>OY754339.1:98341642-100841642 GCA_963573305.1 Pyrrhosoma nymphula
TCATCACCTAAGACGTAGATTCCAACGTTTATCAGTAGGGCAATAGAGCTGTAAGATTACTAAAATTTATATTATAAACAAAATAACTAGAACTGCGTTCATATTTTAAGTACAACAGTTATAGAAAAAATATTACAAAACTTCTCATGTAAGGAAATTTTTATATTCTTCCCCTTACTTAAAATAAACGACAAAGAAGAAAATCGCCCCGCGGCAATGCTCACTACCATTTTGCTCAGTTGGCAATGGTGATACTCCTAGCCGCGCGTGACTCAAATCTCATTGCCAAGACCCCTCTAGAGAGACCTCTGTCCCGCTGATTGGACAAGGAATGGGAAAGGCTTTAGGTGTTTTATATTCTTTTAACTTTATGTGGATTGATTTATATTGAATATTTCGCAATTAGATATTTAATTCCATATCCGAAATTACACACATTAATTCAGCAAAATACTGTTTGTTTATGTGTTAGAAGTATATTGATTCTATGGATTGTATTGTTGCCACGAACTGAATTAAAGTGTGTAATTTCTGAGACTGACTTCAATATCTAATTACGAAATATTCAATATAAATCCATCCACATAATGTTAAAAGAATATAAAACACCTAAAGCCTTTCCCATTCCTTGTCCAATCAGCGGGACAGAGGTCTCTCTAGAGGGGTCTTGGCAATGAGATTTGAGTCACGCGCGGCTAGGAGTATCACCATTGCCAACTGAGCAAAATGGTAGTGAGCATTGCCGCGGGGCGATTTTCTTCTTTGTCGTTTATTTTAAGTAAGGGGAAGAATATAAAAATTTCCTTACATGAGAAGTTTTGTAATATTTTTTCTATAAAGCATACGTAATTTCGATATTCATATACTTTTCCACACCTCGGAAAATGAAATCTAGCTTTCGGCCATTTAAAAAATCAAAGAATGGGTAAAATAAAATTTTAAAAGTATATTTGTAATGCGGAGATGTCGTCGTCTTCGTAAAAAAATAATGAAGTGAACCAGTTAAATATTTTGGCCGTGACGAGATGAGGAAGACGACCGTTTCGCCGTTCTCCTAGTTTTTCGCCTATTTTTCTTCACTCTTTCGACCGTAGGAGCTAAACGTTTACACTTACACACTATTAAATGAATGCATTTTGTAGTCAAATAAACAAGGTGTAAAACGATATATAACACGGCTCTTTGGAGCTCCGGCGGAATTTCGTACGAATGTTTAAAGTTCAGCGTTCTACCTTTTTTGCGGCGATAGTAGCGTTGAGTGAACTTGTCGATTCCGCGGCGTAGGTCAATAATAAGCCCAGCAAAAGAAAAAGAGTGAAACTTCCTTTCGTGGGGAAAAACATTCTTCTGGAATAAAGTCGCCAAATGCTACTAGTCTGACCAATTCACAATTAATATACTATGCCTCAATCACATTCAATACTTCGTTCAGTTCCCACCCTCAGGCTTAGACAATCACCTGATACAAATGCTCAGTCGTTGTATCTGGGTGGTGCAGTTTTTTATTTGATTGTGAACCTGTGCAAGTTTTTTTTAGCTTGATATTAAATACTAATATGGAATACCACTATATTTCTCAAGAGAGAACTTTGTGCACACTTAAAAATTGCTTCGGAACATATAGAAAATCGAGATCCAGAAGTCGTATTACCCGGTCATTCTCGATAACTAACGCATTCATCATTTTTGTTCGATTTCATGGATCACTAGTAGTTAGAGAACAGTCACTCTTAAGTAGGAGGGTGAGCAACCAAGGCACGTGACCAGGGGAGTCTTGCAGAGAAGCGAAGACGCTCTTATAACAGGGTAACGTTAAAACGAAGCGTATCGCGTCAAATGGCTCTTAATGTAGATAGAGGTCTATAGAAATCCAATGATTAGTGATTCCATAGCCTGACGCCCCAGATGGTATAACTTCAAATCTAATGAGAAGTATCATCTTGGGTTGGTTTTTGTTACATTCGAGGTTTTATTAGAATGTTATTAATGGCTTCCAAGAGCAGTTATATCGATTTTCCGTCTAACTTTCCTCAGGATTCGGTAACGAGAAATTCCCGTGACTGGAAGGGTTGGAAATACTTTGTTGCCTCAGACGTCTGAGAATGAGTCCTAAGACCCTTAGATCGGTGGTCAGATTTTTACATTCAAGTAATCCAGCTCTTGTAATTTTACCGGCGAAAGATAATTTTTGTCAATCAAAATTAAATAAGTATATATAATCCAAATATGATATCTAACAAACATCAACTTTGGGCGAATTTTTCCTTAAAGGTGGTTTGCGCGAGACAGTTTCCTAGTCAAAATGGAGACTATATTCAAATTTTATTTTTTAATTTCAGCATCTGTAATAAGTATGAAATAAATATTGCAATATTAATGGCGCAAAGACAGTTAAAAATGACCAAAATTCTCAGTAAATAAATAAATAAAGCTATATAAGTCTCTAACTTGACTCATTTTTCCCGCCGTACGGCTGAAAACCCTTTAAAACAGCAGGTTTTATTTGCGTTCCGGTCAAAATTACTTTGGTGAGAAATAGGTCATATTTTATAAATAGTTTAGAAAACATGCAATCTATACATAGTTAGGTTTTTTGACGAAATCTAGGTGCTAAAAGTTCCCAATTTGATTAATATTCTCCCTCTGGAACGCACAGCCATAATCTATCCCATGAAAACAGCTTTTATTTTTAGGCAATGTGCTCGAAAAGTAGTACAGCAAGGGTTTGATATTTTGACATCATTGGAAAGATGAGAGTTTTTTCTATAACATGAGGCCAAATTCATCAATTTCTATGCGAAGTGATTTTTCGCTCAAACCATCTTAAAGTGTATTACATTCTAAGTCATTCATCATCATAAAATTATAAAACTTGAATCGTGGCGGCAAAAATGATAAGACCTATTAGCAATCGCGAAAATTTCTCCTCTAACCTCTAAGTGAATACTATTAATGCACCTCTCTAAGTGAAAAGCAATAATAATTTATGTTCACCAGTATCCTACAAGTAGATCGCATGCGAAGATTAGATGACATTGTTACCATAGATTACATTGTATCGATATTAGCAAATGCTCGATGACTGATACAAGCATGAGAGATAAAAGCGTTGCTACTTCATGACCGTCACCTGTTTTGGATGAAAATAAATATAATATGAATTTGATGTTTGAGATTTCTAATGCATAGACCGCAAAACCTCACAGCCATTTAAAACGAGCTCTACTTATCCTATTTATGCGATGAAAATCACTCGAAGGGGTGCAGTCATGTAACTGACACGTGTTGGGAAAAAAACATCTAATCATGATGTGACGAAATCACATCCTAAAAGGTTTTGACGATTTTTTTACATTAGAATTAGAATTTTAGACTCATCCTCTGTCACTCCATTCGACGCGTCACCATCAGATCTCTGGTCCACGAAGTGGATGCCAAATGTAATCGAAGAATTTTGAATAATTGAAAGTGGTGGAAACAATTTCCATCCTTTTTATATCTTTATCTGCATGATATACATCTACGAAGTACCGTGCAAGCCACCACTAGGGTGTGTGGCACGGGGTGATTCCACACCAGGCATGCAGCACTCGTCCCAGTACAAATAGGGACCTCTCACGCTCCCCCTGCCGCTAGGCGCAGACACCAAAAAGCAGTCAGGTGAACAGTCAAACTAGAAACTGGGAGAGTGCTACTCAAGTGAACATGCATTACAATGCTAAAGAGACAAATAGTTGTTAATATTACTAATACTATTAATCTTTGAATGCTACGAGATACTACTTCATGTAGAAAGAAAAATAAAAGAAAATAATTCCGGATATATCAAGCGGTGTGAAGTGTTAGTTGTGATGCTACGTTATTAAACACAAGTGAAAATTCTCCTCTACCTAGTGAGGGTGGGAGTTTCATATGATTGATCTATCGCGGCTATTATGATCCCTTAACATAATCAATAGTTCCTAAGTCTCGCCTGAAAAACATGAACATCTAAAACCACCTTACCGGTCGCCGCGCCGCCCGCAAGGACGTGTAGCTAGGGGCAGTACCGTCTTTAGGACTGGACCAACCGGGCCCGGGCCCAGGGGCCTCGGGGAATTAAGGGCCACGAGGTATCAACCCTAGTCAAAAAGTACCAAACTTGATTTTCAGACTAGAAAAAAATCTTAAGCTCTGAATATTTTTTCTTCCCTTATACTTTAAACTTTGAACCTAGAAGGTGCGAAAACTGCTAAGAGCGTTTCACAAGCTAGGTACCTCATATTTTTATTTAGTCCAGAAAATTTACAAATTTTTATCCACGTCAACTCATAGATGGAAAACATTACTAACAATCTTAGGGTCAGAAAATAAAGTTGTCAACCCGGGAGTGGTCGCTAAGCAACGTACTTATCACGCGAGCGGTCGCGTGTGAGACTTTTTCTCACACTCAGATGTACACCATCATAGAGCGTTTATTGTCAACATATTACACTATATATATATAGATTTAATTAATTTCCCTTAATGTTCATTTGAAACAATGATTTTCACATACACACAATTACTGATACAATTACGTAATCATTGCTAATTTTACTGGCGATGATACTATTGGGTAT
This sequence comes from Pyrrhosoma nymphula, assembly GCA_963573305.1. Lineage (NCBI taxonomy): Eukaryota > Metazoa > Arthropoda > Insecta > Odonata > Coenagrionidae > Pyrrhosoma > Pyrrhosoma nymphula. The sequence goes on from OY754339.1 coordinate 98,346,244, forward strand.
TAATGAAGAAAATTACCACTCTCAAGAAGAAATAATTATTTATGAGGACATACATTCATTCCTATGACTTATAAATTTGCATTGAAATATCTGCTCTCCACGAAATTACTCAACTTTTCCCGCATGTTGCGAAAGTGTAACGCAACTTAGTGATGCAAAAACACTAACGTCAGTGGTCGCGCGATGAGGAAAAGTCTCACACCTTGTAGCCGACGGTATTAGACACATCATTACACAGCTGTGGACGCTTCATTTATACTTTTTGAGTCGGTCGGTCACTAGGAAGAGATAAAAAGTCAGCTAGAAGGAAAGGGAAGTTACTCTAGCTCATGATAACAAAGTGAGCACAAGTTTAAATTCTGTGTGAGAGGAAATCTCATAGCGTGACGAATGGCGGGTTAAAACATAATCCAATACTCGATAGTCAACTCTATTTTCACCAAATTTATCTAGTTAACAATCATCCTGATCACGTGGTCTTTTTATTAATTAATTTTTTCATTAAAAATAAATTATAAATTTACTGTCAAATGCAATATTTTGCAAATGCAAATTTTTAAAATATATAGGTTTTGTGAGTATAAATGATGAAAAAAATATTAACAATAGTAATGAATTATTATTTGACTTAGCATTAAAAAAATAATTTAATCGATATCTTGTGTAATTATTTGAAATGAATCGTGTTTATGCTGCCATTAAAAGGGCCACACACTATCTCGAACCCAGGGGCCTCTCGATCCCAAAAGGCGGCCACTGCAGCCAATAGAAGAAAGGGTCCAGGGAAGCGTATTGAAGGATGAAATGACCGATGAGTGAGATTTGTTGCCATGGATCCCTCTTTATTTTTTTAATTTTAATCACTAGCAGTGAGTGGGAAGTAGGAACTTTTAAAAATATCTGTTAGGCGGCGAATTTATCCTCTGTCTGTCTGTCCAACAGATATTGTTTAGGACTAAAATATCGAGTCCAAATCAAACTCGTGGGTACGAATGCATCGAGATGACCTTCCATCTTCTAATTTTTCTTAGCCTGGCAAGTGACCCCTGAGACTCTAGCGTTGTCCAAATCGGAAGAAGAGGGTGGAAAATTTTCAACCAATAGTTTCGTATTTTCTACATTTTTACTATCGGGTTCCATCACGTTTGGTTGCTTCTTGTACAACGTTTCACACCTCATCCAGGATTCGTCTTCATGTTCCAATATTATATATATATATATTAGGGTATTCTTGCTGCAATTCCACCGCTATATATATAGGCATTTTGGCCACTACAATTGTATACACATAGGAGAGCTGTTTACTAAGGAGCATGAAGCAATTGAACGCAATAAAACCCGAAAAAAATATGAAGAAAATTATTTGTTTTCACGGAAACCTGAAGAAAAATGGTTTATAAGTTCATGAAACGATCTTTGCATCGATTCCTCAGGTATTTTCATACGATGCTAGTTCGATTTCATAGGTGGCGAAGTAGTAAAAAAAATACTTTCCACTGCAGTGAGATTGAATGAGACATTTCGTGATTGAGACACTTAGCTATCCGAAAATATCTTCTTATTACAAAATAGCAACCTATATTAGAGAATAGAAATGTTTGTTCGCGTAGATTTCTCTCACGTAGACCATGTTTATATCAAATGTGCTTATCAATTTCTTTACATCGATACAGCGATGTGGTTCTTCCTTTAACATAGAATTAAAAACTTGATCTGGGCTTAATGTTATGCAAATTAAAGTAGACTTCAATAGTCTTAATATGGTGTGAACTATTAAACGATATTTATGAGGTAGGACATGATGTTTAATTCTAGCCAAACTAAATGGAGTTAAGCCTTTGTGGATGACATGAAGATAAAACATATCTTAGGATATTCCACAGTAAAAATGGTTATTGCAGACCACATACATTCGATTGCACAGAAATCATTACCAAGGTACATTTTCAGTTCAAGCGAGTCAATAAATATAGAGAAGAGATCTTGATGAAGAGAAAATGTACCTTGATAATGATTGCTGTGCAGTCTAAACCTGGGTTGGCAATAAACAATTTAGCTGTGGGATTTACTAAGATATTTTTATCGTCATGTCTGTGACTACGTTTCACAAAGTTACGCCTTTAACAATTATTATTATTAGATATTATTATACGAGTTTTAATCGGGAGAGTGTTGCAGAGGATTGAAGTTGTCACGGAAACTGTGCAACTGATTAGACCGATACCTGCGGAAGGTGGTCCCAGTACGAGGGGTTGGATATCGTGTTGGTTAGGAGATAGAAACCGTTACCAAGGTGACGCACCCTCCCCCTTATATTCCTCCCGCGTACGCCAGACAAGGAAAGAGAGGAAGAAGAGATAAAGGCGCTAATCTCTTGGAATCAATTCGACGCACGATTGCCTTCAACCTTTCTTATCTACACGTAGCACTCGAGATAGTTTGGTTCATCTCTGCGTGGAAGATGCACTTAGTTTAACAATTCGACTTAGGATTACAGCGTGAGCTCTCATTCTCATATTGATTTATCCACTCATTACTAAAAGAAATACGTGCGGGTAGAAAAATGGTAATTTTCACCCAGGGAAATCTATATACATGTAAAAAAAGAATAATTGTCTATTTGTCTGTCTGTCTTATATACAAATTTACAGTTTTACTCCGAAATTACGCTGAAATCTTGTAAACTGGAAAGGCAGGAAAAAATTATAGGCTATTTCAAAAAGATCTCAGGGCCTCAAAAAGTCCGTCTCACGCGAGAAATTGTGAGCCTGATTCTTTGAGTTTATTAGGAGATTTTAGTTGGCTTGTGGAAGGTGATGATGATTGTGAAAGAAATCCAGTGACAGTGGAAAGTGGTTTTCAACTAATTGTAAGTGAAGAAAACTGGGATGATGTAAGCGTCCAGTATGCCGCTCATCTCAGTGCAACGATTACGCGAAATGTTTTGCAGAAAGTGATGTGTGTAAATTGTATTTAACCTCGCTCATTCTTCTGCAGTGCAGTGCATTCACAAATTTAAGGGCAAACATTGATGAGGAACAAACCTTCCAAGGCCATGGTTAATGTTTTGAGCCAGTCTCTACTCATTTTAAAACAATTAATTATGTGATTTAAGATAATGTGGCATTCTAGGAACAGTTTTTCATAAATGCATTGTTCTTATGTGGATGAAATAAATCTATTATTGATATTGATGATTTTCATTTGATGACCATCCATTCCTCACAATGCAAAGCAAGCATTTGAATCGGCCGCGCGATCGGGCGCTGACATCACGTAGTACGTAGTTGGCAACACCTTCAGCGCCACTGTCGCTCGAGGCTGACCGAAATGTACGGTCGTTGCCCGCGCATGCATTAGTCATAGCTGTTGTGGTCTCTGATCTTGTAAGGAAAAAATGGTAGTTTAAACATATCGGTCCTGCAATCTATCTATTTAATTTTACGCATGTGATAGAGCCCACCATAGTTACACGATCTATAAGTTAGCTGGCATGAGGATTTTCTCAAAAAGCGTAAGGTTTATTTGACAATACGCCACCATAGGTAACCATAAAATAGTTTTACCTTTGTGTTACACCGAATTTTTTTTAACAAATAGGTTATTCGAAGGTTGTGAAACTGCGGATTATGTGTTTCCCAGTTTACTGCCATCGAGTCGTTCCCGGTAATGGACGGAGATTATGTGTCAGCGACAACAAAATAAATCTAGGCGCTTCAGGTGACGAAGATATTTCGGCCAGACGCTTCTAATCCAAGCACTCGAAAAAGACCGAGATAATAAAATTAGGCTGAATTCGGGATGGAAAAAGTAGCCCTAATCCTGCTTCATTTTGGAGAAAAGAATCGCCTCGAGAGGTTGAAGATTATCTAATATCATTGTCAAAACCGGATATATCAAGGAGAAAATCATAAGAATCAGGCAAAAAAAATTCTTTTTTTGAAGTATTCATTCGGATAGCGGGAATACATTTGCGTTGTTCTACTTTAAATGTAGGCCACAAGATTGGCTGTCACACAGTTCTTTTGGTAATCATTCGTGTGCTGTGGAACTCTTTAAAAGTTGCGCAATACATAAAAAATCGCTAACGAAATTTTTTGGCCGTTAGCCGTAAGCGTTAGCTGTTAAAAAGAACAAACGAGCAGTATTTAAAAAATAAGAGCTTCTGAAGTCGGCATAAATAGTTTTCAGGGTAGACCTCTACATCGCATATCACGATTTGTATTTTAAAACTTTTATTAACTTTATTTAACTTGTTTAAACTAAAAAGAGGTGATTAACTAAGCACGATGGACACCTATTTAAAAAGAAAGTAGAGTATTCTTTTAAAGTGTTTTTCCTGAGTTATCACTCATGTTTAAAAGCATGTTTTCGACTTTCGTGTTTTGTCATGGAAATATGTATTCCTATTCTACGTTTCGTGTCCTGCTGGATACTTTATTTCTCCACTCGAAGCGTTGAATCTTATTTTAAAAATACAAAGAACAGAGAGTTCAAAAGATTTCTATAAATTTCTTTGACATATGTTACTAGTAAATTGCCTAGATAATTGTCGTGGACGAAACTATTTTAGTTATTCTTCATGGACGAATTTATTTTCTTCATCAGACAAGAGTAGCATATGTTTTGAAGGCTGCGAAAAACTAAATCAACCACAAAACTTGTAATTCTGCCTTTGTTTTTTAGCTGCGCAATTTTGTCTTGCCAGAACCAGATGGATAGGGTACAGTGGTACACCCTTATCATGCTTATTGAATGATATGCTTAAATGACGGGATAATACACACAGTATGACAGGTTTTTTTACAGTGGATATTTTTTCATGTTTTTCGAAATTTCTTGCTTAAAGTTAGACTTTTGTGACTTTGATTTGTAATATAAATTTGTAATTTCTTAAACTGTATGATCACCTCTACTGCTTTAAACTTCGACCCGCAATTTGGAAGCTTCGGCTGTTAGCAAGGCAAACCAGGGCAGTGTTCTCCGACCTAGTGTTCTCATGTCATGCGTCGTATACCGGCAATTGAATGTGGAAGGGGATTAAAGCCCCAGGCATCCCGCTTAGCATGGGTGGGATTTACTCTGCAAACGTTTCTCTCTATACTAATTAAAAGCCCCCCCCTCTTTTGTTTTCCCCCCTCAGGTACCCGATCCATACGCAGAAGCGGCGCGCGCGCTCTTTTGTACGGCGCTAATCCTTGAAAAGCTCAGTCCCATTCTCATGAATGAATAATAAATAAGTTCTCCTACATCTGCGCGGTGCTTGCTAGCGGCATATCTCATCTTTTGTTCTTGATAGTAACCCATCAGTAAGTACCTTGCCCTAATGAACTCCCCTGCTTTCCAGTTTAGCTAACAGACTCTGTCATGACTTCTCAAGCTTGATACTTTGTACGAAAAACCCCATGTACTACTCGTTTTTGACAGATGAAAATAACCCATAATAATTCTAGACGTTTCTTTTCTGTTTACGATTACGATTTCAACGAAGGTCATCATGAATCTAAAAATAGATGACATTTCTTAAGCCCGTTTTACACGATCCTTGATCCAGCACAAGACCTAGTATTGCTAGCTGGTACTTGATGTTGAAGGCGGAACCCAGCATGATAGAAATCGTGACATAAGGTTTCTCACGATCATTGAACTTGTGCTTGCGATGAAGCGGTAAACGAAGCGAAGCTCTCTGTTAAAAGAAAATGGAATATTTCCATGAAAGAATGCAACTTTTGGCTGCTGTAGTAATTTCAGGGATTGACGCGACATATTCCCCGCATATTGATTTCACCACCAAAGAGTGCGTAACACCCGCGATTAAGTGAGGCACTGATTTAAAAAAAAGGTGAAGATCGCACTGCGACTGTGAAAGCTAACGTGATTGGTCGACGGCTACTAGGTCCTACTGGGACCTAGTAGCAAACTAGTACCGCATCAATTACGAATCAAGTAGCCCAGCCAGAGTATAGTAGCTATCATGCTTGTTATGCCTGTTGCTCACGGTAAAATTTTCCATAAAACAGTTTTATAAACATTTTTATCGAAAGTTTTATGAATCGTACGTAAAACGTACTTGCTTGCTCACGGTCATGAACCTTACAATGGTTCTTGCTCACGGTAAAACTGTTCATAAAACCGCAATGTCCTGCCATCTATGAGACGCTTTGCGAACACGTGAGGTGATAAAATGCTCTCACTTTTGGATGACTATTAGGTTAAAAACTATACGTATTGTTTATTTACTTACTTTCGGATCACACTTAACGGTGCTAAGGCTCTAACTCATTCTTCTAACAACAAGAAGGATACTGCCTCAACGTTCCATGAACTTCCAGCCATGTTTGTTTACGTTTTCCTTGTTTGGCGTCCCATGGATACGAGATTATTATCAACGCGATGAGCGGAACGTTTCATTGGTTGTTGCATAAAACGGTTTTATGGAAATAGAACCTGTCCTATTCCGTAAAACGTTTTATAAAACTAAGTTTTATAAAACGGTTTTATCGTTAGCAAGCTCAATTTTATAAAATTAGTTGATTTTATAAAACGTTTTACCGAAAATTTTACCGTGAGCAACAGGCATTAGCCAACATGCTGGTTCTATATCACACGGTACTGGAAAGCTATCATGCTAGCGAGTATCCTCGACCTTGTGCTGGATCAAATATCGTGAGAAACGGGCTCTTGACTAAGGGAAGGATAATACTTTAAATATGTTTTAGCAAGCACATAAGGAAAAGCATTAGTAAGTCTTAGGTCACTCAGAAATAAATATTACTGCATTGGTTGATTGGTTGAGGGCAAAAATGGTGTAAGTAAATTTTATGCCACATTTTATTTAGGAGTGCTGAAGTATGATTTCTATATTTTTGCATGAATAATGTGAAGCTATCTAACAGTGTTTTTTTTCACTCACTCACTCAGTGTTTCAACCCGCAGGTTGGTTGTCATAGCTGAGATTGGAGCCCACCTCATACTAGACAAATTTTTTACTAGACTTTTAATTTTTTTAACCTTTTTTCCACTAGAAAGCAAAAAACTCAGGGTTTAATTTTTTGCATTTGTTTTAAATTAGTCTCATTTCTCAAAACTGTCCATTTTGTCTCGCAACAGTTTTGCTCTCAACGGCTCACACGTGTAGTGAATACGCACAGGTAAAGATGAAGCTAGGAAAATGCAAGCCATGAGACATATTTTTGTGTCACATAAGGAGGTACGAGTAGAACGAGTTCCATAAGCATCCTTATAATATGTAGCCCTTCCCCTCTTTCTCCTTAAACGGCTACTCGTCACCACCCCTGGCAAACCGTTGCCCTTTTAACTCTTGGAGTTAAAAGGGCAACGGTCAGGTCAGGCAAAGGGCAACAACACCTGTCAGGAAGTTTTCCACCAGTAGTATCCACCCATGAACATTATTCATTTTTAAACTGTACATTTAACCACGTAGCAATGAGTATCAAGGTTTTTTGTAGTATTCAGGTTTCTGGTTCTGCGATTAAATTATTTACGAGATCATCTACGAGGGACTAAAGATCAATTACCACCCACAATGTATGAGGGTGTGTACGAACTTCTCTGCAGTTGCGGTAGATCATATGTGGGGCAAACCAAGAGAGCCGATTAAAGGAACATGAACGTGCAATCCGGAAGAAAGACTGATATCACTCTCCGGTGGCTGAGCACACTGCGTTAGAGGAAGGTCACATCGAGACATTGACATCGAGACGGCAAGAGTGCTTGACGAAGAAAGTAGTTACTTTCCGCGGCTCATAAGGGAGGCGATTGAAATAGAAAAAAGACCAAATAACATCAATAGAGAGGATAGTTATAAACTCCCTTATACCTGGAAGAGAATTATTCGAAATTAAGTTTTTTACTTCTCAAAATCATCAACTGCTGGGATTGTTTATTTACTTTTTGAAAAAAGACCATTGCTGTTATTAAAAGCCCGACGAAGCCGGCAGCATAGCACGGCGAAACTGTCGCATAATATTGAATAATTTAATCGCAGAACCAGAAACCTGAATACCATAAACATGAGCTGCGAAAATCTACAAAAAAAGATCAAGGTTTTTTATTAGAGATTTATATCTACCCTTGTCCATTACGTGTGTGACAGCTTCCGCCCTCCCAACTACTATTTCAAAACTTTCTCGTCATGGTTTCCGTCTAGGAAAAACTAAGCGCACCCGATTTTATAATATCTGAATACTCTTTAGACTGTGTGGGCGTGTTGCAGCGAGCGTCCACTATGCTCCTGAAACAAGCCCGCTTCAATGCAGGGGAAAGGTGACATCAAAAAATCATCTCCACGTAATTAATCTCGAGATGCTCCACAACGTTTTCAACAACAACGTTCAATACGAACCACGCCAAACTACTGCACATACAATGTATCATCATTGCACTGATTCTAGTGTGTTGATCGCGTGAATGAAGTGAAATGGTTTCCCGTAGATATCATCGGAAAGATTACTTTTAATATTGATTATAGGATTTCGCAGTGATCCACGAAAAACAAGCAAATATGAAAAAAGCCTTAGAAATCTTTTGCATGTACGTCAGTCAGTTTCAAGAAGTGTCTCGCTTGTCTGGTTAGGTTGATTCCTCCAGAAATTTATTGTTTGTACGTAGGTATAGGTATAGCGAAACTTGGTGGCACTCACCAACGTGGAGGAGGATTAGAGGACACTAACCGTAATCCAAGCGTTGACGAGCGGGCAAAGCTATCGAAGGACTCCCGTTCGGTCCTTTGGAAAAAGGCTCGGCCGCTTCATTCCACATATCATGTATGCTTTCCTCTCCTTTGCGTCATGATCTTCACAAGCGAGTGCCACCAAGTTTCGCTACACCTATACCCACCATTTCCACACGTTTATAACATCCCATTTTAAGTGCAATCTTTCTATAATCCATGGACTTTAGCGTATGATAAAAACGTTATTAACATCGTAACTACGTTCAAATCGCTTATCTCTTTTTTGTTAATTTTTCAGGTTTATTGAGCCACAGTGTCATTAAAACTTTTGCCCTCAACATCGGATTTCATTGCCGGTGTAGCATGTTTAATTACTGGACGTAATTAGCACTTTGAGTCTTATTTGCGATAAAGAAAAAAATGTTAATTTCCAATTAGCTATGAGGTTGGATGTGAAGGAGATAAAGTTAAAATACCTAATACCTCTTACAAAGATATTAATATGTGAGTGTGAACATTCCACTGAGGAAAATTCATCCTCCTTGAAAGATAAATGGTGGAAAGGTGCACCAGAGAATTGTGCACATAAGCTCAGTTCTGGGTGACGCCGTAAAAGGTAAACACGCGGATAGTTCGTGGTGTCGTCCGAAGATATTGATATTGCACATGTTGTAAACACCGAACTTAGCTGTTTTGCAATAAATTCATTATTCAAAATGGACGAAGTGATTTCCGTCTCACGGTCGCACTTTGTGGCATTATCATTTGGAATAATAATAATAATGTTATCGGGCGCATGATAATAATGTTATCGGACGATCGAGCCATAGCTTAGTGAAACTCGTGACGTATGTACCATTCGATTGACAAATGCATTGCAAACAACGAGTTTTGCTCTTGTCAACGTTGATATAAATCATTTCTACACTGACTGGCTTTATTTTATCAATTTTTATTAAATATTTTAATTTATGGAGGCCATTTATTCTCAATTCCATTGCACAAAACACCTTCCGTTGCAATTATTGAAACTGGAGTTGAAACGCTGAGTGGAATAGGGATTTAAAGTCAATTTATCAATACGGATTAGGCTTACGAGATTGCTGATTAAATCATTGTCACAATCGATCACTGGCTAATCTTCTAAACCGTCAGCCAATCATTTCGTAAGAGGTGTTGCCTTGGTCCGATTCTGTCCTGTTTTGTCTATTAATTTAAGGTACGGATAAATATGCTATTAGAAGTAAATTATATAATTCCTTTTTTTTCTCTTTTAATTTTAGGTATTTTTTAAAAATCATTAATGGGAAACATACCAAAGAACCTCAGTTACCTCGGACTTCACCTACTGTAATTTGAACAAATCCTTATGATTTGAAAGGCATAATGTTAGGTTCCACATGAAATTTTATTCATGGGGGTTGATAAGGCCTGTAGAGGCTGGGGATTATCACGACGACTTCAGTATTTTAATCATACTCCTGTGGGAAATCATAGTGACCACGAAAACTATTGGGACGTATCGAGCAAGATATTGAAGGAGAATGGTTTTCGGTCAACTTAATTGACTTCTATCGCTGCTTTTTACAGTTTAACTGTATGAAAAAGGTTTTTTCACTAAAAAAAGAGGTTTTTTTCAGTTTTTCAGAGGTTTAAAAAAAGTTTTTTTCAGCTAAAGAGGGTATTTATCCATGTTATGAACACGTAGATACAATTTTACACCCTTCGACGGTTTACATTCGCCTCAGATTCTCATAAATGCAAACTACGTGGAACTCGCGAATTTATTTAGAAAGGTGATGGAATCCGGGGAAATTTCATTTCACCTTGTCATTTTTTTTTGTAATTTTTCCGAGAATGTTTGCTCGTTTTTTTTTTAAATTATCCCCACTCTTTAAGTCCTCTACTATATATAAGCTAATTTTATGAGATGTATCAGAAATCAATTGATTTAAAAATTCTGTTTAACGCTTTCATCAGCGGATTTTACAATTTTCTAATTCGAAAATTCCGTATGCAATGAAATTTAATTAGCGCAGGGAGCGCAGGTAATTTGTCGGTTTACTAACGTTTTGGCATGTGTATATTTACATAAAGTTTCAATTTAAAGTCTAATAAACTGTTTACATTGTTTATTAAGTGTAAACTCAAAAAAGTATGAGACATCATGCAAACTTAGAGAGTTACATGCTGTTTTAAAATGGCATGTCTTACCTAAACAGAAAATATTACAAAATGGGTCAAAATGACTTCCTATGGCACTAACCGCAAGGCAGATAATCTACGTTGGAAACAGTATTGAATATAGGGTTGTTTTTTATTTGTAAAATACACGTGAAGGATAGAAATTCATTTGAAAATTATCAAAAAATGTGGAACAAAGTTTCCCAATCCAGTGTTAAACCTAAATGTTTTTTCCCTGTGTTATCTTTGGGAAAAAGGTCTCGTTCTCCGTTGAAATTGTGTCAATGTTAGTCGCCATCTTATCTAAAATTCAGTCTCCCTGAGCATAATCGTTTCTGATTTCTTTTATATGTCACATAAGTCCTATTATCTCTCTAGTAAATTTTTCCACAAGCATCTGTTATGATTATTTCAAAGTACAGAGCCGTATATCTTTCGTTTGAAATCCTATTGTCTGCACAAATCACGCATAACCTTCAGAGTCCAGGGCAAGTTTTGAGCAAAATCATCATCTCGGTCTAGAGTTATGGAAATTTTCCCAGACACGTCCCCGATACCGTGTGTATCAATGAAGTCCTCAAACAAAGTCCCCGCGGTGTTGATGACCTTCGAATCTCCGATAAAATATTTGTGAATGCGTGGAAATTTACCACGGCCTAGGTATCCGACATCGAATAAATGTGTATTTCTGGGCTCACAAATGGTCAGATAGGGGCAGAAAGTAAGTGCGACATTACCTTAGCCGTTGAAGCATATTAAACAAATCTACTACTACTCGAATAAATGCGCCACAGAGGCAGAGGTTCACAACAAACTTACGGTGGCTGGAGCGGTAATCGTGAGTCGTTGACGACACATTCTAATAACTTTTTAAGTAAGTCGAAAAAAATATTCATGGACCACATTTCACTCAAGTACACTTGTTTATGCGTTGTAAATCACCCCACATGCAGTAATTTATGTGATGCAAGAGTTATATTTCAAATTTTAACCTTAAATAAAGCATTGTTTTGACTTGGATTTTCGGCGAGAAATTCGAAATTAACGAAAAAATCGTATCTAAATACGCTTTTCTTACTCTGCATGATATCTTTATATATTTTAGCAGCTATTTTAATAATATGAAACTTATAATTTCGCATTTAAGAGATAATCTGTACATAAGTAATCGAATTGTTTCAAAATATATGTCGTTAACCATAAGAGTACTTGTTAAAATATCATTGAATTTCCAGGAAACCAAATCGGTAGCATGCAGTTTTTTTCACCTTTATCGATAGATATTACTAATAAGGACACGTATGCAAAGTTTCACTCAAATCTGTATACAAACAAAAATCGCTCCAGCCAACTTAAAATAGGCCTTTCAAGAACAGAATTATGGCACACTGGCAGAGGGATGTATTAAAGATTATTTAACAATAAAAGTTATTTTAAAATGAGCTACTATTCACTTTAAAGACATAATCCGTATGCAACACACTTTGATATTCAATTACAACTAACGAACGACCTTCTATAATACTCTGTACCCCCACACGCAGCTAATACCTTGCGGCACATTCCGAAATTTAGTCTTCCCTCCAACCGACATTCCACATTCCTCTGGATCCCCTCCGAATTAAACTTCCTGACCTCAAAACATCCTTTGAATTTATTCATGCCTGCCGCAAATACGGCGATTAAATACTTAGAAATTGCCGCGAGAAAATATCAGTCTCTGCCGGGCATTGAACCATGGTCCATTGGCTCTCCGGGCCAATTCGCAGACCAGCTCACTACCCAGGCTTCTTAATTTTTGTTCCCTTCTAGGGAAAATCTAGTTCTCTTGTATCCTCCTAAGGGACCGTTTAAGTATTACGTAAGATGATTTGTCATTCCCCCTCCCCCTATGTAAGACAGTGTAAGATTTTCCCCACCCCCCCGCCCTCTCAGTCTTACGTAAGACGTTAGATATTCGTATATACTCTCCGTTAAATGCTCGCTTTTTGCGTTTCATCTTTCCATAGAAGCCATCGTACAGCTTTGAGAACTGGATATCATATAATTATGAAGTGTTGGAGTACCAAATTCATTGAGCAAGAAGGTAATGTAGCTAGCCAGCCAGGCGACAGAATAGGGGCAATGGTGTAGCGGTGAGATTACGGAAAATACACCATTAACGAGCGGACGCACCATGTCACTGCTAAATTTAATTCGGAAACGATGGATACAATGTTTCAAGACGGACAAAAATCTTACGTCAATTGGTTCCAGACCCCCTGCCCCCCCTTGCATAAGACAATGTAAGATGTTCCAAACCCCCCCCCCCCCAAACGTCTTACTCGAAGGGTCTTCAAAATTGCCACGTGAATTACGTCCACATATATTAACGTTTGAAACTTACTTTAGTTTTTGTTTTAAAATGGTATACATTTTGTTTAATTGTTTTCATTTATTTTTGTGTGGAAACGTTTGATTTATTGTTAAAATGTTTTGGTTGTTAGGGGGTTGTTGACGAAAAAGAGGAGGGTTGAAGGACGAATTAAAAAGATGCTGGAAGAGCTGCTCTGTACCAGATAGAAGGATTTCCGAATAAAAAATGGAAAATAAATGTTGACGACGGGTAGACACAGTCCGACGCAACAGTATCAAAATACCCTTTCCCTAGATCTCTTCTCATCACCAAAGGCGCTCTGTGTATTCCTTACACTGAAATTATCTCATGAGTTGATGCATCTTTTTATTTCAGTTAACCTGTAGTCCCTTAGTAGTAGTACTAGTACTCGTTAACACTTGTATCCTTATCTACTATCTAGTTTTTACAGCAAGCCTTGCATGTTTTGAGCATAACTCTTGAACCTCTGTCCGTTGTATGTAGTTGCAAAATACATAAATACTAAAGGCCCTTCTAACATTGGTGGCATACCTATAGTGTAGTGCATGCTTGTGAGGCTTCGCCTCGTGACAAGCATTAGCGATTTATGCTAATGTATCAATATTCGTAGTTACACTAACTTTAGGGTATATTGCTATGCATGTTGGTGACTACTCACCCCCTACCACACACCCTTTTGGTGGTTTGTAGGGTATTTTGTAGAATTAGATGTAGAAGTTAACACCCTGGGCTAAGCTCACTTGGATAGATCGGATCATGCGAGTTACGGAGTCACTTGGAGGATACATATAACTTTAATCCCACTCTGTAGCTCAAGGACTGGCAGAAGTGACTAGATGAAGAGAAATACTTCTATTTCATAGGGACAAAAATTCATTCCTCTAATGTTCCACCGTAAAAAAACAGCAAGACGCTAAGATACTCAGTTAAATACCATGTGGCTACTTACAACATTACCTAGGGTTGATTTGCAGGATTACTGGGATATATACAGGTGTATAAATACAGACATATCACCTGTTAATATACTTCTTTCCAATAGGTCTCTCAACACATTTTTAAAGAAAGAATTTTTATTTTACTAAACAGCGAAAAACAGTTCTTATTAGCTTAATGCATAGCTCATTATTGCAGAACCAATATAAGTTACACTTACATATGGCATCGCATATAAAAATTAAAAATAAAACCCACAGCAGAATAAAAGAAAAACAGGTTAACTGAAATAAAAAGATGCATCAACTCATGAGATAATGAGATAATTTCAGTGTAAGGAATACACAGAGCGCCTTTGGTGATGACAAGAGATCTAGGGAAAGGGTATTTTGATACTGTTGCGTCGGACTGTGTCTACCCGTCGTCAACATTTATTTTCCATTTTTTATTCGGAAATCCTTCTATCTGATACAGAGCAGCTCTTCCAGCTTCCAGAATCTTTTTCATTCGTCCTTCAACCCTCCTCTTTTAGGTCAACAACCCCCTAATAACCACAACTTTTTAACAATAAATCAAACGTTTCCAGACTAAAATAAATGAAAACATTTAAACAAAATTCATACCATATTAAACCAAAATCAAAATAAAAAATAAAGTAAGTTTCAAACGTTAAAATACGTGGACGTAATTCACGTGGCAATTTTGAAGGCCCTTCGAGTATTACGTAAGACGTTTTGGGGGGGGTATGGATCATCTTACATTGTCTTATGCAAGGGGGGTGGCAGGGGGTCTGGAACCAATTTACGTAAGATTTTTGTCCGTCTTGAAACATTGTATCCATCGTTTCCGAATTAAATTTAGCAGTGATATGGAGCGTCCGCTCGTTAATGGCGTATTTTCCGTAATCTCACTGCTGCACCAATACTCCTATTCTTTCGCATTGTAACAGAAAACACTTTGTAAATATTTCCACACCAATTTTTTTTTATTCAACCGACCTAGGTTTCGGCAAACATTGCCATTATCAAGGTCAATCATAAAAAAAAAAATTGGTGTGGAAATATTTACAAAGTGTTTTCTGTTACAATGCAATCTGTGACAATTTTCCACAAACTTTCGCCTGATACTTTAAAATCTGTCCTATTCTTTCGCCTGACTGGCTAGCTACATTACCTTCTTGCTCAATGAATTTGGTACTCCAAAACTGTATAATTATATAATATCCAGTGCTCAAAGCTGTACTATGGCTTCTATGGGAAGATGAAACGCAGAAAGCGAATAAATACACCACCTATCGACAAACCTAGTTAAAAGTCTCATTGGCAGCTGTTATTGTCCCTTATCGTTCGCGGGAAAAAATGACTTTTTTAAATCTGTCCGTTCTGCAGTCTAGTTCCTTATTTTTATTCTCATTATCTGATCAAGCGTAGTATATCGGATTTCGTAAAAATATTATTAATTTTGTCAGAGAATGAAATCGGTTTGGAACTTACATAATAGATTTAAGAGTCTTAAATTTTAATCGTCGGCAATTCTACCGAGTCTTCTAGCCACTCCTCCAAAACTATTCCCTTCCAAAACATCCTCATCGTGTAAGTAAGTACGTACTCAAAGACAAGATTGCTTCTGTTTTCATTTTGCAGTTGGTGGGCGATGGTTCCGTGGCGCAGTCAGTGCTGAGTCACACCGTGGCGGGTGCCTTCCTGTCCGTCAACGTGGCCTGGGGTGTCGCGGTCATGATGGGCGTCCTCATTAGCGGCGGAGTCTCAGGTACGCCGCCATCTTTGTGATTTGCACTGCATTTGCATGATAGAGCATCCAACCGGAACCATTAGCAAATATATATAATTATGCTCATCACAAACTCTGTAACGCGGCCAAGGGCCCAGCCTCATTGACACACCGGTTCCCGTTAAATCATCAAAATTAAACAATTTTGGGCCCGGACGGCGGTTGGATGGGTGACCACACATACCTTCACCGTGGCGCTCTTGTCCCCTGAATGCACGTGGCGTTGTCACAATGGACCAAGAAGGTCTAAGTGCCCGGGTTCCCGTCAAAGGCCCCTCCTACAAACAAAACAAATCTAACTCTGTAACGCTGTAAGATGGAGCTACAGTCACGAAAACGCATTTAAGGTAGTTTGTGCAAAAAATTACTTGAGTTTCATGAATTTGACTTAATTTCAAATAAAAAAACTCATATTTTCAATGTTATCAAAATATCAACCCCTTGCCGAACTACTTTTCGAGCAATTTGTCTATAAATATAAGCTGTTTAACATGGGATAGATTACGGCAGTGCGCTCCAGAGGGAGAATATTGAAAAAATTAGGAACGTCTAACACCTAGACTTCGTCAAAAAACTAACAGTTTGTAATTTGTATATTATCTCAACTATTTATAAAAATTAATCTATTACTCACCACACTAACTTTTTCAGAATCACAAAAAACTTGCCGTTTTGAAGGCTTTTTAGCCATACGGCGTGAAAAAATGGGTCAATTTAGAAACTTATGTGGATACATTTATTTAATTACTGAGAAATTTGGTCATGTATAGCAGTATTAATTCACCATTAATATTACAATATATATACTTCACACTTCTTACAGACGAACTATTGACAATTTTTGCAACCCAACATTGTCGCTTTAGAACAACGAACTATTGACAATTTTTGCAACCCAACATTGTCGCTTTAGAACAACGAACTATTGACAATTTTTGCAACCCAACATTGTCGCTTTAGAACAACGAACTATTGACAATTTTTGCAACCCAACATTGTCGGTTTTGAACAACGAACTATTAACAATTTTTGCAACCCAAAATTGTCGCTTTAGAACAACGAACTATTGATAATTTTTGCAACCCAACATTGTCGCTTTAGAACAACGCACTATTGACAATTTTTGCAACCCAACATTGTCGCTTTAGAACAACGAACTATTGACAATTTTTGCAACCCAAAATTGTCGCTTTAGAACAACGAACTATTGACAATTTTTCCAATCATTGAGATTGCACAAAGGATGCGGTTCGCAGTCACGTGCACGGTTGCGAAGTTATACACCAAAGACGGTGAAAAACGCCGTGTAAAAATCATTTGACTTAACCGGGATTCGAACCCGTATCTCCCATTTTTTTGGTAGGGTTGTTGGTTATTTGGGGCAACTGTGATGGATGATGGAATAATGCCGCGGAATTTGAATTCTGGAGTAGAATTTAATTTCTTCAGTACTATCCAAAGAGAATGGCATACTCGGGTTAATGTTTTTGTTAAATTTCTAAATACATTTTAAATAAATATAAATCATGCTAGGTATCAAAATTGAAAATATTCTTATATTTTTTCGTAGATTTTCGCCGTTCATTTTAATTTCGGTAAATTTCTTTAGGATTTCTGCGATTAAACTAAACTTTTTTAGCAACAGTTTCGCCGTGCTATTCTGCCGGCTTTGTCAGGCATTCTAAATCAACAATGAAAAATAAATAAATAAACTTAAGCGGTTATTATTTACAGCATGATTAATTAATACTTTAGTTTTTCAAAAGTCTTTTCCACGTATAAGGAAGTTTGTAGCCATACTTACTGCATACTTTGTGCAGGTAGTTGTGTGGTGGAAAAGACTTTTGAAAAACTAAAGTATTAATTAACCATGCTGTACATAATAACCGCTTAAGTTTGTTTATTTATTTTTCATTGTTGATTTAGATTGCCTGACGAAGCCGGCAGAATAGCACGGCGAAATTATTGCTCAAAAAGTTTAGTTGAATCGCAGAAATCCAAAATAAACTTACCATAGTTCATATTTATATGTTTATTCTTGGCTGTTCCACCCAATTCACGATGATATAAACGTTACAGTTCAATAAAATTCTTAATCTGGAACAAAGAAACATGCTTGAACTGGTTCACTGGTGATGATAAGTCTAAGAGAAACCTAATCCGAGGTGAAATTTTGTGTTTAGAGTGAACCGAATCGGATATTGAAGCAATATCATTACAATTGTATTCCATGATCAATCTCACGGAGAAATAGAATTGAAGTAATAAAAATTATTGCAAGTCTTTCACCACCAATTAATTCTCTTCTCCTAATGTAGTTATTTGTTTTGGAGTACAGACTTCTATAATGTCCAACTTCTACTGAAAATGGCTTCAAAACCGAAGCTAGAATTTTAAAGATGGTATAGAACTAAGTTTATTTTCCTGATTCAAGAAAAATCATGCAATACTCACAACACGAATATCATTCACGTCTTTTAGATAAGCCACTCGAATTTCACTATCTCATCCCTTTGTTTTTTTCCGCCATCACCTTTCGTGATAGTTCTGCGTGTCAAGATATGCATCTTTCGTAAGAAATAATCTGAATACACAAATCACACATAACCATGGATACTATAATTTAAGGATAGTAGGCTCCCTCCCAATTTCAGCATGATACCTTTTTGAAGCAGCCAACCGCGGCGCCATTAGCTGTCATTGGTGAGGCCTGGGAATCAGACGATCCCAATGTAATCAAACGTAGTTTCGCTTTTTTCAATTTCGAACTGAGGGAAATTACGGCTAGTAAGGAAGTAACTAATGGCTTTATCCGTTAGATGATTATGTTAACAAAATATGATATCAACATAATCTCAGAAAACCCCTTCAATAGCATATCAGCCTAATGCCTGTTGCTCACGGTAAAATTTTCCATATAACAGTTTAATAAAATTTTTATTGAAAGTTTTATGAATCGTACGTAAAACGTACTTGCTTGCTCACGGTAAAACTGTTCATAAAACCGCAATGTCCTGCCATCTATGAGACGCTTTTCGTACACTTGAAGTGATAAATGCACTCTCTTTTGGATGACTGTTAGGTTAAAAACTATATGTATTGTTTATTTACTTACTTTCTGATCACACTCAACGGTGCTAAGGCTCTAACGCATTCTTCTAACAACAAAAAGGATACTGCCTCAACGTTCCATGAACTTCCAGCCGTGTTTGTTTACGTTTTCCTTGTTTGGCGTCCCATGGATACGAGATTATTATCAACGCGATGAGCGGAACATCTCATTGGTTGTTGCATAAAACGGTTTTATGGAAATAGAACCTTTCCTATTCCATAAAACGTTTTATAAAACTAGGTTTTATAAAACGGTTTTATCGTTAGCAAGCTCATTTTTATAAAATTAGTCGATTTTATAAAACGTTTTACCGAAAATTTTACCGTGAGCAACAGGCATAAGAGTACATAATGTCTGATAAATAAGCTATAACCAACGAAATGTTAGAACGATCACGATTACAAAACAAAACCATTAGCGTCGGTATGAGTAATGAGCGTAATTCACGAGTACTTAAATTCGGTAATGCATACTTTCAATGACCACATCAAAGATATTTACATTACATAGAGAAGAAAAACCTAAATTTGTCAAAATAATAAAGAGGTCTGCGATGAATACATTGGTAATCATCAGCATCGCCCATGCCTTGCTATAAGGTAACGTGAAGAATACTTGAGAGTACCTACATTAGCCTAAAACAAGCTTTTGTTCTTCACACCTCAAATTTTGTACTTTCTCACGGTTGCGGAATACCCTCTGGAGCATCCAGAAATAAAGTAAGACCTTTTACCCATTTTTAATCGAGTAATCAATCATTTTCTCTACCAACAATTAAAAATCCCCTAAAGCCACCATGCGTAAACAAAGTGACAATGACAGTAGCAAAGCGTAAACAAACAACTTCAGAAGCCTCACTAATGCCACCTAACGAACGGCTTCAAAACATTAAACAAAAAAACAATGAAAGCGCACTGGCCTAGGTGGGGCCGCACATAACCTTGGGGTCTGAGTCAAGGTGTGAGATTACTGTCTTTTTCTTGAATAATTCTATCCATACTCCCAGACGTGGTGTATTTTCTTTTCTCTACCCTTTTCATAACTCATTTTCCAAATATTGAAGAGAAATACGCAGTACACTTCGTAGGTCCCAAAAAAAACAATTTATCAAAATAGAGTAACACCGGTTTAGCCTGCTGTGGCATCCAAAGTTACGCATGCGATAAAGTACCGATTGTACTGCATTTTAATGCATTGTTTTTGGTTACCCACCAATTTGCAATAAATCTACAATAATACAAATTAATCTACAAAATTATGCAAATAAACAGAAATATAATACAAATATATCTACCAAAATACGTACGTGTTTTTCATCAATAATTCAGTGGTTCCACTAAGTAACACCTTTTCACAAAGTTGGTGATACCCTTTTACCTAATCCCCCCTCCCTACTTTATAGCTGGTGCCTCAACACCCTCAGCTGTACCCAAATGCAGCGGCTTGCAGGGAATTATGTATAAATTAATTATTTTCCACAGTTACTTGCGTGCCTATCACACAGACAAAATCATTCGTATCGCATGTAGCCTACACAATTTCAACTCAGCCAACAAAGGTGTTTAATTCCACATTTACAACCATGTCAAGATCTATATGCCATCTACTAGTGGTTCATTTATTTTAACAGCTTTTCTTAGCTCCGATTTGCTATTCGTCACCCCTGAGACCTTTGACCCCTGAGTGACCCTTGAAGGTCAAGGGATGACAAGATATATCTGAAGACCTTACCATCGACCATGTGAATTTTATAAACCTATGATTCGATATGTTTGTAGCCCCAATTCACCTTTTGTCACCCCTGTGACCCCTGAGTGACCCTTGAAGGTCAAGGGATGACAAGACGGATCTGAAGACCTGACCATCGACCTAGGAACCTTTTAATCCTATCATTCGATACGTTTGTCGCCCCGATTCACTTTTTGTCACCCCTGTGACCTCTGAGTGACCCTTAAAGGTTAAGGGATTACAAGAGGGATTTGAAGACCTTACCATCGAACTTGGCACATTTTTAAAACCTATGATTCGACAGGTTTGTAGCGGCGATTCGCTTTTCGTCACCCCTATGACCTTGACTGCGCCCTTTCAGGGGTCACGGTTGAAATTTTGAACTCGAAAGTTCTTCCATCGTGTTTCTTGTGCCCAAAAACCTATAAATTGAAATTTTCCCAAAGAAATACTGTATTTTTTGTATTTCGAAAAATTTAACATCGAAAGCCCAAAAGGCAAATTTTTGGATTTTTGATCGGACCCTACTTATGGGGTCAAAAGTTAATATTTATAATATTTCGCTTACACTCAACAAAACTTACGACTTTTTTCAACCTAGGTATCAAATTTCATTCATGTGGTGTGAAAGAAAGTGTCTGAAAATATAGGTTAGAAATGACAAACGATCAATGGGACACTCTGTATAAAGCACAAACTGTCTCGTTTCAATTACTACAGAAATATTGGTGCACTGTTCATTGAAAAAAAGTGATTTATCAGCTTCCCATATTGATTGACAAGCTGGAGCGAAAGGTTGCGATATTATTCGAATGAATGAAGCAAGTTGCACGTTTCTTAAAGAAAGGAAACAATAGAAAGCAACCGTGAACTTACACGACGTCATTTAACCTCGTTTTATCAGATAAAATATCAATAAATCAAACGCAAAGTAACGAGTCGAGTGAAGCGTATTTTCCGAAAGACGCAACCCGTTGAAAAAAAAAACTAATCCCTCGAGTGCGTTAAGAAAAATGGGCATTGCGACATCAGATTGAAATAATCCTACATAAAGGAATCCAGTGCTTATTCTTAAGGAAGAATGTCTACGAAATCTTAAAAACACAGTTTAAAGAGAACTATATATTGCTCAATCTTATCTATATATTATTAAACAAATAGTGAATAAAACCTTTAAAATGACGGTTGCCGTTGAAACCTGGGTCGGTAGTAAGAATAAAAGTTGGATAAATATTATTGGAAGTTCCTTCTTTCTTTAATGCTCATCTATAGAGTAGAAATATTGGGGCTTTAAAACTTTACCTATATTTCATTTTAGTTTATCAAAACGCAATTTAAACGTAATATTGGCTGGAAATTTTTGGAGGTGAACGATATCTGAGGTCTTTCATGCCATGAGGATCAGTTTGTGATGGTGCTAGCGCCACGGGGGGCCCAGAATCTGAATTCGAGCCCAGAGGTGTTATTCGGTACAGCCTCGGAATTCCCGAGCCTCGATAGTGACGAAATTTTGACGTCACAGCCTCGAAATTTTCAAATTGGGCCATCTAAAAGTTGAGATTAGTCTGGGGAAATGTGGCGTCACATCCACGGATTTTCCAAGGTTCGATCGTGTCGATTCCTTACTGAATAAGACCCCAGGCCTTTCAGGATACTACTTCGATCCTCAGTGATAAGTTTTTAAAATGTGGTATTCATGAAGTCAATACATTAACATTCTTAAATTGTAAGATTTATATCTCGAGGTTAGGTCTAAAATTTATACAAACTATAACTCCTTGTCAACGTTTTGGTGTATAATTGTTGTTGTGAATTATCTCTCCTTAATATATATTGTGAAAGTACACTGAAGTTTTTTTTTTTTTTTTTTTTTCAAAATTAAAAAAGTGATTCATAAGATCGGTTTTAGTATTTATGATTTGAGTTCGTTGGAATATTTTTTGGCTGTATACATAGATGTCACTTTTTAAATTTTGTTTGTCAATTGTTTTAAAAGATCATTGTGGTTATGGAGCTGGTACCCATAATGATATATGGTCACAATATATACCATTCCATAAAATGTTTCTGATAGCTCCTTATCCGGAAAAATATTATAGTTTTATTTTGAAAATGTGGATTGTGGTAACATGATGTTCCATGGCTAAATCTGAGGTAATTCTTATTTGTATATATTGTAATGACGTGTAATGATACTTTGATTTGTAAGGTGAAACTTGTGATATTTTTTATGTTACTTCATTTATAATGTTTTTTACCGTAATATTGTATCACTGAAGATGGTGTCAATTATACACCGAAACGTTGGCAAGGAGTTGTAGTTTGTATAAATTTTTTCCCTATCCTCGATATACATATCTTACATTCCATGAAGAGGTCGAAAATACAATACTTCATTCTTAAATTAAAATATTTACTTATCATACAAATTATTACTAATGCAGACCTCATACGGCATGAATGCGTTTCCATGGTTACGCTGTAGCCATTGAGCGCAGCGGATAATCCGACTATTTTTTACCTAGTATCTCCGCATCCTAGAGATCTTTAAGATAGTTCGAGTGAAAAATCACTTCACCTAGAATTTGATGAATTTGGCCTCATTTTAAAGAAAAAACTCTCATCTTTCCAATTATATCAAAATATCAACCCCTTGCCGAACTACTTTTCATGCAATTTGTCTAAAAATATAAGATGTTTTACATGGGATAGATAATGGCTGTGTGCTCCAGAGGGAGTATAATTAAAAAATTAGGAACTTCTAGCACCTAGATTTCGTCAAAAAACTAACGGTGTGCATATTGCATGTTTTCTCAACTATTTATAAAAAATAATATGTTACTAACCACAGTAAATTTTACAGAATCGCAAAACAAACCTGCTGTTTTGAAGGGTTTTCAGCCGTACGGCGGGAAAAAATGAGTCAAGTTAGAAATTTATGTAGCTTTATTTATTTATTTACTGAGTATTTTGATCATTTATAACTATATCTGTGCGCCATTAATACTACAATATTTATTTCATACTTCTTACAGACGCAGAAATCAAAATATAATTTTGGATATGGTCTCCAATATGACTAGGGAACTATCTCGTTCAAACCACCTTAAGTCCAAATATTCAAAATCTTAAGAGTGTGTGCCTAATACTTTATAAAATAAACCCACGGTGAGGTATGAGATCATTTCGCCAGACAGAAAAAATTTGGTTTTCACAAAACAGCGCGAAAATACGTACACAACCTAATCTGAAGGTGCGCACGTAATCGCTCAATTGTTACTCATTTACCCGTGTGTATCGCAGCCATCATCATCTGATTTCACACACGCGGCTCCCGTGCAATCAGAACTAGGTGGGATGAGTTCAAGTCACTCTCGGGAAAGTTATGATACATATACGAGCGGATGTCAAGATAATTACGCAAAGAGATGTATTTCGTGGAGGTTGAAGAAGGCGATAGTGGATCACGTCAAACTCCCGCAATTCATCTTTCGGCGGGCGGGCATTGTCATTATCTGTCGGCGACAGTAGCCAAATGATGCATCATCCGTTTGATCCTTGACCGAATTTTAAGTTGCTTCCAGTATAGGTTTGGAGATTTCGTTTCAACCACGCACTACATCTCCAAGTCCAATTACCAAGTCAATTACCAAGACCAATCGTACAAGTCGTCAACTTGTACGATTTTTTTGCGCTCGACGCGCGTGCTTTTTTTTTGAAGCGCGTAATTTATTACCATCCCATTAATTTTTTTATTGTGCTTCTACTTCAATGGTAGCATTGTTAATCAAGAATCGGGAATGGGAAGATTTTTAAGCCATCTGTCATCGCAATTCATTTATTTGGCTCCCTCCCGACCTTGGAGTGATCGACATTTTTGCGCAGATAAAAACGGGAGGGAGCAAACAGTGATGCCAACCGTAATATTGGTGAGAATTAAAAATAGGGATTTCACCTCATGGTTTATCATTCTGGTCATTGTCTAAAATATTATTGAATGTATAAGTCGCGCTTAAATTTCTTAAACAAAAAATGAACTTTCTATAGTTTGTGGTGCAAATTTCATGAGTATAGGTCAAATGATTTTTTATTGATTAAAAAATCATTTGACCTATACAAACAACATATAAGAAGAAACCAAAATTTTAGACTCAGAACCAAAATTATCAAAAAGATTATTCAAAGAAATGTACCATATATCCAGAAATACAAAAAGTTGCAAGAAAAGAACAGACATCACTTATCTATGCAAAATTTATCATAATCTAATAAATGACACATAACTTTTCAACAAAGAAATATATCCAGGCAACCAAATTAAAATTGTAAATAAATAAAAACAGCACCAAAGTTTAAAGGTAAAAATCTTGAATGTCTATGTCTATGTATTTTTTATATTTAATGTCTGTAAATTTAAAATTATGTAACCAAAACAGAACTGTCAATCATTTATCATAATACATCATTGTTTATAGCCCAGAAGATGGATGAATTAACATCCGAAACGTCGGCAAAAGTTTAAAAATAAAAAATCATTTGACCTATACTCATGAAATTTGCAACATTAAATAAAGAGGTCGAGAAAAAATATCATTTTACTATAGTTTGTTCCACATTTGGGTGAAAGAAGGGGCTCTTATTAAGATTCGTTTTCGCGTGTATATCTCCATTAGGCCGGTGGTGTAATCTTGTCAATATCAGCCGAAAAATTAACATTATGCTATACCTACAGCGCACTAACTAAACATCTACTAGTAGGAGTAGTAGTAGGAGCCTTCTAATATGCAAATGCTATTCCCTAAAATAACATGTTAAAATTTAGCGAAGTGTTGGAAGTGGTTTCCAACGTGGAGTAGAGGCGACCACACGGAGAGTAAGTTTGGCAACAACGTCTTCCATATGAATAATGCGGTCGGCTAAATGTGGAACGCACTATATATTTATTCGGCGAGGCAGATAAAATCCCATTCTTCCCTTTTCTATAGCTGCGCTTTTCAGCGTATTTTGATTTGCGTAGCCTTTGGTCATCTACTTCCGATAACTTTACCACTTGCATTAGGAACATGTCGTTATTCGTGGTCATACTGGTGATTCAAAATTGACTCCGTCATTATTAAACCATTACTTTTCTCTAGACCATCATGCACTTGCACCTCAGTGCACTCAAACATCAGGTCGGGAACTGCTGATACACAACACACGATTAACATTTAGTCCATTTTAGGGGCTACTTCTGAGTTCCAGAAAAAAATCAAAATAGGAAAAAATACGTTCCTTAGTCTATTGTGATATGCTTACTATAGAAGTGTTGACCACCATGGCCGCGTATTTACATCATTTTAAATTACGCGTCTTACTAGATCTTTCTAGCGTCTTCTGTTTCGTCATAGAATTGAAGCAGTGGTTGAATAATATGCAATAATTGCTGGTTTAAAAGAATAGCCCGACATGCTTCCATAGACATCCCCTAATCCTGGCTAGCGTTACGTTTCACCAAAAACAGCTTCGATGCGCCACCGTGTCATTGGCAATTCAGTTTCAATTGAAGACTTTGGTCAGATCGGCTTATTGGTGCAGGCTAGAGTATTAAATATCAAAAGGTTTTTTCATAAAATATTGAAAATGAGGGTAGTAGTATTAATGTTTTCAAAAGACGGAGTATGTTAAGGTGATTTTACCAATGGCTAAGAAGAATAATGAAAATAAATTCTCCTTCCTGAGGTAAATTGTGCAGCGGAAATTCAATCCAAGGAATGAACAAATCTTATATTTTTAAATTTAGGTCATCCACAAATACCTTCTCTAACTTTAAACTCATTTTCGTTGTTAAACAACTGCCTGATGACGTAACTGTATCAATTCTTATCAGCTCTTCGGTGTACTGGTTGATGCGGTTATTATGATTGTTGCGGGGCTCTTTACATAGGGAAAACATCGAGGCACTGCAGTGGGTGAAACGGAACGACTTGCAGCACACCAGTGCTGAGTGACACGGTACGCACCCCTAGTTTGAAAAAATAATTGAATAAGAACCGAAACGGCACCTTAACTCGCTCAGTGTTTTAACCCGAAGGTTGGTTTTGATAGGTGAAAGTAGAGTTCACCCCATACTAAGCCAATGGCATATGAAATTCACAAATTCAGGGTAGGGGTAGTTCCTTTCCCTGGGGCACCTTCGATTTTCCACAAAGTTCTGACAGTCAGACTGTCGCACCCCTAGGATTTTTGGAGGGGGAATCCCAGAGAGGCTTCATCCGGATTTGAACCCGAGACCCTCCGGTCAGCAGCCCAGCGCTCTCTACCCACTAGGACACCACGACCCCTGAGCGATAGCTTAACGGCTTCAAATTCGTCCAATTTTTCGAGCTCTGTAAAAAAAACGATGACTTGAGATGGCAGCGGTGCAAGCGTTACGCTGAGTCTGTTAATATAAGTCTTTTTGGCGATGCTTAAGTTGATTTTAAGAATGTTAAGAAACGGTCTGCATGTTTATATACTATATTTACACGGCATTGGCATATTTCTGTGGGATCCGGTGCAGAAAGACTTAGTCCGGGAACTTGATAAAATACAAAGGAAAGCTGCGCGATTCGTCAAAAACAGCTACGGGCGTACAGACAGCGTTACACAGATGTTAAACGAATTAGGCTGGGAGCCGCTAGAGACTCGGAGGCTGCGCGCTAGGCTTAGATTACTTGAGCAATTAGGAATAGATATCTTTAAGAGCGACACGGAGAAACTCATATTAGAACCCCACTATATTTCCAGGTTAAATAGACGATAAATTAAGAGAGATATTTTGCCGAACGGACAGGTATGGGAATTCGTATTTCCACCGAACAATAAGGGACTTTAATAAATGCTAGGCGTAATTTCATTAGAGCGTTTCCTTTTTATATGTAAACGACTGGTGTCCTAACACCCGCCACCACACGTTTATTGAGGCGGCTTGCGAGGTAGTATGTAGATGTAGATTTCTCTGTATTTTCACATTATTTGGAAAGGAAATATTACTTGGAATTTAAAAAAAAGCATTAAATTTATTGCCCAGCAAGTGAATCACAAGAGGCAATTATTAATAGCCTAATGCAGGAATTTTATAATGGTAAATTAAAATCACCATGTCTGTCATCCGTTATTTTTTTGCAGTTTACCGTTCTAAAGAAAGTGGGAACGCATGACCTGACTTGACAACACGGCTTTGTTATCCTTTACCTTAATTTCACAATTCAAATTGCTAGATTCCACAATTTTACTCAACGGTAGCCGATATTGCTAGAATTGAATGTACCACCTTAAGAGTGATTAGGTAATAATAAATTTTATATTTTTCACAATACTTCATTTGTTTATGTTTAAAACCATCAAGGCCGGCCAAACAATGATCGTTGCCATGTCTCGTGCAAACTAAAGTAAATTACAAAGGGCAATTAGCAACATATCATCATAGTTTTCGACCACAGTTGGGCCACGACCAAGCTGGTTATTGAGGGCTTGGTCAGGTCAATTATTCCTGATCAAAACCCTCAATAACCAGATTTTATTAATGGAATTAGTAATCTCATAGTAACTAAGCGACGAAGAGAGCCAATACTTCGACATGTAACAAATTTTAGCAATTATTACTAAGTATATAGATCCGCCATGAAAGAATATTTCCAATTAAGTGGATTCGAACACCGGGTCTCTCTGTTGATTGTCCATTGTGTTAGCCAGCTACACCACCAAGCCATATTAATTCAAGGCAAATTTTAGTGAAGGTTTATAGTAAGGTGACCATCCGTCCTCCTTTAGGGAGGACAGTCCTTCTTTTGTAAGTTCTGTCCTCCCTCGAAATGTGTCCTCCTACATGTCCTCCTTTTCAATATTTGAAGACTAATCTGTAAATCTCTGCATTTGATCGATGCCAAGCCATTTGTTACACGTGATGTGACGTATATGTACTTGATATGACGATTCGTCAAGGCTCGGTAGGTACAGTGCGGCGAGACGCAATCAACATGTTGAAATGAACAGGTTGAATGGGAAAATCAACATGTTGAAATTGATCAAAGATGGTTGGAAATATTCAGCCATTTTAAACATAATCATATTTCATTTGAACATTTATTTGTTCTTATTCAATTTACGTTGTGCTGCCCTGGAACTAATGCAGCAGTTGAAAGAGTTTTTTTTTCATTTGCTAATGATTTTTAGGGCAAGTGAAAAATAGAAATTGAATGCTGATACTCTAGCTGTAGCTCTTGCCGTAAAATTCGATATGAAAGATAATTTTTGTTCCTTAATTTTCAATATATTGTTAGAAGATAATACATTGATTAAAAATATTCATTCAATGGAAAAGTACTCATTTAAATAATAATTAATATGTGTGTAAGCATAATCACAATGTAAACGGTCACAAATGTTTTTATTATGCATTTATGATGTTATATGTAGTGTATTATTGTTGCAATGAATGAAATGTTTCTTTCATTTGCGATATTTGTATTTTTTTTATTTGCGTCCTCCTTTTCATTGTAAAAAATCATTTCTGTCCTCCTTTTCACTGTAAAAAAGTTAGTCACCATATTTATACGCACCAGATGTTCCCGTCTCCAGTCCACTGGAGGCTTTCTCGTGCTTGATAGGCCAGAATACTAAAGATGGCATTCTACCGGCACTAACTACTCCCTAACATTGCTATGTTTAAAGGACAATCCATAGGACGCAAATCCGAAATTGACGTTTTTTAACGACTAACTTTTTAATCAAAATTCGAATAATACCAGTTGATTTTTTTAGTGGGGAATTTTAACCCTTTGGCGTTCTTCATTGCACCCTAGCGCGTGAAGGCGTACCAAGTCATTTGTGCATTTTTCACAGTGAAATTGACATATTTAGCAATACTGTCTCGAATATAATGATTGCGATAAAATTCCACATCCCATGGAATTTTCCGGGTATTAAGCTAACTAATGAACAAGTCTCTAGTTGGAATTTTTATTTTTGTAAATTATTTTATATACCCTCCTCTATAATAGTAATAAAATTCGCAATGGAAATTGAACTGTTTTAACAATAAAATTCTTCATCGTATGTCCGATAATAATAGAAAACGTTTGACTATTGCAATAGCGGACAGTTTGCGCAATAATGTGAGCTAAGAAACAATTGAAATTTGGGTTGGTTGGAGAAGATTGAAACGAGGGTTTCACTGTTAAAAACCTCATATGATTAATTTTTTTTTCAATTGCAGGTGGCCACATCAATCCCGCGGTTACGCTGGCGATGGCCCTGATCGGCAAGTGCCCCTGGCGGAAGGTTCCATACTACCTGGCAGCACAGTACCTCGGGGCATTTCTCGGAGCGGCCTGCACTTATGTCGTCTATCTGGGTGAGTACGATTAATCGAGATGGGAACATCGATATATCGACATGCTCACGCCTCATTAACGTGAAACTTGTGGTAAAAAGTACATTCTTTCTAAACTTGGCCACAAAATCCTTCCTCTTTTTAAGAGATCTTCATCAATGATACATAGTGTCTCAGAGTTTTATCATATTTAATGCATACTCATTAACGTCAAGAGAACAACTAAGAGGATGCATTAAACAAAAGAAATAAAATATATAGACAAAACCATCTTAAGAAGGATGGAAAAAATGGCAAGTAAATTAAATGAGAAAGTAGGAGATTTATGAAGTTTTACATTAGTAGAAGACAACAGTTGAATAAGAAACAGGATTTGGGACCCCCGGGTTTAATGGTTGAGAAAAGGACTTGGCACACCTACGTATAACCCTACGAGCCGCAGTTAAGATTTATGACAAAGGGTTTTAATAGTCCATAGCATATAGCTATAGTCCATAGAATGGTGGACTGGATCATATCGCCTTGCCAAGATGCTTCCTCCTAAGGCGTGTTGGACTCATTCTCCATGGTCTCACGGTGTCCCAGGAATTTCTGCGACTGGCTCCTACGGTAGAAGCCTTGGGATCTTCCTCCTTGGAAGGGATTCTGCAGTGTCCAGGCTGGCAATCGGTCGTTTATATCGATTCCATGGCCAAACTCTTGACCAGGTTGCTGATCGCCGTGTGTTCAGAGTCAGCTGCCTTGTCGAAGAACCGTCGCAAGATCTTCGGCAAGTGGACATCTAAGGACTCCAACTTCTCATCTCGGTGCATCTCGGAGACGCGGTCGTAGCGGCCGCGTCCTAGGATGCACCGAAGTGCAGAGTTCTGCACCACCTGGATCCGGTGGAGGATGAACTTGTGCACTCCAGACCATGCAGGCGCTACGTACTGTACGGCAGGGAGTACGCAGGCCTTGTATAGTCTTCCCTTTTTGTACATGCTCAGCACCGGCGCAGGATCGGCCAGAGCCTAAAGGCCGCCACATACCGAATGCTTTGCTAAGCGCGCTATCAGCTTTTGCCACATGTCTTAAGATCCTGTAAAGCGATTTCCCGCTGTCCGTTCACACCAAATGCGAGCCATGCGAACCGATGCGAACTTCCCTAGCGCTATATCGCAAGGGATCGCTCGGCCGGCAATTTACTCTTCGCTTAGCTTTCATGGCGCATGCGCAGTATCTATTGCGGTTAGTGAGCGCTTTAGTCCCGCCAGCTCAAATACATTTTTAACCTAATTACAACAGAGTAATTTGAACTAAATTACGAACATTAGTTCTGCACACTATGCGCATTGCATTAAATCATTCATCATTGCAATGACATCAATATTAACGGAATAGTCAAGTGTCAAACCTGAGAAGTGCGTTTTACGCTGTCCGCCATCTTGCTACATAGCACGGCATGGTTAGTTTCTGGTGTGTGCGCGCACATAGCGGGCGGCCGTTGCGAGAACAATTCTCTTGCTTAGCATAGCATTCGGTGTGTGGCGGCCTTAAGTCAACGCCTCAGATGCTTTTTCGCGGACATTATTTATCCTCGCGATTGATCTACATAGCGATGTACAACCAAATTCATTCTGGGATCTCCCGAACCTCCCTGGCCTGGGGCCCGATTCTGATCTTCCACCAGTGGAAGACTGGTGGAAAGTTCCACCATTCGTTCATTGAAAGACTCTTGATCCGTTCAATGAACGGCTCAATGACCCCCTCTGGAGAGCCGAACGTCACAAACTTATGCCGATTTCCAACTTACCTCGAAAACGCGAACAAAACAATGTCTACCTTCCGCACGCTTACACCCGTCGGAAAGTTTCCACCACGACACTAGCGCTGTTCCACCAAGTGGATGACGGGTGGAAGGGAAGCTTGACTTTCCACCAGTCATTGAACGATGAACGATATAGTGAACGATTCTATGGTGGAAGGTGGAACATGATGACGTAGTGTCGGAAAGTCATGACGTTTTGGTGGAAACTAATGACGTTTTGGTGGAAACTAATGACGTTTTGGTGGAAACTAATGACGTTTTGGTGGAAAAGTTGAACATCGGGAAAGCATCAGAATCAGGCCCCTGAAACTTTTCAAATGCATATTTTCGAAATTTTCACCGGCTCTTTAGGAAACTTTCCCATCTTATTGTTATTAGCTGGAATTGATTTTCCTTACGTAGAATGGACCTATATTTTTACATTTAGTATGATGAAGTGACCCAGTAATTTATTTTCTGAATATTGAAATTCATCATTTAATTACTACACTAGTCCCCCCAATTTCTTCTCCCCCACAAGAGCAAATATTTTCGTGGATAAATGTGCTTTTGTAATTAAAGTAGAACAACGATGTTTTTTTTACCATTTCTCTTGTCCTTTGAGTAAAAATTAAAAAGGTCACCTCTAACCTTAGTCTGGGGGACGTTTAACGTCTACCGATACCTATAATAAGTGTAATAATGTGTGGCCATCAAGCTTGTTACGGCTCTTTCCGTAGCCGTTGTTGCAATAGCTTAAAGATATTTACCGCAAAACTCATGATCTTAAGAAAAAATGCGTATGTTCTGATATATAATATAGGCGTAACCATCCCGACTTTTATAAATGAAAAACTTAAACTTTGTGGTTCCACAATGATATTTTATTTCACGACCCGGGTTTCGACGTGCTATAACGTCATCTTCAGGTACATTCTCCAGTAACGTTATAGTACGTCGAAACCCGGGTCGTGAAATAAAATATCACTGTGGAACCACAAAGTTTAAGTTTTTCATTTATAAAATGAATAAGTTCCACCAAGTTACGCCTGAAACTACCAGTTATATCCCGACTTTTGTTTCCCTATTTTTCAGCTTTGTTGGAATACTGAATGAAAATACGAGTTTCACTAAAGAGTGCAGTCCTTCAGCAGTGGAGGGAGTCGTGGAGAAACATCTCAAATAATAAACTGCGCACAGTTAAACCGGTAACGTCAGCGTGGCCCACTTCCGTCAGGAGGAGCCGCCGAGAGGAAGTCGTCATCACCCGTATTAGGATAGGGCACAGCCTTCTGACCCACTCCTTTCTCTTCACTGAAGAGAAAATTCCACCCCGGTGTGATGATTGTAACTGTTCTCTCGGAATTCGGCATATCCTGACGGAGTGTGACAGATACCGAGACGTGCGTAGCCGACTGAACATTGGAGGCGACCTAGGGTCCATTCTATGTGACGACCCCGATGCAATTGGCCGCGTCATTTTATTTCTAAAGGAAACGGCGCTTTTTAATAAATTATAAGAAAATTTAGCAATTTTTAATGTTTTTAACATCGGAATAATAATAGATAAGCAGAATATCTAACTTCCACGCAACCTGCCTTCTCCGGATATAAAAAGTATATTTATCATTTTGACAGTTTGAGGTGCAAAATGACCATGCCGTCGACGCACCCTAAACAACTAATACTACTACTACTACTGAATGAAAATGATCACTAATTTCGTTACGAATCTTTGAACGTGTGTTAAAACAACTTTAAAAGTAGTCACTTCGGTGTGTAAAAACTGCTTGCTGTTGATACATAAAATGAGGCTGAAAATGTAACAGTGCCGCATGTCCCTTGATCCCTCTACTTCCTCCATTAACTCTTACATCAACCACTTCTTCCACTCTTTTCCCGCTCCCATCGTGGAGTTAAACAAATACTGCGATGAATCCACCCCAACTATTGCGCAGGCTACGCCCCCAATTTCCCAAAAAAAAGAGACAAACTGGTGCATAGCAAAATATATATATATAATCTAAAGCATCTATATTGGTTCTCCGAAGCTTCCTTGCAACCCTAAAGAAATGTAACCTGGCAAAATTTTCTGTGCGTTAGCAAATTATTCCCATTCATCCTGGAAATTATGCGTTGCGCATATAATATCTGCAATGCCGGTTGCGTACAGCTCGCATGCAGGATTATTTTTCCCATTTGTGCCAAATTAATGCGCCATTTTGTTATAAAATTATGGAGTTGATTTTGAGTTGCTGGGTATTTTAGCTATTTGAATTTCCGTAAAAAAATATTGAAATCTTTCGCACTGTTTTCATAACGGATGTGCATAAACTAACAGACATTTTTACTATTTAATGTCGACTGGCACGGATTTTCACAAATTTATTTTCGTCAAGTGGATAAGA
Organism: Pyrrhosoma nymphula; assembly: GCA_963573305.1. Taxonomy (NCBI): domain Eukaryota; kingdom Metazoa; phylum Arthropoda; class Insecta; order Odonata; family Coenagrionidae; genus Pyrrhosoma; species Pyrrhosoma nymphula. The sequence continues at coordinate 98,380,616 of OY754339.1, forward strand.
ATTTAAAGAGTTTATCGTTTAATTCATTGTTACTTTCAAGTTAAGAAGGGAATATAAGTCGAGGACACAGAACTAAAACCACTCCAGTGCTAATAAGTACCAATTAAGGAAACACTCTAGTTACGTAGAGGAAGCTTTTAAAGCTGAGGAAGGATCAACCGGTCCGAAACGTTCTGTAAGAACAAATCTCTTTTACATCTCTGTCTCTCACCTCCTGTAAGTTTATATTATATATTTGTGGCCAATTGGCGAACATCTCCTAACGAGTCATGGAAATTCACACGTGGTGAAAATATATCCAATATGGAGTCACAGGCGTGACAAGTAAAGAACATAGTGACACAAACAAAGGAGTGTGAATTTCTTTTGTTTGTGTCACCATGTTTTTTACTTGTCACGCTTGTGACTCCTTATTGGATATATATATATATATATAACCGGTCCGAAACGTTCCCGTAAGAACAAACTCTTTTTCTATATCTCTTTCTCCTACCTCCTGTAAGTTTTATTATATATATATATATTTATTTAATTTATTTATTTATTTATACATAGATCGATAAACTTTGACACAAGTGGGGCGGAATTAAATATAGATACAAAAAAAAGGAATACTCACAAAATAAGTTCTGATATTTCGGTTGCCTAGCAACCGTTCTTACAGATGGAAGGTGACACACTCGAGTCATCGAATCTCGAATCTTATTTATAAACATTCATTCATTCACACAAATCGCTCACAGGCGTAAATAATAAATATTTTCGTTCAAACAGAGGGTGAAAGAAAGAGGATAGGAAACACACAAAACTGTGAAGTCCAATGGTGGTGTGAAGATGGTATGATGGCCGATTCACAGTGAAAAAAATTCGACTAGGCCGGGAACCGAACCAGAGTAAGTGGGGCAGCTTAGTGGGTAATGATTAAATAGGAATAAGGAACGTACAGAAGGTCGGGATGATGTAGGAATGCTTTTTAAAGGCGGGACAGGCCCATGATGAAATGGGGCACAATTCAACGGTACAATTTCATTTAACAATTTCGGCCCCAAAGCCTTAGATGAAGATATAATCTCAAAGTTTTCGTTAAAAAATCCAGCTTTTCACCTTTTTAATGAACATTTAAAATCTTTACTCTAAAATCAGACATATAATTAAAGCCAGATAAATCATATGCAAAAATCGACTTGTTATCACCATGAATAATGAGAATGTCACGAGAGTATAGGAACTGGTAGGGTTTAATATTTTAATATTTTGTGTGAAAAAAAATATATCATTTAAGTTTTCTTTCAGCAGATAACTTTTTCACAAAGCATCGCCTGACTCGATTCAATTCTCTTAATTAAGTCTGAAAATCCTTTTTTACCGTGTTTTCCCAATATTTTCCCTATTACTCGCCACAGACACTTAGACAGCGGATCCTTTTGTATGTATTTATGTAAAAAAATTGTATATTTGGGCAAACATTTTTATTGATATGTTGTATTCTTTTTTATTTGAACATGACAAAACAATGGAGATCAGATTGCATGATAAACTCATTAGTCTTTGTCGTTTTTTATGGGTTAGTGTAACTGTGACAACCCAGTGGGGAGAGACGATGCAGAAGTCATTTATGAGCTTTCAAATGTAGTCCACAACTGAATTATCCTGAGTATACAACCATAGAACTTTCATTGAATGTTCAAGTATGAACTATTAACTTGAGACTATTCATAGATCGTTCATTTCCAGTCCACTAAGAATTATTCAAAAATGCTTCTTGGTTGAACATTTAAAGAACATCTTTAAACCTTACAAACAAACCTTGTCAAGTTCAAAATCTTGTTTATTCACAGTAATATTGCATTTATATTTGTACTTTGTGGCATTATAGGTTTCAATTAATTAATACAAATTAACTGTTATCGAGATGTGATGGTATTTCCTCAAACTATCAAGGAATTGCCATTTAATAATTATAGTTCTCATAGTTACATTTATCCACGGAAATGACTATGTATATACGACTTTCTGTACGTCGATACTTCAATGTCGGGTGCTATGAAATACGCGTAGAGTCGTAGGGTGCCTAATAATGCGACATGGATACAATGAAATTTGGAAGATACAAGATAGGATGTTATAACCTACTAAAATTACGTACCGTAATTGCACATTCATAGTGATTAATTGCAAATTATCAATTTTGTATTTGAGAAAGCAGGGAAGTCAGTGGAGATGTAATACGATATGAATCGAGAATCATTTCACGATAACTATTTTTTTAAACAGTCTTTCATGGTTCATATGTTATTGATTCAAAACAATCCAGCCGAAATTCATCTACGTTGAACACTCTTTGAACATTCTATGAAGTAATCCAATTAATGTTCTTTGCACTATCTGTGAGAGCCAATTGAACCTACATTGAATGTCCTTCTTGAATGATCTTTGAACGTTTAAACAGTCTTTACTGAACGTTCTTTGAACATCTTTTGGACAATTAATTCCCAACTGGGAAGGGGTAAAATAGAAGGGGAGAAACTATTTTAAGTCTAAAACTAGTCCCTAAAAAATAAAAGACTTTTATCCATCCGTCTAATGTCAAGTCACCTCTTCAATATTCCGTTCCATCTCAAAGCGTCAATCGCCCGTATTTCTTGTCTTCCCAGCACCCAATTACCTTTCATTCCCCATCAAATCGAACAGCTCCCTCACTCTCAGACGTATTCCTTGCCACCCCAGTTCACTCTTTTCATCGTTCTCCACGCCCACATCCCAACAGCATTCAATCTCCATAGATACCCCACGTGCAGAGAGGAGTGTAAAAGATGAAGATCAATAATTGACGTACACCGAGAAAGATGCAACTGCCTTTTCCTGAGAAACAATGTTCTAGTGAAGAGCACGATCGAAGGAGAAAAGAAAACGCTGTGTACTGCAAGAGGAAACCGAGAAAAACACTTGCTAGAAAGTTAAACATGAAGAGAAAAAAAGACTTATCATAGGATAAGGGAGAGAGCAATTGAACAGGGAAAAATGGATGTATGCAGTTCATCAACCGTAGAATTTTAAATGACTTATGTTTACAGTAGTACAATGTAGTGACAATGACGGTGGTGTTTCTCCATGGACATGCGTAAAATATCGAAGTTGTCTCTCTTAAATATTTAATAAAATATTGAAGTTGAGAGTTGCAAAGGAACAACCACACATAACATTGGATTCGGTGATTGTGACAATAGCCATGAATTCACATTTTTATTACTTTGGGGACTATTATATTATTTGGTACAAGAACTCAACCGACGATTTTTTAAGTTTGAGCCACTCGAAAAAGTTCATCATGAAAATAAATTACTTGAAATTTCATATACTTTATATAGTAACGAATGAAACCCTAAAATTAATGCTTGCTGGACGAGCTAATTCGGGGTTATTCAAGTATTACGTAGGGCGATTTTTACCACTTTTTAACCTCCCCCCCCCTCATATGTAAGACCACGTAAGATATCACGAACCCTCCCCTCCCAATCTTACGTAAGTTATCAGGCATTTTCGAAACCGTGGACATAGATAGTAATCTTTGGGGGATTATATGTCAAAATGCGCAAAAATTGACCTCATCATGGATATCGATAACGGTTTTTTTTATTTCGCGATTCGCTGTAGTACGAACAACTCGGAAAACATGTGATTTTTGAAAATACGACATCTCCAAACTAATGGACTCAACGAATTGGTTGTACTTTCTTCTATAGTATAGCATACATTCAGGCGTACCACCAGTAAGGTGATCCTAAAAAAATAAAATTTTTCCTACGAAACTAATTTTAAAAAGTGATAAAAATATGAATTCAGAAGTGACTTATATCTTACGTAAGACTGTCTCAGGCCCCCTCACCTCCCCTATGTAAGACAACGTAAGAAACACCCAAACCCCCTCCCTCCTCAAAACGTCTTACGTAATGACTGTGAATGACCCCTTACCGGGTTTCACCGCGTAATGCTGTTTTGCTGACAACAGTGTCTCCTACGTTCCAGTCTAAGGAATCTTCAGGTCGAAGTGGTAATGGGGAATATTGAATCGAAGGCGGTTCACGACCATTTATGTCATTTAAGTTTTAAATTATAAATCAGAATGTGTCCTAGACTTTAGGCTTGATAGAGAACAGATTTACGAATATATTCTCAACATCTAAACTTTCCCTCTTTTTACTTGCAGACGCCCTGGACGCGTTCGATGGCGGGAACAGAACAGTTGAGGGACTGCACGCCACCGCCGGGATCTTCGCCACTTACCCAGCTGGACACCTCTCCCTACTCATCGGATTCGTTGACCAGGTAAAAATAACACATGCCATATCGAAACTCCAAAGCAATACGTGTTATTTAAAAAAAATCCCTAATAAGCATCTGGAGGTTTTAGTGGATGTTATTTCAACTTAGCTATTTGCACAGTGAGCATACGGCCGCAACACCTTTTTTACGGTAAACTACTGAAGGTAGTTTGAGCCAGATATCACTTAACCAAGAATTTTCTGAACATGACCTCCTTGAGAAGAGAGGAAAAAAAGAATTTCTCATTGTAAATAAAGAAACTCATCTTTCCAATGATATCAAAGTGTCAACCTGTTGCCGAACTAATTTTCAAGCAATTTTCCTAAACACATTGATTGTTTTACATGAGACAGATTACGGCTGTGCGCTCCAGAGGGAGAATATTGAAAAAAAGGAATTTATAGCATTAGATTTCTTCAAAAAACTAACGGTGTGTAAGCAAGGTTTTACAGAATTGCAAAAAAAACCTTCTGTTGAGAAGGCGTTTTCACCTTGCGGTGTGAAAAAATGAGTCAAGTTAGAAACTTATGGAAATACATTTATTTAATTACTGATAATTTTTGCCACATGGAGCTTATTCATGGAGACATACATATTCAAATATATTCAGCCACGGAAGCCTCCACACGGATGTTCACTATTATTTTTTTAAGGAGATGCCACGTATGTCTCCTAATTATTCCAATAATTTGTGATCTCTCCTTCCTCCAAATGTATTTATCAGACATCATTCTGTCCCTGTTCTTCGTAAGACATTTTTATCTGTGAGTCTATTCGTTCATTGCAACTTCATCATTATTTCATAAGCACACATTTTTAACGCATGCAACCCACTGTTCTCTAACGATTCCATCGCCTACTTTTCTCCCACGTACGAGAATGGTCATTACGAGTGTTTAAAAAGTAGAACTTCGTTTATTTCAATCCTGTGGTGCTTATATTCAACGATGTCCCAGGAGATGTGGTGGAAAATCAAACTGAACTTAAGTAAAAACAACTTGATAATATCTACAAAATAGTTTAATTACTTTACAGCGCCTTACGACGTCAAAACGTCATATTTAGATACAATCGTGTTGTATCTGAATATGACCCTTTGACGTAGAAACGCGTTGTAAAGTAAATAAACTATTCTGTGGAAATTACCAAGTTGTTTTTACTTAAGTTCCTGTGGTGATTGTAATTAATGGACTTATTTTTTCAAATTTTTAGTTGCTCCACGTAAAAAAGTCGCTAATTATTTAAACAAAAAGAAATCCAAAACGGGATTTATTTTATATCCTATCAATAAAAAAATAATTAATAATGTGGCACCGTAACGCAGCAACGGTCTGAAACATGTTGCTGTGGCTGTGATTTCTTCTCCTTATCATCCTATCTTCTACCTCTTATCTACCTAGCTTTCTGTTTCTACGATCGACCTTCATTATACAATTTGCAAACTATTCCTCCATTACCTTTTGACTGCAGTTGTTGTATGACCGGGAAACTGAAGGTTGGACATCTGCGAGTGAAACTCAATTTGTCGAAATTCTTCCAACTTTTATTCCCACTTTCATCTCTTCCTATTCTTCTATATTCACTGACTCCGAATATCAGAAATAGTTAGGGATTGTGGCGAGAAAATGAAATACTTTAATTAATTAAAAACATAGTTGGGAAAGTTGGCATGGGCAAGATTAACAGAGAGAGATCGTATGGAGGGTGTAGAGGAACCCAGCTTTGGCATTAGCCGACTCCTAACCTAAATGGCTCCAAAGAGCACACTGATCCGATCCGATTTGACGGTTAACATGATGATTTTAGGGATAAATTGCACTAGTTATAAGAAGAGAGAATGTTAATTCAATATAGTGGGAACTATATCGATAGTAAATCTGTTACTGTTCCCTGTTCATTCATATTTACTTCATATGAGCTAACTTAAGTTTGAATTATTTACATGCATGTTGTAGAACCTAGGCATTTACTGTTGCTTGTAAACGGCCCGGGAGACTAGTACTGAATATAGCGATCATTACAAGGGTCATTCTGAAATTAAGTGGAAATTTGAGTCCTTAACTTTTTTTTACTTTATTTAATGATTGTTTCTATTTATTAAAATTTTAATTAATAGTAAAATAGGAATACTAACTAACAAAGTGTCCTAATAATATTCAAATTTTACATATTTGTAGCAAAAAAAATTGATTAATCACCTTAAATGTCACCTCCATGGGTTTCCCACGCCGTGTTTTTACGCAAAACTTTTTGTACTCAGTAAATTAATTTAGTCAACCATCGCATAATTAACTAGTACCGTTGCCTTAAACTATGGGCTAAAAATAGAATATTTCAGTTCTATTTGAGATAAATATAAAGATTGAAAGTTATGTCCCCAACGTTTATATCACCTCCATGGGAAAATAGAAAAAACTTCTATTAAACTCCACCAGGAAGCAGCAAAATTTTGAATGTTTAACTGTAAGAAAGTCTTAGCAACCATTTTGCTTGGAGAATGTTTTTTTCTAAACAGTAAGTTAATTTGGTCTCTTTATTTCTGTTTTAGATGTAAAAACATAGAGTTCTTCTATTGCCTGTCACCTCCATGTCGTCCATAATTTTAAAAAATTATTACCTATTTAAGAATTTCTTTGACTGTATGGCTTATTGTCATAAAGAAATTACTTAAAATCAAAGCACATTGCTATAAGAGTTTTAAGTGACGGTTAACTGTGGTATACTCTTGATTTTGTCACCTCCATGGATGTCACCTCCGTGGAAATTTGTGTCACCTCCGTGTTTTGAGATAGTGTAAATTTCAGTTTATTTAGTTATTAACGTGTTCTTGACCTCTGTTTAAATGTTAGATCACTTAAATACATTTAGTACAACACCATTACAAATAAAATTACACCACATCTAATAATTGTAAAAATATTTTCGTTCGCAAATTTCCACATAATTTCAGAATGACCCACGAACAGGCATAACAGGGACTTTATTAATTAATAGCCAGTCAAATATGGTTTTGCATCTATTACTATCTTCCATTTAAACCTATCTCAAATGGTAAATTAATCTAGCATTAATAATTATTCCACGATAAACAAAACCATATGTTAAGGGTATTACGTAATCATAAACTTCTCAATTTTTAGCAACGTGGTTTGGTTTGGCTTATTCTATTTCGTTCTCCCATCACAGGTGATCGGCACTTTCCTGCTGCTGCTAGCGGTGTGCGCCATAACTGACAAGAGGAACATGCAGGTGCCGGCGGGATTGGTGCCGCTGCTCGTTGGGTTCGTCGTCATAGCGATCGGCGCCGCTTTCGGATTCAACTGCGGATACGCCATCAACCCAGCCAGGGACCTCTCGCCCAGGATTTTCACGGCGATCGCCGGTTGGGGACTCGAGACCTTCACGTGAGTCGTCGTCTCCATGGACAGCACTTGGGGGGCTATTCTGTATGTTCTCGGAATTTCCGAGCCTCGGAAGTGACGAAATTTTGACTTCACAGCCCCTAAAATTTCAAATAGGGCCATTCAATAGTTGACATTTGTCGGGGGCTGTGACGTCAAATCCACGGATTTTCCGAGGTTTTTCCGTGTCGAGTCCTTACTGAATAAGGCCCCTGTTGCCTCATCGTTGCATTACTAACGCACACGACACGGAATCTGTCTACGCGATTAATGGATATGTCCTTTAAATTCAGGATGAAACTCAAAAATTAAAAAAATAAAGCGATACTTACAATAAGCCATTCTTTTATCTTTGGAAAAAAACTTGAAAGGATGTTGGGAGATATGCATCACATGACGGAAACCACGGTATTAACTAGATCTTGATTACAGATCTTTATAGTGTGTCCACTTGCGTTATCGTCATTTTGTTACGGCTTTGATATAATAAGAAAAAAATATGATGTAAGTTCTTCAAACTACGCCTTTTCATTCAAATCACTTTTCTCGTATTAGTCGAGCAAGTCGCACGAACATTCGTCATTAAAACATAAGTTAGGCCTATTTTTAGGATGTGAGGCGTCAGTTTGGGATCCGTTTCTGGAAGGGGAGATTATAAGGGGAGAGGAAGGGGAGAGAGAGGGGAACTGACTTAAGATTCAGCGTTTAGCCGCAAAATTTTTGATGGGGATTATTAGAAGGAAGGCTACCGTTATGGAGATGATAAAAACTCTGGGTTGGAAATCACTTGAATCGAGGAGGAGGAATGCATAACTAAAGTGTATATACAAAGCCTACATTGGTGATACCGCGTGTATTGACATATCCGCAAGATTGAAAAGCCCTTGTTACATGTCAAGGAAAGTGCAGTATGTAGTTACAAAATTGAGTCTCCAAGAAAGCTATCAAATACATTAAAGTAAATAAAAGCTTTCTGCATAGGGGGATAGGGGATTGGAATGGTCTACCCATGTTAGAGCCCTTCCCAAATAGCATTCAAATCTTGATGACGAGTTTGAAAAAAATTGAACTGTGATTTTTTTTAGATTCATAGTCTTTTAAATGAACTCCCAACTGTTTGCCAACCCAATTTTTAAATTTTATTCCCAACACTAAAAAATTACAAAATAAGAACTTAGAAGTAGCAACTTTCCACAGGTAAATATTTTAATTCGACCCGGGTTTCGGGAAATATTTATCTGTGGAAAACTGCCATTTCTAAGTTCTTATTATCTTCATATTCCACAACATATCGCCTGATTCCTCCCTTGCAAATAAACGTTAAGAATGTAAAAAATTACATTCTTAACGTTTATTTGCAAGGGAGGCCAAAGTACAGTTGTCCGTATGAGAATACTGCTGTTCTGGAGTTGTGAAGTCCAACGCGGTCAAACGACTGACCCTGCAACTTGTTGTTGATGATAACCGCAGATACCGGAACTACTGTAAATTGTCGTCGTCGCAAGATGAAAGGGAGCGTTGTCTCAGTCGGTGCCAAATCAGAAGTGATTTTTGCTTTTATGAAATTTGTTGCAAGGAGTTGAATAACGGCATTTTAAAACGGCAATGACTGTGGCTCCACCTAGTAAAAGCATTTTAAAATTTTAGTGACTGTGGCTTCATCTAATTACGGAATTTTAAAATTTAAGTGACTCTGGCTCCATCTAATATCGGTATTTTAAAGTTTAAGTGACTGTGGCTCCATCTAATAACGGCATTTTAAAATTTTAGTGACTCTGGCTCCATCTAATATCGGTATTTTAAAGTTTAAGTGACTGTTGCTCCATCTTACAGCGTTCCTGAGTCATTAAGTGAGTGACAAGGGCTTTTCTTATATAGATTCCTTTTTTATTAATTTACTCATTTTAAAGTTGAACGTTTCTAAGGGTGTCTGCATTTTGACAGTGATATGCAATACGCAATGCCTTCTTCTAATGTTTCCTTCGTCTCTTCTCCTCCTCCCATCTCCTCCTGCGGAGCAGTTACAAGGCATGGTGGTGGGTGCCGATCGTGGGGCCTCATGTGGGGGCCATCCTTGGTGCCTCTCTCTACGCCTTCCTCGTCGAGTTCCACTGGCCGCCAGAGGGCCTCTAATCGGACCACCGACGGCCGTGAGGACTTCGGACGGGTATGTATGAGTTTGGCTAGCTCAAAGGTGAATTGCACGAATCATATATCACCCAGCGGAAGACTGAAAGGGAGCGAGATTGCACAAAAGTCTAAAATGGTTTTACACCACGTAGTTTAATTAATTTATGTGCTACGCATGCGCGGTGAAATTTTATCGTGTAGAGCGAATATTTCTACGAAAAACTACGCCAATTCCCAAAACTACTGCGAGAAAAATTGTCCCAACACAAATTTCGTGCTATCGTCCTCGCATATATACATTGCCATGTTGTTGGCGCTGGAGTGACGTGAATAAATTAACGTTCACTAATGCTTGTCGCTAACAGTCAAATTTTATGTAAAAGTATTAGGTATCATAAAAATCTGTGGCTAAAAGTTTAAAGAACCGTTTTAAGCAAATAGAACAAACTTAATTGCATTTGAGCGTGCTTTAAAAACGAGGTTTTACTGAAAGGTTTTTACGAGAGCGATAGCAGTTTCGTGAATTCAACTATTTAAAAATTAACGGATTTAGTAAAAAAAAAAAAAAAAAAGGTTTTTCGGGAAATGTTACTGCTAGCATAGAGGCGTTAAAGAATCTCGATTTGTCTTTTGATGCTCTTAACCACTGAACTGTTCAGTTTCTCGATGTCATTCCAATTCCTCTGTTTTTCAAAGCTAGTGGCACTTCATTCCCGAAACTCTTAAGGAGATTCGGTGGTTTCACCCAACTCAAGAGAATTCAATGAAACTTCCTGAAAGTATTTATAACGTCGTTCTAAAGCTATCTTCAAATTTTCAGGATTATTTACCGCAGGTTTTTAAAGATATTTGATCGAGAATTGGGCATGAAAATACATAATTTCTTATACCTTTTCTTCTGCATCCTGCAAGTTATGCATCCACTTTCAAGTAAATTACCCGTGATGCCAATTTCACACGATCTGTAACGCGTGCGAGGGATTTATTCAAGCTCTCGGAGTAAAAATCTGTTTATATACATTTTTCTATTGATGATATAAATTATTATACATTGAATAGAAAGAAAAGGTTCTTTCTGATGAATAAAGCCTTGCGTTCCCATAACAACCCGTGTATTTTCATGCCCACTTCTCGTTCAAATATCTTAAGAAATCTGCGGCAAATAATTCTGAAAAAAATCAGGTAGCTTTAAGACAACCAAATTAATTTTTCCAGCAAAGTGTCATCGAATTCTCTAAAGTTGAGTAAAACCACTGAACGTCCTTAACATGCAACAGGTACGCCTGCACGTAATACTGCATCAAAAACAAGCAGCACTCTTTGATACAGCTCGTATTACATAAAAAACAGGCTGCGGATTGATCTGTAAAGAGGTTTTTAAATTGATTGCTTCTGCGTTTGGTGGTTCAAAGCTAACCACATGCTCTCATTAATGTTGGAATTTTCATAATTGTTCTCACTAGCATTTCTGTCACCTATCACCAACTTCTCATGCCTCAATCAACAGCTATCAATCTCCCATTCATCTCCTCCCAAAACTACTTCAGTAGATTTTCTACTTCTATTGGAATTACACGTCTACGTGCTTACGCTTGCGACTACGGTAGACGACTATGGCAGAGATCATGAATATAAATATGGATCTAAATCTTCGGCACCACTGTACGAGCAAAGGTGTTGCCTAGCTTTCCACAAAAGATATGTCGCGCTGAAGTCGGCATGGTTCCGCTTCTGTGAGTCAAAAATAGCCGGTGTTAATAGGGAGGCCAATTCCATGCCCTTTATTTCCAGTATCTCATTTGAATCACGGCCTTTCCTTATTAGAGCCACCTTCTCTGGAGTGGCGGCGCTACAATCTGCTTGGTCCTGATTTTTCAGTGCATGCGGAATGTTTGGCAACACCCACTGAGGGCAAGTTTAGGATCCATATGTATATTCATGGCAGAGATAATGCTTTTGTTTCCTTGAAATGAATCTCTCTTTAAATAAAAAAATGACCATCTTCAAACCACTCTCTCGATGCAAATAACATTACAATACCTTGACTCAAACATAATCAGTCGTTGCTGATTGCACACTATTCTTTCATGTGAAATACGCATAAAACTCCCAGTTCGGAGACACTGAGCTGAGCCGTCGTTCTTCATTCCCGCTATGTAGTAATGCTATGTAGAAATTGAACTACGCTATCAATTGCCCCTGATAAAATGGGTTGTTACAACTGATGATTTCAAGGATGTTGCCAGCCTCTGAAACATATGCTGGGAAACGTGCGATGATCATATTGTTTAGGTGAAAGTAACTCCTCATAATGACGTAAAAAGTAGTAATTATTATGCAAAATAGATCAGCTCCCGATTAACCTCTAACGTTTTAAACTGCTTGCATAATTTTGTACCTATTAATGCCAAAAAAAAACGATCCGACTTCAATAGTTCAACTATACTCACAGCTCAATCACAAACAATTTTAAATTCAATTTTTTGTTAATGATATCTCAAGAGGGTTGAAAAAATGGTCGTCAAGTTTTAAATTGCGTAACACTGAAGACTTAGATGTACAAGTTAAGTTCGGGATTCCTCGTCGGGAATATTTTAGTTTTTAAACCGAGTCCGATAAAGATGACCTGGCGTTTGAAGGATTTTCTACAACTTCAATAACTTAGGAAGGTATTTTAGAAGAGTGAATTTAAATAAACTATCTGAATATGATCATCTAAGAATGTGCTTTCTTTTTTATAGGTATCGTGGAAGAAATAACCTTTCTTTCCCCTTAAAGCAGGCTGCTTTTAAAGCTATTCTTAACCTTAAGCGGATCTTTTCTTTGCCACCACCCACAAAATTCATGTCATTGCTTAAAAATTTAGAATGAACGCTCGATTTTTTTTGTTTAAATTTCATTTTTAAGTTTCACTGCGGTGTTCATATTTATGAGTTGAATATAAAAATAAGTAGAGTTGAAATCAAACAGATAGTTTCACACAACTATTGAGAGAGGGAGATTGGAACCAATCAAGACTTAACACTACGTTTACCAATCGATCTCAGATCGATCTGACCGGCTCAGCTCGGTATGGTAAACGGAGCACGCTGGCCAGATCGATCTGAGAAGCGAGCCGAGTCAGCCCGCTTTCCCTAACCGGTCTGAGATCTCAGATCGATCCGAAGAGGTCTGAGCGTGGCGCTCATCGTTCTTCTTTTGGTTGCCGATGGTAAGCAAAATATAATCGATATCATTTAAAGGCGTGACAATTGTTATAAGAAGGGAAAGGAGAGAAGTGTGCGGCTGAAATATATAAGAAATCTCAAAATAATTCAAACTACTGAATTCGATAGTTCAATATCGATATTTTCAGACCGTGTTGGTAAACCAGGGGATCTGAGTCAGCTCCCTGCTGAACTTTCAGATCGGTCTGACCTCAGAACGATCTTAGATCGATTGGTAAACGTAGTGAATGAGGTGACACTGAAAATAAAGGAACTAATCAAAGAGTATGCACGATCGCTAAGAATGGATTCGGAAGTTAATAATCTAACCCCATTTCACGTATGAAGAACAGACAAATGCGACAAAATAAAAGACAATATTGACGAACTGAAGAAAATGATAATTCAATATTCCTAAGCATCTTTAATGATTTCGGCAGAAAGTGGAGCGATATACATCGACGTACACCTCGCATTTCGTTCCTACCTTTTCTTTAATTTATTTTTCATGCCTAAATTCTCCCGCATATTTACGGCTGGTGTTCTAACACTCATTTCTATTGAGTGTTCCGCATTTAGTTGACAGTGTGGGAGTGATTGTTGAACAGTGTTGCCAAACTTACAATTAAGAAAGCATTTCCAACACCGTGCTAAATTGAAGTAACGTACTTAATAAAATAGTATTCGCATATTGGGAGACTCCTAGACGTGCAGTTTGTATATTGTATTGATGGTTGTATACTCTAAGATTATTTTCCTGCCGCAACTGGGAACATCGTACACCCGGCCTTATTCACATTTACACAGGAAACGAATCTCCATAAAAGAATTCCTTGTTGTCAACCAAATGTGGAAAACCCTATGCAAGCTCTTGCGGTAGATCGCACTGTAATTTGGAGGTGTGAATAAAACATTTGACCCTTTTATTTTTCCTTTTCAGGCTCGGGACAGTTACGTGAAAGTACTCCTAGTCAATTACTTGTTCGGTGATACATAATCACCAATCGCATCAAAGTACAACGCTGGATTGGAAATAGAAAACACCTGCTGATCACCACTACAAGGAAGGAAGAGGCATCTACCCATATATAATGAAAAAAGCTGTTCCCGAACTTAAACATTGACGAGACCATGACCTCAACTGGACCTTCGCCACCAATACTCCAACAATACTCACGCTGAACAAGGTGCTGGCGGGTATCACACAATGAAGGAAGACACGTCGATTTCCCATCTCTGAATCTGAAATAACAACATTAAAACGTGGTCAAATGATCATTTCATTGCGTGTTCTACCTCACTGAGAACAAGACTCCATATTGTAAATAAACACTTTGTCCCCATGGAAACGAACAGATGAATTCCTGATGCTCCACTTCAAGTTTTATAATTTCAGGTTAATTTAATACATAAGTACCTATTCGCGTAAGTTATTTACAACGCCGTGGTCAACGGAACTATATTTAACAAAGTGCATACATATATCAAATCAAATTTTAATGTTGTATTCCAAAATCAAAATTTTTGATACATAAAATTCCACCAGCCATGTTTGAAAACCAAACGATTCGCTTAATGTGAGCGAAATGGAATTTCATCGATTTTATTACAAGTATATTTATAAAAAAATAACTGTAAACATTTTCATGAAAACCTTCCATGTATATATATGCAGACACTGGGAGCATTTTCATGACTTTTCTCAAAACAAGAAAACGTTCAACCCAGGCGAAAACTCTGCCACGCCTCCATCGTGTTCATGCATTTTAAATGCCTAGTAATAATTAATGTTCTAGATATAAATTAAATATGCCTTATATCCCTGATACCTCAACCAGTTCATTTTTTACGCAAACTTGCGGCCATGTACCGGTGAGAAACGTGTGATAAATTATTTAAATAAGCTGATTTTCATTGCCCCGTTTAAAAATGTATAATTTTATACAGATGCATAAATGTTAATATCTTAATGCGTCAACAATTTCCTCCAACTTTAGACATTAGTTTACTATTTGTTTCATAATTGTTACATTTTTGGAATGCCCTTTTTATCATTATTAATTTAATATCTTCATTCTTTTTTACAAGATGTTTTTATTATTATTTTCAAGATAAGCTGAACACAAATCAAATCCAAATTTATCATTATACTTACAGCGACATTTTAATGTTTATTCTACTTGAAACCTAATGATCGGAAAATCAATATTTAGGGACATTCAACTCGAAATTTCTTCATTAACCAATAGCTTGTGATCACACGAAAAAACTGAACTGGCTGAGGGCAAGAAGTGCTACGAACTTTGATAAAAAAAGCTTATATTTGTATTCACCATCACTTCCGGGAGAGAAATAAAATCTCATTTTTTCTAACAATAAACTTTGTCAGTAGTGTAAACATCACATATCACCATACTTACCTCCTCAAATACCTACATAATTATATATGTATTGACGCTTTGTAATTCAATGTTTTTGTACTACCTATTTATTCTGAGATCGTTATTTATACATTTGCCACTAACGGCGAACCAGAGCTCCGATTTTTTAGAGAATCCTTGAACTTGATTCTTAAGGAAAGAGCTCGATTTAAGTGTTCATGTACAAAACTTATTCAAACCTAACATGTGATCGTAATGATAATTAATACTGTTTATATGTACAAAATAAATCATGTACCTGTTTAAATATGAAATATGCATGGATTTGAAATTATTGCCTTACTTGATATTTATGTTTTCGATATAATATATATCACTGTATCATGTATGAATCTAAGCAATAAATTTTCAATTATGATGTTACTCTAACATTTACTGTATTCATATGCACTGCAGCCTATTTTCAGGTCAAGAAATATTTCATGAAACACCAAAACAATCATATACAAGACAGTGCTAAGACCTGTTGTCCTCTATGCCTCTGAAACATGGACACTAACAGTTACACAAGAAGATATAATCAGAAGATGGGAAAGAAAGATTCTCAGAAGAATATACGGTGCTGTGATAGATGCAGGAATATGGAGAATAAGAGCAAATGCTGAAGTCTATGAACAATATGGTGAACCAGACATCATATCAGTTATAAAGCAAGGAAGACTTCGTTGGGCTGGCCATGTGCAACGCATGGAGGAAAGCAGGGCCGCCAAAAAGGTCTTCAATGGCACTCCAGGAGGGAGGAGAAGAAGAGGAAGACCACGAAAGCGGTGGCTTGACGATATAGAGACAGACCTCAGAAAACTGGGAGTCAAGAGATGGAGGCGTGTTGCAGAGGATAAAGAAGAATGGGGGCAGATAATTCTGAAGGCCAGAGCCCTACATGGGCTGTAGCGCCAATAAGGATGATGATTTTGAATTAGAGTTCACGAAAGGTATTCCTGATTCACGCAAGCCTCGGAGTGGTGAAACAATTCGAAAAAGGATAGTCGTCGTGACTCTATGCGTGGCGCATACTGAAGTAGTATATTTAAAATGGAACTTGGCCTCAGAGATTTGGTAACGTAATAGATGAACTCAGCAATTGAGATTCGAAAATAAAAGATCGCTGCTAATTATTGTCCTCGTAAACTTTTTAATCAATCATGTCAACTGACAGAACAGCATATGTGTCGTGAAAATACTCTAATGAAGAACTCAAAGATTTTGGAGGATGGGACTTGTTTTGATAGTAGCTCATTTGACCTCAGTTAATTTATACGTCACATACTTGCTGTAGAAATATGCATTAAATATAATTGTGCAAAGTTCAGGAGTATAGGTCAAATAATTTTTTATTTTTAAACTTTTGCCGACGTTTCGGATGTTTATTCATCCATCTTCTGGGCTATAAACAATGATGTATGATGTTAAATGATTGACAGTTCTGTTTTGGGTACATTTTTGTAAATTTACGGACATTAAATATAAAAAATACATAGACATTCAAGATTTTTACCTTTAAACTTTGGTGCTGTTTTTATTTATTTACAATTTTGATTTGGTTGCTTGGATATATTTCTTTGTTGAATAGTTATATGTCATTTATTTAATTATGATAAATTTTGCTTAGATAAGTAATGTCTGTTCTTTTATTGCAACTTTTTTTATTTCTGGATATACGGTACATATATCTTTTATATATAACTTTTTAAAAAAGAAATATATCCAAGCAACCAAATTAAAATTGTAAATAAATAAAAACAGCACCAAAGTTTAAAGGTAATAATCTTGAATATGTCTATGTATTTTTTATATTTAATGTCCGTAAATTTACAAAAATGTACCCAAAACAGAACTGTAAATCATTTATCATCATATATCATTGTTTATAGCTCATAAGATGGATGAATATACATCCGAAACGTCGGCAAAAGTTTAAAAATAAAAAATTATTTGACCTATACTCATGAAATTTGCACCTTATAAATAAAGAGGTCGAGAATAATTTACCATTTGAATTAAATATTATTATTATTTTACTTTTGGAGATATAGGACAATTAATTATTTAATTACTTCATTTCTCTTTCTTCAACGTTTTACATCAATACTTATGCTTCGTCTCAGGGCTCAGGAAGAGAGTTTCTTCTGTTTTTTTGAAATTATTAGTCCAGTGCATATGTCGAAAAAAGAAAGACTAAAAATTGAGATTATTCTTAGTAGATACCTATTTTATTGCGGAAATGTGTTGGGCCGATGATAGAAAAGGCCTCTCCTCTTGAGATTCAAATAATATTTTCCGCGTTATTGTTTTATTTTAACTATGAAATCGAAAAAGTAGTTTTTCCAAAATATTGGAAAAACTATCGGTCGTAGAGAAAAATTATTTTTTTTAAGTGGCTATCTCGGCTTCTATAGGTCGTAGAAGGTTATTTTTTAAAAAATCGTGTTTTAAAGCCAGATTTTCAATGCATTTTATTAATACGTTCTAACATAGAAAATACAAAAGATATTCTATTTGTTTATAAGAAAAAAATACTTTTTTAAATCGAAAATTTGAAGTCCTTATTTCGAAAAATTCGACTATTCATTTATACACATTATTAGATATGCTCTTAAACTTTAAAATGCAAATTGCTTAACCTTTTTAACGTCAACAATGGGCTAATGTAAAAGCGCTCAAAGTTGGCGGTTTTTGCACCTGGCGGGATAAATAAATAGGATTTTGCAAAAACTATTGAACCTACAGTGCCCATCTTTTGCACACTTTTTAAGCTTTAAAAAACTCAAGTTAAAAAGATAGATTCATTGATTTTAAATGATTTTTGCGAAGTTACAGCAATAACAAAAAAGGTTAGTTTTTATGTTTTTTGCAATAACGTTTTTATTTGTCAACCGATTTTAACTTAGTAAGTCTCAAATTGTACGTATATTTACTATGTACGAATCTCGCGACTTCATTTTTCTCTTACGTAGCAGCCATTCCCAAGGTAGGATTCGGAACAGCGACCCTCGGAACACTAGGACAGAGCATTCCAATCACGATTTCCATGCCTGTCGTTGCCAATTTCCAGTCCATCACTGAGATTACGAAATTTTAGCATGTGTAAGGAGGTTTCAAATTTTGAAAGGCAAATTTCTGTGCATAAGTTTATTCCTCCAGGACAGCCAATGTTGAATTTAAAAGCCAATGAAATGAAACAAATCCACATATCTCAATGATCATAATATTTAACCAAACGGGTAAGGGTTGGGCTCAAATGCAGTCACCTCTTCTCGTGGTGAGTCCTTGATATTCCTATCAGTAAAAAATATGCTGTTCCGTCTCCTCTTTCCATTTCTAACCTCCAAAACCACAGACTTAAAACTGATTTAAAACTCCTCGTGGTAGAGGACTATTGAGTCTGGAGTGTCTCCACATCAGAGTTATCCTGGGTACGGCATGCCGAGTGTTGAAAAGCAGGGACCCCCTGCTCAATCTCGTGAGAGATCACGAGAGTGCGGGAGCAGGGACGTTTCTCTTCCAGGCGGCAAAGAGGGCAGCGGACGACACCGGTCTCGACTTCGACCCGTCATCCGACGGAAGCGACAATGACACGACCATCTTGTCATTGAAGGCAGACGTCCTCAAGCTCGAAATAAAAAAAAGCCGAGCAGAAGGCCTTGCTCAAGGCGCATACCGATAAGCCCATGCATGGAGGTTTCTATCGAAACATCGAAAGGCATGAGTTATCGAAGGAGCTGACGTTTGCCTTCTTACGCTCCGCAGGTCTGAAGTCCGAGACCGAATTGGTTTTGTCCTCGCGTGCCAGGATGATGCGCGTTGACCTGTGACAGCCTCTGTCTGTCGCAAGAGTCACGGAAATATGTAATAATATTAAAAATAATAATAGTTTTTATTTCTGTACGTTACAAAAGTAACATATAAATCGTAAATTAAATAGGACATACATTAACATACACATAACATATGAAGGCTCATGTGACAGAAAATCAGGTATTATCAGTTACACAGGGAATTCATAAGAATCTTTCGAGCAATAGTGGCTCTAACCGTTAATTATTACACTGTAATCAGAGATGAATCAACCGATCCTTTAAAGCAAGTATATCCGGAGAAACCTACATGATGACCCAAATATTTCAAGAGAATCAAAAATTATACTGGAACCCGGGTGAAAACTTGAGGTTTTGAAAAGTGCGGGTTTCAACTACCAAGGGCTACGATAGAGGCGCTGCGTCCAACAAAAGAAGAACGTTAACTTAATTGCGCTTTGAAGGATTCGAACAACTAGTGAAAACTGTGTGATATTTTTTATGTATATTCCCTAAATATATTGGTTATACATACAGTCTTGCAGCGCTTTAAAATCCATCGTAACTTTTGCCGTTCCTGCGACTCGAGGTATGACGTGCATTGCTTTTATCCTGACCCTTAGTTCGATTTACAATGGACATCGCCAAAATTTACTGAAGCAAGGTATGTTTTCCTTTTTATGTTGATGTGTGTGATATGTACGTACAATAATGGGGCATTCCACTGCCACGTAAGGGACAGTTTCTCGCAGTATTTATTTGAATTCATTGCCCTAATTACCAATAAAATAGTTACATACGAATTTGGTTCATTTTAAGATTTAGCATGATCATTCAGAAAATTCACTCTGTAGTTAAATTCCTATTGAAATTCAAATAGCCTCAGTGACTTAATAAAATTCTACCGTCAATTATGGGACATAGTATGTCCACCATCATCTTGAATATCCATTATTAACTCAAAAATAAGCTAAACTTTTTATGTTATAATTTGGCAACTTTTTTCATGTTTTCATTATGACGTTTTCGAAATGACTGATGCTTTCATATTACTTTCTATCCCTGCAGTTAAATATTGTTGTAAGTTATGAAATAAGATTGCTTATTTTATATTAAGACATTGAACACACTTTATTTCATGATGACGTTTTCGAAATGACTGATGCTTTCATATTACTTTCTATCCCTGCAGTTAAATATTGTTGTACGTTATGAAATAAGATTGCTTATTTTATATTAAGACATTGAACACACTTTATTGTCACACATGGTAACCAACACAAGGTCAACAACAAAGAACATAAACATGTAAATGGGGAACAAAAGAACAACTAATAACTGTTTTTTTTTTTACAAACTCTCAACATTCCCCCTTAAACATTAAACAGTGCCAACAGGTGAACACATGTTTCATGTTTGGCTTTGGGTATACCTTTAGTTAGAACATCAGCAACCACCAGTTGACAAGTACTGCAAATTGATTCTTTTGGTATCAACCATTTCACAGATGAAATGATAACGAATATCAATGTGTTTCGTCCTGCCATGATACACGTCATTAAGGGCTAAATATTTGGCACTTTGATTGTCATTGAAAAGTGTTGGACACTGATTACAGTCAAATACCTCAGATAGAACTGAATTTAAGTACAAAGCTTCTTTAGACGCTTCTGTTAGTCCTATGTATTCAGACTCTGTACTTGATAAAGCTACACATTGTTGTTTCTCACTAGACCATGACACAGCAGTACCTCCTAATGTAAACTCTTATCCAGTGTAATAATGTCTATCCATTTCACATGCACCCCAATCAGTATCAACATAACCAGTCAAACCTTGCTTGGTTTTGCCATACACTAAGCACAAATCTTTAATACCCTTCAGGTACCTTTGTAGTCTTTTCAAAATACATACACCAATGCTCAGCTGAAAAACAAGTATTGAACTGGCTCAACCTATTGACAGTGTGCGCAATATCTGGGCGAGTACCAACAGACAAGTACAATAGAGCACCAATCAATTGCTGATATGGGACATTTGGGCTGCATTCCCCTTCTAATAGTGGTTTTAACTTAAGGTTTGGCTCAATAGGAGTAGAAACTGGATTAGCGTCAACCATGCCAAAATTTTTAAGCAAATTCTCAATGTATTTGGTTTGGTCAAGCATTAAAACACCTTTTTGTCTATCACACCTAATCCGCATACCTATGCAACACTTGACTTCACCCAGATCTTGCATTTTATACTCTGACATCAATGAATTTTTTATTTTAACAGTCTAATTTGCATTATTACTGAATATGAAAAATTCATCTACATCCCATACAGCACACACGAAGCATATTTAGTTGAAATCACGAGTAGAACACGTGATTTATCTGGTCGAAAAACCGCTTTTCAACGACTAAGAACGGTTGAAAAATGGTCAATATTCGGTTTACTGTCCGCTATTTCTGGTGTAAACACGTGTATCGACCACAACCTAGTGCCTAATATGCAAATTCACATGTAAATGCATGTTTACCAACGGAAAATAAACTGTTATTAGTATTATGACCACTAGACAGCATTGCCAGCAAAATTCGCGGCTGATTTAGATTCATATTTGACCGAGAAAAAAAATTGCCGCCGGAGAGACGCGAACCCTAGAACCTGACCCTTACGATCTCACTTACGCCTTAACCCACTCGGCCACCAAGGTACTTCTTTGAAGTTGGTAATGCAAAGAAGTTATTTCCTCCGCATTCATGGCCAGACCAATATAAATTATTCCGTCTTTGTGCTTGGCTTGGAGAGAACTTCATATTTACAAATATTAGGTACCAAGAAATTAATGCAGATATTCACGTGTGCTTTAAAATGGCTGTCAGAATCATACGAAAGCAGATAATATTATCGTGGAACATGATTTTATTTCTGGTTGGTTACAATTGTACCAAAATGCAACGTATGATCAAAAAAGGAAGTATTTATCGCATGGAAAAATCATCGTTTTTTCTAAAAAAATATATCCACCAATTGTGTACAAATACGGTTTTCACGATTATCAGGATTACCGAATAGACAAAGTTATTTGGTAGATGCATATTGAATTAACATATGTTACATACATACCTATATAACATATGTTATAACAGAGATATCTCTTCGTAACGGAATAATAGCGTATAGCTCATCTTTAATATGCAGTTATTCCCATGGAAATGTGAGAAAAGGCAAAGTGGCATGTTGTACATTAATTAAATTCTATAAAATACAGAAGTCCACTCAGATAATTTGGACCAAAATTTACACTGAAAGAACACGTGTAAAAAAGGGCTAATTTTGGAATAATCCCTTACCCCATATATCGACCGAGAGTACACGAGTATATTTCTCCCCGTGCTGTATGGGATATAGAGCTGTAATTAAAATACAATCAATATTTATCTTAAAATAAATACATGGTTCAGTTTTACATTGTTTGAGTTCAAGATTAGTCAAGAAATTATGAATGGTCTTATTCCAGGCTTGGATGCTTGGCAAAGACCATAAATGGCCTTTTTCAAAAGGCAAACTTTGTTTTCATGACCTTCCTGATTGTAACCATCAGGTTGACACATGTAAATAGTTTCCTCCAACTTTCCATTTAAAAAAGCTGTTTTCACATCTAAATGCAAAATGTCCCAATCATTTAGAGCAGCTAATGACATTAACATTCTAATGTTTTCTCGCCTTACTACGGGAGCATAAGTTTCATTAAAATCCACCCCTGGTTACTGAGAAAAACCTTTCGCTAATAGCCTAGCTTTATATCGTGTTGGATCACCATTTGACCCATGCTTGAGTTTGAACACCCATTTACTTTTTACTAAAGACTGATTCGCTGGTTTATCAACTAAAAGCCAAGAATGTCTGATGCTTTCATATTACTTTCTATCCCTGCAGTTAAATATAACTTACCTTTAATTGTGCTGTCACGTTTGGGACATTACCTGTCACGTATGGGACATGTACACATTTATCTTAAAAAGAAAATTATATACAGTATGTTTTACTACTCTTAGTGTATTTTTCTAATCAGGAACACATTTCACACAAAACAGAAAATAGTGGGTTACATTATAATGAAATATTAAAGACTCTCAAATTTAAAACTTCCTCTTTTGTACCTGAACGTCTTGTGACAAAGCATGAGATTTACAACTTACATTTAGGTCACTGAATGTTATAACATGGTAGGCGAGAATACTCAGGACTGGGATAATTCTTTTCCATGGTTTTACTTCGTCTATTTCAGTTCTGATTTTATCTTTGTCAATATAAAGTACACAAGTTGAAGGAACTAGGTGAGTTGCTAATTCACCGAAATCCTTTGCGCATTGCACTACGTTGTTATTTCCTTTGCTCATAATTTTCTGCCTCACCAAGCGTTTCACATTACCGCCTACACCATCTATTACACCTTTTCCCATGGGAAGTGGTGAAGTACTTCCAACTGAATTGTTTATCGTATTTCTTGGAAAGCAACTGAATCAACTTTACCATGTACAGTAGAATCCTGATTTAAGGTTTTTCAGGGGGGACAAAATTGAAAACACTAAATGCGGATAAACACTAAATGAGGACTAGTCATTTTTTTGAGGGTTTAGGGTCTGTAATGATTAGAATAGCTTTTTGTACGAAAAGGAAATATAATTTCAAGTCAATAAAAGGGGTCACATACAACAATAAAATTTTTTAATTAGTTTTATATGCTCTTCCCAAAGAAGGTTGGATTCAGTGACAAAACGAAAGTAAATGAAAAATGAACCAAAAATGAAAATGCCGTAATAAAAAATACAATGCATTAGCCTTCTGACAACTCAGGAATTTATTATCAATTTTAAAACTTTTAGGAGAGACTAATTGTATTTCTGAACAGCTACTTTTTAAAAAAATCTGAAATTTTACTCTGCTTATTTTTTTTACTGTAACTAAGAAGTAGCTCATTTTCCAGTTTTGAAACCATCACTAAAGTAGATTGATTGTTTTCAATGGATGAAAAGTATGATTTCAATTTTTCAAGTCCAACCACAGCCTCCGAAAAGGTAGCCACTTTCGGCACTTCCTCATTCTCACTGCAGTTAGAATCTGTTTCATTTGATGTACCACACCATTCCCATATTGAAACAATGCCACTGGTCTGCAGGTCATCATCACATTCAACAAAATCACTGAACGATATTTCTGAATTCAAAGTGTTTTTATTTAAATAGTATTTGTGTAATACATTGTATTTTTAAATCTGTTACGCAACGAAATAAACCCTTACTACCGACCATCCAACCCTAACTCATAAATGCTGTAATTTGAACCTTCAGACAAAACACATTGTAATTCAACCCTCCCGCCTTTTTTTGTGTGGCCGTAACTTAATAATGACATGAAGCTAACCTCGGCGTTTTCTGGGGTTAATTTTATTGTCTTTGTCACTGCGGCACCTAATAGATGTTGGAAATTTTACTAAGAAAAATGGAGTTAAGGAAAATTCCCACTGGGAATGTTAGTGTGGACAGTTAACAACGTTAAAAATTCCATTTTTACGCATTTCTCAGTGGTCTCGAAGCATTTTTACACCCATTTTATTCTGTAAAAGTGAGGTGTAGGCTATGTACTCGAAAAATCATCATTAAAGACGAGCGAAAGACAGACATTTCATTTTGCAAAATATCGATACTTTCGGATTATGAGAATATTACTGATGGTACAACATTATGAGAATCCCTTATTTAGCAGTCAATTTTGATTTGTAGCTCCGAGAAATTAAGCTACTGTTGCGCATGCAAGTTTCTCTCATGGTGCGCAGTTCGACATTCATTTTTTCTGCACAGCTCCCGGGAAAATTTCGACGATTTCAACTGCGTAATATGCCATATCATCATTGGGTTAAACCTACTATCGGGGAAAATGCGGTTTTACATTTATGTATGTATTACCAAGAGCACACATTATCTTAATGTTCGTATGTTCATTAATGCTGGTGATAGTCATCACTGATGTATGGATAATCATTTGCATGAATCGTCATGAATAAACCTTAAATCGGGTAAAAAACCTTGTGCGGGAAAATTTTTTACAGCCTAGAATGCGGAAAAACACAGAATGCGGAGACGCTAAATTAGGACAATTTTTACATTGTTTTTATAGGGAATGAATCGGGACTTCAAAAAATAAACGTTAAATGCGGAAAACCGTTAAATGTGAAGACATTAAATCCGGATCCGACTGTACTTGTGGGCAAGGGCCTAGCCATGTTGAAACACCGGTTCCCATCAGAACACCGAAGTTAAGCAACGTTGGGCCCGGACAGAGGTTGGATGGGTGACCCTCCTCCATACCTGCACCAGGCGTGGATGGAGAGGATACTACTCCCTCCAGACCACCGGGAGGCCGGTGGGAGATATACCCTGACCGGGAGAGTTAGAGGGAGTACACCCTCCATCCCTGGTACTGGGGCGAGGCGGAGGAGGTCAATCCTCTATACCTCTACCGTGGTGCTCTTGTCCCCTGTCTGCAAGTGGCAGACAGGCATGGGGTTGGCACAATGGACCAAGAAAGGTCTAAGTGCCCGGGCTCCTGACGAAGGCCCCACCAATAACAATCTAATCTAACCATATACTTGTTCTTAAATTCAGATGATGGTCCATCACTCCAAATAACTTCTTCAATAGGCTGCACAGAATCTCTTTCCATCGTAAATATTCTGTCAAGTCGATTAATCATTACAAAAATAGTGTCCTTATTCTACTGTGCAATATCTGAACAAGTTAGAAAAGTCTTACATTTACCCTTGAAAAATGTGGCAGCTGTAAACAAAAGGACACTTCTCCTGGACCACAGTGCACTTTGAATTTCATTCTGATATTCACAGCTGAATGACATAGAAAAGTCTACTTCCAATACTCGAATATTGTCATCAAGATTATCAGTTTCAAATGCTATTGCTTGAATTATCTTCAAATTGACATGACGCATCATTTCTGGCAAGTCGTTGATTATTTTCTTCAGGAGTTCACCAACACAAATCCTTCATGAACAAAGTCAGTGTTCCTTCGGAACTCTTATCCCATATTTTCCATGTAACAGTTTGCTCCATTTCACTTGATACTCTAAAGTTTTTCCCGTTGCAGCAATGGGGACAGACATTCTGCCAACATGAAGAATATACTGTCGAATCACGTAGCAACATTTTACAGAAGTCTTCAGAATACTCTTTTCTTAGTGCTTTCAATTTCAAGATGAAGTTTTCATGTACCCGGCATCTACACTGATCACACTAGAGTATCCTTCAATAATAAAACATTTTTTTGTCTCAAGCTGCAAAATTTTGAAAATCCTAAATTGTAGCTTGGATTCTCCTCGCGAAAGATTGCAAAAGCTTCTTTCAGAAACATTGTCATAAAATGATTTTGCATTGTCTTTTTTTTTGCCATTTTCCCATGTAACAATGGAGTCTTTCATTTAAGGGCATGTGTATACAATATCAGGACGAAAGAAAAAGTTTGTAACCACACTGAAGTCTTTCTGTATTGACGTTTTACTTGCTAGATTTTCCATCAATTGCCTATGCGTTGTGCTAGTCCTGTGACGTCTGCCACTCTCTTACTTGGAGACGCTGGTAGTACCTTCATGGTTTTAATTACAGCTTTGCTGTAGATTTGCTTACAGCTGTAAGATCCTCTTGGTGAAATGGACTGAGAACTTTTAGATGGCTCAAGAGACTTGCTTTTTTGGCTCTCTGCAGCCTCTTTTTATCCCTTTCATATTTTTTCAATGCGTCCTTTTTATTTTTCAGTCGTTTGCTTTTTTACTCATTCTTAATTCTCTCAATCTTTTATTTTCTTCCTTCTGAAAACCAGGTTTTTTCACTTTACAATTCTCTCTCCATCTTTTCATCTGGCTAGCACTGGTGGATTTTTAATGGCCAGATTCATAGTTGTTACCTGGGTGTCCCCTGGGCTCTGGGGGACCCCTTGGCTCAGAAACGGTATTCATAGTCACAATCCAGGGGACTGTTGTTACCCAACCCTCCCCCAGGCAACCGATTTCGTGGGTGAGGCCCGAGGCTTACCCAAAGCTCCCCTGGACCTCCACTAACGTGGGATACGAGACCCATCACGATAATCGCGGGAGAAAAGAAGTGCTGCTAGCGAGCGGAACAAAATACTACAACTTAACGATTGTTATGTTCCAGAAGTTTGTGTACTTGCTTCGGCTATTTTATACGTATTCCGACTTCAATTTTCATTTCCATAATCTCACTTTACTCATTATTCATATTGAATAATTATTTCATTCACATCATAACCGTTTCCTCGTATTCATTGTAAACTTACTTCATCAACTTCTCAGTACCACCATCATCTCCTTAACCTCATTTCACCTTCCCTTCATCCTTACCTCGCATTTTACCATCCCATTCATCTACGATCATTCTGATTATGGATGACATTTTCGAATTCGTGGAAAGACTCGAGTGGGAAGATGAACTGCCGGATGGAAACGTATTACGTTTAGAAAAACGCAACATTTTATTGAGCAGCATCTCTAAAGTAAATTATGTGAAATAAGAAATACACTTTATAGCTGTAATTTTATCTTTTATTTCAAACAAAATAAAAATTAGAGAAACTTGAATTTCAATATAACTTGATGGACGGACGGATTCTACCTCAAGGGATGACATCGGCACCAGCCTTGAGTTGTCGCAGCCTCTCCTTCTACAGTTCTACTTTCAATTTTCCATCCTCATCCTCCCAATGCCTCTTGGCTCGAAGCATTTCTGCTTCCAGCCTCCAAAATTTTTTAGACCAATGCCTCCTGGTCTCAAGGAGCTCCGCCTTGAGCTTCCTCTTCTTCTTCAGCCATTTCTCCTTCTCCTTTAAGTACTCCCATCTCCTTCTGTAGCAGCTGCATTTGTACATGGTGCTTTATGGCATCTTGCACCTTACCCTCTTCAGCACGAGACCTCACATCAACCTCCTGTGTCAACAGGGAGTGTCACATGTGCTGAAATATTAAAAAAGGCAGTGATTTTATAAATATTTTAACTTTGTCAATTCAAAGAAGTATCCTGGTGGGTACTAATCAATGTACATAACATATTATAGGTGGTAGGAGTAATTTTTAGTTTGAGAGTATTGCTATACTAACCCCTTTTAGTTTTGTAACGTCCTGAAGAGGGTACGGTTCGACCACTTGCAAGAGTCCTCGCAGTTGTTGGTGAAGATGTGGCAATGGATGTGGCTGTGATAGTGGCAGTGGGTGTAAATAGAGTTACGGTTGGGGCAATAGAGCAGCAGTCGGAGGAACTGGGGTCGCAAATGGGCATGGAGGAATTGGGTTCTGGGAATTGAGAGGTACTAGGAAGGGAAACGTAAATGGGCTGGGAAGGTGATAAGGAATGGGTGGGTGAAGGAATGGGAGAATGAAAGGGAATGGTAGGTGCGGGAGGAAGACGTGTAGAGGCCGTAGCAACCAGATGGTGGTGGTTGCTGTCAAAATCTTGATCGGTTTCCATACCCACGGTACATATAGATACATATTTGTTAGAGACAAGCCAAGGTTGTAGTTCAAGGGGAGGGATTTGGCATAATTTTAGTGTCACGTATGGGACATAAAAAGAGATGCAAATTTTTCACATGGAAAAGTATATAAAAATTCTAAAAATTGCTGGTGAATATCAGCTAAAGAGATAGTATTTAAAAATATAAAAGGTTTATGTTAATTATTTTTATATTTTAAGGAATATTGAAATATATCCATAAATGTCATGTATGGGACACAGACGAGCCAACATTTTCTTTTAGGTGAACATTCTTTACCAAAATTGATTTAAATAGTAATATTTACAGAAAAAAACTTTGGATAGTTTTACTTTGCAGCCTAGATTTTTGAAAAAATTCTAGTCTTCTTGAAAATACAAATGAACACTATCTAACTTTGGTAACCTTTTACATTGCTGTCACAACTCTTACTTGGCCTCTATTCAAGCGGCACTACCACAAACATAAAATTAAATTTACATTTTCCATATTTAGAGATGCTTGAAATAGACATTATTCAACACAGTTAAAATGGAAAATGACTCCCTCATGGACTTTTACAAAAATGTCATTAAGTTGACCTTCCTGTGGAATGCTCCTATACTGCATGATGATAAAAGTAGTGTCATGTCTAGGTGGCTACAGACAATGATATGGAAGATGTAACCATGGATGTATTAACAAGGGGGGATGAATGGGACCAGTCCCTCCCCAGAAGCAACTTTGTTAACTGTACCAACATAAATATATAAAAAAATTAACTAAATACCTGAAAATATTTACATCAAAAAGGGCTATAAAATGCAGTTTTGTTATTACAATTTTCTAAAACTTTCCGGGGTAGGGCCCTCAATGTGGCTGGTCTCAGAACTCCAGTGCTCACCTATCAAAAATATTCCAGCCCCCCCCAGAGCCAAATTCTAGATACGCCACTGAATATGCCACTCTAGCTGTCAGTTAATATTTTCTGGGCACTCATTAAAAATATATAGACTGCTTCTTCAAAGAAGTATTATTTTATCCAAACTACATTGTAAAATGTGTACTGATTAGTTGTAGTCAATATCTTTGTACAACATTACATGGCTTACTCTGTCCTTTTTTGTTCACTTATTTATCATCATGCTATCAGCCAAGGGTCCTACACTCACGTTACTCCAATGTTTATATATTTCACCCAGAGCACTCTAGCGGTCAGGTGCTAACTAACAGCGCGACAGGTATACTCTTTAATTGAATGTCTTGCAGATTTAATTAGGAAATTACCTATTTATTTCTCAGGGCAAACTTAAAAAGGTAATTGTATAATCAATTATGCATCCAGTTATATTCTGGAACCAGATTGCAGCGCAATAATGCCGTCCAGTCCTTCTCTCGGCGTTTTCGCAGTGTACTTTCTCGGCCATTTTCTTTGTTTACTTACGGTTGCGATGGCGATGTCTCGTGTGGTCCCAGGCGTATTTTAAATGGACATATTTAATACTAAAATATTGACAAAAATATAAATTTCATATCATTAACGAATCATAATAGATAAACGTCTTACGAGAAAAGGAATAATTACTGTATTTGTTCACAAAAAAATAAAATATTTATGGAAAATGCATATACTCTTTATCTTTTTCACGCATATGTATTTTCCCATTTGCTTCTGAAACAATTGGCGCTAGTAGTAATCCATACGAGATATCGCAATTCCATCAGACCCTTGCTATCAACCATCTGGTTGCTAGGTATAACAAGCAAAAGGGAACATCCACTCCATCACAAAACATAATACACAATGCAATACAATAAAATAATTCATGACATCCCCCTTATTTAGTTGTGAAACTTAACTGGGAAACCAAACCAGTTTATTTTTAACTAACCGGCTACTTCTGGTGGCATACTGTTATCCTCTTACAGGAGTAGTCTGTTTACAATGATGGTTTTTAATCAAACGTGGTGAAGAGCTGGGAGAATTACAAATGGAATCTGTTACATTTGATTGTCCATTTACTCTAGAATAATTAGGTTTAACATTTTTAGAATTCTACTCAGCGGAGTGGTCAGTTCCATTGAGAATCACCTGCAATACAATAATGAGTTTTAAATGGTAGACCAATGATTAAGTGGCCACTTAATTGTGACAGATCCTTGCAGCCAAACTATGTACATTATGTAAGAGATTCCATTTAGCTTTTGACAGCTTCTTATGTAGTCATAATACTAAAATATTGACAAAAATATTAATTCCATATCATTAACGAATCATAATAGATAAACTGCTTGATCTGTATAGGTATTTGCAACAACTTTTTGATATCGAACAGTGAGTGACAATAAAATATTAGCTGATCAATATATGTACATTCAAAAGGCTAACCATAATTTGATAGCATGGCATAGAATATCTTGTTGTAGTTTAAAAACTGATGTCTATCTTAAACATTGGTGGAGTTATGGCCAAATACAATTTTAGGATTAAATTGTTATTAACGTCCATTCATTCCACAAGACCCTCACTTTAATTCTTATATTTGCCTTACCATAACATTTAACCATTGCATACTACAAAAAGCTTAACAGCCATTTATAGTTTGGTTGTCAGTTACTATACTCCATCCTTCCCCTTTTAAATATTTCTTTCCTTAAAATGTTTCAATTTAGTTCAGCATACCACCTTTCGTTTCTCTTGTCTTTCTTTCTTAATTTCTCTATCCTCCTCCAGACCCACTCCTCATATGACTTCAGTCTATTCTCACCCTCTCAACGTTAGCAATGGTTCCAGTTCCACCAAAGGGCACAACCCAAATCAATCCCTTTATTTAACCTTCCAATCTAACATTTTTTTGCATCCTATATCAGGACCTGAGACATCACATAATCCCCCATCATTAAATTCTTGAATGTTGTTGATACAAGACGTCATATCTTGAGTATAACACCTCGTTCCACTAAATATCTGCCCCAGTTACAACTTCATTCCACTATTTATGTACTTCATCATGTAGCAATTTCACCTAGTGACCACCAATAACATTGAAAATGACATATTTGACGATCTCCCTAAAACAATTAAGTAAATTCGATACAGAGCTGGGTAGTACTAAAATGAGTCTCCACAAATACATTTGAACTCAATTTTTGAATTAAAGTCCTCTTCTTTAAAATGGAGGCTACAAACATACATGTCCTTGGTGATATGCTTCCCATTCTTCATGCATGCATGCATGCATGCCATAGCTTCTTCTGACCACTGTATTTTGGAAATGGCTGTATGGAATGGAGCCGGATGTTTTGTTGAGGCGCTGTGGTACACTACAGCATTTATTTGAGGCAGACTTATCCTGTACCAAAGTCACATTATTTCAATCAGTCACCTCTAACAGACACGAAAGAACAAACTGATAGAATAACTGGTCACATAATCTCCCTGATCTCCTTTCTGACGCTTTGATTCCATGCCGCAAGGTGTTAGACAATTTGCTTGTATTCGTAAATGCATGATAATTTACGCACATGGTACCTGTATTGGTGCCAAATGGAGAGCAATTAGATGTATGTAGTAATTTGTCTGTAGGATGGTATGTTATGCTGTTTGTCCCTTGCCGCCTTTTGTTAAGATTAGGCTAATGCTAACTCCTAGTGTCTCTCAATCCTCCGTTTCCTTAAAGAATGATTAACTATCATGCTCTCCTATTCGTCATGGCACAGTTAAACTTTTTTGCCCGTTGCCTCCCTGTTAGAGCTATAAAAACCCGTTTTTCAAAATTTTAACTGTTGTTCGTGATCTTAATTTTCATTTAAATCATTTAAAATGTTTATAATTCTGATCAATTGATTTTTTTTAAAGCAAATACTGTGATATATTCAGAACTTTACATGCTATTTGTTCACTCTTTATCCATTTTTTTCTTCAGCGATTGCTGGTTGTTCTTGCTGACTTCAGTGGCTGCTTCTGAGAAGACTACAGTGCTACGGAAGTCCCTCTCCATTTGCGACAGGGTAAGAACGAAAAATTTTAGCCACAAGAAAAATTGCCCAGCATAAAGTAAGTTAGGTATTTTAACTCTTTTGTTGTATCACTTCTCTTCCTGTCGCATGCATTTGTAGCAACTCAAAAGCACTTACCATAGTTTCGGTCAGTCCATTGGGAAACAAGTCAACAGTACTTAAGTAAGTCATTCAGTTAATTTTTCCCCATCAGCACATTATTGTTTGTAATGTAATACTTACTGCCAAGCTTCAATAATATTCTAAAGCCATTGATATGATGGAGAATTTACATGATTGGTGCTTAAATGTTTTCAGTTCTGCAAAAAAATTAGTTGGATGTGATTCATGTAGGGTTTCCTGATGCACAACTCTGTTCAAATTGAAATTTATCTCTTATTTCTTTCCATTCAGCATGATATCACAGCTGTTATAGAAAATGGCTTTTTGGTTGTATATCCTTAACTTGAATTTCCATATTTAATTATTCTACCTTTTCCAAAATTTTAAAGAAATACCCATTCTAGATTCAGAGTAATGCACTCAGCGTAATTAGTTAAGGCTCCCACAAATGAAAATGATCATTTCATACACTCTGTAACTCACTCACACTTGAACTGTAACTGTTTTCAAGATCAAGAAAAGTAATTTTTCCTCATAAACATTGAAAACGCAAATAATGATGCACATCAATGAATAAATAGCAAAATGATA
Source organism: Pyrrhosoma nymphula (assembly GCA_963573305.1). Taxonomy (NCBI): domain Eukaryota; kingdom Metazoa; phylum Arthropoda; class Insecta; order Odonata; family Coenagrionidae; genus Pyrrhosoma; species Pyrrhosoma nymphula. Next base: position 98,414,169 of record OY754339.1, read on the forward strand.
ATGTTGCTTTAACCTGAGTTTATTTATTGGAAAACAGTACATATCTTAAATTTTTTGCATTTTATTGCAGAAAAATGAATTAGACATTTCTATATTGTAGAAAATATATTGTTTTAATGGACAATTAAAAGTTTGCCTTAAAATCAGTCTTTACAAAATAAATGTGCTTGCTAGTGCTTTGCCTAAATAAGAAAATTGTTTGAAAATAAGCACGTAAATAAAAGTTTACTGTCACACTTGGTAATATTTTTGGCCCAATTTTGCAAGATAAGATATTAAAGAATTCTTTAAAGCAATTTTATCAACTTAATTGATTTTTTTTCATTTATAGATTAAGGTTGAAAATGTCATTTTTATTGGTTTTTAATTTATATAGGTATGTAATATGGTAGGTTAAAAAACTATTAGCCTACTAAGTCCAAATTTCTGCCCCATACGCTACAGTCCATAGCAAGCTCTTCTACCAGGCTCTTCTTTATACCCTTACCCAATATCCCCGTCATCAGCTCCCTTCTATTACTATACGCTTATTTTGCTAATGCTATACTCTTTTTTGTGTCATCGCTACTGTGACCATTTTCTTCTGGTGTACTACCCAAGTAATTTAGTTGCTCTACTTGCTCCATCTTTTGCCCTCATATTTTTGTGACCACCCTCGCTTTCTTGCCCGCGCCTGGCCTTCTGTGAATCCAACTGACTCTATCAGCAGCACTCCTTCCTTTCCCGTCTAATGCTAGTTCCCTTACTCCCTGGTATTTCTGTTTATCCACCTTTTTCTTTATTTGGTCCATGTACGAGGGTCGTTCAATAAGTAATGCCCCATATTTTTGTTCTCAGAAACTATTTATTTAAAAGTGTTAAATTTTGGTGACAATATAGCTACATGTTTCTTCTACTCGTATTATTTTTCGACATAGTCTCCATCAACTTGTACGGTCTTACGCCAGCGTGAAACAAGTGCCTGTATTCCCTGCCGGTACCAACTCTGGTCCTGTGCACGAAGCCATGTTTTCACCGCTTGAATTATGCTCTCATCATCATCGAAGTGTCTTCCACGCAAACCGTCTTTAAGAGGTCCGAAGAGATGGAAGTTTGACAGTAGGCTGTATGGTGGATGGGGCAATGTTGTCCAACCCAATTTGGTGAGGTGTTCCTGGGTTCTGAGACTTGTGTGCGGGCGTGCATTATCGTGCAGGATCAAGATTTCTTCTTGGGACCCATTTTGCGCAAACTTTTGAATACCCGAGAGTCCCGATCATTGCACACACACTTCCACTGCTGACTGACAGCTGTGAGGCCAGTTGTTGCACTGTGATGCGGCGGTCCGCACGAATAATGACATCCACGCGCCTCACCATGTCTGGAGTGGTGGCACTGACAGGACACCCGGAACGTGGCAGATCTTGGAGTTGAGTTGTTGGACTTTCTGGCGGCGCAACTCTCTTTGCCCACCTCCCGACAGTGCTCCTATCGACAGCACAGTCTCCGTACACTGCACACAAACGTTTATGGATATTTCCCAAAGTTTCTTTCTCTGCAATCAAGAACGCAATCACTGCTCGCTGTTTGTAACGTGGATCACTAACAGACGCCATTTTAAAAATTCACTACAGCTCTGCCATCTGTTGGAATGTTTTGAAACTTCGTCCACCGGGAGGAGAAACACTGAACTTGAAGTACCTAGAAGTACAACTTTCAGTTTTAGCTCATTGTGGAGAAAAAAAATATGGGGCATTACTTATTGAACGACCCTCGTATTTATTTCTCGGCCATCCTCTTGCGAATTTCCTCGATTTTTCTTTCAATTATATTCTTTACAAACTCATTGTGCCTCTGGGCGCACCCAATCCTACTGGTTCTTCTTTTCTGTATAGTGTTCCATATGTTCATTTCCTCATCTACTCTTTTTTAAACTTCTTCATTCCTTATTTTATCCCTCCATTGGATCTTCAGCATCCTCCTCCTACTCCAGGTTTTGAATGCTTCTAGTGTTTCCTGGTCTTTTTTTCCAATAGTCCATATTTCCCACCCATAGAGTGTCACGCTCCACACAAATGTTTTTACGTACCGTGTCCTTGATTCTAGTCCTATCGCTTTTTAGCCGATTCTTTATTTTTTTTACCGATTTTAGTATTTTCATCATGAACTTTTTCTTAGCTTGGGCTATTCTGCACTTGATGTCAGTTGTACTTTTTCTGTCCCATGTGATTGTGCTTCTGAGGTAGATGAAGGAATTCACTTGCTCTTATTTCTCTCCTCTCAGCGTGACTTATGATTTCAGCTTCTCTCTTCCACATGCTAGGATTTTGTTCTTCTTCTTGTTTATTTTCATGTTATAGGTTCACCGTTCAGTTATTGGCCTCATAGTATTTTGAAGAGCAGAGTAAGAGTACAGTTGGAAAAAATTACAATAATGATAGCAAAATTTACAGTAGTGTTTATTGTAAATGTTGTCCAACTGTACTCTTACTATTCTCTTTAAAATACCATGTGGCCAAGAACTGTACGGTTTACTCTATTCTTCTAGAACTTCTTCCATTTTGTTCAATGATCTTTGAAGATCGTTACTATGTATTTCCGGCTATGATTGCATTATCGTCTACAAAGCATGTTTATATCTTCTCTGTTAATTTTAATTCCGTTCATGCGACACCAGGCTCAAGGTTCCGTGTTCATCACATTTCTCAGTCCTTGTCTTCTTCAGAATCACAATCCTCCACAACTGTCCGTTGAAAGTCCTCCTGTATTCTTCCGCTTTCATAGCTATCTTGCAATATTTGGTGCAGGCTGTTCTTAGCTTTACTCCCAAGCACCTTGATGATTTCTCCATTGATGTTGTCTACACCAGGTGCTGTGTTATTCTTTATATCATTCACTGCTCGGTCGAATTTACTTTTCATTATATCTGTGCCCCAGTCATCCTCATCCACCTCACTCTCACCTTCTTCGATGTATTGTATCTATCTATTCCTTATGTCTTCACCCTCTTATCAGTGTATTCTTGTCTACTCTCACTAGCATGTGTGCTCTTTCAGTTTTCGCCCTCTTCATGTTTCGTTGATTTCCTCACAGCAGTTTTGTATCCAATCCTCCTTTGCCTTCTTGCATTCTCGAATGAGTTGGATGTTCAGCTTCTTATAGAGGATTGCCTCACCTTCATTTCTGGGGTTCTTGTATTTTCTTCTTTCATCTATAAATTCCCTAATCTTTGTCGTAATCCATTGCTTCTTTGTGTCGGCTTTCCTATTCACCAATTGCTCCTCAGCTACTTCTGCAATATTCCTCTTCGACTCATCTCATCTTCCTTCAGTGCTCTCCATGACAACTAGGTTGTGATTACCGTTTATATCAGCACCAGGATAGCTGTTGTACTGCTTCACTTGGTTCTTGTATCTCACGGTGACAAGTACCTATGTTGTCTATTTGGTACCTGGCCCAATCCCCTTGTATCTTCCAAGTGTACCTTCTTCACCGATGTTGCTCGAAGAGAGTGTTTGCTACAACCATGTTCTTCTCATTGCAGAGCTCAACTAATCTTTCTCCTTTGGCATTTCGTTTTCCTATTCCAAAATTTCCTATTCTGCTTCCCTCTTTTCCCTCACCCACCACTGCGTTTCAGTCTCCCATTATGAATAGGTTCTCTTTTCTCTTCACGGCTCCGAGGATCTCTTCCATTTGTTCATGCACTTCTTTATTTCTTTTTCCTTATTCCTGGACGTCTAATAACATACATAGTTATTTATTCCTTTGCTTTGATATGAATATGGAAATATTTGTTGCACATAATTTTGTCAAATTAAGAAATACAGTGTAATTCTTAGAAATTGAAGGTATGACATAAATTCAAAGTTTTCAGGCGTAGTGAAGTGGAGTTGGAACATAACAGGGATGGAAAACTTTTTATATAGATGGGATTTTTTGTGAAGTAATCAGCAGGTGTTTACTGTTGAAATGGGCTTCATAAATGGTAGAAGTAAAAAAAAGCATTGAAAAATTGATGTTCAAGGTGATGTGTTGTGGAGAATATGGATTGGAAATGAGTTTGATTGTATGTTTTGTGTATACTTTCAGTGATTAACTTCAAGTTGTGGAATTTGCGAGGAGCAGGCGGTGGCAGTCATTTTCGGGACTGTGAATGTGTGGTGCGGAGAGGTGATTGGTGTGGGAGCATAAAAAAGTTCTTCAAGGCCACAAGCAGCATGAAATTTCTGAATAAAGCTGTACTATTTAGTGATGGAATAAAAAGTTGAAACTGAAGCAAAAATGTAAATTATTTGAGTGTATCTGAATATCCTTTTCCGGAACAATGTTCCTGAGCATGTAGAGGGAGAAGGGGAAAAATGGATTTCTGGAGATAAAAAAAGACATGTGAAATTTGGTCACAGCTGGGTAATGGCGGTTCAAATTTCGCGGCACGAATGTTAATGAAGTGTGTTCAATATAGAGAAATATATAATAACTTGATGAGATAATGGTCCTAGTAAGTAACCGTTTGAAGGATATAATAAAAAATAAATGAAATTAGAAACTTTAAGCGCGCTGCATCCCATAATAAATGTGTGAATTGAAAGAAAGTAACTTAGTAATCGATATGCACAGTGGTGGAGGAAAGTTACTAGGGGTTGAAAATTTTGGGGGAAAGGGGGCGGGGTCTGTCAGGGCAAATTCAAACCATTTTTTCTTTCATTCTACATTCTTAAATTTTTGAATTTAAAACAGGGATTTTTGGATGATAAGAGAGTAAAATAGATGAGAATGATGGCTTATTATTAACGGAACGACGAGCGACATAGCCCCACCCTTTGAAAGCTTCCCACCCCAAGAGGTGGAATGAGGTAGCCGCCCCTCCGGGCAACCACCCCATCCCTCCCCTGTTAGGTCGTCCGCCATCACCGCGGCGATCGACCCCTCCTATCAATTACTTCTCCCAACCTACCCCTCAATGCATCTACCCAACGCGGCCGATTTTTTCACGTGCCGCCTCAATCATGCTGGGTCGAGCCGTGCCGCAAATGCAGGCGTCATGGATACAGAGCCCATATGGCGTCTAATGAACGTACCAACTACAAGGATGCGCCCGTACCGTGCAAGCACGACCGTACAGCGACGCACCGGGCCGATAAAAGACATATGCCGAGCAACGAACCAATCTTGCTCCACCAGCATTACCTTTTAGACGTAATTCGGTCTCAAGGGTATAATGTTGCCACACAACTACACTGCGCCAACTTTAATTCATAATTCATTCATTTCTTATTTTACTTTTAATAAAATTTTTAATTACCACAAAATGGTTTATTGTATTTTAATCCTTATTAAACAATTAAAATTACTCCAATTACTGGCTTATTTATTAATTTAAACAAAAAGAAACTCTGCTACTTTTACTTTACTAACATGCTGTCATCTCGTGGCCAAACACCTAACACTTTCAGCATGGTAAAGTACTCATTCAAGCGCACAATTCAAATCATATACATGTCGGGACCTACACACTTCTCTCCGATTTAGCGGCTTCCTCATACATGCCATAAGTATCACGTAATTACATTCGCAAGTACGTTAAAATACTTATTCAAATATATATGTTGAACAAAAAATTAGTTTACAGTCTGAGTGACGATCTGCGTTGCTAATATCATTTGCACAGACCCTCTGAAGTAAGTTGGGTTGCGTCTTAGAATTCCCATGCCTCTGAACTTGCGACATAGGCACTGTTGTGTAGGGAAAGAGAGATTAAAAGAGTTAAAAATCTCTAATCCCTCGTCTTTCAAGGAATGTAATAATAACGCAACTTTCCTTTGTTCCGTAACCGCCTCCTCTAAAAACATTATAGCATGAATGACTTTTTAAATTTCTGCCAATTAACAGCTTGATTTCCGGAGAAATCCATTTCTCGCGGAGCTATCGATAGACTTATCGCCATCCTTAACGGATTTCTTTTCTTGTTTTTTACACACGTGCTTTAAACCTTAACCGCTGCCACCATGTTGTGTAGGGAACTGGAATGACACAACCTTTCAGTTCAAGAGTCACGACGCAACTGGCGCAACTGACTTTATTTTGTTTTACATATACAACAGGCACTATAATTTTCTCCATGAGCTTGCTGGAATTACAATTCATTCCAGTATTTCCATTTAGACATCCATAATCTGTGGATCAAAATATCCGAGTCCCAGTTTCTCAGATAGCTCCAACGACCTTTTTTTTTTAAATATTGCACCAATGAAACACTATTAACCTTCAATGACTATGGAAAACAATACATTTACAGTAATTTAAACATCGAGATACTTTCCTTGAAATGTTTGGGATGACGAATGGATGATCAAGTAATGTCCCGGTATAAATCGTTTGGTTTCCCAAGAATCAAGGTATCGACAATTGAGACATTAATACGCTCCTTCGCTTCAGTTACTCACCGTTCGCTCTCCGAGGTAACGGAACGTCACCCGCGCTTCCCGAACTCATCCGTGAGAGTGAACGGAGAGTGCTTCCCATGTTCCCCTTGGGCGCTCCGTTCCCTCCGTGAGCACTCCTCAAACGCTTCAAATGATTCTGAGAATCCCTCAGGAGCCGTCTCTCTTCACGTCTTTCTAGGATATTAACCCGTTCTTCGCCGAACTGTAGATCTCACGCATGGCATTCAAACTCCATGACTATCTATAAAAGTAAGTTAAAAATGTAGTCATCGAACTTCATAATAAATGTCGTTTTAAATTTTTTGTTTAACTATTTTTGTTCCTAGAGCCTATTTTCATGATTATATGATAGAAGGATACAATTTATATAAATGAAGTGCGATCATAGGGTTCTAACAAAAAAACAACGCGGATTTAGTGGATAATAAAGTATTACCTTCTTATTACAACTTACTTACACAGGGCGTGCATAAAAATATTGTCAGGAATGTCTCAGCTTCCTATGTAGTTAAAGTTTACAATAATGTTACGGTTTCTTAAACAACATCAAACAGCACGTAAATACTAAGGAATTAGTGACATTTATTTCCATTTCATATCATCTTAAACCTCTTCTCTGGGACTACAACTTTGTCGTGGTGGTACATGCTCTGATGACCCCTAGAGCTGCACTGGCGGGAGCATTGCTCCTGGTAGGGTCACCCATGCCAGATTGGTCGAAGGTTAGGAGACAGACGAATGGTAGTCCGCGCAGCGTCTGTACCTCAGTGAGGCGGCTGCAAAAGGCGTCTGACCCCAGTGGGGCGGCCTCTGAAGTGATGGTGTCACGTAAAAAACACTATTGGGATAGGCCACGGAATAATATCTCAATTAAAACAAAAACCTTGAAATTATGGACAGTTCTCAATTGATAATGAATCCTGGAAACTACGGGACTCGGCCCAGAGGGCCGGGTGTCGTGCCCGGCAGCGGTGGTAGCAAGGCCCAGCGGTCATCATCACACGAAATCCTTGCTCAGACGTAGCAGCAGCAGAGGAAAAGAAGATAAATAAGAGGAACGAAACTATCAGAATAGGCACGTGTAATGTTAGGACTATGCTGAGGGCGGGGAAGCTAGAGAATATAAAGCAAGAAATGGAGAGGGTGGGTGTAGAAACCATGGGTCTCGGTGAAGTAAGATGGAAGGATGACGGGGATTACTGGAGCGATGAATATAGAGTAATTTATAGTGGAGGGAATTAAAGTTAGCGCGGGGTTGCATTCGTAATAAATAGGAAACTAGGTAGAAAAGTGGTGTATGCAGAACAGGTGAGTGATAGGATAATAGTCTTGGAACTAAAGGCAGATCCAACGAATTTAGTTATAATCCAGGTTTATATGCCTACCTCTAATCATAAAGAGGAGGAGATGGATGGGGTATACGATCAGCTAGAGAAAATAATTGGTAGGATACCTGGGAGTAAGCACTTGGTAGTAAAGGGGGATTGGAACGCGGTGGTGGGCGAAGGAAGAGATGGGAGGGAGGTGGGCGATTACGGGCTAGGAAGGAGAAACGACCGGGGCGAGAAAGCTGTGGAGTTTTACCGTAGAATTAACCTAGTAATTACAAATACATGGTTCAGACATCATCCTCGACGTAGGTACACTTGGAAGAAGCCGGGAGACACAGATAGGTTCCAGATAGATTATATAATGGTTCGTCACAGATACAGGAATAGTGTTAAAACCTCGCATACTTATCCAGGAGCTGATGCAGACACAGACCACAACTTATTAGTCATGAAATGTCGGGTAAAACTGAAAAAGATAAGAATGGGAAGGAGGGTACGAAAGTGGAATACGGAGGAATTAGCTGGGGCATTGAAGAAGAAGTATCGAGAGAAGGTGGATGAGATATTTGTGAGGAACACGGAGCTAGATCAGTGGAAGATGAATGGGGAAGTTTGAAAAATGGAATTGTAGTAGCGGCGAAAGCAACGGTAGGCGTAGTAGTGCAACTAAAATTAGAAAACCGTGGATCACGAAGGAGATGATCAGGGAGGTGGAGGAGAGAAGGAAATGGAAGAGCGTAAACTCAGAACTAGGTTAAGAGAAAATACCGAGAATTTAATAACAGGCTTAGATGGGAAACAAAGAAAGCAAGAGAGGCGTGGTGGAAAGAACAGATCGACGCGTTAGAGAAATACCAAAAAGAGGGAAGAGCAGATGCATTATATAGGAAAGTAAAGGAACTGACAGGTGGTAATAAGGGAAGGGGAATTACGACAATAACAGACGAGAGGGGAAAGGTAATCGTAGAACCGAAAGAGATCCAGGAGAAGTGGAAGGAGTATGTTGAAGAGCTGTATGGTAAAGACATAAGTCCCAATAGGTTAGATATAGAAAGGGAAGACGATATCGACAGAGATGGCATCGGACCAAGTATCCTAGATAGCGAAATCGAAAGAGCTCTACAAGACATGAAAAGGAATAAGGCGGTGGAAATAGATGACATACCTGCAGAGTTTTTAAAGAGCATGGGGGAAAAATGGAAGAGGAAAACTTTTTGCGCTTATTCGTAGGATTTATGAGGATGGAGTGTGGCCGGAAGACTTCGCGAAGACTGTACTAATTCCTATGCCAAAGAAGAGTAAGGCAAAAACGTGCGAAGACTATAAGACAATAAGCTTAATATCTCACGCGGCCAAAGTACTTCTGAGAATTATAAACAGAAGGCTAGAGAAGAAGGCAAATGAATACCTGGGTGACGACCAGTTCGGGTTTAGGAGAGGGACGGGAACGCGAGACGCGGTGATGAGGACGCTAGTAGAAAGAAACCTAGAGTATGGGCAGGATGTTTTTGCATGCTTCTTAGACTTCGAGAAGGCATTTTATCGGGTGGAATGGACGAAATTAATGGGAGTGTTGAAGAAATTAGGGGTCGATTGGAGGGACAGGCGTCTGATTCGGAATTTGTATATGAACCAGACGGCGCAGGTTAGGGTAGCCAATGGAGAATCGGGATGGGCCATGATAGGACGGGGAGTGCGGCAAGGGTGCCCACTATCGCCGTTGCTTTTTAACGTGTATTCAGAAGAAATGGTAAGGGAGGGATGTAGGGAGGAGGAGGTAGGAATAAAAGTAGGAGGGAGGCTGATAACATCAGTGAGATTTGCAGATGATCAAGCATTGGTTAGTCAGTCGGCCAAGGGGTTGCAGTCAATGGTGAATGCATTAGAGGTGCAGTGCGAAAAGTATGGGATGAAGATCAATCACAAGAAAACGAAAGTAATAAGATTTTCTAGAAATAAGAAGGCGGGGCTGAATATAAGGGTGGGAGGGCAGAAGATAGAGCAGGTCGAGCAGTTTACGTATCTGGGTAGTATTTTGGAGGAGAATGGGTTTAGTGGTATGGACATCAGATGCAGAATTGCGATAGCTAAAGAAGTATTTTCAAAGAGAAGGGATTTGGTCTGAGAAGAGACGTAAAGAAGAGGCTGGTGAAAACTTTAAAATGGAGCGTGGCGCTATATGGGTCGGAAACTTGGTAAATGCATAGGGAGGATGTGCGTAGACTTGAGGCGTTTGAGATGTAGGTTTGGAGAAGGATGGGGAAGGTTAGCTGGATGGCGAGAAAGACGAACGAGGAGGTATTGGATATGGTCAGAGAGGAGAGGAAGCTTGTGGCAGAGGTTCGGAGAAGGCAGAAGATATGGATGGAGGAGGTTTTGAGAGGAGAGGGCATGTTGAAGAGAGTGATAGAGGGGAGAACACTGGGGAAGCGTGGAAGAGGAAGGATGAGGATAGGAATTCTGGACGAAATAAGAGAAGGTAGAAGATATGAAGAATTGAAGAGAGATCTAATAACGGGCCATCATTAGAAGGGAAAGCGAGACAATGTTTATGAGGTTGGGATGCAGAATGGGGACTGTCCAAGAACCTACCAATCAGCTGGTAGAATACTTGATTGAATGAATGAATGATCTTGAACGACTATGACTTACCTTTTGTGTATCTGCGGGTTCCGCTACATGCATCATCTAAGGGGAAAATATTTGGTAAAATTCCATGTTTAAAGAATGGACTCGGTAGAGAAATTTTTACATTCACATTCTCAGGCTCTACTTTTTCCCTTAGGAAATCCATTTCTGAGTCCAGCCACTAAGAATTATCATGTACAAAAAATCGTAATATACTTCGGTTCGATTTTGATTTTCCAGTTACCTACACGAGTGATGAATAAATAAATTCGTTTATAATTTTAAAATTTCTCTCATCTTCTGCATCCGTCACACCTTGTGACTTTTCGATAATAAAAACAAAATATAATGGTATGGTAAGCAGCCATTAATTAGTACATTATATTACTGAGTATGATATTCCACTGTATACGAGTAAACTCACCTTATTATAATATATTCGCTCACATATATGCTGAAAACAAGCACTATCCTTAGCAGACCATTTCTAACGGAAAATGTCGCAGTATTTCCTTACAGACGGTATTTCAAAAGAATTTTGGTGTAGCAAGTAGCACCATCTACCCATAGAAATTGGCAGAGGCTATCAAAGAAGAATGGCGTTGAGTCGGCATTCCTTGTATTTACCATTCTGTAGAATTTTACCTGAAGCTAAAGGTAGGGTTTCTCTACGTCCTGAAAAAATGAAGACCTTTCTTTTGTTTTCATAGAAAAAAAAATATATATATATATATATATAATTACCCATCCATTCGAAAATCAGACGCTCAAAGGCGCGAGTAAATTCATACAATCATAGGAAATGGAAAGGAACACATAAAAGGACGAACACAGGGTTTGGTGGGGAAGATGAAAATGTGTCGAATCCAGACAGAAAAAATTTCACCTTACCCAGGATTCGAACCTGGATCTCCCAATTTTCTTTTTCACCCTCCTGCGTGCCATCTCTCGACCGCTAAAGTTGGGCATGGGGTGTGACATAAAACCCCGTCGAATTCAGCAGTTAACTGAGTAGCCTTGCTGGTGTAACTGGTAGCACACTCGACCGGCAATTGGGAGATCCAGGTTCGAATCCTGGGTAAGGTGAAATTTTTTCTGTCTGGATTCGACACATTTTCATCTTCCCCACCAAACCCTGTGTTCGTCCTTTTATGTGTTCCTATCCCTTTCCATTTCCTATGATTGTATGAATTATATATATATATCAAAATAAAGTAAATCAGTGGACATTTTCTTCTTCATGAAATAGAGCACGAGGTATTTTATCAGTGTTGTCAGAATTGCTCAAATTGTAAATTCGACGTTGTGCAGCCATTTTTCCTGGGGAAAAATGAGTAAAATACTCCACAGAAAAAGACACGCCGTAAAACATTCAAGCAGAAACACAGACACGCCGAAACACACAGACGCTATATTACAGACAAGCTTCAACACCGACACGCCATACTATAGACATGCAAAATCACAGCCACGCCATACTAAAGACACGTCGAAAGATAGACACGATGTAACATGTCTATGCTGAAACACATACACGCTGAAAACACAGACATGACGAAAGGCAGACGTGCCATACTATAGACATGCCGAAGCACAGACCCGCCAAACTACTGACACACCGAAACACAGACACTGTGTAAAATAGACACACTGCAACTCAGTTACGGCGTGATACATACACGCCAAATATAGAAACGCCAAAACACAGACACTCCAAAACAGGCACGACGTAACACAGACACGCTGAAAACACAGATATGATGCACGACAGACACACCGAAACACAGACACGACGTAACACAGACGCCATCTTACAGATTACGCCATAAGATGAAAAACATCTTTATGACTAATCATACTTTGATTTATGTTTTTCCTGGGATGAAGAATAAGGGTTTAATTTGAAATAACTGAAATACAACAACAATTTAACTTCCGACTGTAACAAAAAACAATAACTAATTACCAAAAGATGTGTTGATTGTCATATGTAATGAAAATTACAAGCATTTCACTATAGCTCCACAAGCTGTAGTACTTCAGTTTAGCTTATTTCAACAGAGAAGGTAATTTCCCATGTGTATACTTCCAGCCACCTGCAGACAGAGGCAACAGCACCCAGGTTGAATTACATAAAGACCAATCTATATTTATGCCGAGCCAATTATGGTCCAAGCTGGAACAGCTGTTACAGTTGAGGCAGGAATTGGCATAATCTTCTTAAAATATATGGCTTTAAGAGGGATAATCAATTTCATTTAGTAAAATAAATCAATAATGATATTTAGGTTAAAACAATATATTTTATATACAAGTAATCATCTTTTAAAAACTTTGCCCAAACACAGCCAGAGAAAATATCACATTTCCATTGAGGTACAAGAATTTCATTCATGGCAAGGAACTAAATTGTCCCAACACATGGTCATGTGCATTAGTAACTGCACAAAATTTGTCTTAAATATAAGTTATTTCAAAAACTCTCGTTCAACAAGCACTCAAGCCCATCAACTTGAACAAATGAGTTAAAAGCTCCAGGCCAAACTCAAGCACTATTTTCTATGGTAATGGAATGCATAAAGTCAAGAATAATAATAGCTAAATAATTTCATGATAAGATAATTTTCCTATAGCACTACAGAATTAATGAATTTTAATAAAATAAAAGATATTATGAAGGAAGAATATTAAATAAACAAGAATACAACATCAAGAAATTCACAAATTATAAATGTTATAGATAAACAGTATAATCTTTGTTACAATTTCATGAATATGGCGGTGAGAAATTAGATCCAATGTTTCACACACATTTGGGCCTTTCCTGAGAGGTGAATCCACAAGGGTTGAAGTCACCTTAGCTAACGGAGATTGTTTACAAACATGGCAATTACATCCTTCATAGGAATGATTCCAGGAACTGGCCTTACACTTAGTACATAGGTCTAGTGATCAACATTATGTAGGTGCATATAAAAATATAACATCTCTGTTGCAAATATACAGTAAGAAAATAGGCTATTTGAAAAGTGCCTGCAGTAAATATTTCTCTCATAATCCCTAAACAGTATTATCAAGAGCTGTGCCCAAGTTACCTCCAGCCTGACTATAAACCCTAAATATATGCTCTCCCTTTGTCTTTGGCCATTTACAAGGTCTATTGAACTGTTTCAGAATCGTTAGTTTTTTCAGTTACTTTTTCTTATTCCTAGTTACGTTAGTAGAAACTTAAAAAACCTACATTGCAGCATTTGCATACATTAAATAAAGCTCTGCGTGATACACTAACTACATAGAAAATAAAAAATAAACAACAATAGATATATTGAATAAATAAAAATTCCGGCTCTTTATTGAATTCACCATGAGAGCTGTGGAGACAGATTATTTGTCGAACTAAAGTTTGAATAATTTTGCAGTCAGGGTAACAGATGCCCTATCTCACAAATAGCATTCCTGGCTAAGCGTGTGTCACATGATACCATAAATTGCATGCTAGAAAGATCTAGACACTAAGGCAGGATCCTAGTATGAGTAGAGGCTGTCCTCAAGGCACAATCACAATCATTGAATGAATATTAAAATTGGCATGTTCTGAAAATGACAATTGAAGATAGAAATGCATTTTTTTAAATGTGAAATTTTGACATCTAATTGGGTTCCTCTAGGAGCAAGTATAGTAGAACTGCCCTAATAATTGTATAAAGGAGCCTATCAATTGAATGTGCATAGCCAGTATGTTGTTTTGGCTCAAGACAATACCCTTATGCCATTACTATATTTGCCAAAATATATGCCAAGTATTGTCGCATAATACCCCGATAAATCCATCCATCACCTTGAACTCAAGCTCTCAAATAACAAGAATGGTATTCAAACTAATATTCATACATGACAGCACCTCTCACTACCATATTTCAATCACGATTGCAATATCAATGGGATAACTTAATGGATGATTTTATTTCCTTAAAACATATGACCCATTCACAATTCCTAATGGAGCATTACCTGAGTTTTTGTCTGTGCGTATCAACTAAATAAACTCTTTTCCAAAACAATTGAGAATGATCTTATGGAATTCAACATTGCCTTATACCTATTTGGGCAAATTCCAATGACTAAAATGTTGCTAATATCCTGGACTTTGAACAAGATCGTGAGTTGCATATGTTACAGGCTTTATCCACAGTTACTACAGATCACAAACTGATAGTGTATAAGCATTACCATTCTTTGCAGGATTGTTGAGAGATCTTTTTCCTTTCAGATGAAATTTCATTATTCTTGCTCAACCAATTATGAAAACAAACAAACGAGTCCCAACCGAAGCACCACGCTGGCAATCCAGGGGCAAGAAAACCATTCCCTCTGCTGTACTTTTAGAGCTCTTGTTCACACAGAACTTCATTTTTTTACCACCTAATGTCCCTAAGCTGTGTGAGTGCACATCTTAGTCTAATGAAATAATTTTGAGAATAGGATTCAAAACCACACCTAATTATAACAGTAACCCCACCAGCAGCAGCAATAAAACTCAAGGAAAAATTAAAAGCATTTGAGCAATGCAATAAAATTTCCCAAGCAATGTCTGCAGATGCAAGAAATTATGGAGCAGAAGTTCTCCCATGAGGCAGTCCGTACGCAGAAAGGTGAGGCTACCAATAGTCTAAAAATAATTTTTTTCTCCACTGCAGCCTGGTTCTTCCTTTGCTACACAGGCTATAAATTCCAAACTAAAACATTACATACATCTGTAGCTCGATTGTGGGCTATCCCTTGAAGCAGGGTAGGCCTCTTCAACAATTAAATTCTTAAATTCTTCATCATTATATGGTAGCTTTACCCTTTTTGCACGGAATACCTCATTTTACACCTTACTATTTAGTTACTCATACTTCCACTGAAGGCCGTGAAATATTTACACGCATGATTTTCTAAACATTAGGCCATTGAAACAACCATTCAAAACTGCACTCAGATTCTCAAGATGCATAGATTTTGGAAAGCTAAAATTAGTTTCTCAGGAGCATAGAGTCTTATTGAGCTGGTTGCACCAACCACAGGAGGGAATTAAAATATGTACCTGCATTTGTTGAATACACAAACCACAAACATTATGACTGATACTTCTCACCCATCGATCTCTTACTAAAAAACCCTCTTTTAATCTCTTAACATTGAATAAAATTCACATCTATCAACTCAATCACAGATATTTCCAGCTGTCAACCAATCTTGGATTCAAAATTGTAACTGCATCAGCATGAGAAGTCATGAGGAGTGCCCATTCCTTTAACAACTGCAGCAGAAAAAGTCCAAGCAAGAGAGATTCAGCACTTCCTCGCCATTCCTTTCTCTGGACCCTGGTTCATGATGATTTCTCAGTCGGCTTGAACAGTAGCATTGTCAGAAGAGATCGCTGGTTGATTGTTGTACTCCAAGGAGCAGTCGTCGTTGTCCACCACCAGGTATGGAGCCCTGATAACTGTTTTTAAAGAAAATGTAGGTAGCAGACACAAAACCTTGTGGGGATGCTTTAGAACATAAGATCATCTACACTCATCCTTGGGTGTAGTAGGAAGGGGTTGAATAAGGATAAGGATAGATGTGAACCCTCTGAAGCAGAAGGAAACTAATAAAAACTTTCTAAATATTGTGCAAATCCCATACTCACAAACACTTCAATTTGGAAGTTTTGAGTCATTTAGTGCATTTTAAATAACAGCACAAACTCTCTCAGCACAGGCTCTCAGATGAACCTCTATGCCCAGTGACAGGAGATGATCAACTTTGCTATGCACACTTAGCATGAAGTAATAAGCACTCATGAATATACATATGGATCCTAAACCTGCCCCCAGTGGGTGTTGCCAAACATTCCGCAAGCACCGGAAAATCAGGACCAAGCAGATTGTAGCGCCGCCACACTACAGAAAGTGGTTCTAATAAGGAAAGGCTGTGATTCAAATGGAGGTACTGGAAATAAAGGTACCGGAATTGGCCTCCCAATTGAACCGGGCATTTTTGACACACAAAAGCAGAACCATTCCGACTGCAGAGCGACCTATCTCTTGTGGAAAGCTAGGCAACACCTTTGCCCGTACAGTGGTTCCGAAGATTTAGATCCATATGTATATTCATGTAAGAACTAATCAAAGAACATGCCTACTTAGCAGACAGTGCAAAATAATTTCAACTGCTTCATGAGCCAACACTGTAAACCAAGTTAAAACAATATATGTAATGATAAAAATTAAAAGTTTAAGGTGGGCATCTAAACACTCATTAGCATTGTAACTGTGGCTTTCATGCATTTTAAAAGCAGAAATAATTTCAAATTTTTATAAAAAATCAAGCTTAACACCATAGTCACAGAAATATAACACAGAGGGATTAAAATTAGATGAGTGCTTAACGACTCAAGTAGGTGTTTAGCGAACATGGATTTAAAATCACGTTTTAGAACTTCTTGAGTGTTCATCCATTCTAGTCTTGAATTTATGGCCAGTTTGGTCAATATAAACACAATTGCACCCTCGAGTGTCACACTTGATTTAACTGATTGCAAGAGCTCCGTAAGCATGTGAAGACGTTTCCGTTGGTCAAAGTGTGACTACGCTCAAATTGGTTATTCGATGCCTCTTTCCATTCTTCAAAGGATGAGGACAGTGAAATGTAACAGTGCTTTTAACAGTAAACCCTGCTTTTTTTCTAAATGGTTCCCACTGCACTGCAAATGTAGTTATATCTCCGATGATAATGTAGTAAACATAAATACTAGTCAGTTGTGTAACGTTTGAACCATAACTCAGTATTTGTTCTTTTAATTTGGTATAATTTTTGTTTAAATGTTTTAGTTTATTTTGGTGTACAAATGTGTGATTGTTGCAATGTTTTGGTTGTGAAGGTTTTGTTTGGTAGGGGGGATGGGTTGTTAAGGAAGAGGGAGAGCAGGTCTGGAAGCTGCTCTGCATGAGTAAAAAGAATAGTCTAGAATAAAGAAAACAGAAACTAAGTGTTTCTAATTTGTACACACCATCCGACGCTACAGTTGACTAAATAAACGTATAGAAATTACCAAGTGATTCTTCGTTCCATAATGTCAAAATTCCACAAAGATACTTTGCCTACCGATGAGTAATGCCTGCTCCTTGTATATGTATTCTCATCTGTCTAATACAATTAAAAAACAACTTGTCTCTCAATGTGAAAAACTCTGATATTCATTCATACGAGACTAGGCACCGAAATAATTTACATAGGTATTTTGTTGCATGTATTTAAGTCAATGAAATTGGTGTCCAGGCACTTCGACCTGAAGATCCTCGGAGGATACAAGGCGAAACTGATGTCCTATGTCAACAATGAATGCGGTGGGAACCCAAATTATGGACAAGCCTTCATTCAAGCCCCGCAGAAACCTACCCCGCAAAAATATAAAAAAATGTTGCACAGGAGATTTCACGACAGTGTGATCGAGAAGATGACAGCCATCAGAGAAGTAGTAGTAATTATTCGATAATTTCAATTTGCCAGAATGTTCTTTCCGTCTATTATCACCTAACAGCCGTGCTCAACTGCACCTACATATTTTCTCGACACTTAACCTTCGGTGAGTTCTTATAATACTTGTGTTAAATAATTTCATAAGCCACATTTTCCTATTGTCAGACATCGTCAAAGGACTACGAATGAAAAGTACTACGACAAATGAATGAGTCGAATGACGATGTTTCCCACTTCCCCACTTGACTGATTCCCAATTCTCATTAATATTTTGTGCTTGACTGCTGAACTCTGAATTTACGCTTTAATATTATAGACTAGCTTAAAATACAGCATACCAACAAGTTTCAAGTAATTAATTTGAATATATCTCCACAAGTAAAAAAAAAACAATCTTTGGACTACAGTAAAACCTCTCTTTTACACTTTTGACGGGGATGAAGGAAAAAAGTGTAAATCGTGGGAAAATGTAAATCGAGGGAAATCATAATTTGCAGGAAATATAAGCGAAATCATAGCCTAATGTTAAATAATTTTATTTTAATTAACAGGTGATGTTTAATATTTGATGGGTCACCAAATAGACATAAATAAATGAATAAACAAAAGTTTCCAAAAAATAAAAGTATTCTCATATTTTAACTTGATTTGAGGTGGTGTCTACCTAAACATATATTTATCTTTGCATCAAGGGCATAAATTTTTTCTTCAACTATCTATGTCATCTAGTCTATGTCATCCATGCCTTTGTGTTGGCTGCATAGGTTGAAGCCAAGGTCTTTCTTAATGTTTTAAAAGCAACGTGGATTTTTGGACTTTTCAAAAACAAATGGCTTCAGTCTCACACTGCCATCTGGATTAGCTCCTGATAAAACAGTAAGGCGACCTTTGCTGAGATTGACCCCATGACAAGGGTCCCCTTTGAAGTCTATAGGGTCTTGTGTGTGGCATTATTTTAAAAAAATACCTGTCTCGTCCACATTAAAAATTTATTATTTCGGGGGAAGATTGAAACAATGTCTTCAATAGTTATTCAAGTTCATCATACTTGGAGTATTTAATGAATTTACGCCTTTTTCCAATACGGCCACATTCCTTAGCACTTTTCTCTATACATTTACGGGTTTTTACAGTTGTGTTCCACGTTGAACCTGGTATATCAAGTTCTTCGGTCAGGGACACGCGAGTGCCCGTATTAGAGTCAATTCTCTTTGCAAAATGTTGAGTTTTTTCTTCAAATGATAACGATTATCTCGCACGCTTGTTTGCCATTTTAAAATAAGTTTTCTCACGATTGCCGTAAGTAATTGTGCATTAAATAAAACTAAAGGTGAAGTAACTAAAAACCTAAAAACACAAGATGAATGGCACTAGTGCGTGAGTTACGTGAAATAAGAAAAAGATCGGTGCGAAGCATGAGAACAAGAGTTAACATACGTTTTAACTTTTCGCCAAAATGACAGCGGTAGTTGGCCAAATAACATCTAATTAAATATATTTATGGCATCCGCTACAAATTTAAATGTACTGTTTAAACATCTAGTACGGCCAGGGAAGAGAATTCTATTCCCTGGTATGGCTCCTTAGTACGAGAAACCCGTTCGCAAGCATTACAATATCTGGCATAAATACTTTTCAGCAATGCTATCGATGTAATGTGCTACCATCAAACGAATAATTGTGTTTTTAAAGGAAACCAAATAAATCAGCATTCATATATCATGTTTAAGCATGTATTTTATCCATATTTAACATTAATCACGATCAAAGAGTCGCCAGTTGAAGTGCGCCAGCCGCCATCTTTCTTGCCTTCAAATGTCGTAAATGGCGGGATTTGAAAGTGTAAATAGCGGGATGAAAATACATTATAACGATACAAATACTTTTGGGACCGGAAGAAAATGTTGTAAATTATGGGAAAACGTAAATTCCGGGGACGTAAAAGCGGGGTTTTACTGTATTTGACAGGACTGTGTCCCACCCAGCAACGCCACAAAGAAAGCCATACCCGTGGGTGTAAGACCAAGCATTTAGTGCTGCAATTTCTGTGCAGGTTACGGGAAAATGCAGTACATTGTTGGATATGCTTGTTTTGTGAGTCAGGATTATCTGTCGTACTCACTACTTTTGCTCATGGTGAACAATTTAACCTTTCACTATTTTATCAATTGTGTTATTTTCCGACCAAGGTTTCAACACTTTAGTGTTAATATCAAGTGATCATCAACAATTTAGTGTCATCATCAACCCTGATAATAGCACTAAAGCGTTGTAAACTTGGTCGGTAAATAAAACAAGTGACAAAATAGTACAAGTTTTAATTGTTCATCATGAGGGTAAGAAATTTTCACAGAGTGACATCTCAAGTTACTATGTACTCATTTTCAATACTTTTGCTATCAACCAGTAAAAAAATACTGAAAATACAGTCGAGAATCATCAATTCGGCACCGACGGGACCTAGGAGATACCGGATTACAGATTTTCCAGATTACAGGTGCTTCGCGTAATGTCTTTTTTCATGCGCAGCATCTTCAATTCAGTTAGCAATTCTTCTACGATGGCCTTCTTTTATTATTTCTATGCATACAAATGTGCATAAAAATGATTATAAATATATGGTAATAACTTCGTAAATTGTTGGAAGATAGTACTTTTCCGGTGAATCTGTTGACGCCCCTGACGACGGGGGCCGTGTCGGACATCGAAACACCGGAAAAAATGGAACCTTTCACCCGTTTTGACATCCCAGGAGCTTTAATTCACAAATAATAATTTTTAGAAAAAATATATTTGATAATATAATGAATAAAATTTGAGCATACCGAAATAAAAATGAAGACTACGAAAAATTTGCATGATGCATCACTCGTTGCCGCGGCCAATTGATTGATGCAATTGACGATCAGTTGTTTCATTGTTTTTGATGCTGTCGTCGGAGTGATGAAATTAAGGTTTGTTTCAATGGAGTAGTTTAGTGCCGTGGTTGTGTGCCACTAATAACATTTTATGAACAGTCCTACATCATGTTTGTTCAGAATAGTTAACGTTTATCCGTTATAATAAATAGTTTAGGAGTTATTAAGCCCTAAACATGGATCAAAATTTTAAAAATAGGAAAATTTAAAGATATCTAAAAGTTCAGAATAAATGTCTATGTAGCCAAAAGTTAAAAGAAAACAAAGATTGTTGTCTTTTCTTTACGAAAATGTCATTATATTTTAAATTTGAAGGTTAGACTGACATGTATTGGAGTGATAGTCCGGAGCTACGGCCTGCCATTTTGCGCTAACTTGTGATATTTGAAGCGTCATAACTTAGACATTTAACATTATTAAGAGCTAATATTTATCAGATTGTCTTTCCCTTATTGTATTCTTCCTTTGTGCCAAAATTCGTGAGAATCGAAGATAGTCTTCCCACGAGTGTATAGCCATTTGGTTGAGTTTGCGTGGAATCGCCTCAATATCATACTAAGAAAATGTTAAACCAGACAGTATAAAACTTGGCCGAAGAGACTCCATTAACATTCAGTTCACTGTTGCCATTTTCCCTATCTCCCTATTCCTCCTTTTGTTTATGGCTTGTGTCCTAACACCCCCTGCCACACACCCCTGTAGCAGCTCGTAGAGTAATAGATACAGATTAATCACATCCTTTGCTTACCTTCTCCTCCTCCTCTTCTCCTGCGACCAATTTCAAAAGGAACTAAGGTCAGCAGAACGATGAGCCCAAAAGCTGATGACCCTCCACAGACAAATGTCAAGACGTCTCTGTAGTAGTGCGGACAGGTGATGAGACATTTGCTATAAGCAGAGGAAAACAATCACATTGAGTATGACAAGACATCAATTATTCTCTTCCCAGAGAAAATAACATCACATATGTAGAAGAAAAATATCATTGATGGAAGCATTGTGTGCTTTAGTAAAATTACATTTGCTCTAATCATAATATAGTGATATTAATTAGAAAGCTACAGGCATGGGATATTGTAAAAAATAACAGAATGAAGTTAAAGCTAATATTTGGGATAAAAAGATCATGTGGTAAAAGTGGCTTATGCAGTTAGCTCAATGATAAGATACAGTGAAACCTCTACCTAACGAACTCCCGATAAACGAAGAACTCCGATGAACGAACAAATGCTATTGGTCCCGCCAAATTCCTATTTAAATGCATTGGTAAATACCTCTAATGAAAGAACTCCTGCTCTACGAAAACTCCCGGTAAACGAAATGAAAGATTAGACCTGTATTATAATATTTACCTCTTCATAATGTATTTTAAAAAAAAAGGCTATTTTTGAATATGTTGCGAGGTTTTTGCTGATTTGAAAGTGACTAGGACCAATCAGAGACTCCGTACAAACAAGCCAATCAGAAAGGTCCTTGTTGTTTATCCAGTTAATTGCATTTCCGGTATTTTGCTTCAGTGTTAGCGGCGTGGTTAGTGATTTGGTCGGCGTTCTTGAGTTTTACTGCGGTTCATCATCATGAGTTAATAATTTCAATCTTTTCGAGTGAAAACTGGTTGATCTCGAGTGTTACTGCGGTTCAATTTCGTGAGATTGGGATGCAGAATTGGGACTGTCCAAGTGTTAAAAATATTTTTGGTTGGTAATGAAAAGAATGGAACTTATAGGTTGGCAGCGCAATTCACGCGAAGTGATTTTCATTTCCTTTTTTTGTGAACTGGATTGTAATTTGAATTTGTGACAGAAGTGTTGTACCAAAATGACCTGGTCACGTGAATAAAACCTCGTTAAAGTTAACCGGACGTTCCTTTTCTTTCGCTAAAACTACGGACCTCAACACCAAGAACATACCAATCAGCTGGTAGAATACTTAAATGAATAATTACAATCTTTGCGAGTGAAGCCTGGTTTTGCCTTAAGTGGCAATTATTACGTCTGGTAATTTATCTACTTATTTGCAAGGTAAGTTCGTAATTTATTCTCCACGCTTTTGCAAAAATTGTTATCCATGCTTGATTTATAAAATGTCAAATGTTGACTTTCATATCGCGGGCTCAAAAATTTCTTTAGCATACTTGAAACACATCTAATGCAATGAAATTCCGTTCAGTGGTCATTTACGTTGTGCACATTCCTAAATATTTTTATTGCTGTAATAACATTATTTTTTGAATTCTTACGTTTCAAATGTGATAATTGTTTTTTTCGCTCGCCGCCATCTTGAAAATGATTCTCAAAAAAAAGTAGCTGGCGGAACGAAAACCAACATATATCGTGCTGTATTTACGGAGCACTTCTCAAAAACCTTGAATGCACCGCGGATGTGACCGTGTTAAGTTAGAGTTCTTGAAAGTGGCGGCATAAGAAACTACTATCATTAATTCTAGCGTGTTTGTGATGCATTGGGTGGGAAGATAAGGCCAGTTTACGATTGGCGTCAACGCGTACTTCACCCTCGAGCTGAATACACAGGTTCCAACCCACTACTACAATTATCACAGCAATTACGAGTTGATAATACTCGTACTCGTCAATGTTCTCGCTCTTTTGTAGATAGTAAACAAATCAACACATGTTGGCGATCGGCTGCATGTAAACATCTGCATCCAAGCAAAGATGAATGAAGGCGACCAATGGTTACCGACGCACATTCTAGTTGACGGCGATCGTAACAGGATGGCGTCAACGCGAAAACTATTCATGGTTAAAGTTTGACGTTCATGCCAACTATAAATCGGCCTTTAGATTTCACAGTAAATGGTATAATTAGCAGGACTTGCTGAAATACCTGCTCGTTGTTATTCCACGGTTTTTTATGAGGCATGGGAGCAGTAAGGATAAAAGTATGCTGTCCTCTGTGGAAATCTTACCTTTAATTGAGTTCTTCATACCACATTCCCTGAAATTCAAGGTACAAGAAGTGGATTATTTACATTGCCCCTGGAGTGATGCAACGTGAAAAGCACCTCCGACAAACGAACTCCCGATTAACGAACTGGATAATTATCGGTCCCTTGAATTTCGTTTAGTAGAGGTTTTACTGTAGATAGATTGCTCGTAGGGGGGGCCTTCGACAGGAGCCCGGGCACTTAGGCTATCGCTCAGGGGAGCGTGGTGGCCTAGTGGGTAGAGCGCTTGGCTACTGATCGAAGGGTCTCAGGTTCAAATCTGTGTGAAGCCTTTGGACGCCCCCGAACAAAAAATCCTCGGAGTGCAAGGTGGCCCAGGGAAAGGAACTGGCCCCCCTACCCTGAATGTGTGAAATTCACACGCCTGTGGCTTAGTCCGAGTTGAGCTCTACCCTCAACTGACTCCAAACCAACCTTCGGGTTGAATCACTGACTGAATACTAGATAAGTAAGATACCAGAATCAAAAGTTGAAAATCATAAGAAGTGTTAGCATATACATGTTCAGTAATCATTTAGAATCTTTGATTATAAAGTGAGACTTTGAACCAAATTAGCAGCCATGACAGAGAAAGAAGATTTTTACTCACAAATCTTGGATAATCGCAACAGCAAGGCCATTGGACAGCTTATCAGCAAAGCTCATGGCGCCATAGACAAAAGCACCACTCTCCGTGTTATGAGCAATGTAATCTGCAGTTATTCCAAGACTTGTGACCAGCATTATGGAACTTCCAGCACCTAGAAAGGACAGAGAATAAATTAGCATGAGCCAGAGGGATAAAATAGTACACTTACAATCAGCAGGATAAATGTTTGAAATACAAAATACATAGCCCAGAAAACCATTCAATAAAGACATTTTTTTTAAATATAACAAAAATTTAACTCATTCTTCGTCTAATGACCATTGTTTGAAATAATATAGGATCAGCTCATAGATTTAAGAAATATGAAGCACTCACACTCAGGGTCAAATGTGTAATGCAAATTGTTCACGGTTTTGGAATGATAATCAGAGGGCCAGCAATTACTTGGGGTGGACCCAGTTTTCATATTTCTCAGTCTAAGTAGTGATGGCAGTTCCAGAGGCATATACCAACAAGCAGCAAATATACTCAACACACTCTCATTGGCCTAACAAAAGCCTTCACCAAACTCCGTTTGTAAAACCCCATATTTCCCCAAATGACAAGTGCACCCAACCCAAAGATTCCTCCCCCAGCCTAAGCAACGACGACTTTGCTCACACTCCCGGGAGGCAGTAGGCTCTCAAAGTCACATATCAGGGCTCTGGTTATGGGGTAGAGGGAGTTAAAAAAAGATGAATGGCTTTTGCGTGGACCCAAAACACAAGGGAGCAACCAACAAAGGAGGGATTATCAAAAAAGACTTTTGCAGATCAGGCAGAAGCAACGGGGGGAACACGAAAAATGTGAAGGGGTTGACAAGGGGTTTCGGAGCATATTTAAGCACCCTTGAGTTTTCTCTTGGTTGCACCGTGGATTTGACAACCTTACATGAAGACCCAATAGAAATTGACCTGAAATTTCTTGCATTGCAGCAAAGAATAACAAAAGTTTTTTTTTGCCTTAGTCCAGCACTGTCTCATGGATAGCCAAAAAAGTAAAACAAAAAAGGTTAGGCATTATGTATAGCAAAAAGTCTTAAAACACTTTAATGCCTGAAGGGGTTATTATGATGATAATAATAATAATATGTGATACATATAACTTTATTGGGGCGAGATTGAGACTGGGGCAGTCCCTCCTTCCATCCAACCCTTCGTCAAATACATCAATGAAACAATTACAATTTGACTATTGAAATTATAGAAAAAAATACTAATATTTTAGAATGAAGTAACTGGATGTGCAATTACGAGTTTTCCCCTCAACACTTATCAAGCTGAACTAAGGTAACTTTCCATAGTGACTGCAGACAAGGTTCAAGGCCCTTTGTCTCTAATGCTAACCTGGACAGTTGCATTCTACTAGGTGTGGGCAAATGAGGTTAAATTTGTGATTGGCAATGGTGTTACAATGACAGGCAGGAATCTGAATTCAAAATCTAATACATGAATGAAAATTACTGAGAAGACAATTATGTAATTTAACATAAAATAATGGCAGATGCAGGTGTTTTTTCACCAGCAGAAGATTCCTTGAGCCTTCATGATTCTTCAGAGATGGAAAAAATATTAAATTTCATCCTAGCATGCCGATGACTGCCTATCCTCCCTCAATGTTCAGTTCAGTCCAATCATCTCTCAAACGGTTGCTGATGACTGTGGTGAAGAGAATATCTCACCCTGTGGTGGGAGGAGCCTCCACAAAGCCCTGCAATCAGGGTGTGGTCCAGTTGATGCTAAAGGTCACTACAAACGCTCTCACTCCAAACGCGATGAGAGAGCAGTCCACTTGCGCTACAACTGCTACAGAAGCTTTTGCTAGTGGACCGATTTTGGAGTGTTTGTGGTAAAGTGTCATGGCTGACGTTTGTTATTGTTGTTTAGAAAGAAGGAATCGTCTGCTATTTACATCAGAATGCATTATTTTGAGACAAATTTCCATTTATCAACACATTTAGTTCTTCTTTTAACAATCAGGTTTTATTGCTGCCAATTATGAGGGTGATCATGGACACAATAGCAAATATTTTTATGGTAACAAGGAGAAAAAATCATATTTGAAATGGTTTGGCTAGCCACTTGGCTGGGCAAATATTGCATGTATTATAAGGAAGTAGTATATGTATTGTATATGTGATGAGGAAGTTTTGCACGAGGCTCGGGGCTTGAAATGTGAATTACAACAGTGAGATGCGAGTAAGCCACAAAATTAAGTGTCCTCCTGAAATCTTATGGGTCAAAATAAGGTTGGCCTTTATGATAAGAACTACCAGTCAAGAGATGTATGCGGAGATTAAATATTTGAATTCACCTGTTAATGCACAAATGATACACAGCTTTAATTGATGGCACACCAAGCATGCTCCATGAGTATTCCTTTGGGATTATTTCAAAGTACGTAACAGACAAAATATAATGAAGGAGATCATAAATGGAGAGCATAAACCATTCTTGAGAACTGGTGCATCACAAACAGACTGTTTCAACCGTCCATTTCAATTTAAAAGACTGCCAAAATGTGTACACCTCTGGTGAAGAAAGGAATTCCACCAATGTTTTTCATCTTTCCCGCAATATAGGCTACTGCAACATCAGAACTCCACTCACCAAACAACACAGCAACAGCATATATTTCGTACGTGTTGTATTGATCACCAGCACCAAACCAAACCCAGATGCAGGGTGCTATTCCCACCAGGCAGCCAAGAATATACGAAATCTGTAAATCAAATTGTAGCACAAATAATATCAGAAAGCAATGAGTGAATTAGGTGAAATTTCAATATGTTTCATTACTTGCAAACATCATTGACTTCATCAATTCTGCGGCTATCAATAGCTTTTTCATATTTGTCAATGAAAGAGCAGAGGAAACAGAAAATTGCATTCCTGATAAAAAGCTACCATCAAATAGGGACCAAGAGGTAATTCAAAATTGTTATGTATGGCAATATATGTAATTAGAATGACAAAAAATTCAGTGATGACGATGAGAAAACATTTGTGGGTTTGTAAGAAAGCAATCACATTTATCAACAGTAGACAACAGGATAGGAACATTGAAATCCATCAAGACATCTGAAATAGTGCACTCGGGTGAAAAAATGGAGAGGATTCAGTTGACGGTTGGTAGAAAGGAGTACCGAAACCAGTCAACAGCAATAAAAATAGTGGAATTTTTACTGTTTTTTCTCATCATGAAATATTAAAAAAATTATTTAGGTAACATATTTAAAATTACAAATATGTATAATAATAATTGAGGTTCCACATTGACAGCCCAGGTGATTACTAACAAAAGGCCCTGATGTTAATCCAATACATTCGGAACAGAAAATTCAAGTTTTGTAAAAGGAGTGTCAACTGCAGAAAACTGAAAATTTACCAAATATGAAATTTAAATGACACAAAGGCCACTGGTGGACCAGGCATTGGATGGAAAGAGGAAATTAAGGGATTGGGTACCTATGGGGGAGTTTTACGTGCTTGAAAAACGAATAAGTTAACGGAGATCCTAACTTTACAGAATTTTCTTGGAAAGTGTGGGCATATATTTTGTACATTAAGACGAGTGCATGATAAATAAAGGTTAATCGAGAAAAACTCCATTTTCATATAACTATCAATAAATCATGGCAAAATAATAGATTTCTCGATTATTTTTTTTGAATGCGGTGGACTCACAGTCATCCTCCAGTGATTAATTTTTCTTTCAGGGTGTCTACAGCTTTCGAAATTTCGGATTCCAGGACTTTTCAAGGAGTATTCAAGGACAAATTTACAAAAATTCAAGATTTTATCATGTTATTTAGCACTAAATTTAAAAAATATTTTTTTTTTTTTAAATTCCTATTTGTTGTTACATATACTATTCAAAATATTGTTTCATGGAATAATAAGAAACTTTCTAATTGATTTCGGTGCTAGGATCTTATCCATCTAAACGATCTTATGCACCGTCACATGACCCGTCGAGTTGCCTATGTCCATGCATACAACTGTTTTCGTTTATGCCCATGTCATGTGCCGACATATGCACTTCTATGCCGTACGACATTTAGGGTAGAGGAGCTTCTGTACTTGTATTTATTTACTTTTCGCAATGCGCTGATGCCTGGAGGGGATTTGCAGAACGATCACAGAGCCCATCCGATTTAACACGTACGCTTACGAGAACGAGGGCTCAAACTAATGTAGGTAGTACTAGGAGGACAAATGTGTACTATACATAGATATAGAAAATACATATGAAGTTCCCCTCCTCCGCATAGCGAATTATATTTAAACAAAGTATATTGATTGAAAAAGCAATTAGAATGCATTCGCTGGAAAAATGTGCATTTTCAGAATAACAGAGAATGTGGTGTAAATTTTTTCAGGACTATAAAAAGAAATTCAAGGATATTTCAAGGATTTCAGGAGTGATTTTTGTGTTCAAGGATAATTCCAGCACCTAAGGGCATTCCAGGAGCTGTAGACACCCTGTCTTTTGATTTGATATTGCTTTCATTTGACAGACACCAAGTGCTTGAAACACTAGTACAGTTTCATACAAATAAGGTAGGGGAGAGAGTCAGCGACAGAGGAAGAAAGACGGAGGGGTTGAATCCATTAAACCATGGTCAAACCCTGATACGTATTAACCCTAGTGGATGGACAATTCTAGTTCAAGCTCCTTGTTTTAGGTGCTGCTTCATTATCATAATATGTCAATGTACACAGATGACCATTAGCCTGTGAAATTTCTTTTAATATGCTGCAGATAAATGATCTGAATAATCAGCCTGAATAATTATGAAAATTAAATCTCCGAACCATTGATTAAAACTTTCCAGTTAATCAGTCAAATAATCAACCCTCATGGTAATAGCAATCATAATCGTGCATCCCTAGTCCTTAATAAGCACAACCAGAGGCCCCAAAGCAGAACATCAAGTGATGGCGGGACATTGTCGCAGAACGAAAATGAGGGCTGCATCAGTAAAACTAGAAAATGTAAATGCCCACATTTGGTAATATCAGTCAAGTAAAACTCTCAAATCCAACTTTTTTTTCTGTATCGCTGCATTAATGTATTCTACAGGCTGTCGTACAGCGGCCTGAACATGGCTGCCACACACTACTATGCATACTCAACCCATGCTACACAAATGCCGGCAGGCAACTGGGCCGCAAGACAGCGAGACACGCCAGCGCCGATCGAGAAGCCGGGCCATTCCATGCCGCACCAAGCCGGCACTGACACAATGTCCTCACAACCCTTCGCAACACTGAGTTTGCGGTGGCAATGTCACTCCCACCGCGTCGTGTCGACCATTGTCTACGTAGACAACCCTCCAACCCCCAACGTGGACCATTGTTGTCAACCCACGTACCCCCACATCCCTGTTTGGTGTCTACGTGAATTACGGACAGCCC
Organism: Pyrrhosoma nymphula; assembly: GCA_963573305.1. NCBI lineage: Eukaryota > Metazoa > Arthropoda > Insecta > Odonata > Coenagrionidae > Pyrrhosoma > Pyrrhosoma nymphula. Next base: position 98,443,996 of record OY754339.1, read on the forward strand.
CTAAAGCTGCACATGTGAAAGAAAAGTAGAAAAGAGAAGGCTAATCACTCACCTTACGACCCCAGTGCTTGTTCAGGTACTTGATCACGAAAGAGAACACAAAACTGCTCAGGAACATGACGAGAGGGATGATGGCAAGGTTCTCAGCCGGCATCAACAATGACTTATGTAGGTAAAGAGGAACGTACACCTGGGTGAGATTGACGTACAGCCTTGTTGCCATGTACAGCAGAGCCACCTGGTAGAACTGTGACTCTTGGAAGAACTTTGAGACGGTCATCATTGAGCCCCTACGCTCCATGGCATTGCTTCCGACATGGAGATCAGCGTCGATGGCTTGATCCTCCTTGACCCCAGCATGGAAGATCAAGGAAGTAACGATCCCAATGGCGATGCCAATGAGAGCTATGTGCTACAAGGAACAAGGAGAACATGAAAATGAAACACTAAAGAGGAATCAGTTCTTGAGTAAAATAATTCCAGAATCTATTCAAATGAACCCATTACAAAGAAGATGACAAGAACAGATCTGGATCAAAGAACTTTACCTCTTCCACTAACCCTATCGCTCCAATGGAATTTTCCTTTTTCACTCTCAGAAAGCTCGCATTTAATTTTAACTATTATTAAATAAAATATTTTTTGTGAGTCTACGGTGCAAACTAGAATCTACATCAGCATTTTTTTCAGATGCTTATAACAAAATGCGTTTAACAAAAATAATACAAGATAAAGCAATATTATGTTTTTTACCAAGTTTAGTTTAAACAAATTAACTTTTTGCATGAGCTAATACATCAGCACCTAGGGCAGTGGTTCCCAACCGATAGAAGTCTGCGGACCAATCAGCCTGAAATTAAATCATTTACGGACCACCCCCACCATAGCCCCTATCAGTTGTAACCATAGGCATATCCAGGGGGGTTTTTGGGGGTTGTAACCCCACCCCCCATTCATAAAAAACGTTAAAATTATGTGTTTAACACATGCTAATAGTACTCCTATAGATCACCTTCCATAACATAATAGAACACCTTCAAAACGTCATTTTAAGATGAATCTTATTTAAAATTCCCGGACCCCCCATTTTACATGAGGGTATTGCATACCCCCCATCATCCCCTCCCCCCCTTCTGAAGTGGGGGAGGGGATGATGGTGACCCCTTCAGAGGTTTCTATATATGCCTACGGTTGTAACCCTTCCTCAGTGCCTTTCCCATTACCAAATTCAAAGGTGATGAAGTAAAACAGTTTTTTATAACACATTATTTAGGTATTAATTAGTAATATTAATTAGTGTAGAGTACAACTTAATTACCCATCTCAACACACATCGCTATCAAAATCCCCATCTATTGACAACTTTTCTATAAGTCCTGCGGACCACTCCCAAGTTTCTCTTGCGGACCACCGGTTGAGAACCACTGACCTAGATGTCTTGACCTGGGAGAACTCGCATGGCGGGGAAAAGACCGCAGTTAAATATATTTAGCTGCAATTCTGCTGAAATGAGTCTTAACGTCAAGACCAGCCATGACTTTGTTTCTCAGACCCTACCCTATCTCCTCCATGACAAGCAAATGTAATTTAGTCACCCTACGACATCCGATGGGGCTAATTGTTTGAGTGTGATTCTTTAGACAGCATGCGAGTGACCATGTTACTGCTGTGTGCGGTGCTTTCGACCCTTTGCGAGTCATCGCGCCACGTAATTTTTTATTTTTCAACTTTAATTTTCTCGTGATATTGAAAGTAAGAGAGGAGGACATAATTTTTAATATGCTGGACAGCATAGAAAAAGAAGTGCAGATCAACGAAAAGTTACAAAGAGAGAGAGACTTGGTAAGGAGAAGGCTTTTTCGTAATGACTATTTGATCGATAGCGATTTGGACTCTCATCACGACGATGACGAAAATGTTTTGGAACAGAGTGATCACGATTCCAATACTGATCTGTCTGTAATAGAAGAAGATGAAGGAAAAGGCGAAACCAGAAGAGAGAATATCTATTCTAAACGGGAAGGGACGGTGTTAGCAGCTGGAGCTTTCTTTCAAAGAGAAGAGCTGTCAGAGGGTGAAGGGGAAGGAGAAATATAGTGACCCATCTTCCAGGGCTTATACACCAAGCTTGTTCGGTGGGATCCCTACCCCTATGGGATCATGAAAATTATTTTTTCCCAAAAAGATAAGATTTCCAGAAGCGATTGCAAAAGATCGTTAATTACACAAATATGTACTTGCGATTAAAGCAAGTAGAACCAACTTTTCTAGGGAAAAAGAAGCTACAGATATTGAGTTGATAGAAGTCACAACTGTTCTTTTTCTTCTCTATTTGACACGAAATTTAACAATGTTGGAGCAGAATAAGAAAAATGTGATACATTTTTGCAATCACAGTAAAAATTGGAGGTAAGCATTGTGCAAGTAAAGTTATTTTTTCCACAAATTTTACTGAGGTTATTTTTGTTAAAAAAAATCTGAAAAATTAATCCGAGTATTGCTCATGCATATCTATGCAGGAAAAAAAATTAAAGAAAATCTGAGTCTTGTGGGCGCATGGTGTTAGGTGATCTCACATGGAATGACTCAGGAGTAACGGATGTTTTTTGAAGATTTCGTGGGTAGGTGTAAGGAAAATTACTCAACTAGTGAATACCTGACAATCGACGTATCATTGGAGGCTTTCTAGGTTTGATGCCAGTTCCAGCAATATATTACAAACAAGCCGGCCTAATATGGCTTTTTAGTACTTGCAGTTTCGCTCATTTTATACTTATAGCATGGGAGATTACACTAAAAAGCAACCGAATGGTCACTTTGAAGTCGAAAACCGAGCTAAAAGTGTAGTCGAAAGGTTGATTCAACCCATTTCAAATACTGGACGCAACATTATAACCAGGATGTGTGTAAGCCTATTGCAGAATTACCTCTAAAAAATCACAACTTAACTCTGGTGGGTACACTCCGCAAAAACAAGAAGGAAATACCACCTTTGTTTATGAATGCCAAAGTAAGACATCCTGCTAGTAGTATCTTTGCATATCAAGATGATGAAGCTCTTGTTTCATATATACCTAAGAAGAACAAAGTTGTGCTGCTGTTGTCAACCATGCATGAGACAGGAAGTTTAGTACCTATTCTAGTAGTAAGTAGTAAGAATAGTAGTTAGTAGTAAGGTTTATAGCACAAAACACACCATTTCCCAAGTAGTAAGAATAACTGCAGATTGTTTTATACTATTTTTTTCGCAAAAGAAGCCAGTCAGTAAGTGTTACAATCAGTTATCGCATACGCTGTCAAAAAGACCGTGTGCAAGCTCCCCCGTTATTCCCACTATGCGAGTTCTCCCGGGTTAAGGGTTATAATAATAATAATAATATAATAATAATAGTAATATAATAATAATAATCTTTAATGTCCTGTCGGTTATACAAGTACAACATAGGACTTAGTCATACAAAAAATTACATACAAAAAAAATTACATATAAAAATACATACAAAAGAAGAAACGAGCAGTAATGTACACTCTACAAAAATTGATCACTCAAAAATTCATCTACACTGTAGTAGCATTTATAAATAAGCAGTTCTTTTAATTTATATTTAAAGACGTTTTGGCTTGCTAAACATTTTATTGAAGTAGGAATCTTATTGTAAATCATTGAGGCTGAATGATGAGGACCTTTCCTGCTTATGTTTAGTGGCTGATTAGCCAAATGAACGTTTTCTCTACCTCGTGTCACATGCCCATGTATAGCAGAATTGGGCATAAAAAGGTGTCGATTGCTTCTGACAAACATGGAACAGTTCAGGATATAAATACATGGCAGAGTGAGTATCATGAGTTTCCTGAATAGTGGTCTTCCTGGTGTCCTTATTGAAACCTGTAACATTGATTTAACAGCCCTCTTTTGCATAGAAAATGCCTTGGTAGCTGCACTAGCATTTCCCCAGAAGACAATTCCGTAGGCTAAATAGGAATGAATTTTGGCATAGTAGATAAGACTCAAGAGTCTGTGTGGAGGTAGTTGGAGCAAGTTTCCTAATCATGTAGATCCCAGTAGTAATTTTTTTTATTATTCCAGTGATATGTGGTTGCCAATCAAGATTCACGTTAAGATATAATCCAAGAAATTTGGCAGTGTCACAGTGTAGTATTGATGTATTAGAGTCTGTTCTGAGAAGAGGGCTTAGAGTTGGAGGATTTATTTTATTATGGAAATGAAGAAAACATGTCTTGTTTTCATTTAGAAGCAGGTTATTTGACGTACACCATTTGGACATAGTCGTTAAGGTATGACTGGCAGCATTGCTAGCATCTAGAAAATTGTCACCTATGTTCAGTGTGGATGTATCATCCGCATATAAGATAACTTCACTGTTAAGTAGGTTATCATGGAGATCATTAATGAAAATAATGAATAATAGGGGTCCTAATATGGAGCCTTGTGGTACGCCACAATTGGTTAAAACTACATCGGATCTAAAAGTACAAACATTTGATTTGTGCTTGAATAATAAAGGTTAATAAAGGAAAATTTTAAATGTAACAACGGGGCAATATTCTACACACTGCACCCAAAATACAGAGATTTTGAGCATGCACTGGCCTTTAGAATAATATTAGCCAACAAAATATAAGTATTAACCATAATAATTAAATTTATTTTGATTTATATAAATTTTAAGAAGCAGAGGAGATCTAACAACCCAATCAATGTAATATTAAGTTATCTTCCACAGTATACTTTAAGGATTTCAGCAGTTATTTCCTGAGGTTTAAACCCTATTTTTCACATAAATTCAAATTAATTTGAAAAAGCATCCAAAAGCACTTTTAATGAGATTGCTCTTGCAGGTAGGTACTAAATATTCTGAGAATTGATCCGGCAACAAGTTTAAACTTATAGCAAGTCAATACAAATTCAGTAATGAGTTATATCTGTGGAGTGGCATGAGAGTATGCTATTTGAGGGACTACAAGACAACATGCGTAGACTCAAGGGAACTTAATTAAATTTGGTGTGGTTCCTAGCAGAAGAAAAATGATTACCAATTTTTGTAAAAATCTGAGGGGTGGACGTCAACACACATATTATTCTGGTTGAATTGACCTAATTACAGGGGAGAGTGTGTGTGTGATGTTTCAGGGTACAATTCGCCCTCAAAACACAACAATACAGATTCAAAGGCTAGCAATCAGGCTCCCAAGAATCGTTTACCTGGAACTTGCCCACATCCTTGGGGCCAATCTGGTCATCCTCATTTTCATTTGTCACATGCAGCACACCCCAGGTTACGAGATACACAAGAACATTCGAGACAACAGTAAAGCTATACCTAAAAAGTAAATAAACAAGGGTTAGACTTGATAGTGAAGACTTGAAAAGAACAAAAACGCAAGGGCAAAAGAATAAACCGAATCAGCACCTGATAGCCGTGAGCTCTGTCCTTTCATGTTCATCAGGGGTTAAGTCAGGAATCAAGGAAAGGTGAGAAATTTGCACTGACGCCCAGCCAAATTGAAATATAACGACAAACGATGCGTAGTATATCAACTGGGCCCAATGATGGCTATCCCCACAATTAAGGCACGGCATGAAGATGAAGGGGAAACTCCCAATAACGCATATTGTTCCTGCAAGAGAGAAACATAAGCCCTTTGTATTTACAAATGAACGTACACAGAAATCCCAAGGAGATGAAACACAGTCGTTTTAACAACTAGCAGATAAACGTAACCACTTAATTAGAACCTCAAAAAGTAACATGACTAAGGAATAATACCACTGGGTAATTAGCTGGCGAACGTATGAGAAAACAATAACTCTCGTTAATGAAGCCTTAATAAATGTAAATAATAGTAATTAATTGCAACATACAGATGGCTCAATAGAGTAAAACACAAAATTTTCCACTCTGATATTCCAGTTTCACCATTAAAACTTACCGAATAAATGCCAAGTCTTTCTTCTGCCATACCTACACAGCCAAAAATTGTCTCTTCTGTCTGACTCGATTCCTACGAATGGTGTAGAAATGGCATCGGCTACTTGTCCGATTAACAAAACGATTCCTGAGAGTGCACTATCAAATTGTAGAACTAAATGAAAGTAAACTAGCAGATATGTAAACCACATGGAGGCACAAACATCATTGAGGACATGGCCAACGCCGTATGAAGCCTTCAACAACACTGGCAGCTTTCTCCTGCCAACAGCTTCACTTCTTTCAGCCATAGTAGAAATGTTTATTCGCTCGCAAGAGGTTAACTAGGGACGATCAGGTTTGATTCGATGCCTTTCCCAAATTCTTCTCACACTAGGAGAGCCCGACACTAAAGAATAGGTACTGAGAAGGATCGACGAGCATAAAACGCATACCTGCACGGAGGGTATAATCTTCTCCAAAATTATCACATGAAATCATTAACGTCAAAAAACTTCATTGACGAGAGGTTTATCCTTGTTTAAACCTCTTACAGTGTATAATGCAAACCATATAAACAATGGCAAAGACTGAAATGATATACTATGTGAAGATGAATGTATAATATGACCTTAAATGTGAACTAGGAACAGTACAAATAATCCATGAGTAATACTTCTAGCTTTCAGCAAGGTTACGAGAAGAAGAAAATATCTGGAAATACAAATACTGATAAGAGGAACACACAGCTTCTTAGTCACATATCGCCCGTCAACTGTTTAACAAATTGGCATCGTTTCAAGAAGTGAAGTCGCGGACGGCGGAAAATATGAATACTAAAGTAAGCAGGACACCAATAAAGTAATTTTTTTAAATTAACATTAAAGGGAAAGCACCACCAGTGAATTAATGATAGGAAAACTAAGCACTGTACACAATTTAGATTTTTAATCAATTAAAACATTACCTATATAAATTAGTTTCACAAGTAATATTCTCTAATGAATACATATTTTAATAGTGACCCACTGCAGCTCTTTTGTATTTAAAGAAGGCAGTGTTTATAATGTTATCTTTAATCATCGTCTAAAACTTAAATTTCTGTCTTCCTTTCCATCCAGATCATCTACATCAGTTGGTATCAACAGCAACCCAAAAGTTCCGAAATAATATTTTTAGAAAAAATAAATAAAAGCATTATTATTGATTACGACTGAAAATATCGCCAGTGATTAAAATCGTAGGCAAACATTTTACATTATCCATCTTAAGAACTTCACATTTCAATTTTTTTATAAATAGCAAATGATTATCTAGGAACATACGAGCAAATGACTGCTATACTATGGACAATTGAAACGCACTAAACTCTCCAAAAGCGAGTTTTCGAAGGGAACAAAGTTTTAGGACACCTGGATACGGTTTTCCAAGTATGTGAATGGTCATTTCACGGAAATATGAGATTGATTTGTGTGAACACGACAAATTCATTCACATCAGCCTGAGAAGTGTACATTTATGAATCATACTTTCAGATGGTGGCTATTTGCACGATAAAATAGATATTTGTGATTTTCGGCTGTGTGTTATTGAATCAGAAATTATCGAGTCATTAATAGATCATCAGGTAAGATCAAATACCATCATAAGGTTAATAAAATTCTGATATTTGAACTAACTTCACGCTTGTAATTGATATTAGGTAAATTGCGAAATTACGCCGGTAGTTCGGAAGGCATGTTACAGCTCTCGCGAAAGTTTATGGCGTTCGGATGCGCGGCGTTTGTGTAGTCCGCGTCAAACAAATTCCATTTTTTTGAAATGCACTAATGCATGGCACAAATTCCATGTCTTCGCTTTCCCCCTACGTCCCTTTCCCCTACCCCTTCCATCAAACTTTACCCCTCCACGACGTCTTCTTCTGCGCATCCGAACGCCATAAGTTTTCTTGAGAGCTGTACGTGATTCCAAAGGAACATTTGGTTATCAATATGACGGGGGCTAGAGAAACCATGGCAATTCATTCAGCACAACTGAGCCTCAGGAAATAATTACAAATTAACGCTGTTTCTAATGTGATAGAATCGATAAATTGAAGCCATGTTTATTATTTTGTAATTTGAAGTACTTTTAAAAATGGGTCCCTCATCGATTTGTGCGAACATCAGTTTTACGGCGACGCTCAGTCCGAAATTCACTCTTTCATTTATTGATGATTGACGTGGTTTGAGCGAGGTAGTTTCCTAGTAATAATGGAGACCATATTAAAATATTATTTTTTTATTTCAAAGTCTGTAAGAAGTATGAAATAAATAGTGCAGTGTTAACTCAAACATAAATTTCAATCAAACTTCTATCACGGCCTCCCATCGTTCTCATTGTCTGTTCCAACCTCAGAGTATGATTCTCCGAATTTAAACCAACTACTCTGAATCCTCTTTACTTTCATTTTACTGAATGTTGATTGATTTATCTTAAATCATTCAGCGATTAGATATATCTACCTGCCCTATGAATAAATAGACCTGCTCAATACATTACGAACTGATAGCTTTGTTTGAAATAACAAACGGACTGTGAATCTCTCGAGAAAATGTTGGTGTATATGGTGTTAAATTACTTGCTCGTAAACACACTTCAGTCATGAAGATAATGCCATAATCATGTCCGTGTTCCTTACATTTCAGTGGACGATAAATGCATTAATAGTTAGGACAATATAAGGATTTAAGGAAATCACGATATCTCACAAATCAGAGGATGCCAGCCAGGCCATGTAGAGCCATGCCATACAAGGCAATATATTCGTGCGGATACAATGCCATACCTAATTTTCCAAAATTTGAGATTACCATGCTATCTTTGCTATGAATTATAGTTACCATATAAAAAACTCCAAGGGATCTGAAATTTGGCGAGAAAAGAGAAATTCGCAATGTTCTCAAGAGTGTCTAGCAAGTGTCATCTTATGTCTAGCAAGAATGTTGGCACAACGCGAATAATTTCAAAACCCAACAAGTTGAATTAAAAGACTTTAAGTGAAACCTCAAATTGAGAGTGTCAAAAGATATCTCGATATATAAGGCGGCTTAAGACGTGGAAGTTGACTACTGCGGAGGTGGCAAGAAGACCGATATATCGATGGGTATCGCAACTTAAGGTAGTTTGAGCGAGAAATCTCTTCGCCTAGAATTTGATGAAATTTACTTCATTTTAAAGAAAAAACTCCCATCTTTCCAATGATGTCAAAATATAAACCCTTTGCCGAACTACTTATCCAGCAATTTGCCTGAAAATACAAGCTGTTTTACATGGGAAGGATTATTATGGCTGTGCGCTTCAGAGGGAGAATATTGAAAAAATTAGGAATTTATAACACCTATATTTCGTAAAAAAAACTAACGGTGTGTATTTTATACGACACAGTTTCAGGCAATACTTTGTGGAAGTCAATCATACTGGGAGTAAAGGATTGAACATTGCAGCTTCCACTTAGATATTTATTAAACACGACCATGGTTTCGTAACGGTGCTACATCATCATCTACCTGATGATGTAGCACCGCTACGAAACCATGGTCGTGTTTAATAAATATCTAAGTGGAAGCTGCAGTGTTCAATCCTTTACTCCCAGTGTGTATTTTGTATGTTTTCTCAACTATTAATAAAAATTAATCTATTACTCACAGCAATAAATTTACAGAATCGTAGGAAAACGTGCTGTTCTGATGGCTTTTTAGCAGTAGGTACAGCGTGAAAAAATGAGTCAAGTTAGAGACTTGTTTGGATAAATTTATTTAATTACTGAGAACTTTTGTTATGTACGACTACATTTTTGCACTATTAATTTTACAATATTTACTTCACACTTCTTACAGACGCTGAACTTAAGGAATATAATTAGAATATGGTCTCCATTATGACTAGGGAAATATCTCGCTCAAACTACCTTAAACGCAGAATAAACCAAAGAAAAATGTAATGTAATTGTTTTTATGTATAATAATTAGTTAATTTGTTATTGAGCTTCAAACTCGAGTGCACATCATTTTGTGTCGGACTATTAGATTTTGAACGAATTCAACAAATTTACGCAAAAATTTGGCCGTGACTGTTGCTCACCAACAGAATGCTACCTACCGGTAGGTTAAACAATCAATCGGCTACAAAGTTCCTTAGAAGATCTTATAAGTTGAAATAGCTTCTTAAACAATGAATCTCAGCGCCAGTGAGCGACAATTAATCCATGGAGATAATATCCACTTGAGATATTTGTAGCCGATTGATTGTTTACTTCATTTGGTTCACAAAAACACCTAAATTTTGGTTTCATTGGTTGGTTATTCTTTACTAAACATTTAAAAATAAGTCCCTAAGCTTAGACTGGTGAAGGTAATTGTCTTTATCGGTAAATCAATACCAGTTCCATGCATGGTAGAGAGCCGTCGAAAAATGTGCTCATGTAACGGTGCCGTTTAAGATGCCATATCTTCGCTAAAAATTAAGATGTGAAAATAATTTTACCAATTGTGGAGATGAAATAAAATTTTCTAATTTTTACGACTCTATTAACATTTTCGTCTATCTAAAAATAAAAAAGTTATTCTAAAAAATAATTTTTTGAAGAAGAAAAATGTTGACAATTTCAGTTACCATTTTATAAAATGTCAGCAATATGCGTAAATTTTGGCAGAAAAAGAAAGATACAAACTTTAAGTACAATTTAGACCAGTGTTTCTTTGTAAGTATAGCTGGATGCCACTGATTTTGGGGGTTTTCATGGTAACTGCAGAATGCTTGTGACAAAATGTTTGCGTGGCCATAGCTCGGTAACTAAGGAGTTGCGACCCCATGTTCATAGGACAAAAAAATGCTTAAAATCACGTCGCCAACCTCCTCCAGAAGTATTGCGCTTTCCTCCTGAAACACCCTGTATAGCGTTTGCCGTATCCGCAGTCCCAACAATCGCGGAATGCCTCGTCCGTATCTATGACGCGCACAAAGATATGCCAGGCCACATCCTTTCAAAAATTAACACAACTAAATACGCACTTAATTCTCTCCTAGCGCGTAATAGTGTAATTATCCCTCAATAATAAACTTACGTCTTCCTTTCGCTCCATTATCCTACCGCAAATCCTCTACTCCTACCCTATTTGGTCCAATTTTTCCTGAATCCAAAGTCCTCCTGACTCCAAACGTGGCTCAATATCATCTCCCGACAAATCGCATATGCCCCCTTGTTCATCCCCAACTCCTGTATCCGCAATTAACTCAAAATTCGCACGTTACCTGACTTGATTACATCCTGCTCCCTCAATTACTCCCAATCCCTCTAACATTCCAAAAATCCTCTCATCACCCAGCTGTGGTCCCCCTCCCTCCCGACAGGCCGATTTAAAAAACACTCATCAAATGCTACTACCTCTCCTTCCTAAAACTCACAAGGAGAAAAGCAGAATGAAGATTTAAAATTTTGATCCCTCTACCATCCATCCAACTTTCCCAACCCAACTAAACAGGATCTAGCTCCTCTTTGTGGAGATGGGTAGGTGAGAAGATCTCCACGTTTATCGAATGAATTTATTAGAGCTATTATGCAATGCCCCTTACAATCTCAGTCCACGACTTAGTTACATAAACATAAACATCAACAAATCAGCAAGGCCTCCTTGGCAACAACATACAAGATGATGGCACTCTCCGCATTTATCGAATGAATTTATTACAGCTATTATGCAATGCCTCTTACAATCTCAGTCCATGACTTAGTTACATAAACATAAACAAATCAGAAAGGCCTCCTTGGCAACAATATACAAGATGATGGCACCATTTACGATCGCCACATCCTTGTTTATTTCCGCACGCCTAAGTCTCAAAAAAGGACATTAATACTTTAGTCAATTTCATTAAATTTCAATCATAATTCAATCAAATTATTTAATAATATTATAAAATAAAAAAAACGATAATAGTAAAATAATACTAATATTAACACATATACGTGTAGACCAAACATTGTGCTTGAAGATTAATATTATACTAAGAAAATTATTTATTACGGCCATTGGAGATTTTTTTTATACCTTATAACTTTAAGAGGCCGTAGAGCTCACGTTCCCTAGTTTTAAGAAAATCACTTTCCGCTCCATCAATTAAACTTTAAAATGATGTTAAATTAGTTTAAACTCAAAAATCGTGTCACCATTTACCCTTCCACCAGTCGCCATTCCAGTTCCAACGCCCATATGGTCATTCTCCCAACTTACCTTTCCTTCCACTCGCTTATACTATAAGTATTATTCCGATTCAACCCACGGCTGTAGAGATATTGCGGCCGTAGCAGCGACAAAGGTTTGCTCAGTACTTATCCAGGACGGGAACCAAATTTTTCTTTAATAGTTGAGCTAACCATAACTTATTTTGTTTTGACCACTTGTCATGGATTGGCCAATGAGTAAGACCAGTAACATTGACCGATAAGCCAACTTCGGTAAGATTTTTGGAATCAGGCGTTTGTACACAGCACTCTTCGAATTTCATGACCATTCTTTGAATAAAAAAAATACATATAATGACATATAAAAAGCGTGTTGAAAATTACCATTATTATATTTCTCATGCTCAACACTAGAACAGTCCTCCATACTAACCTCCATTCACAAAAAACTATTTCCAGGTAAAATTAAATGTTTACGTATACGTCCTTCTCCAGCAAAAAATAGTTGTTCATGTTTTTAATTTCCGTTAGCTGTCATTTTTTTCAGGTTTTACCGGATGCATTGAGATGTAATAGCAGAATCGTAATATACTTGTAGGAAAAATAGAAGCCACTCTATTTTTCTTAACAGTTGGTGCCATGGTCGATAGGGTAGTGATTACCACCTCTATCCACCCCTACTGCCATAGAACTCCGTGCTTACACATCCAAGAACTTCTTGTAAGCGACCTAGAAGGCTACTACAATAGAAGTTACTCCCTTGTGCAAAGCTGCCTTTATGTTTCGTATTAAATCAAATGTCGAAACAAAGTCATCGATATCCTAAAAAACCTGGATATTTACGATATAGACTAACATTTACTATAGATACGTACGTATGTACGTATACCTGGATATGTACGATATAGACTTACAGGCGCTGCCTAAAGCCCGTATAACACTAAGGGCCGTATTTATAGTCGTTACCTAGCAGTCCCTTTATCCATCCCCTACCCAGCAGGCCCCTTGAATTGTGCGTCCTATAGTCAAAATTAAGGGAGCTGCTAGGTAGGGGATGGTTGGGGGTTAGATCTGGTAACTAAGGACTACAAACAGCGGGAAATGGAATTCGCAGCTCAAATGTTTCAGTGGTGACGCTCGGGATCAACATGGATACGGATAAATAAAGAGCCAGACGCAGCATGAAAACTGTTAAGATGGCCGCTCGACGTGCAAATAGCTTCAACGGTGTGGAGAAGAAGATTTTGTGTGACCTGGTGTAGAAGCATAAAGACATAGTGGAAAGTAAGAAAACGGACGCAGTTTCCTGCCACAAGAAGAAGAAAGTGTGGGAATAAATATGCTGCTAGTGTACCTATATGAATATCCTTGGAATGAGTCTGGCGTCACATCAGATATTTATCGATTAAGAGCAAATCTTACTGTTGTTTTATTAACACCAACTCTTCGAAATTATTAGTTTAAGGCTATGCACGTTCATTTGAGTCAGTTTAGTTATATCTGTTGTGTTATTTTTTCGATAAGGGGGCCCCTGGTGGAGCATGCATCTCCTGCCAGAATTAGGAGAGGCTAAGGGGGCTGCTGGGGGTGGAAATTTGACTATAAATACCGTTTTTGACGAAGGGGCCTGCTAGGGGCTGTGGGACTACTGGGTAACGACTATAAATTCGGCCCTAAATCAGCAAGTAAGAGCTTTAAAATTGGGCTCTATAAAAACAGAAAATAATAAAAAATTTAGACATAAATAGCAATTCCAAAAATAAATGCGAATTTTCATTTAAGGGGAATATTTTTAGCGAAAGAATGAAGAGCTATTCCAGAAGAGAAGAGCTAGTGAGTTAAAATTAGCGTTAGACTGAGTCATGACTTCGTACCGAGTTAACTCTCTACTCTAAGACTCTCAGTTAACATATATATGACTTTTGTCCCTTTTTCCAATTAATTTTCCCTGTCAACTCATTTATTTGTATATCTTTTGCCCTTTGCGTCGTCTCGGAGGGTGACATGAGGATTCTGATGTAAGCAAATCGATGCCGAATATATCAGCCCTTGAATAGGTTCTCTCTAGTACAGGCTTATACCATGGCTGGGGTCTTAAAACATCCTTTTTACATGATCCATTTTAACAATAAAAACTTAGTATTTAAATAACCGTCATTATAAACTGCGACTGGTTTCACCTTGACTTATAATAAAGTTTGAAAGAGAATAAAGTTTTTAAATTTAAAATTAATATTTCTTCCACGAAGCGGCGCCTGAATTTAGTTTACTTTCTAAAGGAGTTGCAATGGTCGTATTTTGTGTTATTATCAGTTCCCTTTTTAGGTACCGACTATAAATTCGGCCCTAAGGGTTGCGGCGACTGTAACGGTTGCAGGCTGGCCGATCACACTGCCTGTTAGGGCAGGAGGTGAGCGGGTGGACGACTGCTGCAGTCGTCTGCTTATTTACTGTGTTCGTCCAATTGTAAGCGATGAATTCGGGGCTTTTATAACAAGCATTGCATAAGCACAGGCAACGAAGCGCATGTTACATGTGCATAAAGGAGATTCGGTGGTTTCACCCAAATTAAGGTGGTTCCACCGTAAAATGACTTAAATGTCATTTTATTCATATTCTGTCTACTTTTAGAAAAAGTTGTCCTCTATCTGATATGAACAACAAAATAATACCTTTCCACACTATTTTATTCCATAATTGAACTTGAAATTACATGGTGTTCAATGGGGGAATGAGAGAAACACGGGGATAAATAGTAATTTTCCATAAAATACAAATGCCATTTTCGTGGAAAACTGACTCTAGGAAGGAAATAATCCAGAGAAATTGAATAAAAATAAAAAACAGGCATCTTACCACTGTATGTTTCAAGTTATTGAAGAATTAATGCCGTAATTGAAGTCAAAATACGGTAATTCGTAGGAAATGGCGCTGCAGTCGGATCCTATGGCTGGGAAAAAGTGCTCATTTAAAATACATTCGTGGAATAATCTGCATATTTTGTACCTTACATTTGGGTTTCTATAGGTAAAGCATTGCATCTGTGAAAGCAGGATTTTTTTGACAAAATATCAAAAATGTGGAATTTAGTATTTGTTTTGACTCACACAGTCGCGGCGGAACCTCCTTAATGAGAATGCAATGAAACTTCCTGAAAGTATTAATAATATTGTTCTAAAGCTACCTGCAAAGTTTTAGAATTATTTACCGCAGGTTTTTAAAAGATATTTGATCGAGAATTGGGCATGAAATTACACGGGTTCTTATGCCTTTTCTTCTGCACCCTGCAAGTTATGCATCCAACTTCAGGTACTTTACCCGTTGTGCCAATTTCACACGATCTGCAACGCGCGCGGGGGATTTCTTCAAGCGCTCGGAGTAAAAATCATAACATATACATTTTTCTATCGATGATATAAATTATTATACATTGAATAATTAGAAAAGGTTCTTTCTGATGAATAAAGCCATGCGTTCCCATAGCTACCCGTGTATTTTCATGCCCACTTATAGTTCAAATATCTTAAGAAATCTGCGGTAAATAATTCTGATAAAAATCAGGTAGCTTAAAGACAACCAATATAATGCTTCCAGCAAGTTTCGTCGAATTCTCTTAAGTTGAGTAAACCGCCGAACCTCCTCAACATGCAACAATGATTTGCCGCTTTGCTCCAGTAGCTGGACATAAACAAATGGCGCGCCTTTCATCTGATAACCAAAACAACGCAGTCACGTGATGAATATGACGCATGCCATTGGCTACGGTTGCAGCCGCGCGGTTGAAAAATAGACCCGGGTCTATTCTCTCGGTTGCAACCCGTGGGCTTGGCTGCTGAGCGATGATTGGTCGGGAGGCAACCTGCAACCGCATCCCGCAATCGGAACAGCCGCCGCAACCCATAGTGTGTTTACGGCCTTAACGAGAAGTGTAACAGGTTCCGCTATTGTATAATGCAGTGAAAATTACATAATACAAAGAGGATAACCTTTTCTTACAATATTGCCAATGAAAAAGAAACTTTTTTGTCGACAAAATCCATAAAAATTAACTTTCGGTGTCAAGGAAGGAGGGGGGAAACACCAATAATTGAAATTCAAAACGTATATCTATTAAAAAACGTTTATTTATTAAATATACAATTCATCGATTGTCTCGGAATTCTTTATTTAAAAAAAAACATGAGTAAATATTTACAGCACACAAAAAAGACTAGAATGAGTGGACGTAATTCGTGTTTGAACCAAAATGTCTGTTACACTCGAAAAATTCAATAATAAAATTAATTTACTTGGTAATGATAATAATAATAATAATAATTAGAAACATCCGAGACACTCAGCTACCATTAAAAAAATGGAGTTGCTTTGAGCTTAATAAAAAAAATCAATAGAAATAACAATTCAAACGAACATTCTCACACGGGACCTCACATTGGATGTGGATGTAATTAAAAAGGAAGACTGTTTCCTCACACTGACAAAAAAAACAAAAGAGATTGGAGCCTCTCCTTTAATTGCAGTCGAAAAAGAATCAAACTCGGGAGTAAAATTTTCAAATCAGATCAGGAGTGGACGAAGTAGTATCCATGGCTTCTAACGTCACTAATAAACAAACAAGGCAACAAACAAACAAGCTCCTCACTGGTACACATTTACAACTCTCAGCTGCTTCCTGCAACACTACCACAGCATCCACTTAAGGAGATGATAGAACATTCCTTCATCTTTACACGGAAACAAATCAGGTTCCAGAAATGAGCAAGCAAACATTGGATGCACCAATATGTTGGTTGATCTGCTTTGAGAAGATAAAGTTGGAGTAACCAGGGGCTTTATCCTGAAAGACTCGACATTGTTAACCCACAAAAGTGACGAATGTCAACGTCACAATCGACATATTTGTCGACAGTCTTTCCGAATGCTCACTGGTTCGCTGCCGAAATAATCACACGATCAATTAACATGGACGACGACAATTGAATGGATCCATAACAATGACTATTGGGGACGGCTGATGTGGATGATTTTTAAGAGGGACAGTCGGCGCACTGCCGCAACAAACACGGACGTCTAGACAAAGCAATGGATCCATAACAATGGTTATTGGGGACGGCTGATGTGGATGATTTTTTAAGAGGGACAGTCGACGCACTGCCGCAACAAACACGGACGTCTAGACAAAGCAATGGATCCATAACAATGGTTGGGGACGGCCAGGGAGCGTGACTTCTGAGGGATCGACTGACGCAACAATCACGGACGATGACACATAAATGGATCAATCAAAGTGGTTGGGAACGGCGGAATTAGATGATTGCTGAGGAATTTTCGGAGTGGGTTGATGAGGAGTAGTCACCGAATATAATGGAATATGGATGAATGCGTGCTTCACAAACTTCCTTCTGGGGTCAGCTGGACGGAAGCCGGAAGACGAGACTTTCTTGACGTCGTAACTCCTTCCGTCACAAAATTGCAGCCGTGTTCCATTTGGTAAAGCACGAAGAAAAGGTCCATGTTTAACAACGCATTCCTTATGGAAGGGGAAATCTTTTCACTTACTTGTCCACAATCATCTTGAGGTGAGACATTCAACGAAACTAATAAGCAACCAAATTTATACTCTGCAAAGTTCTTGGCCGAACGGAGTAGTTCACAGAAACACCGTCACCTTTTATTTTTCTTCACACCCCCACTGGAACAACAACATCATTCAAAATAAAATTGCCAATATTTGGTAGTTTTATTCTAGCCTATTATATTTCGACTAATTCCCTGACAAAATGCAAATTGAATTGAATTCACGGTGCCCTTACTGCTAAAGTCTAAGTTTTTGCACACGTCCAAAATAAACTGTAATAAAAAATGAAGTATTTAAAGCTTATATCGTTTGTACTACTCGTATAACTTAGGGAGATTGCAGGTGGATAGTTCCATTGGCGTATCGCCAAATGATAAAAGCCACAATCCTGAAACAAGTGATCTGGGGCAGTGATCATCGCTGGTGGTTTACTCCCAAATGAGAACCGTGCCTCGCTTCGGCGTGATGCAGGTCAGCCGCCTCCATCTTCCTCAACTTGTTATTGGTTGTCGGAGATACCACGTGGACACCACGCGGGCCGCATTAAGAGGGCTGCCTCCGGAAGCGGAAGGCACCACCGTCTAAGCACGGAATTCAGATGGATGATCCCTCCACCAGGCAAGGTATCAACCATCCCGCACGGGACCATCTACAGCCGTGAACTCTTTCCCAGCTCACTCTGTTTCCAGATTCTCGCAAGATTTCGACTTGGTGGACCTGTGGAATCAGAGAAAAAAAGCAAAATATTAAAAAAATTTCCAGTAATCAGTAATTGGTTCGGGGTGTGACTTGAGAGGGTTTAATTTTAAATTTTCACATAAAATACTTGAACTAAAATATACTGGAGTAAACCTTTAGTTAGCAGTAAGAGAAGGTAATTTTACAACTTCTGCATTTAAAAAATTAACTAGCATCGTTTCAATTGGAAAAAAACTGTGCTTCCGGGTGTGTCTCACACAAGTGACACTCAATAACATAGACTACTTAAACCTGTAAACTCTTTGAATTGCTTAAACATTCAATATTTAAATAAATATCAGTAAGATTAGAGATATTGTTCTTTAGTTTTAACTAATCGAGAAGTATCCAAAAGCATTAGTATTCTAGTTACAAAATTTTTAATAAGTTCCGGGTGTGACCTAATTACCATTTCTTCTCTCCATTATGAGTAAAATTCAATTTATACTTTCAAATTTGGGTAATGGCTCAGAATATTTAATCAATTAAGCTCTATTAAATTTGTTTTTGTTGAAATTTTAAATTGTAGAACAAAAATGTAAGCACATTTCGTTATTATAACTACTAGGATTGATGAAATATCTATTGAATCGATAAATGGACTGTACGGTAGCAAAGGAAAGGAACATATACTCAAACTGTATAATGAGATATATGAAGGTGGCAAGTGACCAAAATAGTTTGGAGAAAGAGTGATGATACGCATATAAAAGAGGAAAAACAGCAAGAAATGCGAAGAACATCGGACGTTAGCCTTAATATCTCACACAGCGAAAGTATTACTAAGAACAATTAACAGAAGGCTATATGGGAGGCCGAGTAGAGAAATCGAAGGGGAACAGTAAGGTTTTAGGAGGGAGCAGGAACCAGAGATAATATAGGCTTGATCATAGTAATCAGAGAGAGAGATATATGGAAAAAAGAGGAAAGTATATGTAGCTTTAATAGATCTAGAAAAGGTATTTGATTGAGTAAGATGAGACAAATTAATGGCTATACGAAATAAACGAGCGATCGATTGGAAAGAAATAAGATTAATTAAAGAAGACCTCTACGATATTTAGACCAAACTGCAAGAGTGAGGATAGCAGGTGATATGACTGTGGAAATTGGTCTGGGAAAAGGAGTAATACAAGGGTGCTGCGTGTTCCCAATTTTATTCAACAAATATTTGAAAGAAATAATTCAAGGGTGTTATGACATGACGGTAGAAAAGGAGTGTGCTTGCGAGGGAAAAGAGTAGAGTAAATAAGATTTGTAGATGACATGGCAGTATTAACGGAAACCAAAAAGAAATAATTGGAATGCTAGAGGACCTTAACACCAAATTTCTAGATTACGGAATGAAGATGAACAAGAAAAAGACCAAGTGTATGGTCATCGGATGAAAAAAATCAAACTAGAAGGGAATTGCATAGAGCATTGAACCAACCACAAAAACAAGAACAGACGAGGGTGTGCGTCGGATACGCGTATTTCGGCCACAAGGTGGCCCTCATCAGCGAACTGAAGAGAGTAATCATTTGCAACGCAAGGTTGTTTTTGTGCCTTTTTTGACTACGTTCATTTGTGCTAGATTCTCCCAGAAGTTGGGCCCATCTGAGTGTGTTAGTGAGTTATTTCTTGAGTGCTTGTGAGTGTGTTTGTGTTCATAACCCAGGCATCCTTAGCGGGGTCCCATCAGCCCTAGTGAAGGATCCCTATTTGGGTTGAGTGTGTGTGTCTGTGGTTGTCACTGGCGAGGAAGTAACATTCCCGTAAACCACCACAGAGGGGTTTTCTGGTCGAGATGTTGCGGTTGGTCACTGGCGTGGATTTTCCCCTTGTTTCCCGCAAACCAACACAGTAATTGTGGTGTAATTTTGACGAGTGGTGCCAATTTATTACGGCCATTGATAACTTGTCACTTTAAGAGGCCGTAGAGCTCGAAGTTCCCAAAGATTTTAATCCTATTCTACTCATCAATTGGAGATATGCGACCGTAGATTTGGGGAAATGAATAATGTCCAGCGAAATAAAGTTATTGCAACGCATTTCCACAAATAAGATTTTAATATATACACAATCTACGAAAAACATTGCGAACATCCGAAGATGTCAATGCATTTATGAAAACGTATTCAGTCTCGTAAAACCTTTTGGTAGAAATGAGTCGTAGCAAGTAAACTTTGTCGATACACGTTCCAACATTCCTTCAGAGACCTGCCCAACTGACTGGTTCTTCTGCCCTCTCTTCCAGCCTCTCCCAAAACTCCAATTCCTTTCCCATTTTTCCTCGCATTACACAGGATTCTCTCATCCATCAACCTGTTAGACATCCCGTTACCTCTCAACAGAGCTTCTCAAAATTTTTTTCTGCTCCTTAATAATTTATTTCGACGAAATTTCCTCCATTTCCACATTCTACTTCTATTTGTTCGTCTCCCTATCATCCCAACATAATGAACATCCTCAGAATTGTGGATGTAAATTATACACCAAAGATAACAGTTGGTGACACCGAAATATCATTCTCAAATTGTGTTAAAAACCTGGGTGTCACGATGATGTGTAACTTGTCTTGGCAGAATCATGTGCAAGCCGTGTGTAATAAGGTTAATATGATCCTCTACCAGCTTAAAACCCAAAAAGGCCTTCTGCCACCTAACACTCGCAAGCATCTAGTATCTACGCTCATTTTCCCTCACATCGATTATTGCTGTTTGGTTTATCACGGTCTAACTGAAGAGCACAATGCTAAGCTTCAACGCCTATTAAATATGTGCGTTAGGTTTATTTTCAACATGTGTAAGGATGATCATATTTCCCCTTATTTTACCCGTCTTGCATGGTTAAGGTGGTTTGAGCGAGATAGATCCCTAGTCATAGTAGAGACCATATTCAAATTTAATTCTTTGATTTCAGCGTCTGTAAGAAGTACGAAATAAATATTGTTATATTAATAGCCCTAAGATATAGTTATATATGCCCAAAAATGTCAGTAATTAAATAAATAAGTCTCTAAATTGACTCATTTTATCCCGCCGTACGGCTGAAAACCCTTCAAAACAGTAGGTTTTTTTGCGATTCTGCAAACATTACTGCGGTTAGTAATAGATTATTTTTTATAAATAGATGAGAAAATATGCAATCTATATACCGTTAGGTTTTTGACGAAATCTAGGTGTTATAAATTCCTATTTCCTTCAATATTCTCCCTCTGGAGCGCTCAGCCATAGTCTATCCCATGTAAAACAGCTTATATTTACAGGCAAATTGCTCGAAAAGTAGTTCGGCAATGGGTTAATATTTTGATGTCATTGGAAAGATGAGAGTTGCTTCTTTAAAATGAAGCAAAGTTCATCAAATTCTAGGTGAAAAGATTTCTTTAAAGGCAAAAAACAAGAGAAAATACTTCCTTGGTAAATACCTCTACTGTCTTTTCAAAAATGAACAACCTAGTTACCTGAAGCAATTTTTTTTCTGTCAGAAATAATAAGTCCAACATTTTGACTAGAATGGCCCCTGATATTCTCATCACCCCCCAACACAGAACGACAACTTATGAAAAATCTTTCTCTGTGGTCGGAGCACGATTATGGAACAGTGTTCCAAAGGATGTGAAGGATTCTGTCTCTTTGTCTGTTTTTAAGCAAAGATTTTTTCGCTATATACAAACCCTCGAAAGTGTATAACTTCTTTTGTTATTTCTTCCCTTTTATATTCTCATGTTATTTTCACTATAATGTATCCGCCAATCCCTATATTTTCCCCATATAAATTTTTGTTATTTGTCTATTATAAGCTCTATTGCATTTTATAACCCCATTATGTTCTTAATGGACAATGTACAAGAACAATAAATAAATAATATTATAATAACATATCTCATCAAAAAAGACATCTCTGAAGCCTGAAATGTACGCTTAATCCAACTCCCTTATGGAAAAACATTCAGAATGATGTGTACAAGTTACGATTTTCATACAAGAAATTGAGCAAGTTATCAAATAGAGAAAGGCGCATATGTGGAAAATATTACGGTTCCCAGGAACGAATGAGTGTTCGTGAAATATATCCTGGAGATATTTGGTGGCCAAACCAAAAGGAAGTGGTATTTGGAGGAACCACTAACCGCCAGTGTAATCTTGAGCGACGATATTCGGAACGAGCGGAAGACTTCGTTTACTCGCGAAGTGAGATTGAAACTGCGACGAGGACGAGGCAAAAAAACAAAAGAAGAATAAGGCGCGGGGGGGAAAGCCCGGCGGGCACAGGAGGCGCACTCAGGCAAAAGCCATCAAGTCCCTACTGCGAATCGAATGCCTTTATCAAATCGGGATTCAATTCAAAAAAGGTGTTAATTTCGCATTTGCAACACAGGAGGCGAAGTACGGGTACTTGAAATTTCACAAAACTATATCATGCACGTGCAGCTCGCAATTACTGACTTGAGTTGAAATTACGCGATGAAAATCAAAAGAGAAATCGCAAAAGAAGGAAATCAGGTGGGGTTATTCTGTAATCTCACTTCCGAAATAGCTCTTTCGGAAGAACACCAACTCAAATGAACGATTCATTTGAGCTATTCCGCTCTCGAAGTGCCTATACATATACTCATTTGGAAGCTCAATTCCACGACCGAAAGAACTGGAAATGAACCATTCTCGGCTGAAATGAACGAGTCGATGGTCTCGCCGTCTGGCGCGCACGGTTTACAACTCCACTTCCGGTATTATTCGCCATAAGAGGAGCTATCCGTGACGTTATGTTCCGTGAGGTGGAATTACAGAATAATCCCCCCTGGGGGGCTATTCTGTATGTTCTCGGAATTTCCGAGCATCGAAAGTGACGAAATTTTGACGTCACAGCGTCTAAATTTTCAAATAGGGCTCAATACAATACTGGAGATTAATCGGGGGAAGTGACGTCACATTCACGGATTTTCCGAGGTACGACCATCTCGAGTCCTTATTGAATAAGCCCCAGGAGAGACTGCTTTTGCCGAATTTTGCCTAGTTACCATTCAGATGCGAACATGATTTTGAAGGATGATGGGTTGAAATCAAAGACTGCTACAGCGTGGATTTACTTTGCCTGGTGCTTACAACCTTTTAAGTGCTCTGGTATATTTCACGTTTCTCAGAGATATGTCCAACCAACCAATGCAACAATGAATCAAACTAAACCGCAACAAACCATATTGATTGTTCACATGTCAAAACGTGCGAGTGGGATTTCGTCCGAGTATTGTGCACGTGAAATAACGCTTCGAGAAGATTAAAACGAGAGTGATTGAACGTTGACTCGCACAAGATATTGTGCGGAAACTCGTCTCGTGTGACATGGCATTGAACATGCTAGAGCTGATGGACTTTTTCTTCGTCTGTTTTACCTCTAAGCCAAATAACCAGCGGGGTTATTTTGTGATCTCAAGTAAGTGAGAATACGTTATAAAATACGGAAAATTACGTCATTTTTCGTAGTCCCACTCCACCACCCAAGCGGCGTGACCATCTACGGCTCTCGAGTGCTGATCTGCAGGTCTTTTATTTGATTCATACGCTCTTTCAACTATTGATCGGTACCTTTCAACTCTTGATCCGTATCTTTCAACTCTTGATCCGTTTCATTAGCCTCCGTCTTTCATTAGTTCCATCTCACCTGTCGTAAGGAACGTGAAATGGAGCCACCATCGGACCGTGGCCGATCGTGAGCCGGTCATTTAGAGAGTGAAACGGATCTCCCGCCTTCCCGCAAAGAGTCATTAAAAAGGTGAGATTACAATAAAAACCCCTGCATCGAGGGATGGTCTTTTAAAAGAGTCTGACTTTCTGATGCACGCGGATCATGAATGATAGTTCTAAAGCCCCTGAGGCATTCCAGGAATATTGGTCGCTCCATTGATCGTAGTATTTCAATTCTCACGCACCAGTCAAAATCCAATCCAATATCCTACCCACAGTATCTAACTATTTATAAATTGAATACAATATATTTTCGGGCTCTAAATCTCCATGCAGATAGCTGCTATCGCCCATTAGATGAAACGCTTCCGGCATGAATGATACTTTGCGTTATTTCCGGTTTCAGCAGTAAATGCGGATATTTTTTTGAAACAGAATAAAATGGATACCCCTCAAAACGTAGGTCAGTGCTATTTAATGTTTTCATAAACAAACATCACTCTGGCTCAGTCCAGGGAAACACATAAGTACCAAAATGCTAATATTAGTATCATTATTTGCAATTTTAAAGCGGTACATATCACTCGTTTTTCCATAAATGCGTCAGGTTGGTTGCGTTAGATAGTGAACCTTGGCAGCGGTAATACTATATTTTCTGTTAAAACCTGAGTCAAAGAAGATTACTTAGACGTGGTAAAAGAAAAGATTGGTCCGGGTCTGAAAAACTGCGACTTGCATGAAAATTTTCTCGCAATTCAATAACTCCGTATTATTGCTACTCATGTGAAATCGTTCAAGCACGACTTGGAACGTGAACAATTCGTAATAAATTCGACTGTATCTGGCGTTACGTGGTGGAACAGCATTTCAGTAATTACATTAAACTGTGACATACCTGATGATGACGCCCAAAGCGTTTGAAACACGTGTGGCGTATTATTGTACATTAAATGTAAGTGCAACTACTGCAGTTTAATTTAATTAGTGAACTATTCACTTTCGTTGACACTTGTTTTGATTCATCAATGCGATGCCATCCATTGTTGCAATGAGAGAATGGACTCATTGTTCCAATGTGTGATTTGGCTCATTGTTGTGATGTGTGCGTGTGGTCATCGTTACATTGTGTGGTGGGAATATTATTTTTTTTATTTTTTGCCTGTTGCTTACGGTAAAATTTTCGGTAAAATGTTTTATAAAATTGACTAATTTTATAAAACTGGGCTTGCTAACGATAAAACCGTTTTATAAAACCTAGTTTTATAAAACGTTTTACGGAATAAGACAGGTTCTATTTCCATAAAACCGTTTTATGCAACAACCAATGAGACGTTCCGCTCATCGCGTTGATAATAATCTCGTTTCCATGGGAAGCCAAACAAGGAAAACGTAAACAAAAATGGCTGGAAGTTCATGGAACGTTGAGGCAGTATCCTTCTTGTTAGAAGAATGCGTTAGAGCCTTAGCACCGTTGAGTGTGATCCGAAAGTATAAGTAAATAAACAATACATATAGTTTTTAAACTAACAGTCATTCAAAAGAGAGTGCATTTACAACTTCACGTGTTTGCAAAGCATCTCATAGATGGCAGGACATTGCGGTTTTATGAATAGTTTTACCGTGAGCAAGCAAGTACGTTTTACGTACAATTCATAAAACTTTCAATAAAAATTTTTATAAAACTCTTTTATGGAAAATTTTATCGTGAGCAACAGGCATAAAAACTCTGACAAATGTGGATTATAATCGACTCCGCACACGGTTGGCAACCCTGTCAGCAACAATCTCTTGAAGCAGCACCTCCGGAGAGCACTTGCATCGACAAAGAGAAGAAAGAAAAAGAAGGTAAATAAAAAAAAGATTTGAGTTTATGAGTGTTGCCGGCGGTAGACGAAGGTAGGTAATGATGATGATGATGCTGGAGAAAAAACAGATAAAAAAAGTACCTGAGGAAGTAGAGATAGGTAAAGGGAAAGAGAAAGAGTAAGGAATGGCCAACGCACTCTCCTTAATTTTTTTCCTTTCTTATGCCTTTCCCCCTCCTCACCCCCACCCTCCACGAGATGATTGTTGTCCACGGTTGACCTGTTCCACTTAGCAGAAAGACGTAGCCGCTCTGCGGAACACCAAGCGGTCGCGTTTCCATTGGAAACTGCACATTTAGAAGTTTGTCGGGGGGGGGGAGGGGGGGGGAGGTAACGCGAGGAGAAAGGAAACATAAGACGAGAGAGAGAGAGAGAAATCCTTCTTCCACAAGTGTAACTCCTCACCCTTCGCAGACAGATACTTCACTCTCCCCTTCTTACCCTTCATCTCATCGTTACGGAATTCACGGCCAATACTCGCACAACAATTCCACATAGGCAGTAGACACAGCCATTTTGAAAAAAAGTAAGCGGCCTTTTTCGTACGGTTGTGAGCAGCTTTCGATTCTCGGGAAAATTTAGCCTGGACCCACTTAACCGAATTTTGAAAGCGTCAATTATTATTGATTGCCAGTTCAAGAGAAATAATAAAAAAAAGCGCATTTCATTTTTAAATCCGAACCTTTCTGCCATTACCTACTACATATTTTTATTTTAATGCCGTAGCGCATTTCTTTTCTGATCAAATGAGATAAAATACACTACAAAAACCTTCAATGGCTACGCTACTTCTATAATATCTGAATACACCTATCAGTAGAATTAACTTTAAGTGACTTTCTAACTGATTTGCAAGCAAAACGTAGTAACAGTAGGAATAAGTTCCGATTTTATTAAGGTGGCACAAGGTGTCCCACAAGGATGTGTGATCGGTCCCCATGTTGTTCCTCATTACAGAAAATGAGGGAATAGGACGGACTATCACCAGACTGTGCAGTGAAATAAGAACGGTTGCTGACGATGAAGTCACCTATCGAGAAATTACCGCACATGTAGGCTCTGTGATTGGGTCATACCAAAGTCAATTCCAGGTGTCTTGAGGGAGGCTTGGACTTTATCTTAGTAAATCCACTGCATTACACTTCTCACGAAAGAAAAAAATTGCAAAACCTTATCCATAAAGTGGAAAATAAAAAAGTGGCAGAAGGAGTCAAATAAATAAAATATATCACTTTGTATTTTCCACACAATTTTTAACGCTCCCTCAACCGGTTTCCACGTTTTCACGTCATTTTCAAGAAGAGGAAAATTCTCTTGTTATCTTTTATTAATATGAATTTCCACCAAGTTACTCGTAAATGATTGATCTATGGAGTCAAATGCATACGATTCATCATAACTGCTGAAATAACGTGACAAAAGCACACGAAACATTTTCTGAGCAGCATTATCCCTGTTGCTCACGGTAAAATTTTCGGTAAAACGTTTTATAAAATCGACTAATTTTATAAAAATGAGCTTGCTAACGATAAAACCGTTTTATAAAACCAAGTTTTATAAAACGTTTTACGGAATAGGGCAGGTTATATTTACATAAAACCTTTTTATGCAACAACCAATGAGACGTTCTGATCATCGCGCTGATAATAATCTCGTATCCATGGGAAGCCAAACAAGGAAAACGTAAACAAATATGGCTGGAATATAATGGAACCTTGAGGCAGTATCCTTCTTGTTAGAAGAATGAGTTAGAGCCTTAGCACCGTTGAGTGTGATCAGAAAGTAAGTAAATAAACAATAAATATAGTTTTTAACCTAACAGTCATCCAAAAGAGAGTGCATTTATCGCTTCACGTGTTCGCAAAGCGTCTCATAGATGGCAGGACATTGCGGTTTTATGAATAGTTTTACCGTGAGCAAGCAAGTACGTTTTACGTACAATTCATAAAACTTTCAATAAAAATTTTTATAAAACTGTTTTATGGAAAATTTTACCGTGAGCAACAGGCATTAAAGTGACTAGGATTTATCAAAAGAATAGTTGAGTTGGAGCTCGCATTGAAAATCTTTAAGAGAGATGCTACTTTGCTCGAGTTCGACCACATCGCGAAACCACCGACAGCATCTGGGACCCAGAGAAAAAAGATTTAAGACGCAAAAATAAATAAAAACACTTAAGGAAAGCCGCACGATTAGTTGAGAACTGCTTCGTAGCATCGAACCGCGTCGACAGTTGTCTGTTGATATTCCTCGGACTCATGTTGGGACGGCTTGTTGGAATGAATACATCGCCCACCTGCCGGACATATGGAGAAGGCAAAAAGAACATAACCGGAGAACTCGAAAGCGATTTTTTTTATTTACGAGAAAAACATTTTCCTCAAACGAGAGAGAAAAAACTTTTTAAAAAAAGTTAAAAAGGAAATGGCGCTGGGCTGCCAATTACTGCAATGAAAGTTGGTCGACTGAGAGATATGCAGTCGACAAAGTCATTTAGAGAAGAAAGAGTTCCAACTGAGAATTCTTCAAAGTCCACACGCATGAAAGGACAAAAATGTAGGAAATGGGTAAAAAAGAAAAACTCGCAGTTTAAAAATGAGAAAAGATGGAATCATATTGGAACGGAAGAAGCACGGGGGAATGTTGGAAGACATTATTAACCCTTTCAGAAAGAATATAATTTCATTTTCCTAAATTGAATTGAATGGGTTAAGATGAGGTCAGAAATCAGGAAATAAGAAGTTATAGGAATCTAGCGTTTGTAGGCAATAGAGACGTCGAGATTTGATGCATTTTTTGTTATGAAATTTCACACGCATGTATCGATAAAGGGTTGGAATGATGATTATAAATAGAAATAGACTAATTAAATTACTTCGGGTACAAAGCCCTCTGAGCAAAAATGAAACAATACATTTCCTTCGATGGTGTACTTGACAAATTGCTTCTTACAGTGATTAACAAAGTTGATATTAAATATTAATAAAATAAAATATTAAAATACAGAACAAATAACATCACAATGGGAAAAACAAACACAGAACTATGGAATTCTATTGTTGCAGCAGGAAAGTATAAAATTTGGCCTTGAAGTTTTGGATAGAGTTTACATTTTTGATTTCAGTTGATAAAGAGTTCCACAAAAATGTATGTAGTACTACAAATGATTCGTTGAAAGTTGTAGTGCGATGATCAGGGTAATTTTACAACGAATATAACTCTTTGTATTTATACTTCTAGACAACGGTAACGTCTTAAAAGGATCAAGCAAATACAAAGTTTCTTTATATTGAAACAGCTGATAGAGGAAGCTACCCAAAAGGTATCTGCGTCTATCTTTAATGTTTAACCATTGTAGTTTAGTCCTATAAGGATAAATGCGGTCATCACGGCGCAAAGAAAACATAAATACCTATTATAAATGAGTTTTGCAGCCGTTGCAATTTATTGTTCAATGCATTAGTCAAGCCATTTAAGAAAAAAAGAGCAGTAATCGAAATGGGGAAAAGGTTAGGGAATAGATTAAAGACTTTTTAATATCAATTGGAAGAATATTTTTGTGAGTTTTATAAAAAAAGTGAGTTTGATGTATAATATCAAACCTAAAATACCTACAGAATAGAATAAACAAAAACAGAACAGAATAAAACAAACCTTACGACACGATTGCACGAAAGCCATTGAAGAAAATATCCCTTTCAGCCAAAAGTTATTTTTTATAATAAAAAATGAATGGGTGAAATTATGTCAGATTCACCAAAATAGGTTTAAAATGGAAGGATTCATGGACTGAATGAAGGATGGGGCGAACTAAATACTCTAGTAAAGCATCCAGGGGTCGAAAAGTTAACGTCCCGTGCTACTGACAAGAGTACTTACTGCACTTGTGAAGTGCTCTCCATATATCACTCAAAATATCGATTGGGTGTCAATAAAAAATGTTGGCAACTTCAGGCTCTTGGGGATCCAACAGCCTAGTCCCGATCTTAAGACACTTGAAATAATTCACCTGACAGGTCTCCTAGTAGACAACTTGAACATTTCACTCACAGAATTTTCGTGAAATTTCTATTTAAAAATGCGCCCGTAACATAATAGAGCACAGACATATAAAAACCTATATCTAAAATTAAACTGAACGACTTATCATCGTAAAAAAAGTTCTCGTAAAAGTTTTTTTTCATAAAAGTTTTCGTAAAAGTTTTTCGTAAAATATGACAGAAACTTTTTTGAACAATGTATGCTAAAGTCAGGGAATGTTTGTTTTTGGTGTTATGACAGAAGTCCCATCTTGACCTCCTCCAACTGACACACACAAAAATTCCTTTCATTAATGCAGGCATAATGTACAGTTAACGGCATTTCGGGACATTTTGTCGACAGAGTGACATGCGACGCTTGAGGAAAATGTGAGTGACAGCGTGACTTGAATCACATCACAGTGGACGAATTAATTAACTAATGCCCGTTGCTCACGGTAAAATTTTCCATAAAAGAGTTATATAAAAATTTTTATGGAAAGTTTTATGAATCGTACGAAAAACGAACTTGCTTGCTCACGGTAAAACTATTCATAAAACCGCAATGTCCTGCCATCTATGAGACGCTTTGCGAACACGTGAAGTGATAAATGCACTCTCTTTTGGATGACTGTTAGGTTAAAAAATATTTGTATTGTTTATTTACTTACTTTCTGATTACACTCAACGGTGCTAAGGCTCTCTAACTCATTCCTCCAACAACAAAAAGGATACTGCCTCAACGTTCCATGAATTTCCAGCCATAATTGTTTACGTTTTCCTCGTTTGGCTTCCCATGGATACGAGATTATTATCAATGCGATGAGCGGAGCGTCTCATTGGTTCTTGCATAAAACGGTTTTATGGAAATAGAACCTGTCCTGTTCCATAAAACGTTTCATAAAACGGTTTTATCGTTAACAAGCTCAGTTTTATAAAATTTGTCGATTTTATAAAACGTTTTACCGAAAATTTTACCGCGAGCAACAGGCATAAGTATATTCGTGTAAATAATTTATAACATGACCTTTCGGATTCATGGCAAAATTATTGTGTTGGATTCATTGTCCTGAGAAATTTCAAATAAAACGAACGTCGAAGAAAATATTTTTTTAAACAAATAAACCAACGGACACGAAAGAAAAAATATATGGACAAGTTAATCTTTACGTGATAGACAAGCTCTAAGCACACTGTCTCACAACAGTTATCTTATAGGTTTTTATGCGGTACTAAATAAGACTATACATGATTATTATAGAGACCATGAATATTCCCAAAAGTGAGACATAAACGACCAATTTCTTTCATCTACCCCGCAAGGATTGGACAAGGCAAGGACTACCCCGCAAGCAGCCTCAATAGGCGTGTGGCGGGGGGTGTTAGGACACCAGCCGTTTATATATAAAAAGGAAACGCTCTAATGAAATTACGCCGAGCATTTATTGAATTCCCGTCCGTTGCACAATTTATATAAAGACCAAAAAGTAGAAAATAATAATATGTAAAAAAATTACTTTTTTGCAAAAAAACCACGCTTATATTCAAGTGAACTAAAAGGTAAAATAATAATTTTTGCACCACTCGGAAAATAAAAAAGCGTGGGCACTTCTTCCTAATCAACATCCAATCTCTGTAATTTATATCAATAGGTATCTATTCCAAGAGTGCCCGCCTTTTATTAGGGGAGAAAAATGAAAAAAATCATTTTTTTACTTTTTAATACAATTTTTAAAACAGTATTTTTGTACACATTATTATTATGTGATACTCGATCTGGTGACGTATAATTATTTTACTTTTTTTATAACCCCCACATTGTCCCTCACCACGTTTAGTAAGTACATAAATCACCTCAATTATCTTCAGGCGAGAGGATTACCTTCAGCGTAATCACAGACAAGGTGGACACCCTCAGCGTTAAGCGGTTTAATGGGATTTTCAGCCACTCAAAAGTTAACATCCACGGGTAACATGAAATCATTCGTTGCGCAACAGATGCTCAGATGTTTTTAGATGCGGCGCCTGGAATGTTTAGCGGAAGTGGAGTTGACCCCGGGAACGATAAAAAGACTGTTAAAAGACGACCGCGGCGTGTTTGCGATGGAGATAAGGCTCCACTGTTTGTCCACAGCAGCGCAGAGTTCACAGCACCACCACCGCCTTCGTATCACTAACTCGCTGTGCTCTCCTCACATTACGAGCAGGTTAGTACGGAGGCATTGCGGCAACTTGTACATGTGAGGAGGCATTTCACGGCGCAGATGGACGTTGGATCAGTATTCCCAACAGTCGCGGCCAAAAATGAACGCGTCACTGCGACCCGTCGTCGTCAAGCACGTGAGTCGAGAAGACATTTTGTTTATTTGTTTACAAGAGTTTCGCACCCTTCCTGCTCGCTGACTGGCTATCCGTCGCCATGGGCGTAAACATAGGAAGAATCGACGGGTAAGATGGCGCGAAGTTATATTTTGACAGCTTTGACGTATTAAGATAATTAATCTCGTGTAAATTAATAAAAAAACATTTTTGGAAAATATATATCATCCAAATAACACTCATTTTAGGCTAAAGCATAGGTTAAATTATATATGAAAAGATATTGTAATCTTATCATTAATTATTTTCCTACAGTAATTTGTGAAACACGAGAAAACAAAAGGTTATGACTGAAAAAAATGTTTTTTTCAACTCCTTCACTTTCGTAGATATTAGATGGTGCATATTGTAACGTCTCATGGTTACGACGACAGTAAATGGTACCATTTACAAGTACAAATAAATGATACAAAGTCTCCACAAGTTCGTGTATAAATAAATACAAAGAAGTTACAGTTACTTGATCACAAATGACGGTTCCACTTAAAGGGATTCTAGAGGTTCAAAAAATGAAGTAATTGGCGTAAAAAAAGAAAAGTTTCAGCGAAAACTTTATTTTTTTAACCAAAACAATGCAACAGTGTTGTTCCGCTGTGAATTAACCGTTGCGGGGAGCGTGGGAAGGGAAGTGGGGGGGTGGGGGGTAGTTGTGAGGAGTCGTACATGCGGTAATTGTTGGATCAAACCATTGTGACTAATTGTTGCGTCACCCATCCTCTTCAACCACCTGCCTCAAAAATGACAGGAATGGGAGAGCTAAGCTTAGTTTCGTATTCACACACATTCGAAGAATCTTTTTACAATGTATCAATTTACAGCATTCTGTTGTGAATTCAGCAACTTCATCTACATCTACATAATACCCCGCAAGCCGCCTCAATAGGCGTGTGGCGGGGGGTGTAAGGACACCAGCCGTTTACATATAAAAAGGAAACCCTCTAATGAAATTACGCCTAGCATTTATTGAAGTCCCTTATTGTTCAGGGGAAAAACGAATTCCCATACCTATCCGTTCGGCAAAATATCTCTCTTAATTTATCGTTTCTGTCGGACCTGGAAATATAGTGGGTCTAATATGATGTTATCCGTGTCGCTCTGAAAGATATCTATTCTCAATTGTTCAAGCAATCTAAGCCTAGCGCGCAGCCTCCGAGTCTCTAGCGGCTCCCAGCCTAATTCGTTTAACATCTGTGTAACGCTGTCTGTACGCCCGTAGCAGTTTTTAACGAATCGTGCAGCTTTCCTTTGTATTTTATTTAGTTCCCGAATTAAGTCTTTCTGCACCGGATCCCATATGCTCGCTGCATATTCAAGGTGTGGCCAGACGAGTGCGAAATAGCACCTCTCTTTTACTTTTTCATCTGAAAATCTTCCCACAATACGCTTGACGAATCCTATCTTCTTCAGAGCTCTGCCACAAATACTTCTTATATGTGTTCCCCACGATAGGTTCGAGGTTATCGTAACTCCTCGATACTTCACTTCATCTGTCGTCTTTATGTTAACACCATCCATAGCATATACATGGGGATAGTTGGACGACCTCCGCAAGAAATGTACCGCCGTGCATTTGCTCAGATTAAGTTCGAGTCCCCACTCTTGGCTCCACACATGAACGTTGTTTAAATCCGATGATAGAATTCAAAGTCAGAGTGATCACTAATTTCGCGATAGATGACATCATCTTCAGCAAATAAACTTATGTTACTGCTAATTCGAGAGTATAGGTCATTTATGTATATAATGAACATAAGGGGGCCGATTACGCTTCCTTTGGGACACAAAAGTTGCCCCCTTCCAAAAGGGGGCAACTTTTGTTAATCAAGGACTCAATAGCGTAACATTTTAGCCATTAAAGGTGGTTCCACCATAAAAGGACTTACATGTAATTTTATTTACATTCTGGATACTTATAGAAAAATATGTCCTCTATCTAACATAACGAACACTGTCAAGAGGTAACTTTGCGAAATTTCCACATGATGGAAATTGAACAAACTTAGCGAATTTAACTCGTAAATATTTTATTCACAACCTGATTTTCGACCGTTTATATCGATCGATACCTGAAGAAAACATAATCTGTCGAAACCCGGGTCGTGCATGAAAAATTAACAAGTGAAATTCGCAAAGCCTGTTCATTTGCCATCATGTCCTCTATCTGATATGATCAATCAAATTTTATCTTTCCGTGTTATTCTCCTCGCAAATTGAACGTGAATTTACGAGAAAAACAGCTTTTAAGAAGTGAAAACTCCCGGAATATTGGTTAAAAATAAAACAGATGCATATTACCGCCTAGTTTAATGAGTTATTAGCTAATTACTACGATAATTGTAGTCAAAATGCGGTAATTTCATAGAAATGGCGCGGCAGTCGGCGTGTATCGCAATAATAATTGTTCATTAAAAATATGTTCGTTAAAAAATCTGCATATTTTGCACTTAAATTTGGTTTTTAATTGCTAGCGCACGCCATCAACGAAAGCAGGATTTTTAAGCAAATTAAACAATAAGTTGGAGTTAAGTATTACCTGTTTATTTTGACTTAAACAGTCAAGGTGACTTTGGGTTTTCGTTGCGTATGCCACGAAGTAATATTGCTCACGAAGTGCCGCATTTAAAAAATCGTAAATACGAAGGAATTCGGGAAAGTAAAGATAAAAAGAACATTTAATGATTATAATGCACTTTACCATCAATTTTACTTGTAAGCATGGTTACTTTTTCACACAACCACCCTGCATTTAAATGCATTTAGTGGGTCTTGGAATGAGTTTTTTTAATCCCACTTCGTGGAAGTCGTCCAACTGCGCAGCAGCTATTCAATTGTTCTTGTGCTCCTCAGCGGTATGTACGACCGTGATCCTCAGTCAACATTTTTGGCACCCGTCGAGCTCAAAAGTTTCCAAAAGACCAATCTTTCTGTTATTGCTTCTTGAATAACTGTTCTTAATAAATATTGAGGAAACCGGGACTAGCCACGGTAGTAACCTTGACGGAGTCACCCGCAAGCGCACAGAAGTGCGATATTGCAAAGGAGAAAAATCATTCGCCTTCCCGGTCATTCGCAAATCCCGGTCAATGCGAATGATTTTTCTCCTGTGAAATATTGTTCTTAAATAAGTTCATCAATGGTTAAACCTATGTCTTCTAGTAGTGGAGTAAAGTGTTGTCGGAGCAAAACGGCTGCAGCCGCAACTCTTTCGGTCAGAAAACTGTTTCAAACAACTGTTGCTAACAACAGGTTAGTTTCGTGATCGTTCTGCAGCGGCGCTTTTGCGCTCTGTGCTGCGCAGCGGCAGTTCTGATAGCTTAGGCTGTGTCGTCTTCTATTTTGTTCCAGTTGCACTGCAACGTGTGGCTCATTTGCTGTTATTAGCTACAATTTGTTGGATCTGAATCTGTTGCAGGCGGTTGCTGGTTTATTCAGGTCCAACATATATCCGTCCGTCGTTGCAGATAGGATTAGAACTGTGAAGTACCTATCTTTCATGTATCCAAATGAAATTGTGTCTTTATTTAAGTGATAGATTACTTATTATATAGAATAAAGAACTACCAGCCATGCTGTAAGAGCTCCGATCGATCGCCTGTTGTTCGGTGTGCCTCTAGATGTTGTCCGCAACAATGTGTTTCGCGGAAATGATTCGTTTTGAAAATGTTTCGGTAGCGAAACAGTTGCCTGTTGTGTTCTTTTCGTGCCACCACTATAACTACTGTCTTCTCGAAGATTTTCTTCAATTTTATGGAGAATTTCTTCACTTACAACAGACGGTCTTCCACTCCTTTTTCTATCGTGAACATCCCATCTTCCTGACAGAAATTCACGACACCGTTTTGACACGTTTTTCTTGTTTATTACTCCTTCACCGTAGTCAGGGACGCGTTGCTAATGAATTTCAGCGGCAGTGCAAATAACGAATCACAGCACGAACCTCAAATATGGCTGGATTGGGAATGGACTCTTCCATTTGAAACCTTAAGTGAGAGTTACGTTGAGAGTTGAGTTACACTGAGACATTGCGTTGCCACAGCAAAGTTCAGGTAAATATGGTTTCGTCACGCGAACTCTTAAGGGACGCGACATTGCTACCAACTGTTAAAAAATAACTTTAATTGCAACTATATCAGACTTGTATCTTTACTTTCCCGACAACCACCGATTATTGTTTTCAAGGTTTATAACTTCAAATTGAAAAATTATATTACACTGCACTTTATGGCAGTATCACACCGGTAGCTTCTCGAAACTAGTCAGCTTCATGCCTGTCTCGCATGTGAACTTTCGGATCTTCTCCATAAAATTGTACGGAGATCTGAAAACTTGAACATAAAGAAGGCTTGGACTGGGTTATATTTGTCTCCAAAAGTTGTAGACAACTCTACCATTACGGAAGAGCACGGATTTTAAGGATGATGGGCAATGCAAAAAAAAAACTCAAGGCAAGTTTAGACAATTTTCTCTAAAAATAGCTCAGCAAGTGGATAATATTTTTATAACATTAGAAAAATGGTATTTTTATCTTTAAATTGAAGTAAAATTCATCAAATTCTAGGTTAATTGAAATTCAGCTAAAAAACTACCTTAAAAAAGAAAGATATCGTTAAATATGGAAAGAGTGTAGGACTGAAATGAACTAATCTTGCTCTATTGGACAACTGGTAATGATGACACGTCCATTAACCATGTTCATGTTTTTTTTTTTAATTTCTCACCTCTGGGCGTTGCCGGCCCTGGACGCCGCGTGCTGTCTCAGCAGAGTGGATGAGGCGGACCCAGGCTGTTGCTGTCTCCGGGCTATCCTCAGCTCCACGCGGCCCGATCGGATCTTCTTGAAGAGCGCTATGGCCTCGGCGTGAGACAGACCGTGGACGCTATCTCCGTTGACGGTCAGGACTTCGTCGCCTGTCGGAAGCAACGAATATAAAGAAAAGAAAATACATTAGTTCTAAGAAGGTGTCGAACTCGCTCTCGACAACCAATAAAACAATGGCGTCGAGAGAAGATATCACGGAAGATCAATAGAATAATTTCTTCCATCGTACATTTTATGATCACAACAGAAACAAAGCAAGACTGATCTGTCAATACACGCTCATTCCCGGTTCAGACTACCATCTTACGTACCATCGTAGCAACCGTTATGTGCTCTGAAAATCCAGCATTACGGATACTTAAAGGAAAATTGTTAAATATTACCAGTATTTTCAATATTGACTCACATTTATTTTAATTTTAATGAGTTTTGAGTGCTTGAGTAGGTCACTGACCCCTCTTCGCATACGAACTCGACTGGTTATTGTTGCACGAGTTACTGGGACCTACGAATTGTGCGCTTTCACAGTTCGAGTACACCAAATCCGTCCGCCCTACGAGTTGGTACCACGTGACTCGCATGAAATCGCTTCTACGTATACGAACAGAATTTCGAGCATAGCCCCCCAGCTCCGACAAGTTCAGTGCGCTTTCATTGTTTTTTTGTTTTGAAGCCGTTCGTTAGGTGGCATTGGTGAGGCTTCTGAGGTAGTTTGTTTACGCTACGTCACTGTCATTGTCACTTTGTTTACGCATGGCGGCTTGTGGGGATTTCCGAATGTTGGTATAGAAATAGATTGATTACTCGACTAAAAATGGGTAGGAGATCTTATTTTGTTCCTGGATTCTCCACAGGGTATTCCTTAACCGTTAGAAACAACTAAATTTTAGGTGTGAAGGACAGAAGCATGTTTAAGGCTAATTTAAGTACTGTGTTTTATTCTTCACGTTACCGTATAGCAAGGCATGGTCGATGCTGATTGATTACCTATGTATCCATTGCAAACCTCTAATTATTTTGACAGTAGCTGGTTTTTCTTCTCTATGTGATGTAAATATCTTTGATGTAATCATTGAAAGTATATATTACCGTATTCAATAACTCGTGAATTAAAATCATTGCCCATACTGGCGCTAATGATTTTGTTTTGTAGTCGTAACCATTTCTAACATTTCGTTGTTTATAGCTTATTTATCAGACATTGTTTACTTTTAGGCTGATAAGACTATTGATAATACATTGCTAGGCTAGTATTGAAGGGGTTTTCTGTTATTATATTGATATAAGATTAAGTGGACATCATAATCTGACGGATAAAACCATTAGTTATTTCCTAACTGGCCATAATTTCCCTCGGTTCGAAATGGAAAAAAAGCGAAACTACGTTTGATTACATTGGGATCGTCTGATTTCATCCCTCACTAATGACAGTAGCGCTGCGGTAGGCAGCTTCGAAAAAAAGGTATCATTCCGAAGTAAGGAGTCTGTCATCCTTAAATTCTAGTATCCATGGTAGCAAC
Organism: Pyrrhosoma nymphula; assembly: GCA_963573305.1. Classification (NCBI taxonomy): domain Eukaryota; kingdom Metazoa; phylum Arthropoda; class Insecta; order Odonata; family Coenagrionidae; genus Pyrrhosoma; species Pyrrhosoma nymphula. Next base: position 98,482,733 of record OY754339.1, read on the forward strand.
CCAGCACAAATTCCCACTACTATAGTAACTCGGTGCTGCCCTCACCAGGAATCGCGACGAACAAGTACAGCGCAAGCGAAAATAAATAGGGATTCCCACGTCCCAGTGGCGTTTTTAGACTTTCGAAATGGTTTTACAAGCAAATGACACCTATCTTTGTTTATTCATCAATGTAGCACCATCTCTTTCAATAAAGTAGCATTATCTCCTTCAGTAAAGTAGCACCATCTCCTTCAACATAATGGTTGACTTTGATTCAAGTGTTTTTATTTAAAGTCTGATTGTGACACAAAAACCTTTTAATAAAGAGTCGGAGACCCCAAAACGGGAAAATAGTCCATAAGGGGTGCCTATATTCCTCATTTTGGTGTATTGTGTTGTATCAATTGTATTTTTCCTTATGAGGAATTGCCATATGAGAATAAAAATTATTATTATAATTAATTTTTTTTATTATCGACATTCATCATTTCCGGTTTCCGCTCGTGATACCAGCGCTTAACACTGTTAAGTGGCAGCGTTAAGAACTACGCGTTACAGCTGTCCGGACATGTATTCACACTACGATTTCCGGCAACTATCGTAAGGATGATCGTAGTGTTAACGGGGCATCACCGTTGTCCCTTTCCTCTGTCTATTGATTTTTATTACCGTATTTCTCCGAATATAAGCCGCACTCGAATATAAGCCGCACCCCGTTTTTTGGGGTCTCAAATTGGAAAAAATGGTTTATACGCGAATTTAAGCTGCACCCTTTTTAGGGCATCAAGTACTACCTAGAGTATAATTTTATATCTGTTTTTACATTACCTATGTAAGTGTGACTCAATGTTACCTATATTATCCTTTAATATGTGAATAAATTGTGCACCAATTTTGACCTTTTTCAGCGTTATATCTTACTTTCTCCGTGGCTTAAGCGAGTTTTGCTGGCGTCCGCGTGAATCCGAATGGCTGGTTTGCTCAAATCGGTCATTTTTACGATTTTTTGAGAAAGTTCTCGAATTTAAGCCGCACCTCGAATATAAGGCGCACCTCGAATATAAGCCGCACCCCGATTTTGAGGCCCCAAAATCGGGAAAAAATTACGGCTTATATTCGGATAAATACGGTATTTCCTCCCGATTTAATGACAGGAGTCGTAACACCCTATGCCACAGACCTTGCGGTGGCTCGCAGGGATGGATGCAGATATAAATAAGGAAAACTTTGTCTAATTAGCGACTTACGATAGATTTATACCAATTTGCTTAATAAGTAACATTCAAATAAATACAAAAACATTTATCGAATTCTCATAATTGGATTCCCTTCGTCAGGAGCATCAATTGAGGAAGGATTTGTAATTCATTAAAAAAAATTATAAAAAACATAATGTCGCTTAATCTCACAATGTTCACCACGCAAGCAACTAATGAAGAATTATTAATAATAACTTCGAAATTGAGACACACCTTAGTTACGACAACATTAAATGTACCTGAGACAAATAAAACGATTAAAAGTCGGTAGTAGAGACAATTCGTAAATATGGTTTATGTACACAGAACCGTGAATACTACTAGAATTGTGGTCCTAATTCATCGAAAAACCTCCCGTGAACCCAAGGACACTTGACTGGCAAAAACTAAATCACAAACCATCGATAAACAACTCATTTAAGGATGATAATGCGAGCTAACGTTTACATAATTATATTCTCAGTTTGGTGGTCAGCATGCCAGGATATCGACTCGACAGTTTCGTCACGAAGTAGTATTGATTCTCGTGTTTCGAAGGTGGACGACTTCGAAATCACGAAACGATTCACCAATAAGTATCGACTGATGAAATTGGATGAGGCTGAGTGAATGATATATTTTGTTCATTCTCATTAAATAATTAGTAATTCTGCACTTTCCTTCGAATCGAAAAATGCAGCACTCCGTAATGAATGCCAAAGAAAAATATTTTATCCCACCTTGGACTGGGGATACAATCTATATATCAGGGTTGTCCAACTTGCAAGGTCTCAAGGATCACAAACTTCACCTTTAATATGGTCGCGGGCCATATTGTAATAAATTATTATTTTTAAAAGAAACAATAAGAAACAATGTAAGGCATAAAAAGAAAAATACATTTCTAAATTTTTGTTTAATAAACTTTCGCGGGCCACAATAAATGACACCGCGGGCCGCCAGTTGGACAGCCCTGCTCTATATGTATTGGGATCTTTTAGACGATGGTTTCAAGCTTCCAAATAAACATCTAACATCTACATATGACCTGCAAGACACCGTATGGGCGTGTGGCAGAGGATGTTAGGACACCAACCGTGTAAAGGTGTAAAGGAGAATGTTATAGGGAGGTGAAAAGGTAAAGTGTTTTTTGGCAGTGTTTTCAGTGGATTTCAGTTTTTATAAAGGTAACTTATTGTACGTGGGAAGAACTAATTCTTGTACTTATCTGTTCGGCATTGTATCACTCTCATTTTATCTTTCCTGTCCGACCTAGAGATGAAGTGTGGCGTCAAAATGACATTCTCCATTTCACACTGAAACACAATGTTATGAATTTCTCAAGCAATCTAGCTTGTAGCGTGTAGCTCCGAGTCTCTTGTGGTTCCCTAACTAATCCCTCTGAAAGCAGTGAAGCATTCTTAACATAAATTAGTCGAATATAACATAAATTAGTCGAAAAAAAACTATAAAAACCTTATAGAATGTAACTGCTATTCAGAAAAACATTTATTTAAAATATTGCAGTAAAAAATGATTTAGTTAAAATGCATAAGTGTAATATATATTGTCAATATTCAGTTAAAATGTCATCAATCTTTCGTCACATTTTTATACAATATTGTAGACCGCATACTACACTGAGTAACAGGTGAACTTTATGTTCGCCGACATCTCAGACGATTCGCCACAAGCATGGGAGGGAAAGTATTTCTTTAGTCTTTGACTCATCTCTCATCTCAATACCATCTCCTTCTGAGCGACTAGGTTGCCAACACATGAGTCATTTAGGGGTCCTACACTCCAGAGAGAGAGACAGTGGATGAATGCCCTCAAGGAAACAGATATGAACGGGAGCCGCTTCACTCACAAAACCTCAAACCACTTGAAACTTAAAACGAAAGGAATGCCTCCGTCATCTTCTCCCTGCTAGTTGCAAACGTCGCGTCGTGCCATACACCCCACTGTAAATGATCATCTACATCTACAAAATACCCTGCAAGCCACCTCAGGGGTGTGTGGCAGGGGGTGAGTATTCACCAACATGCATTACACTATACCCTAAAGTTAGTGTAACTACGAATTATTATGCATTAGCATACATCGCTAATGCTTGTCACGAGACGAAGCCTCACAAGCATGTACTTACTACACTACAGATATTATCACAATGGAGTGGGATAAATGTGAAATTTCAGGGGTAAGGTCACTGACATGATTGCACTCTATAAGGTGTTTAGCAAAAAGGGAGACAAAAATCTCTATTGTTTAAACTACGGACATGTTCTTTTATGCGTGTTTTAAAATTTCGACCGGTTTGATTCCTTTATGTAAAATTCCTTTTCGTAAATTTTTAGTGTAAACTTTTCTTTAAAATAAAATTTAATATTCTGTATGTAACAAAGACAACAATATAATATATGTAAACAAACTGCTACAACTGACGATGCCATAAAATTGGTGAAACGCGTAGTGTGTTTAAAAAAATAAAAAGTGTAGAAAATTACAAAAAATTATTATAATGAATATTAAAAGTTTCTACAAAGTAGAGCCTGAAGCTGTGAATTTAGTTATTTTTTGGTATTAAGATATTGCTCACCATTTCTTCTGCTTGTGAAAGGGATTTTTGTCCTTTTTTATCAGAAGGTAACCTATTGAAAATAGATGAAAATACAATGTTCAACCTTGTTTCCCCACAGTAAGTCCTGTGCACTTACTGCATGCATCAGATAATACTTTTTTCTAATAGTCATGCACTGTTCCAGTTTTTTGTTATCACTTTAAAATAATGTACTGTGATAGGCTGCTAGAAAAAGATATTGGAAGGCTTTTTTTTTTGCTCTACCATGTGGATTTGAACATTTTCAAAAGTAAATACTATGCACCTATTCCTATACACGATAATACTATTTGGACAGCCGAAGTTTCAATGCTTAAGTGTCGTTTTCTAGAAAGAACGTAAAACCGCGGTCTAGCATAACAGATGAAAAAGATATCGCCAGATAAAAATAATCGTGAGAAAATGCAAAGGGTTCACTTTTTCAGAAAAGAAAGCGGGTTTTATAACTTCAGGAAACGGATAAAAATAAAAATTTTGAAAGGTATGATGGGAGACAAAAAGATCGGAAGAGTTTAAAAGGGACTGGATATTGGATTAAAAAAACTGATAGTTTCGAGGATAACGTTGTTGGCGAGGACTCCATGACAACCGAGAAGTACTGTTTTTATTGTCTATTAGACCTACCATTTATTTGATAGAAAACATATAATGACAGTGACGCACACGTGGCAGCTAATTTGTGACTTCACAGCCAACTTGGGCAGCGGTCCAGCACGAATTTTCCTATTTTCCAACTTTCACCTCTGATTGTATCACTGCAATTACGGTCACGATTTAAAACCACTCTCTCTCAATCAGTCGTCAATAACCTCCCGAAATCAAAGGGCACGGGACGCCGCCGTCTTCTGTTTTCAATCAGCGCCACTGAGCATAAATACAATGGAGGGTGCATGCGCCATCCTTAAAATGTATTACTGATGGGGCCAGAGAAAGCTGTGACGTCAGACATGATACCTTATCGAGGTGTTTACATGATGGAGTCCGGAGACCGCTTTTTTAAAAAGCAGTTTTCATCCCAAGAATGTTAAGGTGTTTCCACCGTAAAATGACTTTAATGTAATTTTGTTAATACTCTGTCTACTTGTAGAAAAAGTTGTCCTCATATCTGATATGATCAACAAAATAATACCTTTCCACGATATATTACTCTCTAATTGAACTTGAAATTACATGGTGTTCAATGGGAGTATGAGAGAAACACGGGGAAAAATAGTATTTTTCCATAAAATATAAATGCCATTTTTGCGGAAAACTATTTATATGAAGGAAATAATCCAGAGAAGTTGAATAAAAATATAATATAGGCCTCTTACCACCTTATTTTTCTAGTTATTGAAGAATTACTGCCGTAATTGAAGTCAGAATGCGGTAATTCGTAGGAAATGGCGCAATAGTCGGCTCCTATGGCTGGAAAAAAGTGTTCATTTAAAATTCATTCGTGGAATAATCTGCAAATTTTGTTCCTTACTTTTGGGTTACTATAGGTGACGCATTTCATCAGTGAAAGCAGGATTTTTTGGACAAAATATAAAAAATGTGGAATTTAGTATTTGTTTTGACTCACATAGTCGCGGCGGATCCTCCTTAAAAGCCAAAAGGAATGATAGTGGATTTTTTTCACTTCGTAATTTGGGAAACAAATTTTTTTTCGGTGATAAAGCTTATTTTTTGTTGGTTGGGTACCTTTTTGTTTTTGTTTTCGTCCATAACGGTAATAACGCTCCCGTGAAAAAAAATATTCATGACTGCCGAAAATACGGAGATGAAATGCATAGGAAAGTTTTCCTGTGCAATTCCTATACACTCCCGTGAAAGATAAGCATAATTAATCACTAATGGCGTCTTCTCCGTCTTTATACTTTTCTATAAAACTACCGTATTCGTTTAAAATTTAAAATTCATAACGATAACGACAGAGACGAGTAATTAAGACGCTCCTTTAGCACAGATTCTGAAGAAATTATCTGCAGCCTTACTGTGTCTAACGTCACCCGCCTGGGAGTTGATCGGGACACAATTTTTCCGTAGTTGATCTTTGAACAGGTTTGGTCGTAGTCTGTGGGAAAAAAGTTGGTGGTGGGTTACCAACAGCGTCTCTATTGTGTACAAAGATCAGTGCCATCGAAAGAGAATAGAAATGGGGTGTCCAGGCGACGCACGGAGTTGTGGCAACGAAACGTGACATGGGGTTATTAAAAATGCAATTTTCAAAAACAGCGCGAACGCAGCCCTATAATCGAGATAACATTTTGAGAAAGATATTGAAATTATAAACATTGTAAACGCTTTCTTATCCCCTTCAGAACTCGCTGGCCGGTGTCTGGTGGACGCCAGGAAGTTTAATTTTGTCATTTATCTAGTCATTTTTAGGCTCCTACCCTCCTAGATAAATTTACCTTCCTAATGGAAATATTGCTTCCAGTTTATCATATTATTGGGCCAGGTTTCGAAAGGAACTTAATGATATTTTTAATTTTCCGTGTTTTAGAGTCTAATAGACGCCACGCGGGAAGTAAAACGTTTCGAAGTCTTGACTTTTTTCACTTGTAGGTAAATATATGTATGCAGAATATATTTATGGGATTCTTGCAAAAATTATATTTTAATATTTTAAGGTTGAATATTTCACAGTAATTTTCCACAGATAAAAGTTTTTTTTTTATAATCCCCCCCCCCCTCCTTTCCTTGAAAAAGTCTGTAAATGTTGGCTTATACTTGAGGTCACTTTTTTTACATGAAGATGATACGTAAAACATCGAATCCTAGGTCGCAATAAAGTTTTTTTTTAAACTTATATTTGTGGAAAATTGTTTTTAACTCTTCAAACTTATCATTTGGATATTCCACGCCACATAGCCTGAATAATGGGAATTCATTTTTCCGATATTACTTAATTGTCCAAGTAGTGGGCAGGACAGCCTAAAACTCAAGACGGGTGTTTCATTCTTGGCAAGGTGGGGGACTGGGGTTTGGCCGGTTGGAGGCCGGCGTGTGGATGCCTTCACGCGCCTGAAGGTGGTGGGGACAGATAAGACAGGTAGGTAAGAGGGTGGAATATGAAGGAGGAGAAGAGACAGTGGAGGGAGGAGGACACACGAACGGACACGGCCGTGCTCCGAATGACACGACGACGTAAGCACGTTCCTTCTTTTCTTCGCCGCAGAGAGGCGTTGCATTCCTCCCGCCTTCGACTTGGACCAATCAAACGCGTCTCCTTTCGTCTTCACCATCATAATCTCCCCTCCCTCCAACATCGAGTGTGTATGTGTGGCATCGGATGACCCTCCTTCCCTTGCTTCTTATTTTCCTTCTTCTTCTTGGCACCGCAGCGAGGAGAATGAGAATAAGGACGAGGAGGAGAAGTGTCTACGTGGAAAAATCCCCCTTGAAAGAGCTAGACGAAACTATGTCCCCCTCAATAACTATGAGACGCCTACGCACGAGCCACGCCCCCCTCTCTAACCAATGAACTAGCTTCCGTCACTAAATAAAAGTATCCCCATGAAAATCGGGACAAAATAATAATTTTATGCGCATTTTATTGAGAGTTGGTCAGTGTTTTTCTAAAAATCTGAACTTCCTTTTTTCCCAACTTTTCTCACGTAACTAAGGTTTTTTCCTCAATTTTTTATATACCTACTGTTCTCCAAAATTTCAGGGCGAATATGTTATGTATATTCGTAAAACATGTAATATATATATATATTCAAAATTTGAGGTTCCGATATCCAGAAGTGTTATTTTAATTATTTATACTATTAATTTTAAATTATTTTTACTAATGTAACATTTTTAATCAAAATTTTAGCATTGTTTTTTTTTTTCATTTTTTCTTTTTTTTTTTCATTAAAGTTGATTTTGTTACCAAGAAGAAATCTTTGTTACCATTGTCATAGCAAGAAAATATACTCACCTTTAAGGTATGTACCTACTAAATTTATGAGTATAAACTATTTTATATTTATATAATTATAACTAATGCTAACTGTTTTCATTGCATTGTGTTATAGCCCTGACGATGCTTTAATTGAAGAGCGAAATGTTGGCTAAAGGGAGTTGAGAATTAAAAAAAGAACATTGACCAACTCTCTATAAAATACGCATACATTAATTAAAGTTGTCAATAACCAACTCAACAAAATAATACCGTATAGTAAACAAATAATATAAAACGCAGCAGTTCTTTGTCATTGAGAGACTAAAACATTTTCGAGTATCAGGCGATAATTTTCGGAAATGTTAGACAGACAGCATTATCACAGAAACACTTTGTAAATTTCCACAACAAGTTTTTTTTACCGATCTAGGTTTTAACAAAACATTGCCTTACCTTGATAATGGCAAAGTTTTGCTAAAACCTGGGACGGTAAAATAAACTTGTTGTGGAAATTTACAAAGTGTTTCTGTGATAATGCTGTCTGAGAGATTAAAACTTGGTTGAATATTAGGATATTCAACTTATTTAATATTAAAATATTTAATATTAAATACCAATCAGCTGGTAGAATACTTGAATGAAACATGAAAGATATAAATATTAATTAATTTTAATATTAATTTAAAATTAAATATTAATAAGATAAAAATAAAAAAAATAAAAATATTTAAAAAAATATAAAATAATATTGAGTATTAAAAAACTTGATTAGGCTGGGAGCCGCTAGAGACTCGGAGGCTGCGCGCTAGGCTTAGATTACTTGAGAAATTAAGAATAGATATCTTTAAGAGCGACACGGAGAACATCATATTAGAACCCCACTATATTTCCAGGTCCGACAGAAACGATAAATTAAGAAAGATATTTTGCCGAACGGATAGTTATGGGAATTCGTTTTTCCCCCGAACAATAAGGGACTTTAATAAATGCTAGGCGTAATTTCTTTAGAGCGTTTCCTTTTTATATGTAAACGGCTGGTGCCCTAACACCACACGCCTATTGAGGCGCCTATTGAGGCGGCTTGCGGGGTAGTATGTAGATGTAGATGAATATTGGATGCACTGCATAATATGCTGAAGACACCAATAATATATAATATCCACGATATTGTCTTTAAATTATTTATCCAAAGTATTTCGTCCATTGAAGTTGGTAGATGATTTATATTCTGTTTATTAGCACTATGTATGAATTTATAGTTAAATGATGTTAATATATTAATATAAATCTCAATATAAAGCATTTATTAAACAAATTTTAACGCCATAATAACATTTACAGATTCATGTGTCCACTTCATATTAAAGAGACGAATCGTAATGCGACCTAACAACCAACTTATTTTTTTCTTAAACAGTTTTTGTTTGGTTATTTTTCTCACCGATAAATTAAGGAGATTCCACCGCGACTGTGTGAGTCAAAACAAATACTAAATTTCACATTTTTGATATTTTGTCCAAAAAATCCTGTTTTTGCTGATATGAATGCATTATCTGTAGAAACCTAATAGTAAGGTACAAAATATATGCAGATTATTCCACGAATGTATTTTAAATGAGCACTTTTTTCCAGCCATAGGAGCCGACTGCAGCGCAATTTCCTACGAATTACCGCATTTTGACTTCAATTACGGCAGTAATTCTTAAATAACTAAAAAATATAAGGAGGTAAGATGCCTATATTTTATTTTTATTCAATTTTTCTGGATTATTTCCTTCTTAGTGACAGCATGAAAATGGCATTTGTATTTCATGGAAAAATACTGTTTTTCCCCGCGTTTCTCTCATTCTCCCATTGAACACCATGTAATTTCAAGTTCAATTAGAGAATAAAATAGCGCGGAAAGGTATTATTTTGTTGTTCATATCAGATAGAGGACAACGTTTTCTACAAGTAGACAGAATATGAATAAAATGACATTTAACGGTGGAACAACCTTATCACTTTCGTGTGTTCCCAACAATAAGACTCGAGTTTACTGATAGGCATAAAAAAAAAGTCCAAACAAATGACTGCTTCACCGCGAATCACGCATATTCGCGTGCATCTTTTCTGCGGTTGGTGTTCTTTCAAAGTTAACTGCTTTGAATTCAATCGACAACAAACATTTAAAGATGCGCTTTAACCTCGTAAAACTTTGTTTACGCGTACAAAAACGTAGTTACTTTGTGGAATTTTATGAACCATAGATAAATAACAAACACATATGGTGCTTTTTTTCTCACCAAATCAAGCCTTTCTTTGCGGTTGGCAACCACAGTCTAGTTCCTGAGTAAAATTTTAATAATTTAAGGCGATTCTTTGCACATTAACGTCATTTGGACATTTTCATCTTCGAAAATAAAAATAACTCGATACATTTAATTTACATTCAACTGTAATTGAAAACTTTCTGTATCTATCAGTACTGTGATCAATTTTTTTTCGTAATGCTATTATCACGGAATCATGGTAGACTGTACATTCATAAGCATCGGTATACCAGGGGCGTGAACGAGTTAAGCATGCGTCAAAATAGAGCAGAATAGTATGAATTTATTGTTCATAGGAAAAAGAGGACACTTTTTTCTTCAAGTTGCAAGAACATGAATTTAATACCAACATATTAGTTTTCTGAAAATTCACCATTAGTCCCGGGAATCAAAATCCGAGTCATCGAGACTGTTAGCCATTTTCCCTGCCACAACAATTATCCGACAGATATAAAAAAAAAACAGAAATTATTTGTGAGTCTCAAATTTAGAACTTGAAAGACTGAAATACCGCTCGCTGAAAAATCCGAGTAGATTTAAGTAGTGCGAATAATACGCCGGGGAAGTAACATATCATGCTACGTATGAATACAGTTTTGCCGAAAAACTACGCTTTTTTTCATTCAAATGTAACACTTTATGGTGATAAAAGTTTACATTTTTGAGAACCTTCTGAGAAACATAAACAGGTTCAGGAAGATTCTAATTATTTTCCCCTAGTTTTTCACAACATCCATATTTTAAACTGTTTTTTGGTGCAATCTGTTAGCATTGGCATCATATTTCCGTTAAACACTTGAATGATAACACATATTGTAATGTTCTGCACAGATTTGTGAAAAATTGCGTACTTGCACATTTTGTCATGACGTACGCATCTATTTCATATGGTCAATAAGTGATTTTTCCAAAGGTTAAAAAAAAAAAAAAAAAAAAAATCAGTATCATAGTTGGGAAATTTCACAAAAAAATTAACTGATTAAAGTAAAGGTTGATTTTTTTTAAAAAGTAACTAGTTCAAGTCAAAAGTTTCTTTTCTGAAAAAGTAACTGGTTATAGTTAAAAAAGTAACTTTTACGTTAAAAGTAACTTTTTCAGTTACTTTAAGAAACTTTTAAAAACTTTTTTTCGCAATTGGGATAAAATTAATACAAATTTCAAATTCAAGAAATATTTATTTAACTTTTACTTAAAAAGTCATTTAACTTTAATAACGTTCTCATTTCAAAATTCGAATCGGAAATCCGTCCTCTCCTGTATGAAAATAGAAGAATAGGAACGGATCGACATTCCACAAAAATTAACGAAAAAAATTAACTAAAGTTATTTTTGTTTCACTTAATGTTTAATGTTAACGATTAAAAGTTAACTCTTCTAAAAAGAAACGGTTTTAAGAGAAATAGTTAACGACGTCTTTAACGATCAATTTTAATCGTCAATTTTTAAAATCGTTAATCGCAACTATGAACTATGTACTAGTCTATCGCCGTCCACACAGACATCCACATTGTCCACTCCTTCTACACCTTCCCCTCCCCCCCTCCTTCATCCAAACTTGCTACCCCACCCCCTTACTCGAAACAAATGAAAGAATGCGGGGCGTACAATGCAACGCTCCGACTCAATCGGACATACGGGACAGACACACAGACATTCGGGCACGCCTACCGTTCGGACGAATGACGCGACCAACAACGCCACCCCCTCCCCTCCCGCAATGCATCACGTGGAGCAGCTCAGAAACAGTTGCGCGCTGAAAAGACCGCGAAGCTGTACTGTGCTGCCACCTCTTCCACCGTTCACTCGTTTTGTATTAACGTACTCGTAGAACGGCGCTCAAGATATTGGATGGAAATTCTTATCATAGAACGCATAAAAGAATTCAGCATTTAATTTTTTCATTTAATTTTCTTAAACGCTTCGTTTTTGTCCAAGTATTGCGTTTTTTCTCTATATTCATCAATTTTTCTTCCTTTTCAACAATAGAAATTTCCTTGGCAACCAGGCGTGAATAGCCATTTAATAGGAAATTTCATTAATTGTTACTCACGCCTGCAGCATTTGAAGGCCATGTTCAGTGACTAATTTGATAGTGGTAGTCAAACGACTACAGTTCCCCGTTCGCCTTGCCTCCTCAATGACCGCCAACAAGGCAAATCGCTTCAACTATAAGGATTGAATCTAGAAAAACCATGCTTTTCACGTGGTCAATTATATGTTTGCATGATCGCTAGTGGAACAGCCGAAATATTTATTTTTTTTGCAGCGGGAGGTAAGGCCAAAAATATATATTATATCCCAAATCACACAGAATAAATTTTTTCAACTTTAATTCAAACAAACAAAAAAATCATTGTCTTTCATTTATTTTGTGAATGCAAATGTGTCTGCTTTGTATATATATGTGGGCCTACTTAGAAAAAGAGAGGCATTGCAACGCATGCCGGGCAGAGCTGGCTTACAATAAATTGGACATTACCATAAATCGATTATTTTTCTTTTTTAAACCAGGGATTAAAAAACTGTACCTTAAAAATCATCAATTAAGTTAATTATGCACGTATGTGTACACATACAAGTAAGAAAAAAAAGCAAAGTAAATGTGTATGCTATACAAATACTTCGCTTCGATCTGTTTCCAGGAACACACACAAACAAAGGGAAAAAACAACCTTTTTCGGATCTAGGTACGTGTCCATTGTCGTCGTGACCAGCCTGTCGATGTGCGGAGACGATAAAAAAGCAGCGGAGAATAAGAAAAAGAATAAAGATGGCATCTATCGAGTGTCATCGTTCCCAGTGTCATTGCCAAGGACGCCAGAGTAATAACTACGCTTACCGAGAGGGTATTGACAGAAATACGACGTGTGGTATGGATTGCCAACTACTTGCGCCAATTGTTTCATGCGTACGCGAATTAAAAACATTTAGCTGTGTAGAACAGGTTCCAACACTTGGGTAATAAACAATTATTTTTAAAAAATTATATGCGCATATATTTTTTTTTCATTTCAGAGATGTTCGGTCGAAGAGGTATTGCCAACATCTGAAGTGAGGACGCGGGTGCAAGGTCGTTCGTCGCCCCTTTAACTGCCCTCCCTGCAAGTACTTCAAAGTTGGCACCCCCACTGGTTCTTATATTTAATATTCAAAGTTCAATAGCAGAAAAACAATTGCTTCCTTGCAAAAATTTCTAAGGAATATTCGTCTTAGAATTTTACCCGCTATCCAATGGTATACAAATGTTCTTTTTTTATCACCCTTTACATGAATAAAAAGCTTTGATATCAACTTTTCTACAAAACCACCAACATAAAATAGTAGAATAAAATTAATGAAAATGAACCAGACTGGAACGATAAATGGGAGTTCTTTATTTCAAAAAAATAAATGACGGTACTCATGAGCGTAATGTTTTCTCTCAATCTCGCCAATAAACCAGAGCCATTAATGCTAAATAAAAATTTAAAAGAAATATATTACCTTATTTATGAAATAAAGCATTTTGAATAACCTTTTAAATGTTCACGGCCGATCTCATGACTCCCTAAAAGGAACCGTTAAAGGCTCAAGGAATTTATCCGTCAAGGAAAGGAAATAACAATTATAGTATCAGAATTCCGCTGAATAAAATTAAAAAAAAGAAAAGATGATTCTTGATTATGATTTATAAATTTGTCTTCAGATGATTTCAGAATGTTATATATTTTTTAAACTACAAGGACTTCTTAAAGGATTAGCTCAACTATATGCGTGTCGCCCTGTCCAGTCCAAGGGGTTAGTAAAACCTTTTGCATTGCTACAAGCCCCCTTACATCTGTGGGGTATGTCATAAAATTAACGTTTATGAGGAAAGGGGGAGAGTTATGTTGGCAGAATAACAAGGGGCGGTGATACAAGTGAAAGGTGTAAGTGACGACAAGATGGAGTATGATAATCAATTGAGTTAATATTATAATATAATTATTTTTATTTAATGCATACGTAAAATGTATTATTCAAGTATATATTTTTTTAATGAATTATAATTGGTATTTTTTTAAATCAATAATTATTAATACCTATATACTTTTTATATTGTTAAGTTATTAATTATTTTTTAAAATTGGATTGTTTAATTCTTTTAATTGGATTTTTTACGCATACGTACTTTTATTTAATGCATACGTAAAATGTATTATTCAATTATATATATATATATATATATTTTTTTTTTAATGCATTATAATAGGTATTTTTTTTTAAATCAATAATTTTTAATAAACTTTTTATATAGTTAAGTTATTAATTATTTTTACATTTGGATTGTTTAATTCTTTTAATTGGAATTTTTACGTATACGTACTTTTATTTAATGCATACGTAAAATGTATTATTCAATTATATATATTTTAATGAATTATATTTGTTATTTTTTTGAATCAATAATTATTAATATATACTTTTTATATTGTTAAGTTATAAATTATATTTATATTTGGATTGTTAAATTCTTTTAATTGGATTTTTTTACGTATACGTACTTTTATTTAATGCATACGTAAAATGTATTATTCAAGAGTATATTTAATGAATTATATTTGTTATTTTTTTAAATCAATAATTATTAATATATACTTTTTATATTGTTAAGTTATAAATTATTTTTTTATATTTGCATTGTTTAATTATTTTAATTGGATATTTTTAAATTTAGAGTTTTCTTGTCTTCTCTTTCTCTCTCACCTTCGAGCAGTTTGTCTTCCTCCGCCGCTTGGCCAGACGGGAAGATGGTCTTGACGAAGATGCCCATGCATCCCTTGGGAGAGTCTCGTCCTCCCACGATGCTGAAGCCCAGACTCTTCCTCCCCGTCCCCTTCTCGAAGAGCACGGTGTGGACGGTGGAGGGGGCCGGAGAGGCCGGGGCCGGCGCCCGGGGACGCGCCCGGGACGGGGTCGCCAGCGCAGAGGCCGTCCCCGAAGAAGAGCAAGTGGAGATCGTCGGCGAGGGCAAGCTCTCGTCCCGGGAGACGGTGGTCGCGAGTCTCCCGCACCAGTTGGTGGCACTGCTCCCCCCGCCACGGGTGGTCCTCGGCGACGAGGAGACGGTGGTCGCGGGGCTGGCGCTCCTGCTGTTCGGCTGACGGCCCCCGGGGGCCGTAGGGGGGGTGGAGGAGCCGCCGAGGAGGGCGGGAGCAGTCTGGGGCTGTTGTTGTTGGAGACTCGAAGTGTTGGTGGTGATGGCCTCGTCCCTGGCGACCACGATGTCGATCTCGTCCAACCCTGGTGACTTGAGCACTTGCCGCGCTTCGTCATGGGTGGCGCCACGGAGCAGTCGGCCGTTTACGTTGACGATCTCGTCGCCGACCAACAGGCGACCGTCCCTGTTAAGTAGCAGCAATATTGTTATTATTTAGTTGATAGTGACATGGTTCTAAATTAGCAATAACATAAGTGAAGGTTTCGATGGTTGACTCAGCCATCGTCATCAGGATGATGCCGATGTCATCATCGTCATCAGCCATCATCATATCCTGATGATGATGGCTGATTCAACCATCGAAACGTTGATCCATTTAAATAATCTTACCCGGTGTGAAACCCGAGAAACCTTCACTTATATAATTCGCCGGGAAAACCTTAAATCATTTATAGCAATAACATAATGCTACGTAAGATGTCAGGCATTTATAGCGAATGAAACTGAAGAATTCTTCTCGCTCTTCCCACTGGGTTAGATCCTCCATTGTTGACCAACGTTTGGACTGGAGATACTGTCATTTTCAGGACTTCCACAGCCTTGAAAATGACATGTTAGTCTACTGTCCAAACGTCGGCCAACATGAAGAACCTAACCCGGTTGGAAGCCCGAGAAGTAACCGACGTTTATACAGGAAATTTTACTGTCATATTCAAGTCTGTGGAAGCCCTGAAGATGACAGGATAGAATCCTGTGGAAACGTCGGCCAACATGAAATGCCTAACCCGGGGGGAAGCCCGAGAAGAAACCAACGTTTCGACAGGAAATTCTACTGTCATATTCACGTCTGTGGAAGCCCTTAAGATGACAGGAAATTCACCCGTCGAAACGTCGGCCAACATGAAGAACCTAGACCGGTAGAAAGACCGAGAAGAAACCGACGTTTCGACAGGAGACATTCCTGTCATATTCACGTATGTGGAAGCCCTTAAGATGACAGGAAATTCACCCGTCGAAACGTCGGCCACATGAAGAACCTAACCCGGTGGGAAGCCCGAAAAGAATTCATCAGTAACATACTGTTATATTTTTTAATTGAACAACATATCACTAAAACAGCTCTTATAAGGCCTTTATACCGGGGTATTAACAATTAACAACGGTAAAATCACAGTATACAACCATGCCCTTGGAGGTGAAAAATCCTCTCCAGGCGGGACTCGAACCCGCGACCTTATGGTTGCCTAAAAATAAAATGACTCAATAATTGAGAAATTATTTTTGATTTGAAAGTTTCATTTGTGGAGACAACGTTACATGTCGGGAGGGTTGGGAAACATACAAAGGTTGTCAACGAGGTGGGAGAGGAGGGGGGGGTGAGGGGGTAAGAAAAAATAAACTAAATCGGTTCCGTAGTTTATCCACGACCCCTAAAGGAGTGCCGCGTTGGCAACATGCCACCCCGAAGACTCTTCGCTCGCATACCGGCTGTGGTACGCACTTTGCCTAATCATCAGGCGTTTCGGCGAAACGCGCTTACCAGCGCTACCTCGTGATGAATCGAAGAACTTCTTCCATTAAAAAAATTTGCTCTTTCATCTCAAAATGAACCTTCAAGCTAATTAATATTTTCAATCTCAAAACCACTGATAATTAAAGATAAAAAAAGTTTTTTTTACAGACCCTTGTGAGATTTGCAGATGATCAAGCATTGGTTAGTCAGTCGGCCAAGAGGTTGCAGTCAATGGTGAATGCATTAGAGGTGCAGTGCGAAAAGTATGGGATGAAGATCAATCACAAGAAAACGAAAGTAATGAGATTTTCTAGAAGTAAGAAGGCGGGGCTGAATATAAGGGTGGGAGGGCAGAAGACAGAGCAGGTCGAGCAGTTTACGTATCTGGGTAGTATTTTGGAGGAGAATGGGTTTAGTGGTAAGGACATCAGATGCAGAATTGCGCTAGCTAAAGAAGCATTTTCGAAGAGAAGGGAATTGATGAGGGGGGGTCTGAGAAGAGACGTAAAGAAGAGGCTGGTGAAAAGTTTAATATGGAGCGTGGCGCTATATGGGTCGGAAACTTGGTCATTGCGTAGGGAGGATGTGCGTAGACTTGAGGCGTTTGAGATGTGGGTTTGGAGAAGGATGGAGAAGGTTAGCTGGATGTTGAGAAAGACGAACGAGGAGGTATTGGATATGGTCGGAGAGGAGAGGAAGCTTGTGGCAGAGGTTCGGAGAAGGCAGAAGAGATGGATGGAGGAGGTTTTAAAGAGGAGAGGGTATGTTGAAGAGAGTGATAGAGGGGAGAACACTGGGGAAGCGTGGAAGAGGAAGGAAGAGGATAGGAATTCTGGACGAAATAAGAGGAGGTAGAAGATATGAAGAATTGAAGAGGGATCTAATGGCGGGACATCCTTAGGAGGGAAAGCGAGACAATTTCTATTAGGTTGGAATACAAAATGGGGACTGTCCAAGAACCTACCAATCAGCTGGTAGATGAATGAATTGAATGAAAAATGAAAAATAAGAGTGCCTGAATGTTGCGCGGGAAGCTGGGAATGTAAAATTACTTTCCTACTAAAACCTTTCCCATGCTTTGTGAATGCAGTCATATTTGTACCGCACGTTACCATTTAAGAATGACTTATTCGATCAGGGATACATTTCCTACCCGGTTTAACTGTAAAATGGACGAATGAACATTATTATACGCAATAAATATGGAGTATCACATGATTGGAGTTGACAAAATTCTTTTACGTCACTCCTACTGAATATTTGAAGATTATTAGTGTTCGTTAAGGAATTATCTTAAAGAGAAAAAGATTATATTGCACTCGCATACATTAAAACCTTGCTCTTGGATAGCCTAGGTTACTTTATTTGCGCCACATTATTATTATTATTTGAAACTTAACCGGTTTCATACACATTTTGCGTATGTCAATTTGTTATACTTGCAAGGAAAATCTTAGATGAATCAAATAGTAGCATCCAGTTGGTTTAACGGTAGACCCTATAAATAATGTTTTTTTTACAATTTCTGGTCTTTTCATAGCCTATTTACTTGGAACCGGTTTCTGATAACATGTAAAAACATCATTTGGGGTTGATGTTTATGATGTGAGTGCAGAGGAAACTTGCAGTTGTAATTATTTACGTGAATTATATACACGAAAAGTCATTTTCGCAGAAATGAAGACATTTTTAAGAAATTAAAGGGCAAAATTGTATTTCACCCGAGCATATTGTATAGAAACAAACCATCTCTCACATTGTCAAGTGTAATCGCTGATTTATGGTTCAGTATTTTGGAAACACTAGAAACAAATCTGCTGAATACAAATAAACTCAATAATCAAACCTGATAAATTGGCATTTACGCTCATTTCCATTTTTTACTAATCATGAAAGGCTTTTTCACGGAAAATTCATATACTACATATGAAGCATACTATCTATCAAAGGCTGCGAATGTATGCAATGTGAGAGATGTGTTGTGAAAATAATTAGGCCAACCCGAAATTCTTCTTATAAATGAAAATAATCTATCGATTTCATAATCCCAAATATATAAATTCGTTGGCTTAAAAATGAATAAAAAGTGCTTCGTATTTTTAACTTAGTCAAATTGTGGATGGATGCCATGACGTGACCATTTTGGTTTTAACAATACCTACATTGTTTTGAACATTGTCAAGCTCGGCTGAGTTATCATACTTTGATTTCTATAGCTAAATGTATGTAAATATATGACGTTTTCGTAAATGGATTTGTTTACTATGACGATTGCCTTAATACATGACTTTCTCAATAGCATTCTATTGTGTCGTTCCAAGCTTGTAAGTAATAATTTTGGAACCAATACACTTGTCCTTTGAAACTCTAAACTGAAAGAGTGAGGTTTAAATCTCTAGCATTAAGAGATGTTAAATTGAGAAAGACTAAACACTAATACATGAAATTAGTTGATTGGATAATTGGAACAGAGCGATTAGTATAAACTGAAGGATGGAGCTAAAGGCAATAAGTTGATCAGAATACACATTTTTTTTAAAACTGAGATAGAACTAACCTCTGAGCTATTCCGCCTTCCTCCAGCCGCACGATGACGTATCCGTTGGCTGTGACCATCCCTAGCGGACCGTGAAGCTGTCGCGGCGATATGTAGATGCCCAGGTCGCGGTCGTTCGACCTCGTCAGGCGGATGAGCTTAAACT
Source organism: Pyrrhosoma nymphula (assembly GCA_963573305.1). NCBI lineage: Eukaryota > Metazoa > Arthropoda > Insecta > Odonata > Coenagrionidae > Pyrrhosoma > Pyrrhosoma nymphula. The sequence continues at coordinate 98,502,156 of OY754339.1, forward strand.
TCCGACACGTCGTCTTCAGCGTCCCCGGCATGTGACTGGGGCGAACACCCTCTCCAGACACCATCTGCGGCGCGGTGTCCGGCATCCGCCGACCCGGCACCACCGCCTCCTTGCCGGCAGAGTCCAGCTCCTGAGCGAAGAAACGTCGGAATAGCACCTTGGAGCAGGGCTCGGTTTTATCCCTGCTGCTGGCCCTAAGGGAGCCACGGGTTCTGGATACTGTCGTGGGCGGGCCGACCCTGGATTGATCGCCCTCCGTCGGGCACTCCGGGATTGTCTGGTGGTGATGCTGAGCGTGGTACGAATCGAAAGAGAGGGATTGGTGCTGGAGCCTGGATCGGCTGGACGCGTCGGTGGGGTCGTGATGGTGGGTGGATGGAGAGGAGGTCAGCAAGGTCGAGGATGGTATAGGGGGCAGCATTCTGCCGGAAGCCCTCCTGTCCCACCCACCGTTGACCTCCAACCTCTGCAGGGACAGAGACTCGCTGCAACTCCTCGGCATGCAAGCGTTCGTGCCCCCTAAGGAGCTGCCCATCATGGACATCGGCCTCCTCTGTCTGCTCCAATCGCTTCCGCCGTGCCTTGTATACTCCAAGTCACCCTGGTGGAATCCTGCCAAGGTCCCCTGAGGGTCAGGGATAGGCTTCCCAGCTTCCTTACCCTCCCCGCCAGCTCCTAGTTCGGAGTCGTGTAGGGAACCAGAGTCGGAACTTTCGTTGGCTATCCCGCTGTCTCCATCTTCGGCATCAGGCGCTGTCTGGTTCACCATGGCACCATCTCCAGTTCTGCACAGTCCACCGGTCCCAACGCCGCCGCCGGAGACCCTACCGCAGTTCTCAGAGCTGTCGTCGCCGGCCCTTGGACCGTCGCTGTCGTAGCCGGACTCGTTTGAACTAATGTACAGGGGGTGATGACTTTGAGGAGCTACAGATAGCCTGGTTGTGGAGAGGGGAAGGAAAACTTCGTCCGTTCTATAAGGTATGGCGGCGTATGATTGGCTCATGGCCTGATTATTGTAACGGTGGACCCTCAAGGACCTCGTTTCGAACAAGTCACCCTTTCGACCCAAAGTCCTCGCGGTTCCTGGTGGAACGATACGGTAAGGTCCTTCGGAGGTGGGCGGAGGTCCTGAGAGACGATGGAACAGCTCCTCCGAGGTGGCGCGGAGACGAGAGGCCCTCAGGGTCGGTGGCGAGGACTGCCCTCCATCCACTTGGCCGTCGCTGAAGACGCAGTCTTCGTCTCGCGAAGGGTAAAGCGGGGTGGGCGTGGTCGTGGACATCGAACCTTGAGGGATCTGCGACTTGACTCTCCGCCTGTTTATCACACTGCCACCGTTCTCCTCCGGCAGGACGGACAACTTCGACCTCAAGAAAGCGTACGGGAAGTGACCCTTCCTGACCGAGGATCCTCCGGCTCCGGTCCCCAGGGCCGAGATGTTGTCGCAGCTCATCGTCTTCGTCGGGACGTACGCAGAACTGACGTCGGACCCGGCGACAGAATCGGCGTCTCCCGCGTCGCCCAGGCAGTCGTCGGGGCCCGGCTCGTGGTCTATGAGGGGCGATGATCCAACCACTCCCCGGCCCTGGACGTCACCTTTACCGTCACACTTGAGGGCCGAAGAGAGGTCAAGGCCTTCTGTTGGGTCCTCACCCCTCACGTAAGTGGACAACTGCGAGGTGGAGCAGCTCCTCAGGAGGATGCCGTTGCTGCTCATGGGGCCGACCCCATTGTTGCCGCTGTTGCCGTTGCTGAGGTGGTGGCTGCCGTTGGCGACGGCGCCGCAGTTCCCCGGCGAGGGCGTCCCAAAACCACGCTTCGAGGATTGGAGGAAGTGAGACTGCTGGTGCTGCCTCCTGTCGGAAGGCGTCGAGGACGATTCGATGGAGGAGGAGGAGTAGGTGTGCAGGGCTCCAGTTGACCCCATTCGGAAGAAGAAGAAGTTCTTGATGGACTCGGCGCGGTCCACTTTCCCCTTTCCCGCCGAGGAGGCGGAAGGAGGAGGTGTCTCCAAGGACGAGGGCGAAACGTCGGTGCGTGAGTCGGAGACACTCCGTCCGAGGCGCCACGATCTCTTCCTGAGGCTGGAACCGAAGGAGTGAGGAGCGTTCAGAGACTCTTTCGAATCTCCGCGCCTCAGCTGTTCCAGTTTGCGACCAACGCGACGTCCCCATGTTGTGAACACTGGGAATGAAAAGAAAGCGTCACATTACTATTATTATAAGTCTATTATTAAGGTAGTTTGAGCGAAAAATCAATTCACCTAGAATTTGATGAATTTGGACTCATTTTAAAGAAAAAACTCTCATCTTTCCAATGGTATCGAAATATCAATCCCTTGCCGAACTACTTTTCGAGCAATTTGCCTAAAAATATAAGCTGTTTCTCATGTGATAGATCATGGCTGTGCACTCCAGAGGGAGAATATTGAAGGAAATAGGAATTTATAACACCTAGATTTCGTCAAAAAACTAACGGTGTATAGATTTCATGTTTTCTCAACTATTTATAAAAAAAATATACCACTCCCCACAGTAATGTTCGCAAGGAAACATGCTGTTTTTAAGGGTTATCAGCCGTACTGCGGGAAAAAATGAGTCAAGCTAGAGACTTATGTAGCTCTTTATATTTAATTACTGACAATTTTGGACATATATAACTATATCAATGCGCCATTAATACTACAATATTTATTTCATACTTCTTACAGACGCTGAAATTAAAAATTAAAATTTTAATATGGTCTCCACTATGACTAGGGAACTATCTCGTTCAAACCACCTTGAACACATCAGTTTTCAGAAGAATCAGTTATGTGCACAGAGAGCAGGAAACCCAATATAACCACCTGTGAGAACCAATAATATCCTTACTAACTCTTGCCATAACAGTATGAAGATAACACAAATCTAAAAATGATTAAATTGACCAAGTTAAATGCTAAGATAATACACTTTGTGTATTTAGTTCATCCCTGGAAAATAATTACGAGGCTCTGATGGAAAAAATCCATTCTCCTTAAGTTTACCATTCTTCCCGGTTATATATTTAGGCCGGATATTTGAAATATTAATGATAATACTAGAAAATCGTCTCGCAATTTCTCCCTAGATCTGTCAAAATCAACTTCGATGAATATGTATTACTCATGCTTTTCTTTGCTTTTTTTATTGCCACAGGTACTTTGTTTTTAATTTCTACGATGATAGCTGGTTATTCTCGGTATAATCTAAGCTTCATACTGTACTCAGCATCTGGGTAGCAAAATATCTAATACACAGAATACACAATAATGTCCGGTACATAGAAGCCTCAGGTCGCCCACTTAAATTCTGGCAACAAAGAGTTTTTAGATAATTTTTCGAGCCGTAAATACAGTTTTCGGCCACCTTGTAAACAATTCACAGTTTTTAATACCTAAAGGTAAGGTTAAATAAGCCAAGGACAAATACTGTCGTCATCATTTGAGCTCGATGTCGATGTGTTGATCTCTAACGTCAGTAAGAGCATCTAAAATGGGTTCTTAAGTAAATGGACTAAAGCAAATTAGTATACTATTTTTGTCATAGCTTTCGGCAAAGTATAGTAACCCACATATACCATTTTACTCGAAGTTAGGCTATGTCAGGACGTATAACTTTTAGAGCGATCTCCTCCCGAGCGAACGTAGGAAAATTATAGCGACCCGTAAAACACCGGTTAACTTGAAGTTAGGCTATGCCAATACGAATAACTTTTAGAAAGAGCTCAAGTTTTGCAATATGCATTGATTTTCGTTATAATTAACTGCGTGAAGGTGAGTACTAGACTGTGAGAATACGGCAACAATCATAGAAGTACGAGATAGATTGTTACCGAGTGATATGACAGCCAATGTTGCCCATTACCATCGCAAACAATGACCGGGAGTCCTACTCAGTACGGACTCGATCTTGACAATTCGTGGACGTGACGACACAGCGTCGGAAAACATCGACTTTTAAATGGAATTATTTTAATTTATCATGGTGGTGATGTCATCGTAATTTGCTTAATTTTCGAGACTTCGAAAATACGCACGTCTTCCTAAATATGACACGTACTACACTAGTCAAAATTTGTGTGGTACAAAAGGTGACAGCAATGGGATTCCAATGACTGAACAATCAGGTTCCGCCGTGACTGAACGAGCAAAAATACTTTAATCCCACCTTTTCGCTGGAACTGTTTAAAAATGTGTGATTTCATTGATGAAAGACCTTTAGCTTTTAAGGCCTTTTTCTACGAGGAACTTTATTGCACGTTCAGATGCATGCATTTATGTGCATTGTAAAACTACGTCGTGTAAAACTGTGAATTGCTAGAATGCATGCGCAAATGCATAAAAAATATATATGGGAAAATAGCCCCTGCTCTAATTCTGTGCCCGCGTTCTTGCAATTTCTGGACGTAAAATTGCGCAGTGAATCGTCTCATGTAAAACAGTCTTCAAAGAACAAAATTAAAATATAAACTATAAAGATTATCAACGAACATATTTTGAATGAAAAACTTTTTCCGCCCATATGAGTCAATTAGTTGCGCCATTTGTATTGAAGGATCGCATTTTGGCTTCAGTTCCATTAGTTATTAACAAATACATTAATAAGCCGATCGGTGCATATATTTCGTTAAAACTTCATACCGTGCGCGTATTTGCTCCTTTCTAATAGTTTTTCACAGAAATGTCATTTATATTTAATTGAGAAATGTTTTTTTTCAACACATATCGCCCATTCCTGAGAGTAATATGGACTTCACCCGGTTGGATTCGGGCGAAGTATTAGCGTAGCTATAATTGCTGCCTTCGAGGCCATCCGAGATGCTATCTGAGCGCTGCAGTTGACGAAATTAACCGTCGCATGTAGGCCAAAGGCGTAAACGCCGCTGGTCACGAACGGAAGAGGACAAATGTTCGGGCACGTCTATCTTTCCTTATCTTCTTCCTTCTCCCTCCATCTTTTGTCATTCGTCTTTCACACCAACACTGCCCCCTCCCACCCTCACTCAATCCTAAGAGAGTCCTCCGGCTCAGTCATTCGCGCGAATGAATCGTTCAAATCAAATGATTCATTCTCGAACGATTCTTTAGTCTTCACAACATTGTCGTCCGTTCATCTAGTGCTTTTACTTTTTTCCATGTTGCTTGCGTCTTTCAGCACGAGATCGGAATTACGATTGACGCTTCCTGACGTGACGGAAATGGAACGGGGGCGTTCAGTTTTCGTCGTCTTCCCGTCAAGGAGGAGTGAAATTCCGATTGATGAGAGTATCAGCACCGATTTTTGAGACTTTCTACAAGCTGGGGGGTTATTTTGTAATCTCACCTTTTTAATGACTCTTTGCGGGAAGGTGGGAGATCCGTTTCGCTCTCTTAATGATCGGCTCATGATCGGCCAAGGTGCGATGGTGGCTCCATTTTACGTTCCTAACGACAGGTGAGATGGAACTCATGAAATGCGGAGCCGAATGAAGCGGATCAAGAGTCAAAAGATACGGATCAAGAGTCGAAAGAGCGGATGAATCAAATAAAAAGACCGGCAGTTCCCCACTTGAGAGCCAAAGATGGTCACGCTACCTGGGTGCAAGAGTTGAACTACGAAAAATGACGCACTTTTCCAAATTTTATGACGTATTCTCACTTATGTGAGATAACAAAATAACCCCCCTGATCGTTTGGCTGCGGGATTGGACGGTTGCTAAGTAGCCGCTTATTTTCTTGTTTAATCTTCAAAATACGAATAATTCGCTCAAGTTCAAACAAGTATGGCTTCAAGTAAGTTAATTATGCTTGATTTTAATGCTAAAAAAGTAAAATGGAAAATTTGGAGATGTAATTTTGTGAATGTTGAAAAAATACGTCCCCTTGATTGGCTGCTGCTGACGTATCGAGACGGTTAGGCTTTGAAAAGGTTCGTTTGTCGCCCGTAGACGGCGTCGACGGCCATCACAGCAAGCTCTCCTACGTAACAATCAACCAAACTTCGTGAACACCACCGTCCGTATTCGTGACGTTAGAAAACGTAGATACTAATCCCACCCGTAAACTGCACCTTCCAGCTCACGTCACCGGAAGTGAGAGAATTGCATGGCGTTCGCGTCGCGGGTGCAGTTAATCCAGCAGGTTTCTAACATTCACCCTGACGGTGATTTGTAATATGAAATGAGAATTTAAGTGTTAACAAAAATCGTGTTGTGGGGACTAAAAACGCACTTGTTATTCAAGTATAACTGATTGTCAAAAATTACATAGATTTTAATCTGTAAATAATTAAAATTGATACGCTAATGATGAAATGCAATGCCCACTATTGTAGTCAGTCATAATTTCCTCTCTGCAACTCCTTTCAAATAATATGACCAGCTCATAAAATGACTTGGATGTCATTTTATTGATATTCTGGATATATATATAGAAAAACATGTCCTCTATCTGACATGGACAACCAAATTGTACCTTTCTACGCTATTTTTATCGCAAATTGAACTTGAATTTACATGGTGTTAAATGCGACAGTAGGAGATAAACTGGGAAAAATGATATTTTCCTATCTATAATAAATTCTATTGTTAACAAAAAACTGTTATAGGGAAGCGAAAACTAACGGGAAATTTATTATAAATAAAATAGATGCATCTTACCGCTTAATATAATTAGTTATTAGCTAGTTACTACGGTATTTGAAGTAAAACCGTAACAATTCCATAAAAATTGCACTGCAGTCGGCGTCTAATTCTATAAAAAAGTGTTCATAAAAAATATACTCGTGGAATATTCTTCTGCAAATTTTGTACCTTTATATAGGCTTCTACCAGTACTCAGCCAGATGTCTTGGCAGAAAGCTCGCCGAAGTGCCGCGGATCTTTCGCTAGAGTTCCCCTTTAGCATGCCAAAATTGACACTTGCCAATCTTTAAGTAATCCTATGTAATATTTGCAATTTTTGTATTGTATTTCGTTTTTGTTTTCATATTCAGCCGTGATGTGACAACTATTTACTCTAATTAAATAAAATTGTACTGCCCAATTATATTTAATGTACAATAATACACTACACGTGTTTCATACGCTTAGGGCGTCATCTTCAGGTATAAGTACTGTATGCCTGATGATGACGCTCGCCCTAAGCGTTGAAACACGTGTTGTGTGTATTTGTGCATTCAAGATAAGTAGACGGTACAACTCCTGCAGTTTAATTTAATTACTGAAATGCTGTTACAGCACTTAACGCCTGATACGGTCGAATTTATAACTATTTACTATGCATGTGTTCTTAGGTGGCTTGAATAAACATGTTATTGTTACTAAAAATTTCATAAAAATTAGGATCTGATGCGGTTAGAGTTGTTATTATAAAAAAAAGGCATTGTTGTCATAAACAACTTTTGAAATGTGGTTGCAGGTATGGTTCTTTCCTGATAAAAGACACACTCAAAACAAAAAAGATTTATTTCACAGAACTAGCATGCTGAAATCAACAGATTACACACCTAACAACCAACTAATAAACAGCTGTAACTATGTTAACAATGGATGATAAATAAATAATATTAATAACAAGAAATAATAATAAATCTATCAATAACATCTAATAATTTGAGTAATTGCTTTATTTCCAATAACAACAATGTTATGTGGAGAGACGCATAAAGGTGGGTTTTCTGAACGTAGAGAAATGCTAATAACACCCAAAATTCTCTCCCCTCCATACTCCCCGAATAAAAGAAACAATCGGGAATCGAAATATGTATAGTATTATATCTCTTTTTTAGTCGAATCGGATGAGGTGTTCATTCAAATCGCGAACGCCCACGCCCTCTCTCTTTATCTCTCTTAACTCCCCTCCCCCCCCACGTGACGTCCGGCGAACAAGACCCCCACCCCCCCTATTGTATTTCACGACCCCTTCCATTAGGTCAACGCCACCGCGCGTATGACCACTGACCCCTCCCCCAAGTCACGTGTTCAGCACGAGTCGATTTGTATTCTCGCACACTTCTTCCTCAGCGCCACGAACGACCACCGACCTCCTCACACTACCTACGCGCCGAATCACACCCCACTTCCACGAAAGCGACGTCACATCAAATGGTTTGCAAGGAAAGGGTCCACAGAACATTGGTTTATTATTTTCTGCTTGAGCTGCACTTTAAAAGGGGCATGGTCACCACTTAGTTTTCGACCACAGTAAAACCCATTGATAAAAGCTGGTTATTGAGGGTTTGGTCAGGTCAATTATTCCTGACCAAACCCTCAATAACCAGCTTTTATTAATGTAATTAGTAATCTCATACTAACTAAGCGACAAAGAGAGCCAATACTTCGACATGTAACCAATTTTAGCAATTATCACTATATAGATCCGCCATGAAAGAATATTTCCAATTAAGTGGATTCGAACACCGGGTCTCTCTGTTGATTGTCCATTGTGTTAGCCAGCTACACCACCAAGCCATATTAATTCAAGGCAAATTTTAGTGAAGGTTTATACTAAGGTGACCATCCGTTCTCCTTTAGGGAGGACAGTCCTTCTATTGTAAGTTCTGTCCTCCCTCGAAATGTGTCCTCCTACATGTCCTCCTTTTCGATATTTGAAGACTAATCTGTAAATCTCTGTATTTGATCGATGCCAAGCCGTTACACGTGATATGACTTATATGTACTTTGATATGACGATTCGTCAAGGATCGTTGGGTACAGTGCGGCGAGACGCAATCAACAAGTTGAAATGAACAGGTTGAATGGGAAAATCAACATGTTGAAATTGATCAAAGATGGGTAAAAAATATTCAGCCATTTCAATCATAATCATATTTCAATCATAATCATATTTCATTTGAAAATTTATTTGTTTTTGTTCAATTTACGTTGTGCTGCCCTGGTCCTAATGCAGCAGTTGAAATAGTTTTTTTTTCAATTGCTAATGATTTTTGGGCAAGTGAAAAATAGAAATTGAATGTTAATACTCTAGCTGTAGCTCTTGCCGTAAAATTCAATATGAAAGATAATTTGTGTTCAGATATTTCCAATATATTGTTAGAAGATAATGATTAAAAAATATTCATTCAATGGTAAAGTACTCATATAAATAATAATTATTATGTATGTAAGAATAATCACAATGTAAACGGTCACAAATGTTTTTACTATGCATGTATCATATTACATGTTGTGTATTATTGTTGCAATGAATGAAGTGTTTCTTCTATTTACCATATTTGTATATTTTTATTTGCGTCCTCGTTTTCATTGTAAAAAAAATAATTTCTGTCCTTATTTTCACTGTAAAAAAGTTGGTCACCTTTAGTCTACAGGAACTTCCAACAATTAGCAAACTAGTTCTGAAATCAACAGCGTCTGGTAAGATGTGGTGGAACTGTATTATCAATAATGAAAGAAATCGATGTCGCACAGTCCACTTTTATTTTTAATTTACAACACGTGTTCCGGCTTGTGTACATGAGGATAAGCTTAGTACACAAGCCGAAACACGTGTTGTAAATTAAAAATAAAAGTGGTGAGTACGATGTCAAATTCGCGAAATTTGAGAAAATCGCATTTTAAGGTTTTTTTTCTTCACCTGAAAAATCGGAGTACTGGAGTAGAAATTTTATAATGCAGTGATTGATGACTAATGCAATGGGAATAGCACTTAAGGGTTCTCGAAGACTGCAGAGCTTCATTTACTGATTATAACTGAGTACATAACTCAAAAATGACCACAGTGTATTCAACTGGTTTTTGCAGTAAGCACACGATCAAGGGTCTGACGGAATTGCGATATCTCGTATGGATTACTACTAGCGCCAATTGTTTCAGGCGCAAATGGAAAAATACGTATGCGTGAAAAAGATAAAGATTGTATGTTTTTGCCATAAATCTTTTTTTTTTTGGTGAAAAAATGCATTAATTACTCCTTTTGTTGTAAGACGTTTATCAGTGTCCATTTAAAATACGCCTGGGACCACACGAGACATTGCCATCGCAACCGTAAGTAAACAAAAAAGATGGCCGAGAAAGTACACAGCGAAAACGCCAAGAGAAGGACTGGACGGCATTATTATCGTTGCAATCTGATTCCAGTATTTTTCAGGATGCAGAATTGATTATACAATTACCTTTTTAAATTTGCCCTGAGAAATAAAAAGGTGATTTACCACTTAAATCTGTAAGACGTTCAATTAAAGAGTATACCTGTCGCGCTGATAGTTAGCGCCTGACCGATATAGTGCTCTGGGTGAAATGTATTAACATTGAAGTAATGTGAGTGTCAGACCCTTGCACACGATATGTCGTCGAGGAGTAATGTAACTGGCTCTACAAAATCTTATTTTTATCTATTAGGCACAAAATATACAAGAAAGCAAAAGAAATGATTTCATTTCCCCTGAATTCCTTATGGCCGGTTGAAGAAACGTCGTCTACGAAATCAGCTGTGGGTTGGTGGGCTCGAAGAGACAATAATCCTGTGTGGTATGTATGCTGTCTCCGTTAAAAGTGTACCTATTCGTCAGTAGGATATATCAAGTTGCTAAAAAGAGATACGCCCGCGGTGAACCCGAAGAAAGCAATCTTTCAGTACCTCTTAAACCTTTACCCTATGTGACAAATTACGTAATGTTTTCCGCGATTTCTCCAAAATATAATACATGGAGGCTCTTTTCAATGTTTGTATCTCTAAAATCTCCATAGCGGAGTGGATGCGGCTACAACCCATTCCATACACTTGCCGCGCCACCTTACTCCCCGTTGCAGGCGGGTTGGACTAGACTCGACCGCGAAATCGGAAAACCGATGTGAAATTCGGCGTCGCAAACGGTCGCAGCATAACTCATCGGATTCGCACTGTGGAAGCTTGGTAGAGTTTCCCCATATAAGTTACTTCGCGATTCTCGGCGATGCAAATAACTATTTCTCTACATATATATTTTTAAAATGACCAAAAATGAGGGTCCGCCATTTTGTTCAACATATTTGGTAAATAATTACAAAACAATTAAGTTGACTACATTAAAACAAAGATAAATAACTGTTTCATCTAACTGCATCACCTTTTATTCCAATTCTTTATACATAAAGGCTTAGCAAGGGCTTGATTTTGAAGAGAGAAAATTGAGAGTAGACCATTTTTGCAAAATTTGTGCAAAGTTAACCTCATGCAAATTGTTAATTGTAGAGTATTAAGGAAAATGCTTTGCACCATCGCATGCAAATGTCTTATGAAAATATTTATGCAAAGTTTCAGCTTCCTGGTTTCAAAAAATCACTTTGACTTTTGGCCAGCTTTTTTCGATTTTAGCCCACTGTGGCGTCGTCGAGAAAATCATGATGTGTATAGGGATTTGGGTTATTAAGATGATGTTGATAGAATGGTGTAGGATTTTATTGTTTGCGAATTAGGGGATGGTTGGAGTCTAGATAAAGCAGTGGCTTAGACATTGACAATGGGTCAACTTTTTTGCGTCACATTCTATTTACGGAGTTCTGCAGTTTAACACGTCTACAAAATTCCAGCGTACTTGGATTCGTTATTCCGATGAAAAGGTTGTAAATATCATATATATGACCCCGTCCATCAGCTTGAGAAGCCAGAACTAAATCTACCACGCCAACTTGTATTGAAATTAATATTGAATTAATTAAAGCCTGAAATAAAATAAATCCTCGGGGCCTACAATCCTTGTGCTTGCAAGTGCAAGACCTCTCGATTTTATTTCAAACGATAACTAAAAATTAAGTGGTATTTTCAAGTTATTTTTTGTTATATATATATGTAATATCAAAGTTAAACCTGCGTGCTAGTGTTGAAGAGGATCCTCGATTTGTGTTTAGCCTCATCATGAATTCCTTGGGAGCACGATTGCATTGCGTGACGTTCTTCACTTCCGCAGTTTGAGCTATTGAGGGCGTATCCTTTGGAACGCGTGCTTCAAGAGTCGAATCAACGAAGCCAGAAGTTTTCAAGTGGATGCTAAAGTGTCACACGAGTTAAGGTGGCTGGTCTAAAAAACCAAAGTGAACAGATTTTCTTAAAAATTTCCAAATATGTTTTTGGATATTCTATGGAATATCGAAGAAAAAACGGGGGATCATCGGGATACTTTTTGCGATATTTTAGATTCTTTTAACATGGAGCCTTATGGCGCTCTCCACTCCAATAGGATAAATAACGCACTTTCTCCATTCCTACTGAACAGATTTCAACCAAAAACTGATATAATGTAGTTCTAATAAATTAAAATCTATTCTGAAAAATCATTCAATACTATCCACTGAAACTTTTCGTAAATACGATTAAAAAAATATGTATGCGAGAATTTCAAATGTCACGCGCGGCTATGTGGTGTAAAGTTGGCAACGTGGCACACGAAAGTACGGGACATGCTAACGGTCGCGTAGACATGAGGAACAGATCTAACTTGGGCAAAATGGACGCTGTTGCCGGATTAAAAACGAAAGATTAAATAATTTATAGAGACATTTTAATACTAGTTCGCATTCGAGTGACAATACATCTTCATTAAAATACTTATTTTGAATTCTATGGCCACGGGTGTGAACTGTTTTCGGAAAATTAATTTCGCAAGAATGACTTAAGAAATGAATCAAGTCTGCATTTAAGCAAATTTTTATGGCAATGTGTAAATTTAAAAGACAATATTTCAGAATGTACCTAAGACATAAGTCATTCCTACTGAATATAGTATAACTACGACCTATTATTTAAATTTTAAACGAGCATTAAAATTTAAGTAACTAAATTTCTCAATGACTTACGATTACCCGACCAGCCACCTTTTCATGTTGCCTCTCTTCCCAAACGTAAGGCCCAAAATCAGTCAACAATCGCCCCTCCGCCATTTGCAACGTAAACAGTCTAAATGACTTGTTTGCGATTGTTTGCATCCATTGTTGCCGTGTTTTGCAGGATTAAATGGTGTAAACAATGTCATTGACTACGAATCGAAGGCCGATGTCGTTTGGTCTAAATTTTCGACAAATTACTTTGACTGCCCGTGTTTCATTATCGTATGACGGGCAGAATTTTAAGAGAATGCAATTTCATTCTAAGTCACCAATTTATCAAATCGTTGAAATATTTAAAATTTTCTTCAAATTTCCTCACTTTCAAACGATACAATGACTTGTTTGGTCAAATTTTTTGACGAAACATTTTGACCGTGGGATGATAGGCTTTAAGATGATACGAAAGGAATCTACAGAGACAAATGATAAAAAAAAGAAGGCTCAATCAACTTTCCAATTGCAAAACCAAGGTCTATCCTCGCCATAAACGTTATTGCGAATGAATTTCTAAAAAGTAGACATCAGGTTGTCCTAATAGAGTATATACCTTGAAAAAGCTGGGATTCTTGAAGTGGTTAGCCACACCACTACGAGTTGTAGAGGGAATTTCGAGAGATCCAATACCGACTCCAATACGAGTGACATCCGAGCTAAAGTTTCAAAAAACAACTGCTTCACACCACTGAAAAATGAAACTGAATGATTTAGTGAATTTCTTTGGAGACTAGAAAACGTTCTCCCAAACATATCCGCAAATAACCGAGAAAAGGGCTCCGCGGTGCCAATAAACGACCCTTCGCCGTACGCCCAACCGCAGTGCAGGGGGCGGGGGAGTTGCAGCCGTGCGACACCAGCTGTGAGTTGGTGGCCTCTAAGAGGCAATAATCCTGTGTGGTATGCATGCTGTCTCCGTTAAAAGTTTGCCTATTCGTCAGTAGGATATGTCAAGTTGCTAAAAAGCATACAGAGATACGCCCATTTCCTTCAATAAGTGTATTTAGTAAATAACTACAAAAAAGTAAGTAGACTGCATAAAAAACAAAGATAAAAAACGGTTTCATCTAACTGCATCACTTTTTATTCCAATTCTTTACCCATAAAGGCTTAGCAAGGGCTTGATTTTGAAGATTTCGTGAGAAAATTGAGTGTAGACCATTTTTGCAAAATTTGTCAACTTTTACCTCATGCAAATTGTTAATTGTAGAGTACTAAGGAAAATGCTTTGCATCATCGCATGTAAATGTCTTTTGGTAATATTTATGCAAAGTTTCAGCTTCCTGGCTTGAAAAAAATCACTTTTTGACTTTTGGCCAGGTTTTTTCGATTATAGCCCGCTGTGCGACGCGACGATTCGAATTCATTTCAGCTCTACTTTTCAGTTCAATTCTGAAGATAACGTCAAGAGTCACTTCAGGGCTCACCTGGAGATAAATATCGAAATGTATTGAAAACAATGTCGAGAAAATCCTGAAACATCGAAGGGAAATACCAGAGTAAACTATCAACAGAGAAATACTGGGAGACCTGCACCTGGAATCCTTACAAACATATGTCTGCCAGGACATCGCTCTTATGCCCTATAAAGATAATTCCCGTACCATAAGACACTATTTATTTACTCAAAAATGCATTTCAAAATCGGCCACGTATTACTATAATCCGAGGGTAAATACATGTTTTAACGCATCCGATTTTACGTTTCCTCCGAAGGAGCTCGTCTTTTAACCTTCACCGCTGATTGTTTTGTGGCTGACTGCGAGCTTGGGGTGCATTCTCCATGCATTTTTTGTTTCTGGGATTTTTTTACGATGAATAACTTAAATATTGCAGCTAATTATGGAAGTTAACACTCCCATTTTCTCCCTAAAAATTGAAGCTTTAACGGATGTTGATCAGAATATTTTTCTTATAAAACCTAACCCAAAAAATCACAATAGGTCGTATTTATCTTATCTTAATAATAATCACGGTCGTCCTATAGGCTGGAAACCCCGCTAATACACTCCATGTCAGCTTGAAACTATCGCGATATAAATTTTTCTTGTAACGATAGAGTTTCGTGAAATGTCCGTGTCTACAGCGCGATTCTAGATACTGAAGACGGCGGGAGACGGGCAATTTCACAGGACGAGTTTTGGCAGTCTTTCAAATCGATCTTTTGTTCGATTTACACATACATATGTACGCATTGTAGGTACATGTTCACGTCGCCGCCGCAGTCAAGCCCAGTCGAACACGTTACCACATAATATTACCCCAAACTCCCCCCCTCCCCGCCCTTACTCCCCCTCCCTACCTCCCAGCGCCCCTCCCCTCTCTCACACCAAACGTTGCCAAGGGAACGGGAATGCCGACGGGAGCGGATTCCGACACGGACGCCACCAAACGCGGGGTTCGAACTTAAAACACAGCGCACGCAGAACGCGACCGATTTCAGGAAATCCAGAAGAGTGAGGATGTGAAGAAGAATAGGGAAGTAAGAAGAAGACGACAAGAGAGCGATGAAGAATAAGCAAGAACAAAAGCAGAAACGGGGAATATAAGGGAGGAAGACTAAAGAAGCGACACGGTTTTTGTCACAGATACTCGGGGGATACACTTCCCACTTCATCAAAACCGGCATACCACAAGGGTCAGTACTAGATCCAGCCCATTTTAATGCTTAAACGGAAACTTCTTACTTTCCGGTCTCATTAGTGGAGTGTAATGTAATGCTGACGATGTTTGATGATGACGTTACCACCGTAACGGTAAGCGTAAGTTTCCCACTTCATGAAAACCGGCGTACCACATTGGTCAGTATTAGATCCAGCCCATTTTAATGCTTTAATGGAAACTGCTTACTTTCCAGTCTCATTAGTGGACTGTAATGTGATGCTGACGATGTTTGATGATGATGCTGCTGCCACCGTAACTGTAAGCGTAAGTTTCCCACTTCATCAAAACCGGCATACCACAAGGGTCAGTACTAGATCCAGCCCATTTTAATGCTTAAACGGAAACTGCTTACTTTCCGGTCTCATTAGTGGAGTGTAATGTAATTTTGACGATGTTTGCTGATGACGTTGCCACCGTAACTGTAAGCGTAAGTTTCCCACTTCATGAAAACCGGTATAACACAAGGGTCAGTACTAGATCCAGCCCATTTTAATGCTTAAATGAAAACTGCTTACTTTTCAGTCTCATTAGTGGACTGTAATGTAATGCTGACGATGTTTGCTGATGACTTTGCCACCGTAACTGTAAGCGTAAGTTTCCCACTTCATGAAAACCGGCATACCACAAGGGTCAGTACTAGATCCAGCGCATTTTTATGATTTAATGGAAACTGCTCACTTTCCAGTTTCATTAGTGGACTGTAATATAATGCTGACGATGTTTGCTGATGACGTTGCCACCGTAACTGTAAGCGTCCGAACAGACATATACGCCAAATGGTGGAAAGCCCCATAATCTACGCATAGAAGACGAACAAACAAACATTCATTTTTATTTATACTAGAAGATATTGCGTACTCTTCAGCTCGGATCACGTCCTACCTCTCCTCATCTCATCCATGAAGCACATTTTCTTATTTCCTTCCCTTCTCCCTTTACTCAGCAATCTCCGTTCAGTCACAGCCTTCTGCATTCTTGTGACATTCCCAACACGTTCCAGCCACCTGCTCTGCAGAGTATGCGCCTCCTTCTAATATAATCCAACATATTTCTCTCCTCTACCTGTCCATCGCACTTTCTCCATACTCCTCCAAACCCACATCTCAAACTCCTATAATCTATCTTCATCCTATATCGTCAAATCCCGTAGAGAGTACCTTCTGGGATTCTTTTTGTTTGTTCTATTTAAAAACAAATCACCCAAGTATATGTGTATGATTTGTTCCTTAGTTGTCCCTCTGTCTCCACAATGTCCACTAGGTCTGATCCTAATCAATTGTATTTTCCAGGGCATCGCACCACAACATATAATAAATCATTTCTTGTAACAGCTTGTCACATATGGAATAAGATGCCAACTGATATTAAAAATTGCACATCTGTTTAAACATTTAAAATGAAATATCATGATTATTTACTTTCCCGGGAATAACATAAGTTACTCTTATTATTATTTTTCAAATTTGTGTTCATGTTATTATGGTTCCTTATTTACTGTAGCATTTTGCTATTTTTTAAGTTATGAATACATGAGTTTTTTGTGTTTGCCTTTTTTATTACGTAGGTACATATATTTGTTATGTTATGAAATGAGAAGACATTACATATTGAGATTTAAAAAATAATGACAAGTTTGCCTTTTTTGTAATTTTTATTGTGCCTGCAAACTGCATTATTATTATTTTTGTTCTTATGGATTTTTTCCTGAACAATAAATATTTTTCTATCCATCTATCTATCTATATCCTTACCAAGTTTCTTCATCATTCATATGCTTTATATAATAATGTTAGATGGTGCGATACATTCTTAACAATTGGATGATATGCCTAAATCCACAGTCAAAAATTGCCCAGAGCCATAAGTTGTTGAGAGTTCAGAACACTCTGTGACCCTCGGCAACTGAACAAATTTATTCCTCCTATCAGCTCCCTCTGTCTCACAAGGAACACACGACCCTACCCCTACCCCTAACTTCCAACCTCCGCCACGCCCCCTAACGAGTCGAAGGGGAGACTGCCCCCTTGGCAGATAAGATTTACGCGTCGACTTATTTCTCGTCATCACTCTCGCTTTTAACGACCTCCCACCTCCACGAATGTCGTCTCTTACAATCCAAAAAAGAGGAAGAATTGTAAAATGACGTCGAGTAACCTTTTGTACATTTGCAAGATTCAATGAGAAATCCTTCCAACTTTTGCTACAGCATTTTATCTACCTGCTGAATCTGGAAAGATTCGGTCTCTCCAGTTATCTACCGCGAACTTCCATACTTGTTGGGACAATAGTTTCGCCGGCACGGCGTTGCAGTCGGCGTCTTCAGGTGAATTGATAATTAAAAATGCATTTTTTTTGTAGGGGGGGCCTTCGACAGGAGCCCGGTCGCTTAGACCTCCATAGTCCATTGTGCCAACCCCATGCTTGTCTCCCACATGCAGACAGGGGACAAGTAGCGCCACGGTGAAGGTATAGGTATGTATGGTCACGCATCCAACCTCCGTCCGGGCCCAACATTGCTTAAATTCGATGATCTTTCGGGAACCGGTGTGCCAATGTGTCTGGGCCCTTGCCCATTAAAAATGCATACTGTTTGGTGATGCAAATTTTGCCAAATGCATACAGGTCCATAGATATACATCCGATGCGAAGGACTGAGGGTTATATTTGACAAATAATTCATTTCAATATACTACTCAAGTTAGGATGAGAATTCCGCTACTGTCGGGATATCATGGAGACTCGGGATAGAAATCCAGCACTATTTAAATGACAATCAACAATCCATGTCATCGACTTCTATCTCATTTGGATGAAGGAGGTCACATATTAAAAATGAAGTCACGTCACTTTTCGTCTTATTTGTGATATGCGATTGTAGGAAAGTGATTCTCGTCAACATATCGTGTGTGCAGCGACATTAGGAACACGTTACAATATTATAAGTAAAAAGCGGAGTTGACTGAACACTTCCTAAGGACTGGTATAGATATAGCAAAACTTGGTGGCACTCACCAGCGGAGGATTAAAGGACACTGACCGTAAACCAAGCGTTAATGAGTGGGAAAAGTTATCGAAGGACTCCCGTACGGTCCACTGGAAAAAGGCTCGGCCGCTTCCTCCCACATCTAATGTATGCTTTCCTCTCCTTTGCGTCATGTTCTTCACTAGCGAGTGCCACCAAGTTTCGCTACACCTATAGTTAGGGTGCAGTAGATAGGATTATTTTGGGGAATGGAATGTGGGTAGAGACAAATATAGCATCGTCGCTAGCCTGCTTAATTTATCGAGAAGAAATCATTTTGACGTACATACCGTACGAAGGATGGAGTAGCTAACTGCATGTAGTGCGTTCCCGACATTGCTTCGTGAAGTGATCGGGATTCCAAAGAAAACTGTTCACCACAGCCGGGATTCAAACGTGGGCGTTATGGATGAGAGGCCATTTACTTTCAATCCTTCTCCCCAACTTGCAATTAGAATAATTTCCAATCCTTCCCGCCTCTCTGGACTTTCAAGGGCGCCGTAAACGGTGTGTTCGCCTATAATTTACTCTTGGTGGTTGTCCATCCCATAGAATTATGAATATATACTCTTATGACTGTTGCTCACGGTAAAATTTTGGGTAAAACGTTTTATAAAATCGACTAATTTTATAAAAATGAGCTTGCTAACGATAAAACCGTTTGATAAAACCTAGTTTTATAATACGTTTTACGGAATAGGACAGGTTCTATTTCCATAAAACCGTTTTATGCAACAACCAATTAGACGTTCCGCTCATCGCGTTGATAATAATCTCGTATCCATGGGACGCCAAACAAGGAAGAATGTTCTTCTTGTTGTTAGAAGAATGAATTAGAGCCTTATCACCGTTGAGTGTGATCAGAAAGTAAGTAAATAAACAATACATATAGTTATTAACCTAACAGTCATTCAAAAGAGAGTGCATTTATCACTTCACGTGTTCGCAAAGCGTCTCATAGATGGCAGGAGATTGCGGTTTTATGAACAGTTTTACCGTGAGCAAGCAAGCAGGTACGTTTTACGTACGATTCATAAAACTTTCAATAAAAATGTTTATAAAACTGTTTGATGGAAAATTTTACCGTGAGCAACAGTCATTAGCTCCATCCCAAGCATTTTTTTGAGACGGGAGGGATGGACGGAGAAACGGTCCCAACAACGTGTTTCGCTTGCATGTGAAGTTGTTCGCAAGTGCTCAGATAGCATTAATCCTCGGAAGGATACGGACCACAGCAAGGATGCATACGGCCCCGCCGCTACCGATGCCGGCCAACGGTTGTCAACGAAGGGGGAGGGGGATGGGGAGGAGGTAAAGAAATCACCGGAAGCGGTATCGTTAGTTTATGTACAACCCCTTACTCCAAAAGGGATTGGCGAGATGGGTATTTATGCATGTAAATCCATACATAAACCTAAGAATGCCGATGTTTAAACCTCAATAAGTCAATATCGTGAGTTACTATTGCATTATAATTTTATCTCCTATAACTTAAGTTTTTTTCTATGTATTACGTAGAGTTCTCCAGAATTTCAACACGAATATATTTTTTATATTCGTAAAATATGTAACATGCATTCGAAATTTGAAGTTACGATATATGTAATTGTTAATTTCATGCTTTATACTATTCATTTTAAATATTTTTATTTTCACTTGTTATATTTTTTAAACAAACTTTTAGCTCGGTTTTCCATCTTGGTTTTGTTTTTTTATGTTGATTTTGTTACTAAGAGGGAGAGTTTGTTTCTGTGTTACCATTGTCGCAGTGAGAAAAGTTAATCCTTTGAGGTACTAAATTTATGATTGAAAACTTTTTTATCTTTGTAGCATTATAATTATTATTAACTGTATTCTTTGTATTGTACTGTAGCCCTGAAGAAGCCTCATTAATAAAAAGGCGAAACGTCTTGGCGGAAAAAGGATAAAGTTGAGTTTCTTAAAAAAGACATGACCAATCCTCCATGAATTAACCAATGTATTTACTATTGCAGTATTTGAGGTGACCTAATTATTTATCACCTGACGATCCATTAGGCTATAACAGCACGCCGGGCGGTAGTCTAGTGTGCGGAAACAGTTTTTTTTTTAAATCATACCCTCACATCATTATGGCTTCCTATTATGTTTTTGTTAGTTATTTTAAATATCATCCGCAGGCGGCTTCGCGTCGAGTATCTCCGGAGAAAGTGAAGTGGGTTTAGAAGAAAGGGGGATGGGCAGGAGAAGTGGGAAGGGAACCTTCAGTTTCATTGAGAGGGCACCCAGTCGATGCAATACATCACTTTTTAAAGGGTGCCGACTCCGTGGGAGAGAAGTGCATCCTGGGAAGGCGTATGGAGCTTACGAGACCGGAACTGTGGGAACTTCCAGTTCCGGCTGCGTCTTGGGAATGACGAAAGGGAAGGTATGACCTTCAATTGCCCCATCTGCACACAACGCATAAGTAAACACATGTTTAATGTACCCGACGTTAACATGTTCATGTTTTTTTTTAATACTGCGAACATTTGTGGAAACTTAACCGCGTTCATAACTCGCAGCTACAGTTATAATGGCGATCGCTGATTTATTTTACTTAGCTTCTAGAGCAGTTTGAAAAGAGCTTGTTTTTTATGTCCGCAAAAAAATGATTTTCCCTACTTCCAATCTCTTTAACGGCAATATGGACAATCGGGTGTACTCATCGGATCCTAAGCATTACTTGACATGAGCGTAAAATTTTGGTTGACCCTACAATAAAAGCAAATATGACGGCGCATAAATTGTGTTTTATGGCAAAATATGCTAAACATAGCGTAAAAAATCTCCTCAAAAGTTTTTCCCCAACTTAAAAATCCGAGGAGCAGAAAAAATACGTTTAAAGCATCCCAACTGCACATTAAAATCTAGCGATACCAATCTCTCTACTGCTGCGAACATTATTTAAACATAATAACTAATAGTCTTTGTTGATAAGATTATAGATTACCATTTAGAAAATGCACCCATATTGAAAGTTATGTCATAATAAAAAAAACGAGTTGGGTTACTCTAGCTGATTACATCTGCACGCATTTTCAGCGTAATCTTCTATTGAAACCACTATGTTCCCAATGACAGACAGCTCCTCACTGAATTCAGCATTTTTTATCGAAAGAACTTAAATTTACTGACATAATGCAACAGTTTGCACAAAAGGCTTGACGCGGTCAAAAAGAACCTTTTCGTCAAATCAGTACCTGCCAACCTAAAACTAATAAATGGCACATCGAGAATTTGGCGCTAGGGAAATTGAATTGTTTTAAATCGCGAGCAAAATTAACTGATCTATTGAGGGTGCTTTCCATTCGCTCTGGTGCGCACTTCGTAACACACAACAGCACACTTGCCTTCCATTAGTTTACCAGACCCTGCGTACTAGGTAGCGCACTTCAAAACAGGGGCGTTACTTTGTAATCTTACTTAAGTGAGAATACGTCATAAAATGTGGAAAATTACGTTATTTTTCGTAGTTCATCTCCGCCACCCAAGCGGCGTGACCATCTTCGGCTCTCAAGCGGTGAACTGCCGGTCTATTTATTTGAATCATCAGCTCTTTCGACTCTTGATCCGTATCTTTCGACTCTTGATCCGCTTCATTCGACTCCGCATTTCATTAGTTCCATCTCACCTGTCGTTAGGAACGTGAAATGGAGCCATCATCGGAGCTTGGCTGATCGTGAGCCGATCATTAAGAGAGCGACACGGATCTCCCGCCTTCCCTCAAAGAGTCACTAAAAAGGTGAGATTACAAAATAACCCCCCAGATCGGGAGCAATGTTGATATTCGCTAAACAACAAAAGAACGTCGATAACCGCATCCGTGATTGTGGTCAAGTTCCGTGATTTGCAATAAAGGCGGCAAACATGCTTATATTATAAAGTTTATAATTACTCAGCGACAAAATGCTCACGTTTTCAAATACTTATGTAGGCGAATTTAAACAACTTTAAACCAAACGTCCGGCCGTGACTGATGTTCATGCTACCTACCGGTAGGTTACAAAACATTTCGTCAGCGTACATAGTTCCATTGAACGTCGTTCGTGTGCGCTAAAGTCCACTGATGTGCGTTAACTTCAACACCTTGAATTAAAAGCCCCCAATATTTCAGTTTGCGTAAGTTTTAGCAACAATGATGCGCAGACGGGGAAGGTAGTTTAGGGGAAAAGAACATTTAAGTGCTTATAAAAACATCACAGCGGATAAAAGTAATTTTGCTAAACACTTAATATGTAGCAGCCACAGGAGTGATTTTACAATGAATATCCTAAAATTATGCAACGACTGCGGCGAATTAGATTCAAGAGAGCAGCTGGAAATTTTAAAAATTTTGAATAACCACGACAACACCATCATTAACCTTTACCCTTCCTTTTCCCCTATTCTGGCCTCCGTTTAAAACTTCTTCTCCCTTTCCGTTGCGTAACTACGGAAACAATACGATAAACAGATCTCAATTAATGCCTGATGATGGTGATTATTCACTGAATCCCGGGTCGCTTAATTTAAATAAAAGCGGTATTAGTAACAGATATTCATCGACAAACATTGGAAGGTAGTCTGTATTGGAGAGCGACAAGGTGGCGTTCGGCGCACTTATTCACTCCCACACAATGTTTCCTCCACCATCTCTCCACACTTCACTTCAATTATCCTCGATTGCATAGATTAGGCTCCCATCTGGCTCCTTGCCTTGCTGGCGTGAGGTTTCCCTACGGTTGCGAGGCCACCCCTTTAATTACTTGGCAGCAACAAACGCCTAGGAACGTGCCGCCATATTTCATAGAAAAATAGGAATATTCAAGTGATTTTAATGCAAAAGACGCGTAGGTGATTTTGATGCCACGATAATTGGGTATTTTCCAAAATTTTAAATTTAAGTTTACAGATCTTTATATGTTACTAAAACTCGAACAAGCTTGCGGAGTGAAAGTAGTTTTAAAATTGATTCAATATTAATTGAGATATTTAAGATTAAAATAGTCGAAATTTCAAATTTTTTTACGCCGCTGCGAAACGAAATCTGATTGGCTTGACGTCATTTTCGCTGAGCGATAGACGGATGTGAGGGAGAAAGTGAGTACCTGTAGAAGATCTACCGTATATTTAAAGAGTTTTCATTGTAAACAAAGACTATGGCGTTCAATGGTTTTATTAAAACCACAAAAGATAATTTACCCAAAGTGGATATGTTTATGGTAGGCGTTTTAATGAAGAAGGACGAGCGATTTAATGCTGCGGAAATTCGTTGAGCTTAAGTCCAAAACATTTAAGTATAAAGTTTGCTTTTAAAATCGTCATTACTGTTTTATATCATGTTTGATACATATAATTATGTATTTGGTGTATGAACTTTATTAACTGTTTTTCCAATACACTCATAATCATTATGATACTCTTTCTTTATCGAAGTCCATATCAGTCCATGCAGCAGTAAACAAACAGTATCTTAGTAACATATCAACATAACACAGTACTCGCCAAATTTTTGTGCTGCCAATACTCGAAATACCTAAAACGTTAATTTTTTATTTGCTAATTAGTGATTGTTTGTAGAGGAGGTTTCTAGAAGTGGCTTATCTGCTGTAGAAATGCCTAAAAATAGATTCTCATCTCCTAAATGTCTATTCAGTGTTTAATTTAAGTGTTGTTATATTATAAAGCTTCTCGTGAGAGTTATGGTGATAATGCTACAGGATACGTCCAAGTAAAGAGAGACGGACCACTGTGCACAGTCATTGCAAGAATATGTCCAGAACACAAAGTGCGGAGTAAAGCATACATTTTTACGGGTGGACATTGAGGAATCCAAGGAAGAAATTTCAATCATTCAATGTCGTGGTGGCGTGAATAAATTTCTTGTTCGGTGTTTCAACCGATGTATTCGTGCATTGTGGCACAAAACACAATCTTTATCCCTTACTTAGATGCCATTTCAAGGCATATCTAGAAACGCGAAAACGTCAAAAACTAATTTCGCCGCATTTGTTTCCACCGTAAGCATAAGGAAACGCCTGTGTCTAAGTGTAAACAGCGAAAATGACGTCACAGACCATTCGGTTGTTTTCGGAGTGTGCTCGGGAGCATTCGTAACCTTCTACTTTCTTTTGCTTTTAAAACCGAAATTCATACAATTTGATAAGAAAAATTTTAGCCAATGCAATAAGTTCAAGTAACTGAATCAGAATATCGATAGTTTGAAATACGTGGAAAATACCCAATTATAAATGAAGCCATAGCAACCTATAAACAAATTCAATCTCGAATAATACATGTCTTGAGTACCATTTTTGAATCTATGAAATACAGTTAATCCGTAGCTTTATTTCTTCGTGGCGATGGGAATATATTTATGCATCATTCCCGAATTTTTCCTGCTTTTGTTTTTTGTCCTTTTCTTCTTTTCAAGTTTTTTTTCGTCAATTTAATTAAGAACAGTGGTGGAGAAAATTCAGAGTAAATATTTTATTTCGATAAATTCCACCTTTTCTCTTTCTTCCCCTTTCCTGCTCATCCAACACCCATCTATCAAAGGGCTTCAGCATCTTTCTGTGAAAGCTTTAAAGTGAAAAAAAAACATCGTTCACAATTTTCATGAATGCTCGTAATTTACGTTATACAGTCTTTTGTTCACAAAATTGATACCAATGCACAGGTAAAACGAGTTTATTTTTTTTAGTAAAAAGAGATGCAAAATGATTGTCTAGACTTTCAGAAGTGGTCATACAATTCGAAGCGAAATTCAGCTGGGATTTTAAACGAAGAAGAGGTTCTCGTCCCCCCAGTCTACGGTGTAGCACAGGGGACGTTGCTGTGCATGATATTATGGCACAGTCGCGGAGAATAAACCAAACATTGACGCTTTGGAACGTCTGAAGTTTAACAAATTGCAGCGAGCATATGGGATCCGGTGCAGAAAGACTTAATCCGGGAACTTAATTAAATACAAAGGAAAGCTGCGCGATTCGTTCAAAAACTGCTACGGGCGCACAGACAGCGTTACACAGATGTTAAACGAATTAGGCTGGGAGCCGCTAGAGACTCGGAGGCTGCGCGCTAGGCTTAGATTACTTGAGCAATTGAGAATAGATATCTTGAAGAGCGACACGGAGAACATCATATTAGAACCCCACTATATTTCCAGGTTCGACAGAAACGATAAATTAATATATATTAATATTTTGCCGAACGGATAGGTATGGGAATTCGTTTTTCCCCCGAACAATAAGGGACTTAAATAAATGCAAGGAGTAATTTCATTAGAGCGTTTCCTTTTTATATGTAAACGGTTGGTGTCCTAACACCCCCCGCCACACGCCTATTGAGGCGGCTTGCGGGGTAGTATGTAGATGAAGATGAAATTTTCCATTCATTGCGATTGCACAAATGATGTGGTACGCAGTCATACGCGCGGGTGCAAAGTGGTACACCGAAGACGGTGAAATCCTCCATGAAAAAATTCATTTGACTTGACCGGGATTCGAACCCGGATCTCCCAATAGCCGGTCAGGTGGGTTAGCCAGTTAAACAAACCACGCATGATATTGTACTCTTCGCAAGGCTATTATTTAACCGCTCACGCAAGTTTTCACGATATCACGCAGGGCTTAAAAAAACTGATTATGAGAATATAGCAAATGAAGACTCTCTTTTCACCCTCACGCTGAACACCAAGTCTGAAAGTCAAGGCAGAAATTTTGCCTCTCTTTTATAACTCACATAAAACCCATATTAATTATAGTTAAATTTGGTACATTTCTAAACTTTTTATTTTGAAAAAAATACACTACGCGTTTCACCAATTTTATGGCATCGTCAGGTGTATTAGTTTGTTTACATATATTATATTGCTGTCGTTGTTAGATGCAGAACATTAAATTAGATTTTAAAGAAAAGTTTACATTAAAAAATGACAAAAAAATGAAAAGAAGGGTAAAAAAATATTAACATGAAAATAACAGCAACAAAAATGTACATACAATTCTTAGCAATAACAATGAAATCAAGGGGTGGTGGTATGAGAAAGGTCAACGTTATTATTTAAAAAAAACGTTGATTTTTCATGTTAATATTTTATTTACCCTCCTTTTATTTTAGGTTCATTTCCTTTTTGTAATTTTTTAATGTAAACTTTTCTTTAAAATCAAATATAATGTTCTGTATCTAACAACGACAACAACATAATATACGTAAACAAACTACTACACCTGACGATGCCATTAAATTGGTGAAAAGCGTAGTGTGTGTTTAAAAAAATAAAAAGTTTAGAAAAGTCAAAAAACCTTATTATAATGAATATTTAAAAGTTTCTACAAAGTAGAGCCTGAAGTTGTGAATTTTATTCAAATATAACCATTTTACGCATTCGAATAAATTTAGTGCACAAAAGACTGTATTACGCAAACTACGAGCTTTCATAAGAAAATTGTGAACGAAATATTTTCACTTTACAGCTGATCTTTACGGCAGCTAATATCATTTTCATTAGACTATTCATTTCACTATACATTTCACGCCTTATAAGAGTAACACAAACTTTATTTTTCCCAACGACTGTACGGCCTATTTATTATATGGGAGGTGGTGTAATTTATTTTGGTAGAAAAAAGACGTAATATACTTTATAATCGTTAGGCCATATTTGGACTTCAGTTAGATACCATTGGCTTCATATAACACCCACGGCTAACTTATAAGAGTGAGATAGAGAGAGAGAGAGAGCAAATGTTGGCAAGCACCGACAGGATTGAAGCTCACCAGTTAACGTTTGTATCGGAATGCAACTCGTCGTTAAACCTTAACGGTTATTTCGGGAATGCTTTGATAGATTATTCCATTTTACGGTTCACCTCTCTGGAGCCGATTCCAAGGTAAGAACCGCCACCGCATTCCCAACGCTCCAGCTGGAGTTAGGCCAACAATTGACGTGCATCGACGACTCGTTGGGAAACGAATGCGCGCCAACCGCACGTCAATTTTTTCTTTGCGCTACAATGAAAACAGTCTAAAGTCCATCTGACACCTGACTAAAAGCGTCAATCAATGTTTAATTTATATTCTGATATTCTTATATGACAGAAATTTTCTTTTCATTCGTGGTTATTTAATAGTGCATACAGTCTGCAACAAATATGCTTTAACCTACAGCACTTCGGAGGAATCCATGAAATTTACAGGGAATCAGAAAGAATCCATAACCTTCTCTTAACGAAATTAGTAATTTCTCGAGTCAAATACTCCACCTGTATCGCTAATTTTTTTCTATATTGTACTGTATTGTAATCTATATTGTAGGTACTGTATTATTTTTTTCTACTCAAAAGGAGAGCTACTCCTAGAGCAACAAAGATTATTATTATTACTAATTTTTACAATATTTTATGAGTATTAACTAAGATGAGCAAGTGTTTGCCTCCGGAAACAATCCACACAACACCCCTATGACCCTTATTTGAAAAAAATCATTTTTACGGATTCAACGGCATCACTCCTGTAAATTAATCGTAGGAAATTGAAAGCGTGCTAAATATGATCGTATTAAGGAAAGGGTTTCCAACAACTAAAAAAGACACCGATCCACAAGGCCCTGCTGCGAAAAAACTTGTCGGTCTTTGCTTTTGCGTTTAAAGAATAACATCTCATTGAATTCAACAACAGTTACAATATCATGGGGACTCGAACTTAATCTGAGCAAATGCACGGTGGTACATTTCTTGCGGAGGTCGTCCAACTATCCCCATGTATGTGCTGTGGATGGTGTTAACATAAAGGCGACAGATGAAGTTAAGTATCTGGGAGTTACGATAACTTCGAACCTATCGTTGGGAATACATATAAGAAATATTTGTGGCAGAGCTCGGAAGAAGCTAGGATTCGTCAAGCGTATTATGGAAAGATTTTCGGATGAAAAAGTAAAAGAGAGGTGCTATTTCGCACTCGTCTGGCCACACCTTGAATATGCAGCGAGCATATGGTATCCGGTGCAGAAAGACTTAATCCGGAAACTTAATTAAATACAAAGGAAAGCTGCGCGATTCGTCAAAAACTGCTACGGGCGTACAGACAGCGTTACACAGATGTTAAACGAATTAGGCTGGGAGCCGCTAGAGACTCGGAGGCTGCCCCCAAGGGTTAGATTACTTGAGCAATTAGGAATAGATATCTTTAAGAGCGACACGGAGAACATCCTATTAGAACCCCACTATATTTCCAGGTCCGACAGAAACGATAAATTAAGAGAGATATTCTGCCGAACGGATAGGTATGGGAATTCGTTTTTCCCCCGAACAATAAGGGACTATAATAAATGCTAGGCGTAATTTCATTAGAGCGTTTCCTTTTTATATGTGCATAGTTGGTGTCCTAACACCCCCCGCCACACGCCTATTGAGGCGGCTTGCGGGGTAGTATGTAGATGTATCATCAATTTTGATTTTAAATTTTGGTTACAGTTGATTTTCATTTATATCTTAAGCTAACCCAACAATTGAATCATGGGCTGAGAAACCTAAAGGCAAGTTAGTTTAACTAATACAATAAAAGACTCTCGTAACTTTGTCGTATTCCATATTGAATATTTAATAAAATAAACTTTTACAAACCACATAAAAATCACAAAACTCACGACTCAGGTTTCGGCGCTTAAGCGTAATCATCAGGTGTAGGGGTTTCATACAGGGGTTTCCAGTCCCTTAAATACAAAATTGCTGGTGAAGGGGAATGAAGAGTTGCTGAGGGAGTGAGTAACTGGTGGTTAGGGTGGTGGTTAGGGTATGGGGCCGAAACCAGAGTCGTGAATTCTACGATTTCAAATGTTGTTTTTAAAAGTTTATTTTTTTAATATTTAATAAGTTCATCTAATACTAATGTATTATAAGAATTTCTATGCAACTCTGAATGTTATGTTGTATCTTATCACTACGCCAGGAAAATTTTATGTTGCTGTTGGACAATGTTATATCATATCACTTGACTTGGACAAGTTCACGGCCATGGAGGAACTTAAGGCACTTGTACTATGATCTCTGGTGTGCATGTGAACGAATCTCGGGCCTTATTCGACTGAGGCGAGCGTTTCCTTGGAAACCACGTCGCATAACCCCCCCCGTTTCACTCCCATAATAGCAGAGGTGAGGGGGGGGGGGGAATATACGTTCCTGATTGTTTGCTCCAGTTCCTCGGATTGCCGCTAAGGTAAAGAGGAGCGCATGACTAGGGGACGGAGAACGTATGCATGTATCTATATTCGTTTGGATGTGTCTGCGGCGTGTGCTAAAGAAACACAAGAGAATCGTCGGGGCGCAAAGGAATGCCGACCGGCTTCCTCCACCAATTTCCATCCCCACTTCACTCCCTACCCTTTCCTCCCCCTGCCACCTCAGTCAACAAAGTCTTCCTCAAAATCATCGGTCACGTCTTCAAGCAAAAACATCGCCAATTTGGTTTTGCGGAGAGAACGCCTAAGAACGTGATGAGGAGAAAGATGGAAGCAGGAGCAGATGAGCGAGCAAGAGGGACCGATACTCTTTCATCACTTTGGTAAGCATGATTATGATAGGATGGTCAGCAGGAGTAAATCGTCACGATTAGGGAGCCTGGCCAGCTTTCGAATACGCAAAATTATTTCATCACGCAACTGCGATGAAAAAAAATCCGCGTACATCTGTTCGAGTTAACTCAAACTGTTATTGAGGCCATGTGCATTCTTATCTGTAAATTCGCGCGTCCTCACCATGACGTCACCAACAGTCGAGGGTATTGGAGAAGTCACATGTCCAGCAAGAGGAATGGGTGTTTTCCAGTTCCTTCCAAGATTGAAATAATAACCAGAAAAAACGTTTTTGTAGCGTCCGAATTCCTTCAGGCATTAGGAATAAGCCAAGGTACGCTCCATCAGCCAAGATACTAGGAGAGGAAAAATTGGATCGTTGCGACAACTATTGCGACGAATGTTTCAAATTTCGTGAAACAAAAGTATAACGAAATCCGCATTGGCTGTCAGATTAGGTCAAATGAGTTATGCCTCCTACTACATTCCTTTTGGTACTTAATTATTCAAAGCATTTCATTGTGCTATGACTTTTACTCAAATAAAAATGTGGTTTTCAATGATGACCTTTCTTATATACTGAATACTAAGTTACAACTAGGTAACCCGTGCGAAAATTTCGCACTTTCGCGCTATCAGGGAAAAAGTATGTTAAGGAAACGGTATAATTGGGTTTTAAATAGAGAAGAAGGTGTATCATAAAGTACTTTCCTTATACTTGCTTTCTTGCAAAAATATACAATACATATGAATACAATACAGGCAAGAGAGTTTATCGAAACTTTTAAGTCAAATTAATGGGTAAATTGTGAAACTTGAGATTGATATTGTATTTTTCGTCAGAAGCCAGTGATTCAACGTTTAAAATGATACCTCATTTATCACTGTAGGTACAGTATTAACGGAGCATATACGGAATGACAGAAAAAGACCTTTCTGTAATAATATATATGATGATGATGTGTGGAGTCGATATATATCTCGAGCGAGTAATCGACATGGAAAAATCTAAACTTTTAAGTAAAATTAATGGGTAATTAGTGAAATTTGAGATTGAGATGTATTTTATGCCAGAAGGCGGTGATTCAATGTTTAAAATGATACCTCATTTTCCACTGTAGGTTCAGTATTAACGGAGCATATACGGAATTACAGAAAAAGACCTTTCTGTAATAATATATATATGATGATGAGTGCAAAATTCCTACGTAAAGGTATATACTAAACTTGCGTCACCTCCAACCAGACCTCACCTCATTGAGCACTATTTAAGTACGTCACTATAAGAAATATACGCACAGACATATGTACTGAGTGTATTCTTTTACTTTATTCTTATTCGCAAACAAGGAACCAAATATTTTATACAGACTATCGAAATCTGAGCCAGATTCGTGAAAAATCAGCGAAAGAATAAATTATTCCTTGCTGTACTTTCCTGTACTAAGGACAATTAAAGTCAGCAACTAATTAGAAGGTAAGCTTATAAATAATTTTGACTAGGTATACTATCTGACATAAAAAAAGCTCACTTGATAATTCCAAAAAATAAATCAATCTGTTTTTTTTCCTAAGTATGCGGCAACATTATTTTTGTGATTCGCTATATTAACGATTCAATGTTATACCGTATTTTATTGCAATTTGTATGAATTGTGCAAATTGTTCCCATTAAATATTTGATCAGGCATCCGCATAACAAGTGTTTCTCCATGAAAACAACTGTGGCATTAAATTATTTTTCCTTTTTTATGTGCCGCTATTTTTCTCTGAAAAAGAAGCGATATGAAAAATTCTATTGATTCGCAAGCGCGAATTCCTAAAACAAACTCGTTGCAGCCTTTGCTGACGGTAACAATTGATGAAAGAGATTGGCGGCGTTATTGACAGTCAATGAATCCGGACACACAGTTCAATATGGCTTCCTACCTTTTGAGAAGAAATTTTAGGCATTATTATTTGAGACTTCTAAAATATCAGAAAAGCGAACTTTCAATAATTCAAAATAAAAAGTACTCACGGCTTAAGTCCAAATATTTTCAAGAAGAAAAAGGTTTTCACAACGAACTACCCTGAATGGAATGTACTTACATTCGGTCGCGCTTATGGAGACGTCAGTGACGCGGCATCTTCGGAAAAAACATTCACTACGTTTATCGATAGATCTCAAATCGTTAAGACCGGCTCAGAACGGTGTGGTAAATGATATAGGCAGGCGAGATACATTTTAAAAAGTGAGCCGAGTCAACCTGCTTTTACTGCCATTCTGTGATTTAAAATACATAGATTCGTAGAGACGCTCTTCTTCTTTTTTGGCCGAGGGAAAACAAAATGCGACCGATACCACTCACGGCGTGGTTTATTCTGAGAAGTCAGTTGAGGGAGAAATGTTCAAAATGGCGGCTGAATGAATCGCTAAAATCCGAAATAATCAGACAGCTGAGATCGAAAGTTTAATATCGATATTTTCAGCCCGTGATGATAAACCAGGCGATATATAGATGTATAGATAGACGGATAAACGTCTTAATTGAGGCGAGATAGAGAAGTCCCTTCTTCCATTAAACCCCTATCAGGCGAACATCGGGCGATCTGAGTCAGCTTGCTCCAAAACTTTCAGATCGATGTAATTGTAAGAATAGATTTATCAGAGATCGATTGGTAAAGGTAGTGATTATCGAGCGACAATCTGACCGATTCAGAGATTTTCACCATTGTTACAGGTTACACTAGGCTCGCCAAGGAGGTGGACTTGGAAATCCCATTTTATATTCGACAGGAGAAGAAACGAGACAAGAGACGATCGCGCCAACAAAGGCGCAAACGTAACTATGGGTACCCAAGGGAGAAGATGAGACCAGCCCAGCGATCGCCGCTGCGCCAAGCACGCACGGAGCTTGAATCGGAATGAGGCCATCTGCTAGGACAACTACGAGAGACATACGATAAAAATAAGAAAGAGGAGCTCCTCCCCGAACAGAGGTTTATCCCATTGGTCGAAGAAAGAAGGCATATCCATCCATTACCGAACGGGACATTCGTTTGGCTCCATCGCATATCGATTTTTTTCTTCTTGCGAAGTTCGTAAGCATAGTTTCAGAATTGAATGCTATTATGTGTTACTGAGCTCCGAGTCTCGTTCTGTATATATCAATTCAGAATTCAATGGCCGGTTTTAAATTAGATCGTCACCAAGCGTGAGGATTACGCTCCTGAAAATGCTGGCGATGTCTAAATTTTATTTCCGATAGTTTTCCTTTGCAATTTGTATTGGTTTTCCATAGCTATATACCATGCGTTCTTTCTTTTGTGGCACCGTTTTCTTCTAGTAATGCACATCCAAACAATTCAAGATGCATTTCATTTGACGTAATTGCTAAAAGTAACATGCTTCTTTCGAATGCATCACCTAAAAAACGTAGTAAAACTAGTTTTGTGAGTCGTGTCATACCTCTACGGAAAATATTTTATCATTAAATCTACAAAATTATCAAATTCCAATATTCGGGAGACTTTCTTCCTTAATTATTCCTCTTTGCAAATGCTTAGAGTGATTAGGGGTTGCATACCCTGCCCCTATACCCTGCTTGCCCAGTGGCGGGGGCCCGCCGTTCGGTGGACCAGGTTTAAAATTATTTAAATGAATCAATTAAAAAATAAATAAAATTTTCGACATTTTTTTCCAATTACATGCATCAATGTTTGTAAATTTAAAGGAAAAAAAACAGCTACTCGCATTAGTTCACATTTTACAACCCGCGGTGAATGGGTTAAGGTGGCTTCGGCGAGATAGTTCCCTAGTCATAATGGAGACCATATTCAAATTTTATTTTTTTATTTGAGCGTCTGTAAGAAGTGTGAAATAAATATTGTAGAATTATTGTCGCAAAGATATAGTTATATGTGAAAAAACTCTCAGTAAAAAATAAATAAAGCTACATAAGTCTACTTGAATCATTTTTTTACGCCGTACGGCTAAAAAGCTTTCAAAACGGCAGGTTTTTTTGTGATTCTGTAAAAATTACTTCGGTACCCACAGCCGTAATCTATCCCATGTAAAACAGCTTACATTTATAGACAAAGTGATCGAAAAGTAGTTCGGCAAGTGTTTGATATTTTGATATCATTGTAAAAATGAGTTTTTTTTTCTTTAAAATGAGGCCAAAATCACCAAATTTTAGGTGAAGTGAATTTTCGCTCAAACTACCTTAAATATAAATAATAAAGAGAATTGAATGGTATACAATTATATATTAATTAATTAGGTAAATCTCCTTAAGTAGGATCTGACTGAGAAGTCAGTAGTTCCAAAACCATTGTACGCGATTACTAAGGGGTAAGCAGAATCAGTTGAGTGACAGAAAAATCATGGTATGGTAATTGCAGAACTTGGTGGCTCTCGTTGACGAAAAGAAAGAGAAAGAGTTCGTTGGGGGTTAAGCAGTTGTAGGTGAGCGGACAGAGGAATTGAAATGTCCCCGATAAGGACATAAGAAGGAACCTCCGTCAACTTAGTTTCACCGCAAGGGAATAGATGAACTAACTGTAGTCCATCATCATTCTGCGCACGGTTTTTAAGTACCATAAGGTTTTTTCTGGCAAGTCAAAGCGAGATGCCACTACCAGTAAAATTCAATAAACTTGGCCCCATCGGCAATGAAAATATGGGCCCTTCATCGCACTACTTTTCAAGATATTAGCAAAAATATATAGGAGCCGTTTTTCAAATGGGATTTGTTACGTCTCTTCGCTCCAGAAAGACACAAAAAATACACGGTATGTGGTACTTCTAATGTCAGTTTGCGTCAGAAATGTGAGAGGGTATATGCCTCGTATTCTTCCTCCATTAATACAAAAATAAATTCGCAACTCACAAAATTAATCTTGGTAAAATCGCAAATAAACTTTCGGTATGAAAGGCGTTTGAAGCGTACGGCATGCCATAGTGAAACCCTGTGTTCTAATATTACTCTAATATTCTATAATACCCGCAGTTCCTCTACTGTTCTTACTTTATGCCTCTTACAACTACTAAAATCTTTATAATAAAATTGGAAAATGGTTTCCATTATCATGATAGAAAAATCTCGCCCATACAACCTCAATACCAGATAAGCCCCAAGTGACTTTTAACGAATCAATGAATTTCTTTTATTACAGATCTTATTTCAAATTCGTCTCACTTTGCCTCTCTCGGTTGCTATCAAACCAGTAGGAAAAGGGTGTTTATCAAACCAGGGATAGCTTGCGAGATGACGGCTAAGTTTTGGAAGAAGGTAAGTGTCACAAGTGGTATTCAGCCACTACAATGGAATGGGTATATGAACTGATTTCACCTCCAAGGAATAAAAATATATTGAGTCGTAATGCATCCAGGGCCGTCTTACATATCGTGACGTAGACTTCCAGAAAGGTATTGTTAAAAAGATATCCCTGTTCTTCATACCCCGAGTTTGACTTTTTTAAGTAAATATAAGACATTGATATTCGTAGACAATATTTTTTAAGAAACGAAAACATTAGTGAAGAATTTATTTATTAATAATTGTAAATAATTTGAGCTATTCTATGTTTTCAGAAAGAGAAGCATTTTTTAAGACATAAATAGGAGAATTAGAATTGATTTTATCAGCTCACCGCTTAAAAAGAATATTATTATTTGAAATAACAAGTTATAGAGTTCATAATTTCTCAAGAGAATATCAGTGTATTTTTTATTAGACATAGCGCCATCACTATATCCAATTCAGCTGTTTTTTAAAAGAGCTCGCAAGAGATATGTATATATTCCGAATTCGAGAGAAATGAAGTGAAATAGGAATGCGTCGTGCCTGCGTTAAATAAGACGGTCTTTGATACGAGAGGTCCATTCCTTTTAAGTCCATTTAAAGTCTCATATCTATAAATGGGCGCAAGACGAATTTTTTCGCGAAAGTTAAATGGAAGACAATAGAGGTGATTTTTTAGAAAAAAATGAATCGACCCGCAACAATGTATTTCAATAAAAGATGAGGTGGACTGGGGAGGCGTTAAAAATTTTTCCGAATCCACTCCACAGGCCAATGCTGTCGGCAGCGGTATCTTCTGTGCTGCTTATTTAAGAGTGCCTCAAGATTCTTCAAATTGCTAGCCTTTCCAATCTTGGTCAAGACGTATGAAAGATCGTGAGTATTTAAGGTGGTTCCACCGTAAAATGACTTAAATGTCATTTTATTCATACTCTGTCTGCTTGTAGAAACAGTTGTCCTCTATCTGATATGAACAACAAAATAATAACTTTCCACTTTATTTTATTCTATAGTTGAAGTTGAAATTACATGGTGTTCAATGGGGGAATGAGAGAAACACGGGGAAACATAGTATTTTTCCATAATATACAAATGCCATTTTCGTGGAAAACTGTCTCTAAGAAGGAAATAATCCAGATAAATTGAATAAAAATGGAAGATAGGCATCTAACCACCTTATTTTTCTAGTTATTGAAGAATTAATGCCGTAATTGAAGTCAAAATGCGGTAATTCGTAGAAAATAGCGCTGCAGTCGTCTCCCATGGCTGGAAGAAAGTTCTCATTTAAAGTACATTCGTGGAGTAATCTGCAAATTTTGTTCCTTCCTTTTTGTTCAGGGTTTCTATAGGTAACGCATTTCATCAGTGAAAGCAGGATTTTTTGGACAAAATATAAAAAATGTGGAATTTAGTATTTGTTTTGAATCACACAGTCGCGGCGGAACCTCCTTAAAAACGACCAATACACTTAGCCCAAACCGGTCAACTTTCACGCAAGATTTTTGAAAAACCTGGTCCAGATGGCTAACGTCATATGGTGTTTACGCGTAACCTTAGCGAATTCAACGCGTGACGCAGGCCGAGATTCAATGAAAGTAGCACCAAATGGAATTTTTACTCGAATTCAATAACGAAGGATAAAGGCCGTTTTAGTGGTTTACGCGTCCCTTATTTCAGTACTGAAAACATAACTCAATTAAGCATAGTGTGCTTCAAAATGGATACATACAGTTTCGGATGAAGCCTTCATTGCAATCCAACTCACGGTTTAACTCATGAACGACAAATTGCGCATAATATATAGTGCTTGTTTACCTTTTTCATGCATAGACAATTAATGCTTTTAGTACCATACAAAAAACTCGCTGATTTGTAAAACTCGCACTTAAAATCAATTTTTTAATAATTTTTTTCCAGTGTATGTCGCGCATATGAAGAACTGCGGTTTAGATGGACTGTAAACGCCGTGTGACATGCCACCTAGATAAGCCTCTTCAATCAGTTCAGAGATCAGCGCCAAAAACTCGGAAAACCAAATTCGTAACTTAAACCGAACACGATGCCTTGGAGCCTGTGTTTACACAATGCTCATTTCAGTACGCAGTGACGCTGTCTGGGAATTTGCTGAACTACGCTACACACATAAACCGCGCCATTTTATTTTGGAAATTGCTCTAATTTGCATATAAAAGATTCGAAATAAGCATCAGTAAACCAGTTCCGTTGAACCGATATTAAAAGCCAAAGTTATTAGGGGTAACAATATCTTCAGGAGAAGATAATGCATGGCATGGAAACCATAGTCAGTAGATATTTAATGCATATTTTCTGCGGAATTATGGTGTTTACCTTACCCTCATCATGAAGGAATTCCAGATAAAATAATATCTTATGCTTTTCCGGCGCATGTAATTAACATTATTTATAATCGGGTCAATTCTTCCATTGCTGCCAACGTTTCGACGAAGGAGTCGCTCATCATCTTCAGGGGTGTGTGTCGATAAAGTGAAAAATGGCCAGTGCATATAGTCGAAGTGGCCAGTTTATAAATTACCTCGCCTTTCAGTAAGTACTGAATAAAAGGGTCACTCTGACTTTATACACTGCCCTTTTTTTTCACTTTCTCGACACTCATACCTGAAAATGACGAACGACTCGTACGTCGAAACGTTGGCAGCAATGAAAAAATCGGCCCGGTGGAATACCTGACCAAACTATATAAATTCCAGCTAGTTTGGCCAGAGACTACCGCCTTTAAGAGAAGATGCTCTGTCGAACAAGCTACAGAACACCTCCTCCGCTCGCCCAATTCACGACTGTAACAGGAACATAGCAACGGACCAATCCTCCAGAATCAACCACCCGCGTAAAAATGTACACGTTTGCGCCAAATTTGGGCCAAATTTATGTTTGGATTAAGTTTAGCCCAAACATCGAAAATGAGAGTCCTAACTTCAAATAGCGTCTAAATATTTATACTTAGCCCAATTTACTTAAATTAACTTACTACAAAGTTGTAACACCATTCGGGGAAATTAGGCTGGTTCTGAGCTACTTTCGAAAGCTAAGTCATTTACCAAATTCACTCCACATTTTTCCCAAATTAGCGTTAGCTTACGTGAGTATGTACATGAAAGTTTTTGGAAAATTTATGAATCTTTGGAACAAGTTGAGCAATACCTTTCCAAAATAAATTTCGACCAAGTATAAACATTTAGACATCGGCTATGAGAGTCTCATTGCCGATGTCCGGGCTGAACTTAATCCAAACGTACATTTGGCCCAAATTTGGCGCAAACGTAAAAAAAAATTTACGCGGGCACAGAATCCACAGGATAGTATCCGTGACAATAAAACATTTCGATTTTTTATCATCCTTCCCTTCTTCCAGTTCCATTTCCCCTATTATCTCCCTACTTCATGGCAAGTGTCCTAGTTCATCCCCTTCCACACTTCTCCCAGGCGGCTCACTTGTGTTTAGGTACGTAAATGGATGCACGAACTAGTCGTCCCGTAATTACTAACCCACTTTTCGGAGACGGCCAGGAATTCATTTGGCTACTATCGTCAGATAAAGCGAGTTCAAAAAAAAAACAAGAAGCGATCGTTTATTTCGTCTGGTGCCCCTTATTTCTTCAATCGGGGGTTCACTTCACCCATTTGCAATTTCTCCCTCCTATTCCGGAAGGAAGGGAAATAAAAGGAGATGCGTTTATACCTTATCGAGAGTCGAGTGGGACCGAATTGTTCTGCGGTTCGCCGTGGTCAGCATCTCTCGTCTCCTCCTCCTCCCTTATATAGAGAGAGGGAGAGATACACCTCTCCTTACCTTCCTCCAAACCCACGCCCTCTCCCCGCCCCCCAAAACCCTTTTCTCATTGGAATGCGATGGAAAAGAGAATTCATCCGCGGGAAGACCAGCTATAGGTATAGCGAAACTTGGTGGCACTCACCAGCGGAGGATAAGAGGACACTGACGGTAAAACAAAAGTTGATGATCGGGAAAAGTTATCGAAGGAGTCCCACAGGGTTCTCTGGAAAAAGGCTCCACCGCTTCATCCCACATATCATGTATGCTCTCCTCTCCTTTGATTCACTATTTTCTCAAGCGAGTGCCACCAAGTTTCGCTACACCTATACTTACTGGTGGTGGAATAAAGTAACAGTGACGAGGTGAGCTCATACTTTTGGCATGTGGAATAAAGTGTTGTCGGAGCAAAACGGCTGCAGCCACTACTATTTCGTTCAGACAACTGTTTGAAAATAACATTAGCAAGCAACAGGTAAGTTTCGTGATCGTGCCGCAGCCGCGATCAGTGGGTAAGCAGCAGATACTTTAGTTCTATATGATTACGGCCTTTAGATCTAAAATAAACAAGTCACAAAATCTTTGCTGACTATTTCGCTAACTTTTGATTAGTTTCATTTCGACTTCATCATGGTTAGATTAGTAAAAAAAACTCCTCTCAAATTTTTATCACAACAGCACACTCATTTCATATTTTTCTTCAGCGTAACAGTAGATATCAATGCCCGTTGCAATGTTACAACAGTGAAGATGAGTTTTTTTACAATCTAATTAGAATTAGCTTGTAACGATGAAACTAATTAAAATTATCGAGACGTAAGCAAATTTTTTTTTATGACTTGTTTATTCCTGATTTTAACTCCAAAAGCAGAGAGGTCTATATTGTTTACGACACGTATAAGAGAGGGCGTGTCCTACCCCTTTGCCTTCAACAATCCCCTCGGAGGAAGAGAGAGGAAAGCGAATAAATGACGTGAATTTCTTATTACTATTGGGATGGTGCGGCAGCCGAAATTCCAACCGGCTTCCCACATCTGGGGGCGCGTGTTCGAGGCCCGACAGGGGCGGAGTTTTTCATTTTAATCACTTTAATACCGTCCTTAGGGAAGAGCACTCCAAATCCTCCAAATATAGCCTACGCAGTATGAAGGTCTTAGCGACGCCGTCGACTACTTATGAGAAAAATTTCAAGATGTACGGTTCATCAGTTTGACCGTTATGAGGTATCAACCGGTATGATTTTTCAGACAATACCGAATCAAATTTAATTGGAAAGAGCGTGAAAATCTAAGACGAATTTTTATCAGAAACTATTTGTGAGGGTGCGATAATTTGTATGCAAATGAACGTTGTAAATTGGAATGAAAGAGCCAATGAACGAGCGGCTAGGCGGCTATGGATGCGGCACCATGGCCGACCACCCAGTGGTTCTTTTTTTTTAAACAGATTTAAAAATTTGGATTGCAGAAAAAACTTTCTAACTCCAGCACAATTTTCTAAAGAAAATTTTTCGAAAATGTTTACCCTCCATTCATTGCATAAATTGTAACTAGATTTAAAAATGTATATAATGTGATATAAGCTAAATTTTCAGGTTTAAATTTGTGGAAACGCGACACATGAAATAACTTGACCCTTTGTACATTACACACTTTGTATATTTTTACCGACCATGGTTTCGATATTCAATGTAATTTTCAAGGTTCGTATCTCGTATATTATTCTTATATCAACATACTGAAAAATTAGTAGGATACGATTACGTAGACTCCATCGCGACTGCATTAGTCAAAATGCAAACGAAACTCGGCCTTTAAATTTGATTTTTTTATAAACATTCTGATTCCTTTCATGAAAAAACATATCTATTAAAAAAACAAGTAATGGGTAAAAAAAAGATATTATTCATGAACTCTCTTTTCCAACCGTTAGAGCTGGTTGCAGCTGCAGCGCCATTTAAATTCATTTGCCACATCTTGACTTGCACTTCAATTATTTCAGTAATTTTTTATTTTTTAACTTTTGCCGACGTTTCGGATGTTTATTCATCCATCTTCTGAACTATAAACAATGATGTATGATGATAAATGATTTACAGTTCTGTGGTGGTTGCATAATTGTAAATTTACAGACATTAAATATAAAAATTACATAGACATAGACATTCAAGATTTTTACCTCTAAAGTTAGGTCCTGTTTTTATTTATTTACAATTTTAATTTGGTTGCTTGGATATATTTCTTTGTTGAATAGTTGTGTCCAATAGAAATATATCCAAGCAACCAAATTAAAATTGTAAATAAATAAAAACAGGACCAACCTTTAAAGGTAACAACCTTGAATGTCTATGTCTATGTATTTGTATATTTAATGTCTGTAAATTTACAATTATGCAACCAAAACAGAACTGTAAATCATTTATCATCATACATCATTGTTTATAGCCCAGAAGATGGATGAATAAACATCCGAAACGTCGGCAAAAGTTAAAAAATAAAAAATTATTTGACCTATACTCCGGAAATTTGCACCATGTAAGAAATAAGGTAAGCTGCCTTCTATTTATCTTCATTCAATTCCGTGTGATTTTTCTTAAATTCTCACTAACATTTCTTTCCGCTAAAATGGCATTAAAATAAGATTAGAAAATCTCTCCTCGTGTTTCACCCATTATCACAATATATACATTATCCACATAAATACAAGTTTCATTTGAGAATAAAATTGCATGAAAAGGTATTATTTAGTTTTTCATATCGATGTTTAGTCTGGCATCTGTCAGAAAAAGAATTGAACAC
The DNA here is from genome assembly GCA_963573305.1 of Pyrrhosoma nymphula. Classification (NCBI taxonomy): domain Eukaryota; kingdom Metazoa; phylum Arthropoda; class Insecta; order Odonata; family Coenagrionidae; genus Pyrrhosoma; species Pyrrhosoma nymphula. The sequence goes on from OY754339.1 coordinate 98,544,127, forward strand.
CGACACTTTCAGTCACTTTGCGGTGGGACCACCTTAGAACAAGGCAGTTACAGAACTGAGCGTTTCCATGGAGACGGCTCTGAGCCCCTTCAACCTCCATTCCCCACGGAGACAGAAACAAAAGAGGGGGGGGGGTGTATCGCACCCCCCCACTGCTCCCCCACCCCCACAATACCAAGGGTGATGACGCCGAAGGACTGCCGGGCGGAAGAAAAAAAATGAGAGACGCAAGACCAAAACAAGTGACGGCGAGACTGCATTCCATCGTCCTTCCTTTAAAAACCTGCTATTCGCTCTCGCCGCAGAACGAGAGGACGACGTAAGACCTTTAAGTAATTGCCATCAAAGTGCACTAAGGGAGGAAGGGGAGAGATTGAAAGGAAAGCGATGCATTTTTCGGGTTCCTTAAACCCCTTCATCTTCCTCCTTCCTCTTCTTACTTCCACTTCATCTCTTTCTCCCTCCCATCCGCAATCATCATCATCATCTTAACCTGCCCACTTTTTCATCCCGAGATGTCTCACCGCCCTCCTCCTCCGCTTCCGTCTTCATATTCCTCCTCCCTCAACTCCTCATCTTAAATAGGAGGGTGGGTAACTACCCCCCCCCCCTCTCACCCCCTACCCACACTGCACCGCGCGGAAGGAATGAAATCCATCCCGTTCTCCGTACCTACGTCCTTTCGACAATTTTTTTCCAAACACCGTCCACGCCCTTTCTACATCTACGAAGTACCGTTCAAGCCACCACTAGGGTGTGTGGCACGGGGTGATTCCACACCAGGCATGCAGCACTCGTCCCAGCACAAATCAGAACCTCGCACGCTCCCCCTGGCGCTAGGCGCAGACACCAAAAAGCAGTCAGGAGAACAGTGCGCAGTCCAACCGGAAACTGGGAGAGTGATACGTAAATGAACATGCAGAACAATGCTATAGACACATCTAGTGGTTAATATTACTAATACCGTTAATTTATGAATGCTACGTAATGCTATTTCATGCAGAGAAGAAAATAAAATAATGACGGACAAATCGACCGGTGTGAAGTGTTAGTAATGATTTGGTGTTATTAAGCACAAGTAAAAATTCTACTCTACCTATTGAGGGTGGGAGTTTCATGTGATTGATCTATCGCAACTATTATTATCCCTTATTGTACGTGGGAAAAATGACATTTTTAATCTATCCATTTCCACTCAAACGAGGGCAAAGATTCCAACCTTCTCCTTTCACACATTTTCCAATACCACCGGCGCGGCGCCACTATTTCATTCAATTACGCCGTATTCCGATATGAAACCCTTTTACGAAATCGACATACTACGGTAAATCAGATCATATGAGAATAAAAATATGGAACTAGACTGCAGAACGGACAGATTTAAAATGTCATTTTACCCACGAAAGATAAGAGACCATAACAGCTGCCAATGAGACTTTTAACTAGGTTTATCGATAGGTAGTGTTGCTAGTTAGTTAGTTAATTTACTCCATAATACTTCTTTCATAATCTTTATCTTTTACCTAGCACAAACGGCGCACCGTACATATTTTCAGTATAATAATAATCTCTATGAACCTAACAGCCGTAGCCAATTACTAGGTCTTTATTATATGGACGACCACACACAGCCATAAGAAATATTTGTGGCAGAGCTCTGAAGAAGCTAGGATTCGTCAAGCGTATTGTGGGAAGATTTTCGGATGAAAAAGTAAAAGAGAGGTGCTATTTCGCACTCGTCCGGCCACACCTTGAATATGCAGCGAGCATATGGGATCCGGTGCAGAAAGACTTAATTCGGGAACTTAATAAAATACAAAGGAAAGCTGCGCGATTCGTCAAAAACTGCTACGGGCCTACAGACAGCATTACACAGATGTTAAACGAATTATGCTGGGAGCCGCTGGAGACTCGGAGGCTGCGCGCTAGGCTTAGATTACTTGAGCAATTAAGAATAGATATCTTTAAGAGCGACACGGAGAACATCACATTAGAACCCCACTATATTTCCAGGTCCGACAGAAACGATAAATTAAGAGAGATATTTTGCCGAACGGATAGTTATGGGAATTCGTTTTTCCCCCGAACAATAAGGGACTTCAATAAATGCTAGGCGTAATTTCATTAGAGCGTTTTCTTTTTATATGTAAGCGGCTGGTGTCCTAACACCCCCCGCCACACGCCTATTGAGGCGGCTTGCGGGGTAGTATGTAGATGTAGATGACCATGCCCTGGGAGGATTAAATTTCCTACCCAAGCGGGATTCGAACCCAAATCTTCGGCTTGGCAGACGAGGACTTTACCCCGCCGCCACCGAGGCCGGCCAATATAACTCTTAAATCTCTGCCGACTTATGTAGTTGCAAAATACATTAATACAAGCGGTCCCTATAACATTGGTAGCATTAAATTTTAGTAGTTTTCGGTAGTTTTTTTTAAAGCATCGGACATGATATCTGGTTAGTGTAATGAATAAGAACTTGCCTACCATTCTTAAAGCCCAAGTCTTAAGACCGGCAGTGCCAGGAATTTGAACATTGGGATCTGGATTTATACTTGGCTGACACCTGGGGATGGCATCAAATACTAACAATCAGTCTATCAGATGGGACGTAAACATCAGTTTTCCCTATGGTGCCTGTTGCTAGGAGTAACTTTATGTCGAGACTTGCGCTTAATCTGGCACTTTAGTCCAGTTCTTGTTGAGAAACGGAAGGAACCAATTGCGTCTGTTTTCTTTGATAAATCGTTGTAGTTCAATGCTGAACTCCCAATTTCCAGCACTTTGAGGCATCTTACACGTGATTCTTTATTAGTAGCAATGTTTACAATAATTCCGTGAGTTGACAAAAAAACAAAATAATTTTCATGCACTCTTTTCAATTCTAATTGGAATATAATAACAGCCATCCTTGAGAATCTATCGTGGTAATAAAAATTGCCAGAATGTTTATTGTAATGGGCTCATTTAATTATTTACTCTCCAACCATATGGCTATTTTCACGCATGTGCAAAGGAAAATTGCTACGCAAAACCGCGGAATTACGGTTCTGATCCCCGTTGGTCTCTATTCCCCCCCCCCCCAAGCCCCTACCCCTATTCCTACCCCTACTCCTTGCGCGAAAAAATGGCCCCAGCTGTCGGCAGCCTACCTTAATGACCACAATCACTTGAGGGAATATGTGCACTTAAATTGTTGTACACACGCATATAGACAGGTGGGGATGAAAAAAAATATGTCAGGTGATTTTACCTTCTCCTCGGAGAAAGTCGCCGTCGTTTATGTGAGTCATATTACGGTCGAATGCGCCCGCGGGAAAGTCGGGTGTGGACGTTCCCATTCAACCATTCCCTCCTCTCTTCGACCAATGGAAGGAGAGACTTAAAAATCTTTAATCAATAGTTTGGAACGAGGAACCAAATGAAAGTTAATTAACATTACCATAGTGCATTGGATATGCTAAACGCGAAACTCGCCGTCGTTCATCTGCAAATTGCATTCTTACTGAGATATACGTTGTTGAAGTAGAGTAAAATATTATATCGTACTCTGAATTTATGTCTCAAGTATCAGTAAATAATTAGAGCATTATTTTCCTTACTCTAATTTTCAATATTCTCACAATTCCTTATTGTTTATGCTGTATTAATTTAAATCACAACACATCTACTTTCACTCACACCACATAGTGGAAAATGGTTTAAGCATAATACATGTATCATAACAAACATCGACCAAAATGAATAAGAACACTAACACTGTAAACGACATATAAATTCACAGTGAATATAGCATTTAAAAAAATTAACATTCTCACCTGAAATTACGTTGACGAAAAAAATATGCAATTTGCAGATGAACGACGATCAGATTCGCGATCAGAATATCGAAATCATTTAGAAAATGCAAAATTTGGTTGTTTGCAAAGAAATAGTGTCTACTGTTAGTTCGAACGTAAAATGAAATAATTGTAATTTTCTCCATGTTCAGACCACGTTGGAGGGACCAGGTTGACGCTGTGGCTAGAGTAATGGCTTCCCATCCCGAAAAGCAGTGGCGGAATTACGTAAGTGGAATCCCCATCTCTACTTGGGTACCTACTTCAAGCATAGGCGTATCAAGGGGGCGGTTTTAGGGTTGTAACCCCCCCCCCCCTATTGATAAAAAAGTAAAACTGATGTGTATAACACATGCTAATAGTACACCTAAAGATTACCTTCCATAACCTAATGGGAACACCTTCAAAACGTCATTTTTAGATGTATATTTTTCAAAATTCCCGGACCCCCCGTTTTACATGGTAGGTATGGAATACCCCTCGTACCCCGGGTGGTGACCCCCCCCCCCCTTCAGACGCTTCTAGAAACGCCTTTGACTTCAAGGACAGTAGTACACCGTCCTAATTGTACTAAAGCCCTTCAAATGGGACGCTAGACTGTGTTCCATTTCGTTAAAAGTAGACTAATGCTAACGCATTTTAAGGAAGCACTTTATTAAAAACATATATTTGTAGATTTGTCTCATGTGGCAGTGAATCTGGAACAATGAGAGTAGCAGAGAGGTTTCCAATTCTATTTTTTAGGTTCCCCATCTAGTAAGGTTTCATAAAGCAATCTCTTTAATAGAAGAACTTATTTCTAAGGAAATCGCAGCAGCCATGCCAGAGGCTGGAGTCGAAACCACGATCTACGGAATATCAGGACACTTGCGTCCCCATTACGATCACCATGCCAATCAAAGAACGGAAGCACTTCATTAAAACATATTTGGAGCACGATCTTTTTAATGGCAGTGACGGCTGATCAATAATGACAGCTGCAACTGCAGAGCAAAAAGAGGTTGGAGGTGATGGAAATATTGTATAGTCGAAGAATGTTGAAGATGAAATGGACGGAGGGAATCACCAATCTCTTATTTTTTTACCGACTCACGCAGTCGCTATGGTAACCTCCCTAACAACAATTTAAGGACTTGTAAGGAGAGTTTCGCGATGTGCAACGAGGGCATCTCCCGTCGACGCCCTGAACTTTCTACGGAATAATTGAGCATCGAGACGGCGCACCGCCTTTCGTTCCACCCATCTGTTCCGATCGCGACTTTTATAAGAACCGTTTTCGCTCACGCGCGTCTGAAGGCAGATGTTGCACTCTCTCAAAGGAGTCTCTTCCAAATTGAAAAACGACTGGAAAGGTGTCGTATTTCTTTCAATGCAGCAGGTCTTTCGTCCCATGGGCAGTCGAGGCCTCGGTAGCCATGTTTATCCTTCGCTTCAACTGACCCGAGAATTCAGCGAAGAAAATGTCGGTTTACCGCGATTTAAATGCTTTGAAATTATAAAGGCGTATACGACTGTGGAATCAATAAATTATTTGGTGATGATAATTATAAAAGCTTTAGGAAATATACTAGGGCAGATAGATCAATGTTTCTTTGGGAAAGAACTAAACATAGCAGTGAAGAATAGCATTAGCGAATAGGGCACTCCATAACACAAGAGAAGTGGTTGCAGGTAGCACCATTAAGGTAATTCGAACGGTAAATCACTTCACCTACAATTTGACCTTATTTTAAAGAAAAAAAACTCATATTTCCGTTAAAATATCAAAATATAAACCCTTTGCCGAACTACTTTTCGAGCATTTTACCTGAAAATACAAGCTGTTTTATATGGGCTAGATTACGGCTGTGCGCTCCAGAGGGAGAATATTGAAAAAAATAGGAATTTATAGCACCCAGATTTCGTCAAAAACTAACGATGTGTATTTTGTATGTTTTTTCAACCATTTATAATATAAATTAATCTATTACTCACCTCAGTAATTTTTATAGAATCACAAAAAACCTGCTGTTTTGAAGGCATTTTAGCCGTACGGCGTGAAAAAATGAGTCAAGTTAGAGATTTATGTAGATATATTCATTTAATTACTGATAATTTGGTCATATATAAAATACTATATTTTTGCATCATTAATATAACAATATTTACTTCACATGTCTTAGAGACGCTGAGATTTTTATATATAAAATTCGAGTATTTACTCCATTATGACTAGGGAAATATCTCGCTCAAACTATCTTAAACAACTGGAAAGAAAAAGTACTCAAAATAAAACTGCAGTAATTGTACGGTCCACTTAAATTTTTATTTAAATATTACACTACACGTGTTTCGACGTTTCTTAGGGCGTCATCATCAGGTCTACGCCGACGACGAAGATGACGCCCTAAGAAACGTCGAACAACGTGTAGTGTAATATTTGCATTAAAATTTAAGTGGACATTTCAATTACTGCAGTTTTATTTTAAGTATTAAAATACTGTTGCACCATATAACGCCAGAGACTTTCGAATTTATTTGGAAAGAAAAACACCAAATAGTCTCACAGGAACGCCTTCTAGTGTCAGCACAGAAACCTAGACAAGTAGGAATGAGAATAGGCTGCACGCGTTTTGAGATACGGGCGTGGATGAGAATAGAGAAGAAGGAACGGAAGTGGACCGAAAGGAAGACGAACGAAGAAGCGCTGGGCATTGAGTGAGAGGGGAGGAAACGACTGGAGGAGATTAGGAGGAGGTAGAGTAGGCGGTTGGAAGAGGGAATGAGGGGCGAAGGGATGCTGTAGAGATGATGCGAAGGCCGTCATAGGAGGGATGATGTTAATTAAGGGGTTTAGCATAAACTACGTTACCGTTTTCGGTGATTTTTTAACCCCCTACCCCCTCCTTCGTTGAAAACCGTAGCATATAATAAAACCGTCAAAAATAATCGTGTAATATCGTCCAAAAGTTGTAATGAACACTCATTTCTGTTGTTCGTGGCCCTCAAATTGTTACCACTAAGGCATTTGTATTTATTTAAGGTCTTAAAATTGTTATATGCCAGAAGTGGCAAAATGCCGAGTGTATCTGATAAATGTAAATATAATTTAAGGAATGAGTCAAGCGTTGTAACAAACAGACCAAGATTAACTTTATACAAACGTTGCTTTCTCTACATGGGGCCAAAGATATTTAATTTACTGCCCGCTGAAATTTAAAAAAATTAAATTCTCAAAAAAAATGTTAAAACTTGCCAAAGACTGGCTTTTTTCTCAAGAAAATATTCAACATTTATTTTGATGGTATTTTTATTATAACAATACTTATGTAACAGTTACTGCATTTATTTTTATGGCATACATTTTTGTAATTTGCTGGTGGCTCAATTCTGGTCTTATGACCGTGGAGACCACCTAAAGCTCCCGCTCTTTCGTTTGTTACCAGTTTGTACTAATTGTATTGGCAGTAAATACATTATTATTATTATATTTACAACCCCTCCCCCCCCCGAAATAAGTATAACGTTGTCTCTACAAATGAAAATTTCAATTCAAAAATATTTTCTCAATTATTGAGTGAGTTTATTTTTTAGGGATAGGTTGAAATAAGACCAATAAAGTAGCCGAACTAGATATAATAGAACTATCTAGTCTCAGTTGGAACAAGTAATATTCATTTTTAAATTCTAAAAGTCAACCACGAATCACGGCGCAAGGTGCTGTGCTCATCTACTTTTTTCTCTCCCCTCCCAACATTTCTGACTGCTGCCTTGAAAAATGTTGTCACGAGGTCGCTATTTTAACCCGTGAGAAGGTTAAAATGCAAGCAATTTGATGGTAAGAAGACTTGTAACATTGCAGAGGAAATGGTTCAGTGACACTGAGTTAAAGTATAAGCTTGGTGAGTAAGAAACACCCCGCCCGCCCTTCCTCATGTTAAAAACTCTCTAGTACTGTCTACGCAATGTTGACGAGTAAGAAACGTAAACAGGCGCATTGTAACAGCTACGTTACTTTGAGTGAACCCCTCCCCCTTACCCTCGTTATCCTCCGTAGGTTTTTAGGCGACCCCCCCCCCCCCCTAAGTTGATAACGTAGTTTACGCACTACCCCTAAGCGGGTATGGGTAAAAAAATAGAATAGGGTCTTCATGGATGGCATGAAAGATTTTGTGCTGAGGGAAAAAAGCAAATGGTTTTCCGGAAATAATACCACAGTGCACTCATAACTACCCAAGCTTATATTAATCGGTAGGTACACTACCGAAGTTATGTTTGACAACAAAGACTGACGTAAGAATATCATGAAGAGACAGACACCAAGAGCGGGAATCACAGTCGCTGTTTTTATCTCTTTTGTTTTCATTGCTGTTGTTTTGTTTCAGTTTGTTTCTCCTTTTCTCTGTGTCGCAATTACCGCCAGGAGCGTCTTTGACTTTTAACGCAATAATATTAACAACCTGGAGAAGGTAATAGTGACTGATCGATTTGAATACGATGAAAAACTTTTTTATTATGATACTTAAATTTCATGAGCGGGGAAATGAAATGGGAAACAAATGAACCCAATTAATTTCACGGAGGAAATTCTCGTTTCCTAGTCATAATGGAGACCGATATTCCAATAAGAGACCATATTCAAATTAATTTTTTTATTTTAGCGTCTGTAAGAAGTATGAGGTAAATATTGTAATAGTATTGGCGCAATAATATAGTTATACATGACCAAAATTCTCAGTAACTAAATAAATAAAGCTACATAAGTCTCTAACTTGACTCATTTTTTCCCGCCGTACGGCTGAAAACCCTTCAAAACAGCAGACTTTTTTGGCGATTATGTAAAAACTACTGATGCAAGTAATAGATTACTTTTTATAAATAAGAAAATTTTCGGTTACAGGGTGAATTATGTGAAATTTTTCCATGTTAGCAATGATAAAAAAATTATGCGAATTTCACAAAAGTTGGTTTATTCACGGTTTATTGGTGAATAAACCAACTTTTGTGAAATTCGCATAATTTTTTTATCATTTCTTTTTATAAATAGTTGATAAAACATGCAATCTACACACAGTTAGTTTTTTGACGAAATCTAGGTGCTAAAAGTTCCTATTTTTTCAATATTCTCTCTCTGGAGCGCACAGTCATAAGCTATTCCAAGTAAAACAGCTTAAATGTTTAGGCAAATTGCTCGAAAAGAAGTTCGGCAAGGAGTTGACATTCTGATATCATTGGAAAGATGATATTTTTTCTATAAAATGAGGCCAAATTCATCAAATTCTAGGAGAAAAGATTCTTCGCTCAAACTACCACAAGTACGTACAAAGGCCGCGATTGTGGCGTTTTGGGTTGCCAGCTCTCTCCCGGATTCTTATTTCCAACTCACCCGAAGTTTTGGCATCGGACACCAGATTTTTTGAAATCTTTCACCGCCCGGATTGAGGCGTTGACCTCCCAGTTTGAGGTTCAACAAAAATGTATCAAATACATTATCCATTATTATCGCTCCCTGCGACTTTAGACTTTTTTTGCTGTGTGTATTTTTATAAACGCGACCAAATACGTGAATACATCTCGGTATTTTGGAATTAATAAGATAATTACACTTATGATAAATGGTAAAAATTGATGACTACCTCTTGACCTAGCTCCTGATAAACCAAATTGTATCTCGCAAGAGCTGGTTCGTATTAAAAATATAAAATTAATTCCGCTTATGAATTGAAAATACACATTCAGGAGTGACTTTTTTCATGCTTTTAGCTTACCCTCCTCGAATCTGCCGGAATTTCTTACACTTAGAAATGATTTCTCCCGGAATCAGACTTTATGGTGTTAGAAAAAAGACGCACTGGTCTTGTCACGATGAAATTATCTACACCTACAAAATACCCTGCAAGCCACCTCAAGGGTGTGTGGTAGTGGGTGAGTAGTCACAGACATGCATTACACTACACCCTATTAAAGCTAGTGTAGCTACGACTATTGATGCATTAGCATAAATCGCCAACGTTAGGTTAAGGTATAAACTATAGGTACGTTACCAATTTTAGAGCGACCGTTAGTATTTATGTACAGTAGAGTTTCGGTTATCCGTCCCCGTGAACTTGTTTACCCATGTTTAAATATGGTTTCGTAGTTCACTGTACTGTAAGTACCTTCTATACAACATATTAATTACTTTGCCGAAAGTGCAGTCTTTCATATCATTACTTGTACGTCATATAAAGTTAAGTTAGACACATGTATTTTAAATGTTTTCAATGTGCGAATTAAATTTAACAATTTTTTTCAATGTTTTTATTATTTTCCGTGTTATCCGACTTTCTCACTTATCCGACCTTGCCGCGGCCGGTTTATGACGGATAATCGAGACTCTACTGTATTTTGCAACTACATAAACGGACAGAGATTGATGAGTTTTGCTGCAAAAATGCTCCGAATGCTGTTAGTACTAGGTAGCAGATAAGGATACAAGTATTAGGGAGTAAGTCAACTAACTAGCTACACAACCTATTGGCAAACCTAGTTAAAAATCTCATTTGCAGCTGTTATCGTGTCTTATCGTTCGCGGAATGATATTCTTGTTTGCATGAAGTAACGTAAAACCGACAAGCAAAATAAAAGTAAACGAATTCCTGATTGACAAAATTGATTAACGAACCCCGCCGCCACATAAACCTTCCGCGGAATTAAGATCTTATCGTAACCAAACGAGGAAAACAGATTTGTCTTACAGTGGAGTAACATTTTATGGGACTTTCCGTGGTTGCCACGACTAAGGGATCCAGCATCACTTTCAACGCTCCCGCCTGAACACACAAAAATGCTAATGATGATAAGTCTGGTGGTTTGGTGTTATTAAAGGTGGGTGGGAGGAGGGGTGGGGTTGGGGGAGGCGTTTAATGGGAAGTGGTGGACGGGTTGATTGCCCGGAGGCGGAGGAGAGGGGTTGGAGGGGAAGGTGGAGGGGGGGGGGAGTGGAGAAATGGTCCAGATTGCCCTGGAATCGTCACGCGACCTCCCTCTTCCCACCTCACCACATCCCTCCCAACTCCCTACCCACAATCCTCCACGATGATCCCGATATCCTTGGCCGTTTCCGGAGAGACAATACAGGCCATCCACGCGCGAAATTACGTTAAATATAAAAAAATATTACGGCATACGGAAATATATATTCCTTAAACGACCATTTTTTTCTCTTTTTAATTAAAGTTAGTTCCCTTACGGTAGTTTGAGCGAGAAAGTTCCCTAGTCATATGAGAGACCTTGGTATTCGATAATTAATTTTTTTTAAAATTTAAGCGTCTGTAAGAAGTATGAAGTACATATTGTAATATCAATGGTGCAAAAAAATAGTCTTGTATGAGAAAAATTCTTAGAAATTGTATAAATATATCCACAAAAGTCTCTAACTTGACTCTTTCTTTCACGCCGTACGGCTAAAAGGCCTTCAAAACAGCAGGTTTTTTTGCTATTCTGTAAAAAAGTAGGTACTGCGGTGAGTAATTGATTAATTTTATGTATAGTTAAGAAAAAATACAAACAAATCTCAGTTTTTTCACGAAATCTAGGTGTTATAAGTTCCGATTTTTTCAATATTCTCCCTCTGGAGCGCATAACCGTTATCTATCCCATGTAAAACCGGTTAAATTTTTAGGCAAATTCCTCGAAAAGTAGTTCTGCAAGGAGTTAATATTTTGATATAATTAAAAAGATGGAAGTTTTTATTCTGTAAAAACTCATCAAACTCATCAAATCCTAGGTAAAGTTATTTGTCACTCAAACTACCTGAAATAAGTATTATTTACTTAAAGAGTCAGTGTGGCCGGAGGTGACGAGATCTCATCCAACATCTTGCACAAGATAGCATCCCATTCGAATCGCAAGCAACTTTTCTTGTAGCGTCCTTTCCAATGCATACAACTCGAACGCAAAAATATATATCTACAAGATGCATCCTAAAAAATTAAAATGGTTCATATTAGACTGATTTCATTGCAACTTTGTGAGCTCTATTGTCAAGGTGTTGAAGTTGGCGCACATCGGAACAGCGCACACGTACGACATTGAATGGAACGACGTGCAGAGGCGATACTTTCGGATATCTGCCGATAGGTAGCATTCCGCAGGAAAACAAATGACGACAACATTCCAAACAACTCTCACGACAGAATATTTTGAATATGGTTCACGAATTCGTTTAAAGGCACACTAAATTAAAAAAAAGGTTGTGGTCTTGTATAAAAAGACAACTTTAAGAATGTTACATTGTCGAAAGCATAATTATTTTCTATTTACGTTCACAGGTAATCGATTGTGTGGCTAATTTCTTTGAATTGAATTGAATTATTTCCAGCACTAGGCTAAAATTTCATTTACTCGATAAAAAAACATTTTTTAGTCCGATGTACAGATGTTTCTTTTTTAAAGATTTTTTAATGAAACTATTTTTTTAGAAAAGCATACTGACATTTTTTTCATTTATTTATTTTTTTAATCGTAGTTTATAAAACGTTTACAAAACAAAACTAGTTTATATACTAAGTATAATAAAAAAACACTCGCTTTTCCATGGATCCTGTAAAAGCGAGTTAAAGAAAAGCATGTAAGAAAGTTAGCTTTTACCAAAGAGTAATGGAAAACTTTACACTGTCCATATTTGAAGCTATTACTTAATATCAACACATCAACAACAATCAGGAATTTCGAAGTTCTTTTATTGTCCAGCGAACATCAGTTCCCTTTTTCTATCTGTTTATATGTGCGATGACAAGTGATAATGGCTTGAAACGAGTGGGAAGCAAGTACGTTGTTGTGTCTTGAAGTGAGAAAAGCACTAGAGGTAATGGAAAGCTCTCATTGTTGGTTTAAAATCATTGTTCAATCAACAAATTCAGTTCGATGAAAACCTTTCCCATTTCATAAAACTGTATTATACAACATTCGCGCGATATTTATGTTGGGTAAACCATTTTTCGCATGAAGAACAGGCGATTATGGTTGAGTCGCACAACAACGCATATCACGCGATCACACACGGGTTCTTTGAGGAAATAAAATGGCGGCAAATCGCCATTGCTTTCATGCACGCAGAGCAAGCTTATGTGAGAGTTGAAATTGTAATAGTTATGTTAAATATCGAATGTGGAATAAAATATATATATTTTTTTAAGGATTTCGTGCATCGTGATACCGGAAATAGTTATTCCTTCACTTCAGCGGTGTCCATTAAGGGCATTGTTACCTACAACAGAGCAATGCAAATGTGTGGTTATTGGTCGGCTTATTCTCTTCCGCCATATTGTTTACTCGTCCATTTATTGCGCCAGAACAACAACTCCTCATCAATCCGCGGAATAAATGGTCACTCTGCCAATCTCATTTCTGCCGCAACGATGTGCTTGCTCTCTAGTCACCCAGAGACTCATTCAGTAAAGACTCAAAACGGTCGAACCACGGAAAATCCGTGATTTGTCGTCAAATCCTCCGACAAATCTCAACTATTTCATATTTTAGAGGCTGCGACGTCAAAATTTCATCACTTTTTCTCGGAAATTCCGAGAACATACAGAATAGCCCCCTCTGACAACGGTTTACCGGGACTCACAGATAAACCGATCAATAACAAGGCCCAATTCGAAACCAGGGCCCGGTGTCTCGAGCTGACGATGGGCCCCGCAGGGGGCATGGCCTCCGTGGGAAAGCATAGCTGGCCACCGATACCATTATTACAGCAAAAAAAGAAACAGGAGAGCGACGACGGGCGGGTTAGAAGATTGGCGAATATTAGGGCCTCGCCCAAAACCCTCCTCCGACTAACGCAAGCCATTCCTTCTTCCCTTTCCCCACCCCCTCTCCGCTGCCATCAATCAACCCCCTCCACCACCCCTACCTCCCCTTCACCTCCCGACAACGAACACGCGTTCCCTCTCCGGTTGCTCCGGGCAACGGGGGACGACCGCAAGAGGTGTTTGGAGTCGGGAGGGGGAAGTAGAGTCAGCATCGAGTCACCCGAAACGTCAATCTCCGAAGAGGGGAGAAACACGAACGAACGTCTACCGACCGAACGTTCAGATGATCGGTGGCAATGACCAAGGCCTTGAGAAACTTGTGAAATCCTTTATGCCTCGTCTACACTCAGGTGTACTTAAGTGAGGGGTGCACTTAAGGTGGCTGGAGCGGTAATCGTGAGTCGCTGAAGGCACATTCCAATAACTTTTCAAGCAATTAGAAAAAAATATTCTTGGACCACATTTCACTCAAGTACACCTGTTTATACGTTGGGAATCACCATACATGCAGTACTGTATATGATTCAAGAGTTATAATTCAAATTTTCGCCTTAATTAAAGCATTGTTTTGACTTGGGTTTTCGGCGCGAAATTCGAAATTTACGAGAGAATCATATCTAAATACGTTTTCTTACTCGGCATGATACCTTGGTATTTTTTAAAAGCTATTATAATAATTTGAAACTTATTATTTCGCATTTAGGAGAAAATCTTTACATAAGTAATCAAATTGTTTCAAATTATATGCCGTGTGCCATAAGAGTACTTGTTAAAATATCATTGAATTGCCAGGAAACCAAATCGGTAACATGCAGTTTTATTCACTTTTATCGATAGATATTACTAATAAGGACACGTATGCAAAGTTCCACGCAAATCTGTACATAAACAAAAATCGCTCCAACCACCTTAAAACGTTGAACGCTGACTGACGACAAATGTCGTCCGCCGGGTGCTATCCGGTGACTGCGGACGACAATTGTCGTCCAAGCTCGCTTTGCCTTTTTGAAGGCCATTTAATTTCAGTCACCGGCAAAACTGGAAAAAAATGCTGCCGCGTTGAAAGTGTTAAGTGCTGCATTTAAAAGCAGGCGAGAGTCTACACACATGTATTATATCTACCTCAGCATTACCTATTTTTAATGGAAAGAATTCTGCATCGCGCAAAAATTATGTTCCCGAGAAGTAACTTAAGACATTTCTAGACTCTTATAACCCCATAAACAAATGTAAAAGAAGAATAACACTTGCGCAATTACATAACTCCTCGTAAAATAATCTAAACACATGCATGATGAGTATGATTATTGAAACTCCTTGACCTAACGATTACGAGACTTCGACCACCTCGAGGGTATACTATCGATATCATCCAGGTCCACTTAAATAGGGGTCCCCAGGTCCACTTAAGTGGACCCGTTACTTAAAGTGGTGAGAGGGCGTCTACACAATGTACTTAAGTGAAAAATGCTCTTAAGTGTGTACGTACTTAAGTGGTCAGTCTGTACGCGGCGTAACCGTACAACAATTCATAATATTTTCGTAGTATGCCTCTTAACTCTATACGTAGCGCAGAAACCAAAGCCCCTATACGCTATGGAGAAAAGGTACAACTTTCATTACAGGGTGATGTCAGCACCTCTGCTAAATTATCAAGGGCGCTAGTGGGCGTTTATTCTTAAAGTTTCACTTCTTACGCCCAGAGAGTCTTTATGAGATCCTATTGAAGACGATCTTAGGGCATACAATGAGTGAATTTTTGAGACAAAGTTTAATCAAAAGCTGAAATACCCTTAAGTGATGAGTTCATCTCGGGTTTCCCACCGGGTTAGGCTCTACATGATCGCCGACGTTTCGGTTGAAGACTTTCCTGCCATTATCGTCCATGGTATTTCCACTCCGTTGATTGAAGAACTTCTGGACGGATTTTCTAATTAATGGCACCATTCAACCTTTAGGTCGATTCTGGAGTCCCAAGATTCATCCCAAAGATGGCAGTTACAGTGTATTCGAAATGCAGTCGAGAAAATCAAGCACCAACGCAGGGTAAAAAACTTGGGAAGCCACGTGCTATCATGAGAGAATTGTGTTTTATAAAAGCTTAATGTTTCCCAAATGACGCGGTTTTAATTTTTAAAAAGCAATGGCTTAGTATTATCCACACTAAAAATTTACTACCAACCTGAGTTTCAGTAATTAATATCAAGGTCTTGATGATGAAAAAAAATGTTTCACAAAAAAATTAAAAGATATGTTAAAAAATTAAAGAGAAAAAAACAACAAAAAAACAAAAAAAATGTATTCCTATATATATGCTATAAAATAAAAATAGCGTAATGACAAATTATTGCTCTACTTTTGGTTGCAAGCCTCACCTTCTTGTTTTGTTTTGTTGTGAGGCTGCCCTATATATTGTTCATTGTCATATCATGTAATCTATTAGCCTGTATTTCATATTTCCTGCAGTGTATTTACAATGTTACTTAGTTATTAAGTTTCCTCTTTCACACAAACACGACATTACACTCTTTCTATGTCAAGTGCGTCGCCACTTGTCAATTGACCGGTAGGGGTGAGTCTCGCACTCACCGGAACGGTATAATCTACGCGCCTTCGTCAAGGTCAGAACTGTTGTACAGGAATTTACCTAGCCATAATGTAGACCACAGTCGAATTATATTTTTTTATTTCAGCGTCCGTAAGAAATGTTAAGTAAATATTGTAATATTAATGCTGCTAAAATGTAGTTATTCTTGACCAAAATTCTCAGTAACTAAATAATGTTATCTGCACAAGTCTCTAACTTGACTCATTTTTTCACGCCGTACGGTTAATAAAACCTTCAAAACAGCACGATATTTTTGTTGAGATTCTGTAAAAATTACTGCGGTGAATCATGGATTGATTGTTATAAACAGTTAAGAAATCGTACAAACTACCAACCGTTAGTTTTTTGACGAAATGTAGTTGTTATATATCCCTAATTTTTTCAATATTCTTTCTCTGGAGCGCACAGCCGTAATCTGTCCCATGTAAAACAGGTTGTATATTTTCAGGAAAATTGCTCGAAAAGTAGTTCGGCAAAGGGTTAATATTTTGATATCATTGGAAAGATGAGTATTTTCTTGTAATGAGGTCAAACTTATCAAATTAAAGGTGAAGTGGTTTTTCGCTCAAACTACTCTAAGATCGCAAAACAACTGACTTCGACCGATATGTCAATAAATTAATACATTCTACACAAATTTGTTTTTTTTTCTTTCAGAGAAATGACCTTTTATGTGACTTATTCAACTTTCCGGATGGGGTCCATTCCCAACTGAGCCATAGGATTGTGGAGTTCTACTGTGCTACTAAAACGAGACATGGCTACAAGGACAGAAAGGAGTAAGCAAGGGAAAGGATAGACTGGTAGGCTACAGTCGATCTATCTTAGGATTGAATGACTACCGATAGTGACGTTATGCCGCGTCTACACTAAACACTTAAGTGTACACTTAAGTGCAGTCTTCACTTAAGTACACCGCGTAGACACCCTTTTAACCACTTAAGTAACGGGTCTACTTAAGTGGACCTGGGGACCCCCATTTAAGTGGGCTTGGATGATATCGATAGTGTAACTTCGAGGTGGTCAAAGTCTCGTCATCCATAGACTGAGTAGTTTCGATAATCATACAAATCATACATGTGTTTACATAATTTAAGAGAGGAGTTAAGTGATTGTGCAAGAGTTATTCTTCTTTTACATTTGTTTATGGGGTTGGACGATTCTAGAAATGCCTTAAGTTAATTCGCGGGCGCATAATTTTTTGCGCGATACAAATTTATTTTCATTAACACTTGGTAGCGCTGAGGTAGATATAATATCTGTGTTTAGACGCTCGCCTGCATTTAAATATGCAACCTCTTCTTTTAACTTTATGAGTTTTGATAAATTATAATTCTTTTATTTCACTGCCAACGTTTAAGCAAATTTATTGCCATCCAATTATTAATTATTGGCGAATTATTGTATCAATTTATTTAAATTGATGTTATTGTTATCTATGTATTTATATATAAAGCAATTTTCAATATTTTTTCTAAATTAATGTTTGGTGTAATCTGGTGTGTTCTCTTGTTGCCAAGGAACTGTTTATATTCCCACCTATCTGTTTATTTACTGTTTGCTAAATTGGAATGGTTGACATCATGTTAGTGTAATTAAAATTCACAGGTTTGCTGATATTTGTCAAATTAGTGTACCCGATATTTAAAAAATGTGCAGTGTAGTTATCATAAATTTGTTAACAATTGTAATTTTTCTGTTTCTACCAGTTCATGTTGTTAATTTTGTTTTATGGTTTTCAATTAGCCCTGAGGATGGCAATAAATTTGACGTAACGTTGGCAGTGAAATAAAAGAATTTTAATTGACCAAAACTCAGTATGTTAAAAGAAGAGAGAATCTATACGTGGTCAATATCCACAATAATTATTTAAATCTGCACTTAAGTACACCCTACTTAAGTACGCCATACTTAAGTACACCCTACTTAAGTACACCCTACTTAAGTACACCTTTAGCGTAGACGAGGCAATACTGAGGAGTAGATTTGCAGGAGGCTATAATTCAAGCAGAGAGGAAAAAGAGTGAAGGATTGTAAATTCGTCGGAGGCTCATGTATCGATCCAAGAGTGCCTCAAAATAACTTGCTTTCGCTCCAGCGTCCTCTCTTTCTCTCTCTCAAATGACCTTTGACCCACCGCCTGTCATCGTCGCCTGAGAACACGCCCACATCAAGGCGACACACCGCTTTAACGACTCATTGGCTATCTTTCAAAACCCTTCCCCCCCCTCCCACATGTCCCGCGTCACTACCCACGCCTGAAAAACACAAAATTTATGCAAAAACTCGGTTAATAACTCACGTTTATGTCTCCGTATCGAACATAACGCGCCGAGAACGGTAGTTGCTTCATGTAAACGGAAAAAAAGACCGCATGACACAAGAGACGAGTATCAAAGCGTCGCTTCGCACAAGGATTCTACTCTCATGTACATTTTCTTATAACTCTTCTCTCACCAATTCCTTTACAAAAAAAACTCAGCCCTCGAACAGAGTCCTCTACATAGCGACCAGTCAAGTACTACTTTTTTGGTTGAGAAGTCACCATGTAGAGGACTCTGCCACCGAACGCCTAGTGATAAGCCTACATGGCATCGGCAAGAACTTATGCAATACCCTGGTTATGATTTATTCTATGATTTCAACTAATTGGAACTCGTTGGAAGTATTTACTCCAAGTACGAGGTTCGAATACTTTGGAAAAATACAGCCAGTATCTCAGTGCTGCTAGATCCAGCTCACTACATTAAAACTGAAAATATAAATAAATTAATTTTTAGTTACGTGGAAAAACAGGATTAAATATTTAAAAATACATGTTCATAGTTCGAAGCAAAAACTGTTTCTGGATGATAACAGGCCCTCCCGGTTAGGGATGGGCAAGTAAAAAATATATATCGATAGATATTGTATCAATATTTAAAACATGTATCGATAGTTATCGAGCCAAAATTATCGATATTTTGATATATCGATAATTTTGCCAAAACAAGTGGTTCCTTAACGTTTCACCAAAATATATAAAAAATGTTGAACTAATATGTATGGAAAATTATGGACATGTAGAAGTAATAAAAAAATCTTTTATTTTTTTTATTTTTACAATCAATTTTAATCAATCAAACCAGTATTTGTCTGATATTGACATCAGAAGAACTCTCTGTTTTACATGTTCCCCCGTTCATCTACTCCTGTTGTCCGGTACCACCAAGTTAACTGCAGAAGCCACTCTTTCGGATGGAACAGATGAGGCTTCGCATATTAGATACTTCAGCGCGATTTCCGAAAGAACCGGTGTGAAGTGTCGGGAGTTCACCCAAAACTTTATTGGATCTGATTTCCTCTCAAGTAGTGGTTGGTCCAGATACTGCTTCAGCTCATTAGGGACAGAGCCAGAGCTAGGAACCTCTTGCGTAGTAGTGCTAAGAGATAATAGGTGTTCATGTCTGGACCAAATTGAACTTCTATCAGCGTTTTCTCGTTCTTTTTGTGCAGATCGTACTTCTGGAGAACGTTGTCCCATTCGCCTATGTTCTAAGCGAATATCATCACTTATTTTCGTTATAGCACTAGACACCGCAGCTGGAGAAACAACTTTACAACGGTGACGTGCTAAACAAATATATCGAATTTGATACTCGGAAAAAAATCAATTTTTGATATATCGACATGCAAAATATCGACGATAATTATCGATAGATTTTAAAAAATATATCGAGTTTTTGATATATCGATATTTTTTGCCCAAGCTTACTTCCCACCAGAAAAATAACCTTCTCTTTATTTTCCGGTCTATCCCTGAGGATGATGGTGAAGTCTTCCATCGAAACGTCGGCCATCACGCAGACTTTAGACTTGTCGGAATCCCATGAAGAATTGACCTTATAATTGCTCCTTTTTGGCGAAGATACGCCTTTTAAATCAGTCTGACAATGGGGTACAAACGATAAAAAAAGGGTGATGTAACGCTTGTAGGGTGATCTGTTCCGAAATTATAACTTCGTGACTAAAGCCACGAATGAAATAAGAGTGATCTCGTCCTACTGGGTACGTGATTAAGATTCGGGCATGACCTTTGAGATGGTTTTAGCGAGATTTTACCCAAATCATAATAGAGTCCATATTCAAGTTTTAATATTTAATCTCAGCAGCTGTAAGAAGGATGAAGTAAGTACTGTAATATTAATGGCACAAAAATTGTACATTGCACATTGTTTGAGGACACAAAGCTTCAATAAATTGGCAAATACTGTCGATCGCTATAACACATCATCCAGTTTTTTGACTGCATTAGAGCATATTCGTTATTTTAAATCAATACCTCTCATTGCAGGAATTTGTATGGCTTCATTCAGCGCTGCAATACAACTCAGTGCCAAAGTAGAACTTTGCCATCAGTATCGAAAGACATGCATTCAAATTTTTGATAGGTTATGAATATGCTTGGATGCAATATTTGAACGGGAACGGAAAGCGATGAGTCCAATATTTGAACGGGTCCGTGGAGTCTCTAAGTTATTGATTCCTAACCCTTTTACTATCGGTACCCTTCAGACTGAGGTTACAATGTTGGGGCACACTTATTAGATTTTTTTATTTTTTTTTATTTTAAAATATTAATTAATTTAAGTGGAATATGCATCAGGAAAATTTTAACTTCAATTTAAATAAAAACAACCTTTATATTATTAGTTTAAGTAAGGTAATAGTAAAATCACCAACCAAAATATAATATATGGTATAGTTTAGGTAGAGTATATTACTGGAGTCAGGTTGGAAGAAGTTCTTCGAATACTGTCTCCACCTATCGGGCGTGAGAGTAATCAGTTCATAAGTTGGCCATACTAAACAATTTTCGATTTTCCACAATAATCTCGCGGTGGCACCCCTGTCAGCTGTTTTCCCGGCACCCTTAAGTGCCGCGGCACACCGGTTGGGTACCACTGCTGTAAGTATTATATAAGATTGACCTTTTGCAGCAACTGGGATGGGAATCGCTTTCAGACCGTCGATTAAAATTTAGAATTAATCTATTATGTAAGTTCCAAACCGATTTCTTCTCCGACGACGTTAATTCTATTTTACGAAGTCCGAAATACTACGGTAGATAAGCTAATGAGAATAAAATTAGGGAACTAGACTGCAGAACGGACAGATTTAAATGTCATTTTTCCCACGAACTATAAGGGACTATAACAGCTGCCAATGAGATTTTTTAACTAGGTTTGTCGATAGGTAGTGTAGCTCTTAGTAGTAGTATTACTCCCTGATACTTATATACTTATCTGCTACCTAGTACTTGCAGCACGCCGTGTATGTTTTCGGCATAACTCTTTTATCTCTGTCCGTTTCTGTAGTTTCAATATACATAAATACTGACGGTCCCTCTAACATTAGTAACATATCTATAGTGTAGCGCATGCTTGTGAGGCCTCGCCCACGTACAAGCAGTAGTGATTTATGCTAATGCATCAATAGTCGTGGTTACACTAACTTAAGGTTATAGTGTAATACATGTTGGTGAATACTCACCCCCTGCCACACACCCTTGAGGTGGCAGCAAGGTATTTCATAGATGTAGGAGCACGGTGGTCAACATGGCAACCGCGACATGCTCACAGAAACCCACCTTTGTATTTTCTCAATTTTCATTTAAACAGACGATCGCGTATAAAAACTCAAGATTTCACTGGGTTAAAAGATTCCAAACAGCTTTTATTTTTTTTCATCCGGGTATAAAAGGGTTTGGGGGAGGGGAAATGACGGGGTTATAGAGAGAGCAGGGGGAGGGGACATATTCGCGTGGCCCCGGGGGTTGGATGGGAATGGGGGAATAGGGCTGGGATAAGAGCCACTTATGGAAACGATCTCGAGGAGGGACGCTACTCTGGATATCATAATGATAATCCTCTTTTCCGCAAAAGGGTTGGCGAATGAGGGGGGGAGGGGTTCATAAAAATTAGGCGCATCCCTTCCCATCCTCCTTATTATTTAAAGGGTGTGGTGGTGGGTGGGTGGGGGGGAGGGTTGAGGAGCGTCAAGGGGGAGGGATTAGGGGATGGGACCAAAGGCGTGGCGAACGAGTCGACCTGTTTCGGAATTTTTTAAATTATTATGCGAATCCGAACGAATGCACAAGACGGCCGGATCAGCGAATTTTTCCGTTCCCCAACCATCTTTTAGTTCTTTTTTTTTAAATTCAAATTCCAGACAGAATACTACCCCCACCCCCCCTGGAGGTAGAGCTCTGCGAACGAAAATGAAAGCATGGGAATTCTTTTGTAATTTGGAAATCGAAGTTTTTTTTTTCTTTGGACCCCAACATAGATTGAGGGAGCTGTGATTTTTCGGAGTGGGCGAGGGACTCAAAAGAGGGTAGCGCGGACTTCCCGCCACGTGTCGAATAGGGTGTGGCTGATTTTATTTTTACTTTTTTTCCTCCGATTTTCAATTTCAACCTATCAAATTATGCTATGGGGTAAACACAGGTTATCCTTAAAAAATCGAATCGATTAGTCGATGTTTAAGAGGTCGCTCGAGAGGCGTAAATGCAATGACATTCAATTGTCCCAATTGGAGGAAAAAACATTTTTTTTAAAGGGTAAAACGCCATGTTACATTCCGTTCAGATGCAAACTTCACACCATTTTTACCGCCCTTATTTTTAACTTCACCTGTTCATTTTTTTGGTTTGTCTGGATGGAATAATCTTGTAATCTAAATCTAACCCACTTCCCAATGTTAAATCGACTTGTAATATGAACACACTTTCTTACTCTCGATGACAATACATGACTACATTCATTAAATACACTAATTAACATGCTAACCTACTAAAATTAAATTGTTTACGATTTATATGGTAAAGAGTCTTCTGCCAATAGATGGCGATAGCAGAAGTTAGCATTTATAGTCAGAGGAAATGCTAGTAATTTACATGTTAAAGAACCGTTTCACAGTAAACATAAGTACTAAAAAGTAGAAAATGATAATACGCAAAAGGTACTTTTTTTTAAAAACCATGCTTATATTCAAGTGCACTTCCACAAGCGCCCAAATTTCATACGGAGAATGATGAAAAAATTCTTTTTAAATTTTTAGTACACCTGAATATATGCGTGTTTTTATAAACAAGTATTTTTTTTTAATTATTATTTTTGCATTGGAGATACCGTTTTCATGAACAAAAAGTCCTCCACACACATTCTCACACCCCCGAGGACACGATTAGGGATGGGCAAGTAAAAAAATATATCGATAGATATCGTATCAATATTTAAAACATTTATCGATTGTTATCGAGCCAAAATTATCGATATCGATAATTTTGCCAAAACAAGTGTTAAAGTTTCACCAAAATATATAAAAAATGTTGAAGTAAAGTTTGGAAAATTATGGACATGTAGAAGTAATAAAAAATTATTTTATTTTTTTATTTTTACAATCAATTTTAATCAATCAAACCAGTATCAATCAAACCGTTTTCCCATTCGCCTATGTTCTAAGCGAATATCATCACTTATTTTCGTTATAGCACTAGACACCGCAGCTGGAGAAACAATTTTACAACGGTGACCTACAAAACAAATATATCGAATTTGATACTCGGAAAAAAATCAATTTTTGATATATCGACATGAAAAATATCGACGATTATTATCGATAGATTTTAAAAAATATATCGAGTTTTTGATATATCGATATTTTTTGCCCAAGCCTAGACACGATCCAAGTTTGGCTATCTTACAATAATGCTACATTCCAAGTCAAGCACTGCGCAGATTCTCTCGACAATTTTACCAACAGTTTCTCTCGTTATTTTCTCCAGTTAATGAACATCTCAGATGATAATTCAAGAGTATATCTAATAATCCTTTGTACTCCGTCCATTTTCGAATAGAATGCCACCAACGATAAAAAACTAATTTAACTTCAAATAAAGAAAATGAACATATAATTTTCACTGATGTAATATCACAATGCATTAAAACCTGGCAGTATTTACGTGCAGTAAGAACGGGTTTTCCATGAAACTCATTTCATTAATTCTATTTAAAAATTGAGCAGTAATATATCAATTATTAAACTCTCGTATGGTCAATTAATTTTTATCTTGGGATCTGTAGTCTATTGACAGTTCTTTTGGAAGAAGATTTTGAGTAGTAGGGGGCTTTTATGAGGGATATTTTCTACAGGGATTCGAATACATGTGCACCTGGGCCAAACAGCCAAATTCTAAACCACTAAGACACCACGCCCGACCATATACGAGCGGATCAGTAAATTCCCGACAGTATTTGTCCCACTCCTAAGCGATTTTAAGCCTCAAATGATACTCGGGACGTCGCGAGTCCATTGATTTTATAGCGCTTCATTGAGGTCCCTGCCATAAACCCCATTTCTCGCAGATACACCAATCCCAAAGTAAATGAGATGCTCAAGAGACTCACACCTGGGGCTGCACATTTTCCCACGAAGTAAGTGGATGATACAATATTCACCGAGATCGAAAAAAAATAGTCGTTAGTGGCTATATTGAATAATGTTTACTAAATACAGCCTTAGCCACGTTAATCCGAGATAACTGGGACCGAGGACAGTTCGCGTTGCGAAATTTCACGGATTAACAGAAGTGCATAGGCGAAGTGCTAGGAAGCAGTTGACCTACTCTTAAGATCTCAGAGTGGTGTAAACGGTCAAAGGCCAACAGTGATGTTTATGCGTCTACAAGTAACGAGATGGCCGATTTTGTGGGTGAATTATATGTTGGAAGTAAGTACTAACATTTTTGTAATATGTTTTAAGGGTTTTACAAATATTTAATTACTTTTTCATATCATGGCTAAAATTATTTTATGATTAACTGTATTTTTGGATTTGCATGGTTCGGATTACAGGGAGTCTTCTGTGGTGGTACATGTTTTCTCTTCACATCTACGAATCTTTGAGATGGAAAATCTTGAATTTACCCTCAATTCATAAAAACATATTACGTAACTTATTACTATTAGCGAGAAAGATTTTCGGGGGGAGTTAGATACTTAGATACTTATTTAACACGACCATGGTTTCGTAGTAGTGCTACATCATCACTACATCATCTGTGCAGTGCTACATCATCACCTGATAATGTAGCACTGCTACGAAACCATGGTCGTGTTAAATAAATATCTAAGTGGAAGCTGCAATGTTCAATCCTTTACTCCCAGTATGATTGACTTCCACAAAGTATTGCCTGAATCTGTATCGTATAGAAAGATTTTCGATAAAAATACAAGTTCACATGAAAAATAGGCATCATAAAATCATCTCGGTAGGTATTAAGGCTTCATTTTTTTTCAAATCAGTTAAAAGTGGCCATAATTGAATTTCCCGTGGACTGAAAGGTGTCACTGACAGTTTCAATATGACACTGCGCTAGTGCTACAAATGGCGGCTCCCAATATTTCGCGTTCGGTTTCTCGGGAGAGAACTGGCAAAACTAGGTGTGAATTTCAGTACGACCCGTGAATCCTGTATGGCACGACACTCGATGCCATCCAATGAACCCGTACGCTAGCCTATGCTTCGCACAGACAACGGAGCCTAGCCAGATCGAAACCGAGGTCAAAACATTAAGACGGTCATTGAACTTGAGCATAGGTACCTATAGAGCATCGTCTTGACCTCAAAATGACATTCGAAGATGGCATTGCGTGAATTAGAGAACGTGACAGGACGACAAGTTACCTGGTCTTGCATGGAGCATGTGCTCTACTGGGACTCCATTAATTATGAAACCAACGATCCAGCCAGAGGCCTGTTTTAACAAAATTCGGTTTATGGTGCATTCGAAATGAAAACAGCCGTGGATTTCGCAGCCACTGCCCAAGGCAATAAACTAATAATACGAGGTGCTTCATGAATCCTAAACTGATTGGAAAAACTTTATTAATGACTCCTAAATAGTCTACAGAAGCAGTTCCCTAACTTTTTTCAGCCGCGAAGCTCTTTTTGAAGCAAAAGTTTCTCGTAGAGGCTCAAGAAATATTTAGTGTTAAGTTCAGTCTATGTCCAGGAAAACTAAATTGAAAATTTATAAAAAAATTGAATAGACCAGTAGTTACATATGGAGCTGAGATATGGGTCCTATTAAAAAAAGATGAAGAAACATAAATAAGATTTGAAAGGAAAATAATAAAGAGAACCTATGGCCCAGTAAAAGAAGGAGAAACGTGGAGAATAAGAATGAACTATGAAATAAATGAAATATTGGAAGAGAAGGATATAGTTAGGTTCTCAAAGTCATTGTGACTGCCATGGTTGGACCATGTTAAAAAGGATGGAAGAGTATAGAATGCCCAAATTGTTAACAATAGCAATATGGAAGGGAGTAGGAGGAGAGGAAGACCACGCAAAAGATGGCTGCAAGATGTTGAAGAGGACCTGAAGACAATGGGGATTGGAAGATGGAGAGAGAAAGCAAAAAGGAGAGCCGAATGGGGGAATATCAGTTGAAACCTGGGTCGGCCGTGAGAATTAAAGTGTGGAAAAATATTATTTGATGTATCTTCTTTCTTTAATTTTTATAATTAGTTGAGAAAACATAGAGACTTTAGTCATACCGTTAGTGTTTTGACAAAATTTAGGTGTTCTAATTCTTGGTTAAAACTTTCGCGGGTCATTATCGATGTGTTTGTTTTTTTTTCGGATGTACCCCGCGCACTACAACCAGGTGTGATACCTGACGTTTCGTATCCGTTGCTGGTCACTTTATCAAAGGGATCAGCATGGTATCACAATGGTATCAAATTCCCCTATGATAAAGTGACCAGCAACGGCCACGAAACGTCAGGTATCACACATGGTTATAGTCCGCGGGGTATACCCACAAAAAAACAAACATACATAGGTGTTCTAAATTCATAATTTTTCCAATATTCTCCCTCTCGAGGGCAGAGCCATAATCTATCCCATGTATTTCCCAAGCTTGTGTTTTCAGGCAAATTGATCGAAAAGTAGAACGGCAAAGGGGTTAATATTTTGATACAATTGGAAAGTTTCTTTTTTTATAAATGAGGTATATTTCATGAAATTCTAGGTGAAGTGATTTTTCGCATAAACTTCGTTAAAAGGAAGATTCCGGACAATGGGGGCGACGACCATAGTAGTCCAAATCTTAAAGAAGACTAATCGCCCTCGCTTTCATAGCTGAAGTCCTCTTATTCTCGAAAAGAGAGAGATGGAGGAGTGTGAGAAGTAGGGTGGGTTGTGGATGAGGGGAGGAAAGGCATTTCCGAGACTGGTCGTTGGGGGGCAAGGGGGAGGGGGGGAGCAAGGGAAGGGCGGAGGGAAGGGAAGTGGGGAGTTTACAATAATAGCAGAGCTCCACCTTCTTCGTCTCCTTCTCCAAAAGGGAATGGAGGGTGGGGAATTAGGGTGCCTTCACCTCTGAATAGCAAAGACCCCACGGAAAGAAGCAAAAAATATACATATTCCATCACGAACTCTTTGCAGAGAGCAATCTTCGAATAGATCGTGGCATAAGTTTTCTTAATGAGTTTTACAAAAAGCAGTTGCTAAGCGACCAATTTTACGATAAAGTACACTAGCCCACAATAAAAACTTTCTTTTAATAGTAGCTTTTCTTTTAACTCTATTTATGACAGATTATACTAGCCCAAAATCAAATTTTTCTCTTAAAACATTTTTCTTTTGTTGCACTATTTACGTAAGGAAGCGTGTTCTATTATCATCAATTTTAAATAAAAAAGATACTAGTCCACAGTCAAATCTTTCTTTGAAAACTTGTTTTTTGTAACTCAATATATTACAGAATTTACTAGCCCACAATCAAATATTTCTCTTAAAAATAGTTTACTCTATTTACGTAAGCAAGCATTTTCTATTACCATTAATTTGAAATAAAAAAAGATACTAGTCCACAGTCAAAACTTTCTTTAAAAACTAGTTTTTTGTAACTCTAAATACGTAAGGAAGCGTGTTATATTTTCATCAATTTGAATTTCAAAAAGTTTAGCAATAACTAATTTTCACCGCAAATTTCACTTCGAGCAAAAGATTTTTAAGGGTAGATCAAACACAATGTTTCTTTTTTTTTAAAGCAAGACAAATTTATTCATTAGCGTTAATCAGTTCCATCACTCAAGCATCAAGATCAAAGGAATTAGTCTTCCAATTTTTTAAAATCAGTGTAACACAGATTAATTTTTAGCGAAGACTTGTAGCAAGGGCGGAATTTTATCGACTAATCATGGTCCAATACATAAACCGATCATCCCAGTGATTCATTTGTCATTTTGATGGCGTATTGATTACTATTTTCAGAACGTTGAATTAAGTCAAATTAACCTTTTATTAATTTGTGGGCAATTGCTTCCATTTTGTAACACAGTTGACTGGATTCTAAAATACTTTGTAGGGAACATTGAGGGGGTTCTCGATAACCGAAGGCCTTGAAGAGAGTTGAAATGGTATTTCTGGGAGTAAATATATAGAGGAGAGAAACCCAGCGTCGGCTTCGGTCTTGTTTTAACGAGATGCGCCAAGGGGACAACAGGTTAACGCCTTATGCGACGGGTGACACCTGAATTTCTCTCGGCACCTAAGCACCAACATATCTGTGGTTTTGATGGAAATAAAACTGCACCACAATTGATATTCAAGCAATTGAAATGGGGATCAAGTACTCCATTCTTCGCACAAACCCAATGAATCACATGATGCTTAAATATAAGTGTTTCAGGCTGCACCTGGTGGAAGATGTCGATATTCATAATGATTAAAAAACACTTGGTAATCTTCCACATATTTATTTCTATGACACGACGCATTTCACCACTCTGTGGCACATGATTATGCGACAAAGTGGCGAAACGCATCATGCCATTGAAATCAATCTGTGGAAGAACACCAAGTGTTTTTTAATTCATTTTGAGCACACAATGCTTATTTTTTTATGAAATAACAATGTATTCTAGATTGCGTTACCGCATGTGTGACTTCCTGTAACCTAAACCAAGAGGATATCGACTTCTGAAGCCGTTTCTTACACGACAAATCGATACTGCAGCAGATATTGCCACCGTCTATGAAAAAGTGGAAGTGTAGAGTTGGGCTCAACTGTAGGCAGCTTCAAATCAAATTGTCCGTGGTGAACTAGTGAACCACATTCTCCAGGACTTAACATTCAAGTCGCAACGCATCGGTTCGAATCACGAAGAGTTAAGGCCCCCGGGTACCTCGCCAAAAACTACGCTGCAGACGTCTGGTTGGATTCGCCTGAGGCCTCTGATATGCTATCCACGTAACATTTTAATGCTCATTTACAAAGAATAAACATCGATATTTAATATAAGTTAAGTAATTTTTCACTTCTCGTTTTTCACAATGTAATATTGACCACGGAAAAACACTAATTTCGGCAAAATTAGCTGCCTTCTACGACGAGTATGACGACATCATTTGCTCCAAACCAAAATCGTTTGCACTCTTATTAAACGATAATCCTTTATCTTCATTTTAGGCCATCCCATTTTAATATACTCCTCATAATAGCGACACTAAGTCAATCCATCCGAACCAATGCACGCTATTTTCACGTGCTCTTCGGCGGGGGCATTCTCCCATTTACCTCGCCTCTAGCCACTGAGCGAGTTGAGGACGATCCTTAAAAAGGGTTCTGGCAAAGGGGTGTGCTCAAGGCGCGTCGAGGTGATGACTGCCCCTTCCCACAATGCACACACCGCACACTGCCAACTGGCGGTGTCGGCGCCAAACGAAGGAGAAAAAAAACACGAGAGTTATTTGGGTGACAGCAGCTGAGAAGAAAGGCGGTTCGGACGAAGGGAAGAGACGGTGGGGACGAGACGGATTAAAAATATGGTTATTATTATTATTTCCGAAAGGGGTTCCAAAAATCTTGCATTATCAACACCGCTTTCGCCTCCACAAACGTCCGCCCGTCGCTACGATACTCGTGAACTATTACACCAGTCTGCATTTTGAAACTTTTTGTCAGATGATTTATTAAAAATAGATGTTTTTGAATCAATTTTTATGCTGATTATAAAATTGACTTAATTTTTTTCTATCTCGTTAGGTTTTTGCAAAAAAATAAGAATTAAGGTTTCAAGATTTTAACTATTCTAAGCACAGATATATGAACATTACTTGACATTTTTTGTGACAAAAATTAATGAAGGATGAATAACACTTCCAAGGTCACGCAACAATAGCAGCAGTTGTACCAACCTAAGACTCATTATCTTGGGCCAACCTGAGGCTCATTAGCTTGTATTGAGAAATATCCCTCGCACAATAATTACCCACTGGCACATATAATACACTTATCAATGAATCTAGGAGGTTAAATTGGGTCCATTCTGAAAAAAAACTACGTGATAAAAAGAAAACTAAGAATAGTTCTGAAATCAGCATATCAAAGTTAGCTATTATCACTTAATAGTTTTCAATCATCTGATATCATGCAGACTAGTGTTATACTTTGGTCTTCTCCCAATAACGTTAGGTTTTTGATGGGTTTACTCTCTATCTTTTGAGAGTCTATTTTTCAAAAACTTTATTACTCCATAAGTAAGTGGATTTCCAACATTTCTTCACTTCACCTAAATGACCATCCTCCCCATTCAGTTAATAACTGAGGATAAATCCCAACAGACGATCAAATGCATAAGGAAATGGGCTCATATGCCAGCAATGCGGTCACCTGGTGATCCACCAGAGAGAGACAAGAAGCGGCGGATATGCGCATCATACAATAATTCTTACCTCTCTTCCTATCATAAACTACTATCTACTTTGGTCTTTGACGCATTTATTCCCAAACCCATTCTACTTGCTGTTTCTTAGAAGCTATCCAGGATCCAATGCAATTCTTTCGGGCTCTAGGGCCCGATTCTGATCTTCCACCAGTCAATGACTGGTGGAAAGTTCCACCATTCGTTCATTAAAGGACTCTTGATCCGTTCAATGAACGGCTCAATGACCCCCTCTGGAGAGCCGAATGTCAAAAACTTATGCCTATGTCCAACTTACCTCGAAAACGCGAACAAAACAATGCCTACCTTCCGCACGCTTACTTCTGTCGGAAAGTTTCCACCACGACCCTAGCGCTGTTCCACCAAGTGGATGACGGGTGGAAGGGAAGCTTGACTTTCCACCAGTCATTGAACGATGTAGTGAACGATTCTATGGTGGAAGGTGGAATATGATGACGTAGTGTCGGAAAGTCATGACGTTTTGGTGGAAACTAATGACGTTTTGGTGGAAAAGTTGAACATCGGGAAAGCATCAGAATCAGGCCCCTAATGCAGAAACACTGCATTATAGTTTGCGTACAACAGAACTCGCATTCTCAATTTTGTGCCACATTTTATTTTGGAGCGCTGAAGTATTCCTCTAGGGCCACGGTGAGCTCGGCTCGAGTTTGGAAGGGTGATGATCCTACGATTCGTCCGAGTGCTGTTGTCCCTGTCTGCACGTGACAGAGTGTATGTGCGAAAAGACATTAGCCGTCGAAGCACGTTAAATAAAAATGCTACTACTACGTATTCTAAATAATCTACCTGATATCAGTTTTATGCATCTAATGTGAGGTTAGCTCTAGTGTTATTTCAACAGAAAGTAGAGAACCTCAGGGTTTAAGGTGGTATGAGCAAGATAGTTCCCTAGTCATAATGGAGACCAAATTCAAATTTAATTTTTTTATTTCAGCGTCTGTAAGAAGTATGAAATAAATATTGTAGTATTAATGGCGCAAAGGTATAGTTATATATGACCAAAATTATCAGTAATTAAATAAATAAAGCCACATAAGTCTCTAACTTGACTCATTTTTTCCCGCCGTACGGCTGAAAAACCTTCAAAACAGCAAATGTTTTTTGCGAATATGTAAAAATTACTGCAGTGAGTAATAGATTATTTTTTAAAAATAGTTGAGAAAACATGCAATCTACACACCGTTATTTTTTTGACGAAATATAGGTGCTAGAAGTTCCTAATTTATTTAATATTCTCCCTCTGGAGCGTATACCTAGCCATAATCTATCCCATGTAAAACAGCTTACATATTTAGGCAAATCACTCGAAATGTAGTTCGGCAATGGGTTAATATTTTGATACCAATGGAAAGATGAGTTTTTTCTTTAAAATGAGGCCAAATTCAACAAATTCTAGGCGAAGTGGTTTTTCGCTTTAACTACCTTAATTTGGTGTTGATTTTACTTTTAGCCTCATTTTCCAAAACTGTAAATTTTGGAGTTCTAGCTTAGGTTTCCGCGGGGCTTGGATGGACATTCATCATTAAGATTTCCAGGATTTACACAACGTGGTTCTATTTTAGGAATTATATTTCGCCGACTATCCCTGCAACCTTCCTCAGGTCTCTTGAGACCAGTTGAGGCCTGAGGAAGCCCGCAGGTTAGCCGGCGAAATATTGTCCCTAAAATGGAACCACGCGGTGGAAATCGGTAAAATCAACGTCCTGTCAATTTTGACTCCACCCTTATTGCTCCAAGTGGCTCATTGAGGTAGTTTGAGCGAAAAAAAACACTTCGCCTATAATTTGATGAATTTGACCTCATTTCAAAGTAAAAACTCCCATAGGTATTTCCAATTATATCAAAATGTCAACCCCTTGCCGAAATACTTTTAGAGCAATTTGCCCACAAATATAAACTGTTTTGCCTTGGGAAATAGGAATTGACAACACCTATAATTTGTCAAAAACTAACTGTGCTTAGTTTGCATGTTTTCTCAAATATTTGTAAAAAAAATATATTTCTCACCGCAGTAATTTTTACAGAATCGCAAAAAAAACCTGCCGTTTTAAAGGCTATGTAGCCGTACGGCGTGAAAAATGAGTCAAGTTAGAGACTTATGTAGATATATTTATTTGATTACTGAGAACTTTGGTCA
Organism: Pyrrhosoma nymphula; assembly: GCA_963573305.1. Taxonomy (NCBI): domain Eukaryota; kingdom Metazoa; phylum Arthropoda; class Insecta; order Odonata; family Coenagrionidae; genus Pyrrhosoma; species Pyrrhosoma nymphula. Next base: position 98,577,288 of record OY754339.1, read on the forward strand.
TATATATAACTATATTTCTGCACCATTAATATTATGATATTTACTTTACATTTGTTACAGACGCTGGTATTAAAATATAAAATTCTAATATGGTCTCCATTATGACTGGGGAAGTATATCGCTCAAACTACCGGATGACTGACAAATAGGGGTAGGGACTTGACCTTCTGCTATCTCACCTTTCCGACTCTCCTTAGGGCTCTCGGCCTCGGGCAGGACAAGGGCCGGCATGGCCGTCACCATCTGGTATTCACCGTCGCATTCGTCCCCTCCTCCTACCCGCGGAGGACTAACCCCTAGGGAGGTCTCCGTCGGCGGGCCGCCGCATTCCTGGGTGACCGGGGCCGCGTGCGGTTGCTCTGGGATTGTTGTTGTGGCGGTGGTGGCGCCTCCCGCGGACGGCGTCGGAGGCTCCGAGCACCTCCTCCGGAAGAGACGCATGTCTCAATGCCGACCGAGAGATGGCAGCGCCGGCGGAAGAGGGAGGAAGGAGGAGGAGGAAGATGGCGTCGAGGCGCAATCCCCTGCCTCCCTTCCTCCGCCTCGCCAAAAGAGGGCCGAACGTCGGTTATTGTTGCTGTTATTTTTATTTAACTGTCCCAAGACCAGTGCCACGACGCCACGGTCGCCCACTCTGTTCGGAAGAGAAAGGAGAAAACAGAAAAACAAATTAGATATTTGACAGGAAGAGGGAATCATTTGTAATAGCAGGTAACACATGAGTGTACAAACTTTATGGCATGCAGGCCAATTAATATTTAAATTACTCCGTCGACGGAGAAGACATGGATTGAAAGATATTGTATAAATCATAATGTACGTAGTATTACCACGAGAAAAAATACTTCGAAAATTTCCACACAAAGTTTATTTTAATCGACCTAGGTTTCGGCAAGTGTTGCCATTATCAAGATAATGAAAGATTCTGCTTGCGAGCTTTATAATGCTTAGGGCAGGAGAGGGGGGTAAGGTGATATTGGGGGAGGGGGGGTGATGTGACGTATTGGGAGTTTCGTTGTTTGGATTAGGTTCGAGGTTATAGGTGGTCACGCGATGGCTCAGGGTCAGGAGGTAATGACAGGTTCAACCAGGGATGGTTAAGTAACAAACAAAGTAATGGTGAGGAGCGGCAGGGGCACAGATAGTCATTTACAACAGATATATTAAATTTTTTACATGCCATAGACATTTGAACTTGCTCTAAGAAATCTTATTTTCTACCTTCGGATTGAGTATGCATAACAATGAAATTAAAATCACTATAATGGTCACAGTTAATTAGATGTTTAGCAAAGTTCGACGTCGAGTCACCTTTGTGCCAGCAATTTATGTGATCGCTCACACGAGTGTTTATATTACGCCCGGTTAAGCCAACTAACGAGGCTTTGCAATTAAGCATGTCACATTACAATTTGTACTTGCTCGATTCAATTGTATATTCAGTATAAATGAAGTCGAGTCAATAAATAGATATTCATTGAGTAAATTAGTGTTATTATTTTTGGGGTAATCTACCGATTAAGACAGGTTTAAAATGGATGTAAGTAAAAATATTCTCAATTTTTACAGGCGTAGGCTCTACTCTCCTTACATGGTTTCATTCTTCTAATCAGCATGCATCCAACTCTCTTCATCCCGTCCGTAAAGGCCGCCACACACCGAAAGCTATGCTAAGCGCGCTATCAGCTTTCGCCACGTGTCTCAAGATCCCGTAAAGCGATTTCCCGCTGTCCGTTCACACCAAATGCGAACCATGCGAACCGATGCGAACTTCCCTAGCGCTATATCCAAAGGGATCGCTCCGCCGGCAATTTCCTCTACGCTTAGCTTTCATGGCGCATGCGCAGTATATATTGCGGTTAATGAGCGCTTTTGTCCCGCCAGCTCAAATACATTTTTCACCTACTTACAACAGACCAATTTCAACTGCATTACGTACGTTAGTTCTGCATACTATGCACATTGTATAAAATTATTCAGCATTGCAATAACGTCAATATTAACGGAATAGTCAAGTGTCAAACCTGAGAAGTGCGTTTTACGCTGTCCGCCATCTTGCTGCATAGCACGGTATGGTTTGTTTCTGGTGTGTGCGCGCACATAGCGGACGTCCGTTGCGAGAACAGTTCTCTCGCTTAGCACATCATTCGGTGTGTAGCGGCCTTAAAGCCTATTCCATTTCTCTCTCTGCCCCTCTTACCCAAAATTCTCTTCTGCTTCAAGGCATTCGCCATAAAATATATTCCAGTAACTAAAATCCAGTTTCTACTGAAGATATTACTCTCCTATAGGAAGCCTATCCGACTTAAATACTACTTTTTTATCAGCGATCTTTCAAAAGATGTTTCTCAGACGCAATTGCAACAGAAAAATTTTAAATGTTAACAAAAACTGCTTTTCTCTCACATTTGGTCAGGCGTGTTTGTTCATTGAGCGCCGAGAAATGTAAAATAAAAATTTAAGTATGAGATAGTAAAAATGATATAAAACGAATCCACCAAAACAAATAACACGAAAGAAGCTTACTACTGCACGCAAGATACATCCTCGATGTAGTTGCAGCCCATGGAAAACATCATCACGAGAGTAAAAACACTAGGTAAATTTATGACACTATTATTTTTGCTGGCCCGATAGATTTTAATTTTTCACACCGTCATCAAATGGTCTTTTATAATGATGTGATGAGTGTGTTCCACAAAGTTGCATCGCCGGCAATTGAAATTCATTGGGTAACATCCTTTGAAACTGCATATTGATTGATAGCTGCATTTAACTTTTAAAGGGAGAATAAAGCCTGCCCTTACCAACTTTTTATGCAACTCCTCCTCTGATTTTCATATAATTTTCAGTCGACGAGCGAGTGTTACGTGCAAGAATAGAACGGAAACTTTCTTCAGGTTTCATTGCCTTCCAAAGAAAAATATCCTGCAACGAGTTTTATACGCTAGTGAAAAACTGTCATTGTAAACAAATGATACTACCATTGCGTTTTAATTCTGCCGTGATGATAAATGCCTATAATGCAGCTTTCTGCTGCCGATATAAAATCGTGATACCAAAGGTATTTGATATTTTAATCAAGAAACATAGAATAACTATAGTAAAACACCGAGTCATTTTGAAGTTATTTATGATATATTTATGTTAGCACTTATAAAATATTTCTATTTAAACTGGAGATAATTATTGACTCCACAAGACTATTAATTAGAGTTGGTTCCCATGGTTTCAGGGGCAACTTAATGCGTCAGCGTTTACGTGACGACAGTTTCTCCTTCATTACAGGTATTACGTTTACGTTACGGTTCTCTTTCACATGCAGTTTCCCCTGAAACCATGGAAACCAAAATGTCAAGTCACAGCGGAAGCCTTGGCTCCAATTATAAATTAGTGGTTTTCCCAATATTATGAATTTGTAATCCACGCACAATGGATGATTTTGTGTCCAGGGAAATTCTTTTTATGTCATTAATTTTATTGGCATGTAGGTGTACTTGGCTAGCCTGATTAAACTATTATAACCTGCCACAAGCATTGCTTGTTCCGAGTAAACTTTCACTAATCAATTTTTAATTCCAACCCAGGAAATGGACGTATTTGTGCAGGAAGGGTACTTGGTTATCTCGTTGGCAATGTCGGAAGAAAATTACTAAAAATCTTTTTCAATCAAGTTGTTCAGTTAAAAAAATACTACGAAATACTTTCTCCTTCGTAACAAAAAAAAATCTTCCACTCCAAGATTACGGAACAGGTTCTGCATGAATTCCACATTTTTTTAAGGAGGCCAACTCTCTCCTTCCTCCTAAGAATGCCATCATGATTGGCTACATTTTTTTCCAAAGGTCGCGAGTGTAAAAAAACTAGTGATATAATCGAAACTCTTTTCCGCCAAACGTTTTTATTTGTAAAAAAAGTAATCATAGCATGATGTGAATTAATTTTTTTTTATTTTAACAAGAAGACATTATCGAGGAATTTTTAAATTGCAGATGGACAATTTCATATACGACACCAGCTTTATAAGGCGACTACATTAACTAATGCACTGACATCTTAGGTCGGAACAAACATAGATAATACCTTCTAAAGATATAGTGCGCGGTCAAAATAATACCCTCCATTTCATACTGAAACTTGCGTAATCTGAATTAATAAAGAACCTACTCCTAGCCATGCGTTTAGCCTCCTATTATCTAGCGGCTCCCAACCTAGACCCAATTCCATCAGCTAAGTATCACTCATTGTTAGCTCGAAGTAGTTTTCAACTGAGTATGCGGCTAACCATTGCATTTTAGTTCGCGAATTATATCTTTATTTGAAGGGTCTTAAACGCTTACGGCGTACTTGAAACTTGGCCCGACTTGGGTAATGTAGAAACTGCCTTTCACATTTTCAAAATAATTTCTTCCTTGCAACCATTTCGATAAGAAGAAGTCATCGTTCTCTTCAAATGTGAATCTCGTAATTCTTCCGACTAGTAGTACGTAGATCGTATACTTTCGAGCCTGTAAGTTTCTTTTGAGTTATTTTGGAATGGTTAGTAAACTTTGAGTAAAGTGACGACAGCTCAATTTGCTAACTCACTAGACAATCAGATGACTCGAGTTTCAGGTCGACTCGGTAAATATTTATAAAAACGTATCAGGCTTAAATTTGTGGAAATACTTTACGTCCATTTCAAATAAAACAATATTGGTAAATTTCCACACAGTATATTATACAAACACAGTTAAAATGCACCCCCGACCAAGGTTTCGGCACGTAATGCCATTATCAAAACTTTGATAATGGCATAAGTAATAAAAATAATGGTGGTAAAAAAAAAACTTCGTACGGTAAAAAAAAAACGGTGGTAAACTTGTTCGGTGGTGTACTTTAACTGTGTTTTTATAATTTAATGTGTGGAAATTTACCAATATTGTTTACATTTACATTTCAAATAATGGCATTACGTGCCGAAACCTTGGTCGGTGGTGTACTTTAACTGTGTTTTTATTATATACTGTGTGGAAATTTACCAACATTGTTTTATTTGAAATGGACGGTAAGTATTACTTTAACTCCACGTAATATTTGCAGAACAGACAAAGAGAAAAAATTAAGAGAAATTCACCGTTAAACATCAAATATTTTTAGGATTCCTTCTATTCACTCACAATTAATTTTTGAAACAAAAATGGAGCAAGATCTTATCCCCATCTCCGATTTCACTCCTGCACCCTCCCCTTCACATGGCTGGTGTTCTGACACCCCCTGCCGCAAGCCTTTTCGCTGACGACCGGTGTAGCGCAGTCACCCCTCGCCATTCTAACGACCCAGACTCCGGGTCCATTTCCCCCCCGCCCATCGTGAATCGCCTTTCAAAACGGCTTAGCCTCCCGTCGTCAAGGAAACGGCTCCGCAGGCATCAATCAAGCGTCCCAGAGACGCGAGCACGTCCTGTGCACAGGTGCACATTTCGAAGCTGACCGAAAAGTGGACAGCTCTGACGTCAGAATACGCTCTCTCTCTCTCCTCCATCCAGGCCCAAAGGGGCGGTCCATGGTTTCGAGAGGAAATTAAATCCGTTGGTTATGAAACAAACCGGATTTAGACGCGAAATAGGAAAACAAAAGATACGACTATATCTTTCCAACTCTGTGCGTTAGGCTTTAAAAAGGGAGAAAGGAAAGTTTATTTTTTTCCTGGCAGGGTTTTTAATTGACAAGGAGTCTATAACGCACGCATTCGAGGTTAATCATATAAGGAGGAGAGAATAAATCAATCGCCTTGGTATTATCCAGCAGGGCAATGGGCTTATTGTTAGTAGCAAGCATTTAACGAAGAGATAACCGTCAGTGAATTATACATTTACTACTGTACAGTCTGAGCAAGGAGTTTCAGAGTCTGCGGGATGTCATGTGAAATTAATAAAAATAATAAATAATTCCACATCAAAAATATTCTAAGAAGTGGACTATACCTTATTTCCAAATTTGACATATAAAACTGATATCTAGCTGTTTTTTATTTTTTTAATATTTACTTTATATTTTTTTTAATTATTAATTTAATATTTTGTTACATATAGAAATTAATTGATCGTTTATATATTTGTTGCTGTTAAAAGTTTTGTTTCTTATAAGAACATTGTTGCTATGTATCGGAAACTACCTGTGATAAACCTTTGATTCTCCTCGTGAAATGTCACCTAAAAGTATAAACTGAATAGCTGTTAACAATATTTATGTATATTCAAGCACGTTTGTTAATTTATGAACTATGTATTGTATTTTTAACCCTGATGGAGCCTACATTAAGAGGTGAAACGTTGGCAAATTGGTGTTTTTTAATCGAAAAAATAATAAACCAAAGCTCAAGAAATAACATCAATCATAATCAAGTGGTCAAGATTATAAACATAAAGAATTCAAAAAAGATATGGTACTTTTTTCACAGATTTTTATTTAAAGTCGACCGGTTTCGTCGCATAGGCGACATCATCAGGTCATATCGTCATCAGGACGTCGCCTATGCGACGAAACCGGTCGACTTTAAATAAAAATCTGTGAAAAAAGTACCATATCTTTTTTGAATTCTTTAGAATGGATTTTCACAAAGTGAAGCCTGAAACAATCAAGTTTATTATAAACATATACATGTGAAATTTATTGCAATACTTAGTAGTTTAGGCCATAACTTTATAGAATCTATTCATATAATTTCGCTATAGAAATCTTCCTTTTAGCTAATTTAAAAATTTAAATTTGCTCGAACTTATGTATTTGTATGTGTCTAACGTGTTGAAAATCTTTTTCTTGAGGAGTGGTGCAAGAAGACAAGTATCAAATAGGCCATGCTAGTGGAACCTACGCAGCGTTTTGAAACCTTTGCCCAGGCCTAAACTTTCTTTGTTCAAGCGAAGTTTTTTTATATATTGGGCCAAAGGTGTACAACATACTACCTTCTGTCTGCAAGAATGCATCAAACCTAACTTCAATTTTCAAAAAATGTTAGATATTGGCTATTTAACTATCAAAATATTGAAGACATATTTTGTTAAGGAATTATCTACTTCTGCGTAGATATCAGGGTAGGAAGCTATTCATAAGAAAGAAAAAAGACGAAAGAGGCATTCCAACTCATTCATACATTGTCAAACACATCAAAGTTTGAATGCAAATATTTACCACAAAGTAGGTTGCCTATGAAAGCAAAAACCCCTCAAGTTATGAGCCAACAGCAGTACCTATTTATGGCGGTAACGTGCCGAACCTACGGCTATAATCTAATGGATACGGATTCGAATCTTGCCTAAAAAATGCTAAGGTTGTATCCCATAAATTAATGCTATGGTTATACGAAAAAAAGTTCAACAACAACTTTTTTATAGGATTATAGCCTTCATTTATGGGATACAATCTAAGTCGTCACAGCCCGTTAAAAACCCATGCCTAAATGCTTCGTAAATGATAAGAAAACATTTAGCAGTCAAATGATCCATTGCGTGAAGTCATCCGACAAGATGTGGTGGAAATTTTTATCAAAAATGGAAAGTAATCGATATTGTATTTCTTTTAATTTTTCAACACGTGTTTCGGTTTTTTTAATTATCCTCTGTACCTGAATATGGCTAAGTAATAATGCAGAAACGTGTGATGTAAATTTAAAATAAAGTGGATAATACTACATCGATTAATTTTCATTTTTTATCCCAAGCAGTCTTCCTATTTATACAAAAAAAAACAACGATCGTCAATATTCAGCATCAGTTCACTTATACTTTTTCCGTATCCACAAATCTCTTAGAATGAGCATTTTAAAAGAGAGTTAAAACTTTGAAGCCAAGGGTTTCAGAAACCCGGGGGGGGGTTTAGGGTTTTTTTGGGACTTTCACGTTATAATGACCAAACAGTTCTCTTATAAGTTACAAGCGGAGGAGGCATTGTCCAACGACAGACGGCCAGTGGCCGAACGCGGCTGACGGCCAAATCGCCCAAATCCGAATAAAATGCAGCTTCAAACATGTACGAAAGCAAACACGTGAAAACGAGTTACGCTCTGGCTTGGGGGTCCCTGGCAGAAAGTAACTGCAACCCGAGGTATACTCGGGCTTCGAAATGTTAAAAATGATCTAGAGACGCGAAATTCCGTAAAATTCAGGCGAGGGTACCACAAGCGGAATGGGAAGGCAAAGAGAACGAGGCCTTATCGGAGATTGGATAGATGAAATCGAAAGTGGAATAACCAGTCGCCGCTGGGAATATCCTTATGAAGATTGCGGGAAATTCTTCTTCTGCAAGTCAAGTCGGGCAAACCACTTTCGTTTATTCGGTGGTTGCATCGTTTCAACATGCCACCACGCAACAGCTCCATTCCCCGAAGGATTGTGTCCTCGTGCGGTCTGAAATGATCGGTGTGTAGGACGAAATTCATAGATCTGCTTTTCTTTACTTACTACTAGTCAGTTGTAAGGAGCCCACGGATAGGTTTCAAGCTGTGTTAGCAAAATTAATATAATTCCTTATCTGTGGTAAGCAAATTTTCCAAGCAAAAATCACCCCCCTTAGGTAAAAACAACGGCATTTTAGAAATTAAGTGATTGCGGCTCATTATAACTTCCTTTACTCACCGGAATTAATGTGTGTATCACTTTAGAGAGTGAGAAATTGCGTGAAAATATTTTCAACGAAAGTTACCACGATGAAAGCATTCTATCTAAAAATAAAAGCGAAAAAACTATGAAAAAAAGTATTACCACACTAGAGCATCGAACTCCATACCTTCCACTCCACAATCCACCAGCTTAACACCGATCAACAACTTCTTTGAAGGAATAAGCAGTTCACAGGGGTTAAATTCGTTTACGTGACAGTGGTTCCATCTTACAGCGTTACAGAGTCTGTCAGTCAATGATGAGCGTAATTTGTTGTATACTCTAATTCGGCTGCATGTATTACAGAATCCCAGCGGTGTTAGCGTTTTTTCTCTTACGGGTGGAATCAAATACTTCAAGAATCGGAAAAAATGAAACTTAACCCGGTGGTACTAGCGCTAGTTTTGGAACGTCGTTTCACGAGGGGGGTGTTATTTTTTTACTCCACAGTGATAGTTTTTGTAATGCAGCGAAAAAACATTACACTGTGAGAAATAACTTCTTTGAATAGTCATTGACAACTTTAATAATACATTGGTTAATTCGTGGAGGTCTGGTCATGTCTTTTTTTAAGAAACTCAACTGCCTTTTTCCGCCAAGACGTTTAGTCTTTTTATTAATGAGGCTTCTTCAGGGCTACAGTACAACGCAAGGAATAATAATTATAATACTAAAAAGATAAAAAAAGTTTTCAATCATAAATTTAGTGCCTCAAAGGATTAACTTTCTTACTGCGACAATGGTAACACAAAAACAAACTCTTCCTCTTAGTAAAAAAAATCAACATCAAAAAACAAAACCAAAATGGAAAACCAAGCTAAAATTTTGTTAAAAAATATAATAAGAAAAAATAAAAATATTTAAAATGAATAGTATAAAACATGAAATTAACAATTATATATATCGTAACTTCAAATTTCGTATGTATATTACATATTTTACGAATATAAAAAACATTTTCGTATTGAAATTCTGGAGAACACTACATAATACAAAAAAACTTTAGTTATAGGAGATCAAATTACGATAGATTTTGCTTAAATTCTGTATATCCGATCTATGGTTACAAACTGAAGGAGTTTTTTATGATGTGGACCATATCTTTGAAAGGCCTCTTCTGAAGGTTCTATAGGTTTAGCTTCCTTAAAGTTAAAAGACATGACCAGAGCTCCTTAAATTAACCAATTTGTTAGAAATAACAATTATTGGCACTAAAAAAGAGCCGACGGGGGATCATTTTTTAAAATGGGATTCGGTGGTAAAGCGGTAGGTAGGGTGAAAATGTAGTTACCTACGCCTATATTTATTTACTAGGTTGAACGGTGTTGGAATGGCAGCGTTTATAGATGATTTGAGACTTTTCGAGACACGTGGGATGACTTACAGCATAAAGATATACATCATTAAATAGATAGCGGGGATTGTTACAACTAATTCGTGAAGATTAAACATCATTAGACCCCAATAAGATTGACCAACTTAATGACAACATGCATTTTAAATTGATCTCTTGTTTACGCGAGAGCTCAAATAATATTTTTTTTAACCTGAAAAAAACACAGAAAAGCAGTCGAAGTTGGCCAAATTAAGGGTTATTTCATGAATGTGCGAAATGTTAGAATGAAAAAAGTATTCTCCACATCCGGGACAATTTTTGCATTATTTTTTCCATTGTGAATTTCGCGCATACGTACTCTTCTTCAGTGAGCTTCCGATAATGTTGTAGCTAGTCTCTTAATATTCAATTAGTTAATTCTTTAGTGGTTGAGGGGAGGGAATAGAATAAAAAGTGCCAATGAGTGTACAAACCAAGAGCAAGACTTGTACTTAGCAACTCGTAGACAAGGTACTTAGCTGTCACCCATGCATTTTTTGGCTGTTTATCTCGTTACTAGGACCATTTTTCACTACTCATCTCTCTATATATAAAGGAGTATATATGCGTGTGCTTTTTTAGTAAATACATGTTTGTGTTTGTTTGGATGTTCGAAATGTTTAACCACTTCCAGTCGTCGGACACCCATCAGCTTATACTAAAATAAATCGTCTTGATGAGCTGATCAATTCAGAAAAATTCCAAACGTTTGTTTTATGTAAAATTTGGTAATTTATTTATGCATTTATATTTTTTTCAGTGACTCCCATACGAAAAAGACGTAAAGTTGATGTTTGGCTTCGTTCGTTCAGACCTTTTTTTTAAATTGCAAAATTTAATTAGAAATAAAAGTAGTACGAAATCGAAAGAGGTAGAAATAGAAAGACAATTAATTAGAGATTCTAATTTATATGATCGAATGTTGTTTTCCAATCGAAATTGTGAAATATTTTATAAAATGAATCGATATTTAGCAGATATTTGGTGTTTTTGAGTCATCGTCGCTATAACGATCAAGCCGAGATTCCATATATTCATATTCACTCTGAACTGATTAAGGAATTAGTATATAACTGCACATACTAAATACTGATTGTAATTTAAATTACCGGATTTTAAAAACTGATGGTATCAGCCCTGACTTCGTGGAAATGATGGATATCCATGATGAGTAAAACCAACTTTGTGACTTCCACAACTTTAAGGAAAAGTTGAGGAAATCACAAAGTTGGTGTTTTTCATCATGGTTAACGGGTGGTAATTGAAAGGATATTTATAATCCTATGCAACAGTTTTAATTTTTTCTACTTGTTGAATTTCAACGGGCACCTCTCTCCTAGTCTAACCATATATCAAACCGCGCAGTGAAATTCCTCGTTTAAAATAGGACGCAGTCGTCGACTCTCCCATCACGTCCGACCAAAACGGTTCTTCAGTTCTTACCCGACGGACGTGACTGAATGCTGCACCCACCTCTTAAGCCTGAGCCCTTTTCACTGGGTCAACTCTCTTCTGGAAATAACTCGTGTCCAACGGGGAATCATCCGTTCTGCGGGAATCACTCAAGGAGAGCATGAAGACCTCGGTAATAATAAAAATAGTGTACAATCCAATAATAAAATTGTATTAAATATTAAACCATATAGGACATAAAAAAATATGAGTGAGTAGGGAAACATATTTCAAGACAGAAATCTCCTCGAAAGAAAAATGTGAACGGAAGAATTAAATTACCTTAGTTAATTCCACTTGCAAGGTTTTTGTCGCGACCCGAGTTTCGACACTTATGCCTGTTGTTCACGGTAAAAATTACGGTAAAACGTTTTATAAAATCGACTAATTTTATAAAAATGAGCTTGCTAACGATAAAACCGTTTATAAAACCTAGTTTTATAAAACGTTTTATGGAATAGGACAGGTTCTATTTCCATAAAACCGTTTTATGCAACAACCAATGAGACGTTCCGCTCATCGCGTTGATAATAATCTCGTATCCATGGGACGCCAAACAAGGAAAACGTAAACAAACATGGCTGGAAGTTCATGGAACGTTGAGGCAGTATCCTTCTTGTTGTTAGAAGTATGTGTTAGAACCTTAGCACCGTTGAGTGTGATCAGAAAGTAAGTAAATAAACAATACATGTAGTTATTAACCTAACAGTCATTCAAAAGAGAGTGCATTTATCACTTCACGTGTTCGCAAAGCGTCTCATAGATGGCAGGACATTGCGGTTTTATGAATAGTTTTACCGTGAGCAAGCAAGTACGTTTTACGTACGATTCATAAAACTTTCAATAAAAATTTTTATAAAACTCTTTTATGGAAAATTTTACCGTGAGCAAGAGGCATTAGTGTCATAGTCAGGTTCAATCTTTAATGAATAACTACCACGAAGTCAAGTTTGCAACCGTTTCCTTTGTGAAAAAATGTGAACGCTTGTAACAAAATGTTTGCATTTGGAAGCAACATCATTTCGTGAAGACAGTGAGGTTAAGTGACCAATGGCGTAAACTAATGCAAAAAAACTTTACACGAAGTTGTTGGACAAGTAATATTTTAGGCATTTTATTCGTAGTTTTCCCCCCAAAAGCAAGTCATGTTTCACCATCGGATTAAGCTATTCGCGCGGAACGCGGTGTTCACTGTTAAAAATCCTTCAATTTATGATGGATGATAGAGATGAAACAATAGCTACTAATATTAAATTAGAATTATATGCAATACTAATTGTGGTAGCGGCTATGACGATGAGAATTTGGTGGAGACGAGTGTTGGCTTGAAATCCCGAGGTTGTTGAACAAGGAATCTTTTGGGCATTTTATTCGTAGTATTTTCGCAAGCAAGTTATATTTCATTAAAAGAGTAAGCTATTCTTACTGAATACGGCGTGCACTGTTAAGTATTTGAACGAGGGCAAATAGACCGATTCAGAGCAGAGGCTCTTTTCCTTGCACTCAGTAACGCATTCGTGCGGTTATTTAGGAAATTATCACCTATACAAGACGTAATGCTGACTGTATTATAAATTTTATCAGACTGCGTAAGGAAATTCCTCGCATAAAACGTTATTCCTACTCCATAACCCTCTCTTCATCATGAAGATATGTATATGCAGACTTTTCCCGGCCTTATTCAGGAAGAGTTCCAAGTTGTCGAGCCGTGTTAGTTGTGACGTTTTGGTACTATGGTGACGAAGAATCCGAGATTTATCTTTTCAAAAGTTTGTGTGTTGCTGAAGCTGTGTTCGTGGTTACTCAATATTTTTGATGCTTCATTAAATAAGGACAAACGGACAAAAAATCCTCGGAGTGCGAGATGGTTCAGGGAAAGGAACTGGCCCCTTTACCCTGAATGTGTGAAATTCACACGCCTGTGGCTTATTCCGGGGTGAGCTCTACCCTCAACTATCCAAACCAAACTCCGGGTTGAATCACTGAGTGATTACATAAGGACCCAACATACTTCACCTTCAGGTATCAAAGGAAGAATGGGGGGAGTTGGTTGTACTTCCTATCTCATCCGCTGCGTAGACAGAGCAGTTTTAACATAAGATTCTACGGAGTCTCGCAAAGTATGAAATTCATATTAAACCCCGTATAGTACATTTAATACCAACGCTGTGAACAGTAAACAAAATTAAAACGACGATTTGAGTACTAAGTGTATCATTCCACCTTTATGAATAGCATAATTAAATCATAATCAATCAAAAAGGCTATTTTCATAAAAAAATGAAATTCGGCTGTAATACATTGGTTAAACACATAAAGACTGATATACGGTGCATATACGGTAGGCATACTACGGTAGATCAGGTCATGAGAATAAAATTAGGGAACTGGACTGCAGAACGGACAGATTTCAAATGTCATTTTTCCCACGAACGATAAGTGACCATTACAGCTGCCAATGAGACTTTTATCTAGGTTTTTAGTTAGGTAGTGTAGCTCTTAGTAGTAGTAATACTCCCTAATACTTGAATCCATATCTGCTACCTACTACTAACACCACGCCGTGCATGTTTTCTATATGTCTTGAGTCTCAGTCCATTTGTGTAGTTGCAAAATACAAAGATATTAACAGTCTCACTCTATTGTGATAATATATGTAGTGTAGTGCATGCTTGTGAGGCTTCGTCTCAGGACAAGCATTAGAGATTCATGCTAATGCATAATTAGTCGTAGTTACACTAACTTTAGGGTATAGTGTAATTCATGTTGGTGAATACTCACCCCCTGCCACACACCCCTGTGGTGGCTTGCAGGGTATTTTGTAGCTGCAGATAGACTGTTTTCAGGTCCCACAAGATGCCCATTTTCTCGCGCGCAACCCAATTTTTATCACATACCGTCAACGTGGTACTTCTCCCTCCCTTAAAAAGATTACCCCCTCCACTCCTACAAAGCCAAATCTTCTTCAAGAGAGCTCCTTCCCTATTCCAAATCCTCCACCCCAAACCAAGAGCGTAAATGCTTCAAAAAGTATAATACACTCCGAGGGATAATCCTCCCACCCTTCAAATCCACCCTCATTCAAGAATCCCATCCAACAATAAGATCCTCCAAATGGGATTTTTGCGTGAGGGAGATTTCATACGATTTCTTTTCATATTAGAATTCACTTTTACCGCTTTTTTCTCCGTAATACGGAAGTTATGAATGGTAGTGGTGCGGGAGCTAGAATGATGAAAATTAAAACAGAAATATAACTCAAGTTCGCGCTGCTGCCTCGTAGCGGCGCGAGCGTCGAGAGGGCCGTAGTCGGCAGGAAGAGTTATCGCCGAGCGCAAGGGTGGTTGTCAACAATGGAGGGAGGGATAAAGGGGAGGATGAGGGGGGGGGTGTGGAGGAAGAGAAGTTATCTTCCCTTTTCCACGTAGAGGGGGGGAAGAGATGAAAATCCCCGAAATCTCTGCACGTTACCGAATGGGGGAGTAAGAAGGGGGCGCATCGGAAACCTTATTTCCCCTTGTCGCCGGCGGCGGCGCGCGCGTCGTCTCCCTCTCTCCGTAGCCACAAGGGGTGCGTCAGGTAGTATAATAGGCCCCAGCTGGTGTTGGAGCTCCGAGTGGAGATTTCCGGAGCGACCGTTTAGCGTGATTTGGACTGATTTGCAATCCTCCCTCCCATTGGTCGTGATCGACGACGTATTTTCAACTATTCATGTTTGAAGAACGGTTAAGGTAGTTTGAGCGAAAAATCACTTCACCTAGAATTTGATGAATTTGGCCTCATGTTAAGGAAACAACTCTCATCTTTCCAATGATATAAAAATATCAACCCCCTGCCGAACTACTTTTCGAGCAATTTGCCTGTAAATATAAGCTGTTTTACATGGGATAGACTATGGCTGAGCGCTCCAGAGGGAGAATATTGAAGGAAATAGGAATGTATAACACCTAGATTTCGTCAAAAAACTAACGGTGTATAGATTGCATATTTTCTCAACTATTAAAAAAAAATAATTTATTACTCACCACAGTAACTTTTACAGAATGGCAAAAAAAACTGCTGTTTTGAATGGTTTTCAGCCGTTCGGTGGGAAAAAATGAGTCAAGTTTGAGACTAATGTAGCTTTATTTATTTAATTACTGAGATTTTTGGGCATATATCCTTGGGCCATTAATGTTACAATATTTATTTTTTACTTCTTACAGACGCTGAAATCAAAAAATAAAACTTGAATATGGTCTCCACTATGACTAGGGATCTATCTCGCTCCAACCACCTTAAATTTGCGACCACTGATTTTTACTTCGCTGGACATGCTAAACGTTGAAATCGACAGTGTCAGGCGAGATGTGGAAGAACTGTATTATCAATAATGAAAGTAATCGATATCGTATTGTCCACTTTCATTTAAATTTACAACGCGAGTGTTTTGGATTTTTTGTACTAAGCCATCCTCAGGATGTATGTACCTAAGGATGGCTTAGTACAAAAAGCCGAAACACGTGTTGTAAATTTAAATAAAAGTGGACAATACGATATCGATTACTTTCATTAATGCTAAACGTTGCTGGAACTTAAGGAGGTTCCGCCGCGACTGTGTGAGTCAAAACAAATACTAAATTCCACATTTTTTATATTTTGTCAAAAAAATCCTACTTTCACTGATTGAATGCGTTACCTATAGAAACCCAAAAGTAAGGTACAAAATATATGCAGATTATTCCACGAATGTATTTTAAATGAGCACTTTTTTCCAGCCATAGGAGCCGACTGCAGCGCCATTTCCTACGAATTACCGCATTTTGACTTCAATT
Organism: Pyrrhosoma nymphula; assembly: GCA_963573305.1. Lineage (NCBI taxonomy): Eukaryota > Metazoa > Arthropoda > Insecta > Odonata > Coenagrionidae > Pyrrhosoma > Pyrrhosoma nymphula. The sequence goes on from OY754339.1 coordinate 98,593,567, forward strand.
ACGGCATTAATTCTTCAATAGCTAGAAAAATAAGGTGGTAAGATGCCTTTATTTTATTTTTATTCAATTTCTCTGGATTATTTCCTTCTTAGAGACAGTTTTCCACGAAAATGGCATTTGTATTTTATGGAAAAATACTATTTTCCCCGTGTTTCTCTCATTCCCCCATTGAACACCATGTGATTTCAAGTTCAACTATAGAATAAACTAGCGTGGAAAGGTATTATTTTGTTGTTTATATCAGATAGAGGACAAACTTTTCTACAAGTAGACAGAATATGAATGAAATGACATTTTAGTCATTTCACGGTGGAACCACCTTAATACCTAACCTCTACCGTTACGAGCTATAAAAAGAGTTTGTGTTTCGGAATTCAATCATCCATGCAAAAATTTATCACCTACTACTTATTTGGGTAATCTACCGGCCAAGGTATGCTTAAATGGAAGAGAGTAAATACCCTCTAGTGGACACAGGCGCAGGCACCTAGCTCCTTGAACGGTGTCTTCCTTTGTCTCAGCATATGTCTTACCTCTCTACACCCCGTTCAAAAAGCCTATCATTTTTCTTCCCCTTTCCTCATCAAACATGCTACCCTCTATAACGGCCTTCAGCATTCCTTCGTCCCTCATTACCTCTTCCAGCCACCAACTCTCCCTCCTCCTACTTTATTCCAGAAGTTTCTTCTACTCACCCACCATACACTTCCTCGTCTGTGATCAATTCAATTTAAAGTGCTTATTGCTACTGTCTTGCAATAAAATCATATATATTTACAAAATTTAAACATACATAACCAACAATAGCCCCTGATATATTCGCAAAGGTCCTCTTAAGGGTTTGCCAATGAACATAAATAACTATAAATATATTAAATTAACTTTATACATATGCATGTTAAAAATGCTTCCATTAGATTTAATTGAGTAGGAAATGACGATAATATTTACATGAAGGAAATTGTTGAATTGGTATCTGTTTCCCAATATTCCTTCATAACACACAACGTTTCTTGTTTCAACAAAGGCTACCGGAAGGTGCGTTATGAACAAACTTGAGTGATTTTTTTATTAAAGAATCTGGTGAACAACGAAGTTTCTTCGAATGCTCATCTGCGCATGCTAACCGCGCAATTACATTAACAGATTAGTTCGAAGGAAAAATTTGTTTTTCTCACGATCAGAAGTGTAAAACGATCCCAAAAAGTCATCACCAAGATAATTTAATAATTAAGCGCATGAAAAAAGATTATGGACTCACAATCGTAGCAAAATACTATCTACTAATACCGTAAGTAAAGGAGGCATAATAATGCCGTAACTCGAGCAAAATTATTCAACATAAATTATTATTAAGTTGGATATTCCGCGACTACTTGAAACGTCATTTTATTAAGAAATACCTCCTAAAAATGCAAGGTTTCTAAATTCACGACATGGAACGCCATACGCTGCACTGGATTGATGCCTATGTGTATTGAATTAACTTATAATTTATCACCACACATTTTAATCAATTGATTTATCTGGCTAGAATACATATCCTAAAAAAAAGTAGAAGTAGTAGCTGTTTATTTAAGAAAAAAAGACCTTCATTTGAATTGATTATTTTCTAATTAGCGACAAATAGCCAAGAAAATCTCAGATGAGGTAATTTTCATTTACAATAAGGTATAGTATATGTATGCTGTTTAGGAGACACCTCGTTGCATTATGTGACAGTTTATCTTGGCTCAAATCAGGAAAATAATACGATTGACACTTAAGATCACTAATTAAATTAACTTAATGGATTCTTTTATCTTCATTAAGAGGCGATGGTTTGCTGAAGGCCGTGATGGATATTGGGCAAGCGGGGAAGGGGAAGGAAGAGAATAGGTTTTATGGACGGGATGAAGAAAGGTAGGACTTACGCTGAGATGTAGACAAAAGTACTATAGATACGAAGATAGTAGACAAAAGTACTATAGATACGAAGATAGGGAACTACGCGTGTTACGCGCGTCTGTTGGATTTTTTCTGACTTTCATCATAACCTACATTTAACTGGCAGTTTACTTAAATGATGATAAAAGGACGAACAATTTGTTTCCTTGAGCAGCCACAGGAAATTTCACGGCGGGGTATTATACAATGCAACAAAAATATATCAATTTACGGCATTGGTTTTCATTGCTAACGAGATAGCTCTCAGGAAACAACTAGTGAAAATGCTTCGACAGAAAATTTGCATTTTCAAATACATTATTTCCTTTGTTTATCAAGCGATAGCCGAAGTACTACGATATCTGCGGAAAAATTCATTAGATGGGCAAAAATATTGCAGCAGTCAGCTCTTTGGATCGCGAAAGGTTTGCACTAATAGATTTACTTTCTCATAAACGAAAACATTACACGTTTAGTGGATAACTTTCACTTTTTGATAGCTTAGATATTTCATATGAGACGGCGGCAATTTATTTTATGAAGTTCATGAATCAAAAGGTGGAATTTCTTATTTATTTTGACTTACGCAGTCGCGATTCAACTTCCTCAAAGCAATAAAAATCGCATAAAATGTCGAAGAAAGCGGTGGACGGTGGGCAGGAGGGGAATTGCCGAGCGTGGGACAGAGCGCGTAGGGGAACCACGCTGGGTGCTTTTGAGTGCCAAAGGGTCTCTCTCCCTTAAGGGCGGTCCTCCCCCCCACTCTTCGTAATATTCGGAATACGCAACAAGGGAGGACTGGTAAGGGAACGGGGGGGAGGGGGTGTTACCAAATGGAATGAGAGGAGGGGTGCAAGCAAATCCATTCAATCTCTCCCCATTCCCCATCTTCATACTACCCCAAGGCATATGCTGCGCTCTACCGGCGGGTATCAGAAAATTTTGCGAGGAGCGACGGCACCTTAAGGTATAACCTCTACTACAAGCACCTTCAATAGCATGCCCTGATATTTTTATATATTGCAGAGAAATTATGCCTTAGTCGATCTGTGAAAGAATAATTGGGGGTAATTGGCCATTTAGCGCTGATAACAGGATTTGAAAATCATCACTTTCAGCCTCAAATTACATTGCTCTTATTGCAGAATGGTGTCGTCCCTCACTTCAACATTTTATTTCTCGAGATTTCCCTCGACTAAGCTACCTCAAAAACGACCATATGCTGATTAAATAATCCACGGATACAATGAATTTTGTTCAGGTTACCTTATCGGCCATTTAATGCAGATATTTATGATTGAAAAGCGATGAAGAGTCTTACTTTCGTTCCGTAGCCATCATATTGAAACAGACTTGGCAACTATGTTCGAGGAGTAAACAAAAACAATGGAGAGAAACTATGCAAACAAACAAAGGTGCCGGACAGAAGTGAAACTATGATATGTTGACCAGCTATACAGTGTTGCCGAGTTCATCCTCAGCAATTATATATAATGCATTTGTTTTTATTACGTTTACATTAAAAGAGCAAAAGCACTCACTAGTTTTGTTGTTTTAATTAATCCCATATTTTTTAATAATGCAGCTTTACTGCAGTTCCAGAGAAAGTTTTAGGGGACACTTCTTTGGGGACGAGTCCAAAGGCCTTAGGACTCGTCCCCAAGGACCGCTTCCAGCGCGAGCGCGACGAGCGGCGAGGTGAGCGACGAGGCGAGTGACGAGTGAACCGACTACGCATTTGCCTCGCCACTCGTCTCACCACTCGCCTCGTCACTCCCGCGAATGTGCGAATGCGGTGTATGATGTGATAATAAACATTTTTTAAACGAATTTTTGGCATGGTGGTGGAGCACGAGTGGTTAATTCCTCACGGTATTTGGACTAACTCGGAATGTTCATGCTAAAGATAAATTACTTGGTATAAAATATTAAGAAATTACATTCTTAAAATACTTCAGTCGTGAAGTTAGTCCAAAGACTTAAAGTATGATGTCACTTCCGTCAATTGAGGAAAATTTAGTATGACTAGTACGCCTTGACGTGGATTGGAACACGGTCCAGGTGTAGCTGTGGTAGGGTCATGGGTTGGCGGATTTCGGAGGGTGAGTAATAAGACGGGGTGAATTTTGACACATGGGGGGGGGAAGGGGGTTGGTTGGGAGTGGGTTTGCGCGAAGAGGGGGGTTGATTTCACCCCTTTGGCGCACCGACACATCCCCTCAGGGCATCGGCACGCTAATTCCATTCACGCACGAACCTTTCCCCCCCCCCTATCTCACTCTACAACAAAGATCTTCCCTCTTCCAATCTCTCCGTACGCCAACCAACCCTTGGCTGCCGCAACTTACTTTGATGCGTGGTTAGATTCGAGCAGCGGCTCCGATCAACACAAGACTCGTTCGATGCGAAAGAGAGGCGGTGTGGAGACGGTACACAAGAGGGTTAACGCTTGCATCCCAATGTCCCCGAGACTCTGTCATCCTCACTTGCATGACAGATGGCTGATAAAATGCGCCGTGGGAAAAGTTAATAAGCGTTATTAAAAAATTTATTTAAAAGTTCCATGGTTTTACTAAATTTCCAAACATAAGTAAAACGAATATTTTGCTGTCATGGTTCAGGTGGAGGTGGGGGACTTTTAAAAACGGGTTGCGCCTGGTGCCCCGGGGTTTTATTAGTGTCCGAGGACATTATTTGTTCAATTTTTTCCATTTATAGGTAAAAACTCGTCGCGCACACCAAAACGCGAGTAACCTTTTCGATAGCCAACAATAAAGTAAACAACCAATATAGCAACCAATTTCATGAAGCGAACCCGGGTCAATGGGAGAGAAAGCCGTGAAACTTATATTGTAATACTGCATTGTCTGTAAGTAAGTTACACCTGAGAGCAAAATTTGAAGATCTGATGTGTGTAAAAGGGTGAAAAGTCGATTAACAGATTTTTCACGCAAACAGACAGAAACTCAAGTTAAATAAAACCATATAATAAAAAAGATAATGATTAATACTCTTTATTTTTTATGGATCCAGAATTGGGTCCATGATGATGTAGGATGAGCGTGGATTGGTGGTTACCGTGATGAAGAAGGCATGGAGAAAGGATACAGATCTGGACGTATGTAGACGAACAGACAGTTGTGTATGATGGTGGAGGAGGAAAGGAAGTTCTTGGGGGATATTTGAAGGCGGTAGAGAAATATTGGTCGGTGGGATTAAAAAGGGGAGACAGGATTTCGATGATGAAGAGAATATGCAAGAGTTGAAGGGATATAGGATAAAAATTGAGATTTCGCATTGCGCGGTAGAAATATGGCAGGAGGATGGAATAATTCAATATGGGGATCAAATATATAAAATATGGAGAAATTTATTCGCGAAAGGATAGCCCAAGGGAGAACTAATGATTTGAGGGTGGGCAACTAACCAAGGGAAAAATTGTCCAACCTTCCAATATACTGGCTGAATAACTACGACGGCAATGTGAAAAAAATTACTTCAATCATTTCGGCTATCTATCGCAAGCGTATAATGGCATTGTGAAGAATGTTTAGAAAATTGAGAAAACTTCAAAAGATCGTAGGCATGGAAGCTGGAAATTTAACTTTATACGGATCTGTTATTTACTGTTCAAGACCTATTCTTAGGCAGGTCTAAGGAAGTTCGTCCAAATTTAGTGTCAAAGGAGGTAATCGTTGTGTTGTTGTGGCGACAGACTCGCCGGCTCTGGCCAAATGGAACATTTAAACATCTGACTAGCGGGTTAAACGGATTGAGTTCAATCTCGTGACGAAGCCGAATAGGTATTTACACTTTTATTCCAACTCGATCATAAACCCTGAAAACCTCATAAACTAGGGTTAAACATGAAGCCAATGAACACGCTAGCTGGAATGTTCCAATATTTATGCAGCTTTTTCCCCGAATTGTGAAACCTACACTTCCATTAAAAAACAGTCCCAATTTCTCTTTGCCTCATTCAAGGTTTTCCATCGATGTAAGAGTCACCTTTAGCAAAAGCCATCAACCTCCAGAAATGAATGAGGAGTGGAGCATTAGAAAGATGCCTGCTGAACCTATGCTTACGTGGGGATTGGGCTCCATCCAAGGAATTTATAGATTATATAGGTTTACTTTCACAAATTTCTAGTAAGTTTCCCTCAAGTGTTCGCAAGATCGGAGAGAATCGAAGAGAAAATTTTCTTCGGTTTCCTTAATAACCATGATTTCCACGTCTAGTTGCCAACTTGGTGAAAATATGAGCTTTGGAAATATCTTCCGAAAAGTGAAACTGGGAAAAAGAAATTCTTGTCACTCGCACTGCGTGTGACTTCACTATAAAATATGAGTTGACTATGAGAGTTGGGAGTCTAAACGACGATCAAACGAGAGTTGATTTGAGGGTTGGGATAAAGACTGGGGGTGATAAAGGAATTGTACATGGAACGTCCACTGCAAATGTTCAAGTTACGCAGTGTGAACTTAGAGCGGAATAATTATAAAAATCTTGTTGGCCCCACTAATTATTTAATAAAACGACTCGGGTTTCAACACTTGGTATCATGTACCTGAAAATGACACCAAGTGTTGAAATCCGGGTAGTGTTATTAAATAATTAGTGGAGTTAACAAGGTTTTTATAACTATTCCGTTATGGATCAATTCCAACCTGAACCGTTTCCTTTGTAAACTTAGAGATTTGGAGAAGTTAAGGAAACAGCTGAAATAAGTCTTTCAACGGACTATTTCGGTGCGAAGTAACAAATGAAAGATAGGCACTCTATCTTATTAACGTCTATTCGTCAGATAACGAATCTGAAATTCGTTCATCTGCAAATAGCGTTACTTCCGAGACAGACTTCGAGTTTAGGTGCTTTGACAATTTAATTGGGCACGGTAGAGAATGCCAATTTTTTCAATATTTTAGTGCGCTACAATATTACATGCCAATAAAAGAGGTTGAGAGTGTTTTTTGAGAGCTATAAATTGTTGACGATGTTTGTGGCACGATACGTATATATAGTTTGCAGAATTCTCCACTAGGTGGGGTGTGTAAGAATAGATAAACAGAGTCCTCTACAAAGCGGCTACTCAACTACAAAGTTGTAGTTGAAAAGTTGTCACATTTTAGTGGAGTAGACATCATGTAGAGAACTCTTTAAATAAATTTGGACATACATTACAACAACAAAAATAATTAAGCCCTGAAATATATTGATAAATATAATTTTGAAAATAATTTTTCCAAAGCTCTTACTGCTCTTGGCATCGTAGCGAAGTCAAATACTTAACACATTATAATTATTATAAGTTTCAACAACTCTTCTCTGAAATCACGCAATACGCAGAATAATGACGATCAGATTCGTGATAAGCATATCAAAATCATCAGGATAATTTATATTTTATTTCATTTGGCCCTTCGTACCAAAATAGTGTCCATTTGGAGTGGGAAAGGAGACACGACAAAAATAAATCGTTGCCAAGTGAATTACAATGAATAGACCAACAATGGCGACGGACCCCGGAGACAGGATAGTTACACGCTGGCAGAGCAAATTAGAGATTTAAAGGCCCCTTTTAGGATCGTTACCCAGCAGTCCCACAGCCCCTAGCAGGCCCCTTCGTCAAAAACGGTATTTATAGTCGGATTTCCACCCCCAGCAGCCCCCTTAGCCTCTCCCAATTCTGGCAGGAGATGCATGCTCCACCAGGAGCCCACTTATCGAAAAAATAACACAACAGATATTAACTAAACTGACTCTAATGAACGTGCATAGCCTTAAACTAATAATTTAGAAGATTAGGTGTTAATGAAACAACGGTGAGATTTGCTCTTAATCGATAAATATCTGATGTGACGCCAGACTCATTCCAAGGATGTTCATATACACTCGCAGAATATTTTTTCCCACCATTTCTTCTTCTTGTGGCAGGAAACTGCGTCCGTTTTCTTACTTTCCACTATATCTTTATGCTTCTACACCAGGTCACACAAAATCTTCTTCTCCACACCGTTGAAGCTATTTGCACGTCGAGCGGCCATCTTAACAGTTTTCATGCTGCGTCTGGCTCTTTATTTATCCGTATCCATGTTGATCACGAGCGTCACCAGTGAAACATTTGAGCTGCGAATTTCATTTCCCGCCGTTTGTAGTCCTTAGTTACCAGATCTATCCCCCAACCATCCCCTAACTAGTAGCTCCTTCAACTTTGACTATAGGACGCACAATTCAAGGGGCCTGCTGGGTAGGGGATGGATAAAGGGACTGCTAGGTAACGACTATAAATACGGCCCTTAGAGTTTGAATCCCGACACGCGATCTCAGAATTTTAGGTCTTACGTGAGACTGTGCAATTCACTGTTAATAGTACGAGAACAAGAGAATCCAGGTCGACCATTGCTTCTACTCCAACTACGGTGCTTCTTCTGTTGAAACGAGATAACGCAAAATAGAACACTACACCATCCTAATTGTAAACCTCCTCCCATTTGGCTACAATTGGAGAAATGAGTGAAACCAAAGTGAACATGAGGAGACCCTCTAACAAGGAGACCTAAGACTTGCTCGCAAGCACTCAACTCGGCTTAAATTGGCTTCGTCTTACTTCAAACGCATACCATTGAGAGAAATCTTCAACCAATGACGGCCCAGTTCTTGAATTGATCATTTCATCGATTGCTCTAGAATTGCGAGAGGCACTCTGACTTCAGTTTAAAACACAACTAAGTATTTCAGACGAACCATCAATTCCAGAGCATAAAAATGCTTCCAATTTTTCGTGACTTAAGTGGATCTAATTCCATATTAAAATGGCTCCACCGCAAAATTATTTAAATGTCATTTTATAAATATTCTGTCTACTTGTAGAAAACCTTGTCCTCCATCTGATATGAACAAGAAAATAATGCCTTTCCACGCTATTTTATTCTATAATTGAACTTGAAATTACATTGTGTTCAATGGGGGAATGAGAGAATCACGAGGAAAAATAATATTTTTCCATAAAATATAAATGCCATTTTCGCGGAAAACTATTCATAAGAAGGAAATAATACAGAGAAATTGAATAAAAATAAAATACAGGCATCTTACCACCTTATTTTTCTAGTTATTTGGGAATTAATGCCGTAAATGAAGTCAAAATACGGTAATTAGTAGGAAATGGCGCTGCAGTCGGCGTCTGTGGCTGGAGAAAAGTGCTAGTTAAAATACATTCGTGGAAAAATCTGCATTTTTTTCTACTTTACTTTTGGTTTCTATAGGTAACGCATTCCATCAGTGAAAGCAGGATTTTTTGGACAAAATATAAAAAATGTGGAACTTAGTATTTGTTTTGACTCACACAGTCGCGGCGGAACCCCCTTAAGGGCCCCCTCACTCACTCCACGCGCAACATTTGTACCACGCTTTTTCTGTCGCAGTCTTGTGCGGTAATAGAGGATTTTCAAATATATTCTCAATTCTTTTTTTATTCATGGTTTTAAAATCAAATCTAAGATTCGATATTTCTAAATATCTAGCGGCTACCAAAACCAGTCCTTTCAACTGGCGTGTTACAATTTCATTGAGTAAGCTTCAGACCAAAAACTCTATTTTCTTATGGTCGCGAATTGAATAATTTTCTTAACCAATAATATTTACCATATTAGACCTTCATAAAGAGTAATCACTCACTCAGACACTCAAGTGTTTTAACCCGCAGGTTCATTTTGATAGATGAGAGTAGTTTACCCCGTACTACGCCACTTCCGTGTGAAATTCACACACATAACTATTCCCTGTGCCTTTCTCTGAGCCACATCCGATTTAAGACGAAATAGAGAATCTAATAACTAGTATTTACTTTAAGCCGAGGACTGTCCAACTATTTATTTAATAAATCACAGTTTATATAATTCAGAGTTACTCCAAGATAAGTCCATCGTTACTCTATCTTCTCGAGGTTTGAAAATCGGAATAGATTCTGTTTCGCCTACTTCATCGAATTCAAGGGAAAATTCTTACAAGAATAATCACTTTTTCAAGGTTAACTAAGGTGTATTCCGTCATTAGAGGAAGGAAAATACAACTTTTACTAGGTAATACCACTGAATTTTATTAAGAATCGAACCGGGTTTCGGAGTAGATTCACATCATCATCAGGCCTGATGATTATGTGAATCCTAGTAAAAGTAAACCTTGTATTACCAAGTAAAAGTTGTCTTTTTCTTCCTCTTCTTACAAAAAAATGCGACGGATAGATAGATAGTGACGTTGGCGTTTCGTGGTCCGAGTCCTAAGGAACTTAAACCTGTCGGTCCAACCTGATTGTTCCATCCACACTTGGAGACCTATAACCTTTCCAGGGGTCAGGATGTCTCTAATGGGTAAATCCCTTATGCCTTTTTCTAATGGTGAGAGAGCATACGTTGGTAGACATTTTTTGACCAAGCAATTGCAGAAAACTCGCGTAGTTAATAGTATGCGTTTTCCTCACCCTCTTATCACAAACTGCAACTGGGAGTGTCTTCAATTCCCATGGTGTTAATGTGGGTTGGGTCAGTCGATTGACCCACCAGCGTTCTCAGTTTGTTTCTAACTAATGGTAGGAGCTTTTTTTTGCATAACCGGAGTTCGGTCCATCGATGAACCTCCCAGCCTGCCTCAGGCCACGAGTGCCAGATCTCAAGATGTCGCCGGCTGTGGCACGCGAGCACGAGGGAGACTCAAATGCTAAACTAGGGAGGGGGGGGCGATCCGGCCCCCCACTTGGCCGTTTGCCCTCGAGGGGCCTTACAGGGGCCCAGGAGCATCAATTTGCCCCAAGCGGCTAAAAGTCCGGGCGATTCGAGAACTCTGCTCCGGGCAAAAGTTTTGCAATTCTGTACTCCCTTCAACCCCCCCATAGGGTTCGCTGCCCGTAGTCCTTTATTAAAGGGTTTTCAACCCCTCACTCAAACCCCTAACTCTCTTCAAACCCTGAACCCCCTGAATAGTGCAGGCGCATGCGCCCCCGGTTCATTTCCATTCCCTTAAAACCGCTTCCGTGGCAGTCGATGTTGGGCTCAGTGGAGCGGGAAGCAGGCCCCTAGCGGGGGCCAACAGACGAATAGGGGCGGACGGGGGCGGTTTCTAAAAGAGCCCCCACTCCACCCCATTTCACCCCCCCACATGATCGATAAGAGGCTGCGAAACTGCAGCGGGAATATAATTTTGGATGACTACATTATACAGTGTGGAAGAATTTGCGTAGTACCTGGAAAGGAGAACCACACCTTTGATGGAGTAGGTAAGAGGAATATAGTGACGGGAAGTGGCTCAAGCAAAGGAGGCATCAAAAGGAATACACTGCTTACAGCAGGGGAAGCAAAGATTAGAATTAAGGGACCACTTAATTAAGACACGTATGGATCACGGTCTCATATGTTAATGAAGTTCGAATGAAAACAGCAGCAGAACAAAGAATATCGGAGGAAATGCGAAAGTGATGCTCTGGATGCTCAATGAAGATAACATTCAAGGAGAGAATCACTAATGAAGAAATCCTACGTAGGGCTAAGGAGAAAAGTTTCCGAGGAAAAATAACTCGGAGATACTCCGAGGGAAGAATAGAATGGAATTCGTAAATCAAATTGTGACTGACATCTGAGAAGCAGAGGAAACAAGGTGACAAGACACATTTTAATGCATATCAACCTCCCGAAAACAATGATCTAATGTCTATTGCTCACGGTAAAATTTTCCACAAAAGAGAGTTTTATAAAAAATTTTATTGAAAGTTTTATGATTCGTACGTAAAACGTACTTGCTTGCTCACGGTAAAACTATTAATAAAAACGCGATGTCCTGCCATCTATGAGACGCTTTGCAACCACGTGAAGTGATAAATGCACTCTCTTTTGGATGACTGTTAGGTTAAAAACTATATGTATGGTTTATTTACTTACTTTCTGATCACACTCAACGGTGATAAGGCTCTAACGCATTCTTCTAACAACAAGAAGGATACTGCCTCAACGTTCCATGAACTTCCAGCCATGTTTGTTTACGTTTTCCTTGTTTGGCTTCCCATGGATACGAGATTATCAACGCGATGAGTGGAACATTTCATTGGTTGTTGCATAAAACGGTCTTATGGAAATAGAACCTGTCCTATTCCGTAAAAAGTTTTATAAAACTAGGTTTTATAATACGGTTTTATCGTTAGCAAGCTCATTTTTATAAAATTAGTCGATTTTATAAAACGTTTTACCGAAAATTTTACCGTCAGCAACAGGCATAAGGAACAAAGAACTTGAAGAAATACCGAAGGAGACAAAGAATGGAATTCGTGAATAAAATTACGAGGGATTATATCTATATACGGAATCATGAAGAAATAAATCGGTTGAAAATAACATAGAGCAAAGAGCTGGGTTTAACACTCACGCAGCTAACCTCAACAATTGCGTTGATTTAAAAACTCACAGGGCATAAACTTCACCTCAATTTACGGATTTCACGTTCACTGTCTGCAGTGGTTTACAACAATTTATCAATTAAAAAATTCAAAATACTTTTATCTCATTTCTTGTTTAAAACTATTTTCTGGATTAAATACCTATTTAAAATGGAGGCGGGTATAACTCCTTTTGGTGTAATAGTTTCAATATTTTGATCATAAGCATTCTATGAAAAAAATTGAAATTTTAAGCTCAGCAATGAGTGTGATAATCAACGTTTTGACTGGTGATGAAATTATTTAGCTGTTTTAATTATCTCCTTAAGTCGTAATTTTAGGCTAGTCTGTTGCCCTTGATTCATATTAAGTAGCAAGTCTTTTCTCCATCAATGCATTTGAAATGTTGAGTATCTGTGGTTATTTACGTCGTCATTTGATCTTCATCCATTATCCGAAGAAGAACTAATGATCCACGAATACACCCAAGTTCAATGATAAGTGCTAATTCTTTAACAAGAGCTCACTTTTCATGTTGGGGCCCTTATTGGCTTGGCTGTTTTGTGAGACGACCGACAAATGAGGTCATTTGCGCGATATAAAACAGGTGAGTGAAGGAAGAATTGCGCGACTAATGGAGGAAGGGTGGAGACCGCGGCCTTGGCATTAGCCTACTCTTAACGAAAGGCGCTAGGGCTGACGGTTTAACTGGTCGGTCTGATTGACGGAGTACGGCCCGAGGTGGGCTTCTAAAAAGGCTCTCATGCTGGGATTGGGACTATATAAAAAAAATAAAAATAAAAAATCACGATAGTATAAAGTTTAAAGTAATAAGGCGATGACTCGTGGAAATGAGTGACTGATAATATAATCACAAGAAAAAGTACTTTGTAAGTTTCCACACTAATTTATTTTAAACGACCTAATTTTCTGCATTTGTTGCTAATATCAAGGAAAATGATTACCTTGATATTGGTTGCATTGATAATGGCAACTTGCTGAAACCAAGGAAGGTTAAAACAAACAATGTGGAAATTTATACTGTATTTTTGCTAGTGATAATGCAACACACATTTATCAGGTTTCTTTTCTAGTGATGATGAAAAACAATTTTTTCTTGTGAACATGCAACACAAATTTATAGTATTTTTTTGTTGTGATAATGAAAAACAAACTGCTGGAGCTCAGACCCGGGCCCTCGGAATGTGAAGTCAGTACCCTATTCATCAGACCACCCCGATTCCAAATATCATCTTCACTTTTTTTTCTAACATCTTCCCTATCCCCTCAAAGATGTTTTTCCATTGCGAATCCCCTTGCACCTTCTCCATTCTTCTTATTTTTTTGTTGAAAATCCGAAAAGAGAAGGAGCATTTACATACTGAGAGAGAGGAAGAGACATGGGGGGAATTCCATCGTCACTCGGCCCTTTTTTTCATCATCAAAATCCCCATCCGTCTGGAAAACTTTCCAGCAACTCCCGCAATTTTCCAACAAAATGCGCCTCGACTGCTTCAACTGTTTCTCCAAACCCCTCTTTCTCCCTCGTCTTGCTTCATTTTACTTCTCCCCCCCCCCCACCGCGCACCCCCTCGGGAACTAGTTCTCCATCGTTTTCCGCGGAGGACTACCAAGTAAGGAGAAAAGGGAGGGATGAGAATGCATGCCTTCTTAGCGCACACGTGCTTTACATAGAGGGGACAAAAAGTAGGGGATCTCTTTGCCCTCCGCCGTCTCCATGGTATCGGAATCCCATATCCTACCACATAAACCCACATAGGTACCATCTCCGCACTCGGCAGTTTAAAAAAGGTTACTATGTAGAGAAGTTTGGCTATTCCATCGGAGTAAAAATAGCCTCCCTTGAGACTTTTATGAGAATAAACTTTCAGCTTAGCGGCTCCAGCCTCTACATTCGCCACGTGATGCACACTCGGTGTAAAAGACAGACACAGAGCGAGCGGTAGTAAAAGTAAAGAAAAGTCGAAAGACCTTTTACCATAAAATGATAGGGGCAGTACTTTATCGCTACACGCTGAGAAAACATCCACATACTGAGGTTAAGGCCATGTTCAAGATTCCGTTAGACCAGGGCTGTAGCAGGTCTGAGGAATTTTCGAAGAACTGCGGAACTGCCCGCGCGCGGTAACTTCAACGGAGCCACCCGCTGATGGTCACCCAGTCCAATGCGAATGATTTTTTCGCCGTGAATTTCACGCAATTCCAAGGAATTTTGTCCCTACCGCTTCTGTTCGAATACACCGCATCATTGTGGTGCTTATTGGTGCCAGTACCGCCGGATTTAGTCACACGATACGCTGAAACCTCTGGAATTATGGTAAAACCTCTCGAATTGCCGGCCTCGGTGGCGGTAAGGTCTTCGCCTACTAGCCCGACGGTCGCGGGTTCGAGTCCCGCCTGGGGAGGATTTTTCACCTCCCAGGGCATGGTTGTATGTGATCGTCCGTTGATAATTGTTAATACCCCGATATAAAGGCCAAATAAGGGCTGTTTTCAGTGGTTGTTGTTAATTTAAAAAAACCGTAAGATTAAACCTTGGCGAAGCAGAATACCAACCTCTTCAAACCTCTCCGAAAACACATTTGCACAAGTCATACCCCATTTCAGTCTATTTCATTAATACGTGTTCAGTTAAAATTCTATTTCGAGGAGTGCGGAATGGCTTGGGTGAACTCAAAATGATCCTTCCTTTCAAACGGTGCATCGACACTCAAATGTTCAAGCTAAAATTACCAATTTTCAGTAATATTTTAGTGTCCTCACCAAGATCAGTACTATCGTTACTGTTATTGGCGTTTAGCACGTACAAAAACAAATAATGACGTGTATTTAAGAATAATCCATGCAAAAAACTAGGCCCACGGGCCAGAAAATCACCCACTTGACTTTTTTACGTTGACCCTAAGGATACTACCAAGCTGTCATAAGCATTTTCGTTTTTATATAAGCCATTATATTGACCAATATACACTCTGACCCACTGATCAATAAGAGTTTTCCAATCACGCCTGATGACCGAAAAATGTTACTATAAACATATTACTGAGTGCATTAAGGAGCAAATGACACCAGCATTTTCAAACATGTTAAACTCCACTTAAAACGTACACCAAAGACGGTGTAATTGGCTATGAAAAAACCATTTTACTTGACCGGAATTCGAGCCCGGATCTCCCAATTGTTTCCTTAAGAGGAACTTGCAACGGCGAAGTGTAAGTATATCAAATTTCTGATGGCAGAAAGAGAAAATAAATAGCCCCTATGGTCATTGTTCAAGGTTAGAATTCCCATTCAATGCTTAGTCAGTTAAATGCAAGAACGTTTCACTCAGCAAATTTCAGAAAAAAAGTCGCACAAAAAGTAACTTATTTTCAGTGTACCTAAGCAGTTTTAATTAGAGTAAGAAGTTTTCAGTGCAGACCGCCAGATGCCCCCTCATTCGTTCAAAGCTTGGCGGCAGCTTCCGGTGCACGGCGCTGCGCTTCCGTTGGCCAACGGCTACTCGAATTTCGACCAACAAAACCCTGAGTTAGTTGTCCCCCCCAACTATGAGCCACGTGAACCCTTATTTCCCCTTTTTCTCGATATCCTGACTGCGTCCCATTCAATTATTATCTCCTCCTCCGCGTTCTCCTCCAAAGCAATACTCCAACACGACCTTCCCCTCCCCTCTTTCCCCCCCCCATCACGCACCCTCTGTACGTCGACGCAACGATCCCATTCGCTCCGAAATCCCATTACTCCCCTCCCCCAACAAACAACTCACGCACGTAGAACAGGGAAGACACAACTCCCAACCCAACCCCACTTTCCCCCAACAAGCGAGAATCCATCCCTCCACCCCTAACCCCTGAAAAACCAGGGCTGCCATCCCAAATTCATCTCCAATACTTCACAGGTAATATACGTCAGGATGGCCAACTTCACATCATCATCATTGCACCTGTGCTAAGCAGGGCCTATGCTCGGATGTAATGACTAAGTCATGGGCCATATTATCCTACGGGTCGCGGAAAAAGGTGATAAACAACGTTTCATGTTTTTTTTCGTAGATTTTCGCAGTTCATTTTGATTTGAATAAATATCTTTTGGTTTTCTGCGGTGTAATTACTTTTTTGAGCTACAGGTTCGCCGTGCTATTCTGCCAACTTCGTCAGACTTTCTGAAGCAACAATCACAAACAAATAAACAAACTTTGGCGATTATTATGTAGCTGAATTAATTTATACTTGAATTTTGCATAAATCTTTTCCACGTATGAGTGAGTTTGTAGCCATCCTCTCTTGGTTTAAGTTGTTAATTATTTTTTCTATTTCAATGGCTTCCCTGATGACCCGTGGATAGTAGTTGCTTTCATTACATAAAACTTTCGCCCTTTTCATCTACATCTACATACTACCCCGCAAGCCGCCTCAATAGGCGTGTGGCGGGGGGTGTTAGGACACCAGCCGTTTACATATTAAAAGGAAACGCTCTAATGAAATTACGCCTAGCATTTATTAAAGTCCCTTATTGTTCGGGGGAAAAACGAATTCCCATACCTATCCGTTCGGCAAAATATCTCTCTTAATTTATCGTTTCTGTCGAACCTGGAAATATAGTGGTGTTCTAATATGAAGTCCTCCGTGTCGCTCTTAAAGATATCTATTCTCAATTGTTCAAGCAATCTAAGCCTAGCGCGAGGCCTCCGTGTCTCTAGCGGCTCCCAGCCTAGTTCGTTTAACATTTGTGTAACGCTGTCTGTACGCCCGTAGCAGTTTTTGACGAATCGCGCAGCTTTCCTTTGTATTTTATTAAGTTCCCGGATTAAGTCTTTCTGCACCGGATCTCATATGCTCGCTGCATATTCAAGGTGTGGCCGGACGAGTGCGAAATAGCACCTCTCTTTTATACTTTTTCATCCGAAAATCTTCCCACAATCTTTTGATGTCAACACTGTGACCTTCTTCTAAAAGTGTGTGCTCAGCCATTGCAGAGTGATTCTAATCTTTCTTCCGAATAGCCCGTTCGTGTTCCTTCAGCCTGCATCCTATGGCTCTCTTTGTCTGGCCAACATATTAGTATGATTTTTTTGCAACGTTTTTTTATTTATTTGCGATTGTTGATTAAGAAAGCCTGACGAAGCCGACAGAATAGCAAGGCGAAACTGTTGCTCTAAAAATTAATTATACCGCAGAAAATCAACAGTTATTTATTCAAACTATTCATGGCTTCTGGAGCAAACGTGACGGAGTACTCGAGCATGGAAATTATAACCCGATATTTTGGTGTGCTCTTTTATGAAAAAATACTCGTATTTTACATTTTACTAAAAGAAACTGGTGTAGAATATTGTACGGTGAAACTCGCCGGGATGAAACTGTTATCCAATTTCACCAAAAATGTGCAAGCCTCCTCTTGTAATTTTTTAAAAACAAATCAACGACTATAACCAAAGCATTAAAAAAAAGGAATATTACCTCCAGTGGAATACATTTTATCGAGTATCCTCCATTTCAACATAGCACGTATCAGGATTCGTTCCCATAACAACGGTTGAAAGCCAGAACGAAACAAGTTGACTAAATTCATTCTTAACTCGTAGGATTCCGAGGATGCAATATTGACTATTTCTTTTTGCGGATGCAATATTGACTATTACTTTTATTTTTTGTGGAACAAACGCGGAAAGAGTATGGGAAATTATGGGAAGATTCACTGTTCAGATAACCCGATGAAGCTAGCAGGAGTACCAACGAAACATTGTTTCACAAAAGAAAAACAAACGCGGAATGAATTCCGGAAAAAGAAATAATCTAAATTCATTCTTGTTTATCCGTCCAAATAATAGAGCCCACAAAACAATTCCTGATTTTCCAGGAGTTTTCAAATGAGGACCCATCCCTGCTAATTGGAGAGATGGGTCACCTAAAA
This sequence comes from Pyrrhosoma nymphula, assembly GCA_963573305.1. NCBI lineage: Eukaryota > Metazoa > Arthropoda > Insecta > Odonata > Coenagrionidae > Pyrrhosoma > Pyrrhosoma nymphula. The sequence continues at coordinate 98,611,848 of OY754339.1, forward strand.
TGCACTCCTAGCTCAGCTGGACAAAGGGAATTAGCCAAACCACAGGGCAGAGAATTCTGAGCGAGTATCATGGAGATTTGCTCACCCACGAAGCCCATGAAATTCAAATGCGCGGCCCACGTGATGCTTGCTCCCCCCCTGGGTGAAATCCCTCTGGGAGAAATGGCCACCGAAATTGAGAGTGAAAGTGGACTGTGGTCATGAAGTAGTTATTCCGACCGAGAGGGGACATTTGCCTCTGGAATACCCCCAGGCGAGACCCTGTGGAGAATGGTGTTTCAGCGCAAACTGGTGGACGATTTTCTTACTAATGAATGACAGTGTGCCCGACAGAGCGAGTTCAATACACATAAAATGGCTTGATTAACTTAGAACAATAACTCAAAGATATATGCGAGCCACACACTGATATCTATAAAAAAATAGTTGTGACTTTTGCGAACATGAATATGCTGATACTCAAATTCTTGCATAAGTTTTCGCTGATGCATCATGAAACATCTTAATATCTGTTAAAAAAAACCTATAGATTAGCCTCAAGGACCATTACAAATTCATTATAAAAACATCTCCACTGTCACATAATATCTCTCTTCTATTTAACATACTTCGTACCTCACTCAATCCCTTCCAACATGTCTATCACATTGTAGTCGATAATCTACACCGAATACGATACCCTTAAGAATTTTAGGAATTTTAGGCGCGTATTTGGTCCCTTTAAAAAAGAAACAACTTATTCAAAATTACGCCATGAAGGCAGTGAAAATAAATTTGCCATCGCTGTTATCATTGCTGACACGCTGCATTGACCATCAGAAAAATATAACATAGTATGTTCATTTACTATTTACCACAGTCAGCCATATATATTCACTCAATTGGAACCAGCTTCAAAATATATGATAATAAACATTTTAAAAATAATTTTCATTGGTTGACTGTCCAACTAAAGATAGGTTGATTATTATCATACTGTTCAACGCGGAACGCACGCGGCTAAAATAAGAAAAACCATGCAGAGAATAAATTCTCTAAAATCTGATTAGGATTTCAGCATTGTACCTACTGTGTAAATATGGAGCTTAAGAAAGGACTTATTTTTAAAAATGCCTTTAAGACTAAAAACAAGTACTGAACGAGACGTATATATCTCCTGTGAAATGAGAGAAAGAGGTAATTAAAGCTCAATTATCGTATGTGTCTCTATTAAATCTATGCATTATTCCCATAAAATAAAGAAAAACGATGGTTGAGGATTGAAATCGGATTGGAGCAAAGGTAAGGGTGCCGTGTTCACATTCCAAATGGGCAGAGTTCGAATCCTTGAGAACGGAGACTATTCCGCGATATCTAGATTCCTAATTGGGTTCCATGCATGGAGCGCTTAGCTCCGTCCGTCGGATGGGACGCAACATTTTGACCCTTAGTCGCCTTTCGTAAAGAAAAGCTTCAAAACGACTCTGATTTTCTCTCAATCGCTCATCTTCTCATAGAATCCTCCCATAACCGTATTGAATGCCTGACTTTAGCAACGTAAAGTACGTCTTTTTCCGGGCACCTTCATCTCCACCTCCCCCACCAATGTTTTCTTCCTTCCTTCATCTCATCAAAGAAACCATTTTTTAGCTTTAACATATCCTCCATCATCCTTTTTAGTCTCTCCATAAATATGGAACGATGAGAAAAATATAAGCAGAATCCTGTGTGCATTTAATGCTGTGTTGTTGCATGAATTTAAATAAGTGAATACTCTGCACATTCATCTTTCTTCATAAAAACAAAAAGATCCTCACTTCCTTAGTCATTTTCAAGGAGGTTAACTTTAAGGAGGTTAATTTTCTTTTCTAACCTCCTTGGTCATTTTATCCCTTTTATAACACTGGTTAGTTACTTCACATTGTTGACTTTGCTTCCCGAAAAATTAGAGTATTTTCACAATGGACAGTAACTCATTGGTAACGGACTAAAAACGGTCAAAATTAAACTATTCACCTGTTCATGAACGCGCAAAGAATCACATCTCTCCTTCGTCTGCTCAAACATTCGCTACCACTCGATTCCCCATCATCTGTACCCATTTATCATCAGACGCCGTCATTTCCAAGGATTCATTTGCTGCAGCTCTATAGTTCTTTTAAAAATATGAGCTTTTTTACATGGGATTAATTACGGCTTTGGCTGTGCGCTCCAGAGGGAGATAATTGAAAAACTCAGGAATTTCTAACACCTAGATTTTGTCAAAAAACTAAAGGTGTGTAGTCTGTATGTTTTCTCGACTGTTTATAAAAATTAATAAATTACTCACCGAAGAAATTGCCACAGAATCGAAAAAGACCTACTAAGAAGACGTTTTTGCCGTACGTCGTGAAAAAATGGGTCAAGTTAAAGACTTATGTCAGTATATATTTATTTAATTACTGAGAATTTTTGTCATATATAATTATATTTTACTAAAATATTTACTTAATACTTTTTACAGACGCTGAAACTACAAAATTAAATTCAAATATGGTCTCCATTATGACTAGGGAAATATCTCGCTCAAACTATCTTAAATACACTTCTCGTATTATTCCTCCATGGTTACAAGTTTTGTTTTCATATTTTGCTTCATCTATTCCATCATTGGACTTTCTGTTTTATTCCTCCATTTCATGATCGTCCATTGACATTATCCATCTTTTCGTCCTACATTTCCTACGACTATTTCATAGGCTATTCTCTCTGTCTACCCAAAATTCATTATTCCCTTCTCTATAACCATACATTCACATTGTATCTAACATTCTTTGTACCACTGCTGCCATGGCCTAAGATTCCTTGCCAGAATTAAAGATTCGTGAAAATGTTCCATAGGCAACGTTAAGTAATTTTCTATAGTTGGGAAATAATTTCACTTTGTAATATTCCACAGAAAATTTTATTTCACTATTAATAAGGGGCTTGTGGTTAACCGTTATCACTTTGATAGTGACTGTGTAATAGTCGAAACTCTGGGTCAAAAAAAAAGGATTTCACTTCGTAATATTCTGTGGAATATTACGAAGTGAAATTATTTCCTAACTATCGTAATGTTATAATGTACCAAGTTAATCCCGGAAATGCTATATATTATTTGCTACATTGTTAGTCAGTCGGTCATCGAAAGGATAGCAAACTTTAGTAGATGCACTGGAAATGCACTGCGAGAAACACGGAATGAAGATTAATAATAGGAAAACAAAAGTAATGAGATTCTGTAGGACAAAGAAAGCGAAGCTGATGATAAGAGTAGGAAGTCACAAACTGGAGCAAGTAGAACAATTTAATTACTTGGGTAGTACGCTAGAAGAAAGAGGACATAGTAGCAAAGGCATTAGGAGGAGAATAGCGCTAGCGAAGGAAGCGTTCAATAATAGAAGGGATCTGATGATGGGGATCTTAAGTAAGGATGTAAAAAAGAGGCTGGTGAAGAGCTTGATATGGAGTGTGGCGTTGTATGGGGCGGAAACGTGGACCTTGAGAAAGGAAGACGAAAATAGGCTGAAGGCTTTTGAGATGTGGGTGTGGAGGAGGATGGAGAAGGTGCGTTGGACGGAAAGGAAGACAAATGAGGAAGTGCTTGACATGGTGGGCGAGGAGAGGAAACTTGTGGATGAGATTAGGGGAAGGCAGGGTAGGTGGCTGGAAGCGGTAATGAGGGACGATGGTTTGCTGAAGGTCGTGATAGAGGGAAGGATGTTGGGCAAGCGGGGAAGGGGAAGAAAGTGAATCGGTTTTATGGACGGGATGAAGAAAGGTAGGACTTATGCTGAGATGAAGGAAGAAATACTAGATGTAGATAGGGCTCGGCACGTGTAAGAGTTCGTTGGATATTCTCTGACTTTCATCACAACCTACCTCTAACCGGTAGATTACTGTAATGGATGGATATATAGAAAATAATTTTACTCTTCGGCACTTCGCAGGTCTTCTTCTTTGACGATCCCCTCCTCCGCAGTTCATTTCGCCTTTCATCACTCTTTCACGACAAAATATTCCCATCACTTCCAAACTTCACTGCGCTGCCCCATTTATCACTTCCAAGCTTCACTTCCGCACAGGAGCATGCTCCATAAATATGTTTTAATGAAGGGCTTCCTTACTTCCTTCCATCTATATTCCGTTAAAAAAATGAAGAGGGTGGAATGAAGGAAATTGCCACTTTTGAGTGGACAAGAGGGACACCAGTACGAGGAGGGAGGAGATCCGGATATTATAATGGGAGGGCGAGAAAAGGACATTAATGATGCACCTCCCTCTTACTCACTATCACTCTCTCTTACTTACCCTCTCAGCCCCTGCCATACTCCATACCCCTGTATCCATCCCCCGGAAAGGAGGGCGGGGAACGGCTGGCAGGAACGTCAGGGGGTTGAAGATGAGAGAGGGGATGGCAAAGTGTCTGTGTGTGCACACACAAGAGAGGGATAAACAACCACCCCCTGCCCTACTCCTCGTTAAAACCTCCCTCCACTACTCCACCACCTCACATGGCACACTAATCAACGCAAACAACCGAAGACCAACGAGCGGACGGGGACGTAATCGCCTTAGCGGGAAACGTCTCTTTTTTCCTATCTCTTGCAGAAAGACATTTACCCCCAACATATTTATCCTCGCGCGCTCAAAAACTGCTCTATAAAAATAATATTATTACAACATATTCTTTCGGATTTTTTTACGCAGTGATTAATTGATTGCGCATTAACCTCACCAATTGGTAGCGGACACATAGTCCTTTGATCCATAGAATAAAAACTAGCGAAATCGAGGGGGAATGTATTTTTGCAAATCGGGTTCAAAAATTTAAACATTTTGAAAATGTTCAAAACATTTTTATAATATTTTATCTGATCCTATAACATCATTTGTCAACTTTCCACAATTAAGACAAGCTTTTACGGAGATTTCTGGCTCAATTAGATCAAGATATCTATTTCCCTAAAGCTATGGGTTTACTTGTAAAATCTAAAAATGAGCAAAGAGCTGTGACTAGTGAATTCCTACTAATATTATAAATGTGAAAGTTTGTATGTTTGTACGTTTGTTACTCAATCACACAAAACTACTTGACCGATTAAGCTGAAATTTGGCATGTAGATAGAAAATACATCTTTAGGTAATAAAGGCTATATTAAAAAGCCCTAAGTTTCCCCTAAGGTCCCCCAAAGGCCCCTCTGGTGGTCCATGCTAATCATTGGGTTCGGTGCAGTGGGTTTATCTTTTGCTTTTTATTAGTAGTTTCACTCAAGAGAGAGGGCTGGAATTTTTTTATCGGATGGCTGAATAAATGAAAATTCTAATTATTTCAATCGATTTGCTATTTCGTTTCGTGTTCGTGTGAAAGTCATGTTTTTAGCTGAAAAATCTCACTTTTTCTCTGAAATCAACAATATCGTATTTCCTTGGCAACCAAATATTTGATCTTCAAAAGATATTTACGTCACTAGCATTTATGACTAAGCCTTTAGCCTTATGACACAGTTATAATTTTTTCTCATTCCCGTTCAATTTCAACGGGCACCCTATACTAGTAGTACTCAATATTTGGGAAAACTATTTTGCACACCTACTAACAAACAAACAGGAAACATGTGTATCAAATTTTGCGGAATTCGGAGGCATGGTCTCGTTTTTTTGACATGAAATGACCCAATAATAATAATCCCTACGTTGCGTGATTACGGAGTAGAAGTAGCACTTAGTGCATGATAACTCACGCAACAAATTTATATTTATGTTGAGAAAAACCGTAACTTCGTAATTTTCACAAACTTTGTTTGGAGGTTTGTGGTAATTACAAAGTTGGTATTTCTCGACATGGATATCCATAATTTCCACGATGTCAGGCCTGATATCATCAGTTTTGCATTTATATTTACTTGTGACTTAAGTCTTGTGTTGCCACGAGTTAAAAAAACAAATATTTCCTGTTAGAAAAATGTCGTCATTTGCTTCTGTTTGGAACTTATCACATTCCCTGCCCCAGTGATTTTTGTTTTATTCATTCACACCCACTCATCACATTGAAGTTTTATCTGAAGAAACTTATGCTGCATAAAAGCGATAATACTTCACCTCATGTAGCTCCATGTAGCTCCCCTTTATTTAATTGTCTGTTCTCATAATTAAAGAATGAACTCAACTGCTGCTCATTTCATGAACACAATCAATGTTTAAAACATAGTAGGTTAATTCAAATGGTATTTTTTCTCAACCTCTTTATTTAATGTGTCATTTATTAAATGTATCATAATTTAATAAATGACACACAACTTTTCAACAAAGAAATATATCCAAGCAACCAAATTAAAATTGTAAATAAATAAAAACAGCACCAAAGTTTAAAGGTAAAAATCTTGAATGTCTATGTCTATGTATTTTTTATATTTAATGTCTGTAAATTTACAATTGAAGACTGGAAATGGAAAACGCTGAAAGTGCCACAATTACGTATTTTCAGATTTTTCATGAAAACCAATGAATGTGCCGACGCTGACAACTTGGGGAAGGTTGGAAGTGCCAAATATGCTTCCTTGTAGTTCAAAATGTCTCCTAATGATGTAGCAACGTGTAAGTGCCTTCAGTAATGGCATGGAGAACGCTGAATGTGCCGAGCTTGTCGGAGGTCACATTGTTATCTGTTTCCCGCGTGCGTTCCCGTAGGTTGTAGTACATTAACGTTGATTTGCTTATTTTAGACGTGTATCTTGTGTGTTCCGTGATTTCTGATGGAAACGGAAGGCAATATGAGAAGCCAAAACAACAATTCTGAGCTAAGAATTCATGGAAAGCCATATGTAACGAAAAAAGGGACTCGTGTAATTGCGAAAACACCACCACAACCTGATGTAAGTTGGAATCCTTAGCATTTAACTGTGTATTGTACAGTATAATTAAATAGAATAAAACATGGTGGTAATTTGTCGTGGAAGGATTATTATTATTAGTATCGTCATTGCAATCACAGCTGTCTTTCCAGGCCACATGTAAATCAGTGGCGGATACAGAAAAAACTCAAGGGGGGGGGCGCAAGTTATCGCGACGATTGTAGCTTTCAAACTGACTGCCTGGCAGCGACTCTGCTTCCCTTATTTATGTAGCTCGGTTGTTTCGAGAACATTCGGTGCCAGACTGTTCGCTTCCAGACTTGGGAGTGGGAATGGGAGTGTGAACAAATACAAACAGTAGAATAATCGCGACTTTTCTCGAACAAATGCCAGACAGAATAACTAGTATCTAGTATCGAGATCACTAGAATGGCCGCGACTTTTCCCGTAGGTTAGCTATCTATGTGCCAGACAGAAACGTATAAAATACGATGACGCGGACGCGCGCGCGTGCTACATAAGAAAGTACAACTACTCGATAACTTGACTCAGAGTCGACTGACGAAAGACACGAACGAATAGCGTGCGGGCTGACTGGAGTGGGCGGCGCGGGCTGCAATGCGGGCGGCCCCGCAATGGGGGGGGGGGGGGGGGGGGGGGGGGGCGCGCCCCTCATATGTATCCGCCACTGATGTAAATGCAGATATCATTGCAAATCCATGTCTTCCGAACATAAAGAACGCCTATTCATGCAGTTTTACCAACTATCTGAAGAAAAACAGGGTACGTACTTGATGAGCTGTATTGAAGTAACGCTTGTTGCAAGAAGACGCCATGGAAAGTATGATCAGCAATGTGAAAGTAGAAGACAAGCTGCCATACTTTACACTGAACCTGATGGTTCGGGAGGACGTGGTCAAGTATGCAGCAAGACATTCAAATATATTTTTGCGCTATCATCCCGTCGACTACAGACTCTGCAAGAACATCTAAAGCGTGGAGAAACAACCTACAAGGACGGGAGAGGACACTGCAAGTCCTCACACACACAAAACAAAGTTCAGTGATGAGGACATGAACTTGAGTAAAGTACATATTGATTCCTTGGGAAGAAAGTCATTGTGGCAGAAGAAAGTCAGGGAAGGAATATTTCAGCCCTGACTTGAATGTTAGTCGCATTTATGATTGTTTTAAAGAAAAGCATGTGAATTCCCCAGTAACTTATAAATACTACTGTACTTTCTTTAAGAAGTTTTATAAAAATATGCCATTTAGTAAACCTAGGTTTGACACGTGCCAGGTATACGATAAGCTGCATATGAAAATTAAAGCAACAGGAGATGTCTCTGAAAAATCTGCATTGGAGACGCATCATAAAAAGGCAGAAAATGATCAGGACTTAATGAAAAGTGACTTTTTAGCTTCTCAAATGCCCCTAAGTGAAACATACACAATATCCCTTGACCTTCAACAAGTCATGTTCACTCTAAACCTCACAAACAGTTGCATGTTTTATTCACGAAAAATCTCAAATTACAACTTGGGTATACATACTGCCGGTGGAAGAGCATTCATGTGGCATGAGGTGGGAGAGGAGGAAATGAAGTGGCGTCGTGTTTGTTCAAAGTCATGACTTCAGGATTCACTGACAAGAAAAATGTCATCGTATGGTGTGATAACTGTGTAGGACAGAACAAGAATCGTATGATGGTGATGGCATTAATGCAATTTGTTACCGAAGCTATATTTGAAAGTGTTGAAATTAAATTTTTAGTCTCTGGTCATAGTTACATGCCTTCCGATCGTGACTTTGGTATTATTGAGAAGAGAAAAAAGAAAGTTAAGTGCATGGTACCTGAGGAACTAGAAAGTATGGTAACCACCGCTAGAGTTAGAGACCCTTTCAAGGTAGTGAAAATGGATGAAGGTGATTTCCTTGATCTGGTTTCCTTAGCAAACACATATTTAAATACCACCAAACTACAGATAAACAAAGCTTCAGCAGTTCGTTTCAGCGCAGAGAAGAAAGGCAAGCTTCTACTTAAAACGTCATTCAGGGACGAAGAATGGACTGAGTGTGTTGTGTTGAAAAAGGGGTTTGAACTGCATAATCTTCCCTCCATAGGAAGTATTCCCCGCTTTCCACTGACTAACAAAATAAGTGCTGAAAAAAGGACTTATTTTCCATGATCGAATTTCTTGATGTTAAAGACAGACGCTTCTATGTCTCGTTGTGTCAGTGATGTTGCCCTCTGAATGTGACAGTCAACACTAATCGATGTAAGATTATAATATTGAAAGAAATGAACACTAACTTTATGTTCCCAGTGTTTTATGAGCTGTTCTCTGTTCATAAATAAGTGAGATGACGCTGTGTACATTCAGTGTTTTCTTTGAAGCTAAGCATGGCACTTACATCGTTCCCAAAATGTCCATTTTCATACTGATATATATGCTAAACTTAAAATACTTTTGAAGAATTGGTTATGTGAGATGTTACCATTAGTGTGGAACTACCAGAATTTCGTTTTTATTGAGTAAAATTATTTGTAAAATCAATTTGTTTTGGTTTTTTCCTGTTTCCTGAAATTTTGAAGTTTGGCACTTCCAGCGTTTTCCATTTCCAGTCTTCAATTATGTAACCAAAACAGAACTGTCAATCATTTATCATCATACATCATTGTTTATAGCCCACAAGATGGATGAATAAACATCCGAAACGTCGGCAAAAGTTTAAAAATAAAAAATAATTTGACCTATACTCATGAAATTTGCACCATAGTAGGTTAAGATAATTAAATGTATTACAAATAAAAAATATTTATGAAAATAAATGAACTAGTTCGTAAATCACGTTAAAAATTGTCCTCCGGATAAAAAAACAAATCATGAAACTGAAAATATTATTGAAGCAAAAATATATTAAAGCAAATTAATTTTATGCTTTTCCATTAAAGCCTTGGAGAAATAATAATACTCGATCGTTTTAAAATAAATATATGATCATAATAGATAAGCGTAAACGTTTATAAAATTTTAATTAAACTAAATTGAGTAACTAAACAAAAATGGAATCCTTAAAAAAATGTAGAGGTTATCATGAACATCATTAAAAGAACATGATTGTGATTTTTATCATGTTCATATTACTGCATTCATATTTCCACCCAGTTTTTGCCTCTCAAAAAAAAACTGTTGTTTCATTATATTTTTCAATTTAAGAGTTTTGTCTTAATGTTATGGACTTGCCCCGCACTAGACTAGCGATTTTGCGAACACCAGCTACTACTGTGTTTAATCATTCAGTTTTACCAAATACATAAATGGGAAGACAATAATAAAATCTATTACCGTGGAGGGACTGTAAGTCACCACCAAAATATGCTATAAAATATTCTGTAAAAAAACGGGTTTCACTCTTCGTTTATGACCCACATACACGGAACCTAGGGGCAATTTTAGATATCAATCGCCACCCTAGTACTGCGTAAATTCACTGAATGTTTGAATTATCAAATTACAGTTTGAACAATAAGCCGTAAAACTACTGACAATGAGTGCAGGGTAGCTATTTGTTTAACGACGGGGTTTGAATGTTAAGAGTACATTCAATAGAGTAACCTACCGGTTGAAGGTAGGTTACGATGAAAGTCGGAGAATATCCTACCAAGTTTTACATGTGCCCCCAAATTTCTTCATCTCAGCGTAAGTCCTATCTTTCTTCATCCCGTCCATAAAACCTATTCCTTCTCCTTCCCCACTTACCCAACATCCTACCCTCTATTACAGCCTTCTGCAAATCATCCCTGTCCCCCATTACCGATTCCGCCCACCTTACTCTGTCTTCCCATAATCTAATCCAGAAGTGTCCTCTCCTCATCAAACATATCAAACACTTCCAAATTTGTCTTCGTTACCGACCATCACACCTTCTCCATTCTCTTCCAAACCCACATCTCGAACGCCTTCAGCCTATTCTCGCCCTCCTTTCTCAGAGACCATGCTAAGTGTTAGGAACTCCTTAAACCATTTAAAAAACAGTTAAGTTTATTAAATGTTCTAGAAAAACCAAGTAAGCACTTCCAATTATATTTCCTACACTCGGAAACATACGACAGAGGTGTTTATAAGACACGTATATGGCTTGTCGTGAATATTTAATATGGAGCGACGGAAGAGAAGAGAATCACCGATGGGTTCTAAACGAAGAGTGGTCTGAAAAAAAGATACTTCATGAAACTCCACGAAAACGGATGGATAAACTAATTGCACACACTAAAAGACACAAGAGCCAACCAAAAACTATACACAATGGAAATAGAAACCAATGGAAACGAAACCGATGAGGGCAGAGAATGCAATATTATAATGAAAGTGAAAAAAGAAATTACTGAAAAATGAAGAGGTCCTTCGAGGAGTTATGCAGAAGAGATATTCGAATGAAAAGCCTCGGATATAAAAGAGGCAAACTCAAACACAAAAGTCTCATAAAAACAATGATGGAAGGAGATTATAATGGGAAGAATTGTCTTGAAAAAAAAATGATGAAAATTGCGAGGGAGGTCAGGGGGGGTTATTTTGTAATCTCACTTTAGTGAGAATACGTCATAAAATCTCACTTTTTCGTAGTTCAACTCCCTCACCCAGGCGGCGTGACCATCTTCGGATCTCAATCGGTGAACTGCCGGTCATGTACTGGTCTTTTAGACGATTCATCCGCTCTGATCCGTATCTTTCGACTCTTGATCCGTTTCATTATCTCCGCCTGCCATTAGTTCCATCTCACCTGTCATAAAGAACGTGACATGGAGCCACCATCGTTTCCAAGTGAAGCTTGAGTCAGAAAATAAACAAGGGCGCGAAAGATACAAACGATTTTAAATCGTATTGTTGTAATTTGCTAAACGTGAAGAACTTCAGCATTTTAAACTCCAATATATTGGGCACTTGAAGGTATGCTTTGTTTGAAATGCTTACGTTATTATTTGCTTGAATTATCTGTGTATATATTTCGTATCAATATTTCCCAAACAATGTTGCTGATACCTTTGTTTTCGTGTGCCTATACGCCAGTGTATGGAGAATGGAATTCAGTTATTTATACCATAATTTTAACAAATATTGCCTTAAAATCTACGTTCCTGGTAGATATTTCCCGTGCTTGTGAATCGAACACTAATTAGATGCATTTAATTGTTTTTAAATATTGAGTGATCGCTTACATGTCGCTTGTAGTTTTGACTGTATTTAGATTTTCGTGGTATGTACAGTGTAAGATATCTTCCGTAAGATGTTGAGAAATCTGGGTATTTGTTAGTCTCGGCATCTTTTATTTGATATAAGGTAATTGAAGCTTCGACAATTCACGAACCGTTCGTGAGCCGATCATTAAGAGAGGGAAACGGATCTCCCGCCTTTCCACTAAGAGTCACTAAAAAGGTGAGATTACAAAATAACCCCCCAGAATGAAGACTAATGTAGGAATAAAAAACGTAGGAGTAAACGGTTGGATGGGAAGAAAGAAAAGCTGACAGCTACAGCAAAGAGATCCTCAGTTTGTTGACTGCTGATGATAATAAGGAATGCGGAAAACAATTACTGATATCTGGACCAATCCACTCTCAATACACCTAATATATATGACTCGAGGGTTTACGGATTATTCCCGCGTTTGTTCATTTTATTTACAGTTTTGCCGGCATTCCAGATGCCATCTTCAGGTCCGAAGTGAGATTGCAGAGTTTAATAAAGATTAAACTATGCAATCTCACTTTAGACCTGAATGCCATCTGGAATGCCGGCGAAACTGTTGTCCTCAAGAGTAAACAAACGCGGGAATAGCCCGAAAACCTTATAGTCATATAATCACCACGGAAGCCTTCGTAGCAATTTTACCTAATACCTACAAAACAGAGGTTCAGAAGGTTACCCTTTTAAAATTCACACCCTTGGGCGGGTTATTTTGTAATTTCACCTTTTTAATGACTCATTGCGGTCAGGCGGGAGATCCGTTTCGCTCTCTTAATGATCGGCTCACGATCGGCTGAGTTCCGATAATGGCTCCATTTCACGTTCCTTTCGACAAGTGAGATGGAGCTAATGAAAGGCGGAGGCTAATGAAACGGATCAAGAGTCAAAAGATATGGATCAAGAGTCGAAAGAGCTGGCGAGTCAAATAAAAGACCTGCAGATCACCCACTTGAGATCTGAAGATGGTCACACCGCCTGGGTGGCGGAGTGGAACTTCGAAAAAAGACGTAACATTCCCTATTTTATGACGTATACTCACTTGAGTGAGATAACAAAATAACACCCATGAACGAACGTTAAAAATTATCAAATATTAAACAACCCACAACAAAAAATTTTCCCTTTAGCGATGAAAGGGTGGAACGTTTCCTGCTCTTCAACCCCCACCCCCTTGTTCTCATCCCCTTTTCCTCGCCGCACAGATACTATTATCTGAAACAAAAAAAGAAAAAAATACTCCGAAAAATTGGAGAGGGGAGTTGGTTACGGAGGGGGTGGAGAGATTTATCGAAGGGGGCGGGAAGGGGTGTGGCCGGAAGGGGATGAGGGTGCTCGCACCCTCTATGGGGGGGGGGGGGGGGGTGGTTTGGAGAGGGTGATAGCGTATGCGTAATTGTGGAGTGGTTATAACATGGGGTGGGTTTGGGAGAGGAAGCGTATGGTATGGAGAGGAACTGGGGGAGGACTATAGAAGGGGATGTTATACATATTTATTCGAGTCAAGGGGTTTGAGAGAGGGGGTGTCAAGTCCCCCAAAACGCACAAAAAACACGAAAGGGAGCGTACGAATCTCATAACGCGGGCTAAAATCTATATCCGGCATTCACAAAGACATATCGCGGTAAATTTCTTGATTTTTACACCACGTTATACATCTCTGTAATCGAAGTCACCATTTAGAATGTACTGGTTATTTTAGATAAGAGGCTGGCAACTAAGATCAATTGTGCCGTTGTGGACCGATTGATAGTTTGGTAATAAAAGCCTTGGGAATGGAGGAAGAGTGGAGATAAACCCGGGATCGGAATTAGCCTACTCATTACATCAGGCGCCGAGGGGTCACTGCTTAACGTCCCATTCCACGGATGGAGCAATGCACTTTAAGTAATCTCCTCAAACCTCCCAAGAAGGAAGGTTTATGATGAAATAAATCTCTGCTACAGCGGAGATTCGACCCTGGGACCATGAGAATCAAGAACTATAACCACCAAATCAACCAATGATGCATAAACGGTTCTCCATAACACGTAAGGTCGCGTTGTCATTATTTTAAAAATTGCGCTCATGATAGCAAAGACCAAGGGTCTGACACTCACATGACTCCAATGGTTATACATTTCACCCAGAGCACTCTAGCGGTCAGGCGCTAACTATCAGCGCAACATCGCGACAGATATACTCTTTAATTGAATATCTGGCAGATTTAATTAGGAAATTATCTATTTATTTCTCAGGGAAAACTTAAAAAGGTAACTGTTCACTCAATTATGTATCCTGAAAAATACTGGAATCAGATTGCAGCGCAATAATGCCATCCAGTGGCGTTTTCGCAGTGTACTTTCTCGGCCATCTTATTTGTTTACTTACGGTTGCGATGGCGGTGTCTCGTGTGGTCCCAGGCGTATTTTAAATGGACGTTGATAATGTCTTACAACAAAAGGAATAATTACTGCATTTATTCACAAAAATAAAAGAATACAATCTTTATCTTTTTCACGCATACGTATTTTTCCATTTGCACCTGAAACAATTGGCGCTAGTAGTAACCCATACGAGATATCGCAATTCCGTCAGACCCGTGGCAAAGACGTTATCGTCATTCTTCAAATTTTGTCAAGGGCTTTGAATCGCTAGTTTTAATTAATGGAGTGCGTTTTCAAGACAGTGACTGTGAGCATTCTCCCGCTAGGGTGATTTGTCTTTCGGATAACGATAATGAAAAAGCGAAAGGAGAAACCGTTATTTCAACCCAGATCCCACAAGTAGACGTTTTGACTGATGAGCATAGGAACAACATGAGGCTTCACGAAGATCCACCGCATTAAAAAAAATGGTAACGAGAAAAATCAGACGGTATTATTACGTGAGACTGGGCTCGGTTGCAAGCGGTAACATATGGAGCAAGAGACAGGAGTAGTTAGGGGAAGATATACATATTCATTCCAGTCAAGGGGTGTGAAAGGGAAATGTAAAATCCCCACAACGCACAAAAAAAAACACGAAAAAGAACATACGAACCTCATAACATGGGTTAAAATTCGGCATTCGCAGAGACATTTCCCTATGGATTTCTCGTTTATTCGAGTCAGAGGGTTTTGAAGGGGAGTCAAAGTCCCCAAAAAGCACCAAAAACACGCAAAAAAATACCAGAAACACAAAATAGGGTAAAGTCTATACAGTAGACAATCACAAAGACATCTTGCGGAAGAATACCCGATTTTATAACTCGTGTTGCATCCCCACCATTGCAGTTCAATTAACCTAAAGGGTTGACAGAGAAGGAGACACAAATTAGATAAAGTTCAAGGAAGATCCGTCAGTTCGTGGAACACCGACGTATTTGGTGCTTTCCCGCCAAAGGATTCGCGTGAAGTCTTCAAGGAACTTTTTCGAGTGAATAACTATACACTCAAAGTTTCTAGGACTTACTCCGCCAGCGTCATACGTAGAAAAAACGACTATTATATATTGCTATGAGCCCAAGGAAAGCGAAACGAGATTATTGGGTAACCTATGATGGTCTCTAAGCTAATATAACTTTCCATGATCCCTACAGACAGGATCAACGGAAGTGATATTAATACTTTTCTAACTCTGAACATCTATGTTCACTCTTGACAATGACCAGATCATTGAACTTCTTATGTTTTGGTATAATACGCCACTCACATTAAAATAAGGGAGATAAACACTAGGACTGATTTGTTTATTTAATTTTTTTCTCTATCACAATTAATGTCCATAACAGAGCCACAACCGAACATCCATAATTTTTATATTGCATATGTTTTTTTAGTGTTGGTTAAAAAAATTCAACTATTTGCTGCTAACGTTTTGGCAAATTTATTGGTGTACTCAGGGTTTTAAAAATTAACCGAACATACACAATAATTGCATGGAACTGACTACCAGTCGTTCTACAGCAGCCAAAAAAATAATCAGTGTCTATAGAGACTGTTTCCATATTTCTCCATGAAAATCAGTCACTATTGAAACTGATTATTTTTTTAACTGTTGTAGAGGTAGACGGTTCCATGCCATTATTGTGTAGGTACGGTTAATTTCAAAGCCCTGATGATGCCAATAATTTTAGCCAAACGTTGGAATTGAAAAGTTGAATTTTATTTAATCAACAATAAAAAATCATATGCTGTCATAAAAAGGTGGACAATAAAATCCCCTAATTAATTCATAATTTTAAATACAGCACAGTTAAGGTAGTTTGAGGTATTCAATTTATATAGAATTTGATGAATTTGACGTCATTTTAAAGAAAAAACTCGTCTTCTAAATGATATCAAAATATTTACCCCTTGCCGAGCTACCTACTATTCGAGCAATTTGCCTGAAAGTACAAGCTGTTTTACGTGGGATGGATTACGGCTGTGCGCTCCAGAGGGAGAATATTGAAATAATTAAGAGTTTCTAACACCTGGTTTTCGTCAAAAAACTAACGGTGTGTAGTTTGCATGTTTTCTCAAATATTTATATATTAATCAATTACTTACCGCATTAATTTTTTACAGAATTGCAAAATAAAAGCCTGGTGTGAAGGCGTTTTCATCGAACGGCGTGAAAAAATGAGTCATGTTAGAGACTTACGTGGTTATACTTATTTAATTACTGAGAATTTTGTCATACATGAATATATTTATGCACCATTAATATTACAATATTTACTTCTTACAGACGCTTAAATTAAAAAAATGAAATTCGCATATGGTCTCCAGTATGACTAAGGAACTATCTCGCTCAAACTACCTAAAACGTACACAGTACACCATTTTACTTCAAGATAGCACTAAAGTTGCTGATGACGCCTTAAGGCCCATTTACACGCCCTGGAGTACCCATATTCATTGACATTCTCTCCTGCTAGCGGTCAAGAGACCCACCGAGCACAACGCTAAAGCAAAGAAATGTAAAAAAAATCACTGCTGGAGGAGAGAACATCAGTCATTTTGGCCCACAGATACGTGTATGACTGGAGGCGAAATAAATGGGAATGAATGACCGGACTTCGGGAGTGAACCATCCCACATTAATTTTTCCAATACTTTCAATCTGGCGGCGGCGCCTGGAAAAAATCTCCTCCCGTCCGTAATGACTGTAACTTCCTCCCGAAAAAACCCTCTCGAACCTTTTTTCCTCTCGATCGTCTCCTGTTCCATTCCCTCCACCGAGCCGACCATCCCCCTCTCCTACCGGAAGTACCAAACCCCCTTATCCGATTTCCTTCCGACACGAACCCTTCCCAAAATTCCCTCCCCACACCCTTCTCCTCCTCCTCTCGGACCCATTCAAACATTTCACCGAATGCCTTCCTTCCCTCCACCTCCTCCTCCTTTCCCCACTTTCTTCCCTTTATCCTCACCTCTTAAAAGACCGTCATTATTTCCCGGCGAAAGCGCAATCCCCACTCTAAGACCTCCTCCATAGAAAGAAACCTCTTAGCCTCCTTTTTTTGAGGTAGTTTGAGCGAAATATCACTTCACCTAAAACTTAATGGATTTGACTTCATTTTAAAGATCAACCCCTTGCCGAACTACTTTTCGAGCACTTTGACTAAACACTTTACATGTTTTACATGAGATAGATTACGGTTGTGCGCTCCAGAAGGAGAAGATTGAAAAAAATCAGGAATTTATAACACCTAGATTTTGTGAAAAAACTAACGGTGTGTAGTTACTATTTTTTCTCAACTGCTTATACAAATTAATCAATTACTCGCCACAGTATGTTTTACAGAATTGCCAAAAAAACATTGCTGTAAATGCGTTTTCGCCCTACAGCGTGAAAAAATGAGCCAAGTTACAAACTTATGTAGTTATATTTATTTAATTACCGCGAATTTTTGTCATATATAACTATATCTTAACGCAATTAATATTTAAGTATTTACTTCATGCTTCTTAAAGACGCTGAGAATGGATTTAATTATGACTAGGGAAATATATCACTCGAACTACCTTAAAAGCCAAGTCGCAAGTTTACAAGCAGCTCGCCAGCAAGTACAAATGGCCTGCAAGCACAACTTGCGCGTGCACTTGCATTGGAATAATAATATATGTGTAAGAGAGCTATCGTATTCTCTTGATGGTTCGACATCTCATTTGTTGGACATTCCCAGTAGTTTGAAATGTGGGTCTGTTTCTCGAAACTTCAAGATAATTATCGCATGCGAAATAACTCATTTTATCGCATGGTTTCTTTGCTTCAGTATTCTCAAATCGTCACATCCTGTAAACATTCGATAGGTAGTTATTGATGGGAAATAATCGAATGGTTGGGTATCATGCGATACTTCCACGAAATCGTGCGGCAGTTTGCTGTTTTCACGTGCGATAATTATCACAACATTTCGAGAACCGACCCACCTGGGACCGTTTCAGCGCGTTCTGTGTAGCTCTCTTAATAGTCCAACAGTTTTGATGTTTTCCTTTCCAATTATTTTGGATAGTTGCAAGAATTTAATTTCCGCAAGTATGGTAAAGGCCTTCCGCTTTCACACAGGTCGACACTTCAAGGATAGGATGAGGGGAAGGAGCAAAGGAAAAAAATGACTTCTTCCCCAAATTAAGCAATTCATTCAAATGAATACAAGTCTTTCTTTATGCTTTATGTACATGCATACATACTTAATTGTGCTCACTGATTCAAATCTTGAGTTCTCCTCCAAAAGAGTTTAATTCATTCAAATCCATGGAAATGAATCTGTCAACTATTTTTCACTTTATTGATTGTACTCATTTTAACTTTGCATACCAGTTGGTAGTAGAAAATTTATTTTTTTCCCAGTTGGAGTTTAATTTTCATCACACATCCAGTAGTTCAACGATCTTGTTGGTCCGGAAGTAGTTGGACTATTGCTAGAGTATTGCAACTGCATGAAGTTCGTATAGGTTTTTTTAAAGAAAGTTGTCTATAATTGCCATTCTTAAGTGAGTGTGGGTTCAAAAAGTGATGGATGACCAAAAAACTGCTGCATTCGTGCATTCTGATTTCGAGGGTAACAGTATCTCCTTCAGTCCTGGTTTCCCTTCAATTCCCGAAAGAAGAATCGATCAATCGACGTGGTGTCCTTTCGACTAAAAGTCAATCGTCACATATCAAGTGTCACAGTGCAAAAATAAAACAATGGATACTTCTCATAATCAGCAAACCACTTTCCGCACATAAACTTCAGCGTACTATAGCAATTCAGCAACATAAATTTGGACGGAATCAACGAGGAAACTTGAATGCAATCCTTGAGCCTTATTCAGGAAGAACTCGGTATTGTCAATCCACGGCAATGACGAAATTCTGACGTCACAGTTTCGATGAATCCTGGTTATTAAAAAAATTAGTTGAGTTTTGCTGAGGATGTGATATCAAAACGCCAAAATAGTCGTTGTTTATATAATTTGGAGTGCTTCCTGAATAAGGCTCCTTGGGCATTTATTCAGTAAGGACTCGACATGGTCGGACCTCGGAAAATTCGTGAATGTGACGTCAATTCCCCTGACAAATCTAAACTTTTGAATGGCGCTATTTGACATTTTAGAGGCTGTGAAGACAAAATATCGTCACTTTCGAGGCTCGGAAATTCTGAGAACATACAGAATAGCTCCCCCTGATCAGGGACTTTCTGGTAAAAACTTTTTCAAGGAAACCGAGTCTCGTGTGATACGGAATTGATCCCATTTAAAATTTATCCAATGGATCACAAATTTATAGAGAACCTTCCCTCTATTCACCACACCACATCAGATCTATTGAAAAGTTTTTTTCTTCAGATTCCTCCACCACCCCTATCCCTCACTCTCCTTTGTCCTTTCTTCTCCCACCCCCCCCCCTTCCCCCTCCCCTTCATTATTTCTCGGCTAAAGCACAATCCCTCCCCCCCAGACTCTCCCCAACTACCCTCCCCCACCGAAAAAACTTCTTCACTGCTCTTGTGAGAGAAGTGGGGATGAATCCGTCCGTAATCCATCTATACCGACTCCTCCCCCTCTTTAACTCCACCCCCCAACCCCCCCCCCCCCCGCGTAACACGTGCGTGGCCGTCCACTTGAAGGAAAAAACTTCCTCCTTCTCTTCTCTCCTCTCTCTCTATCTCTTCGTGCGTCGCTCCCAAGTTTCTTTTGAGAGTTCTCTTCTTCCTTTTATCCCCTTCTCCCCCCTTCTTATACTCTTTATTCTCCCTCCCACATTTTATTTTTCCGAGAACACTCACCAACCTCCCCATTGGCAGTCATATCAACCCATTGTCTACCACCATGCGTTTGAATGCACGTCAAACAAGAAGAAATAAATATATGTCAACACATTTTGTATGATAAATTAAAAAAAATATATTTAAGCAATCATTCCTGCTTAGTACTATTGTAAAGGACATGATGAAAAGATTATAACTTGGTATATTCCACTCAAAAATTGGTTTATTACCGACCCAGACCCCTCAGATCTCACTCTCCGTTAAAGTAATAAGCATTCATCTTCATAAATCATGCATTCAAATTTATATTATTAAAATTACCTTACGGTTAAGGTAGGCCTAGTGGAAGTAGGTAAAAATCTCCTAGATCTTTACATGTGCAGGGCCTTACCTACCAATAATATTTCTTTCTTCATCCCAACGATAAAACCTCGTTCTTCCCCTTCCCCGCTTACCCAAAATCATCTAAATCCGTATCACAGACTTCGGTATTCCTTCGCCCCTCATCACCTGTTCCAACCACCAAATCTACCTCCCCATAATTTCATCCAGAAGTTTAAAAAATATTAATTAAAAAAAAATGTATGTGAATTATGTAGTAATATGTATAAAAAAATATTACTAAAGAATTCGCATTAAATGGGTCATTTGCTGCGGGTTCCTGGCTCCTGCATTTCCATAGTTCAATACAAACTTGGATTAAATACGCCAATGGATTAATAAGGGGTGAGCTCCATTGCCACCCATCAAAACCAACCTTCGCGTTGAAACACTGAGTTAGTGAGAGAATACAACGTTGTCAAATGCATCTCAAAACTTGGCACGAAAAAGGTATTACTAAAACAACGAACGGTTGTACCATTATTTGTAACATGGCGCGAAATATTTTAAAATCTAACAAAAAGTTAATTCCCTTTGTATTTACATAGAAGAAAAACTATATCACTAGTTTATATTTTCGGAATAAAATGATGACTGCAAACCATATAATTACCGTTTTGGGCGATAACCTGTACGGTGAAAAAAAACAATACAATATTGATTCTTATGAAGGGGGTGTTAAATGAAGTTCCACGTTGAAAGCACTTCAATTCATCTTTTAAAAAAAACACTCCAAAACACAATATTTTTGTCAAAATTTTAGACCCCATTGAGAGTTTTTATTTCCAATCACAAATTATGTGGAACGCAGTCACGCGCACGGGTGCGAACACCAAAGACGGCGAAAGAATAATTATTCCAATTCGAAAAAGAAAAAGTTATAAATGTTCATTTTTTGAACCAGCCACCTGTGGTCCCAACACCTCCACTGCGCTCTGCTCCGGTGACTCGTGGGGTACTAAGTAAAGAGATGGAGATTATTCATTTCAGTCTCTATGAGGGAAATACGTCTTCATTTCCATCTATGAAATCCCATCGCGTCTCATTACTGTACCACCCATCTCCTTCGGCTACTTATCTTCTCCGGCGTCGCGTCATCTACTCGTCCCCCACGAGCCAAGTGACCTTCTCCTGTCTTACGCTACCCATCGACCGAGTTTCCTCTCCATTTACTTCCACAACTTCGCCATAAGCACCTTGCGTTTGCATTCTCTCACCCCACAAAAAAAATATGTAACAAAAGAAAAACGCCGCACACCGGATCGAATTTTTCTTCAACATCCTTTTCCTACTATTGTGGCCAAGTGTTCCTCTTATCCCTTTTCTCGTGTTAGTAACGGCTCATCTGCTGTGGCAGTTACACTCTTAATATCTGAGAAATTGCGCGCATTTTCGTCCAAAATGCTGCCCAAGTAGATAAAATGCTCCATATGATCCAGTTAATAGCCTTTTTCAGTCATATGCTCAATGTCGTCTACAACTGTAGCTCTTGAAATGGTACCGCAATGCGCCAGATACTAAATCCTGCCTTGTCTGACTGACAGCATTGATAAATTATTTATTCCCAAGAGAGAAAAAAGAAACAGCTCTCCTCTCTTCTCACCAATGATGTGAATTCACTCAGAGTATGATGAGAATAGTGGCAAAGACTATTTAAATGAAGGATATAGAGAAGTGAACAGGAAGATTGAAAGGACAAAATGTAAGATTCGTACCGGTAGAAAGAATGCCTTACTCTGATTTTTTTGAAGTCGTGAATGGTGCACGCGATGATATAATTCTTGAATCTATCTTTACAACGATGAATTTTACCTATTTTGTTATGTTTCCTATTTCCTATTTTTTCCACCAATGTTGTGCGGAATTAAAAATGATATGCTCAAACTCCTGCAAAACAGAACACTTTATAGCTACCGGTGTTTGGTGTGTTACCATCGCATTTCTTGCGGCTCCCGATCCAGCCCTGCTAATATTTTGTTTGCACGCTACAGGGCTTAACTAAACGCGCGTCTTCCCTTAGCTTGGTTTACCTATGGGTAGGACTATTGCTGGAGTAGAGGAAGTGTGAATAGAAACATGGAGACAGTCATACCTTACACATCCGACAGACACATCTTTGCAGTTTAAGTGCTATTCACATGACAAACACTTAAGTATCGGGACTCTGAAGAAATATCTCTACCAGTATTGAGATGAGAAGCCAGTATAATCGGCAAGATACGTTAAAGGCCGTTATGATAATCTCGTTAGTGTTACTGACCTTTTGCAGCAACTGGGATGGGAAAATCTTTCAGACCGTCAATTAAAATTTAAACTCAATCTAATATGTAAGTTCCAAACCGGTCTATTTTATGACGAAATTGATAATATTTTACAAATTCCGACACACTACGGTACATCAGATCATGACAATAAAATAAGGGAACTAAACTGTAGAACGGACAGATTTAAAATGTCATTTTTCCCACGAACGGTAAGGGACCATAACAGCTGCCAATGAGACTTTTATCTAGGTTTGTCGTTAGGTAGTGTAGTTCTTAGTGGTAGTAGTACTCCCTAAGACTTGAATCCTTATCTGTTACCTAGTACTAACAGCACGCCGTGCATGTTTTATACATAAGTCTTGAGTCTCTGTCCATTTGTGTAGTTGCAATATATATATATTAATGGTCCCTCTCCATTGTGATAATATCTGTAGTGTAGTAGTGCATGCTTGTGAGGCTTCGCCTCGTGACAAGCATTAGCGATTTATGCTAATGCATAATTAGTCGTAGTTTTATTAGTCGTAGTCACTAACTTTAGGGTATAGTGTAATGCATGTTTGTGTATACTCACCCCCTGCCACTCACCCCTGAGGTGGCTTGCAGGGTATTTTGTAGATGTTGATGTATAACGGCTTTTACACTTACCCTATGTCCACGATCAATCATATGTGTGCTAAACAGAAATTTTAACTTGGCAGAAATTTGGACTTGGCGAAAATATAATCGCCGATAATAAGTTGGAATCTCTCAGTATGTGGGTATGTATAAAAATGTAGAGAAAGAAAGAAAGTTAATTTGTGAGGAAGACGAACGAGGAAGTGTTAAATCTGGCGAGGGAGAAAAAAACATTGGTTACGGAGATTCGGAGCAGAAGAGAGAATGGAAGACGTATCGAGAGGAAAAGTCACGCTGATGAAGGTTATAGTGGGGAGAATGTTGGGTTAGCATGGTGGGGAAACGAAATTATTAAATGAAAAGGGAAAAACGATCATAGGTTTAAAATAAGGTGTCGGCAGTAAAGAAACGACATAGGAAAATTTTCCTTTGTAAACAAGATGATTGAGGAGTGGAATGCCTTATCTGTATAAATCTTAAACTATTTCCCAAAATGTTACAAAGAGACTTCGTCTCACTATCTGTAAGTTGAAAAGATATTTCTATTTCTTCCTTATTGTAATTTCACCATTGTGAGTCACTAGGCTTTGAAAGAGTTTCAACGCTTTACTTAAAGTGAAATATTGACTATTACCACAAGACAAAATGCTCAATGTAGTCTGAATAGATAAAAATACAAATAATATTACATTTTTCACAACAATATGGGAGGAAGATGCGAAGAATTAGTAAGAGACTGAGGAGCATATAGCAAGCGTCGTCGGGAAAGTTAGATTACGTCCCTGCTACGGAGTAAAGCTACGTAGGGTCGGTCCAAAACCTAGCAAATCAAGTAGCAGAACAACAAATGATGATAAAAATGGAGTCAAGTGCTGGTAAACCACGTTATGATAAAACAGAAAATAATAACAAAATCCGTCTTTATTCCTAGTGGAGATTGATATCCTTAAATTATACAGAAATGCTTAATATATATTGATAAAGAAAACATATATTTTTCACATTTTGATAATTAAAGCCTCTAAGAGACAATAATGGAAAGAGAAATGCGTGCGAAGAAGTATGAAGGCAGACCAATCTTCGGAGTGATCACTGCTGCTTATGCGGTAGTTATGGTAACAATAGCGTACAAAATAACAAAGTACATACTGCGATGATGACGTAAGTGAACATATGTTATCTATTTGATCATATCCTCTCACATTCTGTGGATTTATGCGAAGGATTACATTAAGCATATCATTATGGATATCATTGGATGTCAACATGAAAACCCTGTGCCGGAATAAATCTGTTAGCGGAAAGGAGAGTGGTGCATAGAGCGACAGCAAATAAATTTTTATTTAATTTATGACAGCTGATGGTGATGATGAAGGTGAAGGAGGATATAAAAACTTATTTTTGGACCAACAACCCTTAATTCTCTTAATTTATGTTTGGAATTACGATGGTGATCCTTCAAAAATACACTGCAACCGACAGTTAAAACAATTTCAAGTACTTGACATTCTTGACCCTAAATAATAGACCAATTGCATGGGAATGAAACGGTTGTCTGTGAGAAAAGTGGAGTAGAGAGTTGAAGACAACCAATCTTCGCATTGATGACGAAATTCGTCAACAATTGGAAAAAAATTTTGAGAAACATGTTTAAGCGTATCACATTCAACGAATGAATTTGAATGGCACGATAAAAAAAACATATTGCACCAGCGAATTAAAATGGTTAAGTAAAACTATCGTGTTTTATCATATTTGTGACAGAATACGCTTGGAAAATTTATGAAAATTGATCCCTCAACGCGAATAAGTAGACTAATACTACGGCTGTACAAAATTCGGCAGATGCCTATAACGCTCCAGATGGTGATAATAATAGAGTACAGTAAAAAGTGACAAGACACATTATGCAATGGCGACGGAAGTGAATGTATGTGATCTTTACTACCAGATCCTCCTCCCGCATTTCCGAGGAGATAGGCGTGGGATTCCCTAGGACGCATTCCTAAATGCGCCGAATTCTCCGAGAATCACGCCCTGGACCGCTCACCGGGAATCCAGGCCCCCCATCCCTCCCCATCACACCCCAACGACCCTTAGGCCCCCTTAGGCCTTTTTTCCTATCGCCCAAAAACCAAATCGGGAAAAAAAACCTACCCCCTTTCCAAATCATCCCATTTTGGGTTTCCCTGGCTGCGAAAAATCACTCTCGTTCCCCTCCTTCCCCCCTTGCATTCCCTGTGCCGCCCCTTCTCTCAGCTAACCCACCCCAGTGGCACAAGGGTGGAATAGGGGCGGGGATTCCCCTCTATCTTCCACTCCACGTTCTCTCTCTCTCTCTCTCTTACGAAAACTTCAACATACCCCCACCTCCTCTTTTCTTTTCGTCCACAGACACACAAACACAATCCCTCCGAGGCATTCCCCGAATTCCTCTTTCTTCCTCCCCTCCTTACACCCCCACCCACTCATTCTCCGATACTTCCGCTTCCTTTGATTCCAATAATAAGTTTAAGGAGGAGTGGGAGATTGGCGGAGTGAGTCCCTAGGGCTCCCCTGGACCCCCGGAATCTCACAACGCAGAGCCACCGCTTTGAATAGAAGAGTGCTTGAGGGGGGGGGGGGGGAAATTTGGCGAATATATTTTTATGGAATAGTGAGAAAAAAGTATTGACTCAATGAACTGGTTTGCTTCGTCTTCATTAAAATATGACGGAAGAGTAATTCTAGGTTGGGGCAAGGGCCCAGCCACATTGACACACCGGTTCGCGTAAGATAACCGAAGTTTAGCAATGTTGGACCCGGACGGTGGTTGGTTGGGTGACCATACATACCTATACGGGCCTTTCATGTGTATGTTTACTTTTCGAGTTACCCATGATTCCTTGCGCACTGGTAGGCAAAAAGCTGAGATTTCTCGACTGTACCGTATTGAGTTTGGTAGAACGCCTGGTTACACGGTACAGTAAAGGTGAGCTTTCGCCTCGCCAGCGTTAACGCGATTTTTCCTGTACTCCTAGATACCACATTCAATTTCGTCAGTTTCCTACGTTTAAAAAAAAATGTTAACCGTGCGAGACGAAAGCTCGCCTTTACCCACGGTACATTAGAGTGTACAGGAAAATGTGTGAATGTCTGAATGCTAGAATGAACGAGAAAATTCACCGTGCAACCACACCGAAATGTACAATTGTATGAATGTCTGCACAGAAAATAGAACCTTGTCTAATTTCGTTCAGACGGTTCAGACAATCGTACAAGTTCATCTTATTACAGACACACCTGGTGGCAGACGACGCAAATGACACATTCAGTTGTCATCTGGCTTGTTTTGGCTGTTTCTTTGGTTAAGTGCGACTCGGATTGTTATTTTGATTTTAACCTCTTGCTTGCCTTGAATTTTTCTCTCCCGCTTTGACCTTTGCTTCGTTTGGCCCTTACTCTCCTGATTTGACCCCTGCACCTCATTGGACTACCCGAACGGAACTATTATAAACCAACATACTTTGGACAATACTCGCGATTTCGACCCTCGAACTGCTTGGACTTGGAGAGAAAAATGAGTCAATATTTCCTCAATTTGGAGAGCGAGTGTAAGGATCAGTATATTAACAAACTAACCATCCAGATTGATGGAAAAGATATAACTGTTCCTGATCCTTACTCCGATAACATTGTGTGGGAGGAAAAAGTTAGCCTTTGGCCCCCAATTGAGTTCGGCGACGTGTACTCTTTTTTAATTGAAACGAAGTCACGTTTCACGAAGGAGCAGCTGAAGGCATATAAATCTCTGGAGGCATACAATTATTATGCCAGTGGATTGGTGAGGACTGTGCTTCATTCTAAAATTCACGAGGATTCACCCGTATGTATTTTACGAGCTGAAGTTAGACCTGGCCAGAAGGCGAACGCTTCTCCATATGTGCCATGGGTGATCGCTGACAAGAAAACAGGAGAAGTACACGGTGCTAATTGCACTTGTATGGCTGGGTGAGTAATGTTGGTAAATGCCATATATTGTTTTAAGTGCGTGTATAAGAACGTAATAATAATGAAAGATTTATTTAAAGGCTCGGTGAAGTGTGCAGCCATGTCGCAGCTCTGCTTTTTAAAGTAGAGGCAGCATCAACTCTGGGCTACTTAAGCGAATCCTGCACCAGTAAAGCCTGTGTATGGAACAAATATTACAGTAAAAAGGTCAGTGTGAATAACGTATGCGGATATAATGTTGTAGATTTATCGTTATCTGGAGACGCAAAAGTATAGCCATGTAAAGATATTGATGTAGTTCACTTTGCGAAGTCATCACTCCAATGCTTTGTCTTCTCTGGAAACTCAATTTCACATCGATCCTTACTTTTATTTCTTCAAAATCGTGATCATTAGTTGCTAATGTTATAAGCAGTTGTATAAGCTGTGGGAAAACTATAATAAATTGACTACCAATTGTCATTAATCTGTGAGTAGGTAAATGGTTAGGGAAAACATTGATCTTTGGTATTTCATGCAGTTAAATTCAGCTTCAATTACTAATATCCCTCCTCAGTAAGGTTTGTGAACCTGTTGAAGTTATTCTCTTTCATTTAGTGCTAATTAAAAGCTGTTTCATCATCATAGAACTCAAATAATGTCCTCTCTCTTGGTGTGTGTTACGTGGCAGTGCAAGTAGGTGCCTATTTAGAAAAAAATCTTAGCAAATAATTATCTCACTTTAGGTTGAATTATGTAAAGCCAAGGACCTAGATTTTGCCCGGCCCAGCCGAAAGGAGAGAAAAAAGAGGTCCTTAAAAAGAAAGACTCCTGAGCCGCTTCCTACATCATCCCAGGATATATTTGTTAGGGAGCTTAAACAAATTGTACCAGATGCAGTTTGTTTTTTGGAGGACCCTTTTTCAGACACTGATACAGCATCTGAATGTGGTGATGAAGAACACCTTCCACCGGTATGTAACTCTGAGTACCTTCCAAAACTTTTTAGTTATTATGTGATACAGTATATAACTAAAACACTTGTCAGATGAAGTAAATAAAAATTTTGTCATGTAATGAGGATGATTTGTGAATTGTTTCAATACCATCAATGGTTGATACAGTTTTTGGTATTATTAAAAAACAATGCGAGGTATACTGATAAATTACCATAATTGGTAGGTACTTTACAAAAGAAGGCCATCAGAATAATATGTAATGCAGCTTCTCGGGATCATTGCAAACCACTCTTCATTGGTAACCATATTGTTGTCTTATGTATTTTAATAACAAATGTTTCCAATTTTATGACAATCTGATGTACACAATTATGAAACCATAAATCGACTGAAACTAAATATCTCATATTACTGATTAATCATGAAATGCATGGCCATTAAACTGTTTAATAAACTACCTCTCTCTGAATCTAGTATTAGCATTTCAAATTAAAAACTGTATTATTTTACTGGTTATCAACCAAACCATTTTATAGTGTCAATGAATATAGTGACTTAAGTTTCCCAATGAGCACAGAATATAAATATGTATATTTGTATCCATTGATGTAATATTTGACGAAATCTATTGTGGTAATTAACCATTTAATGATGAATAAAGATTATGATTATATGTAATGATAAACAATTTTCATTCCAGTTGATGTTGGATATCTTTCGCCGTGAGAAGATGATCAGGCAGTTAGATTTGGCTGCTGGTTGTGAGCTACTGAGGCAGTTGATTGTAACGGATCAGCAGCGTGAGGGACTGGAGAGGGCAACGGTGGGGCAGAGGAAGAACAGTTTGTGGCAGCAACACCGTAGGGGAAGGGTTACTGCATCGATGGTCCATAAAATATTAGGTGCAAAAAAAGGTTGGGGTGAAATTGCAAAGAATATAGTTAATGGAGGGCTTTCTCTTGAAAACATTCCAGCTGTTAAGTGGGGGATTGAGAAAGAAGACTTGGCATTGCAGACGTATAATGCTGCGAGTAATTTAACCCACAGTGAATTTTCATTGGACTCAGTTGGTTTGTTCATATGGAAGGAGTATCCATTCTTAGGTGCCTCTCCTGATGGGTTAAGGCATTGCAGCTGCAATGGTACAGGACTTATTGAAATTAAATGCCCCTATCGATTTAGAGATGTGGAGCCCTTTGGCCCACACACCAATGTAGGGCAGTATTTTCTGGACCAAAGTGGTTTATTGAAGAAAAATAGTGAATACTACACTCAAGTGCAGTTCCAAATGGCTGTTGTAGGCTGTGCATTCACAGATTTTGTTGTTTGGTCACCTCATGGATGTATCATCCAGACTGTGGAGAAAGATAATGCATTTTGTGAAAAATTGTTGCATACTGTTCTAGATTTTAGTTTCACTTCCTTATGTGAGGCATTGGTTGGCTATTTCATCAGGTGATGTGTTCAACTCATCTTTAACTGTAATAAATCTTAGTCTTATGATAAAATGTGTTTTAAACTTATTAGTCTAATATTTACAGCTTTCTTAAAAGGTCATCAGTGAGCTGGTAAGGGTACATAGCAGTTAGGGTAGGGCAGGGTTTCATTATGGGAAACCACAGGGATAGGAACTGGCCCTCAACCCTGATGTGTGACTTTAATTCATGTGCAGATGGGCTTAGTATATACGTGGTGAGCCCTACCTTCACCTCTCAGACCGACCTTAGGATTACTTATCTCATTAGGATACCTTATTATTAGCTGTTAGCCTTAATATATATCATACAGTCATTTGCAATGAGGATTAAAACCTATTGTCTGCTGCATAAAAAGGTGGACATTTTGCTATCGATAAAGGTCCTCTGCAAATATGTCTGAGAGAGGAGACAAACTAGAACCTTGAGTAGCCTGTTACATAACTTAAGAGTTTTTGGACTGTTAAGTTACAATATATTAGAGAATTTTAGGCTGAGGTGCACCATGCAATATATATCATGCATAAAAGATTTTCTAAGATGAGTTTCTGTTGCTCCCAATTGAATCCATTGAAGAATGAGGAAGTCGTTCAATCTCAAGTTTCAGAAACCATGCTCATTTAGCTCCAACTGCAAGGATTGCCTACAAAGGAATGGATTGTGAAAGCGAAATTACTTTACAAATGTCACTTGGAAATAATTTTTTTTTGCAAATTTACAAGAGAAGCACAGATACTAACTATATCACCACTAGCTTGGGCTAGATTTGGTGTCAAAGAACATTTCAAAATCCTAAAGTTTTTTATACGCTCAATAGCTCTTTCAACATGAATCCTAGCAGATGACAATCTTCTAGCACTCTCGATGACATTCCCAGGTAGCTGCTTCTTCCCCCTTGTAAATGGAGGAATCACCAATTGCGCTTGACGAAATGCAATTTCATTGGAAATCGTGAACCCCCTGTCAGCCATTACCAAATCACCTGGCTCTAGCATGTTATAAAATCCAGACCTCTCTGTGAGTTCCTTGTCAGAAATCCTTCCTCCCCAACATTCAGACAGGAAGCTCACTGCACCATAAGGAGTTATTCCAATGAGGAACTTCACGGTGTTATGTTGTTTATAAGAACTAAATGTTTGAGCTCTCGTGGTTAAATTTAGGGGTCGCTCAATAAACAATTCAGAGCAATCAATTATAACCCTACAGTTCTGATAATTTTTCCTGAAACATTTAGGAAGTGTGTTTTTCACATGGTCCTTCGATGGCCATCTTATCAGAAACCTCAAGCGGCTGGCAAGCAGAGGTATGGTCGTGGCTAAGATGCGAGACACCGTCGATGATGAGACACCAAATCTCAGAGCGAGATCTTGATTTAGCAGCCCTAACCGAAGTTTCATGAGGGTCATGAAAACTTGGTCCACCTTTTCAACAGATTTCACATTCGGTAAACCATCCACGACCAACTGCACCATCCACATAAAAAGTTTCATATTCCACAAACTTGTATAGAACTTGACGTTTCGCTCATTCAGCTGCTTCACCGAGAAATTTCCCTTATTTAATTTAGATTGTAGTTCCTGCTTTTCTTTCCGCAAGAACTCCACCTCCATTTCCAGCTTTTTAATTTCCGAAAGGTATTTCTCCTCCATATTTTCAGTCTGGGTGCCTGATGTAATAGAAAAATATCATGTGAGGAACTGAAGAATAATCCTTGGTCACAACTTTATTCAATACATGTAGCACACTCATCGAATCACATTTAAAGCCCAAACAATTAAGAATCTTTAAATTATGATCTAGAAGCAATTAAAAACTCGTGAGATACATCCCCTGCTGCACAGAAACATTTCTGCAATGTTAAAATAATGTTCATCAATCTATTAGCCATTAGCATTACCTTCTAACCTTTAATTCATTCATGTAATGCCCTTGGTACCTATCTACCGAAGTATAAAATACATTTACTGGCATGCATATAAACATATTCAAAACATTTAGATTTTCAAGGCTCAAATATCGAACTTTTATCATCACCTCCTAAATTCATTGTGTAGCTGACACTATATATGTGATAAAAATGTATGTATGTCAGTCATGCTAACATAATAACTCAAACAAATTTGCATAAATATAGCCCTATTATAATTAACACTACCTATTAATTCCATGTTGACTGTTCTGAACACCTGTTGAGTCTAACAATAAAGAGTAATTAATTATTTGTGTGAGCAACATGACCTTTGTTTTGTTATAAATACTCAAATTTAATTAAAATAAATTCATGGAGCCACTACTACAAGGCTTTAATATATTTGTGAGCTATTAATCCTTGGGTATGTTAGCTTAGGTAACCAGGCTTAATGACGTGATGCATATGACACTCCTTCTTGGCTGCTCTAAAGTATACTAAGGTATTAAATACCTTATTCTACCATTAAAATTACATCCGTGAGTTTAAACATTGCAAAATCATTTTGAATGTTTCTGCACCATTATGAACCATAGATTGCAAATGTGTTTCAAAAGCATTGTAATTCTGTACATTTGTTGCAAAAGCATTACTTTTGCAATCAATGAAAATAGTTAATTAAATACATATAATTTATATTTTGTGATAATGAAAGCTTCTAATATTTAAATCGTTATTCATAATTTGACATATTTAGAAAAATATTGCAGAACCATTCTGAACGCCCCTGCAACCATTCTGTGCAGCTGGGGATGGTCATCAATAATTATGTAGGTACCTAATAAATTGGAAATATCAATATTACCTATTTCCTTGTACTTGGGAGTCATTTCAGAATCCTCTTCGTCCATAGGTATTTCGTCTTCTCCCAACGCTGCTTCTTCAACCACAGCCATACCTTGTGTTAATTCCCTCTGCAGCTTCCTCTTAAATCTTTCCATTTTGTAGTTTTTTCCTCCAGAGAACACAAACACAGTTGGGCAATAGTCGGGATGTTCAGGATTTATATGAGGCTTCCCTGTGTTTAATATAATAAATGCACTATACATATTAGGATGTTTAATGTTTTCCGAATGCATCGTAACATTCATCGCCATAATCGTATTTATATAAATGTTAAACAACGCCCATACATCCAACTTCCAAAAATACGTGACGGACTGAATTTTACTTACCGCTTAAAAAGTGATCCGAGCAAATACGATCTCCTTCTTTAGGATTCCAATGAGCTCGCTTCATTTTTAAGAGCCATAAACATCTCCTTTCCTCTTCCCGGGGAAAACGAAAAAAACGTATGTTGGAGCCTTTTTGGTGCCTATTTGTGCATCCTACTGCCACACAGCTTGTTGGCATTTTGTTTTAGTACGAATACTAATACAAAAACTAATTCGATGGCAATATATTCGCTCAAAAAAACAGAAATATTCACAATTGCCTTTGCCCACCAACGCGTTGTTTTGCCTACCAGAACTGTCACCAGCGATGGATCACGTGACCCCTGACGTCACGTGAAAAGCCCGTATACCTTCACTGTGGCGCTACTTGTCCCTTGTCTGTGTGTGGCAGACAGGCATGGGGTTGGTGCAATGGACCTAGAAGGTCTAAGTGCCCGGGCTCCTGTCGAAGGCCCACCCTACAAACAATCTATCTAATTCTAGGTTGAAGCTTTCGCGGGTCATTATAGCTGTGTGTTCGTTGCTCGGGTGCACCCCGCGTTCTTATTCAGGTGTGTTATCAGACGATTCGTGGCCGTTGCAGATCACTTTATCGGAGGGAATGAGGCATCTGTTTAGTTTGGGGGTTTATATAATGGTTCATGGAGGGAATAGGATTGGAAGGAAAGGGGTGGAAGGATTAGACATTGAATTTTTATTTTAGTTCAAACCACGTGTAAAAAAAGGGAGGAATCAGGCGAGATGTTGTGGAATATGAACATAATAAGAACTAAGATATTATAATTTTCCACTGATAAAGTTATAATCGACCCGGGTTTCAATGCACTGCATCATTATCAGGTATCACTGTATCATCATCACCTGATGATGATGCAGTGCATCGAAACCCGGGTCGATTATAACTTTATCAGTGGAAAATTATAATATCTTAGTTCTTATTACAAACCACGTGTGACTGATTTTGAGGCCACAGTCTATATTGTAGTTTTGCTTACATTTTCTTATCTCCAACGCTTCCCGGATCAGCCGGGGCTTTCAGTTTTTCACCTCCGCGATTTTCTTATGACGGAAGAGTTAAACCACACTGTCCAAAACAAGTATTGAGTATGCTGAAGAATAGCGTAGATAGGAAACAGTACGACAAATTCCGCCAACAAATGGAAAAAAAAGTATTTGAAACACATAAAATCAATGGTCTGCGAGTTTACTTCGTAGAATGAATGCATTTTAGTTAAAATGAAAACTTGGTTATATTCTACACAATTTTATTAATAACACGACCGGTTTCGACCTTTTCAGGTCATTCTCAAGTGTAACACTTGAGAATGACCTGAAAAGGTCGAAACCGGTCGTGTTATTAATAAAATTGTGTAGAATATAACCAAGTTTTCATTTTAACTAAAATATTTGAAACATGTTTAAAACTTATCACATTTATAGTATGAATGTTTACGACATGATAAAAAAAACATGGTATCAGTGAATTAAAACGGTTAAGTAATACTTTCACCGATGAAAGGTTTTCGTATTATATCATATTTTTGACGGAATACGGATGGAAAATTTATGAAAATGGATTCCTTAGTGCTAATAAGCAGACTAATACGATTGTGAAAAATTCGGATAATGCCTAAAAGTCTCTGATAATACAAAAAAGTTCAAACAAGAAAAGACATGCCTTCAGCGGTTGATTTTTATTACACAATCATTGTTTTTTATATTAAATTTTCTCATTCCTTGCTAGATGGCGTGGGTGCGTGGAGGAGTTAGTGAATATTGAGTGACTTCGCTGGGTAAATGAAAAACGCAAAATATTTCCCATATCTTTTTCTCTAACTTAAACAAGCTCATGAAAGCGTCTTCAGTACGAAAAAAAACTCTTATCTAAATATAGACAGCGGGAAGTATACGAGACATTCATCACGTCCATTCGTCCAATCAATAAACTTCGAGCACTAGTGATGCAGTACGCTGTTAGTTCGCTCATCTGCGCGCTCAGGGATGCACTCTCATTGGTTCGCGTGCTCAGCTCCGCCATAGAAGTGGGAATTTGCCGACTCCACTCCTCAAAAGCCGCCCTCTTACCCCGCAACCCTTGAAAGAATGCGATGAAGAGGGGTTTGCGTACCCTGGCGCGTATGCATACCCTCGCGTCTCCATGGCAACAGGCGCCCTCCCGCGTATCGCTCTATCTCTCTCCCTCCCTCTGTATCTCGCGGTGTGCGGAGACGAAAGTAAACAAGCTGCCGGGACTAAGGGTTTGAGCCGCAGTAACCACCCTCCTCCTCTATCCTCCTTCCTGAAATCCACCCCCGCAGACAGTCAGACGGCTCCAGCACAATCCCCTGACGAACACTTCTACCGCACACCATCCATTACGCCCACTATGCACTAATTGCCCAACTCTCTCGGCATTTTCTTGCGCAGCGTGATGCGTGACAAAAATATGCAGTCAAATGTGCATAGAGTATTAGGCGAGACTGGTTTAGGCAACTGGGTGTACACGCAACTGACTGCATGAAAAATAGGCGCTCGTCTAATTCGGCGCATTAATCCTGTCCACGTGCATCTCCTTTGCCTATTTCTCACCATAATATAGGGTGCATTCAGCGGCACTGATCGCTCGCTGAGCGACTGAGCGCAATGACGTCATGAGTAGAGATGGGAAAATTACAGTAATTTTCATCTGAGATAAATTACTACGGTAAATTATGGTAATTTTTTAAGAGTACC
Organism: Pyrrhosoma nymphula; assembly: GCA_963573305.1. Lineage (NCBI taxonomy): Eukaryota > Metazoa > Arthropoda > Insecta > Odonata > Coenagrionidae > Pyrrhosoma > Pyrrhosoma nymphula. The sequence continues at coordinate 98,647,692 of OY754339.1, forward strand.
GTAATTTTCCAGTATTTTTTTAGTTCTAAGAATTTAACAGCAAATGTATGGTTAAATATGAAAGCTAATAGCAATAGGAAGAGAATAACGATGTTTAAATAATACCTTATACAATATTATTCTTTTAGAAATTTTTAAAATTGTCAAAAGAACTACGGCAGCAACACGCAATCTGGCTTTCTTTTGTCAAAGTATGAGAAATGTTCAAGAAGAATATTCTGATGCTTTACTCTTATAATGTTATGATTTAAGTAAAATATTCCAAAAATGAGTTGTAAATGCCTCAATTTATTATTAAACACGTAGGAAATGTGAACTTGGCTTAAAAGAACATGTTGGGAATTTATCTGTATGAAAAATTATCTCAAACATGGGTGAATTATCTAGAAAATAACGGTAATTTTCATGAGGCGTGATAATTTACGAAAAATACAGAGGTAATTTTCAGAGTGGCCAATCTATAGTCATGAGCGCGTGCGAGTGCAGAGCAATGGATCCGCTCATTACGTCACTGTCCCGATAGCTCGCCATGTTGGTGAGCGGAGAAAACCTTCAATCACTTTCCTGAGCAAAAGAAGCAGAAGACATACAGCGCGAATTACGCATATACTTTCTGTCATATAATCGATATATTCTTTGTTCGGGAGGTACCAAAGATGCATGGACAGAAAAAAAATCCTTGAAAATTTTCTATCGCTAAGTTGAAAGTGATGAGCGAGTATGAGATGGATGAAATGCGTGTAACCTGTAACGGAAATTGCGAAAGTTTATAGACACAATCAATCAGGAAATTAAGAGTAAAATTATAATTAGAGTACAGATGCTTGTATATATTGGAACTATTAAAAATATTTATATCCCCTATCGATCAATTTGCTTACTGTTTACTTGTATTTTCACAACTTGATGTACGTTTATTATATTTGAAGAAATTCAATGCTGTTACTACAATCAAAAATCCTGATTAAGATTATAATTAAAGTATACTTAAATATATTTACAGTATTGCGATGGATGCAGTGTTCCAGCATTGGAATTACTCAGGTAATTAATACTGGATAAATGAAGCGGGGTTCATTAATATTTATTTCAATGTGAAACAATTTTGTCTCTCACATGGTGTTTGATTCCAGGAAGAAATTTCCTGATTTGAAGTTAAATGAACTAGTTTGGCGTCAAGACTACATAACACCTGCTCTTCTGCTAATCAGAGGAAAATAATCGACTCGTGCTTGCTAGAGTACGATTTTAAATCCACTTTGTACCAATGGAATAATTTATTTTATGGCATTTTAAGCATGTTATATGATAAATGCACATATTTGTAAGCAGGGAGGAATTTCTTCAAATATAAAATATCCCACGGTTGAGAATGATGTTTCTTGAATCGCTAACAGTCTATAGTGAGCACGCTAAAATGCTCTGACATTAATTTTCGACCACCTCAAATTCGTCTGCTACGCATCCAGCCACGCACCAATACGCTCACTGATCAGTAGCCATTCATGCCGTCACCCCCTCAAAGTGAGCAGACACGACGTCATGATCAAATGCTCAGGGAGCAAAAGTGCCGCTGAATGCACCCATAGACAGTGCGAATGAGCACTGAAGCTGCATTTAACTCATGACAGAAAGTCCTTGCCGTATTTTACATTCATATCTCCTCTGAAACTATCTTATCAACAAGGTAAATAATTTGGCACACAAATTAAGCACTTTTCTTTTAAACAAATGCCTTGCTTCAACACACAACTTTTGCGTATAAAATGCTCAAAAAAATAGCTTCTTTACCGGATCAGGAAATATCCGAACAGAAAACGCCCCCCCCCCCCTGTAATTCTCTTCCCTACTCCCTACATTCAGTGCATCCATCTCCTATCGTACAAAGGAACAGAGATAGAGAGGCAAAAGAGGGGAAGATAATGAGATACATTGACTATATTGACTGTGACGGTGGTGCAGCGCTGACAATGGGCAAATACCATTGGGCAAAAAGAGCGTAGTGATGAGTAATTCGGAAGAAAGACTCAATTCAACTGAATCGAATCATGTGAAGTGACTACTATCATTCACGAGTTGAAGACTACGTATCATCACTCATTTAACCAATCCTAAAATTGTCAGCGAGTTAAAAAAAGCTTATCCAACAAACAAAAAGAACTTTAACACAAAAATAATTTTATCGGCCTGACAACTGTAGAATATAAGTATAAGTAATAAGTAAGTTAAGTAGAACTCTGAACGAAATTATATCTATGGCGTGCCTCCATCAATCTTCATCGAGTCGAATTGAAGCATTAGACCAAGCAAAAGTTTTTTTTTACTAAAAAGAAAATTCACTCAAATTTTCGCGAAGATGATAACAAGAAGACAACTTTGACGAGAGCAAAAAAAACACAGTTATGCTTCTTTATTGCATATGAATGACCCTTATCTTTCTTTAGCATTCTCGTATTACTTTATCATCAGTACATCACCATTCCTTTAAAACATTTTATATTTTTTTCATATTTAAAGCATCGGTTTAGGTAAACCTTGAAAGACTTATCCCTCACTGAAGTTTATAACACATTTAAACGTCACTTTCATTTTTAAACTCAGAAATGAATCTACCTCTCCTCATTCCGTAGAACAGTCTTATCCTATTTTTTTTAATCATTCCCGCATACCCATCGTCAATGACCCTTGCCTCTGAATACTGGCTATAATCAACTGTTATGCTCATCATAATCTCCTTTCCTTCACCCCAAAACACACATAACTTCTTCGTTTGCTTTCTTACTCCCCGTCCATTAAACCACCTCTGTTCATCTTTATTCACACGCATGGATACTAGAATTAAAGGATAGCAGACTCCCCAACATCGGCGTGATACCATTTTTTGAAAGCTGCCAACCGCGGCGCCACTGTCATGAGTGAGTCACTTGAATCAGATAATCCCTATATGTATCACACGTATTTTCGCTTTTTTCAATTTCGAACTTAAGGCAATTACGGCTAGTCAGGAAGAAACTAATGGTTTTATTCATCAAATAGTAATGTTAGAACGATCATGACTAAAAAACAAAAGAATTAGCGTCGGTATGGTTAATGAGTGTAATTCACGAGTACTTGAATTCGGTGATACATAGTAATTTCAATGATCGTAAAAAAAGATATTTACATCACATAGAGAAGAAAAACTAAAATCAGTCAAAATAATAAGAGGTATGCAATGAACACATAGGTAATCAATCAGCATCGAACATGCCTTGCTATACGGTAACGTGAAGAATACAATATTTAATATAACTATTCTGACCTTGACGAAGGCGCGTAGATTACACCGTTCCGGTGAGTGCGAGACTCACCCCTACCGGTCAATTGACAAGTGGCGCACTTGACATGTGGAGAGTGTAATGTCGTGTTTGTGTGAAAGAGGAAACTTAATAACTAAGTAACATTGTAAATACACTGCAGGAAATATGAAATACAGGCTAACAGATTACATGATATGACAATGAACAATATATAGGGCAACCTCACAACAAAACAAAACAAAAGGGTGAGGCATGCAACCAAAAGAAGAGCAATAATTTGTCATTACGCTATTTTTATTTTATAGCATAAAAAGGAATACAATATTTTTTTGTTTTTTTTTTGTATTTTTCTCTTTAGTTTTTTAACATATCTTTTAATTTTTTGTGATACATTTTTTTTGGTATAAATACTAGTGTTTTTTAGAAATTAATGCGAGAGTAACTACTTACATTAGCCATAAACAAGCTTCTGTTCTTCACACCTAAAATTTTGTACTTTCTCACGGTTAAGGAATACCCTTTGGGGAATCCAGGAACAAAGCAAGATCTTTTTTACCCATTTTTAGTCGAGTAATCTTTTTCTACACCAACAATCGGAATTCCCTAACAAGCCGCCATTCGAAAAAAAGTGACAATGTGCCTCAGAGTCCTCACTAGTGCCACCTATCGAACGGCTTCAAAAAATTAAACCAAAAAACAAAGACAGCGCGCTGAAGTTGGCAGCTGAACTTGTTCACACATTTCATACGTCCGCAACCTTTTCTCATCCAATCTCCCTGGAGTCCAAACATCGTGTTTGAACAATATCATACTGAGCCTCGCCACTGAGAAGTCTCGCATATCCAAATGCCAAATGCCTATCGACGCAGCAACAGTGCTCCCGCTATACACCAATTTTTATTCAGAAATTCCGTCCCTGACAATAGATTGCCTCAGTGACCGACAACCATGGAGTTTTTCTCAACTCTCGCGTGTTCTGGCTGCCAAACTGCGATGCGCGCCTGAAATTCCTGGGATGTTAGCTATGCGCTTAAATGAATATACTTTGTGTATTCCACGCCGTTTCATAGAACGCAATCCCGATTGGTTTCAACTCCTTCACGTCCTTTTCAAATGGGTATTGCATTCTTTACCGAGGCGTAGTCTTATTCATAACATGAAAATCATTAGCAACACTGCAAAATATTTTCCCTCAAATTTGCTGAAATTCAGCAAGGCTTCCTTAATTAAAGTTGTACCAACTTTTAAGCAAATCTGGATAGCTCAAAATTTTAATCAAGGGAAAATTGCTGAAATTCAGAAAATGTTGCTTCTGGAAATGTCTTGAAACTCAGCAAGAACATGCTGGTTTTAAGACATTTAGCTGAATTTCAGTAAGAGTTTTTTACTGAAAAAGTATGGAAAGTTTAATTCCGATAACTTGCTGAATTTTAGACATTTGCTGGATTTCAGCAAGTTTTGCGTGAACTGAAAATTTCTAGGTTTTGCAGTGAAGGGGTTAGGGAAGTGTTATTGAAACCCAGGTACCATCAACCCTAGTGAAGGACCCCTATTAGGGTTGAGTGTGTGTGTATGTGGTTGTAACTGGCGAGGAAGTAACATTCCCGTATACCACCACAGAAGGGTTTTCTAGTTGAGAGGTTGTAGTTGGTCACTGTTGTGGAATTGTCCCTTTTTCCCGCAAACTGACACACCAGCTGTTGTGTACTTTCGACGAGTGGTGCCAATTTATTACGGCCATTGAAGATTAAAAAAAAAACTTGTTAAATTAAGAGGCCGTAGAGCTTAAGTTCCTATATTTTTAAGTGCTCTTGGTTGAGTAAAAGGACAAAGGAGGTGTAGAAAATAATAATGACGACGAATTTCCTTAGGGCGAAATTAGGGCTATATAGCCCTCTCTTACATTTAAACCTCGCACATTAACACCAATACCCTGAGTGAAAGAAAGCCCACCCAGGCGGGAATCGAACCCGCGCCCTTCCGCTTAGCAGGTGAGGACTTTAGGGGGTAGATAATAATGAGATAAGGAATTATATAAAGGTTAGAGGATGAACAACTGACTAGAATAAAAATAAACAAAAAAATTGTTCGGGAGGTTGGAAAAGCAGTTCATTAAGAGGTGAACGGTTCATTCGTATGAGATCACCTAAGAATTTCATTCCAAAAACAGGACAGTTTAAACATTTTCCAGAATAACAATCTTTGCACCTACGCCAGAAACATACACAATATCAGCATAAAAATCATACACTAAATTATAAAAAAACATTGATTACAATTTATGGTTAAAAACCGATTAATTGTTAGCATAGACTGACTTGTCATAATCATTAAATATTTCAAAATATTCTTTTGTACATACGCTACAACTCCTATCTCTATCATTCACATAAACCATGCTGAGATACGTTGTTAATGCATTACACATAGTTTGACATCCAAATAACTTTATCTGGAATTCCCGATTAGCAAGGCTCCCATTCAAAACGAATTAAATGAATTTTTCCAATTCAAAACATCTTTTTAGAGTTTTCCCAATTACGCTATGCTGAAACATCATGGAGACTATATCTTGTTACCTTCTTTCTACGGCTATTCAAACCAATTAAATAGAAAAAAATCATGATGTACTATTTATGACATTGGTACTAAAAACTTCTCCATCAAGAGAAAACACCCTATAGCACTTTTTGAAAAGCAGATAGTCATAAATCAGCAGAGATTCCGGGTATAAAGTTTAAGTATGCCGTGTATTACTCAATATAAGTTGCCATAAGAATGAATTTTCCGAAGAAGGGAACTAAGTCACTTCTCCCTCTGCAGACCTCATTGAGAGAACGCAGCCTCAAGATATGGTTAACCAAAGAATTACAAAGTTTGCAGAAAAGATTTGCGAAAAGGACGTAACGATTATTTTATTGCTGCCATAAGCCAATTACAATAATTGGATGGCAATCACAGCCATGAAGTTGGCAGATTTATTGATCGAATCTCAGGAGTAAGTTCGAAGACCATTTTTTCATGGCGACGACAGAAACATTTTAAGAGCCCAGATGTGCTACGATCGGTTTAAACAAAAAAATATAAAAATATAATTGATTGCCAATTTACATTACTCTGCGCACAAATAGGGATCGTGATAGTTGTTATTGATGCTGGAGAGATAGGCTCCTCTACTGCAACGTGATTGGTTACACATCACCATGCGATTCTCTGAGGCTCTTTTCTTTACTATGCAACCCATTGGTAACAGCACAACTCAAACATCAATTTTGTTTTTCAAAATTTCAATTTCTCTTAACATGCCAGTGTGTGCTCAATCTATTAAAACACGTTAACCACTAAGTGCTTTGCCCCATGCTTTCATGTGATGCAGTGCATGTTTAGTGAAAATTCAGCCATTGCTTCAAACAAACGTTCCTGTCCGTTTAACTGGGTGATTCCCATAGCTTTGCAGGGGACTGTGCAAATGTTGATTAAAAAAATTTCTAAGCCCAAAATAAATCAATTGCCCGCGTTAATAGTTTTTAATTTTTTTCTTCCGGGACGGAATCGGTGAGTCAACGAAAAAAAAACACACGTTCTGAACTGAAGGTTGAATTGGGGGGAAGGGACGTGGGGAGCAATTTGTCAAATGTTTGCGAATCGAGGGGACTGGGGGATTGCGCAGGGTGGGGTCTCGTACGGCTCCACTCAGGGTGCATGGGGAGGGGTCAGAGGTCAGGGATCCACGGGGGCAGCAAACGCACACTTTTCTGTGCGTGAGTAACTTTAATATTGATCGTGGGAGTCTGCGAATGCCGGGAGATGGGTCGTGGAACACAAGAGGGGGTTGAGGGGGGTGGGGGAGGGGGGTAAGGGGGGGAAGAGGGAAGGGGGATAGCTAAAGGGGCGTTTCCCACAGCTCCCACTTATTCCTAGGCGCACACCTAGGCAACGCTGACTGCTCCGACCAGATTCAAGAGGAGGCATTCCACGTTGAGGCCGATTCCTTGCGCTGCATTGATTTAATTTTTGTTAAGAGTATCTACCAATTTAGGTGGTTGGAGCGATTATTGTACATGTACAGAATTGCGTTAAGTTTAAGTACATATTTGCATGAAAATCTGCGTACGTGTCCTTATAAGAGACACTTATAGACAAAAAGGGAAAAAAATTAATGTTACCGATTTAGTTTCTTGTAAATTCATTGTTATTTTAACACGTAGTCAAATGGCACATGGCATATATTTTGAAATAAGTCTATTACACTTGTACAGACTCTCATAAACGCGAAACAAAACTTTTGATATCATTATAATGGTTGCTGGCAAATATTAAGGTATCATGTCGAGTAAAAAAAACGTAGGTATTTAAATATGGTTTTCCCAGAAGTTTCGAATTCCGCGCCGAAAATCCAAGTCTCGACAAATTAAAAAAATATAATACCTTAATCATTTACTTCACTGCATTAATGGTGATTTCCACTGTATAAACAAATGTACTTAATTGAAATAGGGTCTAAGAATGTTTTTTTTTCGAATCACTTGTTAAGCTATTAAAATGTGAACTAAATGACTCACGATTCTTGCTCAAGCCATCTTAAGGTAGTTTTAAATGAAGAGAGTGAGAGTCCTTAAGCTATTTACAAACTTAGGCCCCGATCCCAGTACAAGATTTCTTTATTCATCTCTGCATATGACCTCCTTCCTCTCTTCATCCCGTTCATAAAGACAACTTTCCTCACCCTTCCTCGAATTCCCAACATCCTCCCCTCTCTCACTTCAGCATCCCCTCGCCTCTCATTACCTCTTCCAACAACCTACTCCGCCTTCTCCTAATCTCCTCCAGAAGATTCCTCTCCTAATCCACCACTTCCTCGTTTGTCTTCCCCGTCCCTCTGAACTTTTTCAATTCTCTTTCACACCCACATCTCAAGCACCGGCTGCATATATACACGTCCACTTTCCTCAGAGTCCAATTTCCTGCAACGTACAACGCTTTGGGTATTCTACATATATAGGCATAGTAGGATAACATTCTAGCTCTGAGATATCTGTTTGTTTACAAGGTGTTAAGAATATTCATCAACCGTAGTGGTAAAAAGGGAAAACCTCAAATGTCAATCTGAGGGTAAATTATGGAATTGTAATACCCAAACCAAATTTTGAACTGATTCGCCACTCTTACCTGTATCTAAGTCCCAAAATGTTTTGTGCGCTCCCTCCAAACATTGCGTTATTAAAAAATTACGCTAAATTCTGTAAAAGCGTTAGGGCCTGGTTGTTCAGTCAGAAAGCGGTAGAATACCTAATTACAAAGATTGTGTAATTTTATGTGTATTATATGTATGGCTTACATAAACTTTTCTATTGTATTTATTAATATTACAAAATATTGCTAAAAAAATCCTAAGCATATGCACATGTGAATATTTAAATACAGCAATGTCACCACATTATGTATTCAGTGTACTTAAATGGCACGTAGAGTGTTTTTGATCTACTTATGTTGTATTAGTTTGTATGGTAATCCATGTTTACCTGTGAAAGAGTCGGTAACCCCAAAGCAGGAAGCTTTGTTTCCTAAGGGGTACCTATATTCCTCGACTAAATGAACTATTATTAATGCATATTCAATGTATTTATGTGAGGAATAAAATTATTATTATATTATTATCATTATATAAAATTCTTGGCCAACATCTTCTAGATATTCTTGCACAGAAAAGTAAAATATTTAAAGCGAGCTGAATAAATGTAAAAGAAAGGAGACTTTTATCAATTATGTGAGAATTTTGAACTACATATGTTAGTTTTCAGTCTCAAAAATGCTTTCCCACCACATTTAGCTGTTTAGGGTTGACTTTTAAAACACGCCTAACTTATCATCCCATTCCTCTAAAAATACTTTATGCGTGTACCATTCCCCTACATGCCTGTTGTCTACCACCTACCACCACATGCCTATGCGTTGCCTTGCGTGATACCTAGTACGTAGATTTACATGTGACCAAACAAGATTTATTCGAGGCATATTCTTGTACAGCCAGAGAAAACATTGGTATCAAACTTCATCATAAACTTAACACTATGTCGTGGCTGCGTGTTCTCAATGAGGACTATCGAGGGAGATGAGACGAAGTGTCTTTGCTTTATCTCCTGAAATTTACTTCTCATTGCATTATGCATTACGTAATATAAGACCTATGAAAATTGAAAAAAAACTGTGTACTCGAAATTCTTATTAATGAATAACAAACTATTCGCTTTTATAAGATTTTTAGTGTGCTTCATCAACATCAAGAGTGCAGAGAGAGAGTTTTGCCTGTTCGGTCCGTAATACAGACTTAAACGAATACATTTTTCTATGACAGTGAGAACTAGCTCAATGTGCGAGGAAACAATGCACAAACTATTGCTTGTTCACATGCACCGCATATAACCATTAAATTAGCCCTGGTTCCAATCACATGTGAATGCAAGCGGGATTTCTGGGCGGGATCACCCTGTAGACGGTGCAGAAGTAGCTACATCATCAAAAGGCACTTAACTTAGATAACCATTTTACGTTTTAGTACGTCCAACTTTACGATATAACATCATCCTACTCCATTAATTACAAAAAACTTGATTTTTTCGCAATGAAATCGCGGATCATGTGCTTAACTAAGGTAGTTTGAGCGAAAATTACCTCACATAGAATTTGTTGAATTTGACCTCATTTTAAAGAAAAAACTCATCTTTCCAATGATATCAAAATATCAACCCTTTACCGAACTACTTTTTGAGCAATTTGCTTAAAGATATAAGCTGTTTTACATGGGATAGATAGATTACGGCTGTACGCTCCAGAGGGAGAATATTTCAAAAATTAGGAATTTCTAGCAACTAGATTTCGTCAAAAAACTAACGGTGTATAGTTTGCATATTGTCTCAACTATTTATAAAAATTAATCCATTACTCACCGAACTAATTTTTAGAAAATCGCAAAAAAAACCTGCTGTTTTGAAGGGGTTTCAGCCGTACGGCGGGAAAAAATAGGTCAAGATAGAGACTTATGTAGCTTTATTTATTTAATTACTGAGAACTTTGGTCATATATAACTACATCTTTGCGCCTTTAATACTACAATATTAATTTCATACTTCTTACAGAAGCTGAAATCAAAAGTTAAAATTTGAATATGGTCTCCATTATGACTAGGGAACTATCTCACTCAAACCACCATAAAGAAATACTTTTTCACATGCCCTGTTTTAGGTTTTTTTATTCGTGTTCATCCGTAATTATCCTAGACTTATCAAACTGGCTGACGATACTTTATTTAGCGTGGCGAAATTCTTCGGTAGAACGACTGAAAACTAATTTATCGCTCGAAATAGCATCTAATCTCATCAAACCGTTAAATTCCTCATAATTATATCGATATAACTCTTGACTTGCCATGGTCCCACTTGAAATACTTCCGAGGTCGTCTTTTGCCGATAGAGGATAAATGCTGCTTCTTCAACTGCTGCTTTAACCATTTCGTTTTAGAAATAAGGTCCTCTGAATTTTTACTACTGAGTATTTTGTGAAAATATGAGCAATTACAGCTTGATTTAAATTGACAAGGATTAATTCCATGAAAATTCACCGACAGGTATTTGTACTTATGATTGGTAAGTATTAAGGTAATCCTCCCTTTTAATATGGTAGATTAGCCCTTCATTTAATTTGACAAGGAGTAATTCCATGAAGTTTCACCAACAGGTATTTTTACTTATGATTGGTAAGTCTTAAAGTAGTCTGCCCTCTTAATTACTACAATTGAAAGGTCTTACCTAACGTTTCTTTAACTAAACTATCCGTTTTTCAAATTTAGAAGATTCTGGCCATATGACGTGGAATTCGTATGTACATGCTGCATGGATTGCAACGTTCCATAAAATAGACTTAAATAACGACCTCGGGTCCAGTGTTATTACATACGATACCTAATTCTGATAGTGATCTAATAACATTAAAACAAAGGTCGCAGGTGAAGTTTATTTTTTTTTTTTAATTTTCTCACGGATTACTCATTCATTATAAGCTTTTCCCTCGCGTAATCCCTTTTAAACTCCTGTTGCCTCCCTTCAAATCCAATTCCGATATTCCCGTCCTTTCTCACCCTGCTCCGCGCATACCCTACTCATCCCCTCCAACATCATCTCTCTACAAGCCATTCACAATCGGAACGAATGGCTCCATAATTTATGTAATCGATGCCAAAGGTCAATTTATGGAGAGCGAGAGAGAATGGATATGCTCGTCAATTCATTTGATGCAGAGGTGTAAACATCGTCGTGGCCATCATTTAGCATTCCACTAACCAGAGGATTGGTAGGTTTTTTGTAGAGCCTCTATCATCTTCCATATTTTCCACATTTCGGAGAAATAGATCTTCACTCCCGGACGCATGAAATATTAATTTGACAACATTGATTTTCTCTTAAAGTAGTTTGAGCGAAAAATCACTTCACCTAGACTTTGGTCTCATTTTAAAGAAAAAACTCTCATCTTTCCAATTATATCAAAATATCAACCCCTTGCCGAACTACATTTCGAGCTATTTGCCTACAAATATAGGCTGGTTTACATGGGATATATTAGGGCTGTGCGCTCAAGAGGGAGAATATTGGAACAATTAGGAACTTCTAGCACTTAGATTTCGTCAAAAAACTGTGTGTAGATAGCATGTTTTGTCGACTATTTACAAAAAATAATCTATTACTCACCACAGTAATTTTGACAGAATCGCAAAAAAACCTTTTTTGGAGGGTTTTCAGACGCACGTCGGGAAAAAAAATCAAGTTAGAGACTTATGTAGCTTTATTTATTTAACTACTGAGAATTTAAGTAGTATATAACTATATCTTTGCTCCATTAATATTACAATATTTATTTCATACTTCTTACAGACGCTGAAATAAAAAAAATTTGGATATGGTATCTATTATGAATAGGGAACTATCTCGCTTAAACCACATGAAGTACATCGCTCATTTTATGTCACCTTAAATCGTCCAGAATTCATGTTATCCTTACTCTTTCGTGCTTCACCAGCTTTCTCCCCTCTACGGCACTGTTCAACTGTCTTCAGTCCGTTTTGCATGGCGATGATCTTGCAAATGATCAATCAAATGATCATGCATGTTCATGCATCGTGTAAAATGGAAAATTCCACGCATAAAAAAATCATGCGCGCGCATGATCATTCAAGCAAAAATTAGAACATATCCTATTTTAGATCACATGATTCCGTGAATTATCGCATAGTACGAGAGAAAAACGTCTATCTAACTTGTTTTGGTTAATTGTACCACCACAATTAAATGGGAATAAGATTGTTTTCACTAAATGCAGTAATTGAGGTCCATTCCGATGATTCAGTTCATGAGATTTGGTTCATGTCAATAATTAGTTCTTTCAAATCATCCAATTGATATACGAAGATGAGCTATCAAATTATATGGGAAAGTGATAGGTACTTCTGTTACCTTAGCCCAGAAAAATTATCCCAGTTATGGCTAATATCTCAGAGCCGAAAATTATATGCATTTAAATGATATGCCTACGGATATGCAAGAGGCATTTTCATCCAGAATGTTTTGTATGCCACAGGAAATAGTATTATGCGTATTTCATTCCATCACTGATAGCTTCACCTCCCCTCGGATTAAGTTAAATTTACCACGCTTCAAACTTTGTTCCCGCATAGATTCACTCTCATGCAATGTATAGGTGTAGCAAAACTTGGTGGCATTCGCTCGTACAGAAAATGATGCCAGGGAGAGGAGATCATACAACATATGAGGGATAAAGATCCTTTGGTTCTCTCTAGAATTCTCCAAACGGAGCCATTCGAAAACTTTGCCCGATCATCAACGCTAAATTCGTCCTCAGTGACCTTAAACTCTCCTCTGGTGAGTGCCACCATGTTTCGCTAAACCTATAAACAAACCACTCCTACCGTCGATACCCAAGAGCTATTATCGAAAATGGTGCGTTCGTTAGAAATTTTCCGTGAATATATTTAAAATATCGATAGACTTATCACTGCGCATCCTTTCAGTGAACAATATTCGCGAAATTTATTTCACCGTGTAAATCAGACTTTAGAGGTTGTATTGTGTTATCTATTGGTGGAATAGTTTCTGTGAAGCCATTATAGCAGGCCTACATAAAGCATCATGAAAATGGTCAGGTAGTAAAATTAAAACAGAGGATTGTAACATAGTTTTCTCTCATGTCACGTGTTTTGAGTTCGTTTCCTCTTAGTTATCCACTTTTGCTGCCTTCTTCGGAAAACTACTTTCGGCCTCCTTTCATCTACAGCGACAACCGACACCACTTCGTTTGTATCGCTTACTAGCCCAGCTCACCTTCTCCATTATTCCCTCTTCGCAAACCTCATAAGCCTCAGACACACACTTATGTTCTCTCCAACATCGACCAAGTTTATACAAGCGTATAAAACGGTGCATGCAATGGTTTAAATTTGCTTTGAATGCTTCAAATTCGAACCTTTTTGAAACAGTATAAATTACGAAATTTTCAGCGTTACTGAAAAATTTCCCAACGTAATTTTTGTGGAATAGGGCCAAACAGAGGCTTTGGACGGCTGGATCGTTTCAACAATTCCGTCGTACCACTTAATGAACACACGGAAGTGCTGTACGAAAACTAGATTACAGAAGTGAATAGATGGGAGTATAATAGCACGAGAATATATCCTTTATCTTCTTCATGAATTATGAGTCAAACAACATGCATATCACGCGAAATTTTCCCAGTAAAATATAAAAAACATTATTTTGTAACTTTTTTCCGTTTGCTGGCGTTTAGATAAAGCTCACGGCATCATGAGTAATATTTAACTAGTTTCACAGTTTTCGGCATATTTTATGCATTACTGATCCAATAAATAAATCCAATAAAGCATTTTAATTACTTCAATATTCCCTCGTGCTATCTAACTGAGTGGACTTTTTCATTCTCTTCTTTCATGTAACATGGTTACAAAGTCAACAGATTCAATATTTTAGGTTTTGGCAAGCATCATGAAAGTAACTCTCTCTATAAAAAAACTTAATCGCAACGATAAATTCATGTATCAGAACTTCCTTTAGTTACACATTAGAATAGAATGGGCATCGAGATGCATTATAATGGGGATGGTCTTTCTGTGCACCGAAACATTTGAAAGTCCATATAGAAACATCGCCTGAGGCTATACACCGTGCTAGTTAAAAGTCATGCCATCTCTACAGATCCTAATAAATCCAATGCACAAAAAGTACAGAATATTCGAATAAATATAGAGAAATGTGTAACTAATTCACAGAAAATTCGCAATAAGCATCATCCACTGACGTTTTAACTGCAATTACGAAAAAAACTTCTCAAATAGATGACCAAACAAATATTTTGCAGACTTTCATTTGTGCAGTACATTTCGTGGAAAAAAAATTCAGATTCGAGCGAGATTTCCCGCTCACAATAAAATAGCACGGAATTGGAACTAAAGGCCGTGTCACACGATACTTGATCCAGCACAAGTTCGAGGATACTCGCTAGTACATTAGCTTTCCAGTATCGTGTGATATGGAAACAGCATGCTGGCTAGCCAGTATGATCGCTATCATTACTGGCTGAGCTACTTGATTTCATCACTGATGCGGTACTACTTTGCTACTAGCTCCCAGTAGCCTTCGACCAATCACGTTAGGTTTTACAGTCGCAGTGCGATCTTCACTTTTTTAAGTCAGCGAATCACTTTATCGCGGGAGTTACGCACTATTTTACGGTGAAATCAATGTGACGTGAATGTCTCGACAATAATTGCTATTACTGCAGCAGCAGAAAGCCTTCTTGCATGGAAATCTTCCATTTTCTTTTAAAAGTTCGCAACAGTGGATGACAGTACCGCTTCATCGCAAGCACAAGTTCAATGATCTTGTGAAACCTTATATCACGGTTTCTATCATACTGGGTTCCGTCTTCAATATCAAGTACCAGCTAGCATACTAGGTCTTGTGCTGGATCAAGCATCGTGAGAAACGGGCTTAAGGCTGGTCTTGAAGAATATGCTAGGAAATATTTTCTTAAGAGTCGGCACCCAAATTGCTAACTTTGAGGACTTCTTCTTTTAAACCCTTCAGCTTTCGATGAAGCTGCTCATAAACCTATTTTTCAAAGTTAAAGGGCTGTTTAAGTATTTTTAACGCAATCTAAAATATAGAATACGATTATCTCCATCGTCTCAGGTTCAACCTTGTGGAAGTTCATTTTATCGTAAATGAAAAGGAAAACTTTGTTATACTCCACCAATTTATTTTCAGGTACTACTAGTTTCGACGCAGCGGCGTCATCTTCAGGTACGAAGAAGTCCTGAAGATGACGCCGCTGCGTCGAAACTAGTAGTACCTGAAAATAAATTGGTGGAATTTTACAAAGTTTTCCTTTTCATTTACGATAGAATACGATATCAATTTTAAAATTAGGAAAGCATTACATATAAGTACATAGACAAATGTAGCTCCTTGGATGGGAAATAGGGGGAAAATGGTGTTAGAATCAAGGATATTGGGAGAGGAATAGCGTTAGCGGATGACGCATGCACTAATTAAATTCCTATAATTACATTTATGTAAGAATTCTGAAAAAAAGGTTATTGACAGGCCTAATGTGGCGGGATATTTTGCTTGGTGCGAAGACCTGGACGCTGAGGAAAGAAGATGAGATTAGGATGCTGGAGGCATTTGAGATATGGATGTTGGGAGGAATGGAGAAGGTGAAGATGGATGGAAACCAAGACAAACTAGGAAGTGCTCGAAATGGTAGTTGATGAAAGGAAACTGCTGGAGGAGGTGGTTGGAACGGGTAGTGAGGGGCGATGATATAATGTGGGCCAAGTGATAGAGGAGAGGATGTTGGGTAATGTAAGGGGCAAAAACAAATAAAACTCCATAAAAATGCCATGCGACTCAAAAAAGGATACATTTGTATCTTTAGTTTCAAGTTATTTTTATGTTTTTTTATTTGTTCTTAGTTTTAAGTTTCGCTTTCACATAAACAACACACTACTCGACTTCATGTTTTTACCCCGTCATTGTTTTCTCCTATCATATCGGGGGCTTTCCATGAAAGATACGGATCAATAGTCGAAAGATACGGATCAAGAGTCGAAAGAGCGGATGAATCAAATAAATAGACCGGCAGTTCACCACTCGAGAGCCGAAGATGGCCACAGCCGGCTGGGTGACGGAGTTGAACTACGAAAAATAACGTAATTTTCCACATTTTATGACGTATTCTCACTTAAGTGAGATTACAAAATAAACCACCTGTTTTGAAGTGCGCTATATACCTAGTGCACAGGGTCTGTTAAACGATTGGAAGGCAAGTGCGCTGTTGTGTGTTACGAAGTGATTAGCGCACTAGAGCGAATGGAAAACACCCTAATGCCTGTTGCTCACGGTAAAATTTTCGGTAAAACGTTTTATAAAATCGACTAATTTTATAAAAATGAGCTTGCTAACGATAAAACCGTTTTATAAAACCTAGTTTTATGAAACGTTTTACGGAATAGGACAGGTTCTATTTCCATAAAACCGTTTTATGCAACAACCAATGAAATGTTCCGCTCATCGCGTTGATAATAATCTCGTATCCATGGGAAGCCAAACAAGGAAAACGTAAACAAACATGGCTGGAATTTCATGGAACGTTGAGGCAGTATCCTTCTTGTTGTTAGAAGAATGCGTTCGATCCTTATCAAAGTTGAGTGTGATCAGAAAGTAAGTAAATTAACAATACATGTAGTTTTTAACCTAACAGTCATTCAAAAGAGAGTGCATTTATCACTTCACGTGTTCGCAAAGCGTCTCATAGATGGCAGGACATTGCGGTTTTATGAATAGTTTTACCCTGAGCAAGCAAGTACGTTTTACGTACGATTCATAAAACTTTCAATACAAATATTTATAAAACTCTTTTATGGAAAATTTTACCGTGAGCATCAGGCATAAGACTGGTGGAGGCGAGCAGTGTACACCGGTACAGCTTCAAGAGGAGCGTCTTCGGCGCGTCAACGTGATGCGATCGGTATGGCAAAGGGGAAGTGGGGAAGGAAGAGAAAAGTCTTCATGGATGGGATGAAGAGAGATGGTACACACGCTGAGCTTAAATAGCATGTAGTGGTATGAAGAGGAAGTGGCCAGTGATTACGAAAAGTTACATGGTATCACTACGTGTCTCATCTCCTCCCACTTGAAACTAGAATCTTCTTCTAACACTCCCGTTCCGCCTATCTGTTTCCAAAAGATCCCTTTATACACGCTATAAAGTCAAGAAATAACCACGAATTGCGCTACATGAGAAATATTTCTTATGAAAGCAATGAGTGGCCAAGGAGTGATTCCTATTGTGCAACCAAAAGTAATGAAGAAAAGAGTTTGTTTTCAATTCATCTTTTTTTCCACCGAATCCCATCCCTTTTTAACTCCCTCTCCAGCAAGTATCCTTCTCATGACCTCTTCTCTCCAAACAACATCTTTACCTCCTCACTAAAACGCTACCGCTTACAACTATATTCATCCCATGAATAGCCATATACATGTCATTTACTTAGTAGTTTTTGTTACCTCCACCTTTTGTTATGTATAATTTACTCGTATTAATGTCTATTTTAATATTCCCAATTTAAGAGGCCTAGTGGATGTTTTAGTGGTAAAGTTAAATAAATAAATTGATACAACTAAATTCATCCAAAATTACGATAATAGGTAGACTACCAAAATTAGACTATCACTAATTACCTGAAAACATCCCTGATCTCGGATTCTTCCTCATTATCTCCGATACCGAAACATAAAAGATATAAATTTGGGTGGAATTAGTGATAGTTTTTAAAGTTTCATGTCAATGCATCATGTGATGCCATCGCTGTTATCCCATGAATCGCAACTATGACTTTAAATGCTCATTTTTAATCGCAGCGAGTGACGCATTAGCCGCTTTTAGCCGAGGTGATTTCTCTGCATGTTTGATAAGTGGGAATGAATTAATTCGCACCGTGTCGACTCAGAAATATTTGCGTAGATATTGCTTGGAATCAGCATAACATGATATGGAAATATTTGGACAGTCATCAAGTGCAAGGCAGCCCAGGTGGAGACATAAAACGGTGAGTAGGAAAATGCACCGCTTGCGCAAGGAGTGCGAAGGAGTAGAAGGAAAAAAATACGAAATAACCGGCGTGAAAGAAGACAATCTTAAGGATCTAGGATTGGTCAAATCGCAAAACTGAACGGAAGAAAAATTATACATGAAATAGCAATACATAATGAAATGTGCACTTGATGCAATGAAATGTGCAATGTTATGTGCAATGAAAGTTGTATTTTCCATAACCTTAGTTTCATTGTAGTACAACATCATTGTCATTTTAGACATAATTATGTTGCATCACCATGAAACCTTGGTCAATAAAGTTATTTATTAAATCCTATACTCTAAATAATAATACTACGTTTTATGATAATACGCTCTATACGTTTAATAATTGCATGAATGTACAGCTCTCGCGAAAGCTTATGGAATTCGGATGTGTAGAAGAAGACGTCGCGGAGGGGTATATTTTGGTGGAAGGGGTAGGGAAAAGGGACGTAGGGGAAAGAGAAGACATGGCATTTGTGTCATGCATGAGTGCATTTAAAAAAATGGAATTTGTATGACGCGGACAACACAAACGCCGCGCATCCGAACGCCATAAGCTTTCGCGAGAGCTGTATGTAAACTTTGTCTCTAAAACGTCTCCAGAAATTTTGTTGTGACGACATATTATCACTATGTTCATTGATTTACGGGAAAATTCCTCGAGGGACCGAGTTTGTGCCCAGAAAAATTTCTGGGCTAAATAATGAAAAGCATGGGAATAAATGAGGATTTCTAGATATAGTATTCTACTTTAAGATGCAATACATGACAAAATAAGTTTATGACAATAAGAAAAGACTGCATTGCGAGAGAAAGGTTTAATTTCATTTTTCCCCTCGGTAAGAAAAGAATTTAAAATCAAACTTAAACAAAAACTAAAACACGTTGCATTTAGGAAAAAAACAACCAAAACTTAAACATGGTTAATCTAGCAAATGTGTACTCGAAGAGGAAAAATAGCCAATCACGACTTAAGTTTTTTTTTGCTATGATACAAATCACTTAAAATTTTCTTTTCAAAGGTCGCCAGAGTCGCAAATTGACCAGCTGGGTGCCGAAATTATCACTGACCAAAAAATGATTGGTCGAATTCATTTTGCCTTGAGTGGGGCCTTCCAATCCTATGTCACACACGCCGATAACGCGCAAAGCAAGTGTCCTCAAGGCGTTTACAATATATCCGCTTCATCTGAACCAGATAAAACACTCTTAAGGATATGGCTATACTGACATATTGCAGTAAATTAATGGCCATAGGCTAGGCAAAATAAGACTCCCGGAAAGCTTTCTTGTAACAAGAACTATGTAAACAGTAATTTTAAATGAGAAAAGGTTGATATAACACATTATATTTTTTATCAGTGGATTGATAAATGGTGCTTATAGCACCCGCGTCTGAGTACACACATGCAAGAGTTAACCAAAGGCATTAATTAGTCTCCTTATTTGATTGAACGTCTCCATCTTGGGCATTGGAACTCTTCCAGCGTCAATTTATATGCAAAGAGTTCTCACTGTGGAGATTAAATTATCCATTCAGAATTTCATTTCCACATCATTCCAAAAGGCGGCATGAAAGCCAAGTGGGTAGATCAACCCGTGACTCAAGGGCAGGCAGCTCAGAGAAAGATCTATTCATAAGTCTCTCTACATTAAGTCTCAGATGTTTTTAACCTCTAATTGGTAATTCACGGTTACTTGCGAAATTAGACTTTCTTCCCGATAGATGCATAAGATCGTAAGGGGTATTAACGCTGCAATACAGTCCACATGTAATTGGTCCAAGTTACACTATGAAATCATTCATGTAAGACAGTAATATTTATCTGAATAAATTACGTTAAGTATTTTTGATAGATATGTTGAAAATGAATAATAACGATTCGTGATTCCGATAATTTAAACGATAGGTATATGTCGGATTGAATTTTATTTTTCCTCTCTGAACGATAATTTTATCTTGGAGAAATCCAGCAATAACACCTTTTCTTCTTTATTCACCTTCGATCTTTAAGTTGGTTTGAGTGAGGTAGACCCCTAGTCATAATGGAGACCATATTCATATTTTATTTTTATGTTTCAGGTTCTGCAAGAAACATGAAATAAATATTGTAATGTTTTTGGAGCAAAGATATATGACCAAAATTCTCAGTCATTAAATAAATAAAGCTACTTAAGTCTCTAACTTGACTCATTTTTTTTCCCGCCGTACGGCTGAAAATCCTTCAAAACAGAATGTTTTTTGCGATTCTGTAAAAATTACTTAGGTGAGTAATAGAATTATTTTTATAAATAGTTGAGAAAACATGCAATCTACACACTGTTAGTTTGTTGACGAAACCTAGGTGTTATAAATGCCTAATTTTTTCAATATTCTCCCTCTGGAGCGCACAGCCGTAATCTATCCCATTTAATGACAGCTGATATTTTTAGGCATATTGCTCAAAAAGTAGTTCAACAAGGGGATGATATTTTGATTTCATTGGAAAGATGAGAGTTTTTTCTTTAAAATGAGGCCAAATTCATCTTCGAGGAGAAGTGATTTTTTGATCAAACTGACCTTAACTTCGGTCCTTCCCCATACGCGTGTGACCGAGGATGCTCGTAATCATCTTTTACTTGGTTTCTTTATTTTAAGAAGTAAATCATCGTTAGTAATGACGACAACATGGTGCAATTCCACTGTTGTTTTTATTTACTCGACCGATTTTGACGCATATTGCGTTATTATCAAGGTAACTTAAGACAATAAACAACATCTTTCCGAATCTCTTATTTAAAAAAGATGGGATTTGGAGTGCGGGGTTTGTGGTGAGGAGGAGACTTGTTTCGAATTAGGGGTTTTAGGATGAAGGAAGAAGTTAAGGATAAACAATTTCATGGTCTAGTGATGACATCCGTGGGAGCCACGCGTAATATAGGGTTTTGGAAATGGGTTATTGTGCTGAGAGGGAATATCTCGGAGTTTAAAACGGTTAAAAACAACTGTGGATATTTAAATTTCGCCAAAT
This sequence comes from Pyrrhosoma nymphula, assembly GCA_963573305.1. Taxonomy (NCBI): domain Eukaryota; kingdom Metazoa; phylum Arthropoda; class Insecta; order Odonata; family Coenagrionidae; genus Pyrrhosoma; species Pyrrhosoma nymphula. Next base: position 98,669,227 of record OY754339.1, read on the forward strand.
CATTAAAAATTAACGAATTTGGTAAACATAATTGACTTATTATTTTAAACATTTCTTATCAACCAGTTTATAGGTATTGTCTTGAAAATGTGAAAAGTTACCCTTAAAGTCTGACTCATGAATAGTTTCTAATATAAAGCTTTAAGCAAAACAAAAGAAATAACATATATATACCGACCGGCAATTGGGAGATCCAGGTTCGAAACCTGGGTAAGGTGAAATTTTTTCTGTCTGGATTCGACACATTTTCATTTTCCCCACCAAACCCTGTGTTCGTCCTTTTATGTGTTCCTATCCCTTTCCATTTCCTATGATTGTATGAATTTATTCGCGCTTTTGAGCGTCTGATTTTCGAATGGATGAGTATATATATACACACACACACATTTTAAGAGAGAGGATGGGATGGATAGGCTGTTAGGTAGTGAACCAGGGTCACCCGTATCCGATGCTGACGTAGCAACAGCGGCACCCTCTATCAAAACAACTCCACTCTCCGATCTCTGACTCGCTCCGATGTCTCGCTCGTGTGTCAGCAAGTGTAGGTACGTGTGAGGGGTGTGGAATCCCCCCCGCGCTCAGACTCTTGGGGAGGGGGGGATGGAGGGGGAGGGAGGGGTCTTGCGGAGGTGGCGGACGCAAATGCACTCAGCCAATCACGAGCCAATCACCGCATCCGCAAACACTGCGCGCATAAGAGACAAGAGAGACAGCGGTGAATCGGCAAACGCAACGCCTCATTCAAACTGCACCTATATATCCCCTGCCTCCGATTCTTCTTACGTTGTTGTCTTCACGTCCCTCCACACCGAACCTCCAAGAATCCATATGCGAACAACAACGTCTTCTGGTTTCTTGCACCTTATTCATTAAAAGGAAGCTCATTCCAGCCAAGGTGTTGAGTTCACTTCAGCGCACACGAACGACGATGAATGAAACGACGTGCACTGGCGAAACGTTCGCCGGTTGTCAGCATTATACTGGTGCCTTATAGTGGCCTGGAGCCTTATTCAGGAAGAGCTACGGAAATTCCGTGGATTATACGTCAAAGCCCCCGACAAATTTCAACTTTTGAGCGGCTCTATTTGAAATTTCCTAGGCTGTAACGTCAAAATTTGGTCACTGTCGAGACTCGGGTTTACCGAGACCTTACTGAATAAGGGCGCTTGACCGAATGTAACGCAAACAATCGACTAAATCGTTTTAACTGCATGCTTAAGGGGGTTCAAGCACTCCCCTGTGTGGATCAAAACAGATGCTACAAAATCTAACTTTTCGCTCAATTTGTTAAAAAACATAATTCTTTCGCTCATTACATGCGTTAATTATCTTTTGAAAATCAAAATTAAGGTACAAAATATGATGATTATTGCACAAATATATTTTTAAATGACACTTTTAAAGCCATAAGAGCCTACTTCAGCTCCATTTCCATTGCAATATCGCATTTTGACTATCGCCGCAATTATCCTAAAATAAACATAAGGCGGTGGTAAAATGCATGCATTTTATTTTTATCTATCTCCCGGGAGTTTTCGCATTTTATATACAGTTTTCCGCGCAAATACAATTTACATAAAAGATAAAAATTATTATTTTCCACAAGTTTCTCCCATTTAACACTATGTAATTTAAAGTTCAATCTGCGATAAAAATAGCACTAAAATTGTAAGTATTAAAATTCACAAATTAATGACATCATGAGATCCTCTTAAGAACCTTCAAACTTCCATTTCTCTGAAACAGACCGTTTTACGATTCATTTTGCATAATGACTTCGAATTTATTCACAGAATCGATAGCACAACCCTAGAACAGGATATACCAAGATGGCAACTACAGGAGATGAGATTTTTGAAGTAAATATTTTCCTAAACCAGATCTGCGACTAGGTGTGTGATATATTACCAAATGAGAGATAAGGAGGAATAGGAAAATGGACGCACTTGAACAAATAGAAATTATCAGACAATTCAATATCCTTTGTAATGAATTATTATTTTCGTATCCCTCCTCACGCCTTTCCGTTAAAATTAACCTTTCCCGACTCACCAGCCCTTAATCAACATGTTTTTTCTTCCTCAACCCTGCCCGAATATTTACTTTTTCCCCTCCTCCCCCGTAACTACAACAACAAATAACAAACTTCTCTACCTAACAATGCTGTAAATCGGTGAAACGCGTCGTGCGATAAACATTTTGTAGAAAAGTACTAAGTACTAAAGTACTAAAAGTTTTATCATTAATCATGTGTAGGTAAAATAATAAACTTCTACGAAGTGAAGCCTACCGCTGCCAAGTTTAGGAAGTGGAAAGATCGGACAGTACCTACATATATTATTATAGCGGTGTAGGATAAAGGATGAGGAGGCTTTGGCTTGAGGGGCCTTAACCGCGTACCTGCGCAGTAAAAGGATTCCTTTGAAGGGATGTAGCGGAAAGAAGAGTTGAATGCATAATTAATACGAGTGAGTGCACGCCGAAAAGGGAAAGGGAGGTAGCTTCCCTTCGACTGAGTGACTCACCCTTCCCCTTTAACCAGCCAGGAGAGAGAGAGAGTGAGTGAAGGAGATAAGGACAGAAGTTGGTGCTTCAAAGAAAGGACGCATATAACTCCCCTTTCCACCCGTCATTCCGCGAATAATCCTTCCCCTCCCCCTCCACCCTAAACCCCTTCCTCATAATCGCCAACACATCACTGTTTATCATACTGCACTAAGGAGTTTATCAGCCAAAAAAGAATCGCATATAATTTATTTCATTTTCTAGCTACTTATAGAAAACGTGTCCTTTATCTGGTAACATCAATAAAATCCAAAATTATTCACACTATATCCACAATTTATTCTTGTCAAATTAATCGATTCTGGCGATACATGGTGGAACTTTTTTCCTCAAATTCCACTATTTTTATATAAAAAATAGTGGTATTTGTACTGTGTTTTATCTCATCATAAACACAACCTATTCTTGCGTCTCAAGTAGGCCCCAGGAAGAAGAAAATGCCTTTTGTTTTCAATGCATAAAACTAAGTTACAAATTAGTACTATGAAATAATTGTCACCTTATTAGTAAGGCCTTACGCCTATAAATATACGATTTCCGACACCGAGTTTCCCTCCTCCCTTCTTCCAATACTTATAAAAATTCTATCTTAATCAACCTACCCAACTTTTCACAATGGCAAAAATTACCCAAGCTGTCGTTCGCCTCCCGATAAGTTATTTTCAATATTTGAACACAAATCACGAAAAACATCACAATTCCATGATAGGTATTTCAAAGTTGTTCTTGGGATACAGTCAAAATTCTCCAACAGAATACCTGATGGCCGTGCGCCGAAGTTTTATTTACAAAAATGTAATAAGCAAACATTAGAATCAATTCCAGTAACAATGAAACAACAATATTAAATTTTCTAATCCAATTCAAATGTGTATATTTCCGCAAATTCAATGAAGTGTTTACATATACGCAAAGATTCTCCAGAAGACATATAAGTATAATGCGATATACGGTAATAAATATACGGTTTGGGTAGCTGAGAGATGAATTGTAATGATGAAGAAAATAGTAATTCGCACATCGCAAGCACATTAACCTAGTACTTTTCCGACAACACAAAAAAAGAAAATTATAGCTACCGTGGGAAACATTATCGAGGTAAAAAAACTAACAAAAAAATCATCCATGCTCCCCAGGCCCCGTCAAAGTTGTGTGACGTCATCCACGGACGGCGGTACTTAAAGCAGTTTGAGCGAAAAATCAATTAACCAAAAATTTGATGAATTTGGCCTCATTTTAAAGAAAAAACTCCCATATTTACAATGATATCAAAGTATTTACTCCTTGAAAAACTACCTTTCGAGCAGTTTGCCTGACAATATAAGCTGTTTTACATGGGATAGAATACGGCTGTTCGCTCCAGAGCGAGGATAATGATAAAATTAGGAATTTCCAGCACCTAGATTTCGTCAAAAAAACTAACGGTGTGTAATTTGTATGTTTTTTCAACTATACTTATAAAAAATAATCCATTACTCAACGCAGTAATGTTTACAGAATCACAAAAAGCCAGCTGTTTTGTTGACTTTTTAGCCGTGCATCGTGAGAAAATGAGTCAAGAGACTTATGTAGATATATTTTTTAATCCTGAGACTTTTTACCATGTGTAACTATATTTTTGCGCCATTAATGTTACAATATTTACTTCACACTTCTTGCAGACGTTAAAATAAAAAAATAAAATTCGAATATGGTCTCCATTATGACTAGGGAACTATCTCGTTAAAACTACCTAAAGGGCGGGAGTTCCAAACGGTGCAGGGTGGGGAGGGGTGGCGGTGGAATCTCAGGGAGAGGTGGGGGCCGGAGGGGATGGAGAGGGGTGGGGGATGGAGGGAGGAGGGTGAGAAGGTTGACGTCCTTGAGGAGAAACACCAAAACCTTAACCCCTTGAACTTCATCTCCCCCTCCTTTTTACATCCCTCCCTCACCGTCCGCCCCTCCTGCAGGTAGATATGGGACTGACGTCTCGAGCTAAGCTATCCAATCAAACGGGGATCACAAGGCTTACATCTACGTAATACTACACAGAAAACCGTGTAAACCGGTGGCAGACGGTGTCGGGACTAGATCCAATAGTAAGGGGGATGAGCCGGCTAAATGAAATCAATAACAAGGACAGCTTCATCTACATCTATAGGCCGCCGCATTAGCGTGTGGCAGGGGGTGTTAGGACATCAGCCGTGTGAAAGAGTAAAGGAGAATTTTATTGGGAGGTAAATAGGTGAAGTGTTTTTCGGTAGTGTTTTGAGTGGATTTCAGTTTTTATTGCTGTCACTTATTGTGCGTGGAATGAACGAATTTTTGCATTCAAATCTGTTCAGCAATGTATATCTCTTTTTTTATCTTTGCCATCGGACTTGTCGGAGTGGTAACGCGGCGTGAAAATGATATACTCCCTGTGTCTCACTGAACACACCCATTCGGAATTTCTCAAGCAAACTAAGCCTACTGTGTAGCCTCAGAGTCTTTATTATTTCAGAACCTAATCCCTCTAAAAGATGTAAAACACTATTTGTTCGCTCGTAGCAGTTTTTAACGAAGCTTACAGTTTTCATTTGTATTTTATTTATTTTTCGGATAAATCTTTCTCTCCAGTGTCCCAAATGCTCGTGGCGTATTCGAGATGCGGCCTAACCAGAGCGAAGTAGCACCTCTCTATCAATTTTTCATCCGAAGACCTTCCTACTATACGCTTGATAAATCCTAGTTTCGAAAAGACTGAGCGGCATATGTTAAGTATGAGTGTTCAAAGGTAGGAGACAGATAGGGAGGTCTCATTAATGGAGATCACGAAGAGTGACTCGCTCCGTTTCCGTGGTAATCGTGAGTAGACAGACAAATAACTACATTGGGGTGAGACTAGGGGCCCGATTCTGATCTTCCACCAGCCAATGACTGGTGGAAAGTTCCACCATTCGTTCATTGAACGACTCTTGCTCCGTTCAATGAACGGCTCAATGACCCCCTCTGGAGAGCCGAACGTCACAAACTTATGCCGATTTCCAACTTACCTCGAAAACGCGAACAAAACAATGTCTACCTTCCGCACGCTTACTACCGTTGGAAAGTTTCCACCACGACACTAGCGCTGTTCCACCAAGTGGATGACGGGTGGAAGGGAAGCTTGACTTTCCACCAGTCATTGAACGATGAACGATGTAGTGAACGATTCTATGGTGGAAAGTGGAACATGATGACGTAGTGTCGGAAAGTCATGACGTTTTGGTGGAAACATCGGGAAAGCATCAGAATCAGGATTCTAGGACTCAGCAATCCTTTCTTTCCACCTAATTCCAAATTAATTACACATAAAAAAAGTATTCCTCATGCCTTTCAGTTTGACCATCTCCCTTATTTTTTTCGCTTTTGCAAGTCCAACGGTTGTGGAGGCCTCTGAGCAAACAATAAATTCCTAAGACTTGAATTTTCTGATGACACTTAACCCTTAAACCATTAACCCTTAGTATTTAACAAACGATTTTTTGAGATTACCGGGACTAGCCACGGTATTTCCTTAACGGAGCATATATCGCACATTGGGATATCGCCCATTACCATTGTTTGTATCATCTCAAATACAGTGCTTTTCAAACTGGGGTCGTAACAATCTGGTAGCTGCGTGATAACATTAACGTTGTGCATGAAAACTGTTATTATGAATGTGTAAACGTAGTGTAAACGTAAAAGTAAAGTTTCGTACCAGTAAAAAAGGTGTTTAAAATATCATGCTTGTGATTTACCAATAAAAATTAACATTTATTTGAAAAAATCTCCTATGTAACGATAAAATATGTTTCATAACTAATATTAGTGAATAGGTGTCATGTAAAATTGTGTGTGCGAACAGATTTCCACCACGAGGAAAAGTTAGGAAAGCTTTGCTCTAGTGACTTTCACCCCTGGCTTGCAAATAGTTGTGTGACACTTTCCGCTTCCTCGTAGCTATTTATAGCCTTTCCTTTGTACAGTAGAGCTCCAATTATGTGGATCAATATGGACCGGACCCCTTTCAGATAATATCCGGATAATTGGATAACTCACAAAAAAAGCAATTTCTTTGAATTAAAGCTAAATTTAAGTATAATGTATTGATTTAATGACTACAAAAATAATGATATGTATTTGCATTTGCGAGTGGAAGGCCTATGACTCATCGTCTGCCTAGGGGGTGGATCTGTCACTACACTGGAAAGTTTCGCTGTAGTATGGGCCCACTACGGCGCGCGACTACTGAATGTAAATTGTTCGCGAGAAGATGATTGCGTCTTTAAACATGTTCACCACGGATTGATTTTAGAACGCTAAAGAAACTTATGAACTGCAATCAATAACTATAGAATGAAATCAACGGTATAAAAAAATACAATAGTCGTTTAAAATATCCTATTGCCGTGAATGTAAAAAGTCGATTTTCGAGGATTTTTTCCTCAAAAGTGATCCGGATAGTTGAAGTTCGGATAATTGGGAGTTGTACTACATATCTCTGAGCTAGTTGGTTGAAAATTTAAAATTTCCTGGGTCCAAAATGGACGCAGAATACTTGAGTTGATGATTACTACTGGAGCGAACTACATTCATCTTTCACTTTTCTGTCGGATGACCTTCATAAAATTCCATCGACGAATCCCATAATCTTTTTAACGCCCTTCCACCAAATGCTTCGAAAGCAGAGAAACACCTTTAAAAACGCATTCACTACACGTTCATGCGTTGGAGTCACAAGGCAACAACTCCACTCAAGAAGATACAGCAACTGGGAAGGAGTGCCACTCATATAACATGGGAGGAGAGGTGGAAGAGGCTAAAGGAAGATCCAGCAGATTTATGGCTGATGCCATTGGATGAGAATCGGGTTGTTTTTATCGGAGGAGATGAGTTTAATGTCCCCAATGTGTTTCTCTTACTCGGAAAGAGGAGATTTCTTTTTATTACATTTAATCACAAGAGGTCCCGGAGGGTGGAATGGGGGAGAGTGTCTCGGGGAGGGGCGGGGGATGGGAAGAAACGTCCCCCAGGGCAACGCGACGACCGAGGAGGAGGAGGAGTAAGGGGTGGGTGGGGGGGGATGGGGAGGAATGCCTTTAACCCCTTCCTCCCCCCCCCCCACTCCCAACCACTGGACCGGCAAAGATGGCTCTCGGATGAAGTACAAAAAAAACAGCTCTCGTCGCTCTACTAATGAAATCCTCCTCCAGGTATTATTATCGCTGCATTGTTGCGTGAAGCCCGGAAACCGGACTGCCTTCAGGTCCAGGAATGGCATCTTAAGCTCACGAAAGTAAAAAAAAAGTATGTACGAAATGGTATAAATGGATGTATGCGTGGGACGGTGTGCGTACGTAATTCTCTACGCACATGATTGCAGGACACACGTATGCACGAATATACATACACCAGCGTATAGACTTGGAAATTCCCCATGATTCATGATATCAACCAGGTATTTGTTTTTATCCGTTACACGCCTACTTCATAGGGTTAACAACTTAGTTCAACTGAAATTCTGGACAAAGCGCTGATTTTGCCGGCATACAATGGGTATGGGGTGAAGCAAGGAGTCTTGATTCAGACGCCGGAGGAGAAAGTTTTTGGACCATTTATACCTTCAAAACAGCCGAACACGTAATTTAAAGATTCAATGACTTGGAAATATCGTTGGATTGGAATCTGGGATCAACTCATAAAATAATAATTAATAATAACATAGCTAACAATTTAACTCTCGCATTTTGTTTAAATTCAGTGTAAAACACATACAAGCACGCTCCATAAAAAATTCGGAAAGATGAGATAAAGTTAAAAATATGAAATCAAGTTTAACGTTATCCGATTTGTAAATGTCTAGATATTATTATATTTTTATGAACAAAAACTATTTACTAAATGATTATAAATACTCTTTATTTCAATGAAATGTAGTGAAAATGTGATTTTTTCACAAATTCCGGACAAAGTGCTGTCCGGAAAGAGGCAATTCTTCTTCCCGGACAAAGGCTTTAAAAAACACGGACGGCCCTGAGAAATTCCGGACGGTTGGCAACCCTACTACTTCAGCGTCTAAATACACTTAGCGTGGATAATATTTTCCTAGTTTAAAGTTCACTGTCGTAGCACCATTGCCGTTTCACTTCAGTTTAAGTTGGAAACCTAACTTAAGGCAACCAGAATAAATATTGCTAAGTTCAAATAAAAGAGCATCTAGGTCCGGTTTGGCGAGAATTTCTCGATATATGACCGCATCCTGCATAAACAATCTAATCTTTTAGTTAATTCTGGAGTAGGTAATTCCTAATATCGTAAACGTAACTAGGAATAAGAAGGGACCGATCACGCTCCCTTGCGGGACGTCGGATGTCACCCTTATAATTTTCAACTACATCCATCAATCACAATCACTACTTTTTCACCGTCGCATATAATGTCACGCATTTCATCCACTAATCCGTCTTTTTCTTTGCAGGACCAACAAATAATATCATTTTAAAGTGTGAAATCTTTTTGAATACTTCCATGATATCCAAGATTGCGACAATAACTTCCTTTTCCGATTCGTCCGACATGTGAAACGTCCTGGGGGATGAGCTCCGTCTAGGTTTCACGTGATCAACTTTTCCTGAAACCATGTTTTATTAATTTCTATTTACTGCTACGTTTACAATACATACTTAAATAGATTACATGATCGCATTTAGGGGAGGTCCAACATACCGTTGCACAGAAGCTAACGAAATAGTAGAAAGCATTAAGAAATGTGTCAGTCTTTATTATTTCTATTAATGAATGGTCGCGGAGGATTAAACCTACATCCATTAGAGATTAACCCTCTTGAGTGATTCTTCACGTATTTCTTCGTGTCTATTTTCTAAGCACTCTTCTCCATCTTCCTTCAAGTCAGCAAAATTCCGCTCACACGTATCACAAAAACTATAGCAACAGTGTAAACTATAGCAACTCAATCAATGGTTACCAGGGTTAGTTCCGGAAATGCATGTACAAAGCGAATTTTCTACCAGCATTTGTGTTAATAACGTAGGAAGCTTGAACGGGAAAATAAAAGAGATTGGACCATTCTAATAAGCTGGTCTTTCCTCTCAAAGCGGTAGTTTTGGCCTACAGGAGCAGCAACTCCCATTCGCGAAAGCGTCGACGTTGGATTCATGAGATGAGACTGAAAAGAAGAAAGAAATGCTATCTTGCTCAAAAGAAGGAGAGAGAGACGAAGATATATCTTTATATAGGTTAACTATTTTGCGAAATTTCGAAGCACACATTTTTTTCCGGACGTTCAACATATTATGCTAGAGACAACGTATTACGGTAGGAACTATCACAGGAAAAAGATAAAGGAAATAGAATGCAGAACCGGCAGATTTAAAATGTCATTTTCCCCACGTGCAATAAGGGATCATAATAGTTGCGAAAGATCAATCATATCAAACTTCCACCCTCAATAGGTAGAGTAGAATTTTCACTTGTGCTTGATAGCACAACATCATAACTAACACTTCACACCGCTTTATATGTCCTGCATTATGTTGTTCTCTGCTTGAAGTAGTATCTAGTAGCATTCACAAACTAAAGTATTAGTAATATTAACCATTAGTTGTCTCTTTACCAGTTTACTGCATGTTTTCATGTTCATTTACATAGTATCCGCCTAGTACTTCTGGTTTCACAGCGCACTGTTCTCCTGACTGCTTTGTGGCCTGCGACTAGCGGCCGGGGGAGCGTACGAGGTCCCTGGGACGAGCGCTGCATGCCTGGAGTGGAATCACTCCGTGCCACACACCCTAGTGGTGGCTTGCATGGTACTCCGTAGATAAGAAATCCCGAGTGCGTGTACCACAGGGCTTGTAATTGGTGCCACTATCCTTGCATCGCACAAGATCTTAGGCGCTCCAATAGCTGAGGTTATATCACACTATCTAACTTACGGCTCGAATCCTAAGACTAACTTAACTCACCCAAGTTCGGATTCGACTCACACGTGGCCTTCCGAGTCGTCAAGTCGATACTTTAACCAACATGGTCACCGCGAACGGCTCGCCTTCCATTACATTCCCTTCGAAGCGCGCACTGTTCTCAACGACCGAAAGAGAAAGAAGTAAGTTACTCCTCTTCCCCGCAGGTGTTTTTTTTTCTCATTCCATTTCGCTCCCTTCGCATCTCCCCAGATGCCGAACGGACCGGAAAATCTTTTGCGCATTCGGATTCCCACCATACCCTTCCCACAATTCCCTCTTATCTCCCTCACCCCCCCCACCCCCTCTCACTCATCTCTGCTTTCCACTCCATCTTTCTCTTTCTCTCGCTCCTTCTTTCTCTCGATCCAATTCGCTTCAGTGGATAGGTAGCGGAGCGTGGAAGGAGGTGGGGGTGGGGTGAGGGGTGAAGGAGGCAAACTCGGCGAGGTGGGGGGGGAAGGAGCGGTGTTTATAGTGTAAAGAGAGTCGGGGAGATGTGCGTACGTATCCCGCGGCCGTGCCTCCGTTTTCTTCCATCCGAGAGGCAGACCCCCCGAGGCCAGAGAATAAAGCGGCCTTATTAAGACTTCCTCCCTCTTGGGAAGGGGTGGGGGAGAGAGAGGATAAAAAAACACACTCCCTTGGTCCGAAATGAAATTTCTTGTGGTCTTGGTGAGGAGCCGTGCTCCGGTGTCACTGACTCGCAGCAAAAGCCTCAGCTTTCAATCACCACGACTGCCTCTCTCTCTCTCTGAAATACATTTTCGCTTTCCAAAAGTGTTTTTATCCCTTTGAAAATCCATCATGGGTATGCCAGGATGGAATATAGGTGTAGGCTAAACGGATTTATCCGAGTTTATAAGTGGTTTGGCGGTAAAGTATTAGGGATTGGTGTAGGAATGCGTGGCTGCTGAAAGAATAGGGAGATGTGCGTACGTGTCCCGGGTCATGCCTCAGTTTTCTCCATCTGAGAGCTATACATATATATGCTCCTCATTAATGAGAATATATATGAGAAGAGCGTGCCTATTTGGTGTAGCTACGTTGAGGGCATGAATAAGTTTTAAATAACTATACTGGTTGTGTCAGGCGAAACTTTGTGGAACTTGCTTAACATTGTGTATTAACGACCAAAATATTTCAACTTATTAAGGAGGTCCCGCCGCGACTGTGTGAGTCAAAACAAATACTAAATTTCACATTTTTTATATTTTGTCCAAAAAAATCCTGCTTTCACTGATGAAATGCGTTACCTATAGAAACCCAAAAGTAAGGAACAAAATTTGCAGATTATTCCACGAATGCATTTTAATTAAATGAGCACTTTTTTCCAGCCATAGGAGCCGACTGCAGCACCATTTCCTACGAATTACCACATTTTGACTTCAATTGCGGCAGTAATTCTTCAATAACTAGAAACATAAGGTGGTAAGATGCCTATATTTTATTTTTTTGCAATTTCTCTGGATTATTTCCTTCATATAAACAGTTTTCCACGAAAATGTCATTTATATTTTATCGATAACTAATATTTTTCCCCGCGTTTCTCTCATTCCCCCATTGAACACAATGTAATTTCAAGCTCAATTATAGAATAAAATAGCGTGGAAAGGTATTATTTTGTTGTTCATATCAGATAGAGTACAAGTTTTTTTTACAATTAGACAGAATATGAATAAAATGACATTTAAGTCATTTTATTCGGACGGTGGAGCCACCGTCATCATAAAGTCTTTAGACCTGACGATGACTTCATAAGTCGATGGACCTAGTCATGAAGTCATCGTCAGGTCTAAAGACTTGATGATGACTTCATGACTAGGTCTTTAATAAAGTTCATGTGGAATTACTAAATTATAGCTTTCATATCACTAAACAGCTGCAAATGATCGAGGAGTGATTGGTTTGAGAGGACGGGGTGGACCGAGAAATCATTGGTGAATGTAGTGGAAGAGACTCTTAAAGGTGTCTGAAGCGGTAATCTCGAGTCATTGAGAGCACATTAATGTTTGAAATTTCAATTACTTTTCAAGCATGTTGAAAAAAATAATAGGGCCGCATTTCTCTTAAGTATTTCTGTTTACAAGGTGTAAATCAAGATAAATGCAGTGAAGTAAATGACTCAAGATTTAGTAGGCCAGTTTTTCCCCAATCGCCTAAACATGACAATCAAGCAAGTAATGTGCATACAATGACACGAATGATTCATATTTGTGTGAGCTTGTTACCTCAGTATTTCAAGCTAATCCTATTTTCAAATAAAGCGTGTTTGCCTTGGAAAAATTCAAAGTGCTGAGTGAGCTGAGCGGTGACAGAAATATTTGCGATTTCATTCGCTACGGGGAACACGAATATGAGAAATCCCCAAAGAAAAGATAAACGTTGTAAAGATTGCATGCAATTCCTAAAAAAAACTGCACGGAAGCATGTACTACGACGGCTAAAATGTATGCTATATCATCAGTGTAGAGACGTCGAATTCTTCCAAAAATTATGGCGATGAAATCGAATGAAATAAATCACCTTAGGCTAGGAATCTAACCAGGGCTTTAGCTTTCCGAGATATTACGGAGGCAGACAAGCTATCCAAGAAATGTCCACAAATGTTTGGGAAATGACAGGAAAAATTTGGCATCCGTAACGAAAATACGAAAGTCTGGGTAGCATGGTGAACTGAGCATTGGCTTCGGAAGCCTACGGTCTGTGGTTCGCTTACCGGCTTTACCGATATTTTCTCATGGTAATGCTACACACCTACTTAAAATTTAACTTCTTCACAAGTTGATTCCTACAATACTCGAGTATTAACCGCGTTAGTTGTAGCTACGGGCTCAAGTATGGCCCGCGTCCCAACGAGCTGTGCAGGTCAAAGACTTCGCGTATGTTCAAATTCGCGTTGAATACTTTGACTTGAAGAAGCCCGTTGGAAAACAGGCAAAACTGCTGTCAGCACATACAACCAAAGCAGTGGAAACTCGAAAAATGCAGGAATTCTTGCATCAACGCCTCGGAAATCGCATCGATTGAACGTCTCCACTACATTTTACTGCGAACGCCATTAGCCTTATTCGAGTAAAAGTGAATTCAAATTCTCAGTTATACTTACGTGAAGAAGTTATGTTCACGTGATTCTACAGGGTAGATTAATTCCATAAGCACGAGTGATGTTCAAGAGCTGTCGACTCACCTGAAAAGAAAAAAAGAAGGAATATTACAATAAATTCATTAATAATGCCATAATGAGTACAAAGGTTTCGGACCACTGCTCTTATCTAACACTAGGTAGTTCAAGAAAACAGTGGATATCTCTGATTAGTAACAATTTGTCGGAGGTCTCAACTTGCAGGTAAAACTATCAAAGGTTTTGAGGGGCGTCGTGGGTAACTCAGTGGCGTAACCATTAAAATGGTTTCTCGAGGAGGAATTGGTCTGCCGAATATTTTGGGGATAAGAAGGAGAGTCGGTAATCGGTCGCAGAGAATGATAAACACACTGACCCAAATCCATGTATATCGTCGTTAAGTGGACGAATCCGTTTCGTCAACGTTTCTGTTCGACGATTAGGCCTTCATTTCCGTTAGCATCGACAGGCACAGAATTAGATATAAAAATCGGTGGGCGTTAGCAAATATAAAAATCTTTAGCTAAATTTCAAAATCCTCTTAAGTTTCGACCATAGATAAATTGCCACCAATTATATACAGGGTGATAGCAAAATAATGCGTCAGTTTCAAAGATTTGTATTTTTCATATTGTACGAGCTACAGAGATGCGCGACCTCTTAAAATTACCGATACATTCTCTAGTTTTGTTGAAAAAAAATGACATTACAAATGTTCAATATGTCCTCTTTGAGTAAACCTGAAAAATATCAAGTCAATATTCAAATTCCTCCCACACTCTGTGAAGCATGTCAGCAGTTCCTGTCTTCACAGCCAAAGTTGTGCGTGCTTTCAATTCCTCGCTGTCAGGAGGCATAGATTAAGATTGGCTTTTTCTCTACTGGAAGCAGATTCCGATGATTTTGTTTTTCAGCAAGACTACATTGGCACCTCTCAGTTCGTGCTCATCTTAATGAGACCTGCACACAAAGATGGATTGGCCGATTTGCAAGGCAAGACTTCGCCCTTCATCTGTGGCCTCCGAGGTCACCTGATCTCACACCATGTGATTTTTTTGTGGGGATATGTCAAAGGTCAAGTCTTTGTGCCATCATTGCCTACTAACAGCGAGGAATGGAAAGCACGCACAACTTTGTCTGTGAAGACAGTAACTGCTGACATGCTTCACAGAGTGAGGGAGGAATTTGAATATCGACTTGATATTTTTCGGGTTACTCAAGGAGGACACATTGAACATTTGTAATGTTATTTTTTTCAACAAATCTAGAGAATGTATCGGTCATTTCAAGAGGTCGCGCAGCTCTGTAAGTCGTACCATTTGAAAAATACAGATCTTTGAAACCGACGCATTATTTTGTAATCACCACTTCTATTATGGATACCCTATTGTAACTATTTTCCCGTTCAGTCCACCAATCCCAAAATTAAAAACTCTTAACATCTGTACATACAAAAATGTCTCCCGTTATCATGATCACCAATCCCAAAATTAAAAACTCTTAACATCTTTGCATAAAAATGCCTCCCATTATCATGATTCACATACTCAGCTGCGACGTAGGTACGTAAATCTTGTGAAACTATAGTACGTTCACAACCATCATCAGTATGAAAAAAAGACTGCATATAATAGAATAAATAATTTATTCCTTGATATACGCTGCGGTTTTAATCGTCCATTGGTAGAACTCCATGATGATTACGCTTGAATAAATATTTTTGTGGACCAATGTACAGTTTTTTCATTTGAATAATTACGAATTCCTTTGTTTAACACACAGAGCTAAGAAGACTAAGTGGATGGTCATTAGTAAGAAGCAACTCAACCAAATCACCATTACCATCAGTAATGAAAATATAGAAAGAGTCAATAAACTTAAATATCTGGGATGCTGCATCACAGAAAACTTACATCTGGATGAGGAAATAAAAATGAGATCTATGCTCGAGCCACATTCCATAACATGAGAAGCTCGCTCTGCGACAGGTCACCATGTTTGGAAATAAGAAAAAGTATGATCTAATGCCACATCTACGCGATCCTAAGGTATGGTTTATAAGCTGCCACTTTCCACAAGAATCAGTTGGACAGATTAGAAGCCATGGAGATGTGGTTCCACAGAAGGATGCTTAGGATATCTTGGACCACAAGAACGTCCAACAATGAAGTACTCGAAATGTCCAAGTCTGAGAGAACGCTTATTAATCAGATAAAATGCATGGAAATAAAATACTTTGGGTACATCAAGAGGAGAAAAAATTATGAGATCCTGCAACTTACAACACAAGGAAAGATCCAGGGTAAAAGGAGTCCGGGAAAGCAGAAGAACAGATTGGGTACAAAATATTAAAGTCTGGACTCGTTCAACATCCTTGCAAGGACTGCTCAAAAAAGCCCGAGAACACAATATTTGAAGTCAGTGTGATCGTCTACGATCTATTAAGAGAATGACACATGAAGATAAGAACACACGGAGAGTCTACACAAATCGACATTTTAGAATTTTATCGAGCTGTAGTCGATTGTTTGAAAAATTATAGGATCATGATAGGGGATTTCATCACATCAATGTCGTAGCTTGATCGTTATTCTTTGTCAACTATCGACTGTTACTATCCACCCTATTGCGTTCGTTTTGCTTCCCATACTGCGCGCCATGTTCTTAGGGTGCCTCTCCTTAATACCCGCCTTAGATGACTCTTAGATCACTCAACATAAAGGTTCAAGGGGGTTGAACGACCCACTCCTCTCACTGCATGGACTCCATAAAAGCACGTGCTCCGAATCTTACGAAAACTCGCTCACAAATCGAATCCCACTCTCCGTTTCAACGGAATCACATTCGTTTTATCGAACCGTTTCTCGTGGTTTTAAGAGGTTTGAATGGAAAGGAATACTGCGGTGGGCGCGGAATGTCTGTTGGGAGGGAGAAATCCGAGAGAATGCAGCGAGGTAGGTGTCGATAAAAAAATAATTAAGGACAGGTGCCATTGACGTGGGTTCTATGGGCTCCTTTTAACCGCGCGTTCTGTTAAATGGGTCGACTCCCCTGCGGAATTTTTATTTCACAAGCGTGACATTTTTACGTCCATCTGTTGTCCATTAGAGGAAGTATAAGAAGGAAGGGAAAGGTATGAAAAGTACAGGGCGGGAAGGAGAGAGCCGCCTCAGAAGAGTTTATTCCCTGACGGCCCGGCATGGAGTAATGGTCACCTTTTTTTTAACCGAGGTCAATCACTTACCATCGCGTCATCGGCCCTCTCGAACGCTTTGCGATCGAATTTCATGAGGCTGTAACGAGAGCGAAATCGCGCATTTATATTAACGCCATCATCCAATCCTCTTTGTGATATAAGAGTGAAACAATGGACGTATATGGACATTGTGTTGGAGAGAATGCATTCAGTCCCACATACGTCCGCGCCCTGGGGGGTTATTTTGTAATCTCACTTTATTGAGAACACGTCATAAAATGTCACTTTTTCGTAGTTCAACTCCGCCACCCAGGCGGCGTGACCATTTTAGGATATAAATCGGTGAACTGCCGGTCATGTGCTGGTCTTTTAGACGATTCATCCGCTCTGATCCGTATCTTTCGACTCTTGATCCGTTTCATTATCTCCGCCTGCCATTAGTTCCATCTCACCTGTCATAAAGAACGTGACATGGAGCCACCATTGTTTCCACTTGAAGCTTGAGTTGGAAAATAAATAAGGGCGCGAAAGATACAAACGATTTAAAATCGTATTGTTGTAATTTGCTAAACGTGAAGAAGTTCAGCATTTTCAACTCCAATATATTGGGCACTTGAAGGTATGCTTTGTTTGAAATGCTTATGTTATTATTAGCTTGTTATTATCTGTGTATATATTTCGTATTAATATTTCCCAAACAATGTTGCTGATACCTTTCTTTTCGTGTGCCTATCCGCCAGTGTATGGAGAATGGAATTCAGTTATTTATACCATAATTTCATAATTTTAACAAATATTGCCTTGAAATCTTCGTTCTTGGTAGATATTTCCCGTGCTTGTGAATCGAATACGAACTAGATGCACTTAATTTATTAGAAATATTGAGTGATCGCTTACATGTCGCTTGTAGTTTTGACTGTATTTAGATTTTCGTGGTATGTACAGTGTAAGATATCTTCCGTAAGATGTTGAGCAATCTGGGTATTCGCTAGTCTCGGCATCTTTTATTTGATATAAGGTAATTGAAGCTTCGACAATTCACGAACCGTTCGTGAGCCGATCATTAAGAGAGGGAAACGGATCTCCCGCCTTTCCACTAAGAGTCACTAAAAAGGTGAGATTACAAAATAACCCCCCTGACTGTCTCTCGTTTTGGGAAGTTACTTGCAAATAAACTGTCGAAATGGAAGATTTTCTCGACTGCAATACTATTCTTTGACTCGTCTGGATCTCTTCGTTAGCCCATCGGTAACGAGAAACAATACATCTAATGAGTCTATACTATAGTCTATAATATATATGAGTATATGTATATTAAACTATTGCCAACGTTTCGGACCTTTATTGATCCATCTTCGGGGCAATAAACAAATGATAGATGATGTTGAAAATGTTTTACAATTCTTTTTTTATTACATAATGGTTAATTTACAGTCTAAATAAATAAATATAAAAATACATAGACATATTCAAGATTGTTATCTTTAAAGTTTGGAGCTGTTTTTATTTACAATTTTAATTAGGTTGCTTGGATCCATTTCTTTGTTGAAAAGTTATGTGTCATTTATTAAATTATGATAAATTTTGCTTAGATAAGTAATGTCTGTCCTGAGATAAGACAGACCGTAAGACATGCACCGTATATTAAAAGAGGGTGAGAATAAATACCATTTCAACAATAATATTCCTCGTCGAAATGATAGGGGTTTATCATATTCATGCCCGGTTTTGCATTCTCTGGTGGAATATTTTCTAGATATTAAAGCTCAAGTTAACACGTTCTCCCATCGACAAAGTTCATGTCAACTAACAGGCAGTCTGATGTCAGTCAGACCTAATCTGTACTCTCTGTAAGCATCAAAATAACGAAGGCTGCCTCATCTTGGGAGTAGCGTAGACAAGACATTTTAAAACAGGGGCCTGATTCTGATGCTTTCCCGATGTTCAACTTTTCCACCAAAACGTCATTAGTTTCCTCCAAAACGTCATGACTTTCCGACACTACGTCATCATGTTCCACCTTCCACCATAGAATCGTTCACTACATCGTTCAATGACTGGTGGAAAGTCAAGCTTCCCTTCCACCCGTCATCCACTTGGTGGAACAGCGCTAGTGTCGTGGTGGAAACTTTCCGACGGAAGTAAGCGTGCAGAAGGTAGACATTGTTTTGTTCGCGGTTTCGAGGTAAGTTGGAAATCGGCATAAGTTTGTGATGTTCGGTTCTCCAGAGGGGGTCGTTGAGCCGTTCATTTAACGGATCAAGAGTCGTTCAATGAACAAATGGTGGAACTTTCCACCAGTCTTCCACTGGTGGAAGATCAGAATCGGGCCCCAGGGCTTTACAGTGTCAACATTTCGGTTCTTGATGAGGATTTTCAACATATGTTGTGTTCACCTCGTCAGTAAGCTGTGATTTTCCTCCTAACAGATGAAAATAAAAGCAATCTGATGCTTATTAACGAAAGATAAGCGCCTCCAATTTTCCTACGTGACTCAAAATTATATTGAGTGTTTAAAAAGGCATTACGTAAATTTGAGTGATTACCATATGATAACATTAAGGATGAGTCGATTACAAATGTCGATTTTCGATTCCGTCGATTCTCGATTCCACCGATTCTCAGGCTTAGAATCGGTATCGAGAATTGATCGCCTAAACTCGATTCCGATTCCATCGATTCCAGATAGATAAATATTTTAAACATAGACTATGAGCTGAGGATATATTTGCTCTTTGCCATTAAATACACTTTTTGAGCGACTTAATTGTCTGTGTTATTTTATTCCAGCCAGTATGCAAGAGCTGTGCTCGGATTGATTTTTCTCATTCTTTAAAAGCTTTTCATACTTTTAAAGTTCTGTATCTCAACTTTACCTTCGTGGCGTCAAACCTTTATATTTAATAAAAATAACTTATATAAAACTTTAAAATTTTTATATCCTCAGCTGTTAATAACTTTCTAAAGTGTTGTTTTTATAATGCCTTCAAAATACAGTCGTTTTTAGTCATGTAAACAGAGCCTAAAGTATGTTTTCAAGACTTATAAATTATTATTTTTCTATCGAAAACACCCTCAGAATTTTTTCTTCAGGGTAAACTTATAATATTTATGCATTGACAAAAAAATACAAGGACATTAAAAGTTGTACTTTTTTAAGTTATTAAGTTAACTTGAACAACAAAAAGAGGAAATTTTTTAGTGCAATGCAATTTTTACAAGTATGCATTCCACAATTCGCATATTCATTGAATAATTTTCAAATGACAAAGCATCAGCTTCAATTTGACATGACATTTAACAAAATTGGTTCAGAAATAAAAAAATGTGATACATTTTAAAAATCACTGTCAAAATTTTGGGTATGCATTTTGCAAGGAAAGTTATTTTTTCAAAAACCTTTACTAGGGTCATGCAAATTTGGTCAAAAAATCTTAAATAAATTAATCTGAGCATAACTTATGCATATCTATGCGAGAAAATATTTTGAATAAAATCTGTGACATTAGGGCACATTATGTTAAGTGATCTCTGACTTGGAATGACAAGAACAGCATATCGTTGGATAGAGGATGATTCAATGCTCTAAAACAGGGTTGTCCAACTTGCAAACCCTCAAGGGCCACAACTTAACCTTTAATATGGTGCAAATCTCATGAGTATAGGTCAAATAATTTTTATTTTTAAACTTTTGCCGACGTTTCGGATGTTTATTCATCCATCTTCTGGGCTATAAACAATGATGTGAGATGATAAATGATTGAAAGTTCTGTTTTGGTTATATAATTGTAAATTTACAGACATTAAATATAAAAAATACATAGACATATAGACATTCAAGATTTTTACCTCTAAAGTTTGGTCCTGTTTTTATTTATTTACAATTTTAATTTGGTTGCTTGGATATATTTCTTTGTTGAAAAGTTGTGTCCAATAGAAATATATCCAAGCAACCAAATTAAAATTGTAAATAAATAAAAACAGGACCAAACTTTAAAGGTAATAATCTTGAATGTCTATGTAATTGCTTATTTATCATAATTTAATAAATGACACATAACTTTTCAACAAAGAAATATATCCAAGCAACCAATTAAAATTGTAAATAAATAAAAACAGTACCAAACTTTAAAGGTAAAAATCTTGAACGTATATGTATTTTTACATTTAATGTCTGTAAATTTACAATTATGTAACCAAAACAGAACTGTCAATCATTTATCATCATACATCATTGTTTATAGCCCAGAATATGGATGAATAAACATCCGAAACGTCGGCAAAAGTTTAAAAATAAAAATTATTTGACCTATACTCGTGAAATTTGCACCATATAAAAAAAGGGCTCAAGAATAAATACCATTTGAATTAACCTTTGATATGATTGCGGGCCATATAGTTATAAATTATAATTTTTAAAGTAAAAATAGGAAACAACGTAAGTTATAAAAATAAATTTCTGAATTTTTGTCTCATAACCTTTCGCGGGCCACAATAAATGGCACCGCGGACCGCCAGTTGGACAACCCTGCTCTAAAACGTCTCCGCAGAATTTTCGCTGAAGTCCACGGAGGTATGAATTGCCGAGTCTGTGAACATATACAAATAGCGACAAGTTGCTTCGTGCGAGACAGGAATAGGACAATCGTACAAAAATGAGAAGTATCATGCAAGATGTGGAGGAATTCCAACATAATGAAGGCATAAATCGCAACTTTTCACTGGTAAAATAGATTAATCCGATCTAGTTTTAGATGACCTGAACGTGAAGCAGTACATCGAAACCTTGATCGGAATGAATCTATTTTACCAGTGGAATATTGAAAATTCTGTCTTCGTAATTTAGAACTATCGTTTTGATATTTGTCGAGCACCACACATGGTGCTAATGTGAACAGCATTAAACCCATTGTACATATCATTGAAGCTTAAATTTTCCTCAATCAATCGATGAGTGAAATGTACTTCTACCTCTCACAGCTCTTTTGAAATGGGAATTTCAAACCTATTTTCATCTCTTTGAATAACCATATAAATTTCCTGAAATATTTATTGTAGTGACGTACTGGATGTTTGGTATCAATTTAAGGGCCGAATTTATAGTCGTTACCCAGCAGTCCCCCATCCCTTAGTAGGCCCTTCGTCAAAAACGGCAATTATAGTCAAATTTCCACCCCCAGCAGCCCCCTTAGCCTCTCCTAATTCTGGCAGGAGATGCATGCTCCACCAGGGGCCCCCTTATCGAAAAATAACACAACAGATATAACTAAACTGACTCTATTGTACCTGCATAGCCTTAAATTAATAGTTTCGAAGATTTGGTGTTAATAAAACAACGGTGAGATTTGCTCTTAATCGATAAATATCTGATGTGACGCCAGAGTCATTCCAAGGATGTTCATATACACTCGCAGAATATTTTTTCCCACCATTTCTTCTTCTTGTGGCAGGAAACTGCGTCCGTTTTCTTACTTTCCACTATATATTTATGCTTCTACACCAGGTCACACAAAATCTTCTTCTCCACACCGTTGAAGCTATTTGCACGTCGAGCGGCCATCTTAACAGTTTTCATGCTGCGTCTGGCTCTTTATTTATCCGTATCCATGTTGATCACGAGCGTCACCACTGAAACATTTGAGTTACGAATTCCATTTCCCGCCGTTTGTAGTCCTTGGTTACCAGATCTAACCCCCAACCATCCCCTACCTAGCAGCTCCCTTAATTTTGACTATAGGACGCACAATTCAAGGGGCCTGCTGGGTAGGGGATGGATAAGTGGTATGCTGGGTAACGACTATATATACGGCCCATAATCTTTACAAAAGAGGTGGGATTCCGGGGAGTGATTTAGATTGCCAGTGAAGAGTGGGTAGTTCCCACCGCCTCGAACGAATTCTGACGCGCGTCACGCCCCCCTCCCCGCCCACCCAATTCTCGCCAATCGTTTCATAATTCCTCCTACCAGTGGGCGCAGCGGTCGGGGGACGCCCGGGGCAGAAGGACGCAGGTGACAAGCTGCCCGCTCCCGTTTTCAAACGCTCCCTCGCGTGCGAGATGGATAGAGGGGGAATGCACGTATATAAATAAATAAATAAATAAGCAGAACACCTGAGTCCTCCCAGCACGGCGCGTCCGCCATTTGATAACAGCCACCTCCGTTTAAAAGCGTCTGCCACACTTCTACTCCCAATCAGGTACGACCGTCACTGTGTGATATATGATTGCACTTTATTTAAGTACTGGAGAAAGTGCCCGTTGAATATCAACGGGTGGAATATTGTCATTTACATTGATTGTAATAAACCATTCATATCATACTAGCTAACCCGGCGAACTTCGTACCGCCTCTGAATCAATAAATGCTGTGTTAAATTATTAGCTGAATTAAATTCAGTATTTTACTAAGATAAAATCTTTACTTTAATCTTTTTATATATTAAGATAAGACTTTAATCAGATCAATGGTAGGCAATGAAAGGACCGCGCAACCGAATCAGCTGTCCAAGGATAATGCATACAACGTCATCTGCTGGCATTACCGGAACCAGCGCACAACGCCATGTTCATTTTTGTCCGTGTTTTGTTTCTGTCATGTATCAGAGATGGCGTTGCATACGGTTTTTAAAATTTTTGTGATTTTCTTACTTTTCCAATGCGCGAGGAAACTTCTCCCGGCCGAGACGAACAAAAAAATCAGTCAATCTGTTCTCGAGATATCATCAAAAAAGCCGTTCCATACAAAATGTATGAGAAAATGAATTTTCTTCATAAATGTTTTTCGTGAATTTTTCCGATGTTTTAATAGTTATTCTGCTATTCGGGGCGGAGACAAATCCAACAATTCAATGATCATAAAAATCGGTCCAGCCGTGCTTGAGTTATAAATGGTAAAACTAATCCGAGTTTGTTATATATACTTATAGAGATATAGTGCAAAGAATCATTGAGTTAACGGATATACACGGAATCTCGACTTAAACAATAAGTATGGTCGTCATGGGGACGATGACTCAAAAACACTAAAATATTGCGAAAAATCGTAAACATTTCAGTAAATATTTCGGAATTTCGACCGGAATACAAAATTCGATTGAAGAAATAAGAATCTTTGTTTTATTCTCTTTCTATTGGTACATTTCCCAAAAACAGAAAACCAATATTTCTAATAACATTTTGCAAATAAAAAAAGGTGTGCACCCAAATGAATATTCAGCTTCACTTATATTTCTTGTGTGAAAGTTACTGACTTATCGGCACGACACATCGGTGATTATTATAGTATATGCTATCAACACAATGGCAGGATAATAACATGCCAAAATTTCTTCCTGCATTAAAGCTTTTTAAATCCATAAGCCATAAGTGCACTGTGATAGCGGCATAAGCTGACGACAATATGGTCGGTTTATTCCTGAGCATAAGTAATAATAAAGTTAAGTAGGGAGAAATAATTACTTATTGAGATAATGCCATTACGTTGAAATGAAATCTTCTTCAGATCCTTGTGCATGGCGAAAGATCACGAATAAGCTTTCAGTGCGTGGCTATCATGAAGTTAAGGAGAGTCAGATTATAGGTCGGTAGTTGTTGTATTGGCTTCCCACGCTGAGGACCCGGGTTCGAAATCTAGAGGTAAGGGATTTTACTGGGGACATTTTTCGCCAATAGAGTATTTGCGTAAGAGAGGTATTTTGTTGAAATTTATTATAGCGAGTAGTGTTTGGTTTCGAAATGCCACGTACGAAATACCAAGGTATAATTCCAACTAATTAATTTAATAAATAGCTTTTAATATGCATTGTTTTAGCATCGAAATTGTCTACGTCTAAACGCCCAACCATTGGTTCTTCGTAGTGTGACGTCATCTACCATATTAGCAGAAGCGAAATAGCCTATCTGTGCGTTGAGAGTGAAGTAGTATTTGCCTTTTCGAAGTTATTTCGATATTTGCTAATTAATAGCTAAAGTTTCGTCCGCACGCTAAGACTACACAGTCACACAATCTCCAAATCAACAAATGGCCGACTATGGGAGATGACGTCAGAGCCTACAAAACATGGCGGACCAGTGTTTCGGCGCAATAATAATTTATTAGATTTTATTAGTTAATAAAAAATTAACGAAAAGCCTCTCGAGCGTCAGAATGAAAATTTAGCGTCTGAAGTATCGATAGATTTTTTAGATGTCACTTCCCAAAAGTGTGCAAATACTCTATTATACCATCCAAAATGGAGTGTAACGAGAATAGGACTCCTTCCGTTCTTCTACCACCGCCCGTCGTATTGGACGTTAAACTTTGGTCTCCCAAGTCGTCTCCTATGTCGTAAGCAGCGGGTTTGTGCCATCACCGGGTTTCCCTCCTTCCATTAACCTTGCCTCCCACTCTCATTCTACTTCATTCCTCCAAGTAGCCCCAATCTGTAACTCGTTAAGGCATTTTCGCACATCTCTAACGTTACTTTGGACGACTATTAACAAAGCTTTGAGTATACAATGAATACAATGGAACCTTCTAACAAGCCATGTGGCTTAGAAGGGCCTGACTTTTAAATGCAATAAAGGCAATTAATTCTGAACAAAAAAAATCGAAGCAACAAATTAGGCCTTCAAATTATAGCGCTGAAAAAAATAAATGCTATCAATAAAATTCTAAAATATTACCTTAGGAATGAAGATCTGGTTCACAATGTGAGGATAAAATTAAATAAATTTTGGAATCGGAATGAGATTTTAATAAATGAACTTTTTTAATTTAATAAAAAAAAAGATTTTGTGCTTATTCCCATTTTAAAAACTAACTACTAAAATATTTTTGATGATGTTAAGTGATGCAAAAAAATTGCCTTAAAATAAAAATAAATTTTGGAATCGAAAAAAAAAAATTCACTTTGTAAAAACTCCACAACGCTTAAAATTTATTCCGGCCCAGATTTCGACTTCACAGAGAAATTTTAATTCACCTTGAACATGTCTGTGTGGAGTCGAAATAAATGGGTGGGAACAGACAAAAAGTGTTGTAGAATTGTTAAAAAGAGAAATGGTTTTCAAATCGCGTTATGGTTCAACCAAGTCAAGCTTGACAATTTGATACTTGTTCTGAACAAATAATTAAAAGTTATAGATAAAAGATATCTAACGAAAGAAAACTGTTGAAGTTCAATTGTTAAACATGAATTAAGCATTGTGAATGCTGTTCTACTGTTTGGTTTGGGTATTTATGGATCGTCTGCACTCACCATTTCATTTAATACGTCTCCTTCCCTTCAGTATTTCCCCCTCCACAATCCCTAACACCTTTAATCCAGTCTCCAATGTCTGTCCTTTTCGTCTTTCTTCCTCACATTCCCCAGAATTGTCCACACTCGCATTTAAAACGCCTGCAATCTATTCTCATCCCTTTAGTCTTTTCCGCAAGACGCCAATTGCCATAACTCGAGCTTCACACATATTTTCCTACCATCTTTGTTCAGAGCTATTACATGAGATCTCCTGTCAGATAGCACTTCATTTGTCAACGAATTTATCTTCCCAACAGCCATAGTTACGCATAAATATGCCATTTTAAATAAAAATACTGAAACTATATGAATGGCTAACGTTTGAAAGTGAAGTAGAAGGCTTACCAACAATCGAAAACTATCATACCATAATTAATTCGTGAAATTTAATGCAAAGAGAGCATTGCTCAATAAAGCAATATTTTTTAGACTAACGCCTTCCGATTCTCATTTGTAATGGGAATTCCAGTCAATGCTGCTGCCTTCTGGAGTTGAAACGAAGCTCTTAATCGTCGAGCGGACAGGTTAACGAAAGGAATCAGTCCACTCGAGACGATAGTTATGGATTTGGGTCAATGGAAGTTCATCATTCTTCGCGACCAATTATCGGCTCTCCCACTTTTCTGCAAATTACACTCGACAGACGATAGCCTCGTTTGAAAGCATTTCATACTTTTCGCCACTTAGTCGGCCACAAGATTTCATCAAGCTTGCTTTAAAAGCTTTCCAGCGTCATCAGGGCTGAAATATGGAGACGGAGAAATGAGAATATACGCATACTGTCCATCTACAGTAATAGCAAATCCAATTAGGTGTCTTACTAAGTCGTGGGTAGTTTCAAGGTTAGTGCCTACCTTAGCGAACCCATTTCGGAGACATCTTTAAAAATGTTATACATAACCATATTTAAAAGACTCCAGTGCAGCAAATCCTCTGTTTCCCTACACAAATGTTACAAAACATTACAGCTCTTATTTCGGACATCCATTGGAAATCTCTTTTAAAAACACCTTCGAAAACTTTACATATCATTAGATATCCTTTTTCTCAATGTATTCTTTATAATTTAATGAAAAGCCAGTGAGAGAATCGACCCTCTTAACTGACAATATTTTTTCACTTCGATGACAATTTTATCTATAAAATATCATCGGTCGCATTAAGGAATTACGAAGTATTCTTTGCTACAATTTTTTTCTAAATGCTTCATTCGACAAGGCTATATTAAAAACATAAACCTTTTTATCAGGTTGAGCATTGCAGCTTTGCTTGGAGCATGTTTTTCAGAAATTAAAGCTTCATTCCAAGATTGAAAATTAACTCGTAAGCTATTTACATTTAAAGTTTTCCGGAGTTCATCACGTTCGGGATCACACCACCATCACGATAAGAGTCGTATATATATTTCCGACAACGTAAAACTGTGCATAAATTATGTGGTAGATCTGAATTAATTGCAAATTTTAAAGAGGCAGAGAAAAATAAAAGTAAAAATCCTATATGATATTTTTAAAAAACTTGAAAATCAGTAGGAAGCAGGGCACCACGAAATAGCGCAAGTACCAGACAAAAAGTGTGAAGGAGAATATTAAGTCAGGTGTTCCTACAAATTATGTGAATTTAGCATTCCCTGCCTAACGCTGTCCGTTATTTCGAAAAAATATTTCCACGTACCATTTTATAACTAGTAACCCGAATAAACTCGAGAGGATCATCGGACTCCTGGACCAAGATGAAAAATCCCATATTCTAAGTTCTAATTAAGCCGAGTTTAAATCATATGGTGGCATTGTAAGGCGGAAGAGATCACTCGAAAGCTACCATATTATTAGGACTCGATCATCTATTTTTTTTAAGCATTACCTGGATTCGGCACCCCTACGCTCTGTCACATGAAAACAGTTAGGCCGTACCGCAGGCGACAGATGCATCGCATGAGAAAGGACAGCGAGCAGAAAGGAGTCCGCCTCCTTTGATGGATTTGAGGTCACTTTGCACCGGGAGCATCACTCAGAATTGTAAAAAAATGACACATTTCCCACTCGATGCCCAGCATCCTCCTCCACAGGTGACCACTTCCTCTCATCATTTCTTGTTTAGCAAGGCGGAGAGATGCGATTTCCGCCATTCCCCTTCAGAGATTCGGGTCACTCTCTATATCCGTCAGTTGGCCGGACAATCAACAATCGCCCCCTCCCCCCTTCCTCCGAGGAAATCGTGGAAGGTCAAGAACACGCACTCGCCGAGGAAGTTGAGGAGAAGAAGAATAAGGGAGGGAGCAAGCAGGAGGAGGTTAGTAGTCGAGAACCTCCACTTTCACCCTTGCAGCAGTCAGCCTTCTGGCAGCCGGAGGCGGCGGCGGCTCTCCTTTCATCCTCGCGGAAAGGATTCTCACGAGCGAAAGGCTCAAATCTTCACCTCTCCCTGGAGACCTCGGGTGACCCAGTTCGGAAGGCAGACGGGGGAACGACAGGCTTTTTTTTATTTCAAACGCAAAAGATTACAATCACAAGAAAACAATTCGACTTAAAGAAAAAGTCACTCACACAATGGGAGATTCACAATTGGGCGAAAATCACGCGGAAGCAAAAATTTACCTGAGACCTTATTCAGTTAGGACTCGACACGGTCGAACCTCGGAAAATCCGTGGATTTGACGTCACTTCCCCCGATAAATCTCAACTTCTAAAAGGTCCTATTAGAAATTTTAGAGGCTGCGACGTCAAAATTTCGTCACTTTCGGGGCTCGGTAATTCCGGGAACGTACGGAATAGACCCCCTGCACAGAGATTCGAACCCCAACTCGAAATAAATGGACCGAGTTCTTAAACTAATTAAGCTACTAACGTGTACTGTTCCACTGTATTACTATTAGTAATTCGTCGCATTAACTGCATAGGCGTAGCGAAACTTGGTGGCACTCACTTACAAATAAAATGATGCAGATGAGGGGAAAGCATGTAACAGATGTGGGATAATGCTGTAGTGTTTTCATCCAGAGGCCCCTCCGGGAGTCCTTCGGTACTTTTGTCCCCTCATGAACACTTGATTCGTCCTCAGTGAACTCTAATTCTCAGCTGGTGAGTGCCACCAAGTTTCGCTATGCCTAAACAGTCCTAACGAGAGCATCTAATGCATTTAATTCTTCATGGGACTCATAATAATAATTTCTATTATAGTACTCGATAGTAGTGCTCGATGTAGCAATCTCGATAGAGTACGCGCGCTCACCACGGCCCGGAAAAAACTCCTCAAGAGGAGCAAGGCCGTGAGGGAGAACTCTACCTTTCTCCTTCACCCGTTCCGTCTCTTTCGTCCACCTCCGCCTGTCGTTGAATCTCCGCCACCCGTCCATGAGGTTGGACGTTTCTGGAAGGAAATCTATGAAACGTCGAAGCCATTCAATGGAGACACCCCGGCCATAGGCCTCTTTTAAGAGTTCTGTGACTGCCACCTAAAAGATGTGGATGGACCTCTTTCAGTCACAGTAAGCGATGTGAAGAAGGTCTTCTCTGGCAAGAAGACCTTCTCGGCTCCAGGAATGGATGTCAGGAATAACTTCTGGTGGAAGAAATTTACTTCCACCCACCAAAATCTCACCAGAATCTTCATGTCTTTTCTGATGGGTAGAGAACCAATTCAACCTTGGCTGACTGAGGGACGCACGGTTCTAATACCTAAGAAGGGAGACTTGTCCAATCCAAATAACTACCACCCTAAAACCTGCCACAACACCGTATACAAGGTGTTCATCTCGATCTTGAGCGACCTTATCCTCCACCACGTCCAGCCTGTGTGGGAGGAGGTGTACGAGCAGAGGGGCTCAAAGCGGGGAATCGCGGGATGCAACGACAACCTGCTCATTGATAGGTGCATATGCCAGGATGCCATACGGCATAAGCGAAACCTATCAATGGCCTGGGTGGACTACAAGAAGGCCTTTGAAACCACTTCGCATGAGCTTTTGATTGCTATGCTGAAGTTCATGAAAGTCCACCCAGAGGTAGTGTCCTGCATCCAACGCCTGTTACCACTCTGGAAAATGCGCTTCGTTCTGAATTCAGGCAAGCAGTCAGTTTCCACAGAGTTGGTAACATACCACCGTGGCGTTTTCCGAGGCGACAACTTGAGCCCCTCACTGTTCTGTATTTCCCTCCTATCCCTGTCCTTTCGGCTGCGGCAAGGTGGATGATACATATGCGGTGTTCCAGGTGACAGGAAGCATAAGGTCACTCATTTATTTTACATGGATGACCTGAAGCTTTATGCTTCTAATGCGAAAGACTTACGCACTGCCCTGGACACCGTACTGGAATACAGTGAGGCTATAGGGATGGAGTTCGGATTGGACAAGTGTGCATCCATCCGGAGACTGAGTAACATTCTCTCCGGCTGCAGTTATTACGCCAGGTCAGCGTATCTAGCTCGGCACAACATGGCCCTGCGGGTGTTATACTTTCACCTTCGACACCATTATGGCATCGACAAATCACCTGTGCTGCCCTATGCCCCTGGAGATATTGAGTCCGTCCTGGAGAACGATAAATGTACAATCTGGTGGAATTGCTCCTTCTCCACCACCAGGCAGTTGGAGGCGACCAAGTCTGATATAGTTCTCCTCGACCACCTCACATGCTCCATGTTCGTGATCGAGTTTTCGGCTCCGCCTGAAACGAACCTGGATGCGAAGGAGGTGGAAAAACGGACGAAATATCAAGACCTGCTTTTCGAACTTCAACAAATGTACCCCGAACACTCTGTAAAACTAGTGGTCCTCATCATAGGTGTGCTCGGTTGAGTCAAGGGCTCACTGATTAATAACATAAAGTGCATTCCGTCCTGCGTGGCACAGGCGGAATCACTAGTTGCACGCATGCAGAAGGCCGTCATCCTGGGGTCACTCCGTCTACTGCGGACGCATGACCCGACAGCAGCGTAGCCACTCATCCGATGGGCGTCGGACGTGACAACGATTACTGCCCAACCCCTCTCGAGTCTCCGGCCATTATGACGGCATTGAAACCTGATGCTTGCCGGGGACTCGGTGGGAAGTGTTACAACTGTAACAATAATAATAATTTCTGAATATCTTACAGCCGAAGCTATTTACAAGATATTTATTAAATCGAATAACAAACACAACCATGCCCTGGTAGGTGTCAATTTCCTCCTCAGGCGGGATTCGAACCCGCGACCTTCGGTTTGGCAGGCAAGGACTTTACCCCACCGCCTCCGAGGCCGGCAAATGCCAGAGGACGCCTTAGTTGGGCGTGAATTAGAGGGATCTGGGTTCGAATACCAGTCCATACGAACGCTTTTTTTATTGTGACTTCTAGTCATTAAAGTTATCTTCCAAGGACCCCTTAAATTAATTTTGGCCTACGATTATTATCACTGTGGATTTTCACTCTACTGTAACTTTTTATCAATTGTATTGCGCTATTTTTCTGAAGTACCTATCATTCCTTAATCTGCGTTTCCATTCCAAAATTTAGAGAAGAAAATGCGGTAATTTTCACTCTGAACATCTCCTTCTTCGGGTCATAATTTCTCGTTGATAAACGAAAAAGATCCAGGCCTATTCCCTATTCCTTACATTTTTAAGTTTTACATCTTACAGCAGACGGCAGTCTCCGAGTCATCTAAAGCTCAAGGTATCAAGCACCATGTATAAATATAATAATATGCTGTTTCCTATCAAACTTGACTGATGTGCTCAATCAAGAAGTTCCCGCCCGGAGATCCGAATGGGAGACTGGGATCTATTTAGAATATTTTTCTCGTGAGGGTTTCATCACATCTCTCAAATCAAATCAACGTGACGGTAAATAAGTGGAGAGTTGCTTCTCCATTGGATTGGATGATTTCCAGTTGCCTTACACCTCGCAGTACTACAGCCGTTTGGATCCCCCCTTTACACGCCTGCAGTGTAATGAGTGTTGCTGTACCGATCCACGTGTTCTTCACCTTCAATCATGTGAAGGTTGGCTACTGTCCACTCTTTCGGGGTTGGCAGCAGTCTCTCGATTAGTCATAGGAATTCACACGGGTTTTCGTAGCATTTTTGAGCTATCCAACAACTTGCTTGCCAAAGGTTTGTCCCCCCACACTTACCTCCTCGATAGGTACCGCCACTTTTTGTCGACGACTGCTCAACCGTCGAGGAACAACTTGCTTATTTCGCAACTTACCTCAACACGCTAGCGATCGACACGGTGGTCGCACTTGACAGATGCACGCACCGACCCCATAAATAAATCCTTCGGGGTTCATCGAAGAGAAGACAATCGAAAAACAAGTTGAAAACTTACGATTTGAGGACTGAGAAGTGAAAAATCATCCGTCCAAACTGGAAATTTAAGAATAAATCATTACTCTTGCTCTCATCGGCAGAAGCTAGCGTAGTGCTCTGTCGCCGTTAAAGTAGTTTGAGCGATATATCACTTCACCTAGAATTTGATGAATTTGACCTCATGTGAAAGAAAAAACTCTCACTATTCCAATGGTATCAATATATTTACCCCTTGCCGAACTACTTTTCGAGCAATTTGCCTAAATACATAAGCTGTTTTTCATGGGATAGATAATGACTATGCGCTCCAGAGGGAGAATATTGAAAAAATTAGGAAAATCTAACACCTAGATTTCGTTAAAAAAAACTAACGGTGTGTAGTTTGTATATTTTCTCAAATATTTATAAAAATAAATCTATTACTCACCGCAGTAATGTCTACAGAATCGCAAAAAAGACCTGTTGTTTTGAAGGCTTCTTAGCCGTACGGCGTGAAAAAATGAGTCAAGTTAGAGACCTACCTAGATATATTTATTTAATTACTGAGAATTTTGGTCATATGTAACTATATTTTTTCACCATTAATATTACAATATTTACTTCACGCTTCTTTCAAACGCTGAGATTAAAATATAAAATTAGAATATAGTCTCCATGATGACTAGGGAAATATCTCTCTCAAACTACCTTACGAGGTGGAAGTTAGGATGGAAAGAATCGCAGACAAAGACTCAAGAAATGTATTTCGTGAAAGTGGTCACTTCAATCATGAGGAAGCATAACATGTTAAGAAGACGTTACAGGCCGGAGGATGACTTCGCGAAAGACTATTATAAATTTTCGTCACGTTTCGAGGTCCGTTAACTCATTCGGTCAGTCACCCGTCTCTTTGTAACTTGCAAAATCCTGCAAAAAAAAACTTTTAACGTTTTCATAGGTATGTGAGGGTAAAGAGTGAATCTTTGCAAGGGAAAAATAAAAGAATAGGATCCCACCTTAGACGAATTAGTTATTCACGGTAACATTTAAGCACTGCTGTTCTTATTAGACAAAATGCCATTATGGAGATGCTTTAAGAAAATTATTCGGTAGTAGAGTAGTGAAAATTGACTTAAGGCAGCAAAACACAATTCACGAGAGAGTCTACTATCATATGAGCACACTGATGAAGATGACGGCAATAAAAACCGCTAGCTTTGAGAAGAAAATATGCATCACAGTCGAAAAAATCAAAATACACCGATTTAAAACACAAGACATTGAAATGATGAATAAAATACCTCAAAGGAATACAGTAGTAAAACTGTAAAGAGCATGCCCAACGAGTACTATGATACTTTAAATATAGAAGTACTTAACAATAAGAACCACCCCGGGGAAGACCACGGCTACGATGGTGGGACCAAGTGAGAACGGATATGCAAAATATCGGAGCAACAAAAAGAGAGGCAGAATATCGATCCAGGTGGAGGGGATTTGTTGATGCGGCTAAACATCGCCGAAGATATAGATGGCCCTGGGAGTAAGACTAAGTAATTAGCAATAAGAAAATGACTCAAAATTATTTGGCAGCAAACTCAATCATTGATTAAACAGACTCGTTAGTGTTTTATCCATACTTCTAAGAAGAGAGACAATGCATAGTTGACCACTATGGATGTTTGGCGCCGTCCTGCCCGGCCAACCGGTATTCATGGACATTTAGCCCCGGAAGCATCGGAAGCCGTAGTAAAATGCCTATTCCACTCCATCTCAGTCCCTTTACCCTCAAACGAGGGGAGGAGGTGGGAGGCGTAGGGCGGCCTACTCCCACTTAACAGCTGGTTGACGAGTGCCACCTCCTTCAACAGGCGTCAGGCAGCCATGGCCAATGTCCCAATCGTGGAGTGTCGCAGTCTTCCAACCCCCTCTCAAAGTCACACGGCGCCCTCACGAGCTGTTAAGGACTTAATGAAGAGCGATTTCAAGGTCGAAGGTGGCTAAAGGCTTAGTTTCGTGGAAAATTCATTTTATTTCATTGAGAAAGAATAAAACGTCTTTCCACTGATTTTTAGTTATAGAAGTTACGAGGCAAAACTAGTTTCGACGCTAAGGTGTGAGCTTAAAAAACCAGTGGCACGTTTTTCCTCTCTCACTAAAAAAACGCGATTTTAACTTTACCACAAGCGATGAACTTTACCATAGATGTCCCAAGTTAATACTTTTTCACACAAAAAATGTCAAGTATCGTGCGATAATATTTATACAAAGAATTGAATTGGCTGATGACTTGAATTGAATCAAATTTTTAAAAAAAATTCTCATTCAGCCTCTCATACGATACTCAATACAGCTCAACTTTCTTGACAGGATTTTTGCCTGTGAAATAGTGGCTTAAGATAAGATATGAAATTACGAGGAACAAACATAGCAATGTCCTTACCCAGCAAGCCTCCACTAACATAGGTTTGCTAGTAGATGTGTAACATAGGTTGCTAGGATACCGACTATATAAAATGGGAGGGAGTTAAAATAGACTATAAGGGACAAAATGTGAGATGATTTTTGTTGGATCTTTCTCTCTTTCTTTGGATCTTTCTCTCACTCTTTCTTTTGCTACAGTCGTAAATGGTAGGTGTTTGGAAAGTCGCAATCCTTATGAATGCGTACGAGAATGTATCTCCTAGTTTAAGGGCTATTGTATGTCCTACAAATGTGTTGGGGGACTACAGTAATACCCGATGTGCCAAAATGAAACCTGTCTACATTTGTGTGATAACCTCAGCCCAGCGTGTAACCTCCGAGACTATTGTGGCTCACAATTCAGTCCTATGAACACCTGTGCCAATTTTATGTTTGCTCGCGGCAGTTTTTAAACAAAGCGCATGACTTTCCTCTTTATTTTCTTCAGTTCTCGAGTTTCATCTTTTCGAATGCTTACGTCTCACTCGAGATGCAAAACTAATCTAAAAAGTTAAACTATATAAATAAAAGCAAAGATTTTTTTTTCAATTTTTTGTCCGAGAGGCTTACGAGTACCCCCTGGGTTGCGTAAAATCCAATTTATATATTAATACTGCATTAAGGAAAGATGGGGACTCATAAATAAATCATCATAAATGCATCGCCAAAGAAATTTGGTTCAAATGTAATGGATTACAAAACGTACGAAACAGTCAATTAAATCCATCTCAAGAAAGTCTTTAACAAGTAAAATACTATTGAGTTATCGTTTCCTTAACCTTCTCCTCTTGGGCGAACGCATTTGGAGAATGTGCTGGACTGCATTAAAAACCTTTCGTGGGAGGACCGTCTGTTAAACGCAGTGAAAGAGTCAGGAAAACAAATACGTTTTCACATAAATAATGACAGAAGTTAGAATACAGAGGAAGTAATGAAAGATGTAATGCTTTCACTGGCGAATTTTTTCCGATATTTTTTAATTCCTTTCGTTAACAGTAGGCTAATTTGGACGCCGGGTTTCTCTCTTACCCACTAAACCCTTTTTTGTAATAACTTCAGATATTTAAAGCATAATATCTTTGAAATTCCTAGATAAAATTTCGTAGAACGTACACATGTCTTAGAAACTTCCTTTTCGCCAAAACTCGTGAGAATTGAGTCATGTGTATAATGCATCCATAACATAGAACTTGCATGGATTCACGTAAGAATAGCAAGTAACTTGACGGACCTTGCTTGAGCGGAGTTGCTAATGGCGTCAGTAGTTCTGCAACTTCATTACGGATGACAAAATCACAACACTGGGAAAATAGGGTGTTTTTTTTGGAGCATGCCTATCCTTGGCAATCCACCCACCTAACTTCAACGGGGCAAGTCACCTCAGCTGCCGGTCGCCTCCCCAAAAATAGCCAGTGAATCAACGGAGAAGCAAGCGGAGGTCTGTCTGTGTGCATTCGGAATTACGAGGGGCAATGCACCGATTTAGATTAAGGCCTAATTTCCGCGCAGTCATCGCTGTTTTTTCCCCTCGCAGTTTTACACTCGATTGACTGCACATCTATCAAGGCAAAGGACCGCGCAAATAAATGTCTACCGTCTAAACTGTCCTTCCGTCTGGGTTGGACACATGAATCTATATGTCTACTATTTTTTTGAGTCGGGTTCGCAATGTTCGTTGGAGCATACAGATCAAAGCGGTAGATTAACGAATCCAAGAGCCCCCCTCTCTTCTTGGGGGTGTTTTCCGAGGATGACGAATGAAAAACTCCGCTTGACCTCCTCCGGAAAGGTCTTCATCATCTGCGGGAGGAGCAATAGGAGAAGAGCGTTCGCGCAGGTGGCTCCTTCTCTTCTTCGATTCGGAACAGGTGAAAGTCGGACGCCGCCGCAGAAAAAGCGGGACTGTTGGCCGAGGAAGGAAAGCACCGCCATCTGTGGAGAGACTCCCACTTCCTGACCCCGTCTCTAAAAGGGCGCATTTCACTCACAATGTGCGTATAGAGTTACACTCGACGAGCATTCCAGCAGGCTCACAACTTGCTCACATAATCTGGCAAAAGCGCGCTTTTATGCTTTTGCTCCGTTTAACACTTGGGTATATTGAATTACAGCGACGACGAAATAGATTGCGTAAAGCCGCACTAGCTCCAGAACGTCTAGTGCTCTCGCGTTATGCCTGTTGCTCACGGTAAAATTTTCGGTAAAACGTTTTATAAAATCGACTAATTTTATAAAAATGAGCTTGCTAACGATAAAACCGTTTTATAAAACCCAGTTTTATAAAACGTTTTATGGAAAAGGACAGGTTCTATTTCCATAAAACCGTTTTATGCAACAACCAATGAGACGTTCCGCTCATCGCGTTGATAATAATCTCGTATCCATGGGACGCCAAACAAGGAAAACGTAAACAAACATGGCTAGAAGTTCATGGAACGTTGAGGCAATATCCTTCTTGTTAGAAGTAGAGCCATAGCACCGTTGAATGTGATCAGAAAGTTAGTAAATAAACAATACATATAGTTATTAACCCAACAGTCATCCAAACGTGAGTGCATTTATCACTTCACGTGTTCGGAAAGCGTCTCATAGATGGCAGGACATTGCGGTTTTATGAACAGTTTTACCGTGAGCAAGCAAGTGCGTTTTACGTACGATTCATAAAACTTTCAATAAACATTTTTATAAAACTGTTTTATGGAAAATTTTACCGTGAGCAACAGGCATTAAATTGATGAACTGCATTGAAAAGATTACAAATTTCTTTTGTTGAAAGCATCAGCATTACAGCAGCGAAGTAAAGAAACCTTCGATGAATGCACATTACAAAAGGATGTTTATAAACGTTATTGTGCCCATATGAATTTTCTTAAAGTGATTCACTAAATCGAATTCAAGAAAGTAAAACACCTATCTCTGCGTCCTACCATTAAAATCACTATTTCGATTCCCCGATATAAGAAATAATCCAATATCCATATTAATATCACTACTCCGAAGAAATTAACACTTTCCAGAACGCTTGATTAGGCTTAGCCGCTGTATTCTTAAGTAACCTAGCCCATTTCTATTGAGGTAAAAACAGCGATTCCGCTGCATTCGCTCTACAATTCCTTCATGAGTGGCACACACATGTTTCTGATATAAGTTAGACCTTAATATAATAGAAGATAGGAAAAGAAGGAAGTTCTTCCAACACGATGTATAAAAAGTGTACTCATCTGATTGCACTGAATGAAACTTGTGGTTGATAAGAAAATTATCAGTGGTGTCGTTCTTTAGTTCTTCGCTTTAGAGTGGTATGCAATACCCATCCCCGATACTACTACTTAACTCTTTACGAGCAAAGTTGAATGATAAATTATTATGCTAAAATGGGAAATATTTTGATTTTGCCCAGTAAGTACAATCTAAGTTAAGGCGATTTCACTGCGACTAAAAGAGCCAAGAAAAATACAAAATTCCACCTTTAATTTTGATTCGTTTGAAGATTACTGCTTTCAAGGATGACATGCCGTAAGTATTACAAAATAACATTAAGACGACACATGCAGATTAGACGTCGAAAATATTTTCATATATAAATTATAAATATTCCAGTGGTTGGATGCATTTGCAGCTCCATTTTTATTGAATTTAAGCAGTGACCAAATATTACAGTAGGTGCCTAATATGTATTTATAATGAGCCAAAACATAAAATTTTCATGTGCTTAATTTTCATTTCACCGGATTACTTGGGAGTTTTCGCTTTATAAAATAGTTTTTCGCGAAAATGGCCTTTAAATCAGAGAGGAAAATCCTATTTTCCCCAAGGGTCAACCATTCTCACATTTTAGGTGTTTCCACCATAAAATAGCAATGTCATTTAATACATATGTTATCCGTTTAAAGAAAAAGTTATCGTCTGTTTGATATGTAAAAACTAAATCCTACCTCTCCTCGATACATTTTTAGAAAACTGAACTTGAAGTTACATAGTGTTAAATGCGAAAACGGGTGATACACGGAGATAAACAATATTTCCCCTTCCAGCGCAAACGTCACTTTCGCGAAAAACTGCTAATCGGAAGCTAAAACTTCCAAGGATTGGAATACAAATGTAATGGAGGCACCTGAACATCTTTTGTTTTTGAGTTATTAGCAAACAAACACAGGAACTGAAGTGAAAATGTGTCGGTACAATAGAATGGCGCTGCAGTTGGCTAACATGGCTGGAAAAAGCGTTCAATGAAAATAAAGTCATCAAATAATTTGCATATTTTGTACCTCACTCTTATTCCTAATAAATTAAGACTATCATAAAAATAAATCCATCTTATTTTTTAACAGAACAAGCAAATAAAGTTTGACTGAAGTAAGGATGTTTTGACTCAGCGGAACGAACTCGTAAACATCATCCCAAGTTCAAGTCCAATTTAAGAATAGAACAGCGTTCGAAAGGTATGATTTGTTTGCCCATAATTAACTAAGTCATTTAAGACATTTGTCATTTTACGGTGGAAACACCTTGAGATGATACGAGCGACAGTCATTTCCGACGGCAACAGCGGAGTGGCGGGAGTTGGTTGGTTGGTTGGGAGGGGGAGGGTGGAAGTGGGTGGCTGGGAGGTCTTCTAAGACGAAGGAAGAGCAAGAAGTCCGTCTGCGAGGGCGCTAACTCGGGGAGAGTCTCCCCCGCTGCTGCTCTTCGCTCACATTTGCGGACTCTGGGAAGAAGCGTTAATTCCTCCTCTCCTTCCTTCCCCGCCCTATCATCTCTCGAGGAAAGACGACCACCTGTTCTCTTCCTTCTTCTTACTCACCCACCTCCTCCTCCTCCTCCCCACTCCCCCCACGCCCCCTCTTAGCAAACGTGGACTGAGGGAAACGCAAAAAGTGTCTCGAGAGACAGAGAGACGGTGGGGGGATGGGAGAGAGGGCTCTGAAAAATAAGGAGAGGAGACCGCCCCACACAACTAAAGCCAAGTCATCTCGGACGAAAAAGTCAAAAGCAGATAGACGCTCTGTTCCACATTCCATCAAGGATACTGTCGGTACAAATATTATGTAGACTCAAGTTTGAGCAACGATTACAAATAAAACATAATAGTGCGTGCACGAGTGCAATTTACATCAAATTTGAGCTCATTTAATTTTGCACATCACCATACTTACTAGGAAAATTTGCGGTTTCAGGGTGTATTATGTGAAATTTTTCCATGTTAGGAATGATAAAAATTATGCGAATTTCACAAAAGATAATTTATTCACGACCCGGGTTTCAACACATTATGTCATCTTCAGGTGACATAATGTGTTGTTATGTCACACATTATGTCATGTTACCTGAAGATGACATAATGTGTTGAAACATGGGTCGTAAATAAATTATCTTTTGTGAAATTCGCATAATTTTTATCTGTCCTACCATACTTACTGACAGTTTTTATAACATACTTCTGATTTTTTATCGCGATGACAACAAAAAAGTAGCTGTTTTTTTGCGTTTTCTAAGGGAACGCTCTCTTTGACCTCTCATAAGGCAAATGTTAGACGTTTAATCATAATGACTTTTGGGCTGATGCAAGAGATGAATTTAGATATAGAGACACTGTCGAACATTTGTCCATCCTTGTCCATCGTGTCCGTCATATCCAGCAGTCACCTTCATTCCTAAATACCCAAGTTCCACACACCAAAATTCCGTCTTTTTATCTCCCAGGAATCTCCTTTTCAAAGGCTTCCTGAATTGTTCAATAACATGTCGTCCACCCTACCCTTCAAAAGACCTCTCTCTACCCTTCACATATATTAGAAATTTGTGCAGGGGCATCCCAATTTTTTTAAAACTATCTCACTATAAAGTTCTACCACATTAAATGGAAAAGCCTCGAAGGGTGAACTGATAGGCAAGGGAGAGATTATTTAGTGAACGGATAAAGTAAAGAGAAACTCCGACAGTATCTGCCAACTTTCAATCGCACGACACCAAGGGGTACACAATTAAACGTCTCATCGCATCGGAGGGTCGGATTACCGTACTTAAGGTAGTTTGAGTGAGATATTTCCCTAGTCATAATGGAGACCATATTCGAATTTTATATTCTAATCTCAGCGTCTGTAAGAAGTATGAAATAAATATTGTAATATTAATGGCGCAAAGATATAGTTACATATGACCAAAATTATCAGTAATTAAATGAATAGTCAGTCCCCAACTTGACTCATTTTTTCACGCCGCGCCGCGCACAGTGGGCCAAACTGAAAAAAAGCTGGCCAAAATTAATAACTCTAATAATTACCAGTCCATATGCAACATGAAATGCATTTCTAAGGTATTTTGGGCTGATAAACATGATTTTATCATTATTTTTTCAATATATCTTACGGATACAGCACTATTAATTGCATAAACATTAAATATGCAATGACAGCTTAATTTCGATGGTTGAGTGGTCTAATTTTAATTCAAAATTTCCTGTGATAATTATAAAAATACTGTAATTAATAATGCTAGGAGCTACAAAATCCGTAAAAAAAATTTTCCAAGCAGAATTTTAATGCATAATACATTTTAACAAATTATGACTACTGCAACGGAATGGGAGGAATTGAAAATATGTTTCTCGATGAAAATGAACTTGCATCAAGTTAAAATGTCTACAACTTTTAGCTATAGCTTAAGTAGATTACATTTTCACAAAAAAATAAATATTTAATTAATTTTTTATTGCAAAATTAGTATGAAATTGGCTATGTTCCAGTCATTTTCATTTTGCTATACTTTTGTCGCACTACTGGGATCAGGATTCAACATAAATTTAAGCCAGAGGCAGAGACCATGATAATTTATTATTTAAATTTTAATATTAAACAAATATTTTTCAATAATATTATTATCAAAAACTTGAATAAATATTTTGAATAATAATATTGATAAAAAGTGTCACTCATCCTCTGATGACTCGTCATCACTCTCATCTTCACATTCGTCATTCCCATAGTCAATTAGTTTTTTCACTTCTGGATCTAAATCTTCCTTCGATTTACTATTTTGAAATGAAATTGAAGATATCAAGGGATCTGAGGTGAACAGCAATCTCCGAAATATATATTTATTAGTAGCCTATCTTGATATCCTCCGCGTATTGTGTTACCGTAATTTCCTAATATCCTTAATCCTTGATTCCAAGGCATCTTCTGGAGGCTGCCCGATGGCCAGAATTGCTTTCTTGGATATATCTGCACCATGAATCAGAAGCTTGTGCACCGTTGGTGGCATATAATACCAAGGATATTGCTTCACGTATGATTTCGCTGTTGCTAGACATTATTTTCTGAACTCACTGTGATTTAGTGCTCGACTGCTTGAAATTGCTTTCAAAATATTTGAAAACCTTGAAATCAGTTGTTCATGAAGCCCTGAAAAATATTAAATTAACTTGAAAATCTCACTAAACTTCAGCAGCGATATTTTCTTTAATTTGAAATAGTCGTCAGTTTCTCTTACCGGTAATATTAGCTGATTATTAAGGGTCCGAAAAACAGCGTCTAACAGTGTTACCACCGTTTGTGGTGCCACATCCTGGTTTTAGTACATCTGTGCAACCACAGTGCAGTCATTTACAGTGGATGTTACTCGACGATCGCTCTAGGACAACTGATGCATGTGGTACGCGAAAACAACCAGAAAACCCCTAAGGAAACTAACTAAGCATTCCGTTTGGCGGAACAAGTGGCGCCAAGAGTCTGCAAAAAGAGGCAAAAAAGGTGTAAAAAGCATTACTTGAGATAGCTACCAATGGATTAGGGGAAGTAGAAAAGAGTCATTATTGGCAAGGTTGTAAAACCAGCATTGTGGGGCCAGCAAGCACGGAGGGACGCAAGTACTCAACCAGCTGGCGTGGGCGCATGCCGCTGCACGTGCATGACCACGAGCCTTCCCCTAAGTCCCTCGACCACAGCCTGCTCAAGATGCCTAAGGGAAATCCGCAATTCATAGAAAATCATTTCAAAGATGTTTTAGCCCATCACTCTGCTGAGAAACGTCCCAACGACCTCCTCATCATGGAATCGCCAGTCGCCAACGTAGCGAGAAGTTTCAATTTGCAACAAGATTTACATTGAATTTAGCCATTTAAGTAGAATGTGAAAAAATCAATATGAAAAGTTATTCATAAAATATCTATTCAAATTACCAATGTCATTGAACTGGCATTCCGTCGTCTTTTTGCTCGGAAGTTGTATACTTGCTTCGCTTAGACCCCATCAGTGGCCGCCACTGTGGCCCGAGTGACCGGGGTGGTTTTAAATAAAAATGGTTGTTAAAATTAGAATCGCAAGTTGTCGCAAAAATTTCCTTCTGAACATTGTTCTATATGCTTTTCTCTACCACACTGTGCAAATAACTCCGTGTAGCCTGACGTCGATAAAAACGATAATTAACGCTAAACATAAAATTTAATGAAAAAAACAGCACAATTTTTGAAAAAATATCAAAATATTAAAAAACAAATAAAACGGAACAAACTTTATCTCCATTCATGCAATAAAGATCAATTTTTGGGATCAAAATACTTTAAAACCAAAATTACAAATAACGACTCTTTAATAAAGCTTTATATCTTGCTATTTTCCACAGAAAAATTTCGGTCGCCAAAATCACCCTGACATGCTCTACTTTGACCAGCTGTAAAATTTTTCATGGCGTATTCTATGCTCTGTATAGTACCCTATCTGAAAGAGTATATGCTTAATAATATAAATACTTTGTTTTTGGTTGGTTTACGCGAACTTCATTTTTCGACTTTTGGCCAGCTTTTTTGGATTTTGGCCCACTGTGCGCCGTACGCCTTCAAAACAGCATGTTTTTTTGTGATAGTGTAAAAATTACTTAGGTGAGTAATAGATTAATTTTTATAAATATGTAGTTGAGAAAACATAAAAACTACACACCGTTAGTTTTTAACGAAATCTAGGAGTGATAAAATCCTAATTTTTTCAATATTCTCCCTCTGGAGCGCACAGCCGTAGTCTATCCCTTGTAAAACATCTTATATTCTGAGGCAAATTGCTCGAAAAGTAGTTCGGTAAGGTGTTGATATTTTGATATCATTGGTAAGATGTGAGTTTTTTCTTTAAAATGTCGTCAAATTCATCAAATTCTAGGAGAAATGATTTTTCGATCGAATTACCTTAATTACTCTCTCTCTCTCTCCAAGTAGCACTTAAAGTAGGGATAGGGATTCCACTGTTGAATCTCCACTACTGCAGGGAATCGATTCCGTGCCCTTGGGAGGGGAAGACGTAAATTTGACCCCCAAGGAATACTTATTTTTCTAAAGGTTAATTTAAGATTTTACATTTTGTTTGTCCAAATGTCTTTAATTTATTGTCATTTATATTCTGAATTAAAGTTAATAATCATTTATGAATTATTATGCCTTGTCCACATTTCCACCGATCATTGCTCAAAAGTAGTACAAAGTGCATTGAACATAAGTTTTGTTTCCTGCATGTGAATAGGTTTTCAAATAGTCCTGAGGCAATCAAAGGCTCTAGGTCCATATTTACACATTGATTTTGAAGTAAAAACTACGCGTATACCATCAAAGTTGATTCAGGCCAATTATAAGGGTTTTATTATAACAATGCGTACACGTATATAAATTATGAGCGATTATCGTTGTATAAAGAAAACCTAAAAAACTACAAAAAACATATTTCTACAGAAGACAATAGAACGTCATTCTAAAATGACAAAATTAAAAAAAAAAAACAGGGAATAAATACCCAGAGCTCAAAATGACTCCTATGGTACTAATAGGCAGAAGGTAATGTCCATTAATAACTATAGTTGCTATGAGGTTCTTATTTTTATATTATTTTCTCCTGCTAAAATAAACAAGAGTCAAGAAAAAGAGTTGGGATGAACCAATCAGAAATAATAGATTTTCAAAATTGAAATGGGGTCAAAATGACCTCTCCGGTACT
This sequence comes from Pyrrhosoma nymphula, assembly GCA_963573305.1. Lineage (NCBI taxonomy): Eukaryota > Metazoa > Arthropoda > Insecta > Odonata > Coenagrionidae > Pyrrhosoma > Pyrrhosoma nymphula. The sequence goes on from OY754339.1 coordinate 98,714,065, forward strand.
TCTAGCGTTAATGGATGCATTTGTTTTTTTTAATCAGGTTTTTTTTGAAAACGTCATTTTTTAAAAAATCAACAAAACGTAATCATAGGTCATCTACATACTACCCCGCAAGCCGCCTCAATAGGCGTGTGGCGGGGAGTGTTAGGACACCAGCCGTTTACATAGGAAAAGGAAACGCTCTAATGAAATTAAGCCTAGCATTTATTATAGTCTCTTATTGTTCGGGGGAAAAACTAATTCCCATACCTATCCGTACGGCAAAATATTAATATATATTAATTTATCGTTTCTGTCGGACCTGGAAATATAGTGGGGTTCTAATATGATGTTCTCCGTGTCGCTCTTAAAGATATCTATCTCAATTGTTCAAGTAATCTAAGCCTAGCGCGCAGCCTCCGAGTCTCTAGCGGCTCCCAGCCTAATTCGTTTAACATCTGTGTAACGCTGTCTGTACGCCCGTAGCAGTTTTTGACGAATCGAGCAGCTTTCATTTGTATTTTATTAACTTCCCGGATTAAGTCTTTCTGCACCGGATCCCATATGCTCGCTGCATATTCAAGGTGTGGCCGGACGAGTGCGAAATAGCACCTCTCTTTTACTTTTTCAGGTAAGAATAATAATACCTTAATAGGTAAGTAATAGCCGAGTGTCGGAGGAATGAATCTCTGTTCCGTGGATCTCCAAACATCCCTTCCCCCTTCCTCTGCCCTTTCCGACTCCACACATTTCCCCTCCGTTATGGCACTTGTTACGTCGCGTCCCACCGTCAGGTGGCGACAGGTGAGGAGGAGAGGTTCACGTTCTAAAAGGAGGCCGACGACGGCGAAGAAATAAGTGCGAACAAACGCCCTTCTCTTATTAAATTACTTCAGCGAAGGCCGCGCCAGGGAAGACCCTCCCATGGAATTCCTCCATTGACAGACTTATGAGGTATTCCTGTGGAAGGTGACAATAGTGGCTGAAATGCTCTTACCGGCTGGTAAACACTTAAAAGAGTTTTCCATTTGATGTTACTGTGAGTCATCTCACTGTATAACTGCATTTAAGGAAGTCGTTTCCACTAACATAGAGAAAATTATGAAAATGTTAAGTGGACATTCGTGATTACTTTTATGAAGCTTCATGACCCACCATTTGAATTCAATTTCATTATTCCTCGAATCAAAATATATAACCTTTTTTCACAGACTACAGAGGAGAAAAAGCACAGAAATGGCAGTTTTCCACTAGATAAAATTTATTTCGACAGTGGTTTCGATGCACTGCATGTACCGTCGTGCCGTAGGTACCCAGCTAAATAACGATCGCGTTCATTTCGTTTAAAATCGAATCTTCGCTGTTCTTAGCTGTTCCTCATTATGTTGATGGTAGTTTCGTTTATTTTAGTTATTAATCATCATTTTATTGATATTTTAAAAGAAAAGCTGTTTTGTTAATTGTTGAATGTTTATTTTTAGGAAAGGTTTGTTAAGATGTTGTTTTAAAGAAAAAATGAATTGTTGTGCGAGAGGCAGCAGGGAGAGGATCAACGATGTAATGGTCTTTGGAACGTGAATAAGTAATTGTTAATGGGTCACGACATCACATGTATCATCATCAGGTGATACTGGAGAGTTAGATCCGGTGGGAAGCCCGAACAACTTTAATGAATGCATTTGTTTTTTTTATGATGATGATAATGATGCAGTGCATCGAAACCATGGTGGAAATAAATTTTATCTAGTGGAATATTGCCATTTCTGTCTTTTATAATGCTGAAATTCTACCATATCACGCCTGATACCTCTCTTTTTGTACGGAGGAGAAGAAATGTTAATTTAACAAACAATTTTTTCCTCCGACACTATGAAGGAAATTGAGTTATGTAACAAGGGATGATAATAAACAAATCCTATGAAACATAGAAATAGTTACAGAATCATTTGCAAAAGAAAATGGAATCGATTACAGGTCACTGAGCAAAAATAGATCAGTTATTTCGATGAGAAAACAAGTTTCTCACCGTTCCAATACTCGATGTGAAATGAAAGAGAATAAGTGTTTACTAATGGCTTTAGATATGTGGGTTTAAAAAAGGACTCGGAGGGTATTATAGGTGGAAATAAAAACGACTAATGAGGAAATGAATTCAGCTGAGAGAGAACGACGTTAGGGAATTAGACTAGAATAAGGCGGAGTAAGTTGCAGGATGCAATGAGGGGTAAGGAGCTACTGAAGAGTGGTTGAGGAGACAATTGTGGTTTAGAAGGGAATTCCCAGGGAAAGAATTTGGATTTTGAACAGCATGAGAGAAGGTTGAAGATATAAAGAGTTCAATCCAGAGATAATATTGAGAATGTGTTCTAAAATATGGCAGGATTGACAGAGAATGTATCTAGGGAGGGAGTGAGCGAAGCAAAATCACTCCAAGCAGTAATTGAAATATGACGCGTAGGCCTCTTTCGAGTAAAATACTACGTGATTAATGTGTGCTCAAGTATATTTGTGGCAAAGAATGCTCTTTCTAATCCGTGAAAACCAATTCTCACCACATTCTATTGGTATTTCTAGGTATAAAATTGAATTTCATAGACTTTTCAGTTTTTCGAATTATCCAATATTTAAGAAAATTAGAGGATAAAGTTTTAGAAAGATAAAAGGATACTCATCCAGCTATACAGCATCTAGTTCAACTTAGCTATGGCTAAAGGTGAGAATTTTACTTAATATGCAGATCATAAATAAATGTCCGTTAAGAATGGGACAAATTTATGAAAAATCAAAATATTTATTTAAAAAAATTACTTCTCACTTATCTTGATACCTAATCGGTTTGGTTAAAAAATTACATGAACTCCCTCAGGAAAGTATAATCCTTAACCCAAGCAAAGAATTAGTCTACTGTATCCGAACAAATTTTGTGTCTAAAATTATGTAAGCTGTGGAGCCTGCCTTGTGCGCGGAATTATTTATGGACCCATGCCTCGGACGTTAATAGATTATATTATTACGGAAAGAGATTCTTCGTCAATTTTCAAGAAACCACAACTCTGGCAATTACAATGGAGCCACAACCGCGTTAACAGTGAGTTCTAACCACAGTAATCTGCGCCAGTTGGTACGGAGCTCCCTGAAAGGACACCACTTAGCAGCCTGCTATTGATGGCATCCGCTCGTGAGCTTGGCGAGTCACGAAGCGCACGAGGATGCCAGTTGACTGAGCTGGTACTCATCTTGGAACTTCCTAATCACCAGTTCACACAACTACAATTCTTAGCACAAAAGATTTAAGGGAATATAAAACCACCACACCGACCGACCACTGAGAATAAAAGAGAAATATTGCAAGAAAAACAACATCGTCATTATTAGAAATCTGCCCGAAATCCGTCATAAAATTGGATCAAATCTTAATACATCTGATAGTAATTAAAAGAGCTTGAGTTTGCTTTATGTATGTCATGAAAATTCAATGACTTTCAATCGCAGTGAATTGAATAACGAATCACGGGTTCGAGCAATAAAAAAACGAAAACTGGCACCAATTTTAGTTCTTTTGCGTGTCTAAAAGGTTGGCGAACTCATTCTTATGGCCCCGTAATTCGATCCAATTCTATGCCATAAGAGTTCCAAGTGTGCCAATTAAAATGTCTAGATTTTCTGTAATTCGAGTCAAATTCGATGTTGAAAATCATGAATTCAATTTGATAAGGATTCAATGAGCACTCCAGAAATTCCAATTGGATGAGGAGAATATTTCAGATATGCGATTCTGCGAATGCGGGGAAAAACATTATTACAACTATCTCGTATCTCTTCTCATTGCATAATGTCCGACCATGGCCAAGTTCGAGTTAGATGTTAACTCTTTTTATTATCGAAATTTCGAAATGAACGGCTGTTACAGCTCCGTTCCCGTCCTGCCCCGATTTTTTCTTGCATCGCCGTCTCCAATGCAACGAAATCAACTCCACGCCACCTTTCTAAATTCAGATTCCCGTTACAGAAGCTAGCCTATTTACAGGTAGCTTCAGCGAATTATCTTTTCAAGTCATAACAGAGGAAATAGTTCTAATTTTTTCCTCAGTTGCAAGAAGCGTGAGGCAGATTTAGTATTATTAAATTTATCTTTTTTCTCTCTGAACCACTTACGTATTCCATAAATGTACGTAATCGAGGCTTTAACATGACTTATTGTGTCACCTTGTACGCTGGAAACGAAATCCAAAACTACGGTTTTTTGTTTGAATTCATGATTAAGCAAAATACTACGTCCGAAATTTTTACAAGTCCTTCCCAAAGTCCTAAAAATGGACGCACTTGAGCAAATAGAAATCAAGAAACATTTGTAATGAATTATTATATCCGAATCCCTCCCCACTACTTCCCGAGAACCTTTCCCGCCTCACCAGCCCTTATTCTAGGTGTTTTTCTCAACGCTGTCCGAATACTTGCATTTTTTCTCCTCCTACCCCGTAACCACAACAACAATTAACGTATAAAACACACTTTCTGTACTTGACGATGTCGTAAATCAGCGAAACGCGTCGTAAAAATAAAATGTTGTAGAAATGTACTAAGTATTTAACTTACCCATTAATGCAAACATAAATAACTTCTATGAAAGGCTGCCACTTCCAAGTTAAATATTTTTGGGATAATTTATATAAATTATTAAATTTATAAATTAATTAGTATTGTAAAATAATAGAGAAAAATCGGCTTCTGTTTTCAAGCAAATGTCTTGAAAAGTAGTAAAAAATTGAATTATATGAGGTATCATCGGAAATATGAGCTTTTTTCTTTACATTGAGACCATTTTTTATTGACCTTAATTTTGATTGATGCCACGCTCAACGTACATTACACAAAACTTCTTTTCTGACAGTTCACGCCTTTCTTCCAACGAAATAATCCTAATTTTTTCCCAACTAGTTCGTCGCTTTTCAAACATCGCATCAAGCCACTGCTACACGTCCCTGATGCAATCCGTAGAATAAACTGCAAACATACCGTCGCAATAAATATAAGAACGATCCCAATTTAGGGAGGCTAATATGGACGTAAAAGTAACTTCTACCTCCTCCGCTTACTTCCCAAGGTTACTTTCTTTACCTCGACATACCATTTCCATCTTCATTCGATTCAGAATGCCGATTACTACTACCCTTATGGATCTGCACTTAAAGAGACATATTTAAGGCACAGACGTTCAATAGAAGGAATAATTTGGTAAGGTGACCGAGAACGGAGATAACTTTGCCAAACTTTTTCGAAAGATTTAAGATGTTCGCATTCAATTTATCTTAATTTAAGGCATTAGAAAAATAATATTTTCAAAATATTTTCGGAAAAAATATTTCGTCCAACGCTATGACGTTTGATGATGATTGGAGTTTATTTTACGCAATATGAGCAATGGCAGACAAGAAATTTAATTGTTTCAAATTGGGATCATCATGGCAGAAAGGGGAACTGGAGGGTAGATAGAGAATGCTTAAACAAGAAGGATGAAGAGAAAAATTATCTCGGTATCTCCGTTCTCTCGTCAAAAGGCGCCTAAGTGTTCGCAGTTAAGCGTTCCCTACGAAGGACGGAGTGTGCAACAGATGGCACCAAAGGATCCATCTGCTCCCGTCACTGCCAGGACTCGAACCAAGGCCACCGGAATGGAAATCCAATATTCCAGCCATGAAACCAAATCCAGACAAGATCCCTGGTATGCATAGAAAATCCCGGTATAAACTTGACGGTTTATTATTACGAAGATATCATATTTTTTCCTCATACGTATCTAAATTCAGCTTCAGTTAGGGTAAAATATTTATCTGAAATCAAGCAAATCTTACTTATCACATCGCTAACAATTCTTAGGGTTTCCAAAGAAACTTAGTATCAATTTATTTTTGCATATTTGACAATGAGTTAAATTTCACGTGTAAAGAGAAATTTAACGATCAATGAACTATTAGAAAAAGCAAACATTGGAAAAGCAAGGAAAATTCACGTAATTGAAAAATAACGTAAAAGACAATGCAAGGACGATTAGATATGTAGTTATAACTAACCAAACCAAATAGACCGTGTTTTGGTGTACTTAAATACTCGTATTATAGTGTTTTTAGCTCTTAAATTATGCGATATATACCTATTGCATCGCAAATGATACGATGTTTCCCATATAGCATTATGTTGCCGGAAAGGATTTCTTCTGCGTAAAACCCTGTAAGTCTACGCAAGAGTTGCTGTAGGGGGGGGGGGGGGGGGAGGTTAGGCCTTGAAGAAGTAAAGAGATAGGAATAAAGAATTTTGTGAGGAATGCGATGGCTAGTGTGAAGTGTTTAGACAGAGTTAGTGTCTCGATTATAAGTGCCGTTGAGAATAACAGCAGTGCTGGTGAAAAGTGTCACTTTTTTTATAAAAAGACGTATAAAAGAAAAAAAAATGAAAAATATATGTGCTGCTTTCCAGTGGAAAAACATGAAAGGTAGATTCACAACACTTACCCACCTAACAGAGTACAAGTAGAGGACTGCCTCTGCGCGTCTAACTTGAATATTGCAACATAACTGACTTGAAGTGACAACACCACTTAGCTCAACGGCTAACATAACCGTTATTTGTTAATATATAAATAAAATTATGAACAACGACGCATTTCGATGTGCGACATCGTAAAGCGAAAAGTACGAAATTCTTACTTTGATTTCAGTATGAACTTCCACAAATTATCGCCTGAATAAAGTGAATTATACGGCTCACATATATAGAGGGCTAAAATTGTTAACACTTGTTAAAAAGTACTTGCTAGTAAAAATATTGTTATAACTTACGAAAAACTGAAATTTCGTGGGCTTTCCATTCAATGCGTTGAAGTTAGCGCACATCATAAAACATCTGAAACAATTTAGCGCACACGAACAACGTTGAATGGAACGATGTGCGCTGGCGAAATGTTGTATTTAACCTACCGGTAGGTAGCACTCTGTGGTTGAACAGCAGTCACGGCCGAATGTTTTAGAGCGAAGCTGTTGAATTAGTTCAAAATAAGTATTTAAAAACGTTTGCTTTTTTTCACAGAATAATTGAAAACCACACAATATGCATGTGCACCGAAAATCAACTTACTCGAGAACAATTACGGATGTGATCATCGACGTTCTTTTGTTGTTTAGCGCACGTGAACTTTGCTCCCGATCTGTTTTGAAGTGCGCTACCTAGTGCGTAGGGTCCGTTAGACGAATGGAAGGCAAGTGCGCTGTTGTGTTACGAAGTGATTAGCGCACTAGAGCGAATGGAAGGCACCCTTAAATTATCTATTTTGATCACACATGCAATTAATTAGCAAGTCGATATGTCTATTTATTTATTTATTTATCAAAATCTCCAAAAACAGCAACTAAGGCCTTTACATTGGGTTCAATAAACAGAATAAATTAAAAAACAACAATAGTAGTAGAAACAAAACATAAATATTCAAAATATAACCAAGGCAAGAATGAGGCGAATATGACATGAATGTTACGCATTACGTTTCAGTTGGGAGAAAAAGACGTTGCGTGAGGAGAAAAGGTCGACTATTAGTTAGGGCATTGACAGATGAAGGTAAGCGGTAGAATAGTGATCGTTGGGAAATGGAGAGACGGAATTTGTGTGTTTAACAGACTCATATTGCGAGTGATGCGGGCTGGGATGCGGAGTGAAAAATAGGAAAGAAGAAGATCAGAGCGGAAGGACTCATTCATGATGGAGTGCGGGAATTTAAGGTCCGAAGTCAGCCGGCGAAGGGAGAGGTGTGATAGGCCAAGAGATGATAGGATTTCTTCACATGAGCTATGTCTAAGGGAGGGCACGCGATGACGGACTATGGCTAAAAAGAAGTTAAGGGGGCGGTCTTGCATCGCTCGATAAGGCCTGCGAATGTGAATATATGCCTTAGTATGTATATACCGATCGCAATATTTTGGCGCTCCCCTAAGCGTGTATACACCCGATTTGCCGCTAAAACTTCATGAAGAAAAGGAAGGGATGGGGATATCCTCCGAGACGCTTGCTGGAAGAGGGGCGTCGGCCGGAAGGGTTGAGTAGGGTAGAAGAAGGGGGGGAGGGGTAGGGGGTTGAGTGGTGGGGTGGAAAGTGGAGACGGAGAGAGAGAGAGACGGGAGAGGGGAGGGGAAGAAGGGGGAGGGTATGATGTTGGCGAATGTTGCGTCTTCGAGACGTGCAGGCATGCAGCTGCGTACTCTTTTTCAAAGGGTGTAAGGGGAAGGGGGGGGTGGAGTAAGGGGAGGGGGAAGGGGAGGAAGTAAAAGGGGGGGGAGGGGTCGAGAGCGAACAATTGGAGAGGCGTGAGGTTGGCCGCCGAGGAGATGAGACAGCCTCCCAGTCTGTGTGTCTGTCTGCTCCGCCGATGAATAAGAGATATACCGTTCCAAGTCTATCGCGAAGCAAGAAGACGGGTCAGTGGGCGAAGCCGGATTGATTGAAGTAGTTTGAACAAGGTAACATAATCTAATATAATAATAATCACCGATGCGTATATACATATATATGTCAGTAACTTTCACACAAGAAATACACGTGGAGCTGAATCTTCATTTGGGTGCAGACCTTTTTTTATTTGCAAAATTAAATTAGAAATAGTGGTTTTATGTTATTGGGAAATGTACCAATAGAAAGAAAATAAAATAATGATTTTTATTCCTTCAATGGAATTTTGTATTCCCGTCGAAATTACGAAAATTTTGCTAAAACGTAACGATTTTTCGAAATATTTTAGCGTTTTTGAGTCATCGTCCCCATGACGACCATCCTCATTGTTTTAAGTCGAGATTCCGTACGTATAACCATCAACTCACAATAAGAACTTAGAAGACGCAGTTTCCCACAGATAAAAATTTTAATTCGACCCAGGTTTCGATGCACAGCATCATCATACCTGATGATGCAGTATCTGCATAATGCACTGCATCATCATCAGGTATGATGATGCAGTGCATCGAAATCAGGGTCGAATTAAAATTATTAATTATCTGTGGAAATTTGCATCTTCTAAGTTCTTATTGTGTTCATATTCCATATTATCTCGCCTGATTCCTCCCTTTTCATCCATTAACTCAATGATCATTGGAACTAATTTACATATGAATGCTTTATATTAATGTAGTGCTGATATTTTCTATTAGTGTTGATTTGTTTCCTTCCCGTTGATATCCAACGAGAACCTTCTCTAGTCTACTATAATTTTTTATTTGCAAAGTTAAATTAGAAATAGTGGTTTTCTTTTCACCATCTTACAGCGAAACAGAGTCAGTTAGTTAGTGACGAGCGCAATTATATATTGCTACTATGAATAGGGCCTCATTTTGAAGAAATACATATCTCACCTATCCAAAGATAACTAAATATCAGCAACTTACTATCATAGTTTCCGAGATGTTTGCCTAAAAATAAATAACCAGCCATTTTTTTCACATGAAATGGTACGGGCATACATTCAAGAGGGTGTCTATTTATTAAAAAAAATATAGGAATTTCTTCCGCATAACTCTTCTCATCAGAAATTTAACAGTGAGCAGTTTGTACGTCTCCCTTACTATTATTTTTAGAAATAAATCAATTACTCACTGTAATAATTTTTACAGAATCGCAAAAAATCTTCAATTGTGAACCCGTTTTCAGCGTGTGGCGCGAAAAAATTAGTCAAGTTAAAACCATATGCATGTATATGTAGTTAATTATTTGGAACTTAAGTAATCATAAGCTAATTTTGGTGCCATAAATTTTAAAATATTTAATTCAAACTTCAAATAGTTGCTTTAGTTTAAAAATTAAATTTGAATACGTTCTCTATCATGAGTAGGGAAAAATCTCGCTCAAACTACCTTAAGACACGCGAGGAAGCGATATCATCCAAGTAAAGATAACAGTTTGATTTAAAAAAAAATAATAAAAGTATAACATGCCATGTCACTCTAAGCGAGTCTCCACACAACCATCACACAGAAGTGATACTAGCATACGGACTAAATGATAATGATAATCTTATGAGAATGAATACGAGAATAAGGGAAGGAGCGGCACTTTTTTCCTTACTGGAAGACTTATGCAATTACCAACCTACCAATCAGATGCGAGTATGGCTTCAAAAGTTTATTAGTATAAACTAAATATCTACTACTTTAGCGCGGATTATCTAAGCAAGCTGGTGGATAGAAAATTGTACGACTTTCGAACTATTGTTGTTAGCTGCGTTTCATGTCACCTAGATCATGGCAAATGATATAATTCATATTTATCAGCCAACAAATTACAAGAAATAAATCCAACCGAATGTTGAACACAATTTTCATGGTTCACACTTAAAATTGTGGTTTTGCGATTTCGTCGACATTTTATAAATAGGAAAGGATACAACAATTCTTTCTAAATGTAATTATTTATTCTAAATGTAAAGTGGAGTCAACACTTTGGAGCAAGAGTAGTTTTAGCGTAGCTCGTATCACGTACCGTGACATATAGAAATACTTGACATCCATTTCAAATGAAAAACAATACAAACTTCCCACACTCAATATATTTTATCAAGTTAAGCATACTTATTTAAGTATTATTATTTGTTACTTATATATTATTAAGTAAGTATACTTATACTTAGTTATACCTAACTTGTTAAAATATATTGAATGTGGAAAGCTTTTATTGTTTTTCAATTGAAATGAACGTACCGTGACCTTCAGAAATTGAAGTACAGAAAACGTAAATGTACTGCAACTACTTACTCGTCAATAAAATGCACTTAAATCTACACTCGCATTCCCAAATCATCATGATGACTCAAACTTTAAGTAAATTCATAATGAGAGAAGAACGTTAGTACATTTACGCATTTTTAATTTTTAACTTTCAATGGTTTCAACAATTACGTTGCCACTTATTTTGCGAAACTGAAGCAAAGAAGCGATGAAACCATGGTTGTTTTTGAAAAATTGAATTGAACAGTAATTTCCTTCTCGCAACATGGCTATCAAGCATTTCCACAAAGTTGTTGCTGAAATAATTTGTATGAAACGCTGAAATAATTTTTTACGTCGCTCATGACTGCGTGTAGTTCCTTGCAAAATACATTTCAAAATGCGGAAAGTCAAGAAAACGACTCATGTTACGCTACGGAACTGAAAAAGAGTTAACGCGGGGTAAATTATGAAGTTACTGCGTTCCTATTTTGAAATTTCTAGAGTGACTGAAAAATAAGTGTCTTGCAGGTAAACCGAAAGACCTTCAAAACGACGCGTGATGCATTATTACATTGGCACGCTCAGGAGCTGTCTTGAGGATAAAATGTCAAAAGTTTTCAGCGGCACATCAATTTGGCGCCGTCAGCTACATCTTGCGGATGGCCTTCGTCCTTGGGACTCGGTGGTTTTATAAGACTGCCGGCCACGGAGTTCCTCCGCTGCTAACCACACCACTTGGTAGTACGCGGGGGCACGCCACGCCACCACGCCTTTCTTCCACCTCGCCTTCTTCTTCTTCGCTACTCGAAAGAGGGGAGGGGAGAGTCGGGGTGGGAAGGAGAGATCTTTCCTCCTCCTTAACAACCACCCGGTCGGAGGCTGAGGGCGAGAGCGGCCTTGGCAGCTGGATGGCTCGCGGAGGCAAGGCGGACAGACGCCGGCCGGTCCTCCTCCTCCCTTCTCTCTCTTGAAGGGCGAAATCGGGACCACCGCACAGCCTCCACATCTTGCACATACTATTCGGGCTCGGGCCTCTCAGATAGAGAGAGACAGAGAGATACTATAGCCGAAGGAAGACCAATGCCGGAATTTTACCTAGTTTCCGCAGAGGATTGCTTGCTCCGGACAAGCATACCTAGATATGAAATGATTTTTCGGTGATAGTAGGGTTTTGTCGATTCGCCAGTTTTTGTCAGAGGGTCACCAAAATTTACGATTTATCATTTATTTCATATTCTAAACAAGATTAGGTATGGAATAATTCGATGCGACAACTTTTTAAAATGGATATATAAGGTACTTATCTCGACTAGGAATGGGTACCTCGTTCGCTTCGACAGCCATGGCAGACAAAAATAGACAATCGAATTGACAAGCTGTAAGTTCAAATTTTTGATGTCGTAAGATTTTCTTATTTGTTCAACAATTTATTTTTATTTGTTTTTTTACAAATGTAGTTAATTTCAACCATTCGCTTTCTTTTATGTTCAACAATTTCTTTTTAGTTGAGCATAATTAAAAAAAAAATATGTTAACTTTAATCGCAGACTTCCTTCACTGTTATATTGAAGGGAAAATTTATAACATAAACGAGGTTTTTCCCTTCTGAATAATGCTAAACTAGGTAACCCGTGCGAAAATTTCGCACTTCCACGCCATCAGGGAATAAGTATGTAAAGGAAACAGTGTAATTGGGTAGGAATGACAGAAAAAGACCTACAACAAAAGAACAAAATATATTTTTCTTGCCCTGGCCACGGTTTTTTCATATAGATTAGCAAAACATCGCAGATAAATGCCATATGCCCAGAGTCTTGACCGGTGACTAAAAACTTTGACAGGATCATTTCACCTTCAGAAAATTGGTGCAGTTTCTTATTGTGAAAATCACTCCTGCCAATAATTATTAAGAATTTAATAGTGCTATACATGTGATTACCATTTTGGCAGCAAAATGTAGTGCAACTTACTGAGAAATGTCGCCTCGCCGCTTGTTGATTCGATCGTCTATTGTTCTCTGCTCGAAGCAACTGAGGTACCCAACCCAAACGAGGTCAAGATATGCACCGCATTTATCAATTTTTAAAAGTTGTCGCATCGAATTATTCCATACCTAATCTTGTTTAAAATGTGAAATATGTAATAAATCCTAAATTTGGTGACCCTACGACAAAAACTGGCGATCGACAAAACCCTACTGAAACCGATTTTTCCTCGTTCCAAAGAAGCAAGTCAAAGGCGTTACAACTGCTATCACTTTCGTGGAATAAGCTCAAGTAAACTTGGCAGTGGCACTTCGTAGAAGTTTATTATATTAGCACTCATGATTAATGATAACACTTAGTACTGTTCTACAAAAGTTTTATTGTACGACGCGTTTCACCGATTTTCGGCATCTTCAGGTACAGAAGTTTGTTATTTGTGTTGATTGTTGCCGTGGTTACGGGGAAGGAGGGAAACAAAATATTCGGGCAGGGTTCAGGAAGGAAAAAAACACGTTGATTTAAGGGCTGGTGAGGCAGGAAAGGTTAGTTTTATCGGAAAGGAGTGAGGAGGGATGCGGAAATAACAGTTCGTTACAAAGGTTATCGGATTTATCTGACAATATCTATTAGTTTGAATGCGTCCATTTTCAGACCTTTGGAAAGAACGTGTAATATTTCGGGAATAAAACCGATCCTATGATAAAATAAACCTTTCCGGCCTCACCGTATTTTTAATCAACGTGTTTTTTTTCCTTCCCATTCCCCCATATTTGGGTGCCTGTCCCTATTGGGCATCAGGTGGGAGGCTGTACTTTTTAGACACTTTAAAAAATATTTTTTGTGATCATCTGTCGGCAACTAGACTGCCATTGAATTATGAAATGACAATAAACGGGAAAATAGTTTTTTTTGCTAGACGCATATAAATCAACGGCAAAGGAGGAATACATTTTTTATTGCATTTGATTGAGTCTTACAAGAATTCAGGCCGTGATGCGTGGGAGGAAAAACCTCATCGAACCACGATAGTAATAATGTCTGACGTACAGCAGAATGTGCAACACTACTAAGTATAAAAAAGAAAACGTTTCAAATGAATCAATTCTTAACAAATATTTACAATCAAGTAGATCTTTTGGAGAAGTATGAGGCACTCAAATGATAAGCCGGCATATATTTGTTTTCCCCCGTCCTCCCCCGTAACTGCGACACCAGTTTACACAAATAACAATCTTCTGTTCCTGACGATGGCGTAAATGGGTGAAACGCGTCGTACAATAAATCATTTTGTAGAAAAGTATTAGGTATTATCTTTAATCATGAGTACTAAGATAAAGCGAGCTTAATAAACTTAGCTTTGGTAGCATTGGTTCGCTTGTACTTAATATTAAGGTAGTATTAGCGATGTAATAATTTCCATTAAATTCAATGGTTTTTTTCTTCATTCAAAAGAAAAATATCTAATCGTTATAATAGAGTATTTGCACACTTTTGGGAAGTGACATCTAAAAAATCTATCGATACTTCAGACACTAAATTTTCATTCTGACGCTAAAATCTAATAAATTATTATTGCGCCGAAACACTGGTCCGCCATGTTTTGTAGGCTCTGACGTCATCTCCCATAGTCGACCATTTGTTGATTTGGAGATTGTGTGACTGTGTAGTCTTAGCGTGCGGACGAAACTTCAGCTATTAATTAGCAAATATCGAAATAACTTCGAAAAGGCAAATACTATTTCACTGTCAACGCACAGCTAGGCTATTTCGCTTCTGCTAATATGGGAGATGACGTCACACTACGAATAACCAATGGTTGGGCGTTTAGACCTAGGAAATTTCGATGCTAAAACAATGCATATTAAAAGCTATTTATTAAAGTAATTAGTTGGAATTATACCTTGGTATTTCGTACGTGGCATTTCGAAACCAAACACTACTCGCTATAATAAATTTCAACAAAATACCTCACTTACGCAAATACTCTATTATGAAAAATTTACAGCCATTCAAAAATACAATTTTTCGAGGCATTGGCCAAAAACACAGTAGCCGTTTTCTATGGAGTATGGTGCAGTTGTGCCCTTCGCAGAGTTGGTAAAATAATGAGGAATACCGAGCCAGAAATTAAACGGTGGGTATTTCTCCAGAGGGAGACTATTGAAAATTTTAGCAATTTCTAACATCTATATTTCCTCAAGAAACAAACGAATTGTAGTTATTATGCTTCCTCAACTGCAAGTAAAAATTAATCAATTGCTCACCCAATTAATTTTGACAGAATCACGAAAAACCTGATGTGGAAGAGGAATTGTCACCCATAACTATATTTTTGCGCCTATTTTATTACAGTACTTACTTCACACTTCTTACAGACGCAGAAATTACAAATTAAATTGGAATATGGTCACCATTATGACTAGGGAAATATCTCGCTCATACTACCTAAAGGCCTAAAAGTTAAGAAAAATCCTACTTAGATTAACCAGGCTGGAATCGAAGAGCGACCACTATGGTGCACGGCCATTACGCTAACGACCAGGCTACCGTGGACAACGCGTCACGGCGTTTCATGAGATCACGCAAAAATGTTCGTGCGATGCATTTAAATTTGCACTCAATATCACGCTTAAATATTCATATAAGGATCAAATGTTATTTTTTCGAAGAAAAGAAGCCTAATTTAACGTAAAATTTAACCTAGATTTAATCAATTCTAATTAGAAATAAATAAGTAAATATCAGTAATGGAAAAACAAAGTAATGTAGGCAATAATGTTGTTTAACTTCATTAATAAGAGTAAAAACTGCATTTCGAATCACAAACTCTGTCAAGAAAAAGTAATATCACATGAAATATCTTATGAAAATATTATGACCTAAATGTAGAAAAGTATACGCGGTTGTCTAATGTAGTGTACATACTATTTCATTAACAGCATTATGTTGCGCAAGTCTGATAATGTTTAAAATGTTTAATTTACTTATAGATCGTTCATAAATATATTATAAGCTATTCTATGCACATTGTAATTAATAAAACAACAAAATCACAATAATTACCATTAATTCTTCTCGCCAAGGTAGGATATAAAAATAAACTTTTCTTCTAATAATTAGTACTGACACCTATCGACTGCAACCTCGACCAAAAACAGAGCATTAACACGTAGCGCACACCGTAGAGTATGTAATACATTCGCCCACCGCGTGATACAATCATTGTCTCAGCCAGAGAAAATAAAGACCGCATGTAGCATATATGCTACTTCAGGACAGAGGAGGATAAACAACACCACGCCAAGAACTCAAGCAGAATATACTCGATTGAGCAAGGACAGCGGCTTGCGCATCAAGAGATTCCAGTCGCCAGGGGCAATTGCAAATCATCGCAACGGCCGACGCTGATGAGATCAATAGATATTATTGGACGCGATGAATCCACGTCGGACCCGCCGTCGTCTCGCCTTTCCCCTTCGATCCGAGCGGAGGCCTCGGAGGTCAGCGCGCGAGACGGTGACCTCTTTGCCATTCCCCCTACCACCCACCCACCCACGCAGAGGGAACTGTCCAGGTGCAACAACCGACCTTCGCATTCAAAACTCTATCGCATGAATGACTGACTGGGGAGGATGGGTCCAAGAGGAATAGAACAGAATAGAATCAATTGGCGGCCCTAAGGGGGCCTAAAAGGGCAGTAGAGGTAATTGCCCCCCCCCCCCCCGAAAAACCCAGTATATTTCTCCGTCACAGACAAATTAAAATCCTAAATTATTTTGTCGTATTTTTTGCTATTGAAGTTTTGGTTATTTTACTTTAAATCCAGTTAAGTTTTAAATATACTAAAACAGTTTTTAAAATCACAAGCTACATGCTAATGTAAATAAAAATAATTTTGGAATCAGAAGAGACTTGGTGGAAATCTAAAAGGGAAATATGAGTTTAGTAAAAACTTGCTCTTCTTAAAAGGCAAACTTTTTCTTCCAAACCACTTATAACGCTCTATTTTGCGCATACGAATGTGTTAAGAATTTCCGGGACGAGACCCACGAACTACCCTTATCCTGGTGGGGTAAAGAGAGCCACTGCTCCCACCCCCCTGCTCCCCCCCCCCCCCAGAACCTCTGGTCTGGGGCCGCCCCTGATAGAAATGTTTTATTGTTCTTGAACAACTTCGTGTACTACGAACATACAAAAAATAGATTAATGTTTCAGCTCAAAACATAACATGTTACATACATTTGAAATGTGATTATCTACATATTATTCAGATGAAGTAAAACAACACATTCTATAAATTATTACATAAAATTTAAATTATAACACTTCCTGTTTTTTTAAGGTGCTGAAAAATCTTTTTTTTTAACAAATATTGAATTTGATTCCTTAATATCGACGGGAATACTATTCCACAACCTGGCTCCAGCGACACAAAAGGATTTTTGATACGTAGTAGTCCTATGTAGTGCAACAATTAAATAATTATAATCAGGAGCCACTCGAGTGATAACATTAAACTTTTTTTCTCTGGGAGGAAACAAAATTGCTTTAAATAAAAAGGTTTCTGATTTTTAAAAAGACCATACATAAACGAACAAAGCAAGTATTTCCTTCTGGTTTTGGCCTTCAGCCATGTTAATCCTGGAAAAATAAGGGGAAATGTGATCATCTTTCTCTGAGTTAAAAATAACCATACACGCATATTTAATAGACGTTCTAGCTTAACATAATCGCTCGGTGAGATTAGTGGGGTTACACAAATATTTGATAAGGACCTGTTTCCTTTTGCGAGCGCAGAGAAAAAGACGGTCGGCGTACACCACGTCAAATGAAGAGCGAGTAAAGATACAATCGGCGAGTGTGCACGGCCCAAAAGTAATTACGTCGCTGTGCAAACTTTTTCCCATGTATCAGTTGATATATGACACTATACCTGCGCAATATTATTCGAGAAGTTTCAGTACAGGATCCCACCAACCTCATATTTGTGTGTTCTAAGGACTCAAAAAACCTTGCGACAAAAAATGTAAAAAAATGAATATTTTTGTTGTTCGGGCATCACAAAAAATGCGGAAAATATTAACAAACAAGTTTATAAAAAAATCAAACAAGGAAAAAGAAAAAACAAACAGCTTCCAAAACTCAAGAGACTGACTGAAGTGTGATATTTGAGAGAGAAAAACTCATTCGCCTTGACCGGAATTCGATCCCGGATCCCTTGTTTTCGCGCCGAATGCTTTAATGAGTTAAGCTACCGAGGCGTCCTTCTCCCCTGTGCATATTTTAGTGGAATATCGCACTAATGTGAACTTGTGGGCGACTCCGTAAAAGGTAAATACTGTGGCTAGTCCCGGTATCCTCAAAATTGGTCAATCTGACTTCAGTTTGTTGGCCTATAGGTTAGTCCAAATGCTTATAAGGTTTATCATCCATGGAGACGCATTCAGGCACCTGTTTTAACTTTAGGTTTAGTCTCTAATATTACTAGTGTGATCCTTACAGATCGCTATCACATTTAGCCTGCCTTCTTCATCTTCTTCACTTATACTGGATAAGTAGCACTGGGCCCTTTACTCTTTCTTTGCCACTTTTCTTTGACAATCCCTAGATGACCTTATCGAAGAGAAAATGGGAAGAAAAAAAACCACTCGAACTACCTAAAATCTCTCCATTTATTTCTCCCCGGGCAGTCTTTTAAGTGCATGTCTCGTCTTTCCTTCTCTTCCTCACTTGACCAACATTCTCCCCTCCACTGCACTCAACAGAGAGCGAACTGAATGAAACTGACAGAGCAAAGATTAATGCAAAACCGTTAGGAGGTTTCATCCTAAGATCCATTCATCTGCGGTCCATTTATTTCTGTCGATTTCCAATGCGATGACGGGACAAGTGGTTCTCACGCCATTTGAACCACAAAGCCCGTCGCGAAAGCGGCGATTTGGAACTGTTGAAGTTCCGCATCACCTCAGCCACACCACGGTGACTATCGCCTCGGTTTGAGGGTGTCCAATGACTGAACAAGAAGCCGGGATGATTTTTAGCATTGGATTTCCACGCCGAGTACTCGGGTTCAAACCCAGAAAGTGGTGGCTTATTTTCATTGGTAATACCAACCCTAATTATTTCAATGTGATACAGAGTACATTACAATCCTTCACATGGCGTCCCGGTGTGTCAGAACACCAAACATACCCCTCCTACTGGTGGGTCGCGGGTAACGGTGTGCTGCCTCCCAAGGCAGTCCTTTCAGAAGGGATTCTAACTAGAGTAGAATTTTTTAAGCGTGCCTAGGTTATTACCATAAGGCTTTGATTTCTCTTGTAATATACTGACGAAAATATGCCAAAGTTGACCGGCAGAGCGCCGTAACTATTAGCAGGGAAAGAAAGGCTGGTAACCTAGTGTACTCTATTAAAGCATATAGCAAACAGTCAAGGAGCAAAAAAATCAAAGCAATGTGTATCGCTTCCAAGCGACGCACAGTGGAACAGACTATGCCATAAGACGGACAAAACCCAGGAAGGCGACCTTTTGCTATCCAAATCGTTGAGTATGAATTTGGTATTTTTATTTAATTTCTGAAATCTACGATACTCCGGAATGCATTCATACAGGCTGTGTTGTACATGAATTGGATATTTTTTTACTGTTTTATTTTATGAAAAACCTAACCAAAGCACTGTGCATTTTTTGGAATGTAATTCTCCTAATGTATAAGTCTTCTGAAAAATAAGACCAAGGGACATTTTTGGTATCAAAAATTATTTTGCAGTAAATGTTATTCCCGATGATCCAATATAGAAGTCAACACTGATAGGGAAGCGATAGTATTAAAATTATGATGCGCACATCATTTTTAAAATACGATAATTTTATTGATCATCATAACTGTTAGTACCATTTTCACAATCAGTTTCGTTGGACTCTTCGAACGTCTCGACGGTCTATTGAAGGTGGTGAAACCCAACGACTGCTTCACTAATTAATGTCTACATATACATACTACCCCGCAAGCCGCCTCAATAGGCGTGTGGCGGGGGGTGTTAGGACACCAGCCGTTTACATACTTATAAAAAGGAAACTCTCTAATGAAATTACGCCTAGCATTTATTAAAATCCCTTATTGTTCGGGGGAAAAACGAATTCCCATACCTATCCGTGCGGCAAAATATCTCTCTTAATGTATCGTTTCTGTCGGACCTGGAAATATAGTGGGGTTCTAATATGAAGTCCTCCGTGTCGCTCTTAAAGATATCTATTCTCAATTGCTCAAGCAATCTAAGCCTAGCGCGCAGCCTCCGAGTCTCTAGCGGCTCCCAGCCTAATTCGTTTAACATCTGTGTAACGCTGTCTGTACGCCCGTAGCAGTTTTTGACGAATCGCGCAGCTTTCCTTTGTATTTTATTAAGTTTCCGGATTAAGTCTTTCTGCACCGGATCCCATATGCTCGCTGCATATTCAAGGTGTGGCCGGACGAGTGCGAAATAGCACCTCTCTTTTACTTTTTCATCCGAAAATCTTCCCACAATACGCTTGACGAATTCTAGCTTCTTCAGAGCTCTGCCACAAATATTTCTTATATGTGTTCCCCACGATAGGTTCGAGGAAATCGTAACTCCCAGATACTTCACTTCATCTGTCGCCTTTATGTTAACACCATCCACAGCATATACATGGGGATAGTTGGACGACCTACGCAAGAATTGTACCGCCGTGCATTTGCTCAGATTAAGTTCGAGTCCCCACTCTTGGCTCCACACATGAACGTTGTTTAAATCCGATGATAGAATTTTAAAGTCAGAGTGATCACTAATTTCGCGATGGATGACAGCGTCGTCAGCAAATAAACGTATTTTACTGCTAATTCGAGAGCATAGGTCATTTATGTATATAATAAAACAAACATGTATATAATGTCGTTAAATATGACTTTATGAAATAGCGATTTACGCTTACAATTCGTTAAGGAAGAAAACTAACGGAAAGATGCCGCTAGCGCGTCCAAGAAAGTCAAGAAAATACCACAACATCTGGGGGGTGAAGTTACCTGCAAAATGATCGAAAATGCTCCAGGATATCAGCTGCATGCTGCAAATAACCTGCATAACACTCCATTCAACCCGGGCAAACGTGAAAGCCAGCGCTGAAATGCGGAAAAGGCCACACGCAGTTCGAGTTGGAAAGGGAAGCAGCAGATAGATAGATAGGTGTGAGTGTTACTCACTGCAACACAAGTGTTACGAGCGTGAAAGTAAAAGCACGCTCATAAAACACTTATCCTCTCACCATTATACGAGATGCGAAATACCTTCAGGGCCCACCGATCCGAAAGCTGAACTATCCACGCTCTCGCAGAGATGCCAATCTCATCATGACTTGGGAGACTTTATATTCCACTGCAAATTACTACAGCCGTTTAAACATTTTATCTTTTTGCGTTTTAATCGCACTACTTAGCTTTCAAAAATTTTTACAAAAGTATAAATTGTTGCAAATTTGCGTCAGCAACTGAGGAATCTGCAAGGGGAATGGTCTGGATGGAACTGGTCAGCAAGACGCAACACTACTTAAGGATATTATTTTTAAAAATCAGGTAAAACGTTACGTTAGAACGGAGCGTTCGGAGACTTGGCCTTTGAAGAAGGGGGGCAAGCAAGGAATGGAGGCTAACGAGTAGTGAAAGATGAGAAGAATGGAGGTTTTAAGATGGGTAGAGTGAAACTGATAAACGAGGAAGTTTTAAAAGACTGTGCGGTAGGAAGTGAAGTGATAGAAGGAGCTGTAATGCTGGATTCCGCGAGGTATGATGGAGGTTGGATGTTCCGTCTTCCGGCATTTCTGCTTTCCACGTTCCATTTTACGCTTAGTAGTACATATTCTGCCGGCTACCCTGCAGGATTCTATACGAAAAAAAAGCTCTAGGCTGACTGAGAGAGATTTGAGATATCAAGGAGTGTTGTAACGATTAATACAAGGTATGGGCGGAAGAGGGAAAAGGACGACGAATTTGAACGATATAATATGTGGTAGAGGATAGGTATTGACCAACGAAAGCGAAATTAGGTTTGCTTATTTTTTAGTTTCAATATAGTAACCTGGATCTAAGGGCACTTGAGGCTAGCTGATTTTTTTTAGCCAGGAAAAGCACTTGGAACTAGCACTTTCGACGAAAAAAAATAACTAACACAAATCACCACAAGGGGAGCGTAAAACTTCTCGTTGATGCGATATAATATAACTGGGCGTTCAAGGTAGTGAGGCAGGTGAGGAGGGAGAGCTTTAAGCCAGGCCTGAGATTTGCAAATAGTCAAACATTGGTTTGTCACAGTGCCAAGAGGTTGCAAGCAATGATGAATGCGTTAGAGGTGCAGTGCGATAGTAATGGGATGAGGATAAATCAAAAGAAAACGAAAGTGATGATATTTTCTAGAAGTAAGAAGGTGGAACTGAATATAAGGGTGGGAGGGCAGAAGATAGAGCAGGTCGAGCAGTTTACGCATCTGGGTAGTATTTTGGAGGAGAATGGGTTTAGTAGTAGACGATGGCGAATTGCCAACGCGAAAGAAGCATTTTCGAAGAGAAGGGAATTGATGAGGGGGGGCTGAGAAGAGACGTAAAGAAGAGGCTGGTGAAAACTTTAATATGGAGCGTGGCGCTATATGGGTCGGAAACTTGGTCATTGCGAAGGGAGGATGTGCGTAGACTTGAGGCGTTTGAGATGTGGGTTTGGAGAAGGATTGAGAAGGTTAGCTGGATGGCGAGGAAGACGAACGAGGAGGTATTGGAAATGGTCGGAGAGGAGAGGAAGCTTGTGGCAGAGGTTCGGAGAAGGCAGAAGAGATGGATGGAGGTGGTTTTAAGAGGAGAGGGCATGTTGAAGAGAGTGATAGAGGGGAGAAAACTGGGGAAGCGTGGAAGAGGAAGGAAGAGGATAAGAATTCTGGACGAAATATGAGGAGGTAGAAGATATGAAGAACTAAAAGGGATATAATTTCGGGACATCCTTAGGAGGGAAAGCAAGACAATGTTCATAAATTGGGATGCAGGAAGGGGATTGTCCAAGAACCTACCAATCAGCTGGTAGAATACTAAAATGAAAAAAATTGGCAAGAAATAGAAAATAAAGTGATTTCTAGAATACAAATATAGAGTCAATTGTCATCATCGTGGTAGACTAGCAGGTAGAACATTCGCACTGGGGGATATCAGAGGGCGTGTCCCGGGTTCGACTCGAGAGAGTCCTCCGCGGACCGAAACCCTTCAGAAAAATCCAAAAAGTGCGAATTAACGGCCGAGTTTATAGAGAAAACAATCTTTCAATGGGAAAGAATCGATTACAAGCCCCAAGCATGGGTTTGGGGTTGATGATTAACTATTGTAAAATTTGCACGAAGTGAATGGATATCTGCAAATATAATTTATTCTACACAATATCGATAAGAGTCTTAGGGTACTTAAAATTTCTCGCGTCTTTTGGTTATGAGGTAAGTGTTGAGCCAACATTGAGGTTGACCACTGATTGCAAATGACGAGATTGTTATCGCGATTCCTGCAGCGTGTTCACCAACATCCAAAATGTTTCATCAAAAAAATAATGATCCTCTTCATCTTTGGCTGAGAAAAGCATTTGTCTAAAATAACGAATAACTGCTGGAGCGAAATGATGAAAAAAGACTTTCGAGATTCGCTTATTAAATTAGTGCTTCAATTGGATCCTAGAAAATAGAAGATTGTAGGACAGATGGCCAAGACCTGCTGGATCGAAAGAGGACGTGAAAAGGGAAATGGAAGTGATTGAGTTGAAGGTGAGGACGACTGGTAGCATGACAGAGGGGCATGGAGGAATGTGATAAACAGCTGTAAGCAAAATCGCTGCATTGATGGATTGAATATAATGCTGTTAACTTGTCCCGAGGCAGAAAATCCTGCCTGTTTCTACTGATGCATAAAGCACATTTCTGTATCTATCATCTTGAACTAAGTTATCCAAGGCATAGATATCCGAAATACACGCACTGACAGGGTAATATAGGATTCCAGTCCCATTCGCCACCTGCAGTGACGCAGCGTGTTCTGGCATCGAGAAAATTACGACGCCAGGGTCCCCAGGTTGGGTCAGCCCCAGAGTCAACACCTGATCCCTCCCCAGTCGGTTGCCCAAGGATCCGCCCACCTTACAGCCACCGGGTACATGGCAGTCTCGGATTATGAAATGCGCAGTTGATCAGATCAGTCGTCTTGCGTGGGCTGGGGCAGGTTGGGAAATGAGATGCGTGAATCCAATAGCCTTCGGACTTCGAAATGGACTAAATTCATCTCCATAGAAATCAAGAATTCGTAAAATAATTACGAATGGTTAACTTTTCAAACCACTCCTTGTGGTGTAACATTAAAAGAACATGCGGTTCAGCCTTGAAAAAAAATAAACTTGCGTTAATAGAGTGAGTGCAACATCAACTTTACCGTATCTATCAATCTTTACTTCGGATGAGTAACTACTTAATATTCATAAAAGAAATCAAAAATATTGCATTTTACCACTTTGCATTTTGCTCATTTTTGTGGTTGTTTTTTGTCGTTGTAATGGGGAAAAGTAGAGCAAAAGGTAGAGCAAGGTAGAGATCAGTAGAGCCGTGGATCAAGGGCTGGGGAAGGTTGTTTTTTCAGGGCTATTTTGTCGGCATAAAGTGGGGAGGGATGCATGAAAAACTGCTCATGGCATAAGCTTGCGGGGTGCCTGGAAATCTCGATTTCCGCGAGGGACTCTTATTTTTTAGGCCTTTGGGAAATATGTGAAAAATATATGAGAATCATCATCATCTTGGCGACTTTGCCCCTGAAAAGTCCTTCTTTAAAGTTTAACAGAAACAATTAATTTTGACGCTAATACTGCGCTGCTGACTCTTAAGTTGATATGAAGTATACAAAGAAATAATAGAAGGCGTTCCTATCTGCACTGCGACCTAACGCTGGGTGATCGTTATAACAAAATGTTGCAGAAAAATTTAGGTTCACAGCAAATCAGCACAATACTTCCAAACAAGCAGCGGTCTTTCGAAAGGGTATCACATCCTACTGTCAAATTTCACGATGGATTTTGTTTAAAATGATGAAAAAAACTTGATTTTCTCTAACCATGGCTAATCCTTCAGAACTCGCGAGGTGTTTGGTGGACGCTAAACCAATTTATTTTCTTATTTTGCAATTTATTTTTGAGTTTAAATCCCCACACTTCCATCTACATTCCTATTTAAAGTATTCCTCCAAGTTTTTCATATTATTAGGCGAGTTTTCAAAATGAACGTAGACTTAATTTAACTTGTCCATGCTTTAAGAGTCTGACAGACACCACGCGAAGGCCTGTGTTCTAAATTCAAGAAGATTTATTATAAATACTTATGCACTTCCTATGGCATAATTCAGGAGAAATAATTTCAGAAGTTTGCCATATTTTGCGATTTTCCAATTTAATATTTAATTATTTATGATCAGAGTCTGAAAGACAACTCGCGAGTATGGATGTTCCAAATTTTGACATGATTACCAAAAGTGTTAAATCCAAACAACGAATCCAAAACGTCGCTTCAACGCGTTAAGGAGTTAGAGAATAGCACTTATCATAATTGGCGTAGGTTTTTCAATCATTGCGATTGCACAAATGTCGTGGTACGCAGTCATGCGCACGAGTGCAAATATATACACCAAAGAGGATTAAAATTTTCCTCCCTCTTGTTTATATAGTTAACTTAACCATGCTCAACAGCTGTAGAGGGCACGCGCTCGTGGGAGCGCTAAAGGTTTACTAACAACTGGAACTGGAACTGTAATTCGCGATGAAAACATTATTTGACTTGACCGGAATTCGAACCCGAATCTCACAATTGCCGGTAAGAGGTGCACCACCAATTCATCTTAATCCAAGACTAATTTCAGCGGGTGTTCATACGAACAAGTTGTTCTCGTCCCCAGTCTACAAGGGGTAACTGGCTAGCACACCTGACCGGAAACTGTGAGATCCAGGTTCGAGCTCCGGTCAGGGGTCTTATTCAGTAAGGACTCGGCATGTTCGAACCTCGGAAAACCCGTGGATGTGACGTCACTTCCCCCGATAAATCTCAACTTTAGAATGGCCCTATTTGAAATTTTAGAGGCTGTGACGTCAAAATGTCGTCACTTTCGAAGCTCGGAAATTCCGACAACATACAGAATAGCCCACCAGATGCCCTATCCTGTATGGCCTCGGAATTTCCGTGCCTTAACTCAAGACGAAATTTTGACGTCACAGCCACATATATTTGAAATAGGGGCATTCAAAAGTAGGGGTTTGTCGGAGGCTGCGACGTCAAATCCACGGATTTTCCGAGGATCGACTGTGTAAAGTCCTTACTGAATAAGGCCTCAGGTCAAATAATTGTTTCATGGTGAATTTCATCCTCTTTGGTGCATTTCATTGGTGCACATAATGCTTCGGCATGACGACCGATCGCTTGCTTTTAAGAGTCGTCCGAATGCATTCCAATGCCGTCACCATGGTCCGCGCCCGATTGTTTACCACCTGCGCGTCGGCCGGCCGGAGTCAACGTCTGATCGCTTGCCCAATCCATGGCCGGCCGATATATCCTCCGGTCAACTTTCCCGGCCCACCCCACGTCCGACACCTGTTCCGCGCCAGCCTGTCCCAGATTTCAGAGTTCGGTGGATTCTAACGCCTACCACAAATGCCATTATCCGCGTCGATGCAGCCAAAGTGTGCCGCTACCAGGGGAGAAAAACTCGTGTATACACCGAAGATGGTGAAATTCGGCATGAAAAAAATCATTTGACCCGACCGGGATTCGAACCCGGATCTCCCAATTGCCGGTCAGGTGCGCTAGCCGGTTACCCAACCAAACCAAACCAAATTCGATACGACTTTCAGCGTTGTATTTTATACCAACAAGTTGTTCTCGTCCCCCCGGTCTACATTTTAGCACAGGAGGCGTTGTAGGGCATGATATGCCACAGTCGCGGAGAATAAACACAACATTATCGCTTCAAAACGACTGAAGTTTGACAATTTTTCCAACCATTGCGATTTCACAAACGATGTGGTACGCAGTCACGCGCAAGGGTGCGAAGATATAAACCAAAGACGGAGAAACTTTTCATGAAAAAAAATCATTTGAGTTGACCGGGATACGATCCCGGATATCCCAATTGCCGGTAATGTGTTTTAGCCAGTTACATTGGAAAGGAGGATAATTCGGCTGAAATGGAGACACGTATATATCGCCATATATATACACGTATCGCGATTGTGGGAACAGTACCGGAGAGCAATACTCTCCACAACCGGTGTGTGGGCAGAAGCATTTACAAAAATAACGGGAGTCTATCGGCAGTGTAGTGATGGTTTGTGAGAAAAAGATAATTAATTGTATTTTGAACGCAAGATTAGTAAAACTAAATACTAAAACGTCCTTTTATTTTTTGACAATTGAATTAAACATTATTAAATATTCAAGTTTTTGTATTTTTTGTTGCAGTAGTGAATTTATTGGTTTTTATCATTTTTTTGTCATTTTTCTTTTTATATTATTTTTTTTGCTTTGGTTTTGGATATATTTTGTATTTTTTAACTCATATTTTGTATGTCATTAACAGTTTGGAGTTTTATTTTTTGAATAATTATTTTTTTCTCTGATTTCACGTGCACCACATTGGCAGTGTAAATTTAAGAAGAGGTTAACTGATATATATAAGAAAGACTCATAGAATAGAGTTGATAGGCAGTGTAATTTTGTATGTGTAGATTGCAAAAGTGCCGCCCTAATCGGAATGGATTAATGACATCAACGACTACTTTATACTCCGTGAACAGTCGGAATAGCGTGTTTCAGATGGCGTCAATAAACCAGACATTTTGAGTTTTTTTTAAATGATGGTTCCATGTATGTGATTGAAAGATCTCAGGTATCCCCGCCGAATACTTAGGAGAAGAGTTATCTGGTTTCCCATCGGGTGATTCTATTGATCAGCACCAACGTTTCGACGGCGATTGACCACCCTGAAGAAGTTGGCACACAGCCGTCGAAACTTCGCGTCGTCGTTGATCAACAGAATCAACCGATGGTAAACCAGAGAAAGCTCTATCCTAAGTAAAAAGGATGTATTGGAGATGATGGCGAGGTTCTTCTGCGGTCAAGAATCGTGCAAGGGACAATGGAGTATCCACCAATCCTCGCGGCCATATTTCCCTCATGCTAGACGATAGGCTAAATTTACTCATGTTCCCAGGGAGCCTTATATTTCCATAGGAGTCAATGTATAATTCGGGTCCCACCCAACTATTGGGATAATGGACTATATTTTGTGTCTCCTAACCTAGTGAGAGAAACGACCTATGTCGCATTTTCGTTTTTCTCATAATACCTATATTTTTTGCAAATCAGGCTCATTTTTACTGAATAATGAGTAATTACAACATTTTTTCGGTTGTAATCCAAAATTTGCTATATGTTTTGTGATAATATATATGTAATACAACTTTTTTCGGCTGGACCCGAAAATAAGCTTCATATCTTAAGTGTAGCCTTCAATAAAACAGTATCTCTCTCCGATATTCATTAAAAAAAATGTAAGAAAAATGTTCAGCTCTACGAACCAAAAATAAAATAGCACATGACGCTTGCAGATGCATTAAGAATAACTGACGTCCGGAAAGTATCATTATCTTCATAAAATAAACCCATCCATATCGTAGTAAAAGCTATGATAATCTATAGAGCAGATTCTAGAAATAGACTTACTAATAAAGACTATCTGCTTAGAGATAACATAGATACGGACGACAAACATCGAAAACAAGATAAAACTAGAGGCAAGAAGCTTTAGAATGAAGATGAGGATCAATTGGGCAAAAAGATGGAGAAGTCCGAATAATATGTGAAGAGAAAAGAAGTTTCATAAAAGTTGTTCTTAGTAGAAGACACATACTTACTGGACACATTCTGAGACAAGTGCCTCTCGAAATCAATTGTTAAAGGAAAAATATTAATGTGAAGAATAAACGAAAAAGACTGACTGAATTAAGTCAAGAAACTTTTTTGATGTGTTGAATAAGGAACTGTGAAGTGGTAAAGCGGTTGACATAAATTGAATGGAGATACGAGAGCTGCCGCAAACCAATCTACGACTTGAATAAAACTCGATCGCTTTCGTCCCTGATCACACATTTCCAACGCATTCCTTCCCAATGAGATTCCAAAAGCAGACGGGAGTCACGTACTATTAATAATCGACGAAGTTTTATAGCATGGAGACAGTAGAGTCATTTTTATCTCAACCTTTAAGGACCTATTTGTTTGATTTCACATACATTTTGAAGTCACAACACGTATTAAAATTTCAAAGATCTTTCATGCATCGTAGTCACTTGTTTAATCGCCTTTCCAATCTCCAATATACTTTTATTGCATAAAAATAAACACCTTTCTACTCTACAAAAAAAATTCATTATTCATATTCATATCCACTTATTTTAATAACAGTATTTGGATTAAATACCGAGATATGAATGAAGTAAAGACGGCATTTTTCTGTATGTTTCAAACTGAGAACAATCTGAAAGCCAGGGACAACTTGGACAAACCGCATCATTGGGTACACACCTGTACACATATATATTACGTATGTATCCATGCACGTATATTTATCGTACATGTACTATATATATATATGCAGGGAGCGGTTGTGTGGGTCGCCAAGGAGACTCCTTTCACTTTCGCTCGCGGCTACCGCGCATGCGCCGGAATGCGACGACATAACACCTCTCCCTCCCCGCCCACCTTCCCTCCCCTCTCTCCCCTCTCCTCTTTCGTACCAGAGACGAGCCTCGGCCGGCCACGCGCCTCCGCCGTGGGGCGCCACTGGTTGTTGACGCTGTCCTTGTTGTTGCCCTCGTGGTAACCGTTGTCATGCGGTCGCCTTGGAGACGACGGCGGACGAGGACGGGGCGGGCATTTAAATCCCCGTGCGACGTCGCCATGCGTAACCGCATCACACATTATTACGTGTGCGCTCGCCATTCGACTGCTCCATTACGGCTTCCATGATTTTCACGCGCTCAAGGTAGCATGAGCTTAAGATATTTTCCTATTCACAATTGAGACCATACTTTATTTTTTTCATTTCAGCGTCTTTAAGTAGTATGAAGTAAATATTGTAATATAAACGGCTGAAAAATATAGTTTTTATTATATAATAAAAATTCACAGTATTTAAATAAATATATCGAATTAAGTCTCGAACTTGACTCATTTCTTCACGCCGTACGGTGAAGACACCTCAAAAACAGAAGTTTTTTTTTCGATTCAGTAAAAATTAATTTGATGAATAATGGATGATTTTTTATAAATAGTTAAGAAAACGTACAATCTACGCACCGTTAGTTTTTTGACGACATCTAGGAGTTAGAAATTCCTAATGTTCTCAATATTCTCCCTCTGGAGCGCATAGCCGTAATCTATCCCATGTAAAACAGCTCAAAATGCTCAGGCAAATTGATAGAAAATTTGTTCGGCAAGGGGTTAATATTTTGATATCATTGGGATGGGAGTTTTGCCTTTAAAATGAAATCAAATTCATACAATTCTTGTTGGAGTGATATTTCGCACAAACTAACTTCAATTTCTGTTACAAATTCAAGGAATTGGCACTTGGACCGCCATTACGCAAGACAAGGCCAGCCGCCGTAGCCAGGAAACGCAACGGCAAGGCCACCCGAAGGACAGGGGTTCGAATCCAGCCTCGGGTACGGACGATGTGCCAGCCTTTGGACTTTAGTCGATGCGATATAAACATAGCATTTGGAACAAATTGAAGTCCAAATCTAAAACATTCTCCTTTCCTAATATAAGGACACGGAGGGTATAGGTCAACATCCTGTTTCAATGCACTCAGCCGCATAAAAATATTATGATTATCTAAATCCTTCCTTCTTAAATCGGTTTTTTTTAATCTCCTCCTTATACTTCGCTGAATCCACGTTCTCTGCCTAATCCTTTCTACATTTTTCTTAAACCCTCATCAATTCTTCACAAACACTTCCTTTGCCATTCTTTCGGTCGATTGAAGTTTTCCTAGCCTTCTTCAGACCCAAGTTTCAACGATCTCATTATTCATTTGCATCGCTCCGTCCTCCCTTTGGATTCATCTACATCTACAAAATACCCTGCAAGCCACCTCAGGGGTGTGTGGCAGGTGGTGAGCATTCACCAACGTGCATTACACTATACCCTAAAGTTAGTGTAACTACGACTAATTATGCAAAAACATAAATCGCTAATGCTTGTCATGAGGCGAAGCCTTAAAAGCATGCATTACTACACTACAGATATTATCACAATGGAGAGGGACCATTAATATATATGTATTTTGAAACAACACAAATGGATAGAGACTCAAGACTTTTGTAGAAAACATGCACGGCGTGCTGTTAGTACTACTTAGTTAGTTCATCGCCTTGGGTATTCTATAAGTCGCATGGTAGGCACTAGAACATCCATGCCGGCATTTCTTCAAACGTCGGGTGGTATCTAATTAATAAACATCAAAATCCTCAACGAACTATATGGGGCACGCTAATGATAGCTAGTTAATTTTGAAACCACGCTATCACTGAAATCATTTGGATTCCGAAAGAATTTTTAGACTTAGAAAATTAGCTTTTAAGCATGAAGAGCCGTGTTAGTTTCCAAGTGGATAACATAAGACTCGGCAAGTATTCGCCCTATCAATATTCACTTTGGAATTTCCAACAACTTGTTGTAGCATGCATAACAATTTATACCGAGCAGAAACTTTTCCCCTCGCAGAACTATGCTAACCTGTCCCCCGTAAATCGTTGTGAACGATCACTGGACTAGTTAGGAGCTTGTGTGCAGAAACATTGCAACTTTATGAAGAGTTCTCACGCACATTGATAATTACTGAATAATGTTTCGGTATAAAACATTGTTGGAAGCCAGTTTCGAATCCGGTTAGCAACTATCATGCATCATTTTTTCTAGAAAACAGAATTCTTCACGATACATTTACACGAACTCTTCGAAAAGCCTCCTCGAAGTTCTAAACTAAGTACCTAACTTGATCTCTTTCGAGTACACAAAAGAGCCAATTAATGAGAAGACCAGCTAATCACGTCATAAATTTGCTGAGATGAATTTTTTTTCGGTAACATATCGACACCTGGAAAAGGACAACTTGCATGCATATCTCGCGGCAAGGTGGATTATTTGAATTCCAACAAGTACATGTCAACAATCCAATCTGTGGCCCGTCACGTTCCTTCCTCAAGGCCATCATCCAATTCCAACACACTCACACACACAAACACGAACGACACGCAGGACAATGCACTGGTAAAAGGTAAGCTTTTTTTGGTTCTGGGAATGGATTAATATTCGACCTAAGTGAAACCACGAAAATGCTCAAACGGAAAAAGAAGCCCTTGGAGTTGATTTCTGTGGATGCGTAATATGGAGGCTTAAGCATTGGAAAATACTTATGCTCGTCAAAATAAAAAAAAAACACGAATGATATGAGTAAGGTGACAATTCGTCCTCCTACAGTCTCAAATTTACTGTTGTTTATGCAATAGCTGTTACATCATTATGCAATTTGAGTGCAACAAGACTGAGCACTCAAAGTGTGGAAGAAATGAGTTTGGATAAGTTAATACAATTAATACAATGTTATGGTTACAATTTCTCCATTTTGAATCACCGTGATAATAAAAAAAAGGTATTATCCCGGCCTTCTCCTTCAACATCCATTGCTTAATTAAATAATCATGTAAGTTCCCAAAGTTAACTTCGTCTCTGAATAATTAAGTTTACCAGGAATTATATAAAAACAAAAACTTCCGATCACCCTCGTGAGTTGGCTATTACTGTAAGGTGACCAATCCGTCCTCCTTTAGGGAGGACAGTCCTTCTTTTGTAAGTTCTGTCCTCCCTCGAAATGTGTCCTCCAACATGTCCTCCTTTTCGATATTTGAAGACTAATCTATAAATCTCTGTATTTGATCGATGCCAAGCCGGTCCGTTACACGTGATGTGACGCATATGTACTTTGATATGACGATTCGTCAAGGCTCGGCAGGTACACTGTGGTATAGACGCAACCAACATGTTTAAATGAACAGGTTGGATGGGAAAATAACACATTTAAATTGATCAAAGATTGTTGGAAATATTCAGCCATTTCAAACATAATCATATTTCATTTGAACATTTTGTTTGTTCTTGTTCAATTTACGTTGTGCTGCCCTGGAACTAATGCAAAGGTTGAAAGAGTTTTTTTTCAACTGCTAATGATTTTTGGGCAAGTGAAAAATAGAAATTGAATGTTGATACCCTAGCTGTAGCTCTTGCCGTAAAAGTCGATATGAAAGATAATTTTTGTTCAGATATTTCCAATATATTGTTAGAAGATAATAAATTGATTAAAAATATTCATTCAATGGAAAAGTACTCATTTAAATAATAATTAATATGTATGTAAGCATAATCTCAATATAAACGGTCACAAATGCTTTTATTATGCATTTTATCATATTATATGTAGTGAGTGTATTATTGTTGCAATAAATGAAATGTTTCTTTATTTTACGATATTTGTATTTTTTTATTTGTGTCCTTTTCATTGTAAAAAAATCATTATTTTTAAATTTCAGTGTCTGTAATAAGCATGAAGTAAATATTGTAAGATTAATGGGGCAAAAATATAGTTATATATGACAAAACTTTTCAGTATTTAAATAAATTTATCTACATAAGTCTCTAACTTGACTCATTTTTTCCCGCCGTACGGCTGGAAGTCCTTCAAATCAGCAGGTTGATTTGCGATTCTGTCAAAATTACTGTGGTGAGTAATAGATTATTTGTTATAAATAGTTGAGAAAACATGAAATCTTCACACCGTCAGTTTTTTGACAAAATCTAGGTGTTTTAAATTCCAATTTTTTTAAACTATCTCCTTCTGGAGCGCACAGCCGAAATCTATCTCATGTAATAACAGCTTGTATTTTCAGGCGAATGGCTCGAAAAGTAGTTCGACAAGGGGTTAATATTTTGATATCGTTGGAAAGATGGTAGTTTTCTCTTTAAATTGAAGTCAAATTCATCAAATTCTAGGTTAGGTGATTTTTCGCTCAAACAACCTTAAGTGCATTTCAGTGTTCTGGATTCCAATGGAAATTATTCACCCAATGGAAACTAGCAGGGGCTCAAATGCGGCCCCTGACAACACCATTGGGTATTCAAACAGCTTATTGGTAGATTTTTGGAATCTCCATGACTCAACTTTCCCATTTTTGTGATTTCTTATCACAATTCTGCAAATTACTGGCTCGCCATTAGATATTTCTCCTTATACCTCATTCCCTATGCCTGTCCCATGATTATACATATGGATCCTAAACTTGCCCCCAGTGGGTGTTGCCAAACATTCCGTAAGCACCGAAAAATCAGGACCAAGCAGATAGTAGCGCCCCCTTCTTTCACACTTTAAATTTCTCCTCGCCTCTCAAAACGTCCTCAATACACCTTTTCTGCCTTCGCCGAATCTCCACCACTAATGTCCTATCCTCTATCACTATACCCGACACTTTCTTGTTCGTCTTCTTTTCTACCCACCATACCCATTCATTCTTGAGACAAACAGTTTGAATTATTAAGGGAAGTAAGTTTCACATTATTTTTCAACAGGGAATAATTTTTCTTAGGGAATTAGCCCTTCTTCGTTTCATTTACGACTTGCTTTTGGTAGTTTTAGCGAAAAATCACTTAACCTAGAATTTGGCCTCATTTTAAAGAAAAAACTCCCACCTTTCCAATTATAACGAAATACTAACCCCTTGCCCTTTTTGAGCAATTTGCCTAAAAATATAAGCTGTTTTACATGAGATAGATTTGGCTGTGAACTCCAGAGGGAGAATATTATACAAATTGGGAACTTCTAGCACTTAGATTTCGTCATAAAACTAACGGTACGTAGATTTCATGTTTTCTCAACTATTTATAAAAAATAATCTATTACTCACCGCAGTAATTTTGGCAGAATCGCAAATATACCTGCTGTTTTGGAGGGTTTTCAGCCGAACGGCGCGCCGCGGCGGGAAGAAATGAGTCAAGTTAGAGACTTATGTAGCTTTATTTATAAAATTACTGAGAATTTTGGTCATGTATAACTATATTTTTTCGCCATTAATATTACAATATTTATTTCATACTTATTACAGACGCTGAAATAAAAAACATAACATTTGAATATTGTATCCAGTATGACTAGGGAACTAACTATCTCGCTCAAAACACCTCAACAGATTCCACCCAAATAGATAAAAACTCAGGATAAATAAATCTTTGCAATAAAAAATGGGGGTTGAAACCCAGGCCAGCCCAGTTCCCTCCTCCTTGAATCCACAAGATCGCCACTCACGCACAAACGCAACATCCCCCACCACCACCATCCCAACTCCTTTCCTTTAAGGAGGAGGAGGAGCAGGAGGAGGAGGAGGAGCAGAAGGAGGAGGAGACGACCCCGCACAACATTCCACTCATATTTATACGCGAATGCTTTCCTTCTCCTTATTCTCAAGGTCACCGCGACTCGGCCTCCTCATCTGGGCGCGCGCCTTTGACGACCCCGTACACCCGAGCAGCGTATACCTCAGTCCCTCTGGCTGAGGTACCACCAACACCACAACCACCAACAAAACCTCTCCATCTCCACACAAACGCATACCGTATTTCCCGGCCGACAGGACGCACTGCGATTTTACGGGTTAGGTTTGAGAAGAAAATAATAATGTACTTTATTTCTCTGAATGGTTATTGACCACTTATAATACATTGGTTAATTAATGGATAATTATATATGGATTGGCTAATTATTGGTTAATTTGATCTACTATAACTAAAGCTTTTTTTTCTATGTATTATGTAGTGTTCTCCAGAATTTCAACACGAATATATTTTTTAAACTCGTCAAATCTGCAATATACATTCGAAATTTAAAGCTACGATATATGTAATTGTTAATTTCATGCTTTATACTATTCATTTTAAATATTTTTATTTTCACTTATTATATTTTTTAAACAAAATTTTAGCATGGTTTTCCATTTTGTTTTGTTTTTCTGATGTTGATTTTGTTACTAAGAGGAAGAGTTTGTTTTTGTGTAACACATTATCGCAGTGAGAAAGTTAATCCTTTCAGGTGAGATAGTTTAAAATATAATATGCCTAAAATTGAGGAAATAGCTACAATGTAAGTGATGTGAGAGAAAAATTTCACATTTCAGAAAGAGCTACATAAGCATGAGATCACGTTTGTAATAAAAAACAATGAGTTTGTGATGATTGCAGTTTAGAGGATAAGCACCACAAGGTACTAACACCGAATATAAAATAAGGGGTAGATTTACGTACATAAAATGACACAATTCAAACTATCTTGTTTGAAAATAGCTCCTCGGTTGATCTTAAGAGTCTAATTTATGTTCTGCTTTATCATAAACGAATAGGAGGAATTTAATTCAATTCAAGATGTTTATTGCTATTGTCTTGCAATAGAATAAGATCAGTTGCTGTCTATATGTCATCCATTTGTGCTACTGAAAAAGAGCTACCGTTTGAAACAGCCTGAGGAGCTCCTATTTTATCATTAAATAAAGTTTATAGCTGCAACGGAGAGGAAGTTACCATTATATGGCAGCAAAGACAATACCTCACATTTCTCAACCGAATTCGGTCATAATATCGGCATAAATAGAGGTTACCAAGGAATTTTCCCGACCTAGATAACATTATGACATCCAAGTAGAGAAAATATTACGCTAATGACCTGGATCCTTGGTTAAAATACAGGAGAGTCCTCTGGTCAAGTTTGACAAACAACCCAGGCTTCTGTATTACTTTGGTGGGTGCGAGATCTTTCTGAGAAACCACAGACAGCAAAGGGAAAGAAATTGGTCCTCAAATCGGAGTTTTATTAGCGCTACCCTCAGCGGTCAAACCGGCCTCAAGGTTGAGGATCGATTTTTCAC
The DNA here is from genome assembly GCA_963573305.1 of Pyrrhosoma nymphula. Classification (NCBI taxonomy): domain Eukaryota; kingdom Metazoa; phylum Arthropoda; class Insecta; order Odonata; family Coenagrionidae; genus Pyrrhosoma; species Pyrrhosoma nymphula. Next base: position 98,750,856 of record OY754339.1, read on the forward strand.
AAGTTATAATTTTATTTTCACGAATTATATCGGAAAGATATGTAAATGACAGGAACGAAATTTCATTATTGTTTCCAAGCCCGCGCGAACTAGGATAGGAATCGCTATTACACCGTCGATTAAAAATTAGGGCGAACCAAGTAGGTTCTACGCCGATAAAATTTCTGACAACTCCAAACCCATATTTACGAAACTCAACATTCTAAGGTAGATAAGATCATATGACACAAGATTAAGGAGATATACTGCGGAAGAGACAAGTTTAGAACATCGTTTTTCCGAGAACGATGAAAAACCATAATCGCTGCGATTGAGACTTAATATTTAGGGTTTTCCTAAATATCGTAGTACATAATTAGTTCATTTGTTATCTATTGCTTCTATATTGGTATGCAAAGTAATAATAACGGCACGGCACGTCTCACATACTTCCTATACACCTATTTCTCATATCTCTATTTTCGTACTCATACTGATGCACTGTTAAGTGGATGTATATGCCGATGATACATGCTATATTACATGGCTTATTCACCGTTGACAGCGGCTTCTTTAAAGCATGACTCCGACTTAAAACCTTCCACCGTTAATGGACCGTAATTTCATACGTCAGCCGGTCCTTCAAGATCCACCAAATAGCCTTTGGAATCATGAATACAAGAAAGTCTACTGGTCTGGAAATTCGGTGCAAATATCAAGAGATTTTAGATCAAATAATATGCATATATTTTTTTTCAAACTTCTGCCAACGTTTCGGGCCTCTATCGATCCATCGTCAGTGCTATAAATAAATGATACATGAGAGTGAAAAATGTTTTACAATCCTTTTTTTTGTTACAAAATGGTTAAAATTTATAATTTGCAGTCAATAAAAAGAAAAAAGAAGTCGATAAATAAATAACATTTGAATTATTGAACAAGGAGGTCTGGAAATTGATCTGAAAAGCCGATAGTTGGTGTATATTTTCCAATAACTCAAACGTTTTTCTTTTCGGAGCTTCTAAGTAACTAATAAATAAAATTAACACTGTCAAAGAGTTTATGGGAGTCATATCCTTAGGGTATTTCGCAGTAGCCACGTCGATGACTCGCCGCCCTGCCAAACCAATGGTCGAACGTTCGAATTCCGCCGGTGGCACGGACGTCGTGATTACTTTTACGATTAAGATCTTTGATCCGACGGTTCGACATATCCTTAGTAATTGGATCACCTTACACCCGAGTCTAACCCGCGCAACTATGCATGGATTTATCGCACCCCATTACACGTCGGCTCGACTACCTGCATCACCCACCCCGTCTCTCCTCCCTTTCTAGCAAAGCCGACAGCGAACGTATCTCCCCTTGTTTCTCAAATGAGAGTAGGAGAAGGAAACTTGAACACTTTCACCAACTCGCTGAGTTCTCTCGCGCGCGCACACACACAAATCCTCACCCAGGGCAGTCAGCGGGTACGTTTCGCCAAAGCGGCTTTCGTCGAACGGGACTTCCGCGGTGCGGAGAGAGCACTTCATGCACGTATCTCCTCCACTCTCCCGCCCCCGGCGGCCGCACTAACAACTCCTCCTCCCTTTAACGCGGCTAGTCTCGAGGAATTCACGATATTCAGAGAATGGCAGAGAGTGGGAGTTAAGGGAGAGAGACCTTTTCTGCAAAGGGCGAACGAATGCTTGGCGATCCACATTACGTCCTACGGAGCGGGGCGGATTCAGGCATAAGTGCACCACCACCTTCCAACCGACGACGGCCCAAATGGAAGGAAAAGGAGGCAGGCAGGCAGCATTTTCTGACGTCTTCTCAGGGTCCTTATTCAGTAACGACTCGACATGGTCGAACCTAGGAAAATCCGTGAATGTAACGTCACTTTCCCCCGACAAATTTCAACTTCTAACTAGCCCTATTTGAAATTCTAGAGGCTGTGGAGTCAAAGTTTTATTCAAAATTTCGTCAGTTTTGAGGCTCGGAAATTCCGGGAACATACAGAATAGCCTCCCCCAGCTTAGGCTGCTCGACGTTGGTGGGATATGCATGGAAGAAGATGAGATAAAGATTAGGATGAGATGTTTTTGATTCAGGCGTGGATTGCACAAGTGATTTTATATCGCGAATTTGGTACGATTGAGGGTTTTGGTCGCAGTTCCATATATATTATATATTTTCGGCTTCCCTAAGTTGCCAACTGATTTTGAAAAGAATGTAGCTATGAAGTGGAGGTACGATCCGACGGTGGGAATATTGAGTCTACTGTGGATATATTCATTAGTTTTAAATATACTCGATGGTTTCGGGCTTCACTTTGTGAAAATCCATTCTGAATTTAAAAAAAAAATAGAATGAATTTTTTCAAATTCATATTCATTACTTGCATACTAGGAGGCGTTAGTGATTGTTCGTATGGTTATATTTTGGAGGGTTTGTAATTTTTTCTTAATCTGCGATTTTGATGTCGTGGCCCAGGCTGGGTATCCGTAGCACACAGGAGGGGGTGGATCATGGATTTGTAAGATGGTATATTGGTTTCTATTACAAGGGGACTGTGGTGTTTGATGAGTTGGAAAATGGATACGTACGCGCAGTGGTTTTTTTTTGCCTGGCAATATTGGTATGGGTCTTCCAGGAGAGACATGAGTCTAGATGAACTCCAAGGAATTTGACAGCTCTAATTCGTTTTGAAAGAGGCATGTGTCGTTGGCAGCAAAAGAAAATAAAACATTGGAGGCAAAGGAAGAGTGGTTTTATAAAATAACTAGTAAGATAAAAGCGAGAATCTCCAGGGAGGAAATCTTACGAAGAGCAAGGGAGTATAAAGAAGAATAATGATAACTCATGGTTCAAGTAGAATGGACAAGAATAAATTGTACACATACTGAGACATTTTGTTATCTCAGGAATATAATAATGGAAGGATGTATGGGATGTAGGGGAAGAATTTTCGAAGAAGACCAAGGGATGATTTTTTTCAAGCTATTAATGAGCGGAGAAGAATTAATAAATATAATTGAATGAAACCATTATACGTTTGGAGGATGGCTGCAAGAATCATCAATTAGGACTGACTGCCGCTGATGACGACATTGCAAAGTTTCTCGGAACGAAACGCGCGTTAGTTGATTTATTGGTGGGTGAATAAAAAGGGAGGAATCAGGCGAGATGTTATGGAATATGAACATAATAAGAACTAAGACGATGCAATATTCCACAGATATTTTTTTAAAAGCTTGTCCCTTTCCCCTTCCCCTCCCCCTCGATGCACTGCATAATCATCACCTCAACGAACTTATGGTTTTTTCAAATTTCAAATGAAAACGATATTCTTGTGTAAATAAAACTCCCTCCCTCCCCCTTGAAATATTTCCCTTTCCCCACTCCCTCCCTCCACTTTCCTAACCTCCCTCGCCCACCTTTTCTCTTCTATAAAAACCTTGATTTCCAAATTTATGTACCTGATGACGATGCAGTGCATCGAAATCCGGGTCGAATTAAAACTTTGTATCCGTGGAAAATTGCATCGTCTTAATTCTTATTATTGGGTGAATAAAACCTGAGGTTGTATGAAATTCACAGTGAAAATATCATTCGCCCTGGACTGGGATTCGAGCCCAGATCCTTACGATTTCGCGCCGAGTGCTCTAACCAGTTGAGCTACCCAGGCGTCCTCTCTCACCGTGAATTTCAAGGAGGCTCTTTAAGGATCGAGTCGTCTTCACAGGTGCCGTGAATACAAAGGCGAATGATTTTTTCACTGAGAAATTCACACAATTATGCGACCATTAGCGGGTGACTCCGTTAAAATTGCTGCGCGGCTACTTCCGTGGTTCTTTGAAATAAAACCTGAGGTGTAATTATGCACTTTAGAAGTACAGCGATATAGTGTCAGTACTTTGTTTTACTGCTTGAAAAACAGTCAATTATTCCACTCAACACAGACCCTCGGATATTAAAGAAAATTGGTAATTTTCCACATTATAAACTTTAATGCTACAGGGGTTTTATATTATGACATTCCACCACATCACACCTTAAACGACTCTTTTTATACACAACCTCCATTTTCAACTTCAAAACTTAGAAAGCTACATAGCCTTGCACAGGTCTTAATTATAATGACAAGTACAAGAACTCATACGAATGTGGTGGTGAATTCATTGAAAGACAACGTTCCGAATTGTAATTGTTTACATTTCGGTCCAAATCTTTGGTCGAGTTTAAAATTGTGTGCCATAATGCCCGAATATTTAAAATCTTCAATCAATCCTGAAAATGAGACTGAAGTTTTCGAGGCGTATGACTGACCACCAACATTCTTCCAATTTTGATCCAAACGTTTGGCATATTTGTGATAAGGATGTTCAGTTGGACTGATCACCTGCTGGAAAAATTCGAAAATATAACTTTTTCTCCAACGCATGGCTAGAAACAGTTGAACGAATTAGTTGAAATTGATTTTTAAAGATGTCCTCCTACTCCGAACTGCACCAATCTCCACACTCTTCTACATTCTTAACATAATGTCCTTGATCTTGACCTTCCCACCACTTTATTTCGTGTTAATGTATTGTCTTTCATTTCCATCACACCGTTCCTATCCCAGTAAGAATGGTCAGGGAAGACAATATTTTCCGGGAAAAAAACGGGAAGATTATAATCTCTTTAAGAGGAGTCCATAATGACGCCGAAGGAGAGCTGTGATTGGAGTGGAGAGGGAAGGGTATTGCGCAAGAGACCAAGACGATGAGATAAAAGGCGATCTTGAAGACGATAGGAAAAAAGAAAAAGGAGGGTAAGGGAGTAGAATCTATTGACATCCGAATTAGGAAGGATCGTACTTAAAAGCCATTAAGAGAGGTCAGGATTGTTATGATGTCCTACAAGATAACTGAAATGTATAAAAATACACCAAAAAGCCACCTGAAAAACGGCGGATAACCTGTGAAGTGTCTGTTATAAATAAACTATTATCATCAAATATTTATTTAATCAGGAAATTATGTATTTGTTTCTTCAATTGATGTTATTTACTCCCAGGGGCGGATCCAGGATTTTTCTTTGGGGGGGGCACAAGGGTCTGATGGGCAAACGGTCTTCTCATTTTTGGGATTAAAAAACAACATACAACAATTAATGTACGAAATATACTTTTTATTTTAATATAGAGATTACTAATATGCAAATATTAATTAGTAACATATATAATAACGGCAGTTTTCTATTATGTTTCCTGCTGAAGATGTCCAGTACTTCGTTAACGTTCATTTTTGACACAATGTCTTCCTTCGCACTTGGGCGATGTTTTTTTTCGAGCGCTGACTAGCGAATGACCAATGACCGGCAAATCTGTCTTCTTGACTTATGCTTAAGGCTAAAATGAATGAGGCTCCGTAATTCACTAAACAAAACGAACGTAATTATAACGGGACCGTATTAAAAATCTTGTCCATTATTTATGCGTCTGGGGGGGGCACGTGCCCCCGTGCCCCCCCCCCCCCAAATCCGCCTATGTTTACTCCATTATCCGACGTTAGGCAAATTTATTCGTCTTCCTCAGAGCTTAATAAATGATTCATATATATTTTACTAATTCTTATCGAAATACGTTTTAGTAATGAATGTAATTTTTACTAGTTCTATATTCACATCATCACTAATAATTTGATTAGATTTTACTTTCTTAAATCACAGAAAAAAGATAGCAGCTCATAAATAACAACCTCATAGCATCCAAACAGCAACCAAACAACAAGAAAATTATCCGGACACCAAATATAAGAAGTATGTACCTACTAAAGAACCTTGTAACACATACTCCCATGTATGAATGCATTTTTTGCAGACCTATGCATGTATTATTTGCAAACTGTTGAGTCTATCTTTGTTAACTGTACTATGCTTTAGTGAATTAATAATTTCTTCTAAAAAATTCCCTACACTAGCGAGGAACACTAGCATTCCATGATTTACTCGCTAGAGTGGTAAATCATGAATACACGAACGAGACATTAATTACTAAGACATTAATATACGAACGTCAATTATTGCGAAGTCAATGCTAAATATACAGGAAAGTATAGTTCTGAAAGTAATTTGACGTCACGACTCCACACATCCATTATTGAGCCGTGAAAAAGCAAAATAAGTTTGCGAAACTTCGGCTAATAGAGTAAAATACATCTATTATTTAATCAAAACCAAGAACTGTCATCTCCAGAGAGGTTAAATATTTATTGAAACCTAGAAGTCTGAAAAAAAACTTGACATCTGTAAAATATTATCATTCATCTAAGGACTCGACCAACTGGAACAGAGTTTTAAAATCATGTATTTTTTTAAGCACAATCTGTGAGAAAGAAAAAGCGTGGAAATGTTTGATACTGATGCGCATATCATACGTAAGGGCACGTGTTTATTCAATCGGTAGCCCGAAAATGAAAAAAAAAAAATGACATTCAAGTCCTTGCGCGGCGGGACGAACTTTAAGCACCATTTTTTTCTAACAAAAAAATAAAATAAAATAAAAAAACAAAAACTCTCTCCGCCCGCACGTAAACTTTAAGATCCCCTCCCCCCTCCTGAGGCGAAGGATTGTCGTGGGCGACGTACGCGTGTGCTTGTAGTACGTGTCTACCTACGGTGGCTGCGGTGGACCTCTCCTTTCGCCATTTTTGGATTCGCTCCTCCTCCTCGGAGGAAAGACACGTCCACGCGGGCGGATAGGCACGGCATATCGATGAAAACACCTCGTCCACCGGCGATTCCTCAGCCATATGGTCGCAAAAGGGACGACTTACGGCGTCTCCCCATATCTACAGAGTAATGTCGAAAGACCAACATTCAATTGCGTGAGGGACGCTATGTTGAAGACTCAGAAAAGCACAGAATGTAGGACTGCCCAACATTCAACTTTATTTCCTGTTTTTATGCCACAGAAGTTACGACTTTTCATGTAATATTATCTATACCTCAGCCAGATGTTTGTTTACGCTAGATACAATATACCAACACGTAATATTTATGCAGGAAAAGTGTGAGTATCACAGAGCATAATTTTTGAGAAGCGGATAAATGTAAGCAGCCAGGGGTTTTTTTGTAATCTCACCTTTTTAATGACTCTTTGCGGGAAGGCGGGAGATCCGATTCGATCTCTTAATGATCGACTCACGATCGGCAAGGGTCCGATGGTGGCTCCATTTCACGTTCCTAACGACAGGTGAGATGTAACTAATGAAATGCGGAGCCAAATGAAACGGATCAAGAGTCGAAAGATACGGATCAAGGGTCGAAAGATACGGATCAAGAGTCGAAAGAGCGGATAAATCAAATAAATTGACCGGCAGTTCACAATTTGAGAGCCGAAGATGGTCACGCCATCTAGGTGGTGGAGTTGAACTACTAAAAATGACGTAATTTTCCACGTTTTATGACGTATTCTCACTTGAGTGAGATTACAAAATAACTCCCCAGTAAAGCCTGATTCACAAGATCATTTTTTCCGTCCCTCGGCAGGGTTCACTTTAGGGACGCTTTCCGCGATCGCTCAAATGATAGGGAGAGTGATCACTAAAGCTATCTTTTTGTGATTCACACGATAACTTGCGTCCTCTTTGAGAACATCATTTTTGTACCCGACATTTTCAGTGCAAATCTAGTTTACGATGTACTCTGAATGGCTCAACGACGGAGTCAGGGACGGCTCGAGGGACGGAAAAAAAGGACCGCTCAAATGATGAAAAAAAGTGACAGGAATCCCTATCGCTGCAGCTATCCCTGAAAGTGATGGCGAAAACCTTCATTTTGAGCCATAATTTGAGCTATCACTTGAGCTATCATTGGAGCTATCCCTGAAAAGAGACAGAAAAAATGATCGTGTAAATCAGACTTAAGGAGGGTGAATTATTCCCATAGGCACCGAAGGTTCATTTTCCCTTTAAACTGCAAACGTTATAATGAGCAGTATAAATGGAGCTAAGTTTCAAGCTACATGCTGAAAATTTATTGTCGCTTTCCAGTTAACCCCCACCCATAATAATCGAATTCTTTTCCTCCTTAAGGAGAGTGGACACGGCAACAGAAATGGCGTTTTCAGACCGTGTTTTCATCACCAAGGTTACATGCTTGGGCGAAAAAATAATCCTGTTTACACTACTCCACGCTAAAAAAAGGAGTGATGGTTCAAATTTTAGTTTATTAATCTGATACTAATCACATTGAAGAGAATTAATGGCTAACTCTGATTAAAATAGATCATTTTCAAAATGAGACGGTACCTACTTGGTAGTTTGGGGGGGGAGGTGAATTGAAAACCGACCAACGTATGCGTCATGCAATTACCCTGAATCTATGATATTTGAACTAGGATTATTCCTCGAGAATATAAGTTTCATAGAATGTTTGAGGGTGTGATGATCGGGGAGTATATCGTTCGCCTTTCTGGGCGGGCTGCAGAGTAGAACGCTCAGTATTCCCACCAGTGCCCAGCAGACCGCCCGAATTAACACCACCACCTGCGTAGATCATAGGGCGAATGCGTTTTGCATTTTTTTTTCGTACTACTAATCGCATTTTCCAATAGTGTCCACTACCCTTCTACTCTGCACTATTTGTTTAATACGCCACATTACATCCGAACATAAAATCATCCGTACTGCAAATACCATTTTTACGCGGATGACATATAGATTTACCTTGAAAGCTACCCATATGAACTTGACCATGCCGTTGAATTGATCAATAAAGACATTCAATCCATTTGTGACTGGTTAGCTATTAATCGACTTAAGCTGAACCCAAACAAAACTAAGTCGATAATATTTGACAGTCCTTCCAATCTTCACTTTATCTCTATGAGTGACCTTCCTAAAATAAGAGTACAGAATCTCCTTATTGATTATTCGAATACTGTGAAAAGTCTTGGGAGTTCACTTAAATAATACCTTGAGCTGGCGGGAGCATGTTAAAGCTATATCTAACAATGTGTATAAGACGCTGTACCAATTGAAGAACTTCAGGCATTTGATACCTATTTCACTTCGCCAGAAGTTGGTTCAAACTCTTGCATTCTCACATTTCAATTATTACTCAATTATTTTCAATTAACACAGAACTCTGCACCAAGTTACAGCGTCTTAAAAACTTATTTTTGCGTTTTATCTTTAACATCCGTTACGATGAACATGTCACGCCTTATTATAAAAAAATAAAATGGCTGAAAATGGATACACCCCGAATACCTCTCCCAGTCTCTGGTTTGACAGCGCACTGTTTTCGTGACTGCTTTTTGGTCTGCGCCTAGTGGCCGGGGGAGCGTGCGAGGTCCCGATTTGAACTGGGACGAGTGCTGCATGCCTGGCGTGGAGCCACACAACCTAGTGGTGGCTTGCACGGCACTTCGTAGATGCTGATGTAGATGCATAAATTATTAAACCACTGCGAACTATGTCCATAAATAGTAAAACATATTCGCCTCAATCAATCGCTCTCACAGATTTGCATTAATAAAATTAATCCTAAATTTCACACAAGTAATTGGCCTCATGTGGCTTTCTTTCGAGTTCGTTTACTTAAGGAGCCGTCTGCTGTTTCATTTCCGCTTACATTAGACACTCTCCACTGATCACCACCTTTTATTCATTCTATCTACCTGACCATTTTTACTCAAGATCATGCTAATGCATAACAATAAATGTACGCGACAAATGGTGGTGTATTCAGAGATCAATATTAGGTCTAAATCAAACCCGCTAGGTTACCGTGAGTAAAAACCTACTTGACTCCCTGACCACAGACACTAAAATTGAGGAGAACTGTGTCTTTCCTGAGGCGCACTTCTACTCATTTTCCTTTAGACTACTCCTGGAAGTCAACCATTCGGATAATCTATTTATGATAATACTTTCCACTAAACTTAATTGGCTTCCATATTTAGCATATTTTTTGCTTCCTCTGGACAATAGCACATCCATCATCCTATCGAGGTAGCCATTAAAGAGCGCCGATACGGTCTTTGTTTCGACAACTAGCGGTTGCCTTGGGCACAACTTTCTTCCACACCTCTCCCTATCTCTCGCACTTTAGCAATACGACGAGTGTCTCTCTCTCTCTCTCCAAGACCCACATCTCAACCTCAGCTCTCGGTCCAACCCCGTTGGAAGTATTTACATTCCTTAGATTGTTTTCACAGACTTCAGCAGGCCTCCCGAGTTTCTCCAGTCTTCCGAGTCCTAGATTATGCGAGTCGACCAGTTCCGCGTGCCTACAAAGGCGGATGCAGAGGGAAGGCGTTCGCGTACGTAATGAATCAACCCCCATTGAGGGGTTAAGAGCACCGGAATGCACCGGAAGAAAAAAAACCGGTAGAGTTAATGCGATGTCGATGCGTGCTCGTAATCCGGAAAAAAAAGATGCCGATTCGAATAAAAAAAAGAAAATCCTCGGTAGAGAAGACAAAAACATATTTCAAGAAACGATCGATGACCTCTTATGAATCAAGTTCTTGGAATAGCTGAAGAGAATAGATACTTGATGAAAACTCTGCAAAGTAAAATGTACAAATTTACCGAACAGATTCATCAATAAATATATATTTGGGATTGGAAGAAGCAAGAAATATTTAGTGAACAGAATAGTCCGAAAAGTCAAGGTATTCTAACCGAAAAAAAGTCTCCTATCAGCTACGAAACCACGCATGAAAATAATGGAAAAATTCGTAAAAATGTATGAAGTGAGCATACTGCTATGTGGCAGTGAAACTTGGACAATAGCTGCAATTGTAGAATAAAAAAGCTTAAGAGGCAATGGAAATGTGGTCTTTTGTAAAAATGTTGGAGACGGAGAAAACCACCGACGAAGTCGACCTAAGAAATCCTTTTAGTTAAAACTCAACACCTGCCACACATTCTTGAGTTGGCTTGCAAGGTACTTTGTAGGAAGGTATAGCTCTAAAACCTCTGTGAATTTATGTTGCAACAAAAAAGATAAATACTTAAAATTCGACTAAATTAATAGCATACTGTAGAGCATTAGGGTGAAATTATAACTCCTGACAAGTATTTTCCGGTTTTTGCAAATTCATCGAAAGGCGTAGTTCCATTAACTTGAGAAGGATATATAGCGTAGTGAATGTTGGTGAAAACTCACCCCCTGCCTTACACACTTGAGGTGGTTTAAAGGGTTCTATTCACATGTTGATGCACGAATAATTGGGGATAAACGGTGTTTGATAAAAACTCTCATCAGTAGAAGATAACAATCAATTGAAAACATTCCGAGGAAATACAGTCTCCTGATAATAAGCGAAATGAGCAGGGAATTATAAGAACTGTCGAGGAAAACTAAGGAATGACACATGAAGCAAATTATGAAGATTACCAAAATGAGGAATTATGAAGGAATGAAGCGGTTGGCTGTAAATGGGGATGGAGTGAGGAGATGAAATAAATCAATCATATCTGATTTAAGACTGCAGATAATTCTGACCTTAACACAAGTATCTTCCTTCGCTACATCCAGTTTTTTTCAGCATATTAATTCATTGCATAGAATCAGAAAAAGGAACAAGGTTCTGTATCTTTGCTGCGTGCATTTATTTTAGAAACTAGAATATCAATTTACCGCCGACGCAATTTGATTTCGCGCATGAGTGGGTGGAAGGATATGAATCACCGACAGGAAGTATGCGTTGAAGATACGAGAGTATAATTCATGCTTTAGTTCTCGGATAGTCCGAAAGAAACATTTCATTTTTCCATGGAAGCGTTACTTGCATTAAGCAGATTAAACGGAAAATCGTTATTATTTCCATTTATTAAATTAATTATATGGCTTATTTATTTTGCTCGATATTTTTTATATATTTCATTTACTTATCTTATGCATATATTTTACTTATTTCACTAAGACTTCTTCGTTCACGGATTATCAGCTTATTTTTACAATACATATATATGCATACTTATCACACCATTACATTTCAGGGTAAGCAAAGCCAAAGAATTCAATCCAATATCTGGTGCTTTCTCGGAGAATCTGTTGGATTACGACTTCTCGGGTTCCCAGCCGTGTATGATGGTCCATTGTCTCCAACGTTTCGAGGTCCGACACGCCCCTCGTCATCAGGGAGTCTGATGTCGAGGACCCTGATGCATCCCTGATGACGAGGGCCGTGTCATACATCGATGCTTTGGAGGCAATGGACCATCATACATTGCTTGAAACCCGATAAGCTTTAATCCAAAGAATTTAGTTATTGCCGTTAGTCATAGAAAGCTGGTTCCCTTACAATAATTTTCTCCATAATGTCCTATTCCTGCAAACCACTTTCTCTCCTCTTACACTCATGAAAACCCATGACTTTTGCGGTCTACCCCTTCCTCTCACACCATTCAGTCAACTATAATATTTATGTGTTTCGTTTTTCAAATCTCATACAATTCTCTCCACATCACCAAACACACACTCCTTTCATGTAAGCACACTCCTTTCATATGCATGTCCATTATATCGGAGCAACCAACCCACATTCTTCCGTCACTCTATCTCATTTATCACCCTATCCATCTAAATCCGCGGTTTTGAATTTTTTTTCGGTGGTTTATACTTAAAACGTCCCGGTTTTCGGTAATTATTCAAGAAGATCATGTGAAAGCGCTAAGACGTGCCAAGGTTCAAGGGCATCTCTGCACCATTGGAGACGTAATAGCATGAAACATTTGATGAAGTGACGGCCGATTCCTTGTGGAATTCCATTGTAGGAAAAAGATTAAATGCTTTGCACAATTCCCACTGGAGAAATTTGTTTATTGATTCTTCATGTTTCACTGCACTGCATCATCATCATGACTAAATACAAGTTAACCAATACTGAATATAAAGTCACATGGGGAGGGAGGAGAGAAGAATAAAAGGAGGGTGGGGGTGGAGGGAGACGGCGTTGTATGAAACTTGGGTAGTTCTTTCTTGATCCAGGTTCTTTGTGCCTACTTCTGGCCGAGTCTAGCCGCTGTAGACGAAGAACTTGTTCACACGTTGACATAATTCTGGGTGAGGTTCCGAGATAGACATATACTGTTAAAATGTATATTTATCACATCGATTCTGTATTTCACGGTTAACTTCTTGTATAACTTGGCCTGTACAGCTGTGCTGGCTGATTTGATGAACCACACAATTTATCGGAAACTAATCCAACTATCAACAAATTACGAGCAGATAGTTGTCGGTCATCCCTTACTTGCCGCAGCTGCGGCTACGTACGCGGAGTCCAAAGTTGGGCAACCTCGATGCCGACGCAGTCTACGTTGAAGACTTCTGATTGTGCAGAGGATCTGAAGCGGCAGTTTACGGCAACGCTAAAAAAAAGATGCCTGAAAACGTAGCTTAAAATTGATTTCAGATGGCGATCGACATCCAACGGTGCGGAAACTGACCAAATGAATGAGGGAGACGTCGAAATGGAAAATATTTCATACATATACATACGCACATATTGCGTTGGGTGGCAGACGAAGCAGGGGGAGCAGGGCCGCCGTACAGTCGAGTGCATTTCCAGCCGATGCGTGCATTAGAATGAGCATCGGTCGATCGACTCACGTCCACATCAGAGGAGAGAAAGGGAGAAGAGAAACCGAATAAAATTCAATTTTCAGTGCACGAGCAAGCGGCACTGACTTCAACCACGGGGTTCTGCACCCGGAGCCTTATTCAGGGAGGATATTAGAAATTATCGAACGCCGGTAATATCGAAACTGCGATATCACACACCCGACCAAACTCAACTGCAGTAATCAGGATCCATCGAGTCTGGGATGTCAAAATTTCGTCATCGCCGAGGATCAACAAATCCGAGTCCTTTCTAAACGAAGTTCCTGGAATGAAATGTAAAACTCAATGACGGCGCTGAGTAAGAAAAGATAGACTGCTACAGCTTCTAGAGCCATTCTACAATTTATCAATCATTTTTAGAAAAGCCGCTGCTACAACACTATTAATTTTTTATTACCGTTTATAAGAAACGGTTTAGGGCGTATCTTTGTGAAAGTCTTTCATAGTAGGAAAGTTAGATGAATTTTCATCAGAGTTTTTTTCCACATGTAGTTTTATTTTTCACGACAACGGTTTCGTTACAGAGATACATCTTCAGGTGCATGAAGGTTCACATGAAGATGTTACTCTGTAAAGAAACCATGGTTGTAAAAAATAAAAGTACATGTGGAAAAAGCTGTGCTGAAAATTCATCTAACTTTCCTATTACAGTTTATAATTACTGAAGAATCGTTAATGCTAAAAAGTGTCTAACAGATAATGACAACATTAATTCTTCCTTCGTATATTTAATGACAATAGTAGAAATAGAATGAGACACAAATCCACCGAAACAGATATCACTTATTGTACCATACCTCCACAAATTACTCTCTTGATCCTATCTTCTCTCATGATAGCCGTTTCAAAACTCCCTACCACATATCCTTTGCAATGGTAGGACGTAAATGAAGAAAGAGGAAAGCTCAACAATGACACACCATACCTATCTTGCCAGTGATCACTATGTTAGAGCTTAGGACGTGGGTACTATCTCAGAATAAACACGTCATCACTAGTCCTAATCAATACTAAGATTGGTTAAGTGTAGCCCTCCTATTTCTCCCTCATCTATGCTAACTCCTTTATTCCCCAGGTTTTGTTTATTTCCAAATACACCTTCGTTTGTCCACGCCATCTCCCACATGTTTCTTGCCATGTTTTTGTGCTAATCGTCCGAAAACTGAGGTCATTTGCGATATTGAGGACAGGGAAGTTGGAGATGAGAGGTTTTGTTTGCAGATTACCCGTCGTCGGTACTAGCCAACTCTTAATAAATGGCCACAATGGGACAATTAACATCCGACATATGAAATACTGCACCCCACATAAAAAAACTGCAACCCCCAAACCCAAGAAAAACAAACTGCACTCCTCTCGATCCCCGTAAAAATTCAATTCGTATCACGGTGTTTCTAACATGCTCTGCCCAGCTATGAAAGTTTTATTGAAGTGGGATGACTGAATGATATCAATTGGATATAAAAATAGAAGCTTCTCGTAAAACGGAGTGGGAATTTGAACAAAAGGAAGAAATAACGCGTGCAATATTCCACAAAAATAAAATTTACTTTCGATCCGGGTTTCAATGTTGATGTACATCATCTTCAGGTGACGATGACGTATCATGAATGAAGATGATCCATCAACATTGAAACCAGAGTCGAAAGTGAATTTAATGTTTGCAGAAAGTTGCACGTATTTTTTTTTCATTATGATATGTGTTAGGTATGACTTCCAGCTTCAGCTTCCCCGGATAATTTGCTGATTGGAAAAACTCACGGGTTTTCCACCGGGTAAGGTTCTACACAACCCACAACGTTTCGACAGCTGACTCGCCCATCATCATCAGGGATCCAGGCACCCAAGTAGATCGTCAAGTAATGGATAGACACGGTGGAAAACCCGATACCTTTTCACTCAGTGATATCCGTCAGGGTTTTGTAGACTCAAGGTCTCGGACATCGGGGTGAAGATGCGAAGAATAAGACGGATATCTAACGCTTTGCCGGCTGATATAACATGAGTAAACTCTTCTCGGGCTCTCCACCGGTTTAAACTATTTATCATTGCCGACGTTTCGAGAGACGACTCGTCACTCATTCTCAAGGCAAGAATGTCGCAAATCTTAAATTTCAGCCACATTAAATACTAAAGGCTAGGTCTTTTTTTTCTTAGTAATTTTTTTTACAAAACTTCTCTGGGGTTCAGGAAACTTTTGGGATCGACTAACTAAAGACGCCATTGAGATTTTGATTGAGGATAAAAAATTCAATCGTGATTCCAGATATAACATCAGCAATTTTTGGAATTCAATTTTGAAAAGAATTAATAGTTCGCAAGAGCTATAACTATAAGATCTATAAGGTCTATTCATTTGTAAATTATTTATTCTCTTTGCCGACGTTTAGCATTTGTATATATATACTAAGCCTCCGCTGATTAACGGTCTCCAGAGTCAACAATCGGGTTCCGACCAATCAAAAGGACTTTGCCATAGTATTTAACGTATTAACTCTGGCTGAAATTTAAGATATCTAGATATTATCTCTTTTTGACCTCTTTTTTATTATGCAATATATTTTCTTCTCCTTTTCCTTCTTTCAGGCGATATAGGTCTATTTATTTGTAAATTATTTATTTCTCTTTACCGGCGTTTCGTATTTTAATACATGCTTTTTCAGGGCAACAATGAAAATTATTGGGCGTATTTTACATCAATTGAATATAGTTTCCAATTTTGGTACATAATTATGTTAATAAGTATACATGCATATGGATATTCAAGTTACCTTATAAAGAGAGAGGGTCCCTCCTGAATTAATTGTTTGATGATACCTTTTTGTTGCTATTTATTATTTTCATATGCATATATATATATATATATATATATATATATATATAAACTATGCCACAGGTGGGGCGGAATTAAATATAAACACATAAAAAAAGAACACTCACACTATACGTTGGTATTTCGGTTGCTCTAGAACCTTTCTCAAAGATAGAAGGATACAAATATATATATATATATATATATATATATATATATATATATATATATATATATATATATTATTTATTTTATTTTTTAAACTATGCACCAACATTGTAAACCATATTCAATTGATGCACAATACGCACAATAATGTTCATTGTTGCCCTGAAGAAACATGTATACAAATGCAAAAACGAAGGCAAAGAGAATTTACAAATTAATAGACCTATATCTCCTGAAAAAAGAAGAAAAAAAAATCACGAAATTTAAGATTTGCGACATTCTGACCTTGAAAATGAGTGACGAGTCGCCTCTCGAAACTTCGGCATTTATGAATAGTTTAAAACCGATGGAGGAGAGCCCGAGAAGAGTTTACTCATGCGAAGACATAGAAGGTCGCCAACCTTTTCACTAACGTCCGATGATCCTGCGACGGAAATGAAATAGTCTTTGCGGTCTCTTCTTCCCCTTCTCCTCTTCCTTCTCTTCTTCGAGTAAAACCACACGTCCCGACGACGCACGGGGCCCAGCAGAGGGAAATACTGCGGTGGGCGCTCGCGACGCGATGCTCGACTATTTTTTGTTCGCAAAAAGCGGGGGGTCGGGAGGGGGGGGACACGTGCCACTGCCGTCTCACTGCCCGCGTTTATCTGCAAGATGGAGGAGGGGGCAACCCCCCCCCCGCCTCCCCCCTACACCATCACTTGATCACTTTTCTCACTCCCATCTGCATTTCACGTAAGGCTCTGCAACGCGTCGGAGATAAGAAATGTTCGGTCGCAAAAGCCATGGAGGGAGGGACGGGAGTGAACGAATCATGAGCGAGAAAGATTTTGAGTGGGCTACACCGCAGAACAAATTTCACGCTGATTAGTTTCCCTCGCAGAAAATCGGTTCCTTTAAAATATAACGTGATAGCAATTTTGTACCATTGCAAAAAAATGGTTTTCAAAATTTTACTTCACTTGCTTGGAATTAAAAGGTCATTGCCCAATGCACTTTTCTTATAAAAATTTCTCCTTTTGAAAAAATGAAATGGGAATCGAAATGTTTTTCGAGAGATATCTTCACACAAATTCCCAAAAAGAGCAATTGTATGAGAGCAAAAAACCCATCTCAGTTTTGACGTATTTGCAAATTTATGTTATTTCTGAGGTCAAAATATTTCAAAAGATTATCAGGAAATTTTAATTGGGTCTAAAATTTTCACACACTATTTTAACATCATACACTTATAATGATATTTTTTGAGAGGGGAGTAAAATAATCTTTAACATTCCAACAAAAAATTATTCGTTGCAAAAAATAAACATCAACTCATACATCTTAATTAGAAGTTTGTCTCTATTTGCATACCTATATTTTTAAGTGAACTAATATATTTCAGCATAGCCTTAAAAATTTTGGTTGAATAGCACAGTGTAAAGGGACTTTGTACCCATTTTTGCTAAGTTTTTTAAATAAGGGACTCCTAAATTAAAATATTATTTATTTTCCTAATATTTCGTAACTAATTTCAATTTCCTGAGCTTTAAATTTGTTGAATAATTACTCGAGCCGATGTTTGTACTTATTACATAATCTGTGACATTAGCACAAATGAGAATGTTGCACCAATCAATGATTTACTAGTTTTCCAACACCAAACACTTAATGCTAGTAGTATAAAGATACGTAGGTAAAATCCGTGACAGTTTGCTCGCTGATGTAGACTCGAAAGCAAAAAAATCACGACGGAAAAAAATATAAGCAAGACTTCTTCGAGAAAAATGATAGCAACATAAACAAGCGTTATTAAAATACAGATATCCAAAGAAATCGTCCACGTAATAGAGAGAAAATCGTTGCTATTTTATAAGTAAGAACGCGGTCTTATTTAATGTCCAAGCAGACGTTATTGAGAAGACCCACAGAGCTGAAGCAGTTACGTATTATAAAAATCCATCCATTAATAGAACCGCCTTTGACCTCTTTTGGCGTTTAAAGCACAATTAGTAGACACTCAACTCATCTTCAGATGGAAATAAAATATTACCCTTTGAGTCGACCCGAAACAAGCGTGATCTGAAGTTTTTTTTTGGTAACCACATATTTTGCGTACAACCGCATTTTCTCCAGCAATTCCCGAACCAGTCCTCCTTAAAGTTTTGTTACTTCCTGCTATTACGCAGCAAGGCTGAACAAAACTCGTGGTTTCCATGCGTTTTTTGATTTGTTGGAGTATTAAATCTCGCGGTTACTGGGTCCCATATACACGTTTCTCTGCTTTGTGAAAGTGCAAAGTAACATCTCTTTCGGCCACCCTCAATCCAAGGACCTTAATACCATTCGTTCGATGAATCCCGCCCTCTTCTTAATGCAGTGACTCACTTATGTTTCAAATTTCATTCTCAAAATGCATCGGAAGTTTTGATACTTCCCTTGTACGTAACATCATCCGCTAAGCCTATATATCTAACCAATTTTGAGGATGCCAGGACTAGCCACGGTATTTAACTTTACGGAGTCACTCGCAAATGCACATTCATCAGAGGATAAATCATTCGTCTTGACCGGGATTCGAACCTGGATCCCTCGATTTCGCGCCGAGTGCTTTAACCAGTTAAGTTACCGAGGCGTTCTTCTCCCCTGTGGATTATTTGGTGGCTATATAGGAGGAACAAGGTGTTCAGGACTGCTAGACATATGATGTCATTAAACAGTTACAAGTGTGCATATATCTAATCCTACATTATATATCTACTCCTTCAATTGCTAAATTGTGGTTTTGTTTTGATTTATTTCGCTAGGTAGCACATTCGTGTTCAATTATTTTATTTATTTATGAAATTTGAGCCGCAATTTGAAATAATCCTGAACTGAAAGAATAAGCTTTCGTGGTTGTTTCTTGGCATACCTATAACCCCATCAAAAGAGAGTATCTTAAACTATTCTCTTATAAAAGTTGCATATCTTAAATTGTTTCGATAGAATCAGCAATTTGCTTAAGTAAGCATATGAGGGCACAGGACTTTAAAAGTCGGCTCGGTGGAAAAAACTTTTCAAAAGAACTCAACAGGAGGAAGAGGAAAATTAAACTTTCGAGGAGATTTGAGAGGTAGAGTTACGCCCACCAACCACCTGGCGTCCTTTGTTTGTTTGTTTGCGTCGGAACACGTGTGGGAGAGGGGTAGGTGGGGGGGGGGAGAGAGAACAAATGAAGGACGGAAAGCGTGCTGGCACGTTCTTCCCTCCTATCCTTCACAGGTGGTGTGTAGGCACCAATGGTTATGGCGGAACGCCCCACCAATGCGATTGAAAAAGCAACAACAAAGGCATCCGAAAACGACGTCACGCACGGGTCATCTCCTCTGCTGGGCGACGCGAAAATTACCGATTTGAATTATTAAATAGGTCACGGAGTTCTAAATTATGCAACACGCTAATGCTCTGAACGAAAATAGCTGAAAAATTGTCATGCGTTGCTGTTAACTTGCAATAATACTCGGGGTAATCTCAAGTTGGTTTTTTTTAACCACATCCAATATGGAGACTCAAATAACAATGATCCATTTTTTGATCAATCCTAGAAACCTTTAAAAGTAACTGTTACCATGACCATGATAATATACAAAAGTGTAATAAGAACAACGTATACGGCATTAGATGATATTTTGGTATGAGTAGATATATAACCACTGTTAAGTGACTGAGTGGGATCAGTGCTGACTGGGGCGAGATGAAATGGAGTAAAATTAAAAAGAAATAAATTATATACAGCAAGTATAAAATGCGTAAACATTCAATGTTTTAATTCACTATAAAATCCACAGATTCAGGCTCAGGCATTCTCCAAATATATGCAATGAGCAGCTTTTTACGCATACTTCCCCATTACTTTCTGAAAAATTTTCGTAAAAAAACGTTGATCTTTCTCATACCACCACCAATTTTGCTAGTTTTGATTTGATTGCTATTGCCAAGTATTGTATGTACATTTTTGTTGTTATTATTTTCATGCTAATGCTTTTTTTACCCTCCTTTTTCTTTCATCTCCTTTTTGTAATTTTTTTAATGTAAACATTTCTTTAAAATAAAATTTAATGTTCTTTATCTAAAATCGACAACAATACCATACGTAAAAAAACTACTACACCTGATGATGCCATAAATTGGTGAAACGCGTAGTGTTTGAAAATAATAAAAAGTGTTGAAAAGTACAAAATTTTATTGAAAAGAGTTTTAATTCACCATGGAAAATAATTAAATCCAAAATGCACCAATGATATGATGCGTAGCCGAGCGCACGGTGGTAAGACATGTCACCGAGATGAGGATTTCACGACAAAGAAATCAATTGCTCGGACCAAGGCTCAAACCCAGATCTCCCTCCGTGGCGTAATTTATTTGAATGGGAATTGGGAAGATCAGGGTTCGAACTCCGAGCGAGTAAAAAGATTTTTCCAGTCACAATGGAATTCCTTGCTTGGGCGTTATGGCACAAAAATGTTTGGTAGGGAAGTAAAATATAAAGAGAAGATCTCGTTAGAAATATTCCATCAAACGAAATACGTCAACACCATATTCAGACTTTCTTAAAAGAGTAGGTTTATTAAATGAGACGAAATGTGGAAAGGAACTTGATTGAAAACGATACTTTTCTCTGAGCTGCATAGTGACTTGTTCAATGCCTAGGTAGACCGCACAGCAGGTTAATTTAAATATTTCGTATTGTCTTTCTTTGTCACGATTTCAAAAACTATTGCACTCATAATGACCTTGAGTACGCTCCCACCCTCATCAACACCCTAACCAAGGCGGGAAAAACAGTCTCAGAGCTAAAAATATTAGCAACGTTTACACCAACAACGTAAAGAGTAACTAAAATACTCGAACTTATTCTTTCACCTTTATGATATTAAAAAGAAGTCCTTGTACGAAGGAATGTGATTTGAATAATAAATATATAGAAAGCCAAACCAATGTTTTGTGAAAGAAGTAAAATAGAAAAAGTCACCATCACACTGTGATGGTAATATCTGCATCAAGTGGAAGAGCTTCGCTAAACATCGTTTTCTCCTTAAGTATTTGAACTGCTGTTATACCAGCTCAAGGACTTCCGTCACAGTTAATTCACTCCATAAACTGGCTCACCATTAACCTTCCAAATGCCACCAAAGTTCCATTTTCTTCTATTCCACTCAATTTTACTGCTGGTGTATTCTCGGATTAACTTCCTTATAATATAAGCCTCCATTCATGTTTTAGAACGGAATACTCCCATACCCCCCCCCCCCTCCTTTTGCTGCTATAAGTCGGTAAAAACTTCATTTGATAGAATGCCCCCAGCGTTGGTCTAGCTCACTATACAGTTCTCGCCTCTTGCGTCATTGGTGACCCGACTTCGAGTTAACAGGGAATCTGAAAAGCGATCATTTCCTCATAATTAACTCATTCGGTCGACCCTGCTGTCGTTCATCAAGTCCAGTCGATATGAAAACATTTCCTTTCCCCATACTTCGACCTCCAAGGTCATGGATCAGCGCAGGCAAGTAGATGCATACGCGGTTCCATGCTCCAGATAACCCAGTCGCTCAGACACTTCCGTCCCCCAGCAGAATACCAACCCAAAAACACCGAGGAAGAGATACGCCGCAGGGACACCGTCCCTTAAATGAGCCGAATGATTGAACTATGAGATCGCACCGCCACCTCACCTGACACGCGCTTAAGGTACTTAGTTTGAGCGAGATAGTTCCCTAGTCATAATGGAGACCATATTCGAATTTTATATTTTAATTTTAGCGTCTATAAGAACGGTGATGTAAGTATTATAATATTAATGGTGCAAAAATATAATTATATATGACCAAAATTCTCAGTAATTAAATAAATAAATCTGCCTAAGTCTCTAACAGGACTCATTCTTTCACGCCGTATGGCTAACAAACCTTCAAATCAGCAGGGTTTTTTTTCGATTCTGTAAACATTACTGCGGTGAGTTTAGATATATTTTTATAAATAGCTGACAAAACATTTTAATTGATTTTTAAAAACATACTTGAGAAAACATACAAACAAAACACCGTTATTTTTTCGACGAAATCGATGTGCTATAAATTGCTAATTTTTTTTCAATATTATCCCTCAGGAGCGCACAGCCGTAATCTATCTCATGTATAAGAAAGCTTGAATTTCCAGGCAAATTGCTCGGAAAGTAGTTGATAATATTCTGATATCATTGGAAATATGAGAGTTTTTTCTTTAAAATGAGGTAAAATTCATCAAATTCCAGGTGGAGTGATTTTTCGTTCAAACTACCTTAAGGTGGTCGGATAGATTTTTACTTACGTATAGATTTGCGTGAAACTCCGAATACGTGTCCTTAATAGTAATATCAATGTTGATAAAGAGATATAAAGCTGTTCAGATAAAAGCGAAAAAAATCACGTTACCAGGATTTGGTTTCTTGTAAATTCAATGCTACTTTAATACCTATTTTCCTATATCTACATCCTATATACGGAAGTACCTATATCCTTATGGTAAATGACATACATATATTTCGAAAAAAAAAAAACGATTATAAATACACAGATTTTCTCCTAAGCGTAGAATAATACGACTCATATTATTAAAATGGCTTCTAACAAACGCTAAAGTATCACGTCGAGCTAAAAAAAAGTATTTAGGTATAGTTTTTAGTTACGCTATAAGTTTATAGTTACGCTTTTATTTCGTATTCCGTGACAAACATCCAAGTCATGAAAATGCTTTGATTAAGGCGAAATTTTTAAAATATAACTCTCGCAATATGCGTGATGAAACAGATGCACTTAAGTTAAATTTAGTGCAAGAATCTTTTACAACTTACATGTAAAGTTATTAAAATATGCACTCAATGACTCACGATTACCGCTCCAGCCACATTAACGGTTTCCACGGCACAACTTTCTCCCGACCCTTTCAAACGAGATTTTTATGGGAAAACGCCATAAGTTACGCCCACTTCTTAGTAAGGCATTGGTATGATTACAACTAAAAATACCTATTTCCATTTGTGAAGTTGCTGGGGAATACGACGACAACGTGTGCCAATCGCATCATTGAGTGGTGTTAGTGAGGTGATTTGGGGAATGGAGAAAGAGTGGAGGGAAACCTAGCTTGGGCAATTACATACTCACAACAAAAGTCACAACGGAGTCCTCACTTAAGCGTTCCGTTCAACGAAAGGAGTGTTACCATTGGAGTTATCTCCATGCGTCACCCAGATAGGGTACAAGATGCAGAAAAATATATCCGCCACTTCCGGTATTAGAACCCGATCTCACCGGATTGGAAGCCAGGACTTGAGCCACCCCACCTCATAAATCCGATTGTGAAATAGAGATAAAGATATTTTTATAAGCGAGCTTTTATTTAGAGAACTCTACGAAAGTTAAAAGCGAGAGCAACTACCAGGTAATACAAATTTGATATCCCAAAATAAAAAAAAAACACGGAAAAAACTAATTTTTTATGAAGTACCCTTCTAAACGTCCTAAGATATCCTTTACTAAGCTACTATTAGCTCGCTCCGTATACGGATAACAGCCATATGAAGATTCAATGAGAGCACCTAAAGGAGATTAATCTTAAATACATTGAATTCTATCCTTGGGAAACGTACCTAGTTAATAATCGTCTCCAAATAAATCCAAGAAAATTGAATTCTCTCAAAAGTATTTGCCCTTCAGCTTCCGCTGAACATTTCATCATGTCACATGAGAATATAACTCAAGTATACACTACAAGGTAAGAAAATAACTTCTAAATAAGTACAAATAACATTAAAATTATATACAAGGAATAGGAAAAAATCGATGGACCGAAATGTTAATCAAAACCGACATAACTCCCTGAATGATATATATATATATATATATATATATATATATATATATATATATATATATATATATATATATATTTTCAATCGACGAAGTTCACACGTGGTGAAAATATACCCAATAAGGAGTCACAGGCGTGACAAGTAAAAACATAGTGACACAAACAAAAGAAACTCACACGAATGGTTGTTTAATTTTCGACAGCAATCAACTGTCTTCTTCCGAACTGGAGAGAGTACTCTCTCCAGTTCGGAAGAAGACAGTTGATTGCTGTCGAAAATTAAACAACCATTCGTGTGAGTTTCTTTTGTTTGTGTCACTATGTTTTTACTTGTCACGCCTGTGACTCCTTATTGGGTATATATATATATATATATATATATATATGCTAGCAACAAGGCGTTGAGGTTGGGGAAGGATAGGAAAGTAAATCAGTGGACACTCACAGGCAGATGATCAATGACGACACCGGTGTCCACTGCTTAGGGGTAGCTTTCGGGCTAAGGACCCTTCTTCATCTGGAGGAGTGAATCCAGTAGTGAATCTCCTCCAGATGAAGAAGGGTCCTTAGCCCGAAAGCTACCCCTAAGCAGTGGACACCGGTGTCGTCATTGATCATCTGCCTGTGAGTGTCCACTGATTTACTTTCCTATCCTTCCCCAACCTCAACGCCTTGTTGCTAGCATATACTTTTATATTTATTTCCTTTCCTTTTATATTTATATATATATATATATATCAGTGAAGGAAATTAAAAGTATTCTCCGAGCTTCTCGTCTAGTCTTTCGAATTCTCTCCAATATGCTCAATCTTAGTGGCCAGGAGTCCCAAACACTGAATCTCTACAAAAGTAGACAAGGCAAACGGAGAGTAGGAGTTAAAGTTGTTGTGCTTAATGCTTAAGGCTACTGCCGTAATTTTTAAAGGTTCCAGTTCTAAACTAGGACTATTCATTCTAAACCATTAAGGGGACGCAGTGATCGGAAATATTCAGATTGTTTTCGAATATTTTGAGTATCACAAAAAATTTGACAATGATCCTCTATATAAAGGTTTGACTGTGTACCTAATAGAAAAATATTGGAACATCCTGCTAATGCGTATAACAGAGGTATTCCAAAGTTCCAAGAATTACAATTTCCATGCAAATAGAATAATCGATCCTTGCGAATAAAAAGAAAAAATGCACAAGGAAGTCTTTTATTTTGATTAACTAAAGCAGAATATTGTGTGGTTCAGACAACGCTCACGTTACCTGATGTACATGGCCTTGGTCATACACATCTGCCCGAAGGATAAATAACATCATATATTATTTAAGACAAAAGAATTTTTAGCATAGGTATGAGAAAGAAATTTGATTTGACGAATGAAGATAATGCATCTGTCTTTATTTTTTTGATAGGAAACCACGAATCTCATCCGCCCAAGATACGTATTTCCCATAAAAAATTAAACAATTGGCAAACAACTGACAACAGTATCTAAACCTCAAGTGATAATGACGAGATTGCGCTAAAAATTCCACTTAAGACGCACACAGAGCCAGAAGCGTATTCAGATTTGCACGGGCCTGATTAGATCAAAACTTTACGAGTAGGAATTTCCTTTTTTACCGATGCAGTTTGAAGTCCGAAGAAAGAATGAAAAAATCGAAAACAAACTAAGAAGCAGGAGCTATTAGAACATGGACCTGCAAAAAAATAACGGCAGATCGCTTGATCGGAATTCAAAGGTTGAAAATGCCAATAGATTGAAGAAGGCTTACGAATGAATAAGAATACATTCAAACGCTAGGTACATTTGTTTCGAAGAAAAACGGGCCAGCTTGACGGACCGGCGTGATTTTCGCTTATGCATACGCAATTTGAATGAGTAAAAGTATTGCAACGAGTAAACGTGCGAGGAATGATAGTTAATTATTATTTTCTTGCCACCTCGAAAAACCATTGAAACTTTTGAAAGAGTACTTATGCTTTTCCTGCATAAAATATTTTATGTTCTTCTGATGGTGCCATTCAAATACTCACGCGAATGACTAAGAAAGAGTAAAATGAACTGAAGAAAGAGATGGACGGGAGGTTGATTCCCTTTATCCCCACCTTATCTACAACAAGTGCATATATTGGTGCACATCTGAGCCGGGTGTGTAATAAAAGAGCTGAGGATTGGATCAGACCGGTGGATAGACTGCTTCCTCGACCGTCCATGGCGGAAATTTTTCATCAGTCCACCGATCCCTAATTAGTGTCAATAGTAGAGCATTGTGTTACAAGTATCTTCAGAGCTCCATCCGTGAGGCTGGACGCTGATCGAATGCCCCTTTTCCGTCTTTCTTTCGAAGGAGTATCCAAAAATATTTCTCTCTTCCCTTCCACCCAACATTCCACTCTTTTACTACCGGTCTTAAGCACCGATTCGTGCGGGACAGTCTTCAGCCACACTAAGGAATGAATGAGCAATGTGAAAAATTCAAGTAAAATATCATTAGACCTCTGACCTCTCTAAACAGAGAAGTCTTCTGGAGTAAAATCCATTGAATACGTTACATTCTTGTTGATAACACCTTGCAAATGCTTTCACAGTTTATTTCGTTTCGGATTTGCAGGAGAAAAGGAATTAATGCCATAGAGAGTGGTTTGGGTAACTCCCCAGCACCTTTAACCCCGGTAGTGATACGTTCACAATAAATGAAATCAACAAAGGTCACCGAAAACGAAGCAAATGCAACCAGGAACTTTTTCTCAAGCGGTCGATGTGAAACCTGCCGCTTCGAATTCTAAAACTTCCCGCGAAGTTCTAAAAAAAAAAAAAAAAAAAAAAAAAAAAAATATTGTCCCCAAACCCCGATCTGCAAACACTATGAAAAATATAATGCCACTCTTGACCGCATCAATGTAGAAATCAAGATGAAAAGGTTCACTGGGTAGCAATGCCTAATGAACTGACCTTATTGGTACATTTCGATCAAAAAGATACGCGAGGATAAATTACGATACGATATTTAAATCAACAATTTAATGCTCGAATGTTTACGGCTACAATATTCGTAGGTTTCAAAAGGCATAAGACTTGAGTGACGAGTGCGATTCAGACGGAGGAATTTGCACAACATACCTTCTTAACTTGGTGCAGCAAAAGATTTACTCCATGGCGGTCAGCAATGAAGATAATACTGCAACGGATGTGTTCGATAAGTGTTAACCCTGAGTGGGATGGTCCTTCACAGAGGAACGATACACGCGAAGATTCCGGGTTCAAAACCCGGAGATGTCACCTTTCCAGTAGGGCACTACTCCAGATGAGCTCCCAGCGGCGGACGCACCGCGCTGCGGAGGTAAGAACGGTGGAGATTCACAAGTACATCCAATGGGAAACAGATGATTCAAGAAAGTCACCGGTAAGCACGAGCGCGCAAGGTATAGAAGGGTTTTGTGACGAAGAAGGGAATTTTGTCAACGAGTCGGGGATGCAGACGATCTCTTCTTGAAATGTTAAGCACGAGGGAGCGTGGGACAAGGACGGCAACAGCTGGGTGGGTCGGTTGAGGACTCGAAGGGGCGTCGCCTTGGTTACCTCCGTCTTTGACCGCAAAGACTTTCCGCCGCCCCCGGATTGTTGGGGGATGGTTGCGAGGGACTCGGGGAGAGATGAGACCGCGGCGGGGCCCTCTCTCTCTGAGGGGAGACAAAAGACGGTCCACCGGGTGGAGCGACTCTCCAAACTTCAGTACCAGAATCGAATAGTCTCCCGGCACATGAGAGAGACTCCAAACTCTTCCTCGATATCCCAAAGCGGCACAGCTGGAGTGGTTGTGGGCCCACCACAGAGATAAACAACACACGATCGAACCTCCCCTATCCTTCACGGGACCAACGCTGAGTAAAACACGCGTGTTCGGATCACAATACAGGATTTCTTCCGTCCCGACGCTTCGCAGAACACATCCACACCTCACACAACGTATAAAAAAAGCGGGGCAAGCCGGCACAACTCAAAAACTCACAGCATGCATAGGGGAGCACAGAACAATTATTAAAAACGAGATTTTTTTTTAATTGGACGGGGAAAAAAACAAGGAGGATCTCGTTAGACTTGATTTAGCTGTTACTTCCGTCAAGCGTAATTATTCCGTCGCGCCTTTTGGACGGGAGCGATAAGGACGTGCGTCGAGGAAACACGCGTCAGGCGTGTATTCATTCGTTAAGGACGGAGCCCCCTCTGGGTCGACACACGTTCGGACTCACCACACATACACGCGACCTCTTCGGACGACGGACTTGGACTGAAGACGGGTTCCGTCGTTGCACGACTATCTCACGAGCCGGGAGATGTCTCTGCGGTGTCGGCGGCGACGGTGCTGCGATCTATCTCCCGCTCCACGATTTACCCCGCCCGCTCTACCCGTGTGGTGTGGGAGGCATTTGCGGTGTGGAGGGGCAAGAGCGGGGGGGGGAGGGGAGGAGGAGAGGGGTGGGAAGAGGTTTTCGCTGAAGTGGAGGGAAAGCGGGCCTTGCCGAGGGGTATGCGATATTGTCAATTTATCGATGTTTGTGCATCGAAAGAATCGCAGAAGAAATATCGATACCCGTAACCTATTGAAATAGCTATCTGCACTACCCGAACTATCCAATTATTATTATATTCCCAAACAGGGCTTGAGCTGGGATCAGGAAAACAGAATTCTCCAATCTTTCAGAGTACTTGAACCAGTGGTTCTCAACCGGTTTGCCGCAAGCCTCTGCCAAGTGTGCCGCACCGCTCATAAAAAAATCATAAAAGATCTATAGTAATTATAAATCAAATTGTTCAACTAATAGATACTTTTAAACTTTGTTAATTTTTTTAAATGATGAATGTTTAAAATCAGTAGCTTTAAAACTGCTGACAATAAAATATAACAAATCACAGTTTTGTACACTGGTGTGCCCGTCTGCATTTCCAAACACTTCACTACCTTGGTGTCAAAACGGTTGATGACGACTGACTTAAACCATACAATCACATGATTTTTCATCACTAAATTCTCTCTTATCTGGTATCTGGTACTCGAATTTCTTTTCGAGTACTAATAATACGGGTTTTGCCGAGGAGTTTTGTTATACGATATTGTGAATGTATCGATGTTTTCGCATCGAAATAAACAAATAAAAAATATCGATACTCGTAACCTATTGAAATAGCTATCTGCACTACCCGAACTATCCAATTATTATTATATTCCCAAACAGGGCTTGAGCTGGGATCAGGAAAACAGAATTCTCCAACCTTTCAGAGTACTTGAACCAGTGGTTCTCAACCGGTTTGCCGCAAGCCTCTGCCAAGTGTGCCGCACCGCTCATAAAAAAATCATAAAAGATCTATAGTAATTATAAATCAAATTGTTCAACTAATAGATACTTTTAAACTTTGTTAATTTTTTTAAATGATGAATGTTTAAAATCAGTAGCTTTAAAACTGCTGACAATAAAATATAACAAATCACAGTTTTGTACACTGGTGTGCCCGTCTGCATTTCCAAACACTTCACTACCTTGGTGTCAAAACGGTTGATGACGACTGACTTAAACCATACAATCACATGATTTTTCATCACTAAATTCTCTCTTATCTGGTATCTGGTACTCGAATTTCTTTTCGAGTACTAATAATACGGGTTTTGCCGAGGAGTTTTGTTATACGATATTGTGAATGTATCGATGTTTTCGCATCGAAATAAACAAATAAAAAATATCGATACTCGTAACCTATTGAAATAGCTATCTGCACTACCCGAACTATCCAATTATTATTATATTCCCAAACAGGGCTTGAGCTGGGATCAGGAAAACAGAATTCTCCAACCTTTCAGAGTACTTGAACCAGTGGTTCTCAACCGGTTTGCCGCAAGCCTCTGCCAAGTGTGCCGCACCGCTCATAAAAAAATCATAAAAGATCTATAGTAATTATAAATCAAATTGTTCAACTAATAGATACTTTTAAACTTTGTTAATTTTTTTAAATGATGAATGTTTAAAATCAGTAGCTTTAAAACTGCTGACAATAAAATATAACAAATCACAGTTTTGTACACTGGTGTGCCCGTCTGCATTTCCAAACACTTCACTACCTTGGTGTCAAAACGGTTGATGACGACTGACTTAAACCATACAATCACATGATTTTTCATCACTAAATTCTCTCTTATCTGGTATCTGGTACTCGAATTTCTTTTCGAGTACTAATAATACGGGTTTTGCCGAGGAGTTTTGTTATACGATATTGTGAATGTATCGATGTTTTCGCATCGAAATAAACAAATAAAAAATATCGATACTCGTAACCTATTGAAATACTGATCTGTGCTAGCCAAACTTTCAAATTGAATACCGAACTGGGCCTGAGCTGGGATCAGCAAAATCGAATTCCCCAGCCTTTCAGAGTAATATAATCAACTATACAATCAAATGATTTTTCCATCACTAAATTCTCTCTAATGGATGCAGATAATTATTTTAAAGAAAAATAATAGTTTTTTTACAAGCTAATTCTTCCATCTGGAACTCGAATTCGTTTTCGAGTACTAAAAATGCAATAAATTGGACTTAAAAGGAATACCTAGTCCCATAATATTATGAAGATGTTATCTAAACAAAGGCATTTAAACACAAAAGGGCCGTTATTATTAATCAATAGGCCAGAGTAACCATATCTATATACTTTAAAAATGCTAAAAAAGTTAAATATTTTTAGGCAAATTTTTCGAAAAGTAGTTTGGCAATGGGTTAGTATTTTGGTATCCAAATTACATGGTTTGACGAGGTAAAGTCAGAAATAAAAAATAAAAGTCGGCTATTCTTCTCCATCATTTCGTAATATAATGCAATCCATCATCTATTAACCCATTAACCCTCTCGCTGCGAATCCCGTCAATTGACGTGATTTTAAAAACTCCCGAAGAATGCGGCCGACGTCAATTGGCGTATTTCAAGTTGCAGTATACAACATTTTGCTACGAATTTTTATTAAAAATTATATTTAAAGTACCTACCTCCTATATATTGTTTTATTTTACTATAGAATTATTTTTTTTGCTATTTATCAGTAGGTATAAGGTATAATGTACTCAATATTTTCGAGCATGGAGGCATAGTGGTTGCAGGCATGATAGTTTTCCTTTTAAAAATCTTGAAATGCGCCGTTACGCTCAACATACTACGAAAGTGGTGGAATATAAGACTCAGCAGTGAGAGTACTAAAAATAATACAGGAAGGTCAGCCAACAATGACAACAACACACAACACCAGTACAACATTCCATGGTACAAATTTCAGCAAATAATAATTATTTTCAAAACCTTAGAAACCAATACCTACCTTGTCTTAGTTGTTTGACCTTCCTGTTTTTTTTTAATTTTATAGCCCTGGAATATATTACATTCCGAAACGTTGGAGAAGAATGGCCGATTTTGATTTTTTATTTCTGACCTTACCTCGTCAAAACATTTAAATTGGATAATTAGAGGTCTAAATGAAGACTGCATTTTGATATCATTGGAAGTATGAGTTTCTTCTTTAAAATTTCGCCTGACTTAACAGTATCACTAGCTTCTTCGCCAGAATAGTAAAACACAGGGTTGCAGACTGCCGCAACATGCCTACTTGTTCAATCCTATCTTCTCTGTCAATCCCTGATCTCTCCCATCAAAGAATTAAAACCGACTAAAAATTTATTTACAATATTCTAAACTCACACATTGATTGTCCTGAATTGCTTTGCTCCATAAACTTCAGAGTCCCTTGTCGATCCACACGTACGCATTCCTTACTCCATATGTGCCTATCCCCAGACTATCCCTTGTCAAGCGCTCACTTCACTACCGTCTCTCCTCCCTACTGAATTCTTTGCCTAATAATATAGATCCATTTTTTTCTCTCTTAGGACTCATTTCTCAATCTCGCCATGTCCCATTTTCCCATGAATAAATAATACCACTCCCATTTTCCTCCCTTCCTACCTACGTTTTATTTGTATTTTTTATTATTTTCACCGCATACCAATTGTTTTCATTGATTGTTATTGTTTTTATTTAAAGTCTGTTACTGTGTCACTTTAAATTGGCAGAAATGCAGTATGTGAGCAATTAAAAAAATAAATAAATAAAATGAGGTCAAATTAATCAAATTCTAGATGAAGTGATACCTCCTCAAAACTACATTTGAAATCCAAGAAACTACCCTAAAAGATAAAGTAAATCATCGAAAGATTAACAAAAAAAATTATCCAGAAGAGTGATCTTCCTCCCATAGTAGCCCGGTATCGAATCAAAAAAGTATCGATGCTGGCATCGTATCAGTAAAATCCGAACCACCCTTCGCTGTGCCGCCTCGGGAAGTCAAGAAGTGTCGGCGCGCGGTCGCTCGCGAAGGAAGCAGGATCGGCAAGAGGAGAGGAGTGAAGAGTAGTCGGCTGCCGTCTTGAAGTGAAGGGGAAAGTGAGGAATTACATCCCGCCTCCGCCGGTCGGCCGGCTCAAGAGGGAAAGAAAAAGGACGGAGAGGGAGGGATGAGGGGGGGGGGGAAAGAGAGGACGGTCGTGGTGCGCATGCGCCAGACTCGCCACTTCCGTCCCTCCCGTTGCATTGCATTATGCATCGCTCACTCGCGCAAACACCACTCCATCATCGCGATGCTTCTTTTTCTTCTTCTCCCGCCAACCATTTCCCCCCTTTTCGTCACCCCCGCAGGTACGAGCCCAAATACGAGAAACCCACACCTCCACAACCCACCACCATCCCCTCTGCCTTCCCTGGTGACTGACCACCCCCTCAACAACTCACCCCTGTGCGTTGTGCCAAGGGGGGAGGGGTGGGCAAAAGCGCTGTGCTTCTGTTTCGCTCACACCCGTCGCGATGGGCTTCCAAGCACAGACCTGCTACTGACGTCCTCTCCTCGGGCACAGTGGCTTATCGCCGAGACATTCTCGACCTATTGAATCCACTCATCAGGTGCTGCGATAGGGAATAAGTGACGATGGAGCAGTCAGGAAAAGGCTCGAATCACTGGGAGAGACTCAATTCATTTTCTGTTCAATTCTCAGGATACCGGGACTACTTTTTTTGTAGCTACGTTGTTAACCTTTACGGAGTCACCCGAAAGTGCACCTAAAATCGCGATATTCCACAGAGGAATAATCATTCGCCTTGACCGGGATTCGAACCCTCACTCCCTTCCTCGGGATCCCTCGAATTCGCGCCGAGTGCTTTAACCAGTTAAGGTTGTTTGAGCGAGATAGTTCCCTAGTCATAATGGAGACCATATTAGAATTTTATTTTTAATTTCAGTGTCTGTAAGAAGTATGAAGTAAATGCTGTAACATTAATGGCGCAAAAATATAGTTATATACGACACAAAGTCTCAGTAATTAAATGAATATATCTACTTAAGGTGGTTTGAGCGAGATAGTTCCCTAGTCATAATAGAGACCATGTTATAATTTTATTTTTTGACATCAGCGTCTGTAAGAAGAGTGAAATAAATTATGTAATATTAATGGCGTAAATATATAATTAAAATTCTCAGTAATTAAATAAATAAAGCTGCATAAGTCTCTAACTTGACTCATTTTTTCCCGCCCGCGCCGTACGGCTGAAACAGCTTCAAAACAGCAGGTTTTTTTTTACCGATTCTGTAAAAAATACTGTGGTGAGTAATAGATTATTTTTTATTAATAGTTGATAAAACATGCAATCTACACACCGTTAGTTTTTTGACGAAATCTAGGTGCTATAAGTTCCTATTTTTTATATTCTCCCTCTGGAGCGCACAGCCATAATCTATCCCCTGTAAAACATCTTACGTTTTTAGACAAATTGCTCTAAAAGTAGTTCGGCAAGGGGTTGATATTTTGACATCATTGGAAATATGAGTTGTTTCTTTAAAATGAGGCCAAATTCATCAAATTCTAGGTGAAGTGATTTTCCGCTCAAGCTACCTTAAGTCATTTTTTCACGCCGTATGGCTAAAAAATCCTTCAAAACAGCAGATTTTTTGTGATTCTGTAAAGATTACTGCGGTGAGTAATTGAAAATTTTTAATAAATAGATAAGAAAACATACAAACTACACACCGTTAGTTTTTTGACGAAATCTAGGTGTTTTAAATTCCTAATTTTTTAAATATTCTCCCTCTGGAGCACACAGCCGTAATCTATCCCATTCAAAACAGCTTGCATTTTCAAGCAAATTGCTCAGGAAGTAGTTCGGTAAGGGGTTAGTCATATGATATCATTGAAAATATGGGAGTTTTTTCCTTAAAAAGAGGACAAATTCATCAAATTCTAGATAAAGTGATTTTTCGCTCAAACTATCTTAAGCTACCGAGGCGTCCTTTTCCCCTGTGGATTCCTCTGTGGATTTCCCCTGTGGATCGAAGGATCTGAGTTCAAATCCCTGTCCATGCGAATAATTTTCTGTTCTTCGTGATAACGATTTACCTGGGGACTTAGGTAAAACGGGGATTGATTGATGGAGATCATTCCCCTCCCTCCCTTAAGGCCTAAGCGTTTCTTTCCGACAAGTCAGAGGAGAACAAAACTGAATGAAAATTGAGTAATTAAATGGATATTTTTCACGGACGAACTTGAAGAAAATTTCAGTTGCCCTATGATTTTACCACTCATTGATCATTTTATCCTCGTACGGAAAAATATATTTTCGTTATTCGAACGAAAACCTATTTGCTGGCTCAATATTTGTCTTGAGAACAAAACTATTTGTCACTGAGCGAAATGATTTTAATCTTCCTGACAAAATGACGATTGCTGGCTTGTATTTGTAGAAGCGACAAATACTTCTGCGAAGCGAACCTTCGCCTTGCTATCGTTACAAAATAATTTATATTTCAATCATTACTCATCGCCATTCGAGGTTATTTATAGAGTTTCCGAGCACATTGCTGGACATTGAAGGCGATTAGGATTTTAAGAATTTGTGGACAGCGATATCATTCGGTAAGATTTGGGCGCTTTCTAGGAGTGCGTCAAATGTATTTATTCATCGGTTTTTTGAGTAGCCTGATGAGTACCTGGATACCTGGACGATTACATGAGTACTCGGATGAATACATTAATACCTAGACGAGTTCCTAGATTAGTTCCTCAAGAGAAGCTAATTCCTGGATTATTACGCCGAATTTGCCATTATAGGTTACTCCAGGTTGAACACACTGGGCTCTCCAGCCGTCCACTATGTTCTACGGAATGTAAACCTAATATTCGCTTCCTGCTACCTTATTTCAGGCGAGTAACCCCGAGGGAGTGGTGCAATCTTGGGTCTAGGATGTTTGTTTACGAGCGTCCAGTCCTCGATTTGGTCGAGGTGGTCGAATGACCACCCCGAATACTCGGACATTCATCTGCTTCCTTCAAGTCTCTGAGTGCTCGGGGTACTGACGTAGAGATAAATCCCGCGAGATTCAAGACTACACTAGTAGTCGAATGAGAATAGACTGTATTCATCCAGACTCGTGTATTCATCGAGGTACTCGGTTATTCACCGGTGTATTCAATCCAGGCATTCGTATTCAGTGGTATTCACCCAGGTATTCAAGTCTTCACCGCGGCACTCGAGTAGTCTACCACGCATTCGTCTACGTATTAATGTATTCATCCGAGTACTAGAAGAGTGGGAGAAAAGAGATGTCTACTGAAAACCTTAAAAAGGAGACGGGACAACTTAGTAGGCCACATCTTAAGACACGACGTCGTGATGAAGACAATCGTCGAGGGAAAAGTGAACAGGAAGAATGGAAAAGGCAGGCCTCGCATGAGATATATGGAGCAAGTTGTGAAGGATGTAAATGAGAGGAGTTACGTCAATATGAAGAGGTTGGCAGATACAAGAATTGAATGGATGGCTGCGTTAAACCAATCCTAGGATTGTTGACCGATGATGATGACTAATGTAATTGTCCAGGTATCCAGGTATTCATTCGGGTACTCAAATACCGATGAATAAATACATTTGGCGCGCTTTCTTTTATTTTTCCTGTAATACTAACATTCAGTGAAAGAGAAACGCCAAAATTGCGTTTTAAATAATATTTTTTGAAGAAACATATGCATCTTAAGAGAGCGTATGAGCATGACTCACGCTCTTTGATGATTCACATATCGGTTCAAAAAAATGCTATAAGAACGTTTTAATTTGTTTTAGTAATATTGTTTACTGAAGTGCTTCATTCAGTCTGTTCCAAGCCAAGCTGTTCTAACGGCAACTTTTTCTGCTCTCACTATATTGACAAAATAGTTATGCTATAGTAGCGTAGGGCTGGTAACCTTAACAAGTTTTTTTCTCCGTGTTCATGTTTCAGGAAAAACACGAAGAGTTTTGAATCACTTACCCAGTAGCTAATGGCTCAATAAAGTCGCCAATTTTCAAAAATTATACCCCATGAAAAATGCGTATGTATGCTTACGCTACCGATTTCACTAATTACGGGTACCTTCCATTCGCTCTAGTGCGCTAATCACTTCGTAACGCAACAGCGCACTTTCCTTCCATTCGTTTAACAGACCCTGAGAAATAGATAGCGCACTTCAAAACAGATAGGAAGCAAAGTTGATGTGCGCTAAACAACAAAAGAACGTCGATTATGGCTTTCGTGATTGTTGTCATGTTAGTTGATTTTCAGTAAAGGCGGAAAACAT
Source organism: Pyrrhosoma nymphula (assembly GCA_963573305.1). Lineage (NCBI taxonomy): Eukaryota > Metazoa > Arthropoda > Insecta > Odonata > Coenagrionidae > Pyrrhosoma > Pyrrhosoma nymphula. The sequence goes on from OY754339.1 coordinate 98,787,982, forward strand.
GCATACCTATTGAAAATTTTATAATTAATTAGCGACAAAAAGCTAACGTTTTTAAATACTTATTTTGAACGAATTCAACAAATTTACACAAAGGATTCGGCCGTGACTTCTGTTCAAACACAGAATGCCATCTACCGATAGGTTGCAAAACATTTAGCCAGCGCACATCGTTCCACTCAACGTCGCTCGTGTGCGCTAAAGTGCGCCGATGTGCTCTAACTTCAACACCTTGAATGGAAAACCCCCTTCATCAATGTGTATCCTACAAGTTGATTTGAAAGTTTTAAAACAGTCCCTGGCGTAACTTCTTCATCAACGCATCATATCTCGGATCATGTCCTAAAATGTCACCTTTCACAGCAATCTGTCTGCCAAACATTACCAACACTCTCTTTCTCGTGCTTCAAATACCACTTCTCCAATGTCGCCTTGGATTCTTATCCTCTTCCTGTCCTCCCAAGCCATTCTACCCTACACCACCCTCTCCAATATGCCTTCACTTCTCAACACATCTCCTCATCCATTTTTGCTGTCTTCTCCCCACCGATAAGCGTCTTTTCTCTAAGAACGTCTCCAACTATTCCTCTCTTTTGAGATTAGAGATAATCTTATCATCTCTTATCTCCTCCACACTCACACCCTAAAAACGTTCAGTCGATGCACATCCTGCAAGGATCAGGCAAGGTTCAAGTTTCAGACCAATACAATGACACTCAATTTTTAATTTATCTCTTGCATATCTTCGCTCAGCCTTCCTGACCATTTTTATCTCTTCGCAGATACCTTAGATTATGCAATTCTACTGATGGACTTACTGCTAAGTCTGATCCAATTAAAAATTACGTGAGCTTCCGATCTCAAATTTATTCCTTTTTACGTATTTCTGGAGGATATTATTGTCTATGCCTTCCTTAGACTTGTTCTCATCGCCCACCTAAGGATGTCATGCTTTTTATTTGAAAGTGAATTAGAGGTGTACAGTGCCAAAACGTTGTAAGTATAATTGAAGCCTAAAGGCCTGGTTACACGGTACATTAGAATGTACAAGAAAATGTGTGAATGTCTGAATGTCAGAATGAACTCGAAAATTCACCGTGTAACCACACGAAAATGTACGATTGTATGAATGTCTGAACAGAAAATAGAACCGGTTCTTATTTCGTTCAGACAATCGTACAAGTTGACCTCATTACAGAGACACCTGGTGGCAGACGACGCAAATGACACATTTACATTTTCACAAGCCAATTGACAAGTAAATGTGTCGTATCCATGGTAAAAAAATTGGTTTACATATCGCGTCTACGGTTTAAAATGAGGAAAAACAAACGAAAACGCACAATGCGCATCTAAAAATGTACGAAAATCTGTCCGAAAAAATGTACCGTGTAGCCACCTAATCATTGAACTTGTCCATGAGAATGTACAAGAATCTGTACATGAAACCATTCACAAAAATGTACAGAAACTTGTACATTCTCATGTACTGTGTCACCAGGCCTTAACACAAGTGGTCCAGCCCGTGGACGGTTCAGTCTGCTGACCTGCGCAGTGGTATAATTTGCATGAATATATCTTGGTGACATCTTAATTGAAGAGATAGAGATACCATCCAAGGTTAAAGAATGCATTATTGGTGGAATTTACAATCGTTGCTCTCTTTCAGAAAAATCAGCCAGTTTTCAGAATGGTGTATGAATTCCACTTATTATACAGAATATGAGTTGAAGACTAACAACAAAAATGAAAACCAGACCAATTGTTCTCTTGTTTGTTTCATAACCGTGCTTCTTTCAAACTTCATCTCTTAACTTTCTCATCAATGACTCCAGACTCCTTTCCGATACCTAAACCCTTGATGCTGGGAAATACTCAATGAATCTGTTTCCCGGGTAATTGCCAATGTTAGGCCAATTCCTTAACTTCCTTCGCGCTTTTTCAAAACTTCCTTTTGACAAATTGAACGATCATGGCCGCATTACCTACTCCCAACCAGGCTATGGAATTTCTCGGTCGTCAATTGCTTCGAACACTCGCAAAGACAATCCTATACTCAGTGAAAAGTCTGATACTTGAAAGTATTTCTTGTGCCAAAATTTCCCCCCCTCGAAACCTCGAGACTCGAAAATCCACGGAGACTCAGAAACCGCAGGAGACTGTCGCGTCTCGCAAAGTGCCCGAGCGAAGAGCTAAGTGCATCGATCTGCCCCGGTCAGCGCGATCGCTCCGGTCATCGCGGTTTCTACAGAAGCACTCTTTTTATACTGTCCGCGCTGGTGCTGACATCTTTTTCCACGTTCGAGTCGACCTGCGGATATTCCCACCAATCCAACGTGTGATAACATTTCCCCTCTTCACCCCACTCCTCCACTGGCCAGCTGTTTCCCCTCCTGCGCTGGCAAAGTGTACCGCCATCATAGCAGCTCTCTTTGCAATTGACCGCGCCGATGAAAGGACGTGACGGCTTGGTTCCACTTGTGATCGTCTTGCAAAGACAAGGCTAACGGTATTTAGCCTACGGGCTTGTGTTATACTGTAATAATTGTAAATATATAAATACTGTTATTGACGTTATTTCAAACTAGCTAAGGTTGTTTTCAATGTTTTTTCTCTCGTTACGCCCACCAAAAATCAGTCAATTCGTTCGCGACGTCAAGTTTCACGGGCTTGCGTTGCATTCTTTTTGAAGATTATTAATAAAAAACTAGAAACAATAAGGATTCCAATACGCCACTTCAATGAGGTTCGCCCGATATCACTGCAACATTTTCTGATAATTATTTTCCTATTCCAACTCTCTGTTCAATTTCCGAATCAAACTTATTATGCTGGCGACACAGCCGTAGGATTACGCGAAGACGTCTGCATAGGTGGACAATACTTATTGGCTGTTGAGGTGCTTGCGTAGTTGTTTTTCACGGGAAAGGTGGTACTGACCGATGGATATTATGACGATATTTATGATGGGATATATCAACTTGCATCTTTGGGCTTTTTGGTGAGTTCCGGCCAACATTTGATATTTTACTCAAAATTTCAATGAATATTTATGAAATGTCTCTAATGAATATAATAAAAAAATCAGTTTTGTTGCTTAATTAGACAGTAATAGAAGACACAATTGCTTTTACACCAAAATTGGTGGGCTAGCACATCCGAGTCGCGAGAAGCAATGCGCGGAAACTTTCGACAACGTCCAAATAGGTCGCGCCGCCCTGGGCCTCAACTGGAACTGACTCCTCGTACATATGCGGTGAGAACTATGGGTAATATTTGCATAGTAAAAGGATAGCCTATCGAAAGAGACCACAATCAATACAATCGTATTTATAGCCAAGAAGTTATAGGGTTTCAATGCATCACCCTGCAAATGTTACATCTCCATTCCTTTTCCGATATTCCATTAACTGTTTTTAAAAGTGTTTCCACGTAAAAACTCCAAAGAGAAAAATAAATGTTTTCTCGGTATAAAAACTTTTTTCATATTGATAACGCTCACGTATACTAACTGTCAGTCTTAATGAAATACGTAAAAAAATCCGATCTCTCAGTTAACATCAAGTAAAAAAAATGGCTACCTCATCTTGCGGTTAACGTTACCCAGACATTATAAAACCGGGAATAAGTAAGTCACCATTATTTAAAGCACTCGTGTAGGAGCTGCTAGGGAATATTCGAATACTTGCAAAGACATTCCTATCATCAGTGAAAAGTCTGATATTTGAATGTATTTATTTTGGAAGATTATTTATAAATATTATAAACCATAACGATCCCAATACGCTTCCACTAGGTTGGTCGGATATTACTGCATCATTTCTGAGAATCATTTTCCTATTATAACTCTCTGTTCAATTTCCAAAAAAACATATTGTGCCGGGGACACACGTAGGATTACGTGAATGCGTCTGCGTAGGTAGGAAATATTTAGCGGCCATCGTAGTGTTTGCGCCGTTGTTTTTCACGGACAAAATGGTGCTGACCGATGGATATTTTGACGAGATTTACGATGAGATACATCAACGAGGTCACACCCAGTGTTAAGATCATTAAAAATATTTCAGATCGTAAGAGTATTTCATCGGCATACTGCGTGCGTAGAACGGATTAATTTGATGTTAATGTAAGAGATTCAACAACGAAGAGATCAGCAAAAAACTCATCTTTTGTCCCACAGCATTCACGACCACAGCTTGAGAAGATCAAGAGACTCATCCACCAAAACTAACTCTCACAGCACCTTCCGTTCATTTTCTCATTTTCATAGAGCAGCGCAGCATTAAAATTCTAAAAATAAAAAAAAACTAGATATGGTAATTTCGATATCTGCGCGATCGTCTTTGACAGGGAGAAATCTCTGCTGCGACTGATCCGTTAATTTATCGCTCTGCTCTCAGATGGCGGGTCAAAAAATGAGAAAAACGTTCGCATCCCCTTAAGAAATCTCGTTTCGTCGCGCTGCACGTCTATATGCAAGCGGAGAAATGAAAAAGAAATGTTCCGTTTCCGATTGTCTTTCTCGTTTCCGGCGGAACGCGTTCACCTTCGCGACCGACCAGCCGTCCGGAAATCCTCTTTTTCAGGGAAGACGAAGTGTGTGTGACGTGGGAGAGGTCGGCGTCTTGTCTCGTCTTTCACGTTGATGAGTGGTCTTGTACCACCCCCCTTCGTGACCCAATTTTCTCATCTCTCACCGTTTCCCCCCGGGGGGGGGGGAGGTGGAAAAGGAGTTTGTAGGGGGCTGTGCTCACGCCATTGAGCTACGAACCCCACTGCATCGGATCACCTGCCAATTTATTATAAGCGAGATCTTCAACGTAGTGTGATTTGGCGTCGATGTTGCCCATATTTCAACTTTCGACGCAGTCTGCGCTGCCAGAGCTTCGGCTGAGTGGGAAGACGAAGGATGGCTTCCTTCCAGTCATTTGTCGATCACGTGATTCTTTCCTGCGAAATCGTGGGGCACATTAAGGTAGTTTGAGCGAAAAATCAATTCACCTAGAATTTGATGAATTTGGCCTCATTTTAAAGAAAAAGCTCTCATCTTTCCAATGCTATCAAAATATCAAAATGTCCAATGCTATCAAATACCCCTTGCCAAACTACTTTTCGAGTAATTTGCCTACAAATATAAGCTGTTTTACTTGGAATAGATTATGGCTGTGCGCTCCAGAGGGAGAATATTGAAAAAATTAGGAACTTATAGGACCTAGATTTCGTCAAAAAACTAACGGTGTGTAGATTGTATGTGTTCTCAACTATTTATAAAAAATAATCTATTACTCACCGCAGTAATTTTTACCGAATCGCAAAACAAACCTGCTGTTTTGAAGGGTTTTCAGCCGTACGGCGGGAAAAAATGAGTCAAGTTATACACTTATGTAGCTTTATTTATTTAAATACTGAGAATTTTAGTCATATACATATACATACTACCCCGCAAGCCGCCTCAATAGGCGTGTGGCGGGGGGTGTTAGGACACCAGCCGATATATAACGATGTCTGTGCGCCATTAATATTACAATATTTATTTCATACATCTTACAGCCGATGAAATAAAAAAAATAATTTTAATATGGTCTAAATTATGACTATGGAACTGTCTCGCTCAAACTACCTTAAGACTGTTGTCAACCAATGAAATTTTGCGGAAATTTGTCTCCAAAAGTATTCCCATTGGAGGAGAAAGTTATTTTTTTTAAATTTTGGATTATCATCGCCGTTTCTGTGACAATTAGGATGTCAGACATAGAGATATATATCTTATGGGCCTTCTCTGTCTTCGTCTTTTTGAAACAAATGTCACCGTAGTGGTGGTGGTAATTGTTTTAAGCATATCATTATTATGAAATATTTTATATTTTTATATTAATATTACCTGTTTTGCCAGAAAAGTTGATTGAATTACTATGAATTAAAATTTGTGTGTATAGTTTTAAGAAGACCATTATTATGAAATTCATTTTTATTATTTGATAAATATTAACTATTTTGGCAGAAAACTACCAAGAATTATATCATGTTCCCATTAGCCCTGCTGTAATTAATCACCCTAAATGTCTAATTAATAAATATGCTATAGTTTCTCGCCGCAATCCCTTTCGCCAATATTCCACGTAAATATCAATTTTCCTGCAAAAACTCCACAATGCATCAACAGAAATAATTCGAAGTCCTAACACGTCACGCTTAATGAGCCTTCTTCTTTTTTCATTCGGGGCGGCCGGTGCTATGGAAACGGAGTCTTTGAGTGACCCTCAACGCTGAGGAAAAGCGAAACGAAGCGGAATGCATGATAACAGGGCTTTACGCAGATGTTCGGAAAAAGTGGAAAAATGCCAAAAATAATAGACTTGCATCTCTCATTTTTGCATATTTTACTCGCCTTTTAAAGAATTGAGAAAATGGAATGGACAAATCATGCCCTGAAGATGAAAAGTTATTCCTAATAGAGGCGATTTCCACCGTAATTAGGAATATATATAATATTGATATCCCACAGTATTTTCAGTACATTTATAGCTCGAAATAGGCATATACTGTACTTGAATTTGATTTTCATATGGGTGTGTATCTTCATTTACATGCTATCCTTCGTGACGTAGTCATGATTTGTAGCAAGAGGTGTTCTACGGGCATCATCAATGATAAATAGTGGATTAGGTAACGATTCGTTTCTATTTCGTGGTATAGAGTGTTCCACATTTGGTTGACAGCACATGCGCCTTATGGAGAGCGCTGTTGCCAAACTTACACTCCGTGTGACCGCCTGTAGGGTCACGTAGGCAACCATTTCCAGCACCGCGGTAAATTTAAGTAGTTGAAATAAGAGAATGACGACCTTATGAAGATATGCGCAGGAAAAAAATCTCCATAAGTGCCAATATTGTCAACGAAATTTGGATTTATGGTAAGATATCCTTAGCACTAGAATATGTTACCATATATTAGAAATAGCCAACAAAACATTATCCTGTGCCCTAGCTCAGCATGTTTACTTCAGCAAGCATACATTAAAATTTGATAAATCTGGTATCCTAGATTATGAAACCCGTATAAAAAAGAGACAAATTAAAGAAATGATCCATGAACTCCACTACGTGTAATAGAAAAAACAGATGTATATAAGCCCGGCAAAGCTTAGAGCTGCTTAATAAATCAAACAGTTCTGGTTCACAAAGATTGATCACCAATGTAGCTACATTGTGTGTGATGCTAATTTGTTATGAAGTGAATGAGTAAATGTGGTATAATTTCTATGAACATGTAGAGGTCTCTGTAACACCAACTTGAGTGTAACTGTCAAGAAGACTATATACATGTTTATATATATAGTATTCCTGCTTACTGTTTACGAAATGTATTTAGTAACAAGGAAGATAAGAACATATAGCAGTTAAGGTGTAGATTTAAAAAAATACTTTTGAGGTAATATTGATGGTAGAACTATATATTTTACTTGCATTGGTATTGCGTAGGTAAATGAAATAATTTCTCGCTTGGTACATCCCACACTTGATTATTTATACCAACCACGGTTTATATCATTTGCTTTTTTATTTATACCTACCAATGTATTGTTCAAAGTGAAAATGACAGCGTATTTCAATGCCATAAAAAAACGTGGAATGTACAAAGAGAAGAATTTTTTCATGTGTTGCGTTTCCACAAAATTAAGCCTGGAACTGTAACTTCCAGGTATTGGTGGTTAATCCTCTTGTTTGATGACCTTCTCTATCGCGATTTTAGTCTTGGAGGTGGACGTTATTTAGTTCCGAAACGTCGGCAGGGAATAGCTTTTGAGAATTGCTGACCTACTCTCAAAAATATATTATTGTTGAATATCCGAGGCTGAGATGCATAACACTAAATAATGTGAAGGGCTCTATTAGAGTCATGAACGGTGGACGGGAAAAAATGTTTTGCACCGACCTGTCTGAGAGTGCAAGTCTATTTTGTCGCTTTGTGTGCAGCAGGTAATATTATGTACATAACTTGGCTAAAAATATATACTATTTGTCAATCTGAAACTCCTATGCTCTGGCCTTTCGAGAAACCTTAGCTTTGAAAGTAATCTCGGAGGCTCGCGTGTCTATAAACGAACAACGCCGTCCTGAGAACAATGAGAAATATATCTCACTTTACGAGGAAATGATATCTTCTGTAAATTACTCCACCATAGGGCGTGAGGTGATAGGTGGAAATACAGCATACTTAAGAGCCACTTTGGGGAGTCTAGTGGGTAGAGTGCTTGGAAACTGATCGAAGGGTCCCGGGTTCAAATCCTTTGGACGCCTCCAAACAAAAAATGTCCTCGGAGAGCGAGGTGGCCCAGGGAAAGGAACTGGCCCCCCCAACCTGAATGTGTGAAATTCACACGCCTGTGGCTTATTGCTAGACCGGGGTGAGCTCTACCCTCAACTATCCAAACCAACCTTTGGGTTGAATCACTGAGTGAGTGAAGAACCACTTTGTACGCTTCCTCATCTTTCAACGAACATAATAACCATTGTAATGCCTGTTGCTCACGGTAAAGTTTTCCACAAAAGAGTTTTATAAAAATTTTTATTGAAAGTTTTTGAATCGTACGTAAAACGTACTTGCTTGCTCACGGAAAAACTATTCATAAAACCGCAATGTCCTGCCATCTATGAGACGCTTTGCGAACACGTGAAGTGATAAATGCACTCTCTTTTGAATGACTGTTAAGTTAAAAACTATATGTATTGTTTATTTACTTACTTTCTGATCACACTCAACGGTGCTACTGCTCTAACGCATTCTTCTAACAACAAGAAGGATACTGCCTCAACGTTCCATGAACTTCCAGCCATGTTTGTTTACGTTTTCCTTGTTTGGCGTCCCATGGATACGAGATTATTATCAACGCGATCAGCGGAACGTCTCATTGGTTGTTGCATAAAACGGTTTTATGGAAATAGAACCTGTCCTATTCCATAAAACATTTTATAAAACTTGGTTTTATAAAACGGTTTTATCGTTAGCAAGCTCATATTTTTTTAAATTAGTCGATTTTATAAAACGTTTTACCGAAAATTTTACCGTGAGCAACAGGCATAAGAATAATCGATTGACAATGTTGAGCTACCTTTTAAAAAAATACCAAGGAAATATCCATGCTGAGAAAAACCCACTTTGTGATTGTGAGCGCATAAATATGCCACAGTGTGGTTAAACACACGTAGTGCCAACGGAATAAAGTTTGTGGAAATAACAAAGATGGTTTTCAACGACATGGATATCCATAATTTCCACGATGTCAGGCCTGATATAATTAGTTTTAAATACCTATATACAATATGGAGTACTAGCTGAGTAGTACTTCGTAAATATCATCACAGATCAAAGAACAGATTTAGGCGTATTGTTGCCATGAATCTGGGAAGTGATTCTCAATGAAATTTGTGAGAAATATTTAAAATAAATAAAAACCTGATCTAAACGCTGCACTTCAACGGCTAGCATTCATTTTTCTTCTCCGCCATTTAATTGGCCCAGTTCTTTTAATACTTAACAACGTTCCCTATATTACATATGAACAACTAAATCAAACTTTCTCACTCCGTTTTGTTCTAAAATTGGACTTGAACTTTTGTGGTGTTGAATGGGCGAAACATAAGGGTTTAAAGTATTTTTTCTACATAACGTTAATTCCTTTTTCACGAAAAACTGTTTGTAAGAAGCGAAAACTCCCGGAAATCGAATAAATATAAGAATGTGGGAAGCTTACCATCTTATTGCTCAAGCCGTCAGCAACATACTGCTAAAATTGGAGTAAAAATGCGGTAGTTCAATAGAAATAGCATTTCAGTCTGCTCCTATGGCTTGTGAAAAATGTCCATTAAAAATATATATTAATTTTCCAAGCTGCATATCTTGCGCCTAAATTTTGTTTTGCAATAGCTTAGTCATGTCATCAGTGAAAGAAGAATTAGAAAATAAAGAAAAATAAAATGTTTTTTTTAAAGTTGCGTGGTTTTATTAAATATCCACACATTTGTGAAACAAACATTTTGCTGCCATCTCAACATTCAGGATCAAATGTGACTGGAAAATAAAACCGTGGGGCGTAATAAACATATTAGCTAATCTGCAAAGTAGCTAAATAATAAATGAACATTTGAGCAAAATTATCAGATAGATTGAATATAACTTCTACATGACTTGTACTTTAATTCAAATGGTTTAAGTAGCAACATTTCAGTATGCTTACATGGAATGCTCCAATGTTTTCCCCTCTACATCAGACACACTTCAATGTTTCTGCTTCAGTTTTCACTCAATTATCAATTAATTTTTACATGAATTTCATGATGATGAATAAAAAAATTCTTTTTATGTTCCCTTTCAAAAGTCAACATAAAATGTCTTCATCATTCATATAAAAAATTCTAACATTCAATTTCAAAATTTCAAACATATTGAAAATGTAACAATTTATATAACATGTGCATATGAATCCTTTTATGCACGCCTTACGGTTAAATTTTCAGTAACATTTGGTCCTGAATATTGAGATGGCAGCAAAATATTTGATTCATTTGTGTTTGTATATTTAATGAAACCATAGAACTTAGAATGTTTTTAAAACTTTTTTATTTTTTTTTATTTTTAAGTTTTTTAAGTGTAGACCTCAGGTCAAAACTTATGAAACATTGTACTGCCATCAACGCCGAATATATCTGCCAAATTTGAACATAATCGGATGAATAAAAGTTGGCAAAACTTCTATAGGCATATTCAACCCAAACAAACAGAAACTCAAGTAAAATAAAATCATGTAAAAAGGTAGTATTTAAGTATTTCTTTTGACTCGCACAGTCGTGATGGTATCTCCCCAATCCCGAATAAAATGGCTGTTCCCTTCCTCCCCCTTTTCCGCATATTCGGTGCCCTCCATCACATCCCCATTCAGAATACCGCTTCCCCAAATTGAATCACTCCATCAACCGAATCCATTACCTCTTAATTTTCCAATGCAATATATCATGCGCAACCATCTCCAGGGCTCATTCGTTTGTTTTTTCTCTCTCTCTACCTCCACCCATCACCGCCCCCTCGTCTCCAATGTTTCCACTCAATTCTCTTCCCTTGCGACCAAATTATTTTTTGTTTCTATCCCATTCCTTTGGAGAAAAGAACAGTTTTTTATAGTATGTATGAACAGTTTTTCCAGGAAGATAACCATACCTAAGGGGTCGTGCATAAACTAAGTTACAAACATAGGTGGGGGGAGGTGGTCGCCTAAAAACGTACGGCGGGTAACAAGGGGGATGGGGCGTTGACTCAAAGTAACGTAGCTGTTACAATTCACACGTTTCTTACTCGTCAATATAGCGTCTACAATAAGTTACAAAGCCTGAAAGCATTGGATATTTCAAACTGAACTTGCTATTAGAGTGAATCAAAGAAGATGATCATTCCGGTTCGACAGATACACTCTTGAAGAAAATAATTGGTCACAATATCGGCCAGAAAGATACTGGTTTTGTTGGAAAAAGAACAAATCATTTATTTCTATTAAGTGCTTTCTCATAGTTTAGTGATGTTAAAAAGGCTAAGGATCAATTGATATCCTGTCTCATTTTAGTAAACAGTAGTGGAGAGAAATATTAGAGGAAAACATGTTCACTCTTGAAACATAGGAACTCACGTTAATAACTAATTGGAGGATGAGACCATTTAAAATGAAGAATTCAGTCCATCGGATTAGACGTAGAACTAATGTCCTTTTGACGCCTTTTGACAAGAGCAAGATGATGCCAACAACGGGTTTCTCTACACTTATCTTAAATTCCCCATATGTCCCAACTGATCCTTAATTTAAAAAAAATGGACTCAGCAGTCGGGCGCCTAAACCTTCATCTCAAGTATTACCTTCACCCGTTCAACAATGCAAAATTGAAGCATTCAACATATAGCCTCCTGAGTTCTTACCAACACCATCTGTTACCATTGCCGATAAGGCACACTAGGTAACCCGTGCGAAAATTTCGCACTTTCACGCTATCAGGGAATAAGTATGTTAAGGAAACGGTGTAATTGGGTTTTAAATAGAGAATAAGGTGTATCATAAAGTACTTTCTTTATACTTGTTTTCTTGCAAAAATATACAAAACATTTTAATACAATACAGGCAAGAGAGTATATCGAAACTTTTAAGTCAAATTAATGGGTAAATAGTGAAATTTAAGATTGAGATTGCATATTTCGTCAGAAGCCGGTGATTCAACGTTTAAAATGAGACCTCATTTATCACTGTAATAATTAATAATAATAATAATATTCTTTATTCACCTTTAGCATAAATACATATGATAGGTGTCGTCAAGGTATGGTACATGTGAATAATTGCGTTTAAAATTAATTCAAAATTATAATTGAGTCAAAGAAACATCTCATAATTGAGGAACATAACAAGGCAGATCATGTCAATACACTTAATGAAACAATAGACCTTAGAGTTTTAGGCTGGAGAAATCTAGGTTATAATATTCCTCTAGGGAATATAATGGGTTGGATGTAAGCCAATCTCGGAGAGCCTTACAGAAGCCCACACTAGAGGCTGACTTGGCAGAAGTTGGGAGCCTGTTGAAAAACTTGATCGGTAGGCCATCTACTTTGTATGTTTTATCGAGCCTACAGAGTGGTATATCCATGGAATTTTTGGCTCTGGTGTCATGACAGTGGACATCAGCCCTTGTTGAGTACATGCTCAGATTTTCTTTAATATGTACTAATGAATGGAATATAAACTGATTGTAAACTGTCATGATTTGAAGATTTTTGAAGAGAGGTTTGCAGTGTTCTAGGGAACATGCGTTGACTAAAATTCGTACAGCCTTTTTTTGTAGTATAAATATGGATTTAGTGTCAGAAGCATGTCCCCACAGTCTTATACCATATGTAATATGGGAATGAAAAAAAGCATAATAGGCATTGAGTAAATAGTCCTTACTTACATATAGCTTCAACTTCCTGAGCAGGAATAGGGCTCGTGCCAGTTTCTTACTGACGTGTAGAACATGAGCATTCCAGGTTAATTTGGAATCTAAGTGAAATCCCAGCAATTTCACAGAGGTAGTTTCTTTGACAGCTGATTTTAGAGAGCATAGAAGAAACTGGGTTTTATCAGGATTCAAGAAAAGATTGTTGGCGGAAAACCATTCATTCGCCTTTTTGATGATGGCTGGAAGTCTGTTCATGGCATCAGAGTGATTAGAGGAGTTATGTAGGAATGTAGTATCATCAGCGTAGAGCACACAGTTAGTAGTCATATTTGGGCACAGGTCATTGACCATGACCAGGAACAGGAGGGGTCCAAGCACTGAGCCCTGGGGTACACCATATTTAACATTTAAAGGTTTTGACATTTTACCATTCACATATACAGACTGCCTACGATCGGATAAATAGGAGAGCATAAATTTTAGTTCGACATCTTTAAATCCATAGTATTTAAACTTATTCGCAAGAATGGTGTGATCAACACAGTCGAAAGCTGATGAGAGGTCACACAATGTAAGTGCCAGGCACTGTTTCTCTTCAAAAGAGAAACAGTGCCTGGCACTGTAGGTGGAGTATTAACGGAGCATATACGGAATGACAGAAAAAGACCTTTCTGTAATAATATATATGATGATATGATGATGATAATGATGTGTGGAGTCGATATACCTCGAGCGAGTAATCGACATGGCAAAATCTAAAATTTTAAGTCAAATTAATGGGTAAATAGTGAAATTTGAGATTGAGATTGTATTTTTTGTCAGAAGCCGGTGATTCAACGTGTAAAATGAAACCTCATTTATCACTGTAGGTGCAGCATTAACGGAGCATATACGAAATGACAGAAAAGTACCTTTCTGTAATAATATATATGATATTTTTACCAAAAAAATACAACTCATACTACCTGCACTACATAGCGGATACTCCAAGTATCCATGATTTCATTGATTTGGTGTAGGACACCAATTGTTCAAAGCTCGATTATAAAGCAATCGTCAGAGTGGACAAATAAAAAGTTCAAAGGCCATTCTCTTTTCTCTCTACATTCACATTAATTTGCATTTTTACCTAAAAATATGATATTGAGGGCATAAATGAGTTATAAATGCTCTAGATCAACTCGCCTTGTTTTTTATCCATTTCTGCATCTAGGCCGAGGCACATGAGAAGAGTAATATTTTCGGTGTAGGGGTACGTAATTATGGTTATAAATTTGTAATTAGATGATTGTAAATATATTTTTGAAGCCGTGGAGAAAACTCGATTGGCAACACTATGGGAGAATACTTTCAGTCAATTATTGCTGAAATGTTTAAGATCCAAATATTCCAACTCAATTCAAGTTGGGAAACTGTATTTGATCCATTGATGGAGTTCTAGTTCCTCTTATAGTCAAACATGGACTCACAAAACAGCTTTTAAAATTTCACTAAATAATAAAGTGTATCCTGAAACTATGAGCAAAGTTTTAATTTATATCTGGGCTTAAGTTAAAGGAAATTCAGTATTCAAGTGGGAAATTCAACTGATCTAAAAGTCATCTCTCTTAGGCTTGAGTTACAAAACGATATGGAATAAAAATTTGGAAAGGTTGGTCTGAAATATCTCAAAAAAAAAGTATTTTTTTAAATATTACTCGGACGCTACAACACTTTAAAGCTGAAGGTGAAACTGGAAAAATGAGAATAAATTCATGGAATCCAGTGGTGCAATGAGGTAATCGAAATATCGTCCGAAAGTTCACGAGAGCAACTCCTTGGAAAGTTAATGAGGAAAGACAGTGGAGAACAAGAAGAAAGTGCAATACAATGCCAAAGAGGATTTGACGTCAGCGTAACGGTTGATTACCGTATGGAGTTGCCAAATAATAAACCCGGAACTGTATCCAAAAGAATAAAATAACGAAGCAAAAGTTGTGAAAGCATAAGGAAAAGAAATGAAAAAAAAATGGAGAATTCATCTCTGGCTTGCGAATGTTTCCCCTTTCAATTTCGGAACCATTCAAACCGTTCCAGAGCTTTGAAAACGGATGAAGCCCAATTAAGGACTAAAGGATTCACAAGGAATTTCATTTTTGCAAATCATCCCAAAAGTCTGTTGGAAATCTCATGTTCAAATGGGGTTATTCCTGAGTCATCTCCTAACTCTATGTTATGGAGGTATTCGAAACAATAGTTTTTTCAAGGTTCAAAAATCCCTTGATTCCTTTTAAAGACTGTAAGTGCAACCCTCATTAAGACACTATGAAACGAAAACCGGATTTCAGAACACTGAAACTTGGCTGAACGTTTTTACTTAATCAAGGCATATCGTACTATTTTATCGGCTCCCACACTCAATGGGAAGAGTAACTTAAGTTGAACGAGAATCTCTGGCTGTTTTTCTCTCTTTTAATGAACCAAATAAGTTCCATCTCCATTTACAATTATAAGCATCAGGCAACTGACCAATTTCTAAATGCTACTAAAATTTGTACAGTGATAATGGCACTCAAGAGTGGAATCGAACTTTAAAAAGAAACCCGCTATGAAATATGAACTTTAATATAATTTTTCAGGTGCATTGGCGGCTAGGAAAATGTTTGGAGAAAAGAAAATTATTTAATAAGGAGGCTAGCGTTATGGATATTATGCTCTCTGAGCTAGGGAATTCGCTCTTCCACTGGAACAGTCAAATGGAGAAGATGGCTGAACAACGGGAGTTTTTCGTCGAATATCGAATCGTCAATCGATTCGGAATTGTAATTTTTTTCCAATCTTCAACGTATTCGTTGGACAAAAATGGTCAATCTACCCCTCTACGGTTGAAATTCAAGCGACAACCCCTTCCTGGTTGTTTGATAGGCTGTTTTTCTTCTTCGTCCGCTTGCCTGTAACTGTTCCGGGAGCTTGGGAAATTTCACAGAGATCTCAATTCGGTGTAACGAAACTGTGTCTGCATGACGACGGGAGTGAAGGTTCTTTGATTGATTGGCAACCAGCAACCGGCGATACGGTCTCCGCTAAACACAGACGGAGATTCGGGGAATTCCCCAAAACTCCTTTTCGCCTCCCCTCCACCACCTTCCTTCCCCCTAGCAGTCCTTTTGAGAGACCATAAAGAAGAAGAAGCATAAAAATAAAGGAAAACATTCCGAAAACACGTGAATTTCTCGGATTCGTGCTTGTATACGAGAATTCGGGAACAATAAGACTAATTCGATTCCCTCAAAACAGAGAGAAGGCCAGGTTGGGGAGGGCCTTGGTTAGAACAACAAAAAAATTGGAAAAGCGTTGCGTAACGGGTGCAGCAAATCCTCCTTGAAGCGAAGCTTGATATCAGAATGTGTTGAGTTCATAGAGAATGGAGAAAGAGAAAAAATAATTCGGAGAACCCACTCCCTCAGCGTCTCCCTATAGTAAGTTCGGCTGACAAGCACACCACTCTAGGCCCGCCGATTAAAATCATATTTGCTAAGATTAAGGCCCACAATTTAAACGCTAATGCCCGCAACTATTTTTACCAAGTTGTTTGTTTGAAGTTATATTTTTGTGAGGATGACACTAATGTTACCGATGTGGAGTCAGTTTTTCGATCTACTACGTCGTTTTTTGTGATAATCAGTGGATATCAAATTGTCATTAGGACATTACTATGAATATTGTAATAAAATTGTAATGCGATGTCAATTAATACATCACATTATAGCCGCTGAGCGTACTTCAAAAAAATTAATGATGCTTTTTGTATATAATCCTATTTGTTTCTTGTTTATGTCCAAGGTACACAATGCAAGAAAGGACACTAAATTTTACTTACTTAAATACGAAAAATAAAGCATGATGAAGGGATAATACGGCTGGTGACTTATTTTATACTAATAAGCAACAATTACTTACTATTCTAGCTGAACTTAATTAATAAGATACGGTCGATAAAAGGCACTTGGTAAGGGAATTATGACGTATGGGCAGAAAATTACCATTCGGGCATGAATGAGATGACGAGGGGGATCAGGCGCTTTTTATAAACGACTAAATTTAAATAAAATGCCGACAACATTGCCACAAGATGTACAATTACACGCAAAAAATCCTTACTTAGGTTTCAAGGCATTTTTATAGGTTTGGCTCGATGATTATGTAACGCCGATTAGGATGATTGTTACGCCGATTAGGATGATTATGTAACGCTGATTAGGATGATTATGTAACGCTGATTAGGATGATTATGTAACGCCGATTAGGATTATCATGTAACGCCGATTAGGATGATTATGTAACGCCGATTAGGATGATTGTTACGCCGATTAGGATGATTGTTACGCCGATTAGGATGATTATGTAACGCTGATTAGGATGATTATGTAACGCCGATTAGGATGATTGTTACGCCGATTAGGATGATTGTTACGCCGATTAGGATGATTGTTACGCCGATTAGGATGATTATGTAACGCTGATTAGGATGATTATGTAACGCCGATTAGGATTATCATGTAACGCCGATTAGGATGATTATGTAACGCCGATTAGGATGATTGTTACGCCGATTAGGATGATTGTTACGCCGATTAGGATGATTATGTAACGCTGATTAGGATGATTATGTAACGCCGATTAGGATTATCATGTAACGCCGATTGGGATGATTATGTAACGCCGATTAGGATGATTATGTAACGCCGATTAGGATGATTATGTAACGTCGAGTTTTAGTTTCCAGTACTTGGTAATCTTTTAAATTGAATTTAATTGTAGTTATTTGATGTTTCCCATGTCACACCTCATTCGTCACATGGAATAAGTTCGAAGTAAGCAATTCCTTACGGCTTAAACACCTCTTTACTGTATTTTTACTCTCATTTATAATTATCGTGCACATACTTGATTTAAATGCGGGAAAATATCTAATGCTTACGAAGAAAAAGCATTGAGATAAACATATTCTCAATATTGTATCACGATTAGGGCGTAATGTTTGTAATTACACTGCGATTATTTTAAAACAATACTTAAATTTGATAGAGAATAATTAATATTATACTTGCAGAGAGTATTGGAGTTAAATTGACTAACAAGGAGACATCGCGTGACTGATGTTCGGGATCCAAATGAGGCAATTATTTTCTGAAACTATACATAGAGAGAATGCGAGAAAAGTGTTACGGTTTTCTTACATTTAGACCCGGGATCACGAAAATAATCTGCTGACAGGCTAGTCACAAATTGGGATTTATTAAAAGAATATTAGGAAAATGTGACGAGAAGGTTAAAGAGCGATGTTATTTTTCACTCGTGAGACCTCACTTGGAGTTTGTCGCTAGCATATGGGACCCTTACGAAGTAGGACTCATTCATTCAAGTATTCTACCAGCTGATTGGTAGGTTCTTGGACAGTCCCCATTCTGCATCCCAACCTCATAGACATTGTCTCGCTTTCCCTCCTAATGGCCCGTAGGACTAATCACTGAAATAGATCGAATACAACGGAGAGCAGCAAGATTTGTGAAAAGTTGTTACGATAAACTTAGCAGTGTTACCGAATTGTTGAAGGAATTAGGGTAGCAATCTCCTACTGATCGAAGGGAGAAATACAGGTTAAATCTTTTGCGCAAGTTCGAAGCACGCAGTTTTTTTTCCGGACGTTCAACATATGCTGCTAGAGCCAACGTACTACGGTAGAAGCGATCACAGGAATAAGATAATGAAAATTAACTACAGAACCGATAGATTGAAAATGTTATTTTTCCCACGCACAATAAGGGATCATAATAGTTGCTAAAGATCAATCATATGAAACTCCCACCGTCAATACGTATAGTAGTTTTTTCACTTGTGTTTGATGACGTAGTATCATTACTAACACTTCACACCGCTTGAAATGTCTGGCATTATTTTATTTTGTTCTCAGCATTAAGTAGCATCTCGTAGCACTCATGAATTATTAGTGCTAGTAATATTAACCACTAGATGTGTCTATAGCATTGTTCTACATGTTTGCATGTTCATTTACGTATCACTCTCCCAGTTTCCCGTTGGACTGAGCACTGTTCTCCTGACTGAATTTTGGCTTGCGCCTAGCGCCAGGGGGAGCGTGCGAGGTTCTGATTTGTGCTGGG
The DNA here is from genome assembly GCA_963573305.1 of Pyrrhosoma nymphula. Taxonomy (NCBI): domain Eukaryota; kingdom Metazoa; phylum Arthropoda; class Insecta; order Odonata; family Coenagrionidae; genus Pyrrhosoma; species Pyrrhosoma nymphula. Next base: position 98,807,114 of record OY754339.1, read on the forward strand.
TGGATGAGTGCTACATGTCTGGTGTGGAATCACCCCGTGCCACACACCCTAGTGGTGGCTTGGACGGTACTTCGTAGATGTAGATGTAGAAAATATAAAATAAGAGAGATATATTGCCGAACAGATAGGTACATACAAAAATTTGTTCTTCCCACACACAATAAGTGACCATAATAAAAACTGAAACCCACTCAAAACACTCCTGAAAAACACTTCACCTTTTCACCCACCTACAGCATTCTCCTGTACACCTTTACGCGTATAGTGTCCTAACACCCCTTGCCACACGCCCATGCGGTGGTTCGTAGGGTACTGAATTCAGGATAGGCTTAAAGTAGTACTCTTGAAAGCGTGATATTTACGTCTACATAACACCCTACGAACCGCCGCATGGGCGTGTGGCAAGGGGTGTTAGGACACTATACGCATAAAGGTGTAAAGGAGAATGCTGTAGGTGGGTGAAAAGGTGAAGTGTTTTTCGGGAGTGTTTTCAGTGGATTTCAGTTTTTATTATGGTCACTTATTGTGCGTGGGAAGAACTAATTCTTTTACTTATCTGTTCGGCAATATATCACTCTTATTTTCTATTTTCTACATCTACGAAGTACCGTTCAAGCCACCACTAGGGTGTGTGGCACGGGGTGATTCCACACCAGGCATGCAGCACTCGTCCCAGCACAAATCAGAACCTCGCACGCTCCCCCTGGCGCTAGGCGCAGGCCAAAATCAGTCAGGAGAACAGTGCGCAGTCCAACCAGAAACTGGGAGAGTGATACGTAAATGAACATGCAAACATGCAGAACAAGGTGCTATTTTAAGCATGTACTGAATTCTGTTCTATTTTCATCGGTACTATTTTAGGCATGTACTGAATTCAGTCCTATTTCCAACGGTACTATTTTAAGCATGTACTGGATTCAGTTCTATTTTCAACGGTACCGTTTTAAGCATGTACTGAATACAGTTCTATTTTCAGGAATGAAGACAGCGTCGCGTACAAAGGCTTTCATACCTCAAGCCACCTGAGACGGTTCCACCGAAAACAGCGACGAAGCTGTGACCGCACTGGGAAGAGGACTCATTTGGAAGAGAAGCGGTTGAGGAACGATCATAAAAACTGTCTCCATTCCTCCTCCTTGCACCTCGTTCCACCTCAACCTAAAAAAAAGAAAACCAAAAAGAATACGGCGAATCTGGGAGATGAGAAAAGGAAAAAAAGGCTGCGGGCGACCCCGTTAACTCGATCGGGATTTCAAAATGTCAGAATCTCCGTTTCGCTATATCAGCGAATTAAATACGTTTTTTTCTATTTTTTTTTGGAAGAGCGAGAGAAGAAAAGAATGAGTTCGCATTACCATTGGTCGTCATGGACGCGCGAACGCACGCCTCTCTTTGTTTATTTATTTCCGTAGCAAAAGTTGCACAAGTGGGGGAAAAGGGAACGGGAATGGATCGCGTGTTTGAGCGTGTCCTCGCTCGAAAATAACAAAAACAAGCGACGTTGGAATTGCGCCCTTCCCTGACAGCGCGTGCTTCCTGCCTTCTCATTCGACCGAGGGGAGAGACGATCTATCCTTTTACTCGACTCCCTTTCCTAATCTATCTGTTTTACGTTTTCCTTCACTTTCCCTCCATCGCAAACCTCCTCTCGCCCAGTCTGAAGGCCGTTTTACACGGAGTAATATTTTGTACAAAAAATGTATCAGAGAATGCACATTTAGGTGTGAAAGAAAATATCGTACCAACTCCTGAATCTCGCTTTACACGATGAGATCAAAAACGCACAATTTTCCGTGCAATTTAATGGTAGAAATCGTTCGAAATTCGCGAGTGTTTTGTTTATTGTTATTCACTCACGTCATTGACGCGTTGAAAAGCTGATCTATTTCCTGGCTGATGACCTGAAATTTGGAACATCTACTCGACCTTCTACCTACTGATTATTCTCCCGGTTTTGACAAAGCTCTCTTGGACTCCTCTCTGGCTTTATATTCGACCTTAGCATCGTTTCGTTTTTTCTCTTCTGGATTTTAGTGCAACAAGTCAATGACGTTTCTCGCCGGATCTCCACTCTTGATAGACTCATTTCGTAGGTTTGTTTTTTGTGTGTGTGACGAAGTGTTGTCATCAAGTGGTATAGCGGAACGGCGCACGTTTCTTTAGTCATTATGGATGAAAACATGGCTGTTACCAATCAACCAATTCTAACCAATTCCGTTAGATAACATTTATATAGGTAGTCTTAGTATGATGGGTCCTTAGCATCCCATGTCTTCCACATTTTACAACTAACACTCTCATTACTGACTCTGGTCTCTTGGCTGATTGGCTAGCCTACGCTTGATTGTTTCCTCCAAGCCGCTGCGCCGCCTTAACATTTCCCTGTCACAACTAGAGGCCGATTCCAGTGCTGGCAATAACCAACAAAATTATGAGGAATTATAATTGTACATTTCAAAGAATGATTTTACCTTCTGTATTGTAATTGTCGCTGTGTTTCGTCCAATACGGTCGGTCGTTTCGTAATATTTTCTTAGTTACACACAAGAAGACGAATCGCCAATTATAGTGGTGAGCTTTACAGGTATTTTGGCAAACGAATAACGTCGGTGACGGCTGGTAGCAGTGTCACACTGTTCACCTACCTGAGTGGAGGCAAGGTGCGGTAAGGGCTGCACCGCGGTGGCGGCATCTCCTTGGGGGTGCGTTGCAGATGGTGTTGCGGCAGTAGGTGGCGGACTGACTGCACTGGGAGCGGCAAAGACTGGTGCGGTGGAAGCAGCAACAATTGGTGCGGTACGGGTGGGGGCAGCGAGTGGCCCAGACCCAAATGGGTCTGTGCCACTAGCTGCGTGTGTCGGAGTCGGTGGAGGTGATCGGTGAGGATCGCCAAAACCTGCAACAGAGAGTATTTATGACTCGATTGATAAATTGTGATACGTCGAACAACCAATTAGCGTGGAGAAAGATTCGAATGTTTTAGTATTGCAACTAAAACGAAACATAAATCTAATTTTTAAAACACTATTGGTACTTATACTATGGTAGTTATGATCTGATATAAATGTTCTAATTGTGTTTTGTTTATATTTACGTGTTTTAATTACATTTTAGATTTTTAAAATTGTTTTCTTCTATATTTTATTAAAATCTGTATTCTGACTAATATACCGGTATCTATAACATTATATTTTTTTTAATCTGCTTAGATTTTTGTATGAATACTTGATTGGCAATTCGATGGGCACTATAAAAAAGAGCACCTGCTGACAAGCAATAGGCTTATCAGGACTTTATCTGTTAGATACATATTGTAGAAAAAAATTGAAAACTTAAGAATATTATAACATTATATTTTTTGTTGTGTATTGTGTGATGTATATTGTAATAATCGCTGGATAACTACCGAAATTGAACGACTAATTAATCTGTAATACAAATATTGGAACGCACTCCTAGGATACGAGTCGTAAGTAAATATGGTAGGTAAATTATGGATGTAATAGTTCGGAATGGCCTTTGTCATAAAGAGCCATAAAATCAAAGCTTTTATTGAATCGAGTCCCTGGGACTTTACGAAAGATCATACGTCCTGCAGTGAATTTTTCCCTTCGTCGACTCACGCCTACGATCTGGCACGCTCAGAAGATGATGACGCATTCCAGCTCGTCTTCCCGCATCCTTCCCCGCCTTTATAAATCCCAACCACATCTCCCTCCTTGTCTTATCACCATACAATACCTTACCGCGCTTCACATGGAAAATGGACTTGAAAATGGAAGAACAGAGAGAGAGATGAAGAATTTTTTTTCATCCCTCTCTGTTCATATCTGAAACTCCGTCCTATTTTTTTCCAGCCATACTTAGATAATTTAGCTAAAAAAACAAGGAATACCAGAAATAAAAATAAATTAATTGTTCCCCACCACAGGACCACTTGCACAGAGTGATCGTCCTTCATTTCTTGATGCAGGAAGATTTATCGCCTTACCAGCTATTGCTATGAAGGCGGAGCGTGGCGTTTTACTGGTGTCTCCTTTGTGTCTCAGTTGACGATGCTCTTCATAGGACCACTATGCACCATAATTCCTTTTATGCAAAATCCTGATATGTATGGAATTCGAATCCTCATTATTTGAAGAACATCAAGACAATGGAAAGATTTTAAAAATCTTTCCACCTTTGCGGGTGACTGTGGAAAGGTAACTGCCGTGGTTAGTCCCGGTATCCTCAAAATTGGTTAAAAAATGTTTGTTTTCGTTTTATTTCAATGAAATTTGATTTATGTTAAAAACTTTGATGAAAAAATGAATGAATATATTGTCTTGATGTGATCACTCCTATGTATGAAATTTGTATTTGTATTTATTTGTTGTAATACATGAGTTATGACTTTGAATGTGGTTAGCTTTGAATGTGATTGATTGACAGATTTAATTGAATTAATGTGATTGTTTTCCTGTTCCGACCAGGTCTGTCTGAGTTTTGATTGTATAATCATTCTTCAAAGGAAATTATTCGCAGAGCAAATAAAGCATTACCTTATCTCAGAAGATTCATTATCCATTTCCTTAGTAACATAAATGCTTCCTTAACTAATTTCATTTTACACCGTATATCCTTAGCACCAGAAGCATTCTTATTCACAGTAAATATTTTCTATAATTCCTCCACCGTTTCATGCTCTCGGGCCCTCTATTTAGTCTAACCTTACCGCATCTGAAAAGATTAATTTTTTTGTGTCGTAAGAACTTATTTACATTAAGGTACGTGCTTGTACAAGTAGCTAATAGTAACCTTGCGTTTAAAAGAACGCTCGGAGTGTGAAAAGCAATTGTTTTCTGTAAATGTTATCACTAATTTTTTATTTGCACATTTCCAATATGAGGAGATCCCTTTTCAGGAAATCACTCATGGAGGTGCATAAAAAAGATGAGAAAAGGTCTTTGTCAATCCTTATCTTCATATTATAAATTCCACATTGGATCTTTTAAGCACTCAGTCCCTTGGGTGTCTGGCAAACTAAACAAGTTTCAGGTACTACTTTGTGGTAATTCATGTTTTAAAAAGTGAAAGAGAACACTCAATATTTCCACACGATTCTAACAGTTCGGTTTAACACATGAGCGTCATTATCAAGACAGCAATTATTGACTTGATAATGACCTCTTTTCTGTAATCGACCACATTATTTAAAGTAGGAAATAATTTTTAGAGTACAAGTCTTCTTTTTAATAAATCACCGCTCACATTAACATCACCGATGTTTCGTCATTTTTTACAGACATCTTCAAGGCTAACATGTTACAAAATACGAGTCTATGGGAGAAAATGAGGTCATGTAACGGGAAGAATACACGTTTGTGTCCATTATGTTCCGATGAAAATTTGCAAAAAAACTCACTTTTAATAGGATTTGATTTGATTTATTTTAAACATTCAAAAACAGCCGATGTTGGCTTTTACATTGAACATTTGCAACTTAAAATCTGCAGTATTAACAAAATAAAATAAGAAAAAAAACGTGTTGGCAAATAGCAACAAATAAAAACAAAGAGACAATAACATAAACAATACACTACAACAACATGGAAAGTTAGGGAATCAGGGGGAAAGCGCTTTTCTAAGCTGGCGCTTGAATGATCCGAAAGGAGCAGAGAGATCGAGGGAAGGGCAGGCAGATGAAATGGTGTTGTACAAGGCAGGAAGCCTGTAAAAAAGGGATCGCTGGGAGAGAGAAAGACGGAATTTAGGTTGGTGTATAAGGTGATTGTTGCGTAAGGCACGGCCGGGGATGTGAAGTGAGAAGTATGGGAGTATTTCAGTGGATCGGTACTGACCATTTAGGATTGTAAAGTGTATAACATAATGTAGAAAAAAAATTGTTCAAATTAAAAATTTTGAAAAAAATTGTCCCTGAAGAGGATAAATAACAATTTTGAATACCTTCGTCCTAACAAGCGTGAGTTGTTAACAGAATGAAGTGGAGAGAAACAATAACAAACCGTCGGTGGTTTTTATGTGAGCGGTGATTTATTAAAAAGAAGATCAATAATCAAAAAAATATTTTCTGCTTTATAATGACGCTCATGTATCGAAACCGCGGTCGACCTAAAAAAATCGTGTGGAAATACTAAGTTTTCTATTTCATTTTTTGGCAAAATAAAGCTTGGTGTAGATGACACTTTCTCGTGATTTCAGGGACTCATTACCCTGAGGACGACACCGGAGACAGCTGTCGAAACGTCGGCCTGGATCTAACACTTATGCCTGCTGCTCACGGTAAAATTTTCCATAAAAGAGTTTTATAAAAAACTTTATTGAAAGTTTTATGAATCGTACGTAAAACGTACTTGCTTGCTCATGGTAAAACTATTCATAAAACCGCAATGTCCTGCCATCTATGAGACGCTTTGCGAACACGTGAAGTGATAAATGCACTCTCTTTTGGATGACTGTTAGGTTAAAAACTACATGTATTGTTTATTTACTTACTTTCTGATCACACTCAACGGTGCTAAGGATCGAACGCATTCTTCTAACATGAAGGATACTACCTCAACGTTCCATGAAATTCCAGCCATGTTTGTTTACGTTTTCCTTGTTTGGCTTCCCATGGATACGAGATTATTATCAACGCGATGAGCGGAACATTTCATTGGTTGTTGCATAAAACGGTTTTATGGAAATAGAACCTGTCCTATTCCGTAAAACGTTTCATAAAACTAGGTTTTATAAAACGGTTTTATCGTTAGCAAGCTCATTTTTATAAAATTAGTCGATTTTATAAAACGTTTTACCGAAAATTTTACCGTGAGCAACAGGCATTACCCAGTTAGAATCCCGAGGTTTCATCTACGCTGTTAATCCTGAAGTAATTTATAAATCTTGGTGATCTTTGTCTGGGCTATTACGTCAACGTTTCGACAATGTCGACGCTAGATAATACCGAGCAAGGCTAATGTGGTTCCTGGGACTTCCCAAAAAGAGTGTACGGTTTCCAAAGCATTCTTCACATTGTCGCCTCACGTCATCTGTCCGCGCCGTGCCGCTAAGAAGACGACCCGGCATGCGGCGTTCCTGCTCGTCTTCCGTCTCCTTGTCTTTCTTTCGTAACACCGCCCCCCACCCCCGACCCGCTCCTTGGCTCCTTCCCGCCGTAAAGGAAACCACCATCTCCTCCTCCTTCGCTCACGTTGGACGCCTACCGTCCCTCATCCCACCCTCACACGGAGAGCCAGCCACAAGTATTTTTCGAGGGGGTTGCATTCCAGAGACGAACGCCACAATCTTATCTCTTCCCTCACACCTTTTTTTGTTTGAGGGAGGATTCGGTTATCGCTCGCCAGAAGCCGTAAAGATGCATGCACACACACACACACAGCGACAGAGTTACACAACCTCCTCCAGTCGTTAACAACATTACGTTAGTCACGCACTAAGTAGCGCACGGCTTACGTTATTTTCGTCAAAAAACGCGACAATTCTTAAACTGGACCGTGGCAGGCTTCAATTCGTAGAAGTTCATTTTGTCAGTACTCGTGATTAATAAAAATACTTAATACTATTCTACAAATATTATTTATTGTACCTACGATGCGTTCCACCGATTTACCGCACCGTCAAGTACAGGAAGTTTCTACAGAACGCTTGTTTGTTTGGTTACAAATTTTCTGTACCTGACTATGCGGTAAATTGGTGAAACGTGTCAGACAATTTAAAAAAACTTGTGTAAAAAAACTAATTATTTTCATTAATCATGAGTACTACGATAATTTTTAATCTGCAGGAAGAAAATGAAGAATAAAAAAATAATGTATCATTTTACATCGATTTTCACAATGCGAAACATTTTTCCTCTCGCAATCTTCACAATCCGAATACGAGCATGATTTTGGAAATTCAAAAGACAATTTTACAAGTATTTCACCGCGTACTTTGAGCAATCACTTACAGTCAAGATAGAAAAGATGCGAGTACCTTGAAAGAATGCACCACTATTCAAACGGTCGTTGTGAACAAACTAACTTTTGAGCAATCAGCCAGAAGAATTTTCCGCGCCAAACGCAATCCATCTTTTTACATAGAGTAAGCTATTCATGCGCGACGTTATTTACCCCGTAAGAAAATTGTGTTACACAAGGAGACTAAAAGGAAACTGGAAGAGACATGGTCACGTGCGCTCGTGAACTTAGGTGAGGAAAGACTGGAGGATGAATGGGGATGATTTTGTACCTATTGTCCATTAAAAAAGTCGAGTCCCTCGAGTTTAGGAAGCTGTATCTTCAAGTAAGGTTAACGGATTTTTACGAAATAAAAACCATGTGATAGAATGATCATTCCTACGTTTATCGATGCTTGTTGAAAAATTTTACTTTACATATCTGCCCTTTTACGATATTTTATCTGAAAAAAGTCACTATTTTCGGCGCTCAAAATCCGATTTCCCAACTTTATGTTATCACTGTTCTCTTAACATCAGACATAGAAACTGGAAATTCTGATATAAGTTATCTAAACATGTTATTAACGTAATAAAATAAATAAATTGTTTATAAGTGGAGTTTTACACGAGCTGGTGTAAAAGTTGTAAATCTCCACTTATTTCGAAACTAATGATGCGATTGAAATTTGAGGTATATTGCTGTGACGCGCGGTAACGCCAGCATTGCAAATATGTACATAACAAATACCTAGTAAAAATTACTGGTATTCTCAACAGCGATTTTTATTTATATCTATTTTCACGTGCTAAACAGCGATTGTTGATCGGTAGAGGATTCAGGGTAATAGGAGGCATGTCCGAACCATGCGAAAAATATCGCCATACCCAAGAATAATTACGGAGAAATGGTGAAAATAAAATACGAACACCGGAAATGTTAGCCAGGGTATACCTAGGATCATCAGATGCAGGCGTACTCCTTAGGGGTGTGCTAACCAGAGTTTGTAAACCACCACCTCAAACCGTGTCGAATGCAGTGGCGGAATAAGCTTCAAGAATCAGTTAGAAAGTCTCCTCCATCTTATTCTAACCCCCTTGGTGCTACCTTTCCTCCATTAAAACATTCGCATCACAATGAAAAAAAAGAAAGCACAGAGGGTTTGCATGGTCTGCTTCACAGCTGTTCACCCAGTAAATCGTTCGAGGGATTAGAGATAAACCCACCCTTGGTCTTTTCAATTTTTTTCAACCTTTCCTCCCTCTGACGAGCCACAGAGGAGGCAGGGGGGCGGGGTGAGGGTCAAGACTCACGCACGCACCCTGGGGCAAGCAAGGGTCGCCCCACGCAACAAGAGTCGAGGGGGGCGGGACCGTTGTGGGGTGGGGCGATTCCGCCTGGCGCGACACCGGATGCTCTTTCTTGAAGGACGAGGCCGTCTTGGGAAGGCCCGAGCCCTGAGGGCCAAGGGAGAGTCATTTGACTCCCGAGACTGCTTTCTCCGGCTGCCCTCGGTGACTTGAGCCGCGCGACAGGTTACGGAGAAACCTCAACCATCCACTACTTATATAAAGTTTTACCTACCCATGATTTTTTTTCACTTATTCTATACTTACAATGCAGAGTTCTCTCTGGGAGTACATTTTTTACAGGTAATTATCACGGTGTCGCTGAAGCAATTATTACCTATGCATCTTTACACTAGCATGCGAGCCGACACAGAAGCGTGTGGCAGGGGTTTAAAGACACCAAACATGGAAAGGGAGAGAATAGGGAACAGGAGGGGGGAAAGGTCAATTGTATTTTTACGATATATCTTATGTTAGTGTCGCGCTGTTTTAGACATAATCACTAATGTCACGTGGAAAGAAGGAACTTTTTTTGGCCCCGTTACCGTGCATGTTGTTCAAAGTTGGATCACAGAACTGAAGGCAAAAAATTAATTTAAGCGTAATGCGCTTGCCTCAGACCAATCACACACACACCATATACACGGATGCTTCAAACACTATCGCCATTGGAATTCCATGAAAATGCATAATTCTTCACAGAATAGCAGAAGAGAAGATGAAGAGAGAAGGAGAAACACCGTGTTTGAGATCAATAATAGCTCACGAAGAATACCCCAAGATTAGTTCCCTGAAAGGAGGTGGGGGTTGGTGTAACTTTCCATTCTAGTAAAAACATCCTAACTTCCAATAATTTCGTCAACTTCACCACACAAAGTTTTCGTCAACTTCACACCACGAAATCTACGAAGTACGATTGTCTCACCATTGCAATACCATCGCCCTTTCTCATTACCCTTCAAAATAATTCAAACCCAGGAAAGTCAAAAGAAAGCATAAGTATTAGGACTGGACTTTGATTACGAAACCAAATGTGTACCTAAGAAGTAAACGAACATTCTATGCTACGAATGCCCATTTTCTCAGAGTGTCAGAGTATTTTCCGGTGCAGCACTTTTTCCGAAATTTTGGTTGTTAATTCCAATCTAAGGTGAAAATTTTATGAAATTTTGAATATAAATAGAAAATTTGTAAGTATTCACTTAATTTTTTGTTCTAATAATTTCAATTACGTGAAAGCAAACATCTCCAGGCCATGTTAAATTTTGGTTGGCAAAGAAACAAATTTCAACAAAAGTAGCAATGTTTGCTAACACTTATAGCTAAAGATTTACTCACTCGAAGTTGAAAAAAAAACTTTCAAATAAACGCCGCCCTTCCCTCTATGCAACCTTTTCCGGAAGTTTACGCTAACCTTAAATCCACTTTAATTACAATTTGATGCAATCTTAACGCTATTCAGTTAGTTCCAATAAGGTTATGCGATCCATTTATAGACGGATGCTGTCCTCGCCGGTTATATTTTCGTTCACCTAATTTATGCTCCAATTAACACTTGTAAAAATCCTCAACTGCTTTCTTCCCAAACTGATAACTTAATATTAATTCGTGGATCTCTCCATTTTCCAGGTTTGTGCCCCGTTGGTAGTCATAGGTTGACGACAATTTCGCCGGGATTCCACCAGGCGTCTTCAGGTCGAAGTGCCGATATCGGCATTTTGACTGCGTTTATATAGCCCTTGTTCTCTCGCTGCTGTGCTATGATTGGCCCGTTTCTGGAACACTCTCTTCCAAGCGTTAGTCAGATGGTATCCGTCTTCCCGGTTGAAGTTTCTTGGCGTTTTGGTGATCCCTATTGACTTCCTTATCAGCCTAGGATAATATCTTCTTTCCTTGGCGATGGTTTAGGCTCTGTCAAATTTTATGTCGTGTCCGGGTTCGCTCCAGGCATGCTCGGCGACTACTGATAGGCTGAATTTCTTATTCTGCGTTGCCCTCTTGTGTTCCTGCAGGCGGGTCATTATGGACCTGCATGTCGGGGTCATCCAACGACTCCAACGACGATCCAACAACTTAATATTTAGTTTTTTTCTTTACACAAAGCCCTCGCCAAGAGGACATTTGGATATAGTATACTACTATATTCATACTTAAGGCCCACCCCGTGTAGTTCACCTATTTCTCGAGATTTTAACAAATATGTCCTCATCGCGCAAATATGTCCGTAATATGGTGACTCGAGTGAACACATATTCCGCAAAGCCTTTTAGTTAATTTTGCCCTCATTCACATTCGGCCCAATCGTTTGATAATTTTTCCGTATTTTTTTACTACGTGTCCCACATCTGGTTTTTCTGTGAACGACGTCCACTATATATATATATATATATATATATATATATATATATATACATATATATATATATAAACTTTGCCACAAGAGGGCGGAATTAAACATAGACACAAAAGAAGGAACACTCACAATAATATCTGATATTTCGATTGCTATGCGCAATCTTTCTCACAGACGGAAGGATACAGACTGAAGGAAATGCAGCGGACAAGAGGTAGAGTGAGGTAGGAGGAGAAGGAGGAGAGAGGGGTAAGGAAGGGGTGAAGAGGGGGGAGCGGGAGGAGGACACAGGATAGGGAGGGAGAGAGGATACAGACTGAAGGAAATGCAGCGGACAAGAGGTAGAGTGAGGTAGGAGGAGAAGGAGGAGATATATATATATATATATATATATATATATATATATATACATGCATAAATAAAACAGTGATACACTAAACAAACACAGAAACACGCAAAAAGGACAGAAACAACCTTATATATATATATATATATATATATATATATATATATATATATATATATATATATATACGAGTTCGTGGAAAATCACACACGCGATAATATAAATAAACTATGCCACAGGTGGGGCGGAATGAAATATAAACACATAAAAAAGAACACTCACACTATAAGTTGATATTTCGGTTGCTCTAGAACCTTTCTCAAAGATAGACGGATACAGAAACCGGATGTGTTTATATTTCATTCCGCCCCACCTGTGGCATAGTTTATTTATATATATATGGAAAACTAAGTAATTCATCATTTCGTTATGAAGGAATTCCACCAAGTTACTGCCGATACCATTATTTTTAGCATGGGTAACTTCAATTTGACGCTGTTTTTTTGTACAAATCGGCTCACGCACGAGATAGCAAATTCCAGTCACATTCTGAACGGTCGCACAGTTGTGCTGGCGACGCCGTGCTATTTATATGTGTGTTTTCCTCTCTCTATATTTCCCATTCGTCTCGTCGAAGCGAAGTTAGTAAATCAATCTCGTCCTCTCTCTCCCGCTTACACCCGCGTCTATGAAGGTCTAGGTCGCTCGTTCCACGCGCTCTTGAAAAGACGCTCAACTGCTACAATACCCATCTATCTACCTTCCCTCGCTTGCTATATGCCTCCTCCACGCACTTAGCACGCGGTTTCTTAAGAAGAGAGGCACTCCCGCTTTTAATCGCTCTGAGACGAGCTGAGAAGACGTGAATGCAATAGTGAATCAGGAGAGGTGACTCCGGAGATCGAATTTCATCGGTTCCCACGCAAGGAAACGCGTGAAATACCTCCGCCATTGCTAAATACACGCAAACACACCTCCGTCGTACTCATGCTGTGGATGGTGTTAACATAAAGGTGACAGATGAAGTGAAGTATCTAGGAGTTACGATCACTTCGAACCTATCGTGGGGAACACATATATGAAATATTTGTGGCAGAGCTCTGAAGAAGCTAGGATTCGTCAATCGTATTGTGGGAAGATTTTCGGATGAAAAAGTAAAAGAGAGGTGCTATTTCGCACTCGTCCGGCCACACCTTGAATATGCAGCGAGCATATGGGATCCGGTGCAGAAAGACTTAGTCCGGGAACTTAATAAAATACAAAGGAAAGCTGCGCGATTCGTCAAAAACTGCTACGGGCGTACAGACATCGTTACACAGATGTTAAACGAATTAGGCTGGGAGCCGCTAGAGACACGGAGGCTGCGCGCTAGGCTTAGATTGCTTGAACAATTGAGAATAGATATCTTTCAGAGCGACACGGAGAACATCATATTAGGACCCCACTATATTTCCAGGTCCGACAGAAACGATAAATTAAGAGAGATATTTTGCTGAACGGATAGGTATGGGAATTCGTTTTTCCCCCGAACAATAAGGGACTTTAATAAATGCTAGGCGTAATTTCATTAGAGCGTTTCCTTTTTATATGTAAACGGCTGGTGTCCTAACACCCCCCGCCACACGCCTATTGAGGCGGCTTGCAGGGTAGTATGTAGATGTAGATGCTAGGAAGTCTACTCACTGCAGGGTGAGTAAAAATGCTAGAGAAATTAATGTATCTTTTTCGTAGATTTTCGCAGTTCATGTTAATTTTGGTAGGTTTCTTTTGGATTTCTGCGATTAAACTAAACATTTTTAGCAACAGTTTACGATGTAAATTGAAAAAGACGGTTGCTTACCATTCCTAGATGTTCTGGTTGAGAGAAAAAATGATAGAAAACTTGGGCATAGTGTGTATCGGAAAAAGACCCATACTGATCGATACCTCAATGCACGTTCCCCACCACCACCCACAACAAAAGGCATCAGTTATCAACACCCTATTTGATCGCGCTCGCAGAGTTTCGGATGCTGATTCTATCTCTGAAGAAATAAAACATTTAAGGGAGACACTGCAGGATAATGGTTATAGCTATAAATAAATTGAAAGTGTTAGAAATCAGAAACCTAAGGAGAAAGAGACATCTAAGCCTTTGGGATATGTTATGCTACCTTACGTCGCGGGAACAACAGATCGCATAGGTAAAATCATGAAGAAGCATAACATCACAACAAGATTTAACACCACCTCCAAAGTTTATGATCATCTTAGAGGAGCTAAAGATCCATTATCTCCCACAATGTTCGAAGGCATATACGAAATTTTCTGTAGTTGAGGAAAATCATATGTTGGCCAGACAAAGAGAGCCATAGAATGCAGACTGAAGGAACACGAACGGGCTATTCGGAAGAAAGATTGGTATCACTCTGCCGTGGCTGAGCACACTCTTTTAGAAGGTCACAGTATTGACATCAAAAGGGCGAAAGTTTTATGCAAAGAAATTAGCTACTATCCACGGATCATCAGGGAAACCATTGAAATAGAAAAAGACCTAACAACCTAAACAGAGAAGATTGCTACAAACTTCCTTATACGTGGAAAAGACTTTTGAAAAACTAAATTATTAATTCATCATGCTGTACATATTAACCGCTTAAGGTTGTTTATTTATATTTCATTGTTGATTTAGAATTCCAGCAGAATAGTACGGCATAACTGTTGCTAAAAGTTTAGTATAATCGCAGGAATCCAAAAGAAACATACCAAAATTAATATGATATATATTTTCCAATACATTAAAAAAGTACTGCGTTCAAATACTTTTCTGGTCCAGTGATTCCCAAACCTTTCACGTTTTCGGCATCCTTTAGACTGAGGCTACAATGTTGGGTCAACCTTCTTAAATTTTTTTATTTAAAAAATATTTCTTAAAGTGTAATATGCATCAGAAAAATTTTAACTTCACCTTTTAGTAAATACTTCCTCAATTTTATTTTATTTAAATCAGCATCCAACATTAAATCAGTAAAATCACACACCAACAAATAATATGGTATAGTTTAGGTATAGCATACTACTGGAGTCAGGTTGGCAGAAGTTATTCGATTACTATCACCATCTGTCGGGCGTGAGAGTAATCAATTCATACGCTGGTCATTCTAAACATTTTTCGTTTTCCCCCAATAATCTCGCAATAATCCCTGTCAGCTGTTTTCCCAGCACCCTAAAGTGCCGCGGCACGCCAGTTGGGTACCACTGCCCTAATCTGAGTAATCTTTGGTGCGTACGCACCAATTTTTTAATGTCGCCTCATGATTTTGGAGAAATTGTGCCCCGGGGATGATGAGGCCCCACAACGCTCAAAGTGGATGAGAAATCCATTCATACACGAACTGCTCTTAAGTTCACCATAACTCTCACTAGATGATAGCTTTACGGCTTAAGATGTAAATATCAACATGCATTAGCCATCCGGTCTTCACGGCGAACCTTATATACATTAGCTATAAATTATTGTCATCAATTTTCCAAATCCATAACGTTTACCTAACATAAAAGATTATTCATTGTGGCCTCCTTTAAGAATTTTGTAATCAATTTTAACGAGAATTGCATTTGAAAACATCAGCCATTTAACATGGATGACTTCAGTAGTGAATCAGTTTAGACCTGGCAGGAAATACTAATAACAGCTAAAATTTATCTACAAATCTGTAATGACGAGACGCATTCAAATGAGAGTAATACGAAAACCCACTTTTGAAATACGAATGTTTGTACTTAAGCGGCTTTTACGGATCATCCAATTCCGAGTGAATACCTTTCAATTAGCTACGCATCATTGTTATTATTATTGAATAAGGAAAATAGGTTTTCCTAACATTCTTAATATTGGCATAACTTAGCATTTGAACAACTTAATTGCATGAGAGCCCGTGTGCTTTGTGTCGACCTCTCGCAAACCCGTTTCATACGTATTGAAGGTCAAGGTATCGCTCGGGTGCAGGCAGTAAGTAATCTTATATCGCTTCCTTATGGCCGCGGGCACACTTTTGTCCCGCTTCGGTGGCTACGGACCACTTCGGGCTGGTTGCCTCTTCTTTGCGGTTCGAAGTCATATCTTCCATCTCTTATGTGAAGAATCGGGGTGAGCACGTATTCCGCAAAAGCTATTAAGTGCAAGTGGACGATTTTCTAACTTTCTTCCGTCAGGGGAAATTTTCCAAAGCCCCCTAAATCCCATACGATATAATTGGATACAGAATCGGGCATAAAGAAAGTTTTTATTTTTTTCATGAAATCAGACAAAAGTCACGACTCATGCAAAGTCGAGAATTGCTCTTCTGCCGTTCACATAAACAAACTCACTGCTTAGTTCTATATCGATAAGTGATGGTTGAAAGACCACTTCGATCCAAGCTGTGGATTCTCTGAGATAATGGATACAATGGATATTAGCACCAATTGAGTTTTAGGTGAGTAATTCGGCTTAGACGCTGTATTGCTCGGAGTTAAAACAAATACATAACTACTTATTTTTTTCGCGCGCATATGTTCGCAAATTAGGCGAAACAGAGCTTCATTCCTATTGGTATTACTATTTTTGTTTAACGTGCTTCGACGTCTAAGGTCATTTCGCACATACTGTCTACCACGTGCAGACAGGGGCAACAGCACTCGGACGAATCGGAGGATCACCCCTCCAAACTCGAGCCGAGCCCAACGATGCTTAACTTCGGTGTCTGATCGGGAACCGGTGTTTCCATTGTGGCAGGCCGTTGTCCAGCTTTATTCCTCTCCTCCATATAATTTTAATAATTTTCGGTGCATGTATATGCTCCAACTGAATGAGAAAATTCGTATTTCGTGAGACATGGTTGGAAGTAAAATAATGGAATGGAAGTAAAATACTACGCAAGGTGAGAAGAAACCTTGATATGATAGATATGCTAAATGATATCCTGCACTGGTTCAGAATATTCTTGAACGTTAAAAGGGTAAAAAAAACCTACCTCTTGAATGAATGCGATACAGCGGATGTTTCGAAAAAAATACTTACACAATGTCACTGATGTTTTTATTGGGGGAGCGTGGTGGCCTAGAGGGTAGAGCGCTTGTCTACTGATCGAAATCTGATTGGCTACTGATTGGCAACCGGGTTCAAATCCGGGTGAAGCCTTTGGACGCCCTCGAACAAAAAAACCTCGGGAGTGCGAGGTGGTCCAGGGAATGGAACTGGCCCCCCTATACCCTGAATGTGTGAAATTCACACGCTTGTAGCTTAGTCCGGCGTAAGCTCTACCCTCGAATATACAAACCAACCTTCGGGTTGAATTACTGAGTGAGAGTGAGATGTTTTTATTTCATTTGATTGTTAGTAAAAAAAATTGAATACATTTGATTGGAATAAATTAATTCATGCATCAAACGGTAATACTGACAAAACTAACCGTAAACACTTCCTATTTTGGGGCGGCCCGTGACGGTAAGTTTGCAAGAGCACTGGTATGGCTACTTAGAGGTCGCAGATTTGATTCTCACCAAGGACACAAGGATTTATCATAGGACCACGATCTTAGATTAGTTCATAGGATACCATCCAAGTAGTTGTGACACGTAAAAACATAAATGTCTATCTATTCTACCACCCGCGGGAATATATCACGCCGAAAACGGCCTTGGGGTCAATGTGGCAGTTTTCTCCGAAATAATCGTTTCCGCTTCAGATTTTCTCGTTCGGGACGGCTTAAATAAAAGAGAAATCTCTTCCGAATTCATTTCGGACACGCTCGATTTCTCTTCTCACGACTAAGTGTCTCATTTTTGAACTCAGAACGTGGGAGGGGACGCAATAGTATATCAAATGTAAATTGGATGCAAAAACGAAGAAGACCGGCATGCCATGTGATTACAGTTTCCACCGGAAGGAGGCTCCACTTTCTCCCTGCATGTCGCGTTCGTGTGCGTGAGTTGTGTCCTCCCGTTGGGCAATGTCCCTGAAATAATTGGCGAAGCGTTCATTGGGAGTTTTGGTCCCTAAGACGAAAATTTATCAACGGACGGTTTGTCATAGTTTTACCTTTTTCCTTGGAGGGATATGGGCATGAGTAGTAAGGACATTAAAAGTAGTACTGCGTTACCAAAAGAGGCGTTTACCATTTGAAGAGAGTTGATGACAGGAAACCTGCGTAAGACTGTAAAGAAAATAATAAGTTAAGAGTTTAACATGGAGTATAGAGTTTGATGGCTCAGAAACCTGGACTGAATAATGAGGATGAGAATTCGCTGCAGGCGTTTTATATGTGGTTGTGGGGAAGAATTGAGGAATAGTAATGGATGGAAAGGAATACAAACGGTGAAGTGCTAGGCATGGTGGATGAGGAGAGGAAATTACTGAATAAAATTAAGAGAAGGCAAATTGTGTGGTTGGAGACGGTTATGATGGCCAAAGGAATGCTTGAAGGCCGTGATGGTGGGATTATCTGAATATTAGAGGAGATAAAAAAGTAAGATTTGACTGGTCATCCTCATGATCTCGGGGCCTTCAGTTGGGAGAATCAGTTCGAATCTCACCCCGTGACTTCTTCAGATTGGTCCACCGTGAGAGAAGAAACGGACCTCCACAGCATCTACTACAAGCATTAAGTTAAAACTTCCACTGTTATGGCCGTTGCCTACGCTCGGAGATTTCCGTGCCCTACATGCTTACAGCGTGAATTAACTCCAAGCGGAGAAAAGTTAAAAATAAGAAAAAAATACTCTTAACAAATATTCTACACAATTTTTTAAAACATCTAACTACAGAAATGTGTCGGTCTAAACCCACAATCCCATTATATGAACGATTACACTACGCGGAAATGGATAAAAATCCTTGGCCAAAATATTCAGCAGTGATAGACAATTTTGTCGTTGAAATTGCCACATAGGAAGTGTTAATAAATATCTTTCTTTGTTCTTCATAAACTAACGCCTGTTTATAGGTCTAAAGTATTTCAACCTAAAGGTTTTACACTGTGATTTCAGTAAAAATTCAATCTCAGGCTCAAATTTATGAAATCATGCCATTCTAAGAAAATAGAGGATACGAATTCCGGCGAGATGTGGTGGAAGTTTTCCATTATGGATAAATGAAAAAACGTAGTGAACTCCACAGTGAATTTTATTGAGACGACCAAGGTTTCGACACGTTGTGTCATCTTCACATGATATGAATTTCATTTATCCATATTTCATTTAACATGTTTTTTCATTTATCCATTCTAAGAAAAAATAAACATTCTTCAATAGTTTTTAGCTCTCTAAATGTTTTAATGCTTGGATATAACGTTTACCTGTTGAAACGATGGTCAGAGAATAATAGTTTAGAGTGGATTGCTGATGTTTATGAGCGATTTCTTTGTTTTTAAAAGTCAATTTAGTGCTTCCTTTATTAAACTGTGCTTACAGGCGATTAAACCCTAAGGTAAATCGATTTCCAAGAAGTCACTAGAATGCAAAACGCACCTTAACGCCTCGTCTTATAGTGAGCAGGCAACGAAAAAAGTACCAAGTGAAGGCCAGCTAGGTCTACCAAGTTTCTTTAAAGAGTTGAGCACTTTTTTGTTTGTCACTACTATTTCAATCCTAGGATATGAAGTAAGAACGCTAGACTCCAATTATTGCATATCCTATTTTAATCTTTCCACGTAGCCCGAATATTTTTCCTTTAGTTTTCTCTGAGGGACTAACCCTTCCGATCATTCAAACTTCAGACAAATCCGTTGCGTCTCAGGATAAATTCGATTCGATATTCAGGAAATAGGAACGGGCATCCCGATCGTCAAGGGCCCGAGACTCAAAACTCTGGAACGGTATCTACCAAAGTGGACTTTCGAGAATGTCTCTTTAGACGTCATTTAGTGGAATAATTTCGAGTCAATCATGATAAATAAGGAGACTAGATCAAGTTCTAAACTTTCAATTTCCAATAACTGTCCGCGGCATCGGCACTGTATGCTATTTTCAATATTAGGGAGGTCAGAGAAATGAGAAGAACTAACGTAAGGGTGGTCAAGGTTAAGCTACGCCAACTTGGTTGGTCTTTGGTCTGGAGTTAGGTGGTAAGCGAACATCGAGGAGAATTGTGTGAGTATTTAACACGTTTCATAGCCATTCATCATCATCTGAGCAATCTATCGGTTAGAGGTAGGTTATGATGAAAGTCAGAGAAAATGCAACAGGCTCTTACACGTGCCGTGCCCTTTCTACCTCTAGTATTTCTTTCTTCATCTCAGCGTAAGTCCTACCTTTCTTCATCCCGTCCATAAAGCCAATTCTCTTCCTTCCCCTTCACCGCTTACCCAACATCCTTCCATCTATCACGGCCTTCAGCAAATCATCGCCCCTCATTACCCCTTCCAGCCACCTACCCTGCCTTCCCCTAATCTCATCCACAAGATTCCTCTTCTCACCAACTAAGTCATGCACTTCCTCATTTGTCTTCCTTTCCGTCCAACGCACCTTCTCCATCCTCCTCCACACCCACATCTCGAAAGTCTTCAGCCTATTTTCGTCTTTCTTTCTCAGATACGACGTTTCTGACCCATTCAACGCCACACTCTATATCAAGCTCTTCACTAGCCTCTTTTTTACATCCTTACTTAAGCTCCCCGTCATCAGCTCCCTTCTATTATTGAACGCTTCCTTCGCTAGCGATATTCTTCTCCTGTTTTTGCTACTATGCCCTGTTTCTTCCAGCGTACTGCCCTTGCAAGTAATTAAATTGCTTCACTTGCCCCAGTTTGTGCCAAAAAGTCATTCAACTTGATATTCGAACAAGGCTCTCATGCCATCCCTCACCGTGACTATGTAGCACATCATTTGCAATTTTTTCGCAGTGGATATGGCCTGGGAGTCTATATAAAATGACGTCATAGCAAAACAGATGCAGATTCTTCATTACAACCAAGACGTTCTCAGGGTCGATGTCTCGTGAGACCCACCACCATGATATTCCCAGTCTGCCCTTTGCTATGACCCCTCATTGAGTGGAAGCCCCATTCACGCATCGAGGAACCTTTACGGACCCTCAGAACTCAATTAGGGGAGCACTGACTTGCATGAACATTTTGTGAGCCATTATTTGTACGTAACATGCATCCCCTGCCAACTCCCTTTGGTATTCCTTTGACTATCCCCTCTCCTTTTCAGAATGAGCTACGAATCCATCCATCACGCGCTGTCTCCAGCCGACTGCTATGGAATGCGACACCAATTGAGTTTTTTTCTCCCCCTTGCTCCCCTCCTTGAGTCCTCTTTGTTTTTTTCCCACCTTTCTTTCGCCGAACTTCTTCTTCTTCCTTCGTCCTCTCATCTTCTTCTCCGGTCCTCTCCGTCTCCTCTTCCCCGAGTTCCGCTCCGCCCGCTCCTTCGTTTTCATCAATCTTCCACGTTTGACGTGTCCACATTTCCATCGCTTTTCAATCTCCTCCTTTCATATATTCTTCCCCCTTTCGTCTCTCACATTCGCGATACATTTCGGTCGCATATTTTTTTAACAGAAAAAAAAGGGTGAGCTGCCACAAAAAAAGTCACATGCGGAGCGCATTTCAAGTAAGATGATTTCCCCCAAGAGGCTGCGAGTTATGAAAAAATAAAACTTTTGTCAACACGTAAGCAAGATAAAATCAAAATCTGCATGAAGACACCAAATTGTAGCCCCGCCACCCCAGTGAATCACCAGAGATACTTGAATGAATACTGCTTGTCAGTGATAATAGCCGAAGGCGTTGAAATTTAACCAAATTCTATTTACACCATACTTATGATAACTACGTTTTGCTTTTTACAGCATTATCTTTTGTAGGATCTAACTTCACCCTGATGACGATGGCAGACAACATCATCGAAACGTCGGTTCAGTTCAACACCATAACCCAGCTAAAAACCCGAGAACTCTTCATCCTAAGCCTTACCCTTTGTCATATCTGTATTTCCAGGATACTTATGTGATTCCCTTTGTCTCCAGCCAAAGACTGGAATTTTTCCAAAGATCTACAACATGCTTATTTTCCTCCCGGTTTATTGTTAGTAGTTTATGTCTTTTTCTTCTTCGTTTGATGACCTGACGGGGGTTTTGCGAGTTCTCCACCGTCCGCTAGGGTAATGCCAATATCGCTCCCGTTCAGTTATTCAAATGCCAAAGTATGATGTAAACAACCTCCGAGGAGGCGAAAGTATGTAACGGGTGCCACAGTTGCTGTTTTTGTTTTTCTCTTTGTTGCAGCTGTTGTTGTGTGCGGCGCCTGTTATTTCTTTTCCTTGCATTTCTGCAATTATGGCAACAAATATGTTTTTCGTGACTTGGTCAGCGGCTCGTTGCACAGTGTCTGGCACCAGCCAAGAAGATGCGAGGGAACAAGTAGGTAAAAGGTGTTATAAGAGGCTATTAGTGAGGAAAATTAAAATATGGTGTTACGGACTTGTTTTTTTACGGAATTGTGTCTCGTTATTTATTTCCAAAGTCATTAATTGAATTGGTTTTGTAATATTTAGGTCCAATTTTTATAACATCTGTTTATGCTTGCCTATTAGATGATGCAGCCTTAACACAAATTCTACGTGCACTTAGGGCCGATTTCATAATGTCTGGTTAAACTGGATGTTAACGTTAACGGCCGGTTAAACTCAAAACCAGGTTTTTAAAATCTATGGTTAAGTTAAATCTGAACGTTAAAGTACTCGTTGTGGTAACGACGGATTTCCAATGGTTAACTGAGTTAACGCGAAGATTAGCGAGTTGCATGACGGTACTTTAATAGCCATTATGGCGGATTTTATGATTGACTTCATCCATAATATAAGTTCCAGACGATCTGGTTTACTTTGAAGCCATTTCTTTAAGTCTTTGTAGTTTCTATTCCATCAGTTGTAAAATGCATTGAAGCAAATACTCCAAACAGAGCTGGATATTATTAAAGCAATGGAAGATTTAAACGTCACTGTACGCGCACCAAGAGACCTTGGTTGCATTACTAGACTCATGTAAAGATGCAATTGATACAATCTCCAGGAACGAATGAATATATTATTGTATAATGTGGAGTAATAAATATATTATTATTGTTATAATAGTCGTAGTCACACTAATTTTAGGGAATAGTGTAACACACGTTGTTAACTACTCACCCCCTACCACACACACTTGAGGTGGCTTTCAGGGTATTTTGTAAATGTAGATGTATATGGTTCCTGATTTCTCTGTTGTGTTTTTTTCTCCATTGTCCTTCGTATGTGCGCCCATAGATTTATCGCAATATCTTATTCTCGAACACTATTAGTTTTTTCTCATCCTTCTTCGACATAACATCCAGACATTACAAGTGAAATAAAGGCAAGAAGAATCAGGTGGGCTGGACATATTCTAAGGAAAGAGGAGGGATATCTGCTGAAGGAGGTACTAAATGGGATTCCTGAAGGATGAAGACCCCGGGGAAGACCACGGCTAAGATGGTGGGACCAAGTGAGAACGGATATGCAAAATATCGGAGCAGCAGAAAGAGAGGCAGCTTCAGGATCGATCTAGGTGGAGGGGATTTGTTGATGCGGCTAAATATCGCCTAAGATATAGATGGCCCTGGGAGTAAGAGTAAGGTGTATATGGTGCGGATATTTCTAAGTAGCAGCTAAGCGATGTATCAGAGAGGTTGCGGATGTCTCTGAGATATGACGTTTTATGCCTCCAAGACTATCCCAAGAGTAACCCTAGTGACGTCTCAGAGCCTTCTCAAAAAAGAACTCGGAGAGATCACAAAGTATAACTTAGAGGTACCCTGAGATATTTGAGATGTATCCCAGTAATCTATGAGATGTGTTTGCGCTACGTGGTCAGTGAGGGGAGGGAGGAATGAGGAGACGAAAGGGGAAGGCGGGCGGGGGAGGATAACTCGCCCCTAAATGAGCACTCCGAGTTGATGGCTTTACTACGTTCCCCTCCAGCATCTTCTCATTCGTGGGTAATCTGGCGCAGGTGCGCGCTAAAGGAGACCGGAAGGGATCTCACCCCTCTTAAATGTCAACCGTGCCCTAGTCTCCGAGACGCGTAAGAATTATTCCACGGTAGGTACTCCGGAGTCTGACTCAAGAAGAACTATATATTCTTGTACATACGCAATCCATGTACAAATCGGAGAAAAAAACCAGCAAGTAACATATCATTATCAACTGATAGAGAGTGAAAAATCCTAAGAGAAATTTCCTCTGCATAATTTTGCTAGGGTGAGTTAAATTTTCTGCCACTGAAATTTGAAAGATGAATGAAATAAACTAGGTAATCAGAGAGGGGCAAGATAGCTATTGTGGCTGCCGCAGAGGCAGTACCGCCAACACTGAGGTGTTTGCCGGGATGGGAGTGAAAGACTTGGGGTGGAGTCTTCCGGCCGAGCGTCCGTTTTCTCACTTCAGCGTTGGCACTGCCGTTCCGGCAACCGCATTACCTGTGTCCGCTCTATGATTGGTTATTTTTTTCCAATTTTCAAAGCTAAATTGTAGAAAATTTGTTGTTCCCTAGTGAAAAAGTTTCCATTCCTATTCGTTTATTTCACTTGTTTCCTATTTTTTTTATATTTACTCTCCTATCTTAGGTTTAAAGATAGTTAAATGTGTCGTCATTTTTCATTCAAGTATTCTACCAGCTGATTGGTAGGTTCTTGGACAGTCCCCATTCTGCATCCCAACCTCATAGACATTGTCTCGCTTTCCCTCCTAATGATGGCCCGTTATTAGATCCCTCTTCAATTCTTCATATCTTCTACCTCCTCTTATTTCGTCCGGAATTCCTATCCTCCTCCTTCCTCTTCCACGCTTCCCCAGTGTTCTCCCCTCTATCACTCTTTTCAACATGCCCTCTCCTCTCTAAACCTCCTCCATACATCTCTTCTGCCTTCTCCGAACCTCTTCCACAAGCTTCCTCTCCTCTCCGACCATATCCAATACCTCCTTGTTCGTCTTTCTCGCCATCCAGCTAACCTTCTCCATCCTTCTCCAAACCCACATCTCAAACGTCTCAAGTCTACGCACATACTCCCTTCGCAATGACCAAGTTTCTGATCCATATAGCGCCACGCTCCATATTAAAGTTTTCACCAGCCTCTTCTTTACGTCTCTTCTCAGACCCCCCCTCATCAATTCCCTTCTCTTCGAAAATGCTTCTTTAGCAAGCGCAATTCTGTATCTGATGTCCTTACCACTAAACCCATTCTCCTCCAAATTACTACCCAGATACGTAAACTGCTCGTAGCGTACGTAGCATTTACAAGATAAATTAAACTAGTTTGACATAATTTGATGAAAATGATCAGTTTTATTTATTTTGTGAAAAACAACAGATAATTTGAATTGATCCACGCTATTGGATCATCTATCAATCACAGAAACGATACCGTGCGGTGTCGTAAAGACAATGAAATCCATTTTGGATCACGAGACTTTTAAAAATCTTTACGTGCCACTTAAGGTGGTTTGAGCGAGATAGTTCCCTAATCATAATGGAGACCATATTCAAATTTAATTTTTTTATTTCAGCGTCTGTAAGAAGTATGAAATAAATATTGTAATATTAATGGCACAAAGATATAGTTATATATGACCAAAATACTCAGTAATTAAATAAATAAAGCCACAGAAGTCTCTAACTTGACTCATTTTTTCCCGCCGTACGGCTGCAAACCCTTCAAAACAGCAGGTTTATTTACAATTCTGTAAAAATTACTGTGGTGAGTAATAGATTATCTGTTATAAATAGTTGAGAAAACATAATATCTTCACACCGTTAGTTTTTTGACGAAATCTAGGTTCTATAAGTTCCTATTTCCTTCAATATTCTCCCTCTGGAGCGCACAGCCACTATCTATCCCATGTAAAACAGGTTACATTTTGAGGCAAATTGCTCGAAATGTAGTTCGGCAGGGGGTTGATATTTTGATACCATTGGAAAGATGAGAGTTTTTTCTTTAAAATGAGGTCAAATTCATCAAATTCTAGGTGAAGTGATTTTTCGCTCAAGTAACCTTAGAGGCAATCGATTTCTGTAGTTGGTGCATATACATATGATAATACATACATATACTATTCGCGTTTGTTTGAAAACTTGCTGCATTGTACTTCGCTCTAATATGAGGAAAAAATACATTGCTTGTTTCCCAGTGTGACGAATGATAAAAGTTTTTATTTTTTTAACTCGCGCTGATTTATGACCAATATACACGATATGGTTCGTCAATTTCCTTTGAGACTTCCTTGCCTGGCTTTCCATGCATGCGTGATTAGGAATTAAGATGGCTTCCGCGCGGCTTGCACTGGATGACCTTGGTTCCGGTCCACCAGGCACACGGGTAACGCACATGCAGATGGATGCGAGGAAGCTTGGATGCTGGCGATAGCGATTATAAGGATGATGTGGTCATGGATCATAAACTGAACTTTCTTTCGGTGCTCATCAGGAAATGGCGAGTGCATCCGGTGGAAGGTTTCCTTTTCAATTCCATAAATCATTCCCTCCTCCACTACCGTTCTTCCCTTCTTCTTTGCTGACGTCGTCATGGCAGAAGGACAGTGGGTATCAAGCGAAATTATCATTTGCAAAATACTTTCGAATGAAACGATTCAAAGTAACCCGTGTATTCGCGAAGTACTTTGCAACTGTGTTCACTCTCCAATTGGCTGTTTCATTTAAAAATGGTTATTTTTTTATAAATCAATGAATAGGTAATAGAATAAATTTTGGAAAATGAAAGGGAATAGTATTTTTCTTTGGAAATTATCCAGTTTTAAAAAAATAATTAGTTAGCGCTGATTCAAATTTACGTAGGAATATAAATACAGAGAGCGTCTTCGAACTCTCTGTGGCAATTGAAATAAAAATGCAATGCAGAGAAAATTGTTGGACAATCAACGTCTTAAGTCATAGAATCCTAAGATGGAGGGAGTATGAAGTTATTGGTGGCTGCCGATACTTCGTGGAATTCCATTGCAGGAAAAGGATAAAATACTCTGCACTATTCCACTGGATAAATATGATTTAATGAGTCGCCATGTTTCACTGCACTGCAGCATCATCAGGGCTGTCAGATTCAGTCCTGATGATGCTGGAGTGCAGTGAAACATGTTGACTCAATAAATCAAATTCCTCCAGGGGGATAGTACAAAGTATTTTATCCTTTTCCTATGGAGGGACTAGTTCGAAATCTACTAAAGACTAGTAGTCAACACTACCGGTGAAGATTTTTAATGCATATATGATCAAGCAGATTTCAGGGTCACAGGCAGGATTTTATTTTGACTCCGAACTACATCTTGGGTTCAGGGTACAAGGTGAGAGAAATAAAAAATGTGAGAGAGAGACACACAGCCGAACTGATTGGTAAAAATATTCCTTCTCTCCAAGGTCCATTAGTGACTATAGCAACATCAGAGTGAAACACTAAGACACTCCTTAGGATGAATTTCACTTTCACTGTCTTTCTATTCCCTTCCCCTTTACATGGCTGGTGTCCTAAGACCCCCTGCTAAACGACCCTAGGTGGGTGGTTCGCAGTATAATGTGTAGGAATGGAAGAAGATAGATTGGTTAATCTCACCTACGTATGTAACCTCCTTCTCGGGGTACGCGAGATCGCTGTCTTTTTGAGTGTTCATTAATATTTGTATTCAATGTTAAAAGAGCAATAACAGTTGAAAGAACGATTTAAGTGTACAAATAAATATCCACTCATTGTCAGTCCGTTATAGGAGAGATACTGATTTATGGTTTTGGAAAAAAATAGAGTTTCGTGCATATATGGAGTTAACATAGATACTGGCCTGACGACTTACTTAAGGTGGTTTGAGCGAGATAGATCCCTAGTCATAATGGAGACCATATTCAAATTTTATTCTTTGATTTCAGCGTCTGTAAGAAGTACGAAATAAATATTGTAATATTAATGACGCAAATATATAGTTATATATTCCCAAAAATCTCGGTAATTAAATAAATAAAGCTACATAAGTCTCTAACTTGACTCATTTTTTCCCGCCGTACGGCTGAAAACCCTTCAAACCGGCAAGTCCATTTTTGATTCTGTAAAAGTTACTGTGGTGAGTAATAGATTACTTTTTATGAATAGTTGAGAAAACATGTAATCTATACTTCGTTAGTTTTTTGACGAAATCTAGGTGTTATAAATTCCTATTTCCTTCAATATTCTCCCTCTGGTGCGCACAGCCATAATCTATCCCATGTAAAACAGCTTATATTTTTAGGAAAATTGCTCGAAAAGTAGTTCGGCAAGGGGTTTATATTTTGATATAACTGGAAATGTGAGAGTTTTTTCTTTAAAATGAGGCCAAATTCATCAAATTCTAGGTTAAGTGATTTTTCTCTCAAACTACCTTAAGGAAAAAGAATTCACACGCGGACAGACGGGATCATGAGTTTGATCATGACCGAACCATGACGCTCAACCGAAAATACACTCACGACATTGCTGATTGCGCTGAATTGAGTGATTGTGAGAGTGTGTTTTATTGTACACTTTTTGGTTATATTTTGTTTTTGCGTTACTGGTGTGTCACTGGTAGAGAATAAATCCCTGTAAACGTTAAGTGTACTATAGGTGAGAATTAAGAGGGTCACTCTATTACGGCACACCGGAATGATTGAGATAGTGTATTTACTGTTCACTAATTTTATTCCTTGTAATTGTGTGATTTGTGGATGAGTGAGTGATTGAAATATTTTGTCCTTGTTTGTATTTTGTGTAATTCTTCTCAGACTTTTTCTCCCCACTAGGAACAATTTTATTTCTAATTTTTGCATCTTCACCTTCTGTCATCCTCACCTTCCGTACCCAATTAAGATTACGGTATTCTGAATTCTTATTTTTAATGCCGTAATCGTCAAGAAGAGTTGAGGCACACCTCCACCTTTAAACTAACGGTAAGCATTACTAGGCGGTAGGTGCCTGTACCTGGGTAATCATGATGTACTCATGGTGAAGCAAAATATATATACATATACGAAGATTTAGTCCTAATCGTATCATAATACCAGGATTATGTCAATCCTCCTAAGCCCGGGTTCAACTTAAATTATGTACATGCGAACGTAGCTGTTTGAATTAAAAATGGGACTGTCTGAAGGCCTTTCGTTGTAAGTTGGGAAATTAGACTACATGGAACATACATCGGAATTGGTTAGATATGGGATTAAGGAAAACGTGCCGGGTATTAGGCGAAATCAAGCTACAAAGACCTTGATAACAAGACTGCGTTCATAGAAGTCAAGATAAGACTCTCAAAGATAAGACCGATAAGACTCTCTCATCATTGAGATTCCCATCCGCACACCATTGATTGAGATGATCAAGGAAGGCTAAAGCCTTACGAATCTCGATTCTGAGGTGAGTACTGAAGAACACATGGGTGGATCAAATCAGATATACCACAAATCAATATGTAAAAATTTTAAAAAATTAAGATAACGCTTTATTTTTCCCTCACTCGACGATAGAAGTAAGCATTTGAAATTCGATGTTTGATCATTTTTAACCGCCATATACAATAACCATAAGGTCCTAAAGTAAAGGTTTCACCGTTTGATTAGTACCGAATAATGTGACCTATCAGCCGAAAATTCCAACCTGAGATTTGCGTTTATGAATAGCGAAATTCCAATTCAGGATAATATCTCCCTACGATCATAATCGGATTTCCCAAGGTTAGGTACCAAAGTAAGTAATTACGCCAGTTGAACAAGGCCTGATATTAAAGAAACACTTTTCCAGGTAATTGATTGCAAGAGTACAGTTGGATTCTGAAGACGGATATGGTTAAATGAAATTCGAATAAGGTTCGGGTATCGTGTTCAGAAAAACTCAACAGAACTTAAATTAGATATCCATCGATAAAATAATTATACAAATTTGGTCTTTGGGGCTATTCAAGTGTTACGTAAAGCGATTTTTACCTGTATTTAATCCCCCCCCCATTTAAGACAACGTAAGATTTCACGAACCCTCCCCTCCCAATCTTACGTAAGATATCAGTCATTTTTGAAACCATGGACATAGATAGTAAACTATGGGGGACTCCTATATCAAAATGCGCCCAAACTGACCTCATCACGGATATCGATAACTGTTTTTAATATTTCGCGATTCGCTGTACAGGCACACTTGCAAAACATATGATCTTTAAAAATGCGACATCTCCAAACTAATGAACGTAACGAATCGGTTGTACGGTTTTCTACAGTTTATCGTACAATCAGGCGTACAGATGATCCTATAAAGTAAGATTTTTCCTACGAAAATTATTTTAAAAAGTGATAAAAATACGAATTCATAAGTGACTTACCCATATCTTACGTAAGACTGTCTCCGACCCCCATCACCCCATTACATAAGACGTTAGAAAATCCCAACCCCTCCTTCCCCAAAACGTCTTTGGTATTACTTGAATGACCCCATTATTAAGTTTCAACTCTCCCGAACAAAAATTCTACACTCAAATAGATTTTTAATGTAACATTATGTAAACAAATAGACGGATGACGGACCTCAAAAGATGTTGACGGCTTCATGATTATATTTCTTTCTTTTTTATATAAGTTTGGATTTGCTACTATTCACTATTATTGTTCCACAACGCGATAAACATGACTTAGTCGTGAAGTTGGGCGATTTTATTGTTTTTTTTAAGGATTTATGATGACTTACTTCAAGTAGGTGAATTATATCGTTCCAAAATGCATTTCACTTTAAAGACAACTAAATTCTCTCCCCAACGACGCCTAGTAAGTCATACCAATCATTCTCAGTGTTAATGTGAAACGTCTATATTATCTTGATGGTGGTACTAGACACCGCAGCATCCCACTGGGGCCTCGAGCTTGCGATTCGCAAAAATAAAGGTATTTATTCCACCGTAGTTGTGCACAAATATACATGGACGTCTCCAAATGGGCAAGTAAAAACTCAGATGACCACATACTGATAGAAGATAGACACAAAAGTGGCATTACAGATGTTAGGAGCAGAATAAGGGCAGAATGCAGGACAGACCATACGCTTGTCATTGCTAAAGTTAGACAGAGAATGAGTATAAACAAGAGACTAGACCATTAATAGAAATTAGCTATTAAAAAATCACGCTGTTAAAACAAAGTTCGAACTAGAACTAAAAAATAAATTTGAAGCACTATCCACAAAGGAGGAAAACGAGGAAACCACGTGTGTCAATGAACAATGGAATAAAATTAAAGACACAGTACAAAACGCATTAAAGAAGTAGTAGGAACCAGAAAACGAAACAAGAAATCTTGGGCCAGTGAAGAATACAGAAATGCAATAGAAGAGAGAAAAAAAATCTAACAGAAGTCGTTAGCAGCTAGCACCGAAGAAAATAAAGATAATTATCAAAGGTGGAATAGGGAAGTTAACAGAATGTTGAGGACAGCTAAGAGAAGCTTACTTAAAGACCAGATGAAAAAAGCAGAAGAGGATAGGACGAATAACAATACAAGAGACTTTTATCGTAACGTACAATATTTAAAAAAATAAGCCAATACAAATTGTTTTGAGGTAAAAAACGCTATAGGAAAAGAAATATGTAATCAAGCTGAGAGCCTAAAGATATGTAAAGAATATTTTGAAAAAGTTTGAATGGCGAAATAAAAAAGGACTTGGGAACAGAGACATACCAAAATGTACAACCCCATATCAATGAACCATCGCTAAAAGAAGTAGAAGAAGCTGTATCGTCACTTTAAAATGGTAAAGCTCCAGGGGAAGATGGAATTCCAATCGAAGCCCTGAAGTTCGGGGGGAAAACATTACTGGAAGAGATTCATAAACATCTTGAGAATTTGGAAAGAAGTAAAGTTGCCGGAAGAATGGAAGGTAGCAGTTGTAGTACAAATACACAAAAAGGGAGACAAACAGAACTGCAACAACTGTAGAGGAATATCCTTAATCAATAAAAACATACAAAATCCTATCCAAAATTATATGCAGGAAGCTAACAGGTTACTCAGAAGAAACATTAGGGGAACATCGAGCTGGATTTAGAAGATGAAAATCTACAACGGACCAATTGATCATTTTAAAACCACCACTGTCCAAATATTGAGAATACAATAAAACTGCCCAACTTCTCTTCGTAGATTTTAAAAAAGCATATGACAGTATAAACCGTAAACAGTTATGGGACAGACTAAGAGTAGAGGGTGTACCTGAAAAGCTAATTAGACTGGCAGGAATATACATAGGTGAATCTAAATGTAAAGTAAAAATAAACAACGAATATTCGGAAACTTTCAAAGTAAATACAGGTGTCCGACAAGGAGATGGCTTGTCACCCCTACTATTTAATTTGGCAATAGAAGGAACACTGAGAAAGACAAAAGAGTTAAATGAAGGCTTGTTTGTGGGCACCAAAGTCAATGCACAGGCATTCGCAGATGACGTCACCTTGCTAGCAGAAGACGAATATAGCCTAAAAAATTTGGCTATGGAATTATTATCTCAAGAAAGACTAGTAGGGCTAGAAGTAAATGAAGAAAAAAAAACAAATATCTAAAAGTAGGACGAAACCCAGAAGGGATAGCCAACTTGGAAGTTAACACGCACAAATTTCAAAGAAGTAAGGATTTTAAGTACCTTGGTGTCACTATTGACCAATACAACAATGAAGAAGCTGAAATAGAAACAAGACTTTTAAATGGAAGCAAATTCTATTGGGCATTAGGTACAAAAAATTTCAAGGAACAAAATTCTATCAAGAAAGACTAAAGAAACCAGGCCAGTAGTCCAGAGTAATGCGCAGTCAGTAAAAAGATGGAAAAGAAACTTATCTCCTTTGCAAATAGAATTATTACTAGGTCAATATATGGACCAATAAAGTAAGAAGAACAGTGGCGAATTAGGGATAACTAGGAGCTAAGAGAACTCTACAAGGAAGCAGACATCGTGGTAAAGCAAAAGGTAGAAGACTGAGATGGGCGGGACATGTAAATAGAAGAGAGGATAGTTCTTTATTGAAATCCATAATGAAGGGGAGACCAATAGGAAAAAGACCTCCAGGAAGACCAAGACTGAGGTGGACCGACCAGATGGGACTGAGGGACACGAGGAGGAAAATAGGAGCGGATGAAAACACCATGCAGCACAGGCCGAGGTGGAGACAATCGGTTGACGAGGCTAAAAACCTCTTACGGTTTGAATGGCCACCTAATAAGTCAGTAAGATGTGCACCCGATCAAATGAAAAAACATTTATTTCCATCGTGAAATTACTCACGTACTTTTAGTGTCGAAAATATTCACTCTGTTAACTTAGCATCTCCGTTCCCGTCCTGATAAACAATTCTTGGGACTTATTCTGAAGACCTATACACGTTAATAAAAAGTTTTTAAACAGCCCACGCAAGGATGAAAAAGTCCTTTTTGGGAAAACACTGACGCGAGGTAGAATTAATACACACATATGTGGCAAACGGCGTCGCTTTTTTTTCGCGGGCAGGATAAGGAGAAAGGGCCGCGCAGGTGTTCTCCCGATTGCCGGCGGGAAATTGAAAAGTGCGGTCCGCCATGGAAAGGGGTCAGTGGCACACACTCACACATTCACTCACGATCGCCGAAATTAAGAGAAAGGGTTTAAGGAAGGGAGAGGATTCGTTTCCCCCCCCCCCCCCTCGACCCCCGCCCCTCCCTCACTTCCTTCCCCTACCCAACAGGGCACGGCCCTCTCGACATTTTGCTAAACATTTTGTAGCTTTGGGAGGAAGGGAGTGTTGAAGTTTGTGCTGAGTGGAACATATCAGCGTACATAAACGACGAGTCTATCTTATCCCACCTAACTCGCTCCCGTAGTGTCCACCAACACACTCACAACTCTTTACTATGCAAAGGTACACTCTAATGTGTCTTACGGCATTATATTTTGGGGAAATACTTCTAATCTTTCTATGAAAGCTTTCTCACTCCAGAAACAAGCTATTAAAGCTATCAGTAAAGACCCTATTCGCACCCCAGGTAGACCACTATTTGTATCTCTTGGTATTTTAACACTCCCCTCTATCTATATACTTACCTGTGCCATGTTCGTAAGAAACTATCCCCATTTTTTCCCTGTTAACTCTAGCTTCCATAATCACTACACTCGCTCTAGAAATGACATACATAGACAACAATATTCCTACAGTCTATGTCTGAAAGGCCCATATCACTCCATTTCCACATTTTACAACAAGATTCCAACACAAATTCGCTCCATTTCCTCATCATCATGCTTCAAGCCCAAGCTAAAAAAATTGTTAATTCATAAAAGTTATTATTGCTTAAGCGAGTATCTATATGATGATTTTCATTAATTTATGTATATTTGTTCTCACTTTTCTGTAATTTCATATATATGTATTTGTTTTCATTTATTTATTTATTGGCAACCTCTGTATTATACCTGCCAAACTGCTTGTAAATACTGTGCTGTCAAATTTTGACGAAACTCATGGATGTTATATCCCAATGATGTTAATAAATTATGATATGATATGAACTCTATCGAATTGATTTTAAGTTAAAAATGAGGTAAACATCGTGTAGCTACTGCAGGATTTTCATAAATTTACTGTAAGTGCTGAGTTTACCTCATTTAAAAAATGTTCATCAAAGTAAGGCCCAAAAAAGCAATTATTCATTGACAACAATAGGAGGAAATAGGAGGACAACGGCCTGCTTTAAACATCTTTCAATAAGAGTTGTAGAAAGGTTCTATTTTCAATGCATGTCCGTATGCGGGTCATACTACATGAAAATTACGTGGAAACACGTCCCATGTGACGTAGGCGATATGAAAATCAAAATGGAGCCGTCTGGAAACGAAACTAAGTGGATGAAAGTATACATTTGACAACTGCAAAACAAGGCATCTGTTCCGAGTCCGCAAATCATGTTATTTGATATGTCCCTTGAAAGGCTGCGCTCTTGATGGATGTCGTAACGATGGAGTCAAGAGTCATGAGCAGTATCACAAGGAAATAACGCTCCCGGCAAATAACTCACGCTTATCGCGAAAATGAATGCGCCATTGATCATGTTTATCGCGGGAGTAACAAGCTATTGAAGTCATTGAGTATTTACGAACTTATCGATTGGAAATAAGAGCGGGAATATTGAAAGGGCATCAATACAATTAGCAGGCAACGCAACGGCCTTTGCTTGTCACCAGGGGCCTTACTCCCAAAACAACTGAATGGGGTACTTGCATGATTTTTTGGAGATAATTAGCAGAAACTTTATGATGGTCATTAAACGGAAAATGTGTCATGATTTCATTTGGTTACCATTTCTTTCACATACTGCAGTTTGAAAATGGCTCGTTTTGAAGGTTTTTCGACGTAGGTGACATGACATCACAAGGATTTTTTTTTAAATTATAGGCATCAATGCTCGAGCCTCAATTAACAGGTCATAATGCATTTATTTATTCCGTAGGTATAGAACTCTGGCAGAATGTACATATAGGCACTGCAGTCGT
This sequence comes from Pyrrhosoma nymphula, assembly GCA_963573305.1. Classification (NCBI taxonomy): domain Eukaryota; kingdom Metazoa; phylum Arthropoda; class Insecta; order Odonata; family Coenagrionidae; genus Pyrrhosoma; species Pyrrhosoma nymphula. The sequence continues at coordinate 98,842,642 of OY754339.1, forward strand.
TTTCGTCCGAGGCTCTGTTCAACCGCCATTACCGCTGTGCATCTATTAACGACCATGTCCTCGTAGCATGCATTTCACACCCAAAAATATTAATTTTTCATAACCCTCATTCGTTTCCCTTCAGGATGGTAGTGTTTTTTTAAAGAAATAAATTATGCAAACACCTCATTCTCTGGATTCATCAAAGAAATTCTGTTGACGACTAAACATCGGCATTTCCGAAAGCCGTTATTCACTCAGCTGACATTTGACGTTTCACCGTCTTGTTTGGTGAAATGAATGTATCGCAGTAATCTGTGCTCTGAAGCCTCGATATCTTACAGTAAAAGATAGCTGCTGGTATTTTGAAGATATTCATCATTCAGCATATAACGTACAATATTAAGGATTTATATTTATACTTGAAATGCTGTACGAACACAATGTTTTCAAATAAATTTTACCAACGCCGTATCAACCGTGGCCTTATTCATAATCATCTTTTTTCAGTTGTTTCAAGGAATGCGTTTTTTACCAGACGTATCACAATATCGTTCACTTTAAATGCAACTAATGCCTGTTGCTCACGGTAAAATTTTCGGGAAAACGTTTTATAAAATCGACTAGTTTTATAAAAATGAGCTTGCTAACGATAAAACCGTTTAATAAAACCTAGTTTTATAAAACGTTTTACGGAATAGGACAGGTTCTATTTCCATAAAACCGTTTTATGCAACAACCAATGAGATGTTCCGCTCATCGCGTTGATGATAATCTCGTATCCATGGGAAGCCAAACAAGGAAAACGTAAACAAACATGGCTGGAAATTCATGGAACGTTGAGGCAGTATCCTTATTATTAGAAGAATGCGTTAGAGCCATAGCACCGTTGAATGTGATCAGAAAGTAAGTAAATAAACAATACATGTAGTTTTTAACCTAACAATCATCCAAAAGAGAGTGCATTTATCACTTCACGTGTTCGCAAAGCGTCTCATAGATGGCAGGACATTGCGGTTTTATGAATAGTTTTCCCGTGAGAAATCAAGTACGTTTTACGTACGATTCATAAAACTTTCAATAAAAATTTTTATAAAACTCTTTTATGGAAAATTTTACCGCGAGCAACAGGCATAAGTTGCAAAATTGTGGTTTAATAATATTAGTCAGCAATAAAGGAGTCAATAGTCGTCTTGTATCCTAGTATATAGTGTTCGTGTAGGCAAAGGAAAATAGACTTCTAGGATCTTAGCCGTTTGAAAGCGCTTTTAATTACTTGCTTTCCATCCACTCCGAATTACGTCAGCTGTCGTGATACACAATTATTTCAGTGACAAGTACAACGCTTTGGTTATGCTTCTTTGATCTACGTAATGCAGTGAACATCTTCAATTGATCGCATTTAATTTGGGACAATTATTTTACCACCATCATAAGGCAATTAGAGTTCCTTAGGTTATGCTGTGAAGGTCCTTTAATCTAATATCAGTGCAGGGGTGAACAGCTGCTGTCTATCGAATTGTATTTTACTAGTTCACCCTTAGCTTTGAAAGAGAGTTTAGTTATATAAGAGAAGTAAGGGAAGGATTAAGATTTCATGTGGGAATATGTGGGCGCAGGGAGGATATCATATTATAGAATCCTTGTTTAGGGTTCTATTGCGATCGGCTATCTCCTGGAGCAAAATGGATTAATTCGTTTCCGAGTGAGACCACCACTATAAAAATAGAGGAAATAAAAAGTTGATTGCGAGAAAAAATGCGTCGTCAACAACGAACGGCTATTGTAGAAATGTAGAGAATAAACGACCTTACTGTTGAACAGAATTTAAAATTACATAGATCATGAAATTCATGTGTAAGATTTACATTCAATCTTTGGCGGGATGAGCATATCTCCCCTTTTATTCATCAGCTTGGATGGCTTTCTTCAAATTCCCATCGAACGTACCACCAACTGGCCACATTCCTCTACTTCCTCTTCCATTAAAAACCAACCTGAATACCTCCTAAACCTCTTCCCTGCCTCACCACCTACTCTAACGTTAGTCACAAGATACTCATCCCAATATCTGTACTACCCAGGGCACCACACCGAAACCTTCCAAAAGTCATTTCAAGTTGCCGGTGCGAAACTCTGGAACTCCCTACCTGATGAATTAAAGAAACTCTAGTCCCTGAACCAATTTAAAAACCGTATTAATAATATTTTATTAATCAAATAAGTTTTCATTTTTCTCTCCATAAACATACATGTCTCACCCAATTTTATATGCTATCTTGTATGTTTTTTATTGCAAAAATTGAATATTCTATATTTTAACCTTGGCTATATGCTTTGTAGTGTATTTTTGTACTTAAGGGACAGTGTCTCAGTGCAAATAAATTACTTATCCATCTATCTACATATTCAAAAGTATTCTACAAGATCCCATACTTATGACTTAATGATACCTCACCATCGGACGGAAGAGCATCACAAATCGTAAACTATTGCGATATCTCGAAGATGGAACTATCTGACTGATGATATGAAGGCATGTCAATCCATCACACTGTTTTAAAGAAATGTCTGTGGTCGAATCAATTATTAAGTTATCTCGTGAATGGAAAAAAACAATGTTGTGGAGGGATGGTTTAACATTAAATGAATTTAGCTGAAACACTCAAACACAGCTAGTTACTACGTGCAGAAGTTGTATCTTGTACCTATTTTCCAACAATTTTACGTTTTATATGTTTAATTTCTATTAACACCATTTATATATTCCTTTATATCTCAATTTAATACACCTTTTCTGGTTCATTATGTTTTTCACCTACCCAGCAGATGGAATTTTCTGCCGTAAGATATACAGGCATGTAAAATTGAGTACTTATCTGCGATAGGCACAATGTTTATTTGTACTAATCATTTGTGGTAATTATTCTAATATATTTTACTAGTATAGCGACTTTTAGAAAGCATACAAAGTAAAGATTCTCTAATTACATTTGTTTTTCCTTTTTTGGTTTAAATTTTTCTGCATGTAAAAGATGAAATTTAATCTCATTTTATTATAGTAATGTTCGTTCTAAAGTATTATGCCAAGCATGTATGTATACAGAATGTCTAAAAGGCCTGCTGGCCTGTGACAATAAACGTTTATTATTATTGTTATTATTAACCTTTTTTTGAGACACGTTGATATTGTTACAGCTTTTTGTAACTCAATATGTGTATTTGGGTTCAGGTCGAGTCTTTTAAAACTAGTTTGAATTTGTTTCGGGACTACTCCGATTGCTGAAATGACAATGGGCACTCTATAAACCTGTTCCATATTCCATATTCTTTTTATTTCTATTGCTAATTCTTGGTACTTGGCAACTTTTTCTGTTATTGTCTTTTTATTGTTTTCTCGACGTTATGGGTAAGTGCTACTGCAAAACCTACTGTATAACATGTTCTTCTTGCTTCTTAATTAGAATTATATCTGGACTATTGTTGTTAATGGTTTCGTCTGTTTGGATCGTATAATTATTATAAAAACATATCGTCTTCGAATGGTTATTGACCACTTTAATAATATATTGGTTAATTTATGGAGGTTTGGTGTCATGTCTTCCTTAAGAAACTCAACTTCCTTTTTCCTCCAAGACGTTTCGCCTTTTTATTAATGAGGCTTCTTCAGGACTACAGTACAATGCAAGGAATACAGTTCGTAATAATTATAATACTACAAAGATGAAAAACTTTTCAATGATAAATTTAGTACCTCAAAGGATTAACTTTTTTACTGCGACAATGGTACACAAAAACAAACTCTTCCTCTTAGTAACGAAATCAACATCAAAAAACAAAACCAAAATGGATAAAAACATGACCAAATCTCCATAAATTAACCAATGAATAACATATCGTTCAATGAGTCAAGCCTCAGAAAAGGAAAGAATAGCAAAAAACTAAACTTTTCTTAAAAATCCCTTCTTCACTTAAGACACTGCGACGAGTCCAAGGTGCCTCTCGAACGGACTCGTCAAGTGTTTCCAAAGGAGGAAGAGTATCTTAATCTCCTTCGGAGACAACCCCTTGGACTGGTCCTCCTCGGTCACCCCAGGCGACGTGTACGGACACTCATCCGACGAAAGACTTGAAATGTCTTCAGCCGCGCGGAACCTTTGGATCGTGAGAACGATCCTTGGTGGTCTTCCTGGGAAAGCATTACTTTTTGTCCACAATCAGCATCTCGAGATCCGCGTCGTGTTCACGCTCTAAGTAAACCGAAAGACGAGTCGCTCTTAAGATGAATGAAGCCGTCCCTTTCGAGTTGATTTGAGTCGCGCTCGAGAAATTCCCTAGACCTGGAATGTATTTTTTTTTTAAAGATAGTCACGCCAATTAGTTAAGTGCAGCAGGAGAAAGTCCGTTCAATTTTTTTAGTTCCCTTCTGTTCACACGAAAATCCAACTGGGCGTGAAAATTGTCCTCTCAAGTAGAAATCTGGAATGTTGGTTGTATCGAGGCAAGAAGTATGTGTGACATCAGATAGGCTGATGTTAACTACAAAAAGCGAAGATGGAACTGAGGCATGGTGATACGCCTGTCTTCTTTGTACAGGCTTGAAGGAACTAGAACTGACATCGTTTCGAAACAGTAGGTATTTATTAGAAAATAAGTAATATCGAATGTTAGAGCGTGGGTACATAATATTGTCCTACTTCGATTATTTTATCAACGAAGGAGCTACGAAGAGCACTAGCTAGTGAGTAACATACAAATATCCTGAGGGAAAGAGGGATTAGTGGGACATAACGAAAGAAATGTTTCCCTATGGAATGGAACCTGAGGTTCCCACTACATAGACTGAATCGTAAAATGAGTTCATCGCTCCGTCACATTCGTGGTATTTAAAGAAAATAATTGTTCTCTATTGATCTGTGAAAACCACATACTACTTTTTCAAAATACTTTTTTTTACAAAATATAACGAATTTAAATTAGTTCAAGGGCGGAACGGATATTTTTAAGGAGATATCTATTTTTCAATCACATGAGTTTGCGACGGTTTCCATATTATTCGTACATAGATACGTACTTTTTTGAATTTATGAAATGATAATAAAACAATCTGAACGTTTCGTAATGAGTTATCAGCGAATTGATAGAATACAATGGAGACATTTTTTATCGCTTTTCAAGGTTTTCTGAGAAGAAAAGCACGTAAAAAATTTACTGGCCGTCATTTTGAACATAAAAGTTTATTTAGCAATAGTTAATTATTTTGAAAGCATAAAGGATGTATATTGGTTAAAATACGTCATAAATGTCATTCATTTCAGTTTATAGAGGTGAAAAATATTCGTTGCAGCGGGTATCATTGCATCATATTGTAATTTCCTAACACAATATTTTAATGGAGGAAATGGTAAGACACATACATAGTCTATGACGCACCCATAATTTCATTAGGTGGGACTCATGGAGCAAATCAGCCATATGACGGGGTGATTGTCATAACATGCTGTTATCTGCTACATTTATTAAGACACATCACCTTCTTAAGAATGAATACTCGTAACTGAATGAAATAACACATGAAAACGTGTTTTTAATTCGTGGCAAAATATCTTCTAAACATACAAATAACGGTGCTCATCTTACGGCAAGAAGACGGCAGTCAAAACCTCTTATCCGGAAGACGTAGAGCCGCCGTCGACTTCCCTGCCTGACAACCTCTCTCAGAGGGATAGTCTCGTAAGAACCCGCAGACGGACGTGTGGAGGAATGGGAGACGGAATCCTTTAAGAAAGAGAATACCTCAAGGGCACACAGATGTGAACCAACACTTGACCGAGTTTAGAAAACCCAGTCACTTTCCTCTAGGTAATAAAAACTTTGGTTCCTAGTCATCATACGTTTTAACCATGAATAAACATATGGATCGTAAACTTGTCCCCAGTGGATGTTGCCAAACATTCCGCAAGCACCGAAAAATAAGGACCAAGCAGATAGTAGCGCCGCCACTCTAGAGAAGGTGGTTCTACTAAGGAAAGGCCGTGATTCAAATGGAGATACTAGAAATAAAGGTACCAAAATTGGCCTCCCTATTAACACCGGCTATTTTTGACACACAGAAGCGGAGCCATACCGACTGCAGCGCGACCTATCTTTTGCGGAAAGTTAGGCAACACCTCTGCCCGTACAGTGGTGCCGAAGATTTAGATCCATATGTATATTCATGGTTTTAACTTAAACTTCAGTAAATCGTTCTTTGTCGGGGAAGCGGGAGACGAGAGAGGTCACATGCCAAAATGAAAAGAAGAAAAAAAACATTTGGCTGGAAAATCATATTTTAACGCTTAGCTTCCACGACTGGTTGCTGGGTTATTTGGAGGAAGTGACCGATAGCCGTGATCATTTTTGCCCATCTAAATAGATGGAGATGGATCAAGACGTCATCAAACGGTAACCTGGCAACCGAAACATCTACCATACTGCTTCCCCCTGTTCTTCCCTTTATTGCTTTTGGATAGCACGGAGGAATGGACACATTAATTAAGCAAGAATATTGTATAAAGTAATTAGACTCTTAAAACATACGTTGGTTGTTTGGATCAATGGATTCTGCTCGATTTTACAATGTTTTTTCGCTGGGAATACGAAATACTTATTATTAATTTAAAAAATATACATGAGGAATGTATTTTTATGAAGTTATTGCAACCTGATTTAATTGAGTTATCGATGAAAAACATCGTTCAAATTTCAAAATTAGTGTGTCAGTCTATAAGCTCTAAGGTGTAAAGCGGGGGAACAAATATGGCGGCCTGGCCACACCCACGCTATAGCTTCAAGCATTGGCCACCAGGGTAAGCGCCCTCTCCATCTATCGCATTGTTTTTGCTATTAAGGATAAGAACGTAAGATGGGAAGAGGGAGGAGTATAGGGGAAGTCCGTGTTATTTGGACCAACTAAATTCGATTGCATATAGCTAACTCCAATATTGCACTACAATAACAGTATCGTTTCCTGACAAATTATACCCATCGAAAATGTCACTGGTAAGTTTATATTTCACCATTGTTTACAGGCATGGCCTTTAAAAATATTGTAGGAAAACCTTGAGTACTTTGTAACTTGAACAGACGCGTCGTCGCGTAATTCGGTCCAGCTAGTCGAGTAATTTGGACCTGAACCCCAAATTTCGTTTTGTTATGAAAAGCTTGCAAATTAAAATTTTCTGTTGCTTTTTATGCATATTTATTCACTGTTAATGATTTACAATCAATTTATTTTTCAATTATTTTTTTATTTAACAATTATTAATATGTATACAAATATACTATTCGTAATTTTAGCGATGTTTGTTGACCAAGAATAAAAAGGTACATGAATATAAAAACGAACGAATAGTTTGAATTGACTGATAGCATTCATTTAGATTACTTTAGGGAATGAAGGAGATGGAGACTACTACAGGAAATGGAGGAGATGGTGGAGAGAAACCCGACGTCAAAATTAGTATACTCATAGAGAACAGCGCAAAGAGGTCCATAGTAATAGACCCATAGGAAGTCCAGAGGGCTTATCTTGAAGTGCTCTTCAGAGAGCATCCAATTTGGGATAGGAATTCCACTTGATAATTCCCAACAGCTGGAACTCGAACCTGGGCCATTGGCACGGGAAAGCAGTGCTTAAGTCATTGTCCAACTCATAGCAAACGCACTTGAACGAACTACACAAATATGGGATTCCTTCTTTTTGATCCGAGGGCCAGTAATTTATCGAGAAGCTAATTGAGCGATAGTTGGTGAGTTATCATTTATTAGAGTAGGTGATCGACAGCCGAGTTCAAAAGTGCCACTTTAAAACGGGTGTTAAGTCAACAAGGAAGGGACCTATTATAAAATGGAGTTATCTCGGGGAATAACCTGTAATAGGGATTATCCTACTTTTGCTGGATTTTGGCAAGATGTCCTCAGTTTAAGTGTTCCCATCTGACGGAAAGAGTATTGCTTGAAAGTCCTACTGCTATAAAAAGCAAGTAGGTATCGGGACTTCATTCAATACTTCTCCACTACCAGTGTCTAGCCATCATCTTTGTACCACAGGTTAAAATGTTTGCACGAGATGACTATTTGATGAAACGCGTTTACCACAATTTTGACCGCAAGCAGTCAAAGCATCAAACGTGCTAAGCAGAGAATTGCTTACATGTCATCGAGAACGCTTGAATAACCGCTGATCTACTTCGACGCATTCAACCTCGCAATTTCGTGCTCTCACAGATGCCATCTGTCTACTTCTCGCCAGAATGTGCTTGCGTTCATTGCAAATATGCTGCTCCTGTTGACTCTTCTACATACACCTCTCCTTCCAAAACAATTCGTCTCATTTACAACGTAGAAAAAGTTATATTTCAACTGTTGACGGCTTCACTTGGTGGAATAACATAACGTGGGAGAATTTAAAACACTTTTAGTAGTATTCCACAATGATTTATTAACCCAACCGGTTTCGACGCTAAAACGTCATTATCAAGGGTACAATTCTCAATTCAATTTGGAGAATTGTACCCTTGATAACGACGCTTTAGCGTCGAAACCGGTTGGGTTAATAAATCATTGTGGAATACTACTAATTGTTTTAAATTCTTCCACGTAGTCAACGTTGTACTACAAGTAGGAATTGCATACACCGCTAAAATAAATGACTTGGTCTCCACGCAGAAAATCTCTGGACTTAATGCTAAAAAATGTTCGATCCCGAGTACGATGTGAAGATAGTGGCTTTTGTTCTCGCAATATGCAGGTTCACAGTAGACAGAGAGAACTTATGCAGCTTCAAAATGCCCACGGAATCCCTTAACGGCCGTAAAGAGACGATTTTCCCTGAAAAATGTGAATCATCACGAAAACGATATCGCCAGCATCACAGCGGTGAAGCACTTGATGAATCCAACAAATAATCGACGAATCAATCGCAAGGAATGCGAGGAATTCTCGTCTTACACAGAAGCGGGAAGTGGACGCCGTGTTAGATGCCCTCAGATATCACTCGGCGGTGTTACGCAACGCATAACCGCTCGAAATCACAAGTGTTTCCTTATCACAGCGTGCGTATCTATTAAAAGGCCCCTCTCTGCCGGCAAGCCGCGAGATAAGACAGGTGAGTCAGCGGACAAAGAATGCACGACAGAGGCCAGGAAGACACTTAGGTGTTGCAATTGCCTGCGTTATCTCGACCAAGGAAGAGCTTGTATTTGGAAGGCACACATTTCAAAAGTTCTCTAAAATTACTCGGTATATGCGTTTGGTACTTCAGATGTAATCCGCTCGCGTACAGAACTCAAACTCTTTCGATCCGTCAGACGAAAGATATTTGGGTGTTACTTTCCTAGGTAGGCTTAGGAATAGGTGATGATGAAACATGATATAATAAAATGTATAACAATGCCAATTCTGCAATAACAGCGAACATTCAATCATCCAAGAAGAGAGATAAAAGCTGATGGTAAAAAAATAACTCTTCCGTGTGTACCAGAAAGATATGTCATCTTCCTTAAAACTGCATCAGATCGACATTTTCTTCTCCGCATCACTGTCATATATATAAACCAGGAGAAAGTCATTGTATTCAATATGACAAATTAGGTTTTACAGTGGAAAGGAGGTAAAAATAAAAACTCCTTTGAACAAGCACATAACTAAGCGAAAGTAAAACTCTCAATCAGTTCAAATCTCGAATGATTTTAAGCAGCAGTTTCGTTTAACATATCACCCATCAATAAATGCATTATCGGTTGGTAATTACTTGGGGAATACGACCGTAAAACTGAGGTCACTTAAGTCATTTGAGATAGGCTGGAAGGTTGGAGTGGAAATAATTATTTGGGGAATGGAGGAAGATTGCAGAGAAATTCGGTGTTGGCATGAGATTACTGTTAACGAACGGCGCCAAGGAGTTCCACATTCTTACGTCTTGTGACGCCCCGTTATGAAAGATCGCTGTCTTTCAAATCCTTTCCTTATGACACCCTAGTATATCGGGATTCCTCCAAAATATTTTCCTTCACCTCCAGGCCACAAACCCAAGACCTTCGGAGAGGTAGGCCAGCACTTAATACATCACACAACTCACATCTTCTGAGGCGAAACATATCGCGATAGCTTTAGTAAAAGTAATGTAACATGTATTGAAGTTGTAACGGTAGTCTCATTCATTCCTTAAGATGCGCATGACGCAATAATATTTCTATTCCATAATATAATATTCCTATGCTAAAAAAAATGGCATAGACATAGTATCTGTCTTATCGCCGCTACAAGTTTTTTTAAAGCTTAAAATACGATAAAATGTTTTTTTTGTGGATAACAAAATATCATCTCTTTCACCACAGAACGAGACATGTTGGTATTCTTTTAGTGCCCGACTAAAGCATTGCGAAAGTATTCAATTTTTCTACGACCTCTTGAAGTCTTACTTTCACAATGCTGTTCAAGGTCCACCTTCACAAGTCTGAAAATCGTAGACACAACCGAAAATCTTTTGCCTTCCCAATTTAGTGAGGAATAAATTCTGAAGATTCAAGCGATATGGCGTGGAATTTTAACGTAATAAGGTTAAAAAGTCAAAAGCAATTTTCCTCAGATAAAAATTGTGAAGTGAATGCGAATGAACATCTAATGGTTCGTTCTTGGTGACATGTAAGGTTTGGCCGCGACCAATATTTGTGTACTTTCGAGGGCCTCGTGTGCAAAAACTATAAGGATTACAGAATATCTATAACTATGACTGGATAGCCCGTTTCGTCGACTACCGAAAATAGTTTGTCGCGAGTGGAGGGGGGGTTGCGAGGTGACGTCACAGTTCTGCGAGTGGGGGTCGAAATTTGGGCTTTTGTGGGCACGGCGCGCGCTCAGTTCAGTTGTATCTCCGGAACGAGTTGGTCGATTTTAGTAATCGAGGTGTCTACTGAGAGCTTAGAAAGTGAGTTAGACGTTATTAACACAAGAAATATAAAATTAATATTGTAAAGAAGAAAATATTAGTTACCATCGACCAATTGTTCATAGGTTAGTCATTTGTATTAATGACTTCGATGAATAAATTTTATGAATAGCGTGATTTTCTTTCTTTCATTTCAACTTTCTTTCTGACAAACAAAACAAAAGAATCTTCCAATAACGAGAGTAACGTATGTAATTTCGCATTCGTGAAATAAAGATACGACGGGAGTATAAATAATACTCCCTGTATTTTTTTATAAAAATGAATTTATTGCGGCCTAGGTATCGATGTTTTTTTACAAATCATCTTTAGGTGAAGATGATTTTTAAAACATCGAAACCCATGTCGTAATGAAGTCTTTAAAAAAAATTATCTGTGGAAACTTGCTATTAACTTTTCAATCTTGTTAGAAGGAAATGCCTCAATTTAAGATCGATTCCACGGAGATTGAGGCTTACTGCCACAATGCAATACAGAGCATCGCACACACATGGTCAGCAGCCGTTCAGCCACAGGTGGCCGTCCTATTTCACATAATTCGAGAGTATACAGAAAGATTGTGGACAGAAAGCCTAAGATAAAGGGGCAGCTTTCAACGAATAAGGGTGGCCTGGCAAAATTCCAGGACCAAAGGCCATAAAATACGGCAATAACGGAAGCTGAAGCTTCCTCAATATTGAGCAAAACGAAAATATTGAACACCTGTGGCCATAAATATCCACGCACGTGGAAGAGAAAAGCTGAAGACGGATATTATGCCGAAAGAGATATGCTAGAATAAGTGGAATCTCTCTCCTACAGTAGATGCTGACTATACTGAGAGGAAAGAAGTTCAATTGATACCAAGCTATGATTAGCTTCAAGGAAAGTCAGAATTCATTATGATAAAACAGCTGTTCGGATTGACAACAAGAAAGTGTTATTTCTATGTTTGAAGACTTATGCAGCTTTTTTATGTCTATAAATGACGATGTTTTTGGGGTATGCTGCGTAATGCTTATTTCTTTTTTTTTAACTCAACGTTTCGCTTCTCCTACTGGAAGCGTCATCTAGAGAATAACCCTGAGCCGGGTTTGGAAAGGGTTCCTAGCTCCTGCAAAAACCAAACAGCTAATGTCTCCTGCACAAAATTTAAATAAATTCGAACGGCTTAGAAAATTTTATTTGTGAACTGAAATATAAAATAAAATGAAACATTAATCGTCGCAACGCTACATACACAGAGGCAATGCGCAAGGCTATGATTTTTTGAAAAATTCAGATCGCGCTGTTTTCAGTTTGACACAATATTATTTTAGTACCGATCAGTGTCTCCATTGAAGACAAAAAAAGTAAGTGAGTTATTCTGACGCACAGATTGAAATCAGAGTTCTTTGACCCCAACTGCCATGAATGACATAAGAAATGCTCGTTATTTTTATTTCAGGTGGCTTTACACCTGTCGAATAAAGAAATGGAAATTTTCCTAATTTGGTTTTATTCGAAACGGATTTGGACGTATAAAGTCATTGCCAAGTCCTTTGTGATGATGTTACACATCGAACATCTTCGTGAATTAAATTTAAAAAGTAGAGAGTTACCATTTCAATATTCAGCATGAAACGGTTCCTCTACATGAACCCCGAAAGAGTAAACTCATACCCCCTGCTATAGGCCTATAAGATCGCTTGTAAAACGTAGATGCAGTTGTCCCTTGAGGCATAGACAGCCTCGCCAGGTGAGGGTGAGAAAGAATGAGATTGAAAGAGGCTGAGGGGGGAGGGGGAGAGGGGAAGTTTTTTTTTTAGCGAGTAACAGCGAAATGGATTCCAGGGGGAGCCAGAACGACCGACCCCTCTTCCCTAACTCCCTCTGCCCGTGCGTGCGTGTATTAATTTCCGCTTGACTTGATCGCATCGGAAATTTCCACAAAATTGATTTCGAGGAATGAATGGACTCTCCCTCTTATTTCCACGTTATTTTATCTCCCCTTTCGCCTTCATTCCTCGGTCGGCCATCTACACGTCCCTTCTGGGTTCCTCAAGAGCGACTCCAGAAGAACACACCACGATCCACCTCTTTTCACTCGCTAAGATGTAGTGGTGGCACTAAAATAACACAAAAGTTTCATTACAACTGTATCTAAACTGAAGCATTTTCAAAACGAAACAGTTCCGCGAAACATCATGTTGCGGACAATAGCTAGAAGCACACCAAACAACAGACGATCGATCGGAACTGTTACAACATGGCTGGTAGTTCTGTATTCTGTGTAATAAGAAATCTTTCACTTGAATAAAGTAGCTACTTCATTTGGATTCATGAAAGATAGGTACTTCTCAGTGCTAATTCTCTATGTAACCACGGGCAGAACAAACATTTGTTGGCTGAACAAACATGCAACCGCTTGCAACAGAGTCAATTCCAACAAATTGTAACTTATGACCACAACCCAACCACACGTGCAGTGCAACTGGAACAGAATAGAAGACGAAAGTTATCTTCAGCTTCTTCAGTTGCCACTGCACTGCACAGAGGCTGCAGTACGATCACGAAATTAACTTGCTGTTTGAAATAGTATTTTGAAGCAGTTGTCTGACCGAAACAGTTGCGGCTGCAGACGTTTCGTTCCGACAACACTTTATTCCACCACTACTCAGATGGTGATCTATTTATGGAGCACTTAAACTTCTAAATATGTTTATACACTGACATTTGGCACCATTTCCAAAATATTTTCATGAAGAGGAACGTGAGATAGGCGGTCCCACGAGTTAATAAAATAAGTTACTAACTTAAAACTCAGAAAAACCTGAAATAAAAATTCCCCATCAAATGGTCAATTAAAAATCTACGCTAAAAAAAGAGAACATTTCGCAATGGATTCACTGAGGAGGAGAAATGAGGAGTTTTTCACAAAAAAGTTAACTTTTACCATATTTGGCAATAATTTATTGTGTTCAACGGCTGGCTTCGTACAATTTTGACGAAATTGGTACCATTCTACCGTATGATGATATTTTTACTTGACGATGCCCTAACAAGTGAACATTACCGTACGATTCAGTGAATGTGATATGGGAAGTTTAATATAATTAAGGTGGTTCTACCGCGTATGTGTGAGTCAAAACAAGTCCTAAATGCCTAATCCTTGATTATTTTGTTTAAAAAATTCCACTTTCGTTGATGAATTACGTTAGCTGTTGATAACCAAAATTATGGTACAAAATATGATGATTATTCCAATAAAATCTTTTTAATTGAAACTTTTTAAAGCCATAAGAGCCTACTACAGCGCCATTTCTATGGAATCACCACATGTTGACTTCAAATGTCACATAAATTAGCTAATAGCTCGAAAAGTATGGTGGTAAGATGCATCCATTTTATTTTAAATCAATTTATCGGGAGCTTTTCTCTTCTTTTAAACAGTTTTCCGTGAAAATGGCATATATATAACATATACTAATAATAATAATAAAGAATTTATTCCTCGACAACACATAAATACATCAGCAATAAAACAGAAAAGTAGTCGGGAACATAGGTACCCTTAGGTAAAAACCCCGCTGTGGGGTTACCGAATCCATCGTCCTTTGAACAAAAACATATTAACTGTGTGTTTACACAAGACAAACTGTCAAAAATCACTGTCTTTCCAACTGGTCTAGCTACATACAATTAAGTGCGATATTCCACAGAGGAAAAATCATTCGTCTTGACCGGGACTTAACGAATGATTTCTCCTCTGTGGAATATCGCACTGATGTGCACTTGCGGGTGACTCCGTAAAGGTAACTACCGTGGCTAGTCCCGGTATCCTCAAAATTGGTACATACAATTACATATATGTTTTAAAATAGCCAAAATATTACATTTTGCCAAACAAAAAACAAATAAATTTGATATTTCAGTTAACAGATAAATATAATATTTTTCCCTGAGTTTCTCCCATTTGACACCATATGATTTCAAGTCCAGTTTGCGAGAAAAATAGCGTGAAAAGGTAACATTTTGTTTTTCAAATCAGATCGAGGAATTGTTTTTCTATAAATATGCAGAATATGATTGAAATGACATTTATGTCCTTTGACGGCGGAGCCACCTTAAGAAAACTGGGGGGGGGGGTTTCCGAGAAGAATCACCGCAAATTGTTTACCTCCTGATAGTGCTCCATATGGTCTTTTCCTAATCTATTCTCCTGTACACTTCCTTGCTTATGATCCTAGCCGTCCATCTTATCTTCAACATCCGCCTTCAGCACCAAGTTTCAAAATCCTCTCTTCTCCTCTCTTCCTACTCTTCAATGGTCCATTTCTTTGAACCGTAGAGCGCTACGCTCCACACAAATTTTTTTACGTAACATTTTCTATAAACGATCATGTTTTCTGGGTATGCTACGTAATATTATTTTTTTTAACTCAATGTTTCGCTTCTCCTAGTGGAAGCGTCATCAAGAGAATTAGCATTTTTTTAGCTTCTGTTCGGTATTTTTTTATAAACATCGAAGTCCGTTGCACCAGTGCCACACTGCTCATTCGTAGGTGGAGGAAAGGGGAAGAGACAGTAAATCATTTAGCAGTAAAGAATGCTTCCACAGTAATTCAATACAAGACTTCACCATAAAGTTTTAAGGTTTCATCTAAATTATTGTATCCATGGGTGATTCTCCAAAAAGAGATATCCACTAGCCAAATTGGATGTATAATTTTTCTAATTTTTCCGTAATGTCATATGCACGTCAAATTGCATTTTCCTAGCATTATCCGGTCATTGTGGTCACAAAGTATAGAGTTTAGGTTTACACAAAATATCAGTCGTGTGAAAGTCATGCAAAACAATATATTGTTTCTCAATCATCTATGTACAATAATAAATTTTACAAAATTGTACCATAAACTTTCACATATATTCCATTAAAAATCAAAAGATACTTTAACATTGAAAGTAAACATATGTATCTCAGGCAACTTTTCCCTCGGCATAATTAATAAGTGTTGGAAGAAGTATTAAAAATACCTCTCCTTCCCATCTGATGCCTTGGGCTAAGCCCTCATGCATAAATTCAACTGATTGTTATGAACACACCTAGACCATCGTATTGAGGGGGGTATCACATATATCATTATTAATAATTTATAACATTATTAACGATTCATTTATATAATTTATCATGGTTAATTTTATGATATTATATCATAATTTACTCATTCCATTCATAGGTATTGCACTGTTCACCATCCCATCGTCCTCGAGTTGAGTTTTTGTCTGTCGCACAGATGTTGCAGTTGTATGTTAAATTATAAATGATACATAGTTTTATTGTTGGGAGGGGTTGAATTCCAGTGAGAAGAACTCTAAAATTGGAAAAGGTTTTTAATACTTGAGAACAGAACTAGGTAAATATGATGAACCAACGACAACAATAATAAACATCAGGTTGCCTGAGAACCAAGGATGGAAACCCATAATTTGTGATGGACGAACATTCAATCATAAATTTCAACATCTATAATAAGTTTCATTAATATTCCACATATCTAAAGTTGTTAAAACATATTAGATGGGACAGATTATTTTTTAGACATCTCTAGAAATGATAGGAGCGACAAAATAAGAGAGGAATACTGCCGAATCGAATGGTAAAAAATTCAATTTTTTCACATACTATTTTTTATTGTAACAAAACTAGACCGTGACTCTATGACACTACGTTGACATACAATTCACTTTTGTCCTACTCTACTTCGTATTTCATTTCCCTATTACCTTCCTTTTGTGTCCTAACATCCCCTGCCACAAGCCCTATTGGTGGTTCACAGGGTAATGTGTAGATGTAGTGTAAGCCATGGATCATAGTCGCTAAAATCGTCTCTTGCTTTTTATCTAGTAAATGTGATCCGTTTAGTAAATACACATACCTACGAGTAAACTGGGGGATGATTGTTTTGTAATCTCACCTTCCTAATGACTCTTTGCGGGAAGACGGGCGACCCGTTTCGCTCACTTAATGATCGGGTCTCGATCACTCAAGGCCCAATGAAATCGATGGTGACTCCAAAACACGTTCCTTATGACACGTGGGATAGAACTAATGACAAGTGGAGGCAAATGAAACGGATCAAAGACTCAAAAGAGCCAGTGAGTCACGGGAAAGAGATGGTGAGTATAGGAAAAGACCTGCAGATCACCACTTAAGACAGTCACCTGGTGGCGGCGTGGAACTACGGAAAATGACGTGATTATCCGCATTTTACGACGTATTCTAACCTTTTCAATTACTCTTTGTCGGGAGACCCGTTTCGCTCTCTTAATCATCGACTTCCGATCGGCCAAGATCCAATGGTGGCTTCATTTCACGTTCCTTACAACAGGTGATATGGAACTAATGAAAGGCGGAGGCAAAGTTTCGGATGTCCACAAACCGTTTCGGATTAAGGGTCGAAAGAGCCAGAGAGTCACGGGAAAGAGCTGGTGAGTCAAGGAAAAGACTTGCAGATCAAGACCATTTGAGAGCCGAAGACCGTCACGCCTCCGAGTGTAACTACGAAAATTGACGTAATTTTCCCTATACTATGACGTATTCCCACTGAAATGAGATAACAAAATAATCCCCTCTGGTATAGAGGGAGCTTCCTATGATGGGAATAGGGCCTCAGATAGGAAACCTATCTGAGGCCCAGGGGGGTTATTTTGTAATCTCACCTTTTTAGTGACTCTTAGTGGAAAGGCGGGAGATCCGTTTCCCTTTTTTAATGATCGGCTCACGAACGGTTCGTGAATTGTCGAAGCTTCAATTACCTTATATCAAATAAAAGATGCCGAGACTAGCGAATACCCAGATTTCTCAACATCTTACGGAAGGTATCTTACACTGTACATACTACGAAAATCTAAATACAGTCAAAACTACAAGCGACATGTAAGCGATCACTCAATATTTTTTAAAAAATTAAGTCCATATAATTAGTGTTCGATTCACAAGCACGGGAACTATCTACCAAGAACGTAGATTTTAAGGCAATATTTGTTAAAATTATGAAATTATGGTATAAATAACTGAATTCCATTCGCCAGACACTGGCAGATAGGCACACTAATACAAAGGTATCAGCAACATTGTTTGGGAAATATTGATACGAAATATATACACATATAATTCAAGCTAATAATAACACAAGCACTTCAAACAAAGCATACCTTCAAGTGCCCAATATATTGGAGTTGAAAATGCTCTGAAGTTCTTCACGTTTAGCAAATCACAACAATACGATTTAAAATCTTTTGTATCTTTCGCGCCCTTGTTTATTTTCCAACTCAAGCTTCACGTGGAAACGATGGTGGCTCCATGTCACGTTCTTTATGACAGGTGAGATGGAACTAATGGCAGGCGGAGATAATGAAACGGATCAAGAGTCGAAAGATACGGATCAGATCGGATGAATCGTCTAAAAGACCAGCACATGACCGGCAGTTCACCGACTGAGATCCGATGATGGTCACGCCGCCTGGGTGGCGGAGTTGAACTACGAAAAAGTGACATTTTATGACGTGTTCCTACTGAAATAAGATAACAAAATAATCCCCTCTGGTATAGAGGGAGCTTCCTAAGATGGTAACAAGGCCTCAGATAGAAATCCTATCCTATCTGAGGCCCAGAGGGGACGAGGCGGAGAGGAGGCATGAGGAGAGAGTCCAATCCAAGCGTCGGAAGCCTCATCTCCATCCGTCAGCCAGCCAGCTGATTGGTGAATATGCGTGCGACCTTCCGAGAAACCTTTCACCCATCCTCTATTTACATTTCTGCCTCCGAGGAGTGGCGGGAGTGGAAAGTGTTAGGAAGGGCGGAAACCACCCCTTCAACTCTTCCCACCCCCTCCCCTCACCGCCACTTCAACCCCCACCCCTTCCTCCATCCCCTCCTGCTCTAACACACATCCCAACTCATCCACTTTCGCTCTCAAACGAAAGCAATCTTCAAAGGAGAGAAAGGACCTTCCGATATTTTACGACCAGAATATATACGTAAATGTGCATATCCTGTAAGCATGCAATTGCGTTTTAAGTAATAATAATAAGTTGTAGCAACAGTTTTATGATGTATAACTATATATTGCTTAAGTAATTGTTGTATAATTATTGTAATGTATTGTAGTGGGTCAATGAAAGTATTCAGAAAGAGGTTTTGGAGCCTTTTAGGCAGTGATAGCAATTTGTAGCTACAGTTTTATATATTTTATAAGTATGTATTGCTTAAGTAATTTTTGTGTAAGTATTTAATATATTGTAACCATTGCATAAGTATATTATAAGTAACTGTTGTATTCTATACATTTCAAATTGATTAGTTATATACTGTATACTGCAAAATTGTTATATTTGTCAATTCCACCCTGAACTCATATGCTCGCTTACAATCCCTTTAAAGTAATATTTTTTAGATGTATTTACAGTTCATTTTGCAAATTGTGTTATACCTGATTTCCTTTTTCATTTAATCTATATTGTAATGTATTAATTAATTTATTCTGCTCATAAGGAGAGCTACTCCTAGAGCAATAAAGATTATAATTATTATTAATATGTGTGCGATGGAAACGGCATTGGGAAAACATGAACCTAAAAAAACAAGAACAATTTGAATGGATCTTCAGATATCCAGGATTTCCATCGAGTGGTTTCATTTGATGGACGGTATTACTACATACTTCTTCAAGATCACTCGACGATGGGTGTATGGGATGGAATTCGCACGTCTTCAACCGTATCTTCAAGAAGCCTGCAGTACATCCAGCGTAACATGGTCCAACAAATGGAAAGACGCGGTGGAAATCAGATGAATCATCCGTAATCTCGCAGAAACCTACATAATAACATCTGTTTTTACGAGTTATAAAGTTTTAAATTATCGTATATAAAGTTAATGCACTCAAATTCACAGGAACTGAACTTGTGGCCAAATAGCGTTGCCTTTGTGAACATTATTGTTGCTTAAAATTCTGCGATATAAGTATTCTGCGTCTCTTTGGTTTAGGTGAGTGTATGTTCTAAATATCGTTTTGAAAACCTATATCCCTTAGGTCAGTGGCTACCGAGTAATTTATACTCGTGCATCATTTGGTGGCCCATTTTACGATTTTTCACCCTATCAGGTTGAATCTATCTTACTTCTGAAAGTATGCTTGTTAAAACTCTGTAATTCATCCGTTTCTCCGCATTTCCATGTATCACCAAACGCGTGGCTTTAATAATACGCATACCCTAAGGTTTGAAGCCGTTGCTTTAGGTAAAAAAAGCAATGCAGCATCTCTCCTTCAAGGTTGGACAACTTTTAATAAAAAAAATATTCTTCAATAACTTTCAACTTATAGGTGTTAAAATTCAGTTTTCGGGAATCAGTTCCGTGAAGACATTTTTATTTCTAATCTCTGAACAATCTCTCTTTTTCTTTTTTAACCAACCCCCATTGCAACAAAAAAACATAGATTTAAAAAATAAACAAAATGAAATAAAAATGCAAACACAAACATAGCTATCAAATACAAATTAAAATAACAAAAATGAGCTAAAAAATCGAAGAATATTTTTTACCGCGATCATACGTTACATTCACATATGCATGCAATGTAAATTGCGGGAGGGAAAGCATTGATTACATCAAATGAACACAGGGTGCGCATAGAGGTAAATTATGAGGAACGTTTTAAAACAGGAATCGATAAAACGTACGGGAAAAGTGAAACAACATAGCCATTTCCTATAAATTTCCTGACAGACGACTTTTTAAGGGATAAGATATTTTTGGGGCGTACAGCTTGAACGGTACATAAGAAAGTGATCTCATCTCGTTGAGCTCCGCGCTCTTGACTTTAATTTTTTAACCTCATACTTTTTTCTGAGGATTATATAAGAAATAGTTGTTTTCCACAAGAAAATTTCATAAACCATGACCAATATTAACCTAAATGTTTTTCTCTATAACATTAAAGAAAATAATTATACTGATCCTATTATGCCTAATTAATCTGCCAAGTACCCATATAGTTTTCCATTACGCCACACTTTTTTCGTATACATTAGGCCTCGTAAATACGTGTTTTTATACTTTATCCATACTTTAAGGTAGCGCAACCGGGAAAGATAGTTTGTTTTGGAAAAGAGCCGTATTACTATTGCCTATTAGTGTATATTAGGGATTATATAGTTGTGAACGAATTGTTTCTACGGGGTAAACACAGGGTAAAAATAGTGCTACCTTATTCTGAATTTCAGATATATGATATTGAACATTTTCAATCTGAAAAGCAACAGTGGATGTCATAGTTTATATTCTTTGGCCATGAACACCAGTTTATTATAAAAATTGCATTCATAAGTATATGACCAAAAATATAACTAAACGGATATAGATTAATTAAAGTTTAACAAGAGATCGACGAAAACTTTTCAATTCATCCTCACCAACACAGTGCAGTCAATCGCAAAGCCAACTCCGTAATTTTTTAACATAAAATTACTGCAGTATAAAAAGGCAATGTATTACCATTGCCATAACAGATATTGTAACATTCATGGATTGACCCAGATCAAATACAACATTAATTTTTTCAACCGAAAAAACAGCAAGATGTGATGCTTTGGCGACAATATTTCGAAATGTATACATTTCAATTTGCATTGCGGTCCTTGTAGATATAGAAGACATATTGCGGTTACATTTCTTAATAAATATGTATTTTTTTACATACAAAATTGTGCATATCAAAGTAGATATTTCAATAGATAATTTTAATATCAAAGAATTCCACCAAAACATGAATCTCTACATATATTTCAAAAGCATTGCGCACGCATGAAAAGTCACTTCAGTTGGAGTTACATGTTACATTGACATCCATGATCACCACATTACTAAGAACAAACAGCTCTTGCCATAGCTCACTGGAAACAATCAGTAATGCACTCCAATACAACTTCAAAGTAAATTTTGAGTAATCAATAAACCATTTGCCAAAGTTCCAAAACGCTACTACACCACCAAAGGAAATAGGTAGGTACTCTATCAGAAAATGCGCTGTTTAAAAATCCTTTAATGGTAAAATTACTTAAATCCTTAAACTAAATCCTATTTCATGGTAATGCCTTCCCAAAAATTTACCAGCTTTGAAATAGAAGATTAATTGAATATGCCATTTTAAGATCGCGATTTTTGCGCGTTGGAATACAATCAGTAACCGACACTTACAAGTACGAATAGTTCGTTTTGATAATTTCACCTCGTTTTAAATTGAAACTGGAGCAGTATCACAAAGATGCCAGCTGAATCGAATGAAAGTTCTTTCCAAGGCTGAGCCATGTTTTACGTCAAACTTCCTCTCAATGGTGTTCGTCTAAAGTGAAACTCGGGCAGCTAAAATAGGCCGAGTTACACTGCTGCAAAACGAGCCTTTAGTCGCTTCCATTATAAGACGAAAGAGCGATCGGTAAGACGAGGATTTACGTTGAGAGGGAGTGGCAGCGGTGATTGCGCACCGGAAATGGGTCGACTGCGAGGAATTATGGGATACATCCTAACCCTTCCCCCTGCCTGCCAACCATCGAGCCAACGGAACACCAGGTGCAGCAACAACCACGTAAACCTTCCCAAGGCCATCGAAGTGAGTCAGGTCGTGTGTAGGTGTGCATTTGCATTATCCCAGAGGACATATTCATGGAATCTGAAACATGGTCTCAGCCAGATAGAAAAGGCAATTGCATTATAATAGAGAAGCCAGTATTAGTACAATGAACGCTAATTATGATGGGAATCACTGAGAGAGAAGAGGAATATCCCGCGGTGGAATATATTTCCTCGCGGTGACCTCTGAGTGACCCTTGAAGGCCAAGGGATAGCAAGAGGGATCTGAAGACCTTACCATCGATCTTGGCACATTTTTAAACCTATGATTCGAAAGGTTTGTGGCGACGATTCGCTTTTCGTCACCCCTATGACCTTGACTGCGCCCTTTCAGGGGTCACGGTTGCAATTTTGAACTCGAAATTCCTTCCATCGTGTTTATTGGGCCCAGAAACCTAAAAATTGAAAGTTTCGCAAAGAAATTGTCTTTTTTTATTTATAAAAAATTAACACTGAAAGCCCATGAGGCAAAATTTGGATATTTGGTTGGACCCTACTTATGGGGTCAAAAGGTCATATTTAAAAAACTTCGCTTCCAACTAATAAAACTTACGACCTTTTTCTACCTAGGTACCAAATTTCATCCATGTGGTGTGAAAGAAAGTGTCTGAAATTATAGGTTAGAAATGACACACGATCAATGGGACACTCTGTATAAAGCATATGTTGGGGTATCTGTCTGGGTGATTATCACCGGGAGGCTAAGATATCCGGCTTACTTCTCTAGGAAGGACCATGGGTACAAATTCGAGACCCCCAAAATAGAGAACTGACTGGGGGAAATTCTCCTTCTTGAACAGAGGGGTGGAAGCATGGAATGGCTAAAGTTCAAATGTTTTAAATCGATACCCGAATAATGTCAGGTGTGAATGAATTCTTCACGGGTTTCCCACCAGGTGAGATGTTCAGCCAGAGCCGACGTTTTAATGGCTAACTCTGACATCGTCCTCAGGGCGTTGAGTGCTGGGTCAAAATTTGTCCGGGTTTATATATCTTCCGGCCGTGCGTCAGGTCGTTTCTGATTGGCCGTTTGGTCGTTTCTGATTGGAAAAAAAACATCCACAGGAACGACAACGGCCAATCAGAAACGACCTGACGCACAGCCGGAAGATATATAAACCCGGACAAATTTTGACCCAGCACTCAACAGGCCCTGAGGATGATGTCAGAGTTAGCCATTGAAACGTCGGCTCTGGCTGAACATCTCCTTCCTGGTGGGAAACCCGTGAAGAATTCATTCACTTCGAGCGGCAGGAAAGCACCAAGTATTACAATGTCAGGTGCTTCACAAAAAGACTCTAATCCATGACCAAAGATATTCCTGCCCTGAAGAGACGAAAGCCTACAACCCAGGGTTCACATTTTGCGTTGTTATCTCTTACTTTGTTATATTTGTTATGTAACTTTAGTACCTCCTCTGTTTCCTGTAACTTGCAAATGTTGGAATAAACAATTTTGAACTTGAATTTAACTGAAACTGTGGATATCTCAGGGAGGTTAAGACATCCGGCTAACTTCTTTGAAAAGGAACATGGGTACAAAATTGAGCTTCCCAAACAGAGAACTAACTGGGGGAAATTATCCTTTTTGGAAAAAAGGGTGGATGCATGGTTTGGCTTAGATGCAAATGTTTTCCATCCATTCCCTTAATAATATAAGGTGCTTCGCAAAAAGACTGAAATCGGATTCCACGCTCTAATTAATGACATGTACCTGTAAAGTTTGTTGATTAATATGTGTTATGCAATAATTTTACATGTATTTTTAAACTACTAACTGACCACAGGGTCAACTTGCAACTGTACCATTTATTAATAGTAAAAAGTTTATATTACACAAAATCAGTATTCATAATAATGAAATTCAATATGAATTTCCAAAAGTAAATTGCGAAAAGAAATGGTACGAAAATTGAATCCAAGAATTGCATGTGCATCCAATTTAAATAGATTCTGGGGAGCCATCCAATTAATTAGGAAAGACGCACATCCAGGAAAATGCCACAAACTTCTAAAGTGGATAGCATTATGGGTACATACAATAGAGACAAAAGAGCAGTGATTCCTGACCTTTTTTCTTTTGCGGCACCCTTCAGACGAGGTTTAAATGTTGGGGCACCCTTCTTATAATATTTTATTTAAAAAAATATTACTAATTGAAGTGGAATATGCAGCAGGAACCTTTCGTTTAAATATATGATTCCTCAATTTACTTCATTTATTTAAATAAGTTAATGGTAAAATCACCCACCAACATATAATATGATCTATTTTACAAAAGAGAGAAGTAACAGGTGTGATTTGGTGGAATTTCGGCATAATGATGCACAGAAATGGTAATTGTCCACTACGTACAATTTAATACGAGAATGGTTTCCATGCATGCACTGATGATGATAATGCAGTGCATCGAAACCATGGTTGCTTAAAATTTTACCTAGCGGACAATTGCCATTTCTGTGCTTCATTATGGTATAGTTCAGTTATAGTGTACTACTGGAGACAGGTTGGAGGAAGTTCTATGAGTACTGCAACCATCTGTCGGGCGTGAGAGTAATCAATTCATACGCTGGTCATACTAAACATTTTTCTTTTTCCCGAAATAACCTCGCGACACCCCAAGATGTTTTCCCGGAACCCTAAAGGCTCGTTCACAACAACTTAACTTGGCGTAAGCTGAATTATTCTCTCGTCGAAGGCGAACCGGTGCGCGAAATTTCTATCCAATCACAACCCAACACTGCCAAATTTGATCTTACAATCGATTGATGAGTGTATCGATAGTGTGAGTTTCGAGAGTTGTAGTAAGCTCCCCCGAAACAGCTCAGTTGATATGTGAAGTATCAGTTGTATACAGTGAGTTGAACTATAGAAGTAATAAAAATGGAAGATTTGTTGAACAGGTGAGGGTTATTTCGCACTGACTCGATCAATTTATCCGCATCCATTTTCGCTTAAACGTATCCACATATATCTTCACAACAAAATCACGTTTTCAATATGGCTGCTCGAGGAGATATCGAGAGTAGCAATCGATTGCTGCCCAACTATCGATAGTAGAGCATGCCATGCTATTGGCTGGAATTAAGAGAAAGTTGAGCTGAGCTCAACTCCAGGCTACGCCAAGTCGAGTTACCCTGCTTTAAGTCGTTGTGAACTAGTAGACGCTATTCTCAAGGTTTCATATCTGGCGTTGCGCTGAGTCAAGCCAAGTTACGCCAAGTTAAGTTGTTGTGAACGAGCCTTTAAGAAGGTAGGATCGAGAAATGAAAGATATGTCCTTTTTTCATATTTGGGGAACTAGTAGAAAATTGCTAAGTAAAGTATTTTTAAACTCTTTTCCATGATTACTGTGGATCGTTGGCGCATTACTTTTTCTTGTCGATAGGCATTTTTAAGAGAGAAGGGTATTTTCTTTAACAGCCAACGAGCGTGTCAAAAGAAGTAAAGTTACTCTTCGGCTTTTCGGATTCCGGTTTCGATTTTCAAGATTCCAGATAATACTAGAGCACGAGGCATGGGGAGAATCAGACAGATAAAAGTGAGTTTACAGGGGTGTCAAAAGTCCTGGATTCCGAAAAACATCAAACTAACCATGGGACATCCAATATATATAGAATAAATAATGCGTGCTGTGGTAAAAATTGTCAGTAGTGATAAAAACACCAAAAAAACCTGAGAAAAGTAATTAGGTGGGTGTCGATAGAGACTCGGATGCTAAAATGTACGGCTAAAGTTGCTAGAAAATTCAGCTCACACGAGTTTCACAATATATAGGTACCCCTGTAATATAAAATAACTGAGACAACTTGTTTGAATTGTAAGACTTATTTTGCCTTTTGTCTTAATATACAGCTTCCCTGAAAATATAACAACGAATCAGAATACACGAAAACAAACATCACTTTTCGTCCTATGCTCCTCTCAATTCCATTTTCCTAAACCCTTTCACAGTTATAACTGGGGTCATAATACCCTGTGCCAAATGCCCTTGTGACGGTTCCTATGGTGGAACCATAATGAATATGTAGATTAAATTTTTATTGACCAAAGGTTTAGCGTGACAGCTTCAAAGCATTTCGAGATTACGCTCGACCCTTTCTCTTGCGCAGTGAAGTATTTCTCGCGCTATTCCTTAAGACATCCGGTCATACTTCTGCCATTCTATGCCAACTAATCCACTCAACGAGATTCTACGAGAAAAAGATAATTTGAGGTAGTTCCTGGAATCTTCTGAAACGACGTTCTTTACTTATTTAGTTTAATATATATTCAGGATTTGTTGATCACTCGATTACGATGACTCGCATGGTAAATTACGGATATATGTTCATTATAATAAAGTTTTGTACTTTTCTACACTTTTTGTTTTTTAAACCTACTAGGCGTTTCACCAATTTTATGGCATCGTCACGTGAAGGTGACATCGTCAGGTGCGGATGTCTGGTTTCCTTAGAACCAGCGGGGACGTTTGAGAAAAGAAATCGCATGTTTCGAAGAAGACAAGAAGCTTAATGAGATGGAAAGAGAAAAAGAATTATAATGCGGCATGCGGAGACGGAAAAAGGTATTAGAAACGGCTAAATAAAAACCTACACTAACATGTAGAATGTAAGACTTGGTGCTTTCCTGGCGCACGATGTGAATGAATTCTTCACGGGCTTCCCACCTGGTTAGATGTTCAGCCAGAGCCGACGTTTCAATGGCTAACTCTGACATCGTCCTCAGGGCCTGTTGAGTGCTTGGTCAAAATTTGTCCTGGTTTATAAACCTTCCGGCCGTGCGTCAGGTCGTTTCTGATTGGCCGTCGTCGATCCTGTGGTTGTTTTTTTCGCACCGTCTTAATTATCCTGAGAACTGGTTTCCATGCATGTCAGATCGCGTATTCCGTATCGCGGTTGAAGTTTTTGTCCACCAACCTTATCTCAAAAGCCCCTTTGTCAACATGTAGAATATTGATAGTGATTATATAGCCATCGCGGACTCTTCTGCTTCGTGATCTGGTATCAATATGAAGGATATTTTCGATAAAACCCCGATTCCCTCCTTAAGTGTCATCTGAAGATCACTTCAAATGATTTACTTCATGCGTGTAGGATTCAACATAAAATTCATTCCAGACCTGTTGGCGTCTCTCTCGTTTAGAAAAACATTTTGACGACACCTGTCTTCTCTCCACTCACTTCTTAATTTCCCGAATTGTCCCATCCTTACCAACCACCCCACCTGCTCATCGTGGAGAAAATTACCACGGTTCAGTGGCCTCTTACTTCGCCTAATTACTACCACAAAGTTAGCGCTCTAAACCCTAAAAGTTTCCTATGAGAAACCTTGCATTTACGCTTGAGACCTTTTCTAGTTTGTCAACAGAGGAGGATATTCAGGGCCGACTTTGACCATTCTGTTTGACAAACGATTCAATTTCAAGGCAGTAAAGGTTATAGTGGAGGCATTGGAGGTGTAATGAGGTAGTATTTTTAAATTTCTTATAGGGGTTGCAGGCATTACGGTAAGGAATAGGAGGAAGAAATTATTCTGATTCGAATATGAGCTAATTATAGTACCAAATAAAAACGGTAATTTTTGTGAGCAGCTATTCATGATTTTTTGGAGTCATCCAACAAATGCTTCACTTTGAACAGCGCGATTATGAGAGAACATCTGTCCATGCAGCAATCTGAACAAAAATAAATAGTAAGTCGTTTTTGTAAAAACGGCCTTAAAAAACGACCCGATTAGGACTTCATACCTTTTCCATGCATCAGAATGCGCAAAGAATTGCCTCAAGTACAACCACATTTAAGGCCGTTTTACACGAGGCACTTTATTGCACAATCTGATGTACGCATGGATGTGCATTCAAAATTGCGTCGCGTAAAGCGGTGAATTGCAAGAAAGCATGCGCACATGCATAAACGACAGATGGGAACATAGCCCCTGCTCTAACTCCGTGCTCTCGTTCTCGCAATTCCTGCGCATCACGTTGCGCAATAAAGTGCCTCGTGTAAAAGTACCTTTACACAACGCTACTTGGACTGCGCATCTGCCATTGCATCTGAGTGCGTGAGACGATGATGCCTGCAGTGAAACGAACTCAATTATTGGGGAGCGTGGTTGGGGAATCATGGGAGGAGGAGTGTGCCGCAGGGCACGATAATTGTGCCGCTCAATTAAACCTCAGATTGAGGCTGTGGCGAGATGCACATTCTCAGACGGGAAATGCAGCAGCCGTCCTTACCCGAAGGCCCTCTCTCTCTCTCTCTGTGTCCCTCAAGGATATAGGAGGGGGGTTTCCTTGCTGCAACAGACGCTCTCGTAAGGCAAAGAGCGTGCACTTAATGCGAATCCTCACAAAAAATAACAAAACGCCATCATTCCTCCAACTTCCCCTCCCCCTCAATCCCCCCTCGCCCGGACGCCAAAAAAAAAAATAACTTCGCGAAGATACCGACGGTGGTGGTGGATTCCCAGAATGCACCGCTGGATAATTACAGGGCTTTAAACCTTTACCCATTCTCTCTTTTCCTCTCGTCTTTTATTTTCCCTTATTTACAACCGTCCCAGTCAACTGATTTTGTCCTTGAGAGAGCTCTGGCGGGAAAACTGCAAAGAAGGATATCGATAGTGGATTGTCTAGTGAATGAACTTCGTAAGAATGCTCGATTCACCTTTTACATATGCCATCACATTTCTTAGCGAGAATAATTCCCATAAAAAGGCTTAGGAAGAGCGTTCACAAACTTTATTGTTTCAGTAACATGCTCGGTTTTTACTAATGCCTTTACTCCTATAACAGTTTTGATGAATTATCCTACAAGTAATATTACAATAAGCACTTTCAGTTTTTTTTCATTTGCCTAAGACGATTGTCGAATCACGGAAATATCTAGCTAATATTTCTCATCGGCAAATTTATATGTATGTAATAATGTTTCCTGCATAGCGCCAGTTTTCTAAAAGCACTGTTTCATACTTGAGTTTCATGAAAAAATTCAGCGATGTCAAAAAAATGAATTTTGAACGAAATCTTGTATGGTTTTCATTTAGAATTCCGGCTATTAGTCGCCCAGACTGAAGACTAAATAGTGCACGTGTCATAAAAATAAAACATTAAAATAACTAACGAAAAGAGTTAAATAAAGCTCATAGTAATGGAAAAAACTCAGTGAAATTTTTACACGACATGAGAGGAGAGTAAAAACTTATATCACTTTGTAAATACCACTAAACCATCCTTTTTTCGCGATTTGGTTTTAATTTTTTTAGTGACAAACATGAAGCTAAAAAATTTGCTAAATACAAGGTCATACGGTAAATAAGTTTTGGAGGGTAAGGAGTAACTTAACATTTTGTTTTCCTCCTTTAATAAAGTGTTATATTTATGTGAATTTGTGCCGGTAAGGGTAGGTATTGATGAATCTTGCTCACTCTCCTTTGCTCTTTCTGGGATTGCACTATTTGTGAAAACGACCTCCATCATTAGTTCAGCAACAGTTCATCCTTCTTTAATAATATTCAAAATTTCCTTCCCTCACCTTCCTCTCCCTCTTTTTTTCCCAGCATTCATTTTTTTAAATCAGTCTTCAGTACCCCATTACTATTCACTGCTCCATTCATTCATTTTTCATGCTCTTGATTTCCATAAGTAATTATATTTCCTCCCAGACGATACAAAACCATTGCTTCGTTCTTCTTACTTTCAGTCTATAAAGACCACAGTGCATATACACAGTAAAAACACAATACTTGTGTATGAGCGGTAATATGCGTCGATGAATATTCATTCAAATTTGTATGCATCAGGTACCGGAAATTGCGTGAGAATCACTCTCAAAATGTAGTTAGTGTTCTAATTCCGCACCTGCGTTCTCGCAATTTTCCAGGCATACCTCAGGCTACGGCACGTGCGTGCTGCACCCACCCCTTCCTCCGTTCTCCTCCACACCTTTTCTTAAGACGCCAACAATCCATTCTCATACCCACTCCCCGCGGTCACGAGTGTCGCCGTGTACTACACCAGAAGTACGCCTGACATCATTATCCCTTACTCGACAGTTTTACCCAAGGTTCTTGCCTCAAGCGTTTACAACTATAAATGGTGCTATCATTCTAAGATGTTAAACTATGTTCACACCAGCTCCTAAACGTAAGTACCATCCTCCAACTAGTTCATGCTCCGATTCCCATTCAATAAGCATACGCCGCCGAATTTTCTCAAAGCGTTCCACTTTCCCGCTTCTGCAGAAACTACCATCGCACAGCAAAAAAAAAGGATGCACGAGAAGTATTTATTCCTTCGGAGCATTTTTTTACTAAATAAACCACTTTACTGGCAAGAAAAACGATTTAATTTAATACTTTTTTCAATCATTACCACGATAACTTAATTTTCATCACTTAAGATACCACTTCGGCAGTTATACTTTATAAAGCACCCATCGCAATATCAGGGTTTGTATCTCAAGTTAGTACGGAGGGTTTCCCCTCTTTATTCTCACTTTCGTTGTCCTTTCTAACAATAAGTAAGTGTCATCCCTTCAGACTGATTTTTACGGGAGATATAGCAGAGGAAATGATTTCATTCGAGCGTCTTAGAGCGTAAATGCACTCTTCTATCGGTAGGGGAATGGGAGAAATCGCTCCGGGATTGCATACGCACTAACTTTTGTACCCATTATACGGTTACTATATTTGGTAAAATGTAAAATAAATATTAATGTGGAATGTGACACTCTATAGATCGGAAGCATAGACCACTGGAAAAGCAGATCAGAAAAGATTAAAATCATTCGAAACATGGTGTTGGAGGAGGAAGCTGAAGATCAAATGGACTGATTAAATAAGAAATGAAGAAATTTACAGAAGGGCAGAAGAGGAAAAGAAGATATGTAACCCTACACATAAAAGAAGAACCAGATGGATTGGGGACACCCTGAGGCACAGTGGGTTTGTGAAGAATGCAATTGAAGGAAAACTAGTCCCAAGAAGAAGGCCAAGGGATAAACGTATATACCAATTAAAGAAGAATGTACGAAAGAAGAGCAACGAGGGGATAATGTCTCGTCTACTCTACAGGTGCACTTAAGTAGGGTGTACTTGAATGCAGCATTTAAATGTACGCGAGCACCTACACACATATATTACAATTACTACAGCGCGAACAAGGAATTAATTATTTTCATCAGAAACATTCTGAAGCTCTATCGGGAGAAGGGAATAGTTTTTCTCGCCGATAACACCCGTAAAAACAAACTCTTTCCAAGCTCGGGTGAGACAAATGAGGATATCGAACGAAACACAAGTATTATCAATCAATAACTAAACTATCAATATATTTCACTCATAGAACCAACTAAGTTACAAGCAATTTACCCACAGGTCGAGTTCCAGGCGACAGTTATGAGAGTTTCCACTCGGAAAATGATTAAAATATACAAGTACGAGAGGTTGAGCTTCTCTCATCAAGAGAAGTAATTAAGTACAAAAATGACTGAAAGTCAGCAGGATCACACAACGGTGTTACTCGGTCGCCGTCTCGACTCCAAAAGAGAGCGAGATCAGGGATGAGTCAGGTGAGGAGGGGGTCTGTCGACAAGGACGGAGTAGAATGGGTAAGCTCAGGATATAGGCGATTGGTAGCCTTGGAGTTGAGGAAATAATGGGATTGGTGATAGATACGGTGGCAGTTATCAATTGGAGCGCCTGGAACTGTTTTCTGGTATTCGGCCGCTGAATACAGGATCACAGCCTTTGTGCCTTGGTCAGAATGACCGCATTTTTGGAATCCTTCCTCACTTTAGGGGCTATATAAACGATGCAGGACCTGGTGAGGCAAAGGCGCGGCTAAAGGCGCGGCTAAAGGCGCGGTTAAAGGCGTGGCTGAAGGCGTGGCTGAAGGCGTGGCTGAAGGCGTGGCTGAAGGCGTGGCAGAAGTCGCTAACAGGAGTCGCTGCATTTTGGAATCGTAGGCATTTTGGCCGTCGTTGGCGCACAAGCCGTTAGCGCGCCAAGTCCTTCGTCTAAGCCCGGAGGGTAAACAGTCCGCAGAGGATAAAACTGTCCTAAGAGGGGAATTTGGTAAAAAAAAGGGGGTGGGGTGTATGAAAAATGCCACAATTCATAATCAGAAAAGTTATTGGAAAGAAATTATTTTCATCCGAAAAAAATACATGCCCGAGAAGTAACAAAAGAGATTTCTAGATAAAACTTCATAAACAAATGTAAAAGAAGATTAATTGGTTTTAGTGGATCATTTCTTAACTACATTTTCATATCAAAACGTCCTACTCCTCACCTCATTAATGTTCAATAAAAGCAAACTACCCTCCCCGACCTTCTGACCATGCAGCAGAGCCATGCTGAACTACCATATAAATCATTTAATGCTTCAAATTCATAAATATTTTCAATGAATCAATGTTTCATCAATCGTAATGTGTCCTCATCGTCAGCAAATGCCGTTCCTTATAGCATTCATGCACAGAATTATTTTAAATTTACTCAAAGTAGATACACATTTACCATATTTTTTATATTTAGGCACATATTTCGTTGTCTCGGGCGTGACCTCGTGGAATTTGCTTAGCATTGTAAATGATAAGTATCACATACTTTTTCCACATAGAGGTTTTGCAAGAAGGCGACCTAGGTTTCGATGAAGCTCGTCATCATCAGGTGATGATGATGACGAGTCACCCGAGGCCAAGAGAGGTCACCTGATGATGACGAGCTTCGTCGAAACCTAGGTCGTCTTGTGGTAATCAACCTATGTGGAAAAACTAAGATATGATTATCATTCACAATTTAGGCACACAATTAGCCGCTCTGACTGAAATTTTTGCTTGTTTTTCGTTTACCCCTGCTGGAGCCAGAATTATATTTCAATTTATTTTTCATGTGAGGATTTAAGCAAAATCCTAATTGTTTCCAGCCATAGTTTATCTTACTCGCGTGCATAGTATCTTTATAAACACATACCCATGACTATTAATTTATGCGAACGATGAAATTTCAAATACCAATTTTAATTTACCCATTTTCGATTTGTTTCTATCGATGAAGAATGAGTTCATGAACTCGATTTTTTTACTTTAAACTTTTTTACCAACCCTCTTTCCATAGCTTTAATTGTATTGCCCGTACGTCCCGGCACGAAAATTCTATTCCATGATGTGGCAAGAGGTAAGGTGGAAGGCAGAAGTCAAAAGTATCAATCTGGCTCAATAAAATAAAGACATCTTTATGTAAACTATACAATTCCTTCACCTTCCCCGCTGTCCCAGTGTCCTAACCTCAATGACGGCCTTCGAAAAACCCCGCCTCTAAATTGCTCACTACATCAACCTGTGCTCTACCTCCTCTTTATCTCCTCAGCGACTTCCGTTCCTTCCCCACCACGCCTAGTATTTCTTCCACTGTCATTCTTTCCGTCTGTCTCCGCTTCCCCAAACCCACATCTTAAACGGCAGCAATCCATTTAAATTCCTCCGATTCTTTTTTAACTCCCATAAATCTCTTAACCCCTTGATAAAATCTTCTTTAATCTTTATTATTATTATTATTATTAGCATATTCTCCCAATAATGGAAGACGTTAAGCAAAGAACTCAATCAAGATTTCTTCGGGTTTTTCTTGTTGCTCCAATAGGCTTTCATTCTTTCCGAGTGGGCTTGTTTTCGTTCTTCCGACCACTTCGGTCTATATTGTTTCTCCTTTGGTTGCTCTGATTTAACTTCCCATTTGTTTACTTTGTGTGTGAAGGTTTTTCTTTCTAAAACGTCTGTTGCACATATGTTCGCGTGTTTTAGATCCTTTCGAAGTTCTTCTAGCCAAGGTATTGAATTCTTAAGTGAGGTTACATACTCTAGAATATTTTTTGTCAATCGATTTTCTGGTAGTCTACTGATATGACCAAAGAATCTCATTCGTCTTTTCTTAATGTCACATTCAATGTTTGAAAATTTTTCTGCTGTTTTGATTGATTGTAGCCTGTAACCGTTTTGTGTATATCTTGCTCCTAGGATTTTTCTGATGATCTTCCTCTCTTGTTTTTTGATTTCTTCCAGTTCTTGTTTTCTGTCAAGTGTCGGTGTTTCGCTTGCGTAAAGGACTGCTGGTTTTATGACAGTGTTGTAATGCCGAATTTTTGTTTGTCATGACATGGATTTTTTGTTATAGATGTTTTGAACTAACCCTAATGCTTTCTTGACTTTATGGAGACGGTTCTGCTGTGAGATCTTCTCAAGGCCTGTCGGTTCAATGATTTTACCGTGTTTTGTTCTCAGGTTCGTGATATCTGTCTTTGAACAGAAAAATTTAGTTTTCTCGAATGAGATCTGTAGTCCCACTTTTTCTGCACATTCCTTAAGTACCTCAAGCTGTTTGACGGCAGTTTCCTTTATCTTCTGACAGTATCGCCAGATCATCTGTATTATAATCTTTATCTGTATTATTATCTTCCATCTGAGTTGCTCTCATAGTTATCCTCTTGTTAGAGAACACTTTATTATTTGTAAAGCTCCCTTCTTAAAAACTGCAGTACTTTCTCATTTAAAATACAGGCAAGGATGGCAGATAA
The DNA here is from genome assembly GCA_963573305.1 of Pyrrhosoma nymphula. Taxonomy (NCBI): domain Eukaryota; kingdom Metazoa; phylum Arthropoda; class Insecta; order Odonata; family Coenagrionidae; genus Pyrrhosoma; species Pyrrhosoma nymphula. Next base: position 98,877,843 of record OY754339.1, read on the forward strand.
GTTCAAATTGCGCGGGAATACGGTTCTATTTTCTGGCCTATTACGGAAGCCAATAGGGATTCTGAATGAAAAATGTGGACAACAATCATATCCGAAGATGATGTTTATGATTCTAATTTGAGCGGAGACGCGGAAATGGAGCAACGCGAGATATTTTCTCGCTCACATAAATAATGGGGAGTTAGAGAACAGAAGAATGACGAAAAGAACAGGTGGAAAGAAAGTTACAAAAAATTACCTCCAGGAGAAGCGAATATGCGAGGAGGATGTACTACGTGCGTACATGACAAAAAAAAGTTGGTGTGCTTAAGACCACACGGGAGAAGTGTATATTTCTATTGCGATATTCTGATAAATAATTTAAAAACGAGCGAAAATAATTGGAATCGAGAAAAAAAAACTCCACCACTAGTAATCGATCCTGGGACCTTCGGTGCGTGGGACGACCACTACGCCATCTTACTTTGTTAAAGAGCGAGCGTTCTCTTGAGTTTACATTCGGCATGCTATGCGTGACGTGAGAAAAAGAGCGTGACGCCCAGAATCCGATTCACCGCCTGCAGAATTGTCTGTGCGTGGTGCGCCTGAAGAAGTTTACACTTCAAAAAGTGTGGAGAAGAAGAATAATGAAGATAAAACCTTGAAATTGGAAATAAGATGAAGGAAAAGAAAAGAATAACCGTGAGATTCCAAATATTTTTTTTTTATTTTCCCTACCTTCGCGCATTAAGTAAAGTATTTGGGAATATTAGTTTAGCTAATGCTAGACATGACACTTTTCGTACCTCGGGAAGCAAGTATCTAGTTACGAAGTTCAAGAGCAGTGATAAGCGATCATTTTTTCTTCGTTCCCGTCGAATTCCTCATATATTTTCAGAATCGAGTTTCTGATTTGTCGTTTCGGATGCCGTTGTGGAAAACATCGACATGAAATTAACGCAATGTTCCAAAATACAGAAAATGAGACGGTACTATTCAAACTCATATATTCTATAAACTGTGCCACAGAAAACAGACGGCATGTTTATGAGGACCGTGTAATATGACTCATGGAGTATTGGTATTTATGTTTTAACGTGCCTCGTTGGATAAGGTTATTTCGCACTTACTGTCTGCCACGTGCAGACAAGGGCAACAGCACTCGGACGAATAGGAGGATCTCCCCTCCAAACTGGAGCCGAGCCCAGGGATGCTTAAATTCGGTGACTGGTCGGGAACCGGTGTTTCCATCGTGGCAGGCCGTTTGACCGCTTACTCATGGAATAACGCCAATTATGTAAAATAAATTTGTTTGTTTTTTAAGTAGTTGTGTGATCAACGATTTGAATCGTTGGATTTCAAAATTTCCGAGTTTTTATAATTCGAAATACCTTGTTTCGAATGCGATTTGAAGCATATTATTTCCTGTTTAAATTTGATTTCTCCAGAGCAGCAAACATCTCTTATTCATCGTGAGAGGTATTTCAGGCGCGATTGATTTCACTAATCAATCGCTTCGATGCGTCACCGCATCAACTGGCCGTTCCGTTTTGATCACGATCTTTGAAAACTCTGAACACACAGAATGCAATGCAAAAAAATCCAAAACCGTAGTTTCAAACTGAATGGTATGGGCTTTACGAATAAATTTCGAAAAAAACAAACAGATTTTTCATGGTATTCAGGCTTTTGGTTCTGCGACAAAATTATTTAATATTATTAAATAATTAAATATTATTTATTTATTTAATAAATATAAATAAATAATTCATGTTTAAATATATTATTTAATATTATTTATTTATTTATTTAAACATGAACGTGCAATCCGGAAAAAAGACTGGTATCACTCTGCCGTGGCTGAGCACACTACGTTAGAGGAAGGTCACGCCATTGACATCGAGACGGCAAGAGTACTACACAAAGAAAGCAGTTACTTTCCGCGGCTCATAAGGGAGGCGATTGAAATAGAAAAAAATACCAAATAATATCAATAGAGAGGGTAGTTATAAACTCCCTAATACCTATAGGATAAATTAAGTTTTTTTTACTTCTCAAAATCATCAACTGCTGAAATTGTTTATTTATTTTTTGAAAAAAAAAAAAAAAAAAAAAACATTTTTGTTCTTAAAAGCCCGACGAAGCCGGTAGCATAGCACGGCGAAACTGTTGCATAATATTAAATAATTTAATCGCAGAACCAAAAGCCTGAATACCATAAACAATGAGCTGCGAAAATCTACAAAAAAGTTTAAACAGATTTTTCGTCACCATTAAAATTACAGTTTCTGTGCTCGCATGCCAGTCATTTTCGCTCTCCGTCCATTTTTTCCATCAAAGAACAAAAAATTAATTGTATTTTAGCATAGTTTCCTTCGTTATACCAGTACTTCATAATTATGCTGGATACTGCACAATATCATCCCCAACATTAAAGGGTTAAAACATGCTACGTCGCGGGTGTCTGTTGGAAAAAATTTGTGCATTTTCTTTAGGTACCGTAGTTTTCATTTCAGATGAACCAGAAGTTAGTCATTTATTTCGCGTGTCCGACTCAGTTCCTCGAATTTCAGTTCAGCCCATGAGAACACAAACTCACACGCCCGTACGTGATTATATGGCTAATATATATATGCTTTTTTTCACCACACGCCTTATATTATACAGGGTCATATAAAAGCTGTTACTACAGAGGAGATGGGGGGGGGGGAAACAAGGCGCGGAAGAGTAGGAGAAAGAGAGTTGGGGGAAAAAAAACATTTTTTCATTACGAAAACCAGTTGGGAATGCAGGTAAGTGTATCAAAAAAAAAGAGGCGTTTCTCTCATTATGGCGGAAATCATCATCCGTACGTATGCGACGAGTGGTCATCTCCTTCGTGACAGTTACAATCGCGAGAAAAATAGGTCAACGCCCCCTTCTGGTGAAGAGACAAGACCGCGAAACGAAGGCACGAAACGAGAAGTTTTTAATTGAGAATCTTGTTTGGAATAAGTGTGTGTGTGTGTGCGTGTGAGCAAAGGCTATCATCCAACGCCACTCGGATGAACCAATTAAATTCGATCATTTGGCTAGCTTTCGCTGGTTTCTCCTCTGTGCTACTCCTCCATCTCCATACGACTGCACGCATGCACCGATCGAGTGGAGATGCAACGGTGAGAGTTTCATAATAACCAACGAAGCATTCCCATTTAAAAAAAATTGCGTTCGTAGCCACTCCTGATCCACCATTAGTGGGTCTAGGTATTGACCAACGAGTTACAGTAAACGTAGAGAGGACCACTACCGGCTAGCTAGGTTTGTTTCAGCTTCACCTGAGTCCCGTCGAAAGCCGTTTCTTTTCAGCATGCCTGAGATTTGCAGATGATCAAGCATTGGTTAGTCAGTCGGCCAAGAGGTTGCAGTCAATGGTGAATGCATTAGAGGTGCAGTGCGAAAAGTATGGGATGAAGATCAATCACAAGAAAACGAAAGTAATGAGATTTTCTAGAAATAAGAAGGCGGGGCTGAATATAATGGTGGGAGGGCAGAAGATAGAGCAGGTCGAGCAGTTTACGTATCTGGGTAATATTTTGGAGGCAAATGGGTTTAGTAGTAAGGACATCAGATGCAGAATTGCGCTTGCTAAAGAAGCATTTTCGAAGAGAAGGGAATTGATGAGGGGGGGTCTGAGAAGAGACGTAAAGAAGAGGCTGGTGAAAAGTTTAATATGGAGCGTGGCGCTATATGGGTCAGAAACTTGGTCATTGCGAAGGGAGTATGTGCGTAGACTTGAGGCGTTTGAGATGTGGGTTTGGAGAAGGATAGAGAAGGTTAGCTGGATGGCGAGAAAGACGAACGAGGAGGTACTGGATATGGTCGGAGAGGAAGCTTGTGGCAGAGGTTCGGAGAAGGCAGAAGACATGGATGGAGGAGGTTTTGAGAGGAGAGGGCATGTTGAAGAGAGTGATAGAGGGGAGAATACTGGGGAAGCGTGGAAGAGGAAGGAAGAGGATAGGAATTTTGGACGAAATAAGAAGAGGTAGAAGATATGAAGAATTGAAGAGGGATCTAATTACGGGCCATCATTAGGAGGGAAAGCGAGACATTGTCTATGAGGTTGAGATGCAGAATGGGGACTGTCCAAGAACCTACCAATCAGCTGGTAGAATACTTGAATGACGTGACCTTAGGAGCAACTGCGGTGGCCCAAGGGCACAAGACGCCTCTGGCATCTCTTTAGAAGACACTCCCCAACTTACTTCATGTCTTTGCTCGGCTACCACTTAAAGGACTAGGGGGTTGGAATTAGAGGGGCCATCAAAACAAAATTACTTTTTTACCTCAAAAAGCTGATGTAGTTAATTCGTAGACAGAGATATCTTAAATAATTATCAAAACTAACATATGCAAAGTTAAGTGGCAGAACAGTGAATACATTCACACTTAAAAAATTCCATCCCACCGTTCCCTTATGGTTGTTAGGACAGTCAAAAGAGCATAGTTCTTCGCTCTAGGCCAGTTAAACTGACTTCTTCTATACTTACTTCCTTACCATTTTCATACCTCTATTGCTTCAATTATACTCGTATATTGCTTCATACACACCCTCCTGTTTTAAAGAGACCTAAAATCCCTTCTCCTAAGAGTATCATGCGCCATATTCACCCATGAATTTAGCGGTCTACCCCTTCCTCTAACACAATTCACTCCTCAATGATAAATCTTCTTCACTATTTGACTCTCAATTATTCTCTTGACGTGGAGGCCAAACCAACGAAGCACGATCTTTTAATACATGGCAGTGCAGAGAATATTATAACTAGTATTTTTGACGACTTTGAAATGGATTGTAGCATAAATAGTTTCCGAATCTGAACTAGACGGAGAAAATAGAATGCCAGCAGAAAGGATGATTTGAAAATAGGAGCGTAGAAGAGACATAAGACAGAGAACGAAGATATAGAGTGGGACAGTGAGGGATATTTTAGTGAATTAGAGTCTCGCTATATTTTTCTTGTTGTTTTGAGGCACTGGAAGCAGCATTATTACGCGTTAGTTGCGACGTTTTCAATAAGGAATCATAATCTGGCGAAATCCGGACTATTGCTTGAACGCTAGAACTTTCAATTGACTTCCGAATCAACCCCTCGACGGATTCGAACGAAACATGGCAAACATGTTTCTTAGGACCTAGAAAGATTAACAGGCTATAACAGAAATGCCTCAAGACCCCGTAAGAGGCCCATATGTGTGCCCTTTTTAAACCAACTTCAACTTCTAATAAAAAAGAGCATTGGATTCGGTGCCGAGATTAATTACGTGTGTTTTTTTTATATTTACACTCATGATATAGGCTTGCAATTTTTTTGCACCGGTTGACTGAAAGAATAATATTCTTAATTATTGCATTACATTCTCATTAGATTTTCGTATTCGCTTTTTTTTCGCCGGAAACTTCAGTTTTTGTCTCCAAAAGCGACCATTTTTTCACTATTTCAACAATAGTAATTTTTTATTTACTTACCAACCGCACCGTAGAATTTGAATGGGCGCTTATGCCTGAGAAACCTTTGGCCTAGGCTAATTGATCAATACAGCAGAACTAAAGTGAGATTTGAGCCTCGTTCCAGCCTCGCTATGTGTGGTTAATTACAGTTACATGGTATATGAATTTTGCTCGTCATTTTGGAATTTTATTCATTTCTTTTTCTGATTGAAATACAACGGACGCCATCTGCCAGTCGTGTAATAAATCACGAAGATATATCGTCAGAATTGATCACCGTTCAAACCCCATTGTAGGAATGGTTTTAATTAAGTATTCGGTTAAATGGTACTACAAATTATTTTGAGATGTGGAATAACAGTGTGGGGAATGGCTTCTAGTAGGTAGGTACTGTCTTGAACCCAATAATCAGAAACCAGAAGAGAATATTGAAATTAATTGATGTGAATAGAGGTAAAATATTGCAATAATACTCACTTAAGATACTTATACATAAAATGTCAAGAGCTAACTGTTGATAAATTGATAAAATGGATAATTGTAACGGGAAATTAATTTTTAAAAGAGTTTCAAACTCCTTGTCAAAAACACTCATTGCATGATAAAAAGAAATTCTCCTGTGTTGAAAACATGTAATTATTATAACTGATATGTTAAAATGTCATGGCAAAATATTATATACCAAACAAACTTGACTGTATACCCAAACATCTAAAAGACCCTAAAAGGGATGGTAGAGGTCAAGAAAAAATAGAAGCATGGTTAATTGATGAAATAAAAAAACTGTAATCTGTAACAGCTGATACATTCGGCATTATCATGTATTTAATGATGTGCAATGTCTAAATCGATAAATTTGCTGAATTTTGCCAAGTTACGTTGTAACTAAACCGTTGAAAACTGTATGCTCTATGCCTTTTGAAATTACAATATGACATTTTGTTACATGCCACTTTGTTTCCATGCTTTGTGGAACCTTTTGACAAGCCATGTGGCTTAGAAGTACCAAGTCTGTTTATTCAATAAAGGAAGCAAATTGTCATAAACCATGAATGAATTTCATAAAGCTAGATCATCAGAACGATGCTAAATGCGCGATCTTCGCTGATGGTCAAGTCCAAGTCATACCTATGGCACTCAATCCTAAGCCCAGGCGACGGAAAACCCTCTAAACGCTCAATATAATAGTCCACGCTTCTCAATCATGTTTAGGGCGTAATAATTCCATTATTAATTCCAAGGACCGGCCTCAAGTTCACTCAACAGTCACAGCATAGGACTATACGCAGAATACACAGACTTTTTCTATGACGCACAACCACGGAACGATGGAGAGACAAAAATGAAAAAGCGTAAACTGTTTTCTCATTATTGATATAGAGGGCTCGTTAATCGCAAAAAGTCTTTTCGTTACATACTTTTCCTTCGTGCCAAAAACCGTGAGAATCGCATAAAATGCTCCAGCTACGACCGTGGTTAAGTTTGCGTGCTATCGATAAATACACATTCCCTTGATGGGCGTATTCGATTCTGCAAATTATTTCTGATAAAAAAACAGCTGCCGCTGCTGGCATGTTATTTCTTTCCCACTACAAAAGAGCATCGCAAAACTAAATTCGTGAACTTTTTTTTCATCGATTATCCACCAAAAAAACCTTTTCATCCCCCAATCGCTTCTTCCTATGTAATTCCTTTTAAGTTTGACGACTTTACTAGGGATGGGCAAGTAAAAAAAATATATCGATAGATATCGTATCAATATTAAAAACATGTATCGATAGTTATCGAGCCAAAATTATCGATATTTTGATATATCGATAATTTTGACAAAACAAGTGGTTCCTTAAAGTTTCACCAAAATATATAAAAAATGTTGAAGTAAAATTTGGAAAATTATGGACATGTAGAAGTAATAAAAAATCTTTTATTTTTTTATTTTTGAAACCAATTTTAATCAATCAAACCAGTATTTGTCTGATATTGACATCAGAAGAACTCTCTGTTTTACATGTTCCCCCGTTAATCTACTCCTGTTGTCCGGAACCACGAAGTTAACTGCAGAAGCCACTCTTTCGGATGGAACAGATGAGGCTTGGCATATGAAGTACTTCAGCGCGATTTCCGAAAGAACCGGTGTGAAGTGTCTGGAGTTCACCCAAAACTTTATTGGATCTGATTTCCTCTCCAGTAGTGGTTGGTCCAGATACTGCTTCAGCTCATTAGGGACAGAGCTAGGAACCACTTGCGTAGTAGTGCTAAGAGATAATAGGTGTTCATGTCTGGACCAAATTGAACTTCTATCAGCGTTTTCTCGTTCTGTTTGTGCAGATCGTACTTCCGGAGAACGTTATCCCATTCGCCTATGTTCTAAGCGGATTTCATCACTTATTTTCGTTATAGCACTAGACACCGCAGCTGGAGAAACAACTTTACAACGGTGACGTGCTAAACAAATACATCGAATTTGATACTCGGAAAAAAATCAATTTTTGATATATCGACATGCAAAATATCGACGATAATTATCGATAGATTTTAAAAAATATATCGAGTTTTTGATATATCGATATTTTTTGCCCAAGCCTAGACTTTACAACTCCTGCCACACGCCCTATAGGTGGCCTGCGGGGTATTCAGTTGATATAAAATATAAAACAAAATTTTAAATTACAGTTATTCACACAGGACCACATTTTCTTGGGACAATGTGTGAAAAATCTTGGATCAATGTTAATAAGCCCTGATTTCATGTCAAATGACTAACAGGAAAAATCACGCACAAATTTAACAAATGAATTAGATTTGTTCCATGAGATATCTACCGCAAGACATATTTTCGTTCGTGCTTTTCTTTAATTTTAATTTTTGAGTTACAACGTGTCCAAGTCACCATTGAAAATCTACATCGAGATTTTCGACAACATCTATGTTTCCAGTTTATTTATTTTCGCGGGGAAACGTTTAAAAACAGCAAAAAAAACACAAACTTCATTGCAACCCGGTTCATAAATTTTGTTTATATAATTTGGAGTAATTTCCGCAATTAAGTGATGGAATACCAACAAGTTTCAGTGGAGTGTTTTTTTATTTTTACGTTTACAATGTTTAATGGATAAGTGGAGGAAGCAACCGACAACTGTGGTCATTTTTGCCACTGAGGATAAGTTGTTCAGGGATGGTTTACGTCAACAATGGAAGAAAGGTAGAGAGGAACCCGGCGCTCCAGGCTGGCTTTATCCTGCTCACAAAAACTTACCTGTGCCATGTTTGTAAGAAACTATCCCAATTTTTCCCTGTTAACTCTAGCTTCCATAATCACTACACTCTCTATAGAAATGACATACATAGCCAACAATATTCCTACAGTCTATGTCTGAAAGGCCCATATCACTCCAGTTCCACAGTTTACAACTAGATTCCAATAGAAATTCGCTCCATTTCCTCATCATCATGCTTCAAGTCCAAGCTAAAAAAATTGTTAATTCATAAAAGTTATTATAGCTTAAGCGAGTATCTATCTGATGTTTTTCATTAATTTATATATATTTGTTCTCACTTTTCCGTAATTTCATATATATGTATTTGGTTTCATTTATTAATTTATTGGCAACCTCTGTATTATACCTGCCAAACTGCTTGTAAATACTGTGCCGTAACATTTTGACGAAACTCATGGATGTTATATCCCAAAGATGTTAATAAATTATGATATGATAAAAAAGAAAGGCGCCAAAGGGCCCGCAGGTTAACGTCCCATCCGACGGACGGAGTACTGAACTGTAATGATCCGGAAATGGAAGAATTACATTTCCCAAAATATGCATAAATGTGTTGTTGTGTGACGTCTCAGAATAGCCAGCTATGTCAAACTATACCTGGGGAACTGTACCTTTCCCTTTCGAGAACGGCTAACCTTCCTCTTCTTCTTCCCCTCCCACCCTTGCCATTTTGTCGAAAACATCCTAGTTTCACCTTTTCTATATAATGGCACCGTGGAGACGCTATCGGGGAGTACACTCGACACTCGTTGGCAGGCAGTCAGACAGTGATTCCGGCTATTGGTTACTCTGCAACCATTCACTGACGGTACAGTCACAATGTAGCCGTCAGTAGGAGTCAAAGCGCGGGCCGTAAGGCCCGTGCTGCCGAAGCGCCTCGCTATCCATCCGTGCCATCACCAGCAGCTCCTCTCCTTCCTGAGACATTGGTAATATGTTAACGTTTGGCTACTCTAGACGCACAAATTCATTACTTGATATTTGTTCATTGAATTGATTATTTTGTGCTTTAAATAAAATAAACTTTGAGTAAAAGACTTTAAATATTTGTGTGTGATTATTCGTCTCCCGACACCAAGGGCAAGAACCCACGTAAAATCTTATGCTCTCGGGTTCGCCACGCGGAGGGGGTGGGGGCCCGGTCATAACAGAACTTGGAAGTACTCACCGCGTGGCATTCAAAATAGGGCTCGATTTTTCCCAAGTAAAACCTCCAACACTGTCGGAGAATTCGAACCCCAGGCCCTCAAGATGGGAAGCCAGTATTCTAGCCATCACAACAAATCGATCTCCTTTCGTTTCCTGTGTTTCGGTTCGCTTGCATTGGTCATCAAAACCTTAAAAAGTGCTTCTCTTTTCCGTCCTTCGATACACGGATCCTGTACGAGTGTGATACTTCCAAAAGTCCGCCCCCCGTCCCTGTCGATTGCGGCAGTATATCAGCGCTAAGCGGCGCGCGAAACACCGGTGGCCTCAGCTGCTTGCAGGGGGGGGGGGGGGCGGAATAATACCCCCCCTGTAATGACCACGCCTATGTCCCCCCTAAAAAAAACGATGGCACGAACAAAAAAAAATACGTACTAGTGGGGCATTCACGCATCTGTTTTTTCTCTTCTTCCCTTTGTAGGCACGGGGATTCATTTCCCCCCAACAAAAAAAAGCGGATGGGAAGTTGATGGGAAAATCGAGAGCAGAGAAGCGAACAAGGGAGGCTGAATGGTCGCATTCGAAACAAAACACACATTGCTGCAGCCATAGCAGCAAACATAGCAACGATGGGATTCAAGTGACACAATTATTAGAGCAAGTGTACTTTCCCAGTTACTTGGTAGCAATAGATCATAACTCAGTACAGTGTGACACGGGGTATATTATTTCAACTCCACACAACATCTCTAGAATTGGCAGAAGCGACAAAATATGAGAGATACCCTGCCGAACAGTTAGGAAAAAAAACTGCTTCTCATTTCGGATAATAAATGGCCACAGCAAAAAGAAAGCGAGAGACAGATGTATCCAGGCAAATATAATTATTTATTTCTTCCTCTCTCTCCAATTCCTTTCCCATATTACTTCTCTTCTTCAAACCTGGAGTCACTACCACCCTTGCGAAATGTACTTGCAATGGCTCTTAGAGCGGTATATAAATGTGTAGACGTATTGCTATTTGGCTGTTGGCTACTTCATTAAAATAAATTACGATAATCAACAGAGGCAAATGAAGTGAAGAAGAGTAGTATTTTTTTTACAAATGAATAAGTCTAGAAGAGAGAGATTTTAATAAATTCTTAAACTTCAAATCATTTGATACAACCTGCCTGATTCTCAGATATTCAATGCATATACTACTAGATGGAAAAGCACTGTATTAGGATGAGATGGTAGCTCACAAAGTAGTGCGTCTATTGGCTACGCAGACATATACTGATGTACAACAACGGCAGAGTGGACCAAGCACGTCCCCTCGGCTTATCAGTTTCACGCAGTACTGTCGAACAAAAATTGGAATCGAAATTTAGCATATCTCCGGAACGTAACTAATTCTTTTCTTGTCTCAAATAGTTTCAATTTCGACCTATATGTTATAAACTTTGCAATACTCAAATTTGCCAAGTAATCCATCGGAATCACTGAACTATTGTGAATTTGAGTGAAGTGAATTTGAACTGAAAACGTTCATGAACCATTCCTCTTCTCGAGTAATTGACTTTCAAGTTACAAGGGGGAGTGGAATCTTGCTCACTCAACTTGACTCCATATCATCTCTGAAGCTGAAGCCAAGTTTAACCTCCCTCGTAGGCAGAGATGGTCTACAGGTAGCTATGTAAGGATAATTACCCTTCTTATACACCCCTTCGCTGTAAATGATGTATAAAAATTAAGAGATAATCATATTCGAATAGAACAGGTCGCATTACCAGCTCTATATGCCAATTTCTCGGACACTAATGAAAAGTATACCACGTGAACGCAAGTTGGTTAGAGCAGCAACGTTAATCGTCATTCAACCCTTTAAATGTAAACTAGTGATAGGGATATGTATAAGTAGGAGATCATAATATTGCTCATGTTTGATAAATATGTTTGTATATTAGAAAACTATAATAATAATGAGTTACCTACTACGGGAGACAAAGTAGTCAACGTCAATCGTAGACATAATTCGTATATTGTACCAAAATTTTATTCAGAATATGGGAGAAAAAAAGCTCTGTTTAAATACCAAGCATGTTGAACCAATTTATGAATGCAAGTTAGATTTCGTTCGAAATATCCTTCGTTCGCATTATTTTGTACAGTTTTCGTTCTAGATATTCGAAATATCAAAAATATAAATGAAATGAAAAAAAAAAGGTAAAGGAATGGCTATTGAAATATATTATCAGATAAATTAACTGTATATTGTACGATTAAATAATAATAAAATGATATTGTAATTAATGTAAACAATTATGATTAAGGACATCAAAATGATAATTCAACACAACAAATGAACTTAGTAAAAACTGGCACCCCTGCTGACAAGTCCTAATGGACTTAGCAGGACCAAAATTGTTACGATTATTTGTAAAGATACATAATTAATGAATATAAGAAATTCTTTTGTATATACATTAAATTTTGTTATACATTTTCTTTGTAATATGTTATAATGTATTGATTAACTTTGGAATATGTTATACGTCATTGATCATGTATTGTTTGTTTGATATCAAATGTCAATTTAAAAAAATGTCATGTAAGAAAAAATAACCCCAGGAAGTATTTCAAGTTCAATTGAGAGAAATGTGGAACCGTAAGTGAAAAAGGGAAAACTATAGTATTTGACGGGCTATGCCCTGTCGCTACTCTATCAGGAACTGTTCTTAGTCGACCCAGTTAGTGATTTCGTTCGAAATATTTTCCTTCGTTCGCATAATTTTGTACAGTATTCGTTCTGGAACTACTTTAGTCTCGGAACCACTTTCGTTCCGCATTGGGTTTCGTTCCAGGGAACCAAAAATCCACTGGAGTCTGGAGACGTTCCGAAACAATGAGTTTGGTTTCCTTTAAATATTCCCCACTACATCTTCGGCCTGTAATTCAAGCAAGGGTTCCGCACGAGTCGTCATCTCATCAGACGAAAAGAAAAGTTAATAGAGTCGGTGCAGTGGAGTGGGTTGGAGAAGAAAAGCCTGAGGCCCAAAGAGACGACAGGGGACCTCCGAGATTAAACGTCCCATCCGACGGACAGAGTATTGAACTTGAAGTGCTCTCCACAAGGCAGCCTAGTAGAGATCGGTATTCAACATAGATTACTCTTCCAATACCGGGATTCAAACCAGGATCCATTGGAGTAGAAGTCAATATTCCTGACACCGCAAAACCTGATCTCCGAACTTTTTTTTTCACTTTGCCGGTAATAACTGCAGTAAATTTGCCATCGCCTAGTAACGGAGATATGACACTGCACTCAGCTGCATCTGTCACGACTTTATAATACCTAGATTTCGTCAAAAAACAATAGGTGTGTAGTTTGTATGCTTTCTCAACTGTTAATAAAAAATCAATCTATCATGTTACTCACAGCAGTAATTTTTACAGAATCGCAAAAAAAACTTTTGTGAAGGCGATTCCACCGTGCGGGCGTGAAAAAATGAGTCAAGTTAGAGACTTATGTGGTGCTATTTATTTAACTACTGACAACTTTTGTCATACATAACTATATTTTTGCACTACTAATATTACAATATTACTAATACTTCTTACAGACGCTTAAATTAAAAAAAAAATTCGAATATGGTCTCCATTATGACTAGGGAATTATTTCGCTCGAACAAGGATTTTTTCAAAAATCTATCTCTTATAATTTCACATACTGTTCTTGAAATTGGCTCTTAACTACGCTCACATTGGGATCAACTCGTGTTAGGAAAAACAGACTGAATTTCGAACCGTTGCTTCGACGTAGCTAGCCGACCAACACTGTGGTGTACCTGCTAAGCTAACATCCCCTAATTTCACGCAATGCGGTGCAATCGAGGGGTGAGGAGGAGCCCACGGCATCAGAATGACGGCGCACCTGTAAGGGGGGGATGCGGGCGAGCTGGGGATGAACCATTAAAGAAGCGAAGAAGGAATTCGGGGGCAGGTCCAAACCTAGAGGAAGAAAAAAAGGCGATCCTGTGAGGGGGGTAATAGGGCCCACACTTTGGTAGGGCCACCGTTGAGAGGGACCGACGACAAGGGGGAGGGGGCGTGATGATTCTAAGGGTCTTTTCCAAGGAGGGAGGGAAAGAAACAGGGCGGCCCCTTCCATTTACCGCCCACCCCTTCCCCAAAAACCTAGTCCATTTTCCGCCCCTCACCCAACTACCCCACGGTGCAAGCGGACTCTTCCACTGAATGGACTGGATGGAGGAAGAGAGGGCTGTGGGTCATCTTCTCTTTCTTCCCATTTTTCTTCACCATTCGGCTCGGGCAGCCACCGCCATTATCACCCTCTTCCGAAGAAGCGAGGGGCGGGGTGGATGTCATTACGCCCCGGGCGAGACTGGAGGAAAGAGAGGAAAGGAAATAAAAGTGGCCCTGGTTGAGGGTCCGTCCAGATTTCAAAGAGAAGCCGAGCGGAGAGTGGGAGGAGAATTATGACGGATGTTATATCACTAGGTGGTGAGAGGGAGAGAGAGAGGGAGAAATGAGAGGGAACAGAAAGGGAAGGCCACTCTACTAACAGCGCCGCCACAGCCGATCCCTATTCCCTTTGAAGAGACGAAGGAAACGAAATAGTCCTCAGCGGTAGGTTGGTATCTTCTTCTTGATGACGAGGCAGGAACAAGAAGACAGGAAGGTTGCAAGATGGGATTCACATATTCGTTGAGTTCTAATGACAAAGAGTAAAACGTACTTACAAGTTGCCTTTCGCAAGCTACAGAGTCAGAGCACTTTGCAAAGGCAGAAAAATTTCGTATATGTTTTTATATCCTCCTTTCCTCATGGGCCTACCATGCAATTGGAATTTATGACCCCAATAAGGCCAAAATAAAAATGTATGATGATTGGAACAGGAAAGCCGTCAGCGTAATCATATTTTTATGCAGAAGAAAAGGTGAGTTGAGGGAGTTGAATTAGAATTTTAAGCAGGTAGGGAACTGATCAACCTAAATTGATGGCCAAGTGTAAGCTAGTAAGTCGGCCGAGGCAAATAATTCATGGTTGAATGTATAAAAAGATCAATTTGAGAAGCATGGGAATCAGGTAAATCATTAGCAAACATAACCACTAAGTAAATAAAGTTGTCTTAGGGTAGATGTGGTGGAATTGATTCATTAGGAATGATATTGTCTATCATTTTTCCACTTTTATATAATAATTAGAAACTTATTGAGACCTGTTTAGATGTATTTACATCATTGTCAAGCACGGTTCTAATACTTAACATATAATATTTACATGTTTAAAGATGGTTGTTAGGGAGTGAACAAATAAGGGTGGAAGTATTGACGGAGAGGCTGAAACAATTATTATGAGAATCTAATGGAGAGTAAAGGGGAGTGGGAGTGAAATATGTTTTCGTTCATAAGCGGAATTTGACCAAGACTGCGTTGAACTATTTTAAGCTGCTCAAATACATCCAATTTGTTTCCTTTACTTTCCAAATGCAGTCAGAATTTTTTGTTGGAAGTTGCAGCCATGGTTAGTTTCCATGATGTATTTGGGGCTATCATGGAGTTGTCATTTCCATTCCTCAGGCATCTTTGGTGTTCTTAAAAAGCCGTGTGGTAAAACTTCGTCCAGTCTGACCAATATAAACTGTATGGCATGAGTTACAACTTACTTTATAGACCACTTTTATTTATCTTTTCCGCATTGACTTTTGAATTGAATAACAGTTTAGATAATAACTGAGATTCTCAAGAAGCAGGAAGGCAAAGGAAAACTTTAAGGAAATTGATGATTTAAACTCCAAGTAAAAATACGTAGGAGCCTGATGAAGAGAATTTGACTTTGTTGCGTTGCATTTTTTCGAATCAAGGCCACAAGAAAGAAGGACTTCGGTAGGGTAGAAAGGGTAGATGAAAGAAAAGTATTTGGAATTGTGTTCGGATAAGGATTGGGGAGTATGTGTGGCAGAAAGGAAGATGAACGAATTGGGTGTCAGTTTTGGCGAAAGAAGTTGTTGAGGGATATTCGAAAGAGGAAGAGGGAGTGATTTGTGGAGGGCATAAGTCAACGGGGTGTTGAGAAAAAACGATGGAGAGGAGAATGAGGAACACGAGGAAGAAAAAGTAGTGGGATTTTGGACGTCTTAGAGAAAAATGGACTCTATATTCTCAGGCGTAACTTCGTGAAAATCCATGTTGACAGAATGAATAAAAACTTTGCAACTTTCACAATGAATTGTATTTAATACGACCGGTTTCATCGCATAGGTGACATCTTCAGGTGTCGCCTGAAGATGTCACCTATGCGATGAAACCGATCATATTCAATAAAATTCATTGTGAAAGTTGCAGAGTTTTTATTGATTATGACTAGAGAAAAGAGAAGCGAGAGGTCTAATACGGAGTGTAGCGTTGTACGGCGCAGTAACCTGAACGTGGAGGAAAGAGGACGTGGATGGGTTACATGCATTTGAGATGAGGGTGTTGAAAGAGAATGGAAAAGGTGTGATGGACGGAAAGACAGACGAAAGAGGAAGTAAAAGAATAAGGTGGGTGAGGAGAGGGAACTAAAAGAGGAGATAAGGAAGAGGCAGAGGAGTCGGAACGGGTAATGAGGGGCGAGGGGATGTTGAATTCCAGGATAGAGGAGGGAATGATGGATATAAACGGGGAAAGGGAAAATGCTTTTAAGAATGGGTTGGAAGAGAGGCTGGATGTGTACCGAGCTGAAGTCATTTTAGGAGATAGGAGCCTGCGACTGTAAAGATCATGGAGATTTTTTACTCTCTTCCATTTAAAACCTACCTTAACCGGTAGATCACCTTTAATATTTAAAAAATTTCAATAGCTTACCACAGAGTATCAAAGTCAGTTGTAGCATCAAAACTTTCCTAAAGCAGGTGAAACTCTGGCTATTTGACAGCGGAAATATGATTAGGGATCTATTTTAGAGATTGTTTACTATCAATATCCTGTTTTGTACTTTTGTGTATTTATATCTATTCCTTTTTTCATGTATATTATTTTTATGTTATAAAGAGTTTCTCTTTCCAACTGGAGACATTTTTTTACATGTAGTAAAAAAAAACTTGTGCTTGTATTACTATAATATTTTGAAGGTGACTCCACCAACAGGCAAATGCCTTAGGGATCACCTAAAGCTCCAGTATGTGTTTAATGCTATATATTGTGTACAAAAACTTGATGGAGCAATAAATATATAAATATATTTATTGCTCCATCAATAAATAAATATATTTATTATTATTATTATATAAATAACGAGAGGAAAGGAAACATGAGGTGTATAGACAACAGATGCATGTCTTGCGAAGTGATGACCGCAAGGCAAGACCGAATGGCTTAGTTACATGTGGTTGGTGAGTTATGCAAGAACTGTCATACCAATATTGGAAGAACACAGATGAGTGAATGGCCTTGGCTCAAACATCGGCTTCACTAACACATTTGCCCCACTTCTTCAGTAATCAAAGTGAATATGGTTAGACTAGTGTCGAGGCAAGCCTAAAGTCAAGGGAAATTATCACCTTATGGGCAGGCACTTCTTTTCAATCGTGCCACCTCCCAGCTACCAACATAATTATCCAAGAACCCGGAAAATTCAACAACTTGGATGGGTTTGTTGGGATTCGCAAAGATCTTTCAATCTAATATGAACCTAGAACCCTCCTGCTACATTCTCTTCTCACTGGATCACTACGCCACTCAAATTATATGATAGACATTAGAAAAAATGTACCTAATTACGGCACATAATACGCAGCGCCTATAATCAGAATTTAAATCAGAAGTCATTCTATTACATTATGCTGGTGTTGTATAACTGTATATTTTACCAAGTGTAAGTTTCACAAGTATAACATTTCATAGCTTAAAAAGTATCACCGAATCATTCTTACATTGAATTTAAAGAAAAATATTTAGTTTTTAGGAATGAAAGCTGAGATAAGTATTCGATTTATGGGGAAAATTTAATGATAAGCCAAACATTTCAGCCGATTTGTCAGTCTCCTGAATTCTTCCGGGCAACACATGGACATTACAATGATATTTAAGAATAATACTGTACATTTGAGAACTTTATGATATGATATTAGGCCATCGAAAAAAAGCGTTGAGAAAAAAACCGACTGAGGCCTATATACGTATCTTTCCCTATAATTCAGGGTTAAATTGGAACTATTCGGTCCCATTCTCACCCCAATAAAGATGAGTGCCTATCTTATTCAAGGATGAGGACGTAGAAAGAGCACTTGTACATCAAACAAAACCGATCTTTGCGTTGAGGGAGATAGTGGGCACCGTGCAACATCAAAAAGATACACGGAATCGATTTGTTGGCGGCGCCCGCCAACTTAGGCCCCGGTCTTCGAATCCAATGCCCTCTTTTCGCTATTTCCGGCAGAAATCGACATGGACTTCCCCTAGATAGTCCCAAAGGATGCCGCACGAGGGAGGTATTTCGACCACCAGCACCTGCACGATTACGGTCCGACATGGAGCTCCGATCAGCAGAGTTGATTCACCTAAATGCATACGACGATCGAGGGAAAAGATTCTAACGCCTCACAGCATTGTTGTAGGGTATCTAAGGCATTGGCTAGCAACTCCTTGAATAGGAAGGAGGCTAATCACTACTTATCACTCCTACCACACTATAAGGGTTAATAACACCAGTCAGCATTTTGAAACTTTTTGCCAGATGATTTATTCAAAATAGGTGTTCTTAAATCATTTTTTTATGCTGATTCTAAAAATGATTTCCATTTATTTCTTTCACATCAGGTTTCTATGCAAAATAAGAATTATGGTTTATAGGTTTTAACTAGTGAAAGTACAGTTATATTAACATTATTTCACGCAATTTACATTTTTCTTAGAAAAATGAAGGATGAATAACACATCCATGGTCACACAACAATAGCAACAGTTGTACCAACCTAAAACTCATTAGCTACGGCCAACCTAAGACTCATTAGCTAGGGCCAACCTAAGACTCATTAGCTAGGGCCAACCTAAGGCTCATTAGCTTGTATTGAGAAATATCCCTCGCACAATAATTACCCACTGGAAAATATAATGCACTTATCAGTAAATACGTTAAACTGAGTACATTCTGAAAAAATAGTACGTATTAGAAGAAAAATAAAACCAGTTCTGAAATGAGCATATCAAAGTTATTTATAATCACTCACTAGTTTTCAGTCATATGATACCATGCAGACTAGTGTAATTGAAAGGTTTTAATGAGCAATTAATAAAGTTTCTTTCCCACGAATACCCTCCTAAAAATTAGCAAAGAATACGGCGACATCTGAGAACTATTAACGACTGTGCGTAAAATATTTTAAGTAAGTTTTGAGGAAATATTTCCATTGAGGAAAGGAAATAATTTTTATTAACGAGTGGCCATTTTTGCAATATCATTAAAAGAGGGCCTGTCAAATCATCAGTGATTTACTTCCTGTATTTTTCCTCTCTCTATTTTTAATGTTACCTTTCCATTCCACTCTTTTTACGTAGTTTCATACAAGTTGCTTCGTCTTGTCTTTGTTTGGGTGGAATCTGTTAATCGATTTTTTCATCCACTTACACTCCTCAGATTTTCTTCAAATTTGGCACACATGCGTATCTTTGATGAAATACAATATCACAATACAATTAACGGATTTCTCTATCATAGGCCCGGGTTTTCGAGAAAATTGCTAAAATAGAATTTCGTTCCTTGTAAATGATTTGCATGACTACACTTTATCCAAGGATATGTTGCAAAAGACTTTTAACCGGAAACACCCAAGTCCTAATCGCAACTTGAGATACAAAAGACTTGTCAACAAATTACTGTAAAAACAAACTTCGCCTGTCGTTAACTTCCGGTCATGAACAACTTGTAATACTAAAGACTTTTTACCTCGTCACCTATATAGTAATGGTAAAGTCTTTTTGTCGCTAATATTCGTTGCTCCCCCATGGTTTTATTTGTAGTCACAAATGTTCACGTTCAGAATGTTGTAGGCCAGTTTTGAAAGCTCAAAAATACATTTCTACTCTTTAGTACATTTATTATTAAAACCATGTTTCTTTAAAATTTCTATTCATACATTTTATTTTCAAACGCACGTCAGTTCACACTCGTCAAAGATGATGATTACCGCTTTAAACGAAGATACTTAAATCAAACCGGGTCGTAAAACTCATCATGGCTAGTTACAACCAAAGTGTGGATGTAAACTACGCAATGGCGTACGTGTTACAAGCGTAGAACATGTGTACCAGTACGTGTGAACGGGACAGTGGTGAGTTTTCAATGGTGCTAGACGAAATCACGAAGTTGAACACCGTTTAATTCGAATGGACAACGTTTTATAAAGCCCACTTAGACAACGGTAGGTTAATAGATGGTATATCGGTTTATTTAGTATGTTTTTATGAGTCAGATCGTTTACATTTGCTCTCATTTTGTGCACAAATATTTCACACAATTTATGATTTCTTTAAAAGTATGTTTACACTTATTTGAACATATCAGGTCTCTCACTTCATTCATCTCAAGTGGCTTCAATCTCCTACAAAAAAAACAAATACTGCAAGATGATATGTTGCTATCAAATCTCAGAAAAAAAATTGTTCATTCTATGGAGTATATTCGTTCAGCTGTATTGATGTAGATTCTCAGTCGAAGTCTAAAGGACCTGAAAGTGTTCTGGGATATTAGCAGAAACATTTTAGCTAGACATTAAAATACACATATTCACGTTTAGGTATGAAGAGTGAGATTTCACTTCGGAGAGGATTATAAAAATTTGACCTCATTTTAAAGAATAATATTTCATCTTTCTGTGTCTACCAAGTATCAGGCAATAATCGATCTACCATTGAGACATTGGCACAAAATTGAATTCGTTTTCCATGAGATAAGGTACCGCTATGCGCAACATAGAAACGTAAAAAATGAGGAAGGAGGAGAAATTATTAAAAACGCTGTGACGTATATATCCAGTCATAAATGTAACAACTGAGTAGTTTATATCTTTTCCCAATTATTTTCAAATATCTCATTGAAATAAATTTTTTAAATGGCAAAAATACTATAGGTCGTGACAGCATTTTCAGAATACTGCATGAAACAAATAACTCGGGTTCAAGCCTAAAATGCGTGTACTTAATCAATTACTGAGACGTTTAGTCATGTAAAATAAAGTTATTTACGTATATTATGTCAATATATTTACTCCACACTTCGTACAGCAGTTAAAATTTCGAAATAAATTTCGAATATGGTCTCTCCTATGATTAGATAATTATTTCGCTGCCATTACCTCCATCGGTGTACACCAATCTCTTAACGGCTTGGCTGGGTACTTCTACCACAGGCACTTGTCGAAATAAACTAAAGGACGTAACGGCAATCGTTTGAATTTCCTCTCCAATGGTTCAGCACTACAACGAATCAGTAGGCCCTTTCCTTTATCGGTGAATCTTCTCGTGACTCTTGCTGCGAAGCGGTGTTAAACGTTAGCATGTGAAGAATTTCAAGCAGGCAAACGTGAGTGAGAGTCACCCGCTAAGAGACATAGGAACGTGTGAAGTTAACCGTAAAAAATCATCCGCCTGGACTGAGCTACGAACCCACAATCCCAGAATTCGCGCTTAGTGGTTGATTAATTCGCCAAACATCAAATGGAAGGAAAGAATAGACCAATGCGAACTGCCGCAGATAGTACCTGCACGGCGTCTTTTAGCAGGAAGAATATTAGGAGTCATACGAACCAAATAATATGCATGGGGGTATTATTTGGTGGGGCAACGGGACCGGACCACCCCCAGAAGCAACTTTTTTAAGGGTACCAACATTAATAACAAAAAAATAGCAAACTAAATATATTTAATTGCTTTAAAATAAGCATGAAAATGTAGTTTTGCCGTTATAATTTTCAAACATTTTCCGGGATAGATTAGGCTGGTCCCAAACGCCCGGTACTAAAACTATTAAAAATATTCTGGACACCCCCCCCAGAGCTAAATTCTAGATACGCTTCTGATAATGTGAATGGGTTATGAATATGGCAGAGGCAAATGAGGTTTGTAAGAAAATGGCAAAGCCTGTTTACTAATTATACAAATAGTTTTCAGACTATCCTGTTTTCTAAGCCTAACGCCGAGAATTACGCTCTATTTATTATAGGTACCCTTGAATGTAGCTACCCTGGAAGGAAACGGCCAGTAGAGCAGCTAGACGCTGATTTCATTTCTTGGAAGAGAGCTTAAATTATTCAACTACTGGATGCCTATTGTGATCTGTGGCTGAATGGAGGTATAGAGGTTAAGAGGACTGAAATATTTAAATTGTTTATCCTTAAAGTGAGCATTTTGGTATTTTTTTCCCGCTGGAAGTCTAAAAGGGGTTTTTTTTAGGGAGCCCAGGGATCGGGAAAAGAGATTTCGAAACATTGGTGGTGGAGGGAAGTCAATTTGGACGTCAGCAGCCAGCCGAGGAAGACATAAGACACCCTCCTCGGTCATGACGATTGCAAATGCGACGAAATATATATTCTCAACAGAAGACTGAAATCAAAGGTGAAAGATAATTTTAATGATGCATGTGATAGTATCATTTAGTCCCACTCCACAATACTGAGAACTGCTCCGTCTAAAATGGTATACTTAAAGCGAAATATAAGATTTTTTCTATTCGATATGGTGAGTATAAACTTTAAAATCAAACTTTTTCCCTAATGCTACATCCTTTACGCGACAACTGGCAAAAACATGATTATTTTAATCAACTATCATTCAGCCTTGGTAAGACCCCAGCTGTCTAAAAACACCATTTTGGGCGTAGTATCCACCCCTTTTAAGTACATAATCTGAGGTTTCAGGCGTGATGGAGTGGAAACGGAACATAACTGTAATTAATGAAAAAAGAGCAATTTCCACAAGCATGACATTTATTGCACGACCGGTTTCGCTTTTTACAGCATCTTCAGGTGAGATCAGGTTTTACACCTGAAGATGCTGTAAAAAGCGAAACCGGTCGTGCAATAAATGTCATGCTTGTGGAAATCGTTCAAATAAAATTCGGCTAATTTGGCCTCTTTGTAAAGGAAAGTTCTAATTTTTCTATTACTACTAATTTAAAAGCATATGCCGTACCAATTTTCGATATATTTGCCAAAAAGTACATACAATTTGGTTTCCATTGGAAATGGTACGCGAACTATACACAGACTATTAGAAAAATTTGAATTTCTGACGCATAAATTGCGTCTTGCGACAATAATTTTGTGCCATAAATATTACAATATTTAGTTCCTGCTTCTTAAACCTACTGGAATTTAAAAAGATAAAATTCTTATATAGCCTCTAGTAAGACTAGGGAAAAATCTCGCTCAAACCACCGTAAAATACTTCAGAGGGATCGGGAATGTATTTGTAGATTTATCAACGTGTACAACCCTGCGGCCCGCCACTGATGGGTCTGGCAGTAGCGCTAGGACACCAGCCATGCATAATAATAATAATGGCGTGTTTATTGCGGGTGAATTTTTGGTTTACATATTCCTTTCTTACAAATTATGTCACTTATACAACACATTTTACACCCGTTCTCTGAAAGGTGAAAGCCCACCCAGGCGGGATTCGAACCCGAGACCTTCGGGTTGGCCGGCGAGGACTTCACCACGCAGCCATAGAGGCCGGCCTGGTAAAGTTATCACGTGGTAAAATGTAGAGAATAGATATCTTTAAGAGCGACACGGAGAACATCATATTAGAACCCCACTATATTTCCAGGTCCAACAGAAACGATAAATTAAGAGAGATATTTTAAAAACTGATGATTTCAGGCCTGGCCTCGTGGAAATTATGGATATCCATGATAAGAAAACCACCTTTGTAAATTCCACAAACTTTCTTACTCTGGCACGACGCGCGTTTCACCACACTGTGGCATACTCATGTGCTATGCCACACACATGAGTATGCCACAGTGTGGTGAAACGCGCGTCGTGCCAGCGTAAGAAAGTTTGTGGAATTTACAAAGGTGGTTTTCTCATCATAGAGATATTTTGCCGAACGGATAGGTATGGGAATTCATTCCCCCCCCCCCCCCGAACAATAAGGGACTTTAATAAATGCTAGGCGTAATTTCATTAGAGCGTTTCCTTTTTATACGTAAACGGCTGGTGTCCTAACACCCCCCGCCACACGCTTATTGAGGCGGCTTGCGGGGTAGTATGTAGGTGTAGAGAGGAGTGAGTAGGGAAAATGAAAGGGAAAAATAAATTTAAATTCATTAAACTGGAATATGGTACTTATTACGACTGAGAGAAAAATCTAGCTCAAAATACTTAAATGTACTCAAAGTCATCTTCACGCGAGTCAGGTGAGCGTTGCTTACCATTACGTTTAATTAATGATCGAAGAGCAAGTCCTGAAATACGATAATAAAAGGTTTTTTTGAAGACAATTTGATCAGCATGTACAGAAAATGAGAGTAATGCACGTTCTACCAAGTCCAGGGAGCTATTCTATATGTTCACGGAATTTCCGAGCCTCGTAAGTGACGAAAGTTTGACGGCAGAGCCTCTAAAATTTCAAATAGGGACATTCAATAGTTGAGATTCATCGAGGGCTTTGACGTCACATCCACGGATTTTCCGAGGCTCGACCAGCTCGACCGTGTCGAGTCCTTACCGAATATGGTCCCAGTACTACCAGTCCCGTAAATACGCTGTCCTCCAAATACGAAATGAACGCAGAGCAACGGCCCATAACAAAATCGGGGCATTGAAAAATATACCGCTGCGAAAGTCTGCTAGAGAAGAAGAATTCATCCTTGGATTAGGAATTCCTTCCCGGGTCGGTCGTCTTCTTTCGGGATGACGTAACTGCGGCGAAATTTAGAAGAAAGAGAGAGAGGCCGGAAGAGGTAAGAGAAAGGAGAGATGGATGTGTGTTTGTGTGTAAGGCCCACGCGGGAAGCATTGTGGAATGAGGCATCTTGCATGCTCACGAAGCCCGCGAGATAAAAGAGGGGGCATTTTTAGGGGGAGGGGACTGGGAAGGCCGTCAAAAAGGCGGGAGGTGGTTCTGACCCCACATGACCGGAAGTGGCAAGGACGCCGCGCCAAATTCCACAACAGACCCGACAATGGCGAAAAACACGTGGGCAGCTCTCCCCACACCATAAAAAAAAAATTTCTTCGCCCTCAGAGCCCACACTGCACTGGGTCGAAAACCAGGAACACCTTTTCACATGCCAAACGCTTCCTCCGGGGTGAAGGTAGTTTGAGCAAAATATCACTTCACCTAGAATTTGATGAATTTGACTTCATTTTGAAGGTGTAACTCCCATCTTTCCAATGATATCAAAATACCGAACCCCTTTCCGAACTACTTTTCGAGCATTTTTCCTATAAATATAAGCTGTTTTACATGGGATAGATTATGGCTGTGCGCTCCAGAGGGAGAATATTGAAAAACTTAGGAAATGGAGATTATATTCGAATTCTAATTTTTATTTTGGCGTCGGTATGAAGTAAATATTGCAATATAAATGGTGCAAAAATATAGTTATATATGACAAAAATACTCAGTAATTAAATAAATATATTGACTAAAGTCTCTAACTTGACTCATTTTTTCACGCCGAATGGTGAAAACGCAGTTTCAGAACCGAAGTATTTTTTTTTTCAATTCTATAAAAAAATTACTGCGGTGAGTGATTGATTAATTTTTATAAACAGTTGAGAAAACATGCAATCTACAGACCGTCAGTTTTTTGTCGAAATCTAGGTGTTATAAATTCCTAATTTTTTCAATATTCTACCTCTGGAGAGCACAGCCGTTATCTATCCCATGTAAAACAGCTTGTATTTTTAGGCAAATAGCTCGAAATGTAGTTCGGAAAGGGGTTCGATATTTTGATATAATTGGAAAGATTGGAGTTTCACCTTCAAAATGAAGTCAAATTCATCAAATTCTAGGTGAAGAGATATTTTGCTGAAAATACCTTAAACGAGGAAAAGTATCGTAGTATGCGAGTTTAAAATGAACGATAAACACTACGTTATCTACGATTTCTCGATAATGAGATAATTTTGAAGAATCTATGAAAACTTGCTGCCGTGAGTAACTCTGGTCCATGAAGAATCGTACTTCTTAGAAGATACCTACTGCCCATGAGGATGAATACTGAAATACCTCAAAAAGTGATGATATTCAGTGTAATGCAATATATATTTGAAGAAGTCCTTTTAAGCAAAGAGTATAATTAAATCCAATTTTATAAACTCTTCTTATCTCCCACTAATGTTTTACCGTGTAACGCTGTTAACAGTCCCGTGCTACTCGACCTCTAAAAGGCCGACTTGAAAGTATAAATGTTGTCAAGAATTGACAGCATTAGGAATCAAATTATGATTAATTTACCCAAGCTGTGCGCCGTTTCAGAGGTTTATTTCACTGAACTCAGAAGTGCGATCAAATTGCTAGATATATTAGGGTGGGAATATCTCTCAGAGCGTAGGACATAATAACCATGGAAACTTATGCGTAACTTTGAACAAAATCAATTTCCCAAAAATGTTTAGTGCATTTTACATGCATCGAATTAACACTACGGCAAAAGCGATCACAAATACAAGATGGAGGAAATAGATTGCCCTACGCAGAGGTTAGAAATGCCAATTTTCTGCGGGAAATACTTATAATGGCGATAGATATGGTCTTATGAGATTACTAATTTCACTAGATAACTAGACTTAGTGCTTGTGTTTAACAATGTCTTGCTATATTTGATAGCACCTCACCGATGTAATAATGTCCCGCATGTCCAGCATGAACTCAACGAACTCTCTCATTATTTATGTTACTAAAAACTCTACCTGAGCGAAATATATCCCCTCATGACTAGGTTTCTAGCATGTGAGCATGTTTGATGGTATCGCAATGTCCTAGTTTACCATCTATGCTTGCACTGCTCTTATGAGCCCTTTGAGCTCATCACCAAAATATCCATGGAAGAATTAGCAGATTGTCAGCGGTGAAAACAATTACTTCTTATCTAAATGTTCGCAAGGAAGAACTTGTAATGAAAAATAATAAAAAAGTGAAAGAGAGATGCCTCTTCAGTCTAGTTAGGTCAATTCACGAGTGAGCCGTAAGCATTTGGTATAGAAATTATGATTCGCGAAATTAATAAAATGCCAAAGGTTTTTTGCGATTCTGTAAATTATTGATTTTTATTGATGTAAATATTGATTTGATCACTATACGGTGATTAATTGATTAATTTTAATAAATATTTGATGAAACATACAAACTACACACCGTTAGTTTTTTTGACGTAATCTAGGTTTTAGAAGTTGCTAATTTGTTCAATATTTTCCCTCTGGAGAGCACAGCCGTAATTTATCCCATGTAAAACATCTTGTATTTTTAGACAAATTGCTCGAAAAGTAGTACGGCAATGGGTAAATATTTTTATATCATTGAAAAGATGATTTTTAACTTTTAAATTATGCCAAATTCATCAAATTTTTGTTGAGGTGATATCTCGCTATGGCTACCTTAATCATGATTTTTACATATTTTGATATTCTCTTTAAATGGCAAAATTTTCATGAGGAAATATAATGATTAAACGTCAAATAGCTACTTCCCTGGTAACCGTCTCTCTGCTCAAATTAATGCAAAAACAATGCTTATTATGACCAGTAAGCAATTAAAAAATAGCAATGCAATGGTTATTCATTCCACGTTTTATGACAAATGAATTATTTTACTTTGTTTCAGACCGGAAATACTACCAATTTAAATGCTAAAGGAAGCATTTTGAGCACCTGTATAGTGTGGGAAAAAGCGAGAAATTAGCATCATTTATTACGCGCAATGAGCCAACCCCAGTTATCCTGAGTAAATATTTGATTATTCATGAATCGATCCAAATAAATGAAGGGCTGCTATCTTTTAATTGGCCACGTCCACGCATTTCCATACATATTTATGGGCAAGTTAACTTTTGACAGAGTGGCACTTCCTCCATCTCGGCTCATTAAACTTTTACGCGTTCACATTCAGATCAATAATAATGTCCAATAAAGAGCTTAAATACAGGTAGCTTCGACGCTTTTGAACACATGACTTGCACCGTTGCACTTGGTACACTTGAACGGTACTACCTGAGTGAACAGCTCGCTAATTTAAACTTCCATTACATTCACATGGTTTAACTGGTTCACTGAGCTTTCGTCTGGTCAGCGGAAATTTATTTATTTTTGAAAAACCTAGGTAAATGGCGAAATTGAATATGATACCTAGGGATAGAGGAAAATTGCGCATTTGTAAAAATGTAAGAATAATATCCGCGTGACAAGTGGTTTTTCGGGATATTATTTTTTTGAAAATGAGGAATGTCGCGATTTTTTCGTGAGATTTCGACGCCAAATTTGGAGGTTTTTCGAACAACCGGTAGAGGGATAGTGACTAATTTCACGTCTACTATATACCCATACCCCAACCCCCAACAAGGCCTGTGGATTGAAACTGGGATGAGACGGTACGCGGTCACGAACTGGCCATCTTCAGTAGTGAGAATTATGAGAGTAGAGGAAGGTTCAAAATGCAGATGTTTACATCAAATGTATAAGATGTGCATTTTCACAGTGAAAATTACGCTAAATTCAAACGTGGACGATGATTTTGCGTCTTATTTTATGAATTAAATCCCTGTTTTAGGTTGGTGAGTAGAAGGGGCCATTAGTTGAAGGCAAATATGTCATTCTACGTATTTTTTTTTAACCCGGGAGTGGTCGCTAAGCTACTTATCACGCGAGCGGTCGCGTGTGAGACTTTTTCTCACTCTCAGATGTACCATTGATTATCTATCATAGAACGTTCATCTGCAATATGTTACACTATATTTAGATATAATTTATTTATCTAAATGTTCATTTGAAGCAATGATTTCCACATGTTAACAATAACTGATACAATTACGTAATCATTGCTAATTTTACTGACGATGATATCATTGGGTATAAATGAAGAAAATTACCATTATCATGAAGAAATATTTATTTATGAGGACATACATTCTAATGACTCATAAATTTTCATTAAAATATCTGCTTTCCACGAAATTATTCAACTTTGGTCGCATGTTGCGAAAGTGTAACGCAACTGAGTGATGCAAAAACAATAACGTCAGTGGTCGCGCGATGAGGAAAAGTCTCACACTTCGTAGCCGACGGTATCAGACATATCATTACACAGCTGCGGACGCTAAATTTATACTTTTTGTGACGGTCGGATAGGAAGAGAAAAAAAGTCAGCTAGAAGGACAGGAAACTCATTCTAACTCATGAATATAAAGTGAGCACAAGTTTAAATTTGGTGTGAGAGGAAATGTCATTGCGCGACCAATGGCGGGTTAAGAGGAATAAAATACCTCACATGGGTTGGTGAGTAGAAGAAAGTATTATTTACCGAATTTTCATTTTGACGTCGGGCTTCCCATCGGTTAGTCTTTATTTAGGCCGACATTTCGATTTTTGATCGAAATTTGCTAGGTACTGCGCACGTTCTATTTGTCTGATCATCAAAGCAATTTTCGCAAAGAAAGCAGAATGCAGTTTTTCAAATGCTATAGTAGGTGAGCAATGGTAAAAGATCTGTCGGGATACATGATAGACGTGAATGATGTAAGACATAGCGATTAACCCTTTCACTCCCAAGCATTTTTCAACATGTATACCCAAAACTCCCAAGGGTTTTTTCATGAAATAATAAACACTTTTTATAAAAATTATTATGGATTTAATTTAGAATATATAAACACGGAAAAAATCACACAAATGTAGAAATAAATGAATTTTTTAAAAATGTTAATTTTATATATATTTAATATTTAGTTGTGCAATGATAAAATTATAAACTAAGTACTTTTAAATTTTTTAATGAAACAATTAACTTTTTGGCTTATTTATTCATAATAATTTTAACAAATTGCAGTTATTGAAAATTGTGTTGTATTAAGAATTTAATTTTTGACAGATTTGCATACTCCTGTATGCATAAACAGAAAAAATATTGGCATAAAAGTGTATTGTTTCAATCTGTCACACTCACTTTTGAGCAGTGCCTTAGCCAGTCTTCTGTACAAAAATAATGAAATATGAATATATTTATATGTCTAGGCATTGCATAATACAAAAATTGGTAGTTTAAACTATAGCTAAAGAAATTGTAATTTTGTTGTTAAATGTTAACATTGCATTTTTTTAACTATGAATGACTTAGATGTGCAATGTTCTTTCTATCAAAACGAAGACTAACAAATATGATGAAAATTGTTTCACAGAGGATTTTTCATTATTTGTTCAATTTGTTTATGAAATAAGTACATAGGTACACTTTTGATTTGTTTATACAAATATCACGTAAGAATAAATTTCGTCTTTTGCTCACAATCACTCTTTTAGCACTTATGCTTATGCAAACACTCCCCATGCAAACCCCTGTTGCATCTGACGCACACTGTCCTGGATCTTCTTCTTTGTTCCTTTGTGCTGCAGACACAGCATCTGTATTCTTTTCTCCCACCCAGTTTCCTTATTCCTGGTGAAATACGTCCCCTCACTCCGGACTCTTCCCTGAAACTCAACCACTCAGCTCCTAAGTTTTCAATTATACTAATTGTGTACATAAGTCTTGTCAGAGGTTTTC
This sequence comes from Pyrrhosoma nymphula, assembly GCA_963573305.1. Lineage (NCBI taxonomy): Eukaryota > Metazoa > Arthropoda > Insecta > Odonata > Coenagrionidae > Pyrrhosoma > Pyrrhosoma nymphula. The sequence goes on from OY754339.1 coordinate 98,908,481, forward strand.
CAGGTTCTTTGAAATTTTCCTTATATATAATGAAGCTATTCAAAACCATCCTCCCAATAATGTTGAACGCTACTTTCTTCCAATATTTTAATGTTTTTCTTTCGTCTAAATATACGTAGAGCATCATGTCTGAAGAGTCTACACCTCCCATATACTTGTTATATTGCAAAATTACTTCCGGCTTCACAGTTTTTTTCTCACGGCCTTGTCTCAATTTTGTCACTTCACTTTCCTTTGCAGTCGCCTTACTTGAAAGAAGGATCACAGGTCCTTTTTGAGAAATTTTTTCCCTAAATGCACTGGCTAGAATACACCCGGAACGGCAAAACATTTTTTCCCCGACGGTGAACTTCTTTTTGAAACACTCGGGCAGAAATTTTCGGTTTTTCCTAACAGTTCCCGTAATATATGTACCCATTTGGTAAAGTTTGTGCACTAAGGGAACTGACATAAAAAAATTGTCCACAAAAACATGGTAGCCTTTGCATAAATAATTGTTCATTTGAAGGAGTTTCAATACCACTGTATATCCCAGCCCATTTTCCTTCACCTCCATCCTTTCTTCATCATTTGCTCTACCTTTGTACGTGAAGAAACCTAAGCAATAATTTGATACAGCATCACACAGCATCCAAAATTTGATCCCCCAGCGGTGATGGTGCTTATTTGGCAGGTACTGCAACAAACTTGTTCGGTTTTTTGTCCCAACCAGACTTTCGTCCACGCTCAGAGTTTCGTGAGGGGTATAATGGTATCTAAATACATTATTTGCATGGTCAACAAGGGGTTGGTACCTGATGCAAGGGTCATATCTAGGATCGTTACGGGCCGTACATTTTTTAGGGTCAACCAAATGAAAAAATTTCAAAATTTGCTGGAAGCGATTCCGCGGAAACATTTTCCCGAACCAAGGGGTACTCTGAGAAGGCAAAGTCGACCAATATGAAGCTATGGTGGGTTTCCGGATAATTCCCATGTTCAAAATACAGGCTAAGAATCCTTTCATTTCCGCAATTGTAACTGTTTCCCACTTCAGTGGTGGTGATGATCTTCCAGACTGAGAGGTTATATGTTGTTTTGCATATCTATTTGTTTCAGTGACAAAGAGGTTCAGAAGAAGGTCCGTAAAAAATAGTCTAAAATATAGAATTGGTGGCGAGTTGGGCGGTGGGGCTTTCTTGGGTCCACTTACTTCCTGGAACTTGTACTTGGTGGGAATTGGTTCTTCAGGAGCTTGTACTTCCCTCCATTCTCCATTGTCACCATCTTCGTCAGTGTCCAGCTCATCCGAAGACTGTAACGAATGCTGATCTCCATTACTATCGTTCCCCAAATCACTGTCACTTTCGTAGAAATCTGACTCACTTTCATCAGACGAATTGTCTAAAATTTCCAAAACATCTTTGTCCGTTATGCGTGATGGTCCAGCCATTATGGGTGATATTTTCTGGAAAAATATCACTTACACCACTCAAAAAATGCACTACACTTTTATATGCAAATTTTGCAGCAAAGATGAACTTTGACGCAAAGTCAAATGACTAAATCACTTTCGAAGCGAAAATTTGCTATGAGAGAATCAATAGATTCCTCAAACAAAACGCACAGAAAACACAAAGCGAAGAAACGTATCAGAACCTCTGACACGCGCGAGTGGTTGCTAACTAAGCCGTCGGGACTCCGCATACGAGCCATTAGATTAGTAACAGATGACGCATTCTCCAAAGTTGTCCACAAAGTAGGTGTCAGCGAAGTAGTGATACAATGAATCACTTACGAAGATAAGGAAGTATTACTGAATGATATAAAGTTGCGAACCCATCACTTCTTCGGCGAGACTACTCGGCAACGTCATCGGCCACTTGCTGAGGTTAGCTGAAAAAATTTTACTCACGCGCCAAGGAGACGCCGGCACATTAGAGGTTAGATAAAATGTTACGTCGTGGAAAGTACGAAGTCATAGGTACCAACGTATTACATAAAGAAAGACACATAATGAAGTGAAGTGAATAAAAATAAATCACGCGGAAAAGCGTACATATACCGTTTATTGAGAATATCGTAGGTTCATTAGTCAGCCGCGGCGGCAATTTACGAGAGGAAATACAAACTTCAATAAACTGTCAGTGTATATAAAAAATTACTGACAAAGAACATAAAAATTATATTATTATTAAAATTCATCTTCTATAGGACTTTTCAACGAAAATTAGTAACAACGACGGAAAAATTTTCTGATTTCGCTTAGTTATAAAGTGGCGTAAGAGTTTTGACAAAATGAGTCAGATTTTACAAAGAGTGGCCGAAATATCATCCGATAAAATATAAAAAATATAAATGAAATTATATAAAAATTACATAGTGATAGCAAAATATGTATAAATTCATTATAAAAATAAATTGAATTAATAAGCATCATAGTTTGTGTGAAATATTGATCTAAGCAAGCGGCCGATGTATCGGCCGCTTGGGCGTTTTGGGTAGGAAGGCCGCGGCCGATATATCGGCCGCTTGGGAGTGAAAGGGTTAAAACGCCTTTCACGCAAAAACCCTTTTTAGACTTCTGAGCGCAGATGCGTGACTGGGAAGCACCCCAGCAGCAAGCACCTTTCGCATTTTTGCCCGAATTCGATACCCCTTCCACCCCTTTTTTTCTACCTCCCCTCCCCCCACCCACTAAATGCCGCTAATCCCACCCCCTTCTCCGAGGGGCAGCTCGGGCATTGGGAGTGGGGAGGAGATTATGGTAGCAGGTGGTGGAAGAGGGGGGGAGAAAGACGCTCTTTCCCGGAAATCCTTGGCGTGTCTGGACCAGTGGTCAGCAGAATCCAAACCCAAGCGAGAGTCTCCCATGTGGTCCGGCCACCCAACGCTATTCTCCAAGGGATCTGTCTTATTCTTCTTCTTTTATTTTTAATCCCACATCTCCCTCTTTCCCACTCCTAATGCATAAAAGATCGTTTTGCACCCGGATTTGCTCCGAGAAATTTGAGGCAGCCAGTTACTTTCAATGCGAAGTCAAGCATTAAATGATGTATCTAGTGAGCGAATGCAAACGATTTGGCACCATTTATTTTACATCATTCATTCAAGTATTCTACCAGCTGATTGGTAGGTTCTTGGACAGTCCCCATTTTGTATCCCAACCTCATAGAAATTGTCTCGCTTTCCCTCCTAAGGATGGCTCGTTATTAGATCCCTCTTCAATTCTTCATATCTTCTACCTCCTCTTATTTCGTCCAGAATTCCTATCCTCTTCCTTCCTCTCCCACGCTTCCCCAGTGTTCTCCCCTCTATCACTCTCTTCAACATGCCCTCTCCTCTCAAAACCTCCTCCATCCATCTCTTCTGCCTTCTCTGAACCTCTGCCACAAGCTTCCTCTCCTCTCCGACCACATCCAATACCTCCTCGTTTTTCTCGCCATCCAGCTAACCTTCTCCATCTTTCTCCAAACCCACATCTCAAATGCCTCAAGTCTACGCACATCCTCCCTTCGCAATGACCAAGTTTCCGACCCATATAGCGCCACGCTCCATATTAAAGTTTTTATTTTACATCAACCCCGAGAAAAAAATCCGCAATGAACAAGTCATTTGTTGTCATAAAATGTTATGGATGACACCAAATGTATTAAAAAAATTTAAGCTAGGCTACCTTATGTATTTTAATATTAAAAAATTAAATTTACAATACGCCCTTGATGATTTCATTGAACTTCCGCGCAAGAAATTCAGAAATTTGTGGAAATTGTAACGTGCGTTTTTCATGGTTGAGTTGTGAAGAAATTTCACAATATAGAGCCAGAGTCTACCATGTGGAATTGGGTCATTTTCAAAAGGAAAGAGTTGGTATTTCACTTTTTTTTTCGGCATTGCGAATGCGGCCGTACTGCCTTGAGAATGACGCAAAAGTAATGAGACCGCGGTCGAAAAAAATAAAAAAATCGTGCCAAAATATAAAGTAAATGCTTTTGAACATACCTGGCGTCTTGGTTCACGAAACTAAATAACATTCGTCTTTGATGAAGAAGGATTTTTTAAAAGTTGCTATCCCGCGGTATTTATCTAGTAACGCTACCGTACCGTAGTTACGGTAATGCAAAAAGCAACACTTTTTTATGAATTACGTTTGGTTTACGCAATTTATCAGTATCATAGCAACTAAAGGAGTCGGGAAAAGATAGTGTCATTCAGGAAATATAATTCATTAAAGATTGCATAATGGTAATAACTTATACTTAGAAAAATTACATGAAAATATTTTTTAAATTCTTTTCTCAAATTACAGTGCGAAGGTATTGGAAGTTTTGAAATAAGTATTCATGTAATAAAGCTATTAACCATACATAAATCATACATAAATACATACGATCATACGATCCAACATGCATAAATCATCTTTCAAAAAGCTATATCATGCAAGTATCAATTTACCGTATGAAAGTAGTACATTTTTAGTAAATTGAAATGTGATTATTTTATCTTTCTGATACATTTGCAATGGCAAGGAGAACACAAAAAATGTTGTTGGCACTACCTTATCACGAAAATCATAATTCTTCAAATAAAAGCTCTTTTTTCCGCTTATTAACTGCATAACTGATCCATCCACTAATGGTGGACTGCACAGCTGCAATGCCCCAATGATATAATGCCATAATGTTCCATCTACCTCTCACTGTAATGTCTATTTTTACATAGTAGGCTATTTGTGCTTGACATTTCTCAAAAATAACAAACAAATTGACTTGAAAGGGGAGAAAATAAAGATGAGGTAATAGCTATTACTTCAGCAGAATCAGCGGTTGAAATGCTATTGCTTAGGTTAACATCATGGCGAGAAGTAGACAAAGGAAGCCTAATAAGGACTCGAAACCGCGTCAAAGAATTTATCAAATATTAGTTGGGAATAATTCACCTGCGGTCATTTATGTGGCCGTGCAGTAACCCAAGCTTTATACGGAGCAATTTTCACTGCAATTTCAACAATGCATCATCCCCCTCCGTATGAAAATGCGGCGCATTACGTTGTCTTTTTTTTTTTTCATATTTTAGCTAGAAGCGCAGAAGTATTCTTCTGCCTCTATTCAGTTTTGCGCATGAGTGGCGGGATTATAGCTCTAGTGTGTTATCACTAGAATGCTTGGTTATAAATTCCAATTTATTTTACTCTACGCCTCGTTTTGCAAAAAGGAAAATATTTGCCTCACACCATTCTCGATCCCAACGACACACGAATGGAGGTTATCCAACTCATTTTCTCTTGGAATGAGAGCACATTGGTCGAAAAAAAGAAGACTGAAGAAGCATTTCTCTGAAGAAGTTTCACGTCAATACCTCTTGGGATTGGCTTTTCGGTGTAGGGAATTTCAGGTAGTATTCAATGCCTGAATTTAATTTGTTTCGACTTCTACGGCTATACTGTACAGTCTCTTCGAAGGCCTTAATTCAAATGGCAAAGCATAATCAGGGGCGATTTATGGTCGTTGTTTTGGGGGGGGGGGGGACGGTTCACTACTTTCCGCGGCGCCTGGGGGGTATGCAAGACCTCTCAACGAAACGGGGGTCCGGGCAGACCTCCCTCGGAAAGCTAAAAGAAATGAAGTGCTTGGAACGTAGTTTTGGTGTGGCTATATTATAAAGTAGATGTGATAAATTATTGAGTAAAGCTCTCTATTCACAGTTGAAAAATGTTTACAAACGATGTAAAGAATGGCATTCTTGTGAAGATGCAGGTCTCCCGGGTTTTAAACCACATTCCAATTATATTTAAACATTGTAAATTGAGCTGGTGAAATAAAAACTTCCATTGGAGAACCACATAAATGATTGCCATATTTTCTATTTTCCCGGGAATTAGGGGGGGGGGAGCGGACCCCTTAATCCTCCCCTGAGCATAATCCACGACGGAGGCGGGTTTCGAACCCGCAACATCTGGATTAAAAGACCGGCACGTTACCATCTAACTCTACCGCGGACTTATAATCTCAATATCTACCGCGCATATTGTGGCTTTCCAGTTTACCCTCTGATTTGGAAAAAGAGGTTTCCAATTTTCAGGTAATACATTCCGGACATTTTCCTCCACGGCAGTCGAAAAAAATAATAACAACGGCAAATTTGCTCAGGGCGAAATTAGGCCTATACAGCCCTCTCTTACACTTTGCCCTCACACACATTAACACCCATGCCCCTGAGTGGAAGAAAAGCCACCCAGGCGGGACTCAAACCTACGACCTTAGGATTAGCAGGCGAGGATTTTGGGAATAGAGAACGAATGTTAGTCCTAGTTACACGGCCTGAACAATAAGATTCAGTCGCTACGTCAAGTAATGATGAACTGTTTACCGTTGATTTCTATTCTACTACCTAATCCGTAGATTTAGGATAGACATGTGAAAAGTAATTTTAGTTCATGAAAAAAATTAATAAAACTGAAATCTCGATGACTGGCATAATTTTCCGGAAATTCGTTATGTATGCGACGAATGTCTCTAGTCTAATAGTTTTGGTTGTAAACGCATTCCGTCTTAGACACAACTTTTCCCAATAGCCTGATTAAAAATATAGAGGCCTCTTCAATTAGATACAATAGATTTCAGTAGGTATAGAGAAAAGTTCAATAGGATGGTTAAATGTCAATGGAAGGGCACCGTATTTTGAGTAGCAAAAAACAGAGACGAATAACGAACGACGTTTCAGGATAAATAATTGTGTATCATCATTCCATTTATTTCAAAAATCGTCCAGATAAAAAGCAATGCATATTCCTACAGAAATAAAATACTGTTCGCCAAAATATCCTCTCACTTTCGACCTTATTTACCACTGGGTAATGCCATAAGTAGGGGTGAGCGCTTACGATATCGATTAATCGATTATCATTGTCAATTAATCGAATATCTGAAATCGATTAATTCAACAGTCAATATCGATTATGTATACCCTATTAATTTGTTCGATTATCGATTATATCGGAATTTTGTGTCGGGTGAACTGTGTGGTAGGGCTGCTCACGTTCGTCTTCAGTTCGAAAATTCGACTATGGCTGAACTTTGCGAGACGACGCCATTGAGGTAGAAGGCGCATGACGTAACTCTACGCGGCACCACCTTTGCCGGCCACTCACGTGACACGCTTAGATGTCGCTTCGACAGGCATAACCGATTTGCGCTCATTTTGATAATAAGTGATAAAATGAGGATTTATTTCTTTTCATCGGTTAGAATGTGTTCATTGGAATCCTCTCCATGCAATCAATAATGCTTTTACAAAGGTCGCTACAAAGAAATTCAATTTTCCACACTGTTGGCGGCTTTCCGCAAAACGTTACCTTGTCATTGTTCCTGATAGTTTATCTAGATTTTACAATTTGTACTCATGCTAAAATTAACCATATAAAATGTAAAAGAAATTATTTTGCTTTATATGTTGAGGGACCATAACCTAGCAATCTATGTTTTGTGTGTTGTCATAATCGAATCGATTAATCGATGTATCGATTAATAAAATCATTTAATCGGGCGCGAATTATCCGCTGCTTGCAATAAATCGATATAGGTACATAATATTGATTATTTTTTGATAATCGCCCATCCCTAGCTATAAGAATGTAAATACCACAAAGCTGAGGATCAAGAAGGACTAGCCTGGATTTTTCCCCGAATTTATTGCATCTTCACGACTGTTAGAACCGACTTCAGTTCATTCCTCAGCAGAACTGAACCAGCAGAAAGAGGTGTATTTGCAATTTCAATTGAACTGGTGGAGGGTTAGAACTTCGATTTTTTTTAAACTGGAGGAATGATCACGATTCCGTTGTAAAAATACCCCCCTGACTGATGTGGCCGAGTTTAAATTATTAGTCTGGAAAATGAATGTTAAAGATACGTATAGAGCGATTAAAAAGTCAAAATTTGCGCGAATATATTTAAGATCTCGTGTGAACACGTAGGGTTGAAAGTGGAAACTTTCACATCCGAAACCAGGGCTGCCAACCGTCCTCTCATCCTCTCGATCATTTTCTCATTTTTTTAAAAAGGTTCTCCGCTGTCCGGGACGATTTTAAGACGGGACGATCCGGAGTTTTGGCCTTCAAAATTTGCAACCTTCCTATCCCTATTACTGGTTAGATTGTGTAACCGCGTCGATCACGGCTGATAAATAGGTAGCCGCGATAGCAGTACAAAGGCCTCACAACCCAATTTTTTCTGCTTCAAAACTAGCTTGTTAGATGAATGGTGCTCTTTTTTAGCATCAAGTTGTAAGGATAGACGGAGCGATATAGTCATAGGTGAAAATGAAAAATTTAAATCTTCCATCACTTGGAATTTCGTACTGCAACAATTCAAAGAGGTGAAATAGGTATGTATCGTATGCCTATGTTATTTTAAGGAACTAGAATCCTAAAAAGGACTACTTTTTTATATAAAAATCCTCATTTTCAGACACCCCATCCGAGGCCTGCGTCGATTTTTACGCTCTAGAGGAAGCTATTCACTAATTTTCCCCAATCCTATTACGGCGATTCGAATTCTGAGTTTCCGAGCCCGACTAATTCAGTTTCCAATTTCAACTTCAGATTTTTGTAAGTGCTACTTGAGAAGATATCCGTAAGCCGCTACAAGGATTATATTATTCTTCATTGTGTTCGACCTGCTAATGGAAATAGGCGAAAGAGCAAAAGGGAAGAATCACAGAGAGATACTGCCCGTGAACGTAATTTGGTTTTGGTGAGATCATTAAACGTGTCTAGGATTCTAGGGCGTCGGATTCTAAAATGGGAAAGATTTTTTTCCTTGGGGAAAGTAATATAAGAATAGCAGAAAATTCTGAGAGTGTAGTGTATCGAATCTGCGACATCAGGTTCTGAAAATCAAGTGCTAAGTAATTATAATAAAGGCATAACGAATAGGTATTAGTTTTTGAGAGTGCTGCATAGTTACTTTATGATAACAGTCGAAGGCTGTATTAGTCGTAACCTTCCAACAAAAGTATATATGTATTTTATAGAAAGAACACCAGATGAAATAATAACCATTCACCGTTTTCGGACGAAGCCAGCAGAAGAGTCGGCGAAAGCTAGCGCTATTTAATATTAAACTCAAAGTCACCTGCAAGCAGCACTTAAAACCACCAAAAATATGTTCAAGGCTTAGAAGAGTTGAAACATTTTTTAATTAAAACCCTTCATATATCTGCACTATTTTTTTGCACAACCGACCGCAGTTACAACGGTATTTTACCATGTTTGTAGTGGGATGATGTAGAAACCGCTGAAAAACGAAATGAAAAAAATCGTGTGGAACTATGTACGAAGTTTTTAGACCTGAAAAAATCCCCTAAGCGTGAGTTGAACCTACGATCTGTTCCTTATCTTGTATTGGTTTCACCGTAAAATGACTTTAATCTCATTAATATTTTGGCGTCTAGCAGAAAAACATCTGCCATGTTTGAAATAAACAACAGAATAATACCTTTCTACGCTATTTTTGTTTCACAATTTAAACTTGTAATTACATGGCGTTATTTTAGAGTATGGGGTAAATATGGGGAAAAATATTTTTTTTACATGATGCATAAAAAAAAATATATTTGACCATCTTTTTTAAATGCCTTTTTCGCAAAAAAAGTGTAAAAAAATAATAAAATAATTCTCCCAGGAAATAAAATGGTAGTAAAACTTGGCACACTTAAATCACATCAAAATGCGTGGAATCATGGGAAAAAGGCGCTGCATAGTCGGTTCCTTTGACAGAAAGCATTTTCATTTAAAACATATTCGTCGATTAATCTGCATATTTTGTATCCTAATTTGTTTTCCTGGTAGCTAAAACACGATGTCAGTGAATTATATTCTTTTTTTGGGCAATAGAAACGAAAAGGTGGAATTTAGTAATTGTTTTGACTTAAAACAGATTCCTCCATGACTATTCATTTAGACCCAACCGACGCTGGCTAAACACAAAGAGTCCAGTTCAGTGCCAATGCAATTCTCCTCCTCGTGGTTTCACGCACGATAGAAGCTTCTCAATTCATTCCAGTCAGCGAAAATTGCTTCGGGGCGATCAAGGGATGCTAATCGGATTCAAACTCTGCCCCCAACCCCATCCACCCTTCTTCCCCTGGAAGCCTACTTCGGTGAAGCCATTTTGAGCTGCTTCTCGGCTGAAGTCCTCGGCTGAAATTGTTGTGAGGTTTCATAGAAGAGAGAAAACGGTAGAGACAGAGGTAAACGCTGAATCAAGAGACGAATTTTTCGCTATAGGGATGGTCGATAAATCGGATGGGTTAAATATTTAGCCAGAATACGAAATAAAAAATAAATGGTTCGCATTTATTTTTTGCAGAACTATCACTTTCTATCGAGAGGCTTCCGCCTTTTATTTTGTAAGCATTTAATACGTGTTTCAAACTGAGTTAGCGGTGAAAGTTGTTTCGTGGGTTATCTTAGGAGAGACGAGTCCAAACATATGTCATTTGCGTAGTTTAGGAATTAGATATGGGGCCATATTTAGGATAATTTAGCGTAGAAGTTGCATAGATTAAAAAAAAACCGGCATGAAAAAATGATAGGTATAAACCTATAAACTTTATGTTGTTATCTATTTAAAATAAACCTTTGCTGTTTTTCATTTATTGTTATGATTTCTGCTTGGTTTTACTTATAATGAAATCTTGTGTCTTGATGCACTTGGACGAAGAAATGCTCTAACATCATGATAAGATTTCAATTGTCAAAAAACATCGCATTTTCCTCCAATTGGCTAAAACTAATACAGTTTTAGTTTTTGGTTTCTCAGAAATGTGTCAAAGTTAATGTTTATATGCATGGGCAAGGGCCTAGCCACGTTGACACACCGGTTCCAGTCAGATCACAGAAGTTAAGCATCGTTGGGCCTGGATGGATGTTGGATGGGTGGCCCATCTCCATTCCTCTACCGGGGTGGATGGAGGTGTGACATTCCCTCCAGACCCATACCGGGAGGCCGGAGGGAGATATACCCAGACCGGGAAGGTTGGAGGGACGACTCCCTCCATACCTGTACAGGGAAGGTTGGGGATGGCCCCTCCTCCATACCTCTACCGTGGTGCTCTTGTCCCCTGTCTGCAAGTCGCAGGCAGGTTAAATGTGGGATGGCCCAATGGACCAAAAGGTCTGAGTGCCAGGAGGGCTCCAGAAGGTCCTTGCCCACCCATACAATCTAGTGTTTATGTGCATACTTGACCTCTTGAATGAGGATACAAATCATTATTGTAGCTTGGTATGCAAGTCATTTTAAAATAAAAATACCTATGTGAAAATAGCATCATGTACTGGTAAAATATGTAACATGATGTATGGTGTTGTATGATTTAAAAGTTGCATGCTAGGGTGAAATTCAACCTTTGTGAAAGCAGCGATCTTTCACCAAAGAATATTTTGGTTAATTTAAATTTTCGTTGCCGTAGTAATGTACAGTAATAGATGAAAATATTTCAGGGTACCACTATGGTATCTTACCCATGAAATATGGTTGGAAAGCAATACATATGTAAACCAGTTACAGATTTCTGATGAATGGATTTGGAGACGGATGGAATTATGTAAGGATGTATGAGTACGGAAATATGAGCGCCAGTTTTGCATTATAAATGAAGGGAGATAAGAGAAAAACCCGGCATCGCAATACGCACACTTAAAGGAAGGCACTCAGGCGTCTCAAGTTTAACGTACGAACCACTCTGCGAAATTTCCACAAAGCAAGCAAATAATGATCGCGATTACTCAGTCGAATTCCCACCACTGGTGGGGATTCGACCTCGGGCCCTTGAAATAAAAACCCAGTACTCTTGTCACCAAACTATCCTGATCCCCCAGTAGAATTTTCAAGCAAATTTATTCCTTCACTTCGCTGCAGACACAATTGAATATAGCTATGATGTGTACGAAAATGCAAGAATTTTTTTAAATAAAAAATAAGTAAGCGGAAAATTATACCCTCATTTGTCTTCGGTAGGGAAGTTCTCTACATTTCACATATTACCCCAAGAGCCATCATTTGTACATATTTAATTAAGGGTATTATTTCATCAACCCTGAAAAGAGTAATCCTGAAAAAAGAGGATTAGTGCGTTCAAGCACATGATGTGCTTCGCACCGTTAAGAGTTGTGGTATTGAACAGGGCAAGGGGGAAAAAAAACATCCCGAACGTACGCTCTCCTATTTTCCAGTTTTGTTCGACCGGCGGCCCTGCACGCGAGGCTAGAACAGACTTAGGTAAACTTTCGAATCTGACGAGCCAAACTGGTCCCTCACAAACTTTTTATAATTTTTCGAGAGCAATAAATATATTTTTGCAAGAGATAAAACTAAAGATGACTGTTAAAAATGTATAATACTGATAATACATTTATTATATGTCGAAGAAAATCGTTAAAATATGCATTCCCAAAAAAATATTAATGAAACTGATAGATTCATTTCTCATTTTCAATTTTATTTATATGTATCCATTTTTAATTTTAAAAACTTTGTACTTTTCCACAATTTATTTAAAAACTGCGACCGGTTTCACTATAATATGGCATCTTCTGGCACATTCTGAAGCTGGGGTCATACAATATATATACCCAGAGAAAGTTAAAAATTGAAAGTTAAAATTCTCTGGGTATATGTTGTATGCCCTAAGCTTCAGAATGTGCCAGAAGATGCCATATTATGGTGAAACCGGTCACAGTTTTTAAATAAAGTGTGGAAAAGTATAAAGTTTTTTTTATTAAAAATGGATATCTATCACTTCCACGAAGTTAAGCCTGAAACAATCAAATTTATTTATTTATATGAATTATAATTATGTACCTACGTTGCCAAAGAGCCCCATTTTACAAATTCCCGGGCTATAATAATATTTCTTCTTCCCGATCATCCAGAAGTCACGATTTAATAAAGGATGAGAATCTACCAATGTATCATCTGAAGGAAAGTATCTCGGGTGTTACATTGTGGTAGTGGCTCCATCTCTGCCGACGCACAGTGGGGCCAAACCCCACTTTAGACGGACAAAAGTCCAAATATTTTACAATCAACTCCAAAATAGGCATGTGTATGTTTTTGAGATTGCTTAAATGAAAGCTGATATCAAATTTGCAATATTTATTGTATTTTATGATTGTTTTGCAAATTATATTTTTTAAATAATATTTGACAATAAAATTATTTTTTCTGTAGAATAATCTGAACGAATCAAATAAAAAATGTTCACGTAAATTGAGATGGTCGTCTAAAATGAATTTGCTATAAAATTTACAAAATTATTTTTGTTATCACCTTTGCAAAATATTTTCATGTTTCATAGAAAAATGATACGATTTGCACAGAAGTTTCACAGGGCTGAGATTTCAAAAATCTCAGCCCTGGTGTAACAAACATCACCACTTGTACCTTAGAGTGAACATAATGCATATAGCATCCAAATTTGACTTATTACAATCTAGTAATAACTTCATGAACAGATATTATTTACGGTACTTGCTTTTGCTTTCCATAATTGAAATTGTTTATATTATAGTTTACCCGTTGCCATGCGGCCATAGCGGCCGGATGAATTTTCTATCCGCCTCTCGTGCATAATAACTTTTATATCGTAACAGTCCTTTTGCAACTCAATGACAGTTGATTTCTTTTACAATCTCTAGCTCATACTTAAATGAATAATATATCTCAAAATTACGATACGATTCCGTCCGATTATATTACTTTTCTCTAAATAAATAAAACTTTTCATTGTGAAAAATCAATACATTTTCATTCGTGATAATTAAATACTCCAGGCGTAATTTCTTAAAAAAAATAAATTTGAAAATCATATTCACACTCTACTTGCTTATTTCAATCGATTGAAAGTTTAAAAAATGAAATAGAGGACACCATTATGCTGTACTAATAGTTTCAAATCGACTGTCCAATTCGGCGTCTGCGTCCAAGGGACCAGTGCTCCGCTATTCTCTCACTTTGACACTCATTTCTACGCGCAGGTGCATACTTACCAAACTGTTAAATACACCGTTTCGTAGTTCAAACATCAGGTTACACAACCTACTATTTCAGAATCTCTAATTCAAACTTTCATTTTTGGACTTTTGTCCGCCTAAAGTGGGGTTTTGCCCCACTGTGCGACGTTTCGAAGAACGACTCACTCTCAATCATCAGGGCTTCATTTATAAGCTCTGAGGATCAAGAGCGAGTCAATCTTCGAAAGGTTGGCAGTGATGGAGCCCCTGACCCGGTGGAACACCGGAGATACCATCCTTTGCAGGGTTTTACTTTTTCCAGCGAACTTCAAAACTGCTTAGCAACCGTTATTTTTCAAACATCACTACTTTTCCACTAGAAACAAGGATCATTAAGAAGTCAACAGTGCCCGGCGAGATATGGTGGAACTGCCTAATCAAAAGTGAAAAGTAATCAATATAGTACCTACTGTCCACTTTATATTAAATTTAGAACACCTGTATCGGCTTTTTTACTTCACCATCTTCAGGTACTATGTTCAAATTCCAGTTTGGAGTGGGAATTGATTTTCAACGGAAGGGGGGTGTACCGGAAAATTTTAACCCCCCCCCTCCAAGAGATATACCGGAAAAATCCCCCACCCCCAATCTCCCCACTCCTTCCATTGAAAATGATGTATAAATACCAACTTCAAACTGGAATTTGAATATTGTACCTGAATATGGCTAAGTAAAAAAGTCGAAACTTACTTGTAGGTATAGCGAAACTTGGTGGCACTCACCAGTTGAAAATTAGAGGTCACTGAGGACGAATCAAGTGTTGACGAGGGGGCAAAAGTACCGAAGGACTCCCGGAGGGACCTCTGGAGGAAGAAACTACATCATTATCCCACATCTCTTACATGCTTTCCTCTCGTCAGCATCATCTTATTTACATGTGACTGACACCAAGTTTCGCTACGCCTCTACTCTTACTAGCTACCAGTGCCATCTATATCTTAGGCGATATTTAGCCGCATCAACAAATCCCCTCCCCACCTGGATCGACCTTCTGCCTCTCTTTCTGTTGCTCCAATCTTTTGCATATCCGTTCTCACTTGGTCCCACCATCTTAGCCGTGGTCTTCCCCGGGGTCTTCTTCCTTCAGGAATCCCATTTAGTACCTCCTTCAGCAGACATCCCTCCTCTTTCCTTAAAATTGGTCCAGCCCACCTGATTCTTCTTGCCTTTATTTCACTTGTTATGTCTGGATGTTTATATAGATTCCTGATTTCTCTGTTGTGTTTTTTCTCCATTGCCCTTCTTCGTGTGTGGTGGACCCATAGAGTTTTCGCCATTTCTTATTCTCGAACACTACTAGTTCTTTTGGGCTCTCCCCAATTCTATTTAATATTGCAATAGAGGAAGCACTGGAAAAAGTAGCAGAAATGGATCTTGGCATCAAAAAAGCCAAAACACGTGTTTTAAATGTAATATAAAGTGGACGGTAGGTACTATATCGATTACTTTTTATTTTTTTACATGGAGGCTACTCGCTAGTTTTAGATTGATTGAAAATTTCAGATCAGGTGACTTTCAGGGAGATACACTGGGTTATTAAAATTACCTACGTCTCGCTAAATCTCAAGATCTGACAGCAATGGCAAAATGAGAGAGATTCCCTGCCAAACTGATAGGTAAGCCCTTTTTCTCACGTACTATTAGTGACAAAAAACAGCGGCATACAGCATTCCGCTTTCCCATACAGCATTCCCTTGATATGCATTTTAATTTTCTATCTTCCCCTTATCTATTCATTATTCCCTTTCCCTCCCATTTTCAATCGGGTATTCTAGCACTACTCTTGGAGTCAATTTCTTCCTCTTGCTTCTTTTTTGGATTGCACCCATTAAACTCTTACCCACTAAATTCTTTACTCACTTCACACTTAATTCAATTCACGCGTCACTCTTAATTTTTCCTTCCTCTTGAAACTTAATCTGTTTTTTAACAATTAATGGATGAAAAAGGGTATTTCATTATTCAGCAAGTTGACAACCGATGGACTCCCAAGGTGATTTGGGTTATCGGTCAAATGATAGATTGATGAGTGATAAAGAATATTACTGTTTTCGTCGGTGGACGGCTTCAGGAATGTTACGGTCGCGTCTGATCCCAGAGCATTCAGGAGATTCTCAAGGCAAATAGGCACCCATGCATTTACATGCTTAAAAAAGCGGATTTCGCATCGTGAGTTGAGTAGTTTTTCTGTAGCTCGTTCAGAAATGCTCGTGACACCTATCGTTTCTTCATCTTTCCATTGAACTTGATATAGCAATTCTGTAAGGTATACTTAAGGAACAATTTTAATGCTTGGTATAGGTCGTTAGTAGGCGTCTCCCTTAGCAAAACAGTCACTAAAGAGGTAAGCATTAAAATAACACGCACATTGACGATTGAATCTGATAAATGACGGAAGCCGCTAACATTTTTTTGAAGACCTCACAAAAAAGATAGCACTACTTAGGCAAAAACTAAAAAAAACCCACTAATTCTACATTGCGTTAACAGTATCTTGAAGGACATTTCATTCCTCTAAAACCTCTAGGACCGGGGTTTACAACCAGAGGCGATTTCCCCTTATATCCTCTTAAAATCTTCCAATCCCAGGGGAGATTATAAGAGGATATAGGGGGGAATAGGGATCACTACCCAGGAAAATGTGATGATCTATAGATTACGCAGTATCTCTAAAAGTGCAGTTTGTTTTAATTCATTCTGTGGCGTTCAATAAAGTTTATTGAATGCCGAAGAATAAAGACAATTCTCAAACATGTGAATGATTTTCAACGGCGACATTTAGTTATTATTCAATTATTTCTATTGAGAAGAGAGAATGTTATTTCATTTTGCGGTGAAAGGGAGTTTTGATTAAAAAATATAGTTGAGAACCACTGCAGTACTAGATAAAAACAGGTTGGATGTGCCAAGGATTAGTTACACGCACTCGAGAGTATATGAATGGATCTGGGTGCGAAACGAAATCGGATTAGTGCGATGCTCAAAGAACCAGCTTCCCATTTCAATGGCTTGGGTTCGAATCAGGGTGATGGCAAAGATTTTTCATCGGATATTCCGGTCCCAACCCAAGAGCTGTGTGGAGATCACTACAAGAAAAGTGCTCCGTCCGTTGGATAGCAAATATAACTGCGGTTCCCTCTCAGCCTTTCGCCATTAAGTTGGCAAATGCCAAGTTTCTCTTAACTTTCCCTCCGTTCCCCAAATAATACTTCCACTATAAGTGAAGGTTTCTCGGGTTTCACGCCGGATAAGATTATTTAAATGGATCAACGTTTCGATGGTTGACTCAGCCATCGTCATCAGGATAATGAGTCGAGCGAGGATGCTGGCGGTTATATATAGCCACAGATGCCCCATTGTTATGGGAGCCGTTACGAGTTCTTTGAATTTCGTCAATTACTGGACGCCAAGTCCTACTTAAGTTGAAGCCGTTGTCTCTAATGATGTTATTTTGCTCCATCTGTATCAATATCGCTTCTTTCGTTATTCTTTCCCAATATTTGGGCGCCCGGGAAAGTAGTGCGGAATTTGGGAAATTGACACGATGTCCATGGTCAAGGCTATGCTCTGCTAATGCAGACTTTTCCGGTTGGAAAAGCCTAATGCTCCTTTCATGCTCTTTGATTCTTTTCTCGATGGTCCTTCCTGTCTCTTCAATATACGCCCTACCACACTCGCATGGTATGCGGTATACCCCGGTTGTTTTCAGGCCGAGGTTGTCCTTACAGGTGACCAGGAAATTTTTGAGTTTAGCAGGCGGTATATGTATCGTTTCCACTCTGTGTCGTTCTAATATCCTCGATATCTTGTTAGATATAGATGATATATAAGGAAGGAAAGCCTTAGCGATGGTTGAGTCATTATCCTGATGACGATGGCTGAGTCAACCATCGAAACGTTGATCCATTTAATTAATCTTACCCGGTGTGAAACCCGAGAAACCTTCACTTATATAATTCGCCGGGAAAACCTTAAATCCTTAATACCTCCACTGTCAATCACCACAACTATCCTTAGTCGTGCAAACCACCAAAGCTGGTGGTCGCCTCCTCAAAGAACAAATCAGCCAATCGACTACCAGTCCATGAGGAAGAACTTTATCGATGCGAAATTCCACAGAAGAAAAATTATTCGCCTTGACTGGGACACGAACCCGGATCCCTCGATATCGTGTCACGTACTACCGAGGCGTCCTCCTCACCGGAGGATTTTTTTTGTGGTCTTTCAAGGAAATACATTGTGGCGGTCTTGAAGATGTTCAAGACTGCCGGACATACAATGTAACTTATGTGCACTTTCGGGTGGGATCCTATAGATAACACCGTGGCTAGTCCCACTATCCTCAAAATATTTTAGAACTTTCTCATATTGAATGGCAATGCAACGGCTTCAGCGACTGATTCCGGAAAAGTAATTGTCGCAGTTTGTTCCAAGGTTCTTAAGCATGCATGGCACCATGCAAGTCAAGGATGTATGGTATAGGTACTTACAAGAACCCCATACTAGGCGTGCAATAAGTCTAACACAATAATATACTAGTTACTAACTATTTATCAAAATATACCGACTAGTAAATTATGTGTAGAGATTTACATGTAGTACGGCTTAAAATGCTTGTCCTGTAAATAGAACTTCGTAAAATATGTACCCGAGAAAACTGAATAAATCTGCGGTAAATGCATTAGATGACAATTTCTACACTGTTGATCGGAATCACCCTGCTTTTTTGGTATTTTTAGAATAACACAATTTCATCTAATAACTCAAAAGAAAACATACTTCTAATTATTTTGCCGAAACTAGTTTTTTTGCTAATTACATTTTTTATTGATCTACCCGCACAATTAAAATTAACACAGTAGTAACAATTTTTCCAGTTATGTAGACGGTTTTACTTGGAAGTGATAATAAATGCTCCGCTTGGCCCTAAGTTAAAATACAAAGCTAAAAGAATGCTAAATGTTTATGCAGCAGAGACGTCCTAATCTTTTTTTTCCGCCACCTGTCCACATAGTTCCGATGTTCGCCACCCAAAATTGGTGTGGCACGCAATGTGTAAACCCACGCACGCGCTGAGCAAGACGTGACTCACGCATAAGCGCCGCGCCGTGACGGCGTCGTCAAGGAAGTGACGGAGGCGTAGCGCGGCGTCGTTGGGGAGTAAGTCAGTTTAGTGCCCAGTGGGAAAAATGAAGGTGGGCGGGGAATCAAAGGAATGTTGAGAGGTCTGGGGCTCTCAAGGTGAGAAGCGTTTACGTAATCGCATTGTCTGTCTGTCTGGTGACCAACATCATCCTCAAATGGATAATTTTGAAATAATTTCCATATGATGCCATTCTGGAAGCTATTCAAGCAAAAACTAAAAATTATATCGCTTTTGAGGCATTTTTTCACAAAAAAATACAGGGAGAATTAATTCTTGATACTCCTGTCGGATCTTTATAACATGAATTTGAAATTACATACGTTACTCTCGTTATTCGAAGATTCTTTTGTTGCGTTTTTCAGAAAGGAAGAAAATAAGGCTAAATATAACATTTATTCATCGAAATCATTAGTACAAACTTGAAGATATACACTTCAGATAAATAGATATTTAGAAGATATATCTACTCAATAAATATCTATCCATTGATAGATATTTCATTGTCTTTCAACATCAGGTCAAAGATTCAATCAATGTATTCTAAGGTAATATGTTATGGATAATTATTTGACAAATTGGTGTAAATGCTGTGCTGTTGTTTTGTTGTTTGACCAGCGCATATTTTATTTACAGCTGGGGGGTTATTTTGTAATCTCACTTAAGTGAGAACAGGTCATAAAATGAGGAAAACTACGTCATTTTTCGTAGTTCCACTCCGCCACCCAGGCGGCATGAATAAATTCGGCTCTCAAGTGTTGAACTGCCGGTCTATTTATTTGATTCATCCGCTCTTTAGACTCATGATCCGTATCTTTCGACTCTTGATCCGTATCTTTCGACTATTGATCCGTTTCATTTGGCTCCGCATTTCATTAGTTCCATCTCACCTGTCGTTAGGAACGTGAAATGGAGCCACCATCGGAACTTGGCCGATCGTGAGCCGATCATCAAGAGAGCGAAGGGGATCTCCCGCCTTCCAGCAAAGAGTCATTAAAAAGGTGAGATAACAAAATAATCCCCCTGAAGATGGAATAATTAAATTCCGAAACGTTGGCAATGAATAGCTGATTTTAATTTCTGACCTAAACTAAACATTACTTCCCTCTATAAATAAATGTGAGGTCGATATGATAAACAACGAATTAAATTTGTTTGCGTGTCCCCTAAAACGTCTTGGGGCGTCACCTCTGTCACGCGTGTCTAAGGTTAGCCATCACTGGCTGACAGGGGGCCCGATTCTGATCTTCCACCAGTCAATGACTGGTTTAAAGTTCCACCATTCGTTCATTGAACGACTCTTGCTCCGTTCAATGAACGACTCAATGACCCCCTCTGGGGAGCCGAACGTCACAAACTTATGCCGATTTCCAACTTACCTCCAAACCGCGAACAAAAAAATGTCTACCTTCCGCACGCTTCCTTACGTCGGGAAGTTTCCACCACGACACTAGCGCTGTTCCACCAAGTGGATGACGGGTGGAAGGGAAGCTTGACTTTCCAACCAGTCATTGAACGATTTAGTGAACGATTCTATGGTGGAAGGTGGAACATGATGACGTAGGTCGGAAAGTCATGACGTTTTGGTGGAAACTAATGACGTTTTGGTGGAAACTAATGACGTTTTGGTGGAAAAGTTGAACATCGGGAAAGCATCAGAATCAGGCCCAGGATAAGAAGCCACCAACCATAAATACTCGAGCTCTTACGGATTTGCAGTAGAATTTGATAAGATTACAGATGCTCAAGTTTAGGACAGATTTTTGGATCAAAATTTATCTAGTGCGAGTGATAGCTAAAGGAATCGTAGCAATATCCCCACCCCCGTTAAGAAAATTGATAAGCAGACATCGATCACGTCTTTTGCTTTCAAAACGCTCAAAAGAAATAATGGACTCCACACCTCACTTTTTAATCGTGAAATGTACAAATGCACGCCAGTGATTTCCATATTTTATATATTACAAGAGAACTCCAGCCTGGATATGCACGACCATCCAGAAACGACTTGGCAGCAAATCTTTTACATAAATTACCCGAAGAAGTGAAAGGCGTCGCTAAGAAAGAGCGAAATAATAAGGACGTTGCTTTAATTCAAGACGGCTGGTTAACAGTTCATCATCAGTAACAACCCGGTTAAAGCAAACTGTGTGTCAGATGACACAATACGTATATATTATCAGCAATAAACACATAATTAATTCATGAGAGAGCTAAGTACGGTTTCAAAATTGGCACAGGAAGCCAATTAAAAATACGTGTCTGAAATCGGTTGAGTTGTCCTCAGTTTTGAGAGAGACAAGAAAATTAAGATGGAAAATATGAGGGGAGAACTTGGTAGTAAAACGAAAGGCTCACTCAGAATGAGTGAGGGAGACATTGATGAATGATGATTGATTGAAAATTATTAAAATTAAATTGTTTGAAGAGCCAAAGACACTGATCAGTCAGCTGAAGCCAATCAGTATCGCTCTAGAATTCCTTCATGGGGATTCAATTCCACACTCCTGATTGCTCGTTTAAAATTAGATCTTAATCAAATACATACCAGAATTTTATTAAAAAATATTTCATGGCTGCGCAACTCCTGCACGTTTTCTTGCATAAAATGCTTAATTCTAAATAAATGGTCATTAGGCTAGCTCCAGAACAGGAGGAGTAGGTAAAAAGTGAGATTAATCCCTTAGTTCTGCTCCTTGTTGCACTCTTTTTAATCAAAGCTCCTCGATTTCCACATCATTTTTTCTCAAAGTATACTTTTCAACTGTCGCCCATCAATTGTAGGGAATATCTTAAAGAAAACAGTAACATTAAAAGTTTATTTATTTATTTTTCGAGTCATCTTATTCGTGGTGTAGCCTCGTCAGCATGTATTGAAAGAATGTTTTCTAATATTTGTTTCAGACAGAGCTCAGGGACAGTTTAGACCTCCAAATGTCATCAAAGTTAGTAAAAATGTATAAATATGCTGAAATCTACCTAACTTAGTTGTCATAGATGATTTTCCACCTTGGAAGAAAACTAATTACTGAAATATTTCTGTCCATTTAAAGAAATTGTCAAACATTAAGTCATATTTGCTCTCACTCATATTTATAACTCTATCGTTGCATTATTCAGGCCATAAAATAATTTAATTTTTTTAGAAACCTGTAATATAATTTGTACAACAATACAGAGTTATATGTATATATAAATTTATAAAAGAAAATTCTAAGTTAAACCTATCCCAAATAATGAAGAAATTGGACAGTGAAAAAAATCTCTACATTCTGGAACGGCTTTTTCCAAGTTTTCCACGGGATTTTATCCTGTGTGGAGGACATAAAACAACCGTGCATATGAAGCGGATTGAGATGTTAGTAATTAAGGAGGTTCCACCGCGGATGTGTGAGTCAAAACAAATAAGTACTAAATTCCAAATTTTTGATAATTTGTACAAAAAATCATGATTTCGCTGATGGAATGCGTTACATATGGAAAAATAAAAGTAAGGTACAAAATTTGCAGATTATTCCGCGAATGTATTTTAAATTAGCATTTTTTCCCTGACATAGGAGGCGCCATTTTTAACGAATTACCGCATTTTGACTTCAATTACGGCATTATTTCCCCAATAACTATAAAATTAAGGTGGTAAGATGCCTATATTTTACTTTTTTTCTATTTCTTTTGATAATTTCCTTCTTATAAACAGTTTTCCGCGAAAATGGCATTTATATTTTATGGAAAAATACTATTTTTCTCCGTGTTTCCCTCATTCTCCCATTGAACAACATGTGATTTCAAGTTCAATTACAGAATAAAATAGCGTGGAAAGGTGACATTTTGTTGCTCACATCAGATAGAGGACAAGGTTTTCTACAAGTAGACAGAATATGAATAAAATGACATTTAAGTCATTATACGGTGGAACCATCTTAACACTAGTATCGAGTATAATCTACCTAGGGAGGGTTGGAATTTCTTAGAAAAGATCTACTACAACTACTCACTGTCCACGGGAAAAATGAGAATTTATATCTCAAGACATTTCAATTTTTTTTTTTAAACAGCATCGAGCACTTTTCATCATGTTTTACCCCTGGAGTTGGGTGACGAATAACTTTAACGGAAACAAGCGTCGTCATGGAGAGAGAATGTCGCACCGCCGCAGATGTCGTCGCCAAGACGACAAGCTCCGAAAAAGGCGGAAGTATCAGGTAGACAACACAAGAAGGAGTCCCAAAATGATCTCTTTGACGTCTCCAAAAACCTTTGTTTTGCTCCTTCATTTGTTCCTGCCGCTTCTCGACCGCGAGGGAAGGAAGGCACTTATCATTCGAGCGCGCGCGGAATTCTGGGAAGAACCGTTAACACGCGAAAGGACGCACAAAAGTCAATGCGACGAGTGCTTTGCATAAACGAGAGAGAAGAGAGGGAGGGTCTAAAAAACAGAGCACACCAAGGAGAGGGGAAGGAGTGTGGGGGCGGGGGGGGGAGGGAGGGAGACGGTAAAGAAGAGAAACAAAAAACAAAACACATCCGCCGAGCGCGCGGGTTCAAAACACACGAAAGAGTGGTGGCGCTTTGTGTCCTTCGGTTTTTTTTCTTCTCTCTCTCTTTCTTCCTTCTCCGTTCTGAGACACAAATGCGGAAGTGACAAGTGACGGACTGAATGGTCATTTCTCCTCGGTTGCCAAGCAAGCGACGGACGAACGACTTGAGAGGTGCCAAACGGGTGACGGCGACTTCTAAACGTGATATTCCACTTCGAAAAAGGCAATCCTTATAAGAGTCGACCATCCGTTGGAAACGCCTCCGAAAACATGAACTGACTTTTAACTAAGTTATGGAACTATGTTACCATAATACAAGATGACGGTTGAGTGTAATTAACAAAGGTTGATTGAAGACTGATCCTTATTAAGTTAGTTTGAGCGACGTACTTCACCTAGAATTTGATGAAATTGACGTCGTTGTAAAGAAAAAAAGAACTCCCATTTTCCAATTATATAACAATATTAAACCTTTTCCGAAACCAATTTTCGAACAATTTGCCTAAAACATAAGCTTTTTTATACGGGATAGATTACGGCTGTGCACTCCAGAGGGAGAATATTGAAAAAAATTACGAAATCCTCACACCTAGATTTCGTCATAAAACTAACGGTTAGTAGTTCTTATGTTTTCTCCACAATTTGTGAAAATTAATCAAATAATATAGCGCATTAATTTTTACTGAATTGCAAAAAAGCATCTGTTGCGAAGGCGTTTTCGCCGTAAGGTGTGAAAAAATGAATCAAGTTAGAGACTTAAAAAGAAGTCAAAGCTCTTAAAGCTCACGAAGGACCAACCGGTCCGAAACGTTCCCGTAAGAACGAATTCTTTATCTTTATCTCTTTCTCCTACCTCCTGTAAGTTTTAATTTATATATAGGTATATATATATATATATATATATATATATATATATATATATATATATATATACAATATGCCAAGAGGGTGGCCGATAAAAATATATAAACGGAATAAAGAACACTCACAAGAGTGGCTTGGCATATTGTATATTTATCACCCGAGTGATTCTCCTAGAAGTTTTATATATATAGATATATGTATATAAGCTAACAACAAGGCGTTGAGGTTGGGGAAGGATAGGAAAGTAAATCAGTGGACACTCACAGGCAGATGATCCATGACGACAACGGGGTCCACTGCTTAGGGGAGCTTGCGGGCTAAGGACCCTTCTTCAGCTGGAGGAGATGAGTAGTGAATCTCCTCCAGCTGAAGAAGGGTCCTTAGCCCGCAAGCTACCCTAAACAGTGGACCCCGTTGTCGTCATGGATCATCTGCCTGTGAGCGTCCACTGATTTACTTTCCTATCCTTCCCCAACCTCAACGCCTTGTTGCTAGCTTATACTTTTATATTTATTTCCTTTCTTTATATATATATATATATATATATATATATATATATATATATATATATATATATATATATATATATATATATATATATATAAAACTTCCAGGAAAATCACTCGGGTGATAAATATACAGTATGCCAAGAGGGTGGCCGATAAAAGGTGGAGCTAGACTTCACCGAAATATCGAAAATTTTTATGTGTAAGTGTTCTTTTTTCCGTGTGTATATTTTTTATCGGCCACCCTCTTGGCATACTGTGTATATATATATATATATATATATATATATATATATATATATATATATATATATATATATATATATATATATATATATATATTTATTTATTTATTTAATAAAAAAACTTGACAGGGGGTGGGGAAAGAAAAGTAAAAAGAGAGAGAGGACTTACTGGGACGTTTCGGGCATGTAGGCCCTTCTTCAGCTGTAGAAAATTTGAGAAGTACCGCTCCAAGGTAGGGGAAGGGAAGCGGGAAAAGAAGGGAAGTGAGGGGAAGTTGTGGTATAATAATAATAATAATAATAATAATAATAATAAAACGTCTTTATTGGGCGAGATTGGGACTAGAAAGTCCCATCTTCCATCTAACCCCTCGTCAAACATAAAATTATTGCAGTTAAATACATTGTCAAGTTTCTCTTGGAATTACATTCAACAAACAAAATTATAAGTTAGCAAAGTGTAAAAAGATGTGAGCAAACGTGGGAAAAACCTAAGGATATTGACTGTCGTCCTTATTGGAAAAAAAACCCACTGCAGGAAAACGCCCACACAAGAAGGGGGGCGTGAAAAACCTGCGAAAACCTACTGAGAAAGAGCTAATGTAAACATGGATGTATACAAATACAAGAAAATATCACCCAGTACCTGGAAAGAAAAAGAATATTAGATGAGGCAGGAGGAGATTAGTGTTGAATCTTTCCTACTGTTCCCATGGTGTATTATGTGTCTCGTTGTTGTTCTCGGAGAAGTTTTTCGTATAGTGCCCTTTTGAAGGATGCGAGTGATGATGATTTACGTAGCGGTAAGTCAATGTTGTTCCACTCGCGACATGCGGTCACAATGAATGATTTATTGAATCTGACTGTCCGGTGGTGAGGAATAACGAGTTTATCATTTCCCCTCGTATTTGAGTCGTGTACTCTACTAAGTGTTTGAAACTCGTCTCTTAGGTACGCTGGTGTATTTGTTTGTAAAATTTGATAGAGAAGACCAAGGATATGCAGCCGGCGTCGTGAACTAGGTTTTAACCAATTGAGATTGTTAATATAATTGGTAGTATGATCTGATATATGTAAATTAAATATGAACCTAATGCAGGCGTTGAAGGAGCGTTGAAGTTTAGTTGACAGGGCCTGAGATATGTCTTGAAAGGCAACATCGGCATAGTCAAAATGGGGAAATATTAAGGTTGAAACTAATTGCTTCTTTAAGGAGAGAGGAATAAAGTGTTTGAAACGAATTAGAGGAAATAATGACTTATTCACTGCTTTACATACCTTAGTTACATGAGATGACCAAGACAGACTTTCATCAATGACCAGTCCTAGATTAATAACTTCGTCGCAGTACTTTATAGGAGAATCAGAAATGCGTAGTTGCGGTAATTGATCCCTGTCGATTGACTTGAGTATTTTCGGATATCCAATTATAATAGCCTGCGACTTACTAGGGTTTATGCTTAGAAAATTGGATTTACTCCAATTGTTGATGTTTTCTAGGTCATTATTTAAATTACATATTCCATTGCATAGGCTTTTAACATTTGAATTTAGGTATACTTGGAGATCGTCAGCATAAAGATGATATTTGGAATGGTTAATCACTGAAGGGCAATCATTAATGTACAGGGAAAATAGCAGAGGTCCTAGTATAGAGCCTTGAGGCGCACCTCTTGCTGTTTTGATCCACATTGAGCATAAATCATTTGTAATTACTCGCTGATACCGGCCTGATAAGTATGATGTTATCCAGTGGACTGCTGTAGGAGAAAAACCCATGCCTCTCATTTTTGCTGCAAGGATATCTTTGTCTAAGGAATCAAAAGCTTTCGAAAAGTCAAGCAACACGAGTACTGAAACTTCTTTTTGATCCATGGAGCGTCTCAAGTCATCGGTGATTTTAGCTAATGCGTTAGACGTGCTGTGACCGTGTCGGAAACCAGACTGGCATTTATCAAGAATATTGTTGCACTTTAAGAAATGTGTTAACTGCTCATATACAAGTTTTTCGAGAACTTTGGACAGGATGGGAAGAAAGGATATTGGACGGAATTCTTTTTCCCCTTGGGAATTATTCTTTTTTGGAATAGGTCTGATTAACGCTCGCTTCCATTGACTTGGGAAGTGATTCTGAGATAGGGAGGAGTTGAAAATATTGGTGATGTATGGGATAATAACCGGAAATAGCTTTTTTAAGAAATCTAGCGGTATACCATCAGAGCCTTGTGCTTTAGACTTGATTCTCTTGAAACACGATTTAACTTGTATTTGGGTAATAGGGGTAAATTCGAATTTTTGGTCTCTATTTAATATGTATGAGTCTTTAGAGGCGTACAGTTTCAGAGTTTTATCTTTGATTTCGGTTTGAATAAGGTTCGGGGGTTGGGAAAACTTATCATTTAAGGAGTTCAGACACAAGTCAGGAGGGAGAATGAGGTCTTTACTTTTACCTATACCAAGTGATTTAAGTTTGTTCCACAATTTTCCCGAGGAGTGGTTAGATTTAGTGACTGAGTGGAAGAATTTAATTTTCGAATTTCTTATAAGCTGTTTCGTCTTGTTTCTCAAGTTTTTGTATCTTTGAAATGCATCGAGAGTCATTGTTTTCTTAAAAAAACGAAAGGCTGAGTCTCGTTTTGCCATTGATTGTTTTATTTCTGAATTTAACCAGGGCGCTCGTGGCTTCGAAACTCGGATCATCTTTACAGGAGCAAATTTGTCAAGCAGATAAATCATCAGTGAATTTAGAGTCTCAACTTTGTCGTCAACTGAATCAGTGAATTCAATATGGGCCCATGGAAGTGAGAATGCTGCATTAAGTAATTCATTGTCGTTTATTTCCTTGATATTTCGTTGACTTATAAACTTCTGCTCGAATTTTTTAGCTTTAACTGAATAGGCAAGGTACAGTAAATCGTGAGAAGAGATACCAGGAACTGGAAGCTGTCCGTGCGCAATAACCTTTTCTCTTTTTGCCGTAGCCATAAGATCAATCCATGTTGACGAAGTTTTCGTAGTATTAGTCGGGCCTAAAGGTAGGATTTTGAGATTGTTTTCGGTGAACATTCGCTTAAAGTAGACTGTGTCATGCGCATCTGTATTAAAGTTTGCATTGAAATCTCCTGCTATTATTATATGTTCATATTCCGTGGAGTATTCCGATATTACCGAATCCAGATCGTCTAGGTGACCCAGTTTAGGTGGCCTATAGATGATGCCGATAAGAATCTTAGTGAAATCTATTTTAATCTCAACAAAGAGATATTCCGGCCTCCTGTCATAGTTGGACTCACTCATTGAAAGTACTTTACATTTTAAGTCGTTGCGTACGTATACTCCTACGCCACCACCGCGTTTTCCAACGCGATCATTACGAAAAAGAGTATAATCCGGGAGTTCAACTGCTTTAGACGGCATGGAGGGCTTCAACCATGTTTCGGCCATGGATATGATGTGTAGATTGTTGCTAGTGAGAAGTGAACGTAGCTCGTGATAATGAGCTGGCAAACTTTGTACATTTAGGTGTATCATTTTGAAAGAGCGTGGAAAGCATTTTATTTTGTTTTCTAGAAGCTTCCCCGTGGAATATGTATGACACATGTTAGATGTTGATTGGCAACTATTAGAGTGCTTTTCGCTTATGCGTGAGGGGATGAATTCAGGTACATTAGGATTTAGGTTGGTTGTCTGTGCGACCGCGGGGGTTGGGACAAGTGCAGGTAAAAATGCTTGGGCAAGAGGGATTTCAGGTGAGTCATGTGGGAGGGGGGAATTTCGCCGAGTACATGAGCTGTGGAATGTTGCCGCAGGGGTCGAAGTGAGGGAAGGGACAAAGGGTTCAGCTAGAGGGTTTAACGATGAGTCGCTCGGGAGTGGAACATTTAGTGAGTCATGTGGGGGGGGGGGATTTCGCCGAGTACATGAGCTGTGGAGTGTTGCCGCAGGGGTCGAAGTGAGGGAAGGGACAATAGGTTCAGCTAGAGGGTTTATCGATGAGTCGCTCGGGAGTGGAATATTTAGAGGACGGGGCACTGCATGAGGTGCATTTTGGAAACGAGGGGACATTGTAGTTATTGAGGGAATGCTGATTATCGCAGCAGAAGCTTGAAGCGACATCTGACCGAGTATGGGATAGGGCGAGCGAAAAGTGTCACTATCGGAATTATTCAAATTCTCCATTGGAAAATTAACTTTACACTGACAAAAGAAATATTGGCATATAAAATAGACAAAAAGAAAAGTGAAACTCGAAAAGGGTAATGAAAACCACTTGGGAACACACACAATTATAGATCACTCATAGTAAAATAGTATGCCTTTTTTTAACACTTAGACACTTAGTAAGCACTAACACACACTTAGATAACACTAATTACCCTTCAATAGGGCTATATTACACTATGGAATCACTTATTAACACTAGGGGACACTAACGCTGGGGGAGCACGAGGATATTCCGCTGGAAAGATGATGCCGGGTCAGCGGTGTGGCGTGAGACGAACAGCGATGAAACGGGAACAGGGATGACTGGATACTCAGGAACAGGGATGACACTGTGGGCCGTCAGGGATGAATCTGGCGTCCACAAGAATGGGTTGATCAGGCGCGATGACGAAGCAGGAACAGGGTTGATAATGGTCCACCAGGAACGAGGATGAATGAACAACCAGGAAAAGGGATGAACAGGCCAGGAACAGGGATGAAATAGACGATCAGGTACGAGAGCGAGTGGATTACCAGGAACAGGGATGATTGGGTAACCAGTAACAGGTGAATAAGCGATAGCAGAGGTAACGATGTGCAATGACCAAAACACAGAACAGCGTTGCCTTCTTCTGCCTCTTTGTCAGATGACTATGCTATGTTGCGGAGACTCCGTCTCTTGTTAATGAGAATTTTCTAACCTCCCCTCTCCCTCTGAAGGTCCCTCATCGAAGATATGAAGGCCCTCGTGCCATTTTCTCGTAGAATGACTATTTTTCCGTCTTGCGTCCACGCATTACGGGTGCCCACCCAGTTTTTTGCTTCCAGGAGAATCTTCTTGCGGGTCGCTGTGAGAGATTCAGTGATTAGGAAGCCCGTTCCCTTAAGGTTTTTCTTCACCCTCCAGACTTTATCCCTTTCCTGATAGGAGACGAATCTCACAATTATGGGCCTAGAGAGATCGTTCGAAGCACGGTTTGGGCCAATCCTGTGCGCTCGCCCAAGAAGGATAGGGTTGACTTTAACCTTTAGGTTGCTGGAGAAGAAGTCTTCAGCCACCTTCAAGCAATCCTCCCGATCAATTTCTTTCACTCCATGGATCAGCAGGCAGTTCCTCCGGGAGTATTGCTCTAGGGTGTCGAGGCGATCGTCGAAGTCCTCAGTCTTCTTTTGGAGCTCATCCAACTTTTGCGTGAAACGCCGGAGATCAGTTTCCACCGTCACCTTGAAGGCTAGAAATCTTTCCTCGAGAGCTGAGAGATTTGCCTGTTTCTTGGGCGTATCTTCCTTCTTTGCCAGCTCCAATTCTTCTTTAAACGAAGACATTGTCTTCATGATGCCATCGACCATAGACTTAAGATCGTCGCGGTCGGTTTCCTTCTTCGGGGCAGGCTTCGGCGGCATGGTGGTAGTGGCGGGAATGGGGGAGGTTTCTACGAGGAAGTGAAAGTTAGACGGAGCGTCCGCTAGGCACGTCAGCCTCGTCCGAGCATCAGCGAGCAAGGGGAGGGGGGACGGGGATGGGCACTGGTGTCGCACCTATATGTCTAGGGGGGAGTGCAACAAAGTAGGGAGGGGTGTGGGTGAACTGGGATGAGTTGAGAATTGAAGCATATATATATATATATATATATGCTTCATTTTCCTTCTTCTCTACCCTTCTGGGGCGCAGATAAAACGACTCGATTTCGAGTCCAGATTTTTCTCTTCCGGCAACGGTCGAGTTTTTTTTTTTGCTCGAGTTAATTCGAGCTCTTAATCGTTTTACTGCGCATTCTCGGCTCCCGAAAGACGCGAGGTGTCATAAATCGATAATTGCGCGCAAAAAAATGCAATCGGCCGTTCACGATCACGTGTTTTTGTGTTCGGATATACAAGCGACGATCGGGTTCCGCCTCGTGTTTGACATTTCGATCCGATATCACGTTTTAAAATTCGACTCAACCGAAGTTCACGCTTGTTCGGTCGAAAGGGTTTACTCGAGGTGGCTTAAATGCTTTCGACCGATGACGAATATATTAACCTCATGTCCCATATATAACTTAAATCTCTCAGTTCAACTCAGCGTTTTGAAACATAAAAAACGAAATTACGGTTCTTATAACATCCTAATAAGCTGACTACTTTTAAAACTCTTTTTATGGGCTTCAAATAAAAATTAATGCTCAACTAGCAGAAAAGAAAAAAATTCGAAACCTTGAGTATTTCACGACACCCTTAGAAATATGGTCCTTGGATAGGGGAAATAAAGCAATCACATTCACAGTGTTATTTTTCAGATTATCACCGTGAATCCGTCGCGAATTGCAGTAAAAAGATAGATATTTTTTTCTTTAATCGATACAAAGTGTTCTCTGTCCGTCACGGACACAGATTTTTGGGAAAAGTAACGAAACTTTCACGGTTTTTCCGTCTTTTGTGGTAGTACCTTGAACTTTTTTTTCACCGTTTTTCGTCCAAAAATTTGCTCATTTACGTAATTACGGCTTTTACATTAAACGATTTCTCATCCACGTCAAATCTGTGTGAAAATACGTAATAAGGTATTATTTATCACGAAATGAGTGTTGTACCCTACATACCCTATTTTACATGAACCACATGCATCCCTGCAGGGGTTTACTGTAACTCGATAGTGAGACGAATCGACGTTGCTACGTCGATAACATTAACGAAAACTGTCGGTAAGATATCGGGGCATTCAGACAGACCCGCCGATAAGCTTACCCACGCCCGAATATTGTTGTGGATACGGATCTGTTTACGTTTGAAAGGCACAAACACGGCACGACGAGAATTTTCAATATTTCTTTAAGGTAAATGGATTACTATTGATTGTTTGCATGTTTTATGGCTAAGTTCAGCGATTGAAGTCTATTTAATATTTTTTATTATTTGTTGCGTATAGACTCTGTTGGATCACGCAAAGCATTATGGCTCAGTTCATTAGCGTACATATTTTAAATATAGCAAAAAGATCAATGGCACAAACTACCAAAAATACTTACTCATTAGTTTTCTCCATGCTGTCCATCACGTTACAAACTCGATGTCCACCGGTGAACTCGTTATATGGCATCTCATTTGTTTGTTTTGGCGACTGGCTCATGATTCAGCTCCGAGTCACCCACATGGCCGCCACTAGAACTACTAAGTACTACTTAGTAGTTCTCGTGGCGGCCATATAGGTGACTCTGGATTCAGCCACAGCATTAAAAATCTCTGCACTGTGATTGGTCCAAAATTCTAGCCTAACCCGCAGGCGCCTCTCGTTTAATTGTTTGCTATCGACAAGCGGTGGTCATGTTTTACATCGACGGATTGTCGTTAGGGGGAGTTACTGAAACGCAATCTCGATAAGAGGATTCGATACAAGAGAGGACTTTCGTTAGCAACGCGCTATTGACAATACGCTAACGAGTTACAGAAAACCTCTGCTGGAGAACAAAGCTGAGTAAAACCTTTCCAGAGGCATTGTTCATACTTGAAATGTCCTAATTTTCTCTTCTCTCTCATTGGACGGTTTAGTGTGAAGATGGGCAAAGTCAATTTTTGAAGTTATACTTCTTTGCGCCCGTTGGAGACTTTTGGGATGGGATGTTGGTCGAGAAACCGCGTCACGCTCTTTTTTGGGTGAGAAAAATCCACAATTGTACGTTTTTGTATGGTTTTTTGTACGTTCGAACTTTGAACAAGAGCATCGATGGGTGAGTCGGTAGCGCACTCGACTTTCACCTAAGAGGCCCATGTTCGATTCCCGGTTGGGGCGATTTTTTTTAAAACAAAACTTCTTTTCAAAGTTCGAACGTACAAAAAACCATACAAAAACGTACATATAGTATATAGGTGTATATAACAGATAATATATAGGTGTATATTATAAAAATTAAATCACTCATAACAATATATCGAGGAGAAATATATTGAATAATAGAGAAAAAATGTCTTTTATTTCATTTATATATCCTGTCTGCCTGTGTGTGTGAGCGGGTGTGTGCGACCGGCCAAAGAAGTATAACTTCCACCGTCTGGTCCGACGCAGACCACGTTTTCTCTCTTCTTGATTAACAATTGTTTAGGATGGCTAGAATTGTATTGTATAGTGCAAGAGAAAACCACGTCCAAAGTTCAAATACTTGCCTCTGCATGGCAGTTGTTCCCGAGGGAAATTAGTACAAATAATTTAAAGGGAGGAATACACAGATCTTCAAACTCGTTTTCCTCCAAAGTCACTTCGATGGACTTGGCCCACTTTAATACTGAGCCTTCGAATTAATTATTACGCTCCTCAACAATTGAATTTGACGAGAAATAGGTCATCGAAATCATCGATCTTTCAGGCCTGGCTACACGGTACATGAGAATGTACAAGTTTCTGTACATTTGTGTGAATGGTTTCATGTACAGATTCTTGTACATTCTCATGGACAAGGTCAATGAATAGGTGGCTACACGGTACATTTTTTCGGGCAGATATTCGTACATTTTCTGATGCGCACTATGCGTTTTCGTTTGTTTTTGAAAGAGACAGAAGCCTTACCTTTTTTTTTAAGTGAGAACAGGGGCCTGATTCTGATGCTTTCCCGATGCTCAACTTTTCCACCAAGACTTCATTAGTTTCCACCAAAACGTCATGACTTTCCGACACTACGTCATCATGTTCCACCTTCCACCAGAGAATCGTTCACTACATCGTTCATCGTTCAATGACTGGTGGAAAGTCAAGCTTCCCTTCCACCCGTCATCCACTTGGTGGAACAGCGCTAGTGCCATGGTGGAAACTTTCCGACGGAAGTAAGCGTGCGGAAGGTAGACATTGTTTTGTTCGCGTTTTCGAGGTAAGTTGGAAATCGGCATAAGTTTGTGACGTTCGGCTCTCCAGAGGGGGTCACTGAGCCGTTCTTTGAACGGATCAAGAGTCGTTCAATGAACGAATGGTGGAACTTTCCACCAGTCATTGACTGGTGGAAGATCAGAATCGGGCCACAGATTGCAACTGAATGTGTCATTTGCCACCAGGTGTCTCTGTAATGAGGTCAACTTGTACGATTGTCTGAACGAAATTAGAACTGGTTCTATTTTCTGTTTAGACATTCATGCAATCGTACATTTTCGTGTGGTTACGCGGTGAACTTTCGCGTTTATTCTGACATTCAGACATTCACACATTTTCTTGTACATTCTAATGTACCGTGTAACCAGGCTTTTAGACCATTTTGCATGGAGAGAAATTTCATAAATGCATACCTATACATACTCACTGTATGTACAAGAAAACTTACGAAAGTACATGCTCCGAATTAAAACACGGGGTTGTACTAGCCAATTCACGGAAGTTGACGAGCTTAAAGTTATGATGGAACATGTGTTCACGGATCTTCTGATAAAAGAGATCCTCTTGGAAACAGATCATTTGAATAGCATTTTTTTTCATCTCCACTGTAGGAAGCCACCATTTATAAAATAAACTGTTGTTATCATAGTGATTGAATTGTTACAAAAGTGCGGTTTTCTTAAAATCTTGCGGGATTTCTCAATATTAATAATTACAATATTTACATACTTTCTCCCTGTTTTGACTCTGCCTCGTCACAAATGGTTGCCAATATGCTCTTGATCGCCTCGTGTTGTGGTGATTGTCTTTGATTTGATGGCTCAGACTAGTTACATGTCATTCAGAGAATTGATGTTCATTAGACAGCCCTCAATAAAATCTTAAAAAAGGATCCATTAAGCTGCCGTAATTGCTTCCGAATAGTGTTTTCACTTCAAGACATGGAAAACTGACATTTGATTTACCTGTCTCGTATTCAGACGGGATGGTCGTCAATCACCAGCCATTATCGCCTAACCACGCGATGATATATAAATCCGCGGCATTCGGCCTTGTGCGGGCGGCAGTAGGCATGTACATACGTTTCCGCGTGGCCAGTAACTTAAATGACAGCGACTCGTGAAAATTCATTTCGAAACAACTTAATATGATCGAATGACTGTCGTTTCTCACGTGGTAGAGCCGTCAATGAAAAAAAGAGCCTTTTCCCGCTCGCCATTATGGTCGGTCACCTTGGAGACCACGACTATTTACTGCTTAACGGTTTACAACCGTCAGCCAAAAATAATATTTTAATGAGCTCGAATCGCAACAACATGAGTCGTACGATGATGAGAAATCCAACATTTTTACTCATGAATTTTATGCATCTTTGCTTCTTCCGATGATATAATCCCAAAATCTGTTGCAGAGTACAATGAAGGTAGTTTGAGCGAGATATTTCCCTAGTCATAATGGCAACCATATTCAAATTTTATTATTTTAATTTCAGCGTCTGTTAGAAGTATGGGGTAAATATTGTAACATCAATGGCGAAAAATATAATTATATACAACTAAAATTCTTATTAATTATATAAATATATCTACTTAAGTCTCTAACATGACTCATTTTTTCACGCCGAACGGATAAAAAGCATTCAAAACAGAAGGTTTTTTGGTGATTCTTTAGGAATTAATGCCATGATTAATAGATTAATTTTTATAAATAGTTGAGAAAACATGCAAACTACACACAGTTAGTTTTTTGACGAAATCTAGGTGCTGGGGGGTTATTTTGTAATCTCACCTTTTTAGTGACTCTTAGTGGAAAGGCGGGAGATCCGTTTCCCTCTCTTAATGATCGGCTCACGAACGGTTCGTGAATTGTCGAAGCTTCAATTACCTTATATTAAATAAAAGATGCCGAGACTAGCGAATACCCAGATTGCTCAACATCTTACGGAAGATATATTACACTGTACATACCACGGAAATCTAAATACAGTCAAAACTACAAGCGACATGTAAGCGATCACTCAATATTTAAAAAAAAAATTAAGAGCATCTCATTAGTGTTCGATTCACAAGCACGGAAAATATCTACCAAGAACGTAGATTTTAAGGCAATGTTTGTTAATATTATGGTATAAATAACTGAATTCCATTCTCCATACACTGGCGGATAGGCACACGAAAACAAAGGTATCAGCAACATTGTTTGGGAAATATTGATACGAAATATATACACATATAATTCAAGCTAATAATAGCATAAGCATTTCAAACAAAGCATACCGTTAAGTGCCCAATATATTGGAGTTGAAAATGCTGAAGTTCTTCACGTTTAGCAAATTACAACAATACCATTTAAAATCGTTTGTATCTTTCGCGACCTTGTTTATTTTCCAACTCAAGCTTCGAGTGGAAACGATGGTGGCTCCATGTCACGTTCTTTATGACAGGTGAGATGGAACTAATGGCAGGCGGAGATAATGAAACGGATCAAGAGTCGAAAGATACGGATCAGAGCAGATGAATCGTCT
This sequence comes from Pyrrhosoma nymphula, assembly GCA_963573305.1. Lineage (NCBI taxonomy): Eukaryota > Metazoa > Arthropoda > Insecta > Odonata > Coenagrionidae > Pyrrhosoma > Pyrrhosoma nymphula. Next base: position 98,945,391 of record OY754339.1, read on the forward strand.
AAAAGACCAGTACATGACCGGCAGTTCACCGATTGAGATCCGAAGATGGTCACGCCGCCTGGGTGAGGGAGTTGAACTACGAAAAAGTGAGATTTTATGACGTATTCTCACTAAAGTGAGATTACAAAATAACCCCCCAGGAAGTTCCTAATTTAATTAATATTCTCCCTCTGGAACGCACAGCCATAATCTATCCCATGTAAAACAACTTATATTTACAGGCAAACTGCCCTAAAAGTAGTTCGGCAAAGGGTTAGTATTTTGATATAATCGAAAAGATGAGAGTTTTCTTAAAAATGAGGTCAAATTCATCAAAGTGATTTTTCGCACAAAGTACCTTAAGGTACAACCTAATTACTAAAAGAGACTAAAGCCGACGGATACGTGTGTTACAGTGATTAAATGTATCAGTTTACCCTGAATCAATATTTCTAATGATCTCACGTTTTTTCCTGCAATTATGAATGTAAGAGTTACTTGAGGTGTCACTTTGCGAAGATTTTTAGCGGTCATGATGAACCATTATTAAGGAGGTTCCGCCGCGACTGTATGAGTCAAAACAAATAGGTACTAAATTCCACATTTTTGATATTTTGTCAAAAAATCCTGCTTCCACTGATGCAATGCGTTACCTATAGAAACCCAAAATTAAGGTACAAAATATGCAGATTATTCCACGAATGTATTTTAAAAAAGCTCATTTTTCCAGCCATAGGAGCCGACTGCAGCGCCATTTCCTACGAATTACCACATTTTGACTTCAATTACGGAATTAATTCTTCAATAACTAGAAAAAATAAGGTGGCAAGATGCCTGTATTATATTTTTATTCAATTTCTCTGGATTATTTCCTTCTTAGAGACATTTTCCCACGAAAATGGCCTTTGTATTTTATGGAAAAATACATTTTTTTCCCCGTGTTTCTCTCATTCTCCATGTAATTTCAAGTTCAATTATAGAATAAAATAGCGTGGAAAGGTATTACTTTGTCGTTCATATCAGATATAGGACAACATTTTCTACAAGTAGACAAAATATTAATAAAACGACATTTAAGTCATTTTACGGTGGAACCACCTTAACCAAAAGGATATATAATCTTGAGGTTAACCAGAAATTATAAAGCAGTGCCCTAGAGAGAAACAGGGAGTTAATGAGATAGTATGAAGTTATTAAGCTCCCTAACTACAACGATGTATTCGATCACCTAGGTAAACACGGAAGTTGTAAACTCTTACAAATAAGGTTTTATGCCAATGTATTCACCCCTCGGTCGTCCCCCACGGGACTTTCCCTTATAATACTCTCATAGCAAATTCATTATTTCTCGAAGTGTGGCCGACCCATCTGGACTTTGTCTTCCTAATATAGCGCTCCATATTGCCTTCTCCTCTTCCATCCTTCTGTAAAATTTTTCGCTTCAGATCATATCCGTCCTCTTGCTCTTCAGCATCCAATCCAGCAACAAGTTTTTTCTCTCTTCTGGTCCATGTTTCCAATCACCCATGTCTCTGGTCTCTTCACTTGTTCTGAGAATGTTTTCACTTACACTCACTCAAGTGTTTCAACCCAAAGGTTGGTTTTAACGTGTGAGAGTAGAGAACGTTGGTTTAAGGGTAGAGCTCACCCCATAGTCATGCCTGTTGCTCACGGTAAAAGTTTCTACAAAAGAGTTTTATAAAAGAGTTTTGTAAAATATAAATTTTTATTGAAAGTTTTATGAATCGTACGTAAAACGTACTTGCTTGCTCACGGTAAAACTATTCATAAAACCGCAATGTCCTGCCATCTATGAGACGCTTTGCGAACACGTGAAGTGATAAATGCACTCTCTTTTGGATGACTGTTAGGTTAAAAACTACATGTATTGTTTATTTACTTACTTTCTGATCACACTCAACGGTGCTATGGCTTTAACTCATTCTTCTAACATGAAGGATACTTCCTCAACGTTCCATGAACTTCTAGCCATGTTTGTTTACGTTTTTCTTGTTTGGCGTCCCATGGATACGAGATTATTATCAACGCGATGAGCGGAACGTCTCATTGGTTGTTGCATAAAACGGTTTTATGTTAATAGGACCTGTCCTATTCCGTAAAACGTTTTATAAAATCAGGTTTTATAAAACGGTTTTATCGTTAGCCAGCTCATTTTTATAAAACTAGTCGATTTTATTAAACGTTTTACCGAAACTTTTACCGTGAGCAACAGTAAAAAGCCATTGACATATGAAATTGACACATTCAGGGTAGGGGGGGCCAGTTTCTCTTCCAGGGGGGCAACCTGTGATTTTCCGCGATGTTCTGGCAATCAGATTCTCGCGCCGCGAGGATTTCACTTACTTCATCGCTAATCCCACTTTCGTTGAACACAAAAGTTGGTTATTCTCATCATGAATTATTTCATGGATCGAATCATTATGCGATACGAATTGACACCATTTTGTGTGAGGAAATTGTTGTTTCTACAAAAAACAAACTCCGTAAATAAACCAATTTAACTCCGCCACCACTCTCATTTCAAAGAGACTCGGCATTCTGGGCAGATGCGTGGTTTTGGGGTTCTCACGAAGAGCATCTTCGTTCGCCGCCACCGACCGTGGAGTTAACCGTGGAATTAGCCTCCTCCCACCACCTCAAAGTCTCCATAGCGGAGCGCTTCCCTTTGCGGTTTCCGGAGACTAAACCGACGACGTTGGGGAGGGATAGTTAATGTCCCCTTTGTCGAATCTCGACGTTTCGGGAATGAAGCGGTGAGGGAATGAAGCGAATCACTTTCATTTGCCGACGCCCAACCCAACAATCGGAACCACAACGGAGTCTCGCGGAACAATAAAAGGCGAGATCGCTGCATTGTTGCGCTACCGTTATTACGCGCTTTCTCGTCTTCCCCCCTCCCCATCTCCTTCCCCCTCCTTCCCCCCCCCCTCCGTTCCCCCCTCCCTCTCCTCCCCGCGCCCCGAGCAGGGTCGTAAAAAGAAGATATTCAATCGAGACGAATGGAAGTAATTGCTCTTTACCACCAATTCGACGGCCAGCGTGTAAGTGCCGGGTTTCAAACTCAATTCATCAACGCACGTGAAAGTACAAGGGAGATTGTCGACAGTTGCACACTTGCTCAAATGGCAGGGAGAAACAATGGAGTCATTCACTCTATGATGTTGCGTGAACCTTCAACAAACATTAAACCACAGTATACATAGAAATGGACATGAGTGTTTTAATTAGGTGACCATTCGTCCTCCTTTAGGGAAGACAGTCCTTCTTTTGTAAGTTCTGTCCTCCCTCGAAATGTGTCCTCCAACATGTCCTCCTTTTCGATATTTGAAGACTAATCTGTAAATCTCTGTATTTGATCGATGCCAAGCCGGTCCGTTACAAGTGATGTGACGTATACTATGTACTTTATATGACGATATTCGTCAAGGCTCGGTAGGTACAGTGCGGCGAGACGCAATCAACATGTTTAAATGAACAGGTTGGACGGGAAAATCAACATGTTGAAATTGATCAAAGATTGTTGGAAATATTCAGCGATTTCAATCATAATCATATTTCATGTGAAAATTTTGTTTGTTCTTGTTCAATTTACGTTGTGCTGCCCTGGAACTAATGCAAAGGTTGAAATAGTTTTTTTTCCAATTGCTGATAATTTTTGGGCAAGTGAAAAATAGAAATTGAATGTTGATACCCTAGCTGTAGCTCTTGCCGTAAAAGTCGATATGAAAGATAATTTTTGTTCAGATATTTCCAATGTATTGTTTCGAAGATAATACATTGATTAAAAATATTTATTCAATGGAAAAGTACTCATTGAAATAATAATTAATATGTATGTAAGCATAATCACAATATAAACGGTCACAAATGCTTTTATTATGCATTTATCATACTATATGTAGTGTATTATTGTTTCAATGAATGAAATGTTTCTTTTATTTACGAATTTTGTACTTTTTTATTTGCGTCCTTTACATTGTAAAAAAAAATAATTTCAGTCCTCTTTTTAACTATAAAAAAGTTGGTCACCTTAGTTATAAGGAAGTCTAACTATTAGATTATCCTGCGCATTCTTACCTAAGACCTGGACCCTCAATAAAATAAAACATATGAAGAAATACAATACCGATGCAGCATTCGAGACCTTGACCTTACAGGATGGGACGTTGAAATTCTAGTTGCACCTACTCTATATCATGCCTCCACACCTTTAAATCCAACCCGCTGTAGTTTTTGTACAATCTAATTTCCCTCGTCCTTTAAGGTGGCTGGAGCGGTAATCGTGAGTCGTTGAAGGCACATTCTAATAACTTTTCAAGCCAGTCGAAAAAAATATTCTTGGACCACATTGCACTTAAAGACACCAGTTTATACGTTGGAAATCGCCATCCATGCAGTAATGTATATGATGCAAGAGTTGTATTTCAAATTTTCGCCTTAATTAAAGCATTGTTTTGACTTGGATTTTCGGCGAGAAATTCGAAATTTACGAGAAAATCATATCTAAATACGCTTTTCTTACTCGGCATGATACCTTGATATTTGTTAGCAGCTATTATAATAATATGAAACGTATTATTTCGCATTTAGGAGAAAATCTGTACATAAGAAATCGAATTATTTCAAAATATATGCCGTGTACCATAAGAGTACTAGTTAAAATATCATTGAATTGCCAGGAAACCAAATCGGTGGCATGCAGTTTTTTTTCACTTTTATCGATAGATATTACTAATAAGGACACGTATGCAAAGTTTCACGCAAATCTGTACACATACAAAAATCGCTCCACCCACCTTAATCATTGGTCTTGACCCCGGTACCTAAACGCTATGCATCTGTTGTACCTAAAATTGGCTGCAGTTCATACTAATAAAAAAAGAAACGAATAACTCTCAACACAGAATGGAGGAGGATAATTACTGTGTAGAACAGAACCACGGCAACTTCCCACAACAATCGAACATTCAAGGCAACAATGCCATCAGTAATCCACGCCCACCCTTTGCGTAACAATCTGCTTCGATGACCCAATTATTTATCGCTTACACAAGGCCCGATAAATGTGAGGAGCGTCCTGGGAAAATAAACATGCTTACGTCCATGCAAGAAATAAGAAACAGTGGAAAAGTAGTTGGTGTTCACTACTCAGGACAGTCTCAAAGGTGGAGCAAGCAATTCTCCAAACGTAAGACCAACATTTCTGAGAGTATGAATATGCATCTTGTCCTGGTAAAAGGGACCAGTCTAATCAAATCTTGTTGTGGCCTATAGCCAGTATCCTAAGATCACACATTTTGGATAAATATTTGATCTTCATTCGCCTCTCCAGCATCTTTCATAACGCCGCCGTCTCTCTACTTGTTTCACCTGCAGTTAATTTGGATACAAAAATTATAATTTTTAATCCATATCTGTATTTAATTCATTAAATTTTCTTGAAAAAAAACTGATGTAATATTTTCCGAAGGAAGTTCGGCCATTACGTGATATACTTCATTCGAAAATTGAATTATATCAAATTCCTTTATTGCTGCCTTATTAAGGTTCTGCTTTAGTGCCGACACCCGTCTGGTTAGCTTCAACCTTTACATGTCGTAGACTGTGCCTTAATGTGATGTTAGCAGACAGTTCAATACTATGTGTAGAGAACATTGGAGCACAGATTTTATGATTCATTATCGACAAAACACGGCATTCGCATTTTATATTAAGCCGAGAAAATGTTAAACCAAACATAATTAAGTCGGCTAAATATGCTATGGTGAACAATCTGAATGGAGGCGCTTCTACATTTTGACCTATGAGCAAATCATAGTCCACCCTGTATCTCTGAATTAAAAAAAACACAGTTATTAGTAATCAGCGGTAATTTCTTGTTGACAAATAGTCTGGTCAGAGGTCATCAACAAAAATGATTGCTAGAGGTCGGATTGGATTCGAGATTTGACTGTAACGTTACACGAAAGCCCTTCAAGAACGTCAAGGTCATAGTCCTAAGAAGGGGCTTGGCTAGATATACTCAAGAAAAGAGCTAATACATTTTTACATTAGCCAGGAAAGCAGAAGAGTAGACTTATTCCTGGTCGTGGAAAACATCATCACCCGAAACTTTTCAAAGCTTAATCTGCGGAGGCGTTATTGACGACGAAGCGGCCACAGTGCGCAAGATAAAGTTCAAAACCTCGAAAAGTACAAGAAATATTTAAGTTCTGTGTGAGTAAGTATGGATGAGATGAATAAATAAACCATATATGATTGCTGACAGAAGAAATTGGCCTCCATTATCGGGAATTGGAAATGGATGCTGGTGTTAAGAGCAATATTGAATTAAGCCCCAACTGTCTGTCTGTAGTCGGAGGGGAATACATGGGGCCTTAATCAGTAATGACTCGACGCGGTCGAACCTCGGAAAATCCGTGGATGGGACGTCAAAGTCCCTTACAAATCACAACTTTTGAATGGTCCTATTTGAAATGTTTGTGACTGTGACGTCAAAATGTCGTCACTGTCGAGACACGGAAATTCCGAGGCCATACAGAATAGCCCCTCTGATATTCCTGAAGTTGCACGAGACCATTGGACGTGGCGGAACGGGGGTCACAAGACTACGGTGGTTCATGTTGGCTGCTAAGGAGTCGATATATCGTTACTTGTACCCTGGAGTGGTGAAGAGTGGTGTACCCATAACCTCGCCTCTGTTTTCTTGCTCCCTTGAATAAAACGGAGTCTGTTTGATTCCAAGTGATTATGATTTTCACCTCATCCCATGGTTAAGTCCTTTGTGTGTTCTAACTCATTTTAATTCATGCAACATTGGCATGTCAAGTGATTTTACGTAATCCAGCAGCCGCAATTCTTTTCCGAATTTCATACTAGTGATAAATTAAAGAGGTATTGAAGTAATAACAGAGGAAGTACACCAAAGATTGCAGTATCATGTGTAGCACCATTAGATGACTACTAGAACTCTACTCTAGAAGATATACTAGTAGAACTGGGTATTATGAGTAATACAGTTTATTTTTTAAAAATTGATATTTCGTGAATTCAGGGACAAAAAAAGGAGTAGTAGTCATTTCTAAAAGGAATACATTAGAGTTAGAGAAGATTAAACTACTGATAGTGGAAAATTGAGAATTTACATGAGAGAAACTAGGGAGATTATGGACATGATAAATTTAGCATTCGATAATGAAAAATAAAATGGACGAATAGCCCTGAAACCCAAGGAATAGAACAGTAAACCAACCAACGAAGAAAATACGCTAAAATATACTATCCGCATTTTTCCAATCATTTCGTTCGCACAAATGATGTGGTACGCAGTCACGAGCCCGGGTGCGAAGATATACTTACACCAAAAACAGTGAAATTTTCCATGAAAAAATAATTTGACTTGACCGGGATTCGAACCCAGATCTCCCAATTGTCGGTCAGGTGTGTTAGCCAGTTAAGATGGCATGGAGATGTAACCGCCAAGGTTAGGAGTTATCGGGGGTGTAGATTTAGGGCCGTATTTTTAAACCATACTCTTCCTCTTACTCTTCGCCGGAGGAGGAAGAGTGCGAGTTGTGACTCTACCCACTATTCGTATTCTAGAACGTTCCTACAGCGAAACCAAACTCTTCCTCTTCGATGGAGGGGCTTGGAGTGACTGTTGAGTAGATCGCTGAAATTCTCATAACTACGTAATGCTTCGATGACGTTTCGTGTGAAGTTTGCTGCCCGCAGTTCATTGCGGCTTTAACGAAACAGCAAGAAGAAGAAGAATAATTAAAGATGGAAAAAGATATTTTGATCGCTCGTCGGCCTCGGTGGCGGCGGGGTAACGTCCTCGCCTGCCAACCCAAAGGTCGCGGGTTCGAGTCCCGCCACTGGAGGATTTTTCTCCTCCCTGGACATGGTTGTGTGTGTTGTCCTTTGTTATTGTTACAACGCCTGATGTAAAATGGCCCTCAAGGCTGTATTCAGGTTGATGAAATAAATAAAATAAAATATTGCGTGATGTGTCTGGAAAAAAATGCCTAAATCCGGAGGTAATCGACGCATTCCGCCATATTAGGCCTGTTCTATTATTAGGAACTGTTCCTTCTATTTTGGAGGATGGTCTGAGCCATGCTACTAATAGGATCAAGAGATTCGTTTGTTTGTAGAGAGCGTTGAGCGTACAACCGAAGAGGTACGTTTAAAAAACGCTTGGAGGTTGAGTTGTCACCACAAACGCGTCATAGAGGAAGAGTCGTTCCTCTAGGAACGTCTTAGAATACGGCCCTTAAAGATGAAGAAGGATGATCAGAGGAGGGCAGTGAGGAATCGTTGATGAGAAACTCACTGAAGAAGACAAAACGCATGTTGCCACCGGTATTCTCAATAATGAAGGTTCAGAGGAGCCGCTGAAGAAGAGACAGGTGCAGTTGAGGGATGTTCCCCATATGACACTTGGTGACTTAGCCACAACAAGATCCGTCAGATTTTTCCAAATACTAGGAATTAGTCAAGAGTTTTTAGAGTACCCTGTGACTGAATGGGCTGAAAGAAAATAGGAAAGCAAATTGCTTCTTACCTTAGAGTGGTTAATGATCATGCGGAGCGAGGCGTAAAACTTATGTCCGATTTCAACAGAACAATAACACAAAAAGAGGACGCCTTTCAAGACTTGCTCATATCCGTAGATTCCTACCGGAAGTCCCTACCTGACATAATTCATAAGTATGTCACACCATATTTATCAAGAGACCGGAACTGAATTGTGTACTTACTTGTGGTATCTTCAAATATGTTAATTAAACACATCCAGGTAATCAGATAATCTTGACCATTTATTTACCCTCAGAAGTGCACGAGGAAGTACAAAGAGAAAGAGGGGTGGGGACAGAGGGGGGGAGCGCTCAGAGCTCGGCACGGATGCCAGCGTAGCGGCGACCGTCAGCCAAGCGCCCATACGGCGCGGCGGCTAGGCCGGTGCGGAGTAATATTACTCCATGATGGCTTCAAGATACGGAAATATGGTTGAAATTTTCACCCCTACGGAACTCTACAATCAGCGAATTACTATAATTACGTGTGTCTGGTATCGAAATCCGCTTATTCTAGTGCACCTGCACTTTGACCCCTTAGGCACGGCTATGGGTAGTCGCACATCAACCAGCCTGAAATGTATTTGTTTTCTCACCAAAACAACTATTTTGAAGGGACGAATTCAAAAGAAAAACCAATTTACAAAAATAAGCGTAGGCCTAATGTAACAGGCTAACACACCTGACCGACAATTGGGAGATCTGGGTTCGAATCCCGGTCAAGTCCAATTATTTTCTCATGGCGAATTCCACCGTCTTTGGCGTGTACTATCCGCATTGTAAATAAGTAGACTTGGTATCTTTTCAGCTGGTTATGAGGATTTTCCTGGATTTTATTTTTTAGCAAACATTAACAATAATTACTTGAGACTGCTAGTTAAATGAAATATTTTTCTAGGTTATTTGCACAGAAATATGAAAATTTCAAGGTAGCCTAATTCTAAAGTAGTATTCTACCCACGGAAATGGAAGATGTATACTTCTTAAGTTAACGAAACTATACAACAACCTTTTTATTTCAGTAATTGACCCCGTTTGCCACTAAATACAGAAATAAAATCTTCAGAATAGTTGGATATTCACACTGTGCCGACGAATTATGCAACTTGGCAACACCAGATATCCTGTTCAGAATCTTCAACATGGGAACAGGTATATATTACTTATCGTAAGAAAAGTGGAAAAATAGAATATATAAAAACTCGCCAAAAAAAGCCTTCTATTTCTGACAAAAATGACAAGAACATTTTTAAATTTAACGAAAAAATCGCAAAAGCATCTCTAATTGGCATTTTTTAAATTACTAAAGCAAAAAAAAACACGCAAAACAAGTATCCTGATTCGTCCGCGGTAAAAATTTTACCAAAAACGCCTTAATTTTTATTTGTCTTTCAGAGGAAAACGAAATAGCTTTCTCAATCGAAGTAGAGCATATTTGTTGTGCCTGAATTTCTCTCTTTCTGATTTTACCCACGCATATAAAACGCGAAGGGCTCTCCTGTAATTATATATAAGCCTGTTGGCAAAAGGAATTACAAAAAAATAAAAGAAACGCCGACAGCAGCGAGAACGTCCGTCTGCGACGCCCTGTGTGCTGCTTCTCCTTTTGCTTTCGAATGTCTGTCGCTCGGAGGGAAACAAATGAAGGACGGCGCGCGCAATTTGCGGCACGATACTTACAACTACTCGATCGGAACATTCGTCGCGTTTTAATGCGTGCGAATGGAGAAAAATGCGAAAATTTCCCTCCAGGGGGGGCGCTGATCTCCGATCTTTTCCTCTCTCTCTCTCCTGAAGATACTTCTCACTAAAAAAAACCCTGAGGCTCAAAGGAGAATTCCCCGCCAATTACCGTTTCGTAAAATTTATACCACCCCTCCCCCTGCGTGTTTAATTTTAGAATCCATGGAAACGGTCGTCTCTTCTCGAGAACAGAGGAGTGAGTTGGAGTGAGCTGATGGTGGACGCAATAATGATGCCCTGCTTCTCATTAACCTGGATACTGTGCCGAAGGCATTGTTCGCGTGTCCAAAGATAGCGTGTAGACATTCGATATGCATTTTTTTTACAAACTCCATAAGAAAAACTTCTTCTGGACCAGGAACAGTACAATGGACAATGCACAGCGTGCAACAGTATAAGGATTTAGGGTAAAGCTATGAAAAGTAACAGGAGTAATTCATTTGGTGTTCTATCAACTTATTAGTAGGTTTAGAGCTGAGCTCATCCTAATTCCCTTTACCAGTCATCTATTGACTTTCCTGGCAGAATAATTGGGTTCTCCTTGCGCTAAGCCTCTCTTATACTTGCTATATATATAGTTTCTATATCTATATAGATATATTTTTTGGAGCCTTTTATGCAGTGATAATAATTTGTAGCTACAGTTGTATCATGTGCAACTATATATTGCCAAAGTAATTATTGTATAAGTATTGTAATATATTATAGTGGGTTACTGAAAGTGTTCAGAAAGAGGCTTTGGAGCCTTTTAGGCAGTGAAAATAATTTGTAGCTACAGTTGTATATATTGTGTAACTATATATTGCTTATGTAATCATTGTGTAAGTATTTAATATATAGTAACCATTGCATAAGTATATTATAAGTAACTGTTGTATTCTATACATTGCAAATTGCATAGTTGTATAGTGTATATTGCAAAATTGTTATATTTGTCAATTCCACCCTGAACTCATATGCTTGCTTACAATCCATTTTAAGTAATATTGTCATGTAATCTATATTGTATTGTATAAATGTTTTCTGCTCAAAAGGATAACTACTCCTAGAGTAATAAAGATTATTAATATTATATCTTTCTGCGTACCCTAGTTCCTTCAAATGCGTATATTCTTTGCCTTAATTTCAATGTTAACTCAACTGTACTAATTTGAATTATCTCGGGCGTAAAAGTAAAAAATAAAATAATCAGTGTCTCACTATTTTTTTCGTCACATCTTGAGTAGGTACTTCGGGAGCATCTGGTACCCAGGATAGAATAGAATTATTGAACGTGCTCTATATAATGTGAAAAGATTAGCCAAGCGTTCGGTCAAAAGTGCCAGGAGTGAACAGAAAGTGCAAGGAGAGTAGTAAGAGAACTTAATTTTGAGAGGTAAGAGACTCGTAGTTAGCTTGAAAAATATCCCCTGAAAGTGCAATGGTTGACGATTTATTTAATTGATAAGTGTCGCATCTTACAGCCTCCACCCACGAATATTTCAGCAGTTTCGTCTCTGAATACTGAGTTCCTGCTCTGTTCAAAAGTGTTGTATTCATTTTTCCTGAGATATTTTGCATATTGTAAAAAGATAATAAATAATACCAATTTTTTCGTGTGAATAAAACATCACACAAAAATTTAGGAGTGCTGGAAATCGAATATTTGTGTTTAATTATAGATGTATATTCTATTTTTGAGTCTTAACATAGATCTAGCAGAAACATAGAACTTTACATAGAACTAGTAAACTGTGACTATATTTTGTCTTGCTGGTAAACTGGTCGCTAGAAAAATTTGCACCTCGCTTCAGTATTAGCGTGACACGGCGTTTTTTATTATTATTTTACCCCAAAATAAGGAATTCATGAATGGCAGTTGGGAACGGATCTCAGGACCGACGAAAAGAGATGACTTACACCTAGAATCAGATGCTATATATATGTAGGCAGAGCGTTAAATAAGTCCTTCATTTCTTGTGGATGGTCTTTTCCCACTGAAGACAGAAGAATGGCATAATTATAGACTACTTTACTTGAGAGAAATTGAACTTATTGCACTTTTGGACGTGAGGTAAGTCTTGGGAATAGAAAAAGATGGATAACAAACTGATAAATTCGACAGCGAGGTTGATAGCGCCGGGCAGCCAACAAAGAGCACAATCTGCCATAATGAGTGTGCCGAGTATAAATTAACTGGAACGCTAAAAGTTTGTTTTTAGAATTTATAAATTTAATTTATTTTAATATGAACTTTCAATTATGGGAAAAGCGAAGAATCAGAAAGTTGAGAAGTGAACAGAAAGTCATTAACTAAAACACCTGGATTTTACGGACAAAATGCTCTCACCTTTATACCACCCAAATGACATAAGTACTTGTGGTATTGACGGAGAAAATGAAAGTATTTCCTTGACAAATCAATTCCCGGTTCCAAAGAACTTTTTTGAAATCCAACATTCTTTTTCTCTACTGACTAATATTTTGTCCTCAAGGTGTTCCGTATTATTCTCCAAGATTTCTACCACATTTTGTGATACAATTGATTCCCCAATGATTATTAAAACCATGCAATAGTAATTAAACACTGAACATGAAAATTATGTGGCTTGGAAAGAACTTTTGAGTGATTAAGTCATCATCGGTTGTGTTCAGCGGCAAATATCATTTCTTTAAAAACTGCGAATTGTATCATAATATTCAGCTTTCTCATAAAAATTATAATACCTTTTTAGGACAAGGAATAGAAATAAAAAACGAACAAAAATATGCGGTGGACAACCTCGTGCCATTAATGAATTCCCTTTTCCATTGAAATACTCATAAGAGTCGCAGTGCGATGTCATTGATGATATCCAACTCTTGCATAAGTTTCTCATCCCACTTTCAAAATTCTTCTCAATTTCCTCCATTTTCGCTGTGCGCCGGTAATTGATGCTTCCCGGCGGGCAGCGCGGCGGCTGGCGAGGCGGAAAAACGCTGCGCTTGCAGACCGTGACTTCTTCTCGTCGCTCGCTTGGTTTCAATTACGATAATAGTGAAAAAGGAAATTATTTTTCACTCAGAAAAAACCTTGCAGCAGATGCACGACAAACGTATCTACGTCCTTGGAAAATGCGATGAAATACATATAACAAAGGGCTACACAGGAAAGCATGCAAAAAAAATCGTTAAAAAGGAGAAATGAAATTTTCAAATTTCAGCTAAGACGTTCATTAAAAATGTTCGACAAAAAAGCAGCTTCGGAAACTATAACCATATGCATGGTTCACATTACGAATATTCAGCGCATAACAATGGGCTTGACAGGAATAAAGCATAAACAACCTAAAAAAATGCAAGTGCACATGCTACGACGTAGCATAGTCATAAAATCACACTAGGGAGAAGAATGTTTAACGATTTGTAGCGGCATTAGAAAGACTGAAAAACAGGGCACACCGCTCAGTCTATAATTATGGAACTGACACCAATTTCTACGGAAAACATCAACACTTATTTACACCCGGTTCCATCAAAATTTGCAGAAGTTTTTCAGCAAATAATTTGTAAAATATGATTAAATATGATTACATAATAATATAGTATACAATTTATGCTTCGTGGATTACCGTAACATCTCCGCTAAAAATTAATACATTCAATGCGGATCGCGAATTTAAGGGAGACCCTAGAAACGGAACCGATTTTTTAAAGGGGCTGAAGTTAAAGGACCACGTCGATTGACGTGTTCCCGTAGATCGGCATAGACGGGATCACGTCAATAGACGTGCTCCGCTCTGAATGTGACGGTTTCCAGCAAAGACAAAATTATAACAGCTAGTATTCCTTCACGTAAAATTATGAAAAATGAGGTGAAACAGGATCATAAGGCCCTTGAACGAAAAAGAAAACCCTAAATCGTAATATTCAATTCCCGAAAAAACAAGATTACAAAGGAAAGCTGCCCGCGTTGTTAAAACTGCAACGAGAGAACAGCAAGGGTGACAGAGCTGGGTACTTAAGAACTTGATTGGGACCTACGAGAGACTCAAGAAGTTACGCAATTGCCTTAGCTTACTAGAAAATATTACATCGTTAGGACTCAAAAGGACATGGTTGCAACCCCACTAAATATGATAGAAAAGACAAAGGCGACAATGTATGAGATGCAACATGTCGAACAGACCGTATTCAGACATATACACAACCAATGAGCCATCCACAACTCAAGCAACGCAGAGCAGTCCAATGAAACAAAACTTACTCTAAATCCCTACTCTTTACCAGTACCTCTATTTTATAACCTACCTTTTTTCATGGCAAGTGATCCAGAATGTCTATTGTATACACCTAAGATGGCCCACGGCGTAATACATATACGAAGTTAAGAGGTTTCACTTTCTCTGGCACAGATCAACTAGATTTTACGCAAGCGCCTACTTGAACGACGCTATTAATTCTAGGCTAACAGAATCTCCCGTAAACTTTCCCCAGACCTGAATTAGGCCTTATCCATAAAAGCAATAAACGAACCGCGAACTCAGCTTACTTGAATCTAAACGTTTCTTGTATGAGTCCAGGCTTTCCCTATGGTTATCCAGAGCCTTGATAAAGGCAGGAAAGTCTGGTGCCGAAACGTCAGCAATCATGGAAAGCCTAACCCAGAGGGAAACCCGAGAAAAACTCGTCAATAAACGTTTCTTCTATTAGCTCAGTGGTTTCATCTTCATCGAAAACACTGACCACTTAAAGATCTTAACACTGACCAGTATCATGCTAAGATAAGATTTATTTTAAGCACTCTGGGCGTTTAATGAGTATTGCTCTAGGGCCTGATTCTGATGCTTTCCCGATGTTCAACTTTTCCACCAAAACGTCATTAGTTTCCACCAAAACGTCATGACTTTCCGACACTACGTCATCATGTTCCACCTTCCACGAAAGAATCGTTCACTACATCGTTCAATGACTGGTGGAAAGTCAAGCTTCCCTTCCACCCGTCATCCACTTGGTGGAACAGCGCTAGTGTCGTGGTGGAAACTTTCCGACGGAAGTAAGCGTGCGGAAGGTAGACATTGTTTTGTTCGCGTTTTCGAGGTAAGTTGGACATCGGCATAAGTTTGTGACGTTCGGCTCTCCAGAGGGGGTCATTGAGCCGTTTATTGAACGGATCATGATTCGTTCAATGAACGAATGGTGGAACTTTCCACCAGTCATTGACTGGTGGAAGATCAGAATCGGGCCCCTAGTTAAACATAAATAAAAAGCCAGACACCGCAAAAATAGAATGCCGCAGTAAGGAATGAACCAAAAAACACTGAACTCATTGCGCGATGAATCATCGGAAACAGCAGTTCTGGAACGTTTCAGGTGATTCTCGATAGAAAACTGCCCTGCCTCTTGTTATCTTTCTCCGTGTTCACAAAATAATTTAGAGTTTGTCCTTGCCATAGTGGAACAAACACGAGTTTACGTGTTTCAAATAATACAACTCAGTACATTAAAACAAAACATTTGTTGGATAAGAGTTAAAATATTCCCCACACTTAAGTAACTCAAATTCTCAGTCATTAGTTTTCCTATTGAATTGAGCTAAATCAATATATTCCGCTAAGTTACTACATTCCAGCAATACGTTTCTCTGCGCTGCCCGCTGGAAAAAGTGGCAACGCTACAAACAATTGCTGGATTGAACAATAAAAAAAAGTTACAACATATGGTCTCAGTCAAATTCCAGAACATGATTAATTTATTTAGAATATTAATGCGCTGAAATTGTAAAAAAAATATTAATCATCCATTTTGGATATAATAGAAAATAATGTATTCGCAATTGATGGTTATCTCAAAAGAGGTTTTTTTCTCTGGGGAACCCATATTTCCAATGTATTTATATTGTTATCTATAATACTGTACAATTTATGAGTGGAATAATTACTTTTAAAGAATACTATTCGATGGAAATAAGGTCGGAGCTGAATATAAATGATTAAATCGATTTTAATTAAGAAGTAATTAGCGGACTTAACTAATGATTTTTACTTTTACTTAAATGAAAGTAATGTAATGAATGCATTACTCACGTGGATGGACTAGCTAATAAGTTCATTATCATCTGAGCCTTAATGGAATGCGGAGTCGTTGACGTGTAGAGTAATTTTAAGGAAAACGGAGATTAAATTACATACAACCTCATAAAACACGTATTTCTTGATTCACTCTAAGGCATTGCCATTTCGTTCTCCTACTCTCCAGCATTATGCAGTGCTGTAGTTGTAACAATAGGAGTGAGGTGATACGAAAAATAAAATAAATTTTAAAAACGAAACTTTTTTAAACAAACAACTATTCTATCAAATACTAATTTGAATGTAATTATTTATCCGAATTCTTAAAAAAACTAAGGATATGAAAAACATGTTTATGCATTTTGCGCATTATCTTAAGAGTGATTAATGTTTTATTTCGTAAAGAGTAGAAGTAATGCTCAATGAACCAAAAACCTCCACGATTTTTGGGCAGAGAAAATCATATATCATTATCAAAATATCATCAAATTTAATTTTTGGTTTCAGTTTTATTAAAATTTAACTAATCGGTTTGATTCATTTAATTATATTGCTTTTAGCGTGTCTTAATTCACATTTCTTGATACAGCGAGACCCCCAGTAGAATTCCTAGAAACAACCGACTCCATAACTTCATGGTGTACGCACGAATGAGACAAGAGCACTTAGTTACAATTCTTTCTGTCTGTCTGCTGTACAAACAGGAATGTGGTTTTTCTCCATTCCAATTCCCAGGATGGAAGGGGGAAGAGATATAAACAAGCTGAAAGATGTAAAACAAGATAAAGAAGGAGAGAGAGAGAGAATGAGAGTTATAAGGAACGAAGGGTTACTTACACGTGCTCAGAAAAGGATGGCCCGCGATGGTGGGAGTCGATAAGCACGTGGTGAGATACCGCGATTGAATTCTTTTATTTTCCTCAATTTTATTCAGACCGCAGTTCCTCTAATGACTCCGTGAAGAGCTGGAAGTTAAAGAGTAGCAAAGAACGGAGCACTGAGTTCGTTGGTATTGGTCGAGACAAACGCGAGGCAAGCGAGACGTTCATGTGTGGAGCCAAGAGTGGGGACTCGAACTTAATCTGAGCAAATGCACGGCGGTACATTTCTTGCGAAGGTCGTCCAACTATCCCAATGTATATGCTGTGGATGGTGTTAACATAAAGGCGACAGATGAAGTGAAGTATCTAGGAGTTACGATAACTTCGAACCTATCGTGGGGAACACATGTAACAAATATTTGTGGCAGAGCTCTGAAGAAGCTAGGATTCGTCAAGCGTATTGTGGGAAGATTTTCGGATGAAAAAGTAAAAGAGAGGTGCTATTTCGCACTCGTCCGGCCACACCTTGAATATGCAGCGAGCATATGGGATCCGGTACAGAAAGCTTAATCTGGGAATTTAATAAAATACAAAGGAAAGCTGCGCGATTCGTCAAAAACTGCTACGGGCGTACAGACAGCGTTACACATATGTTAAACGAATTAGGCTGGGAGCCGCTAGAGACTCGGAGGCTGCGCGCTAGGCTTAGATTGCTTGAACAATTGAGAAAAGGTATCTTTAAGAGCGACACGGAGAACATCATATTAGAACCCCACTATATTTCCAGGTCAGACAGAAACGATAAATTAAGAGAGATATTTTGCCGAACGGATAGGTATGGGAATTCGTTTTTCCCCCGAACAATAAGGGACTTTAATAAATGCTAGGCGCAATTTCATTAGGGCATTTCCTTTTTATATGTAAACGGCTGGTGCCCTAACACCCCCCGCCACACGCCTATTGAGGCGGCTTGCGGGGTAGTATGTGGATGTAGATGAAGTCTACTTCTCGGAATAGTCTTATCCAGTCTTATCTTATAAAGAATAGGGATTGTTGGTTAGAGGGAAGAGAGAGATTTAAACAATGCTGTGGATTGGGATTGCATAAATCAGGTTTGAAGATGGCAGAACCTTTCGGAACCAACAGAGGCATTTCAATATACTTAAAGGAATTAATTGGTGAAAGGAAACATAACACTCGTAAGTGCTTAAGCCAGGAAAACAAAAAATCTTGGTAAAAGAAAAGAAAATCGATGACTCCCTTAAAGTAGATGGAATTTATGTTTCCCGAGCCGTTGGTACCATGAAAGAATAGAGATTGATGTCAAAGGCACCTTTGAAAAGCAGGAATATTAAAACAAATCAAATGAACAAAGGAATTGTTTGGGTAATATTATGAGGGTTAATCTTTCTGAAGGTACGTAATGCCGATATCTCAAAAGAGAAAACACCCTCATTTAACCTATATTATTTATTTGAAAACCAACATACATTACGTTACATACCGTCGTAAAAAATGGCATGAGCACAAAATTTCATGAAAACTATAATGAAATTATTATTATTATGCTTCCATTACGGTCAGGTAAATTCACAAAGATGAATGTGCTACTTTTAGTGCATGCTCTATCCTGAATGATACTACTATCTTTTCCACCACAATTATTAAAATTGTCTCTAAAAATATGCTGGTTAATATTTTAAAAATAAATGGCATGAACTATTTCAATATTTTACCAATTAAAGATTGGAAGAGAGGTTGTTATATTAAAAAAATATTTTTAATGAGAATATCCGGCATCGTTTTTTTAATAAAAAATAGCTGAAATTCACGTTAATTAATCTCAATTGTGATTTTATTTCACAAAATGTACACATTTCCTATTGGATCCGACCACTGTTTTGACACGTGGTGGCGTCATTGATGTCTTTAATCGCCCTAGATTATGACACAGTGAGTGAAAACCATTGCCAGATTTAATTTTCAATTTTTTAATTATTTTATTTCATCACTAAGGGCCCTATTTATAGTCGTTACCTATCAGTCCCCGTATCCATCCCCTACCCAGCAGGCCCCTTCAATTGTGCGTCCTATAGTCAAAATTAAGGGAGCTGCTAGGTAGGGGATGGTTGGGGGGTAGATCTGGTAACTAAGGACTACAAACGGTGGGAAATGGAATTCGCAGCTCAAATGTTTCAGTGGTGACGCTCGTGATCAACATGGGTACGGATAAATAAAGAGACAGACGCAGCATGAAAACAGGTAAGATGGCCGCTCGACGTGCAAATAGCTTCAACGGTGTGGAGAAGAAGATTTTGTGTGACCTGGTGTAGAAGCATAAAAATAAAGTGGAAAGTAAGAAAACGGACGCAGTTTCCTGCCAAAGAAGAAGAAATAGTGGGAAAAAACATGCTGAGAGTGTATATGAACATCCTTGGAATGCGTCTGGCGTCAAATCAGATATTTATCAATAAAGTCAAATCATACCGTTGTTTTATTAACACTAAATCTTCGAAATTATTAATTTAAGGCTATGCACGTTCAATAGAGTAAGTTTAGTTATATCTGTTGTGTTATTTTTTCGATAAGGGGGCCCCTTGAGGAGCATGCATCTGCTGCCAGAATCAGGAGAGGCTAAGGGGGCTGCTGGTGGAGGAAATCAGAATATAAATACAGTTTTTGACTAAGGGGCCTGCTAGGGGCTGTTGGACTGCTGGGTAAAGACTATAAATTCGGCCCTAAATCAGAAAGTAAGAGCTTTAAAATTGGGCTCTATAAACACAGAAAATAATTAAAAATTTAGACGTAAATTTCAAATTCCCAAAAAAACGCGAATTTTCATTTTAGGAGAATATTTTTAGCGAAAGAATGAAGAGCTATTCCAGAAAAGAAGGGCTAGTAAGTTAAAATTAGCGTTAGACTGAGTCATGACTTCGTACTTTACTAAGTTGACTAAAATACGAAATGGAGAGGAAAGTGGAGAAAACTTTTCGCAAAAATGTTGTCTTAATTAAATTGTGCCCTCTTCACTTTATTGCGCGAGTCTGCGTCAGGGTGATATGAATTGCAAACCTCCCTCCTCCAATGGTCTCCTCCTTACATGTTCCCGGAGTCTCTTTTTAAGTTAATTAGCCGCCGAAAAGCGGGGAGGAAAGGGTGTGGCAATTCTTTTAATGTGAGGTCGACGGGAGGAAGGCAAAATAAAGATATTAATTCCGTTTTATTGCATCCCATCCCAGAAATTAGCTTGGCAGACGAAAACCAACGGAGGACGGAACCATCTCACTTTTCTCAGCGTGTATTCGTATGTACATTCATACAAAACATAGCGCGTATATCCTGCGAACTCACTCCCTCCCTGCTCCTTGTGATCTCTTTAAGCCCTCCTCCCTCTCTCTTGTGCACAAATTGCGTCAGAGGGATCTAGAGAGAGGGAATGCGAGACTCGCATAAATCCTAGCGGGTGGGACGGAGGGATAAAAGGGGGGCCATCTCGTCGTTCCCCAAGAGATAGAACGAACGTTGAGAGAAGTATCCGGACCGAAAAGGCCGGGGCGGAATTTGCATGCTGATTCGATGCGAAATTAGCGCACGCATTAATGAGGCGAGGCGAAAGCTAAATGCGGAGAGGATTCCATGAGGATGGAGTGCCACAAGGGTGCTATCTGTCACCGGTGTTGTAGTTGAACGTGCTCGGGTGAGTGAACATGTAGGACGAAAGGAAACGCTACACATCGTCTATTTGCACTTCACTTGGAGACTGAACGAAGATCTAGCTTTAGTAAAACAGCCATATTTGTATGTACATTACCACCTACCTACTTCAGGCCAATTAAGACCTAAGCAGTTCCCACATGGTAGCTCATTCAAGTGATGTTTCCCTCATAAATGAGAAATTAAAGCGAATACATGATTTATATTTTATGACATGATCATGATACTTGATTTTATCTTATAACAGTAACTTTCAGAGGGGGGCTACTATGTATGTGTATGAATGTGAGAAAACTCGCTTCACCAAATATATGCGATCAGCCACGAGAGGTAGCACTATTATTGCTTCAAAAGTCCCGTAAGTATTCCAAATATTCCTTAAGTGAAGCTCACATTAGAAGCCCTTTCTTCATTAAATCCCTTCTATGGAACGTTAGGAATATGATGTACGCAAGGTATATTAAAATCACACTACTTATTTGAACTTTGTCTAATTAGTTCTTTATTCGAGAAGATGATAATGTTTTGATCCTTTAATTATTTTTTATTTCCATTTTGGTATGGGAGTACTTCTATTCTTCTTTGCCATTGGATTGTTTTTCCTTCAATGTCTTTACCGTAGAGCCCTACAATCCCCTCAATGGTGCACGAGGGCATCTCATGTATAGTGGGTTAGCTCCAAGGGCTACGAAATTTTATTGCATGGGACGTATTACATGCACTGTTTTCGGTTGGTTTGTTAGTTGTTTAGGGAGGGAATCGACACCTCCTGTCATCTGCACCAATAAGCACATGTGAGTAGCTCGCAAAGTGAAGAAACAATTGGGGAGGGTAGGTTACAGTTTGGAGGGAAACCCGGTGTCGGTATTAGCCGACTCTTAACAAAAGCCGCCTATGAGTAAACAATCAAACGTCCAAACCGGCAGATGGAGTTAAGCATTTAAGTGTATTCCAAATTTCACAGAAGTAAGCATTGGGATGTATCTAAAACATCACTTCGTTAAGGCTGGGTTTAGACCCTGGGTATTCAGGATGGAAAGCTAATAATTAACACCAAACAAAACTCAATTCTCCGTGTTTTTTGTCCATTACATTGCGAGATATAATTACTATTCTTGTCTGTAAGTATTTACCTACCATTACCATGTTCAAACACATATATCAACAACAAAGAGGCAAAATATAACATAATACTTATGTTTTAGCCCGGAGAAAAATGTTATTGTACGTAAACAAGAAGAAGCATTAACACTAAGCTTACAAAGAATTAGAAAGAAGGCATTTCGACCTAGGAACCAAGCTGAGCTTACCCGGATGTCAAATCTCAATAGTAAACAGTATATTAGGTTCGAAATTCTTGAGTTTATCTACCACGCCTATTTTCAATGAGTCTAAATCACTATCAGTGAGGCTGAAATCGATTGAGTCCGCTCCTTACCTGATTTATTTTTCTTCATGGATCGAGCATTTTTTGCCAGTTGCAACACGTCACTCCCTGTATTTTCTCATTTAACACAGTATACACCCTCATTCTTTGATTCAAATTTAATCCATAACAGTTTGGTTAAGTTTTAACCGTCTGTATTACTAGCCAGCTAATATGGAGGTGCAATGTAATTTTCTCTGAATGTGAAGCAATGCCGAAAGATTACAGTGATTGACTCATAAAAGCTCAACTAATTACGCGTCCAAAATTCCGACATATTACATTACAATGAGGTGCGACGAATTCGAAATGAGTAATTAAAGCAGGGGTTAAAATTATCCATTGACGAAGAGGAAGTCGTATCGGATGAGATCGACTATTGTATCGCTCGGGAAATGCCTTCCGACCTGTGGCGGCCACGTGGAGACGCTCATAAAACAGCTCCAATTTCATCGTCACATAAAATGAATCTCATCCCAAGCAGTGGGGAGTTTTAAAAGACGTAATCCGTCAGCGTCGCCCGTTAAAGCAATCCACTGCGAGTATCTCGTATAAGCCTTGAAGAGGTCTTAGCGTGCTTCCGCATCCAATGAAGGGGAAAAAAATATCACGTTATATATCTTGCCGTTACAAATTCGCAGTTTCCTTATTTCCCTTGCCTGAGACGAGGATTGGATTTATATGGTTTTTTTAGCCCTTGATCCGTGGAAGTGTAGCTTTGTTTTTTGAAAAAAAAAAATAAAAATAAAAAACAAAGGCCTCGTTATAATGCGAAGAACTGGTAGGGGTTTTTCTTGCGTCTTAAATTTTCAAAGTATGTTGAAACTGTTTTTGGCTTTAGAGTGACGTGCACATTTTCTTTTATTTCCTTGAGGGTTCACGCGATATATTTCTAACAAATGCTTTCACATATTACGCTTTCGCTTGTTACGTTATCTTCTTCAAGCGTATTCGTTGTATTTGTAGTTTATATAAACACCCAACCAGGATGTAACCACGGCAGGAGATGTCTGTTACACCACCATGTAACAGATATAACACAGAAATGTCGTCGTGATAGCAAGGGACAAATAGTTTCCCCTTTTTCACAGAGATAAGAAATACACTGTATGGTTTCAGGCTTTACATTGTAGAAATATTTAGTATTCATATTAAATTATATACTTTGTATTTTTGCCACATTATTTACTATTAAAAACTGTGGAAAGAAATAAAAAGTATGCAATTTAGTATGGATAGATGAGAAATAATTTACTTTTAGGATGTGTACTTTGGTCAACCCCATATAGAGCTTAAAAAACGCTTCGAATACTCAAACATTAATTAGCATATTTTTCCTCCAAAAAGAGAAGGGAGTTACAAAATATGGAGCTAATAAAAACGATACGTTTAGCGATATGTGAAACGGACTTCCAAGGTTCGAAGATAGTTGCATCCCTTTAAGAAGGTTCCGCCGCAACTGTGTGAGTCAAAACAAATACTTATTCCACATTTTTTATATTTTGTCAAAAAAATCCTGCTTTCAGTGATGAAATGCGTAACCTATAGAAACCCAAAAGTATAAAGGTACAAAATATAAACAGATTATTCCACGAATTTATTTTAAATGAGCACTTTTTCCAGCCCTAGGAGCCCACTGCAGCGCCATTTCCTACGAATTACCGCATTTTGACTTCAATTACGGCATTATTTCTTCAATAACTAGAAAAAATAGGGTGGTAAGGTGCCTGTATTTTATTTTTATTCAATTTCTCTGGATTATTTCCTTCTTAGAGACAGTTTTCCACGGAAATGGCATTTGTATTTTATAGAAAAATACTATTTTACCCCGTGTTTCTCTCATTCCCCCATTGAACACCATGTAATTTCAAGTTCAATTATAGAATAAAATAGCGTGGAAAGGTGTTATTTTGTTGCTCATATTAGGTAGAGGACAATGTTTTCCACAAGTAGACAGAATATGAATAAAATGACATTTAAGTCATTTTACGTAGGAACCACCTTAACTCCTATACAAACACTTACTTTTCTTGCTTTTAAATTTTGGGAAACCAAACGAGGTGAAGGCAAAGATTGCTATCAATGCCCTCTTTTGTGTGGGAGTATAAAGCCCGTTTCTCACGATACTTGATCCAGCACAAGACCTAGTATGCTAACTGGTACTTGATACTTGGGGACGGAACCCAGTATGATAGAAACCGTGATAGAGGGTTTCACTCGATCATTGAACTTGTGCTTGCGATGAAGCGGTACTGTCGTTCACTGTTAAAAGAAAGTGGAAATTTTACATGAAAGAAGGCGACTTTCGGCTGCTGCAGTAATATCAGGGATTGACGAGACATTTTCACCGCCAAAGAGTGCGTAACACCCGCGATAAAGTGAGGCGCTGATTTAAAAAAAAAGTGAAGATCGCACTGCGACTGTAAAATCTAACGTGATTGGTCGACGGCTCATAGGTCCTACTGGGATCTAGTAGAAAACTAGCACCGCATCAATTACGAATCAAGTAGCCCAGTGAGTATAGTAGCTATCATGCTTGATAGCCAGCATGCTGGTTCTATATCACACGGTACTGGGAAGCTATCATTCTAGCGAGTATCCTCGACCTTGTGCTGCATCAAATATCGTGTGAAACTGGCTAAAGACGCCATTGATACGTTCCTTCAAATCAAAGTTTAAGGCTGGGCCCTTAACAACAACTTCATACCTGGGTCCACGTCCAGGAAAGATTTTTTTCTCGTGGCTACTTATTCGTATATTATCGCTGTTATTTGCGGAAGAGTAACAAGTTCAAACACGAAGCCTATCTATGGATTAGAGATGGTAGAGAATAGAGCCCCATAAGGCAGTGACTTATTGGAATTCCATTTTTTCCTTACCCTGCCATCCTAGATGAGCCGTTAAGGACAGAACATCGGGTCCCTTTAAATCCTGCTGAAATTGCCGAGAGAATTAAGAAGCTTCGGTATCTTGGTGCTCTTTCTATTTCCTCGGAAAGCCTAAGGTTCATGGTTCGATTCTTGGTCCGGGCGGAATTTTTCTCGTGGCAATCAATTCATAGTTCTTCGATGTTTCATTGTATTTGCTGTCGCAGTGTCGGTTTAATTGACCTTGATTCAATGCCACGAGAAAAATATCAAGTAGAACAATTAATACCGAAGACGATGAAATTCGCCATGGAAAAACCATTTGACTTGACCAAATGATTTTTTCAAGGCGAATTTCACCCCCTCTGGTGTACAACTTCGCACCCGTGCGCGTGACTGCGTACCACATCATTTGCTTAATGCAATGATTGGAAATTAGAACAATTAAGATGGCCAACGAAATATAAAAAACTAATCTCTGCCGCCTCATAGACGAACGAAGTACCAACTCTTCTCAATGTCCCAAAAACAAATATATATCCACTCTGCAGTAGCTGTCCTTGCCATTTATCCACCATTCTTTAGAACCACGCTCGCATCTGAGAGGGAAAGGCGATCAAATCACGGGAAAAATACACACCGGCCCTAATTTTAATCTCGACAGATGTTCATAAAATTTGTATACAAGGATACACGCGAGTACGAAGCGTACATCTCATGTTACAGGGTCCTTTATACAAGCTTTGAGTCTTGCTCTAATGCCCGGACCAAGCCGTGCTGAGGGAATCTATAGGCTCAAGTTACTGACTCTTTTCAGATCGCATAACGAAACCCGCGTTGGATCCGGGAGGCCACATTTTTTTTTTAAAATGGAGGATGATTCCGTTGGAAGTGTTTGCTTGTGGAGAGGCAAAGTCATTCTGCTGTGCGAGAGTTTACTCAGAGGCGGTTACCATGGAGATGGACGGACGGCAGATGCATTATTCAGGGCTTCGTGGACCCACCCAGAGAGGAGGATGATTAATTGACAGGGAAATGTGACGGGAGTCAGGATTTCCAACCTGGTAACGTGATAATCGAATGGAGTGCGGTCGGGGAGTTAATCAATTTCAAATCGATTCGATATAATTCCGTTTCCACCTCAAAGCCAAACGCTTGGGATTCAAACCAAAGCTTTCATTCAAGAGTTTCTCATCAAATTACAAAAAAATAGGCTTTTGTTCATCCGCCATTTCACCCGAAAATGGACCTCATGCTATCCTCTCATCCTTTATTTTCAGAAACGATTGTTTAGTCATTCTGCCACTTGAGGGCACCTCTCTCGTACGCAGAGATGGAAAAGCTGGGACTAAAACAACACTTTAATAATTAATGAAAATATTTGTTAAATAATCAGCGATTTTATTTCAGCTCTTGAAACATCAACTTAATGACGCACAAACATAATTTTCCAAGTATCAAACCAATAAACGCAAATAAATCATGTTTCCTTTATTATATATGCCAGAAAGGTGAAATATCTAAAATATTTACGTCAACGTAATTTTTTTAACAATTCGGTGTGAACTATAGTACTTAAAACATCGAAGAAATAAAATTTGAAGATTTATGTTAAGAAAGTCAACATTATGGTGTGTGGAAGAAATAAAGAAGACAGAATCGCTGTCACTGTCAGAATCACTGTCAGAAATACTAAAATATTTACGTCAACGTAATTTTTTTAACAATTCGGTGTTAACTATAGTACTTAAAACATCGAAGAAATAAAGTTTGAAGATTTATGTTAAGAAAGTCAACATTATGGTGTGTGGAAGAAATAAAGAAGACAGAATCGCTGTCACTGTCAGAATCACTAAAATATTTACGTCAACGTAATTTTTTTAACAATTCGGTGTGAACTATAGTACTTAAAACATCGAAGAAATAAAGTTTGAAGATTTATGTTAAGAAAGTCAACATTATGGTGTGTGGAAGAAATAAAGAAGACAGAATCGCTGTCACTGTCAGAATCACTGTCAGTATCACTAAAATATTTACGTCAACGTCATTTTTTTAACAAGTCGGTGTGAACTATAGTACTTGAAACATCGAAGAAATAAAGTTTGAAGATGTATGTTAAGAAAGTCAACATTATGGTTTGTGGAAGAAATGAAGAAGACAGAATCGCTGTCAAATTTGCTCAGTGTAAAGTAGCGCAAGTGGAAACATTTTATCATCTGGGAACGAAGAGCACCAGTGCTTGAAGAAGTAATAATGATATCATGTGCAGCATAGCCCAAGAAAAACGGGAATTACATCAGTAAAAGGGTATCAACAGCAAGTAAAACAAGCTTGGATGCGGAAAAAATCAAGGAAGAACTTCATTATATCGTAACATTAATCGGGAGCACACGGTTGTAAGCAGTGGCAGTGAAACGTGGAAATTACAACAGTTACAGAACAAGAAAATTTAACTCGATATAAATGTGGTTTTATAAAAGAACGAAGAAGATCAAATGAATACAGAGAAGCGCTAATGAAGAAGTTTTACAGAGAGTTGGAGTGTTTACAGAGACGTGTAATGAAAACTCGGGAGAGGAACCTGAGAATCTGTCTCTACTTCTCAAGAGTTTTAATTACACATCTTTCCTCTCCAACTCTTCGTTAAAATTCTTCATTAGTGATTCGCTCCATCAATTGGACACAATTTGCGACAACAAAGCCTCTTGAAAACAATAATGTTAGGGGAAAGGAATGGGTAAAATTACACCGTTTGGCCAAGGATGGAATGATTAAGGAGGAACTTTTTAAGGGCGTCAAAGCTAGCACTTATTTATGAATGTAACTTGTTATCTTATTGGAGCTAGTGTAGTGGATGATGACAGCATTTTAAAACACGTAATTAAAACATTTTTGACCTAGTATTTTAAACACAGGCATGACGACTCTGATCAAATGACTGTCCTCGGTGGCTGTAAGTCCCAACATTTTAATTAAAACTTGAATGTAAGCCTAGTGAATTTCTAACTGCTTCCTTGACAACAACGGTGTATCTCTGAGTTAGAGTTCAGTTGGTTATCCGCGAAAGGCAATTCGCAAGAAAAAATTCTGTTAATTGTTCTTGAGTGTTATCGATCAAAATGATGTCTATGTAATCCATTAATATTTCGTCATTTTGCGCGTGATTTTCTAACCGACTGCAAACAAAATTTAGAAATCGACGACGTTAGTCGTTGGTCGTTAGTCGTTCGACGGCGACGTTTGCCGCCACCGAGTCCGACGTTGTCGGCCTCGGTGGCGGCGGGGTAGCGTCCTCGCCTGCCAACCCAAAGGTCGCGGGTTCGAATCCCGCCTGGGGAGGATTTTTCTCTTCCCAGGACATGGTTGTTTGTGCTTGTCCGTTGTTGATGGTTAAAATACCCCGATGTAAAGGCCAATATGTGCTGTTTTCGGTGGTAGTCAAATAAATAAATAAATAAAAAGTTAGTTCCACAATGGTTTGGGCGACATCCGGCGTACCTCAAGGAAGCGTGATCGGCCCCATCTTATTCCTCATGTAGATAAACGACATTAACGCTAGAACAAGTAGCAAAATTACACTTTTCCTGGCGATGCCGTCAACTACCGAGATATTACCAAAAATGCTGACTTAAAAACTATATCATCGGACCTTAAGAAGGTTCCGCCGCGACTGTGTGAGTAAAAAAAAATACTGAATTCCACATTTTTTATATTTTTTTCAAAAAATTCCTGCTATCACTGATGCAATGCGTTTTCCTATAGAAACCCAAAAGTAAGGAACAAAATATGCAGATTATTCCACGATTGTATTTTAAATTAGCACTTTTTTCCAGCCATAGGAGCCGACTGCAGCGCCATTGCCTGCGAATTACCTCATTTTGACTTCAATTACGGCATTAATTCTTCAATAACTAGAAAAATAAGGTGGTAAGATGCCTGTATTTTATTTTTATTCAATTTATCTGGATTATTTCCTTCTTAGAGACAGTTTTCCAAGAAAATGGCATTTGTATTTTATGGAAAAATACTATTTATCCCCGTGTTTCTCTCATTCCCCCATTGAACATCATGTAATTTCAAGTTCAAATATAGAATAAACTAGCGTGGAAAGGTGTTATTTCGTTGCTCATATTAGGTAGAGGACAACGTTTTCCACAAGTAGACAGAATATGAATAAAATGACATTTAAGTCATTTTATGGTGGAACCACCTTAACAACGTAGACTCGTGGTGCCTTGAGTGGGTGCTCGAACTAAAATCTGCAGTAAACTAACGAAAGACATCATATTAACACCATATTTATAAAGTGGAAGGGATATGCGAGTCTAATGAATTAAAATACCTGGAAATCACTTTGAGTTCAGACCTTACGTGGGGGAAACACATACGACACACTTTTCGTCGCTGCATTAAAGAAACTAGGATTTATCAAGGAGTGGCATGGAGGTTGTCTGATGAAAAAATAAAAGAGAGATGCTTTTTTGCTCTGGATAGGCCATACCTAGAATGCGCCGCGATAATTCGGGACCCTGCACAGAGAGATTAAATTTGCAAAGTACATGAAACATAAATAAAATAATATGAGGAATGCCGCACGCTTTGTTAACAAATACAGGGAGTAGTATATTTGATACCCCCTGTCGGATTTTTATTTCGTGAATGAGAAATTAAATACGTTACTCTCCTTATAAAACGATAACAGACAAGACGGGAAAGGTAATCGTTGAACCGAGAGAGATCCAGAAGAGGTGGAAGGAGTATGTTGAAGAGCTGTATGGTAAAGAAATAAGGCCCAATAGGTTAGATATAGAAAGGGAAGACGATATCGACAGATATGGCATCGGACCAAGTATCCTAGATAGCGAAATCGAAAGAGCTCTACGAGACATGAAAAGGAATAAGGCGGTGGGAATAGATGACATACCTGCAGAGTTTTTAAAGAGCATGGGGAAGAACGGAAGAGGAAAACGTTTTGCGCTAATTCGTAAGATTTATGAGGATGGAGTGTGGCCGGAAGACTTCGCGAAGACTGTACTAATTCCTATACCGAAGAAGAGTAAGGCAAAAACTTGCGAAGACTATAGGACAATAAGCTTAATATCCCACGCGGCCAAAGTAGTTCTGAGGATTCTAAACAGAAGGCTAGAGAAGAAGGCAAATGAATACCTAGGTGACGACCAGTTCGGGTTTAGGAGAGGGACGGGAACGCGAGACGCTATAGCGGTGATGAGGACTCTAGTAGAAAGAAACCTAGAGTATGGACAGGATGTTTTTGCATGCTTTGTAGATTTCGAGAAGGCATTTGATCGGGTGGAATGGACGAAATTAATGGGAGTGTTGAAGAAATTAGGGGTCGATTGGAGGGACAGGCGTCTGATTCGAAATTTGTATATGAATCAGACTGCGCAGGTTAGGGTAGCCAATGGAGAATCGGGATGGGCCACGATAGGACGGGGAGTGAGGCAAGGGTGCCCACTATCGCCGTTGCTTTTTAACGTGTATTCAGAAGACATGGTAAGGGAGGCTTGGGGGGAGGAGGAGGTAGGAATAAAGGTAGGAGGGGAGCTGATAAAATCAGTGAGATTTGCAGATGATCAAGCATTGGTTAGTCAGTCGGCCAAGGGGTTACAGTCAATGGTGAATGCATTAGAGGTGCAGTGCGAAAAGTATGGGATGAAGATCAATCACAAGAAAACGAAAGTAATGAGATTTTCTAGAAGTAAGAAGGCGGGGCTGAATATAAGGGTGGGAGGGCAGAAGATAGAGCAGGTCGAGCAGTTTACGTATCTGGGTAGTATTTTGGAGGCGAATGGGTTTAGTGGTAAGGACATCAGATGCAGAATTTCGCTAGCTAAAGAAGCATTTTCGAAGAGAAGGGAATTGATGAGGGGGGGTCTGAGAAGAGACGTAAAGAAGAGGCTGGTGAAAACTTTAATATGGAGCGTGGCGCTATATGGGTCGGAAACTTGGTCATTGCGAAGGGAGGATGTGCGTAGGCTTGAGGCGTTTGAGATGTGGGTTTGGAGAAGGATGGAGAAGGTTAGCTGGATGGCGAGAAAGACGAACGAGGAGGTATTGGATATGGTCGGAGAGGAGAGGAAGCTTGTGGCAGAGGTTCGGAGAAGGCAGAAGAGATGGATGGAGGAGGTTTTGAGAGGAGAGGGCATGTTGAAGAGAGTGATAGAGGGGAGAACACTAGGGAAGCGTGGGAGAGGAAGGAAGAGGATAGGAATTCTGGACGAAATAAGAGGAGGTAGAAGATATGAAGAATTGAAGAGGGATCTAATAACGGGCCATCCTTAGGAGGGAATGCGAGACAATTTCTATTAGGTTGGGATACAAAATAGGGACTGTCCAAGAACCTACCAATCAGCTGGTAGAATACTTGAATGAAATGAACTCTCCTTATTGGGAGATTCTTTTGCTTTGTTTGTCAGAAATAAAGTTGAAATGAAAGAAAGAAAATTACGCTATAAATAACATTAATTCATCGAAATCATTAGTAAAAATGGCTAACCTATGCACAATTGGTTGATTGTAGCTAATATTTTCGTCTTTACAACGTTACATTTATATTTATTGTGTAATTAACGTCTAACTCACGTTTTCAGCTCTCAGTAGACACCTTGATCACTAAAATCGACCAACTCGTTCCGGAGATACAACTGAACTGAGCGCGCGCCGTGCCAACACAATCCCAAAATTTAGATCCCCACGCGCATGCGCTGTGACTTCACCTCGCAACCCCCACTCCGCTCCTGACCAACTATTTCCGATATTCGACGAAACGGGCTATCCAGTCATAGTTTTAGATATTCCGTTATCCTTGTAGGTTTTGCACACGAGGCCCTCGAAAGTACACAATTATTGGTCGCGGCAAAACCTGACACCGAGGACGAACCATAAGATGTTCATTCGCATTCTCACATCAAAACTGCTACGAGCGAACAGTAGGTGTCACAAAGCCGATGGAAGGACTAGGTTGAGAACCTTAAGAGGCTACACGCCATGCTTGAGAATCTCAGATCATGTGAGTTTCAGTATGAATAGGGGGATATTATTTTAATCCTGCACCATATCTTCAAAAAGTATAGTAGTGGTAATATAAGAGGTACACACTGCCGAACTGACTGGTACGAAAATTCCTCCTTTCCACGTACCATTACTTATTATTTAAAAAAAGGCGAAAGACTAATTTTAGACACATCGTTAAGATACTGTTCACCTCCGTCCTCTCCTCTCTTCTTTTCCCAACCCTTTCGTGGCTGGTTCTCTGATACCCCCTCCCACATCCCTCTGCGGTAGCTTGCAGGGTAGCATGTACATTGTACATGTAGGCCTTGTAGCCAACAGAGGTGCCAGCATGAAATACCATGAACGGAATGAGTCTGTTTCATAACTCGTAGAAGCGAATGCGCCACATTAAAGCATGTAATTGACGGTTGAATTGGTTATTTTGGGAGACAACAGACAACTGAGGTAATTTGCACCATTAAAGAATACTAGGTAACCCGTGCGAAAATTTCGCACTTTCACGCTATCAGGGAATAAGTATGTTAAGGAAACGGTGTAATTTGGTTTTAAATAGAGAATAAGGTGTATCATAAAGTACTTCCTTTATAATTGTTTTCTTGCAAAAATATACAAAAAATATGAATACAATTCAGGCAAGAGAGTTTATCGAAACTTTTAAGTCAAATTAATGGGTAAATAGTGAAATTTTAAATTGAGATTGTATTTTTCGTCAGAATCCGGTGATTCAACGTTTAAAATGATACCTCATTTATCACTGTAGGTGCAATATTAACGGAGCATATACGGAATGACAGAAAAAGACCTTTCTGTAATAATATACATGATTGGGTAGGGAAGTAAGGAAAGGATCATTGGGAAATGGAGGAAGGATGAAGAGAAAATGAGAGTTACGGATCCGAATTTAAAAAATTTCTCAAAGTAAGATTTCTGAAAATTCACTTACCGAATTGTTGCGAAGGTTTAAGCAGCGTTCAGCTTGACGAGTAACTGCTTTCGTGCGCTCCTCCGCGTATTGGTACCCAATGCTGACACATGTTCTTCAGGAATCCCAATGGAGTCTTCAGGTCAGAAGTGACCAGGTGACGCCGACAGGATGGCTGAAGGACTGGAGGAGGAATGAAAAAGCACATTAATTCCTTCTAAGTACTACTACAGAAATTAGACAATGTATGTGCATTAACATTTAAATGATCATACCACACAAATAGCATTCTGGGATAGGAATTGGACCAATACAAACTTAGAATTTGGCCAAAAGACGCATGGTTTTCCTTTCATATAATACCCAAATATTGACTATTTGCGTTATTCTTCCATCTGTTGTCTCCAAATATTCTCTTTGATTTTAAGAGGCATGTAATAGCCTAAGGGATATTTTATACATTTTACAATTTAATTATTTATCGTCATTGTTACATATGAAACCAATTGAGCTACTGTGTGGTCAGCATATTCAAGATCAAATGTGGTCTTGGTGGAGGAAATAAATATAAAATTCGTTAATCTTTTACAGGGTCGATTAGGTATAAAAATAAATATGAAATATATGCTATTACTGCTGATATTTTTGTAGAATGTACTCATAATATAACAGAAGTAAAAGCGTGAGTTTATTATTTTCATTAGATGTGGTTAATAGAGGAAATAAATGTAAAATTTTAAGAAAATTATATTTTTAATACTGAGGCAATAAGCAAACATTTTTATTGGCTTCGGGGAAAAAGTACCGTTCAAACTGGCCAACCAAGCTTTCTTGCTCAGGTTTTCGCGTTTATGATACGGAGTATGGAGCTGTTTCTACCATGGAGATATCAATATTTATAAAGATTTCATCTCCAGGTTGTCCACCTTACTTCTTAACTTTACAATAAAACATATTTCGTTCATCTGTGAAGGAATACTTGCCAATATTCATGCGAATTATTTGTATTTCGATCTTGAAACATGAAGATAAACATCTGCTTAACACCCGTTTAGAATCTGTTTGCAAAAACACTAAACGATTGTCGCTTGGACTGCCATCAGTCGTAATTCGCTCCTCTTGGACAGGAAGACGACAGATAAGCTGAGCACCACCGTCTGTTTCGATCAGGTCAGGAAACTTCGAACGTAATCCCGCCTTAAAACCTGCTTCTCAACGAATACCCACTTCCGAAATCCAGTAAAAAAAACGATAGGTTTAGGAATTCGTGCAAAGTAGTGTAAGGAGTGTTCGAAATCGAGCAACAATGATAGTCGTTTTGTAATGGAAGGTACTGTTCAATGTTTTTGCAAGGTCGTAATGATTAATTTCCGCTGATTAAACCGGAGTTTGCAATTGGGCGGGAATGCAAAGGCATAAAGCTACGAATAATAACGTAGAGGAAGATAGTCGAAGGACGCAGAAAAAAATAAACCGAGTCAATAAAAACAAATACTAAATTCCCCATCCTTGTTTATCTCGTATGAAATATTATACTTCCCCCGATGACATGCCTTGGCTACCAGAAAACCACGCTTAAGATACAAAATAGAGGGATTATATCGGGGATATATTTTTAATATTCACTTTTTCCAGCCTCAGGTGCCGACCGCAGGGCCATTTCCAATGGATTACCGCATTTTGACTTCAATTATTGTAGTTAAAACGATAATAACTAATGCCTGCTGCTCAAGTTAAATTTTTCTATAAAACTTTTATAAACAAATTATTGAAACTTTTATGAATCGTACGTAAAACGTACTTGCTTGCGGTAAAACTACTCATTAAACCGCAATGTTGACCAATCTGCCATCTATGAGACGCTTTGCGAACACGTGAAGTGTTAAATGCACTCTTTTGGATGAGTGTTTGGTTTAAAAACTATGTGTATTGTTTATTTACTTACTTTCATCACCCTCAACGGCGCTAAGGTTTTGTTTATATGTCTACGCTCTTATTGTGCTTAATATACTTACGTTCCATGAACTTCCATCCATGTTTATTTACTTTTTCCTTGTTTGGTTTCCAATGGATACGAGACTATCAACGCGATGAGCGGAACATCTCATTGGTTGTTGTATAAAACCGTTTTATGGAAACAGAACCTGTCCTATTCCGTAGAATGTTTTATAAAACTATGTTTTATTAAACGGTTTTATCGTTAGTTTGCTCATTTTTATAAAATTAGTCGATTTTACACAACGTTATGTCGACAATTTTAACTTTTGAGTAGCAGGAATAAGAAAATAAGATGGATAGGTGCCTACACTTTATTTCCACTCGATTTACTGAAATATGTAACTTCTTTTAAACATTCTCCACGAATATTTCATTGTAATAAATAAAAAAATATTATTTTTTCACCATGCTTCATCCATTCTCGCATTGAAGAACATGTAGGTAAATTAAAGTTGAATTGGGGAATTAAATAACCAGTAAAGTTATGATTCTGTAGTTCATGTGAAAAAGAGGACACATTTTTCTCTGAGTAACTAGAGTATGAATTAGATTACATCAATGTCGTTTTACGTTGGAGACATTGATGGATGCTACTAAAGGTTGAAGTGAGAGATGGAGGGGAGACAAATCAGAAGAAGAGGCGGGAGAAGAACAAGGATTTTGTAGATATGCATGACATATCTGAGGAGCAGATGTAAAGAGTGTAAAGACTGGCTCAAAACAAATGCTAGATTAACAGCTGAATTGTTGCAGTAAAAATAAACCTGGAGTTAGATATGGCATCTCTCACAATCACTGTACACACATAGTAAAACTAAAGCTATGGGGAAATTTCATATTTCTCCTTCACCACCTACACTAAATACCACTATTTTCTCTCCTCTTTGCTACGTAACTTTTGATTGACTCCTTCTGCAGGTTAAGTTTTTACCACGTCTACCAGGAGCACTATAGAATATCTATTACTTAATATCACTCTAATTTAATTATCTATTTTTATTATCTCTATGAGTTTTTCTAAGATTATCTCTATGCATTGCGTTTAGCCGTTAGTAAGGGAATAACTTATGGTGTATGCAGCTTTGGTTTAGCTTTTTTGTTTAGACCAATGTTTATGGATGCAGAGAGATAGGTGAGAGCTGTCGCTGAAGCTAAAATATTGATCAGTAGAACATCATTCTCGATTATCTCAAATTCTACTATGGTGTTCAAACCCCCGGAATGATGGAACATCATTGGGTACTTCTCCCCAACTTTCTAAGGTTTTCCTTCCAATCGGTTTTCTTCCCTCTTCATCTCCCCTCCGCTCAGCCATACCCTACCCGACAGTGAACCCTCCATTTTCAGGGACGAATCAACCCTCAAGACTGCCAAGGATCCATCCACCCCTCCATTCATTCGGGGAACGCTAATTTGGAGAGCGTGTCGAGCCCCTGCCATAAAGGAGGTGCAGATGGAGCCATGTATCCCCCCTTCTCTTCCTCTTCCCCTCCCACCCCCGTCCTCCTCCCACTCGACAACCACGCCTCCCCTCGGCGCCTTTCCCAAATCGGGGAGTGAGTAACACAGGGCTCTCTCCTTCCGCCACCCCTTTTCTTTGCACTCCCGATTCCGGTAGCTTGAGCGAAATATCACTTCACCAAGAATTCGATGAATTTGACTTTATTTTAAAGAAAAAACTCTCATCTTTCCAATTACATCAAAATATTAACCCCTTCCCAGGCTACTTTTCGAACAATTTGCCTAAAAATATAAGCTGTTTTACATGGGATATATTACGGGTGTGCGCTCCAGAGGGAGAATTTTAAAAAATTAGGAATTTATAACACCTAGATTTCGTGAAAAAACTAATGGTTGGTAGTCTGTATGTTTTCTCAACTACGTATTTATTAAAATTAACCTATTACTCACCGCAGTAATCTTTACAGAATCATAAAAAACCCTCCTGTTTTGAAGGCTTTTTATGCCGTGCGGCGTGAAACAATGAGTCATGTTAGAGTATATATATTTGTTTAAATATTAAGGATTTTTGTCATATTTAACTATAATTTTGCGCCATCAATTTTACAATATTTACTTCATACTTCTTACAGATACTAAAATTAAAAAATAAAATTCGACTATGGTATCCATTATTATTAGGGAACTATCTCGCTCAAACTAACTTAAGGGAGAACCCGCGCTTCGAGGTAGGTACACGCTATTTTTATTACACAAATATGTGGTAAGATGGCTAAATACGATATGTCCGTTATTTTTTTGCGAAATTGAGTTGCGCATACCGTTGGATTCGTAGTGCTTGAATCGTTGGATTTGGAAAATTTAAAAAAATATGAAAACAACCGTTTTTTTTACATCTATTACGAAAAGGTATCACCTAATCTTTGAGATTCTGATTTTTCAGAGCCTACTTATACTTTTAAATTGCTCTCCTGTAAAATTAGTAGAACGTAGCATATCAAATTTAGCCGCCTTCCCGCAAAAATAGGTATAGTCCGCCAAATCTAGATCTAATTTTCTCAAAAATATGAATACATTAAATAATTCATGATTACAACTAAACTTGGCTTAAGCCCACTCTCATTGAATTAAACTGACCCAGATGTCGGTAACTAGATGCCATTTTAAAGGTTCGGCCTAGTTGCCGCAACCTTGGTAGAATTAATTTAATTAGTTCGGATTTTAAACCAAGGTACATTTTAACCATGAATGTTATAACCTTCCACAATGTAATAAGAACTGTCAGGCGACCTAAGAAATTGAAATCCGGCAGGATCACAGGTCGCGACCTAAAACCGGCCAGAAAAATAGTGAAAACCCCCGAAAAACTATTTAAAGGGTTCATTTTTACCCCATATTGTGAACTTATTGTTAGAGCCACATAAGAAAAGCATTGAATCGGTGCAGGGGTTTAACTTATTTATTACATTGTTTGCACTCAAAGTAGTGATTTGAAATTTAGCACATTATTGGATAGATGCAAAAATACAAAACCGATCCAGAGTTTATTAAAACAGCAAACATCAAGCAAAATGATGTGTTTTCACCTCAGATTTGTTACCTTTTAGCCCCATACGAAAAGGATTGAAGTCAGAGCAGGGATGTATTTTTTGCCTTTATAAATTACTTGTACACAAGATATGATGTGGAAACCTTTAACTGTAGGTTGGCTAAAAGTAAGCAGTTTTCAATTCTTGCATTTTATTTTTCTATACGATTATCATTTGTCTGAAAGTTGAGTTTTTGGCTATAAATCGCCTATTCTTTCACTATTTCAGCAATTTAGTCTATAGCTTCTTTTACCACCGAAACTTGGGCTACAGGTAATTATGAATTTATGCATGAGGCCTTAATGACTTTGGTTATATTCTAAATATGAGAATTACAGTAATATTTTATAAGGGGTATTTTTCGTCCCATCCCATCCATGGATGTTTCATTGAATTGTTCATGGTGTTCTAAATGGTATGGGCATTTTGCATGTCACATCATGGGGTTATTTTAATCCAATTAAACTGATTCAATTTTTCCTCTTCCCTTTTTATTTCAACAGGCACCCTCGACCAGTAAAATATTTAATAAATTCGCAACATCGACTGCGTTCATCTCAGACACAACGCCATCTATAGGAGAACGACGGACTGATTCGTGATCAGCACATCTAATTCATTGATATAAGATGAATGTTCTTCCATTTTATTCTTCGTACAAATATGGTGCTCACTGAAAGGGGTAAATGAAATATAAAAGAGTTTTCAAGTACCTTTCTCACCATAAATATACAAACATCTTATCCGTCAATCCATCTAGTAATACCTCCGTTTCCTCACAAGATGGCCCAATCCCAGGTGCACATGAAAGGGGAACCAAATTTTCCCTGAGGGACCAATATTTCACGAAGTATGCAGTAAGCCGGGAAAGGGAGTTATGGCTGCAGTTTGGACGGGGAGGGAGGTGCAACGTATGTACGACGTGCCATACCCAAATAAAAAAATGATCGCGTTGATTCTGTTTAAAATCGAGGTTTCGTTATTCTTACTTATTCATCATTATGTTGATGGTTGTTTCGTTTATTTTAGTTATTATTATCATTTTGTTGGCGTTTTTTAATAAATGCTGTTTTGTTTATTGTTGAATGTTTATTTTTTGGAAAAGGTTGCTAAGGTGGTTACACCGTGTAATCACTTAATTGTCATTTTATTCATATTCTGTCTACTTGTAGAAAAGGTTGTCCTCTATCTGATATGAACAACAAAATAATACCTTTCCACGCTATATTACTCTCTAATCGAACTTGAAATTACATGGTGTTCCATGGGAGTATGAGAGAAACACGGGGGAAAATAGTATTTTTCCATAAAATACAAATGCCATTTTCGTGGAAAACTATTTATAAGTAGGAAATAATCCAGAGAAATTGAATAAAAATAAAATACAGGCATCTTACCACCTTATTCTTCTAGTTATTGAAGAATTACTGCCGTAATTGAAGTCAAAATGCGGTAATTCGTTAAAAATGGCGCTGCAGTCGGCTCCTATGACTGGGAAAAAGTGCTCATTTAAAATACATTCGTGGAATAATCTGCATATTTTGTACCTTACTTTTGGGTTTCTATAGGTAACGCATTGCATCAGCGAAATCAGGATTTTTTGTACAAAATATCAAAAATGTGGAATATAGTATTTGTTTTGACTCACACAGTCGCGGTGGAACCTCCTTAAGATGTTGTTGAAGAAAGGAAGAATGGATTGTTGTGAGAGAGAGACTGCAGATAGAGGATTAGAGATGTGTCGTGGTCTTAAATAAATACGGTTCTGGACCTTTTGGAATATAATAATTAATTTTTTAAAAAAGGGTCACGACATAACAGAGGGGAAGGGATGGTTGCGTCCATCCTGTCATCCCTCCCTTTTCACACATTATAATGCATCCAGTCGGATATGCGATTCTTTTTTCCAAACTATAGTCCTTGAAGAAACGAATAAAATATTGCAGCACTAATTGAACAGGTGGGTAGGTTATCAAGGGAAGGATTATGTACTGGTTCAGGGAAGGGTGGAGAGAAACCCGGCGTCGTCCTTTGGGCGGAATTACGATAGACGTTTTCTGACGCGGATGGAAGCGTTCAGTTTTTCGTCGTATTCCCGTCAAGGATGGGTTCATTACGATAGACGGGAGTATCAACGCCCTCTGTTGACCGTTTTTGCAAACGGAGTTGAAAACGGCTGCAAAGTGACTGTTTAATTTCATATTTTTTAACCAAATATAAATAAATCGCAAACGATAGCAACAAATAATGCTTCAAGAAGGTAGACTATGTTTCATCAAATTTCAAAAAGTAATGTGGACGACCCAAAAATGAAGTTTTGATAGCTATATACATAGAAAATGTATTGTTCTAGTGCATGCCCCATAAGAAAAAGTACATATAAATAAAAATATTTGCCCGGATTATAACGTAACATGTTGCCAGATATGTCTACAGTAAAAGATAATAAGTTTATTATAATGGACAAAAAAGTAGGAGTAGAGAATAGTTTTTTGCTAAATACAATATTACGCAAAATTTTAAGAAATGTCAAATATATTGTTCTAGGACAGTTTTTGAATGGACAAGCCAAGTGGCTGGAATATATATATTTTGTAAATATTGAAAATAAACCTCTCCTCTGCTTGGCTGCCGGAGACGTATCGTGACCATTGCTTGTTGACGGCACCGTCAACGTCCTTCCACCGTAATAAGTTCCACTACATTTTAACGCCATGCTCCGCGAACGCCACCGTCCGTTTCCGTCACGTCAGGAAACGTCAATCGTAATCCCGCCCTTAGCCTACTCTTAACGAATGGCGTCAAGGGATTATGGTTCTCAGCTTCAATAATCATCTCTTAACCATTTCACGACCAAATCCGTCTCATGCGACGGATGGATTAGTGCACTTGAATTACTCTCCACAAGATATCCAGGGATAGGGATTCCACGATGCCCTGATGTTGGCCAAAATAATTTAGACAAAAACTGTCCGTGAACTTTCCAAGGAGGAAGCACACTGAGAATGAGAATATGCGGGAACATTTCCATATCATAAGACGTACACATGCTTCTCCTTAATAATCGATTTATAAAATCCAAAATAACGATCCAGTAAGTAATCGCCCAGGTGGCTATCTGTAAACTATTAGGAACTTAGCTTTAAGTATCAAGTCTTGCGATCCTTTCTAATTAAAAATAATCCAATGATTGAAGAATATTTCAAACTGTGATACCTGCGTATGATACATTTTGCAATTTACCATACTTACTCATTTACATTTTGCAATTTCACAGCGTTGGAGTGTTCTATCGGGATAAAAAGAAATCGAATTGCTATTGCAACGATTGAATGACTTTGTACGACTGTACTGGTAGCCTTAGACCATGTCTCACTCAGCCAATAAGGATGAATGAAGGCAAGTTAATTCATCAGCATATCACTTTAAAAAGGCAGAATTATATAATGGTCTTCAATACCAGAGGGTTGGGGTTTAAATCCAGGCAGTGGTTGGGATGATAGCAGTATCCCTACTTTTGTATCAAGTCCAGCCCTCCACCTGTCGAAATACATATGAATGTAGTCTCCTCGGCAAATTCCGTTTGCGTCTAATTCTGCTGCCGATTTTATGTTTCCTATTCAAACTCAGCTTCAATAATAATCCCTTTACCATCTTACGACCCTATTCTTGATGGCTCTAAGGACTCCAACTGTCGGTCGTCTCCACTAATAGCTTTGATAAGTACTTCCATAACCTTCCATAAGAGAGCCGTTTACACCTTCATCCCGCATGGTCCAAATCGAGGCAAAAATCCTAAAAATGCTTTAATTGAGCGCCGACATGTTGGTTTAAATGCTTTCCATCCGAAGCGGCAGAAGCAAATCGATTCTCGATGACGGTTTAACGACAGGATGGGAAAAACGAAAATGCAAGTGCGCTTTGTACGATCGAAGCAAGGAGGTCTCAAAACGCGAGCGATAGAGGCATTTAACTACGCCATTTAGAAAATGAGAACGGCGATAATGTCTTACTCCATTTGACAAGCTTTGAGAACGTTCTCTTCAAGGAATCGCGCAACACATGCTACGAACTGCGCAAATGGAACTTCGAGTTATCACTTCGGAGCTTGTGAAACCATTACCCACGTCCCATTTCGAAAGCATTGAAAATTCATCATCGTTCCCCGAAGAATTTGATTGGAAAAACTTTTGAACAGCAAGAGTAATTGAAAGAGTATGGAAAACGATGAATTACCCGGCGAAAATAAATCACTTGCAAAGGAACCATTACTTAGCGTAGAAAAAGTCGAGTAGAACCACTCCTGGGCCGAAAACTTATGGATAATATTCGGTCCAGCCTTTATATATCACTTGGGTTCACTAGTTGGTTGGTAGACGAATATACCTATAATTTAAAGCCAGGGAAATGTGTCATTATGTATAAAAACGACTATAAAAAATTGATTTTTCTGAACCCATTCGAGAGAGATATAAAAAAGAAGTTAGATAAAGTACAAAAAAGTGCGGCTCCTTTCGTAAAAAATACAAGTTTAAGCTAAAATTAATTAGAATTGTTGCGGGAAAGACCTAAAGCATGATTAGCAGCAAATTTAAAAAATCCATAAAATTAAAAAGAGAGCTCTGGCTTGCTTTGACTCCAATGAGATTAGTAGGCTATCGTCACTACATTCATATATTCCCCTAGAAAAACTGTGGGAGATACATTTGGGAGTGATACGTTTAAATATACCTTGCTTCCTTGCAAAATCGATGGTCATAAAAATGACAAGGTAACGGTAATAAGCTTTAAATACACAATATGTACTTGAATACTCATTTCATTTTTTATTCACTTACCGACGAGAAATAGCAAATACCCTAAACACTACCTGCTTATCACTCTTTAGGTGACACGTTGAGATTAGGGTACATGAGGCCTTATTAAAAAGATGGATTTTTGCAAAGTTTTTTAGATTGATGTGCCAATTGTAAGCTGGAATCCATAGAAGACTCTTCATCAATAAAACTGGAGAATAAAATTTGCACCGAAAGCCATGAAAGCATTAGACATTATTGAATAATTAAGGTATCTTATAAATGCATTTAATGTTAATCAAAATTACTACTGAAAAAAGGAGTATCAATACATCCC
Organism: Pyrrhosoma nymphula; assembly: GCA_963573305.1. Classification (NCBI taxonomy): domain Eukaryota; kingdom Metazoa; phylum Arthropoda; class Insecta; order Odonata; family Coenagrionidae; genus Pyrrhosoma; species Pyrrhosoma nymphula. The sequence continues at coordinate 98,988,708 of OY754339.1, forward strand.
GTTCAACGTAGTCACACATCATCAGCAGAAATCAATTCGAAGACATTTTCATCGCAAGGAGGTCATAGCAAATCGAATAATGACGGTTTAAATGGCAACCATGAGCGTATCTTACATCTTGGGGAGTTTTATTGAAAGAAAGAGGACACATTTCTTCAAGATATATAAATAATTTTTCTGGCAATAGAAATGCAACATAAATAAGAGTCATGTTTTCCCGCCGAACGGCTGAAAACCCTTCAAAACAAGTTTTTTTTGGCGATTCTGTAAAAGTTACTGTGGTGAGTAATAGATTAATTTTTAAAAATTTTGAGAAAACATGCAATCTATACACCGTTAATTTTTTGACGAAATCTAGGAGCGAGTAGTTTCTAATTTATTTAATATTCTCCCTGTGGATCGCACAGCCATAATCTATCTATCCCATGTAAAACAGCTTATATTTTTAGGAAAATTGCTCGAAAAGTAGTTCAAAAGGGATTGATATTATGATATCAATGGAAAGATGAGTGTTTTTTCTTTAAAATGAGGCCAAAGTCATCAAATTCTAGGTGAAGTGATTTTCCGCTCAAACTACCTTATGATTAGATTGGAACACTGACAGGAAAACAAAAAGTAAGTATAATTACTCAGTGTAATATGAGTGTGAGTGTCCACTGCTGGAAGATTTTTCGAATTTTTTAGTCTTTTCACTTCGAGTCACTCTCCATCAATTCATTCCACCTCGCACCGCTGGCTGATTTTTTTTAAACTGACTCTCTTGAGAGTTGATAACACGTACGCAAAAGCGTTTAACTCGCGTCCTTTTCCCAATTACGAAAGGAAACCGAAGACATTTTTCCTAAAGCGTAGTGAAGGGGATCCTGTGATTACGGGAACTAAAAACTGTAATGAATTATTTTTCTCGATTTCTTCGAAAATTAACCCTCGCCCGCCCCCCCCCCCCCCCCAATAAAAAAGAAAAAAAGAAAAAAAAACATCGCCATAAAATTTTTTATTGAGGGGAAGGAGGACTCGTCTGGAAGGAAAACACGCGATGAGACGTTGGACGCCCTCACAACAATTTGCATAAGCGTCATCGACATTATCGGACGCCGCGACGGGCAGTCGATGATCGAAGGGCGTCCGAAAGGAATTGAAGGGGAAAAAAATAAGAGAGCGTCGTTTCCCGCTCATCAATTCGCATTCAAGGACACGCATTCCAATTTTTTTTTACTTTTTTTATTTTACAACACGTCGGCGATTCCACTCCACTGGTCGCCTCAGGTCGTATTTCGGGACAACGCTGGTGCTGTTACGTGTCGGTAATTAGATAGATATATAGATAGATATATGTATTGCTCATGATGTACAGATAGAGTATACACAAAACATGAATTGGATCATATGAGCTATAGTTTGCTTCAAGGATATTCCTGTGGGAAGCTATCGTCATGACATGAGTGTTTATCGTCAAAAGCAAGCACAATACAAAATGAATTCATGAAATACATTAATTCATCAAAAAATTGAACACAAATTCTGAAAACATAATTTGGAACATGAATAACTAGAAAAAACATGATAATATAATGAAAATAATTTTTTAATACAATTGGAGACAAAACATTTTATTGTTCTACCCAAAAATAAAACCATACTTTCGAAATAAAGCAGCCATTCCTTAACTTTTTTTAAAATGATAACTCATTTTGATGATCTCTTAAAACGGGTTGTAATAAATTGAACACTTTGGGCCCAATATGTACGAAACATCTTTTGAAAACAGTTAGGTGAACCTTTTGCAGAATAGTCATCATCCATTTACGGCCATCTCAAATATGTAAGTACACCGGACCGGGACACCGTCAAACAAGTCACTGTTTTGACCCGCAACCGATAAACAAGAGTGCGTCAACGCTAGCTTAGCCAATGTCATCTGATTATTTGCCAGCACAACGTAGCCATTCCTTTGCAGGCGTTTGCTTCAGTTACATTTGATGGATTCAATTGAAGTTATTACCGACTAAGTTGTACTTTTTTATTAATGTATTTTAACAATTACATTCATAAAAAATGAAACTAATAGAGAGAGAACATGTATTTTTTAGAAATTATTTTTTGTATGCGAAATCATTCCTCTCAGAATAACACACTATTCAAAATAATTGTTAACAAAATAAAATTTTGAAAATTATCCACAGTAATATGAAGTATTTAATTTTTAATTTTCCGCGCCATTTATTTTAACCTTTAGATACCAGTTTCAACGTTAACATGTCATTTTCCTGAGGCTACTAGCGTAATGAGAAAAGTATAAAGTAAGTACTTCTTATTACCATAACATAGCGTCGTATTCTCATCGCCTCAAGTAATATATTAATTCATCAACCGCACAAATAGTCATATAATATCAAATATTAAAACGGCAACATAAGTGGTATGAAAACCAAATGTGATAAAATTTTTCAAATATAAACTATTAATACAATTTTAATGCAAAAAGCTGCGAAATGAAAGTCTTTTAACTTCCAAAAGAATTAAAGCTGCGTTTTAAAAAGGACAGCAGCACAAAATCCTAAGAATTTCAAACTACTCTATGGATTAAAAACTATGTCCCATTCCAAACTATCAAATAGCAGTCTAGAACTATTTGTATGGACTTTTAACCACAATACGCGAGCAAGACACACATCACTCCCCAAACCCATCCTTTTCTCGCTCCTTGAAGAAACAGAAATATCGTCTACTCTTCCTCGCGATGTAATCCGGCCAACTAGTACGAGTAGCCTTCCAACAATACAACTTCGAAGCAACCAAGAGTTGAGAGAACGCAACCATAAGGAAGCGATCGATATCAAACTTCTAAGTATAACACTAAGGGCCGTATTTATAGTCGTTACCCAGCAGTCCCCTTATCCATCCCCTACCCAGCAGGCCCCTTGAATTGTGCGTCCTATAATAAAAATTAAGGGAGCTGCTAGGTATGGGATGGTTGGGGTTTAGATCTGGTAACTAAGGACTAAAAACGGCGGGAAATGGAATTCGCAGCTAATATGTTTCAGTGGTGACGCTTGTGATCAGCATGGATACGGATAAATAAAGAGCCAGACGCCGCATGAAAACTATTGAGATGGCCGCTCGACGAGCAAATAGCTTCAACAGTGTGGAGAAGAAGACTTTATGTGACATGGTGGAGAAGCATTAAGATATAGAGGAAATTAAGAAAACGGACGCAGTTTCCTGCCAAAGAAGAAGAAATAGTGGGAAAAAACATACTGCGAGTGTATAAGAACATCCTTGGAATGAGTCCGGCGTCACATCAGATTTTTATCAATTAAAATCAAATCTTACCGTTGTTTTATCAACACCAAATCTTCGAAAATATTAATTTAAGGTTATGCACATTCGTTTTAGTCAGTTTAGTTATATCCTTTGTGTTATTTTTTTATAATGGGGGCCCCTGGTGGAGCATGCATCTGCTGCCAGAATCAGGAGAGGCTAAGGGGGCTGCTGGCGGAGGAAATCAGAATATAAATACAGTTTTTGACGAAGGGGCCTGTTAGGGGCTGTAGGACTGCTAGGTAACGACTAGAAAAAAGGCCCTTAAAATCATATCATTTCTTCAAATGTAAGTCTACGAAAAACAAAAGACATTCACATAGCACATTAATTTTTAAAAACTTCGTTGAAGAGCTTCTATGTACATAAACAGGACAAGAAATGTTCAATGAAAACCTATCGAGGATGGATTTTATTCACCACATTTGTCACCGACAGAAGTAAAAAATAATGGAGTTTCTGTATCGAACTGTAAGGTATCAAAATTCTATCTTGCACAAAGTGCTACCAAAAACGCAGCGATAAACTAATACATCAAATATTCTCCTTTTCACCTCCTTTCTCTCTTAAAAGAATACCAAATGGAACGGAGCGATGTTAAAACCATCAAAACATCTCCCTTATTTCTCCCTTAGCTATCCTATCCTCTCTTTCCCATTCTCCATTCTTATTCTCTATTCCTATATTCTATTCCTATCCTCTATCCCTTTTCTTCATGGCCCGTGCACATGCCTGCTACAAGTCCTTGGGGTCAGGCAGCAGGTAGTGTCATAGGTAGGAGTAGAACACTAGACTTTAAATTTGCTCTCTCAGGCTGCTCTTCAATTTGAACACGAAAAACAAGTCATTAATATCATATATTTTTTTCAATTCAGTATATTTAATTCAACTTTGAAAAATTATTTGGCTAGCACCTATAAATGGAATATATCTATATATCTACACTCATTTGTTTCATTTTTTCCTCCCTAATTGTAATTAATACAACGCTCTTTCAATCGCAATGTTACGTAACGTACCACCAGCGTCATCTACAGTCCGCCACAAAAATTATACTGTTTATGACATCATGTTCTTAGATGACTCAGAGCAAAATAGAGAAACTCTGACATCTATGCATCCTAAACCAAACGAGATATCTTTACCTTCACTCGTTCAATTATACGGTGCTCCACCATTTCATTGGAAGATCTTCATTTATTTATTCGCAAATGGAAAATGGAAAAAAATTTGCAAGGAGTTAAGTAAAAGAAGGTACTCCATGGTCTTAATTTAATAATTAATTTCAATACGCATAGCTATCTGTCATTTTATCCGATTCACCCCTTTCCTCCTCCGTCACCCTGTCAACAAAGCAATTACTCTAGTCTTGTTCCGTATCGCCTCTGATTAGTACGCGATCACATTCATAGAGGGAGAGAGAGAGAAAGAGAAGAAGAAAGGGTCCAATTCAGGCACTCAACCCAATCACTCGTGCAACCTGTTTTCCGAAGCGCCACAAGTGCGGGGCGGGGGGGAGGGGAGAGGTATTTAATGAGGGACCATGATTTATCACAGCCGTTTAATAGTCCATGAATGCGCCACGCGCAAAAAATAACTCAACCGGCAGACACGTCGGAATATTGGCGCTGTGAACCGGAGCGATTAACAGAGCACGCCTTATTTATCTTCGGGATGCAACGGACCAATTCAATTTAAAAAAAAGAAAGAAAAAATAATCTGTTGGATGGCAATCTGACACCGCGTAGCATTGCAGGGGAGTGGAACCGACTAATCACGGAAAGTCGAAAAATACACTCGATCTACCGATATAATTTCGCACTTCTCAACAACCCAAGCTAATCCGGACGTTGCAACGGTTTGGAATTTTTGCGGGAGTGTAACAATATAGAGGTGTAGCGCTCCAATACGGGATTAAAGACTATACTTATCTCTTTAAGGTGGTTGGAGCGAGATAGTTCCCTAGTCATAATGGAGACCATATTCAAATTTTAGCTTTTGATTTCAGCGTCTGTAAGAAGTATGAAATAAATACTGTAGTATAAATGGTGAAAATATATAGTTATATATACCCCAAAATCTCAGTAATTAAATAAATAAAGCTACATAAGTCTCTAACTCGACTCATTTTTTCCCGCCGAACGGCTGAAAACCCTTCAAAATAGCTGGTATTTTTGCCATTCTGTCATAGTTATTGTGGTGAGTGATTGATTATTTTTTTATAAATAGTTGAGAAAACATGCTATCTATAAACTGTTAGTTTTTTGACGAAATCTAGGTGTTATAAATTCCTATTTCCTTCAATATTCTCCCTCTGGAGCGCACAGTCATAATCTATCCCATGTTAAACTGTTTATATTTACAGGCAAATTGCTCAAAAAATAGTTCAGCAAGGGGTTAATATTTTGATATCATTGGAAAGATGAGAGTTGTTTCTTTCAAATGAGGAAAAATTCATCAAATTCAAGGTGGTGTTTTTTCGCTCAAACTACCATTAAAAAATTGGTTGCTTATGATTGATTGAAATTGATGACCTCAAAGCCACGCTGCAATGCGTAGTCTTGGAAGAATGGCAACATGCATGGCATGATATTGACAATACTACATTGCGCGAGATCAAACCCGGTATTCAATCTTTCCCCGGTATTCAAGCAAAATAACAGTTCTCGGATTGGGATCTGTTATTTTAGTATCTCCTTTTCATTCACCATTAGCAAGAACCAACCACGGCGATATGACTGCGTCAATCATCTCATTACAGCGTCTATAAAATACCGTGATACACGCAATACAATGGGTATTACGGGTATAGCCTAGGAGAGCTTATAGGAGACGACCTAGACGCCATACCTAAGCCGAATACTTGCGTTTCTAAGCCCTTTATGGATCAAACTTTATATTATTATAGAGAACGACTTATTTCATCCTCATTATTGAATAATTGAGGTAACATAAGCAGCATTTAAATGTAAAAGTAATTTATGTTTTTTTATCAGTTATTATTGTACCAAATTCGACACACTATGCATTGAGTAAATGAGCTGAGATGACTTTAGAGGTACGTTCCGACTTCGGCATAACTGACTTTAAGGTGGTTCCACCGTAAAATGACTTAAATGTCATTTTATTCATATTCTGTCCACTTGTAAAAAACCTTGTCCCCTCTCTGATATGAACAACAAAATAATACCTTTCCACGCTATTTTATTCTATAATTGAACTTCAAATTACATTGTGTTCAATGGGGGAATGAGAGAAACACGGGGAAAAATAGTATTTTTCCGTAAAATATAATAGCTATTTTCGCGGAAAACTATTTATATGAAGGAAATAATCTAGAGAAATTGAATAAAAATAAAATACAGACATCTTACCACCTTATTATTTTTAGTAATTAGGGAATTACTGCCGTAATTGAAGTACGGTTATTCGTAGGAAATGGCACTGCAGTCGGCTCCTATGGCTGGAAAAAAGTGCTCATTTAAAATAAATTCGTGGAATAATCTGTATTTCTTCAACTTTACTTTTGGTTTTCTGTAGGTAACGCATTTCATCAGCGAAAGCCGGATTTATTTGGACAAAATATAAAAAATGTAGAATTTAGTATTTCATCTACATCTACATACTCCCCGCAAGCCGCCTCAATAGGCGTGTGGCGGGGGGTGTTAGGACACCAGCCGTTTACATATAAAAAGGAAACGCTCTAATGAAATTACGCCTAGCATTTATTAAAGTCCCTTATTGTTCGGGGGAAAAACGAATTCCCATACCTATCCGTTCGGCAAAATATCTCTCTTAATTTATCGTTTCTGTCGGACCTGGAAATATAGTGGGGTTCTAATATGATGTTCTCCGTGTCGCTCTTAAAGATATCTATTCTCAATTGCTCAAGTAATCTAAGCCTAGCGCGCAGCCTCCGAGTCTCTAGCGGCTCCCAGCCTAATTCGTTTAACATCTGCGTAACGCTGTCTGTACGCCCGTAACAGTTTTTGACGAATCGCGCAGCTTTCCTTTGTATTTTATTAAGTTCCCGAATTAATTCTTTCTGCACCGGATCCCATATGCTTGCTGCATATTCAAGGTGTGGCCGGACGAGTGCGAAATAGCACCTCTCTTTTACTTTTTCATCTGAGAATCTTCCCACAATACGCTTGACGAATCCTAGCTTCTTCAGAGCTCTGCCACAAATATTTCTTATATGTGTTCCCCACGATAGGTTTGAGGTTATCGTAACTCCCAGATACTTAACTTCATCTGTCGCCTTTATCTTAACGCCATCCACAGCATATACACGGGGATAGTTGGACGACCTCCGCAAGAAATGTACCGCCGCACATTTGCTCAGATTAAGTTCGAGTCCCCACTCTTGGCTCCACACATGAACGTTGTTTAAATCCGATGATAGAATTTCAAAGTCAGAGTGATCATTAATTTCGCGATAGATGACAGCGTCATCAGCAAATAAACGTATTTTACTGCTAATTCGAGAGCATAGGTCATTTATGTATATAATGAACAAAAGGGGGCCGATTACGCTTCCTTGTGGGACACCTGATGTCACTTTAACTGCATCAGAGCTAATTCCGTCAAGAACTACTTTTTGCTTACGATCACTCAGAAAGTCGCGTATCCAGTTTACTACTGTTTCGTTTAGGCCGCATGACTGTAATTTGTATAAAAGTTTGTTGTGAGGTACCGTGTCGAAAGCTTTCTTAAAATCTAGGAATAATGCGTCCACTCGTGTTTTCGATTCACCAGATTTGAGAACGTCATGAAGAAAGAGCGCGAGCTGTGTTTCACATGATCTACCTTTCCGAAAGCCGTGCTGACAGCCATGAAGGAAGTTACGACTGTCCAGGAACGTCATGATATTGCTAACGACGATATGTTCGAGTATCTTGCCTATAATAGACGTTAATGAAATTGGTCGATAGTTCCCTGGGTCATGTCTGTTTCCCTTTTTGAATATCGGTGTAACGTTTGCAATTTTCCAGTCTATTGGTATCTTTCCTTCAGACAATGACTTCTTGAATATTATGTCTAAGAACGGTGCGATCTGTGGCGCTAATTCCTTGAGGACACGCGCGGGTATTCCCTCCGGACCCGGAGATTTACTATTTTTGATCGACTGTAGCTGTTTAGTTATCCCATCACATTGAATAGTGATTTCTTTCATCGGTTCCTCAGTGAATGAAATGTCGAAATAACATGGAGTATCGTCTGTAGCGTATACATTTTCGAAGTGTGAATTTAACGTGTTAGCTTTGTCAATATTATCGGTGACAAGTTTGCCATCTTTATCAATTTATTTGCTTTGACTCACACAGTCGCGGCGGAAGTTCCTTAAAGAAATCGGTTACCTGACTTTAATATAGTTGCACTCTATAAATGTCATAAAATATCAACATTATGCGTTACTGCTCGCTCTCTCTCTCCACTCAAAATGTAACTGCTGAATTTTTTAAAAGGAGCAAATGAGTTGAGTATCCTGCTGTTGACTATAGCTGTCCAAGTAATAAAAGCCAATTACCAATAAATGCCAATACTATTTACTACCACTTCTAGGCTTCAAGGAAGTATCCTGAGGTGATGATTGTGCTACAGTTACGAATATTCTTAAATGTGGAATTGACTAAAGTAGCAAACAGCCATTTAGGATCGCGCAATCTTCCTGTCGTCTCCAACATTTTTGAATCACCACTAATTTGCATTCTCATTAAATCGCACGTTACGTGTTGTTACCAGACAACTCCCGTTCAATACGAATGACTCTTTTTAAGATTTGATGGATTACTTGGACGTGAAGAATGAGAACAGGAATGAACTTAGGCATGCACCACACGATAATTGATCCAAAACAAATCACAGTGCTGCGCTAGCCGAAATTTATATATTGAGGACGGAATCAAGCATGATTTTAGCCGCCATAGTAGGTTTCACATTCCCACAAAACTTGTGCTGGTGAGGAAGAGGTATAGGTGTAGCGAAACTTGGTGCCACTCGCTTGTGAAGATCATGACCCAAAGGAGAGGAATGCATACATGAGATGTGGGTTGAAGCGGCCGAGCCTTTCTCCAGAGGACCTTGCGGGAGTCCTTCGATAATTTTTCCTGCTCGTCAACCCTTGGTTTATGGTCAATGTCCTCTAATATTACGATAAATACGAACTTAATAACACCATGCCATAGAACAACTTCTTACAATAAATCATTTTATGTAACATCGTGTAAATTGTGGAATTCTCTTCCTCAGAATATAAAGACGTTGACATCTGTGTATGAATTCAAGAGAGCTTTGAAAGAGTATTTATGTTCTAAACATTAGTATATGAAGTGTAACATTTACTTATTTCTTTGTTTTATTTTTGTGAATAGCGTAATGTTAGTGGCTGCTTATACAAAGCATTGTGTTATGCCTTTAATCTTTTTATGTAATCTTTCCCGATACAATACCTACCTCTAATATCATGTCTCCTGCATGTCATTATGTGGCTATTACTTTATTACTTTGCGATGTTTTTAAATCTTATCAGCAACTTAAAATATAAACAAATGTAAAAGCCATGTACCTTTGCTCCATCGGACTATATAGTCCCAGAGTAAATAAACTTTATCTTTTCTTATCTTATCTAATCCTCCACTGGTGAGTGCCACCAAGTTTCACTGTACCTATATTTTAATTCATATCGCATCACATGTCTTCTCGTTCAGTCATCATTTTCAATTCAGTAATCTATGGCAGCAATGAGGTACAGAAGGAACTGGTGTCAAAAAGTGAAGATCGCAGAGCGGCAGTAAAAGTTAACGTTATTAGTCGAAGGCTCCTAGGTCCTAATGGGAGAAAGTAGCAAACTAGTAACGAACCAATTATGAAACCAAGTAACTCGTTATCATGCTTGTTAGCCAGGATGCTGGTACTATATCACACGTAACCGGAAAGATTATCACACCAGCAAGCATCCTCAGTATTGAGTTGGATCAAAGATCGTGGGTTTAAGGGCATTTTGGGGTATGATATATTTTAACCAAAGTGTGCTCGCAACCACCAAAAAGATGCAAGCAAGTCTTCTAAGGGTCATGATAGGTATGAAATGAAGATTGTGGTGGCGTGGGTTGCTCTTGGCTGGCACGTAAGAGTTGGTGAGTTTTTTTTTCTTGTTTAGGTATGGCGTGAGGTTAGTTTAAGCATCGATTTCGTTACGTTGATTATTTTTTCAGCGCCCTCATTATGATGAATCAATCTCAATGTTAACAAACTTTTCGGCCATAAAATATGCAGCTTGTGCTTTAAAATGTTTGTATCATCGTGGTAAAGGATTGGGCAAAAATCTTTTAATGCTAGTAGTAACTAACTTATCAAGTAGAGCAATGCCGAGAAACTGACGTCCTTTGACAAGAGAATCGAAATTTCGCAAAAATAGTCTGGTTATATATCATATAAGATTTCCATCTTTACATCACCCTCAGAACTACCGTAGAAGAGTTTCACATCACATGAAAATTGCAGCTCGTGCCAAAGTTCAATTGCAAAAACTCTCCACGGTCTGGCCGAGTGACTGGGATGCTACCCTGAGGACGGTTTACAGCCACCGGCATTCTGATCCTGATCAAAAGACTGTAACAACGAAAATATGAACGAACTAATAGGAACCAGGAAGCACTCCAGCATAATTTCAAAGTAAGTAGATGTCAGCACTCCCTTGATGTTCGAAGGAAACTATTTCATCCAACTTCACTTTGGGAATTTCAGGTTCGATTTGATCCATTCATTATCAAGAATTCTTTTGCTATTTCGACCGCCAAACTTTCAGCGGATCCCAAAACAGTCATTCCAAACAGTTTTGCCAACCCGTAAGGATCGAATCCTCTAAGGAACCCTTAATTTAACAATGCACGCCCGTATCTCTTGAGGCATGCAACTTTCCTTCCCCCGCCCGAGGTGCGATCTAAACCCGGATTTGGAGAAAATTGGTCCCCAAGGAGGATCAGGAAGAAAGGGGGCGTGGTCCGTTCATCGCACACTAGTCACGCACACGGGTGTGTGTGTAAGCTTTTACGAAAGTGCAATAATACGAAGGAAGCGAGAGTTTCGGAGGGGTGTCCCTAAGGGAGACAGTATTTACGACCTAAAAGGGATCGAGGGGGGAACCCTGCGCGCGGAGTCCCTAACTCGCTCGTGTGTCCGCGGGCCGCATAAATTACTCCCCGGAATCAATTTCGTGCACTTCGGGCGGACTCTCCCCCCCGCAATAATGGTCGGTCCAAGTCGCAAAAGACGAGTGCGACAGTCCACCTGGTGTCCAGAAGGGGAACCTCCATCCAAGCGACATATGAAATTTATGCTCGCTTAACAAAATACCCAAAGGCCTGAACTGAATTTATTTTTTCATGAAAGACCAATGCATATATCACACGGACGAAAATATTACGTACCTACAGATTGCAATACATAAGCCACAGAGGGTAAGCGTCCTCTGCATTCTGTGGTATCTATTCCATGGAATTCATCCGTTGAGAACACGTTAGAATACATTTTATCACTCTTAGTGGTTGTATGAAACAGGTCATTGACAATGTCTCGTGATTGCAGAAAAGATTAAGGAGATTGGGCTGGTGCGGTAGTCACAAGAGTACAGGTTTTTCATTCTGGGGGGCAGCAGAATCTGAATCCTGGCAGTGACAGGGATTATTCAGTCGGTTGCATGTAGAGAGTTGTACTCCGTCCATAGGATGGGAAGTTAAACTGTGGATATCAAGGAATCTTTCGTCAACAGTAGAAAAGTGCTAACTCTTTCTTCAAATTTCAAAATAATCATTCTTTTACTAACCTACTCCCCAATACCTAATGGTGCAAATGACCACATTTACTGGTTTCCTTCCCATAAAACCAGGGTTACCAAATGCGGCGAAAAATCAGCTATTGTAGCTGTTTTCAGCCATCGGTGAGTAAAAACAATTTACTGAGACCAGCCAATCAGCTTTGGTTGATTTCAGTATATTAGCTAAATGAATTTTAGCGCATAGAAATAAAGCCAAATTTTGAATCGATACTTCCAGCGCTGATTTTTTGCCTGGTCCGGTTACCTCTTCAATTGGTCAGCTTGTATACAACGCTAAGAATTCGTTTCAAAAATGGGGGAATCAACAATGAATCCTGATTAGGAGCCATCGTTCACTAAGCTTCATCTCCATCACTGAAGATGGCACTAGAAAGTACTTGCCAGCAGAGTCCTCTGGATTGCCGATAATACATTAAATAGTTGAGTCGTCGCATTCCGCCATTTTTGTTCAGAGCACATCTTGCTTACTGTGTGAAAGTAAAGGCGGGTAGGCAGTAGTCGCTCTGCAGGATTTTCCTTTTTTGCAGAAGAACTTAAGAAAAACGGCAGTATATAACTCCCGTAAAAGTAGGGCGTGAATTTAAATCAGAAAACATCAATTCCTACTTTATTACGCAAATAAATTAGTAATATAATTTAGCTTAATGGTTTTTTAATTTGTTTCCCACCCAATTTCCCGTAATAACGCGGTTTTACGATAACTCAGGCGTAAACTCCGTCCCCCTAGACCCGCGTTAAAACAGAATTTTACTTTTTGACGTTTTTATGATATTTGAGAGTTTGTAACCTTTTTATTGGTAAAATACACAACATACTTTTTTATACGTCATGTACACACACACAAAGACAAGAAAGAGTTCTGCTAGTTTGAGATTTTTAACTCCAACCCCATCAGAGTTATTCAAAACCAAACTTTAACATTTTTGAAAAAAGTGACTTTTTTAAAAATTTATGACAATTCAAGGGTAAGTATATCACTATTAATATTTTTAATAATAAATCTACTAGCATATGTCTACAAATAAAAAAAATAATTCTAACTGTATAATCCACTCCTACTGATTGAAAGAATTTTCAAACATTGAAATTTCAATCATAACTTTTTAAAAACTTTGATCGTAATTTTACCTTAGAAAGGATAGAGATAGGTAAAAAATCACCGGATTTATTTTTTACCTTGAGAAATTTCAAACAAAATTCTTTTTGTTTCATCTTTCTAGGATAAATGTTTTCATAGTTTTAGACTTTTATGTAAACCTTTACAAACGCAAAAATGGGTTCGCGCAACATTGTAAAAATGGCCGCCCAAGGTAAACCGCTTGAGATAGAAATTTAAAAAAAATAGTTTCAATGTCTTAAGACATGAGGAAAACAACTAGGAAAGTTTCAATTTTTTTAAAATTGGTCAAGCAACCAACTTATTTTTTTGGGCCAGTTCAAATGGATTGTTTTTTTTATTTTGAGGGAGGATAATATTTCCAATTTGTCAGAACTTAAAATTGACCAGACTCGTCCTCAAGTTCCTCGGATTATTTCCACTGCACTGTTTTCATGAAAGTTAACTCGGAAATTATACGCGAAATACCTTTCGCCATTGTCTTTCAGCTGATATTTAACTATCCTAAATGTTCTTATTATTCCTTTAAAGAGTAAGCATCGCTATAATAGCCATGAGAGTAATAATAGTACTATCTGAAATGACCTGCTCAACACTAAAATATAGTAAGTTTCATATCCGGAAAAACGTACTGTGAAAAGAATCAAAACTTGACTGATGCGCGTTTAATTTGTAATGTTTCACGATTTACAATTTATAAATTATTGGTAAAATGGTCCTAATAGGTGCAGAATGGATTTATTTCAATTTATGATCACCCGAAATGCGACGGGAATCGCGTATTTGTGCAAAAAAAAGTTAATCTCACTTTCCCCCATAACACTCTATGGAGACGTTTGAACAAAGATGGCGGAATTCTCAATTCCCACAGTGGAAATGCATGCGACGACTCAACCCTATGAGGGAGTAGTGTTGAGAACGGCGATCCAGAGGACTCTGCTTGCCAGGATGAAATGGATATACACCTCAGGATGAAATGGATTAGCGAGATGCCGATTATGTTATATCTAGTATGGTCTCTTTTGCAAAAAAGAAGTGTTTTTCAACACAAAAATGAGATATTTAGTCCATTATCAAAATTGACAGTGATAAAAAAATTAATGTTTTACAAATTAAACGAAAGATGTCAAATATTGGATAAAAAGGCTGAATCGTAAAATCTCTTATTCTCGAAGGGAAATCTATTGCAGAGGGAAATATATTGTATAGGACAGCAGTAAATTTCCTTTTAACATGAATGGCAGCGGCGAAATATTCGCAGAATTTAAGGGTGTACATGGTGAATGATTTTAAATTTGAAATAAAAAATATTTAAAATGTAAAAACATGAGTTATTCACATATTGTCGAATAAATATAATGGAAAATGGTCTAATTTCTTTCTCTCTCGTGTGGTTTTAAAAAGTTAAGACAAACTGGCAAACCCCCTGCCTAAAACCCGTCACTTGTACTGAAAATTGAGCAGTGCATCATCGCAGTATATCATCATATAAACTATTTTTATCATTTTTTATGGAAATCCTCACTAACCTACCGATGCATCAATTGATTTGTACCGATATTATCGACCCTATCGTTTCGTCTAATCGTCACCCTCAGTGACGTCTATGCAAATATCCAACCCGCTATTCTTGCACACCAAAATCCCTCAAGATTGGATTTTTCGTCACTGGGATTTGCGTAAAACTCTGGCGGCACAGCCCCAGGGAAAAACTGATTAAGAACTTTAAGCGGCTTATCAGGATCCCACGGGAATTAAACCTAGCGCAAACTTCGGTAAAATTTACCTCTAGATCCACCATTGATATTCTTTCCAACATGAGGAAATCTCAATGTTATTAGTGCCTGCTAACCAAGGGATCATTTTTCCAAACAACTTGTGAAAAATCAGCAGTAAAACTAGACATTTCAGAAACTATCCCGACACACAACCAATTCTCACCGTAATACTTCCTATGTTGTGGGGTTATACTAGAAGATCGTTAAGTAAAATCGTAGCACAAAAATTATGAAAACTCATTAACAGAAAAGTTGAAGGGAGTAAACATGCAATGTTCTTCATCGTAAGCTATTTTCACAGCATTGAAACCCTTGAGTACACTACTCAACAGTGTCTTTCTCATTCTTCTTGCATCACTATTCACGCTTTAGTTTCAATTTAACTTTACAGGAAGCAAAACTCATTCCATAGCTCTGTCTTCAAGGACTATTGAAGGTGGTTTGAGCGAGATAGTTCCCTAGTCATAGTGGAGACCATATTCAAATTTTATTCCTTGATTTCAGTGTCTGTAAGAAGTGCGAAATAAATATTGTTTTATTAATGGCGCTAATATATAGTTATATATGCCCAACAATCTCAGTAATTAAATAAATAAAGCTACTTTAGTCTCTAACTTGGCTTATTTTTTCCCGCCGAATGGCTGAAAACCCTTCAGCAGGTTTTTTTTACGATTCTGTAAAAGTTACTGTGGTCAGTAATAGATTATGTTTTATAAATAGATAAAAAAATATGCAATCCATTCACCGTTAGGTTTTTGACGAAATATAGGTGTTATAAATTCCTATTTCCTTCAATATTCTCCCTCTGGAGCGCACAGCCATAATCTATCCCATGTAAAACAGCTTATATTTACAAGCAAATCGCTCGAAAGGTAGTTTGGCAAAGGGTTGATATGTTTACATCATTGAAAATATGAGAGTTGTTTCTGTGAAATGAGGCCAATTTCATCAAATTCTAGGGGAATTGATTTTTCGCTCAAACTATCTTAATTAATATTAGTATGAAAATCAGTGTATTTCGTCGAATACCGATTAATGTAGTTTTCACAATGCTGATTATAAGTTATGATTTGATGAGATATACATTTAAATTACACAGATCAAACGAATCACCGTTTCTTTTCTTTTCCAATTCCTCCCACAATTTTGTTTTCTCCACGACAGAAAATATGAAACTTTGGTGTCATATTAATAATTAATATGTATTAAAAGGCAATTCAGCCACTAGTCCATTATAAACTTATGAATTTCTCCGGTGCTGCATATTAGTCAAAGCTATTTTGAAACTAAAATTATATCTTCGCGAAACGCGAAACACTTCTACAACGCCTTTGTGGCTCTCACACTCTTTTAGGTCTGAAGGACTTCACAAGTCATACATTTGCCATCATAAAATAAATGGGGAATGACAATTAACGCACTCCACTCAAGGTTTAGAGCGTAAATAACTTTTATCTCATCTGGAAGACAGCTCGAAATCTCATGGGAAAGATAAACACACACGATCTGAAGGAAAGGTGCGCGGTCACCTGATCGATTTCTCTCAGCATCACGCAAGGTGGCAAAAGAAGAATGCGTCAACACATGGCGAGAGGATTTTCTCAAAAGAAAAGGTCCAAGTGGTAACGCGATGTCCGCAGTTTAAATATGATAAGTGATGTGCTCTTGTGATCCAACTATGCACGCCTGCATGTTGATAAAAGCACTGGATGCGCTCTTGCATGGCGACGTTTGCTCAACCGACGTCAGAGGGCAGCTCAAGGAGAGTCATTGCCAAGGAAACTGCAAGGACGATGCAAATTACACACATTCATCTGTTCTCTCACGATAAGACAATCGACGTTTCTCATAAAAACACGCTCTGTCGCCGATGCGTAAAACATCCAGGAAAAAAAAGATGACCGGGTCGTTGGCGATGACTGGAGGAGACGTACGAATCGAGGTTCTCACACCTCGAATAGAATTGAATTTATGAATTTTTTCACAAAAAAAAAAATGTAATTATTAAATCATAAAAAATTATTTTTTTAAAATATTTTATGATTTTTTATAATTCAAAAATATTTTTTTAATATTTTTTTTAAATTTTAACACTACTGCAAAAAATAGCACTAAAAAGATTAGTTTTCGCTTCATTGAATAAATATTCATGAATATCTGTTTATAATGTTTTATTACAAATAGGTGCTGGTGGTAATCTGCAACCACATCTGTCACCTGGTATGACTTTTATCAATTGGGAAATTTTGACCTTCGATTAAAATTTTCAATGTAGTCGGGGGCTGATTAGACAGTGTAACATGACAAATGCATACAGATATACAGATAACAGTTACCAGGTAACAGATGTGGTTGCAGATTACTACCAGTACCTATTCGTAATAAAACATTGTTAAAAGATATTAACGAACATGTATTCAACGAAGCGAAAACTAATCTTGTCTGTATCTTTTTAATGGTATTTTTTAGTAGTGTTTTTATTATTTTTTAATAATTTTATTATTTTAACTATTTTTATTTTGTTCTTTTAAGTGAATTATTGTTATTATAATTTATATAACATGGGATCTAATATGATAATTGAGCTATTTAGATATGAATCGATGAAACGAGAAAACAAAATATTGTAATTTTGATTCTTATAATGTATAGTCTATTAAGCACGCGATCGAATTATTAAGTCCACCAAAGGGTCGTTATGATGCAAAGGTAACACTTCCGTTCTAAACCAGAAGGAAATTTCCGATAACAAATAGTCTAAGACACTCACAATCACATTATAATGTCCACTGAATGGTCACACTTCGAAATCTATGGATACGCTCGGTTGCCATGGTAATATTAACGTGCAAATCTAACACTTCCGGTCAAACCGGAAGTAAAATACCGGTATTGTGTAGCCTATGACACTCCCGGTAACGTAGCGGTTCCAATAAGTGTTTGCGCATCAAAATCGTTTCAGTCGTTAAGTTGCTACGGTGGAACAAACATACATAGCCAGCCGCTGTAAATATAACACTCCGTTTTTTAGGCAGACGTGTAATTACCACCGAGTCGATTTTCCAAATAATAATGCCCAATTAGTTAAAATACAACTAAAATACAACCTATAGTAATAATTGTTATATACTTTGAAAGTTTGCTTAAACATTTTCTAGTTTCTAGTGATGTGCCTCATCTGTGTCCCTTTTGATATGCCTACGCCTTGAGATATAATAATAATAATATAAAAATTTTATTTACTCTCGCATGATTTATACAAATTATGAGTACAATATACAAACAAAATAATTGGGGCTCTAGGTGGTATCCAAGGTCATAAGACCTGAATTGAGCCACCAGCAAATTACAACAAATGTATGCCATTAACAATAAAAGCAGTAAGAGTTCATAATTTAAATTCCATGAGAAATACAATAAAAATACCTAAATAACATCAAAACTTTCTTGAAAAAAAAGCCAGTCTTAGGCCAGTTTAATTTTTTTTATTTAATTTTTTTATTTCAGCGGGCAATCTATTAAATATTTTTGGCCCCATACACAGAAAGGAAAGTTTAGATAACGTTACAATTTTTTACTTACTCCTTAAATTATATTTACATTTGTCAGATGGACTTTGCTTATTACCAGTTCCGGCGTAAAAAATTATGCCTATGCATCATTTCTGGTTTTTTCAAAGAACCTCCTTCCCCGAAAACCAACTTCAATGTTTAATTTAAGATAACAATTACTCCAAAATTGAACACAGCCAACCGAAAAAAACACCATGATTGACATTTATGTCGCAAATGGACGAAAACATGAATTTCGTCCTTCATTTTTGCGATCCAGAGAAGCGATCCGATAGACGGCAGCCCGCCGAGGAAGACGTATGACATCCTTAGCGGTTATCATGTTTGAAAACTTCTATGAAACGTACATTCTCGAGAAATTACTGAATTCGAAATGGATGGGTCATTGCATGACGCACATGTTTGTTGGTTTTCGTACCCCTCCCCATTACCGAGTATTGCTCCGTAATGAATAACTTGACTTTAGTCCAGTTTTCCACATATAGATAAACTTAAAGACACGATCTAGATTTTAGTGTTTTACAACGTCTACAAGTTAATCTACCCGTAGAAAGTTGCACTCAATTCCAGCTATTCATCATAGAAAAATTCCACGCTACATCGTCCGAATATACGAATTTAATGAGTGCTGCTAAGTTGAAAATGGTATATTTTCTGCAAACTTTCAGGGATTTCTTCTTTCCTATTTGAATGGTATCATCTTCGTTAACCCTATTAACCCCATTGATCTATTTCTGAAGGTGGTTGACTGATTTTTTGTTTATACACCGATTTACGTGAAACTTTGCATACGGGTCCTTATCAGTAATATCTATAGGTACTACATAACGGTGAGATAAAACTGCATGTTATCGATTTGGTTTCTTAGCAATTCATTGCTATTGTAACACGTAGTCCTATGGCACACAACACACAATATGAAATTATTCGATGATATATGCACATATTTTCTCGCAAATATGAAATAATATCTTTCATGGTATTCAGGCTTTTGGTTCTGCGATTAAATTATTTAATATTACGTAACAGTTTCGCCGTGCTATGCTGCCGGCTTCGTCGGGCTTCTTTTTTCTTAAAAATAAGGTCAAATTGATCAAATTCTAGGTAAAGGTATATTTCGCTGAAACTACCTTAATTAATACCCATTTTTTCTCGACATCAGTGACACCTTGATATTCATTACAGTAATCTACCGGTTAGAGGTAGGTTGTGATGAAAGTCAGAGGATATCCAACGAACTCTTACACGTGCCGTGCCCATTCTACCTCTAGTATTTCTTTCTTCATCTCAGCATAAGTCCTACCTTTCTTCATCCCGTCCATAAAACCGATTCTCTTCCTTCCCCTTCCCCGCTTACCCAACATCCTACCCTCTATCACGGCCTTCAGCAAACCACAGTCCCTCATTACCCCTTCCAGACACCTACCCTGTCTTCCCCTAATGTCATCTATAGATATTAGTACCTTACAAAAGAAAATATACACCTTGACAAAAAAAAAGCCCGACGAAGCCGGCAGCATAGCACGGCGAAACTGTTGCATAATATTAAATAATTTAATCGCAAAACCAAAAGACTGAAACAATGAGCTGCATAGTATGCTTCATATTATTACGATGGTTGCTAACTAATATCAAGGTGTCACTGATGTCGAGAAAAAATGGGTAGTATTTAAGGTAGTTTCAGCGAAATATCGCTTCATCAAGAATTTGATGAATTCGACCTTATTTTTAAGAAAAAAAAACTCTCATCTTTCCCATGACATAAAAATATTAACCCTTTGTTGAACTACTTCTCGAGTGATTTGCCTGTTATACGAGTACATATAAGATATAAGCTGTTTTACATGGGATAGGTTACGGCTGTGCGTTCCTGGAGTGGGAATATTGAAAAATTACGATTTTCTAACGTGTATATATCGTTAAAAACCTAGCGGTGTGTAGTTTGTATGTTTCATCAACTATTTATAAAAATTAATCTATTATTCATCGCGGTAATTTTTACAAAATCTAAAAAAAAAAATTCTGCTGTTTTGTAGGCTTTTTAGCCGAACGGCGTAAAAAAACTGATTCAAGTTAGTGACTTAAGAGGATATATTTATTTAATTAATGAGAACTTTGCTCTTGTATAACTACATTTTTGCACCATCAATATTAAAATATATAATTCACACTCACTCCTTACAGACGCTGAAATTAAAATATAAATCCGACTATGGTCTCCATTATGACTAGGGAAATATGTCGCTTTAACTAACTTAAATATGATTTCCGCTTAGATTTCGAATTCCGCGCTGAGAGTCATTAGGTATATTTATTATAGTTCTATCATCATTCACAAAACTGCATGTATGGTGACTTCCACATGTAGATGAAACAGATGCATGTACTTTTTGTTAAATATGGCCCAAGAATATTTTTCGATTTCCTTGAAAAGTTATTAAAATATGCAATTGTCTACTGATTCAGACACATTAAGAGCCGAATGGTGAGAACGGTTTTTAAAAACTTACTTCCATGCAGCCGTGGTGATGAAAACTCACCGGTTTTAAGGTGGTTCCACCGTAAAATGACTTATTTGTCATTTTATTCATATTCTGTCTACTTGTAGAAAAAGTTGTTCTCTATCTGATATGAACAACAAAATAACACCTTTCCACGCTATGTAATTCTATAATTGAACCTGAAACCACATAGTCTTCAATGGGGGAATGAGAGAAACACGAGGAAAAATAGTATTTTTCCATAAAATACAAATGCCATTTTTGCGGAAAGCTATTTATAACAAGGAAATAATTCAGATAATTTGAATAAAAATAAAATACAGGCATCTTACCACCTTATTTTTCTAGTTATTGAAGAATTAATGCCGTAATTGAAGTCAAAATGCGGTAATTCGTATTTGTATTTGTTTTGACTCACACGGTCTAACGTAACTTAACGTTTGGGGAACTGATGTAACCAAATAAATTGGCATGCCATTGAATTTTCCACAAACTTTTTTTAATGTCATAATCAAGATAATTACCAGACGGCCCATGGTCAGGGATAAAATAGAGCGAGGAAAATATAACACACGTGCTTATTCACTGAGTCACTAGAAATACGTTCAGCTGCATTTGAGGCTCCTTACCGGATTTCCTTCGGGGAAGTTAACGCTCGCGAGAATAAATGTAGCGGTTTGCGGGAAGGAATGTCTGACGCACGGGAACTGCCCACCCGAGGAATTAAACCACTACCCTCGGACGAAATTCCACCGAAAAGCATTAGTCGACGGGGGGACACCAGCTCTCGGGAAATGAAACACACTCGATAGCTGGATCGATAAGCTCACTCAAGAACGAAAGCGAAGAAGCAAAACAAATGCAGAAGACTTCCTTGAGTCGTAAACACTTGCGGATATACATAACAGAACGACAACTTGAAGCAAATGAATGGCCGTAAGATAGGTAGGTACACTTGATATATTTAGGAGCAAACAGCGGTTGAATTCATAAGGCGTTTCACTCGGAGCATGTTCTCGCGCAGTATAAATACTATATTAATTAATAATGGCTGTTTTTACTTAGGGTTTGGTCAAGAATAAGCAGACGCCGTTGCAAACGTTTCCATTTATTTATAAATCTTCATCAGAGCTATATATTAAATGGAACATACCAATAAAGTACACATCTTATAACAGGATTCAGTAGGCAACCCACGTCTTGAAACAAAATGAACTTCAACGTAACTACAGCAACCGTTACCTGGGCAGGGATGATATTATGCATTGAGGGTCAATAGTACATACATAATGGTTTGGTATTTGTACCTCCTTTCTTTGTAATTTTAAACAAAATTGCAATGGTTCCGTTATGAACATTAATGCAGGCAGTAGAATAGCACTGCCACCTATCATTGATTCACAAAATACAGGTGCTGTTCTGCATAGGCGTATCTAGAAGCGTCTGAAGGGGGGGAATGTATGGAATACCCCCGTGTAAAACGGGGGGAGTCCGGGAATTTTTAAAAAATATACAAATTGAAATGACGTTTTGAAGGTGTTCTATTATGTTATGGAAGGTGATCTATGGGTGTACTATTAGCATGTGTTAAACATATAAATTTTACGTTTTTTATATCAATTTTAACCCCTGGATACGCCTATGCTGTCCTGATAAGATGTGTACATTATTGGTATGTTTCATTTAATATACAGCCCTGATGAAGATTTATAAATAAATCGAAACGTTTGCAACGACGTCTACTTGTTCTTGGCCATACCCTTTTAAAAAAACCAGCCACTATCAATAGATTTCACTGTGGTCGAGAACTGTGATGAAATAATATATTAATTGCCGCGTACCAATAATAAAGACATGCAATGCTAATTATTTCTTCCTTATAGCGCGAATGCTTGAATATATATAAATATAATTCATTCCACAAATCGTTGCATCAATCCTGGCAATTATGAGTTCACATATCTCCCGTCGCGGAGCCATCATAAGCTTAGCAACCACCGCCACTGCAGCATAAATATGTCTCCATTGCCATCTTCGAAGTTAAATCCTCCTGTAACACAAGCTGAAGAACGTTGCCCACGAATACTTTGTTCAAACAAACGAATTCCATGACGCGCCAGCGCAACTTTAGACACTTCTCATCCCTCCGCTTCTCTCCAAATTAGCTCGTGCTCTTTCGTGCAAGACTGGAATGATTTTTACACTTCTCGCTCAAGGTGGTAGACGGATGGACAAATGTTCCGTCTCGGAGGGACTTAGGTTAGTGGCAAGGATAATGAAAAGGAACGAAAAGAAAATTTAGGGTTGGAGGCGGCAAGGTCTTACAATCATCTGACTAGGTCTTACAATCGCCGTCTTAGAAGCTGAAACCGTGTTACACAAGCTGAAGAACACTGCCGACGAATACTTTTGCAGGAGGTTGCATAAGTACGGATCTTACTTAAATAAGTACTTCCGACGAATGTTAAGAAGTGGTTGTATAAGAGCAATTGAGATGATAATGTTGGCCAAGAGGGGAAGAGGCAGGAAATGAGTTGGGATTTTGAACTAGGGATTGGAAAATCGATTATCACACTCCGATTTTCGATTTAATCGAAGTCGACTTTTTGTTTTGAAAAACAGATCAAAATCGATTCTAGCCGATCGATTTTCGATTTTTAGCATGCTAGCTAAAGCTAGCGTTTGAATTTTGCCAATCGAGCTGCGCCAGTTCGTAAACCGCCCTCCAGTCGACCGCAAGTCCAACTCTAATCCACTACAAGCTTTGAAGGAGATTGAGGAAGAATATCCCCACGTAGTATACAAACCAGCCAGTAGGATTTTATCTATAGTTGCCTCTTCCGTGCCGTGTGAGCGACTATTTTCTCACGCCGGGTTCATTGCAACTCAGGTGCAAAATCGATTATCCGGAGAACATTTAAATATGTTAGTTTTCTTAAGGTCCATCCCTGAGGAACACTGTTTCCACGGCTTCGCAAACAAGAAATAAATAAAATTCTGTTTTTCATTTTGTGGTATGCCCACTTTTCAATATACAATTCTTATTGCTACTAAACTATATGTAATTTGCTTGTTATATTACCTATGTGTTTATAAGTATCTGTTATGGATTATTACTTTCCTGTATATCTTTGGAATAATATATTGTATTAATAAATTTAACTGTATTCTGTTCTTATCCCTAGTGCTTCCATATTTTACTTTTTGTTACAACAGCACATCCGTATTTCAGCAGACAATTACTTCACTATTAATAAATATCGATTTCGATTTTTCGTTTATTTTGGGCAAAAAATCGAATTGTTAGAAAATCGATTTTAAAAACCAAAATCGAAATTCGATTAATCGAAATTCGATTAATCGAAAATCGATTCTGGATTTAAATTTCCAATCCCTATTTTGAACGCCTTGAGAGAGGCTCGGAGATAAGTAGATTTTACTAAGGTGATGGACGTGATGATATATTGAATAAAAAAGGTGAACTGTGGCAGGAATGACTCACGTTGGAGGATTTGGGATGGACATTGGAAGTTAACAACAGGAGGCGGGTTCGAGCCCCGACTGGAATACTTTCTCATAACTCAGGGAATGATTTTCGTCATACGTTAAATTTATTTTGAAAATTCACCGGATGAAAAGGGCATTGTTGTTGTTTAAAACCAATTTTAAAAAGTACAAGAATGAAAATTCGAACAGTGGAGATGTGGTGTTATAGCAGAATGATTAATATCAAATAATTTTTGTAATTCTAGATGCTTTCTATATGGTAACGCTCATTAGAAATCGAATTGGCGAGAAAAGGACATTTTATAGCAATTGGAACACAATTCGTTGGTCATACGTCGAGGAACTTTTAAAATTGCAGCATAATGAAGGACTGCATGCTTCAAACAAGATGACGACAAGGAACATTGGGTGGCAAAGGCATAAAATGAAAGTTCATACTGCTGTGCAATCTTAAGTTAATTCTGATGCCCTTGCGTTTTTTAACAGTGTTCTTCAACTACCAGAGTTTGAAGGATGCCATGAAAGAGTACCTACGAATTATTAGGTGTATAAATACTATTTTATATGTTCTTCACTTATAAAGTGTTTTGGGAAAAATTCAAGTCTCCTCTTAGGCTAACCAACGGAAATACATGCTGATCTTTTATATTTGAGGCCGTTACTTACACTTTAGACAGAGAATTAATAAAGAGAGAATATAAAAAGAGGTAAACAAAAGAGCATAAAGGCTCTTAAGAATGTTGAATCATGGGAACAGGAGTGCGGGTCAGAAGCAATGTAGGTATGTAATGTAATAAGCAGAATAGGCACGCAAGGATAGGGCAGTATTAAAGAAATTATCAAAACGGAGCCAGTTTTACATTTACAACACCTATAATGAAGATATTTTGACTGAACCTTTCCTAAAACGGAAAAGCGTGGTGGATAAGTATACATGCAATAAAGAAACTGTCTTACAACCTACCAAAATTGGCTTGACACCTTTGGTGAATTGTCTCAAGTCTGGCTTTGCCGTATTGTCAATCACCCGCGTTAAACCACTATTTTGTAGCATAAAACATGTTCCTCAGTTGTTTATGATGGTTCATTTTCCCATTTTCCCCTCATTTCTAGCACTTACCCTGGTAAGCTGGCGGTTTTCGAAACAACAAGTTACGACGTCCTTTTACACCCCTTTTTCCGCCTACGATGGTACATGGTATATACTTTGGTTAACTTGTTGGTACACAGTGGATACCCGCTTTGCTATGGGTTCACTTTACCATGGGTTCAATTTACGAAGGATTCACTTTACGAAGGATTCACTTTACGATGGATTCACTTTACGACCTGCATGCTGGGAATTTCAAAGCGCGCTGATTTTGCGCTCCCCCTTTAAAATTTCTCATTTCGACGATTTGTTTGCACCCTAAATTCCTCCATAAATTTCATAATTCGTCTAGTATTCTAAGCCTAATTTGTTAAAGAACTGTTTTTTTTATCATTGCAAGATATACATATGTAATGATACGATGCGATTATGTAGTTTAACCTATCCGTCGTCCGTTGATTTACTAATTCACTTCACGATGGAATTCACATTACGATCGATCCTATGGAACATAAAGCGGGGGTCTAGTACATAGTGAAAACAGAATATAAAACACCATGAGTATGAAACGCAATGGGTTTCGAATGCGTAGCGAAAAACAAACCCAAGAAAGTAAAAAGACAAGCGAAAAAACTGGAAGAAAGCGGAAGAGAGAATCCAATTATTTCGAAGAGCTTTGCAATTTTTTAAAAACACTTCCCTACACCTCTCGAGCGGTTATCTCCTCACAGGTGAGATAATCTCATTTGTGCCACTTTGAGAGTGAGGAAACAGATATCCAATAAAGGTTCAAGAGGTTGAAAAATAGGCTCCGGCGAGTCTTCAACTTGAAGGTCGTTTTAATAGGCGAGGCCAAGCAAAAAAATAAGTACTTCACGGTTGCATGGGAAGTGGGCGGAAGGTAAGCCCTTAACTCACCCTTATCCGTCGCCGGGAATTCCTAGCAGTAGTGCTGCGCGAAAAGGATTGACGAAAATGGCTGTTATTCGGTGCCAAGGGGAAGAAACAAATTTAAAGTTAAATCTGAGGTTCTTTATCTTTCGAAAAGAATTTTTACAACCATTTCAAAGGATAAAACAATATTTAATACTTCTGTACGTTCAAAACAAAGTCATTCATGTTATAATTGAAATAACGTAACTTCATACATACTTTAGGAATGCATACTTCAGGAATGCTAATTCATACATGAATAAGCATTTCTCTTTTTCTTAATAGTCTGCATAATTTGTCATTTTCAGTACATACATACACATCACGCCATTTTCTTTCAATGTACGCACAGTCATATACCTTAAATTTTCCTGTTAGGCTTATGGTAATGGTTCTCGATTAATAGTTTCCCTTATAACCCTCTATTCTTGCATTTTACTCTTCCACTTCGTTTACACTCGTGCATTTCTTCGTACGCGCTCTCCGATTCTTAACATTCCTTAAATTTATTACGTAAATATAAGGAAATTATGAGTATTAATGATCGTGATGAAATAAATATATTGACTAATGCATAGTCGTTTCCTCCAGGAAGGTGATAGGCAAATGGTTATTAGGCATCAATATACTATGCTCGAAAAATACCTTTTCCTATTACTTGTTCTTGAGAAACCCCTCAAAAACCAGCCTTTATCAATGGATTGTACTGTGGTAGAAAACTGTGATGACATATAAATGATAATTCCAATTATCTAATTTATAAAAGTTAATGCATGTTTGTAAATAAAAAATCATAAAAAATGGTCACACGCGTTAAAAAAAACACAAATTTAAAGAGATTATTCTGATGCATGCATTGTAGGATGTTTGTTTCATTATTATCATCAGGAGGAAACAATTAATATTATATCTAGGAGAAATGTTTTAAAACGTTTTAAATAAACAGTAAAAAATAAAAAAATTAGACTAGGGTAGGTCCCTCACCTTGAATTCTTAATGGTTTCTATGGTTTCGGCAATTTGAACAATTATCATGATTGCCTTTTTTCAAGTTTGAATCTAAGCATTTCTTCCAAAACGACGCCTGGCGTCTAGCTTTTTTTAAGTTACAAACAACTCTTTTCGTGACGAGAAAGGTATCGCATTCTCTGTTATGAATTTTCTTTATGGAGTTTATCTAGATACTGTTTTATCACAGTTCATCAATATTTATTTTTTTACAGATTGTTATAAATTTCGCTCTATAACTCATAACTGCATTCTCATCAAATTTTATACGAGTTTAACCAGATAATGTCACAAGGACAAATATTAAGGAAAGGCAGGAGAGCTAGGTACATATTTGGCCAACATGTTGATTTCTGTGAATGCATATTTTGGAGGCAAGCCAGGCATAAATGAAGGGGTCTTTCCATTCAAGGTGTTGAAGCTAGCGCACACGGGAACACAATATCAGAGCACTTTAGCGCACACGAGCGACGTTGAATGGAACGATGTGCGCTGGCGAAATGTTATGTAACCTGCCGGTAGGTAGCATTCTGTGGTTGAACAGCAGTCAAGGACGAATTTGTTGTGCAAAATTGTTGAATTAGTTCAAAATAAGTATTTAAAGATGTTAGCTTTTCGTTCCTCAGGAATTTAAAACCTCAAAATATGCATTTTTGACGCCTTTAATTACAATCAACAAACTCGGCAACAACCACGGATGTCATTATCGACGTTCATTTGTTGTTTAGTGCGCATGTACTTTGCACCAGATCTGTTTAGAAGTGCGCTACCTATAAAAAACGAATGGAATTGAAGTGCGCTGTTATGTCACGAAGCGAAGCGAATGGAAGGCACCCTAAATGTTACTATCGGGGGATATCGGGTAATTCAGCAGGTATCTACATCTACATACTACCCCGAAAGTCGCCTCAATAGGCGTGTGGCGGGGGGTGTTAGGACACCAGCCGTTTAAATATAAAAAGGAAACGCTCTAATGAAATTATGCCTAGCATTTATTTAAGTCCCTTATTGTTCGGGGGAAAAACGAATTCCCATACCTATCCGTTCGGCAAAATATCTCTCTTAATTTATCGTTTCTGTCGGACCTGGAAATATAGTGGGGTTCTAATATGATGTTCTCCGTGTCGCTCTAAAAGATATCTATTCTTAATTGCTCAAGTAATCTAAGCCTAGCGCGCAGCCTCCGAGTCTCTAGCGGCTCCCAGCCTAATTCGTTTTACATCTGTGTAACGCTGTCTGTACGCCCGTAGCAGTTTTTGACGAATCGCGCAGCTTTCCTTTGTGTTTTATTGAGTTCCCGAATTAAGTCTTTCTCCACCGGATCCCATATGCTCGCTGCATATTCAAGGTGTGGCCGGACGAGTGCGAAATAGCACCTCTCTTTTACTTTTTCATCTGAAAATCTTCCCACAGTACGCTTGACGAATCCTAGCTTCTTCAGAGCTCTGCCACAAATATTTCTTATATGTGCTCCCCACGAGATTATGTTACAACTCTCATGAGTAGAAGCGAAATCTGAAGTTTTTTGTGTGAGTTTACTGGAGTTTTTTTTATTTCCTTGCCTTTCTTAAGTTGACTGGATAAGAGTTTTTCCTCTTGCGCAGTTGTTTATCTTCAACTCACCCGGTTTTCCGCGCACCTTCTCCGATTTTAAAACCGCGATCCCATTCACATCTCGTGCACTCATCTTCGCCGAGGTGGCAGCCATTGTCGCCAGGCGACTAAAGCGCAACTTCCATTATTCCCCAGCCTTTGTATTTTTTTTCCTTCCGCATATCGTGTCCTCGGATCACATTTCCCTTTGAAGGCTTTCGTGACACGAACCTCAAGACTCAACGGAGGATGACAACGGTCAGCAGGTGAACGACCAGTCTTCCCACCAATCATAAGCGATTGGAATAACCCTATTGTATCATTATTAATAAAATGGTATTTATTCTCTATCTCTTCCAATACACGGCGCAAACATCACGAGTTTAGGTCAATTCACATATATATATATATATATATATATATATATATATATATAAACTATGCCACAGGTGGGGCGGAATTAAATATAGACACATAAAAAAAGAACAATCACACTATACGTTGATATTTCGGTTACTATAGAATCTTTCTCAAAGATAGAAGGATACATACTATCCTTCAAACAAAATGTGTAAATATATATATACACCTTCAAACTTTTTCCTACGTTTCGGAACTTTATTGATCCATCTTCGGGGCAATAAACAAATGATACATGATGTTGAAAATGTTTTACAATTCTTTTTTGATTACATAATGGTTAATTTACAGTCATTAAATATAAAAATACAAAGACATATTCAAGATTGTTACCTTTAAATTTTGGTGTTGTTTTGTTTACAAATTTAATTTGGTTGCTTGATTCCATTTCTTTGTTGAAAAGTTATATGTAATTTATTAAATTATGATAAATTTTGCTTTGATAAGTAATGTCTGTTCTTTTATTGCAACTTTTTTTATTTCTGCAATTCTTTTATTGCAAGTTATATAATTTTATGTTACATTTCCTGCACAGACTGTAAATCAACTATAATGTAATCAAAAAAGAATTGTAAAACATTTTCAACATCATGTATCATCTGTTTATAGCCCTCAAGATGGATCAATAAAGGTCCGAAATGTCGGCAAAAGTTTGAAGGTATATATATATATATATATATATATATATATATATATAAAATAGACTATGCCACAGGTGGGGCGGAATTAAATATAAACACATAAAAAAAGAACACTCACAATATTAGTTGATATTTCGGTTGCTAGAACCTTTCTCAAAGGAAGACGGATACAGAATGATGGACAGGCAGGGAACAGAAGGTAGGGTGAGATGGGAGGAGAGAGGGGTAGGAAGGGAGAAGAGGGGAGGGGCGGGAGGGGGTCAGAGGAAGAGGGAGGGGCAAGGAGGGGAAGAGGCGGGAGGGGTTCAGAGGAGGAGAAAGGGATGTGGAAAGGAGAAAAGGGGAGGGGCGGGAGGGGATTAAAGGAGGGGATGTGTGATTTTCCATGAACTCGTATATATATATATATATATATATAAATTCATACAATCATAGGAAATGGAAAGGGATAGGAACACATAAAAGGACGAACACAGGGTTTGGTGGGGAAGATGAAAATGTGTCGAATCCAGACAGAAAAAATTTCACCTTACCCAGGATTTCACCTTCCTGGGTAAGGTGAAATTTTTTCTATCTGGATTCGACACATATTCATCTTCCCCACCAAACCCTGTGTTCGTCCT
Organism: Pyrrhosoma nymphula; assembly: GCA_963573305.1. Classification (NCBI taxonomy): domain Eukaryota; kingdom Metazoa; phylum Arthropoda; class Insecta; order Odonata; family Coenagrionidae; genus Pyrrhosoma; species Pyrrhosoma nymphula. The sequence continues at coordinate 99,019,650 of OY754339.1, forward strand.
TTTATGTGTTCCTATCCCTTTCCATTTCCTATGATTGTATGAATTTATTCGCGCCTTTGAGCGTCTGATTTTCGAATGGATGAGTATATATATATATATATATATATATATATATATATATATATATATATATATATATATATATATACATATATATGCGTATGTATTGACCTAAGGGTACGTCCAGTAGAAAGTGGACAAATTGGAAAAAGAGATTTTCATTGTAGAGTGATAATTTTTCTATTTTTCTTTTTTTTTTAGTTTCATTTTTAATTTGCCATTTCATTGCTGAAGTGCTACCCCTACCATTTAAACTTCACGAACAAATTTGAATTTGCTGAATGTGCCTTCACTGAATGCTTGACGATCCGTCACAAGAGTAACAGTCACAAGAGTAACCACTTTTTCTACTTATAACCTTGTTTTTGGCTGTCTCTTTATTTACTTATGCATTATATATTTTTTTACTTCATTCCTAAGACACTAGAATAAAATATTAAAAAATATTTTTATGGTATATTGTAATTTGAAGAAGAGAAAATTGATTTATGTTATATAGTGTATTTCAAGTGTCTTTTTTTGGTCACAAGACATAACACTATTTCTATGTGCTTTTTATATACTAAATTGATGACCTGAGTCCTAAATGTTCGGATGTAATAAATAAACATTATGTATTCTAATTCATTCAAAAGTGTTTCCTATGAAAAATGTAATATTTCTATAACCCTGACAGTTTTAATGGAGTCAAATGTGTCAAAATGTCACAAGAGTAACGGTGGACAGGCCTCTAAACTCGTGATGTTTGCGCCGATTATTATGAAAATAAAATTGGTTATTTCAAACAAGACTGTAAAAAAATATTTAAAAACACGATCCGGGTTTTGGGGGCAAAGCGTCATCTTCTGGTGAGTAAAATTCTGCATCTGGGTGATGAATCGCAAACAATCGGTATTAAAGATGCCAGAAGGTGAAATTAATGCAGCATTGATTGATGCATTTCGTAAACATTCAAATCAAAAGAACATGACCTAACGTACAAAGTGTGAAATTGCAAAAAGTGGAGTTCACTAACCAATATGTAATATGAATGCATTTCACATTAAAAAAAAATAAGGGAGCGGCTTTTTAAAGAACGGATAAAGGTTGTTCCAAGCTTGTTTCAAGAATCAAAATATTCATTATCAATTCGCGAGGCACGTTTAACGAAGTGGATTTGATTGTGATTTTCATATAGAAATTTTAAGCAGTGAAAACGCGAAATAATATCTCAATTTGCACATTCTATATTTTATTTTTGCCGACCATGGTTACGACATAGAATTTCATTTTCAAGGTGAAGATAAAATGTTCTTAAATATTAATATTACCTTGAACATTACATTATATGTCGAAGCCAAGGTTGATAAACATTAAAAAAGTGTGGAATATACACAACGAGTAATTACAAAGTTGAGCCTGAAACTGTAACTTATAGCGAACACGAGGAACAAGGACTGGAACGCCCTGGGACAATTAAGAAATTTAAAAATGTGTTCAGAACAATTACTGCAAAGCGGTTCAATGAATTTTTGAACAACTTCCACTTCCCCCTCTTCGACCTTCCACCCTGAAGTTGACACTTTGCGTCGTTCTCCAGGTCGTGTTTTTTTATTGTTTTTTATAATTTTTTTCTGAAAAAAAAACAAGTTTGCACGAGTATACATGAATAGCCGATTCCATAAAGTTACGTCTCCAACTAGGTATTTTATGAAATTAATTCATAAATGTAATAAAATTTTATTTGTAATGGCTCACGCAGTAGCGAATAAGCAACACTCCAACTTATAGTCTTGCCCTTCCTCCTCATGGAACGACATCTACATCTACATACTACCCCGCAAGCCGCCTCAATAGGCGTGTGGCGGGGGGTGTTAGGGCACCAGCCGTTTACATATAAAAAGGAAACGCTCCAATGAAATTACGCCCAGCATTTATTAAAGTCCCTTATTGTTTGGGGGAAAAACGAATTCCCATACCTATCCGTTCGGCAAAATATCTCTCTTAATTTATCGTTTCTGTCGGACCTGGAAATATAGTGGGGTTCTAATATGATGTTCTCCGTGTCGCTCTTAAAGATATCTATTCTTAATTTCTCAAGCAATCTAAGCCTAGCGCGCAGCCTCCGAGTCTCTAGCGGCTCCCAGCCTAATTCGTTTAACATCTGTGTAACGCTGTCTGTACGCCCGTAGCAGTTTTTGACGAATCGCGCAGCTTTCCTTTGTATTTTATTAAGTTCCCGGATTAAGTCTTTGTGCGCCGGATCCCATATGCTCAGGACATACGGCTCAGGTTCGGATCCCGGTGGTGGTGAAGATTTTTAGAGGAATTCCTAACCCTACATGGGTCAGATTGATGGCATTAGTTGTTACTTTCTGTTTTTTAAATATACATTTTTTTTATACATTTTTAAATATAAATTTACATTCCTAAGCATGATTGACAAAAACACTAAGTACAATTCGAAATTTGTTCATTTCCTCGATTTCGACGCCTTCAGCGTCATTTCCAAGGTACTTTGGCAGAACGAATTTGTAGACATCGAAATTAATCAGGGACATAAATAAATGTGTGACAGTACTAAGTTTTTTTGTCCTGAATGGGTGATTTGATTTACAAACATTTCTTTTTATGTAACCAGTAATGTACCCAAATTGTTCTATAAATCAGGGAATAAATCTCCCTCAGGTCGAAGGGTAAAATATAAGTTTATTTATTTATTAAAACAACTAAAACAGCAACTAAGGCCTTGATATTGGGCTCAATAAACAGGATTTAAAATAACAGGAAAAGTGAAAATTAAAAACGGGTACCACAGTAAAAATGTGGAACGCTTCACGATTTTCTGACGATCAATCTTTCATCAAAGTTCGAAGCGGATTTTGTCTTTAAAGACGATCAATTGATTATACAAGCCACGATGTAACACGGTAGACACGACCTCAAATCAATTGATAATGGGATCGAGTAGGTGTGATCCCAGCGTCCTGGCTTCCCATCCAGAGGCCCCGGGTTCAAATCCCGGCAGAAATGGATATCATTTCAATGGATTCCCGATCACTTCTTTGGGTCTATATGGACAACACTTCAAATGCAGTGTTACTCGAGAGAGAAGTTCAACAGCCGCATAAACAGAAAGAAAGCTGGAGGAAGAACCCCAGATACAGAAAGAGGAGAGAAGGAAGCAGGGAGTGGGAGGGTTTTAGAAAGAGGGACAGCAGCGAGGAGAGGAGGAGACGAGACGTCAGGGGGGTGTGGATGAAGACGATGGCCTGGAATTGTCGAGTAATGGAGAAAGGAAAATGAATTTGGAGGAAGAAGTCCAGCCACAGAAGGAGAAGAAGAGAGAAGAAGACGGCCTGGAGGCGGAAAGACGGCATGGAGAAAGTAGGAGATTTACGAAAGTTGGAGGAAGAAGCCCAGCTGCCCTTGCTAGAAGAGAAGACGTTGACGGCCAGGAGAGTCCGGAAACGGAACGAGAAAGCTGGAAGAAGAACCCCAGCAGCTAGATGATGAAATAGGCCTGAGATACGGAGAAAGGAAAATGAAACAGGAGGATGAGACCCAACCGTAGAAGGGGAGGAAGAATACCTGGATGTGGGGAAAGAAGGAAATTTGGGAAAACAGGAGGAAGAAGACCATCTGCCATAGATGGAAAAGAATAAGTAGACGGAGAGGCTGGAAACGGTAGAAGAAAGCTGGAAGAAGAACCCCAGCAGCGAGGGGAAGAAGAGTTAAGGTTAAACGACAAGATGGCGGAAAAGAAGAAAGGAGTTAACTGGGAAAGGAAAAATGAAGCTGGAGGAAGAAGCCTAGCTGTGGACGAGAAAGAAGACGGAGATGGCGGAGTAAGAATGAAGAAGACGTAATGGAGAAATATCATGAAATATGTTTGACCACTAAATTAAGAGCTAAATTCAAAAAATCATTTCATTCTCTGAGTAATATATATAATTTAAAATATACACAAATAAAGAGGTGAACACTAGTACATACCCTCATTTCTGTACTCTTCGGATGCAAAGTAGTTAATTATTGTTAAAAGACAATAAATGTAGGGCGAGAATTTGGATACATTCAAATTCTTTCCCTATTTTATTATTATTATTATTACTCAATCCGTAGGATGGGAGGTCAAACCGTATTCCCCTAGGCGTCTTTGTTAAGATCAGGCTAATGCCGACACTATATTACTTTCCACCATTCCTCAATAACCCTTCCCCTAGAAACCAAACCACCTATCCTTCTAGGAATTAATGACCTCAGTTGTCGGTCACCTCCCCAAATAACCTGACTTGCCCTATTTAATAAATAAATAAAATACATCACATAATGGAAGTATTAAAAATATCGTTTTTCCACCCAATTAAAGGCACAAAAATAGTTGCGATAAAGATGACCAACAAATAATGGCAAGGCCAACTATATTTAAATCCACAGAGTATTTTATTGGTACAACAAATTTCAACGCTACGGCGGCATCAGCAGGTACAGGAGGTACCTAATGATGACGCCGTAGCGTTGAAACTAGTTGTACCATTAAAATACTCAATGGATTTAAACATAGTTGGCCTTGTCATTATTTGAAAATGGACTTCCACAAAGTTACGCCAGAACGGATTGAATTCATGACCAACAAAGTGAATACACTCGAAAGGTAGACTGCATAAAGCACGAGTGATTAATGCCTTATTATTATTTTTACTAACATTTCACCTTGAATGATTTTATTTTCCAAATTAATTTGAATACGTGACTTACTGATCAGCATAAGTATCCAAAACTGAACATTACATGTATGCTTGTTTTTAAAAAATTGTAAAAAATCTTGTAAAATTTCCTAAAACTTTTTTTAACCTCACAGACAGTTCCTCCGACCGATTTTTTAGCTGTCTAGGTCATGGGAGCTTTGTGAGGTTTGACCTTCACCTGGGAGGAATATTGCATGTCTGCAGTGAGTTATCACTCCGCGCCAAGCCTCCTAGAGGCGTCTTTCCGTTTCTTAGATGAAGAAGTAGATATGAGTGCTTAGGGGAGAGCATTTCAACCTCGCAATGTGAGATGGAACGTTCAACTGTGGACCCTTGAGTGGCTATTCTACATGTTCTCGGAATTTCCGAGCCTCGAAAGTGACGATAGTTTGACGTCACAGCCTCTAAAATTTCAAATTTTGAGATGTGTTGGGGGCTGTGACGTCAAATCCACGGAATTTCCGAGATTCGACCGTGTCCTTACTGAATAAGACCCCTGAGGTGCTTTCCGCCAAGTAAAGGCTGATTCCGACGCCGGGTTTCTTTCCGCACTTCCTCCATTCCCGAAACAATCCTACTTACACCAAGCTATTCACCGATATCCATTATGGCGTAAATGACCTCGATCGCCAATTGTTTCCCAAAATACCGTCCAAACAACCCACGGAACAGAAACCAATGCGTACCATTTCCTCCCAATCGGAGTTCAACGACCACGATCATCGTGGGATAAGCCAGCCTGGATGTTTCGTGATTTGCCCGGTGTCTGTCATCGCCGGGGAATTTCCGGCCGGTGGCTTTCGAAAATCTCCTTACGCAAATAATCTGCCTCTCATAGAATTAACTTCATAAGAGCACGGAAATAAGTCATGGGATGTTTTCTCTTAAATTAGGACTTGGGTGGTTTTAACGACAAATCTTCACCAATGTCGTTAAATAAAGCATTTTTCTTAATTACTTTGTGGGAGACTTTTTTTTTACACATCGAGACTTTTTCCGAGACAAAAAACGAACTTTTCTGGGACTTTTCAATTCAACCACTTTTTTTTGGCATTAATCACCGTCTGGTGTGATTCTGAATGGATAATATCCACAGGAGAATGACAAAACGGCCTTAATGAATACTTTTGTATAACTGGGAGTAACAACCGGTACTCTAAGGACCCCTGCTGATCTACTAATAAGTGTTTGGTGCTCAGAAAAAGCTTACATACGTATTTATCCAACAGTTATTTAAGGAAAAAATAGAAAACTTCTCGGGAGGAAATAATAATCAATTCCTTTCGGAGGATAAAGTAATGGCTTCCTTCCGGTTCTTCGCGATTCATCATAGGTCACTGATGTTATGCACTAACTAATTAGAACCCGGGCGTTCTGGTGAAAAACCGAGCGCTCTTCACTCTTAGCTAGTAAACCACCCGTCTCGAGATTATTAAGGAGAAATAGCAACTATTTTATCCTCGAACATGTAAAATTTCCTACGAGGTTCACGCCACTCTCGCAAATGTTACTTCCCAGTGTCACCAACGTCGCATGGCAAGCAATATGTCCTTATCACTTCATAGTTATGGCAGTTTGAACGATAAATCAATTCACCTAGAATTTGGTGAATTTGACCTCATTTTAAAGACAACACTCATCTTTATATTGAAATAAAAATACAAACCCCTTGCCGAACTACTTTTCAAGCAATTTGCCTGTAAATATAAGCTGTTTTACGTGGGATGGATTACGGCTGTGCGCTCCAGAGGGAGAATATTGAAAAAATTAGGAACTTCTAACACCTAGATTTTGTCAAAAAACTAACGGCGAGTAATTTGTATCTATGTTTTCTCAACTATTTATAAAAATAATTTATTACTCACTGCAGTAATTTTTTACAGAATCGCAAAACAATCTTTTGTTTTGAAGGCATTTTAGCCGTACGGCGTGAAAAAATGAGTCAAGTTAGAGACTTATGTGGATAAATATATTTAATTACTGAGAATTTTTGTCATATATAACTATATTGTTGTACCAATAATATTACAATATTTAATTACCAATTATTACGGACGCTGACATTTAAATATAAAAAAATATATCGAATACGGTCTCCATCATGACTAGAGAAATATCTCGCTCAAACTACCTTAAGAGGACAAATCAAGGATTAAGAAAGACCGGTATATGTATGCAGATTGCACCAGTTATTTTCCTTTCTACGCGAGAAAGCCACTTAGTCCGTAGTCCGTGTAATTTGCGGATGTGCCAAAGCGTCATCAGCCAGTCTTTAACACGTTTGTTGCTCGTCGGAGAGACAGAGAATGAAATGTTGAAAGTAAGAGGATACGTGTCATCACGAGCCTAACTAACTGTGTATGCTTCGCTACATAAGTACCTGCGTGTATTAAATAACAACATTTACTGCAACGGTTGTAAAATAGCCGTGAGTATCAATAATACTTTTAATAAATGGTAATGGATAATAAATAATATTTTTCAAGTCCCTACATGTTAACCGACAACTATCAGTATGAAATTTTAATCTTAACGTTTCACATCGTTAAGTAGGCACGAATAATAATTCAATCATATTAGACAATACGATTTTAAACTTCTACTGGCATCACAAGTTTAGAGAATAATGGAACTAGCCACTCTAAAATCTCTTCGGAGTCACCTGAGAGGCGAATTCCAGTCCAGGTTAAGGCCAATGATATTTCCTCTGTTGAATTTTCGCACGTACAACTAGCATATTCAAAAATGCAATGCTACATGAAAATATGCAGGCATAATTTAAATGGCTCTGGATATTTAAAGATTTTTCTCAAATTTGGTAGATATATATATTTTTCAAGATATAATCTGACAAATGACCGCAGGTGATACTGCAAATTGATGGATTATCGAAACAATGTCATGTGAAATAGAGATACGTCGTGACCTCGCAGTTTACTAAAAACCCAGCCATCGTTTACGTCCAACCGCCATGTTTTTCCTTTGTACTTGAGCAAACTATTTGTTGCACTGTAAATTCACACAAACAACTGAAAAAATACCTTATTCACATCATTGGTGAAAAAATAAAAATATGGACAGAACAATATGAAAGCTTTAATTGGTAAGTCTTCATAAGGCTTACTTACGAAAACTCCACTAGAAGGTATGATTTTTTTAGTTTTGATACATATTGTGTTTTACAAATCATTCATGTATCTGTTTTCATAAATGAATCATTAAAAACTTAACGTATAATGTGATTTCAGAAGACAATGCTGCTGTAGTAATTAAAACCTGATAAAAATATTAGGAATGATAAAAAATATGTGAATTTCACAAAAGTTGGTTTATTCACGACCCGGGTTTCAACACATTGTCATCTTCAGGTAATTCTCATTCCTAACATGGAAAAATTTCACACAATACACCCTGAAACCGCAAATTTTCTGATAAAAATAGTTTACTAAATATTCGAGTGATCCACTACGAGAAAGACGGCACAAATTGAAGGCACAAAAACAGTTTCCATCACCCATCAATTATATCCCCTTCAGTTTCAACGCCCAGATCACATCAGATGGATGAAAATGTGCGATAACTTTTGGGCGATGACTCTCTTAACAAGACATGCATTGCGGATTTATTTGGGTTTATCGATCGATAAAATAAAATGTTTTACATTATCAAACCCTGGACTAAGTGTCGAAAATTATGGATGTGAAGAAGAAACTTGCGAATGCGAAGGGTGCAACTGCCATTAGTAAATTGCTTTATGTATTGAGTAAAGATTAAGACTTAAAACTCATGAGTGAGGATCTCAAACTCTCGAAGTAGACAATTAGGGAAAAGCATAAGAAATTTTGCATAAGATTTCCGTTAGTAAAATGGCTACTCTGAGGTTTGCGTACGAAGTTTAGCACTCATTGCGTAACTTATTTTGAGTGACCTTACCGAGAAGTATATTGCCTCCCACCTCTTGATGACGCGTCCCTATCGTGGAAATGAAACTGAAAATGAATGAGATTTCGTGAACATTTTGTGAGTAGATGGATTAAGATTAGATTTATCCAGGGAATAGAGGGAAGGTGATGAGAGACCTGGTTTATTAAAATGATCATGAACTGAACTTGAAGTGCCCTACCAAATAGGGATAGGGTTTCCACGGCTGTAGGAGTTAGCCGACATTGATATTAACCAATGGCACATTTTTTCATCACACAAAATACTCTATCGGGAATTAATTTATGTTGGAAAAGTTTGTGAAGTAATTCACATTTAAACCGATGCAGATGCGAGCATCAAATACATTAACGTCCCATAACCATCTCTTATACGCGAGATTCTTTGCTTTCTAAGGGCGTTAATAATTAAGCATGCAAATAGGTAACAGCGTAAACAAATATTTTATTATATAATTAGAATGAATATGAAGTTCTATACCAAACTTTTAACACAATTTATAAACTCTGGAAAAATATCGACGCTTATTAAGGTGAGGAAAAAAATCCGCAAAAATTTAATCTCAGAATAGCCCGGCCGAATACATAGACATTAGTAGATATTCAATGCATATAGGTGTCTAAAAAAACGAGCATTCGGTAAAATGCCATCATTTACCGTTCAAATGCTACCTTTTGTGATTAGTCTTCCTCTTTATGTAGCAATAAAAATTAATCAGGAAAATATAGCACCTGGAGTACAAATATACTCTAATTCAACGATAAACAACATATTATTACTTACTACGCCAAATGCGCTATGAACCATTGACATAGATTAATCACCCGAAATAAGAAATTTTAGAATAATTTAACGTAACTTCGCGCAAATGCAAGGAAAAATACTCGCAAGTAGGAAAGAAATTGGAAGGTTTTATAAGTTCTACCAAGAAAAATGTACCCCTCATTTATTTAAGTATTAAACTGTGTGTGCTTTCATTGCTGCAATGGTCTCGTTGGTTACGCGGGTCTATTATATTTACCCCCTTTTCATTGATAGGTGTAGGGCCGTGAAACTCGGACTCCATCCGAAGATTTCTGTTAACCTGTTGTGATTGCTGACAAAAAGCATTATTTTTAGTGCGGCATGCCTTTAACCAGCCGTCCTACAACCTACAATTTTTCAATTCATTGTTCATCACATCAACCTCCAAATTATTTATAAAGGGATGCATATTGAGTTTAGGTCACAAAATAAAATATCAGCTATGCCTTGCCAACGTTTTGGAAAGTAATTTATTCCATCTTCAGGGTTAAATGAAAATATATTCGATGGCCAACAAACAGCAACACAGAATTTACACCATTTTCGTCAATAATTATCCATAGCATAATTCATTATGACTGGCTTTTTTTCTCAAGAAAATGTTGAACATTTATTTTGATGGTATTTTCATTGTAACAATACTTATGTAACAGTTAATGCATTTATTTGTATGGCATACATTTTTGTAATTTGCTGGTGGCTCAATTCTGGTCTAAAGCTCAAGCTCCTTTGCTGTTACCAGTTTGTACAGCAAAAAGTTTTGGGAGTAAAAAAATTATTATTATTATATTATTAATTACATTAGAATACATTAATTGAGTCATTCAGCATAACAGATTCATATCACAGTTTCGGAAATTGTCAAAATAAAAACTTCTAATAAAAATAAAAATCTTTTTAAAGCAGTTCTGTTGAATTCCTCTGTGATCTCATCGTCGTCAACCTTGATTTCAATGTTTATATTTCGGAAGATAATGGTGATGTTCTAATGTTAAACAGCGTAGAAGTGATATTATGTAATTCCTAATTTTGTATACAAGGGGCTCTATAACTCGTCAATGACTATCATCACCTGTTTGCATAAATAATGGAGCTAACAAGTATGAGTTTCAATTAATATATTCCTGACAAATTCCGAAACTGCGAAAAAATCTGTGATGCTGAATGACTCAATTAATGTGTTCTAAGGTAATTTTTATGAATAATTATTGACGAATTGGTGTTAATGCTGTGTTGCGGTTTGTTGACCATCGTGATTATTTTGATTTAGAACTGAAGATGGAATACATTGCTCACCGAATCGTTGGCTAGGAATAGCTGATATTTTATTTTTGACCTTAACTCGATGTAAATCCCTATATAACCTATTTTTCCTCGCTGAATTATCTATTTTTCTTCTGTAACTGGCTTCCGTTGTCATATCTCCTGAATATCACCACGAATATAATTTTCGGCTCCTCCGAAATTCCGCCGATATTTTTTTTTTCCTTTCCGCACCTGGTCAAACGCTTCGTCACTTGTCTTTCCCTATATCCAGCTTATTTTCCTCGCCATTCCCTTCCGCTAACCAAAGAAGCCGCAATAATAAATCCCATCCTTTTCCAAGGTTAAAAACCATACAATTCTAAGATTTAGGTCAGTCTCTCCACAAATTTTTTCTCGGAATCATTGCTGAGGAATTCATTGAGGTATTCCTTCTCAACCCAAAAAAATTATGATTGAAAATTACTGCCGAGCTTTGCGAGAATGCGTAAAATTGTTGCCAAGGGCTCGTTGGGACTCCTTTGCAACTAACGTCGGAGTTCCTCCTCTTCATCTTCTCAAGTATGGGTAGGTGATAGAGAAGGGTGAGAAAAGTGGTGTCGACAGTGATTTAAGAAAATACTTCGCCTGTCACCACAATCGTACTATTGCAAGTAAAGAACAATAGAACCGTCAGCTCAGAGATTCCAAGAATTCCAAGCGATGATACGTCTGGAAGAACTATTTGTGAAATAATTCTGGTGTTCTGTGTATTAATGTCCTCCCTTCCTCTGAATTCCCTAAATAATGTTACAATCTCCAACTTAAGGAGGTTCCGCCGCGACTGTGTGAGTCAAAACAAATACTAAATTCCACATTTTTTATATTTTGTCCAAAAAATCCTGCTTTCGCTGACGAAATGCGTTACCTACAGAAAACCAAAAGTAAGGTAGAAAAAATGCGGATTATTTCGCGAATTTATTTTTAATGAGCACTTTTTTTCAGCCATAGCAGCCAACTGCAGCGCCATTGCCTGCGAATTACTGCATTTTGACTTCAATTACGGCATTAATTCCTTAATAACTAAAAAAATAAGGTGGTAAGATGCCTATATTTTATTTTTATTCAATTTATCTGGATTATTTACTTCTTATGGACAGTTTTCCGAAAAAATGGCATTTATATTTGATGGGATAATACTATTTTTCCCCGTGTTTCTCTCATTCCCCCATTGAACACCATTTTCAAGTTCAATTATAGAATAAAATAGCGTGGAAAGGTATTATTTTGTTGTTCATATCAGACAGAGGACAAATTTATCTACAAGTAGACAGAATATAAATAAAATGACATTTAAGTCATTTTACGGTCGAACCACCTTAACTTTCCGCCCTTGATGGCGCTATAGGCGTCAGTTGTGGATCGGTTTCCGCAAATGACCCGCCAACCAATCAGCATAATCATTTTATATTCTACTAACTGTGACTTTTTGCATATATATTTTATTCCTTAACTTAATCAATTCAGGGTCATCTTTAAGCTTTCCTACTCACGATTATCCATCTCCCCCCAATAATTGACTTAAAAGCACCTCACAAGAATTTATTTTTAAATTCCTAGTGTTTTCCTTTCTCTACCACTCTTTTTCAGTATTCTCGTCTCTTACACCTTCTTGGACAAGCTCTTGCCTCTTTGATAAGTCCTCCGGCAACTTCTGTCGCTCTCTTTGACTCTTCGTCACTAACTTTATTTCCTTCCCTTGCGCTTCTAACATAGCCTCGTTTGTTCTCTCCTTTACGCCAACTACCCTTTAAATTTCCTCTTAAATCACATGTCAAAAGAAAGGGTCTGACGCTCGCAGTACTCCAATGGTTATACATTTCACCCAGAGCACTCTAGCGGTCAGGCGCTATCTATCAGCGCGACAGGTATACTCTTTAATTGAATATCTGGCAGATTTAAGTAGGACATCACATATTTATTTCTCAGGGGAAACGTAAAAAGGTAATTGTATAATCAATTCTGCATCCTGAAAAATTCTGGAACCAGATTGCAGCGCAATAATGCCATCCAGTCCTTCTCTTGGGGTTTTCGCAGTGTACTTTCTAGGCCATCTTATTTGTTTACTTACGGTTGCGATGGCGATGTCTCGTGTAGTCCCAGGCGTATTGTAAATGGACGCTGATAAACGTCTTGCAACAAAAACAATAATTACAGCATTTTTTCACAAAAAATAAAAGATTTATGGCAAAAGCATACGATCTTTATCTTTTTCACGCATACGTATTTTTCCATTTGCGCCAGAAACAATTGGCGCTAGTAGTAGTCCATACGAGATATCGCAATTCCGTCAGATCCTTGGTTAAAAGCCTACGGCCTTTCGTACATATTCGTTTCACAATAACCACGTTTTCGACTCACACAACACGACGATCAACATAAAGAGTATTCATCAGTTTTTTCTTTGCATTTTTATTCAAAGCCATTGTCATAAATTCCTTTATTTTAGAAATTGATTCCTTTGATACACCTCATATCATCATCAGTCGTAAACAAGCCGAAGGGTGGTTTGCTGCATTCAACTCTCCTCTCCGCCAACCGTTTCAATCCAACATTATTTCTTATTTTCGCGTCCTTCATGATTCCCTTAATCTATTCCGTCCTTGGTCTTCCTCCTCGATTCGTCCCATTGATTTCTCTTTCCAACATTGTTTACAGTAGGCTGTATTTTTCCAATGAGTTTTATCCCTTATTTATCGCTGGTTTTCATTATATTTATTTTCACTCGGACTCATCGCACGACTTCTTCGTTAGCAGTTCTCTCAATCCATTTGATTTCCATCATTCATCGGTAACACCCCGAAACTTATACATGGGGTAGAGGGTTCAGTTAAGGGTAGTGTAGAATGAAACAGTGCAGGGCTAGATTTTCTGACTTTCACCATATCCTACCTTAAAGGAGGTTCCGCCGCGACTGTGTGAGTCAAAACAAATACTAAATTCCACAATTGTGATATTTTGTCAAAAAATTCCTACTTTCACTGATGCAATACGTTACATATAGAAACCCAAAAGTAAGGTACAAAAATTGCCGATTATTCAACGAATATATTTTAAATGAGCACTTTTTTCCAGCCATAGGAGCCAACTGCAGCACCATTTCCTACAACTTACCGCATTTTGACTTCAATTACGGCATTAATTCTTCAATATCTAGAAAAATAAGGTGATTGGATGCCAATATTTTATTTTTATTCAATTTATCTGGATTATTTCCTTCTTATAAATAGTTTTCCACGAAAATGGCCTTTGTATTTTATGGAAAAAAAACTATTTTTCCCCGTGTTTCTCTCATTCCCCCATTGAACACCATGTAATTTCAAGTTCAATTATAGAATAAAATGGCGTGGAAAGGAATTATTTTGTTGTCCATATCAGATAGATGGACAAGTAGACATAATATGAATAAAATGACATTCAAGTCGTTTTACGGTGGAACCACCTTGACTGGTAGATTACTCGGATAATGATGATCGATAACACCACACCTCATTTGTTTCCAATGTGTCACCACTATCAAACATATCATAATCCAAAATACTCCACAAAAACAGGAAATATTCCGCTGTGTCCTTTCTATACTTTCCGAACTTTATCTATTAAATCACCTTTGCATACGATACATCATTATACAAATAGACACGAAGGTCCTTGACCCGGAACAAATCATATTTTTCGCGACAGGGAAAACAAAAAAAAAGAAGAGCAAAACCATTTTACTGCTAACCCGTGAGCTGTCGGAGGATTCGCACTCGATATGAAATAAAAATAAAAGACGATCGCCGCAGCGCAAAGGCGCGAAATGAATTCAAAGGCGCGCCGAGGCAAATCGTGGAAATCGCCGCACGGCGGATCCCGGAACTAACCGAAGGAGCGGGTAAACTCTTTAAGAAAAGAATCTCCGCTCCGTCATCCGCCAACAATTCGAAGAAAGAGAACACACAACAAGTCATCCGACCTTCCGCATTGCGACTCAAGGGGGAGACAGACACACCGCGGGGTCTTCTTTCATCTTGACCGAAGGGTTCAAGGATGAAAGCGTCTCACGCATGAACTCCTGTGAGGGCATCCGTATATGTTCCAATCAACGGATTATTTCCATTGAAATACCCTTGTAAGTGTGCAACAGGAAGTTACGAATACATAGTATGATTCATTCCATTGCACCCATATCTCGCCACTTCATTTCGAGATACATTAGAGGTATCTAAGAAAACCCCAATATCTTCTTTATAAATATAAAATTTCAGCCTGCGTATGTTTGTGGACGCAAAACTCGAAAAGTAGTCTGTCGATTGACTTGAAATTTTCACACAACGTTGCATTCAAATACGCGCATGTTTTATGGTAGAATCGCAAATTTTGGGGTTGTTTTTACCCCAATATTGTTAACATTTACTCCCTTAAGAAAAGCGTTGGATTCGGTGCAGACGTTTCTTTATTTGCTATTTGAAATTACTTTCACTCGAGATATTGAATGGAAATTTTTATCAAAGAACGCATAAAAGAATACAGTGTTTATTTCTTTGATTCAACTTTCTCATACGCTTCGTTTTGGTCCAAGTATTACAATGTTATCTCTAAATTCATCAATTTTCCCCCTTTTCAACAAAAGAAATATTCTTGGCAACCAAGCGTTAATGGATATCCATTTAAGGTAGACTAGCCTCTACCACAAGGACCTTCGATAACATGCCCTGATATTTTCATATATTGCAGAGAAATTATGCCTTAGTCGATCTGTCAAAAAGTAATTGGAGGTAATCGACCATTTAGCGCTGATAACAGGATTTTAAAATCGTCATTGTCAGCCTCAAATTACATTGCTCTTATGGCGGAATGGTGTCGTCCCTCACTTCAACATTTTATTTCTCGAGATTTTCCTCGACAAGGCTACCTCAAAAACGACCATATGGTGACTAAATAATCAACGGATACAATGAATTTTTTTTAGTTTAACATATCGGCCATTTAATGCAGATATTTATGTTTGAAAATCGATGAAGAGTCTTACTTTCGTTCCGTTGCCGCCATATTGAAACAGGCTTGGCAACTATGTTCGAGGAGTAAACAAAAACATTGGAGTGAAACTATGCAAACAAACAAAGGTGCCGGACCGGAGTGAAACTATGATATGTTGATAGCTATACAGTGTTGTCGAGTTCATCGTCAGCAATTATTTATAATATATTTGTTTTAATTACGTTTACATTAAAAGAGCAAGAGCACTCACTAGTTCTGTTGTTTAAATTCATCCCTAATTTTTTAATTATGCAGCTTTACTGCAGTTCCAGAGAAATTTTTTAAATTCCTCTAAGACATGGCGTCAATATAAAAGCCATTCTTCATATGACAGGATTACTTCATTTTGAAGAAAACTCATGTACCGTACAGTCATGTTGATTGATTGAAAATTATTTTCAATTATTATTAATAACATTTTGAACCATTTTATCTTGCTGCTGTCGAGTTCATCTATGTAATGAAAGCAGTATTTCGAAGCGCAGGTTCTACCTTAACAGAAATTTAAAATTAAGGCTATTTATGCCTGCAGCATTTAAAGGCCAATTTAGTTACTAATTTGATAGTAGTAGTTAGAAGGGGCATATTTTTTTGTTTTTGTATATTACTTGTACTTAAGACTGGGACTGTAGTCATACGAACACAGTTCCCCGTTCTCCTTGCCTTCTCAATGACCATCAACAAGGCACCAAGTCAATCGCTTCAAGTGTGTGGATTAAACCTGGAAAATCCATGCTTTTCACACGGTCAATTATATGTTGCATGCTTAGGAGTGGGACAGCCGAAAAATTTATTGGTTTTTGCAGAAGGCGGTAAGGCCAAATATATTTTATATCCTAAAGCACTTGGAATTTTTTTTTCAAATTTAATTTAATGCACAAAAAATCTTTCTTTTACTTTGTACACGTTTATGTGTATGCTTTGTACATGTGTGCCCACTCAGAAAGAAAAAGAGGCATTGCAACGAATGCGGGCCACAGCTAGTATTTCAATAATTTCTCGAACAACTCGATGAGTTACCGTGCAAAAGCTCGCTAAGGATACCGTTTGATCCATCTAGCATGCAATTTTTCTACTTATCCCCTTACTAAGGGTACTTGTATAAAAGTTGATATGTCTTACTCATTTTTATGAAACTCACACACGACCAAAAATGCATGATTTTCACCTAGAAAAAAAAATAGGGATTTCCCGATGATAGTTTAGATTTATTGCTATGTTCATGCTAAAAATTCATTATAATAAAGTTTCGTACTTTTCTACGCTTTTTATTTTTTAAAACACACTACGCATTTCACCAAGGTAATCGGTAGATAGAATAATGCCTGTTGCTCACGGTAAAATTTTCCATAAAAGAGTTTTATAAAAATTTTTATTGAAAGATTTATGAAACATACGTAAAACGTACTTGCTTGCTCACGGTAAAACTGTTCATAAAACCGCAATGTCCTGCCATATATAAGACGCTTTGCGAACACGTGAAGTGATAAATGCACTCTCTTTTGGATGATTGTTAGGTTAAAAACTATATCTATTGTTTATTTACTTACTTTCTGATCACACTCAACGGTGCTAAGGCTCTTAACGCATTCTTCTAACAAGAATGATACTGCCTCAACGTTCCATGAAATTCCAGCCATGTTTGTTTACGTTTTCCTTGTTTGGCGTCCCATGGACACGAGATTATTATCAACGCGATGAGCGGAACGTCTCATTTGTTGTTGCATAAAACGGTTTTATGGAAATAGAACCTGTCCTATTCCGTAAAACGTTTTATAAAACTATGTTTTATAAAACGGTTTTATCGTTAGCAAGCTCATTTTTATAAAATTAGTCGATTTATAAAACGTTTTACCGAAAAATTTACCGTGATCAACAGGCATTACCTATAACTATATTACATTAGTGGCGACTAGCAGACGAACTAAGCACCAGTGCATTCATTAAGTTTTCATTCACTGCGAAATTAAAAGACTAGATTTTTTATTAGCTAGCTCGAACGAATTCTTTAACTACATACAAAATATTCGTCTGTGACTATTTAGGACATATATAATGGTACCTACCAGCAGAAATTCGTTCTAGAGCGCTAATCACTTCATAACACAACAGCGCACTTTTTTTTGCAGCGTTGTTTTTCTGTTGGATTTCCAGTAAAGACGTCAAACATGGATGGCAAAAAGTTTTTAACTACTCTGGGACATAAATATTATGATCTTAAAAACATTTTTTGGACAATTTCGATATCAATGCACTAACATTTCGGCCGTGATCATTGTGAACCCGTATTATACCACCTACCGGCAGATAATCGAATGACAGAATCAATGCAAACTTTTCAACTTTCACAATGAATTTCATTTAATACCTAAGATCAGTTTCATCGCATAGGCGACACCTTCAGGTGCCTGTCAGCTGAAGATGTCGCCTATGCGATGAAACCGGTCGTAAATATAAAAATCATTGTGAAAGTTACAAAGTAAGTATTGATTCCGTCAATATTGATGTTCACAAAGTTACGCCTGAGAATATCGTGTGCATCAGATAATCGAATGTTTCAACTGCGCATATAGTTTCACTCGTCGACGTTCGTGATAGCATAAGTGCGCTCATACGTTTCAATTTGCACTTACTTCGACACATTGAATGGAAAGCTCCCTTTATCTTCTTCCCCACATATACAATCAATATCAAAAGAAAAGCCAGGAAAGCAACTTATTTTAGTGAGCGAGATGAAACAAAAAAAACACCTTTCCGGGCTGCCTACGGCTGTCTTATTGCGTCTGACTTCAAGCGCCTAGAAGTGTATGAATGGACCTTTTCCTGTTGAGAAAGCCTCTAGTTTGCCTATCATCGAACGGATTTACCTCTTAAAACATTTGCGAAAGGATGGGGATGGAAATTTGGGAGTGGAAGTAATCTTCATTCTCAAAGCGAAACGAGTGGTATTTGAGTACAAATCCGCTAAATACGTAGTATTTACGGTTAAGGCTAGATCTCCAGTGAGATCGTAGAAAGAGTAGTTTACTTGAACGCAATTACGAAGTACACAGAAATGACATTTACAGCGAAAAAAATCATCCACCGTGAAGGGAACTAAAAATTCAGGAATAAATCATCACTGTATATGAGGCTGCACTTTGTAGAAGCTAATTTTGAAGTTCAACGTATTATGATTGAAATAAATTAAATATATATATTTTCGAAAATTTTGTCTTATTAGTACTACCAATGCGTTTTGCCGTCTTAGGGTATCAATAGGTACAAAAGTGTTCAGAAAATATCCTCCGAATATGTTTGTACCTGATGTTGTAATTTGGAAACGCGTTTAACAAATAAAAAATAGAAAAGTACAACTGTTTTGATTTCAATCATGAATAAAATACAGGAGCTCCAATTCAGAAAATGTTAATTCCACACAGGATGAATACCATTCAACTTCCCCCAAGAGAGGCTATATTCTCCAAAGTCTTCAATTTTCCGGTTCATCGTTCCCTCCAGCCACTTTATTTTCTTAAATAAGCTTCCGCTCTTGTTTTATTATTGCTCTATTTTTTAATAAAAGCCTCAACCACTAATTCACGTGAAAAAGAGTGGAGGTTAATTTTATAGGTCACTCAATCCCATGATTTGCTGACGACAGCTCTATACTCTTTCCCGTCCACTACTGATTTCTTTATGCCTTCATAGTTCCCATGGTTCATACTTCCGTTTTAATATTTTACGTATTTATTTCTGGATATCCTTCGTAAAATATTCCCTATACTCCTCACGGATGAAGCCAAACCATCGGGATCTTTTCTTTAGAGTGAAAAGCTTTCGTGAATTTCTATAGGCGTATACCTCCTCGTAGAGTAGGGTTCCTTATTTCGAATATCGGCCAAGTAAGCAAGTCAAGACACTAATGCAATGCGGAAGAGGCTACACAAACATCATTGGAGACTAAAAGTCTTTGGCTTGACATCTTAACCGTTTTCAGACGCCATAATCACATAACTTAAATGCTTTACGTATATGCATTTCGAAGAATTCTTAAATTTCCTGCTCCGAGCATACGGCGAATAATGGGAATGGATGCAGAGAAACGAGGAAGAAATACTTCTTAAGGTCTAGAGGTATTTTAAAGGTCAAAGTATGAGGGTCTTTAATTACAAATTATGTTCCGCATGACGACCTTTTTCGTCAAGGAAAAATGAACACGGGAAATTAGCCCAAATATCAATGAAATTAAAAGAAAACATCCGGGAGAGATGAAGCGAAGAAATGAATTGCGTGGAAAAGACGACGTGACTCATTTGTTATTTTTTTATTCACTGTTCCCCCTCCATCTAGGTTCCGCTAAGGTCGTAAAAGATAATTATGACGGCGACAAAAAAATGGCTTCCTTTTCTCAGAGAAGTCGAAAGGAGAAAAAAGAGATGGTGAGAACTTCAAAGTACTACATCCAATTACCATGCCTCCCTAACTCACTCCTGATGATGAGGCAAAATAATTATAATATCTTTATTATTTTACTTGTGTCGGTACGCGCTCGATTTAACAAAGGTTTAAATAACAGGTCACATATCCCTCAAAAACAACTGCGAGGAATCCACCCTCCTTCCAGAGTTATACTCTATCACACCTATCTTAAAATTTTAAATTCTTTCACGTGACCACTTATCAATGTTTTAATTAGCCACATATCTAATATTTGACTGCTTATCGGTAGGTACATAGTTTCCTGCTGACCTAAATTGCATTAAGACAATACCATTATCTGCAGTTTTTTCTCAGCCAATAATTTCTCTAAACCTTTTAATTTTACGGATTATATTGTAATGTTACCAAGATTTACATACACGAAGTACAATGGAGAAAAATACACAATAGATAAATCAGGAATCTCTATACAAACATCCAGACATAATAAGTGAGATGTAGTCCAGAAGAATCAGGTGGGCTGGACATATTCTAAGGAAAGAGGAGGGATGTCTGCTGAAGGAGGTACTGAAGGGAATTCATGAAGGAAGAAGACCCCGGGGAAGACCAAGTATGAGATGGTGGGACCAAGTGTTTAAAGGATATAGAAAAGATCGGAGCAACAGAAAGAGAGGCAGAAGATCGATCCAGGTGGAGGGGATTTGTTGATTCGGCTAAATATCGCCTAAGATATAGGTGGCCCTGGGAGTAAGAGTATGTTGTAATGTTCATGCTGTTTTATGAACCTATATTAACATAGTATACAGATCAAGGAACTATTTCAATTTTATCCACTCAAAAGTCACTTCAGTTACGTCACTGTTCATCTCCCCTTCGTCATTTGATTTACCTACTCTTTAATTCTTAAGGAGTTCTCGCAAGCACAATTGTCTAGAGTATCTATTAATGGCCGATACTTTGCTGAAAAAAAATCAGACGTTACCAAGCAACCGCGACTCTTCTTTCGTTACTCTTCTCCTATAGAGTTATACAACCTATCTCTGCACTATGAAAAACGCAGCTCCTCCTACACTGAAGAACAATGGGTGGACCATGAGCGGTCTAATGATCGCGAAAGTAATGTCAGTGAACTTGAGGCTCGGAACGCAGTAGCGCCGCGCCGCAAGGTGGCGAGAAAGTGAAAGCTTACTTCCAAAATTACTAAACAGACTAGTATGTGCTACTACAACGTCTATTCCTATTTGCGATGGTATAAAAATGTGTTCTCGTTGCAAATCCATGGCGAGGCTTTTTAAAGACGAGTCTGTAACGTATCCATGTACTTGAAGTACAGGGTACGGCAACATAACTTCTTTTTTTCAAAACTCAATGAAACCCATTTTATGAATCAGAATTTTTTATATTTTTTTTACAATGTAGGTACATATTTAAAGTTTTGTTTTACACAGTTTTGAAAACCAAATCAGGTTAAATGACGCCCCTCGTTGTCCATACACTAAGTAATCCGATTTCTGGCGTTTGTCATGACCCTTACCAGCGGATATGCTGGTAATTTCTGCCGGATGTTGGTCTTTTTCTTGTTCCGGGGGTTTCTTGAAATCCCGCGTTTATGTCAACCATCCAAGGACCCTACAACACCTGAAGGCCAACATCCGGGCATAAATTGCCAACAAACCGCTGCTATGCTGGTAAGGGTCATGACAATCGCCAGAAATCGGCTTACTTAGTGTATGGACAATGAGGGGCGTCATCTACCTGATTTTATTTTCAAAACTGTGTCAAAAAAAACTTTAACTATTGTAACCGTTCCCGATTGGACGGTTGCAATGGGTTTGTGGAAGAGGCGGTTTTGTGCTGTATATTGTGTTAATTTTAAGGTCATCGCTGTGTGAGTGAATGATTCATGTGTGTTCGAGTGTGTGAGTTCCCTGCACCACGTTCTCCCCCCCCCCTTTCTTAAGTGTATCTCCGCCGTTCGGCGGACGACCTTCCCTTTTCCCCCCCCCCCTCCATCCACCGCTCATGCTTTGCAAGTGACTGTGCTTCGAAATATAATGCGGCCTGCGTCAAGTGAAGCCACCTCCCCTTATCCCCCTATCCCCCCCCCTTCTCACCCCGCGCGCTAGCGCATATAAATGGCAGAGGATGGTCGGGGCGGGACTTACTTACATGTGATGGTTCTTGTGGTGGCGGCTGACACCCAAAAATTAGGAGGGCTGAAACATTGGTTGGAGAGCGAGAGAGACGCATTGTGCGGACGAGGAACGGAAAGGGAGAGACGACCGACGCATAAGGAAGCTGAATTTAAGTCGTGTCCAGTAGCGGTCCCAAGGAATCCGTGGCCATCGCCGTCGCCTGTCTCCGCTCAAGTAAAACCAACTACATCATCAGCTGCTACGTGCAGAGCACGGGGCGATCATTGCCAGCGCCGCCGCAGTTGCACCAGTTATCCCCGATAACGATAAGTACCACTTATATCCCGCCCGCCTAAAACGGCCATTCCTAGACCAAAGAAGAGCCCCCCCCATTCCCAATCCAAGAAGAATAGTCCTATTATAGTTCAAAGAAGAGATTCCCCAACCCAAGAAGAAAGTGCCCCAAGTTTCGTACTGTCGACATATTTATTCCCGTGTTTTTCCCCCCTGGTCCCGTGTGAATGTGTTTAGTTTTCAATTGAGGGTGCGTGATTGTAGAAATTGTTAAGTTCAAACCGTTAAAATATTGTAACTTTTCCCTAGTGATTCTCGAAATGGGAAAAAGGACCTTGAAGGGTAAAACTGTTTCATTTGATTGACATTTTGCGAATGTTCGCCATGTATTGTTGCAATTATTACGCATCATAATTTGTTTTGTTTAAATTTAGTTTTAGATTAGTATTTAGTGTTATTCTCTGAATTAAATAGTTCGATATTGCAAAAGGATATTTCCATGTTTTACTGTCTCTGCCCACAAACCTGTCCTCGCGGAACCATCCGTTCGCCATTATGCATTAAGTCACTTCGAAACCCCGCGATCGTTGATGAACCCCAACCCATTTGCTCAAAAGCTTAGTCGGCATCCCTCTTTCCTCCCCGCCTCCCCGTCCCTGAATTCCTTTCCTCCCACCTTTCCTCCCATTTCCCCTTCCCCTTACTCGTGTGGACACGGGTTACAAATGGCGCCCAACGTGGGGCTTGTCATTCGACGATGGGTTTAACGTGTGGCTGGAATTTGACATTGTGGGACATTTTGAACTAATTGCATTCACTCGCAATTCGTTGTATTTTAATTTAACGTTGGCCGAGATTTTGACCTCGTTAAGCGTGTTACCCTTTGCATTTAACGTACGGGCATTTAATCACTTTAAATATAGCGTATGTTCATTTTCTCTCGTGTATTTTCCTTTTTCTGTGTTAAATTTCGGCGGCATGGCTTACTCGGGCAGTAGCTTCCAAAATTATAGGGAACCCCCGAAGGACGATGAGGCGGAGTCGGTTGAGGATAATCCGTTGAGCATAATCGAAGTGTCTAGTGGGGAGGAAGACATTGTCACGCAGAATATGCCGGGAGTCGAGCAGAGTGATGTTAGCCCAGTGGCAGTTGAAAGCCCCTGTACTATGCAAGACATGATGATGTTTATGAAACAAATGGGAGAGAATATAAATAAAATGGGAGAAAATAATAAAAAAATGGGAGAGAATATAAATAAAATGGGAGAGAACATTAATAAAAAAATGGAGGAGAATAATAAAAAAATGGAGGAGAATAATAAAAAAATGGAGGAGAATAATGCTAGAATGGAAGAGAGGATTTCGGGTCAGATTGCAAAATTCCGGGAGGAAATCCATGAGGTCCGAGTTGAACTTGCAGGGCACGTAGAGAAAAGAATAGGCGAACAGGTTGGGGAGGTTAGGATGGAAATAGGTGCCATTGAAAGTGATCTAAAGTGTCGGATTGAAAGATTGAACGCCCAAACCCAAGCTGACCAAGTAGAGATTGGGAACGTGAAAAGCCAAGTCGAAGTAGTGTTACAGAACGTGTCGAGAAACGCGAACGTATTGGAGGAAGTCAAAATCGAACAGAAGAGGAAGATGGATGAGATTATGTCCGAAATTGAGGGCAATCAGCACAAAAAAATAAATGGTGTAAATTCTTCCTTAAATGTCCCCAATCCACCCCCGAAACTGGTTTTCCGTGGTAAGCCATCCGAACACCCCGTGGCGTTCATGCGCGGTGTGGAAAATTATTATTCCCTCCACGCCATACCCCAACGGTTAAGACCCATGTTGTTCTATCAAATGTCGAAAGACGATGAAGAACTGAGACAAGCCCAGGCGGACGATCCGAGGATAGGTCCGGTCATTCGATTCCTAAGTGGTGAATTACCCCGGTGCCACCCTTCTTTCCGTAATATTAGTCGACGATCGGATAGGTTTAAAGACCAACTGGGAATTATTCATATAAGAGTGGGTAGGGATCGGCCCGAGTTCCGAATATGGGTCCCGTCCGGACAGGCAGAGCGATTAATTAAACATGCTCACACTAAGTTCGCACATTTTGGAAGTCAGAAGATCGCCTTGATCCTTAGGGAAAGGTTCTTTTGGAAGGGTATGGGACGTCACATTAGAAAAATAATCCGCCAATGCGACTTATGTCAGAAAACCAAATACCCTAATAGAGTATTTGCAGGCCCCATGCAGAATATCATACCCTCTAAATCCCGGGAATTGTACGCCCTCGACTTGTATGGCCCCCTTCCGAAATCCCGGGCGGGCAATAAATTTGTACTTGTAATTGTGGATGTCTTTTCCAAATTTGTGCGAGTCTATCCTATTAATAAACCTACCAGTAGGAATTGTTTAACTCACTTAATGAATAAATTCATTGTTGAATGTGGTAGACCCGAGAAGGTTCTTACTGATCATGGAACGCAGTTTACCAGTGAAGTATGGTGTAGAACGTTACGTGACCGAGGGATTAAAGTAATCCATTCTTCTATTCGCCACCCACAGTCGAATCCAAGTGAGAGGATCATGCGGGAAATATCCCGGCTTTTTCGTGTGTATTGTGCGGACCGGCATACGAGTTGGCCCGAGGTGATTCCCCTCATCAATAAATGGCTTAACGAAATCCCCCATGAATCTATCGGAATGTCACCTTACGAAGCCCATTTCGGCGTTAAGCCTAGACGGCCCTATGCCATGCTCCCGGAAGAAGAAGAAGGGGACGAGCCGGAGCCAGGTAGGGTTACTCAATTGGTTCTTAGAAATTTGCGACGTTCCGGTAGGAAGCGGAAAAACGCTAGGAAGGCAAAAACTTACGAATTCAGGGAAGGAGATAGGGTTCTCTTGAAAGCTCCGAAGCAGTCCGACTCGAAGTTAAAACTATTTCATAAATTCTTCCCTATTTTTAAAGGCCCGTATGTTATTCGCAGGGTGGTCGCACGAAACGCGTGTGAGCTGGGAAGTGAGGAGGGAGATGTTATTGGCGTCCACAATTTCCACAACCTGATTCCTTATTTTTCCGAGACATTATAGTCTTTTGTTTTCCTTTTGAGTTTGACTAAGATTTCAGCGCGTGGGACGCGTTAAAAGTTTGATTTATTTTACCACCCTTTATTTTGTGAGGGTTGGAGTTGTTTTTCTTTTGTTTTTCTTTTTCTTTTACAAATAAATTCCCGTGTCTTTTCCCAGCGGCAATTTTTTGTCTGGGAGAGGGAGGCAGTTGTAACCGTTCCCGATTGGACGGTTGCAATGGGTTTGTGGAAGAGGCGGTTTTGTGCTGTATATTGTGTTAATTTTAAGGTCATCGCTGTGTGAGTGAATGATTCATGTGTGTTCGAGTGTGTGAGTTCCCTGCACCACGTTCTCCCCCCCCCCTTTCTTAAGTGTATCTCCGCCGTTCGGCGGACGACCTTCCCTTTCCCCCCCCCCCCCTCCATCCACCGCTCATGCTTTGCAAGTGACTGTGCTTCGAAATATAATGCGGCCTGCGTCAAGTGAAGCCACCTCCCCTTATCCCCCTATCCCCCCCCCTTCTCACCCCGCGCGCTAGCGCATATAAATGGCAGAGGATGGTCGGGGCGGGACTTACTTACATGTGATGGTTCTTGTGGTGGCGGCTGACACCCAAAAATTAGGAGGGCTGAAACATTGGTTGGAGAGCGAGAGAGACGCATTGTGCGGACGAGGAACGGAAAGGGAGAGACGACCGACGCATAAGGAAGCTGAATTTAAGTCGTGTCCAGTAGCGGTCCCAAGGAATCCGTGGCCATCGCCGTCGCCTGTCTCCGCTCAAGTAAAACCAACTACATCATCAGCTGCTACGTGCAGAGCACGGGGCGATCATTGCCAGCGCCGCCGCAGTTGCACCAGTTATCCCCGATAACGATAAGTACCACTTATATCCCGCCCGCCTAAAACGGCCATTCCTAGACCAAAGAAGAGCCCCCCCCATTCCCAATCCAAGAAGAATAGTCCTATTATAGTTCAAAGAAGAGATTCCCCAACCCAAGAAGAAAGTGCCCCAAGTTTCGTACTGTCGACATATTTATTCCCGTGTTTTTCCCCCCTGGTCCCGTGTGAATGTGTTTAGTTTTCAATTGAGGGTGCGTGATTGTAGAAATTGTTAAGTTCAAACCGTTAAAATATTGTAACTTTTCCCTAGTGATTCTCGAAATGGGAAAAAGGACCTTGAAGGGTAAAACTGTTTCATTTGATTGACATTTTGCGAATGTTCGCCATGTATTGTTGCAATTATTACGCATCATAATTTGTTTTGTTTAAATTTAGTTTTAGATTAGTATTTAGTGTTATTCTCTGAATTAAATAGTTCGATATTGCAAAAGGATATTTCCATGTTTTACTGTCTCTGCCCACAAACCTGTCCTCGCGGAACCATCCGTTCGCCATTATGCATTAAGTCACTTCGAAACCCCGCGATCGTTGATGAACCCCAACCCATTTGCTCAAAAGCTTAGTCGGCATCCCTCTTTCCTCCCCGCCTCCCCGTCCCTGAATTCCTTTCCTCCCACCTTTCCTCCCATTTCCCCTTCCCCTTACTCGTGTGGACACGGGTTACACTATGTACCTACATTATAAAAAATATAAAAAATTCTGATTCATAAAATGGGTTTCATTGCGCTTTGAAAAAAGGAAGTTATGTTGCCTTACCATGTATTTTATCATCTGTATAGTAGCGCAGAGGTGTCATTATGCAGCAATTTTCCATAGATGCGAGAGAGTGTGTAGTTGGGTATTGGGATGCAATTTATTGCAGAAACAACCGTAAGACGAATGTTTACCGACCAAGAACGAATAGGGTCAAAATTAAGATAAAAATAAAGATAAAGCCAGGGTGTGTTGCAGGAAACCAAGAACTAACAGTGAGGTAGCATAACATATAGCTGACGCTGAAAATTCTATGAAGTAAAACTGATGATTTCAGGCCTGACCTCGTGGAAATTATGGATATCCATGATGACAAAACCACCTTTGTTAATTCCACAAACTTTCTTACGCTGGCACGACGCGCGTTTCACCACACTGTGGCATACTACATGAGGAATCAGTATTAATGGAGAACAGGGAAGCTATTCTGTATGTTCTCGGAATTTCCGAGCCTCGAAAGTGACAAAATTTTGACGTCACAGCCTCTAAAATATCAAATAGGGCCATTCAAAAGTTGATATTTGTCTGGGGAAGTGACGTCACATTCTCGGATTTTCCGCGGTTCATGTCGAGTCCTTACTGAATAAGACCCCAGGTAGATGAGGTGGCAAGAGTACTGTCTTCCCATCCCGACAGCTTGAGTTCGAATCTCGGTTGTGGCGGAGATTTTCCAGCGGAATCTCGGTCCCTGTCTGGGTACTTTGTGATGAGTATCTTAAGTGTAGTACTTTGTCCGTCGGATGTGACGTTAAGGTGGCTCCACCGTAAAATGACTTAAATGTCATTTTATTGATATTCTGCCTACTTATAGAAAATGTTGTCCTCTATCTGATATGAACAACAAAATAACACCTTTCCACGCTATTTTATTCTATAATTGAACTTGAAATTACATGGTGTTCAATGGGGGAATAATAGAAACACAGGGAAAAATAGTATTTTCCATAACATACAAATGCCATTTTCGTGGAAAACTGTCTCTAAGTAAGAAATAATCCAGTGAAATCGAATAAAAATAAAATACAGGCATCTTACCACCATATTTTTCTAGTTATTGAAGAATTAATGCCGTAATTGAAGTAAAATGCGGTAATTCGTAGGAAATGGCGCTGCAGTCGGCTCCTATGGCTTGAAAAAAGTGGTCATTTAAAATAAATTCGTGGAATAATCTGCATATTTTGTGCCTTACTTTTGGTTTTCTATAGGTAACGCATTGAATCAGTGAAAGCAGGATTTTTTTGAAAAAATATCAAAAATGTGGAATTTAGTATTTTTTTGGACACACGGACGCGGCGGAACCTCCTTAACAGTGGATTCGATAATAAAGTGCTTCTAATATTAAAACGCCACGTTTACACTACTATCTATCTCCACCATAGTACCTCCAATGAGATAAGCGGAAATGAGATGGCGGATGAACTCGAGAAAGCAGGAACCAACCGCGCTCTCCGATGGGTCCGGAACCAATTCTTCCCATCGCACCTTCAGTGGGGATCACCGAGATCAGAATGTTGAGTGCTTAGCTCAACACTGGGGAGATCTGGTGAACTACACCGAAGTTACGGAAGGCCAAACATTCATAGATTGACCAAAGGCCAGGCCACGCAAATAGTAATAAGGTATTAGGAAGGTTAAAAAACTATGCGAATTTCACAAAAGTTGGTTTATTCACGACCCGGGTTTCAACACATTATGACATCTTCAGGTGTTGTGTGTTGAAAATCATAATGTGTTGAAACCCGGGTCGTGAATAGACCAAATTTTGTGAAATTCGCATAATTTTTTCACCTTCCTAATATGGAAAAATTTCACATAAAACCCTGAAACAGCAAATTTTCCTCGTAATAAGGTAGTTTGAGCGAAAATTCACTTCACCTAGAATTTGATGAATTTGCCCTCATTTTAGATAAAAAGGGATAGATTGCGCCTGTGCGCTACAGAGTGAAAAAATGAGTCAAGTTTGAGACTCTTGCAGATATATTTATTTAATTACTGAGAATTATTGAAATATATAGCTATATTTTTGCGCCATTGATGTTGCAATATATACTTCATGCTTCTTACAGACGCTGAAATTAGAAATAACATTTGAATATGGTCTGTATTACGACAAGGGAAATATCTGGCTCAAACTACCTTGAATAGGGGTCAAATACGAACGATAGTGGATCTACTTACTGGACACCATCAAGTAATGTGAGGCCTCTCCATCTCTTGAAGATCACTGACACATCCAGGTGCAGGCGGTGCAAGGAAGAGGATGAAAACCACATCCCACATTCTCTGCGAGTGCCCTGTTGAAATGAGAACTCGAAATAGAGATCTGGGGGATCACCACTTCTGGAACCCAACGAAATTAGGGATATTCCCATACGGGGGTCTGCTGGCCTTCAGTAAGGGCCATAGGACTCTATGAGTGACGGCACTTACTAAAAAAATAAGTAAGTAGTAGTAGGGTTCATCTACAACTACACACTACCCCGCAAACCGCCTCAATAGGCGTGTGGCGGGGGGTGTTAGGACACCAGCCGTTTTTACTTACGCCTAGCATTTATTGAAGTCCCTTATTGTTCGGGGGAAAAACGAATTCCCATACCTATCCGTTCGGCAAAATATCTCTCTTAATTTATCGTTTCTGTCGGACCTGGAAATATAGTGGGGTTCTAATATGATGTTCTCCGTGTCGCTCTTAAAGATGTCTATTCTTAATTTCTCAAGCAATCTAAGCCTAGCGCGCAGCCTCCGAGTCTCCAGCGGCTCCCAGCCTAATTCGTTTAACATCTGTGTAACGCTGTCTGTACGCCCGTAGCAGTTTTTGACGAATTGCGCAGCTTTCCTTTGTATAATATTAAGTTCCCGGATTAAGTCTTTCTGCACCGGATCCCATATGCTCGCTGCATATTCAAGGTGTGGCCGGACGAGTGCGAAATAGCACCTCTCTTTTACTTTTTCATCCGAAAATCTTCCCACAATACGCTTGACGAATCCTAGCTTCTTCAGAGCTCTGCCACAAATATTTCTCATATGTGTTCCCCACGATAGGTTCGAGGTTATCGTAACTCCTAGATACTTCACTTCTTCTGTCACCTTTATGTTAACACCATCCACAGCATGGGGATAGTTGGACGAAAGAAATGTACCGATGTAAAGGGTTGCTGTGCAATAACTGTTGCTGTTTTACTGAACATGTTAAATGAAAAACTTTGTACAATTCCACAATATGATGTATTTTTCCCGATCGATTTTAACGTTTGAGCGTCATTGTCAAGGTATACATAAATTCCACCAAGTATAGCCTGTCTCCGTTGACATTGTTGCTGTTTTAGGTTATCGGGGGATAATTGACGCCTGTCAAGTCTATGACTGGATAATTCAGCGATAACCAATTAACAACGACAAATAACAGCGATAACCAGCGACAACCAAATAACTTTAATGTACCATGCAAGGGCCAGACGGAATTGCGATATCTCGTATAGATTACCACCAGCGCAAATTTTTTTAGGCGCAAATGGAAAAATAAGTATGCGTGAAAAAGATAAAGATCGTATGTTTTTGCCATAAATCTTTTATTTTTTGCGAGAAAATGCTGTAATTATTGTTTTTGTTGCAAGGCGTTTATCAGCGTCCATTTAAAATACGCCTGGGACCACCCGAGACATTGCCATCGCAGCCGTAAGTAAAGAAATAAGATGGCCGAGAAAGTACACTGCGAAAACGCCAAGAGAAGGACTGGACGGCATTATTGCGCTGCAATCTGGTTCCAGAATTTTTCAGGATGCAGAATTGATTATACTATTACCTTTTTATGTTTCCCCTGAAAAATAAGTAGGTAATTTCCCACTTAAATCTGCAAGATATTCAATCGAAGAGTATACCTGTCGCTCTGATAGTTAGCGCCTGACCGCTAGAGTTCTCTGGGTGAAATGTATAACCATTGGAGTAATGCGAGGGTCAGACCCTTGGTACCATGGTTTCAAGCTCAACTATGTGGAAGTTGAATTTCACAAATGAAAAAGTAAATTGGTTTCCTTCCACAGACTTATTTTCCTGGTACGACATGTTTCGACGAAGCGGTGTCATCATCTGTCGTATGAACGCTAGCTCGCGCCAGCCCTAGTAAAATCGTTTACGTTGTTATGTACCACGGAAGAGTTACTAGGATTGATTGATTGCTACTAGAATTATGAGTTACTAGCATAAAAAGCTAGTAATATAAACGGGGCAGACGAAAAGTAAACATTTTTACCCATGGATGTGGTGAATGTTAATAATATAGATGAAATGTCTACAGTGAGATAAGGGAAAACGCAAATATTGATTACATCTGTAGTTTTGAGGATATGAGTTTATCATGGACAAATAGGGTATCCTCGTCTGTCCTTGAATTATGATTACTAATTACTGACAGCCTATATAGTACTTCATTTTTTAAATCTCCGATGGTGAGCGTAAAAAAGGAATTTGTCTCCCTTTATCAGTTCAAATGTGTATCTCTTGCTACGAAGGCTTCCGCGGTGATTATATGGCTGGATGGTTTTTCGGGTAACAAACGCGGGAAGAACCCGAAAACCGTCGAGTAAGTGTATCTCTTTCATTGTTTCGCTTCTATCAGTTCTAGAGATATAGTGCGGGGTCGACATAATATCCTCCATGTCGTTCTGGAACTCACCAGAACTGAATTTTTTAAAAAGCCTAGCCTACTTTATCCGATATTATTTATATTTGTACAACATTCTACTTCAATATTCTTACTCTTAAAAGTCTTGTGTTTACCTATAAAAAATGCCTTGTGAATACAGCGGTAATTTTCTAAGTTATTAACGTATGAACTGGTGCTACCGTTTTTGTACCTGCAAAAAGCATGCCTTTTTTTCATACAAGGTCACATAAAAAATATTTAAACAGTACTAAAAAATCACAAAGTAAAGCACTTGGACGGACATATAAATTTCCTTTGATATGCAGTTTACTGTGTTTCAATAGGTTTATTGGTAAATGAGATATAACATCACAAACTAGGGTATCTCGACTTTTTGCATGGACAGTTAGCCTAGCGTACAGCCTTCGAATCCAATACCGGCTCCAAAAACCTAGTCCTTCCGTGAGCTGTGTGACACTTTCTACTCGATCGCAGCATTTCATAACGAAGCGTTCGGCTTTTCTTTGTGCTTTATTTATTCCGTTTTTCCACGCTTTACAAGTTGTATAAGGTAATTCAATGTATATAAAGGGTTTTAAAAAAAACTTATTTTTTGCGTGGTGGGCACTTGAATGGCATATCGTCCTGGCATCATAAGCGGGACATCATCGCTTTCAATTCGTTGTTCTACCTTAGTAGGCCACATTTGAATTTATTTCAGAGAATTTTTATTTATTTGGCCCCGAACATCTTTAATCTACTTCCAATGGCAGTTAGAATGGAATAAAAGTTAACTCTTGTATTAATTGTTCTCGGATTTCCATCCGAGTAAGGATTTTGGATGATTTTTAATACAACGGAAGGGGGACGGTACTTAGGGTCACCGAGTGCATCTACAAACCTACGCACACAGTCTTGTACCTAAATGGCCTAAGTCACAACCACCTGTCCCAAGAAAGAGGTGTCATTTCTACCCTCGTGCACCGTGCAAACACTGTAGCACACAAGCAAAGCTTACGCATGGAAATATAACATCTACGGGAAACGTTCCGCGAAAACGGGTACACGGAGAGAGAGATTCCTCTGGTACCTGAAAAGAACCATTCACGATCGCGAAAAATACCGCGTTTAAAGTTTCCTCCCTCCTGAAATGTCTCCCAATGAGAAAAAACACATTGCCAGAGCTTGCGTGCCATATACATCAACTGTCGCGGGGAAAATCTCTGGGATTTTGGCCAAACGGAATATATACAAACAATTCACAAACCACCGAAAAAACTGCGTGGCGATTTGGTGCGAGTCAAGGACAAATTGGGACTTAAGGAGGTTCCGCCGCGACTATGTGAGTCAAAACAAATACTAAATTCCACATTTTTTATATTTTGTCCAAAAAATCCTGCTTTCACTGATGAAATGCGTT
Source organism: Pyrrhosoma nymphula (assembly GCA_963573305.1). NCBI lineage: Eukaryota > Metazoa > Arthropoda > Insecta > Odonata > Coenagrionidae > Pyrrhosoma > Pyrrhosoma nymphula. The sequence goes on from OY754339.1 coordinate 99,053,142, forward strand.
ATCTATAGAAACCCAAAAGTAAGGTACAAAATATAAACAGATTATTCCACGAATGTATTTTAAATGAGCACTTTTTCCAGCCATAGGAGCCGACTGCAGCGCCATTTCCTACGAATTACCGCATTTTGACTGCAATTACGGCATTAATTCCCAAAAAACTAAAAAAATAAGGTGGTAAGATGCCTATATTACATTTTTATTCAATTTCTCTGGATTATTTCCTTCTTGTAAATAGTTTTCCGCAAAAATGGAATTGGTATTCTATGGAAAAACACTATTTTTCCCCGTGTTTCTCTCATACTCCCATTGAACAGCACGTGATTTCAAGTTCAATTATAGAATAAAATAGCGTGGAAAGGTATTATTTTCTTGTTCATATCAGATAGAGGACAAGTTATTTTACAGGTAGACAGAATATGAATAAAATGACATTTAAGTCATTTCACGGTGGAACCACCTTAATACATCGGGAGTTTACCGTATTCCACGTCAGTGCGGCAAATTATACATCGGGGAGACAGGAAGTACGATAGAGACCCGAATTAGAGACGGAACACAGGAGGTGTATAATTACTATTAGGCTCTTCCACCCGGAGAAATCTGCCTTGGCTGAACATAGCCTATCAGAAGACCGCATCATCTCGTTTGATGGTGCCCAACTGGTCTCCAAAACCAAAGGGTATTGGGAGTGCCTACTAAAAGAAGCCAGTGAAATCAGGCTGGAAAATAATACCTTAAATAGGGAATCAGGGTGCATCCTAAGCAGGGAATGGAAACTGTTAATTCGAAAAATAATGGAAAAAATGATACAAAAATGCCCCCCTGATTAGAAGGGTATATAAGCGATGACAGGTGGACCTCCGAATCATTGCTAAAAAGACGATGGAGGAGGTGTCCGTCGAAATGTTGGCAGCAGCCAAAATCCTCACTCGGATGGAAACCCGAAGAACAATTTATACATAAAATTACCCAGGCGGGACTCGAACCCGCGACCCTCGGATTAGTAGGCCAGGACTTTACTCTGCCGCCACCGGGGCCGGCCCTGGTGAATGAAAATGATGTCAGAAGTTTCGAGGCAATGAATGACGCAAAAATATTATGCTACTGATTCCATAGACCGCCTTTTGAGGCGTACTCGTTTGTTTGGGAAAAGAGGCTGAGGGAATAAATCCGTCTATTTCACAGTTTATTTCTATATCCCTAACACTTTTGTCTGCTCTACAAATGTTAAAGTGGTTTGAGCGAGATAGTTCCCTAGTCATAATGGAGACCATATTAAAATTTTATTTTTTTATTTTAGCGTCTGTAAGAAGTATGAAATAAATATTGTAATATTAATGGCGCAAAGATATAGTTATATATGATCATAATTCTCAGGAATTAAATAAATAAAGCTGCATAAGTCTCTAACTTGACTCATTTTTTTCCCACCGTACGGCTGAAAACCCTTCAAAACAGCAGATTTTTTTTGCGATTCTGTAAAAATTACTGTGGTGAGTAATAGATTATTTTTTTATAAATAGTTGAGAAAACATGCAATCTACACACCATTAGTTTTTCGACGAAATCTAGGTACTAATAGTTCCTAATACATATTTTAAATATTCTCCCTCTGGAGCGCACAGCCGTAATCTATCCCATGTAAAACAGCTGATATTTTTAGGCAAATTGCTCGAAAATTAGTTTGGCAAGGGGTTGATATTTTGATAACATTGGAAATATTAGACTTATTCCGTGTAATGAGGCCAAATTCATCAAATTCCAGGTGAAGTGATTTTTCGCTCAAACTAGCTTAAGTGGGGGTAAATTAATGATCATCTGTGTTCACCTAAAACTCGAGAGATCCAAGTTTTTCAAGTGACCTTAGCTTAGAGCGTAACCCATCGAATCTCCACCTAGTCCCATTCCAGCCCTTCCATCAGCTACGTAACACTATAAGTTTGCTTAAAATAGTTTTTTTAACAAGTCACGCGTATTTCTCTTCGCATTTTTATCATCTTTCGCACAATGATTCAACCTTTCTGAGCAAACTCCCCAATACTCGTGGTGTGTACATACTCGAGACGTGGTCTAGCAAAACGAAGCTACACCACTCTCCGTCACTCTTTCGTCCAACGGTCTTATTTATATTCGCGTAATAGATCCAGTCTCCTTAATGCAATACTCCAAAAGTTGCAAATGTGGTTTCCCCAAGAAAAGTTACATGATAGTTATAGACTAGGGCCACATCTACCGCGTATATACATTTGATTTTAGTCTCTACGCTTACATCTACTCCCTGTATTCATGGAGTGTTATACACATTAAGGGTGCTCTGTACTACGTGTACTAGTATTAAACGACCGGAAGTAACATGGGAGGCAACCAATGAAATTCTGCTGTTACCGATAATTAAACGGTTAAATTTTTAATTCATTTTCAGAATCCGTCATCGCTATCCCGGAAAAAATATTACCCGAAAAATAAATGCGATTCATGTTCTCGAATTTGCTTTTACGCCATTTTTTTTATCATAGGAAAAAATCTCTTCCTACCAAGTTTGCGCCTCAAAAGTTCATTATTGTGTACATAATTTTTTTTCAACGAACTGTAAATAACCGGCTGAATTTCTTCCTTTCTTACTTTTCACATCAGAGTGCACATCTCGATTACGTCTTTTGTGTCCATCAATCCGAGAGATCTCCTCCATCTCACATCTTTCATACAGCTTTACTCGGCTTCTATCGAATCAAACGACACATTGGAAATATCTTGGCGACCAGCAAGCGTTATAAAAGATGGATGAAGAGTTAGACGTGAACTTAAAAATGCTACGACTTAATTTCTTTCTTATGGTATTTACTAGCACACACTAGACAATTTTACATTCATCAAATCATTTTTCAATACACTCTTTACCTTCGAGTAATCTTTATCTTCGGATGGAGGGTTAGACGTGAACTTAAAAATGCTGCGACTTCATTTCTTTCTTATGGTATTTACTAGCACACTCTAGACAATTTTACATTCATCAAATCATTTTTCAATACACTAAATACACTCTTTACCTTCGAGTAATCTTTATCTTCGGATGGAGAGTTAGACGTGAACTTAAAAATGCTGAGACTTCATTTCTTTCTTATGGTATTTACTAGCACACTCTAGGCAATTTTACATTCATCAAATCATTTTTCAATACACTAAATACACTCTTTATCTTCGAGTAATCTTTATCTTCGGATGGAGAGTTAGACGTGAACTTAAAAATACTGTGACTTCCTTTCTTTCTTATGGTATTTACTAGCACACTCTAGACAATTTTACATTCATCAAATCATTTTTCAATACACTAAATACACTCTTTACCTTCGAGTAATCTTTATCTTCGGATGGAGAGTTAGACGTGAACTTAAAAATACTGTGACTTCCTTTCTTTCTTATGGTATTTACTAGCACACTCTAGACAATTTTACATTCATCAAATCATTTTTCAATACACTAAATACACTCTTTACCTTCGAGTAATCTTTATCTTCGGATGGAGAGTTAGACGTGAACTTAAAAATGCTGAGACTTAATTTCTTTCTTATGGTATTTACCAGCACACTCTAGACAATTTTACATTCATCAAATCATTTTTCAATACACTAAATACACTCTTTATCTTCGAGTAATCTTTATCTTCGGGTGGAGAGTTAGACGTGAACTTAAAAATACTGTGACTTCCTTTCTTTCTTATGGTATTTACTAGCACACTCCAGACAATTTTACATTCATCAAATCATTTCTCAATGCACTAAATACACTCTTTATCTTCAAGTACCCTCAAACGCTGAAGCTGCATATTCTATACTTGAGATCGTCTTTCTTCGGAAACGATTTTTCACCTTCAGAAACGAGAAATAATCACCCAGAGTTAGGTCAACACTGTGGAGTGGATGAGTCGTTAGTTTCGTCTCTCTCACTTTGATTCCAAGGACTAAACCGTAATGTTTGCTCGGTGAGGCGCTGAGGCCTTCCCGCGGTGAAGATGGACGGGTTTCGCACAGTCTCGCTCTTCGTCACCTTTCTTTTGTTTTCTCTATCACTTTAGTCAAGCAGACCGTGTGATACGTCGTAAAAAATTTTCTCCTCCTGAATAAATGGTTTCTGAATGAAATCGTTAACATTTTGTTGCCCACACTACTAAGCACATTCAATTTCACTAGATGATCGTCGCCTGAGAAGACTCAAACCATCTACTGCCGCCTAGTTTATAGGTCACATTTGGCCAACGCCAGAGTCCTAATCTGTGATAATGCTAATCATATTTTTGCACCCACCTAAGTCAAATCTTTGGTATATTTCTTTGTACCATTTTAAACGACTGCACTTAATATGATAATTTAAATTAAAATTATGCATGGCGATCAAATGAGTGATGTGAATACCTCTCCAGTGGAAATAGCCTATGAGGGTACAAAAGGCATTAAAAACAGCTCCTTTTAAAGGATAAGGAATGCCAAATGCTGCTCAAAAAGTATTTTGAGGGTATACATTTTAAAAATACGCGAATCCATTGGTGCTAAGTGAATATATGTGAATGAAAAAATCCACAATTAGGCAATCCTACAGAGGATTGACAGGGAAGTTGTAGAGACTAAGCCACCGCGGTGGTCCCTAGGTTTTACTGATTTGGGTTCTTCCTGATTAAATCGTTCGAGAAGATCCCGAGTTGCCAAAAACAGGCGAGACTTTAAAAGGCAAATCATTAGGTAATGCTGGAGGCCACCGATGACAATAAACAGCAGTGACCAATTGTGAAAACACTATTACCGTATTTAATCCATGCGCATTCTACAAATTACACTCAGGTCTTGAATATTAGAAATAGACATCACTTACAATTAGACGGGAAAAACCGCTCTAAATTTGTTCCCTACACATTTCTCTGGAAGATTTGAGAGACAAACATCTCTAAATCGATGTCGAGACCTGTTTTTTCCTCAGCCAGTAAATTCTAGGAATCGCTGAAACCTTGCACTTTGAAATATAGATAGCGAGGCCAAATAAAGTATTGCCTGCTCTTCATTCAACGAATCCAATCACTCAACATGTTTTTAGAGTATCAGGCAATAATTTTTGGAAATGTGTAACTGGCAGCATTCTCACAGAAACACTTTTTTTAATTTCCACAAGTTTATTTAACCGATCTAGATTTCAGCAAGACAATTCCATTATCAAGGTTCTTGATAATGGCAATCCTTGACTCACTCGACTTGATCTCGGCAATGACAAGTATCCTTGATAATGGCAATGTCTTGCTGAAACCTAAGGTCGATTAAATAAACTTGTTGCGGATATTTACCAAGTGTTTCTGTGATAATTCTACCACTTAACATGTCTCCTTTGATCAACAGTAACGACCGCTCACCAAATTTTCATCATCCTACCTACAAAAATGCAATCAATGCTTCAATATTTTCTGGTGAGACAATATGTTAAACGGGTTCCACGCAAAGGAGGAAAGATGTCTCTGATTCATAAAAGCCTGCACAAAATAATAAATAAAATGCGATGATTGTAAATAACTATCAAGTAATATTAGACATGGAACACATCAAGATTATTGGAAAGATGAAATTTTAAGGATTTGTTCAGGAACAAAACAATTGTCTGAAAATATAACATAAGAGGTTAACTTACTGCACTTTAAAACATTGAAAAATTAATGACCACTAACGAAGAAATAATTTATTTCATTTTAGTAAAATATATATCTCATGTGGTGCAAATGAACTCAAGAAAGCGTAAACCTAGCTCACAAATAGGGGATAGAGCACGCACCGCAGTGGCGACATCTAGCGGCGTCGAGTGATTAGAGGAGTCATCCTGAAAGGCAGGCAACCATCGATTCCATCATGCCAGACTGGAGGAACAGCGTCGGTAGGATGAGATAGCACACGCATTTAAATTAGATACAGGCGATGGAAATGTCTCTCGGCCAACACTTTCATGTGTTCCATTTCATTAGTTCTATTAAACCCCTTGTTTATTCACAAGAATCCGCAGCCCTTATCCAAAAAGGCAATTCTGACTCCGCAGTTTTGAAAACTTATCTCAAACTTTCCCTTTTTCCCCGGATCTAATTGGCTAATTCTATGCATTAAATCCCACAATATCCGTTCCACGTATATCTCCCCCAAACAACGACTGGAGAATAAGGTACAATGTGAAGCTTGACTATTTAATTGAAGGCCAGAATTCATAGTTAGATTCGTGAAAGCTCGGAGGACAGAGTGGATGGGACACGTGGAGAGAATGGCAGAAGAACGGATGCCTAGAAGGATGTTAAGGGAAAAATTACATCATTAAAAGGGGCAGACGAAGGCTAAGATGGAGTGATGATGTCATCAAATATCTACAGATAATGCACATTTAAAGATGGAGAAGAAGATTTGCAGGAAAAAAAGAATGGAAGCAAATTGTGGATGAGGCCAAGGCCCACCAAAGGGCTTTAGTGCCACAGAGAGAGTATATCTCCCCCACCTTAACTTTTCCATGACGTTTGAAAACCCTTTAAGCATTTTAGCTACACAGTAGAGCGTCGATAATCCGGATAAATTGTTGGAGAATCAAAAAGTCCGGATTTTCGAACAGAACAATAAAAAAAGTCCATTTGATGCCTTATGCATTAAGAAAATTTGCTGGTAAACCGTAAAAACAGTCATTCACGTTAATACTGTTGTTAAAAAATTAGAGCAGATAAATAAAAACATTAATTTAATCATAATCTCCTCATTGTAGCGGTCAACGATACCGCCGAGTCTCGAATCAATGCTTTTGACAAATATGTAAATCGTATTCACTTCAACTTATTTTTCGTCGGATGTGAATTCGGATTATCGACGGTCAGGATTTTTGACCTCCGGATTATTGATGCTCAACTGTAACTACAAAATCAGTAAAGACTGCTGCTTCATCCATAAAAGAGCACTTCTTTACATTATCCATGGACAGAAAGATTATATCCGAAATATAAATAAAATAAAAAGGAAAAATGTGCGATTCGTTATAAACTGATATGATCGAACAAAGAGTGTGTCACAGCTTTCAGAGGAATTATTTTATGGGGCTGATAGAGACTCATAGACTACACGCTACGCTTAGATTGCTTGAACAATTCAGAGCTGGTGTGTTTCAGAGTGACACAGAGAATATCATTTTGACGCCGCACTACATCTCTAGGCTCGACAGAATGAGATCAAATAAGAGAGGTACATCGGCAAACAGGTAGGTACAAAAATTCTTTTTTCCACGCCCAATAAGAGACCATAATAAAAAATGAGCTCCACTCAAAACAAAATACACTACACCTTTTTACCTCCCTATAACCTTCTCCTTTACACATTTACAGGGTTGGTGTCCTGACACCCCCTGCCACACGTCCATGTAGTGGCTTGCAGGGCAGTAATACGTATTCCTGCACAATAACTTCTTGCCATCAGGACTCTACCTTCCCCAAATCAATCCCAAATCAAATCCTAAAAAAGACTAATTCTTCCGATGATAAAGATTTCCGCCGTATTTCCTTTCTCCCGATTCTCACCAAAGTTCTTGAAAAACTCGTGTGTGAACAGATAACTGATTTTATAAAATGCAATAACATACTTGACCAGTTTCAATCTGGTTTCCACCATGGACACAGTACGACTACTGCCTTAGTTAAAATAACTGATGACTTAAGGAGATCAATGGACAGGAAGGAGGTATTAGTACTTGTTCTGCTAGATTTCAGTAAAGCTTTCGATTCATTAGACAGAGATATCCTTGCAAAAAAAATGAGTTGCATGGGTTTCTCTCCCTCAGCAATTCACTGGATTACTTCATACCTATCTGGTCGACAACAAAAAGTGATTACTGATGTCTCATGCTCTTCGTGGGTTGAAAAAACAAGAAGTGCCCCTCAAGGCTCTATTCTAGGGCCTTTCTTATTTTCCGTTTATATTAAATACTGCCCATTAGTGCTCAGAAATTGCAAGCATCATCTATACGCGGATGATCTCCAAATATATCTACACTCAAATGTTGATAACTCTTATAATAACCTGAGCCTCATAAATAATGACCTAGAACACGTCAACAGTTGTAGTAAAACTAATTTTTTAAGCATAAATCCCGGCATGTCCCATGCAATCATAATTGGATATCCGAGAATACTGAAAGAAATTGAAAATAATCAGTTACCCAATTGCGTATATTGCGTGAAGCCGTTAAACCTTACTGTGAAGCCGTTAAAAACTTAGGAGTAATTGTGGATGAATGTTTGTCCTGGTCATCTCATGTAACTAAGATATGCAAAGCAGTTAATAAGCCATTATTCCCTCCCCTCAGATTGAGACACGCCTTCCAGCTTCCCTTAAGAAACAACTAATTTCCGCATTAATATTACCCCACTTTTACTACGCTGATGTAACTTATCAAGATATATCTCAGGAACTTTCAGTAAAACTGCAACGGTCTTTCAACGCCTGCATTAGATTCATATTCCATCTGCAAATATCTTATCACACTCCTTATTTCATAAATAATCTCTCCTTGTTAAAACCTAGTTCCCGATGTCTGTTTCATGCGCTATTTCTACTCTATCAAGTCCTTAACACAAAAACGCCTAAGTACCTTAAAGACGATTTTCAAAAACTCAGCAAAGTGCATGGAAGAAACACACGAGGGAATCAAAAACTTGTAATACCTCACCACCGTCATATCCAATAAATCATTTACTGTAACCACTTATCACGAGTGGAATAATCTTGACATTACTTTAATAAATGCACCATCACTGTCTTATTTCAAAAAGGAATTACATAAGACACTTCTCAAGGCACAGTAGGGTGACTAGTAAAACACAAACCGTAATACACATACGCCGAATACATATAAAATAATCTCTGTTCCAAGAAATGCACATAAAAATTTCAATGTTGGTATTTATTGTGTATTTATACTAATCATTATCATGAGTCAAATTAATTTCTCTCAGTACGTTTTTGCAGGTTTTTTCCCACCCCCCTTCATGAGTGAGTGTTTTGCTGCAGTGGGTTTTTTCCGTGACGGATGCCAGCCAAAATCCTCGTGTTTTTCCCACAATTATAGATATCTTTTTACACTTATTTTTGATACTTTATTATGTCGCGTTAATATCTCTATTGTTTTTTGTATTATTTATCTGATTTATATATCGCTGTGTTTGTCATATTGAATGTAATCATGTACTGACGATGGGTTAAATGGAAGAAGGGACTTTTGAAGTCTCAATCTCTCCCCAATAAAGACGTTTATCTATCTATATATCCCTTAATATCCTCAAACCCTCTGTCTCTCCTCTTATGGACCAAATCCTCTACCCTCTTCCAGACTTTCCCAGCGTTCCCCTCTATCACCGTATTAAACCCATCCTCCATCCAACCCTTTCCGCTTTTTACGAATCACTGCCACCAATTTCTTTTACTTCCCCACCATAACCAACACTTCTTTGTTTGTCCTCATCGCTACCTAGCTCATCCTCTCCATTTTTCTCCAAACCCTCATCTTAAATGTCTCAAGTCTAAGCACATTCTTTTTCCGCACATAACAAGTTTCCAGATCATATGCCGTAACGCTTCATTACAGAGTTTTCACTTATCTTTTCTTAATGCGTCTCCCAAGACCCCCCATAATCAATTTCTTCCTCTTTAAAAAAGCCTCCTTGGCTAGAGCTGTTCCAAATCTAATGTTCATAAAACTAATGTATTTTTCCTTGATAATAAACATGTGTACGTATACTGTTCCACCTGCTCTTTTTCCTGCCCACCGTTCCTTATAGTTTGTTCCGCATGCTTACTCAAAGAAAACCTCATTATCTTAGTATTATGATTTATCTAAATCCCATAATTTTCACACTACACCTCTAACTTAGTATCTATCAATGATTGAACCCCTTGGCTAACTGGATAACTAACGCTTGGTAATCTGCGATTTCACTAAGTTTATCAGCTCCTCTCCAACCTTTATTCCCACCTTCATCTCCTCCCATGCTTCTCTAACAATTTCTTCTGAATAACCGTCAAAGATTAATGCGATAATGGAGTATCCAGCTTCACTCCCCGACCTATACTTCAGACACCTATTACCTTCTTCGCTACGCCAAAAGATGGTAACCTCTTTAGTTTTACCATATATAGATTACTGCTCGCTGGTGTTCACGAATATATCAAAAGAACAAATTGCCATTCTACAAAGATTGCAGAATTGTTGAAACGATATATATATATATATATATATATATATATATATATATAAGAACCTTCTTACTCTCTCTCTCTCTCTCTCTCTCTCTCTATATATATATATATATATATATATAAGAACCTTCTTACTCTCTAGCTAGAGAAAGATGGACGCTACTGTCCTTCGAAATATCGGAAGTTTTAATTTGTGAGTGTTCTTTTTTCCGTTTATATATTTTTATCGGCCACCCTCTTGGCATATTGTATATATATATATATATATATATATATATATATATATATATATATATATATATATATATATATATATATATATATATATATGATATCTCACGCGATGAACATTTCAGCCCGTATAATGAGATGTTAAATTGGTTAAAAATTGGAGAAAGACGTATGCTGCAAATGGGTGTATTTATTTTTAAATTATTAAATGTAAAGATTCCATTGTATTTATATGATCAATATGTATATAATAAGGACAAAAGAAAGCGAATGATCAGAAATAATTCGAACTTAATGATACCATGCCGTAGAACAACTACTTACAATAAATCACTTTATGTATCATCGTGTAAATTGTGGAATTCTCTTCCTCAGAATATAAAGACGTTGACATCAGTGTATGCATTCAAGAGAGCTCTGAAACAGTATTTATGTTCTAAATATTAGTACTTATATAAAGTGTAACATTTAATTATTTATTTGTTTTATTTTTTTGTTAATTGTGTAATATTAGTGGCTGTTTATACAAAGCATTGTAAGTGTTATGCCTTTAATCTTTTTATGTAATTTTTCCAGAGACAATACCAGCCTCTAATATCGGTTCTATAACTTCTGGTCCCCTGCAAGTCATTAAGTAGCAATTACTTTATTACTTGACGATGTTTGTAAATCTTATCAGCAGCTTAAAATATAAACAAATTTAAATACCATGTACTTGTGCTCCATGGGATTATATGGTTCCAGAGCAAATAAATGCTATCTTATCTTATACTGGACCATTCGGATTATCCTTCAACTATCCTCACCTGCGTAGTCTGGTTAGTGTTCAGGACCCTAATGAGACGAATTACTCTCAAATTTGCTCCTAGTTCTTCAGTACTTTCACTTAAATTTTGTCCAATCTACTCTATCATACAGCGGAGGAAGGCATTTTGTCGGAGCTGGATACCTCCCGGGAACCCCGGTTCTCTCATCTATTACGCTCTGGTTAACTAACCGGCAGTTCGGCGTAATTTAAAAACTCCGAACTCTCATTTAACACCACGTGTAACATAAAAACTACGTCATTTAGCATTTTATGTTGACCAGAAGTTATGGAACCGAACTTAAATATATCATGTAACAAATGTTGATCTAAAATGCTACTTCAAACTGTGCTGAGTTATTCCTCAAATGAAACGGCCTACACTGCGGTAATTGAGGACTAAGCTATTAATTGCCACCCAATACAGGTAAAATGTTCCGTGAATAAATTTTATACCGTTTTATATAAACGGATTTCATTGAAAAATAACTTGTTCTACCACGTTATTACGTTAGGTAAAGCAAGGTTCATCGGAAATATTTCACCGTGGAATACGGAAAGTGGAAAGTTTTATAAAATTAGCAGCTTTACGAATGATTTTGTGAAATAATTTACGCAAATTTAAAAATAATGAGTATAGTTTTACACACAGTTTTATCAATACTTATATTTTCTGACCCAGGTTTCTACAGATAACGGCGGTTTTCAGAGTCAATAATTTATAAAGTTTCAATTTTCGGAAATATTTTTAAATATTGTTGCCATAAAAGAGATTATGATGGTGTGAAATAAGTGGTTTGAAATGAACCAAGTGTTAAAACTGTTCCTTTAACTGTGTAATAAAAAAACAGAGTATGTGTTCAATACCATAGCTTTTATTTAAAAGAAAATATAAAAAAGGTGAAAACAGGAGATATTCTTCAAAAGTAAGGAGAGCTTCATGTTTCCTACCAACCAACCCCAAGGGGTGGTTGACTCATGATGAAGGATTGCCATTTGTAAGCTGGGCGGGAGAAGCGACTCCTCTCGCCCAAAGCCTACCACCCAAACGGCATCGTCCCCTACCTCTCGCGAACCCACCGCCGGCATTCTTAAAACCCTCCCATTAGTTTCCGGGGAAACGAGAAAAAACTCACCGCCATGCGTAAGCCAAATTAATATCTCTTTTTCCCCCATTCCCCTGCACAGAGATTTCCCCCGAGGGGTGCTAAGAGTTAGTTGAAGCAATTGACTGCCATCCGTCGGGGACCCGTTTAATTACAGAAATCATTGGTCATCACCTCTCCATAATAGATCTGCAGGCCGTCCACATGAGCTGCCATGAGATGACCAATGCATAAGAATGAATACAATATTTTGAGATTCCCCTTACGAAATGGTAACAGAAGCACGTCACTGGCCAATTAGCCATTCGATGCGAATTTACGGTTTTTATGTGAATGCGAATGAATGAACATCTTATGGTTCGTTTTCGGTTTCATGTAAGGTTTAGCCGCGACCAATATTTGTGTACTTTCGAGGGCCTCGTGTGCAAAAACTATAATGCTTACAGATTATCTAAAACTATGACTAGATAGCCCTTTTCGTCGACCAACGAAAATAGTTTGTTGCAAGCGGAGGGGGGTTTGCGAGGTGACGTCACAGCGCATGCGCGTGGGGGGTCTAAATTTGGGCTTGTGTGGGCACGGCGCGCCCTCAGTTAAGTTGTATCTCCGGAACGAGTTGGTCCATTTTGGTGATCGATGTGTCTACGGAGGGCTGACAACGTGAGATGTTTATAACACAATAAATATAAGTTTATCATTGAAAAGCAGAAAATATTAATTACCATCGACCAATTGTTCATAGGTTAGCCATTTGCATTAATGATTTCGATGAATTAATGTTGTGTTTAGCGTAATTATCATTCTTTCAATTCAAAATTCTTTCTTACAAACGAAACAAAAGAACATCCCAATAACGAGAGTAACGTATGTAATTTCACATTCACGGAATAAAGAACCGACGGAAGTATCAAGAATACTCCGTGTTTTTTTTTAATTACAAATCAAGTGTAAAACCATACCTATCTCCATTTAATGGAACACCAAAAAATTAATATAAATAAAAATTTGCACTCAAGGACATAAAGAATAGTGTATGAGCACTGCGAGTAAATTACGATGCCCAGCAGAGGATTAATCCCAATGGAAAAACGGAAACTTGTAGATTGTCATCATTTTTGTCCAACTAGTTATAAAAATGTACCAAACGAAATTTCACAAACACAAGAACTTCTTTGATCTTGAAAACACAAGGAACAATTAAAAAGGTTGAAGATATAAGATAAATCAAGGGAGAAGTGTTTGAATATATTTCAAAACTGATTGTGAGGTCATATGGGGTTCCTCTGATACCTACAGTGAAGATTTTACATTTCTAGGACCAGGGTTTATATCCTGATTATGCCAGAGAATATCTACTTAAGAGAAATCCCTGAGATGAGATTGCAACTCGTTGACATCTTTCGTTTGGAGAACGCTAAACCTGACGCTAGGTTTACATCTACCCTTCCTATTCCCCACCAGTTATCCTACACTTCTAGTTATCTCTTAGGGCTTAAGGAGGTTCCGCCGCGACCGTGTGAGTCAAAACAAATACTTAATTCCAAACTTTTGATATTTTGTCCAAAAAATCCTGCTTTCGCTGATGAAATGCGTTACCTACAGAAACCAAAAGTAAAGTTGAAAAAATGCTGATAATTCCTCGAATGTATTTTAAATTAGCACTTTTTTCCAGCCATAGGTAGTTTCCAGCCATAGACTGCAGCCATTTTTTCAGCAGTTTATCTAGCCATAGATTGCAGCGCCATTTCCTACGAATTACCGCATTTTGACTTCAATGACGGCATTAATTCCCAAATAACTAGAAAAATAAGGTGGTAAGATGCCTGTATTTTATTTTTATTCAATTTCTCTGGATTATTTTCTTCTTAGAGACAGTTTTCCGCGAAAATGGCATTTATATTTTATGGAAGAATATTATTTTTTCCCGTATTTCTCTCATTCCTCCATTGAACACAATGTAATTTCAAGTTCAATTATAGAATAAAATAGCGTTGAAAGGTGTTATTTTGCTGTTCATATCAGAAAGAGGAGAAGTTTTTTACAAGTAGACAGAATATGAATAAAATGACATTTAAGTCTTCTTACAGTGGAACCACCTTGATGTGATAAAAAGAGCATTATCTTGTTATGCTCTCAATTCAACTTAAGCCCATATGATGCTAATATTAAAGAGCGAAGCTTTGGCAAAAGGATGTTAAGTTTTTTTTAAACATTGACCAACTCTCATTTAAATACGCATACAGAATATAATAATAAATCCTTGCATGTAATTCAATCCGAGATGTCATTCTTCGCTGCATCGTAAAAATGACTGACACTCATAGCCAACTTCGGCAAAAAGCGCAATAAAAATAACGGACTTACAACCACATTCATTTGCATTCTTGTCATCGGCCCACTGAAAGGCTATACGTGGCTCAAGTTGCCCTATGCTTTACGGTTAACTTACACCCTGCAACAAGAATTAGGAAATTACTTACTGTAAATGATCCCTATCAACACTTTACCCGGAACATTCGAATCTTGGTGACGAATTATAGATAACAAAGTTGAGTTCATGGCGGAAAAAGAAAATAAAATGCCAAGACGATCGTTGTAAAACCCCTGAGTGCTAACGCCGGGTTTCTCTCCACCCTAACCGTACTTCACAAGTAATCCTGCGTTTATCCATTCCGAAAACCCAACTCTAATAGTGCAAATGACCTCAACACTTGATCACCATCCCAAATAATGGACCATCTAATCGTTAACAACTCTTTATAAATCTTAACAACTCTTCATAAAGTGACCGAAATATTCATTGCGAAAACGTAGCCCGCAACCGGAAGATCTGGCTTTGAATCCCGGTCAAGAAAATTAGTCATTCATCAGGGTTTTCTCAATTGGGCGCTTTATTGAATGTGTATTTACTTCAGGTGTTTTTCGATATGAACTTGTAGTTATCCATGTGTGAAAGCTGTATAATATCGGAGGATACGTGCTTGCCTATTGTAAAAAGGAAAAATTAGAAGGGGCGAAGAAATTAATGACAGGTTGATCCGGATGGTATAATTGAATCGTGAATTTCGAACAGGGCTCGAAAAGGGCAAAAAAAACCTTCTGTTTTCAAGGCTTTTTAGCCGTACGGTGTGAAAACATGAGTCAAATTAGAGACTTATGCAGACATATTTATATAATTACAGAAAAGTTTGCCATATATAACTATATATTATCTCCATTAGTAATTTAATATTTAGTCCATACTCCTTACCGACGCTGAAATTAAAATATAACATTCGAATATGGCGTCCACTATGACTAGGGAAATATCTCGCTCAAACTACCTTGAAACGAAAGCAGAATGAGACGCCTAAACCATTTCTCTTTTCCTCATCTCCCTCTTCCAAACCCTTTTCCCCTCTTTCCTCTCCCTTCCCACCACATCACCGCCAACCGCGGAGGCAGCGAATGAATAGTGTGTTGATGTATAGCTGTAAAGGGAATGTATCCAACCGCTTATTTGAAATGAGACGTGAATTTAAAAAAAAACACTCGGTGGATTTTATTTTGAAAGACCACTCACTCTGATTGGGAGATGGAATAGGTGGTGAGACCAATGCCGCTTAATCTCTCCCACGGCAACCCATTTGACGATGCGAGAAGGTCCATTCTCTGAGCGTGTGTTGTATACATTGTGCATATGCATCCCAGAGGGATAAGCCGAGGAATAGGGGTGAGGAGAAGAGAGAGAGGGAGGAGTCAGTGGTGGTGTAATCCCCTGCCTCCCTCCCACCCTGTTACCCCTGGCGGCGTCCAGATGATGCTGATAGCCAATCGATCCGTCGCTAAGCGGCCAGTCGACTACGTGAATCGCATCACATCCAGCGCCACCTCACGACCGAACACCCAAGTACACCACGCCCTCGGCCGGAGCAACTGCGATCGGATGTTTTCCCTAGAAAATTGAAACCCCGTTTTCCCAAGAAAATATACCAATACCCAGTGTGGAATTTATTGTCTAAAATATGGTCGAAGAGCATTCAGTGAACACTGTTTAAATGACCAATGATCAATCAAGAAGGACATTTAATGAACGTTCAAATGGCATTCATAAATAGTGCAAAGAATATTCATCGGAATACTTCATGCATTGTTCAAAGAATGTTCAACGTAGATGATTCCCTAAACGTAAAAAGTTGCTTTATCTCCGAAGGCTGCTATCCTAGAGTCACGTCTACTTGTTGTCCAGATAATCCTCATATCTTCCTATTGGATTAATACTGCTATTATCACATGTCTACTTTTCATATGCCCATAAATACCTATACTCGCAACTGATCGAACAACTCGAACTTGGGAACTCCGAAGTAAGAGTTGTATACCTGGCCATTCCCGTGCGCCAACGTGACTGTGATAACTAAGTTTATAAGTGTAATTGCCGATATAGTTTGAGAAAATACCATACAATCACGATAACAGTTTTCTGTCATTCATTAATTGACACATATGTTGCCACACAGGATGAATATAAAGTCAATATTACTGAGCCAATCGAAACCAAGCAATAAATAAATATGGAAATGAGACCACAGGACAAAATTCAACGCCGCACACACCATGCACAATTCAGGATCATATACAACACAACTGACTACGAAAGTCCAGAGCCGGCAATACAAGTCAAAATAAAATTTATGAAAATATTTTGACATTACCCTTTGAATTTTGTTAAGACTACACACCACCTACGTTATGCGCTACAAACGAACGATCAATGAAGTCTCAAATGAATAGTTCGCGCCCAACCCTCCAATGAACGTTCTGTGGCTGAATCCTCGGGATAATTCAGTCGTGGACTACTTTTGAATTAGTTCATGCATACTGACGAAATATTTCTCATTAAAAATATATGTGCAACGATCATAAAAAATCACTTCTCGCGGTAAACTACATTTGGTGTAAAATAAATGCATTTTAAACCACTGCAACCCACTTTCAAAAGCATTTCCCGTGTAAAATACATGATTGGGAAAATGATCCCTAGAGGTATATATTTTCTAGGGAAAATAGGGGTTCAATTTTCTACAGAGAATTTCATGTGGTTTCTTTTTGGAGGGAGAATTTTTAATTCCGTAGAATTGACTTAATTACATCAATGGTATCCATGAAAGTTTCTCTTTAGCATTACGTACGCGTGTTGGTCAGATAATAGCTTTTGACGCGTTACGATCCCTCTCTAATGTAGTGTGCAAAGCTATAAAATGACCTCAATTAAAGCTTATCTACAATTCTATTTTTTCTCTGACGGTTGGAAATTATTTCAATCGCTCATAAATATCTTAAAGAATGAAAAAAAAGAATAAGCCGATCAAAATGTCATGCAGCTCCATTTTTATTGAACAAATCGTCAAGGTCTCTAACTTTCTTTTAAATAGATAACATTTATTGGATTAAATCGGCAAATGCACGCCACATACAGAAATTAGGATTAAGCATAAGGAGTTTTAAGGAGCAGAGGAGGATAAGAGGATAATAAGAAGCAGAGGAGGAGCGGAATAAGCCTTAAATTATTAGCTGATGAATAATTATGGCCTAGGGGCCAACTTCTTTTCAAATGAGACGTTCGATGGTTAAGAATGTGATCTAAAGTAATTTACGTCTCTATAAACTTACTGGTGAAGGGAAAAACAATTGTGCAGTGATACATTTCTTCCAAATGAAACCACATCAACGACAAATTTATTAATCCGGATAAGTAAACTAAAGAGTGATATATGAAGTGTTACAATTACTGCGGACCTATAATGAAAAAAACACATTCGAAGCATTTTCTTAGCTGCAATTAAGGATGTAGTATTTATGGATTGAATAAAGAAAAGAGCTTACCCATGTACATTTACCGCCATAAATGGCCTAAATTGTACATTGCCTCCCCATGAATACCACTAGGTACTTAAAATAATAGCTTCTCAGTCATTTAGGATTCATGTGGTGCTTATAAGTTAAGTGGAGACCATTACAGCGATGTTATGCACCTCATTTAAATATTCAAAGGCCTTTAAATCTATGTCATGTTTATCGTGTGTCATACACTTAACCCATTAGTTCCCAATGATTTTTTTTCAAAAACTACAATTTTTAAAAACTGAGTTACCTTATGTGAAC
This sequence comes from Pyrrhosoma nymphula, assembly GCA_963573305.1. Lineage (NCBI taxonomy): Eukaryota > Metazoa > Arthropoda > Insecta > Odonata > Coenagrionidae > Pyrrhosoma > Pyrrhosoma nymphula. Next base: position 99,071,669 of record OY754339.1, read on the forward strand.
TTACTTAAACGAAAAATCAAACTTTTAAAATTTTTGCAATTTTTTGTCGGGAGATATTTACATGCAACTTAAGCTGCTCGTGGGCACTTGGGAGAACTAAATACGGGTTTTTCACTAGAATTGGAATGAGAAAGATTCTTTTTTTAAATGCTTAATATTAGTCATTTTAGCCATAAAAATCACTTATTAGAATGCCATAGGACATATAAGATGTATAAAACATTACATGGTTACATTTGTTTTACCGGGTGATTCCGGTAAATTCACAACAATGTATTTGGCCATTTCTCGTGAAATGCAAGAAAACATTCTGAGTGTAATGAAATATTACATTCTTTTGCAAATATACTCTTAGTTCTTTTTTTGTTATGAAGGTAAACTTTGTACTTTGATGACCCTTTTATTATTAAATGGTCTGCGTGATCTTTTCTTATTTCTTCAGTCCCTGTTGTCGAGTGAGTGAAACTACGACCAGCAGATGGAGATCCAAAATGTTTCATCAAGTAGAGAGCGCACTGTCGTCAAAATTGCAAATAGTCAATTGCACTCCCCTCGTGCCAATTAGCAACCAATCCCGAACACAAGAAACGTCAACTTCCTAGGCAAAAAAAGGCCACCACACCTTTTTTGTCCTGATGTTCACCCTGTACATGGCCAAAAATTGATCACATAGATCTACTTCTCCCATGAATTAGTTGTATTCTGCAATGCATAGAGGAAAGGGCACAGTCAGATTTCTCTTTTCTTTTTTTATTAACGGTTCATTACCTTATTTCCCCCCTAGGTACAATGTGTCATTATAATCACAACTGCATTGTCATTCCCGCGACTAACAAGTAAGTCACCATAAGCCATTTCTTCGATCGTCCCGCTGCACTTTGTTCTGTTATCCCGTAATCCTAATACTTCACTCGATTTTCACGTAGTGTTCCTGTCCCTCCTAATTGCATTTCTTGTATAGTATACAGCAACTTTTCAGGTGTAAAAAGCACAGCCTTGAGACTTTGAATTGCTTTGCACCATGTTTCCATAATATGTAATGATGGTTTCAATCAAATCAACACAGCAGTTCATTCATGGAGGAAATAGCTTAAAATTCTTGTTTAAGTTTAAAATAACGTCCGTATTTTATGCAAGCAATCAGAAGCATGAAGCTTTGTGTTGTCCACTAAGTGTAAGTAGCGGAGAATGTCGTCAAATCTATTCCTTCTCAACGAGTCACTGACAACAGTGACATTGCAATCATCATATGTGTTTAAAAAAAGGCGTTTTCTGGGTCAAAAATTGGTATCCAAAGAGCAGCAATATGCCAAGAAATATATATATCTCTTCACTAAATATACTAAGTTCATAATTCCCTTTCAAGTTTGTATAAATATTTGTATGCTCCATTATGTCCAATACAAAATTTTCAGAAAAGAAAACCCTAAAAGAAAGGGAGACTGATTGATTGAGAATCTACTCGGAGTTAGAGGTGAGACAAACTCGGGTAATTTAAAATTTAGCTCAGATAAATCGGGCGACCATTTTTTAATTGAATGTCTCAACTTAATAATTTGGCAACCCTGATTCTTCCTTTGGTTGTTGACTGTTGCTCTAACTGCAATTCTTCAAACAGCTTTTCCCTCGAATAAAGCTCTCCTTCCAAACTTTAAAAACGCCACGGGAGAAGCGTTGGATCCTCAGTCACCTCAGCATCTGATGCGTCGGAATCTTCATCCGTAATAGCAACGGCACCTTCTTACTGTCCGCTTATTATTTATTATTGTCTGAGGCCCATGTTCATCGCTCTCTCACTCAAGCATGTTTATCATATCATTTTCGGTCAAACGTTTTCGAGATCTGAAAATTGACGATTTTGGTTAATATTTATGTGGAAATTTTAGTTCAAGATTTAGCATAAACTAATTCTTGACAATTAATAACTTGTTAAGTGAAGTTACATTTTAAAAGAATGTTTCAAGCGACGAGAAGTCTCAGTTAGAACAGAACCCTAACTGCAAATCACACAACATCAAGAAATAATAATACCAAAAAAAACTTGTTCATAAATGTCAAATGCATGGAATATATGAAAAATAGATAACATTATTTGTTTATTATAAATACCATTTTCCGACTTGTTAAATACGTGGGATGAATTAAATCCAGACTTCAATCTTTCAAGGCGTAGGAATGCAGTTCTAAAGAAAATGCAAAAATTAGTACTACTAAGTACCCACGAGCAACTTAAGTTGCATCAAAAGTTTGGCAATCAATAAAAAAATGAATTTCCAACAAAATCATGAAATATTTTCCTGAAAGGGACTTACATATTTACTTACCAATTTGGAATATTCAAATCAAATTTAAGTTAAGCTGAACATACATATTTTGTGATTTGTAGTGAGGTTTCTGTTCTAATTGAGACTTCTCGTCATTTTAAACATTCTTTTAAAATGTAACTTCACTTTACAAGTTATTAATTGTCAAGAATTAGTTTATGCTAAATGTATACCATCTGTACATACTCCCGAGCAGCTCAGAGTCGGAAGCACAACTGGCGGCGGAGGACCCTTACAGGGTCGGGGGGGTAAAGCACCATTACCTCGATGCCTGGACGCTTTGTAAAAATAATCCCGTTAGAAGGAGGAAAACCCCACAACAAGAGCAATTTCCTGCATATTTGCGAGCTTTCTGGAGCGAAGGAGAATTTTTTGTTCTCGATGCAACTTAAGTTGCTCTCGGGCTTTGATGGTTTAATCAAAGTATTCCGGTATTTTCAGTTAACCTTCACCACAGGTGACGTAGAATTTACGCAACCATGATGTTAACAGATAATTCAAGTTTTGTATATTACTTCAGACATTTGGTTAATTGACGCAAGTGTTATCGATTGTAAGCACATAGGTTATCGTATGGAGAAAATGTTACCCATATGTTGTAAAAACCGAGACTACGAACTGTTTATTAGGCTGGAGTTTTTTAAAATACGACATTGGATGGTGTTTTGCTGACTCACCACGATCAGGCTCGCAAGAAACTCGTCATAATTGGGTCAGTTCAAATCTTACTCAGTCAGTGCGTCGTCAACTCAAAAGACTGATTTAATAGGATGTAAACATTTCGTCCAGGTCTACTACTATGCCACGTAGTTCTAAAAAAAAAACTTTTGTCGAATGCCTATTTTCACACCACAGAACAACACGGATGCTGAAGCCCTGCACAAGGAGAGCTGCCATTCATTCACTCTGACCTGATCATGCAAGCCGAACGATTTCTCCCTTAATCACTCCACTCACCCACATTTTGAAAATCGGATCATTTGTACGAAATCTCGTAAAAACAAAACAAACTCAAGCATTCTCTTTCCTCACTCGACGAAATTTGTCGTGCCGTGCAGAGGAATGCGAGCGCGAAACGAACGATTCAATGAAAAGAATTCGTCACCCAGAATTCCAGATTAGGACGCTATTCGCAAAAAAATACTTCCGGGGTCGATCAACTCCGGCAGCAGCGAGTGGATAAATGATGAATTGGCGAACCGCTCTACACCAATCACAGTGAAGCCGTATTCTCGTGAACGACTCAGCGCGCTAATAAAAATAAAATAATCCTGCGATAACGCCACTCTTAAGAAAAAAAGTAAGTACGGAAAATACACGGGAGCATTTTAAAGCAGCAGCACCCTTTCTAGCTGGGAAAAAAGCCCAGTGGGGGTATTATTGTTGCTGCAGCTTCACAGTAGCGCCACCTCACAAGGAAAGAAGGTAGGTCAGCGTTGAAAAAAAAAAGTAAAACGTCGAGCGTGTTCCGATTCGTTCCAATGGTGGAGGAGGAGGATTTTTCCACCCTCTTGCGGCAGAAACGAATATCTGGGTCGCGTGTATGTTAGGGGGCGGAGGAGGAGGGAATAGAATGAGAGACAATACGTGGAGGGAGGAGTCACACAAGGCATCGATGTGACGTACACCCGTGCGATGTATATATACACACATGTGTGTGTGTGAGTTTGTATGTTCGAGGCCATTTCTCAACGATTCATAGCAAAGCGTGACGTATCCATGGCAACCCTCCCTCCAGCAGCCCCGCATCACAACACTGCCGCTGGTAAATGGTCGCATTGGCGCAGTCACGGATAGATTCGTGGCGCCGCCTAACTTTTTATATGTGGCCCAATTCATACAATGGTAAAGGTGAAATTTCGTCCCGCACGGTTAACATTTATTTTTGAAAAACGTAGGACACGGACGATATTGAATGCGATACCTATGAGTAGAGGAAGAATGCGCATTTGTAAAAATGTAAGAATCATACCCGTGTGACTAGTAGTTTTTGAGATATTGACGTTTGAAAATGACTAACTTAGCGATTTTTTCGTCAGTTTTCGCCGCCATATTTGGAGGTTTTACAAACATCCGGTAGGGGGATAAGACTAATTTCCCTTCTATAATATGCCCTTACCCCACCCCCAACCCAACCCACCCCAACCATTTTTAGAATAGAATCCCTCTCGCTCATTGGTGATTATTGGTGGGCATTGGTGTGCATGGTAGAGAACCAACTGCTCGATCGCTGCGCCACATACAGTGGACAAGAGGAAATGTCATTTTTTCACGCGATGTCGGACAGGAAGAAACGCACTTCTCAGGTATGAAAGTTTCCCATTCCTAAAGTAGTAGATGCATTGTTGTGTTGAAAGTATTTTACAAATGCGCAAGGTTTGCATAATAAGTGAGGAGAATTTGGTTACGATATCTCTGTTAAAAGTGGGTAAAATACGTGAAAACACTGGTGGGACGAAAGCTCACCTTTACCCATACAATAAATGCCTAATGCCTGTTGCTCACGGTAAAATTTTCGGTAAAACGTTTTATAAAATCGACTACTTTTATAAAAATGAGCTTGCTAACGATAAAACCGTTTTATAAAATCCAAGTTTTATAAAACGTTTTACGGAATAGGACAGGTTCTATTTCCATAAAACCGTTTTATGCAACAACAAATGAGACGTTCCGCTCATTGCGTTCATAATAATCTCGTATCTATGAGAAGCCAAACAAGGAAAACGTAAACAAACATGGCTGGAATTTCATGGAACGTTGAGGCAGTATCCTTCTTGTTAGAAGAATGCGTTAGAGCCTTAGCACCGTTGAGTGTGATCCGAAAGTATAAGTAAATAAACAATACATATAGTTTTTAACCTAACAGTCATCTAAAAGAGAGCAGATTTATCACTTTAGGTGTTCGCAAAGCGTCTCAAAGATGGCAGGGCATTGCGGTTTAATGAGTAGTTTTACCGTGAGCAAGCAAGTACGTTTTACGTACGAATCATAAAACTTTCAATAAAATTTTTTATAAAACTCTTTTATGGAAAATTTTACCGTGAGCCACAAACATTAGATAAAAGACTTGCAGCTTTCCCGGCGAATTATGGATGTGAACTCTTCTTGAGTTTCCAGCCAAGAAATGTTCGCCATATCTGTCGACGTTTCGAAGCTAGAGTTTCTTATCGTCATCCAGGCTGTTTAGCGAAAGAAATTCTCTTTCGAAACGTCGACAGACGCGGAGACCGTAATTTTATAGGAATCCCGAAAAGTTTAAAATATAATACGCAATTGTATTTTTTGCCCTAGTATATCTTTTTCATGCTTTAATGAGCTTCATAGACCTTCGTTAAAGATTTTTTTTCTGAAATAGGCACGTTGCCGATAGAAGTCATCATTTGAAATGACTTAAGTTCTTCTCATTCCTAAAGCCAAGTATATGTGCAGGAAATGTATCAGCGAATGAATTTGTATGTTGCATATTTAATTTTATTTTTAATAATAATTTGCGAAATATATTGCTGACCTTAAATGTATTTTATGACTGTGTTATGTTGAAATCACAAATACGTAATTCACTTTTGTCATTTCAACTAGTTTTCTCAATAAAGATAAAGGGAAAACGCTTTATTTTGTTAAGTACTTGTATTTTATTCGATTAGTGTGAATTAGTTTTTATGGATAAATTTGAATGCAATTGCATCATTCTACTTCCTACGCAATGATTACAAGAAAATTAGGAATAAATATTATGTTATGCGTAAGATATACATGCTCGGTTATATTGGGTCAAATTGGGTCACTCGGGCATGGTAGGGAGTAAGTATACCCTGGCATCCTAGTGTTAATGAACAGAGCACACGCAACATAAAAACAAATTGGAGAGAAACGTAGTAGCAGAGAGAAACAGTGTAGTCAAGTCAAGAGAAATGCAAATAAAGAAAGCAATAGAGATGTTCTTACGTCAGCATTGAATTGAAAGGACTCAGCAGGAGTGGGTCAAAAGGGTTAGGGGTCAATCTTAAGAACTTAGAGCTGACGATAATGATATCGGTGAAGAGAGAATCGTCATAAAAATCACTCCTGTTAATTTACCTTGGGGATAATTTATTGGAAAACAAAGCAAAATTTCACCGCAGTTCTATTCATAACCCATTCATTCCGGCTCTTCAGCGCTTAGAATTGCATTGTGCTTCAGATCCTCGCTCATGTCGTGTAAGGTTAATGTGTGTACAACGTAGACCTTTTAAAACTAAAAATATAAGGCACATTGAACTCGTAATATGGTTAGTTATTTGGAGGAGAGGATTTATCAGACCGACAACTGAGGACACTTGCGCCATGGGGGATAAGTGGGTAGGTTTTTTACGAAGTGATCGAGGAAGGGTGGGAAGAAACGCGGCGCCACACAGCGAGTCAGAGTGCCCTTTTAGCCAGTCAATTTTTCAGAGTGTGTAAAAATCATGCAAATTTGTAGTTTTTGCAAAGTTAAAAGTCCCCTCTGTAACGTAAAATGCGATTTGAGACCAAAAGACTAATTTAACAAAATGAAGGATTATCATTCGAATGCCTTTTCGATATTACCGTCGAAATCAAATTTGCAAAGGTTTTCGTATATTTTTACGGAGTTGCTTCGAAAAATTAAGGCCTAATAACCAAATAATTAATCGTAGACAGTTGAATTTTTTTATGTTTCCGCAAAACGACCTCTGACGTTATTTAATCCATCGATCAAAGACCCTTGGTTCGATTCCCAGTAAAGACGGATATTTATTCAAATTATTTTCTAAATATTTATACTGATGTATTTCCGGCAGAAGTGGACATCATCAAAAAAGCGTTTTTGAGGCATCTTTTAGAATGGATTGGGAAAAAGAGGGAAAAAGCGATGGATTAAATGGCGTCACGGCCGTTATGGAAAGATTTCCTGTCCATTCAACTTTAGACTCCTATATCTCTGGCAATTTTTGGAATCTTTAAGAGTTTGCAAATGATCATTTGTCATACAGCCCCCTGCACGATCAAGTAAAAAAGCAAAAATCGTGATAAACCCCCGTTATGACAAACGTGTCATGGCGGATTTCCATCGCAGATTTTATATGGTGCAAATTTCATGAGTATAGGTCAAATAATTTTTTATTTTTAAACTTTTGCCGACGTTTCGGATGTTTATTCATCCATCTTCTGAGCTATAAACAATGATGTATGATGATAAATGATTGACAGTTCTGTTGTGGTTACATAATTGTAAATTTACAGACAATAAATATAAAAATACATAGACATAGACATTCAAGATTTTTACCTTTAAAGTTTGGTGCTGTTTTTATTTATTTACAATTTTAATTTGGTTGCTTGGATATATTTCTTTGTTGAAAAGTTATGTGTCATTTATAAATTATGATAAATTCTGCTTAGAAAGTAATGTCTGTTCTTTTATTGCAACTTTTTTATTTCTGGTTATATGGTACATTTCTTTGAATAATCTTTTTAATAATTTTGGTTCTGAGTCTAAAACTAAGGAAATGTCAATCATTTATCATCATGCATCATTGTTTATAGCCCAAAAGATGGATGAATAAACATCCGAAACGTCGGCAAAAGTTTAAAAATAAAAAATTATTCGACCTATACTCCACCACCATATAAAAAAAGCCATATAAAAAAAGAGTTCGAGAATAAATACCATTTGAATCGCAGATTTTCCAATAATGTTGCACCTCCTGTAATTTATTTTTCATTTCTCATATCAAAATCAATTTTATTATTTTAAATGGTTATCACTGTATATCTGGGCCTATATTCTTCACATTTTAGCAACGTTCTGCCAAATGGACAATATATTTGGAGAGCTATGACCAAGGAAGAAATAGGGTGGAATGTTTCAGGAAAATCATCATGGTGAAAACTTAAATGGGATTGAAAGGGTCAGCTGAGAGGAGAGTAAAGAAGAGACTACCAGCAAACCAATCTTCCGCTTGGTTACTGATGATAGTAAAACATTGAAATGTAATTATTATAATGTTAAAAGTATTCATGAAAATATAATCAGTTCATTTCTCACCAAACACAGCTATCTGAGCTATTCTCTATTTTAGAGAGATATCTCACTAGTCATAATCATATATATTAATACAGAAAGGTTTTTTTCTGTCATTCCGTATATGCTCCGTTAGTACAGCACCTACAGTGATAAATGAGGTATCATTTTAAACGTTGAATCACCGGCTTCTGACGAAAAATACATTATCAATCTCAAATTTCACTATTTACCCATTAATTTGACTTAAAAGTTTCGATAAACTCACTTGCCTGTATTGTATTCATATGTTTTCTATATTTTTTGCAAGAAAACAAGTATAAAGAAAGTACTTTATGATACACCTTCTTCTCTATTTAAAACCCAATTACACCGTTTCCTTAACATACTTATTCCCTGATAGCGTGAAAGTGCGAAATTTTCGCACGGGTTATCTAGTGGAGACCATATTCGAATTTTATTTTTTTAATTTCAACGTCTGTAAGAAGAATGAAGTAAATATTGTTACGTTAATGGTGCAAACATAATTATATATATATAAATATATATATATTTATATATATATTTATGGCAAACATTCTCAGTAGTTAAATACATATATCTACTAAAGTCCCTAATCTGACTCAATTTTTCACGCTGTACGGCTAAAAATCCTTCCAAACAGAAGGTTTTTTGGTGATTCTGTAAAATTAGTGCGGCAAGTAATTGATACATTATTTTCAAAAGTTGAGAAAACATAAAATATACACATAGTTAGTTATTTCAGTAAATGTAGGTGTTCTAAATTCCTATTTTTTCAATATTTTCCCTCTGGAGCGTATGGCCGTAATCTATCCCATGTCAAACAGCTTGTATTTTCAGACTAATTTCTCGAAAGGTAGATCAGTTAGGGGTTAACATTTTGATATCATTGGAAAATGAGAGTTTTTTCTTTAAAATTAAGTCAATTTTATTAAATTCTAGGTGAAGTGATATTTCGCTCAAACTACCTTAATTTTTAAAGGTGAGGAGAAATAAGGGATTTATCCTTTGTTGCCCGCTGTATGCCTATTGGTCGTGGTTTATCGACTCAATATGCTCTAGGGATATGCTTTAGGAATTAGTATAATTGAATCATGAATTTTGAAAAGGGCTCATTTCGGTTTTTTGAAACTTTTCAGGACGCAAAAAAAACTGAATTTCTGTCAAACCATTTGAAGCAAGAGCGAAGTTTAAAAAAATGAAACTCCTGCTCTAACCTAAATGAAAATCAGATAAGATGAGCTCTTCTGGCTCCTAAAACATCTGTCTATACGAAATCATGAAAAAAGAGGGAAAATTAACTTTTTTGTAGATTTTCGCAATTAGTACTTGCTATTAGCCTTTTGGATCTGCGAGTAATTATCAAATATTTTGCACAACAGTTTCGCCGTACTATATTTCCGGCTTCGTCGGGCTTTTAAGAACAACGAAGTTTGTCAAACAACTATGTTTTTTAAGAACGAAAAAGTCGGGCTTTTGTTGTTCTTAAAAGCCCGACGAAGCCGGCAGCATAGCATGGCGAAACAGTTGCGCAAAATATTTAATAATTACTCTCAGAACCAATAGCCTAATAGAAAAGAGGGAAAATGTTCACTGTCAAAAATCTCCGAGATGAGCCCTTTTCGAAATTCACGATTCTATTATACCATCCGGATCAACCTGTCATTAATTTCTTCGCGACTTCTAATTTTTCCTCTTTACAATAGCCAAGCACGTATCCTCCGATATTATACAGCTTTCACACATCGATAACTTCAAGTTTCGTATGTTTCCCAACTCAAGATTTCGACTTACATTGTCATTGTCAGGGCAGTTTGTTTGCGAGACACACAAATTGCCTTGATAATGACAGTGTAATTCGAAATGTTGGTTGGCAAATTAAATAAAATGCTTAGTGTGGGCTACACAACGTTTCTCTATTACCTAGTATTGGAGTACCGCAAAGTAACGTCAGAGAAAATTAATTATTATCAAAGAGAAATTTCCCAATAGGAAGCGATAAGGAATGGTCATAACTGTTATCGTGCCAAAGTGATTAAAATGGAATTCCTTAAATCCCTTTGCACTTATTATATTTATGCATTCAATATCTCGTTCAATAGTTCAATTCAATTCGTACACGTGTAAGATATCCTCTCTCCAGTGGCAAACCCGGTTATTTTGTTCTTATCACATAATGGCAATCAATTCAAAATGATGATAACATGTTAACAAACAAACAAAAAACAAAATAAAATACACTTTTAGACAAATGAATAAATAAATAAATACATGAAAGTGATTATTGGTAATCGCCGAATTATCCAGTCGTAAACTTGACAGGCGTCACTATCGAATATATTACAATAGACAAATGAATAAATAAATAGACAAATTGACAATAAACTAATAGACAAATGAGTAAATAAATAAATACATGAAAGTGATTATTGGTAATCGCCGAATTATCCAGTCGTACACTTGACAGGCGTCACTATCGAATATATGACAATAGACAAATTAATAAATAGATAGACAAATAGACAGTAACTATTAGACAATTGAATAAATAAGTAAATATATGAAAGTGATTATTGGTAATCGCTGAATTATCCAGTCGTGCACTTTACAGGCGTCACTATCGAATATATGACAATAGACAAATAAATAAATAAATAGACATATAGACAATAAACTAATAGACAAATAAATAAATAATTACATGAAAGTGATTATTGGTAATCGCCGAATTATCCAGTCGTACACTTAACAGGCGTCACAATCGAATTCTGAATAAAAAACTTTCATTAGGGCAAAACCGTCATATGTAGGTGAAGTGTTCGATTGCACGTTGAAAAAAACGTCAAAACATTAACCAATGAATGAGGCCGCGGAAATCTTCACGCTTCAATAATGTATTCCCCAAAACACATCCCCACTTGTTTCCTCCACCCCCACCCCTCTCCCGCAGGTAAACACCCCGCTGGTGGTGCCCTCAAGTGAGACAGAGAGTAGGCTCCGTGACACCCCATCCCACCCAAAAACAACCGTTTCCAACCCCCCTCCTCCTCACTCCACCACTCCCTGCTTTTACCGAACATTCTTGCCTCTTCTGCTTACCCCCTCCCCTCAAGCCCCCCCCACTCCCCCTTCCCGTCAGACCCCCAGTGAAGGAGGCGAGTGCAATGAGAGGAAACCCGCAATGCCGTGCACCCTAAATCGATTCTCTTTACCCATGAACGCCTCCCGACATGCACTGCGGGTTCGATGGTTAGGAGGGGGTGGAGAGGAAAGATAAGCCAAGGACGCCGGGGAACACAACGTGCTTGCTCGGAGGTAGGGTGGGGTGTGCTCATTGTCCCTATGTGAGGCCGGCCTCGGTGGCGGCGGGGTAAAGTCCCCGCCTGCCAATGCCGAAGTAAGCGGGTTCGATTCCCACCCGGGAAGGATATTACCACCTCCCAGGGCATGATTGTGTTCGTCCATTTAATAATAAATAACTATTTATTGGCGTTTGCTATTAGATATATAAAAATTATTATTATTATATCGTCGCTTTCGGAGGAAAAGAGCGGAAATGGTAAATAAATGTAGAACGTGTGGATTTATTTGTTATTCAGGGTATAATACCGATATACGAGGGCTTGGATAGAAGTAAATTATATGAAGCGCCCATTGTAGCATCTATAACAGCAAACCTAGCAACGACTGGATGCTGCATCGAGACCACATTATTCAGGGCAGAGCACCAACTCCAGAATTAAGAGATAAAAGGATATACAGGCAAAGGAGAGACAACAAGCAATCCAAAGCATCTGAAGTACTTAGTACGTTATGAAAAAGCCAAGTTAATCGCAGAAATAGTTTTGGGTATACGGTATTTATTCCAAATAATCGTGCATAAAAAACAGTCACCTCAGACAGGAAAATTAAAGATTAAAATATAAGTTTCAGCTGTAAATGCAACAACAAAAGTGTAAAAAATGTAAATTCTCCATTAAAACAGTAGACGGATAACAAACCACACAAGAGCCATGCAAAAAATGATATGTATTTAACTACTACCGCACACAAAACCATGGAATAATATTAATCTTAATTAAACCAATATCGCACTCAAATTTGACAGAGATTGCTATTTCCGATAACCATCATAGTGACCTTCAATGTAAGCCCAAGATGACTGTTGTACGTTTATCCTGAGCTGAGAAAAGGGTACTTAAGAAAACTGATGATAACATTTTTTGAAATATTGAACAATTTTGTGTTTTTGGTATTAAATTACCAACACATGTGCCTATAACGCAGAATAATTTCAGAATTATCAGACAAATAATGTTGTAGGAGTAAATTATATTAAAGTGGGCGGTTTCTTGAAAAGAAGGCAAAAACCGGGACTTTTTTTGCAAAAACCATGCATAAACATATATACTTATTGCACTCTTTAAAAATTGTCTTAAAACATAAAACGTATAGTTACACAAAAAATACTGATGCAACACGTTTTGCAATGTGCCTGCTGGTTTGTTTGAAATTACAGCCTAAACTCGAGTGTCCATAATAAATAATCCGGTAGTAGTCATCCCATGGATAATTATACTGCACTGTTTATTGTTAGCTTTCCTTGCTGTAACGTAATATTAAAGTATGATAATTCAATCAAGTTGCTTACTCAAAGGCTTAGATAGAGTAACTAGTAAACCACTTACGCCTTAACATTTTACAAACATGTTTTCTTCCGCAAACATATCAATATTTTAAGCAGTTATGCATGGAGATAATATTACCTAATCAAAGCTTTTTTTAAAGCACAAGCGTCAACTTCCTAACACCATCTTCAGCTCAGCATACCTTCTATACATTTTCATCCTGTCCGTAAAGTCTATTCTCTTCCTTCCCTTTTTACGCTTATATCAACATCCTTACCTTTATAACTTGGCTTTCAATCATCCCTTTGCCTCTCATTTCCAACCTCTCTGCCTCCTTATCTCCTCCAGGATGTTTCTTCATCCACACAACCAAGCACTTCCTCTCCGTCCACCACACTTCTTCCATTCTCCTCCACACCCACATCTCAAACGCAAGCCAGCGTATTCTCTTCCTGTTTCCTCCGGAGTCCACGTTTCTGCGTAATAAAATGTCACACTCCGTATCATAACCATCAAACTTTTTTTCTTCACGACAATACGCAAGCCCATCGGCTATCTCTTATTGATATTTGCCCTTTCACAAACGCAAGGTATCTCCCTATACCCAAAGTACCTACTGTGCCCATTTCCTTCCAACATATTACCGTAGAAACAACATTGCTCTTTTTGCGACAGAGTGTGCACTAGAATTATGATATTGAGCTAAATAACGTTAATCAGCTTAATAAGCTACATCCCCACTTTCTTTCTAACACATACCTCTTTTCATGCACCCCTTAATATTCACTCGGTATTAACACTGAATAGCAGAAAAGGAGAATAGTAATGATATTCTAATTAGTATATTAATATATCAAGTATTTAAGGGTCGAAGTGCATAAAAAGAATTTTCTATTTTGTAATTTTAGGAGCAACTACAAATATCAACCTTCAACCTACATTTAATAAGAAATAATAGCACCAAAAGCTAATTGAGATGACCAACATGTTCAGATGTAACAGAAATCTCATGCAATGTAAATCATTTGATCTCCATGAAATCCTTAGTGTAAAAGGACACCTTGGTAGCCACATTGGCGATCGCAACGGGAGCTCATTCAGCCAACCTGGGTTTCAACCTTAATTCAGCTGAAAGCTAATTTTTATTGACAATTTCACATATTCTTCAGACACCCTACGAACAACCGCCGACGCCCCCAGCACTTCCCTTACTTCATCGCTCCTCCGAACCACCCAACTTGCAACCCACTGCCAATCACCCTCCCCACACCACCACTCAAGGACACACTTTCTGAATATTTTTCATGCAGAAAATTTTGCACTATATATTTATTACATGTCCTGCTGAATATTTTGTAATTGATGATGACAAAACTGCGATGAAAACGGCAGCGCTGCAACAAAACCTTACAGGAATCGTAAAATCTTTTCTTAAACTTTAAACAAAGGAATGTCCATAAATGATGTCGCACAATTTTGTACCAATTTAGACCACCCTCTCTGTCACACTTATTAACAAATAGTTTAAACCCCCCTCTTTAATGATGTCGCAACCTTACCTTACCTACGCGGCCACTCAAACCTAAGACGGTGTTTGGCCTCATCAACAGCTCGCCGCCATCCAACTCGGTCTTGCATCAGCACGGGTGCAACATTCAATCTCGCTATGTCCTTCCACAGTTGGTCTCCCCAACGCAGTCTTGGTCGCCTCAATGGTATTCTGCCTCATGGAACATTCTCTGCCACCATCTTGAGTATAGAGGCCGGTTCCCTCCTGCTCACATGTCCAGCCCATCTAAGCCTTCTGATATTAACCTGGGAAATTATGTCAGTCTCTTGGTATAGGTCCCTTAATTCTGTATTCGTTCGAATTCTCCCGGTGCCTTGATCACATATTGGGCCAAAAATAGCACGTAGGATTTTTTTTCAAACACAATTAGTTTCTTTTCTAACTTTTTACTTAATGCCCAAATTTCAGACCCATATAGGACCACAGGTAATATTATACTCTTGTAAAGTCTTATTTTGGTTTCCTTTGATAGAATCCTGGTCTTTATTAGTTTTTGGTGGGCCCAGTAACATCTATTTCCTTGTAGAATTCTGATTTCCGTTTCTTCATTATTGCTCTCATCAATTGTGGCCCCTAAATATTTGAAATACCGTATAAGTGCGTGTAAGAGGCGCACCCCTCTTTTTATGCGTCGAAGTTGAAGAAAAAATTTCGAGTTTTTTTTCTTCTATTGCGAGGTTTTGCGGGCCTAACTGCGAACTTTCGGCCATTATCAAAGCCTTCCGCTTGCGATATTCTCTTATAATTTACGCGGCATTTTTCATAGGCATATATAGACCCCGGAGGTAAGTATTCACTTGGATCTGAGGTTTCCGCGGCGTTTCTCCATATTGGTAACGGCTTTCGGGCGTTCCTCTACAAGACAACGCCCGCGTGCCGCGTGCCCGAACGCCGCGTCACCCTTTATGCCACTATTTACTGAGTCCAAATGACTCATGCACAGAGAAAAAAGAACTGGTTTTCCCCCGCAGGTAATGCTTGTAGTGGACTCCCTCGCGCGCCTTACGGATAGCCCTCTGACTGGGCAACAGCGCGTGCCTCTCCCTTTCTCTTCCGTGCATGCTCCTGACAGTTGAACGCGCTCTTTTTCCAAAATAAATGTTAATCGATATTGATTAACTAACGAATTCCTTTAAGATTTTATAAGTGGATTCATGATGATGAACTCGAGAGCTTGAAGAAGGTCTAAACGGCGGTTTTCAGGGATGCGCGGAACGGAAAATAACGGATCCGTGCATTTGCATCTATAACTAAAATACTAATGCATTAAATAATATGAAACTTCGTACAGCTGTTAGGAAAGATCTTTGCTACAATATTTGTAAAGGAAATTTTGATATCTTGATCCGTGTTGTTATTACGAAGCCGAAAATGCGATGCATCCGTCCGGTACCCGGGAAAATGCGCTAAAATTCTGTTTTTAAGCACACACTGAAATCGATATAAACGGTAAAATGTTTTGTACACCATCAATAAACGCAGAAATAAACAAGCTTTAATTTGATGTACTTCATTTTAAAATCGATTGAGCTATCTCTGAGATATTAGCCTTCAAACTCGGGTGACGGAATTTTGCAACGGATAGATTCGTGTAAGAGGCGCACCCTCATTTTCGGTCGCGATTTCTGGGAAAAAAGGTGCGCCTCTTACACGAGTTTATACGGTATTGGCACCTTTGGAAGGTATGGGTGTTAATTTTTAGGGGATTAGTGAATGCATCCGTATCCCGGCTTACCACTAGATATTTGGTTTTCTCGTCACTGACTTTTAAGTCCGACTTTTCCTGCAAGCTTTATAAGAGTTTCCGCCAAGTTTTTTAAACCACCATAATCTTCTGCTGCTAAAGCTATGTGATCTGCGAAGGCCAAGACATTTATCTCTGTTATTACTGTCACTCTTAGGTCACGCTTCTCAGTCTCTTACAAGGTTTTTTCTAAAGCTAGATTGAAAAGGAGGGGAGAGAAACCATCTCCTTGCCTCACTTCTGTAATTATATTGAAGTTTGTGCTGTGTTCCCCATTGGTTTTAACCTTTCCTTAGGAGTCATCTATGTAAGCTTTTGCCATCTTGATTAATTTGTCAGGTATCCCACATTCCTTCAAGAGTTTCCACATTTTGTTTCTGTTCACGCTATCATATGCTTTGTTAAAGTCTATTAAATAAATTGTGAACACTTTTTTTTAACTCCCAGTATTTTGATAATACTTGTTTCAAGATGAATAGTTGATCTATGGTTGACTTTTGGCTTCTAAAGCCTGCTTGGTGCTCCCCATTGATCTCTTCGGAATATTGAAGTAACTGATAATATATAATTTTGGAAATTATTTTACAAGTTGTGCTTATTAGAGAAATCCCTCTATAATTATTACAGTTTAACTTATCTCCTTTTTTGTGGATTGGTACAATAACTGCGGTTTTCCCGTCCTCCGGTATTTTTTCAGTCCTCCAAATAACCCTTATTAACTCCAAAAAAACTCTAAGATTAACTTAAGATTAACTCCAAATAACCCTATGTATCTTTTTTAGAAGGGTCTGCTCTCCTGCTTTCAGCAGCTCCACTGATAGACCATCCTCTCCTGGAGCATTGTTACTTTTTAAAGACTTTAAGGCTTCTTCTACTTCTTCTAAAGAATGGTCTTCTATCGTTGGTTGCACCTGCTGTGGACTGTCATCTTCTCTTTCTTCGTCATCATTGCCTGTCTCCTCTACATTTAGTAATTCTTCGAAATATTTCCTCCAGATATCCAATACAAAGAATAGCAACTGTACTGAAGAAATTAAAAGCAGAATTGGGCAAGGAAAAGTAGCATTTAGCAAGATTAAGGAACTGGTGACAGCAAGGAACATCAAGATGGATATTAGGAAAAGATTTGCAAAATGCTTTATATGGAGCATTGTGTCGTATGGATGCGAAACGTGGACGTCGAAGAAGAGAGAAGAAAAGTACTTAGAAAGCTTTGAAATGTGGCTAAGGCGACGAATGGAGAAGATTGGATGGAAAGATAAGATCACGAATGAAGAAGTGCTAAGGAGGGTTGGAGAAGAAAGAAGTATACTGAGAGAAATTAAAAAGAGAAAGGCAAAATGGATTGGACGTATTTTAAGGAATAAAAGCCTACAGAAAATAATAATAGAAGGGAAAATATGAGGGAAGAGAGGAAGAGGAAGGAGGAGGCACGGAATGCTGAGGGATATAAAAGTAGGAAGGAGTTATATGCAGAGATGAAGAGAGAGGCCCAGGACAGAATGCTGTGGAGACAACGCTACCGTTCAAACCTGTCTGCGGACAGAAGCAACAATTATGATGATGATGATCCAACACCTCTCTCCTATTGCATGTTATAGTACCTCTGCTGTCTTTAACTCCAAAGGTTTTTGCAATGTAGCCCTGTCTAAAAAATCTGACCGTGCGGAAAAATTCCTTACTATTATTTTGTGTTTTGTCTTCTTCTGATTTTCTTATTTGGTATTTAACATTTGCTCTCTTTGCAGTTCGTAGTCTGCTGTTTACTTCTCTATTACAAGTCTTGTAAGTTTCTCTATTTTCTGCAATGTTAGGTGAAAGGAGTGCTTGTTTGGCTCTCCACCTTTTATCAATTAATTCTTGGCAATGTTCTGAGAAACACGGCTTAGTTTTCTTAGATTTTTTTCTTTGTTCCAACCACCTTCTCAGCAAACTCTTTAACTGAATGTTTAATCTCGTTCCATGGTATCTGGACTGTTTCCTAGTTATTCTCCGTTAATCTCTTGGCTTGTTAGAATCTGGTACCTAATTGAGAGTTCAATTTTGAAATTAGATCTTACAGTCAGATTTTCCAAGTTTTTAATATTTATACTTGGCTTCATATAGTTTGGTTCCCTCTTTTCTTTGTAGAGCCTTTGTCTCACATTGATTTTCACCAAGTTTACCAAACTTATGTCATAAAAATGAAAAAAACTTCTTTCCTAACATCCCCCACAGTCTGAGTGAAAATAAGACATAATATACAGTGAGAGAGTGGATGTCACATGAAGCATAGCCTCCCCCCTCCCCCCCTGTTACACATTGTTACAAGGTGGAAATCCACCCCTCCCTGATCGTGTAGAAGTCGTTTATGGACAACTCCAAACGTTAGAGCAAACAAATCACAAAATAAAAATAAGATTTGTCAACACACATTGCAGTATTCAATTACGGGGAATGAAAAAGAATATCGCTAAATAAATACGAACGGATAAAAGAAAATACGATTTTCCAGTCTAAGGATCTGGGCGAAAGGTGGGAGAATGAGTCGGTTACAATGGTTTGTAAAATTGGTGGCGCTCAACAGTTTATGAGTATAACGTCAGGGAGGGCAGAGCATACAAGAGAGGAATATTCGCAATCGTTTGGAATTCCATTTGCAAAAACGGTAAAAAGAATGGCGTTGATACTCCCGTAAATCGTAATACACTCCCGGCTGACGGGAAGACGACGGAAAACTGAACGCCACCGTCCGCCTCAGTAACGACAGGAAAAATCCATCGTAATCCCACCCTAAACCGCGTTGCTTGCCATTTTAGGTGACATTAAAACATTCCTAAAAAATACAGGGAGTAGTATTCTTGATACTACCGTCGGATCTTTATTCCGTGAATGCGAAATTACATACGTTACTCTCGTTATTGGGAGATTCTTTTGTTTTGTTTGACAGAAAGGAAGTTGAAATGAAAGAAAGAAAATTACGCTATGCATAACATTCATTCATCGAAATAATTATTACAAATGGCTAACCAATGAACAAATGGTCGATGGTAACTAATGTTTTCTGCTTTTCAATGTTAATTTTATATTTCTTGTGTTATTAACGTCTGACTCACGTTGTCAGCTCTCCGTAGACAACTCGATCACTAAATTTGACCAACTCGTTAAGGAGATACAACTTAACTGAGGGCGCGCCGTGCCCACACAAGCACAAATTTAGACCCCCCACGCGCATGCGCGGTGACGTCACCTCGCAATCCCCCCTCCGCTCGCCACAAACCATTTCCGGTAGTCGACGAAACGGGCTATCCAGTCATAGTTTTAGATATTCTGTAATCCTTATAGTTTTTGCACACGAGGCCCTCGAAAGTGCACAAATATTGGTCGCGGCAGAACCTACATTGCACCGAGAACGAACCATAAAATGTCCATTCGCATATTCACATAAAATATATGGGTGGCATTGATCTATGTGATAAATTATTATCGTATTACTGGAGTAAAATGTGTGAAATGTGGAATATATTTATGCATAATGAAATAAAATTGCTTAAAAAATACCATGAAAAAGTTTTTTTTTTCAATCATGTAAATCAACTAATTGTTTTACAATATTTTTTCATTAATATTTTTAATTTAGTAGTCTATATTTTATCATTTTTCCGGATAATGCACAATGCAACGGGAATGATGAAAACATTCATGTTGCATATAATGATGCCAAATAAGATAATGCTTTGGTAAAAAATATTTTGTAATTAGGAAATTTTTTTATATTAAAAAAAATATATAATCATGGAAAAATTAGCGTGTTTTCATCACAAATAATGCATATAGTCTTTTAAGCTAATAAAATATGTTAAATAAAATTATATGAATTGAAAATATAGAATGATAATGAAGTATACTTGATGAAACAAATTTCTTTGTATTATCTTAGTACATATTAGTCATAAGAGCCCAAAGTGCACATGTGTGCCATACTGTAAAATATTTGTTATTAAATTTTTGCTGTTCGCATAAGATGATCATTCGCATTCTCATCAAATATAGAGACTGCCCTAATCTACATATAATACGAATCCTCGTAAGTTTCTCACATACTTTCAATGTGCATCCTCTTTCATTTATCACAATTTCAAATGAATGTGCGCGAATGGCGTCAAGGAACGAAAACTAAACTGGATTTCTATGCAAACAGAGACTCAGTCGCGAGGTGCTCTTTGAAGGAGTTCGCCTCGAGACAAACGACTGTAGAGTAGCGCGGGCAAAAATATCATTTCAAGATGGGAACAGCAACGCTTTCTTCCAGCAGAAAGTATGTGAAGTTCATCAAGGAGAAAGAAAGGCATTTTAGGCTAAAGGATGAGGCAGGTATTTTTACATCCTTTTCTTTGACTCCCAGATCCATGGATCGATGGTTACCACTTCATTTATAACTAAATAATTATGCTGTAACGACCCCCTACATTGTGATTCGAGGTGGAATAGCGGTGACGCATCATCACAATATAACATGTTTATAGTTGCCTATTTATGCAAGACCGCAACGAAAAACATGGGGAAAAAACTCATTTATATTTCACACCTTAACTTTGGTTCATTTAAAGATTTTTTAGAAATTGTATGTTGAAGCTCACTGTTCCTTTGAATACCAAAATCTTCATATTTAATGAATATACGTTGATATCGAATATGAAAGAGAACCCCATGCTTTTCGTTGTGGTCTTGCATAAATAGACAACTATAAACATGATACATTGTTTAAAATATAATTTTTTCTATTTTTTTTTAAAGTTAATCCATTGTGCGGCTAATTTCCTTGATTTGAATTTAATTATTTCCAGTACTAGGCTAAACTTTCGTTCACTTGAGAAAATTTTATTTTTTCTTTAAAGTACGATGTTAAGATGTTTCTTTTTTTTAGATTTTTTAATAAAATTTTATTTCTTTATAACAGCATGCTTTTAAAAACATTTTTTTAATTTTTTTTATTATCACTCTCTTTCTTTCTATTTCTCTGTCCTAACCCCTTCCAGGTTCGTGCGTCATCGCCCTATTTCACCGCAGAGATACTCAAAAGGTTGTGTTTGCGCAAACAAGATGAGAGAGCTTGACATAGATAGACGCCTCTTTTACCTGCCACTCTCTCTCTCTCTCTCGCTTTCCAACAATGTAAACAATGGGGTGAGATTTTTCGGGGGTATTCGGGGGCAAATATTGTCGCCCCTCGACCCCCCGAACGAGCAACGCCTGGTTACCAAGACGACTCGCAACACCCTCCTCCCAACCTTCGCCATGGAGTGAGTACGCGGCAATGTCGCAGTTCACAACCGACCCCTCCCCCCCCTTAAAGTACATACTTAAAGTACCACTTTCACGTGACACAGTCGCGGAGAGAGAATTTTGGGAATGCTTCCCAAACAGGAGGATTACATTTGCAATGCTCTTATTTATCTAATCACTACGACAGTAAGCTTAAAAATTGTACATTACGCTACGGAGAAAGGCTTTTTTTCCAGAATCATCATCTCGGCAAATCTCTTGAGTATCAACGGTAATTATCAAAAGATCCTTCTCAGAAATTTAAGAGCGGAATATAATTTTATAGGATAATATATCTTTTACGAGTTTTTTGTCAGGATAGCTGAAGTTAATTTTAAAATATACTAAAAAAGTTACAGACAACGCTTTGAAAGTAATTACAGCTTTTTTATAATTAGGATAAGCACCAGTACATTTACGCCTGCAGAAGCTTAACCCGGCAACTTGCGCTATTTTCTGGGAAGCCTTTACCTACTTACAGCTCTACAATTAAGAACTAAGTAAGGTTTTAGTTTTTTTTTGTTGTGCGTATATAACAATTTCAATTGTATATGTCTTATTTTTTTCACTCCTAACAGTTGAAAATATATAGCGCGGGGTTAAAATATTAACCTCAATGTCGTACTGAAATTTACCTGATCGGAGTTTTTTAAGTAATATTAGCCTAGCATGCATCCCTCCAAGACCAACGTTTCTCAGCCTACTTTATTCCATCAACTATGACACTTTCTGTACACTCTTAACAGCTTTTAAAAAAGCTTGCGACTTTCCTTAGTTTTTCATTTACTTGTTTGTGTATGGAGTAATAATAAACTTACTAAACTTACTTACTTACTTCGCGTATTCAATCTTTCTGTGCATGGTCCCAAGTGATCGCGACTTAATCAAAATGTGGCCTAACCAGGCCTATTCTGTATGTTCTCGGAATTTCCGAGCGTCGAAAGTGGCGAAATTTTGACGTCACAGGCTCTAAAATTTCAGAGGTCCATTCAAAAGGTAAGATTTTTTTCGGGGTAAGTGACGTCACATTCATGGATTTTCCGAGGTTCGACCATGTCGAGTCCTTACTGAATAAGGCTCCAGAGCAAAGTAGCATCTCTCTTTCACTTTTTCACAAGAGAAACTTCCTACTATTCGCTCGATAAATCTTTGTTTCTTTAATGCAACGCCGGAAACGTTTCGTGCGTGTTTCCCCTACGTTGGCTCTGAAGTCTTAAGTGATTCCCAGGTATTTGATATAATCTGACTCCTTTACATTAACCCTTCTCACTTTGTAGAAATAGAGGCAGAATGATTTCTCTCGTTAGAAGTATACTGCAGTGCATTTACTAAAGTTAAGGTCGCTCCTCCACTCTAAGACACCACGAGTTTAAGTTGTTGTGGTCCGATGAGGGAACTTTCAGTTTTGAGCTAAGACAGCTTTTGGCAATTTCTCGGCAGATGATCCCCCCTCCTCGCGAAAATGAAGCCCTGGCTACGTCACTGTACCAAATAACCCATATTTTCACCTTTTCCCGACTCCATTCTCCAATTATTTTGTAGCTAGCGTCCTAACACCCCCTGCCAAACTCCCTAGCGGAGGCACGCAAAGTAGTACTGGTTAGTCTGCTAATTTGCATTAAAATTTGTTAGAGACGGAGATGTTGGTTATCCTGTGATTCTTGCACGCATAAATGGTAAGAGATAAGTCAAAACATTCGCAGGAAACGAAGCTCTTACATCTCTGTGATATCACGGGCAAACACCAAGGTAGCGCACTTAATATTCACGGTTTTTCCGACGTAATTATATCACCCACTTATCAGGTTATAAATGTCTTCACGTTTCCCGCCCTCGTAACGCTCAGCCTTCTTAAAGATGGAGCCACCGCCTCAACACGTAGTCCACGGTCGCACGAAAGATAAGAATGCCATTCCGTACACAACAATAATTCATTTCCCTCGCATAAGTTAAAGCTGAACGTCGCCACTGATATAAACACCCGTGCACTTACGGGTGGCCAGAAAACTGCGAACATTTCACTTTACGCTTCGTCGGACATAGCTATTACCAACCGAAATAATGATTTTAATAGTTTACATTCCGAATAAACATGAAATACTTGGAGTTTTATTCACAACATTCACAGTAGTGCGTTTATGTCAATTATATTTAAGCTCACTCGGTGAGTTTCACTATAATGTATATAGCGTAGCCACGAAATATCCAAAAACAACTTTTTAGAATAAGGGTAAGCACTTTAAAACTTACTTTTAAGTTTTCAGACGTTATAATTTCTCGATATATGTTCATAAACAAATAATTTTTTCTTAAGAAGAAGACAGATTTCGAGAAATTATAGATCGTTATTACTTCTTCGCCAGCGTTTCACAATTATTCATTATTGTTTCTAGAGCTACAATAAATTTACAGCATTTACAAAAAACTGGAAATTTACATTTAGTACAATATTAACTCAAAACTATATGATTTAATATGCTCAAAATATCCCTTAAATTTTTATACCCAATTAAAATATTACACCTCTGTCCGCTCCTCTTTCCTTTCCCTTATTATATCTCCGTTTCCATGGCTGCTGTCCTAACACCTTACGTCACACGTCTCTGCGGTGGCTCGCAGGATACTACGTAGATGTACCCTTTCATGTATCATAGTAACCAAAATAGCAACAAAAATACTCCATAGAAATTATAAGAAGAATTGCTCATAAAAGTTACCATAAAGTCCGAAAAAAATACTCATAAAAAATAAAATAATAATAAGGTTATTTGTTTTCCGTAAATAATTTTGATTGAATATTGTACCAAAATTAAATCATGAATATGGTGTTAATGCTGTGACTTTACTGAAGCTCTGAAAAAGCATATATTGCAAAACGTTGACTACGAGGTAATCACTATCTATTATTTTTCACGATTTTTTTCCTTCAGAATAAAAAATAATTTAAAAATCTTATTTAGGTATACATTTACTCCCCTCTTTTTATAGCGGATTTAAAAATTATGACCGATGTTACCTCCAAGCATTATAAGTATTACAGTAGGTAACATATTTTTACATACAAACATGAACCCATTGATGATGCCCTATGTACGAAACTGAAGTGTTGATATCAAAAGCATGTTAAACATCACCACATCCAATCTAAACGATGTAACTTGAGATATCAAATCCACATCACCCCGAAATGAATTCAATGCTATCATTTATCTCGCATTCATTCAATAAAACAAACATCTATTTTACGACCAAGAACTAGCCAGGAATAATTTCGTCGTACTTAAAATTTGAGACACTTTTTTTGACATTTATTCTGGATGAATTTTGATTAAATCAAGCAGCAAAATTCCTGTGATGCATTCAAGTCTCATTTTATTTAAAAAAATTCGTATGAAAACAATTTGTAATTCTTAGCGTTTACCTGAAAAAATTACTATATTATTGAGTTGATTTTGATTTCAAAATAAATGCAACGCATTTGGAGTTAGTGTCCAAAGACTGATATGGGGAACACCATTACCTACATGAGGAAAAACGAAGTAAATATCACTATGGCTACATTTCCACAGTCAGAATGGTGATGTTACTTATATTCGAACAAATGGCATGGTCACTTCCATTTTTATTTTGTGACTAGCATTTGGAAACTCTTTACTCCCGAAATTTTACTAACCTCGGCACAATAGCTTCATTTTACGCAGAATTAACGCAAAAATTAATGTTTAACTACGCAATTAAGCATGGGGAAAACTGATGCAGAACAAAATTCTTGCCAGGTAGAAGGAACAGAAAGAAGCTTATAATTTGAGACATCACAGCCAGAAATAATTAATCAGGAAAGGAATTTATGAATGGGAAGCATTATTAAGAAACGCCAAATACGAAAACCAAACTATGATCGACGCTAAAATAAGGAAAGGCTAGGCATATGATATAAATTCAAAGAACTGCGGAACTGGCCGCGCAATAACTTTAACGGAGTCACCCGCTAGTGGTCACACAATTATATGATATAAAGCCTAAATGGAGTCCTGTACATAAATGGTACCCTTTGTGTTTATTTTAATCAAATTTTCATGCACTTCCCTTTTATTCGTCAAATTTCGTGCAATGATTTTTTTTAGTTACGAGTGCACAATGGAAACTCCTCCACTGAGTTTTTTTTTTTTTTTTCAAAGAATGGTCGGCGAAAAATACTGAGCGACTGATCATTTCTTTAGTAAACCATTTATCACGAAAAAGTAGGAGTACTCGTAGCTTTGTTTATTATATAACTTGTTACCAAATGAAGCCATAAAAGTCGTTGGCTGCAACTTACTTCTAAAAGAAAACTGTCAAAACGGCTGTTTCAAAAAAATTAATAGATGTATCTACACTTATCTTGAATTTACCTCCATGCTTCTCTTGTTTCAATGCTCATGTCATTTGATATTATGCAGGTCTGTCACCTATTTCATGAAAAGGATAAAAAAATGGTTGTTACAAAAAGGTGGAAGTAGGAAGATGCATAGCTACTTGATTTGAATTACTGTCTGCTCTTGTTTATCTTGTAAATAGTTCATTTTTGCTTCTTTTATTTCAAATTATTGTGTCTTATGTTGCAAGGAATAAGGTTTTAAAATTTATTTTAAACTTTATTTCTACTCCAACAGGTAAAATCATAAAAACTTGAGTTCACATGCACCAGAGATGAAAACGGTGTCATCGTACAGGTATCCTTCGTGGACACCAAATAATGCTCCATTTTATGTTAACTATATGCAAAAGATGTTTTTGAACTACGTGATACTTCTGGAGAAATGAATTTCATTCTATTTTATGATTGAGCTTGTGGCGCTAAATACGGCGGTGAAGGATAAATTGCCACAGGAAAAAAAATATAATTTTTTGGCAAATTATCCTTTTTTACCTTAATGCCGCTCTATAAATTCTTTAAATGTGTTTTCCCCGAGATATTTCGCCTAAGGGCGTCAAAGGTCCCCTTTCTCCATCGCACAAGATCGGTTTCAATTGTGGTTTAGGGGGGGGAGGGAGCCAAAGTGGGGAAGGCAGCGTTCACAGAAGGGTTATTATTTCAAGTGGCGAGTAGGAGAAGGGAGATTCCCCTTCGTATGTCACGCGGGTGCGCTGCTCAGACCCGCCGGCAGTTTCAAAAGGGTTGAACGCTACAGGGAATGAAAGGAAGGGGGAGAAGTATGGAGCGTAAACTTCCTCTCCATCTCTCTCTCTCCGTTCAATGTGTGACTCTTCCATTAATCCTCCTTTTATTTGTGCGACTGCCATCTCTCTTCCCCTTTTCGACTCTCTTTGATCGTTCCCTTCTCGGCTGCACCACCGACCATTGTTCGTACTTGCCCGAGTGAAACGTTTTTCATGAAAGCGAGCGCGCAGCGCAAGAACTTCTCCAGCATGCCGCCGCCCGGGTCGAAGAAGTCAGCCCTTTTGCGCGCAAGTGGGTTCCACGGATGGCTGGCCGGACTATGTCTCAGCGGGTGCCAAGGTGCGGTGGTGTGTGGACCACCAAAACGACCCTCCATCCCCCCCTTCTTAACGACCGCGTTCTTAAGGAGGATCCGCCGCGACTGTGTGAGTCAAAAATATACTAAATACCACATTTTTTATATTTTGTCCACAAAAATCCTGCTTTCGCTGATGAAATACGTTACCTAAAGAAACCCAAAAGTAAGGTATAAAATATAAACAGATTATTCCACGAATGTATTTTAAATTAGCTCTTTTTTCCAGCCATAGGAGCCGACTGCAGCGCCATTTCCTACGAATTACCGCATTTTGACTTCAATTACGGCAGTAATTCCGTAATAACTAAAAAAAATAATGTGGTAATATGCCTACATTTTATTTTTATTCAATTTCTCTGGATTATTTCCTTCTTAGAGACAGTTTTCCACGAAAATGGCATTTGTATTTTATGGAAAAATACTACTTATCCCCGTGTTTCTCTCATTCCCCCACTGAAAACCATGTAATTTCAAGTTCAATTATAGACTAAAATAGCGTGGAAAGGTATTATTTTGTTTTTCATATCAGATAGAAGACAATTTTTTCTACAAGTAGACAGAATATGAATAAAATGACATTTAAGTCATTTTATGGTGGAACCACCTTAAGGTAGAACCTCTACTACAAGCACCTTCGATAACATGCCCTGATATTTTCATATATTGCAGATAAATTATTCCTTAGTCGACCTGTGAAAAAATAATTGGGGGTAATCGGCAATTTAGCGCTGATATCACGATTTGAAAATCGTCATTTTCAGCCTCAAATTACATTGCTCTTATGGCGGAATGGTGTCGTCCCTCTATTAAACATTTTATTTCTCGAGATTTTCCTCGACTAGGCTACCTCAAAAACGACCACATGGTGAATAAATTATCAACGGATACAATGAATTTTTTTCAGGTTACCTAATCGGCCATTTAATGCAGATATTTATGTTTGAAAAGCGATGAAGAGTCTTACTTTCGTTCCGTAGCCGCCATATTGAAACAGACTTGGCAACTATGTTCGAGGAATAAACAAACACACTGGAGAGAAACTATGCAAACAAACAAATGTGCCGGACCGGAGTGAAACTATGAAAAGCTACACAGTGCTGTCGAGTTCATCGTCAGCAATTATATATAATACATTTGTTTTAATTACGTTTACATTGAAAAAGCAAAAGCACTCACAAGTTCTGTTGTTTTAATTCATCTCGACTTTTATGACTATGCAGCTCTACTGCAGTTCCAGAGAAAGTTTTTAAATTCCTCTGAGACATGGCGTCAATATTAAAGCCATTCTTCATATAACAGGATTACTTCATTTTGAAGAAAACTCATGTAATGTGCAGCCATGTTGATTGATTGAAAATTATTTTCAATTATTATTAATAACATTTTGAACCATTTTATCTTGTTGCTGTCGAGTTCATCTATGTAATGAAAGCAATACTTCGAAGCGCAGGTTCTACCTTAAAGAGCTTTTGGGTAGTTTGACCGAGATATTTCCCTAGTCATAACGGATACCATTTTCGAATTTGATATATTTTAATTTCAGCGTCTGTAAAAAGCAGGGATGTGACCCGAAAGGCACTTTACGTTTTATGCCGTACCTGGGAGGCACCTGAACTCGGGATTCCCGAGCCTCGGCGTTGAAGGAGACCCAACCCTTCACCGCGGGTGGTTTATTGCACCAACTGACCAATCACATTATAGTTAATAACTTCTTAAAGTTAAACATTAATCGCACAATTACGTTCGTCTTTGTTTTTCACTAGTCACTATGATGAAAATGGTTTTTTTTCATTGCAGTTACACGATATATATCGACCATTTTATGTGCTTTAGTAATTTAATGTACATTAAACTGGCACTTCGTTTACTAATGCACGTAAAATGGCTAATATCTATCGTATGACTACGATGGAAAAAACATTTTCATCATAGTGACTAGTAAAACACAAATACGAAGATAATTGTGCGATTAATGTTTAAATTTAAGAAGTAAAAACTCTAGTGTAACTGGTCAGTTGGTACCTTAAACCACCCACGGTGAATGGTTGGATCTCCTTCAACGCCGAGGATCGGACTCGGAGTTCGGGTGCCCCACAGGTACGGCACGAAACGTAAAGTGCCTTTTCGGGTCACATCCCTGGTAAAAAGTGTGAAGTTAATACATATTGTTATATCATCAATGTTCAAAAATGTAGTTATATATGACCAAAATTCTCAGTAATAAAATAAATATAACTACATAAGTATCTAACTTGACTCATTCGTTCCCATTTTAAAAAGCCATCAAAAAAGCAGGTATTTTGCGATTCAGTAAAAATTACTGCAGTGAGTAATGGATTAATTTTTATAAATAGTTGAGAAAATATACAAACTAAACACCGTTAGTTTTTTGACGAAATCTAGGTGCTGTAAATTCCTTTTTTTTTTAATATTCTCCCTCTGGAGCGCACAGCCTCTTATTTTTTTCAATATTCTCCCTGTTGATAAGTTTCATTAGGAATTAGGATAAACGGAACGTGGTGAATGTGTGGGTTGGGACACTGGAATGCGAATGGAGGAGTGAATATTACAAGCCGTTCCTAACTCTTTGGTTTGGGAAGCAAGAGACGCCACCCTGCAGTTCACAACCGCCGCAACATTCTTACCCCTTGTTCCCCACTCTCTCTCTCTCCAAAGGGTATATGCATTCAGATTTACGACTCCCCCTCTCGGAAGTATCAGGCACCTCCTTTGTTCCTTTCATTCGACTACGACCAATACTCTCCATAGACGTCGACGGAAGATGATTCACGCCTGTCGTTATCCAACGAATAGGTTGGGTTCCGCAAGACCCTTAGTTGATAACCTGATAATTATACCAACTTACTAATGGGGAACTTGCACAATTATATTTCCGAAAATGTGGCAAGAAAAAATATCACAGATTCATAAACATCCCTTGATGCTAAAAACGGACCAAATATTACAGTTGAAACTATGCATGTAAAAAAATGAAACACTCTACATCCTCAGTTTGTCCTTTCCTTTTTTTAACTTTAGTAATTTACATCAAAATGTTTCCAATCCTCAGAATCTTGGGATAAAGGTAACCAGGGTAGCGTAGTGGTCTACGCATTGGTCCGTAAAGTAGAAGGTCCGTGCTCCGATATTAACTCTGGTGCTGAAGTGTAAGTTACTCTCCCTCATCGCATCAGTGGATTGGACATATCAGATCATATCAACAAGGGGAAGGGACACAAAGACTGATGGGTTTTTATTTCTCCTATTTCCTTAACACGAACTGGGAACAAAATAGAGCCATGGCAGAGTAACCATACGATTGAATGCGATGAATATTCAAAATAGACATGTACATAAAACTTTTTCCATAAAAAAAAAACTAAAAAAAAGACTGCATTCCTTACACCCACAGACTAACATCCATGCAGCGGGTTTTGGGCGAAAGATAATTTTCATTTTTTTATTTAACCACATTAACATCGTTGTATTTCCACCTGAAAAGGCTTCGGTCCTCTACATCCGTAATTTTCTTAATACCATATACATATTTGCTTTTATGTTTAACTACTTGAGAAAAATTTGCACTCAATGTTGAAAGCAACTTACTTACGACAATGCATTTCTCTTTTTTGCGAAATAATTTCGTCCAATGTTTTCAACAAATAAATTTCCATTCCAAAACTTTTCCAAATATTTTCAAAGTCCACATCTTCAAAACGGAAGTCAGTACGGGTGTAGATTTTCGATGTTGCTAAGCTGTCTTATTTCCAAAGCTACTGTTTATTGAAAAATATATTCTAAGCTCAATGCCAACGTGAGTATTTGGTAGTTCCTCCAGCGAAAATTTAGAAAAAATATGTAAACAAGTAAGATGATTATATCGTCAGGCCTCTGTCACTCCAACGTATAATCAGATATTTTTAAAGACTTTCTAGTGGATTGTACTCGAAAAAATTAAGACATCAATGAATTGATGATGAGCAATTGAAAATATCACAAAAACCTTTACAAAAACATTATTTGCATAATTTATAACGACAGAGAGAAATTAGTAAGACTGGTGATTAGTGAGTAGTATGGTATGCTACTGACGTTACAAACAATCGCATGATTATAGACTGTACTATTTGTAGCATAAATATGGAAATCAGAACTATGGATTAAAGGTAGACTATAATTTACATACTACCTATAAAGTATAGGAATGTAAACTACAGGATAAATAACAATAAATCCTTTGGTTTCAGGCGTGGCTTCGTAGAAGAAACGGAGTTCCATTTAGATAATAATGAAACTGTGTACTTACCCACCTTTTAATAAA
Source organism: Pyrrhosoma nymphula (assembly GCA_963573305.1). NCBI lineage: Eukaryota > Metazoa > Arthropoda > Insecta > Odonata > Coenagrionidae > Pyrrhosoma > Pyrrhosoma nymphula. Next base: position 99,103,122 of record OY754339.1, read on the forward strand.
TTAAGCTATTTTTTATTGAACTGCGGACCAGTCCTACGTTTTGCTATTAAAAAGGAAATATATAACGCCAATAATAATGTTCATTACTCTAGAAGTAATAAATTATCATGTGGAACGCGTAGTTTATAATTTTCAGTTTTCTTAATTCAAAATGGAATCCAAAATAGTCTTGGCCTCAAACACCGCTCAATACATAATGATACCTAGTCTGAAACGTCTGAAAGCGCATATTGCCGCACAAAACTTATTTTAAGTGTGAGTATCCCCATTGACGTAACCAGCAGGTATTCGTGTCTTTAACCAGACTTTCGAAGGAAAACTGGAAAATTTATTCCTCGACTAACTTCTCATGGGTAGATTATAACGAACGGGAAACAAATTCCGCCGTAATTAAACGTTCAAAATTAAAGAGTAATAAAGGTTAAACACGCAGTTTCGGTAACATAGCATGCGAGGAATAATCAGTGAAATACCGCACTTGATAATAAGTCACATTAATAAAAGTAATAAAAGAATAGAGGATGAGCCGAGGAATAAAATTCTAATGCCTGTTGCTCACGGTAAAATTTTCGGTAAAACGTTTTATAAAATCAACTAATTTTATAAAAATGAGCTTGCTAACGATAAAACCGTTTTATAAAACCTTATTTTATAAAATATTTTACGGAATAGGACAGGTTCTATTTCCATAAAACCGTTTTATGCAACAACCAATGAGACGTTCCGCTCATCGCGTTGATAATAATCTCGTATCCATGGGTCGCCAAACAAGGAAAACGTAAACAAACATGGCTGGAGATTCATGGAACGTTGAGGATGTATCCTTCTTGTTAGAAGAATGCGTTATAGCCTTAGCACCGTTGAGTGTGATCCGAAAGTATAAGTAAATAAACAATACATATAGTTTTTAAACTAACAGTCATTCAAAAGAGAGTGCATTTATAACTTCACGTGTTCGCAAAGCGTCTCGTAGATGGCAGGACATTGCGGTGAATAGTTTTACCGTGAGTAAGCAAGCACGTTTTACGCACGATTGATAAAACATTCAATAAAAAATTTATAAAATTCTTTTATGGAAAATTTTACCGTGAGCAACAGGCATAAATGGAGCGAGGTTCCTCGCAATTGTTGTGGAGGGAAATATTAGCTGTGGAAACCATTGTTTCTATGAAGCAAGAACGAACACAATAGAAAAACCCTAATTAATCTACGCGCCTTCGGCGCGATCAGATCTGTTGTTGTTGACTGTTGGCATTTAATTAATGCTATGCATATATTTATTTATGATAAATCTACTAAGGAAGTTTCACTAGATATCATGTCTGAGAGTCATGGCATGATTTCGATAGTGTTTATTTTTCCCTCTTAGTGAGATGGGCCGTAATATCGGCTTTTTGAATCTCGGGGCTGGCCGATATATCGGCTCCCAAATAAAATATTGCCCAACTTTATAACAATGAAATGATTAAATTTATTTTTCATACGATGTAAAAGAATAGTATCAATATTATTTCATTCAATTCATATAAAATTTCAAAAAAAAACTGCTATCGATATCTGAAACAATAACTTCATAACGATTTCTTTTCCTAGCATGATATATTTAATTACATTACCCTTCGTAATTTATCGCAAGTACCGCTGGCAGAAAGCAGTACTAAAAGCGTACAGGCTTGCCTTTGGAAAAGGTTTAATAACTGACTTGTGGGCTTCTACGATTTCACGGTGAAAACACCACCTCCATTTGTTGGGAGACGAATTCAACTACCTTCCGTTATTCTTTTTGTTTCCCATAAAAAAGGAGAGTTTAAACGCATTGCTCACATAACTGCCAGCATCTCTTTTGACATTAACTTACTGCCTCGCTCCCCAATAAAGGTTCGTTCCCCTCGCGAGATATCTCCCAGGTTACCCCCCCTTCCCCCTTCGCCTCCCCCCCTATTGTTGGGCGCGCAATCTCCATTCTTTATTGCGCGTGAAATATGGCGATCGTGCCGAGTCTTCATAACGCGCACCGCCCGCCTGCAAAACGGAAGACTCGAAAATAAATCACACTCCGCCATTGTGTACGGGAAGAAACGCTTTAATATCTCTATAAAGTGTCAAAATTTGACATAATACCCTTTATGATCTTTCCAGGGCATCCTAAATTTAAAAAGAGAAACCAATCTTTGCCTTTAGTTTTTCTCAGGGGTGAAATTTTCAGATTTTTGTTTTGTTTTCCGGGTTATTTTACAATGTTGGAATTTTTTTTCAATTGCTAGTTGAAGATTTATAATGATTGAAAGACACGTCATGTTCATGTTACAAATCGTTTCAGTTATTTTTAATTAAAGTGCACAGTGTGAGATACATCTTTAACCTACGGAGAGATGAACACATCACCCCGTATCTCCAAAAGCTCTCCTGGCTCGACATCAAATCAAGGAGAAAATTTAATATGGCCTGCTTCATGTTCAATCTCGTTAACAATCTTCCTGATTATTTGCTAAAACTCTTTCCTCCAAGTCTCCAAATGTGGTAACTAGACTAGACCCAAGTTTCTTGTATACCCTTCACTTTAGGACAACCACATTTCAGAGGTCGTTCACCATGGCAGCTTCCAAACTCTGGAACGGATTGCCAAACCATGTTAAGGGCAGTGGGTCAATGAAAGTATTCATAAAGAGGCTTTGGAGACTTTCAAGCAGTGATAATAATTTGTAGCTACAGTTGTATAATGTATAACTATATATTGCCAAAGTGATTATTGTATAAGTATTGTTATATATTGTAGTCGATCACTCAAAGTGTTCAGAAAGTGGCTTGGAGCCTTATAGGCAGTAATTATAATTTGTAGCTACAGTTGTATAATGTATAACTATATATTGCTTAAGTAATTGTTGTATAAGTACTGTAATATATTGTAGTGGGTTAATGAAAGTGTTCATAAAAAGGCTTTTGAGCCTTTTAGACAGTGAAAATAATTTGTAGCTACAGTTGTATATATTGTACAACTATATATTGCTTAAGTAATTATTGTGTAAGTATTTAATAATTTGTAACCATTGCATAAGTATATTATAAGCAACTGTTGTATTCTATACATTGAAAATTGCATAGTTGTATACTGTATATTGGAAAATTGTTATATTTGTCAATACCACCCTGAACTCATATGCTTGCTTACAATCCATTTTAAGTAATATTTTTTTTAGATGTATTTACAGTTTTTATTACAGTGAGGAAACTTTTACAAACCACATAAAAAATGTCTCTTTTTATGTGGTTTGTATAAGTTTCCTCACTGTAATAAATTTTTGTGATGGAATACCAAACATTTTCTGAAGACTACGCTGTATTTACAGTTTATTTAGAAAATTGTGATATACCTGATTTCCCTTGTCATTTAATCTATATTGTATTGTCTAATTTTGTCTACTCAAAAGGAAAGCTACTCCTAGAGCAATAAAGATTATTATTATTGTTACACACATACCGTGTCTCGATGGTAACCGATCGTTACCATGTCCAGTTGATTTCACGGTAAAACTTAAACATGTGGGATGGTGTTGGCCGGAAAATAATTCGGAAACAGCTAGGCATTAAAAATGTCTCCAGCCAATAGGAGTTCGCACTGCAAACTTTGTAGACTCATATTTCCTTGAATCTTATTCGCCGTGACTACGCCATGTGGCCTAGCTGAAAAAACATGAAAACAGACAAATTCAAAATTGATCTATGACCACATGATCAGCAAACGGTTACAAAAATTGTGGAAATAAGGGCGAGAAAAATAATTGAATATATTATCTGGATATAGGAACGGTTGTGGGATTTTAAGTGAGGGAACGCCACTTTTTAAAAATGCTATGCCAATTTCCTTACTTCCCCATATTTACGATATTTTTAAATTTTGCTTTTTTTAATATCTTTTTATTTTTGTCATGGTTGGTTTTGATGATAGATTAAAAATGAGAATACATGGGACCATACGGTGCAATAGCACATGGGTTTATCAAGGACATTTAAATGCGCAATCGGCCATCTTTAATGGATCAGTTACGCAGTTAACAAGGCGGATACTTAAGCATTAGTGGCGGAATATTCCCGGTACCTGGAAAAATGAAATGAAAAAATTTATCTGGAAAAGTGTAAAATGGAAATGATTTGCAAATAGTGAACTGCATTATTCATAAAATTTAAGGACAGAGTGCGCGCGAAAGCCGTGTTAAGCGGGTCATTTTTTTTTCAAATGAAAAAGGCTTCATTTTCGTGCGTCAAGACCTCATCTACCCCATTATTTTATGTCTGGTTTTGATGGATTGCTTCTACCCTGCTTTTACATTATATAATACATCTTTTTTTATGGAGCGTGTTTCACCCCTTTCATCACAGTATCCTTATTTCTCCCTCTGATCCCTTTCTATACGCCCATTCCTTCTCATTTAGTTTCCCTGAAATTCTACCCTCAATAACGCTCTTCGGGTTAAACCCCCTTCCGTAATTGATTGTTCCACCGAAGTTCCCTGTCCCTTCATTTCCTCATCTAGTTGCCTCTCCTCCTCTCATATCATGCCACTTACTTCTTCGTTGGAAACACTTACTGCCCACTAAACTTTCTACAACATCTTCCACAACCCACATCTCCAACAAAACCCTATCCTATTTCCACTTCAGGGTCCACGGTTCGCTTTCAAATTACGCCTCACTTCACGTGATACTTTTTCACTATATTTCCCTTATATGATGTGTTTTCTCGACCTCATTATATTTTCAGATGTAAATATCAGGAGTTCAGGTCAAATAAAAATTCTAAACTTCTGACAAAGTTTCGGATACATTATTTATCGATCCTTAAGGCTTTAAAGTTAGTTGAAATTTATTTAAGTTCATTGATTTCTTTAAAATTTTAAGTTTAATAAAATATAAACAAATTTATAATATAAATATAATAAATATAAATGAATTTAAAAAAAATAATATAAATGTATTATTTGATCTAAACTTCTTATATTTCCTTCAACATCTTAGCTGTGAGTACTCACAATTTAATAAGAACTAAGATGATACAATTTTCCACAGATAAAGTTTTAATCGACCCGGGTTTCGATGCACAACTGCATCATCATCAGGTGATGATGATGCAGTGCATTGCGTAACTAAGGAGTCACGAGGTATAGGTGTAGCGAAACTTGGTGGCACTCGCCAATGGAACGTTTAAGTTCACTGAGAACGAATTGAACGTTGATGAGCGGGCGAAGTTATCGAAGGGCTCAGTTGGAGATTTCTAGAGAGAACCTAAGGATCTTTACCCCTCATCTCTTGTATGATCTCTCTCTGACGTCATTTTCTGTAAGGGCGAATGCCACCAATTTTTGCTACACCTATACAATCACTAACTGTTCGAGATTTTGGTGTGCTTTAACCACTCTTAAAAATCTCACACAGTCTTCCTGATCGATTTTCTATCGCCGGAATATTATTGATCGTGTTAAAAACCCACATTAGAGATGAAATAAACAACATATTCGAAGCTTTAGTTGTCCATCCGAAAGGTTTGAACACATAAAAATCTCGAAACGATCGTTATTGTACCACGTGACTCCTTAGTTACGTGAGCGAAATTATCTCGAGCGTTTCAAACACAACCTCACACTTCGACCATACTCGCCGACGTAATCGTCAAACCTTCAAATTACTTCTTAAATTGTCATCCGAACTCCGAGCTGCCAACACCAGAATTCGCAACGATCATGCAAAAAGCAAAGAGGTAATGTAAAAAAAACTACAGCAGGAATGCCGCATTACCACTATTTTTTAAGATGAATGTTTTAGAAATCAACTATTAATTATTATATTTCTTCATTTTGTTTGCTATATTCAATGGGGGTTTATCACGACTTTTGCTTTTTACTCTATCGTGCAGGGGATCATGACAAATGATCATTTGCAAATCATGTCTTAAAGATTCCAAAAATTGCCCGAGATATAGGAGTCTAGAGTTGAATTGACGGGCAACCTAACCCATAACAGCCGTGTCGTCATTTCATCCATCGCTTCTTCTTCCCTCTTCTTCCCAATCCATTCCAAAAAGATAGCTTAAAAAGGCTTTTATTTGAAGATTTCCACTTCTGCCGGAAATACAACAGTATAAAGATTTAGAAAATACTTTGAAAAAATATCCACCTTCACCGGGAATCGAACCACGGGCCTTTGATCGAAGGATTAAATGACGTTAGAAGTCGTTTTGCGGAAACAGAAAAAAATGCAACTGTCTACGATTCATTATTTGGTTATTAGGCCTTAATGTTTCGAAGCAACTCCGTAAATGATTATGAAAACCTTTGCAAATTTGATTTCAACTGTAACATCGAAAAAGCATTCGAATGATAATCCGCATTCCTGAAGTTCACAAATTTTGAGGATACTGGGACTAGCCAAGGTATTACGTCCAGCAATCTTGAACATCTTATTCCTTTAAAGCTAACAAAAATCCACGCGGGTGGACCAATCCTCGGTAGTTTACTGGGTATTGCACTCGACGCGATATCGAGGGATTCAAGTTCGATTCCCGGTCAAGGCGAGTTGAGTTTTCCTCTGCGGAAATACGCACTCTGTAATTCATTCATTCTAGTTAAACCCCGTGATTATTCAAGTTCTTATCGAAGTCAGATGGATGTGTTAAGAGCGAACAGTAACGACGGTATTAACACCCGTTTGCACAAAATGATTTGCTTCAGATGACGCGTACGCACAATGGCCGATGCCTTGGTACTGTAAACGATAACAATAGCACATGGTGTTGTTATAGCGTTCACCTAGGTGATTACTGAACTATCTCTAATACAATACTGAAATGTTATCCCTTCATGCTAAATAATCACTACTTTATTATGTTCGGTCATTTTAAAGATCATCATCATCATATTCTAAAGGCACTGCCTTGTCGCGATAGCCACGTGTCTCAGGTCCATCGCGGCTTCTTTCAGCTGGGCGTCTGACGTCAGTCCCATCTCATGCCCCATGCTCTTAAAGTATGCCACCCTGGGTCAATCTCTTAGTTTCTTTCCCACCGCTTTACCTTCGAGTATGTTCGCAGGGAAATGATTATGCCTCATCGTATCCCCAATCAATTTAGCTCGTCTTTCTCCTATTGATCTTAAAAGCGATCTGCTTTCACCAACTTCCTCTAGCACTTTCAGATTATTTTAATGATTCGGTTATTAAATAAAAATTCAGATTCCTGGTATTAGCGAGAAAACTACAAATCTGAGTTTTTGCAGCGGGTGAAACACCGCACATTTGCAAATGGAACTTACTGGGAACATGGCCGCCGCGTGGATTCCCCATTACAAGACATCAAAGGAGACGATCGCTTCTGTCCCCTCTTGTTTATCCTCAGTGGCAATAGTGCAGTGCAGCAGGCGTAAGTAATAACATCGTTACCGCGGTGACCCCGGGGTTGGAAGCAAGGGTTCCAGTCCCCTTAAAGTGGCCCTGTCTCCTCCTAGCTCGGACCGCCTTGCAATTACGGCCCGTGAGATATATGACGCCTGAGGAAGAAGAAGGGAATGGAATTGGTAGGGAAAGGGATCTTGGTCGACTAGGGAAGGGTATGATGGACCCCCGAAACAGAAGCAAGATCACATCATCACCCCTCGACCTTATTTCCCACCACCACTTCACACAAGCACAATATAAAGCAAGCAATAATTCCTTTCAGGAAGCTCCCACCACCACAGGCAAAATGATGCAATCTATGTGATTCCCTACCAATTTCCCGAATAAACTTTCCCGATTGGAATAATTTCCTAACCATCTTAATGGTGGCTGAGGATAGGTAACTGCTTAGAAGGAAATTAAGAGAAGGAAAGGGTAAGTGGTTGGAACGGGTAATGAAGGGACGAGAGGATGTTTGAAGGCCAAAAGATAGACTGGAGGATGCTGGGGGTATGGGGGCGGGGAAGGAGAATAGGCTTCATGAATGGGATGAAGAGAAATTGGACGTAAATCTAGATGAATTACGAAACCGTGAAAGAAGACAGGCGGCCTGTAAAAGTCTTGGAGATTTTTTACCCACTTCCAACGAAAACCAACCATAAGGACGTTCGGTGGTTTCACTCAACTTAAGAGAATTCGACGAAACTTGCTGGAAGCATTACTTATGTTGTCTTAAATCTACCTGATTTTTTTCAGAATTATTCACTGTAGATTTCTTAAGATATTTGATCGAGAAGTGGACAAAAAATTACATGGGTTCTCATGGGAACACAAGGTACGAGTAGCTTAATTCATCAAAAAGAACCTTTTTCTAGTTAAGAATAATAAAAACAAAAATAATAAAAATAAAATATATCAAATGATTTTCATACATTATTCTATTGATGATTTAAATTCATTTTGTTTTTCTTATTCCTAACTAGAAAACGTTCTTATCGATGAATAAAGCTAGTCGCACCTCGCGTTCCTATAAGAACCCATGTAATTTCATGCCCACTTCCACATCAAATATCCTAAGAAATCTGCGGTAAATAATTTTGAAAAAATTCAGGTAGCTTTAGTAGGAAAACATAATTAATGCTTCCAGCAAGTTTCGTCGAAATCCCTTAAGTTAAGAGTGAAACCACCGAACGTCCTTAACTGGTATACCTAAATCGATAAAATCCGTTTAAGGTGGTTTGGGCAAGTTCCCTAGTCATGATGGAGACCATTTTCGAATTTTATTTTTAAAATTTTCAGCGCCTGTAAGATGTATGGAGTAAGTATAGTAAAATTAATGGCGCAAAAATATAGTTGTATAACACAAACATTTTCATTAATTAAAAAAAATTACCTACGCAAGTCTCTAACTTGCCTCATTTTCTTCATTTTACGCCGTACCTACGCACAGTGGTCGGAAATCGGAAAAAGCTGGCCAAAACCCCAAAATGGCTTTTTTGAGATATGAACTTGAAACTTCGCATGAACACTCACAAACGATTCATGTATCTGGAATAGCACTTCATTTTGCTTAATTCTTACCCGTTTCTGAGATACAGAGGCTCAAACATGAGCGAATTTCCAGAAAAATACCGTCTTCAGTTTTCTCGGAAAATCTTCCAACTTAAGTTGATGGTGAAGTTTAAGGAGGATTTTTATGGAATATAAAAAGACATTATCAGTTAGCATGGTATTTTTTCTTTACGATTCCGTAGTTTTAAAGAATAGCATTTGTATAATCTAGCTGCGCCGTTACAAAATGGCGGACGCTGGCATTCAAATGGGATTTTGGCTAAGTCACGCGAAGTGACTTACATCAGAGCGTTATTTGAAGACTTCTTAAGGTTTGATATTCAGTTAACTTTGAAAAAAGTTTGCGACGCCGGAAATAAATTTGATTTTTCGATCGCGCGTCGGGGTTCGGCTCCGCGCGCCGGGAGCTGGATTTGCCGCGACGCGGTAAGGTTATGTGAGCTCAACGTATTTATGCTATTTTTTTCAAAGTGGATCGTAAATGTTACAATGGGTTAAACAAGGTCATTATTTTTATAATTGGTGAGGTCAATGTAACATAAATCGTTAATAAAGCCATGTTTTAGTCTTTAAAATTTCCCTGTGCTTCTATTATTCAATCAAACATCAACCCTGAGCAGAAACTATGGCAGAAACAACGGTGGCGGTTATAGGTAGTGGTATGGGTCCGACGGTTATAGTGCTAATTTTTATTTAATTATTTTTTTCTAAATAGTTGATGAAACAGTCAAACTAAACACCGTTAGTTTTTTGATGAAATCTATGCGCTACAAATTCCTAATTTATTCAATATTCTCCCTTTGGAGCGCACAGCCGTAATCTATCCCATGTAAAACAGTTTATATTTTTAGGCAAATTGCTTCAAAAGTAGTTCGGCAAGGGGTTGATATCTTGATATATTTGGAAAGAATGGAGTTTTATCATAAAAATGAAGCCAAACTCATCTAATTCTAGGTGAAGTGATACCTCGCTCAAACTACCTTAAAAATGCATCCCTCAAACGAAAGATCTTTTCAAAGAATCGCCATCGCTGAATAGCAATATCCCAAGTAACTCATTCCAAATGCACTTAATTCATTTAACGAATTCCGCGAATATTAAAAAAAAACATGGAATTACAGAACTCCAATCCTCAAACCTTTTGCGTTATTCGTTTCTATCGAATCGTAGCATTAAAAAATTAGAAGATTTGACTAATAATTATGAAAAAATAGCGTCCGGCGGTATCAATACTTTGACATGTCATAATTTTCAGTTATTTTCTCAAGTTGTGAACGTTTTGTGACAGTTAATATAGTTGATGTTTATACTTTTCATTTTGAAATTTGATCTCAATACTCCATTCGCATGACTAGATTCTTATCAATGTACAACACGTTGGTAATTTCCACCCGAATTCGCACCTATCTTTAGTCATATGGTGAAATTAGTATTTAATAACTTTATTCATTAATTTTTATTTAATAACATCAAGGCGAATGATTTTTCCTCTGTGGATTATCGCACTTATGTGCACTTGCGGGTGACTCCGTAAAGGTAACTACCGTGGCTAGTCCCGGTATCCTCAAAATTAATAACTTTAACGTGCAAAATTTTTTTCTCATCACCTAACGGACAATTGAAGAGTAAGACGATTTATCACATGACCATTGTATCTAACGTGCATTCGGAAGGAAGGAAAAGAACTATTTTAGATAGGTAAGTTTACACGGGTAGAAATAGCTATCGTGGTCGGTGTCAGCCGGGTGCTTGCATTATTAATTCAAACCTTTTTTATGGATTGCCATGGTAAGAAGCTACAATTGCGAACGGGGCATCATTAAAAACAGATTTATAATTTTTGTAAAGTTAACATATTTGTTTTAAACAAATATTTTTAAGTTTTCCCTGTTTTTATTCTAAAATGAGGTGTTAAATAGATATGAGGAGCGTTTTAGAATTGCATATAGATTTTTAAATTATATGAGTCGTCCCATCACTAATTTTCTCGGATAGATTATTTACTTGTCACTTTGAAAACTGATTCTGGTTAATTCTAAATACGGTTGGTATTACTGTGTAGTTCACCCAAACCAATAAATCTGTTTCCGTCACCATCACTTTTCATTGGCCGAGGGCCAACATCGCCCTAATTCACACTCGGACCAATAGGAGTCTGCTGATTAAGCAATCCAATGCATCAACTGCAACAGTTGAATTGAGCTTAGTAATTAGCAATTAGCTCGAAATTGACACAATCGTGTCAACCATTGAGAAAAATTATGAAAATGTAAACGATTAACGTGCATGTTTGCAAGAGTTCAAAATACGTTTGTGCACAACTTAAAACATTAATAATATGCCTATCAATATCTGGGAAGAGCGACATTCTTGAAATGGTAACAGTCGAATTCCATTTAATGTTGTAAGCATAGCGCTTCTCATTTTAGCATCGCAGTAAATCACAAAAAATTGCATTAATTTCACGCAAGCATTATTTTGAGATTGAATATTAGGAAATAATTGGGGAATTCGGGTCATGGGGTAAATCAATGTGATCTGTATTGATCATAGGGGCATGAAAATAAGGTGTGATACCAAGAAGAGCGTAAAATGTGCCTCTAGTGATACTACTGTATTAACAGTACTAGCTGAACATCCGTGACCAGTAAACGTTTAGCCTAAACGGTTTAGGGATTTTAAGGGTTTTACTTTAGTTTTTCCTTCGCATCCACATTGGATTACGTTATTTCACAACGTATCGCATACTTCATTATGTTGCAATGCGATTTATCGCTAAACTCGGATGCTCTATACTGGAATCTAATAATTAATAAACATAGAATTTTGCAGTCGATTCAATGCAGTATCACACCGAGGGATTATTCTGTAACTTTTTTACACCATGTCTTGATAAAAAATAAAAATAAACGTCACAGTTGATCGGAATTCCCGGACCGTGCTTTTTTGTAAATATTCCTCCCATAAATTTTCCACTGTTTTCGGCCGAATCGTAGTAACGTAATCAATAAAGGAGGTTATGTGGTTTCGCTCAACTTAAGAAAACTTGATGAAACTTGCTGGAAACATTACTCTTGTTGTCTGTCTTGAGCTACCTGATATTTTTAGATTTATTTGCCGTAGATTTCTTAAGATATTTGAACGAGAAATGGGCATGAAATTAAACAGGTTCTTATCGGAACGCAAGGCCTATTTCATCAGAAAGAACCTTTTCTAATTATTCAATGTGTAATAATTTATATCGTCTATAGAAAAATTTATACCAGATTTTTACTTCGAGCGCTTGAAGAAATCCCTCGAGCAAGTTAGAATAGAATATAAGTTTATTGTTCTTGGACGTCTTCGTCCACTAAGAACATACAAAAAGTTACATATATGTATGAGCTCGATAAATTATTGATTAATAAGGCAGTTACATTATCATGATCAATAATAACAATCATACAATGAGATTTTACATAATTATTAAATTAAAACCCTTCTTGGTTGAATAGATACAAAAAAATCTTTTTTTTTTAAACAAATACAGAACTTGATTTTTTTATGTCGATAGGAACACCATTCCACAAGTTACGCGGACTAGGTGAAATTAATGGTGTACAAGTAAGGTGCTTTGAAAGTGGAAGCATAACTTGCAGGAGGCAGACGAAAAGGCATAAGAACCCGCCTAATTTCATGCCCAATTCTCGATCAATATCGTATGAAAACTACGGCAAATAATTCTGAAAATTTGCAGGTGGCTTTAGAACAATATTAATAATGCTTTCAGAAAATTTCATTAAATTATCTTAAGTAGACCACCGTTACATACCAAAAACGGTGAAATTCTACATGAAAAAAATCAATTGACTTGACCGGGATTCTTAAAACCGGGAAACCACCAAGCCAACTTAATTCAATGCGAATTAAAGCGGGTGGTTTAAACGAATAAGATGTTCCGGGTTCGAATCCCGGTCAAGTCAAATGATTTTTCCATGGCGAATTTCACCGTCTTCGGTGCATAACTTCGCAACCATTCGCGTGACTGCGTACCACATCATTTGTTTAATGCAATGATTGGAAATTTATCCTGTAAATTATTTTTTTAATTTGGATCCGTAAAGTCACAAAACGATGTTATTCGCCGATGACCAAGTTATCATACAAGACAGAGAAGATAAATTGCAAATGGCAGTTCACATATTACAACAGCTGAGTAACATGTATAACCTTAAAATCTCAAAAGCTAAAACTAAAACAATGCCATTCTCAGGGAGCAATCCGATAAGATCAAAATTTGTCATAGAAAACCAAGTACTGGGACAGGTATCCCATTTTCAATACTTAGGATGTGATATAACGTACGTACGACGAGGACAAAGATATCAAAAATAAAATTACTGTATTACAGAGGATATGTGGGACATTAAGAAGAAGTTTAAAAGGTAAAAGAAGAAAAGAAACACCGATAACATTTTATGAAGTGATTCCAGTTCCCACTGTGTTGTATGGGTTAGAATTTTAGTAAACAAAACAAAAGGAACTAAAAGAAATAGAATCATCAATAATGAAATTTCATCGAGCAGTTGAAGGGTCTTCAAGGATAGCTAAAGTAAGGAATACAGTTATAAGAGAGGAACTAGGTGTCCATCCGATATCAGAAAAATTAGTAGAATACAAAAATAGGTGGAAAGAGCATGTATTACGAATGCCTAAAGAAAGATATCCTAAGCAGGCTTTATAAATATAAGCCACTAGGTAAAAGAAGCGTCGTAAAACCAAGGATGAGATGGTTAAGTGAAGCCGCAGTAGGCTTAAACCCTAAACCTTGAAGGAAGAAGAAGAAGAAGAAAGTCACATTACTGCTCTCCCAAGACCTCCATTCAGTCCCATGTTTTCCCGCCCCTCCAAACTCCGTTGCTCGGCAACACGCTCCCCATCCCTCCCCCCCCATGCATCCCACAATCAGCCTCCATCATTCGACATCTTCTTCTCCCTCGACACCCCAATCTAATATCAAACTATGACGTTGACTTCCCCTATTCGCATCACTCACTTCCATTTTCTTCGTCGTCATCACCATCATCACCATTCCCGAAATCGTCATTATTTCCTCGGCCCTGTCCGCCATCCATCACCGTACAAACCCCTTAGCTCCAAAATACCAATCTCCTTCTCAAGAGCCAAAGACAGGGTCCAATATCTTACAAGGAAGGAGCAAGAGAGCACCAAGAAGGGAACAATATATTTGGTATGACTGGACTTAAGGCGGAACATCTATTCAAAAACATCTTTGAAAACAAAATATCTCAGGGAATCGATCACAGAGCTAATTCAACTTTAGGGCTCATCAAATGAATGGTTCGTGAGTTCACGTCGTGGAATGGAGGCATGATAGTTTCAAAAATAAACCTTGTTATATTCCACATCATTTTATTAAAACTCAACTGGCTTCAACCTTCTTAGGTCATTCACAAGAGTTAACAAATCAATTGACAGACATGGCGGTATATACAGGGCGTTTCAGGAGGAAAGCGCAATACTTCTGGAGGAGGTTGGGGACGTGATTTTAAGCATTTTTTGTCCTATGAACATGGGGTCGCAACTCCTTAGTTACCGAGCTATGGCAACGCAGACATTTTGCTACAATCATTCTGCAGTTACCATGAAAACCCCCAAAAGCAGTGGCATCCAGCAATACTTAACAAAGAAAAACTGGTCTAAATTGTACTTAAAGTTTGCATCTTTCTTTCTCTGCCAAAATTTACGCATATTGCTTGCATATTCTGAAGTGGTAACTGAAACTGTCAATATTTTTCTTCTTAAAAAAATTATTTTTTAGAATAACTTTTTTATTTTGAGATATACGAAAAGGTTAATAGAATCATAAAAATTGGAACATTTAATTTAATTTCCATAACTGGTAAAATTATTTTCATATCGTAATATTTAGCGAAGATATGGCATCTTAAACGGTACCGTTACATGAGCACATTTTTCGACGGCTCTCTTCCATGCATGGAACTGATATTGATTTACCGATAAAGAGAATTACCTTCACCAATCTAAGCTTGAGTACTTATTTGTAAACGTTGCGAAAAGAATAACCAACCAGTGAAACCCAAATTTAGGCATTTTTGTGAACCAAATGAAGTAAACAATCAAGCGGCAACAAAGATCTCAAGTGGAGATATGTGTAGGGTCTCAAAATGGTTGAGCGGGGACAAGGACATTGTAGAGGTGGTGATGGAAAAGCTATGGAAACGGGGGGGGGGGGTAAGAGGGGAAGGTCATGAAAGGAAGGTGAGCAGACAAACAACTGGTGGCGAGGGGATCAATGGCAGCTTATCTGACTATGGGGGTGGGGGGACGGGTACTGAGTAGAATTGTTGGAAGGGACTAGGTCATTTAAAACATCAATCTTATATTCATTAAAATACGAGAAAATTTCAAAATTCTCAATAAAATCAAGTTTCTTTCCCTTGTCACATACATGTAAACGTTTCGGGATAAAATCTGAGGAGTGGTCATTATCAATTAAATGTGTAGCAAACATAGATTTGTTATCACAATTTAAAAAAGTTTGGAAACGCTCAGATTTACGTATGCTTATTTTTCTACCAGTTTGTCCAACATAAAAACAATTACATTCAGGGGTATCACAATTTAATATAAACACTCCACTTTCATCATAGTTAGAATATCTGTCTCTTGAGTTGAACAACAATTTATCAAGAGTCATGGGGTTATGAAAG
This sequence comes from Pyrrhosoma nymphula, assembly GCA_963573305.1. Lineage (NCBI taxonomy): Eukaryota > Metazoa > Arthropoda > Insecta > Odonata > Coenagrionidae > Pyrrhosoma > Pyrrhosoma nymphula. The sequence goes on from OY754339.1 coordinate 99,118,850, forward strand.
CACACTTTAAACTTATTAATAGGGATGAATTTATTGATTTTGATACGACAATTTTGAGAAGAAGGGTAGCCTCACCCATTTGGTTTTCGATACAAGTATGGGGGAAAGAGCAGTAGAATCTATTATGGTCCATTGTCGGCGTAAGCGATTTAGTAGTGTGCCAATAAGGGAATCATTAAATCCATTATTCCTGGCGATTCGTTTAATGAAAGAGAGCTCCTTTGAAAAATCATCGGAAGAAAGGGGTATGGAAAGTAGGCGATTAAGCATAGAATGGAAAGCAGCCATTTTATGCGAGTGGTGATGGTTTGAATCGTTTCTAATTACTATATCGGTGAAAGTATTTTTCCGATAGATGGAAAAATTATGGCTTGATTGATTACGGAAAATTTTTAAATCCAAAAAGTTAATCTTACAGAATCCTATTTCCATGGTAAACGTAATTGACGCGTGAAGTGAATTTAGGATGGACAAGAACAAGTTTAATTTTCTAGTACTACCCGTCCACAAACAGATTACACCATCAACGTAACTATAGTAATAAACTAAGTTTTTAAGGAGGGGATGTTTCATATTAAATACTTTTTCTTCCAGATGATCCATGAAAACTTCGGCTAATATTGGTGAGAGAGGTGACCCTATCGCCAAACCGTGGGTTTTGTTGGTAGAACTTGCTATTAAAGCAGAAATAATGTTGACTAAGGCACAGATGCAGTAGTAAACTAAATTCTTTAATAATAGGTTTCCCACTCTTCTGGCTCATAAAACATCTGTCTACACTAAAACATGAAAAAAGAGGGAAAATTTCCATTTTCAAATATTTCTGAGATGAGCCCTTTCCGAAATTCACGATTAAATGTTTGTTGTAATTCAATTTTTGTTAACAACTGCGAAATATGTGTAAAATAAGTTCTTTTAAACAAAAACTATGCTTACTAACGTGAAGTAAGAACTGCAGTCTCAGTAAATTGCAACATTTTTTCATAATGGAAATGAATGAAGAGCCAGCCGCTATTTAAATTTATGTATCAAAGGTCCAATGGAATAAAATTTAAGTTTTGACGCCAATTTTCGCATCGGAAGCATAATCAAATCAAGGTAAATAGTAGATAATAGAGGAATTTGAAACAAAGGCTAGTTCATGCCAATTCATCTCGACGTAGACCTAGAAAGCACGTGAATTATTGACAATAAAGCTTTGCTCCAGAAAAGTCAATGACGATTATGAGTTCAAAGATAATATTTACACTAACAGCACTGTTACTGAACTTCAAGGTTAACTGGTATACGGTAAGCATTCCTCAAAACATCAACTTATTTATTAGCAAATATGGAACGACCATATGGAATATGGGATCATGGACAACTATCCCAATGAATTATTATGAAAATATTAGATATAGCTATTATTAATTTTTTTTATTTTGGTTATATTCTTTAATAATTCATTTCCAACGTTTCGCCAAATTGCTTGGCATCATCAGGAATTTGAAAACATTTCAACATTATCTCAGAAACAGATGTCAACTCTATGGCAGTAGATTTCAGTTGACTTAACTCTACTCCCATAAAGTGGACATCTGTTTCTGAGTTAAGTTTGGCATATTTTTTTTAAATTTAAAGACCTGATGATGCCAAATCATTTGGCGAAACGTTGGCGATGAATTATTAAATAATATAACCAAAACTCAATAAATGTCACTAATATTTATGCATATTGGACAAGAAAAGTCTGAATTGGTTAAATATAACAATTAAAACTTACATCAATAATACAGAATAGTATGTAATGCTCCCAGACAAATGAATAGAAAAACGCAATATTTCCTACGATACATGCTTGTTGAAGATGGCACTGAATTATTATTAGTCCTGAAAAAATAAAACTGCGAATCTTGAAGTAAGCCAACCAACGGTGTTTTAAGTGCACGTATGGGGGCGCAATTCAATTCAAAACTAGACCCTGAGGTCTTATGACTGCGTAAGTCTAAGGGCCGTATTTATAGTCGTTACCTAGCAGTCCCCTTATTCATCCCCTACCCAGCAGGCCCCTTGAATTGTGCGTCCTATAGTCTAAGCTAAGGGGGCTGCTAGGTAGGGGATGGTTGGGGGTTAGATCTGGTAACTAAGGACTAGAAACGGCGGGAAATGTAATTCGCAGCTCAAATGTTTCAGTGGTGACGGTCGTGATCAACATGGATACGGATAAATAAAGACCCAGACGCAGCATGAAAAGTATTGACATGGCCGCTCGACGCGCAAATAGCTTCAACGGCGTGGAGAAGAAGATATTGTGCGACCTAGTGGCGAAATATAAAGATATAGCAGAAAGCAAGAAAACAGACGCAGTTTCCTGCCTCAAGAAAAAGAAAGTGTGGGAAAAAATATGCTGTGAGTTCAAGAAAAATCGAGATGTCACTGCGAGGGACGAGGTACAATTAAAAAGGTAAAGGGAAATTAACTACTTATCTGTTTGTCTGAGTCTTTGAAAGGTATTTAATCATATTAAAATGAAATAAAATCATAATTTTAAGGATGATACAACATTTTCTGTTGGCTGAATTTCAGTTGGTGCTATCCTTAGCTACTATTGTACTTCTTTTAGAATTAAGAACTTCCATTTGGGCAAACGATTTTCATCGCATTTCATGAATCTATGAATGAACCTATCAAAAATATATTAAATTAAATAATTGAGATACACCTAAGTGAAGAAATGTTGTTGATAATTATCACTTGAATAATTTCTCTTTCATTCTGTAGATGCTGGAAAAAACTGAAGACGAACTACAAAAAAGAAAAGTCAGAAGAAATGCGCTACAGAATGGGTACTGGGGGAGGTCCTGATAGACACATGATAGAAAATCCTCTGTCTGTCCAGGTGGAAGTGCTAGCAGCTAAAGAGGAGTGGCTGATGTTCAAAAATTTAAGGATGAAGGCCGAGGCAGATAGGGAACTTGCCGAATTAAGGCTGGCACAAGAAAAGGCAGAAAATATATAATCTCCACTGTCCCACCATACTGAAGAGCGCAATTTATTAATAAATATCTTAATAATATACAAATTATATCAATGATTTTAGTTGATAATTATTTGAATTTTCCACTATCCATTTGGTATTGATTTATGAGTCAAACATCATCGCATGAGATTAGTAAAACCATTCAATCCGAAATCTTTTTTAAAATGTGTACCTAATTAGCCTGGGTGGATTAGTATTATATATTGATATTATATAAGGAACAAGGTGATTTCCACGAAAATTGCTACAATTGTAATTTTTCTGATAATTATGGGAGATTATCGGGAATTCCTATGAAGAGTGGTCTTATTAAGGTTATCCAAATGCAATTTAATTCTGAAATTAGCTTGTCAAATAAATTTCTTTATTTTAAAGTAAAACGAATTTTTAAAAATGGTGTTGTATAAAATGGAATCTTGCATTAGCACCACGCTCATTAATGGGCATTGGAGGATGAAGAACGTCCCCATTCACGTCTTCTTCTGCATTTTCATCCTCTGGCATAGCCACATTTTTGGCCAGAGCAATGTTATGCAGCACTCCTGTTGCACAAATTACAGCCACAGTGGTTTTTAAATTCTTAGCAAGACCTCTTCTAAGGCATGGAAACCTCTGCTTCCAGACGCCAATAGCCCTCTCGACGACATTCCTAGTGCCAATATGGCTCCAGTTGAAATTATGTTCTGCTGGATAAATATTTTTAATCAAAGAAGGACACACGATTGGTAATAAATATCCCGAAACTATTTCCTTCGAAAAGCGGTAACGACACAAAAACTCACTATCCCTGAAACATTCCATGGGATTGTGCCCATCCCTAATCCCTTGGGTAATCTTGCTAACGCTTCATATATATCTTCCCATCTTCTGGCGAACTCCTCAAATTCATTCATCTTGAAAATGTCAGACAGAGCAGTTAAAGGTAATTAAAATCAACAGACAACTAAAGAGATGAAAATTAATGAATTGATACTTATATTTGTGTACTGAATGAATACTTGCAATACTTTGTTATTGAACAAAAATACAATTCGTGTCAATATTAATCAAATTTATATTTCATTAAAGATCACGGTGAAGCCACACTAAACTCAATTCAAAGCAAATGGGGATAGTTGTATATGTTGATTCCAGGCCACCATAGCAACACTATGAACATCCGTGGAATGAGTCCGGCGTCACATCAGATTTTTATTGATTAAGAACAAATCTTACCGTTGTTTTATAAGCACCAAAGATAGGAATTATTAATTTAACGTTATGCACAACCATTTGAGTTAGTTAATTTACTTATATTGTACTATTTTTTCGATAAGGGGGCCCCTGGTGGAGCATGCATCTCCTGCCAGAATTTTGAGAGGCTAAGGGGGCTGCTGGGGGTGGAAATCCGACTATAAATACCATTTTTGACGAAGGGGCCTGCTAGGGGCTGGGGGACTGCTAGGTAACGACTATAAATACGGCCCTCAATCTTGGTCGGAAAATTGAATAAAAAGCTGATCGTGGACAATACAAAGTTTCTAATTAACTCAGCAATGGAACACTGATAAATATTGTGCTGGACTCCATTCCGAGGTTTTTTTAATTTAGCGATTATTCCTCGCACCTCGGCCAGAACAAATACAACAGCCACCAAACGTTCTGCGACCACCCATGAATTTTAACATTTGGCTATGAAATACCCTTTAGGGATTCGATTCCGGAAATCGGCCATAAACTTTGGCAGCCATCCCGTTTAAACCTAAAGCAAAGGTCTTCAACCTGTGGCCCGCGGGCCGCTGGCGGCCCGCGTAATCTTTTTTGGCGGCCCGCCAATAGTTTGCCAAAATTAAATGTATATATATATTACTTTCGTGAGCTTTAGACATCATCTATTTAAAAATATAACATACTTAACTACTAACGCACGCCATTCCTGTAAGTCGGTTTTTTTTATTCTCACACATACCTACTGTATGTACGCACGCCAGTGAATTTTATTAATGTAGGTAATTTCATGTTTTTAGTCGTATTAAAATTATATATCAACCGCAATTATTATTTTTTAAATTATATATATATATATATATATATATATATATCTTTAAACCTTGAGAAAGGTGGAGCTAGTCTTCACCGAAATATCGGAAGTTTTTATTTGTAAGTGTTCTTTTTTCCGTGTGCATATTTTTTATCGGCCACCCTCTTGGCATATTGTATATTTATCACCCGAGTGATTCTCCTGGAAGTTTTATATCTATATATATATATATATATATATATATATATATATATATATATATAATTTAATTTATAATGAAATTATCCTGATTGCCACACTTCTTGAGACAGTATGATGTCAGATGGTCGCCAAAATGTTTACCTTGTAGCAACAACATTGGAAAGAATGTGACTAGCAGTATTTAAGTCATGAAAAAATAAACGATAATGTGTGGGTATGTTTTCCTTGCGTTGCGGCCCGCTGAACTCAAATAAAAATATTTTCGGCCCTTGCTCCAAAAACGTTGAAGACCCCTGACCTAAAGGTAACAGCCGCCGCTGAATTCAGAAAACAACCACCAAAAATGTCTCCACCGCCGGCCGTTAGCCAAGGCGACATGTTTTGTAACCACTAGTATCGGGGGATGGGGGGAAAATTTGCTTCGGAATCGACAGTAAAAAAAATGCGTTTCCATTAAATATAGAACTACTTTGAAGAAGGGTACTCCACTAAATAAGGTATTCTATGACAAACTAGGTGTCCATCAGTATTCCCCAGGCACGATAGGTACTGCATAAATCGCATCTTCAAAGCGAGTTTCAAGAAAAAGCTGAAAAAATTACTCTTGTCCGCCTTTTCCCGGATCTGGACCACTCTTCAACGTTTCCCCTCCAGCCTCGGAAAAGCCTCGAGTGTTAATCGATTATTGACGTGAAAAATAACCCGAAAGACATTATTTCTCAGGATCTTTTTCTCATAAATAATTTGAATAAAAAGTAATATAAACAACTCGCAAAAGTTGTAATAAAAAAAATATAAACAACTCTAACAAGATTCATTACAATAAAGTTTTGTACTTCTCTACACTTTTTATTTTTTAAACACACTACGCGTTTCACCAATTTTATGGCATCGTCAGGTGTAAGTACATCACTACATCTGACGATGCCATAAAATTTGTGAAACGCGTAGTGTGTTTAAATAATAAAAAGTGTAGAAGAGTACAAAACTTTATTGTAATGAATATTAAAAGTTTCTACAAAGTAGAGCCTGATGATGTGTATTTTAACTCAAACAAGAACATTACAAAGAAGAGTCTGTAACCTAAAGAGTAAAAAGCTGAGGACAATTATAATTTTCTTAATTCATCATTCAGAATTGTTCCATGTGTTCAGAATTGTATTAAAATGCCTCCCGGAATTTCAGAGGTCAGTGTCTCATCGAAGTTCTCCCGGATCTCCAAGGTGATTCGCACAAAGGGGTCAACAATAGCAACGCAATACAAATGCTTTAGGGGTCAAAAACCCCGTGGGATATCGCAAGTATGGAGGAAAAACTTCACTTAAAAGCTGGAGATGGCAAACACCGGCATTCCACCTGTCACTCGTTCACTTGCAATGACTCTTGGAATACCGGGTGATGTATTGTCACGAAGGGGGGGGGGGGGGGGGGTTCCGACTTACACTTGGGGGTGGTTGGTTGGTGGGGGAGAATAAGTGGGGGGGGAGGGGCACCGACGTATCCCTTTTTCTCAAGAAAAGCACGCGCGGGACATCTCCAAGACGTGGTTTGGCGACAGACGGACGGCTGAGGAAATGATTTCGAGCTGAAAAGATGTGGATGTGGTTGAGTCGGGGGGGGGGGGGGGAACAATTCTTCCGTCCGCATATTTCCGTTAGGGGAAACAAAAGAAGGATGCGAGACAGAAGAAGATCGGCGCCGCGCGTGATTTGAGCACCGCCGGTTCTGCATTCTCTCGCTTTCAAACTGTCTCGCCGTAACGTGACGAAAAAAAACGAGCATCAAAACTGCCTCGTTTCAACAACAATCTCACCAGAGTGGAAATAAAAAATGTTCCCACTCAAACGCTGATTGGTTTGTGTTAATGAGATCCAGCTGAATTATGGGAAGCGTTGATATGTTTAATGATGCACAGAAAAATGAAATGTTTGATTCATAGAAGCTGGTTTGGGCGCGAGAGGCACGATTAATTCGTCAAAGCAAAATGCACACAAGAATAAAATAATGCAAAAAGTAAATTTAATCTTTTGCTTTATTCAAGGAAAAAAAAACAATTTTTTGGTCAATTCACGAACTCCTCCGGTTTCCTTCTAAAAGAGAATAATACTTGGATATCACTTTGGTAGCAGTTGGCTTTGGCAACTACTTATTTCGTGAAAAATTGTCATTAGCCAAGTACCTATATTAACAAATATAATAATTCATCACTAATAAACGATAGTTATCAGTTTCGATTGAAAATATAAAAATGATATTGCGTATTCTGTTGATACTCGAGAAGATTTTTGGGAAAGTTTGCACGCCTATAGTGACAGTAGTAGTATTTCATATTAAAGTGCTTCGACGGCCAGCGCTAGCTTTACGCACCTGGGATACTAAGCTGGATAAAATGGATAATGCAGCATATGAATGCCTTAAACCAGAATATTGGGGTAAAAAAAATTTGGGAGGAATAGGAGGATCACCTCTAGGAATTTTAGTAGAAGCCAACGATAATTAACTTCGATAATCGACCAGGAACCGGTGTTTTCATTGTGGCAGGCCGTTGCCGATAAAATAATAGTTCATTTGTTTGAACAAGAATTCGAGGAATATAGGAAACAGCTACGTCAAAAAGCAAATAGGTAATCCATTGCTATTTGTAACGGAGGTAGGCTAAGAGAGCAAATATGATGTTAGGTTAACACCTTGATACTTTAGCGACATATGCGATGGAAATGGTACTTCAGAGACAGTACCACTTTGAAGTATGTCCGAATTTGTTTATTGAGTTAATTGGGTGGGCAACCAACAACTATGGACAGAGGATGTAGTGCCAATAGGACACGCGGGCAGGCTGGAAAGGAAAATATTATCTTGAGATCGGAAGAATGATGGAGAATAACCTGGCGTCGGCATTAGCCCAATCTTAACGAATGGCGCCAAGGTTACTTCAGTTTAACGACCCATTCCATGGAAGGAGTAATCCAATTTAAGTGTCATCCTTGTTGCACCCAAGTAAGGGTAGGGATTCATCTGAAAATTTCTTTTGAACCCGGGAATCGAACTCGGAACTTCTGGCAGCATTTCAGCCACAAACCCAACCACGCTCCCTCCGAGAAATTCAGAAGAATACCGATTTGTGGTGTTTTACTCGTACCTTCAACCGGAAGAAGAGTTTATCATCTCTCTCTCATTTTTTTTTCATTCTTATGCATTCATCAATAATGGACTATTCATAATTGACTCTCTTCACCGTCCTTGTGTATTACGAAAATAAAAATAATTAAGGAAAATACATTTACTTCCGCAAACTTTACAAATAAAAGCAAAGACCACGATGAACGAAATTCATATCGGGATGTACGAGTAGGTGCATTAAAGGTAAGAATACATTGCTATTTACACCCATACAACACAGAAGTTTGTTTTTGTACAAAGCGCGGTAGATGAAACGATTGTGGACAGGTGCCTAAGGGGAGGCTTCATTGGTCGGCGGCGGAGGCATAGCGGTGGAACTCAGCCAATGAGAGCACGTCTTTAGAAATCATGACGTCAGAACGCTCAGTGCCGCTGACTAGCGCTGACTCGCCGTGAAATATTCATCCCGACTGAAAAAATCCAGCGGCGGCCGCTGGAAATCCCTTTGCTGTCTTTCAAGAGTTAAACCCCCTTCGATGGCTAGTGAGACCTTCTCTTTTCGTACAGGCTTATTTTATATCGATACTTCTTGTTTCTACAATACATCTTAGTTGTTTAAATTTTAATTTATGATTATGTGAGAAAAACTACCCTTGTATTAAACAAAAATAGCCTTGCCTAAGGTTATTGCAACGCTATTTTACTAGCGATACCTTGAGAATGGCTTCAATCGGCCATTGAACAAATATTTATTTTAACCATATAGTTATCCAATCTAATAACGGGCCATTAGGAGTGAAAGCGAGACAATGTTTATGAGGTAGGGATGCAGAATGGGGACTGTCCTAGAACCTACCAATCAGCTGGTAGAATACTTGAATTAATTAAAGTTATCCAATCTTGATGCCACAATTACGGTGTGGAAATTTTCATGTAGTGGCTATTTTTAACTGCATGTTCAACAAGTGTAACTCCTAATGTCTAAATGCCAATATGGCATATATTACGCTTGCAGTACTACATACTTCTGAAATCCAGTCTCGGGACTTTTACTTAAACGTATTTCAATTACCATACGAAAACGATGGAGACGTTGCACGTTTGCTTAACATATACGGTCAAAGCGAAACTAATACCATCAAATTAGCTTTAATAAATAATTACCAACTTATTTTGTAACCAATTCACTCATTTTATCACGGAAATTGAGCTAAAAAATCAAATAATTTTGTACTTTTTCCGATGACATGTAAGTACTCCAGTGCTAATGTTATTGTGACACCAAACAATTTTCATTTGTTTCCTGGCCGCCGAGCTGTGAAGGGGTATACATTGCGTCGGCGATGATCGGCATCGCCGCCAGTCTCCGCCGTCGACCTATGAAGGCCCCCTTAAGGCCCCCGCGTGCCCGATAGAAATACGTGAAGCAGGGGTGGAGGATGGAGGTTGAGGGTGTGAGGGGAGGGGAAACGTCTTCGGAGACATTCGCAGGAAAGGGGACTTTTGTGTGTGGGAGGGGGGGAACGGGGGATGAAGGGAGAAGAGCATTAAGTCGGATGGCCAAGAATAAGAAGAATTCCTCCCCATGATAAGCACATATCGTGGGCAAGGGATGAAATGTCCGCAGGGCTAGAGGGCAGGCGAAGACATTTGTATCGGCCAACCCCTTCGTCGGTCTTCCCAGAATCGGGAAATATTTGCCGTCCACGACTAGCTCACTCAAATTCCAGACGAGGAGGAAGCTCTTCTCGTCTTGAAAACGTCTTGGCTCGGTGGGTGGACGGGGAATTCAGCACCGTCTTCTTGACTTGCACGTCTTATTCCCCGAGGTGATTCCAGGGCTACGACGAACTAATTATATATAAAACCTGACAAAAGTAGGGAAGCCGACTCTGGCAAGTGCCACCGTAAACGACGACTATATTCGCCAACCAATTTCCCTGAAATGTCTTTCAAACGATTTCGTCAATGGTTACTTCCCTCAAATTGATGTTATGATGATTATATTTCCTTGTGATTGAAGTGGATCGTTCTCTATAGCATTGACATGAAACAAATATCCACAAAACAACATCTTGTCAAGACTTAATCCGGGAACTTAATAAAATACAAAGGAAAGCTGCGCGATTCGTCAAAAACTGCTACGGGTGTACAGACAGCGTTACACAGATGTTAAACGAATTAGGCTGGGAGCCGCTAGAGACTCGGAGGCTGCGCGCTAGGCTTAGATTGCTTGAGCAATTGAGAATAGATATCTTTAAGAGCGACACGGAGAACATCATATTAGAACCCCATTATATTTCCAGGTCCGACATAAACGATAAATTAAGAGAGATATTATGCCAAACGGATAGGTATGGGAATTCGTTTTTCCCCCGAACAATAAGGGACTTCAATAAATGCTAGGCGTAATTTCATTAGAGCGTTTCCTTTTTATATGTGAACGGCTGGTGTCCTAACACCCCCCGCCACACGCCTATTGAGGCGGCTTGCTGGGTAGTATGTAGATGTAGATCATCACGCACAAAAGTAATTGCAATTATAGTCAATCATGGTTCCGATGTACCTCTCGAGTTTACTCATGATAATGATTAATGAATATTGAACTGACGTTTTTAGCATGAAATAACCGTTCATACGTTTGATTATACTTTTATAATGTTCGAACGCAGCGAATGGTGAACATTAATCTTACTATTTGTTCAAAGTGATGTCATGCACTCAGAAGTGATTGGTAGATTGACACATGTCAAGTACATTTATAAGTTTAGTTTGGAGAAATTTTAATCTCCATGAGACATGTCCTGTAAACATGCTTCTTTATATTTCTATCACTACAGCTTTGATGTTTTGCTTTTAAATGTGGAATTTTACCGCGCATTGTTTGATAAATGCTTTATTTCTTTCGGTAATATATTTTGCTTTCCCGCTTTCTGCTACTAGATATAAAATATCTCCATGTATAACGTATTTATGACAGTTATTTTGTGTAAATTATTTTAAAACTAGGAATTCTTTCCAATTTCCCAGAAAACATACCCTAAAGATGTTACTATTCAGGCGTGAGGATAAAATATTAATTCTTGGTTAAAACTTTCGCGGGTCATTATAGATGTATGTTTGTTTTTTCGGGTGAACCCACAATGAACCGGGTGTACCCACAATGGGTAATGCAAAACAAACATACATCGATAAAATATTAGTCATCGACAAAGCTTGGTGGAGTAAAATATTAATTAAGATAGAGTAGGTATTATAGTTTGGCCATAAAACTTATGGAGACACAAATCAATCACTTCAAATAAACCGGAAATAAAAATTAAACTTCGTAATGGTCCAAAAAATTGAGAATAATTGTTATCAATTAAGCGGGCCATTACGAAGTGTAATTTTTATTTCCGATATGGAGTGGTTTCACATAGTAAAGTCTGAAGTTATTACTAATATTACTAAACTTTAAATAGAAATTATTGCCGTCGGATTAATTACAGTACTTCATAATTTTTTCACATGATCCACAAGCATAGCTTTGCTCTGCTGTATATTTGGAAATTAAAGTCATATTTTCGAAAGAGTTTCTGACAGAGTTTTCAAAACTAATGTATAAACGTTCTCAGGCGCGCCTAGCAAAAAATAAGGGTCAATCCGAAAAAAAGGGACCGATAGGGTCAATAATGCAAAATGAAGTTGTAACTAAGAAGGTAGAGTTAGCACATGCAACCCGGTTGGGGATATTTATATTGATCAAATGGTGGATTACTACTCAAAAATATTTTTCGTTTGTAACTTAAAGGTGGTTCAACCGTAAAATGACTTCAATGTCATTTTATTCAAATTCTGTCTACTTGTAGAAAAAGTTGTCCTCTATCTGATATGAACAACAAAATAATACCTTTCCACGCTATTTTATTCTATAATTGAACTTGAAATTACATGGTGTTCAATGGGGGAATGAGGGAAACACGGGGAAAAATAGTATTTTTCCATAAAATATAAATGCCATTTTTGCGGAAAACTATTTAAAAGAAGGAAATAATCCGGAGAAATTGAATGAAAATAAAATACAGGCATCTTACCACCTTATTCTTTTAGTAATTAGGGAATTACTACCGTAATTGAAGTCAAAATGCGGTAATTCGTAGGAAATGGCGCTGCAGTCTATGGCTGGAAAAAAGTGCTTATTCAAAATATATTCGTGGAATAACCTGTATATGTTGTACCTTGCTTTTTTGTTTCTATATATAATGCATTGCATCAGTGAAAGCAGTATTTTGTGGACAAAATATCAAAAATGTGGAATTTAGTATTTGTTTTGACTCACACAGTCGCGGTGGAACGTCCTTAACGGCTTATCTAGGGAGAAACTAGGAAATACATCGAGAGAATTTTTCGTTTTTAATAATAATAACGCCATTGTATTTACCGTCGATGTGGTACTATAAAAAAGGCCGACAGAATAGATTGGACAATTCAACAGGCCTAGGAGAATCCCTTCAGTCGCCTCATTTCTTCTAATAGGTATATCGTGAGTGCCGCAGAATAAGCACTATGCAGGAAATAATTGATGACAGAATTTGCCTGTTTTACTGGTTTCGTTTTTGGTGACTCCAATGCCAATAGATGACCACCACGAAAAAACCTATGCCAACACGAAACAAGATTTGAAGAAATTCTTTAAAATTCGCTTTATTCTCTTTAAGTTTCTGGAATTTATTCTTCAGCTTCTATGGAGAGTGGACAGACAGCAGGTACACCAAACTACCCCTCGTTAGGTATGCCCATGGTAAGTTCAGCCCTCCACTTTGAAATATGTGGCATGCAACAATACCTGAAAGTAATTCGTAGTAGAGCGAAGTATGTTAAAAATAAAATTAATTATTTAGTAGAGCATGAGTATTGTTACTTTGATTCATACAGAATCGTCACCGCATCTCGTCAGCTACCAATAAAACTCAAATAGTGCAATGACCTAGAACTAATATCATGCAGGAGTGCCATTGTTGGAAGAAAAAAACTAGAAATTAAGGTAGTTTGAACGAGATAGTTACCTAGACAAAATGGACACCATATTCGCAATAATTGTTTTTAATTTTTAGCGTCTGTAAGGAGTGTGAAGTAAATATTGAAATATTATTGGTGCAAAAATATAGCTATGTATGTGAAAAAATTGAAAGTAATTAAATAAATATAGCCAAGGTAGGTCTCTAACATGGCTCATTTTTTCACGCCGCGCCGTAAAGTGATAACGCCTTAACAACAGGTTTTTTTGCAGGTCTGGTCTGTAAAACATACTGAGGTGCGTAATAGATTATTTTTTGTAAATAGTTGAGAAAACATGCAAACTATACATTGTTAGTTTTTTGACGAAATCTAGGTGCTAGAAGTTCCTAATTTTTTTTAAATATTCTCCCTCTGGAGTGCACAGCCATAATCTATCCCATGTAAAACATCTTATATTTTTAGGCAAATTGCTCGAAAAGTAGTTCGGCAAAGATTTAATATTTTGATGTTTTAAGAAATATGAGTTTTTTCTTTGAAATGGCGTCAAATTCATCGAATTCTCGGTGAATTGATTTGTCACTCAAACTATCTTAAATTAAATCATTTTATTAAATTTTAGTAAAGTTGACTCGTAAGCCACCACAAGACTCGTCATCGTCAGTCTTTCCCATTCCTGCACTCCTGTGCGTCACGGGATGTAACTGAGGTATGTGGGATTAACAATATCACTGGTCAATTTTAAAGCTAAGCCCATTATCCTTGTCCTAAGCACCGCAGAATCTACAGAATAACCGCCAGTTGCAAGTGATCACCAGCCAGTACAATCTCTCCCTCATTAAAATTGAATAAAATTGAATCATGTATTTCGGTAGGGGGTCATCTCAGATTTTTGATTTTTTTTCAGGAAACAAAAAAAAACTGAATTTGTGTCAAACCATTTGAAGTAAGAACGCAGTTTTTTTTTCTGAAAAGTCCTGCTGAATGCTTGTTGAGTAATAGAAATGTGCTCTTTTCTCTCACGAAATATCTGTCTATACGAAAATACCTATGGAAAAAAGAGGGAAAATGCCCATTTTCAAATATTTCCGATATGAGCATTTTTCCGAAATTCATGATTCAATTGTGTGGAAAAAATGGAAAAGGTTGTAAGTGCCAGTAACTAAAATTTTCAATATTCAATAGAATAAGTCTAACCCCGCACGGCTCTTGCACGGTGCTGACATATTCCGAATGCTCTACAAACTAGGGAAAATTTATCTGACACTTACTACCTTGTCTATCTTATTACGCCTGGCTTGTACTTCGCTTTTCACCGAAAAAGTCATTTTTTATTTTTTTGGCACTTACATTATTTTCCATTTTTACTACACAATTGTTAAAGTTTCAATAATTGAAGGGAGAGGAAAATTTAAATCCTGACTCTTTATGACTTTCTGTTATGGGCCCAAAATGCTTGCGGCTTGTTCGGGAGAGCACGGAATGTGCCCTTAAAAACTCAAATAGAGTGACTTTCAATGAATATCAATGCTTCGATTTATCGATAAATTAGAAATTCATACATTGTCGTGCCTAAAAATATAAGAATATACTGGATATATTTAGAATTCATCTCGATAAATCACAGAAAATTGCAAGAAGGAAAGGTTTACATACATGTAAACGTGCCTTAAACAAAGAGCGTAAAAGTCGTCGCAATTTTTTTATTATTTTTATTGGACTTACAATGGTGTTAAAAAAGTTTTTGTGTCATAAAAATACTAATTTTTTTCAGTGAAACACCAACTCTTTCAAATGCTAAATGCTGGGTCTATGTTTAAAAACGTATCACAATCGGTTTCATTCCTCAGTTTTGCTATATAAAATGCAGGAACACAGTTTGATTGCGAGATTGCTATGATCAATTTTACGCAAGTAATAATGATAGATGAAATTAATAAAACAATTCCACCCGTTACGGACACCTGAAACATTTTCATCCTCATTTACAGTTTTCCGCTCCAACATACCCAACAGTGAGTTTCCTTGAAGTTTTCTTTAGTGAGAGACAATTTACCCCAAGGGGTTGGTCTTCTCAATGCTCAAAAAATAGAGGGAGACAGAAGACATGCTGAAATAAAAGCACTTTTTCTTGAGCTAGGGTCTTTAGCCTCGATGAATCCCACTGCCCAGTGCAAGTAATTCTATTTCTCACGAGGCCCATTTAAACTCTATATTAAATAATCCTGTAAATGTATACAATCCGCGCCCTTACAAACACAAGGGAGTGAGTTTCAATTAATATTAATCCTTAGATTTGTCAGTAAATTAGAGATTAATATATCACTCAGTTTCTCATTAAGGAGGTTCCGCCGCGACTGTGTGAGTCAAAACAAATACTGAATTGCACATTTTTTACATTTTTTTCCAAAAAATCCTACTTTCGCTGATGAAATGCATTACCTATAGAAACCCAAAAGTAAGGTTCAAAATATGCAGATTATTCCACGAATTCATTTTAAATGAGCACTTTTTCAGCCATAAGAGCCGACTGCAGCGCCATTTCCTACGAATTACCGCATTTTGACTTCAATTACGGCATTAATTCTTCAATAACTAAAAAAATAAGGTGGTAAGATGCCTATATTACATTTTTATTCAATTTCTCTGGATTATTTCCTTCTTATAAATAGTTTTCCGCAAAAATGGCATTTATATTTTATGGAAAAATACTCTTTTTCCCGTGTTTCTCTCATACTCCCATTGAACACCATGTAATTTCAAGTTCAATTATTGAATAAAATAGCGTGGAAAGGTATTATTTTGTTGTTCATATCAGATAGAGGATAACTTTTTCTACAAGTAGACAGATTATGAATTAAATGACATTTAAGTCATTTTACGGTGGAACCACCTTAAGTCCACTTCATCATTATCTAAATGACTTTAAAAAATTTTCCTTAAAATTCTAACCAGGTTCTTGAGAAATCCACGACGCGCCGACAACGCTTTCGTCTTTATCAGCGTGACAAGGTTTCCATGGCAAAAAAGAGAAATTCCAAATGATAGAAAATGGCGTCGAAATGAGAGTGAGTAGCAAAGAAGAAACAATTAAACAAGAAAATAAAATAAAACTGCGGTTTGTGAGACGACAACTCAGTGCTGCCTGTGGGAAGGAATTGACCACTGGTCTCTTCTGCCGTCCAGTTTATTAAGGGGAAACTCTTTCCCAACGGAATAAATATATAAAATACTCGAGAACGAGTCGTTTTTTAAGTTTTCTTGGCACGAACCACGCAGCCACAATTCTCTTCACCACATCATTCCACCTCCGCACTCTCGATTTCATTCCCACGGGTCGCGATCGTCATGTGTTCGTCCGCGGGAGAATTATGGGTGTATTCCTTTATTCCCGCCCACGCTTTCCTCCAAGCAGTAAGGCAATCCGAGAGGCAAAGGCAAAGGTAGAGGAGGCGGAGGAAAGACTTGACTGACTGCCTGACAGACGGGACATGTGCTCTATGCCGGACCGGAGTGACTCACTCCACTAATAAAAAACAATCAAAACGAGAAAAACCGAAGAAAGCGCTTCTGGATGGGAAATCGACGAAGCAGCAGCAGAAACAAAAGAAGGACGAAAATAGGTACGCCTTCTATGACCCTTCCTCTCCTCCGCTGTCGTCTCTGTCGCCACAAGACTCATGCGAAAGTTCGCTAGAACCACGTGACGCAATAATGGTGAAGAGAGGCGTATTATTATCCACTATTCAACAAAGAAAATATTTTTAATATGGAAATCATCACACAATGTTGCTTTAAAAATGCATAAATGACGTTACAAACTCAGGTAATCAGTTCTGGGACTCCGTAAGCAGGACTTTTTTTTAGGTAAAAAGCAAAGGTTTCATAGATATGTGGTATGAGTCTATACCGGGGGGGCTATTTGGTGATCGACATTGAGTGGAAAGAGCGGGCTTTCCATTCGTTTTTGTTCTCGGCTCACTTCGTAAAATAACCGCGTAGTTGCCTTTCATTTGTTTAACAGACCCTGCGCACTTCTAAACAGATCGGAAGCAGGGGGTATACGTGCGCTTTAGAAAACAACGACATCCTTAGTGGAATCCGTGATTGTTGCCAGTTTGTTGATTTTCAGCAAAGGCGTCGCTCCATGGATAATGCAAACTTTTCTTTTAAACTTGTGGTTTGAATTGATTTGTTGACTATTTACAAAACATTTAGCCATGGCTATTGTGTACACAGCCGGTGGATTACCGAACGTTTTACCTGACCACATTATCCATCGTCGTTCGCGTGTCCTGAAGTCTTCAAAACCTTCAACCAAAAGCTTCAAACGATGATGTTTAAAATAAAAATGCTTGGATATTTGCCTGTGGGTAGCATTCTGAATGTGCACGTTACTCACACCTGAATCTTTCGTAAGTTGGTAGTAAACGAATTCGTGCATAATTCATATTTTAAATGGTAAGCCATGCCACAAAGTATACACAAGCTTTATACTGGCCACGACACCTTTTCTGAGAATCAACACAGAGAAAACAGCCCCACATACTATTGCCTAAATTCTTCTATGATCTGTCACTCATTTTTGCATATTGTTGCTCATTGTTGACGTACTTATTGTAGCTCGTTTACATTGATAATTTTACCTCATTGTTGACGTGCACTAAACTATAGATTAGCAGACAACCAACAATGTTTATGATATGTTTTGAATGCCGCTGCCTAATTCGCAGGGTCTGAGGCGAATGGAAAGCAATTATACTCTTTGCGAAATTAGAGACGCACCAGAGCGAATAGAAAGAACCCAGGGTGTGGAAAATTCGCCGAATATTTCTCTACCAAACATATTTTATTAGTTGGAGTTCCTTTTAATATATCAAACACAGAGATTCCAGAGAATTCTACTCAGAAATCCGCGGTAACCTTGCAATGCATTCCGGGATTCCTCTTTGCAATGGATTACCAACAGATGAGCATTGTACCACCAAATAAAGACTAATCTTTCTTCGGTCGATCACGGCCGATTAAATTCGATCTCGCATTTCCTTAGAAGGTTTATGGAAGATTTCAAGGATGCACCACGTTCATCTGGACGCAAAAAAAAACATTATAAAGTCTGGAAGGCCGCAGCATAAAAAAATACCTAAGTTTCGATGCCAGATTCTAGTTCTAACCCTTTCAACTCACTTTTTGTTCCGACGCCGTGTTTGTAAAGAAGACGTGCCGCGTTCAGCGACTCCGTCGGTGGGATGGGGAAACATATCCACTCACCCTCCCTCACACCCACCGTCTCCTCCTCTCCATGACAACGTGGAGGGGGGGGGGACTGGAGGAGGGGAAAGAAAGTGGCAGGGGTTGACCTGTTATGGACACTCCGAGGAATAGTCCACGCGGGTGATGACCGCACTTTACCTCGCGGGCATACAATTACTAGCGCTACAGTGACAACGTTAACTGAGGGCCGTATTTATAGTAGTTACCTAGCAGTCCCCTTATCCATCCCCTACCCAGCAGGCCCCTTGAATTGTGCGTCCTATAGTCAAAATTAAGGGAGCTGCTAGGTAGGGGATGGTTGGGGGGTATATCTGGTAACTAAGGACTACAAAACGGCGGGAAATGGAATTCGTAGCTCAAATGTTTCAGTGGTGACGCTCGTGATTAACATGGATACGAATAAATAAAGAGCCAGACGCAGCATGAAAATTGTTAAGATAGCCGCTCGACGTGCAAATAGCTTCGACGGTGTGGAAAAGAAAATTTTGTGTGACCTGGTGTAGAAGTATAAAGATATATACTGGAAAGTAAGAAAACGGACGCAGTTTCCTGCCACAAGAAGAAGAAATTGTGGGAAAAAATATTCTGCGAGTGTATATGAACATCCTTGGAATGAGTCTGGCGTCACATCAGATATTTATCGATTAAGAGCAAATCTTACCGTTGTTTTATTAACACCAGATCTTCGAAATTATTAATTTAAGGCTATGCACGTTCATTAGAGTCAGTTTAGTTATATCTGTTGTGTTTTTTTTTCGATAAGGCGGCCCCTGGTGGAGCATGCATCTCCTGCCAGAATTAGGAGAGGCTAAGGGGGCTGCTGGGGGTGGAAATTTGACTATAAATACAGTTTTTGACGAAGGCGCCTGCTAGGGGCTGTGAAACTGCTGGGTAACGACTATAAATTCGGCCCTGAATATTTCAATAGAAATACATTCTACGTCTTGAAGAAAGCACTGCGTGTGAAGAAATTAAATTATTATATACTACTAGCTGTGCTCGGAAATGCGTGGAAAGGCCCCTTTTTTCTTTCTAAGTAGGCACACACATGCATACAAAGCAGACTCATTTACATGATCAAAATTAATGAAAGACTATGATTTTTTGCGTATGCAATTAAAGTTGAAAAACTTTTTTCAAGTGCTTTGGGATATCCAACATTTTTGGTCTTACCGACCTGAGCAAAAACAAATAAATGTTTCCCATGTCCCACTCGTGAGAATGCGACATATAAGTGACCATGTGAAAAGCATAGATTTTCCAGATTTTATCCACGCACTTGAAGCGATCGACCTTGTGACGATGGTCATTGAGAAGGCAAGGCGAACGGAGATCTGCAGTCATTTGACTACAACTATCAAATTAGTCCCTGAACCTGGCCTTTTAAATGCTGCAGGCATGAATAGACATTCATGAAATCGTTGTTAAATGGGTATTCACGAATGGGGAGAAAAATTGATGAATTTAGAGATAAAAACGAAATACGTGGACAAAAACGAAGCGTATAGGAAACTTGAATGAAACAATTAAATACTGCATTCTTTTATGCGTTCTATGATAAAAATTTCCATCCAATATCTTGAGTGCAAGTAATTAAAAAAATCAACTAAAGAAGCACCTGCACCGAACTCAATGCTTATCTTATGGGTTAATAAATGTGAACAATATTGGGGTAAAAAAACCCAACATTTTTGATTTAATAATTCAGAAACCTTTGCGGGCGCGCGCACAACATCTCACCAAAGTGCGATATTCCTTAGGAGAAAAATCATTCGCCTTGACTGGGATTCGAACCCGGATCCCTCGATTCTCGAAAAAAATACTAAATTTAAAAAAAAATTAAAACTCACCAAAGTTTGGTATTGGCAAAGAATGGTATTGAAACGCATAGAACACAAACAAAAAAATCCTTTTTTATACATTAGATAATACCACAAAATTGCATTAAAATACTATTGATGATAGCAGTTTCCATCTTTCAGAATTTTTTATTGTTATTTATTTTTATTATCAAGGTAATCAACCGGTCAAGGTAGGTTTAAATGTAAGATATCCATGTTGAGAACAACCAACTTTGTAATTTCCTCAAACTTTCCTGTTGCGAATGCGAACTTAAGTTTTGGTAGGAGCGAAATACTGTTTGTTTATGAGTTAGAAGTTTATTGATTCTATGGATTGTATTGTTGCCACGAACCGAATTAAAGTGTAATTTCTGAGACTGAATTAAATATCTAATTGCGAAATATTCAATATAAATCCATTCACATAAAGTTAAAAGAATATAAAACACCTAGAGCCTTTCCCTTTCCTAGTCCAATCAGCGCTGGACAGAGGTCTCACTAGAGGGGTTTCGGCAATGAGATTTGAGTCACGCGCGGCCAGGAGTTTCACCATAGCCAACTGAGCAAAATGGTAGTGTGCATTGCCGTGGGGCGATTTTCTTCTTTGTCGTTTATTTTAAGTAAGAGGAAGAATATAAAAATTACCTTACATGAGAAGTTTTTCAATATTTTTTCCATAATGCATACGTAATTTCGATACTCATACACTTTCCACATCTCGGAAATTGAAATCTAGCTTTCGGACATTTTAAAAATCAAAGAATGGGTAAAATAAAATTTTAAAAGAATATTTGTAATGCGGAGATGTCGTCGTCTTCGTAAAAAAATAATGGAGTGAACCAATTAGATATTTTGGCCGTGACGAGATTAAGAAGACGACCGTTTCGCCGTTCTCCTAGTTTTTCGCGTGTTTTTCTTCACTCTTTCGACCGTAGGAGCTAAGCGTTTACATCTACACACTTTTCAATGAATGCATTTTGTAGTGTAATAAACAAGGAGTAAAACGGTATATTACACGGCTCTTAGGAGCTCCGGCGGAATTTGGTACAAATGCTCAAAGTTCAGCGTTCTACCTTTTTTGCGGCGATAGTAGTGTGGTGAAACGCGCACTGTGGCAGCGAAATAAAGTTTGTGCAAATTACTAAGTTGATTTTTCTCAACATGGACATCCATCATTTCCACGACGTTAGGCCTTATATCATCCGTTATAAATGTAAGATATTAAAAATCTCACGAATTTTTATTGGCGCAGGCCCCAATCTTCTAACATATTTTTTTCTTCATCAAAGCATGCGCTCTAACTCCCTTCATCCCGTCCACATAACCTATTCTCTTTCTTCCCCTTCCCTTATTGGCCCAAAATCCTACCGTCTATCACTGCCCTCAGGCCTCGGTATTACTCTAGTAGCACTTTATTTAAATCTTACAACCACCTACTCTCCCGAAGAAAATATGCAATCTCTTCATATGTGTGCCTTTATCACTCTGCTGAGATGTTCAATTGGTTCTAGAACTTAGGTGGTTTCCACAACTTGTGTTCTGCAATTCGTTAGCCATTTTGTATCTCGCTTACATTTTGTATATTTGTATACTTCTGTGATTTTTTCTTGTATTTGTAAATTTGCGCTTCGATAAGTGATATGATGCACTGTGAATTCTAATACTGAGGATTTGTAGTTCAATAATAATTGACGTAGTCATTTGTAATGCAAATGAATTGTATAAAAGTTTGTCATTTTTTGTAATGGGATTCATTTCCAAATTAAAGAACTATTACGTCATTAATTTAATCTTAGCTTGTTCGAAGGAGAGAACCCTCCAAAGGACTTGCCGACAAGTTGGCAAACGGCTGAAAATGGATCAAATAAGAGTATGTTACATATACTCAAGATATATGGATTCCTGGTTCAGGCTACACTCGTGCGTACCAACGTCATTTGTCAACAGGCATTCACAATACATCATCCTAAAGCAAACCAGAAATCGCAAAGAACGAGGGCAAGCATGTGTCCCTGTGGCGTTTTGTAACTTTCGTCGGCCCCAGTGGCGGCGGGGTTAAGTCCTCGCCTGCTGAACTGAGGGTCGCGGGTTCGAGTCCCGCCTGAGTCGACTTTTCACCACTCAGGATATGGGTGTTTGTGTTCGTCCCTTGTTATATGTTACAACACCCGATGTAAAAGGCCGTCAGTGCTGTTTTCGGGGATGATAAAATAAATAAAAAATAAATAAAAAAAATAAATAAAATAAAAATAAATCATTTTGAAAGCCAATGACACTCTTCTTTGCTCTCTCTACAAAATTACACTTAAGCCTCGCTTGCATTTTGAAATTCTGGAATTTAACTACTTGCTTTCCTAACATAATTATTGAGTTTCATCTTTTCTGGTTTCCCCCACGACACTAACTCTAGCCATGGTAAATCGGCAGCTTTCGAAACTGATGGTACAATGGTTACCAACGCGTGTTCGCTCGGCATTTAGTGTCTACAATGGTACGCATCACGGTCAATGCCGTAATGGTGTGAACAGGAAATAAGTTATGCGTTTTTTAAATTGCTCAGATGGTAAAAGAGAGGTAATGCATGTCACACGAGACTCAATCTTCCAAACAACCCATATCCGAATGTGTTTCTCGAATTTGGACTTGGATTGCAATTTTATGAAAATTTTCTTTTCTCGAAGGAGCTTAGGGTTGGCTCCATACCCCCGCGAAGTCCATGTGCAATTGACAATTGGTAGCATGCAAGGCTTCATAAGATACTGAATAAAAACAAAAGACAGCTGGGTCATTCCTTGTC
Source organism: Pyrrhosoma nymphula (assembly GCA_963573305.1). Lineage (NCBI taxonomy): Eukaryota > Metazoa > Arthropoda > Insecta > Odonata > Coenagrionidae > Pyrrhosoma > Pyrrhosoma nymphula. Next base: position 99,142,123 of record OY754339.1, read on the forward strand.
AATTCATCCAGGCATGACACCCACCGACTCGGATTTTGATGAAACTTGGCAATTTTCATCCTTCCATGTAGGAATGAAACATTGTAAAATATTTCTTGGCTATCTCTACTAGTTTTTTTTTCACGACCATTTGAAGTTTGGGTGAAACTGCAGTTTTTCAATGAATGCGGTCTCCAGAGGCACTTGTACCTCCAGAGGGAAATAATTTGTCTCAGCCATACTTTTCATCCAATTCTTATGAAAATTTGCAGGTTTACTATAGAAGTCATGAGGATTCCAAATACTAATTGAAAAATATCCTAAGGGATATTGAAAATTCTCTAAACTCATATTTTTCATAAGATTTATGAAAATTTTGCGTCAAAAACATGGTTCTATAAAACATCAAATTTTGACCTGAGGCAATATGTGAATCAAGCTGAATTATTTTTTCTAATATTCCTTAAGGTATGACCCACCACCTGTAAAAATAAAATTCATGGCTTTTTGCTTGCTTTGTTGTTAAAAAATTTTTATGTACAAAAAAAATGTCTTTTCACGACTCTGGTAGTCAGAGTTGGGTCTTCCTTCAAGTGTGATGAAATGCTTGTGTTAACTGTTTTCTATGTCTAAGCAAATGTTTATGACATGAATCTAGAACATAATAAGTGCAAAAATTAAAACATTTTTTATGTGCAGGTTGTTTCTCTCCCGATAAGAAAAATATATATATTTTTTAAATAGAATATTTTAAGGAATTCTTAGCACTTACCCATCATTGCTGGGGTTAACTTGATTGTTGCTTTACAGAAACCATCAAAATACAGGATGCATGTCAATACAAGTTAACTTTCTCCATTTTTTATTGACAAAAACCTCACTAATGTGGTTTACTTGATTAATGTTGCAGAACTTATAAATCAACAATCACAATATAGTCACTTTTGTCTGTGCATCAGTTAGTGGTTAAATAGCACAGTATCCAAGGTCTTCACTGAGTCCTATCTCTGAATAAGGCAATATTTCAGTTGACACAGAGCTACATTTCTTTCCCAGTAGTGGTAATTCCAAGTTTTCCTTTTAAATCCAACAGCCATTGGTTCACATGTTCAATGCCTTTCTCTAAGAAGTAATACATTCGTCCTGAGCCTTTTGTGGTTGGAGTTTTTTCACATTACAAATGACATTATTTACAGGAACATGGCATATATCTTCTTTCTTTGTAGGCCAGTAAAATGATCTTGCAGGCCCATAAGGATGCAAGAATTTCACTTTTATATCACATTGATCAACATCCTTTGACATAACTAGCCCAAAAAACCAGTGACTGTCATACAAGCAGGCCACAAAAGAATTAGTACAAATTTTTGTCATAAATACTTCCCAACTTGGCTTTACCAAGAAATTGTGGACGGAACTGAAAGTGGTATCAAAGCTAATTTTTTTGTCGCAATAATGTTTTTTGAAATTGGAATAAAAGAATGGTAGCTACGAGTACCTGGGATTGTTTTTGCATGGCACCAGCGAGTTTCTAATTGTTGCCGAATCATTGATAATTGTTCTTTTTTTAAAACGAAGGATGAAATTTTATCCACTTTGTACTTGCAGAACTCATACACATTTTCAATGGAAGTCATTGTGTTACCCAGATCCCGTTGAAGGCTTTCTCTAGTAAGAATGCGCTTAACTGTTCCGCCTATCCCATCACATGGAGATTTCCCATGACTAGTTGCAAAAAATGACCAAGAAGCATGCAAGTCAAAGTCCAGGTGATGAAGGCACAGGTTTATAAAGTTTTTACAGTTCTTATACTGGGCAGCACAACCATCACTGAAATATTGCACTTTTTTTACTTCAGGGAACTAATCCTTTAAAAACTGAGTGACTATTTTTTGTGTTTCGAAGACGAAAGCTACATCATGTTCTAGATCGTCAGAAAAAACACACAAACTTGACACACAGAGGTCTATCAGTGGCTGTCCACGAGTATAAATTACCACTGGATGTAGAGAACAACCATCCTGATTCCAGTGATGACCCTGAACCTCATCTTGTATCACATAATGGTAGTTTTCACTGAAATCCAGCAAAACAATAGCTTCATATGGCTGTAGGTTATTTTTTAGTTCTTTCAGGCATCTCGCCTGGGATTAGGTTATGAAGGAATGTGGGAGAAGTTTTTCCAGATTGTTCACCAGACCATTGATGTATTCATCCAGAGTCACTGTTAGCCTAATTTGTTGGGTCCGATCTGTTGTCACCCATGCACTGTATGTCACTTCATCTTCAGGGTCCCATTCCTCAAATTTACTTTTCAGATGTTCCTTCATTCGTTTGTCAGACATACATTCTGAGCAGTGCCGTAGCATGCAATCCCTGTTATCTTTGGAACATACTAAGTAATCAAATAGGTCGTTGTAGGTCTCCTCTATGGAGCATGCATGGAGAAGAAGTGATACATTCTGATGGATAGCACAGACACATACAGAATGGGTTCCAGAGGAACCTGCCAACACACACCATTTAGGTCGCAACACACAGAATTTTGAAAACCCTATTTTTACATGTGGGTATTCAAATTTAAAAGCTGCATACAGCTCATTTAGGTTACTTAGTAGTAACCTTTTTTGCACGTGGACATTTTTGGACACACTCACCTTATCTTTCATTCCCGGCATAAGGCGGGAATACTCGTCATTTTGGTAAAATGAGTGAACTAAGTCCACTGTAGTTTGTTCTATGTTTTTGCCCCTCCTTGGATCTGGTATGGCTATGATGCCTTTCACTCTCAGAAGTTCCCTAGCTTGCCGAATTGCATATTCACTAACATTAAATTCGGTGGCTACTTTTTTCCTACTCCACGAAGTCGGAGCTAGTGTTAGTAGCTGAATTATCTCTCGCCGACTGCCTGCTGTAACCAGTTTTTCTTTAAGTAACCCAACTAGCACATCCATATCACTCGCTTTATCAAGAACTTCTGAATCATGCTCTGGAATGAAATCTTTATCCAATACTTTGCAAACCTTTTTGTTCAAAGTAGAAGTTGCAAATTTCAGTTTCCTTTTAGCATACATTGATTTGCTGTGGGATGCAACTGCATGGAGTTTTAAAGGAGACATGCCAATATCCTTGAATGATGAATTTATTTCCTCCAATGCTTTTTCTTTCAATGAATCTTCGTCCAAATCTACAATACTATCATCACTGCCAGCAATTGGGATAAGCTCTTCAATGCCACAGTTATCTTCAATATGGTGTGTGTATTTATCCACTTTTTCTCTACATGAATTACATATTTTTTGTCCCGGAATTGCTTCAACAATTTCTGGTATGCTATTTATCTTGAATGAAAATGCTGGTGTTACTGTTCGTAGTGATTTACTAATTTTTTTCCTATGACATCTAAATGGATCATAGCATGTAATTTGATAAGTTTTATATTTTTTTTAGAAGTAGGTTTTATGGTGCTCACAAATACTCAAAAGAAGTCCAGAATTTATACCACTCCTGAGTTCAATCATTTGTCTTTCTGATGCACTTAATTCTTCAAATTTTAGGAGATTCACTAACTGAGTGTAGCTAGTTTTATGGCACTCTGTACCACTATGTTCTCCTAGACTACAGTTACCAAGCTCTTGATACTGGGCCATTATAAAGGCATCAGCCTAAATGATAAATCAAAATATGACAATGACTTATGATTGTTAACCGAGACAGAAAGAACAAATTGTGTCAAAATATTTTCCTTAAGGTTTACATACCTGGTTTCTAGAGATGGACACACATATTAACCACAAAACTTATTGGAAAAAAACTTGATGTTCACACTGCCAAAGTTGGAGGGCAACTGGGGTAGAACAAGGGCAAACAATACCTACCTCCTGAGAGAAAAACTACTTTGTATAAATAGTTAAAGTGCCAGGGCTTATTCAGTTCATTTTCACTTTCTGTTCAATGAACCCCGTTCAGATCTAAAAGATGTGGTTACATTGTTACATTATTTCAAAGTAATCTGATATTTTTCTCAGCTCCTCTATAAAGTTAAAAAGTATCATTTCTTCAAAGAAGATACTGCTACAAGTTAATGTCTAGTCCTCATTAGAGTAAAGGCTGGTCAAGGTTAGACAATGTATCTTCTCCTCACATTATTTTAATAAGTTGCGCTATATTAATCAAGTAAAACACATTAGTGAAGTTTTTGTCAATACAAAATGGAGAAAGTTAACTTGTATTGACATGCATCCTGTATTTTGATGGTTTCTGTAAAGCAACAATCAAGTTAACCCCAGCAATGATGGGTAAGTGCTAAGAATTCCTTAAAATATTCTATTTAAAAAATATATATATTTTTCTTATCGGGAGAGAAACAACCTGCACATAAAAAATGTTTTAATTTTTGCACTTATTATGTTCTAGATTCATGTCATAAACATTTGCTTAGACATAGAAAACAGTTAACACAAGCATTTCATCACACTTGAAGGAAGACCCAACTCTGACTACCAGAGTCGTGAAAAGACATTTTTTTTGTACATAAAAATTTTTTAACAACAAAGCAAGCAAAAAGCCATGAATTTTATTTTTACAGGTGGTGGGTCATACCTTAAGGAATATTAGAAAAAATAATTCAGCTTGATTCACATATTGCCTCAGGTCAAAATTTGATGTTTTATAGAACCATGTTTTTGACGCAAAATTTTCATAAATCTTATGAAACATATGAGTTTAGAGAATTTTCAATATCCCTTAGGATATTTTTCAATTAGTATTTGGAATCCTCATGACTTCTATAGTAAACCTGCAAATTTTCATAAGAATTGGATGAAAAGTATGGCTGAGACAAATTATTTCCCTCTGGAGGTACAAGTGCCTCTGGAGACCGCATTCATTGAAAAACTGCAGTTTCACCCAAACTTCAAATGGTCGTGAAAAAAAAACTAGTAGAGATAGCCAAGAAATATTTTACAATGTTTCATTCCTACATGGAAGGATGAAAATTGCCAAGTTTCATCAAAATCCGAGTCGGTGGGTGTCATGCCTGGATGAACTGACAAGGAATGACCCAGCTGCAGAGTCGATAAACCTTGGTTAGCGCACGGAGAGTTGAGTGTATACTGTGTGTAGCAAGTGTCTGCCGGAATTGCGATATCTCGAATACATAACTACTAGCGCCAATCGTTTCAGGCTCAAATAGAAAAATACGCATGCATGAAAAAGATAAAGAGCGTATGTTTTTGCTATAAATCTTTTATTTTTTGTGAAAAAATGCAGTAATTATTCCTTTTGTTGTAAGATGTTTATCAGTGTCCATTTAAAATACGCCTGGGACCACACGAGACATTGGCATCGCAACCGTAAGTAAACAAAGAAGATGGCCGAGAAAGAAGCTCACGGAGAGTTGGTTTTTTTCACGATATTTTGGATATGGATTCGTGCTAGGACCTGGTGACCTCACTGACATAATCCACATGTTTTTTCCTCTGCATTTGAAAGCAAAATTCAACAAGGAGACCGACAAAAAAAAACATTAAATCCAACGATGCAAGTCACGTTTCTATTCTAATCTATTCTAATTTCTAATTCTAATTTCTAATTAGTTTCTATTCTAATCTATTCTAATCTATTCTAATCTATTCTATTCTAATCTATTCATAAAATACTACAAAAGACGAATAAAATAATGCAAAAATATATCCAAACGAATATCAGTAAAATATTTTGACTTCATACGTTTCAAATCGTGAATGCAAGGTAGCGTTTTGAGATGTTTCTACAGGAAAGAACACCGAAACAATAGTTGCATACGGAGTTAGATTGAACACTGCATGGAACGTGTTTTGGCATGGAAACCATGGTAACCAAGAACAGAATAGGTAAAACCACACCGCATTATCGCAAAGGGGAATACTGAAGCCATTACATTGTGAAATAAGCCGAACTGAAAGTATAAGTTGCGCAGTTTATACACTGAATACATAGGTATTATAAGTGGAATTGTCACGGTAACGGAATATTTTATATACTTACATAAATTCTAGAAGTGGTTTCAGCGAGATTTTTCCCTATCTTTATAGAGACAACATTCGAATTTTTCAGAGCTACAATGCAAAATGAAGCATATATTTTAATAAATAATGGAGTAATAAGGTTTTTTTAATTAACAAAATCTCAGAAATTAATTAAATATACCTATATACATTTTTTTATTTGGCTCATTTTATTCACGCCGTCCGCTGAAAAAAACTTCACAACCGAAGATTTTTTGCGATTCTGTAGAAATTACTGCGGTAATTTATTTATTTTTTTCAATAGTTGAGGAAGCATAAAAACTACACACACTTAAATTTTTGGCGAAATAAATGCGATATAAATTCCTCATCTTTTAACTGTCATGGTACGGATTAAAATTCCCACTTCGGACACTGCCAGCCGCATTTGATTCTGAACACTCAGTAGAAACCCTATTGGGCTTAAATACCACATCCAGCATACATTTATATCTATATATACGCACAGCCGTAGGACCCCACGTCTCAGCGTACATTAAAATGTTCGCTAGGCCTTTAAAGGTTAAATAAAAGCTCTACTTTGAGTGCATACCCGAACTATTAGTAGTATTTGGGTGATTTGGGTGCTTCGACGACTAAGGTCATTAGCACCACGTCAATCTAACATCACCATGTCAAGTTATTTAAAATAAATAATTAAATAGACAAATAAAAGCATCACAACCGACATTAAAATGGGCGTAAGATAAAACACCAAATAATGGTTGGTCACAAAGAGTTAAAAAGCCCAGACTCTTTTAAAAATAACATTATCCGACAGACACAATCAGGATCGTCTCCTAGGACGTGTCCTAGGTCTCCCCTGATGTTCAGCCGGCCCGTACTATTTCCCTTGGAAAATGGCTACTGTTATTTTTTGGCAAATGACAAGAAAAGCATGATGGTAAGTGATAAATATTTTGATATCATTGGAAAGAAGAAATATTTTTCTCCACAAAGAGGACAAAGTCTTCGAATTTTATATCATGTGATATAACGCTCAGACTGGCTTCAATGGAGATAATTTCCAATTAAAAAAACACTGCATTATTTATCAAATTTAGAGCAAAATTATAGCGCGCGATAGCCATGTTTGCTTGAACATTTTTCGCGGTAAAACAGTTTGATTTTGAGTAAATTCTTCTCGGGATCTCCACCGGTTTAAACTATTCATAATTGCCGACGTATCGAGAGACGACTCGTCACTTATTCTCGATGCAAGAATGTCGCGAATCTTTAATTTCAGCCGGATTAAGTATTAAGAATTAGCGTAAGTGCTTAATCTGGTTGAAATTTAAGATTTGCGAGATTCTTGCCTCGAGAATGAGTGACGAGTCGTCGGCAATTATGAATAGTTTCAACCGGTGGAAAGCCCGAGAAGAGTTTACTCATATTATTATTCCGCCGGGAAAAATAAGCTTCATTTTCTTGAGTCAAGGAGCCATCTACTCTAGACCAAAACTCTGACACTCACATTACTCCAATGGTTATATTTTCCACCCAGAGCACTCTAGCGGTCAGGCGCTAACTATCATCGCAACAGTACGACAGGTATATTCTTTTAATTGTATGTCTTGCAGATTTAAGTAGAAAATTACCTACTTATTTCTCAGGGGAAACGTAAAAGGTAATTGTATAATCAATTCTGCATCCTGATAAATTCTGGAAACAGATTGCAGCGCAATAATGCCGTCCAGTCCTTCTCTTGACGTTTTCGCAGTGTACTTTCTCAGCCATCTTCTTTGTTTACTTACGGTTGCGATGGCGATGTCTCATGTTGTCCCAGGCGTATTTTAAATGGACACTGATAAACGTCTTCCAACAAAAGGAATAATTACAGCATTTTTTCACAAAAAATAAAAGAATTATGGCAAAAACAGACAATCATTATCTTTTTCACGCATACGTATTTTTCCATTTGCGCCTGAAACAATTGGCGCTAGCAGTAATCCATACGAGATATCGCAATTCCGTCAGACCCTTGCTCTAGACTATGATGGATGCACTTGTGACGTGTGCCTTGTGTCTTTCGTGACGTGGCTTCGGAGGACAGGAGTTCACGAAAGGGAGGCGATTGGAATTCAGTTTGCTCACTAACGATGCCGTACTACTACAACTACTCCGCGGCAATCACGTGCGTGCGTGCAGCCGCAAGCAAACGCACGCACCTCGTCAGAGTCGGACACTGGTACCTGCCCCACCCCCCACCCTCCCATGCCTGAAGAAGGCAGCAGGGACGCGCGCGAACCGGCTCTTTTTAAAAAATGCCCAAACGAGTGACAAAAAGACGGGCAAGTTTCTGCTTCGCGGTGGCATTAATTTCATCTCCATCGTTTATTTGTTTTCTCTCGAGAGGGTTTAAAAGAAAAAAGGAAGTAAAAAAAAAGAAAATTGAAATATTCCTCGAGAAGGAATCCGCGTGCTTTTAGTCCGTCTGGTCCACTTTGCCATTCTCTCATTATTTTCTAAAAAAACAAAAAAAAAACGAAGAAAAAAGGAGAAAATGAAAACAAAAGACACGCGATCCTTTTACTCCGTTTCTTCGCCTTAGGAGGGGAGGAGGATTAAAGAACAGCATACGAGGAGAGAGAGAGTACGCGTCGACTTCCATTTCCGGATAATTCCCGCCAGCTCACGTACGCAAGCATGTTTTTTTCCTTCTTATTCTTGCTCGTTTCATGACGAGAGAGTAAAGAAGACGAACCATACGCCTCCTTCTCCTCCCTCTTTAAACATTTCCCTTCCTTAAGAAGCGTCTCCTTCTTATTTTCCCCCATAGTCCCCTCCCACAAAAGGCGAGCAGACGAAGAACCGCAAGGACGAGGAATGTCCAACATCGGTCAAGTAACGATGACCACATGTGACTTACGCGGGGAATTTCTTGCGCATTATAATGCACACAGAAACGCGCAGTTCGCATTGCACCGAGTAAATGATATAATTGAGTGGATGACCGCACTTATGCATGAACATGCACACCGAATACTTTCATAACATAATCAAGTAGTAAGGGGGAGACCGGGGTATGGTTACACGAGTTTAGGTTAGTAAATTCTGAATTTTTTTAAAACTCAAAACAATTCAAAAAAAATATTAAGTTAACGATTCGGTAAAAAATTGATGATTTTGAGTCGAAACAATTTTTTTCCTCTTCCAGTAAAATAAAAACCTTTACAACTCAAAATCATCCATTGATTAAGAGTTGTAAAAATTGCCATTCAAAATAGGCACAAGGCTAATAAAATGTAATACGAACGATAAAAAAATTTCTATAAAAGATGGAAGAGTTAAATTTACAAAACAAGCAAGAGTTCTTGAAGATTGGAATGCGGTCGCAGGGGAAGATCAAGAAGGTAAGGCAATAAGGTAGTATGGCATGGGACAACGGAACCATATAAGGGAGAGAGGTTGATTAACTTCTGCGTAAAAAATAGCCTTGCCGTCACAAATACACTATTTGGCAACAGGTCTCGAAGATGACTCACGTGAAAAATGCAAGGAGACGGTTGTTTAATTCAAATTGATGATATATTAGTTAAATAACAATTTAGAAATCAAGTGAAGAACTGCAAGAGCTACTCTGGTGAGGATATTGCCAGTAACCATCGTTTGGTCATGATGAAATGTCAGCTTAAGTTTAAAAAAATAAATAAATTGAAGAAGAATCGCTGGCAGGTGTAAAGACTGAGGAAAACAGAACACAAATTGGCCCATCATAGTACTTCAGACAAAGGTAAAGACAATGGAAAAAATACAGGATTAATGATGTGGTTAGTGTTCGAGGATACGATCGAATCCTTCCAAAACCGTAGAGAGATGACAAAAGATAATGAAACTATGAATGCAGCCGTGGAGAGACAGTGGCAATAAAAAAACGAAGAATCGGAAGGCTTGGATTACTCTGGACCTAATAGATGAAAGAAGAAAGTACAAAAACGTGTAAACAGAAGAAGTAAAGCAGATGCACTAAATAATTAGTAATGAGATCAACCGCAAAGCAGGAAAGGCCAGGTTGTGAGACGTATTTTAAGGAGAGGGAAGGCAAGCTCTCCCAGGGAAAATTAGAACCTGATTACAGAGCAATAAAAAGTTACTTGAAAGAACTTCCGATCAAAGGTTAATGTCATTCGGAATGAGGACAATGAAGTTCTAATTGAAACTGAAAAAAAAAGAGAAGAGATGGAAATAATACTTGACTTGGCTTGCATTTTATTTAACATGGAGAAACTTGTCGGTGGCAAAGTAATTGAACTGCAGAAAAATATACGATAAAGACACTTCGGATGAAGACGACAAAGGATACCCCACATTAAGATCAGAATTTGAAGCTACAGTAGAGGAGTTGAGAGGGAGAAAGAAAGGCACCAATAGTTAATAAATTCCCCCTGGAGTTCCTTAAGTATGCTGGAGTGAGGACTCTGAAGAAGCTATACAGACTCATACGTGTTGGAAGATCCCATCGGACTTTGAGAAGAATGTAACTACCCCTATCCCGAAGAAAAAAAAAGCCAAGAGATCCAAAGACTTGAGGGCAATAGGACCAGACGACGCAAAGTGGGGCCAAATCCCGAAAAGCTGGCCAAAATATGAAATCCTTATTTGATCGATTTCAAATTTGGTACACAGGGGTTTTTTAGGTCGCTGATTATGAATCTGAAATCAGAACAAATAAAATGCAAAATGGCGGATTCAAAATGGCGGCCCAAGGGATAGGAAAGTAGAGGCTAGGTGTTTTTGAAAACCAATGCATTTCTGGGGCATGATATGTCCTTTTATTATAATTCAGACCCCAAATATATGTAAACAGAATATTTATTCCAAAATGGTGGACAACAATAAGTAATTTGTATATTATAAAACATTTTTATCCCTTGAGAAGTTGGTAATAACGAAAATTGAATGGATTCAATTTGGATTTGGTGAAAGAAATGGGCCAATGATGAAATCGTACATTTTAATGAAACCGATAAATTGTAAGCTTCCAATGTTTTTATGTTCAAAGAATAAATGAATCACCTTGATAACCATCTGCATAGTGGGGCTTTTTTTAAAACATGGATAAACTCCAAAAACCGCAAATTATACAAATTAATTGATGCAATTTGTCCTTCCTGAAGTCACTCATCCTCCTGAAATCAAAACAATCCTAATAATAGTACGTCGATATAGGAATAAACTTGAAATGTTAATGTAGTGGGCACGAAAAAAAATAACCTAAGATTAAAAACTAAAATTAGAACTTAAATCGCAGGAACGTGAGAGTTGGAATTTGAGTATTCATCATCGTTCATTTTTAGATATTATTACATATATCTTAACGCACACGTTATGCGAATGTACATACTTATGGCTTAAAAATATTGATTGGAACATAATAAATTAGCCAAGACATTTACATGAAACATTATTGTATATCAGTTAATCTACGTAGAATATTAATAGGCCCGCGCACACTCACTCAAACACACGCAAACACTAATTACAATCCGGCTCTGATTCGTCCAATGAAATATCTAAGCACACATGCATTATATGAATATACCTACTCATTGTTTAAAACTCTTGATATGAACATATAACAAGTTAGCAAACACATTTACGTAACACATTATTATATAACAGTTTTTCTTCGTAGATAATGAACAGGGCCGCGCGCACAGACTCAGACACGTAAACACTAATTACAATCAGACTCCGTTCCGCCCAAAGAATCATCTTCCGATTCCGATGTATATGCTGATTCTGTCGGGTTGGATACATACAAAATATTCATGGCCTCGGAAGATAAAACTTTTGATGGCTTGGAAAAATCAGCAATAAATAACTTACTAGTTCTGTCCTTTTCCTCATGAACAGGATGACAAACTCGGTGCTGCTCACAACGATCACCGTATTTTATCTAAAATCACACCAACAAGTATATTTCTCTACTGCCTGGACGAATTTTATGTTCTAGTTCTCGTCTTTCCTTATTTTTGTAGCACAATACACAAATGTAAGCTTAGCTGAATGAACACGCAAGTAGACGGCAAGGCAGACTGACGCTGACCTGCAGATATCACTACGTGATGAAACTGGGGTCGCATCTCAAAACAGAACTGTGAACCTTACAAAGTTTAATTTTAAATTTAAGTTATATTTTCGGCTTTAGCGCTTCGCGTGCCGTATTGAATACTTTGTCTTGAGTCTTTCTTGAGCCAATTTTTTGCGAAAGAACTCATTTTGTAACGCTGATTACAAAGTAAGTGCCATGCCTGCTGCATGCAACGTGTCAACGAGCTGCGAGCTTCGGCTTCCATACGGTTAGAGGTTACTTACGTATTTCTTCAATAACTCACGAAGGGGCGGGTTGGGGCGGCTAATTTTTTTTTGTTTTGATAGCTGAGATTTGTGGCTACAATAATATATGTATACAAAAGCACTGCTGAGCCCTGCTATATAACTTAATGATGTTCGTATTTTTGTTTTTGAATAAAAGATGTGCAATTTATTGGTTAATATTTACGTTAACAATAATTTTAATTTTGTTTCGATGTTATGGTAAAACAACATTTCAAATCTATTTAAATTGTTGCGTCGATTATATTTTGTAAATTTCAAACTGAGCCAATTGGGTAGATGTGGAGGAGTCTTGAAGATGAGGATATTTCGAAGCGAGAGGGAGGCTATGCATCCCAGCAGCGCACCTTCCACTTTGCCAGTGATTTTTACAAACAGTTGTATACTTACTTGCTTTTCGAACTTATTTCTCAGCGGCTCAAATAAGTGTCTTGCCAACCTTGTAAAAAGAAATCATAACCCCGAACTTTTTTTTTTCTAATTATGACCACCTTTTATAGATTTGGCCCCACTGTGCGACGTACAGGATAGGTTGTACGATTGTCTAAAATACACAGAGGAAATAATTGAACTTTATAAGATCTTCGGAAACTGAACAGTCACATTGGAATAGGTTGGAAAAGGACTTGGGATTAAAAAGGAGCCGAAGCCGTTTCAAATTTCACAAAACCGCAAGAAGGAGAAGGGGCGTAGAAGAAATCAAAACAAGAAAAGAAAAGGATAGAAGAGAAGAAAAGAAAAAGGAAAAAGAAGTGGAAGGAATGGTGAGAATGCTGAGGAGGAGGAATAAGAAAGAAGACAACTTTGTGATAGAAATACTAAGAAGTAAATAAGAATTGTAAAGCAAGCAAAGAAAATCGCAAGACACCCAATGAAGAAGTCAAAGGAGAAAACTAAATAATTTTTTTAAAAATAATAATACACTTTGTAAAATTAAATGTTATGAAAAAAACATTTAAACTTGACCTATACTAGCAAAATATGAACCAATTGTTAAAAAAAAGTTAAATGTAGAAAATTAGGGGTATAATATTATGTAACCCAAATATTATTGTAATGGAAACAATAAAGAGGAACTCCGCTCAACCCTTTCAAGGGAAGACGGAGTGGGAGGGAATTGGTGTTCCAATTCTCTCCCTTTTAATAAAAAAATAGCCTTACAGCTCATGCATTAAAAATTTAGCCAGAATTATGTACAACAGGACTGAACATAAGATGGAAGAATTTCTGGATGAATATCGCTGGACGGTTTCAGGAAAAGTAGGGAAACAAGTGAAACTATTTCAGCCATGAGACTTATCGTAGAGAAGGGAATTCAAAAGGAAAATCCCATACATACTTGTTTCTTTGACCTAGAGAAAGCATTTGACAATGTTAATTGGATCAGAATCCTGAAGGCCCGGAGTTACCATTAGGCAGATTAAGTTCATGTCTTAAGTGCGGCTTTTACCAGATTTTTTTTGCAGTTAGCCATTTTTTGCTGTCATTGTTTTTTTTAAACAAACAACTGCACGGCGCTGCCGACCCAAACTCGGTAAAAGAGAGGCAGAGAGCGCTGCTGAGCGGAAAGCGAACGACGATGACTCATCTTATTCCACTCTTTATCTCTTCTTCGCTTCCCTCTCGCCTACTTCTTCCTCTTCATCTTGCCCTCCATGGAGTTAGAACAAGGAGAAAAGAAAAGTCCCTCCATACTCCTTGTTCCTCTCTTTCAGCTGAATGCCTGCACCCACGCGCACGCGGTCTGTCTTTTGTTTGTTTAGACGTCCAGAAAAGTACAACTATCTGCAAAGCACGTCTGGGTTAATGGGCCTGAGACAGTCTCCTAAGTCTATTACAGTTAATCTAAACAAATATGGGCAAGAGTTTCAGCTATGAATTCCATGAAAATTCTTTCAATTTATGCTACTTTATGAAACGCGATATTGCGGCAGGTAGCTACACGTATCCGATTCGTACTAGTCTTATTTCCAAAAGAGTATATTTGGTTATCGCATAAAGGATTATAATGGACTCTTGTCCATTAGCCGTTGGTACAAAAATGTTCTTCAATGATAATTTAAAAAACTCAAGGCATTGATTCTGCAATAAACACTATGAACAATTCTGATAACATAAAGTATCTGAAATAATACATAATTGGCATTGTCGTCACAAAATTTGTACTCTTTGAGTACTATACAGTATTTTATATTACTTAAATTTAGCTGAGACTCACCAATAACATTGATATAATAATTTAGGGTAGTTAATTTTACAGTTTCGTAATAAGAGTTTGCGTAATTCGCGAGTTTTTATTATCACAGTCATCCACAAACTGATATAACAATTCACAAGTCAATAGCACGTTTATTCGACTTCTTCCTGTTTCTTTTTCGCTCGCAGAAAAACTTAACAAAACTCTGTCATTTGCTCGGAGATGTTACGCCATCGAACCCGTGACGTAGCTCAGCGGAACTTCGGCTGACACCGGTTCTATCTCCGAGGCGGAGGAGAAATGAAGGAAGCGACTCCGAATTGTTTACCAAATCGCTTATTGGAAACTGTTACGCAGTCACTGTACAGGAGACTTCCTTCTCCGGAACCTTGAACTCAGAGAACTGGCATTAGCGAATAAGAGTCCTAGTTCAGCATCCGACCGGACCTGGATGACAATACGGTAAAACTCGGATCCTTACTTAGGAAACAAGCTACTTTTTCGTTAAGGTAGTTCCACCATGAAATGACTTAAATTTTATTTTATTAATATTCTGTCTACTTGTAGAAAAAGTTGTACCCTATCTGATATGAACAACAAAATAATACCTTTCCGCGCAATTTTATTCTATAATTGAACTTGAAATTACATGGTGTTCAATGGGGGAATGAGAGAACCACGGGGAAAAATGGCATTTTTCCATAAAATATAAATGCCATTTTTGCGGAAAAATATTTATATGAAGGAAATAATCCAGAGAAATTGAATAAAAATGTAATATAGGCATCTTACCACCTTATTATTTTTAGTAATTAGGGAATTACTGCCGTAATTGAAGTCAAAATACGGTTATTCGTAGGAAATGGCACTGCAGTCGGCTCCTATGGCTGGAAAAAAGTGCTCATTTAAAATACATTCGTGGAATAATCTGCAATTTTTGTACCTTACTTTTGGGTTTATATATGTAACACATTTCATCAGTGAAAGCGGGATTTTTTGGACAAAATATAAAAAATGTGGAATTTAGTATTTGTTTTGACTCACACAGTCGCGGCGGAACCTCCTTAACAGCGACAACTTGCGGGAAATATCCAAGATGGCGCCCAATATTTTCTTAATCAAGAACATAGAAATTGTAAAAAAATTGACATTCACAACACGTTGAATCCGACAAAATAACGCAACAACGAATCCAACCAAAATAACATATCGACCTTGGTGGCGGCGGGGTACGGTGGGGTAACGCCCTCGCCTACTAACCCGAAGGTCGCGGTTCGAGTCCCGCCTGGGAAGGATTTTTCACTTTCCAGGGAATGATTGCGTGTGCTCGTCCATTGTTAATTGTAAACACTCCGATATAAAGTCCGATAAGAGCTGTTTTTGGCGGTAATTGTCAAAAAAATAAACTATTTTGATCGATAGTCGAATTGCGCGTGTGCTATTGCAGCTGAGTCGTGTTTTTGGGAAAGGTCGCACGCATTATGTTACGAGTTGTCGCATGGAAAATCGTCTCGTGTGACACAACATCGCGAAGGGGAAAATTTAAAATGAATTTAATCACAGCGAGGAAGAAAAAGACAGAAATGGCAGTGACGGGAGACAAGGGTTAAGGCGAGCACACGTGCCACCAGCCAACCGGTCCATTCCGGACGAGAGAGGAACGGGCACGAGGGACTGCCCGGGAGGATACCTCTATAACAAGACCGCCACTTTTGGAGATGAGGAGATTTGAGCCATTTATGGCGAAGGGTTACCATGCGACGACTTGACGTCCCAGATGGTCTCTCTCGTGATCCGCGATGCGCTCTTCGATCTGTGTTGCCTCAGAGAACGAATTGCTCCAATTCACCAACTTTCCACTTTTATTAAAATAGCTTAACCCTAGTGCAGATATCAACTAATTAAGCAAGATATACCATAACCTGCAGTGGTTTTATGTAACTCGATAGTATATTGTCGATAGCGCGTTGCTTACGAAAGTCCTCTCTTGTATCGAATCCTCTTATCGAGATTGCGTTTCTGTTCCTCCCCCTAACGACAATTCGTCGATGCAAAACATGACCACCGCTTGTCGATAGCAAACGATTAAACGAGAGGCGCCTGCGGGTTAGGCTAGAATTTTGGACCAATCACAGTGCAGAGAATTTTAATGCTGTAGCTGAATCCAGAGTCACCTATATGGCCGCCACGAGAACTACTATGTACTACTTAGTAGTTCTCGTGGCGGCCATGTGGGTGACTCTGAGCTGAATCATGAGCCAGTCGCCAAAACAAACAAATTAGATGCCATATAACGAGTACACGGGTGGACATCGAGTTAGTATAGTGATGGACAGCATGGAGAAAACTAATGAGTAAGTATT
This sequence comes from Pyrrhosoma nymphula, assembly GCA_963573305.1. NCBI lineage: Eukaryota > Metazoa > Arthropoda > Insecta > Odonata > Coenagrionidae > Pyrrhosoma > Pyrrhosoma nymphula. The sequence continues at coordinate 99,159,048 of OY754339.1, forward strand.
TTTGGTAGTTTGTGCCATTGATCTTTATGCTATATTTAAAATATGTATGCTAATGAACTGAGCCATAATGCTTTGCGTGAGCCAACAGAGTCTATACGCAACAAATAATAAAAATATTAAATAGACATCAATCGCTGTACTTAGCCATAAAACATGCAAACAATCAATAGTAATCCATTTACCTTAAGGAAATATTGAAAATTCTCGTCGTGCCGTGTTTGTGCCTTTCAAACGTAAACAAATCCGTATCCACAACAATATTCGGGCGTGGGTAAGCTTATGGGAGGGGTCTGAATTCCCCGATATCTTACCGACAGTTTTCGTTAATGCTATCGACATACTTCGATAAAAATTGATTAGAGAAAACCAATTATAGTTAGTTTGGATTTTCGGTAAGTTATCGACGTAGCAACGTCGATAAGACTCACTATCGAGTTACAGAAAACCCCTGCAGGGGGGTTATTTTGTAATCTCACTTAAGCGAGAATACGTCATTAAATTGGAAAATTACGTCATTTTTCGTAGTTCCACTCCGCCACCCAGGCGGCGTGACCATATTCGGCTCTCAAATGATGAACTGCCGGTCTATTTATTTGATTCATCCGCTCTTTAGACTTATGATCCGTATCTTTCGACTATTGATCCGTTTCATTTGGTTCCGCATTTCATTAGCTCCATCTCACATGTCGTTAGGAACGTGAAATGGAGCCACCATCGGACCTCGGTCGATCGTGAGCCGATCATTAAGAGAGCGAAGCGGATCTCCCGCCTTCCCGCAAAGAGTCATTATAAAAAGGTGAGAGATTGCAAAATAACCTCCTGGGGGTCCATCTCATCCATATCACCAAACTAAAGGTTTTTTAAAATTTGCAAAGTACTGATTTCTATGTTCTCCAAAATTTCAGTACGAATATGTTAACATACATAATTCTGTATATGTATTCGTAAAATATGTGTAATATATATTCAAAATGTGAAATTCCGATATCCAGATTTGTTATTTTTATTATTTATACGATTCATTTTCTATAATTATTATTATTTTTACCTATTATATTTTTTATTACAATTTTAGAATTGTTTCCATTTTGGCTTTCTTTTGTTTATATTGATGTTTTGTATCTAAGAAGAAATCTTAGCTACCATAGCCATTATTCATAACGACAAATAGATTTTCAATGCTCTCAATTTCACCTTAAGGCAGATACTAAATTATGTTTGAGTATAAACGTATTTATATTTATATAATTATAACATATACACATAGTAACTGTTTCCTCACATTATGTTGTAATAGCCCTGATGATGCTAATATTAATAGCAGAACGTTGGCGAAAGGAAATTGACATATATTTTTTAAACATTGACAAACCCTCCATTAAATACATATACTGTTAATATTAAATTATCGTTGAAAAACTCCCGTCAAAGTAAATTTTTAAAACTTAACTTTTTTCAGGGAAACGAAATAAAATATAGGAAAATTAATCAGACTTTACTTGGTAGAACCTTTAGATCGTAAAAGAAAAATAAAACACGACAATTGCATTGACCCTCATTTAAAATTTATGCATCGGCTGAATACGACATGTTGATCTCGAAAATGATGGTAATCCTGCCAAAACCACATTCCATGTTTAAATTTTTCATCGTTGATAAAAAGCGAGTGTTTTTTTTTAACTCTTTATCAATTATATTTCCTCTCGAAAATTGTTGAGTGATCACACCGCTTTAAAAATACAGTCAAAAATGGAAAAATGAAAAAGGGCTAAACATAGTAGCATTTAAAATTTATGAAAAATTAAAATACCTGCGTGTCATTTAAAGTTTAGAGATGAAATTTTCAATGTCAGGCATTTCAAAAAGTCCGAAAGAAACGAGCGAACATGTAATAAAGTGCGTTTTTGATATTTCGCTAACAATAATGAAAATTCCGCAAATACTGATAAAAAAATGACGTAAATATTTTTTTACTGCCTTCCTTGATGCCCTATTTCATTTTAAAAATCCTGAACGTTTATTCAATCTCTTTAAACTACACCTAAACCCACTATTATCACAACTACATCAGATACCAACTTTATTTACAACCCTTCTCATCGGACTACGTTTCCAAAAATCTTTCCAAGTTGTAGGCACAATTTTTTAGAATACTCTGCCTATTGAGGTTAAAAATATTAAAGGGTTAAAATCTTTTAAATATAAGGCATATATAACGGATGTACCAAGCCGATGAGGAAACCAAGAAAAATAACGAAAAACAATTCTTCAAAATTACCATTTTTCAATCATAAATAAGATGGGTATTTTCACATTTTCCCATCGTCTAGTTTTATTCTTTAAATTTCACTCGACAAGACCACCCCAGAAACTGATTTTCTCATCTTAAGTTCTCATTGAACGTTTTAAATATTTTTCAGTGGATTTTCATCGTTGAAATTTTGGAGCACTTCATGACTGACTGTAAATAGCAACGTGTATATTGACTTACGCTTTGAACACGTCGTGGTTCAAAATGTATGGAATAGCATCGCTGAAAAAATAGAGGAAATTATCTCACTGGATAGTTTAAAACATTTTACAAATAGTGAGTATCAAAATATAATTTTCAAAATATAAATTGTATTCATAGAAAAAAAATAATGAGGAAAACAATTCTGATATTTAAAAACATCGCGGTTGCAGACAAATATGCTCCTGAAAATAGCAAGGAAGTTTCAAATCAAAATCTCTACAAACAAAAATAGGAGAGCTGTTCATCCGATTTTCATTTATTCCGATAGCGTTTATATTACTCTGTGACTATTTGTTTCATAAAGTTTTTGCAATCCTGTCGTCAGTCTTATAAAAGTATAATCTTCTTCTACAATATCAAACCTTTCCTGAATTTTAGAATAACTTCAATAACAAATTTCCTCCTTTGAACCTGAAAAAGTCATTGGAATCACAACTGACGATGAAACTCCATTTCGTTGAGCGAGTTAAGCTTTATCGCAAAGCAAATTGCATAAATTCAACGTATATCGGTACAGAGCTAAATAACGTTCTATGATCGTTCTATTTCAGCCGCAGTTACCGAATTAGGCCCCCATTAAGCTTAAAAGTACTCGTATATTCAAAACTTAAGTCAGATACCCCTATACAGCTAAGAATTAATATAATTTATTCTTATCCATGTAAAGACTGTGACAGAAGCTATATAGGCCAAACATCCCAATATTTAAAAAATAGGATCTCGCAGCATAAAACATCAATTAAGACTAATGTTCAACTTTGTGCATTAGCAAATCATGTAACTACAAATAGTCACTCATTTGATTTCGAAGAAGCCAACATTTTAGACTCAGGACCAAAATTATCAAAAAGATTATTCAAAGAAATGTACCATATATCCAGAAATAAAAAAAAGTTGCAATAAATGAACAGACATTACTTATCTAAGCAAAATTTATCAAAATTTAATAAATGACACATAACGTTTCAACAAAGAAATATATCCAAGCAACCAAATTAAAATTGTAAATAAAAACAGCTCCAAACTTTAAAGGTAACAATTTTGAATATGTCTATGTATTTTTATATTTAATGACTGTATATTAACCATTATGAAATCAAAAAGGAATTTTCAAACATTTAACATCATGTATCATTTGTTTATAGCCCTGGAGATTGATAAATAAAAATCCGAAACGTCGGCAAAAGTTTAAAAAAAACCATATATTGCACCATGCATAAAAACAGGTCGAGAATAAATTCCATTTGACTTAAAAATACTACATTTTAGTGGATATTCTACCTTCGGGCCATGGTACTACTAACGAGTTATCATTCCTCGGTCGGTAGGCCTTCAGAACTCTTACAACTGAAGATTGGTTGAGTTTCCATTCCCGTCACATACAAGTGAAATTCGATTTTAGAGTGGAGTTTAATTTGCATGACAATCGCACAAGAAATCGACATAGTGATCGCATGGTTTTACATTAAAGATCTTTGCTGGTGAATAGAGCCAGCAATATAATGCTTCGTTCGTATTCACGACGGTACTTAAGACGGTAGACTCGTACTTCAGCTGGAGTGCTGTGACTGCTTCATTCAGCTTTACTCAGACCACAAAAAAAATGAATCCGGTCAAACATTTAAAACCCACTGTCACGGTATATGTTTCCAACCGTTTTGCTGAAATGCTTTTCCGATTGCGCCAGGAGTTGCGACATGCAAGAAAGGATGCCGCGAGAAAAGTTGCATGCAAGCCGTATCGTACGCTATCTTGCACGAATTGTTGCATGGAAACTAATCTGGTGTGTCATTAAAAGCAGCATATCCAGCGAGTCTATACAGAGGAGAATTCTCTGGATATATTTTCCTCAAGGTTAACCATTCCGCAACATCGCTGTAGTTGCCGGGTTGATATTTCATTATAAAAAGTTTCATTTGGAAATTCAACATGAGAAAAATATGCAATTTAAAAATATTCAATACGAAAATAGAAAGTGATTATTTACTGTGGGGAGATTTTGTGAAGGCTACGCACACTGAATAATTTATTATTTTATGCCTTCAATGCATAAAAACCAGTCAGTATTTCACATTTGTCAATAACAAAAATAAAAAAGAATTCCGCAAATTACAGTCAATCATCCAAAAACTGTTCACCGCAATAAAAAGTCAAACATAATAAAATAAACACGAATTCCCTGGCAAAAAAGTTTCGACTGTCAACAAAATTTATCAACGACATATAATTAACCCGGCGTCAATCAAAACAACACAATACTTTCCGTTTTTGCATTAGGAGTTCAAATTCAGATTAATTTATATTTTTAGTTAGATTATCTTCATAAAACCCATAGCTTTGGCTGAGTTTATAGACTAAAGTTTTGAATTCCATCATTTGCCATAGAAAACAGATTTTTTTTAATCGGACAGAAACACTTTTCCTCATGATAAGAAGATTGCACTATGGGTATTTCAACTAAGCCTTCAACAAGAAGAAGAAAATTCTGCCGGAATCCCAGAATATTTTCACTTCCATAGAAACCCGAAAACCTAGTCCCAAGGCATATAACTTCCGAGGGAAACTTCCGTCTCGTCGGATAAGAAATTGCAGGGATTGTCCTTATTTTTAGTAGCCATACTTATGTTAGAAACGGAGCCACCACATCGGTTGTCATGTTGCTGTACCCGTTGCTGTCGTCTTTCTACCTCAGAACGAGGGTGGCGCCGGATTTAGTAGAGTGGACGGAAAACAAATTACGGGGAAAGGAACCCCAACGAGGAATCAAAATGGAAGGAAATGAAATAGTTGTGAGCGGTAATTTTTTGATGGGTTTTTTCCCAGTTCTCCCTCTCCTCGCATAAAATTACAATAACTCACTCCTAATCTCCAACTCGTTAAGCTTACATTTCTAGTAGGCTGCTAGAATTGGGGAGCCAGGATAGAAAGGTTTAACCCGCTAAATAAAATAAAATAAAAGCAGCAGGCTACTCGACACTGCTGCAATAGTTGATGGAATACGTGGGGGGACCCAAAAATAACCGGACGGAATTCGCTGCGTGCGTCGCTCTTGTAGTTCGCACTTCTCCCACTGGGTGGGTGTTAAGTAACCTCTCCTGTGCAAGGTCCGTATATACAGTAGTCAATAGTTAAACAGCAAATCCTAGTCTTTGTAAATTATGTCATAATACGTTAGTGAGGAACCCACGACCTCCGGGTGCGATGCGAGAACGGCTTCCAAAAGGTCCTCATATCTTTTATACAGGGTAAAAAAGATAGATTTGTGTCCAGTAGTGAAACAGCAACTCGTGGTTCTTTGTAAATATAGCGATTGTACGTTAGCGCGATGGAAGCGAGTTTTCTAAGATTTTTGGAGTCGAACCCACGACCTCCGAGTGATGCAAGTACTGCTTCCAAAGGTCCTCATATCCTTAATACAGAGTAAAAAATTCATAGTCCTGTCTCCAATAGTAAAACAGCAAATCGTGGTTCTTTGTAAATGAAGCGATCGTAAGTTTTCGATCGAGTTTTGTAAGATTTTTGGACTCGAACCCAAGACCTCTGGGTGCAATGCAATAACGGCATCCAAAAGACTCTTGTATCCTTTATAAAGGGTAAAAAATTTATAGTCCTGTCTCCAATAGTAAAACAGCAAATCGTGGTTCTTTGTAAATGAAACGATCGTACGTTAGCGCGGTGAAAGCGAGTTTTCTAAGATATTTGGAGTCGAACCCAAGACCTCTAGGTGCGATGCAAGAACTGTTTCCGAAAGGTGATTATGTCATTTAAAAAGGAAAAAAATCATAGTTTTGTCTCTAATAGTTTAACGGCAAATTGTGGTTCTTTGCATCAGTTACCTACGTTTGTTTGCATGTTAAGTTCGAATTCCCGCCGCCACATCGAGCCAAAATGGCGGATTACATTAGACAAATGCGTGTCACGACCTGATAATAGACGGACCTTGCTCCTGTGTCATTGCTGTAAGCGGCGTCCTTTTAGACGGTTGTAGCGGGCCCCTGTGACAGTTTTCGTTCGACGAGTTCATCGACCTCTTCGATTTCGGAAATGGCTGATATTCGAGAACAGCGTGCAGCGTTGAAATTTTGTTTTCTGCTCGGTAAAAGTGCGTCGGATATGGTTGATATGTTGTCTACAGCTTATAAAGAACACGCCTTGAAAAGAACTAAAGTTTATGAGTGGTATTCGCGATTCAAACGCGGCAACATGGCGATCGAAGACATTCAACGCCCTTCCACGTCCAGAACTGATGAAAACGCCAGATCTAGCACCTTGTGATTTCTTTTTGTTCTCCCGAATGAAAAAAGAGCTGAAAGGGAAACGTTTTGCAGACATTCCGGAGGTGAAAAGAGAATCGAAGGCGGCGCTGCAAGGCATCGGAAAGGACGAGTACCAAAGGTGTTTCGCGCAGTGGAAAAAACGTTCGAACCAATACACTAGCGTTAATGGAGAGTATTTCGAAGGTGACTAACATTTCCACAAAAAAATAAATCCTGATATTTGAAAAAAATTGTGTCCGGTTATTTTTGGGTCCCCCCTCGTATAAAACAGTTGACGGAGGTTGGGGGCCGCTGGACACTCGGGAGGCTGAACGCTAGGCTAAGTTTACGTAAGAAATCGCATCAGGGCAGGTTTCAGAGTGACACGAAAGATATTAGTCATTTTGATAACTCACTTCATCTTTATAACTCTCTCATCTTCATCTATAAATCGATCACTGTAACTGCTAGCCCCGAATGAAAGAACCTTAGTCTGGCCTTACAGGAAGTTCCTTCAATTTCATCATTTAAAAGGGCGTTACATAAAACACTCCTAAAAGCACAACAAAATAACACGTAGAACACTTCAGGATCTTACGTTTAAATCAATTTAACACACCTATGAGTCTGAACTATCCAAATCAAAGTTCAATCCTTTTCATAAAATTTCACTTTTGACATGGGTTATCTTCGTTATATACTTTATCGTTCTTTTATAGTATTGTATGAAAGACGTGTATTAGTCCTTTTATTTTATCACGTTTTTCCTAAACGTGAAATATACTCTTATTATTACTATAATTATTATTAAACTTATAAATTATAATTGAATCTTATCAAATCGTATTTCATTTTTGTATTAATCGTGACTTATTTTTTAGTCAATGATTTGTAATTTTATAAATACTTTATTTCAAAATTATTTGTACATATCAACTTCCCATTTCTTTCATTTTATATACTTCTTACATTGCTTTTTTTAAACTACCTTAGCTTTATCTATTTGTAGGGTTTCCCAGGTTTTTCACACACTTTTTTGATTCCCTGCAGTGGGTTTTTCTTTTCGTTTAGGATATCAGCTCCTTATTCCTGACGTTTTTCCCACAATCGTGCATATCTTTCTACATTGTCTATATCGCAGTTTCTTCGTTATATGTATAATGTCGCTGGTCATTTTTTTGTTCTTTTTCTATAATTTTAACAGTCAAATTGTTATTGTTTCATCGATGTATTCGACGAAAGGTTAAATGGAACAAGGGACTGCTCCAGTCTCAACCTCGCCCCAAATATAAAGTCGCATTATTATTATCATTATAACTGGTAGTAGCGGCAAGATAATACGATGCATAAACTTCCGAACTGATGAGTACCAAAAATCCATCTCTCCAGGAATACTTAATCGCTGTAACGTAAACAGAGCGTGATACTTAAGACATACCGTATTTCTCCGATTATAAGCCGCACTTTTTCTCCCGATTTTGGGGCCTCAAAATCGGGGTGCGGCTTATATTCGAGGTGCGGCTTAAATTCGAGAACTTTCTTAAAAATCGTAAAAATTACCAATTTGAGAAAATCAGCCCTTCGGATTCACGCGGACGCCAGCTAAACTCGCTTAAGCCACGGGGAAAGAAAGAAATAACGCTGAAAAAATTCAAATTGGTGTACCATTTATTCATATGTTAATGGATAATATAGTGACATTGTGTCACAGTAACATAGGTAAAGTAAAAACAGATTTAAAATTCTAATTCCTAATACTGTCGGTAGTACGGGATGCAATAAAAAAGGTGCGGCTAAAATTCGCATATCAACTTTTTTCCCTGTTTGAGACCCCAAAAACGGGGTGCGGCTTATATTCGAGAGCGGCTTACATTCGGAGAAATATGGTAAGTGTAACGTACAATTCACTTTCCTCATCTTCCCCTTCCTTTTCCTATTCCTTTCCCTTCCCAAGATTACTAGAGAATGGACAGCATTTTCATGCTCCTTTCTTTTCCCTCAAACTTATGCCATAACTGCTTTCAAATAATTTTACGGATTTTTCACGTTGCGCCAACAAATAACCAAAAAAGAACCACAGAAACAGGATGGACTTGAAATAATCAGGCTCCTCCTTCACCATTTTGAGGATCTTTTGGATAGGATTTACCACCCATCCAGGGATTACATTTAGATTAGATTGCTTAAGGAAGCCCGGGCACTTAGACCTTCTTGGTTCATCGTGCCAACCACATGCCTGTCTGCCACATGCAGACAGGGGACAAGAGCGCCACGGTGAATGTATGTTTGGTCACCCATCCAACCGCCGTCCGGGCAACATTGCTTAACTTCGGTGATCTAAAGGGAACCGGTATGTCAATGTGGCTGGGCCCTTGCCCACCCATCCAGGGAACTTAGCATCGATGACATAACGGAGGAGATGATTATCCTTCGGGATATGTGTTATGGGCAAGAGACAGAAGTTTATCGTGAAGCTTTACATGCTGGCTAAGTCTTCTTGTCTTATCGTCAAATCGTTAGTCTAAACTGGAGCAAGCGATATTTTTAAGGAGAGTTTGGGCATAAGGGCTCTGTAGTCCATTAATTACTACAGAAAATGTGGAGGCTTGGGCCACAGTCTGTTCATGGACTCCTTTTAACGAGAGTGAACACTTCGGCTTGCCTAGAACCAAATAACATTTAATGCACGGGAAAACTGCGATTTTATAGCAAGCGTAATCCTACGGACGAAGAGTCAAAAAATTAAAATAACAAGAGATCATCAAAAGGTGGTCAGACAATATTAAATGTTTTTGAATGGAAAATTGAAATATACACGCTAATATTTCCTCCAAATTCTCTGGAAATTTAGAAAAATATAAAAACAGAAAAGACATTGTTCGGAGCATGTTGCTAATGCCTCATACGATTGTACAGCACAAAAAAGTATGGGAAGGGAGAACAGATTATACCAACTTATGTCTTCAGCACAAAAAAGACCTTGCTGAGGTGCATTAGATTTGCCCTACATATATCGTGCAAATTTTGCTCTTGATTAGCTTTTGCCTGCTCAATAGTCTGGAAATAATAGTCAATTCTGTCAAGGAAACATTTGATTTGCAGTCCTTCACACTAAATATTATAGGACAGCTGATGTCATTTGACGAGCAAGAAACAATTGCACCGATTCCCTCCACAAGCAAGCTTCCCCTTACCATTCACTTTCCAACTTCCCAATTATCCAAGAGCAAGTAGGGGGCAGGAAAGAGTAAAAAAATATCCATAAAATCAGGAAATTCACAAAAACAATGTACAACTTCTCTAGCTGCCCGGAAAATTCACCTCTTTTTACTAAAAAATTGTCCATGAAAAAAGAGTAGCAATAAAAATAGAAAAATTGTGGAATAAAACATTTTGTCAAAACTTATTACATATTTTTTACTATTTTTCACCATTTACGCATTAAGTTGTTTGTACACTGAGAGAAATTTTAAACCAGATACGTGAGACTAGTTTTTCTTCATGATAACGATAGAAAGAATAATCCAGGATAATTATTTTTTGTAAAGCATCAATTGCAAGAAGCACGGCACAAAGTAAGCTAAGCTTAGCAGATGAGAATGAAAAAATGCAATTATTTGACTACTATTGGAACGAAAATGTTTTTTGGAACGAAGAAAAAACGAATTTAAAAAATAATAATAATTCCATGGGACCAAATAAAAAATGGAAAGAACCTAAAGGTTTAAATGGTTGAAAAATTTAAATCGATAAAATTAGTAACCGAATATTAGAAGCTGCATGCGGGAAATAAAATAAGACACCTTATCAAGAACGTAGAATTCATAACATAGTTATGAGGCCTTCACTTAACATGCATTGCATTACATGCTTGAAATATTACTACATTCATTCAGATGTATGCATATTATGAGGAGTTTCGTCTCTCCATAGAGTAAGTATACTTACTCTATGGTTTCTCGCTTCTTTATGAAGACGACAACAATCTTTTACTGGAGTCTACATCATTCGCTCACAGACAGATCTCCGGATGATGACCTTTATCTTGTTACTTCTCGGGAAACCCCATTGCCAACGACCAATCCGGTAGAGTTGGGGAAGGGGTGGGGGAGGGCTGGTGGGTGGGGGGGGGGGAGGCGAGAGCACCAATTAAGAGAGGAGGAGAGAATGGAGGATAATAAGAAAGAGAAGGGAATAAAGAAAAAAAGAAGAACGACAATCCGCAAACTAAATGGACTCTCGTTATTATCCGTAAACTCTTTTACTTTCCTCCCCCCCTCAGTCGAGATTTAATCCCTACTTCCTTACTCTCTCTACCAACCCTCCCCCAACCGCACCCCACCCCCACCCCCCACTACAACCACCCCCACAGACACAAAGCCGAGGAGGGATGTACTCAAACCACCCCCTCTCGTTATGTTCCCTCGATTTTTCCCTCTCTCTCTGCCTCTGGCACCAGATAAGGGGGTGGAAACAGCCCCCCTTCCGCCAACTCACCCACTGCCGGCACACCCCATTTCCGATAAAATAAATCCTTTTTTTTCCCCCTCTCCACCCCACCCACCCCCTCTCTCTACCATCTCGCTCTCCCGCATCCGTTCCCATGGCAACCCCGATCCCTCTCCCGTCCGACGTGTGGCGACGTCTGGCGAGTCGGCGTCACAACCTAGATATTTTTTCTGATACGGTGAGGCGCATTTTCGGCCGTCGCTGGAGACAAGAGTGGAAGAAGAGTACACGGAAGAATAGTATTCCAGGGATAAGATTCCAGGTGGAAGAAGAGGTGTGAGCAGAACAAGGAAAGAAATAGCGATATTGTATAAAGATGCAACAATCTGAGAGTGTACTGAAGAAAGAAAGCAGGTGTGAGCTTACGAAGAAAGAGGAAAAAAGAGACCGATTCATCCCTCTTCAGGTAATAGTAGGAAATGACAGTTTAAGGTAGTCTGGGCGAGATAGTTCCCTAGTCATAATGGAGACCATATTCGAATTTTATTTTTGTAATTTAAGCGTCTGTAAGAAGAATAAAGTAAATATTGTAGCATTAATGGCGCAAATATATAGTTATATTTAACCAACATTCTCAGTAATTAAATAAATATAACAATTCATAAGTCTCTAATTTGACTCAATTTTTCACGCCGTACGGTGAAATCGCCTTCACATTAGAAGGTTTTTTTGCGATTCTGTAAAAAAATAAGTACGGTGAGTAGTTGATTAATTTTTACAAATAGTTGAGAAAACATACAAAATACACACCGTTAGTTTTTTGACGAAATCTAGATGTTTTGAAGTTCGCATTTTTTTCAATATTCTCCTTCTGGAGCGCACAGGCCGTAATCTATCCCATGTAAAACTGCTTTTATTTTCAGGCAAATTGCTCGAAAAGTAATTCGGCAAGGGGTTAATATTTAGATATCTTTGGAAAACTCAACGCATCAGCAGAATACTCGATAAATATTAATCCAATTTATTGATCAAGGTTATAAGGGTTAGTTAGTTAAATCAGCTTCTAGATCAATATATATATCTCAACGCACGCAATCGGCAATCAACCCATGGTGATTAGCGCCATTTGAGAACTTTGTTGCCGCAATATTGTTAAACTTCTTTAGCCCACAAAAAACCCTCAATCTTAGTTTCAGTGATAGATTACTCTTTTCTATAAATTAAAAAATAATTACGTAAGCTAAAATCGATTAAGAAAATCGTTTTATTTTGCAAAACAATGCCAGTTCCTTGCATGGTAGAGAGACGTCGATCAATTAGCTCATGTTAAAGTTAAACAAAAAATTATATTTTTCGGCCGAAGTCTTGAGAGTAAAATAGTTTTTTACTAATTGCAGAAAGAAATTATAATTTACTAATTTTTTTCAAATGATTTTTTCATATCCCATACTGTAAAAAAATAATCCTTACAAAATGTTTTATTAGAGAAGAATTTTTTTTTTCCAATTACGGTTATCATTATGAAGACAGCAGATAACAAAAGATGCAAATCTTCGGTACAACTTAGATCGTTTATTTTCACTGATATTGCTGGACGCCGCTCATTTGTGGTTTTTTCATAGTAACTGCAAAATAGGCTCGATAAAATGTTTGCTTTGCTATACCTTGGTAAGTAAGGAGTTGCGACCCCACGTTCATAAGACAAATAAATGCTAAAAAATCACCTTCCCTAAGACATCTGAAGATAAATTTGATCGTTTCAGGCTTGACTTCGTGGAAGTGATAGATGTCCATTTTTCATTAAAAAACTTTGTACTTTTCCACATTTTATTTAAAAACTGTGACTGGTTTCACCATAATATGGCATCTTCTGGCACATTCTGAAGCTTAGGTCATACAATATATATACCCAGAGAAAGTTAAAAATGGTGGGGGTTTGTTTGAACCTGCTACTCTCTCCCCCATTTCAAACAAACCCCCACCATTTTTAACTTTCTCTGGGTATATATTGTATGACCTAAGCTTCAGAATGTGCCAGAAGATGCCATATTATGGTGAAACCGGTCGCAGTTTTTAAATAAAGCGTGGAAAAGTACGACGTTTTTTTTATTAAAAATGGACAACTGAAGATGTTACTCAGATTCATCCAGGAAGTATGTTGATTATAAAATATGGATTACGTAAATGCATTTTGATCTATTTTGTATTGATTGATCTGAGTGTTGTTGATTCACCGTGGCTGCCATGGAGACGGACGTCTTGTACGTCATCAATTCCCTACGACCCTTGCCACCCACCCCCTATGTTCCCCACAAGGATGTTTCCTTGGCGGGGATAGATTGAACCCGCCGATACACAACAGTACCCTAATTATTCCGAGAGTGAATCCACTCTGGCCGTACACGTAAACAATTGCATATGGATACCCAATAGTGTTTTCTTTCTCGATCACCTCAAAGAGTCAACAGCTGCCGTGATCATGCGGAACGTAATACCAGAATAGAAAAACACGTAGGTGTGATTCTAATCAAAACACTATGGGAGTCCCTTTGGCCCAGGTCAAGTCACACACGGGGTGGACGAGGAAATGCATATTTTATATTCCAGAGGGAGCATCGAATGCGGCTTTTCGAAGCTTCGGGCGGGCTTCGCTTCCTAAATCTTAATGCAAACGACAAATGACGACAGAAGTGAACTTTCCGATACCCGACACTCTTCACTAAATTAACGTTCACGTGTGGCTCCCGATAAAAACATGACCTCGAGTTAGAAATGTAAAAGGGCAAATTTCCCTTTTACAATCAATGAATTAATGATTGGGGGTCCTCGATCATTGAACAGCAATGAATGGCCCTCGAAATGTTAATCTTATATTTATTATAGTAATAGCCTAACAGCGGGTTCATTACACCTTCCCTGCGATCATATTTTCCTCAAATTTTCAATGAATAAGGCCAAAACTACGTTTTCATGAAATACCCGTTTTTGCGTCGTTTTGCCGCGGCATTTCGTGTCACTCACACACCCCGTTCCCATGGAAGCGACAGCACTGGATGAAAAAAGAAGACGGTGGTACTCCGTGACGCATTCATCCTTGCGAATAACACAAATTCATTTTTGAGGAGCAATTGTAAATTGTAAAATTGCGTCCGCGTGGAGTCAAGGCGATGGAGCTGCACCTTCAGTATTTGTTTTTAAGAATACAAAGAACACTAACAAAAAGTGCGAAAAATTCACGTCCCTGATGTCTTACAAAGGTCTTTTTTTTATTCTCTCCACCATTGTAAACGGTATTAAACACCCACTGGGGGCAAGTTTAGGATCCATATGTATTGAATATACATATGGATCCTAAACTGGGCTTGGAAACGTTGGGCATAGATGGAGGTTAGTTAAGAAACACCGAAGGTCGATATTTTATTCCATCGATTGTTTTCCACCGATTTTTTCTCACTATCGATTGTTATATTCGATGGCTTTCTTCAATATTACCCTTCGGCATTTCGTATAATTTTAGCCAAAATGATTTTAAGTTTCAGACTGCAATTTTACGCTTATTTAATGCAGTGTAAACACTAATCGGCTGATAACATTAATCTTTGTTAGTTGCTAAACAGAAAGTAAACGTTAACACTAACATTGCCCTATATTTAGTTGTGAAGTAGATATACGCGGGGCTTAGTTCAGTGAGGTAGCCAGGATTTCATTTCGGGGGTCCATGCTGAGTATAAGGTGGGGGTGGGAGGTGGAAATTTCTTTAAAGTCAGGAGCAACATTGTGAGTTTAGGCATTTAAGATTTTAATTGCGATTGTAGTGTAATGCCTGTTGCTCACGGTAAAATTTTCGGTAAAACGTTTTATAAAATCGACTAATTTTATAAAAATGACCTTGCTAACGATAAAACCGTTTTATAAAAAATAGTTTTATAAAACGTTTTACGGAATAGGACAGGTTCAATTACCATAAAACTGTTTTTTGCAACAGCCAATGAGACGTTCCGCTCATCGCGTTGATAATAATCTCGTATCCATGGGACGCCAAACAAGTAAAACGTAAACAAACATGGCTGGAAGTTCATGGAACGTTGAGGCAGTATCCTTCTTGTTGTTAGAAGTATGCGTTAGAGCCTTAGCACCGTTGAGTGTGATCAGAAGGTAAATAAATAAACAATACATATAGTTTTTAACCGAACAGTCATCCAAAAGAGAGTGCAAATATCACTTCACGTGTTCGCAAAGCATCTCATAGATGGCAGGACATTGCGGTTTTATTAACAGTTTTACCGTGAGCAAGCACGTTTTCCGTACGATTCATAAAAATTTCAATAAAAATTTTTATAAAACTCTTTTATGGGAAATTTTACCGTGAGCAACAGGCATAACAGCCGTTTTTTTATTTTTGTGGCCCAAATTTCTGAAAGAATACAAAAGCTAACTGTTTCTGCTTGAAAATTACACGCTTACGAAACAAAATAAAGAAAAAATGAACACTACACTCTTAAGTTTTTAAAGATTTCTCATTAAGTACCCTTATTAAAAAGTAAATTCTAAATTTCGGAGGCTGTTCGGACCCCATTGGACTCCTGGCTACGTCACCCGGCTTCGATGGAGGTTGTTCCTTCCGGTTTTCCGCTGAACTGATCCATCTTATTGACAATGTGTCACCAGCTATCCCGCAGGCTTCTTCACGTCAACCGGATCTGAATAAGGCTACACGATAGCCGGAAAAATATTATCTATTAGATGAAAAAAGGCGGCGGAAATCCCGGAAACAGGAAGAACTCACCTCCATTGCCCAATTGATTTAGGAACCACGATCTCATAAATTTACTTTGATTAATTTTCCGTGACTTTAGAAGATTTCCACTTTTTATCTATTGGAGAACAAGATTTAGGAGTTTTATATTTTTAGCAATTTCTGCAAATTTCGTTTTTAACACCCCCTGCTACAATTCACGAAGTACTCCGCCCACGGTTTTGCTAATGGTACAGCTTCCGTATTTATTTATATTCAGTGACTACATTCATGTATAAATACTTTTTATCTATTGGAGAGCAAGATTTAGGAGTTTTCTATTTTTAGCAATTTATGCCGATTTCGTCACTAACACCCCCTGCCATAATTCATGAAGTACTCTAACCACTGTTTTGCTAATCGCACAGCTTTCGCATTTATTTATATTCAGTGACTACATTCATCTATTAACAGTTTTTATCTATTGGAGAGCAAGATTAAGGAGTTTTATATTTTTAGTAATTTATGCCGATTTCGTCACTAACACCCCCTGCCACAATTCACGAAGTACACTGCCCACGGTTTTGCTAATCGCACAGCTTGCAAATTTATTTATATTCGGTGACTAGATTCATCTATTAACAGTTTTTATCTATTGGAGAGCAAGATTAAGGAGTTTTATATTTTTAGCAATTTCTGCAAATTTCGTATTTAACACCCCCTGCCACAATTCATGAAGTACTCCGCCCACGGTTTTGCTAATCGCACAGCTTCCGTATTTATCTATATTCAGTGACTACATTCATGTATAAATACTTTTTATCTATTGGAGAGCAAGATTTAGGAGTTTTATATTTTAAGCAATTTATGCCGATTTCGTTTTTAACACACCCTGCCACAATTCACGAAGTACTCTGCCCACGGTTTTGCTAATCGCACTGCTTCCGTATTTATTTATATTCAGTGACTTCATTCATGTATTTAGATGGATTTTTTACTTTTTAGATTTGTATTCGTTATTTTAGATTCATATAAGGGTTCATAAAATGATAAAACTTTGCGAATAAGATTATGCGAATATCTTTTAAATTGACTTTGTTCTCGTGCAGACTTAACGCTGTCAACTTAAGGAATCAGTAAAATTTCTTTATGATGTCATTGATGGAATTCTGGTTCCCTCAAAAACGATGTTTTCTCTAGTTTAGCTTCGACGGTCTTCTAACGCCAACCATCAAATATCGATTTTCATGCGTTTTGCGAAGTGGCCGCTCTGCGTCCATTACCGCCTTTTACGCGAAACATTTCCTCCCGGCTATTTCTCGTCCGCAGCGCCATCTGATGACAAGAAAAAATACCAGTTGGACCGAATGAGAGGCGTTTCAGTTTTAACCATTGCGCCAGCCCTACCCTCCGTGCATTTTTTAGGCTACAATTAATTATGTAATCCTCCTTCAGATTATGTCAAAAAGAGAGAGAAAGTGGCGAAAATATTTCTCTGATACATCCCGATCCCTACGAGGAAACCCAGTAGCATTTTTATTTCAAGAAATCAAGCACCTATTTCTGACGTAAAGCCACATTCCTTCGTGCTATTTCATCAATTACAGTCATAGTTCAAAGCAACGTAGAAGATACTGGCTTTCATTATTAACATTTCAAACATAACATTTCAGAGCTTGTCTGCCATATGTTTTAACCGTCGCAGGAAAAATCTCTAGGATCCTAGCGAAATGGAACATCGAAACAATTCATAAACCACCGAAAAAACTGCGTGGCGATTTAGTGCGAGTCAAGGAAGAATTGGGACTCAAAACACCTGGAGTTTAGAGTATCCCATGTCAGTGTGGAAAAATATACATAGGAGAGACAGGGCGCACGATAGAGACCCGATTAAAAGAGCACAGGAGGTGTTCTAGGTTGTTCCACCCTGAAATATCTGCCTTGGCTGCACATAGCTTATCGGAAGATCAAATCATCTCCTTCGATGAGGCTCGCTTGGTCTCCAAAGCAAATGGGTATTGAGATCCTCTCCTTAAAGAGGCCGTTGAAATCAGACTGGAAGATAAAACATTAAATCGAGACTCTGGGTACATCCTTAGAAGAGTATGGAAGCCGTTAATTAGAAAAAAAACTACGAAAAACAGGAGACAACAATGGCCCACGGATGAGACGGCTATATGAGCGCAGGCGGAATGCCCTGCAAGATTTATTTCTCTGAGGACGATGGAGGAGTACTATTCCATCGAAACGTCAGAAACCCAAAATCTTACTCGGCTGGAAACCCGAGAATTATTTATTAATAACATTTCAGGTTATAAATTACCGAGTGATTTTTGTGTGTGTAAGCAAATTAAATCTATCAACCTCAGAATCAAGAATATAACTGAGTTGCTTCTATAATGTTTCTTCGTACGCATCTACCTACTATTTATTAAGTGTTTTAATAACCAATTTGTTTAAATGATTTTATGTATACTTGATTGATTGGTTGGATGATTGATTGAATGAATGATTAAATGAATGATTGATTGAATGATTGATTGAATGATTTATTGAAGGATTGATTGAATGATTGGTTTAAATTAGCATTTCACATGCAGTAATCCGTCATTTAGACGAGACGTTAATACATAGACTACTTGTCGTATTTTGTAAAAGAGAAAGCTAATGCCGACGCCAGGTTAAACCACTCCCCACCCCCTCCCCCCCCCCTCCCCCCATTAAACCTCTCCTCAATGATTCAAATGACTTTCCAAGGCTTGTCAGTCGTCTGCGATAATAACTAAGCATTCAACAGGTCAACAATATTAAAAATCAACGATCACGCTTCGTATTTAAGACGCTACATATCGTAAAATACCTGGGGTGCAATGAATGGTTCCGTCCGTTGAGTTAGCTTTATCGCTATCCAAAACACAAGACGCTGTAGAAGGACAATGCTCACAGTTACAACCCTAAGAACCCACACTTCATCAATCACAACTAGCGATTTAAAGCACCTGACAAAATTTTAATGATAAGGATCAAGTTTTCGCTCTCATAAACGCAATTGAAAAATAACGATAGCGCAAGCGCAGACGTTATGGAGAACTGTGATCAGGCCCATGGAATCACGTACCACAACAATCACGTGCCTCCCCGATTTTTCCTGAGTTCAATACCCGAAACTGCACGATGTCCAGAACACGAAAACATGCATAAGAATTTCATTTGGGAGTCACTTGCGTTATTTATAGAAATAGTTTTCAGTGCGGCCATCCTAAAAAGGTTCGTGATTTGATTATTTGCTCGTGATTATTTGCCAATATCTCTGGATATTCCTCACCGCAAAAGCTGAATTCATCCGATTGTTTTAGTTACCGCAGGCGTTAACTTAGACTTCTCTCATGGAAGTTGCCTCAATGTCGTCGTATTTATGTTATCATGTCCCAGAATGTGCAGAAATGTTACGAAAATGCCAATACGTAGACTTCTTAAAAACTTAACATCCAAGGTTTTAAAAATCGGCCGGCGTTGCCATGGTAATTCCTAAAAACGCACTTTCAAATGAAGAGCATATCTTGGTTATGATATGATCTGAAATGATACTAGTCTAGAGCAAACTAAGATAAATGAAAAATGGAAATAATTTCCAAAGTGGAAAGAAGGCAGAAAAAATAATTATCATCTGAGTAATCTACCGGTAAAGGTAGGTTATGATTAAGCTGAGGACATTTAGGCACTAAAAATGAAGAAATAGGCACTAAAAATAGGCGCTTAAAATATTATTTAATCAAAGATATGAAAACAAAAATTAAAGAAACCGATAAATCGATGAAAGTTCAATTGTTAACTTTGGCCCCAAAGAGTTGGTTGATACCAGTAACAGCTGTCACTATTCTAGAAGCACCTCTAGTGGAATAACGGATTCAATAAGATGAAATTTGAAGGATCCAAGAAATGAATACATGGCATCACTCACAATTTAAAAAACACGAAGTCACTATAGCTTAAAGAGAACCATACGAGATTCGGCTTGGAAACTTTAGGCTTGGGAACCTAGTATAAGCTGCCTAATCTTAGGCTTTGGAACCAGACAGATATCCACACAAGGATTGGGAACCTTGTCGAAGAAACCAAATTGCAGGCTTGGGATCCTCAACCAAAAACACACCAGTGGCTGGTATTGCACGGCAATTGGGCGCGACCCCTACGGCGATGGGATTACGGGTTCAAATGCCTGAACTGGTAGTGACAATGCCACCATGGACCAACGCAATATACTAAAAATGTCTACATAAAACAAACAGGACGACAAACAACAGAATGCATTTGGCGCCACCATAGCAACGTTCTCAACGTTGTTCATATTTTTAGGGCCGTATGTGCTCGCGATAAAAACCAAGTCTACTTTTTTAAGAGGTTTGAAACATGCTCCTTAAAATGAAAATGATTCAAAAGAGTATCCAGAAGGTTTTTCTGTTGTAAGAGCGGTCAGAAAATAACCTATTTTTGTCATTTTTACGAATGTTATCCTCAAAGTTGTCCCTATTTTTAGGGCCTTATATGCCCGCGATGAAAAACCAGATATACTTTTTTAGAGGGATGAAATCATTCTCTTTATAAAGACAATGATTCAAAAGAAGTTCCAGAGAGTCTTTTCTTGGGGTGAAAATACCTTATTTTTTATGTTTATACAAAAATTGTCAAATTTTGACTCGATTTTTAAAATAATGGAAATCACTGAAAGATGAAATATTATATTCATAAAGCATGTATTGATATGCTATCACGTAAAAAGTTTCACGTTGATTATGCCTTTACTTCCAGAAATATAAAAAGCCAAAATATTATTTTTTTTCGACCCGCAATTTTTTGGGCCAGTTTCACCCTGAAATTTGTGCAAGGAGGTCGCTCTTACAGTTATTTTTATTATTTTGTTCAATAGAGTGCACAAAGTTGTACAAGATAGCCAATTTTTGTTTCTCTTATCAAAATATCTCCTGAGATACTATGCCTCAAAATTACCAAAATCTCATAATCATACTGAAGAAGGTTGCAGCACGGGGTCAAACAAATTACTATATATCAGCAAGTATATCATTGGCGAACGTAAAACTTTCCAAATGTTTATTGGGGATATGTGTGAATGTCCATACAACATTTCATTGAAATCTGTGAAAGTCGAGCGGGGACCACCAGACCACTTGGCATGGAATGACCCAATAGTGTTTGTACCTTTAAGTGGGTGAAAAAGACGTTTGAACTGACGTATCAGAGGCGCACATTATTCCTGTCACATACCTCACGTATTTCAATAATTTTATCTGCAGAGTATAATGCAGTATTTATCCATGTTCCCCATAATATCAATACTGGCTGTGAAGGCAGATCAACTTCAGGCATACTGCCTATAGTTGATCTGCCTTTAAACTCAGCATTACTGAGTGGTACCTTCAAAAACAAGTTTTTGGCAATTGAAACCATCGCATGTAGATACGCATCAGGTAAAATTACCATAGTTTTTTTCTACCCTTTATATAATAATACTTGGATGATTTTTCTTTATGCATGTTTGATGACATTATTTCAACCTTGATAGATAAAATGAGGAACTGAAATAACAGACAAGCTCTGCACTAAAGAGAAGTTTGGCGACGTTGAAAAGAATATTGCTATTTTAGGTCCTTAAATATGCGATATCAGCAGAAAAAGGCATAAACAGGTAAAATAGGCATTTTTAGGCAGTAACAAATCGCTTTAATTTCTCCATAAGTCATCCTAAACGAACTTATAACTTCATAAAATCGGTTTCCTGAGTAAAAGAAAAAATAGGCCTTTTATGCAATGTCCTCAGCTTAGTTATGATGAAGTCAGAAAAAATCCAACAGACTCTTACACGTGCCGTGCCCTTTCTACCTCTAGTATTATTTTCTTCATCTCAGCATAAGTCCTACCTTTCTTCATCCCGTCCAAAAAATCTATTCTCTTCCTTCCCCTTCCCCGCTTACCCAACATCCTACCCTCTATCACGGCCTTCAGCAAACCATCGTCCCTCATTACCCCTTCCAGCCACCTACCCTGTCTTTCCCTTTATTCTAATCTATAAGTTTCCTCTCCTCGCCCACCATGTCAAGCACTTCCTCATTTGTCTTCTTTTCCGTCCATCGCACCTTCTCCATCCTCCTCCACACCCACATCTCGAATGCCTTCAGCTTATTTTCCTCTTCCTTTCTCAAGGTCCACGTTTCTGCCCCATACAACGCCACACTCCATATCAAGCTCTTCACCATCCTCTTTTTTACATCCTTACTTCAGGTCCCCGTCATCAGCTCCCTTCTATCATTGAATGCTTTCTTTGCTAGCGCTATTCTCCTCCTAATGTCTTTGCTACTATGCCCTGTTTCTCATAAGAGTGAAGTCTGCTGAAGGTAGCCAATGTTTTCCAATATGGCAGGTGCATAAGACAGCTGCAATGTTTTCTTTCTGGTGGAACGTATGAATATCAAATGAAAAATGAAGATTATTATCAACCTCAACAGACACAAAGAAAGCAGTTGTTAGTTGCCACTTGGTGCACGCCAAATCGAAGAATTGTGCTACCGTCAGCAGTCTCCATCTTACGAACATCACTAATTTGATACGACTAGCTGATACTCCTACTTGCGTCAGA
This sequence comes from Pyrrhosoma nymphula, assembly GCA_963573305.1. NCBI lineage: Eukaryota > Metazoa > Arthropoda > Insecta > Odonata > Coenagrionidae > Pyrrhosoma > Pyrrhosoma nymphula. Next base: position 99,181,655 of record OY754339.1, read on the forward strand.
AGTTATCCAGCGCTGCCACATATAGCACCGATGGTCACTGCAACTCTGTAGAACCTTCATAAGATTAACAACTCCACTAGCCTATGAGACATCATCCCTCTGAGATCTTTCACATTTCGGGAAGCAGAAAGTAGAGTACTCATCTTTATCGAGTGGTAATGCTTCAGCTATCTGCAGAGAAATTTCCGCAAGTTGGGGCAACGTTGTTTACATATAATCAGATACTTATAAATTATACATTTCATGTAGGATGTTTTCAATTTATGTAACAATTATTTCCAACGATGTTTATTTATTGAAATATTATATTTTTTGATGATTTGATTGATTTTGGTGAGTGACGGCTGACAAACACTGTAGTGAGGAAGAAATAGGCAAACTGTTAAATGTATTTAGATGATCCTGCAAATGTAGCTAGTGACCAGGCATTCTTCGGAGATTTGGGAAGTGAGGACAAAGGAGATAATGTGGAAGAAGAAAACGAGATGCCTGATGAAGTAAGAGCTGAACTAAACCAAACCAGCTCGTTACGGCATAAAAATATATGGGTATACGCTGACGCAAAAACTGCCTACGTCTACAATATGAGAATTTATACTGGGATGATGGAAAAGGGGAGAGAAGTAAATCAGGGCATTCAGAGTTGTCTTGGACTTGACGAAGCTGTTCCGTTTGGTTCTGTTTTGGTCGTTCATTGTTTCGTCCGTTGTGACGAAGCTGTTTTGGATCCGGTAGAGGGATTACAACAGATAATTTCTTTACATCCTTTCCCTCTCTTCCTCCTCCTCATCCTCTTTGACTGGCACCATCTGGCCAAATAAAAGGGAAATTCCAAAAGAATACCTAGCCAATAATTCGAGTGATGAAAAATCATTACTTTTTGGTCTCTCAGACAAAATGACAAAAGTGTCATATGCTCCTAAAAAATAAAGGCGGTAATTTTAACATCTAATCAGCATTCGGGAAGCTATTCGGGAATACGCTAGGATTCGTCAAGCGTATTGTGGGAAGATTTTCAGATGAAAAAGTAAAAGAGAGGTGCTATTTCGCACTCGTCCGGCCACACCTTGAAGATGCAGCGAGCATATGGGATCCGGTGCAGAAAGACTTAATACGGGAACTTAATAAAATACAAAGGAAAGCTGCGCGATTCGTCAAAAACTGCTACGGGTGTACAGACAGCGTTACACATATGTTAAACGAATTAGGCTGGGAGCCGCTAGAGACTCGGAGGCTGCGCGCTAGGCTTAGATTGCTTGAACAATTGAGAATAGATATCTTTCAGAGCGACACGGAGAACATCATATTAGAACCCCACTATATTTCCAGGTCCGACAGAAACGACAAATTAAGAGAGATATTTTGCCGAACGGATAGGTAACGGAATTCGTTTTCCCCCCTAACAATAAGGGACTTCAATAAATGCTAGGCGTAATTTCATTAGAGCGTTTCCTTTTTTATATGTAAACGGCTGGTGCCCTAACACTCCCCGCCACACGCCTATTGAGGCGGCTTGCGGGGTAGTATGTAGATGTAGATGAAGATGAACATAATGAAAAAGAAACAGTGGATGAAGTGAATAGTAAACCTGAGATAAATGTACACTACAATGAAACTAATGGAGGAGTTAATTTAGTAGATAAAATGACATCCGAATATACTTGTGTGCGGAAAACATTTCGCTGGCCATTACGACTCTTCTATTGAGTTAATTGATATCGCTGCCCTAAATGCATATTTATTTTTGGATATAAACAAAATTCCCGCACTGGGAATAATTGAGACCAGAGGCACTCTGGAATTAGTAGTTCGGGCAGTAATTATTTCTGCACGAACTTCAAGACATAATATTAACTATGGAAACAGTAGGAAATAAATATAGTTAAAAAAAACTAAAAAACACGCTTTAGTGATAACTCAAACTAAAAATTGAAAAATAATTCTTAATATATAAATAAAAAATAAATGAAAAATATTAATATTATCGTGAAAAAAGCGTGGGGAGCTTACTCTATTCCTCTAATTCTCACGCAAAGGATCTGTTCAATTGAAGAAAATTATTAATCCTGGCGATCCTGATTAGAATATTGAGAAACACTTATCAAATTATTGTATTGTCATCGGTCCTTGATGAGTCTACAAAGTTTAAAGGAATTCTGATCGTTCAAAGTGGGTCAAAATCGAGTCCAAAGGAGTCGGTTACAAACAAACAAACAGGTGAAGCTAATAAAAACGTGTTAAAAAAGAGTGAAGCCACAATGGTTGGAGAGGATAAAATATATCTGAAGTGAACACTGGGTAGAGGTGTTACACGCGTGAACGCGGAGAGGACAGAAAAAGAAGATTGATGTGATAAATGATCTCAGATTTTCCAAGTGAATCTGAGATCTAAATGTCTTCAATATCTGCCAACATTTGAAAGTTATGAAACAGATATGAAGCCTATTACCTGGTGGAATAGCCGTGAAACATTTATTAAAAAAGGTTGATGTGTTTTAAGTGCAATAAACCAGTATGCAAAATACATCGTATTGAAGATGTGATTACTAAATGCAAGACCTGAGAATAAATAATTAATCTTTCCGCATAGGCTTTATTTTGAAAAAAGTTATAATAAAAAGGTGAAAAATATAAAAGAATATTATGTTAACAATTTTTTATATTACTCATTCTTCCGTATGAGATTTATTTTTATTAAAGTAAAAATAAAGAGGTAAAAAATGTAATAAATATTAGTAAAATCTTCTCAGGTTTGCCACCGGGTAAGGCTTTTAAAGGCCAACGTTTCGACGAGTGACTCCCTCATCGTCATCAGGGCAGAGCATAGTCTAGATAATGCGCACTCCATCAATTTTAACGGCACCAAAATCCTTTGCCGCTCAAATGGATACTGGGATCGTTTGATGAAAGAGGCGATCGAGATAAGTTTGGAGGAGAAGAAGTTAAATCGAGACTCTGGGCAGTACATCAGCCAAATATACTTAGAGACCGCTACTCAATAAAATGAAACGGTCGCGGTTGCTATTCAAATCGCCTTAAACGAGCCGGTCAACAATGGGTTTTTTCAACCGCCCTTGATTGCTATAAAAACCCCGGCATGGACCAACTCGGCAATCAGTCTCAGCCCTGATGACGATGAGGAAGTCACTCGTCGAAACGTTGGCCTTTAAAAGCCTTACCCGGTGGCAAACCCGAGACGATTTTACTAATATTATTCGCCGGGAAAGCCTAACATCGCAATAAATATTGTTTTTACATAGGTATTCTTAAATAAAATATTGTTATCTATTACTGAAAATGAATGTTCAGCATCTTAAATAGATTTAATAAGGATCAAATAAACATGATATTAAGGATCTACTCTTAATGGTATAGTTTTTATGAAATTAAATAAGTGGGGTAACCAAGTTATCCCCCCCTTGTAGTGAAGGTGTAAAATACCTTGGTAGTCTGAGGATTAACTAAATTTAGTCTAGTAGTTACATGTAACACTCACAAAATATAATGTCCTTTAAATTGATTTCCATGTCAGCTCTATATAAACAATTATGAGACAAACTCAACAGGATCGTCAGAATCATGATTTAAACTGAATCCCTTCTTTTGCAGAAATCTTATTGTTGATTTTTAAAGCAATAAAAAAAACTCAGAAAACCTAGCGTCTGTGCCACTTTTAAAGATCCACTGCAAATATTAGTCTCCATTCCTCGAACTTTTTCCAAGCAGATGGAAGACCCAAAGGGAAGGACTCGAAAATGTCCTCGGAAATGTCGTGGATGTGACGTCACACCCTCTGCATAAAAACGGCTTTATTTTAAAGTTGTGACGTCAAAATTTCGTCACCGTCGAGATTTTCCCGAATATGGTATGTACCAGGTTTGTTCTTGGCCCAGTGGTAGCGGAACTTGGTGGCAGTTACGCATAAAACATGTACCTTTGGAAGGCTCCACCGCCCACGAACTAGCTCCGCACAAAGGATATTTCCGCGTTTGACTCCCAGGGTGAGCAAAGTCGCAAATCTTTCCAAACAAGAAGTAATAACGAAAGGTTTAAGCTACTAGAAAGGTACATCTACATACTACCCCGCAAGCCGCCTCAATAGGCGTGTGGCGGGGGGTGTTAGGACACCAGCCGTTTACATATAAAAAGGAAACGCTCTAATGAAATTACGCCTAGCATTTATTAAAGTCCCTTATTGTTCGGGGGAAAAACGAATTCCCATACCTATCCGTTCGGCAAAATATCTCACTTAATTTATCGTTTCTGTCGGACCTGAAAATATAGTGGGGTTCTAATATGAAGTTCTCCGTGTCGCTCTGAAAGATATCTATTCCCAATTGTTCAAGTAATCTAAGCCTAGCGCGCAGCCTCCGTGTCTCTAGCGGCTCCCAGCCTAATTCGTTTAACATCTGTGTAACTCCGTCTGTACGCCCGTAGCAGTTTTTGACGAATCGCGCAGCTTTCCTTTGTATTTTGTTAAGTTCCTGGATTAAGTCTTTCTGCACCGGATCCCATATGCTCGCTGCATATTCAAGGTGTGGCCGGACGAGTGCGAAATAGCACCTCTCTTTTACTTTTTCATCCGAAAATCTTCCCACAATACGCTTGACGAATCCTAGCTTCTTCAGAGCTCTGCCACAAATATTTCTTATATGTGTTCCCCAAGATAGGTTCGAAGTTATCGTAACTCCTAGATACTTCACTTCATCTGTCGCCTTTATGTTAACACCATCCACATCATATACATGGGAATAGTTGGACAACCTCCGCAAAAAATGTAATTTAAATTTAATATTAGTATCATCTTAGTTAAGCAAAAGTTGAAAATGAGGGCATTGAAAATGTATTTCTTTTCGTGGATAATGGTGATGGTAACTACGATGGTGAGGAAATTGATGCATTTTGTAAACACATTGACCAACCCTCCATAAGTACTTTAAACTTATTAGTAGTATCTATAGATTTAGAGAAAAACAATTTCATCCCATCGATTTGGTTTTTTGGACATTAATTTTTATTTAAACACGTAGCCTTATGGCAAACGACATATATTTTGAAATAATTCGGTTATATATGTGTACAGATTTTCTCCTAAACGCGAAATAATACGTTTCATATTATTAAAATGGTTGCTAAAAATATTATGATATCATGACCAGTAAAATAAACGTATTTAGATATACTTCTTACATAAATTTCGAATTCCGCGCCGAAAGACCGTCGTAATTAAAAATGCATTAATTAAAGCAAAAACTTTGAAATATATAATTCATGCATTTTTCGGAATTGCATGTTTAGTTATTTCCACCGTAAAACTGATGTGCTGGAGTGAAATATGGTCCAAAGTTTTCTTTTCGACTGTCTTGAAAAATCATTAAAATGTATCCTCAAAGACCCTCGATTACCGCTCCAGCTCAGGGCTGCAAGTGGTCCTACCGGTTGGTTTTAATGGAAAAATGACTCATTTTTGCCCAAATAATGACCAAATAATGACCAAAAATGACCAAAACTTGACCAAATACAACCAAAACTTTACTGAAACCGGCCAAACATACTTGAGTATATGTTTCCTGTAGTCCTGCATTCTCCGCCAACTCGCAAACTGGCGGCCAACTGGCCTACTAAGCAATGAAAGTCTGTAAAATGCGCGATTCGAACACATATCTTGTGCTCGCGCATCTTCCATTTGCGCACTGCAAGGGATTTTTAGGGTCCAGTCTGCTGCTAGTTGGGGAGTTGGCAGAGAATGCAGGGCTCTGATGTTTCCTTGGTACATATCGTGCCTTTGAAGAGGGAAAGTAATTGAACGACGTATTAAAAAATGTGTCAAATAAAACTTTATTCACACGAAAGTAATGCAAAATTTAAAAAATCTTACTTTCCAAAAATAATAACTTGCACGTACTTCCTAGCTAGAAATGTACGGTAAGAAAATAGTAAAATATTTACTTCGTTGAGTGATAAATATAATGTGATTACATCAGACACGTTTTCTAGACTAGAAGAACAAAGTCAAGAACACAGAGTCAAAAATAGCGACAAGTCAGCCGTCGTATAATGTTATTATCGCACAATCCAAAAAAGGTGACTTTGATTTCGACCTTGACACTAACAAAAAAAAAACAGCAAAGAATCCTTCGCTCGCGCACATAGGACGACCCCGATTTTTTAAGCGGATAAAAGTGACAAAAAAACCCTGTACTATATGCAAGTAAATACAGTATAATAATGACTTTTAGTGACTTTTTAGCATAATAATGAATTTTAATGACCAATTTCAGAAATAATGACCAATAATGGTAATAATGACCGACTTGCAGCCCTGCTCCAGCTATAAGTACATTCTTGATGCCAGCATGCCTTTTAATTCTCTCCCCTCCACTGCTTTGCCTTCCCTTCTTCACCACGCTCGCCTTCCCCTCCTTGACTTCAAGCTCAGCGCAGGCGACTGCCACCAAGTTTCGTTACCAACATAGAATTCTGAACTGTATTCATGATTCATGAAGAAAACACGGTGACACCCATCGGAAAGTGAGAGAAGTTTTGGAGCTTGAAAGAGTAGGGGAGGCCGCAGAACAACCATAAGCATGCAAACAAAAGAGCCTCGCTTCAAGGTCCGATTGTTCCGGGATACAAGAATCCAGACAATCAGTTCCACCTGCAATAGAAGGGAACGGCTACGGTGGCGCCAAGCGCAAGAGGCGGACTCATTGTCGAACTACTTTCAAGAGAGAGTTCAATTGTCGCCAACAGTGGCGAGAGAATGGGTCGACAAAAGAATTGAATTGTCCCTACGTCGGATTGTAGTCTTTCATTTTTTTTAGAAATTCCATCGTCATAAGCTCTGCCACTTTGCTATTATTTTCCATGCGTATTATGGCACACAAAAGGTTACCTGCCTCCGAAAACTTTCTCTCTTTGTCAAATTCCAACACCGTACTCCGTTCTCCACGCTTCTGGAACGTGTCTCTGCCTTGTTCTCCCGTATTTAACCCGGAGTTTCCGTCGTCCTAGCCTCCTTCCATCTCTAAGGTCATCGCAAAGATCGAGCGGCCATTGGATACGGAAAGCTGGGGTAAAATAGAAGCTACCTCTCTTTCCTTTAGTGAAATCCAAGGAACTACACGTATATACAGGCATTACAATTTAGGGAATACTTTTTTCAATATCAAGCGCAAGAAATGTGACATAAATTCCCCAAAAACACGGTACTTGTCTCCGGAAAGGAGAAAAAATCGTATAGGGCAGACACACGGAAATCGTAAATTTGCTGATTGCGCAGAGAAGAATCAACTGTCATATGATACGAGGGTGTAAGGACCACTGCCAAAAAGGAAGTTGCTCACAGCAACGGAAAAATTCAGACACTTTGCCCAGAAGTAGAACCTAACTATCTGAAAGAAGTCAAGGCGTGGCTGTGGCCGTTGCTATTGACTTTCTTGACCTTTTCACAAGGAAGTTGTAGGAGCTTAACAATGCTCTACCGAGTTGTCATGGGCGCGTCTTTGAAATCAGACCAACAATGGGGTTCCAGGACGGATTCGGCAGTGTAATGTTTTCCAAGATGATGCATTATCGACGATATATCTTCGTGACAAACATAACATCATTGACATAAACGTGGTCTCGTTCGATCGTGAATATGGATACGATGCGCGCATGCGCGAATACGCAAAGCGCGCGAAGGTGAGGGGTCCTCGGAACTTGGCGGCCATTTTGGGACGTGAGCGAAAATATTCGGGCGGTGCAACTCTCGCGACTCGCACGTGCTAGCGCGTTAAATTTCCTTCCAAAAGAAGTGTTTTGCAATAGTCTGTCAAGTTAACTAAAAAATTGACTTTGTACGATATTTATGGGTGATATAGCAGAGAAAAATAAAGACATTTAGAGTAAAATTTCACTATAGACACATACTCACCGGGAAGCCAAGAATAAATGCAAGCAACGCATCTTATCGGAAATGGTGCCTAGTTATCCATCAATCGATACTACAATGACCGTAGTGGAACAGGTGAGACGGCTTATGGAACATTCTAAGACATCCGACACGGCGTCTTTTATTTCATGTGGACGAATTCGAACCAACTAGAAAACATTAGGTGGTCGTGCGCATCGGTTAGATATAGGTCGATATTTTTTTCGGTTTTTTTTTACATGCATGAATATTGACCAATTGTTGGCTAGCGCTGAACATGAACTACCTACTATGAAATATTGTTGAGAGATGAAGTCAATTTTGATTTTAAAAATCAATCATTGGATTTATGACAGCAGATGAAGTAATTTCATTCTTGCGATACTGTAGTTTTTTTATTGTGCTCTGTGAAAAAACCAACGTGGTGACTGAACAAAATCTGAGGTTTCAGGCGTGATGGAGTGGAACCGGAAGATGCTGTAAAAAGCGAAACCGGTCGTGCAATAAATGTCATACTTGTGGAAATTGCTCTTGTTTCATTAACTGCAGTGGTGACTGAAGCTTAAGGCGAACTGACGAAGTGAATATTATTTGGGACTCGGATGCTACGACAAAAAATTTAAATTTTAAAGTCGTTAAGCTAGCGTCAACCACCCAACGATTTTCGGTGACTCAATACGATAATTAAGGAATACTAACATGCAAAACGAAAAATTGATTTTCACTCGAAATTCACTCAAAGTAACGTAGCTGTTACAATGCGCCTGTTTACGTTTACGTTACTTACTCGTCAACATGGCGTCGACAATACTACAGATTTTAACAAGAAGAAGGGCGCGCGGGGTGTTTCTTACACCCCAAGATTCAACTCCAACTCAGTGTCACTGAACCATTTCCTCTACAATGTTACAAGTCTTCATACCATTCAATTGCTTGCATTTGAACCTTCTCGCGGGTTAAATACTGACCTCGTGACAACACTTTTCAAGGCAGCAGTTTCAGAGATGTGGGGAGGGGAGAGAAAAAAGTAGATGAGCACAGCACCTTGCGCCGTGATTCATGGTTGACTTTTAGAATTTATAAATTAATATTACTTTTTCCAATTGAGATTCGATAGTTGTATTATATTTCGGCTACTTTATCTTATTTTTAACCTATCCATACAAATAAAAATAAACACACTCAATAATTGAGAAAATATTTTTGAATTGAAAGTTTGGGAACAGAGGTGTTGGGAAAAATACTACGGTCGCCAACGAAGGAGGGGAGGGGGTACAAAAATCACTGAAAACGGTAACGTAGTTTATGCACGGCCCCTTTCCTGCTTCCCAGATGTCCCCAGCACCACCTTTCTTTCCCCAACCCCCCTGCACAGCTTCCACTTCTTCTCTTTCAAACTTGCCCGAGTAACGTCTTCACCCGATCCGTCAGCCCTTAACCTCCTCCTTCTTAAATCCCTCCTCCCCACCACGCCTCCCCAAACTCTCTCAAATTTCTCTCAACCCCATCCATCCCCCTCCTACAACACAGCCACCCGGATCCAAAACCACTCCCAGTTCCTCAATTTATAAATAAAAGTACGGCATCTTCCGCACATTTTCACCAAAACACTTTATTTTTTTGCCGATTTTGAGTAATTAATGTGGATATGCAGGGTGTTCCCCTCATAAATAACATTACCTCAGGAATTCATTGCTTTAAAAACCGTCTTTATTGGATGTCTACTATCCCTCCTTGATATTGCCCATCCATTTGGTCAACTGCCTCCTCCCCTACCACGATAAAACTGCTCATCCGTCCCCTCAATTTCCTTTTAGCATTCATTGGAGCTCTCCCTCAATGGGGAACATGCATGGAATTTGTTTCTCCCGTTACTGCAGCCCACTATATAGAGAACTTTCTCACGAATCCGAATATGTAAGCCAAAGCTGTCTCCGTCAATTACAAATGCTGTAAAATGCTAATTAATTGTTAGCAAAAATCGAAGAAAGTCACGTGACTCGAAACGCTTTCTCATTGGCTTGACGTCACCGAACGGTACTGAAGTCCTCGCAACTGCAGAGATAGGCGCCTCGTTGAAGTTATCGGAGCAAATTCGCTATTACAATTATTCTGGTAATTTCTCGATAGAAGAAATGACTGAAGTGGGATTCAAGAAGGCACAGTCGGATAATTTACCGATGATTGACTCACTTATGGTGGCCGCCTTCCTGAAAAACAGCGATTGTTTCGTCGCTGCCGAGATGCGTGGAGTAAAAGCGAGCAGGTAAGCAAACTATTATATGCATAATAAAAACTTTAAGTTTTAATATATAAATTTTTATTTTTGGAAAATAATAAACTATCCACCGACTGCGGTAAATTATCATCTGCCCATAATTTTATTAATACCTAACTTTTCATGCGACACATTATGCGGTTCTCTTATATCATCTGCTTTGTTGTTAAAATACAACTATGGAAACAATAAACTGATGTACAAACAGCTTTCAAGTAGGATTAATGTCTAAATAATTCTAAATTATCGCAACGGCTTCAGTCGCCAAAAATACGAGTCGGCATGTTAAGTTTTGCATTAATATGTAGCAAACTCAATGTGTCTCATAATCTGAATCTATTGAGAGAATTGAGAGATGGGCCAAGATTATTTGATTCTGATTGGTACAGAGTACATATTGGGGCACCTATAAACCTAACCAGCAAGTTGCCAAACATAGTACTTACATACAGAACTAAATTAAAGTAAATCTTCTCATTTGGTAAAAGAAGCAAGTTATATACCTACATTTCCAATAATAAAGTAAAATATTGGATGATTAAATAATGTGCAGTAGGTCCTTTTTTTCCTCCTCTCCCTCATGTCCTCTTCTGATCTTGTTTCACAAAATACATGTCTTTTTCTTACAAAATAAAATAATAATATCTTTTCAAGTTATATGATAAAGGGTTTTGTGTACTTTCCCATAGAGAAATAGAAATGAATAATGAGGTGATGTGCAGTAGTAGGTCTTCTTTTCTTCAATGCTCGCCATCAGTTAGACGCATTCACTTTAAAGGACTACAACTTCACTGAGAAAAACTTAAAAAGTGTACTTGCCCTTCAAATGACGCTTTCGTTTATTTATGAATCCCCAACCTCAAGGGTGTGATACCTTAAATTCATAGATTTTTCTCCGGTAAAAATGCATTTTAGCGTAACTTTTCAGCTTCAAACACTAATAAATGGTCTCAAAGCAAATTTTAATTAATTCAATGCATCTTTCATCGCTGCAATTAAAAAACAACTGATTGATTGGGGATGGACTTGTTCTTTTCTTCAATTAACTACAAAAACAATAAATCTCATCACAATTGCAACAATCGATTTATGTTCATAATCTCCGGCTGAAGACACAGTAGTGGCGTTTGCGACATTGAGTAAGGACTGAAAAAATATGGGAACACTTTATGAAAAATGGGATGGATGGAGAAAAACCCGGACTCGGAATTAGCTTATTTTATACAAACGGTGTGAAAAAGATACACAGTTTTACATCCTATTCGACGGACGGAGTACTGAACTATAAGTATTCTCCACACGACACCCAAACAGGAACAGGGATCCATTGAAAATCTTGTTAGATTCTTGGGTAAAGGTGAGCTTTCGTCTCGCACTTGTTTTCGCGATTTTCACCCACTTTAAACAGAGATATCAGAACCAATTTCACCTCACTTATTATGCAAGCTTTGCAAATTTGTTTAACACTTTCAACACAACAATGCATCAACTACTTTAGAAATGAGAAACTTTCAAACCTGAGAAGTGCGTTTTTTCCTCTCCACCATATTGTGAAAAAATGCCGTTTCCTCTTTTCCACTGTACGTAGCGCAGCGATCGAGCAGTTGGTTCTCTAGCATATACACACCTTTTCTACACAGTTTCTTCCCTCCTTCCACTCAAACTCGCCCCGCAACAGCCATATACTACAATGCAATTCCATTCATTCCACCGCAGTAAACATTGCACATTTCACTTCAAATGAAGGATTTACCCTTCCTTTTCACTCACATTCATTCCACTGTACTAATAACATTTCACGTATCACTTTAAATGGAGGATTTACACTTCCTAATTGAGCGTACACGATTGGCAAATCATGGCGACCATACACCACACACGCAAGTCAGAAAATGATTAATACCAACTACTCTCAACAATTAACTTCCAACTGTTGACAGTTAATTTCCCCCTTCCACACTACCCGAGAGAACTCCGTCAACAATACTATTTCATTAGCCTCTAACAAAAGCCCACTTATATTAACTTTGTGACCTGAGGGATTCTATTCTTAAAATAATACGCGAAATAACATTTTAGCCTTCTACCAATGCTCACCAATAATCACCAATAAGCGTGAGGGATTCTATTCTTAAAATAATACGCGAAATATCATTTTAGCCTTCTACCAATTCCCACCAATAATCACCAATGAGCGTGAGGGATTCTATTCTTAAAATAATACGCGAAATAACATTTTAGCCTTCCACCAATTCCCACCAATAATCACTAATGAGCGTGAGGGATTCTATTCTTAAAATACTACACAGAATAACATTTTGAAACTTCAACCATTCCCAGAAATGCCTATTTCCTCGTTATCGATCGCGCTAAAAATGCGTTTTCCGCTATTCAAACTCACGAAAATGAGTTTTTCACTTTTGATTATAACCAATTCGTGTTTAACTCCATTGGCCCGCAAACCTCTTTGTGGGGTGGGTTCAGGGCAAGTTACGGAAGGGGAAATCGTTTTCCGCTTTTCCAAATCACGGATACGCAGTGAAAATCATCATTTTGAAACGTCCACGACTCCCAGATATGCCCATTTCCAAATCACGAAAATGCCTTGAAAATCATCATTTTGAAACGTCCTCGACTCCCAGAAATGCCCATTTCCACCTTACCATTTCCACAAGAAATGCGTTTTCCACTTTTGAAAATGGCCAAATCGGGCCCGCGTACCGTCCCACCCTAGCACCCCTGTTTCACTCCATCGGCCCGTGGGGGGGTGGGTAAAGGCATATTGTAGAGGTGAAATTAGTGTTATCCCTCTAACGGTTGTTCGTGAAAACCTCCAAATATGGCGTCGAAAACGGACGAAAAAATCGAAAAATTGGTCATTTTCAAACGTCTATATCTCAAAAACAACTAGTCACACCGGTATGATTGTTACATTTTTACAAATCCGCATTCTTCCTCTACTCCCAGGTATCACATTCAATTTCGTCAGTTTCCTACGTTTTTCAAAAAGAAAATTTGAAAGTGCGAGACGAAAGCTCACCTTTACCGATTCTTGATTATTTCTAGTTATTACTTGTCTTATTCTTAATTAATTAACTGGTTTTATCGTGAGAGAGAATAAATATGATATCATGTTCAATGCGTAAACAACGGAACAATCAAGTTTTTATTTATTTTATACAACCAAAGAAACATATGTAACCAAGTAAATGTTTACATGTCAACCTTACAATTACATACGTAAACTGACTGAGTTTAGCCAACTTCTCTCAACAAATCTCCGCCATCAACAGGCTCTGAATCTAGGATTTCAAGTCATAAGAAAAGAGGCAAACGTCGAATAGTTTAAAAATACTATTTTTATTTTGCCTTCCGACCACGGTTTCGACTCATCAACTCATAATTTTCAATCTGGAAGAAGCTGAAGAAAAATACTCATAAATATTGCAAGACATGTTCAGATCACGTGAGCTTCAGGTTGACAAGACGAAGGTACATGTTTTAACACATTTTTAACCCTCGTATTGCATCGGTAGGACAGAAAAAGAGTTGAAAACGACCTTGTCATTCGAAACCTTGGCCAGCAAGAGAAAAAAATTGTATTGCGGACTATACAAATTTTACTTCATTTCATTTCAATCCGACATACTACGGTAGATCAGATCATGAGAATAAAATTAGGGAACTAGACTGCAGAACGGACAGATTTAAAATGTCATTTTTCTCACGAACTATAAGGAACCATAACAGCTGCCATTGAGACTTTTATCTAGGTTTGTCGATAGGTAGTGTAGCTCTTAGTAGTAGTAGTACTCCCTAATACCTGAATCCTTATCTGTTACCTAGTGCTAACAGCACACCGTGCATGTTTTCTACATAAGTCTTGAGTCTCTGTCCATTTGCGTAGTTGAAAAATACATATATATTGACGGTCCCTCTACTATTGGTAGCATATCTGTAGTGTAGTGCATGCTTGTGAGGCTTCGTCTCGTGACAAGCATTAGCGATTTATGCTAATGCATAATTAGTCGTAGTTACACTAACTTTAGCGTATAGTGTAATGCATGTTGGTGACTACTCACCCCCTGCCACACACCCCTGTGGTGGCTTGCAGGGTATTTTTTAATGTAGATGTGAGAAGCGGAGTACCGCAAAGTGACCCCGTGAAATATTAAGACTAGGATGTCGGGATGCCTTTGCCCCAAGACGTTTTGCTGAGGACTAATTGGGCTCTTTCATAAAAAATAAGCTAATGCCAACACCAGGTTTTCCTCCACGTTCCCTCCACTCAACGTATCATATTTTCCCTTGCAAGCTTATCCACCATTCCCAGACGACGCGAATTATACCACTTGTTACTGGGCTCCCCTAATCACTAATACCTTACTAAACAAAAAAATAATGGAAGAAATAAGAAAAATCACCTCTGCATACCTTTAAAGCGAATCTCATAAAATGGTTTCCTGATCCGAAGAGTTAAACGGCGAATAAATGAAAGAGGGCTTAACACAAACGAAGGGGAACGGAACGCAGTCATTTAACCGTGCGAGTCGAAAGCTCTAGTGATGGTATGTTTGTTTGTTTGTACGTTCGTTTGTTTCCCTGATCGCCTTGGATACACGTGGTCGTAAAACTGATCCCAGGAATTCCTTCTGCGGTTCCACTCCCTGTCCCATTCAATTAGACGCCATTCTATTCTCCTTCGGCTAACGCAGAGTGGGAATCCGTCTATTTAGTGCGGTCTTTACGGCACCCCCGTGGAACTTGGAAGACAACGACCCCTGTCAGTTCATTCCCTTGGTTTTGTTTTATTCTGCCTCTTTTCCTCCTCTCCGTCTCCCTTATCTCCTTCGCCGACAGCGCTTCCGGTAGTGAAAGAAGAACAAAAAACCTCTTAAAGATTTTTATGTACCCACACAGCAAACTCAAGGGTTTTAATGGGAATTCTTGTCTTACTCGACCACCACACTATTAGACACGAAATGAGGATTTTTCCCGATTTATTTCGTTTTCCGATCAAGGAAAATATTCTGAGTGGCAGTAAAGATTCTACTCGTAGTTAGTCTTCCACTGGAATGTGAACAACGGAAGTGATCACCATTAAGACGCCTAGCGATCGCAAGAAGTGAATGCGGAAGGCTGCGTCTATTTAACCCTTAAATGTCAGGTGTGTATACCTAGGGAGTCATCTCAGATCATTAACCAATGCCCAATGAGTCTCATTCGGAGCTATCAAAAATTATGAACAAATTCTTCAACAATACTTCAAAGAATTTTAATGTTTATCTTTTACCTTCATTACTTAATGATACGGGATTAAAAAAAACCTTACTGAATAATAAAAAGTTTGATCCATTAAAGGTTGAAACAGCGTTTCTCAACCAGACACGAATTTACCCTTAGGTGTGCAAGTTTTGTGACTAAGGGAAACGCGGAAAGCTAAGACCACGATACTATTATAAAGACCACGATACGAGCTGAAGAGATGTACTCTTGAGGTTGTAATAAAAATTCAGATCAAGTGAGTTTCTGGTGGATATGCTGGAGAAGCATATTTAACCTCCACTCTGCATTGGTAGGACAGGCATAAGCGATGAAATGAGAGAAATTCCCAGTCGAACACATAGCTAGAACTCGGTTGAAAGTCTCTTGCACTTCGATGAGTAGAACGGCAGCAAAGGGAGTGGAATTGCTTTCGGGGGAGAAGTCCTTTGAAGGGTGCTTTCAACTTTGTAGAGTGACTAATATCAATCCCCAAAAACCTACTTCCGGCTGCAAATTAGTCAAAATAAACACGAGGTAGTTTCCAGCGTTGCTTGGTTGAAGCGATTCATTATTAAATGAAACACTTTGAGATTCCACATATAAAATTCAATCACGATTAAGTTTCAACGAAAGGTACCATCTTCAGGTACACCACCACCTGATGACTAACCTGTGTGTTAAAACCTAATCGTGATTGCATTATATACGTGGATTCTCAAAGTTTTTCGTTTAAATGAAAATAGGCGGGTCTGGGCCTACAACGGGTTTCTTCATCAGGGCCAGAAACTTTAAGCTGTTTTATATGTAACATATATATGTCCAACATGTATTTTATATATATATATATATAATAAATAATTTCGTTCAAACAGAGGGTGAAAGAAAGATGATAGGAAAAACACAAAATTGTGAAGTCCAATGGTGGTGCGAAGATATTATGATGGCCGATTCACAGTGAAAAAAATTCGACTAGGCCGGGAATCGAACCACGGACCTTTCGATGTAGCGCCGAATGCTCAGACCACCGAGCTACCTAGTCTTGTAAGAATCACTGGAATCGGCGGGGGGTTTATATGAACCAAACGCCCCCAAGACTAGCCCGTAAAGTTCACCGAGAGATGGCGACAGGGCGTGTTCACCCACCGGCAGAGAATGAATTACGAACACAGAAGAGGAAAGGAAAGCTTGACTCAGGCACACAGACAGTGGTAAAGATACAGTACAGGCGTTTCGGGGCACGCAGAGCCCAAGAAGTAGAAATGAGCCATTCCGGCCATACAAGACTAGGTAGCTCGGTGGTCTGAGCATTCGGCGCGACATCGAAAGGTCCGTGGTTCGATTCCCGGCCTAGTCGAATTTTTTTCACTGTGAATCGGCCATCATAACATCTTCGCACCACCATTGGACTTCACAATTTTGTGTTTTTCCTATCATCTTTCTTTCACCCTCTGTTTGAACGAAATTATTTATTATTTACGCCTGTGAGCGGTTTGAGTGAATGAATGAATGGTTATATATATATATATATGTAGATATATATTTATTCTTTTGAAGTTTTCGCCAATTGGCCACAACAAAAATATGTGTCCATATATGTAATATGTATATTATATAATAATATTAGGACATATATATATATATATATGTGTGTGTCCAAAATATATGTTATATATAGCAGCTATATATAACATATATTTTGTCCCACACCCCATTTATGGATACAGCAAAAACAGATCGAAACATGAATTCCGCCAGAATACCAACATCTAATCGATTATCCCTTTCCTCACTCAATTCCTTTTCCTCATTCCTCCCATTCTCATGGCGGGTAAACTAACACACCATGCCATATGCCTTAGTGGGGGCTCACAGGGTATTGTGTAGATTTTAAAGTGTTATTAGACTATATCCTCATCTGCAAGGGATTAGCAAATGCAATACTTACAGGAAAGTGGACTATCAAGGATTATTCATGTCTATAAAGAATGGGGACCACTGCAATGTGAATAATTACGTAAATATTTATAACGATTTTCTTCCACCTCCATCCAAAATAGACATGTATTCCGGGTATCATGATTAATCAAATGTCAACAAACCATCAAAAAACAATCACATAATTGCACGGCGTAAAATGGATGCACATTTTCAAGGACTCATAAAGTTACCACGCTGTCGCAAAGCGAAGAGTGAAGTACACATTTTAATCATGCATTAAATAACTCAATTTTGGGTAATAATTATCGCTGTAAAACGTTGCAGCTACTCTATGAATTTTTTTCACGATCTAAATCATAGTCTTCACCCAATATTTCTTGATTCATATCTTATCCAGTTCTTATTCAGGAAATACGCCAGACGGACCTAATTGAAAAGGTAAATCGTCTTTTCCATAAAATTAATAGCCAATTCCTCCAGAAGGAGTAAGCCTTCAATCACGGGCCTCAATGAGTAATATATCGTGTAAGACGCGTACGCCTTCACCGAAATTGACGATAGTAAAATGACATTGCCAAATTAAAATAAATTTATTAAAACTACCGCAATGGTATCAACTGATCCCAAGGTTTAAAAAAGTAGAACTCGTTAGAAAATGTTATAGGAACTCATGCGAATTTCATATGCCACCTCATCAAGTTGAACAATGCAATACACGATGAACTGAGGCAACATGGGGAGAAAAATAATTATATTAACAAATTCCTCGGAAAAGTTTTCGTTAATAGTATTCGAATAGGTCTCGATGCCATCAAACGTTTCCATGGCTTAAGTAGAATGTTCTGGATTTATTATTAGCATATTCATTACTCACAATCAGTAACTTAAGTGTCGAACAACAGATCTATGGAGTATAATAAAAACTGAAATCACCTCCTTCACTACCTCTCCATTTTTTCTTGAATTACTCACGTATATTTTCATCTAAAAATTTACACAATCTCTAAAATGAAGAATGGTACGACTTTTAGCTTAGTTATCAATAGAGAGACAGGAAGAATATAGGACAGGCAATTACCTTTTATGTTCCAGAGAACCATTCGGACTCCACAGCCTGACTCCGCGACCAACTGCCCTTGAAGGATCAACTGCCCCTCACTCAAGACGAAAGAGCGTCCGATATCCTTTCTCTCCAACCTCTACTTTCTTAATATCCTCGGTCTCGTACCCACATCCTGGAAAAGTACAACACGTCAATTCACCACTACGGCCAACGCCTCCTCGAACGCACAAGATACTAGCTATGAGTTATCTACTGAAAGAGGAAACTCCAAATATATTTTGTAATAAATTACATACTGACTTCCAAGTACATATCCTAGTGCGAAAAATGTATTCATGAGATAAATAGTCAACAACATTACCTATGCTTTTCACTAGCAACACTTTTAATTATGTAAATATTTTTTTTATTGATGCGTGTTTTTTCATGATATAACTTTATGCTTCATCAAAATGCTCCATCACATCATAATGCACCATTATACATCCAATTTCCTACAACCTACGTGAGCTATTAATAATTTGATAGAAAAATAATTGCGTTTTCTCCAGAGAAATATACTCCTGGTTAGCGACATACTATAATATCTTACCTTATAGTTGACTAAAAGCGTTTCATAATACCAAAGGTAAAAACAATGGCTGTTAAATTGAGTAACAATTGTTTTCTATAATCTGTTTTCATGTTTCAGAAAAATTCCTTGAAAATATTTCCTTTTTTTTCAGATAAATTCATGGTAACCATGAGATTTAGGTGAGCATTTTTTCAGGGATTCTTTAATTTCATCTGTGACTGTCAGTATTCGACCACCAAGTAATGCGAAGGGTTGATCATCTCACGATCGAATATTTATGTATACCTACAATATAATTTTGTTGCAGCACTTTCTACCCATTGTCACGATTCTGAGAACTTGGGATTTGCATTAAGCTATTGACAAGTGGCATACGTTTTACAAGAAGTAGACTTTACCTGCCGAAGGTACCTGGAGTACAAAAGTCATGAAATCATATCACTAACTTTCTCCTCAAGTAACAACCAAGGTGACTTTTTGAGATCTTTTTTGGAAAGAGAGAGTGATTTTTAGACTTAATATTAGTACTTTCAAGAAAAACTTCAGGTGATGTTGAGTAGGTGCATGGAGTGGGTCATATTGAGTACAAAAGCTACCAAGTAAGTAATTCACTGTAGCAAAATCCAGAGTTTCAATTTGAGACTTCACTAAAAGATACTTGCGTACTCATTACCAACAAAGTGCTTCATTGATCGCCTGGAATCATAATCACTGGTGTACCACCAATTTAATGATATGTTCCTAGACAATCCTGCCCAAAAAACTTCCTCAAATGTAGGAGGTCCCTCTCTAACCTCTCCTTCACGAAATTTCACTCACCTTTCCAAATATTAAACCCTCAAAAAACTCTTTATACCTATTTCCTGCCTTCAAGCCGTCCAGCATCCCTATTCTTATCCTCCTCTTCCTCACGTGCCTACCATGTGTGTACACCAGAAGCGACCCATCTAACCTGCACTGCCCCTCACATCGCACGTCTAAATATCACCAATCGTTCGTAGTCAGATCTACAGTAACATGGAATTCACTAGACACCACATTCACAAAAATCTCGAGAATATTTGTCTGTATTTAATACACTAATTTATAACTCTCTACTTCGAAATTTACCTTAAATATAATTACCTGTCACTGTTTGGCTGCTCCATAGTAAGGGGTTCAATATTCCAATTGCCCTTCTACTCTGGCATATATGATTTTCTATTTCAAATTTCGAGGATCCATCAATTTGTACTACTGATCCTAAATACTTGAAATGGGAGAATTTTTTGATATTATTCCCGTCAATTTCTCCATCTTTAGTTTAATACCTATTCTATTCTAGCCAACATTCTCCCCACCTTTACGCGGTGCCAATAAAAAAAGCACGTCTAGCAGAAGAAGAAGAATAAGTAGAAGCAGCAGCCGCCTCCGGGTCCGAACATCGTGGACCCGAATGGGGGTTGAATTTCGACACGCGCTTCGACTAAGGTTCCAATTTACAAAAAAAAGAAAGGTTGGAGAGGGACGGTCGGTCGGTCGGGAATGAAGGGGGAGTGTGGCAGTGGGTGCGTGGACGTGAGATGGAAGCACTCACTCATTGTTGCTGCGTGTCGGAGCGGGTGGGGGGGGAGGGAGAGGTGGGGGTGAACAGGTGGTGTAGCCGCCCACCGACGTATAAGAGAGAAGAATGCAAGAAGTTGTCTCCCAAGCCGCTGGGTCGAAACGTTTCACGCACCGCCGATCACGATTAAGGCGGAAGACGCTCCGTCGACCCCGAAAAGTCTACTTCTTCACATTTTTTTCTCTTGTTTGGATTCCTAAACAAAATAACACGATGCTTTTGGGGGTGGGAGAAAAAATAAAAAACCTTGTGTCCACTCTCTCCTCCACTTTCGTCGTAAAAAAAAATATGGAAAGAGAAGGTAAAAACAAATAAAAAATATCTCTTCAAGGTAATAAGAGCAGGAAATCGTATGCCTACACACTTGACTGGTGTTGAAAAGTTGGGGGTGAGGTGGTGTCCTTCCGACGCCTCTCATCTCATCTCTCTCTCTTCGTGTGTATACAGCCTCTTCACAGCAGCTTTTCACCCTCCAACTCTCACCCCCCGCCATACCCCCTCCCACCAGGAATTCCCCGTAATGACGAGGCGTAGGTTAAGGAGGTTCCGCCGCGACTATGAGAGTCAAAACAAATACTAAATTCCACATTTTTTTTATTTTGTCGAAAAATTCCTACTTTCACTGATGCAATGCGTTACCTATAGAAACTCAAAAGTAAGGTACAAAATATAAACAGATTATTCCACAAATGTATTTTAAATGAGCACTTTTTTCCAGCCATAGGAGCCGACTGCAGCGCCATTTCCTGCGAATTACCGCATTTTGACTTCAATTACGGCATTAATTCTTCAATAACTAGAAAAATAAGGTGGTAAGATGCCTGTATTTTATTTTTATTCAATTTCTCTGGATTATTTCCTTCTTAGAGAGTTTTCCACAAAAATGGCATTTGTATTTTACGTAAAAATACTATTTTTCCCCGTGTTTCTCTCATTCCCCCATTGAACACCATGTAATTTCAACTTCAATTATAGAATAAAATAGCGTGGAAAGGAATTATTTTGTTGTTCATATCAGATAGAGGACAACTTTTTCTACAAGTAGACAGAATATGAATAAAATGACATCTAAGTCATTTTACGGTGGAACCGCCTTAAGCCCACACATCCTGGAGGGCATCCCGGTTTAGCTCAGCGAGGGCACGAGAACACATAAAGAAGCCGCAGGGCGAAGTGAAAGTGCATTTTAGAAATTAAAGTTTATTTTGCGAATGTGGGGATCAGGATAGTGCACTGGCTATAGAGCAATCACTGGCTTTCGATCCAAAAGGACCCTTTGGGAGTGACGGAGATTTTTCAGCCGAATAACCACACCTACCAGGATGCTATAAGTGGAGGAAAAACAAACAAAACATTCGCGGCGATGCATTAAAGAAACTAGGAATTGTCAAGAGAATACGACGAAGTTTCTCTGATGATAAGATGCAACAGGGATGCTACTTTGCTCTGGTTAGGCCACATCTCCAATGCACTGCAATGGTTTTATTTAAGGTGGTTTTATCTCGAGCCTTGTTAGAGAAATATTCTGGAGACAAATGTTCCGTCGAATGGGTACCTTACAGTTCCACCATAAAAGACCAACACGAGGAAAAGAATCCACTTCTTGTCTCGAAGAACTCTTCTGAAACTCGTTTTCCACGCATACATGGTCGTTCACGACGAAGAAAAAGATAAGCTGAAGGTAGCGGTGGTGATCAAATCGGTTCCACCCACCAAGCGATTGAAAATCTACCTTGAAGATCCTAAGCGTATATATAGGGACACAATGATTTCGGTTTTTCCTCAAGAGGTGAACCTAGAATTTTTTAAATCGTAAATATGGAACGCGGTCTTTGTTTTCGGGCGTTGATGCGCATGTAATTATCTTCAGCCTCATGCTCCTTCAGCGTTTTTCATTCCGCAATTGGAAGTGTTTTCAATCACGCATATTTTTTTTTATACCTTCCACCTTATATTTTCCCGTCTTACACTATTGATATACCAACTAGGGCAAAGAAAAACCTGGATTTTTTTAATGAAAAAAAAACAACCCACTTGATTTAGTTTTACTGAAAATTTTCGGGTTTCAGAAGTTTTTTGGGCTATCACAGGTTTAAATATACTTAAATGTATTATTGGCTTTTGGAAATCACATGCTCAAATTACCTTGGATTAAAATTTTCTTAGATTCATACTTGTTTATGCATGTTTACACACAAAACTTTTTGGGTTTCAATAAGCCCGATGAGTTAACCATTGGCATTGATTGTTTTTCATTATTTTACTTTTGATTGGTTGGTTATGGGATTAGAATATTTTGGATGTGATTATATTTTTAAAATGCTTTTTTACTTGCTGGTAATGAGACTTGCAATTTATATGCAATGGTGTGAAATTTAATTTTTTTCAAAGTACACAAACTTTGTTGCACTTACTCATTGAGACAGCTACCAGGTAGTTTAGCTTAAATAGGAATGCAGGAACTTTTCTCAGGTTTCCCTTTTGGTTAAGGGCTCCAATAAGACCGAGGTCTTAGTGTCCGTCTCTAGCATTCATGTCGAGTCTTGAGTTGGACGTCAAAACGTTGGCCTACATGGAGCCCTTAGACCTGAGAAATGGTCCTGAATCTTATTTTCTGGAAAAGCACCAGATCTTAATTTAAACAAGAATGCCATTAGAATAAAGTATTTGCGATGGCATTCCCAAATCTCTAACTCTCATCTCTCCCAGTTGATATCACCCTGACCCTCTTTGCCATTTACTCCAGCACAAGCTTGTGTAGTAGGTACTGTGTAGATATACATCAAATCATTCATGAGCCCACATTACTGATAAGTGCATTCAAAAACGTCTGCCAAGATGAAATTTTTTGAAATTAAATAAACAAACAAATAAATAAAGTTTAGTTCTGTCCACTGAATGTTTTATTGTACTATGCATTTTTTTGTGGAAAGTTTCATCATCGGGTACAATGTACGTTAGGATAATTAAAAGCCTTTATGTACCGTATGTAAACAGGGTGGGAAAGGAATGGGAAGTTTCTTGAAGGAAGTACAGGTTTTGGTAATTTGGTGTTGGGGAGGAAGGGGGTTTGGTCGCAATGGTTTTAGGGTGGAAGTAGTAGTTGGGGGAAATGTCTTTGAAATCTATTTCACCCAATGGTTAAGCTCTTATTTTGTTTATTTATTGATTCCTTTCTCCATGTCAAAAGGTTTTAGAAGTTTTCCAGAGATTTGTCAATTATCCATAAAAAAAGAAAGTATAAAATCATTTGTCAAAAATTCTGTACTTTTGTCTTTTGAACCTTGTTTAATATCGAAAAAGAAAAACTCATATTAAATCATTTATGGTTAATAGCATGATTTTCAATGAATACGATCAACTGAATCCTATACTCAACCAATTGAATGGCACTATAATATCCTCACACGTCACACTTAATGGCCATAATCTTTTTTTTGGCATCCCACATGTTGCAGTGAAAGGGTCAAATTAGGTACCAGCTATATAATATATGTACATTGATACATTAAAACTAATTGGACAGAGCAAGGGTAGGCAGCATGAAGTGAAAACTAAAAATGCTGAAATAAATTCTCCACTTTCTCCAATCTCAGTACCAAAATCATTTTGCGTATTTTTCAAAATTTTCAAATACCTACAATTTTATGATCAGGACCACTATTAAGTTCAGAATAAGGGTCATCAACAGATACTTTTCTAACTCAAGGAGTATCAAAAAGGGTTGCTTCACCCCTTGGATTAATGTGAAATGAGGCATTTTTATTCAAAATAAACCTATGCCATTCTAACATGAATCAATATGTAGGTACTTTAAAACTTTTAAGTACAGAACAACTGTAGCATTGAAAAAAGTAACAGAAATACTGTGTCCAATTGAAAAATTTTCAGCAACAATCAGATGAGGAGCAATGGCAGGACTCTCCAGCCCAAAAAATAAATGGGCGCTGCTACAATGTGACTGTAATATTATTTATAGAGGCAAAATTGATTACTCACAGCAAAAGTTACAGAGGGGATTATCTAAACAGCCACATTCATGGGTGTAAGATGTAACAGCTAGGGATGAATATTAACTTGGAAAAAAGCATTCTGATTCACAGGAATTCAAACCCTATTCAAACTCTATTGCTTAAAGGCTGGGTTCCCCAGTTATCTAGAGGCTGCATGCGAATACAATTTGTATAATTTTTGCCCTCAGCACTGATTGAAAAATTTTACATTCTTAAGCAACCAATTTGGTCAATCCTCATTGAAGATTTAGAACAAACCAGAAGATACCTTATCAAGTTGAAACCAGTTGCAGATATTAATTAAGTGTGGAAAGGTGAAAAGTTTTGTCATCACAATGGATATCTAGTCTTGATGATTCTTATAGAGATGAGGATACAAAATTACCAGCCCAAATTCACTGACATCACCAACCAGGAGAAAAATTCAATAGTGTGGATAGAAACCAAATCCTGACTATCATGAAAGGTCAAGTACCATTGCCATATTGGACATTTAATAATAGATGAATAAAATGCAGGATGAAATATATGGAAGAAGTGAAAGGAAGGAAAATATGAGTTTTGCCACCTTCTTAAATATTTACATTAAAAGGAATATTTATGAAAAAAATAAGAATTAAAAAATCAGGGATACAATTGCATGGAAACATAAACAGCATGCTACCCATTGCTTACATAGCAAAGCAATTTTTACTAACACAAAATAAGACCTGGTGATAACGATGAACTTCATACAAAAAGTACTACAGCTTGATGCTCAATGTAAATAAAATCAAAATGATGATTTAAGGGTGAAATCTAGAAGAAAAAGTTACCATGAGACACTGACTACAAAACTTGATCAAGTGGAAGGTTTTTGCTATTAGGGGAGCAGGATCAGCAGAGATCAAATAAACGACAACAATATAGCAAGTGACATAGCCAATGCAGAGAAGGCATTCTATCAGAAAAGAACCTAAGCTAAGCTAAGAAATAAAGACATTTCTCCCTGACACCATTAAAGGAAGCAAAAAAAAATGAAGACAACTGAGAAATTACGACAAGATGTGTCAGTACACTGTATATCCCTCCTAGTCAATAGTATTTTGGGAAGATTCTCGGATGAAAAAGTAAAAGAGAGGTGCTATTTCGCACTCGTCCGGCCACACCTTGAATATGCAGCGAGCATATGGGATACGGTGCAGAGAGACTTAATCTGGGAACTTAATAAAATAAAAAGGAAAGCTGCGCGATTCGTCAAAAACTGCTACGGGCGTACAGACAGCGTTACACAAATGTTAAACAAATTTGACTGGGAGTCGCTAGAGACTCGGAGGCTGCACGCTAGGCTTAGATTACTTGAGCAATTAAGAATAGATATCTTTAAGAGCGACACGGAGAACATCATATCAGAACCCCACTATATTTCCAGGTCCGACAGAAACGATAAATTAAGAGAGATATTTTTCTGAACGGATAGGTATGGGAATTCGTTTTTCCCCCGAACAATAAGGGACTTAAATAGATGCTAGGCGTAATTTCATCAGAGCATTTCCTTTTTATATGTAAACAGCTGGTGTCCTAACACCCACACGCCTAATGAGATGGCTTGCGGGGTAGTATGTAGATGTAGATGTAGTAATAGGCAGCAGTATGCTGGCTCTCAAAGTAGTCCTCATAGAAGAAATCCTAGCTTGAGTAGAAGATTGAAAGTGGGCCTAGGGCATTACGTACTAGACTTTGGTTTTTCTTGTGGCATACTGGCAAAAATGTGCCGCAACTTGTGTGCAGAGTTTCATAACCTTTAGCAAGGAAAGCAGCAGGAGGCGCAGGTACTGCAAAGGCTGGTAACCTGACATACTCTATCCCAACTTATTGCTAACAATAAAAGAATAGCCTTGGATGGCGGAATCCACCATGGGCGGTGGAAGCTTTACAGGGTTGGCTCATCAAGAGATGGACATAGTAATACATACTGGATAATTTCACCTGGGAATGTGAGAGGCGTGAATGGGAAAGAGAATGAGTGGATGAATAAAATGAAAATGAGGCAAGTGGATGTTTCCTGTTTGTGAAATCAAGTGCAAGGGGCAGAATGTTATTACAACTGATGACGGTGGGCTAGAATGGGCGGTGGGCTGGGTGGTCATGAGTTGAAAATAGCATTCATGGCAGTCAAGGTGTATCTTTGACCCTCAATAAGAGAGTTAAGATGTTAGTAAGGAAATACAAGTTAGTATTCCGTAGATTGCTCTGGGCTCGTAAGAAAGTAGGTACTCGAAGAAATGTGTTTTTGGCATGCCATGCATCAGGGGATGGAAAACGTGACAGCGTGAAAAATGAGTTTTGGGGAAAACTGAAAGAGGTACTGAATGAATGTGACCCTGGTGAGGGAATAATTGTACTTTATGACATAAATGGCTGGGTTGGGGTACGACAGAATTCATCTGAGAGAGTGGTTGGGCCTCTTGGTAACCCTCAAGTGAATGATAATGGTGAAAACTTGGTGAGTGCATGCTTGGAAAAAGGATTGTTTGTTTCAAATACAGTTTAAACTAGTGATGGGTCGGTGATGAACGATGGAATCACGTGACCCAGGTCATCTCGGAGATTGATCGGTGAACGGAATCATTCAGATGACCAAGAGGGTCATTTTCTGACACAGTTCACTCGTGACCCTGGTCGTTCTCCATCAATCAATCGCGACCCATTGGTCATTTGTGATTATTTTTTCACTGAGAGAGTCACTTTCGGAGGTAGGACATTCGCTACCAAAGAGCCACATGTATGGGAAGCAGTCGATCGCTATGGATGGAAGTAGTTGTGGACTGGTGGTGGAACATAGGTGCTACTGTCTCCGGAATGCTTTGTGTAGCAGCCACCGGCCTGTCGGAATTGCAAGAGAGAATGTAGCAATATAACTTATGACTAATTCTATTGTAATTGAGTTGAAATCGAACTCAGATTGTTTTAAATAAAAAGAAGTGTATCTGGCAAAGTACGTCCATGGTTTCCTCAACAATTCTAGCCATTTCCTTAAAATTTTCAAAATAAGTGCGAGCATTATAAACCAGTGCATCCTCCAGAACTGCGGGATTGCTCCGAAAGTATATTTAGGCGCTACAGATGCATTCAACAACCCTGAAAACCCGGAAGTCACCCAGCATGGAATTGTTGACCACCGGGGGTTGTTGACCAATGTTGAAGTGCCATTAAAGAGATGGCTGTGATCTGTGAGCTTTTGTATGGGTCGTGACTGGGAACAGGGTCATGATCACTATCCACTTTTTATAATCACAACCCATTCATTCATGATCTGGCGTTCATGACAGAATCACTCAAGTGAATGGTGATCATGACTGGGATCACGGGAATGACAGACTTAGCCTATTACTAAGACATGCCCTGGTGAAAATGGATGACACATACATCGAAACGTCAGCAGAGATGGAGAGTTAAACCTGGTGGGAAGCCCAAACAACCTTCAACATCACCATATGCCGGGAAAGCCTTAGATCTTTCTTAGCCCATCACTAGTTTAATCCAGAAAATCAATACGTATATGTACATGGCAAATGGGTGAATGTAAGAACATGACTGATTTTGTTGTGTATGCTGCAGGGTTGATAGAATTAGTATTACATGGATACAAGGGTGATGTAGGGTGCCGGATTTCAAACAGACCACTATGTATTTGATAGTCTCTTGAGTGGATCTGGGTAGAAAGTGGAGGAAGGAGGAGGAGAAGTGCACATCGGCCAATTAAAATAAATGTAGAGAGGTTGTTAAGGCCATTTTACATGAGGAAACTATTGCACAATCTGATGTGTGTATTGATGTGCATTGAAAATTGCATTGTGTAAAGTGGTGAATAGCTAAAATGCATGCGCAAATGGGTAAACAAGAGATGGGAAAATAGCCCCTGCTCTAATTCCCAGCCTGCATTCTCGGATTGCATAAACAGATGCCACTTCAAATTGTGCAATAAAGTACCTCGTGTAAAACCGCCTTTAGATAGTGAGGTGATAGCACGGTGTGGATGCATGTTTTAGGATATCCTATACCTGAAGCAGAGAGAAAAGGAAGAAGGTATTGACAATGGGAGTGAGAATGATACGTGGGTGATTTTGAAAGGATTGATTGTTGAATGTACAGACAGAGAGGATATACAGAAATGGGGTGGTAGGGAAAGTGAAAGGTAATGCTTGGCGGAATGAAGAAGTGGATATCGTGGTGAGTAACAAGAATGAGGCTTATGTGAGACTGATTGCAGCAAAGTCTGAGGAAGAATGAAAACGGGCATGCCATAAACACAGAGAGATAAAGAATGAATAAAATATGTATCATCATGATTGAGAGAAAAGAAATGCCTGTGGATGAGGCTAGCAAAATTCAGACTGCTTTTGAAGGCAATAAATAGCTATTTTGGAAATGGGTAAAATGGGCAAATAAAGTTGAGAGTAGAGAAATGGATGAATTAATGAAAAAAAGTGGCAATGTTGTGTGTGGATGAAAGCAATGGCAGGGAGTGTCGGAGAAAGTATTTTGAAGAATCTGCATTAATAATCATGGATGTGTATGTATATATATAAGCATAGAGTAAGTATATATTTACTCTATGATATAAGTCAGTAACTTTTGCACAAGAAATACATGTGAAGCTAAATCTTCATTTGGCTGCAGACCTTTTTTTATTTGCAAAACTAAATCAGTAATAGTGGTTTTCTTTTGTTGGTAAAGGTACCAATAGAAAGAAATAAAATCAAGATTAAGAAAACTTGCGGTTTCAGGGTGTATTACGCGAAATTTTTCCAAGTTTTCCGCCCTAGAACCGATAGAAAAACCAAAGAGGTGGTGCAAAGTTTCCTTCCTCGGAAAAATATCCTACGCAATGGCCAAGAAAATCCCCAAAAATAAGTATCGCATAGTATTTTCAGTTCCCTCTATGCTCGGTAACCACTTAATCAACGCCAAGGACAATATACCCTCCCTGCAGAAAAGTGGTATTTATTCCCTGAAGCCAATTGCAACCAATAAACCAACTAACCAACCAACCCCGCCCAATACATAGGAAGAACAAGCCGCAGCCTCGCCACCAGAGCCAAAGAACACAAAAAGTACTTCGAAGGAGGAAAAGACCATTCATTGATCGCGAGGCACCTCCTAGAAAGTGACCATTACAGTGATTTTTCCACAGGAATACTCCACTTTGAGGGAAAGGAACATAGATTAAAATCCCTCGAAGCACTGGAGATTATCCAACACACCTGAAAAATGGCCTTCCTGGTTAATGAGCAGATGCTCCCCCCCACTTTCCACTCCTTTCTATCCCCTTCGAATCCCTTAGGTATGCCGCAGCGACCAGACAGACGCAGGCATGAGGAAGCTGAACCATTTCCCCACCCCTCCCTCCGCCGGACTTCCCTGAGGACCCTCGGAAAGCCAGATAGTGGTGACGACACCAGCGAGCCTACGCCCAAGAGGATGACGCACCTGCGATGCAGCGAACCCCCAAGCACAGCCACACATCTTCCCACCCCACCTTGCCACCAACCCTATTCCACCTTCCTTCCACCCATCCCTCTCCTTCCCACTACCCAATCCCTCCTCCCTTCTCCGTCCCAACCACCTCTCCCTCCCCTCCCAATTCTCCTCCACTCTTTCTATATATATTGGACTTAAACTTTGTATTTTCACCTGAAGATGACATAATGTGTTGAAACCCAGGTCGTGAATAAACTATCTATTGTGAAATTTGCATCATTTTTATCATTCCTAAAGCAAAGATTCTTATTCCTTCAATCAAATTTTGTATTCCGGTCGAAATTCTGAAATGTTTGCTAAAACGTTATGATTTTTCGCAATATTTTAGCATTTATGAGTCATTGTCCCCATAACGACCATACTTATTGTTTAAGTCGAGATTCCATGCATATCAGGTACATTAACTCAATGATTCTTAGCAATAAATAAGATATGAATGGCTTATTACAATCAATGTAAGTGATAATATTCTTCCCGTTGATAATCAACGGGCACCTTCTCTTGTTACACAATAACGGTGCAGGTGATGAGGATGAGCCTTGCAAATCAGTATGCGAAAATGTCAGTGAGGAAATAAGTGAAAACTAGGTCGTAATGGCAGATAGAATATTGAAAAATGGTAGGCTACAGGGATGGGATATCCAGTGATATGCTGAAGTGTGGGTGTAAATAATTTCAAGTTGCTTCTGTGAATTGGATAATTATGTTTAAAAGCTTCTGTTGTTCCCACGAGTTGGAAGGATGTAATATTAGGACCACTTTACAAAAGGAATGGTGGGAAGGCTGAAAGTCAAAATTATAGAGCAATAAATTTACATATTAAGTATTCCAGGAAAATTGTTCAGTAAAATAATGATTGAAAGAGTGCAGACGATTTCTATTGACAAAATCTGGGGTGTACCATGTGGATTTATGCCTGGGAAGGGGTGTGGTGATAAACTGCTCACACTTTAGCAAGTGCAAGAGAAATGTATGGACGTCCGAAAGTAATTGTACAATATGGTTTTGTGGATTTAGAGGCGGCATATGATAGGGTAGCGTGGTGGCCTAGTGGGTAGAGCGTGCGGAGTAGAGGGAGCATGGTGGCCTAGTGGGAAGACCGCTTGGCTACCGATCGAAGGGTCGCGGGTTCAAATCCGGGTGAAGCCTTTGGACGCCCCCGAGCAAAAAAATCCTCAGAGTGCGAGGTGGCCCAGGGAAAGGAACTGGCCCCCCTACCCTGAATGTGTGAAATTCACACGCTTGTGGCTTAGTCCGGGGTGAGCTCTACCCTCAACTATCCAAACCAACCTTCGGGTTAAATCACTGAGTGAGTGATGATAGGGTAAATAGATATAATCTGTGGAAGGTTTTGTAGAACTATGGAGTGAATGAGCAGTTATTGAATGCTATGAAGGTAATCTAATTATGTATACATATAGCACGGTGAGCTTGAACTAAGTTTAAATAAAATGTTTTCGGGAATGGAATTTTATTTTTCTACCCTTTACTACGTACATTTTTAAATGTTTTCCAACAAAAATCAAAATAATCCGTCGGTCTGTTAAAAAATAAAATCGATTTTATCATTTTGCATAGTGAAAATACGTATTATTTACGCACGAGAAGCTTCCATAGACTTAAAAAGTTTTTATAATTATTTCTAAGACTATTTGGCAATAAATTAGTAAACATGTTTGTTTATTTTAACAATGAAGCTTGATTTCCAATTGTTCAATATGCTTAGCGACTTGAAGTTGTTAAAGCAAATTTTGTTGTGAATTGAGTACATCTCAAAATGTCTAAATATCAACCTGCAACACACGATGAAAATCGAAGGAAAATTTGCTTATTTTGTTCAAAAAAAGAAAGTAGAACAGCTAAAAAGAAAATGGTACATATATTGCCTGATGGAAAAATAGAATCTTTAGTGAAAACTGTGCTGGAGTATAGTGCTACTAATGTATGTCTACCAAGTGGAATTTGCAATACATGCTTGAACAAATTGTATCAAGCAAAACATGGCTCAATGAAGACGATAAATTTACCTAATTTGAAGTGTTTTAAGGAACCCGTAAACACACGATCTACTACAAGTGATGCAAGATGTGAATGCACGATCTGCAACTTAGCACGAAAAACAAACAATTAATAATTTTATTACAAGCAATTGCAAAACATTTAAAAGAAATATTACCGCGAAACCTGGGAAAATACGTAGAGGTAAATGAGTATTTTATATTTTTATTTTTAGAAAATATTGAAAATAAGTGTGTATAATTCATAAAATAAAATGGATAAATGTTTATAGCAATATTTTGCTGGAAAAAAGGGGCTATTAAAAATAATTATAATAGGTCGTTGTCATTTCCTAGGTGAAGGTGGTGCTGATTTCATTGATAAAAAATCTGCTCGACGACGGTGTGAAACATGTTTCTCCATACTTGCAAAAGGAAAACGCCATAGTTGTAATTCGTCGACTTTCATAGATAATATGAATGACATCGTATTGAAATCTTCTTCTGCGGTAAAGTCTCACTTATTTTCATCAGTTTTAAAAAGGCAAGTTGAGGCTGACAATAAAACAGGAAACAATTCTATAATATCTCTCTCCCAACTTCACGGTAAGCCTTTAAAAGTTGAGGTGAATCCTTCAAAAACAGAGGACTCATCTCAACCATTGATTACTACGATTGACATGAAAAAAATACAATCAAGATTTAATCTCTCTCTTAATACGACTATTGGAATAGCGTCAATAATTAGAGTTGCAACTAATAAAAGGCGTATAATAGAGTCTGGTTTAAAACAAAGTCTTTCATCTGAGATTCATAGTGTAGATGAATTTTTTAATGTTAAACTGTTTGAATTCAAAAATATCAAAAGGAATACTATTTCTGATGCTACCAATTATGGTGTATATTGCCAAAATGTAGAAGGCTTAATTGAGTATGTTAAAGATCGACGCAAAGTATCTAATGTTCATTTAAAATTTGGCATAGATGGCGGGGGAAATTTTCTCAAGCTTTGCATGTCGATTCAATCGTTAGATACCGACACAGATATCGATTATTCTTGTCGACAAAAATATAAGGATGGTGTTGCATCTAAGCGTTTCCGAGATTCAGGTGTGAAAAAACTATTTGTACTTTTTTTGGCACAAAATACTCAAGAAAATTATGGAAACGTATTTAAGATTTGGTCTACAATAGGCATTAATGATTTCGATGGAACGATTGCAACAGACATTAAATTGGCCAATATTTTGACTGGTCTTATGTCTTCAAGTAGTGCATTTCCATGTACTTGGTGTAATGCAAAAAAAGATAAAATGAATGAGTGTGGAACTTTAAGAACTGTTGAAAGCATAAAAGAAAATAGTCTGAGATGGTACAACGCTGGAAAAAAAAGAATTAGCGAAACAGTTTATGAGCTGCATTCACCCACCAATTTTTGATGGTAAATTAAATAAATCAATTATTGACGTGATACCACCACCTGAGCTCCATTTGCTTCTGGGTATTGTAAATGGTATATTTAATCATATGCTGACTGAATTCAATGCCATTGCATTATCATGGGCAAAATCATGTAATGTCCAGCGCGATATCACTTATGGTGGGTCAAATTTCAATGGCAATTCATGCAAAAAACTACTTGAAAAAGTTGACAAGTTACGAAACAGTTGTCCTTTAGGGTGTTTAAAGTTTGTTCATGCCCTCACTGATTTCCGATCTGTGGTCAAAGCCTGTTTTGGTAAAGCTTTAGACAAATATTTCAAACAAATAATTGAAAATTTTCAAAAAAGTTATTTAAATTTGAACATTTCAATTACACCAAAAGTGCATGCTATTTTCTATCATGTGAAAGAATTTTGTAAAAACGCTCAAGTTGGACTAAGTATGTACAGTGAACAGGCCATGGAATCAGTCCATTTTGATTTCAAGACCATCTGGAATAAGTACAAAGTGAATATGATGCATTCAGACTATAAAAAACATTTGCTCAGGGCAGTTTGCGAGTTCAACGGTCTGCATCTTTAGACTTTTCAAGAAAAATCTCTATTTTATTTATATAATGTTATAATGTTTTCTTAGCTATTTTAATGTTCATTGTGCAGAAATTATTTTACAAGATTCAATGTAAAAACTGTTTGGAATGATGTATGATAAACACTTACCAAATTTGGTCTTTTCAACGTATTAATCGAATTTTCTTTTGTATAATATACCGGCCACACATTTTATGAAAAATATTGGCAGAAACCCTTTTCACCTCATATTATTTTTTATTATTTTAACTACTAATTTATTTGAATATCTTTCTTCATTCAGTGTATTTTTTACACAATATTTTCAACGTTTTCAAGAGGAATTACTGCATCTAGATACTCGACAATGGTCCTGTGCGTAAGTAATACGTATTTTCACTATGCAAAATGATAAAATCGATTTTATTTTTAAACAGACCGACGGATTATTTTGATTTTTGTTGAAAAACGTTTAAACATGTACGTAGTAAAGGGTAGAAAAATAAAATTCCATTCCCGAAAACATTTTATTTAAACTTAGTTCAAGCCCACCGTGATAGGTATATAAAAAAGAATGTTTGTCTGCTATACAAATCTACAGTTTCACTCCGATCATGCTGAAATTTTGCAGACTAATAGTTCAAGACAGAAGAAAAATTATAAGCTATTTAAAAAAGACCTCAGGGCCCTAAAATGTCTGAAAAAGGGCTCTTTATTGGTTAACGCTACATATGTATTGGGTTTTGTGCAGTGATTTCATTATTTGATTCTTAAAATTATTTCCGCTCAAGATAGAGGGTTTGGATTTTTTTATGAAACAGTTTAAAGAATGAAGTTTATAAGTCTTTCAATGAATGAATTATCTTTTCCAATTCGTCTTTGTCTGAAAAACACATTATTAACTGCAAAAATGCAAATTTTTCTCTGAAATCAACAGTAACATATATTTCCTTGACAACCAGATTTTGATCTTAACGCATTTAAAATTCATTTTGTTTATTTAAGTTGATTGGGAATACAAAGCATTGTGTTTTGTAAAGTGGTTTATTTTTTTGCTTTTTTAACCCATTAAGTGCCAACGTCGCTGTGAGCGACGCTGTCAAATTTTCCCAAAAGTGCCAGCGACACGACTTTTTGTCTAAGTGACTTTTTTGTCGATGGCTATAATTGTTATCAACAATGGAATAATTCTCATTTTTACGGTCTATTCTCCTTTTTTTGTACCTTACTTTATAATTTGATTTACTTTTTTCTTATATTGATCCAATTTTGGAATTTATACGCTTATTCACATTCTGCCATATTAATTATGATATAATTTTGTCTTTCAATTTAAACGGGCCTTTTTATTTCATTTACCATTGCTCAAAAACCACTCATCGTCAAAACTCTATGCAGTTTGCATAATAATGAAGCATTTGCAAATGGGAATTTTCATAACTGCCTAGTATAGCGTAAACATTTTTCCCAAAAGTAACAGTAGATTATTGCAGTATTTGCCAAATAAACATATCATCGTTGGGGAGTAAAATTTTGGATGATTTGTGATGCAGTCTCAAATTACAGTCTTGTATTGTATGCCTATCTAGGTGCAAAAAGTAAGTCAGACAAAGAAGGTGCGAAAAAAATGGTTTAGCCTCGACTGTAGTAACTTAATTGCTTACCATAGGAAATTATACGAATAACGGTTACCATACCCTTTGTGACAATGTTTTTAGTTCGATTCCCCTGGCCAGGCATCTCTACTCAGTTGGGACATAAATTACAGGAACACTTCGTAGAAATCGAAAATTTCTCCCTCACCAGATTCTACAAAAATTCAATGTGGGAGAGGTAAGATTTTTAGAGATGCCTTTCTGAAACTGTGTGGATTTAGGGAAAAGAAATCCCAAAAAAAAGCAGGTATTACTACTTAGCTCCTCATTAAGTTCAACAATGTCAAAACAGCATCAAAAAGAAACATAGCACCAGCTTCAAAGCCAGATATCATATTGGAATACAAGTGATACATGGGACGCATAGACATCTGATATGATGTTTTACGTGTACTTGGATGAAAGAAGAACACTAAAGTACTGGAGGAAGGTGGTATTCAATGTCCGATCGAGAATTTTGCTAAATACATATATTCTGTGTAAGGAAAATCTTTTAGGTGCGAACAAACCAATGTCTCGATTGAACTTCAATACATCCATAGTAGAAGAGCTTGCCAGAGAATGGCACGAGGTTAGAGACACAACAAATCCGGCGATAAGAAAATCCTCCAGGTCCCTCTCACATATATGGTGTAAAGATGCTTCCAGAAAGAAAACTTAGATTGTGTAAGGAGTGCTCAACACTGGAAAGAAACATCAGATCGCGAACAGTATGCGTGAGATGTGACAAAGGGCACATCGATGTTGATTGCCCTTTGTCGTCGACAAGTCGATTGACAAGATGTGTCAATAGCCACAATTGTTAATAAATAAATATATTTACATCATTTTATTATGATTGGATTTTATGTATGCTTATCGAGTGTTTTTCACTGTTGATATATATTGATATGTCTTTAGTGTGAATGCCGTTTGTGCTCATTTTCTGTACGTCATGGAGTTTTATTTTTTTAAATTTATGCAATATTTGACATAATTCATGCTTTTTTCCATATTGCTTTGTTTTTCTTAAAATAATAATCATTAATTTTATATTTGCCACTTATAATACTTCAAAAGCCATATTGAAGAAAATATTGGAAAAGTTCATAATTTTACTGTAATAATATTTTGTTTAATTGATTAAAAAATCACTGCTTACAAAAGAAAAATGCACAAACTATACTATGAATAATTTTTAGCTAATTATTCAGGGTGGCTACTGATATCCAATTCTTAAATTCCCTGACTTTTCCCTGACCTTTCCCTGATGGATTTACCAATTTCCCTGACCAATTACCAAAAGGTCACCTATTATTGGAATATTTTATTTCTGTTGAATTAAATTTTCATCAAAACTCAGAAAATGTTAAAACCTGAAATCAATACATTAAAAGCAACAAGTACTGCTTTTTACATTCTAATGAAAAAATATATTAAACCTTCATAAGTTAAACTCTCATCCAGATTATAGTCGCGTCGTGGTAGTTCTGGGAAGTTGAGGATTACTGAAAAAGGCATCGAAGGGAGAGTTAATAGCCAATTTACTGGCGGACTCCGGCACAGTTATCAGTAAGCTGCGCGAAAAATAAAAACCAAAACCAAGTTTTTGGACTAGATCAAAATCGGATGGCGCGAGTGACCTTCAGAAGCAAAAAACAATTTGGTTAACATGGTTATAACCCCTTGACTGTTAGAGGGAACAAAAAAATGTAAAAATATTTGGATAAACAAACAAAACGTAAGCGTGCCACTCCGAGCAAAGACAGGAGGCAATTAGCAAAGACAGCATCATATTCAGGAATATCATAAAAGAGGTGGTTTGTTACCTGACTAAATTGCTTCGAGAGGGAGCTAAGGGGGGCATTCAACAATTACGTCGAGCGTGAAAGGTGGGGAGGGCTCTTCTTACTGTCTCACGAAGGGGGGTATGGGAATCAAAGATGATCTTGCGTAAGATTTTGTTTACACGTGAAATCGTACTTATATTACAATTTTTATAATCAACATATCGTATTTTTAGAACTGCAAGCAATATATTTACGACGAGCTAGTGTGCTCCAGGTATCTCTCGACCTGAGTCTCGGGAGTTAAGAAAAACCGGAGGTAAAATTTTCCAAACAACATAGCCTCGGATTACTTGTGATGAGCGTAATACATTGTGATCATGAATTTTAACACTACATACAT
This sequence comes from Pyrrhosoma nymphula, assembly GCA_963573305.1. NCBI lineage: Eukaryota > Metazoa > Arthropoda > Insecta > Odonata > Coenagrionidae > Pyrrhosoma > Pyrrhosoma nymphula. The sequence continues at coordinate 99,219,660 of OY754339.1, forward strand.
GCAAATATCGCAATAAGGGTATGCAAAAGGGATACATTGTTCGTCTGATTCACAACTAAATAACAAAGATTCACAACTAATAAGATTCATAACTGAATATTCCACGAATTGATGGGGCTTATTCCATGCACGCCAGCGACGGACAATAGTTTCAGTTGGTGAAATAAAGGGCGAGAAAGACTGGGTGATAAACGAAATGGGAGAAAAATAACTACAATTTTCCTATCCCAGTTTCTCCCTGCCTGTTACGAGAATTCCCTGACATTTCCCTGACTTTTCCAGAAATCCAAAATTCCCTGACAATTCCAGGTTTTCCCGGTTTTCCCTGACGATCGCCACCCTGTTATTATAGTGGTTTTCACCTTTGATATATATTGATAGAGTTAGTACAGTATCTAGTTTGAATGCAGTTTGTGTTCATTTTTTGTACGTAATGAAGTTATCTTTTTATTCAAATATTTATGCAATATTTGGAATAATTATTGCATTTATTATTTATCTCCATATTGATACATGTTTCTTCAAATAATAAACTTATGTTTTATATTTTGGCCATTTTTAATATTTCAAAAACCAGTTTGAAGGAAAGAATTTTATTTTTTAAAATAATTGTTACAATGACATTATTTTACTGTAAGAAATAATTTTTCTTAATTCCTTCAAAACACACTTCTTACAAAAGCAGAACGTGTTTAAAATACCTTGCAAAAGTTTCAACAAATCATTATAAATAATAATGATTTTACAGATATTTGTATCAAATTCTGCATTTCTCAATAAAATAGCCTGGCAATTTTCGCACGAAATAAGGCAATTACCCATGGCACTCAAAGGGTTAAACTACTTTGACTCAAGATAGAGAGTTATAATTTATTTCATCAGATAGGTACCCTAAAGAATGAAGTTTCTCATTTTTATTCAATTGATTCTCCTCTTATATGATATGAGTTATGAAGGAAGTGTTATCCCGAGCAACGCCGGGTAATTCAGCTAGTGTGTGATAATAGTAAGGCAAGTGTGAGAGTTAATGGAGTCTTGAGTGAATGGTTTGAAATAAATCATCGATACCTGGGTCGTGTGTTATTTCAAAAAGAAATGTTTTTTTTTGTAAAAGTTTATTTATTTGAAAATTAAAATCACCTAAATTAGTGACTCGTTTAAAAGTCCAAGTATGGTTTCCATCGATCCAAAAAAGGAAGAAATCTTTTGACTTCTACTCGAGTATATACGGCATTTTGTTTTGAAGAAATTCAATCTCAGACCAGACTTATAAAAATCATCAACAAGCTTCATCATTATGTTATCCACATCGTACTTATCTCCAGTAACAAATATCTGACTATTTGTGGAGAGTAATGTGTGCTTTGAGCTTCCATCTCTATGTATTCCCATTCCAACATATTCGCTTTGTCATTCTTTCAGAATGTCATTGATGCATAATCCTTTGGTAGGATTTTTTGCTGGAGAAACTTATCTGCCCATTTTTGTCTTTCTCCATTTTTTAGATTTTTTATTGCTATTTTATATTTTCCAATTATGTTATAGTCCTATAAAATGCAGTACAGATTTTTTTATAGGCACTGTATTGTAAGTTTTTATTACGCCTATGAACATAAGGTAGGGCTCTCTGTTCCTTTGTTTCTTCCCTCCATTAGCTGTAGATTGTATGGGCAATTTGTGGGCAAGGGCCTTCTGGAGGCCTCCTGGCACTCAGACCTCTTGGTACACTGTGCCGTCCCACATTTGACCCTTAGACTGTGGGAAACGTACATGTATATGTGTACGGTAACAGCAGGTAAAATGTTCTAGTACGTTTGACCCTCTCTGTCTACCTGCTCCCTCAGCCCGTTCATATTTTTATGACCCGAACTCTTTCTTTCCAGTGGTGGACATTTGGGAATCCACCCTTTTTACCCAAACCACTCCCTTTCCACGCTCTTTAGAGATCGCATACCACCGCAATGAGGCACGACCCTTTCTTCCGATTGCTCGCTCAATGGGTTATGGTTGTCTCAAAAATTAGCTGTATTATGTTCGTGCCCGGCTCAATCATCAACGGATTTCTTTGGTGTTTGGTATCATACTAAACAGAAAATTGCTAGAAAAAAATATTGTCATATTTGTTTTTAACAATTACGCCTATAAACAAATTTTCAAAATGTGTTCAAAGTCCCACTGATCCCTCAGCAAGTTCCGGTGCCCACCCCCTGGGATCCCGAGAAAAGGGTCGGGAGGGGATTACCTCGGTCATATAACTGCCTGGCCTTGGCCCGTGGGAAGGAGGGACAGGCTCCGTCCGAATAGATATTTCTCACACAGGGTGGACGACATGCGCTTTAGTTGCAGCAGCTTAAGGGTTAACCTGCCTGCCACTTGCAGACAGGGGACAAGAGCACCACGGTAAAGGTATGGACAAGGGACCACCTCAAACCTTCCCGGTACAGGTATGGTAGAGGGTCACCTCCCTCCAACCTTCCCAGCCTGGGTATATCTCCCTCTGGCCTCCTGGTAAAGGTCTGGAGGGAGTGTCGCCTCTCCATCCTCGCCTGGTCAAGGTATGGAGGAGGGCCACCCATCCAACCCCCGTCCGGGCCCAACGTTGTTTAACTTCAGTGATCTGATGGGAACCGGTGCTTCAACGTGGCTCGGCCCTTGCCCAGGATGTTTTAATGAAAATATATTGTCAGCACAAGATATCCCAGCTGTGAACCCAATTTGTACTTCCTATTGTTAAGAGAAGGAATATTAACCTTTAAACACCAAAGTGTTAATAATGGCATGCCGTTTGGTGCTTCTCAATGCCAAAAGTGCCATTTTTGGCTGAGACACAACAAGAAAAATGTAAAAGGGCCAACTTAAATCCGGCAGGGAGGGACTGCGAAGAACATTTAAATTCAGCGTTTAAAGATTAAGAGTCTGGTGCATATAAAACAATGTCTGTATGAGTGTAACCGAAGCAATAGATATGTATCACAAGGACATGGCAGTATGGAAGAAATTGTTGAAAGGGAGCCAGTTTTATGGGCCTGACACCAAGAATTGAGCTCTTTTAACAGAGCTTATCCTGAAAGAGACATGATGGGTATGTTGGTAGGTATAATTTATAAAGTGAGGTCATATCTACAATCCCTCATACTTGTTATGGGAGGCATTCCCCCACTGTGACCATTGACATCATATACGATAGAGGGTGGGTAGGTAAGGGAAGGATTGCATGAGGATTAGATGAAGGGAGGAGAGAAACCCAGCATTGGAATCAGCCTATTCTTAACTAGAGGTTATTTATTTTATTTTTATTTATTTGTCCAAGGACCAGTAAATACAAAGAGTTTGCGTACTGGTATAAGACACGTCATGTAAAAAAATCACACCATCACATTATCACAACATTAACAAATCACATTATCACAAAAGCCAAACAAATTATGATCATGAAAAAATCAGAAAAATTATCAAAACGAAAAATAATCATTTATGCTAAAAAACATATTCCCAAGCAAGAAGTCCTTCAGCTGAAATTTAAATTTGGGAACAGACGTAATATTTTTAAAATAAACAGGCAATTTGCTGTAGAGGATAAGGCCCATATTCCTCGGCCCATTGAACGTAGACTTTGTGCGGGTGAATGAGACGTGAAGATTTTTTGCATTGCGAGTGCTGTGGTTGTGTATATCAGAATTTGTAGCAAAATTGGAAAGATTATTTTTTGTAAATATAATAACGGTAAAGATATAAATACAAGGTAAAGGTAACAAATTAAGATCCCTAAAAAGAGGAAGACTTGGGGCATCGTACTTAGAATTAGTCATCAAACGAACAATTTTCTTTTGTAATTTAAAAATAGAAATTGCTTGAGGAGAAGAGCCCCAGAAAAGTATAGTTTGCACAATGTGTGAATAACATAAACCATAATACAGAGAAATGAGGACATTTATGGATACAGTGTGACGAATATTCCGAATAAGAAAAGTGACAGAATTAAGCTTTTTTAAAAGCATATCTATATGAGAGTCCCAATAGAGATGGGAATTTAAAAATAGGCCTAGAAATTTAGTTGACTCTACCTGAGGCAAAATTTGATCGTCAAGTGGAATATTTATTACTTGGGTTGGAGTGTTTTTGTGAATAAACTGTATAACTTGTGACTTTTCGACATTAATTTTGAGAAAATTTTGCGTGGCCCACGAATGAATTCCTTGGGTAACAAGAGTACAACTTGTAAGAAGGTCGTGAGTAGAAGCTGCAGAAATAATAACATTGGTATCATCAGCAAATAAAATAGGATGACTGCCTGGAATACCTTGTAGAACACCGGGTAGATCATTAATGTAAATGAGAAACAAAATGGGGCCAAGAACAGACCCCTGGGGGACACCTTGGTGAATTATTTTAGGGGAAGATTTATAATTAGTGCCATCTTTATTAATAATGACATGCTGAGTTCTATCTTGGATATAGGACAACAACCAATTTTTTGAAGAACCCCTAACACCAGCTAAGTCTAATTTTTCTGAGAGCAAACTATGGTTAACAAGGTCAAATGCTTTAGTAAGATCGAATAATAGAGCACAAATAAACAGTTTTTCATCAAGACCAATATGCAGGTGATTAATAACTTCATAAATAGCAGATAAAGATGACTTGTTTTTGCGAAAACCATGTTGATGCGGGGACAAAAAACCAATAGATTCAAGATAGGAAACCAGGCGCCTATGGTAAGCTTTTTCTAGTATTTTAGAAAACTGAACTTGGATGGCAATAGGGCGATATGAATTGAAATCATGGGGGCTACCTTTTTTCTTATACAAAGGAATAACTTTAGAAGTTTTTAATACTGAAGGAAAAATGCCTTCAACAAAGGAGGCATTTATAAGATGCAGTAAAGGATCCTTAATAAGGTTGAAACAAAGTCTAATGACAAGATTAGGTATTTCATCTATGCCTGCACTGAATTTATTTCCACAACTATCAATTATAGTTTTAAGTTCGTTTTCACTGCAGGGAGAGAGAAATAATGATGAAGCAGAATGCATTAAGACATCCCTATGATTAATAAAATTAGTAGGTTGGTTGATAGAAGGTAAAGATGTAAAATAATTATTAAATTCTGTCGCTAATATATCAGGAGAATCTGTATGATAATGTGATGAGGCAACATTCAATTTTTTAGTTTCATTAATAATCTTCCATGTTTCACGAGATTTATTAGAACACTTTAATAATCTATCATTGTTATAGGATCGTTTGGAATAATTAAGAAGTAATCGATAGGATTTTTTGAGAGATTTATATTCTAGCTCCAGATCTTTATAGTTAGGAGATTTACTCCAAATAAAAAGGTCCTTAAGAGTAACGGAAAGTGCACGGATCTCATTTGTAATCCACTGCTTCTTAGTGTCTTTTCTTATCGACTTTTTCAAGAAGATAGGAAATGCAGCATTAAAATAAAAAAGGAACTTATCATAAAATGCTGAAAATATTGTATCAAAATGGGAATCTACATAAACATCAGACCATGTCTCAGTTTCTAACAAATTAAGAAAATGTGCAATATTAAGATCAGAATAAGATCTTGTCATATGTTGAAGGGATCTAGGACTGGTTTTAACCGAAAAATAGGTCATAACAGGGTAATGATCAGATATGTCTGAAATAATCACTTCGGAATTCGTGTCATAAACATCCATATTTGAAATTGTGATATCTAGTAAAGAAGATGAATGCTGTGTAACACGGGTGGCATCAACATTACATACTTTTAGGTTGTAGGACCTGAGTAAGTTTAAAAGAGAGTTCTGATTACTGTCAGATAGAAGTAGGTTACAATTAAAATCATCGGACAATATTAGCAGTGCTTGATGATACTGGTTAAATACAAATTCAAGTAGAATATCTAAATTTTGTAAAAACAAATAAAAATCCCCCTGAGGCGAGCGATAGACACAGATAATGACACATTCCAAGTTGCCAAAATTAATAAAGCACATAGAGTATTCAAAGTTTTTCTCAGAGAGCAAGGGAGGTGGAGCAGTAGGTAAGGTAATAGGAACCAAGCCATCCTTGAGTAGGATCGCAGTTGAAATCGCAGGTGAAATTGGCATTAGGTTCTACAGTTCTACTTTCCACCCAATGCGCAGTCCTGTACTGGAGTGCTCCCCACTTGGCATAAAAGCAAGAATCAGGATTCCAATGGAAAATCTCTACCACAGCTGGGACACAAACCTGGGACCTAGGGAGAGGAAACCACTGCTCTTGCCATTGAACCAAACTGATCCACTATTTAGATGAATTGACAATTGTGCATTGAAATATTTTAAGATGAAGCTTTTTACTTAGGTTGATCTATATACTTAGAAAGAGTATGGGCATTGGGTCTTAGGAGATATAGAAATTAAATTTTTAGGATGCACTCATAAACAGATTCGTAAAATTTGATACTTACCATATTCCAAAATAATCATATTGGTTGCATATAATCAGCAGCAGGCTCGCTCACTCTAATGGTATGGCATCTCTACTGTTTCTGCTTTCTCTACACCTACTAGTGGCTCAGGTCACTGGAAAAATGACAAGCAGGGGACAGATTTAAGCCACAGATGCAGCACTACACCTGAAAAGCTCAAAAGGAATTAAGATTTTACTGCAAAATATTAGCCTCTGCTGGGATTTGAACCAGGGCCCTTAAGACTGGAGGTAATTGCTCATATGTGTACCAATGCAATCTGCATTAACTTTCAATTTTAGAGAATAATTACAAATAATACCATCTTCTATAAAGTGATAGTTTAAGATAAGCAACATCAGAAGGCTACTGACTAAAGCATATCAATTTACAAATATGTATCACCAAATAATTAACTTTTCATAGCATGAATTGGCATTATGACTATAAAGGCATGTAAAAACAATTCACTGCATCAATCATTTTGACCTCATTTACCTTTTGAATGTCAATTATTGGTACTGGAAGGCCAATGCCGGATTCTATACCAATTACTCCCAGCATATTGATGACAAACTCTGGCAACAGGACTACTGTTTCTGCACTGCCAGCCTTCCAAGAACATTTTTTCCCTCTGAATAGCACTGGCTCACACTCAAGTGTCAAGAACATATGATTAACCTGAAAGCCATCACAAAAATAAGTTATGTTAGTTAACCCTTTCGTGCCGAATGTTGGTTATAGCCAATGAGAATTTTTCTATGCAAAAGAAATGTCTGCAATTACTGACGAGGGTTTTCCTATGCAAAACAATGAATATGTATCTGCTATAGCCGACGTGGGGTGAAGGGAAGTGACAGATGTCATAGCAGAAATCCCAGGTATGCTGTTGTTGTGCGTGGGATTTAGAGAGAGAGAAAGAGAGAGAGAGAAATGGTATTACGTAATATCATGAGATAAATTATTCACGGGTTTCTGTCCAGGTAAGTGGCTTCATCTTCTCCTCTGCCGATGTTTCGAAGGAAGACTTATCCTTTGTCATCAGGGCCATTGATGAAGAGGTATATCACCAACGGCCCTGATGAAGAAGGATAAATCTTCCTCCAGAACGTCGGCAGAGGAGAAGATGGAGCCACAAACACGGACGGAAACCCGCGAAGAATTTGTTTCAATTATTCGCTGGGGGAAAATTAAACCCTGCATGCATAATATCATATTTGGCTTTTGCTTATGTCCCTAGTTCCCTTCCCCCCCCCCCCCCCCAAGCTCCATTCTCCCTCCGCCATCCACTGATTACACTTGGGATTAGACTTTGTGCGTCTGACCAACCAAAAGCCACAGGATACCTAGCATGGATATGCTGGGTCCTGCACCTCCCGACGTTCCTAGTTTCTCAATTGTTCACCCGGGATGTGCAACGGTGGTCTCTCATTCACAATGCAGATATCCTCCACAAGCAAGTGTTCCTGCCAAGAGCTAGGCTAGGCCAAGGCTATCCTGGACGTTTATACGGATGCCACATATCTCAAACATAGGTGAAATATCTAGAAAATTACGGTAATTTACAAGGGACGTGGTGCATTACGAAAAATACTGCGGTAATTTACGAAAATTACAGAGGTAATTTTCTGAGTGGCCCATCTCCACTGAAATAGCTGCTAAGAAGCTTAAATGACTATTTGGTTTTCAAATCTCTATTTAATAAACAATAAGGTTCATGATGCAATTCATAAACATGTCATGGTACAGATGATAGTGAAGGTGTGCATTTACATACGGCAGAAATTTATGAAGAAGCATATTAAATATAAGTTGACACTCAGTGGTATCCCTAGGGTTTCTGGTGCCCCTGGCAAAATAGAAAGGGTGGCGATCCCCCCCCCCCTTCTTCCCCCCACTTTAGTCTCATTCTCCATTTTCCTTTTTTATGTTATTACTTTATATTCTCCAAATTTTTATTATTCTATAAGTGGATGAGATTGTTTACTTCAACATTATCCTATCTTTGGGGGCAAACAAATTGCAGTGTCGCCCCCTCCACATTGGTGCCCCTGGTGAGGGCCAGCCCCACCACCCAATAGGTGCACCACTGGCTAAATTTAACTAAATGTATTACTTTCTTTAATCAATTATTAAGTATATGAAGTTTGATGCACATGGATGTCTTTGGAAAAACCTGTGAAGCATTTTTTCATGAATCATTCTCTCTTCTCTTAAAATACAGCGTTGCAAAGGGCTGGCACATTCCTAGAGCTGGACTCCTAGAGCTGGACTGGCAGGAGTAATTACTATTACTGATGGTATGGTACTGAAGACAAAATTTGGAGATGAGGGTAGTGAACACTTAACACGTGAGCGACAGGATACTAGTGGTAGAAATAAAAGCGCGCTCGACGAATTTCGTACTGGTCCAGGTATACATGCCAACGAGCAAACATAGGGAGGAAGAGGTGGAAAGGGTGTACGAGCAACTAGAAGAAAAATTTAGAGAAGTACTGCGAAAGAAAAACCTGACTGTGATGGGCGACTGGAATGCAGTGGTGGGGGAAGGGAGGGATAGATTTGAAATGGGAGGGTATGGGCTAGGGACAAGAAATGATCGCGGTGAAAAGGCAGTTGAATTTTGTAGAAGGAATAAATTAGCAGTAACAAACACTTGGCTTGATAATCATCCCAGGCATAGGTACAGATGGAAAATACTGGGTGATACTGGGTAATATCAAACTGATTACATAATGGTAAGGCAGAGATTTAGGAACAGTGAACAAAAACTTGCAAAGCTATCCAAGGGGGGATGCAGACTCAGATCATAACTTGGTGATGATTAACTGTGAAGTTAGATTCAAAAGACTTTGTAAAGGTGGGAGGATGAAAAGATGGAACATGGAGGCATTGAAAGGGCTGAGAGAGAAGGAACACCAAGAGCTAGTGGAAAAAAACATAGGTGAAGCAAAGCAAATGGGAACAATCGAGAGAAGATGGTAGATTATAAAAACAGGCATAGTTACAGTGGCAGAGAAAAATAGGAACAATGGAAACTAGGAGGGTAAAGAAGCAGTGGGTTTTGGAAGAAATTATTAAGAAAAAGGAGGAAAGAATTGGAAAAATATCAACACTGACTTGAAGAGGAAGTACAAGGAATTAAATTATAAATGCCAGCGAGTGACCAATCTGGCAAAGGAAAACTGGTGGAAAGTAAGGAAATGTAATGTAAGAAAATGAAAAAACTGCAAGAAGCAAGGGAAGTGGGTGCTTTATACACTAAAGTGAAAATATTATTGGGTGGTAAGAGAGGGTAAACGATATCAAAGGTTAAGGACAAACCAGGAAGATATTAATTAAACAGTAAGATACCCAGGATAGGTGGAGAGAATACGTGGAGGAGCTACAAGGCTGCAATAATAGAACTGTGAACCTAGATATAGAGGATGAAAGAACAATAGATAAATATAACCTTGGACCGGAGTTACTTGAGAGCAAAACAGAGAGGGCATTATGAGAGATGAAGGTAAGAAAAGATAGCTTAAAATTCAGAGTAACTGACGAATCTAGGTATGTAGTAGGGAATACGATCCTTTTTGGAAATTATTTGTAGGATCTACGAGGAAGGAGTATGGCCACAGGGTTTTGTGAAAACAGTATTAATACCTATCCTGAAGAAGAAGAAAGAGTCAGAATTCCATTTATGCCAAGGAAATAGTAAGAGAGACATGAGAAGAGCTAGATGTGGGAGTCAAAGTAGGAGGCCAGCTGATAAAGTCTATTAGATTCATGGATAACCAGGTCTTGGTATGTCGATCATCAAATAGATTGCAAGCTTTAGTAGATGCATTGGAAAAGCAGTGCGAGAAATATAGAATGAAGATTATAAATCATCAGAAAACAAAATTAATGAGATTCTCTACGACAAAGAAGCGAGGCTGGACATAAAAGAAGGAGGGCACAAACTGGAGCATGCAGAACAATTTAATTACTTGGATAGTATGCTGGAAGAAAATGGTCATAGTAGCAAAGACATTATGAGGAGAATAGTACTAGCGAAGGAAGCATTCAGTAATGGAAGGGAGCTGATGACTGGGACCTTAAGTAAGGATATAAAAAAGAGGCTGGTGAGGAGCTTGATATAGAGTGTAGCATTGTATGAGGCAGAAACATACACACACAAAGGATGACAAGAATAGGCTGCAGTCATTCGAGATGTGCAGGAGGATGGAGAAGGTGCATTGGACACAAAGGAAGACAAATGAGGAAGTGCTTGACATGGTTGGTGAGGAGAGGAAACTTCTGGATGAGATAAGAGGGAGGCAGGGTAGGTGGTTGGAAGCAGTAATGATGGTTTGCTGAAGGCAGTGATAGAGGGTAGGATGTTGGGTAAGCGGGGAATGGGGTGGAAGAGAATAGGTTTTATGGACGGGATGAAGAAAGATAGGACTTTCACTGAGATGAATAAAGAAATACTAGAGGTATATAAGGCCCTGCACGTGTACTAATCTATAGAAATATTTCAGACTTTCATCATAACCTAGACCTCTAACCAGGTGCAGATACAAGGGGGGGTCATGACCCCCCCCAAAATCTCACATGATTTTTTTTGTCATGGAAAAATGATTGTGAGTTTGCCACAAAGTTGATCGCATTTGGCCTTACAGGTGAAAAGGGTGATTTTTTGTACTTGAGGAAAACAAATACCATACATACTTATGCTGTTGTTGCTAGGAAAAGATTTCTCTTGACATACCATAATCCTGCATTAGAAATATACAAATTCATTCGCAGCGCATGGCACAAATAGAGGAAAATAAGCAGCGCTTGATTCCTATTGTAAAAACATATATTATATGGTAGGCAAAACATTCCTTTAAGAGTCACAGGGATGATAAGAACATTGGCAATCTTCTAAATAGAGATGAAAAATACATTATAGTAAACAATGATGGACATTTCAGAGAGTTGCTTCGGTTTATGATGAATGCTGATGACAAAAATCTTCGCAGACACTTGGAAAGTGCTTCATCGAATACTACATACATTCAAAATGAACTTTTGATTGTTGTAAGGAAGAGATCCAAAAAATTATCTTAAGAAGAGTTAAGGAAGCACAGTTTTTCTCTGTATATTTGATGAGACAACAGAAATTTCTAGTATTTGCCAATTGAGTATTTCTTTGCAATACCTTCATGAACGTATCTTGAGGGAAGATTGCATTACATTGGTTAATGCTTACAATGCAATTTGCAAGGAAGATATATACCTAATCAGAGAGAGGAGAACGTTGCTTGACTGGAGTTACTTTAGGCGATACCGTCAAGGACATCGCCATGAACTTTGACTTAGAATTGACGTTTTGCGTAGGTTCGGGGGTCAACAGTTGTTCAGTAATGGTATCTGAAACAAAAGGTGCTATATAACTAAAGAAAATAGCCACACATGCTCAGCGCTGTCCGTGCAACTACCACATTTTGAATAATTCGTTGGCAAACTCCTCTAAAGTAGTTTCATGCAGAAATGCCTCTGAAACTATGAAGAAAATAGTATCTTTTGCAAACGCCTCTTCAAAGAGACATGCTTTTTTAAGAAGGAAATGGGTGCTTCTGTTCAAGGTATTTGCGAAACCCCTTGGATCGAGAGACACCTTCAGTTCCAAGGGGAATCGATTATTAAGATTCACAACACTCTAGCAGAAATTTCTACCTGGCAGGCCAGAAAAGCGTCATCTGATGCGTTTTCTCTTATGCAAGCTATCCGAAGCCCAGAATTCCCCCTCTCAGTTGTGTGCCTTAGTGATATTTTAGGAGTAACTATAGTCGCCTTCTTCAAGCACCAACACTTGATTTAAATAAGGGTAGTGATGTAATAGAAGGCACTAAAAGCGTACTTGAAGCAAAGCGAGAAAAGCCATCAATCTTTAGTGGCCTCTATCATGAAGTACGGGAAATAGCTGAAAAGTAAGGTGTTGATTTAAATATACCACGACTTGTTTCCCTCCAAACCAGCCGTCTAAATCATCCTGCCAAATTGTGTGAAGAACACTTCCAAAGATACCACTTTTGGACAACGTCATCACAGACTTAAAAGACACTTTCAACGGATGTTATGAATTTATTTAATCTTCGAGCCATCTTGCCCAAAACTGAAATAAAATCAGAAGAGGAAGCCGCTATAAGAGGAATTATAAATATTTATCAGGATCTTATGAACTCTTATAACCTTAAAGCATGAGTTCTCATTGTGGGATCAAAGGTTGAAGCGGGTCGTGAAGAACAGGGAAAAACTACCAGATTCCGTTTTGGAAACATAGGAAAACTACAAAATTGACATGTATTTCACCATCCACAAACTTCTGCCAATTCTGGCTACACTTCCAGTCAGTGCAGCAACCGTGGAGCACAGTTATTCTACTATGCGTCGACTGAAGACTTGGCTTTGGACTAATATCGGTGAGGAAAGACTCACTGGGCTTGCTCTCATGTCAGTCCATCGAGAAATTCCACTGGACCCAGAAGCCATTATTCTAAGATTCGCTGAGACAAAGAGGCACCAGGACTTTGTATTGTAAATTATTATATAATATATTATCCTTACTAAGTTTATACAGTCTATTTTGTTCCTTGTTGCTGGTTTCTTTCTTAAACACAGAGAAGTACACGGATATATTTTTTTAATTTAAGGCCCTTACATTATTGTTTGCAGATCACTTTTCTAGCATATTATGTTATTGCTTAGGAATATTTTAATTAAGGAAAATGGAGTCTCTTCAAAAACTATAATATTTTTTTGGTAAATATAACTGTTTCAGGCTGGACCTGGTGGAAACTTCCGATATTCATAATGTATTAAAAAAACACTTAGTAATCTTCCACAGATTTCTATGGTACAACACATTTCACCACTATGTCACATGATTATGTCACAGAGAGGTGAAGTGCGTAGTGCCATAGCTATAAATCTGTGGAAGATTACCAAGTGTTTTTTAAATACATTATAAATATATTTTCTGGTAAATGTATGCAAAACACTTCACTTTTTAGTTATTTTTTCTCCAACTATTTATGTGCATATTTAATTTAAATTAATAATAAATTGAAATAAACCTATGGCAGTTATAATTATTACTTTTTTGTATCTTCTAATAAATTAAAACTCTCAAATGTGTAAAAATCTGCAACAAAACTTTGTTAAGAACTTTAATAAAATTCCACTGGGTGCGGAGGTGGAAGCGAACAGTAATGACCCCCCCCCCCCTAAAATGTTAGTCTGTATCTGCCCCTGCCTCTAACCAGTAGATTACCCAAATAATTACATCATTCTCATGTCCAACTCTTAGCCTTGTTTTTTATCAAACCCAAAGCATTCAATTGCTCGGGTAGCTGTTTCCTAAGCTAGATATGGGCATTTACGCCATTGAGATTGGCAGAAGCAGCCTCAGTAGTATGCCATAAAATCATCCATTAAATTCAGCAGCTCCTTGGAAGTACAGGAAGCATTAATTTCTTCTCTCCCTAGCAGCCTTATAAGCAATACTGATCATTATATCAAAATAATAGTAGATACATTATGCAGGAAGAATGTGCTCTCGATTATTATTTTTTTGTCTTTTCATAAAGAATTACATAATACCTCGGCATCTTTCGGTGCTTTACTAGTTATCTTTAACTTTTTGTTGTGATATCACAGAAAGAACTTACAATATGAAGGATTTTATCAGTGGCGTACCCAGGTTTAGGGCCCAGGGGCTGGGGGTTTATCACCAAATTTGGGCCTGGGAGGGGGGGGGGGGGGCAGAAAATTAGTAGGGGGCGCCAACTCGTAAATTAACCAGTTGACTAAACTTTACAAATTTTGGTGATGCAATGGCGGATGTGTTTATACAAAATATGACAATTGACAATGTATTATACTCATTAATTTATATGTTTTTGGGAATTTAGAGTGGAAAAATTCACCAACTTAGGGGAGCCAGATCATAGGGCGCGGGGGGGACATTTGCCCCCACTCACCCACCTGGCTACACTACTCGATTTTATACTCTCTCAGCAAATCCATTGAATGTACTTTTCACAGGTTTCAAATCCGGTTAGGTTATTAGGAGCCAACATTTCAACTGATGACTTAGCCATTGTCATCAGGATTAAGTTTGACAGAGCGAGGAAACTGATGTTTATATAAAGCATGATGTCCGTTGATAATGGATCCATTATGGAAGACATCTGAGGAATCAACTGAGGAATTGAGGAAGATTACATCTATCAAAATCACCTTTTAAACTTAAGCAATGCATGACAACCAGATAATAGTATCATTCAAATGATACATTATGGCTCCATCAAAATTTTGTTTGACTTCTGCTCTTACATGATATCATCAACTGAGAGCTGCTAAATTCCCAAATAGTTAAAAAAAACAGTAGATACCATAATTCCATGATGGCATAACTCATGGTGGGTGGGTGTGATGTCACTGTACATGATGAAAACCCAAAAGGAATACAGAAATTTCCAAGCTAACACCACAGAAGCCTCTGAAGAAACGTTACTGAACAGTATCTCTGAATGACTAGAGAATTATATTTGGAACTAAGGGAGTACGCTCTTGGCAATACATTCAAACTATTTCATGCACAACAAGAAGAAACTTTCAGCTGCATTAGCAAGCCTCATACCAATATATGACATGAATATCAGCAAGGAAAATGCAACAAACAAAATGCTTCCTAATGCTGACTATAGGAATATGAGAAAAATTGAGGTGGATTTTTATTGCATTTTGGCTTTTTGACAAGCCTCTGCCACTGATTCTAGGCAGCTAGATTGCAAGAATGTTGCTACAGATTGTACTGCTATTTGCAAAGAGCTCATCATCATGCAAAGAGAAATATCATGATTACAAGTGGTCGAAATAATATTGGAGAACTATGTACATGCATCATACAAAACTGGCTTCCATTCTCTGGTCCTTGACTCTCTTTGCGTATATATTCTTGGTTTCTCTCAATCAACGCACAATTTCCTCAGCATTGTATCTTATGTGATTATTGACAAAGAAGACGAATAAAAAGTGAGAATAATGAACTTTATTAGAGAATGTTGAATATAGAAGTAGCTTTCTGACTGATTCTCCGCAAACAAGCTTTCCTTTTTAATAACTAACAACAACAAAATTTCCCTTATCCAACCAAAAATCTAAATGACTGTCTTTCTTGGCTTGGAGCTGTTTAGAAAGAGTTCAAGTTTCCACAAGCTTGAATTTATTCATAAACTGACACACGACAATAGACATGGATCATGGAGAAGATTTGTTCAGTGTGTCCCAAATAAAGGTGTATCAAATTTAAGTGATCTCTTTCAGCTCATTTTCAATAATTGTTAATGACTCAGTCTTTCAAAAGACAGCTAAGAGAGTATCTCCTTCTCAAGTGCTTTCATAATGTGGGGGAATTCATTATGCCAGGTAACCACCTATACGTGTATGTTTTTTTCATGCTTTAAATAACTGATGCATTCTTCAATGTACGGTATCTGGGCCAGAATAAATATTATTTTCATTCAAAAATAGACATTCCTTTGCTCTCCTCACCTTGGCATTTAATACAATAATGCACCAGAGCTTGGACTCCACGATGATCAGCACCATTGACAACTGCATGGTATGCTCACCTGAAAGATCAGATAGAATAATATATTCTGGCTAAGTAGAAAAAATTGGTCGACCGTATAGAAAATTTCACATTGAATAGCCCATTTAAATGAGGTTCGGTCAAAGTTATCAGTTTAATCTGAATCAGTGGTGTACATAGGGTTTCCGGTGCTCCTGGGAAAATAGAAGGGGTGGCGTCCCACCCCTTCCCAAAGTTTTATCTCATTTACCATTTTCATCATTGTGTTATTACTTTACATTCTCTACATTCTTCTAATTGATTATGCGGATGAGATTTGTAACTTCAACATCATCTATCTAGGTAGGGGGGAGGTATCTAGCCAGGGGCGCCAACTCTCGGATGGCGCACCTGGTGGGGGCCAGCCCTGCCACCCATCATTAGGTACATCGTGTAGATCAGATCATAATCTATACCATGAATACCACCTGTAATATTAAACTGAATAGTGGTACTTAGGTGAGTGACCAATGTCAACTTGTTGTCAATTATTACCTGCAGAAAATATTGAAAAGAATACCATTACTATAATATGTACCAAAATGAACAAATAAAAAAACCCTCCAAGGAAGAAGATCCCTCCTCCAAGCTGCGAACATTGACAGAAGCTTCGATTTCCGGGCACACAAGGACTTCACGGGTAGGTACCTACCTTCTATGCTTTCCAAGTTTGTAATAATATTTCACGGCCATGAACTGAGTACATCGAACAACACTATTTGTAAGACATTGTCTCTCAAACTACGAGGCCCCCCTGAACACAGACGCCACAATTTACCGTGGCGCAACAATCCGTGGCCACATGCACAACAACAAGGATGACGCAAAAGCAACTGCTATCGATTCGATTCGGGAGAAGTGTCGATCACGCAAACTGGAAATATAAACAATAAAAACTAAGAAATGCCAACTATAGTGTATCTTCACATCTTAGTGAAACTGAAATGTTCAGTGAGTGGTGGATATATTTTGTATGTCACTATTATGAGAAAGGAAATATCAGTAGTACGTACCTACTTGTATATGTAGCTTGATTTAAATAAGACTTCCCACCAGTTAGATCAAGTTCCATGTAGAGACCATAAGATATCTTGCAAAAAAGTTTTAAAAGAACATTGTTTTAAGTTTTCCCGCATTAATAGCAACACATAAACAGGTAGGTACGCTACTTCTGGCGCTAAATTAAAAAGACACTAATGCAAAAAGAAACAAGCAAAATCTTTTGTTCACCATTGGCATTGGGTTGCCGCGTTGGAAAAACCTGTCCACTCACAGTCACCGAAGTTAAAGATCGTTAAGCTCGGATCGACTTCGGAGGGGTCATGTCTACCATGGGAGAGGTCTTCCGAGTCTTGCTACCTGTCCGAGAGCTGCAGTCTCTGTTTGCAATATTGTCAGGCAGAAATCGGGAGATGGCTTTCGGAGGCCTTTCCCACGATCGAGCTATTCCACACCTCATTATAGCTCATGCCCGTATTCTGAATCGAGCCGGGCAATAAATAGCTCGGGAAAACTAGTTTTTGTAACGAGGTTGTCTTTGCCCGCCTTTTACGGTACGAAAACTTTTCAGAACGGTAATTTGAAATTTCAGCAGCCAATGAGAAGCAAGCTGGCGTTCTACCTTCGATAACATATTCATTCCCTCTTATAATCTATGAATTATTTTACCTCTTAAACAGATAAAATTATAAATATAATACTTTTTATGTATTATAAGCTATAACTTTTAACTTACGAGCTTGAGGCTGAGATATATTCCACATATTCCAGCCGGCTGTAACTGGCATAGGGGGGCGACGTAAGGTTTTCTTACGAGGCTGCCGTCGCTGGAAAAGGAGCGCCACTGATTAAATCGTAGTGCGCATGCGCCTCTTCCGCGAATAGCAGCCATCGCAGCCATTTTTCGATGCTCGAAAGTTTTCGACTCGAGAATTATACCTTGTGATCCTACAAACGTGTTTGCCTGTGTGCTGTGTGGAGTTTGACTAGTTTGCGCCTTTTGCTTTATTTACATCGACCCCTGCATCTTTTGGATTTGGACTACTCTCCTGGTTTTGACCTCTGCACCGTTTTGACTTTGATTTTGGACTGTGATTGGATTTGAATACAAGGACAACGTTCTTGTTTTCCCTCCATTGTTCGTAAACATGGCGAATTACATGAAGTACATGAAGTGCAAGGCGGGCTGTCCAGTATCCAGCCAGCATACATTGTTCCGCTTTCCTCGTAATGCTATCAGGTAAGAGTTGGTAATTTTCTAATTTTATTTGTGGAAGTTTTTAATGTAACGTCGTGCCTTGTCAAGCTCCATTTTTATTTGTTTTATTTGGCTTTATGTATTTAATTTCGTTCGTTGTTTTGTTTTTGATAATATTAATTTGTATGTTAATACGTATGTTTCGATGGGTTGATGTTTTATGTTGTTTATTGTTTTTGTTTGAAGAACGTTGCTATGTATGTTTGATAAAGGAGGGGATTAATAAATAATTCTCGGGTTTCCAGCAGAGTAAGGTTTTGGTTTGCTAACGTTTCAATGGAATACTCCTCCATCGTCTTCAGAGCAAGGAGGGGATTGTTAAAAAGTTTGAAGAGAAAGAGACTTGTAATAAAGAGGGGCAATGCCCGAGTTTTTTAAGAAAGTTTATATTATTTTGAGGGATCCCGACGTCACATTATCCTGACGTCAGTCAGATATGAGATGTGTGAATCAGCACTTAAATTTATTTCAACGTATTTTAGAATATGGTTCAGTTGTGTGGTTACCTTTTTATGAAGTCAATCGGGAAACCATAGAAAAAATGAAGCACAAATTTTTATGCCTGATCTCTGCCAATGTCTTACAAAACCAACGTAAGCATATGAATTGACTACTCATTTAATGTCTTTGATCATTATTCCCGCACATTAGTTATGCCAAAATCAAGCTGGTCTAATTTTTCTTGTTAAATTATTAGTAAACCTGATTCATTGTAGTTACCTGCTGGACTTGAGTTAAATTTAACTCTAATGTTTACAATTTTGTCTGTTAATGTGATGGGCAAATTGCCCGTGAATAAATCATTATCAACGTCATTATCATGTTGTGCGCTGTGTTTATGTTGAGCAAGGGTTTAGTCGTGTAGTGATATAAATTGCTCTTAAGCAGCATTAAATTTTTTCCTGTTGTTTTACAGGTTTAAACAATGGGCTGATATTGCTGGAGTCCACTTTGAGATTGGGGAGAAAGTTAAAGGACTTTACCTTTGTGGGCGTCATTTCAAACGCAACCAATTCAGAAATGAATCAAGGACCACCATTGTTCATGGCGCAACTCCAAGCATAACAAGAATGCAGCTAGAAAGTGATGGTCTTCCTGCATCTCCTCATTGTGCAGCAGCATCCAATGCTGTTGATTTTGCTGATTCATCATCTCTGACTGATTCTTTTGTGGTACCACCTGAGCTCGATGAGTCGGGCATGGTAACTTCTACACCTGCTAAGACATCATGTGTAGTGAAGCTGACTTACCCACCTACTGTGGTAACTGATGGGAGTCTTAGCATGGGGCCCCATTGTGAGGAGGGAGCAGTGCTGCCGGCAGTGGAGTCAGTGCTGTCACAGGGGGAGACAGTTTCTACCAGCAGGCCAATAGCTGGCTCCTCATTGAAGAAGAAGAAGGAAAAGTCGCTTCTGAAACAATTGAATTGTACTCGTTACAACCACATGACTCCAAGGAAGAAGTTTTTGATAGGAATATGCCAGAAAAGGGAGCGCTCCCTAAAGGAACTTAGAGTTAAGTACAAAAATGCCAAATTGTCTTTAGAGCAACTGACGTCAGTTACAAGTGAGCCTCTGAAATGTGTGGAGTTGTTGAGTAAATCAATGTCTTACACTTCAGCTCAGTTTGTGGCTTCACAGATACGTTGCTCATCACAAAAGCCTAAGGGGAGACGCTGGACAAAGGAAAACAAGCTCCTGGCATTGGCATTATTCAAAAGGTCTCCTAAATGCTATGCATTGTTAAGAGCGATTTTTGCCTTGCCAAATAAGAAGACACTAATCAAGATGGTGAATATGGTGCCATTTCTACCTGGCATAGACCAAAGGGTTTTTAGTGCTCTTGCACAGAGTGTAGGTGCATTGACAGATCTAGATCGCTCATGCCTTCTTATGATTGATGAGATGTCAATCAGAGAGCACCTACAGTATGATGCTAAGTCCGACAGGATTATTGGGTTGGAAGACTTGGGCAGCCTGGGACGATCACAGCAAGTGGCCAATCATGCAGTGGTTTTCATGCTAAGGGGTTTGAGGAGACCATGGAAACAGCCTGTAGCCTTTTTCTTCTCACATGGTGGCATGGATGCTGAGAAAATGGTAATGGTGATAAAAGGAGTACTTGCTGCGTGCACCGATTGTGGACTTAATGTAGTGGCGACTGTGACAGACATGGGCACAAACAATGTGAGGGCATTTAAATCAATGGGTGCATACCCAAGTGCACCATACTTCATGCATGGCACAAAGAAAATTTTCACCCTCTTTGATCCTCCTCATCTCCTTAAGTGCCTAAGGAATATGCTCCTAAAGCACAACGTGAAGTTGTGTATCAATGTTGGAGGAAAAGAAATTAAAGGGTGTGCAAGATGGCACTACATTCAAGAGGCCCATCGTATTGACATGATACAGCCTCTTTTCAATAATTTAGATAAGCTAACTAAGGATCATTTAAATCCAAATGGATATCTGACCATGAGGGTGTCAATTGCTGCACAAACCCTTAGCCATTCTGTTGCTGCCACCATCAGCTGACTTGTCCAAAATGGTGAGTAATTCTTGTCAAGCTGTTACCTTGTCTCTTTGAAAGCTGTTTGCATTGTTCAAGTACTTAACTGCATAACTAATACATGATTTCCTTCTAGGTGCACTCACTTCTGATGCTTTGCACACAGCACAGTTTGTTGGTTTTGCCGACAAGTTATTTGACAGTGTCAATGGTAGTGCGGTGGAGCCCTCAGGAGCTAAAGGTTTGAAGTGCCAGCTGCGTGTGGAGAGAGAGGACTTGCACTTGGACTTCTGGAGGTTGGCTGTGAAGGAAATCGATGGCTGGAAGTTCGACAGGAGAATGTCTGCCACCCTTCCTACCAATGCAGATGCCTCTGCTGACTTCGTAGTGTTCCGACCACCTTGTCAAGATGGTTGGATCACTACCCTGACGGCATTGCCACTTCTTTGGGCAGAATTGAAGAAGATGGGCTTCCTGAACCTCGAGCTGAGGGCTCTTAATCAGGATGCCCTCGAGAATTTGTTTGGCTCTGTACGCCAGCAGTGTGGGTCAAATAGCAACCCGACGACTCACCAGTTCGTAGCAGCTTTGAAGGGCTGCATCATTAATGGGCTAGCTTTCAAAGATTTGCAGGGGCAAAATTGTGAAGCAGAAGCTAACCCAGGTCATTTGCTAAATGATCTTGGGGAGTTCCTTTCTGGAGGTAAGGAAAAATTTTGTGACAGATCCTCAAAGTGCCCTTCTGATAAGGAAATTAGATACAAAGATTTTGACATACTTACTGACAGTTTCTCTGTGGCATACGTGAGTGGATATATCGCAAAAAAGTGTGTGGAAAAACTTAAGTGCTTACAGTGTAGGGAGTCTTTACTCACGACCTCGCCCAAAAAATACCTCCATAGTGGTATTTCTTTTAGGGAGAAATCAGAAAAATTGTGTCTCACGTACCCTACTTTGGAGTTGATGAGTGCTGTTGGAAGGGCTGCCTTCCCCACTTGGCATGCTCAGAAAACATATGTTCCCTATTGAAAGATACAATTTTGGGGAATGAAATTTTCAATTGTTTAGTGAACAAGTGCAGTGACCACCCTCTGCAGCTAAAGCAGTCAATTGCTGAGTGTTTATGTGCAGTAATGTTACCCTGGTGGTGCAGAAAAAGGAACCGGGCGACAGCTGCTGCAAGTCATAAAAGTGCTATGGCTAGGAAGGTTAAAATTTTGCAGCATGTTTAGCCCAACCTTTGTTTGAGTTTTGTATATTATTTTATTTGTTTTTTTGTTTATTCTTTACACTATGGTAATTTATTGATATTAACTTGAAATATTAATAAAGTCAATGGTTGTTAAGTTTACTTCGTGGAAGTTATTCATTGCAATCAAATAAAAACACTTCGTTCTATTCCACAATGTTCAATTTCAGCTCCGACCGATTTTCCTTCTCAGGTCAGGGAAGGAAGTTACGGGGGTAGAGGTGGGGGAACCAGCATGGAGAACAATGGTGAAGAGGTAGGAGGTTGCATGTTCCTTCTTCTCGATGAGAGGATTAGTAAACGTTGACTTATTATCAAGACGTTACAATAGGAGGCCACGGGAGAAAATAAGCCACCTATTTAAATTTGCCGCGAGTTTAGTTCATCTCTTTGCCGTCACTGGAAAAGGGGCGCGGCGTCGCCGAATTTGTAACATCGAAATTAACGTTGAGACGGACACGGCTGACATATTCTATAAAATGACTTACGATAATATTATGGCGGAGCGGTGAATGCAAATGTGAGTTATGCTGTAATAAGATGTTAACATTACATTTTTAAAGTTATTTATGTAAATAATGCCTGCGATCCCAAGTATTAAATAATGTATGGATTTTCCTCTTTCCCTGTACCAATTTTGTGATAGTAGTGAACCTTATTATGCTATCAGCGAGTCGTATATCTCATGTTGACATTTGTATTTTTGTGACTGGCTGTTTTGACATGCAAGTATCGCAAGTAGTCCTTCGGTCGAGAACTATCATTATTGTAATACATGTTATTCTACTCTGTGATTTCTTATTCAACTGGCAGTAATGGCCTGGGAGCTCCCATTGACTGTTGTTTAAGTTTGTAGTGGCATTGACGCGAAGGTATATGTAAGTGAGAGATGGGCATAGAAAAATATTAATATCGGTCTCAGTTGAAATGATACAGAAATAATTTCACTGTCTTTATAATTGTTGAGGATTGGCTTTTTGGTAAACATCTGAGGTTTTTGTCGGTGATGAAAAGTTTATGAATTAATATCCCTGAAGAAGACCCCATATACGTGATGTCATTGGACATTGTTGTTGATGTTTACTTAAGTTTGCCATAACGATACACGAAAGTGGTGTGCTCTTTTTAATTCAACCCTAGTATACTTGTTCATACATATGCTTGGCAAATTTTAAAATTATAACCAAGATTTTTGTAGTGTTCGTCTTCCCTATACCCAGAAAACACAAAATGCTGCTGATGCGCTGCGCGGTAGCGCTGTAGCTACCGCGAAGCCGCTGCTGCAGCGCGTCTAGCACTCCTAAACTTCCCTTTTTTGAATGT
The DNA here is from genome assembly GCA_963573305.1 of Pyrrhosoma nymphula. Classification (NCBI taxonomy): domain Eukaryota; kingdom Metazoa; phylum Arthropoda; class Insecta; order Odonata; family Coenagrionidae; genus Pyrrhosoma; species Pyrrhosoma nymphula. The sequence continues at coordinate 99,243,091 of OY754339.1, forward strand.
CGGATGCGCTGAAAGTAGTGAAAATAACACTCAGTGAAGGAAAACGAGCGTACGATTTGGCTGAATTGACGATAAAAATATCAAAAATCGTCGGGCGCTAGCGGCGACTTACGGGCGCCGGTCGCGCCCGTACGCCGGCGGCTAGGCCGGCGCGGAGTAATATTACTCCATGATGGCTTCAAGATACGGAAAAACGCTATCTCTATCTCGCAAACTGGTCTCTTCAACGCAGGGCAGAATCATATTTTAAAAATCGTGACCAGGTTTGGTTACGGTTAGGGTTACCATATTTTGAAACACCAAAATGAGGACACACTCACACCCCCAACCTCCACGGCACTCCCCTACCACCCCCTACCCCTCCAATCCCTGCCTCGTGTCTCAGGGCGATCCTAACTATGAACTATTTCCAACGCATGGTAGACCAGTAGTACCATCTATCAGAAGTTTAAGTTTTTGTACAGGGAAAATAGCAAACGACGAAGGGCCATAGTTGATGCCAGCCCCTGGATTTAGGCTAATCGAAAGCACCAAGGCGTGGCGATCGCCGTCTATAGCCCTTTATCGAAAGTACCCTAACAGATCGCTAACGGTGTAATTCAATAATCGATATAAAAATATAAGTATGTAACTAGTTCGCAATACGAGATGAAAATCTACCGACAAATCTAAAATCCCTTGATTGCATCCCCCATTTCTTTGCCAAAATAGTCAACCACAGAGTCCCACATTTCCGCAATATGTCCTCAAATGCTATTCTGTCTTCTCTTTCCATTTTTAATCTCCTAAACCACAGACTTAAAACTGATTTAAAACTCCTCCACAACACCCTTAACTCAACCATTGACTGCCCTGAACTGCTTTCTCTCTTCAACTTTAGGATACCAACGCGATCCACCCAAACGTATTCATTACTCCATCTCATGCCTATTCCCACTAGGATATCACTCATCCAGCGCTCACCTTTATTTCGCCTCTCCTATACCTTCTTAATTTACTCCCTCCCACTGTCGATCCTTTTTATTTATCATGTAACCACTTCACCACCCAACCTATGTCCCACCTGTCAACAAATTAAATATTTCCCCTTTCCATGTTGGGCTCAGATTTTTATGTTGTTATTGTATTTTTGTCCTCTATCATGTTTATTTTTAAATGCTTCACTGTAAATTGACGCTACTGCTGTATGTGAACAATATTTTTAAATAAAATAAATAAATAAAACAAAAATCAAAAGATCTTACTTCCCAAAAATAAAAAATGCAGACATTAGCAGAAATCGTGAAAAATGTACGTGGACGCTACAGTAAAAGTCGAAAATATGGACATATCCGCATAAATGAGGAAGTACGGTAACCCTAGTTACAGTGCATGTTGATTCAGGTTGGTGGGGTGGGAGTTGGGAGGGGTGTGAGATGGAACAGGATTATGGTGAGGGAGACTCTTGTGGGATCGGTTTGAGATTGACAACAGAGATGGGAGGTGCATGACAATTACCTATGTCATAGAGGATGGATGGATCTTTATTGCACGGCAGCCGATTTTCCTTTGGCTCCAGGATGTACATTTTACATCCTTGTGGAACAAGATGCAATATCTCTGGACTGTTCCTTACTAGAATGTATCTTGAAAGATTTTTTTACTCTCTATGGAAGTTTGACATACGAGGTGTGATAAAAAAATAACGGGAATTTTAAAATTTCACAGGCTTCATAATTCCCATTTTCAATACATAATACCGAGTTCCTGCCACATGGTTATACGGTCAATAAAGAATACTACCTTATTCTACCTAATGCTTCATTCATTATCCTTATTATTATCTTCATTCATTTATTATCTTCGATCGAGTTAACACGTTAATCTATGTGACACATCTTGAGTAATACCCGTGTTCCATTCGTCTGAGCATGTCTCCATGCTTCTTATGATGTCAATTTTTATAACTAATGCTAAATGTATGTATCCAGAGATTTCCTGTTCGCACGGCCCCTCTTTGGGAACGCAGTCTCTTATTTTATCCTTGCGTTAACTCTCTCATCGCTGCATATCGATGTGGAAAATAAATTGGAATGGAAGAGGGTCGGAGAAAAGGAGTAGGTTAGGCAGGGTGTGGGGGGAGGGGGTTGAGGCTGGGATGGAGGGAGGGTGGGAGGTAGAAAGGGAGGATCTCGGGCACCAGTATTGATGGCGGTCCTCCATCACAATCCATCGGGCGTGCTTTAATCCCGTGGCCGAAAAAAATCTCTGCCCATCGCCAACGCAGAGGAAAAATTTTTCCCAGGAAAACCAATTCGATCACATTTCGAAAACACCGAACACTTATCACGCATGTCAGGGGAGCGTTCATTAGCCCTCCTTCCACCACTGCCTCTCCCAATAACCTTCCCTCTTCTGTTTTCATTAGATGTGCTCCCCTCATATATCTCTTCCAGTTTATAAATGTGAACTGAGTCAGCACTCATAGCAATTGAAAATGTAAAAAAATCAGCACAATCTCTCAATATTTCATTATCCTGATGACGATGGCTGAGTCAACCATCGAAACATTGATACATTTAAAAAATCATACCCGGTGTGAAACCCGAGAAATTTTCATTTAAATGAAAAACATGTTTGAGCCATATGTTGGTTTAATGAGTTGGGTATTAATGTATTTACATATGTACACATAAAAGTATATGTTCAAGAATTTGACTTAGATATCAAATAAATTTTTCCTTTAACAATATTGTAAAGTACATATGAAAACTGCAATTCTGTTCACTCATTCACTTCCCCAAGGTCCATTCATGCTTCAGCAGAATACATTTGGTAACCAAAACTTTCTGTGATATCTTCACACACTTTCACAGATACGCACTTTCTATACACCACACTTTTTCATTCACTCATTCATGGTGATGACCGCTAGTTCACAAAATGTTTAGCTGCTTTCTATAGAGTCCCAGATTAAGAAACTTCTCTATTCCTCTGGACCTGATGCTCTTATTAAATCCATACAGGACTTTGCTTTGTTAGACCTAGATTGCAGAAAATTAAATAGAAAAATTAGTCAACAATGATTTTGATACGTAAATGTACTATAATGAGTAATTGGTATATTTAAGTACCCAGTTCAATAACGTCAGTTTAAGGGTCTTGAACTCTCTGATTGTTCAGTTAAGAATACGGAATTATTTATACCATCCAAGTACCAAATGAATATTCATTTACATTCCAAAGGGACCCAGGACAACTGCAGTTCTAAAGCATAGAATCGTTAACAGTAATGCCAAAACAGAAGACCATTTCTTATCATATTATAGATATCATACACTATTTTGAGCAACAGTTTGAAAAGTTTTGGCTTACAACATTGGGCTACAAGAAACATTTTCATTCTTAAATTTATCACTTTCTAAGTCATTGCAAATGCTGGGTAGGCAAATGTAATGGAGTTCCTGTGAATTCTATGCAGTTATAGAAAGTTCACTAGCCCATAAAAGTAAATATTTATTAATGCTCGAGTCAGTAGAACACAGGTTCCCATAGTCCCACGTGACGGTAGATGATATAGGTAAGTACATATTTGCACTACAAACAAAAGCCACAAATCTTGAAAAAGCTCAATTAAGTACCTATATAAATCAATCAATGAAATCTCACAACTTGACCAACTACACGATTGAGGAATATTTTAATGCAAAAGTACTATCAAATATTACTCTTATTTATAAAAAAGTACATTTTTATTTATCAGCATCCCTGGTGTTTTGACTTCTTATGACTTGTCCTAACGTTTTGCCAGAGTAATCTCCATTTCTCTAATGAACAAATATTTAAACCTCTTAATATCAGAGGGCTGGCAGTTTTACAAATACAATTATTATTAATTTATTTCAATTGTGTACTTTCAAAAATACAATCTAAAAATAATGATTTTTATCATTTATTTAATTTCCAAGAGTAACATGTTAGTTTCGGCCGATTCTGAGATGGAGTATTTGAGAAAAGTTTATTAACAATATTTTAAACATTAGTAATTTACAACAATAGGGTGTAGAAGAAAATAATTTTTTATTGATATATTTGCATTCAATAAAGATTTAGCTTTAATAAAAGCTATTAATCATTTTTTTATGACAATTACAAGCGGAGATATAAGTGATAATATGATTTAAGGCACGGATTTTTGCTAAAAATGCGAAAAAATTAAAATATGCATAATTCACTCAAAAAAATTTTTTTCACAAAACGGTTTGAAGGTATTCATTTTGAGTTAATATTGTACCCATACACCAATTTTTATCAAAATCTGAGACCCTAAGGGACAAACGTTTGTTGAATTGAGGTGGAATGACCCCATATATTCCTGGTACATATTTGAAAAAACTAATTTACCAAGAATTAAGAAATATGTATAGGGATAGAACAATGAAAATTGAAAAACAAAAATATTATAACTTTCTTAAAAAATTGCATCGATAGTCTTCGCACATCCTACAAGCAATTGGCTGGTAGTAAAAGTGTAAATGCATGCCACTGCCAGATTAAATGGTAACATTTGAAAAGAATAGTCAGATATTGAAAATAAAATTTAGACATATGGAATTACCACTTTATTTTGATTTTCAAAGTTAAAAATTAATTATATATTGAACTAAAAAAATTAGCACTTACTTATTTTTTACTCTAACTCTGCGACATATATGTAGAGCGACAGGACCAGCCTTAATCCTCTTGAACAGGGCCACTGCATCAGCATGTGTCAGGTCGTGACAAACCTCTCCATTGACAGCCAGCACTTCATCACCTGTGGATAAAATAGTTTTTGTGCTCTAAAATGCTTGCAGATTTCATATTTCTGAGTTTATACTTAAATCAAAAGATAATTCTGGTTGATGGATACCCAGTACCTACCATATAATTATTTAATGTATTCATATCAATCAAAATGAAATAGTTTAAGGTGAAGTTTTAGTGAATGAGGAGATTGTCTTCACAGAAATGAGTTGGAGGTCATCACAGTGCCATATCTCCAGTTTGAGTAACCCAAGGTGGCCTTTCAATTGCTCCGTGGCTACAATAACTCCGAACTATTTTATTTGATCTGATTAGGGACCTTGGACTACATTTTTCAATGACCGTCATAATGTTTTTGCAATTTTTGAGTCTACATCTACATCTACATACTACCCTGCAAGCCGCCTCAATAGGCGTGTGGCGGGGGGTGTTAGGACACCAGCCATTTACATATAAAAAGGAAACGCTCTAATGAAATTACGCCTAGCATTTATTAAAGTCCCTTATTGCTCGGGGGAAAAACGAATTCCCGTACCTATCCGTTCGGCAAAATATCTCTCTTAATTTATCGTTTCTGTCGGACCTGAAAATATAGTGGGGTTCTGATATGATGTTCTCCGTGTCTTAGAATAGACTAAAATTTTACTCCTCTTATTGTTAAAAAAATTGATAAAATTTTTTAAGAGCCAAAACTTTCACCCCAAAAAAATGCATCTGGGGTGGACTGTCCCCTCCACCCATCCCTAGCAACACCACAGAGTCATTAAATAACAAAGCTAACGAACAGTCATGCAAGAGATGGAAAATTAACCTTCAAGCATGATACTTGATGTGATATTGAAAATAAGACTCCTCCACTTCTAAAACTTGGCAAGAGGTGAGCTGCTGTTTGATTCAGAGAAACTCATCTATCAACCTTTAGTGTGCCAACTATGGCGCCATAGAGTTAAATAGAGAATAATTTTCTTTGGATTGATGTGCTGTGAGAAAATTCTCATTTTGGAAAGCTATGACTTAAGAGCAAATACCTTAGGAAGAAAAGGCAGGAAAATATACCTGTACTAGCACACCAGAAAATTTGAGATGGCATTGAGGGACGTAACATGAAGTGCAAGTTTAGAATTAATTCATGGTAAGGCTAATGGTAACCAAGCCAAGCTAACCCCCCTCCTAATGACTTCTGCTTGTGACATGGCCCTGTTTGGCTACCATTAGCCCATGGTAAAAATAAAGTTGTCTGAAATTGGGTCCACCAAAAGTTTATTCTATAGACCAGTAAGTCTTGCTATTCGGTTAATTGTGCTGTTAAACCCCAAACTCACCTTCAATGAGGCGTCCATCGTCAGCAGCTTGACCACTTGCCAGAATGCTCTTCACAAATATCCCCAGCGCCCCCCTCGGCGAATCCCTGCCCCCCACAATCGTGAACCCTAAACCCTTCTTCCCAGGGCCCTTCTCGAATATGATTGTCTGGAAGGTGCAAACGGCTGATCGGGGCCTCCTGGGAAGCGTGCAGAATGCACCCGAAGACGATGAACACTCGTCCTCGCGCGACGTTGTCATGCCAACCCCGTCCGTCACGTCCCCCTCCACCTCCCTCTGCCCCGTCGCCATGGAGTTGTTGTTGGCCATCGCCGACGCTTCCCCGTCACTCTGGAGACGGGTGGTGGTGGGCGGGGGCGAGGAATTTCTCCTCCTCGGGGGCGGGGACGGAAGTGGACCCCTTCGGTTTTGAGAGCGGTGCTTCTGGAAGTGTCGCCTTCGCCTGCCATCGGAAGGGGTCCCCTCTTGTTCCGAGGGCGTCAGGGCCGCTGCCGTGAGCACTGGTTCTGGGCTCGACCCACTGCTCCTCTCCGAGATGCTGCTTCCCCTGCCACTGCTCAGGCTCACCCTCCTCATCCCTCCTCGACCACCTCCGAGGCTTGGGGGGTTGCTCAGGCTCACGTTCTCGTAGTCGACAGAGCTCTCAAGAAGGCTAATGGGGACAAGACGGGGAATAGAATGAGCATTTATAATGTAGTTTGAGCAAAAACTCACTTCACCTAGAACTTGATGAATTTGACCTCATTTTAAAGGAAAAAAACTTTCATCTTTCCAATGATATCAAAATATTAATATTATTACTGCTACAATAGCAGTAGTTACAGTGCTTATATGTAGATGGCATAAATTATGGTGCGGAGTGTATGGAAAAGACCCGAGTGGACTTGAAATTGCAAAGATGAATGCATTCAATGCCATTGCCGTTTTAATCTTTTATCTAGGGAAATGTTAAAACATTCGCTCGTAATCCAATAAACTTCTCTTTTAGGTAGTTTGAGCGGAATATCAATTCACATGGAATTTGATGAATTTCACCTAATTTTAAAGAAATAACTCTAGTTTTTCCAATTATATTAAAATATTAACCCCATGCCGAAATAATTAAAGAGCAATTTTCTTGAAATTACAAGCTGTTAGATTACAGCTGTGCCCTTCAGAGGAAGAATATTGAAAACATTAGGAATTTATAATGCCTAGATTTCGTGAAAAAACTAACGGTGTGCAGTTTGTATGTTTTCTCAACTATTTACACAAATTAATCTGTTACTCACCCCAGTAATTTTTACAAAATAGCAAAAAATAAACCCTGGTGTTTTGAAGGGTTTTTAGCCGTACGACATGAAAAAATGAGTCAAGTTAGAGACTTATGTAGTTATATTTATTTAATTACTGAGAATATTTGTCATATACATACAACTATATTTTTGCACCTTTAATATTATGTACAACATTTACTTCACACTTCTTACAGACGCTGAGATTAAAATATAAAATACGAATATGGTCTCTATTATGGCTAAATAGACGGAAATATTTCACTCAAACTAGGTACTTTAAGATTCATAGAAATATTCGCTCTTTGCCACTATAAAAATTAGATTGCTATGAATGTCTAAAAAATTGACTTGAAGTTGAATCACATGTGACTCTCCCTCAGAGAATAATTCAGGTGGAGAACAAATCAACGACATGGCGAAGGAGAATATAATTTTATAATTATTTTTTTCCCTTCTAGAGATAAAGGTCCATTAATTGGTATATTATTTTATTTATCATTTTCCAATGTTTCACATTCATACATATGCTTCTTCAGGACTACACTCAAAATTAGTTTGGCGTAATGTACACGTTTACAGGTTTACAAGTTTTAAAGAGGTAATGAAGGAGTAATCATCAAAACTTAATTTTACTGATGCCAACTTCAAGTTTTAGCCACGATGCATATGCAGGGATAAGAGACTTCTATCTATTCCATTCCATTGGTAGCAGTTGCATTATTTCAATTGCCACTGCATGCCAATGGCCGATGCCCAGATTATGCAGAAGGTATTCCCCTATATAATTATGTCAATTAGCATGAAAATATGGAATTTCATCGCATGAGTAATACATGTAGACATTTGGAGATATCTTTATTCACCTTCCAAGTGAACCAATTTAGGTAAATAACTCACAAATACCAAATATCCCTGACTTTGCAATCCTTAACGGACCGGAAGAGCAGAATATCGAGTTACCTAACACCCCACTGAAATTGCCATGAGAATTATAATTCCCGTTAAGGGGGGGAGGTTACATCAGTTGCTAAGTTAAGTTTAGGGGGTGTACTTCAATTGTTGGAGATTTATTTTGGTATGTAACTAAGGGCTCACTCCCACTATTTCTGTACAGCGAGTCGTTAGTTACGTACCAAAATTAATCTCGAGCCATCGAAGCACAACCCCCAGGGATCGTGATAGTACGTGCATTAGTCCACCAAGTCAAAGGTCCGATTTCCAGTCCAAAAGATTTTGTCTTGTGGCAATTCCAGAGCCGTAAATATAAACTTTGAGGCCCCAGGGAAAAATCTGATGCCGAGGCCCCTTCATTAGCACAAGATAGAGCACAAAGCAGACGAATGAGCTATCAGCTGCACGCCTGTACTATCAGCTGAGCATCTAGTGCACGGGTACTTGTATTGGTATTTTTATTACTAAGCTGGCTATTTAGTGGGTATAAGAGTAAGCCGTGTTTACACACAAATAGAAAATATTTAAAAGATAAACCATCTGTGGTTGTGGTAGGGGACCAGAAAAACAGGGATAAGACATACCGAGATGACATTTCACCATCGGCTGGTGCACTGGGTCTCCTGAGATCTGCTTCCTCCTCATGCTCCCTCCTGGAGACTTCGTGGCCGTTCTGCTGCCCCACTGGCCTCGACACCACCATGTCCACTTGCATGGGCCCCGAACAGAGCACCTCTCTGGCCTGAGCCATCGTCAGTCCCCGCAAACGACGGCCGTTCACGTTGACGATCTCATCTCCAATACGCAGAGTCCCTTCCCTACAAAGAAAAGGACAAGGACTGCTGTGATTCGGGGTTGGGAGCTAATTTTCTCCATGGAACATAAAGGGTTCATTCTATTTCAATTAAAATTCTAATTCTATGTCCTGTAAATTATACCAAATAAAACTCTCTTTAAAAAGTGTTTTTTTTGTGCATGGCACCTGAAGTGTAAAATCTGATACCAATGAATAAAAAGGTTAATATTAAAACTAAATTCCTTCAAATGGCAGTATAATTCAGAATTAGGCATAAGGAAATTAATGTGGAGGAGTTAAATACCGGTTAGTTGGGCAGGGAGAGTTGGATGAATGATAGAGGGATCAAATTTTTTTTAACTTCAATCAGCATTTCTTCTTAATTTTTTTTTAGGACGAGTCCCTGACATTCACCTTGAATATAAGGGGGCGGTACACAAGTGTGTACCACTACCATTATTGTTAGCATTATTACATCCATTTAAATAGCGAGTATAGGTCAGTTTAGGTAATCAAATATCATTCTTTGCCAACGTTTCAACGTTTAGAGATCAAGAGGTCATGTAGTGAAAGTTTCTTTATTTTTTTTTGAGGGTATATACAATTTTGCTTACCCCTCTTCATTGTTCTTTTTGAAGGTTTTCAATTTACACACATAAATTTGTAGAATTTTACATTGGGTACGTTTTTTTCACACAAGTTTCATATTTCAAAATAATCACAATTTGGAATTCGGAAATGACTAAAAGCACATTTTTACATTTAGAAATCCCATTACTAGGTTAAAATTGTTCGCATTGTAACAATTATCTTTCATTTCATATTTGCATGTATGTAGTCATAAAATTTATCATACATCATAGGTTTTTTTTTACACGTTTCGTATATCAAAAGTCTCACAATTTAGAATTTGAAAATAAGTTATAGCAACTCATTGTATAATTAATAAGTTATTGTTTGTATTGTTACTATAGTTATCTACCATTTTCATATTTGCAGATACTTTTAAAAGTTTCAGTATTTTCATAAATTCAATAGGAAATGTGCGTTAGTATTTATAATTATCTACCTCTCGGCCAGTCCTCCCGGCACCACATGGGCGATCAGATATCCCGCGAAGCCATGTTCGGTGAGCTTGGTCTTGGCGATGAAGATCCCGAGTTCCTCCGCCTCGTGCTCCCTGCACAGCCGCACCACTTTGAAGTCCTTCCTCTGCCCCCTACGGCTCCCCTCCAACAACTCCTCCCGCCTCCGCATCGACAGGGCCTCGCCCCTAGACGGCAGGGGCGGCGGAGGGGGCGGGATCGACGGGGGCGGCCCCGGGGAGCAGGGCGAGCTGAACGCCAGGGAGAGCGCCAGGACGTCGTCGCCCGACGCCGTCCTCTGGCGCCGCCTCTGCCGCGACGTCAGCGACAGCCCAGCCGCCGAACTGCCCTCCGCCGAAGACTCGCGGTGACGGAATTTGCGAAACACCTCCCGCCTGTCCAGAGAAGACGACCGCGCCTTCAGACGGCTCCCCCCACCCGCATCTCCAGACCTGCGTGGACGAGAAGAAAAGGGAGAACACGATTGAGTCGTCGAAGTTATTTGAAGCAGCGACAGGAGCGGTCATTGTGAGTTAGGGTTGCCAGGTTTCGGCAATAGAAACTTAAAAAAAAATAATTAAAATAATTAAATATTTTGTTCAGTTTGATCCCAATCAATTTACAGTGAATTTAGTCACAATAAAATTGTTACAATTGTAACAATATTCTCGGTCAATTGATTATATTTTATTAATTCATGATTGGGATAAAAATTAGCAACATATTTAATTATTTTTACTTATATATTTTTATAAATTTTCTATTAAACTGAACTGTGACTACGAACTTGGTGCTGTTAATGTTTTAGCCCTGATGATGTCAAATAAAACTTGATGAAACATTGGCAGGTACACTGTATTCATTACAAATTGACCAAAATTCCAGAATATTTACTATTATTCATAAAGTGGTCAGAATATAAAAGAGTTTTAAAATATAAAATTCGAGCATGGTCTCCACTATGACCAGGGAAATATCTTGTCAAACTAACTTAATTTCGTGGGCAATGATTAATGTTTTCATAAAACAAAATGCGTTGTCGCATTCCGTCGACTGACCTTCTCCTGTTCCTCCGGCACCTCTCCGAGGGGCTGGTGACCTCCTCATCCCCTTCGTGGTGATTGTTGTACTCCTCCTCCTCCCCCACCCACTCCTCTTCCTCCTCCCCTCCTCCTTCCCCCACCTCTTCCCCCTCCTCCTCGTGACCCCTTCCCCTCGCGTGCCTCAACTTCGGCGTCCACTCCTCGTACTGCGACGCGCTCCGCAAGTGCCGGGCGCCGCCGTAGCGACCCTGAGGGTGCTGCTGCTGCTGCTCCAGGAAACTGGAGTCCTCGGCGTCCAGCACCGACGTGCAGTCCGAGCCTTCCTGCACGATGATCCCGCTGTCGCCGTCGTTCGTTTCGCTCAGGAGGAGTGCGGCTGCGGTGCCCGTCACGGCCGAACTAGAAGCGAGGGCCGTGCCGCTGACGCTCCCCTGTCGGTTATGTTGCTGATTCACCACGTCCTCGTGGTCATCCTCCTCCTGGAACAGAGGATTGACCGCCGGATGACGCCTCTGGAACTCCTCCAGCCCCGGCAGGGCGCCGTAAGAGAAGCTGCGGAGCTTAGACTTCTTTCCCTCTGTGTTGCGGTAGAGTTTCGCCAGTAGCCGTCGCGAGACGACCCCGGTGGACGACTTGAGGTACTTCTCCGACATAGCCCTCAGCTTGGCCGACAGGCAGGAGGTCGGAGTGGAGTTGACGGCGATTCCACCGGGAATGGCTTCGGTCCGGGGCGGGGAGCCGCATTCCCTGACTCCTGGTGAGGGTAAGACCCTGACGGCGTTCGGTCCGACGCCCCTAGGGGTCGAGGTGACCAGAGAGTCCTCGGGGCCGTAGAAGACGTCCTCGGATGAGGTGAAGAATAAGTCCCTCGGGCGAGACCTACAAGTGCAGGGTTCGCCTTCCATCATCAAGCGAGGGGAGACGAGGCTCTTGGGTCTGGATGACCCCTCGTCTTGCTGACCCCTGCGGCCCAGGGACTCCAGGGGCCTACGGTTCACCCGGTGGTGCTTCCTTCCTGCTCGAGGGTCGTAGCCGCAGCTGCCGGAAGGAGTCAGGAGACCTCGACAGTCCTCGTCTTCAAGAGAACACACCTGGAATGAAACAAGGTACACGTACGTCAGATTCGCGTAAATTTAGAGAACAAATTTGTAATGCAACGCGGAAAACAGGTCACAAAATAAAAAATTCGTAAACATGAAAATAGAGACGGCAAGTAAAAAAGATATGCACCAAAAAGATATACCTAATGGTACATAAAAAGTGTTCAGAAAATACGTAATATTACGAAAAAATTAGGGAATTTATAACGCCTTTATTTCTTAAAAAAAAAAATTTAGGGAATTTATAACGCCTTTATTTCGTCAAAAAAACTAACGGTGTGTAGTTTGTATGTTTTCTCAACTACATATAAAAAACATCTATTGCTCACAGCCGTTATTTTTGCAGAATCGCAAAAAACAGCTGTTTTGAAGGCTTTATAACCGTACGTTTTTCGTTATTTAACGAAAAAGAAAAAAAATGAAACGAGCCTGGACGATGACGGAATGTTGACGTCAGAACCTCTTAAAAATTCAAATAATGCCATTTAAAATTTTAGATTTATCGACATGGCTTCCGAGGCCGAGTTCTTCCTGAACTACCACTCTGATAATGTCGTCTGTCAACGAAACAGGTCGTTTTTATTAAATTATGTAAAATATACAATTTTTCTAGATGATTCCTTTTCATAACCACTTTTTCACAACGCATTTTTTTGTTCTTCTTTCAGGAGGTAGAGGTCAATTAATTTGAAAAAATATTTTTTACTCTTTGCCGACGTTTCGCATTTTCATATATATGCTTCTTCAGGGCTACAATGAAAATATTGTGCGTTTTTTACACACATTGAATATGGTTTACAATTTTTTGTACATATTTACATTAGAATTAAAAAAAAATTTGATTTCATAGTAGCCCTGAAGAATATATATATGAAAATGCGAAACGTCGAATATTTCACAAATTAATTGACCTATATCTCCTGAAATAAGAAGAAAAAATATACAATTAAAAAAAATCATTCAGCATGAGTTTTTCAAAGTTGAGCCTGACGCTATTAGAGCATAATACGCCATATTCAGAAGCTGATTCAGCAAGCATCAACCTCGGACATTCCGTGTGTAGCATCAACTAGGTACCGACGCGACGCGGCGATGACCCCAGGCTTCCCTTCACCCAGTCGGCCCGGGTGAGAAGGAGGGAGGGGCATTGACCACTTGCGCGCGTGGTCACTAGATGTCCGTTGGCGGGGGGGTTGGGTGAGTAGGCATGTTGGGTGTGTAGGAGGGAAGATACGGAAGAGTGTAAATGACTGCCAATATGGATGGCGCAAGGAAGGAAGGACTTGGAAGACCCGTGTGGAGGCGATAGGAAAACTGCGTCCACTTATAGTAGGTACAGGGATCAAGAAGACCACTGATCACAGTGTTAACAAAAAGGACAGAGGAAGAAGAGGGAGAAGAAATGAATTAAGAGATAGAAGAAGACCTCGGCGAAAGGAGGAGACAAGGGCCGAAGAAAGAAGAAGCAGTCCTAAGGGAAGAATGAGAAGACCTCGGAAAAAGGAGAAGAGCAGGGTCGGAGAGAAAGAAAGGATAAGAAGACGACGAACGAAAGAAGAGAACGCGACATGGCCTAATGTGCTGCCATCTATCCGCGTAAAATCAGATGTATGCACAATTTAAATCTAAATCGCAATTGCATAAAGTCTCATGAATATATGAAAAGTTGATTTACAACATGTATTAAAATGTAAAATCAAATGTATTGATAATAATGCAGATTAAAGAGGGGTAAACGAGAGTAAATACCCTAAAAAATAATGTTTAAAAAAACTAGGTACAGGGATACAAATCGAATTGAAGCTATTAACTAGTACACGATCACAAATAAAATAAATTTCTCAGTCTAACACGCATTGTTATATATCAAAAAGTAAATTGATAGAAATACAATGAAAAAAAGCTAAAAGTACGTGCACTACCATACTACTTTAAACCACGGAATTTAACTATAAAAATCTTAATGTTACGAATAAAACACTCAATATGCCTTAAAAGCAAAAATAATGAGGAAATGTATAATCATCGCAATCCAATTTTCAAAAATTTTAGTTGTGAGTGTCATTTGTTCAAAATTTTAATTTCTTTATCTCGTATCGCCTGGTTTATGGCCTACTAGCATTCATTCAAGTGTTCTACCAGGCTCTGATTGGTAGGTTCTTGGACAGTCCCCATTTTGTATCCCAACCTAATAGAAATTGTCTCGCTTTCCCTCCTAAGGATGTCCCTCCATTAGATCCCTCTTCAATTCTTCATATCTTCTACCTCCTCTTATTTCGTCCAGAATTCTTATCCTTTTCTTTCCTCTCCCACGCTTCTCCAGTTTTCTCCCCTCTATTAACCTCTTCAACATGCCCTCTTCTCTCAAAACCTCCTCCATCCATCTCTTCTGCCTTCTCCGAACCTCTGCCACAAGCTTCCTCTCCTCTCCGACCATATCCAATACCTCCTCGTTCGTCTTTCTCGCCATCCAGCTGACCTTCTCCATCCTTCTCCAAACCCACATCTCAAACACCTCAAGTCTACGCACATCCTCCCTTCGCAATGACCAAGTTTCCGACCCATATAGCGCCACGCTCCATATTAAAGTTTTCACCAGCCTCTTCTTTACGTCTCTTCTCAGACCCCCCCTCAACAATTCCCTTCTTTTCGAAAATGCTTCTTTAGCGAGCGCAATTCTGCATCTGATGTCCTTACCACTAAACCCATTCGCCTCCAAAATACTACCCAGATACGTAAACTGCTCGACCTGCTCTATATTCTGCCCACCCACCCTTATATTCAGCCCCGCCTTCTTACTTCTAGAAAAGGTCTACTCGCAACGTATTTTAAATAAAATAAAATAGGACAATCTCGATTCCAGAGAGAATTTTTTCAAAACCAGGTAACTAAATAAATTTTGTGTTGGCATGTAGATGACTCAGGGTATGACTAGTGGAATGATGTAACACATTGAATTGGAGGTGATGTCCGGTCTGGTGTGAACTATCCATCTGCATACCCCACTCCTGAGTACTGTAGCGTCGGACTGTGTCTACTAGTCAAAACAATACTTATTTTCCATTTTTTGTTGGATAATGCTTCTATTTGTTACAGAACAGCTAATCCAGCTTCCAATCTCTTTCATTCCCCAAATCCAACAACCTATTTTCGTCAACAGTCCCCTAGCAACCAAAAACATTTCAACAATCAACAAAACATTTCCACACTAAAATAAATAAAAGCACTAATATTTTAAACACTAAGTAATTAAATTAAATAGATTACTTAAATTCTATTATCCATGTTAAAACATTTAAACAAAAATTACAGTAAATTGAAACAAAATCAAAACAAAAATTGAAGTAAATTTCAAACGTTAAAGTAGGTACTCATAAACTAGACTTGAAAACTAGGAATCGGGATATCACAGAAAAATCTCCAACACTGCTGGCATTCAAACCCAAGCCATCTCAATAGGAAGACGTTTCTCTTTCCAGCACTCTACTCCTCTTCAATGAGGATTTCCTTACCAGCCCAAGAGGGCTCTCCGCGGTGCCTTTGTTCCGAGTCTTTGGAGCGCTTCCAAAAAAAATATACATGTACTGGGCGGAGACAATTGGTCATTAAGTACCCGTGCCCTCGTTTGAAATAAAAAAAAAGACCGCGCTCTTCATATTACAACCAGAAGCAATTGAGGGTCTGTCCAGACATTCAAATGATCGAGGTTCCAAGTAAATATATATTTTTATATATATCCCTTCCAATCTAAGGGAGTAGTAGGAGGTAGGTGCAGGTCATCAGATATGCATGGCCTGCCTCCTCTTTATTCTGCCCGTCTGTCTGTGCACGCCAACGCGCTGCCCCGCTCCCACGCCCCCTGACCCCCTAAGCGTCGTCATGGCGACTACCTCAAGAGACGCGGTTGGTGACCCGACTTTCATACGTTACAAGCAGTCTTCGGAGGAGTATTTGTATCCCAAGTGATGTGGGTGGGAGTTATAGACGGATTAAACGTCCTTCCACATGCCAACTATATACCGACGCAGCCGCACTGTTCACGTTTAATATGCATGAGATGATATTCCAAGCCTGCGTTCTTTTTTTTAACATTCCATTTTCCCTTCTCAGAACACACATAAGGAACGATATCTCTGGGATCCTTATCCGAACATCGGATCTCACACGGAGGCTAAGATACACAAGAGAGAGGAAAAACATCGTTTTCTGTATTCGACTCCAGCACCGTTAATGTTGGATGGGTGCCGTCTGCACAAATTATACGAATTATTATGCTTGATGCAACTGCATTGATATAACTTGGGTGTATTAAACAGCAGTGGTGGTGGTGGTTGTTAAAAAAAAGTAAAAAATAAAGCCCGAGAAAGACGTGATTTTTCAGTACTACATCTGCAGCATTTGAAATGCACTTACAGCAAGTACCTACTTGGGGATCCATCTTGAGTCGCCGAGATGAGAATAAATCAAGGTGCAGTCGCCGCATATTAGAATACTTATCATCGTTGATACCAGTTAATACAGAATCACGAGATATAACTTGAGCCTATTATACGAGTGGCGGGAAAATGTAACGAGAAAGTACAAGAAATTTTAATTCTATAAATAATCCGTAATTTTACAGTACCGATGCAGCATTTTGAAATACACAAACAAGTACTTGGGACCCATCGTGGTTAAGGGTTGATATGGCAATAGCTGTCAGCACTAATTAGAAGAATAAAGCTGGGAAAAACTTTGTTTTAATTGAAGACTTAACGCTAAGATTAAGTCGGGGAAAAATATTAATTTAGATTTACAATGCGGCTTTTGGAATTCATATCATGTGTTCGGGACCTATCTGAGAATGAATGAGTTGAGGGTCGAATACGGTATGATTAAAGAAAGACGTGCCAGATTATAAAAAATGTATCATCAGAAAGAAATAAATTGTACCAAACTGTTGTTCAATGACCGAGCAGGGTAGTTTCTCCGGACAATTTAAAATCGTTGACATTTAAAAAATATACTTAATTTTCCCAGGCAAAACTAAATATCACAACGAAACCGCGACAAAAAACACCATTATTCATGAAAAGACAACAAAATCATGATTATAAATGTACTTCCTAAGCTATACCACAAAGAATAAAAAAAATAGATAAAATACCACTCCGGAACGATAAAAAAGCCGTCATATTCAGCTAAAGATTTTCGCTATTACCCCAGGTCGTCTTTCATCGGATATTGAAAACAAATCTACTAAGTTAACCTGGTTTGTATATAAATATGACGATTAGATTCCTCATAGTTCCACGCCCGAAACAACGGGTTAAACAACGTAAATACATGAATATCAAGCATCATTTTAACAAAAAATACATAAATGGCAGATCTGGCCGATGTCTTTACACCTTCCGATAATAAGCTCCTGCAGCGGTTTTCATGGTTCAATGCAGATGCGGTCATGTTCGTGGTTTCCGCCGCTAACCCGCGAAGTGATTCAAACTTCGTTTTTAGAAACGAAGCAACACCATCATAAAGGTCTGTATTTTTTTCTGATAAATCGACTCATTGAGGCACTTAATTTCTTCACGACGGGTTGAAAAAAAATGGAAAAAAAAGTTTAACCATGCTTTTCTAGAAAAAAATATTTAAAAATCTTTAAAAAGAAGAAAAATATCTTAACGTCCTACTAAAAAAGAAAAAAAATATTTTCTCAAGAGAATGAAAGTTTAGGCAAGTACTGGAAATAATTAAATTCAATTCAAGGACATTAGCCACACAATGACAAGACCACAACGAAAAGCATGGGGTGCTCTAGAAAAATTTCTAGAATATCTTTAAATGAACTAAAGTTAAGGTGCGAAATGTAAATGAGGTCGCGCCCTATGCTTTCCGTCGTGGTATTGTCACTGCGCGGATAATTTCCTTGAATTGCATTTAATTATTTTCAGTGCTAGGTTAAATTTAATTCACTTGAGAAAATATTATTCTTTATTTTTAGTACAATGTTAGGACATTTATATTTTTAAAGATTTTTTAATAAAATATTATTATTTTAGAAAAGCATGCTTACATTTATTTCCATTTTTTTATTTTTTACTTTTTAGTCCTAGTTAATAAACTGTAAATAAAAAAACAGTAGTTGTTGTTAGTTAATAAAATGTTTATAAAACAACACTTGAGAAAATATTATTTTTGCTTTTTTAGTACGACGTTAAGAGTTTCTTTTTTATAGATTTTAAAAAATCTTTTTATTTTTTAGAAAAGGATGCTTAAAAAACATGTTTTTCATTTTTTTATTTTTACTCTATACTCCTAATAAATAAAAATTTTATATAACAACACAAGAAAAAATATTATTCTTTTGTGTACGATGTTGAGATATTTCTTTTTTAATCAAATTTTAATAAGAATATTAAAAAATTAATTTTTAATTAGTAAATAACTAGGACTAAAAAAACTAGGACTATTTACTTGAAAAAATCGCTGCTAGGTTGTAGACTTGAAGCGACGAATTTCTAATAATTTCTCGGGTCGAGAGTCGAATGATTTACCACTATTCCACCTCTAATCACAATGTACAGGAAGGGTATCGATTTAATTACATTATTATTATTTAGACATAAATGAAGTGGCAACCATGCAAGTAACCATGGATCCATGGAAAAGCGAGTTAAAGAAAATCATGTAAAAAATTGATATCTGCCCTGAGACAAGATCCTCGTTTCGCACGATCGATTAAGCCACGAGCATTGCGAATTGGAGATGATGGAGGTCACATCCAAAGCCAGTGGTGGTATATAGGGCTGGAAAATGGACGACTGGTACATTAACTATCGAGTCGGAGTTAAATGCTCGAATAATTCCCCAGCACGATATGGGAACGCGAGAACGAGGTCGAATGGAGAGCGAGAGAAGTCGCGCGAATTATCGATATGTAACGGTGGTCGGGAGAGAGGGAAATTCGTGCAAGACCGACAAAAATACGCTAAAAAGAAGGCTTCACGGAATTGAGCACTCGGCCCGAAATAAAAAACGAATACGGGCCAGTTACATAATTAGGTTCTGTAAAGAATCCAACACTTCAAATGATATCTAATTCTGTTCGCAGGTACTAATTTATACTTCAGAAGGTGGAGGAAGAGAGGTGATTGCGTTCTTCGGCTCTTGAACATTTGGTCGAAACTCCATTGTTACCAACCTATGGCTACGCAAACATTTTGCCGGAAGCATTATTTAGTTAAGGACGTTCGGTGGGTTCAATCTTAACTTAAGGAAACTCGACGAAACTTGCTGGAAGCATTAACTATGTATTCCTAAAGATACCTGAATTTTTTCGAAATTATTTACCGCAGATTTCTTCGGATATTTGATGTGGAAGTGGGCATGAAATTACATATGGGTTCTTATGGGAACGCGAGGTCCGACTAGCTTTATTCATCGAAAAGAACGTTTTCTAGTTAAGAATAAGAAAAACAAAATGAATTCAAATCATCAATAGAATAATGTATGAAAATCATTTGATATACTTCATTTTTATTATTTTTGTTTTTCTTATTCCTAATTTAGAAAAAGGTTCTTTTTGATGAATTAAGCTACTCGTACCTTGTGTTCCCATAAGAACCCACGTAATTTTTTGTCCACTTCTCGATCAAATATCTTAAGTAATTTGCGGTAAATAATTCTGAAAAAAATCAGGTAGATTTCAGACAACATAAGTAATGCTTCCAGCAAGTTTCGTCGAATTCTCTACTCATAACTACTAAAAGTAGACAGTGGCGTGCACTGGTGGTTGATGAGGTGAAACTAGTGTTAGTCGTGGTTCTTTCTTTCATCCCTCAAAATTAATTTTCTTGATTTACGAGTTTCCAGGCCGTAACCGATATTGACAAATACATAATTTTCTAAAAAAATTACTTTTTATAATTAACTTTTTATTTATAGAGACACAACAAATTAACTGAAGCTAAAAATTAACAAGTTTAGTTTTTTTTCTGCTCTCAGCAAAATTATTTTCGTATCTTAATTTTTTAGCTGAGATATTGCATCTCAAGCGATAGGTATGTACCGTTAATACATGAGCTCATTGATCAAAGATTCTTCCTCCCAAGCGTGGAAACGGCATTTATTTAACGGGAAAAGACAAACTCGCTTGATTGAAGCAAACGTGTTTTTATTTTAAATGCATTGAAAGGTAGACATAACTAACCACTTATATCCGGGATGGATATCTCATTGTGGGCTGTAGAAAGTAAACAATCAATCGGCAACAAAGTCCTAGCGTGGCAGTTGTCGGCGTGTATAGATTGCCGGACTCATTGTTCATGGGACAAAGACCAAATGGCCCCCGTAAATGCCCCCATACACGAAGGCCCCCATTTGGCCAAGGGGCCGTTTGCACGAGTCCATTCGGCATTCGGTCCAAATCGCAAGGGTCACACACATAGAGTTATTAAGTCTAAGGTCACACACGACCAAGCCAGTCCCGTGTCTTCTAGCAGTGCCTACCTAGTGTTGTGCAAAGTTGTGTCTAGTTTTCAACGTCACTGCACCAGTTGTCACCTCAATATGAACAACGAGGAATCATTGATTTTAGCTTCCGTTGCAGTTGGCATTTATACTAAGAAAAAGAGGGAACCAAGAAGGCAATGGCAGAAAGAATGGTTTTTAAACCAATTAACACATCTCCCGTTGATTGAACACCTGCTGACTGGCGTAATTGCCTCATCTACATCAACACTTACGGAATACCGTGCAAGCCACCACTAGGGTGTGTGTGTGCTTCCTTGTTTTGTGAATATCATAACTTGTATTGCGTATCCAATTTCGAAACATTATTAAGCTTGGTCTTTTCCCGACCACAGTTCAACTTTCTTAAGCCATTACCTATAAAGTCTGGAAATATGATTTGCCTTCTGTACGAGTGCGCACAATGCCAGGCATATTCGATGCTAATAATGTATGAAGATGTAAACAAACTCACGCAATGCTGCCTAGTGACGTCACCAAAGATGGCAACCTCCCTTTCTAGACTTGGACTTTCTGGAATAATCTGCTTTTTTATGGCGAAATAAAATTTTCACACTTTCAAAATTGTTGCTGGATTAATAATTAGATGCTAGATTTCAATTTACATTATTCGTTCCAAGCCGATTAAGTAATAGTTTCCGACCCTATTTACGTAAGCTGCACATCCCCCCTATTTTCCCTCCCTTTTTTTAACACCCCCTGCCAACACTCAAGTTGTGGTGCACCATGGGTAAGTGTATGTGTGTACATACCGTTTCAGGAGAGGTGGTGCCCGCGGCGGGGACGACGACCGGGTGGTGGTGCTCCATCGGGTGCGTCCCGAAGGGCATCAAGGGTCCCTGGCGACCCTTGTTCGGGGAGCTGGCCCTGCCTCCCAGTGCCAAGGACCGGAAGCAGGACAGCTTGGTGTTCTTCACTCTCTCCAGCAGTGGGTTGCGCTTCTCGTCCGTCTTTTCTCCGTTTGCGAGCGGCCCGCCGGCGGAGGACACGGAGGCGGGGGTGCGGCTCGCCGGTGTCGCCTTTCTCCTCCATCTCACGGGCGACAGGTCTTTTGTTTCGACGGAGACGAGACAAAATGGGTGGGAAAGAAAAAAAGGAAAGAGGAAAACTATTAATCAATCTCAATCTCAGCACTTTAGGTGGTTCCACCATAAAATTACTTCAATGTCATTTTATTAATATTCTGTCTACTTGTAAAAAACTTTTCCTCTATCTGATATGAAAAACAAAATAATATCTTTCCACGCTATTTTATTCTAAAATTGAAATTGCATGGTGTTCAATGGGGGAATGAGAGAAACACGGGGAAAAATAGTAATTTTCCATAAAATACCTACAAATACCATTTTCGTGGAAAACTGTCTCTAAGAAGGAAATAATCCTTGAGAAATTGAATAAAAATAAAATACAGGCATCTTTCCACCTTATTTTTCTAGTTATTGAAGAATTAATGCTGCTATTGATGTCATAATGCGGTAATTCGTAGGAAATGGCGCTGCAGTTGGCTTCTATGCCTAAAAAAATTTACTAATTTAAAATACATTAGTGGAATAATCCGCATATATTGTACCTTACTTTTGGTTTTCTGTAGATAACGCATTGCATCAGCGGAAGCAGGACGTTTTGGACAAAATATCAAAAATGAGGACTTTAGTATTTGTTTTGACTCACACAGTCGCGGCGGAACCTCCTTAAGAGGCAGTTGGAGCGAGATAGTTCCCAAGTCATAATGGAGACCATATTCTAATTCTTTATATTAATCTCAGCGTCTGTAAGAAGTATGAAGTATATATTGCAATATTAACGGTGAAAAAATATAGTTATACATGACCTAAATTCTCAGTAATTAAATAAATATTTCTACATAAGTCTCTAGCTTGACTCATTATTTCACGCAATACAGGAAAAAAGCCTTCAAAACGGTTGTTTTTTTTGTCGATTCCGTAAAAATTACGGCGAGATGTAAAATACTAATTTTCATAAATAGTTGACAAACTATACATTGTTTGCTTTCTTAACTAAATCTAGATGTAAGAATTTCCTAATTTTTTCTCTCAATATTCTCCCTCTGGAACGCACAGCCGTATTCTATCCCATGTAAAACAGCTTGTATTTACAGGCAAATTGCTCGAAAAGTAGTTCGGCAAGGGGTTGATATTTTTATATCAATGGAAAGATAAGAGTTTTTTTCTTTAAAATGAGGCCAAATTCATCAAATTCTAGGTGAAGTGATTTTTCCCTCAAACTACCTTAAAGGAAGTCGACTTGACATTTTTCCATTCAAGATGTTGAAGTAAGCCAAGTTAACGAAACATATTTACGCGTAAACAAACGACGTTGATTGGAACAATGTTCGCAGACGTATCTTTCGGTAACCGAGCAGTAAGTGACATAACATGATTTAATCATGGCTGCATTATGAGCTTACACAGTATCAACGGGCTTGTGCCAAATGCGAAACTCATTTTGGAATAATTTCTTTGACATTGGTATCTAAAAATATCGAATAAAAAATCTTAAATTTGCTTTTTGATCGAATATAAAGTAACAAACTGATACATTTTTCAAATGAACTTCAAATCGGATTCCGATTCGTGATTTCGAATTAAAATTGAATCAAAGAAACAACTGCATTAACTCAGAACTATCTAACTCAACTAAATTATCGATAAATGAGGCTTATGCGTGATATAGATGATTGATCACGTCAGAAAACTGACAACGAGATAGATCAAAATAGGAAACCTTGGTGCAGACTAGAGCAAAACACTATGAATCTGCAAGAAAAGAAGTCGTTAAGTGCGTCAATCGACATTGGAATATCAACGTTCTGTAATCAGTAAATACGCTTCAATTTAGTGACAAAAGAGTAGCTCTGTTGCACTATTTTGGATTCATATCCGTTTTCAACGGACTTAGATTCGGATCGAGCAATAGCACATTATAATCGAATGGAAAAAATTTGCCTGATGTCCTATTTTTAACACGTGGAAATAAGCAATTGTTTCAAGCCGGACTAACACGCATGCGCAAAATGATGCAAGGCATAGCAACCGTCGCATACTGACATATTTCGCACAAACAACTTCCCCACGGCGAGACAGCAGACATCTATCTGGGGCGCACTGCTGGCAAGCGATGCTAGCGGTATTGGCGATATCAATAACAGCGCCAATGCGGTCGCCGCTGCACCCACATAAAAGAATAAGTCCACAAAAGGTAAACAGGAGATAAATATAGCACTGCAGTACAAAAGAAAAACTAAAAGAGTGACTCATTCACTCCAGCATGAAGATAACCAATATGTACCAACAAAAAAAAAAAAAATGATTCAAAAGCTCAAAAATATCAAAAGCCAAATAAACAAATAGTTGCACAGATAAATTTGGTATTTCATCTCCTGCCTTCCGTCTTGCTAACGGCTTTATCGGATCAACTAACAGTGACCGCTGGGTCAGCGCCAAAGTAAATATGCTAGACGGCTGAGCAAGCTTGGCAAAATAAATTTTAACGAGTATAAACCTGAGTTTAAAGTGAAACTATGAATGGCTTTAGAGAAAGCGAACCCGGATACAATGAGATGGACACCATTCATGGCATTCCCTTGTAGAAGGAAGATAAAATAATAAACTAAAAGACTAATCTGTCATTTCGTCTGAAGTGTAAGAAACAGAATCAAGTTGAAGTTTAGCACCAATGCAATAGTTGGATATCCACTCAGTACTTAAACATAATTCCATTGGTTTGATATCGATACAGTACTCTGTCATTGTATTATAATTGCCACAGAAAAATGAATCCATTTTTATCTAAAGGCGAATTTCTTGCTCATAATTACCTCAGTTAAATTCGAGAATCTACTAGTATACGTTGTTCCAGTCTGTAATCCCTCCATTATAGCACAGGGAATCTAATTTCACGCTAAATGCAGCACTGTAAAGTCTATGAGAACAGTGAATAACTACCACAATAAATTATGAACGTAATTTGTGGCAGAATGACAATAATTTGGCACACCTTCATTGACACTTAGTTAGAAGTATTACCCACGTAGGGCCGTTTCCAACTTAAGAATCTAAATCTACACTCTACCCTTAAAGGCCTCCGCAAGGGCGTTTGGCAGGGACAGCAGCCATAGAAGAGATAATAAGGAATACCCATTGAGAAAAGGATGCAAGAAATAATGACATGTGTTTTGGTAGACTCACTCGGTAATTGTTGTAGTCACGTGAGCAAACCACATGAGCATTATCAGGAAGGTTTGAAGCACGATGTAGTTTTGGAACAAAACATAAGAGAAAATAGAATATAAAATCCAATGACTAACACCTAGGGATGAATTTATGCGTCTGGTAAAGCAGAATATGAAACAAAACAGTTCAGGAATCAAACCATTTTTACATGCAAAAAAAAAGGTCGAGTAGTTCTGATTTTTTGATATGTTGTTTGGGTTTAAACTGGCATTATAAATTTAAATTTTCGACCTCGGCGCGCCAACACGCTTCATTTTTTTTAGAGAAAAACCACTAAATTTTGGGACTTTTTTCAGTTTTTGCCCAAAATCTTCTTAATTATGTATTCCACAGAAAATGTTATACTTCACTTTTTTAAATACTGTAAATTTATTACGATATAAGCTTAAATAAAGTTCTCTACGTTTAATAACAACTGAGAAATGGCTTTTCACAGGAACAGTTTTTTTTTGGGAAATTCTAAACTAATACGCAGCTTTGTTTTAAAAGAGCTACGAGGACATAACTGAGGTAGCAGGGCACAGGGTAGAATGGTGGGAAGCAGTCAAACGATCATGGTAATTGATACCTAATAACGATGACATAGGTAGCTGTAAGGTGAAATAAATATCATCAATTCCAGCCCGTAACCCGTGTGATCTTAAAATTTTAGGGGTAATCTCAGCCTAGCGTGTAATCTAGCAATAAAACAAGAGTTGGAATGAGTTTGTATGTACATGAATTGTAAACGGCAGTAACACTCTGGGGCCCGATTCTGATCTTCCAGCAGTCAATGACTGGTGGAAAGTTCCACCATTCGTTCATTGAAAGACTCTTGATCCGTTCAATGAACGGCTCAATGACCCCCTCTGGAGAGCCAAACGACACAAACTTATGCCGATTTCCAACTTACCTCGAAAACGCGAACAAAACAATGTCTACCTTCCGCACGCTTACTTCCGTCGGAAAGTTTCCACCACGACACTAGCGCTGTCCCACCAAGTGGATGACGGGTGGAAGGGAAGCTTGACTTTCCACCAGTCATTGAACGATGAACGATGTGGTGAACGATTCTATGTTGGAAGGTGGAACATGATGACGTAGTGTCGGAAAGTCATGACGTTTTGGTGGAAACAAATGACGTTTTGGTGGAAACAAATGACGTTTTGGTGGAAAAGTTGAACATCGGGAAAGCATCTGGGGGGTTATTTTGTAATCTCACCTTTTTAGTGACTCTTAGTGGAAAGGCGGGAGATCCGTTTCCCTCTCTTAATGTTCGGCTCACGTACGGTTCGTGAATTGTCGAAGCTTCAATTACCTTATATCAAATAAAAGATGCCGAGACTAGCGAATACCCAGATTGCTCAACATCTTACGGAAGATATCTTACACTGTACATACCACGAAAATCTAAATACAGTCAAAACTACAAGCGACATATATCACTCAATATTTAAAAAAAATTAAGTGCATCTAATTAATGTTCGATTCACAAGCACGGGAAATATCTACCAAGAACGTAGATTTTCTAGCAATATTTGTTAAAATTATGAAATTATGGTATAAATAACTGAATTCCATTCTCCATACACTGGCGGATAGACACACGAAAACAAAGGTATTAGCAACAATGTTTGGGAAATATTGATACGAAATATATACACAGATAATTCAAGCAAATAATGACATAAGCATTTCAAACAAAGCATACCTTCAAGTGCCCAATATATTGGAGTTGAAAATGCTGAAATTCTTCACGTTTAGCAAATTACAACAATACGATTTAAAATCGTTTGTACCTTTCGCGCCCTTGTTTATTTTCCAACTCAAGCTTCACGTGGAAACGATGGTGGCTCCATGTCACGTTCTTTATGACAGGTGAGATGGAACTAATGGCAGGCGGAGGCAGATGAAACGGATCAAGAGTCGAAAGATACGGATCAGAGCGGATGAATCGTCTAAAAGACCAGCACATGAGCTGCAGTTCACCGCTTGAGATCCGAAGATGGTCACGCCGCCTGGGTGAGGGAGTTGAACTACGAAAAAGTGACATTTTATGACGTATTCTCACTAAAGTGAGATTAAAAAATAACCCCCCAGAATCAGGACCCTGGTACCGCTCGATGCTTCAAACCTTACCTGACAGACCAATCCTCGAGTTTGAAGACTGACTTGAGGGTTGATGTCGGAATTATTTTTTTTTACGTCCGAACCAAAGAGCATTCCGGGACGAGAGAAGCGTGACTTGGTGATTTTCCTCTCTGCGGCCCAGTGCTACGCGGAGGAATGTGACTCTGACCTTTGCCGAGCGGAAAGCCTACATTTGTAGAGAGTCCTCTTTAGGTTGTTATAGCCTGTCACGATGAATTATTCCATAGGTGGAAGCCATCTCGTTCGTATTCAATTGTTTACGATCACCCTTGAAACGAGGGAAGGTATTCATTTGTCAGTTGACAAATGCTTACGAGTGAAGTGGTCGGTGTTGACTTTGATTTCCGTCGCGTGCAAGCGTTTTGTCCGAAGTTCTTTGACAACCATGAGATACACGCATCAAAAAAATATAAGATGCAGACAGGTCAAGCGTTATTATCTCACAATAAAAAAACATTCATAAACATACAAATATATCTTGCACCCATTTCCTTTCGAGCCAACCACTTCGATTCCTCACCGATTTCATGCACCACCTATTGTTTTCCTTAAAAAAAAAATGAAACTAGGTCTTCCTTGATGATTTGTTTTTCCTTCCATTATTGCGTATGTTGAAGAGAGTGTTAGAGGGGAGAACACTGGGGAAGCGTGGAAGAGGATAGGAAGGCGATAGGAATTCTGGACGAAATAAGAGGAGGTAGAAGATATGAAGAATTGAAGAGGGATCTAATGGCGGGACATCCTTAGGAGGGGAAGCGAGACAATGTCTATGAGGTTGGGATGCAGAATGGGGACTGTCCAAAAACCTACCAATCAGCTGGTAGAATACTTGAATGAATGAATATTGCTTTTATGAGGTCAGCATTTTCAAAAAAATTTCCAATAACTCTGTTTCCTTTACTTCGCTGAATCTTAAATAGGACCAGCTCTTCGTAGGACTTCTTCCTTGGTGATTCTTATTCGTCCATTTGATCTTTATCTTTCTTCGATACTATCACATTTCAATTGCTTCCATTCTTCTCCAGTAGAACTTCTGAAAACGTCCAAGTATTACATCAATTTGCTGCTAAAACAGGTGAAATGCTTCCTTATTTCAAGCTGTTAGCGTAACTATTTTGATATAGTGACTGTAACTGGATTACTCAGCTCAAAATACCTTTTTTGGCTTCTTCCATCAGAGGTGGTTCTACTTCCCAGGTAGTAAAATTCTTTCCCTTGCTCCAGTTTTGACCGTCCAAGTCTTGAGAATGAGTTTGCCGCCTTGATTTCTTTCACAAACAATTATTTTGGCTCTCATTGCCCTCATCTTCAAGCTGTATGTCTCTGTAGTGATCACCTATGTCTCAGCATTCCTGTCAGATCTTTCCTCTTCGCCAATATTGATATCTAATCGGTAGAGCGTACCTACCCAGCCTATTATATCTACATGTTCGCGGTCTTATTTTTATTTTTTCCAATATTTCATGTATTCCATTCCTTGCTAACATGAACCTCATTTTATCAAAGAACGAGTAAGCATTTCGGGGGAGTTCTAAACTTAATTTCGCATTTTTGTTCCAAACAAATAAACGTTTTCTGAATATAACTAACTGCCTACCTGTCTGCCATTAAATCTCTTTTTACATTTTCCCGTATATAGCATTTCCTAATGTCGTCCTACGCTCCTAATCTCCACCATCTTCCGCGATTATCAAATTATTATCCTGTACCAGCCTTGAAAAAAGCTTCACGGTGTCGTTCATCCTTGCTAACTCCATTCTTCAAATTTCCGACTCCAGTTTCCTATCCCTCATCGTCTTCGTCCTCAACGGAGGTGTGTTTTGTAGAGCTATGTCGGCTAGACAAAAATCCTGGCATTAAGAGAACATACTTCTACCTCGGAGTGATCTATTACATCTGGGAGAGGGCAGGGCACCCAGTCGATCATGTTTTTATTCGCGAGAGGTCACTCTTTTCAAGCATTGCGAAAGGTGCGCTCAACAGATCGCAAGGCAACAATGGGAGCGAAGAGGCGTGGGGGCGGGGGGGTGGAATGGGGAGGGGGGGGTTAAAAAGGGGAGGGGAGGGATAGGCTGGGAGGCGCCCCGCCCCTCCCATTGTCGTCTCTCGCGACAACCGCGCCCAACAATCCCTCACCTCTCCCGTCGGCACGACAACAATGCGACGGCTCATATCTCCCCCCCTCCCTCCCTCTCCCTACATCTCTCGCCAGCTTATGAACTCTCACACTAGAGGCGGGTGACACGCGCGTGACGTCACCGGACGTGCTCCTTTTGTCACTCCGGCCGACGTAATGCCTCGATTTCACTACGATTACCAACTTACACAATTTACAGACGTCGCCACTGCTTATAGTATTAACCTCATAATCAAGGGCCTGACACTTGCATTACTCCAATGGTTATACATTTCACCCAGAGCACTCTAGTGGTCAGGCGCTAACTATCAGAGCGACAGGTAAACTCTTTAATTAGGAAATTACCCATTTATTTCTCAGGGGAAACTTAAAAAGGTAATTGTATAATCAATTCTGCATCCTGATAAACTCAGGAACCAGATTTCAGCGATAATAATACCGTCCATAGTCCTTCTCTTGGCGTTTTCTTAGTGTACGTTCTCGGCCATCTTATTTGTTTTCTTACGGTTGCGATGGCGATGTCTCGTGTGGTCCCAGGCGTATTTTAAATGGAAACTGATAAACGTCTTACAACAAAAGGAATAATTACAGCATTTTTTCACAAAAAATAAAAGATTTATGGCAAAAGCATACAATCTTTATCTTTTTCACGCATACTTATTTTTCCATTTGCGCCTGAAACAATTGACGCTAGTAGTAATCCATACGAGACATCGCAATTCCGTCAGACACTTGCTCCTAATTTCACACCACAATATCGTGGCATAGTAGACACATATCGTGGCATAGTACCATGGTCGTAACCTGCATGTAAATCTGTTACATTACGCAATAAGTAAGCTTGTAGCCACGTTATCGGTTTAAAAAAAGTTAGAAGATTCATCAAAATGAAGGTGGAAAGCAATACAAAGACTCCTAAAGTTGTGCAAAGGTATCAAGTTTACTTCTGACGCCGATGACATTATGAGACTCTTACTGCATTGGTTGATTCGATCACATAGTAAAAAGAAGGGGATATGTATTCTAGAAGAAATAGTTTAAAATAATCATTTTTATTTCTCTTAATTCGTTGTCACAATAGAAGCAAATACTTATGGAGTTTTTCGGGTTGAAATGAATAGGAATCCATAATGGTTGTAACGAACACATTTAATGCAGTAACGAACAAGGCAAAAAGATCGCAGATAGGTATACTAGGACGTAAGGAGAACTCCAAAATAATTTGATGGTTCCACTGGTTCCATTTCCCGGTGCAGTTGCGTAGTTCAGCGTTTCGTGAAAACGTTTCTCCAACATTACAAAACGCATCTTCAGGTCGATACGGCGTTTGCATTATATTGGCTGGTATTTATAATTGGTCTCTCATTGGAATACCTCCAGTAAAATGGGAGAAACGTCATGAAAAGTTGCTCTCAGCAACTGCATATAGAAATAGAACCAGATACAACGAGACACTACGAAGGTCTTCGGTTCAACTTTGATGTTATCGACTTTTAAAAACCAACTGTCACACCTCGCCACTAATATATCAGGATCCACTTAAATGTTTGCGCTATTTTATAAACGTGATTCATTTTATTTTACAGATATCCGCCTAAAAAATAACGGGTGTTAATAATCCAGTTAAATTGGCAGAATTCAGAAGGCAAGGATAAAAACGTTGCCAAATTTCGTAATCGTGAATTATTTCTCCCACGATGTAGTCTTTGACCACGGTTGATGGTTGGGAAGTGGAGACTGGACATGAATTCTGGTATTGTTCTCGGGTTCTACACCAGGTAATTGGCTTGAGGAGGTTTCGACATGACTATGCGAGTCAAAACAAATACTAAATTCCACATTTTTGATATTTTGTCCAAAAAATCCTGCTTTCGCTGATGAAATGCGTTACCATTCAGTCATTCATTACAGTAATCTACCGGTTAGAGGTAGGTTGTGATGAGAGTCAGAGAATATCCAACGAACTCTTACACGTGCCGTGCCCTTTCTACCTCTAGTATTTCTTTCTTCATCTCAGCATAAGTCCTACCTTTCTTCATCCCGTCCATAAAACCGATTCTCTTCCTTCCCCTTCCCCGCTTACCCAACATCCTACCCTCTATCACGGCCTTCAGCAAACCATCGTCCCACATTACTGATTCCAGCCACCTACCCTGTCTTCCCCTAATCTCATCTATAAGTTTTCTCTCCAAACCCACCATGTCCAGCACTTCCTCATTTGTCTTCCTTTCTCCATCCTCCTCCACACCCACATCTCGAAAGCCTTCAGCCTATTTTCGTCTTCCTTTCTCAAGGTCCACGTTTCTGCCCCATCCAACGCCACACTCCATATCAAGCTCTTCACTAGCCTCTAGAAACCCAACAGTAAGGTTGAAAAATGCAGATTATTCCACGAATGTATTTTAAATGAGCACTTTTTACAGCCATTGGAGCCGACTGCAGCGCCATTTCCTACGAATTACCGCATTTTGACTTCAATTACGGCAGTAATTCCCTAATAACTAAAATAATAAGGTGGTAAGATGCCTATATTTTATTTTTATTACATTTTTCTGGGTTATTTCCTTCTTATGAACAGTTTTCCGCAAAAATGGCATATATATTTTATGGAAAAATGCCATTTTTCCCCGTGTTTCTCTCATTCCCCCATTGAACACCATGTAATTTCAAGTACAATTATAGAATAAACTAGCGAGGAAAGGTATTATTTTGTTTTTCATATCAGATAGAAGACAAATTTTTCTACAAGTAGAAAGAATATGAATAAAATGACATTTAAGTCATTTTACGGTGGAACCACCTTAAATATCAGCCAATCAGACGACAACTGAGCTTAATTGTTGAACTCGTCAAACGGTCAATTCAGTTCAGTGTAAAATCCTACATAGAGAGAGAGTAACACGCCTTGAAAATGGAAAACAAGTCGTTTTCCGAAACGTCGGCCAATATGAAACCAATTAATTACCTGATGCAGAGCCTGAGAACAATACCTGAAAATTATTCACCGTGAAAAACTTAAATCGTATATTGGACATGAATTCATTGACAAGCCGCTGCAAGAGTGAGTCTTCGTGCTTACTCTGTGCATTTCCCGCCATTTCAATATGGCCACCGTCCGCAAGAAGACAATCCCACAAACTAGGTGCACTCGGCTGGACTATATACTTGCATTCAATTCTCCAATTTTATGCATTTAATCACAGTTTGTCTCATCTGATGAAATTTTAAAGGCAATGAATAGTTAACTTTCGTGCATATTGGCATTACCATTGAACCAAATGATTCAAAGCCTGTTGAACAATTAGTTCAAGTGATCTCCATCAGTGGTTTGTTTAATGGTTTAATAATTAAATATTATTTTATTTAGAGAAAATTAACTGTCACCATTATTTCAAAACCATCACTTCAGATTTTATTATAATACCTAGCGATGAAGGAAGTGCCTCTAAAAGTATGTGCATAACATATGTACAATGAGGGTCATATTGTTGATTGATAAGGTTACTATCAAATGGTAGGAAAAACTTGTTGCTAAGAATTTGATTAACAAATTCAAAGATTAATATGAAATGAAATTTTAAAGAACGGTTATTAAAATTAAGCTATTATTAACGTGACACAAAAAATGCAAAATGGAGTGCTGATTATTTCATTCCAAAGCTCGTGGCGAATTGCCAAAGTAATCTACTTTTAATTGTAATCAATTACTTTTTTGGAAAGAAATTGATATTGGTCCGTTATAAGTCCGTTTCTCCGATGAACGGTAGTGACTTAAGAACGAATTCCTGAGTTCCTTAATGGCAATTCAAAGCACAGTAACCCACCCGTTGAATGAGACGTAAAACTGTGGACATTTCGGTGTTACCTTTTGTTTCCTGATCTACTTGTCTTTATTATAGAAAATGACTCATTTATTTGCAGGTCGCCTCCTCCTCCATCAATTTCTTTAATTCGATATAAAGCCTTAAAGATACAGAATAATCGACGAGTATTGAAACGATAAAAACCTTATTATTGCACGGCGAATGTTGAAGATGAATTCTTCTAAAGTTACAAACTAGATCTGCGATGGGTTGTTTTTTGTATCATTCCGGATTCGAATCGAAAAATCGTAGATATCGGTTGCTAAGAAATGGGATTTTAAATAAATTTGGAAAAAAAGGAAATTTATCGACCGAAAGTTAAGATCACTGCATGGTTCGGAAAACCCGTTCGACGGTGGCGTACATAACTGAATAATAACAAAGAAACGATAGGTATGACGGCTAAATAATAACCTTCACGATGTGGTGTGAAATCTAAGAATAATGTATTCTTAAAAAAAGTTATAATTGTCAGTCCTAGAAGCCGAATTCATCACATTGCAGAAGAAACATTTTGCCTGGAATGACTTAAAAAATTCAGTGATAATATCACAATTGCGAAGGGTAAATGCTTTCACTCTACCAAACTTTCATACCTTAAGGTATTTTATTCGTCGATTATTCTGTGTCTTTAAGGCCTTATTTAGAATTAAAGAAATTGATGGAGGAGGCGACCTGCAAATGAATGTGTCATTTTTTTAAATAAAATTTGAATATGGTCTCCATTATGACTAGGGAACTATCTCAGTTCCCTAGTCATAATGAAGACCATATTAAAATTTTATTTTTTTGATTCCAGCGTCTGTAAGATGTATGAAATAAATATTGTAGTATTAATGGCTTAAAGATATAGTTATATATATGACCAAAATACTCAGTAATTAAATAAATAAAGCTACATAAGTCTCTAACTTGACTCATTTTTTCCCGCCGTACGGCTGAAAACCCTTCAAAACAGCAGGTTTTTTCGCAATTCTGTAAAAATTTCTTCGATGAGAAATAGATCATATTTTATAAATAGTTTAGTAAACATGCAATCTATACACACCGTTAGTTTTTTGACGAAATCTAGGAGCTAGAAAATCCTAATTTTTTAATTATTCTCCTTCTAGAGCGCATAGCCGTAATCTGTCTCATGTAAAACAGCTTACCTTTTCAGGCAAATTGCTCGAAAAGTAGTTAGGCAAGAGGTTAATATTTTGATATATTGGAATATAACAGGAAAGATCAGAGTTTTTTCTTTAAAATGAGGCCAAATTCATCAAATTCTATGTGAAGTGATTTTTCGCTCAAACTACCTTAAGTTCGCATCTGACATTAGTATTTAGAGACGTAAATCTATCGCATTCAAGCTGTTATCAATCTCGGTTTCTCACTATTTCATGATCCATCCCTTGCCTTTAAAGATCAGTAACGTCGTAATTCGAGAAGGTGGAACCCTGTTGAGGTATATTGACGTACACTTGACTACTGTATATTCTAAAACATAATCCAAATATGAAAACAAATGACACGACTTTCATTCAAAGAACTCTTATAAGGAGAAATGTAAGATGAGCAGCAAGCACATTGGGAAGACGCCCAATGACTTTTTTTCTCCTTGAATATCATCTCAAATGGGGAAGAAATTCGTCCCGAACGACCTTGACCCTAAGAACTCTTGGCCGCCCACAGCGGGCGTGGACTCCCATGTCTCAAAACGGGTTCCACCGAAAACCATTTATCGCGGTATTTCTCTCCCAAACGTCTTCGTTCGTTTGTGCCTGCGTCGCATGAGAGGTATCCTGTATGTATGAGGAGATTATATTCATTTATTTCGAACTAAACACGCTTTTCAGGAGGTTTTTTTTATTACGAAGCCTTAAAGTTTTCTTAGAGTTAACTACGAGTTATTATTCAGCTTGGCAACGAATTTAAACTAATGCCTGTTGCTCACGGTAAGATTTTCGGTAAAACGTTTTATAAAATCGACTAATTTTATAAAAATGAGCTTGCTAACGATAAAACCGTTTTATAAAACCTAGTTTTATAAAACGTTTTACGGAATAGGACAGGTTCTATTTCCATAAAACCGTTCTATGCAATAACCAATGAAACGTTCCGCTCATCGGGTTGATAATAATCTCGTATCCATGGCAAGCCAAACAAGGAAAACGTAAACAAACATGGCTGGAAGTTCATGGAACGTTGAGGCAGTATCCTTCTTGTTGTTAGAAGAATGCGTTATAGCCATAGCACCGTTGAGTGTGATCAGAAAGTAAGTAAATAAACAATACATATAGTTTTTAACCTAACAGTCATCCAAAAGAGAGTGCATTTATCACTTCACGTGTTCGCAAAGCATCTCATAGATGGCAGGACATTGCGGTTTTATTAACAGTTTTACCGTGAGCAAGTAAGTACGTTTTACGTACGTTTCATAAAACTTTCGATGAAGATTTTTATAAAACTCTTTTATGGAACATTTTACCGTGAGCAACAGGCATTACAATGAAGAAGCTCTGCTGTGCTATTTAACTTGGTTTTGCACAAGGCAATGAAAGAATTGAAATTAAGGGGAACTATTGTTTATAAATCCAAACAAGGTTTTGCATATGCTGATGACATAGCTCCGATAGCAAGAAGTGTGAAGGATCTTAAAGAAATGTTGGCTATCATTGAAGATATGGGGAAAAGAATGGGCTTCAATGCAAATGAAGATAAGACCAAATACTTGAAAATGTCTTCTTCACAGGACAAATGAGAGCTACAAAACCTAATTATTGGGGATTACGATTTTAAGGGCGTCAGAAAATTTACTTACCTTGGAGTAATAGTAAATAATGAAAACAAGATCTCTGAGGAGATAAATCAAAGGGTAATGTAAGTTAACGAGACTTATTTTGCAAATTTACTCCTCCTCAAAATTAGTAAGTAAGTAATTAATTTACTACTAACATTGATAAGACCAGTAATTACATATGGAGCTGAAACGCGGGTCTTATCTAAACAGGATGAAGAAACATTAAGAAGATTTGAAAGGAAAATAATAAGGAGTATCTATGGTCCAGTAAAAGAAGGAGAGACGTGGAGAATAAGAATGAACTTTGAAATAAATGAAATATTGGAAGCGAAGGATATAGTTAGGTTCTCGAAGTCATTGCGACTGTCATGGTTGGGCCATGTTGAAAGGATTGAAGAGTATAGAATGCCCAAATTGTTAAAAATAGCAAGATGGAAGGGAGTAGGAGGAGAGGAAGACCACGCAGAAGATGGCTGCAAGATGTTGAAGAGGACATGAAGACAATGGGGATTGGAAGATTGAGATAGAAAGCAAAAAGGAGAGCCGAATGGGGGCATATTTAAGTGAGGAAGAAGCCAAGGCTCATGCCGGGCTGTAAGAGCTGAGGATGATGATGAATGAAGAAGCTCGGAGGAGACAGGGCGAAAATGTTGTCTCCAATTGCAACAATGAACCCGGTAAGAACCCGAAAAATCGTCAAGCTTTAAGGTGGCTGGAGCGTTAATCGTGAGCTGTTGAAGAGACATTCTAATAATTTTTCAAGTAAGCCCAAGAAAATATTCTTGGACCACATTTCACTCAAGTACACCTGTTTATAAGTTGGAAATAACCATAAATGCAGTAGTGAATATGATGCAAGTGTTATATTTAAAAATTTTTCTTTAATTAAAATATTGCTTTGACTTGGATTTTCGGCGCGAAATTCGAAATTTACGAGAAAATCGTATCTAATAGAGTATTTGCGTAAGTGAGGTATTTTGTTGAAATTTATTATAGCGAGTAGTGCTTGGTTTCGAAATGCCACCTACGAAATACCAAGATATAATTCTAACTAATTAATTTAATAAATAGCTTTTAATATGCATTGTTTTAGCATCGAAATTCCCTAGGTCTAAACGCCCAACCATTAGTTCTTCGTAGTGTGACGTCATCTCCCATATTAGCAGAAGCGAAATAGCCTAGCTGTGCGTTGACAGTGAAATAGTATTTGCCTTTTCGAAGTTATTTCGATATTTGCTAATTAATAGCTAAAGTTTCGTCCGCACGCTAAGACTACACAGTCACACAATCTCCAAAGCAACAAATGGTCGACTATGGGAGATGACGTCAGAGCCTACAAAACATGGCGGACCAGTGTTTCGGCGCAATAATAATTTATTAGATTTTAGCGTCAGAATGAAAATTTAGTGTCTGAAGTATCGATAGATTTTTTAGATGTCACTCCCCAAAAGTGTGCAAATACTCTATTATATGCTTTTCTTACTCGGCATGATACTTTGATATTTGTTAGTAGCTATTATAATAATATGAAACTTATTATTTCACATTTATGAGATAATCTGTACATAAGTAATCGAATTGTTTCAAAATATATGCCGTGTGCCATAAGAGTACTTGTTAAAATATCATTGAAATGCCAGGAAACCAAATAGGTAGCATGCAGTTTTTTTCACTTTTGTCGATAGATATTACTAAAAAGGACACGTATGCAAAGTTTCACTCAAATCTGTACATAAACAAAAATCGCTCCAGCCGCCTTAACAGCACGAAACAAACAGGTTGAACATTCTCCGAAGTCTAAAGCTTAGAACGCTATGAAATCGCGAACACTGGTTGCACCTGAAGAGCATTCCGTGGCCCGCCTATGAACTGGTTCGAAAAATGGATGCTAAAATAAAGAATGAAAGGCTGTCGGCCACTAAGACAGTATGAATGCCAGCGATCCACTATCGTCGGTAAAAAAAACAAGACTACAGGCCAACGCCTGTGACTGGATCCTGACGAGAACCACCTTTTTTTTATTATTTACGGTAGCCGCCGATTAATTATTCGATGTATATTATCGATTTTGGTCGAGTGAAGATGGTTCTAAACTGAAATGGATTGTAGCTTGGTTGGGTTGTCGAAAGTCGATGGCAGTCGACCATTGTATTCGAGAACGGCATTTGTATAGCGCTTTTCAACATATATATAGCTTGAAGCCAATATCGCGTCGACCCTAGCAAGGAGACGAGTCACATTATCGTTGAGAAATTAAAAAAAAATCTGGAACGAAAATCTGTATTTCCATAATAAGCTAATGTAATATGGAGAATCTGCAATGATTTATTTTTTAAAAATATGATACTAAAGTATCAGGGACGTGACCCGAAAAGGCACTTTACGTTTCGTGCCGAACCTGGGAGGCACCCGAACTCAGAGTCCGAGCCTCGACTTTGAAGGAGACCGAACCCTTCACTGCGGGTGGTATATAGCACCAACTGACCGGTCAACACTATAGTTTATAACTTCTTAAAATTAAACATAAAACCCTACGATTTGTTCATCTTTGAGTTGTACTATTCACGTTGATGAAAATGGTTTTTTAAACACAGTTATACGATAG
Organism: Pyrrhosoma nymphula; assembly: GCA_963573305.1. Classification (NCBI taxonomy): domain Eukaryota; kingdom Metazoa; phylum Arthropoda; class Insecta; order Odonata; family Coenagrionidae; genus Pyrrhosoma; species Pyrrhosoma nymphula. The sequence goes on from OY754339.1 coordinate 99,281,732, forward strand.
ATATTAACCATTTGACGTGCATTAGTAAACCAAGCCAGTTTAATATTCATTAAATTACTAAAGCACGTAAAATGGTTAATATCTATCGTATGAATGCGATGAAAAAACTATTTTCATCAGCGTGACAAGTGCAACACAAAAACGAGCATAGCCTACATCTAAAATCAAAATGTTTAAGCTAACCAGCAAAAAAAATAAAAACTTTCAGGCGTCAGAAATAGTTGCTCCTTAGAAATACCTGAAAAGATCTCCAATAATTGCAGCCATGGGCACAGTGGCGAAAAATGTAAATCATTGATTCAGAGAATAACGTGTCATTATTTCGATAAATGGATTAATCGCTGTTCCCTAATGAACACCAATCATAATTACAAAGTCACGCGCGATCCAAGAAAGTGGATGAGCTAAAAATGCTAATGGAATCGTTCCCTTTCCTTAATTTTGAATGGAGATTTTCCAAAAGAATTCAGAAAATTACCTCCTACCTTTTCTGACATTAGATCCAAAATAATATTAATTTTAGGCCCAAGAAAAATAGATATTTTTAAAAAAATTTGAACTAGGTCCAATGAAAACGTGAAAGAGTCATTATACGATTAGCTAAAATTCATCTATGTGACTTGAGTGATAGTTTTAAAAAAAAACTAGAAGCTGCAAATTGAGAACATGCACAATGATTATCGGTCCACCGTACATAGAATGATAAAGTCAACCAGTACTGCAACAATTATTACTGACAATGAGAGGATGCTAGACTATCCGAGTAATGCTAGATGCGTCAAAATAAACTTTCTAAAACATATTTCAACTTATTAAGTTTCAGACCACAATGCTGTCTTAGCTATAAATCATCATTACTAAGAGATCTTATTACTTATCACGGAAATGCAATGTCGATCATATTATCACCTAATGTCGGGAATGTATTGCTGACAAAGATTTCTGAATTGTACCCCAATATGCTAAAACATTCTGTTCAAATGTACTAACTAGTACATGTTCATGGGAATGCATTGTTGATCACGTGATCGTCTGAGAGTGGGAGTATATAGTGTTTACTAAAGTTTTTGAATTAAATCTATATAGGCATGCAAAAATGTGTTAAAAAATAAGTTCATTTTTTCGAGCACAAAAAGTTTCCCCAAAAAGCCACGGCCTAATCTGACGATTACAACAATAAAATGCAAAAAACGCTGGGATAAACATTTATTTACTGTAAACAAATGCCCTAGAAGTGTTCTGCAAATTTTATGTCTTACGCCACAAATGTCCCTTTCCGGCCAAAATATCCTTTTATAACGCTCTTTTGTCCATTGCAAATTCTCATATATGGTGTAATCTACTGGGGCTGTGCATATATGAGCACATTTAAGATTGCACTAGTTTCGCAAAAGCAATAATTCGTGTCATCTTCGTCAAAAAAATCTTACGAACACTCATTTCCGTTGTTCGTGGCCCTCAGATTGTTACCACTAAGGCATGTGTATTTCCTTAAGATTTTAAATTTTTTCATTGAAAGAAGTGGCAATATGCCGAGTGTATTCGACAAATGTAAATGCAATTTAAGGAGTGTGTCAAACATTATAACAATCAGGCCAAGATTAACTTTATAAAAACATTCCTTTTTTAACATATATGGGGGCCAAATATATTTAATATACTGCCCGCTGAAATAAAAAAAATATCAAAAAAATTTAACTTGCCAAAGACTGGCTCTTTTATTAAGAAAATCTGACTATTTGTGTCGAAGGTATTTCCCATGGAACTTAAATTATGCAACTGTTACTGCTTTTTTTGTTAATGGCATACATTGTTTTGTAATTCACTAGCGGCTCAATTAAGGTAATATGACCTTGGAGAACACCTAAAGCTCCCGTTATTTTGTTTGTAGAAATAATTGTAGCAATCACGTGGGAGTAAATATTATTATTATTATCATTAATAATCCTTTTTTTCATAATGCTTTTCCAAACAAATTGTTGGTGGCCCGGTCATCGGCTGCCAAATGCCCCATTATTACATAAATATCGTAGAGTTCAATGAAGGTCGTACGTACTACGTAGAGTCATCGCCATGCTCTTGAGCAGAAAGTACACGCTGGCAATTTCTCCTTCCATCTTTTCCTTCGAGATGAGAACGCGGTAGATGCGATGAGAAGCGTGAATATATTAAAAGAGGTCCCGGAACCGTTACGATAACACGCGAGCGATAGAAGAAGAAGGCATGAGAGAAAAGAGTGGAGAAGAGAAGATATTCAGAGTTCAAACCGGATAAGAAGGAGAGGGGAGAGAGATGTAATCCTCCGCTTGCAGTGTGGGAGGGGAAGGCCTCCCCGTTGGTTGCCCGTGGCGACCGCACCGCAGGGAAGGGGGAGTGAATCTCGCGTTCCCACGCCAACGATCCTCTTGTCTATCTGACGCTCAAACGAGAGAGGCGCACATGTGCGAGAAAAAAAGCGCAAAGTATTTACTTACGCGCGCGAAAACACTCGCTCACGCAATGTCGCGCATGCGTAATGACGCAATAGTGAGGATAGGAAAAAAATGGACGCGGTCCCGCTCCCGGCGCATGCGCGCAAAGCGAAGAATTGAACGTCCCCATTGTTGCGGAGCTCCGTGAGAAAGGTCGCCGTTTTTTTGATTGCATTCTAAAATGGACGGTGAAAAAGCTGTGTCTGCAGATCATGCAGACTTTATGCCGGTAGAACGAATGGCTTACAAAAATGACTGGCAGAATCAATAATTAGACAAACTTTGTGACTTTCGCAATGAATTTTATTTAACACGACCGGTTTTTAATCGCATACGCGACATCCCTGAATTGTTCACCTGAAGATCTCGCCTATGCGATGAACCCAGTCCTATTAAATAAAATTCATTGTGAAAGATAAGCAATATGGGAAGAGGAAACGATTGCTTCGAACTGCAGCGGGAGCAATCTTGAGAAATTAGGGTATGCCGAGGAAAACGAAGAAACGCAACTCCACTAAAAGGCCCTGTTTTATTATCTCTGGTCAAATATTTTCTCGTCGGGAAAGCTTAAGTAATGCGTTCTCCCATCGGTATCACCGATGTTAACTAACAGAACAGTCTGATGCACATTATGCAAAAACCGTAATTCTTTAAGTTAACATCTAGTCTCATTTAACAGAATGAGAAGACTGCTCCATCTCGCGGATAATGTCAACCAAACATTACAGAAGCCTGCTCAAGAGTGGAGATACTGAAGAAAATAAGGCACTCTTATGGCTTTTCACAAAGGTGAACCCTACGAAGATATTCGATAGGTCAAATTTCAATTTGAACACTTACAATTAGGAAAAAATACCTAAAGGTGATTAATTAGAATCGTTTGAGCTGAAAAAACTATTACATTACGCACTAATTTTCCACATATATTTCAACCTTAATCTGTAAATAATTTATGGTAAAGAATAACAATTATTTTCAATCAGAAGAACAGTTCATTCCCTTTGGAGAAACTGCACACGTCAGTTTGTTCCGCAGCAAAAATATTTTCATTACATTAACCTAAAAAACACAGATCCGAGTTTGATGGATGAGTCACGTTTGTGTTAGTAGTAGCGATATATATCAATTCGCATTTATTTGAATAAATTCACACTCATAAAAAAAGAAAAATATCTCACCTCTCTAGTCAAATTATCAGTCACTTATTGCTCTACTTAAGGTAGTTTGAGCGAATCATAAGGAAGACCATGTTCAAATTTTATTTTTTTTTTTTTTAAATTTCAGCGCCTATAAGAAGTATGTATTGCACAATTAATGGCGCAAAAAATATAGTATCACATGAAAAAAATTCTCAGCAAAAGAATATGTATATTTATTTAAGTCTCTTAACTTGACCCTTTTTTTCACGCCGCACGGCTAAAATGACTTCACAACAGGTTTTTTTTGCGATTCTGTAAAAATTACTGCGGAGAGCAAATTGATTAATTTTTTTTACAAATAATTGAGAAAACATACAAACTACCGTTGGTTTTTGACAAAATCTAAGGGGTGATAAAAATGCCTATTTTTTCAATATTCTCAATCCAGGAGCGCAAAGCCGTAATCTATCCCATGTAAAACAGCTTGTATTTTCAGGCAAATTGCTCGAAAAGCGGTGCGGAAAGGAATTAATATTTTGATATCATTGAAAGATGAGTTTCTTCTTCAAAAATGAGGTAAAAATTAATAAAATTCTAGTTGAAATGATATATCACGCTCAAACTATCTGAAAAGATTATATATTTGCCAACAAACAGAAACAGTTTTCCAAGGGATAGGATTAATATTTATTTATTTATTTATTTAATCAAAAATGTCCACATACAGCAAATGTTGCCAATTTACAGTGGCCCAATAACAAACGTACTGAGAAAACAGGTACAGTAAAAACATAACATAATAACAGATATCATAACAAAACAGGAAATATCGGAAGGAAACTGAATGAAAAAGTGTTGTTAGCTATTTTCAGAAAGATGAGAGAGAGCCAAGTTTGTAAAGATGTTGGAGGATAGAAAAAAGGGATCAACGCTCTCAGGAAGGGAATTAAGAAGGGAGGGGAGGCGGAAAGAAAGTGAGCGTTGAGCGAGCGATAATCTAGGAATTGGTAAATGGAATAGATCGTGGGTGCGCGTAGGCCGGGAGGGTACTCGGAAATTCATAGAAGAGAGGAGATCGGGACAGTCTGTGATGGAGTTAAGGATGTTGTAAGCAAATTTCAGGTCACTTTTAAGGTGGAGACAAGGAAGATTGTGAATGGAGAGAGAGGACAGAATGGCGTTAGTGGACATATCTCGCATGTGGGGGAGTCTGTACTTCACTATACTTGTGAAGAAATGGGTAACAGATTTAAGGGCTAAGAGATTGGAAGGAGCAGACATAGCCCAAATAGGAGAGCAATATGTGATCACGGGAAGAACAATCGTTTTAAAATAGGATTTAAGAGCTTGGGGGTCTTTAATTTCTGTGTAGCGGTATAGAAGGCCTAGAAGAGACATAGCTTTGGATTTAATTGTGTGAATGTGACTTGAGAAGTTAAGCTTGTTGTCTATCAATACACCAAGATCCTTTACTGACGACAGATGGTTTAGGGGTATCAAATTTAGGGTGTAATTAAAGTTAAGCGGGATTTTTTTAAGGTGAATTGACATGGCATTGCACTTGCTTTCATTTAATTTTAACTTCCAGGTAGAGCACCAATGGGAGATAATATTTTGAGTGTTCTGTAGTTCGTGACAGTCATTTGGGGCGTGGATGGTTTTAAAAACTTCACAATCATCAGCGTATAGCAGCATGCGGGCTTGTGAGGTGTGAACTAGGGAGGCTAAGTCATCAATGTAAAGATTAAATAAATATGGTCCCAGGACGCTGCCTTGGGCAACTCCTGAAGTTACAGGAGACCAAGAAGATGAGTTGCCAGAAATAATTACTCGCTGGGTTCTTTCACTAAGGAAGGTGGATAAGAGGCTGAGAAAATTACCATGGATGTTAAACCTATATCTGAGCTTATGAATGAGGAGGCTGTGGTTGAGAGAATCGAAGGCTTTCGAGAAGTCAAGAAATATGGTATCAAGCTGGGCTTTTTTGGATATTGAGTCGACAGCATGGTGTTGGAAAACTGATAAATTGGTTAGGCATGATCGCCCCGGAAGGAAACCTTGTTGACTGGTCGTTAGAGAAGGGGACGTGAAATAAAAAAGTCGGTTAAAAATAATTCTCTCGCAGACTGATGAAAGAATTGGAAGTAGAGAGATGGGGCGGTAATTGGAGACATCATTTTTTGAACCAGATTTGTGTATAGGAATGATGTTAGCAGATTTAAACTGCGGTGGAATATTTGTATGAATGTAATTTCTGAATGAACCCCAGAGACAATAGTAAAAACTAGGGAGCCATAAGATGTGCATCGCGTCTGTGAGAAGTGTGTGGAGTTAGTGTGTTATCTCAATTGAGGAGCCTAGTAGAAGCCAAGGGGTACATTGTGACCCGGCACAAGTGACATTTTTTAGTTTTTTCGAGCTAAGTGCAGAAACGTGTTCCTTAAGTATGTTGAATTGTTGTGGCCAAGTATGGTGGTATAGGTGAATGACTGCGATGGGTGCTGAGATCTAGTGGAGGAAATTTCATCTACCTACTTCAAGGAACACATTGAACAGTAACAAAAAGTAGAAATTTAAACATGAATAACTCAAAACTAACTTTTTGTCATTGGAATCTCTTGGCTTCTAGAGGCTCCTCAATTATATGAAAACATAAATTTATTATTTAGTTATTGTTCTCGGGCTCTGCACCAGTTAATTGGCTTATTATTGGCCGACATTTCGCAAAACGACTAGTTTTACTTTATTGATAAATTCATTACTCGCCACAATCCTTTAAATTAAAGCTGTGCGATTCGTCAAAAACTGCTACGGGCGTACAGACAGCGTTACACAGATGTTAAACGAATTAGGCTGGGAGCCGCTAGAGACTCAGAGGCTGCGCGCTAGGCTTAGATTGCTTGAACAATTGAGAATAGATATCTTTAAGAGCGACACGGAGAACATCATATTAGAACCCCACTATATTTCCAGGTCCGACAGAAACGATAAATTAAGAGAGATATTTTGCCGAACGGATAGGTATGGGAATTCGTTTTTCCCCCGAACAATAAGGGACTACAATAAATGCAAGGAGTAATTTCATTAGAGCGTTTCCTTTTTATATGTAAACGGCTCTTGTCCTAACACCCCCCGCCACACGCTTATTGAGGCGGCTTGCGGGGTAGTATGTAGACGTAGATGTAGATGAAATTAAAAAATGAAACTTTGTTTGCGGAGGCGTGTTCAGCATACAGCTTCAAATACATTTTTGTCGAATCAGGGAATCCGGCTTGCAAAGAAACTTTTTGCCAATAATGTTACGATATCTACCTACTTCACGTTTCTTGCAACTGGTTGGACACTAAATTGATATTAGGATATGGTCTCCAACATGACTGTAGAAAAATCTAGATCAAACCATTTTAATCACTGTAGGTAATCTTAAGTTTTACGATTAAAACGTGGATTTTGAAAACTAAAGATTTCAAATCTACATTTTCAGTAGAAGCTTTTATATTTGATGTTAATTATTCCAGAATTTTACGTTAAGTTTGAATCGAGATCTGCTAATTAACGATCGATTTATGCTAATATGGTCGACGTTTGATTAATAAGAGCATCACAACACCATTTTCCGTCATCTCGAGACTTCCGGTTGAGTTTTCTGCCGAATAATTCCTGCGTACTATAATTTCGCGATTGATTGGTCAAACCGGATTGACTCCGATTCAGGAAAAAAAATCATCAACTCCATCGCATCTGTCGAATCCTGGAGGAGCTCAGGATGAGTTTTGCGCAAGAATTGAAGTCTCTTATTACAGGGTGAGGATGAAACTTTATTAACGAGCGATGAAACATCATTAAATTTGGCGGTTTATGTTCCTCCCAGCTTCCTGTTCACATGAATAACACATTGGAGAACGTGAATTTCCCTCGGAATTTCCACTGGGTCGGGTGTTTGGTTGCTCTGGGCCCTGAGAACGATGGTAGTGTCGTCAGCCATTGAAACGCCGGCAGCGAGCGAACACACCTTACCCGGCGGAAATCCCTGGAGAAATTTACATAATTCATACGCGAGAGGAAAGTATCAAATCCTTCAATACCTTTAGGTGGTTCCACCGTAAAGTGACCTAAATGTCATTTTATTAATATTCTGTCTACTTGTAAAAATCCTTCTCCTCTCTCTGACATGAACAACAAAATAATACCTTTCCACGCTATTTTATTCCATAATTGAACCTGAAATCACATGGTGTTCAATGGGGGAATGAGAGAAACACGGGGAAAAATAGTATTTTCCATAAAATATAAATGCCATTTTCGTGGAAAACTGTCTCTAAGAAGGAAACAATCCAGAGAAATTGATTAATAATAAAATACAGGCATCTTACTACCTTCTTGTTTTAGTTAATAGGGAATTATTGCCGTAATTGAAGTCAAAATGCGGTAATACGTAGGAAATGGCGTTGCAGACGGCTCCTATGGCTGGAAAGAAGTGCTCATTTAACATACATTCGTGGAATAATAATCTGCATATTTTGTACCTTACTTTTGGGTTTCTATAGGTAACGCATTGCATCAGTGAAAGCAGGATTTTTTTGACAAAATATAAAAAAATTGAATTTAGTATTTGTTTTGACTCACACAGTCGCGGCGGAAACTCCTTAAGGTAGTTTGAGCGACAAATCACTTCACCTATAATTTGATGAATTTGACGTCATTTTTTTTTAAAAAAAGCTCCCATATTTCTAATTACATCAAAATATTAATCCCATGCCGAACTAATTTTCGAGCTATTTTCCTAAAAACATAAGCTGTTTTACACGGTTTGGATTACATCTGTGCGTTCTAGTGGGAGAATATTGACACAAATTAGGAATTTATAACACCTACATTTCGTCAAAAAACTAACGGTGTGTAGTTTGTACATTTTCACAACTATTTATGAAAATTAATCAATTACTCACCGCAGTACTTTTTACAGAATCGCAAAAAAAAATTATTTTAAAACTTTTTAGCCGTACGGCGTGAAAAAAATGAGAATAGCGTAATATTTATTTAATAACTCACAATTTTTGTCAGATATAACTATATTTTTGCAAAAATAATATTACAATATTAACTTCACACTTCTTACAGACGCTGAAATCAAAATACAAAATTAGAATATGGTCTCCATTATGACTAAAGAAATATCTCGCTAAAACTACTTTTAATGGCCGACGGTCGATTTTTGATGCGATTATTTTCCTTATATTTTGTGAGAACTGTGCGTTTCCAGTTTCTACCTTACCAATAAGCATATAGGGTGATCTAAAAAAGGAATGTCATAGTATTCCTCAGTATTTCAGAAACTTTAACTTATTGGCTCGGGTTATTACACCAAGGAGTTCTCGTTAACTTGTGATAAGCATGTCACAAGGGATTTTTAATGTGTGTGTGAATGTGTAAGAAAACCTCGATACTTATCTTGAAAAAATTATTTAAAAATCTGCTTAAAAAATAACGTAAAATCACCTGTGAGAGTTTTTTTGTCTATTTAAATAGAAATTAATTATATGAATAGTAATTTTCAAATGAAATCAATTTGATTCGGAACTAGATGGCAATATTTACATAACAACTTTGCCTAACTATTCGTACTCGCATTTATTATGTAATGGTTACTGCTTCAGGCCAAAAGCAGTGGATTTTTAATCAGAATAAACTATTAGAAATAATGGAATGGATATGGAAACTCAATTGAAATTATCGCACTGCTGTAGACCGGAAACAACAGACAACCTGTATCCGCAAGCATTATGAATAAATCATTAGTCTCGAGGTTGTCTTACAGAACAATTTGAAAATTCATTTTCCTTTTTTTAATTTTCTGCCAAAACAATAGTTTTTGTCCAGTATGCGGAATAGATTCCAAAACAGAGTTTTTGTAAATGCTAGTTGGAATTTATTATACTATCCTGTCATGTAATACTAATTCATTCTTACCAATTCATTAGTGATGCCCCTCAAAATCTTATAAAATCCATACAAACACAATATCCAAAACAAACTGCTTAAAATACACCTAGGGGAATTGATAGCAAACAACACAAAAGAAAAGATAGCAATAGAAACACGAATACACAGAATGGAAAGGGCATTTTGTATGACAAAAAACATATATATATAATAAAAAAACCTTATCTTGGAACACTAAACTAAGACACTACCAAACAGTGGTTAGACCTGAAACGCTTTATGCAGCAGAAACACTTAAACTAACAAGAATGGGGGATCTCGAAAAATTAGAAAAGGTTGAAAGAAGAATTTTGAGGAAAATATTGGGACCTGAAAGTAACAGTAATGCAGAATACAAACTAAGACCAAACAGAGAGCTATATCTAAAAGTTGAAAAATTAGTCGATGTAATGAGAAAAAAACGAATGCAGTTTTTTGGTCACATATGAGTCACTCCAGACTAACCAAGAAGATCTTAAACCTACTGAACAGCTACAAATCCAAACCTACTTGGTTCGTTGAAACTCAAAAAGATATGGAAAACCTGGGAATAAAGATTGACACAATAGATGACCGAAATATTTTTAGAGAAGTAATTCACGCAGAAAAATTTCCGGAAAGAAAAAAATCGAGGGATGGAAGAAAATGGACGCAAGAACAAAAGGAAAGGCACTCTCAAAGGATGAAGGAAATATGGACAGAAAGAAAATTGAATAAAAAAAGGCATATCCAGAAGTGATTTATCGCACCCTCAAATGGGCTTTTCGATAGAAGAAGAAGAATGCATTCTTAAGGCCTGGCTACACGGTACATGAGAATGTACAAGTTTCTGTACATTTGTGTGAATGGTTTCATGTACAGATTCTTGTACATTCTCATGGACAAGATCAATTAATAGGTGGCTACACGGTACATTTTTTCGGACAGATTTTCGTACATTTTTAGATGCGCATTGTGCGTTTTCGTTTGTTTTTCCTCATTTTAAACCGTGGGCGCGTTATTTAAACCAATTTTTTGCCATGGAAACGACACATTTACTTGTCAGTTGGCTTGTGAAAATGTGAATGTGTCATTTGCGTCGTCTGCCACCAGGTGTCTCCGTAATGAGGTCAACTTGTACGATTGTCTGAACGAAATTAGAACCGGTTCTATTTTCTGTTCAGACATTCATACAATCGTACATTTTCGTGTGGTTACACGGTGAATTTTCGCGTTCATTCTGACATTCAGACATTCACGCATTTTCTTGTACATTCTAATGTACCGTGTAACCAGGATTTACTCACATAATTATGAATAGCCAAAGTTTCGTGGGAACTCATCTCCCGTGTACATAGTAAGAATTACGTCCCTATATCCTGCTTCGAATGTTGGGCCAAATGCGAGTGGAACGAGAATGGCAATCATCTTAAGTCTTTAGACGCCTCTTCTTTCGCATCCCACGCCTCCGGGGGAAAATGGCCGGAAAATAGCTGAGAATGGATGTGCACGCATTGAAAGAAAGAAAGACCGAGTTATAAAACGCTACCCGCGATTAATACCCACGATAATCATCAATAGGAGCGACACCTTTTAAAAGAGTGCAGAAATAAAAATAAAAAAAACGTCTCACCGTTAACAAACCGTTCTCACGTGAGAGAGCACGGGAAATGCATCTCTCTCCGTTAGTTCAAATTGAAAAAAGAAAGAAAATCACTAGATAATAACAGTATTCACCACTATTAAAAAAAGAAAACAATTGATCCGACCAGTAATAGAAAAAATACGGTAAAATTTACGTAAAAGAAAAGAATATATTTGCTGTTGTATATTGAGATTTATGTCATGAACATGCCCTGGGGGGTTATTTTGTAATCTCACCTTTTTAGTGACTCTTAGTGGAAAGGCGGGAGATCCGTTTCCCTCTCTTAATGATCGGCTCACGTACGGTTCGTGAATTGTCGAAGCTTCAATTACCATATATCAAATAAAAGATGCCGAGACTAGCGAATACCCAGATTGCTCAACATCTTACGGAAGATATCTTACACTGTACATACCACGAAAATCTAAATACAGTCAAAACTACAAGCGACATGTAAGCGATCACTCAATATTTAAAAACAATTTTGTGCATCTAATTAGTGTTCGATTCACAAGCACGGGAAATATCTACCAAGAACGTAGATATTAAGGCAATATTTGTTAAAATTATGAAATTATGGTATAAATAACTGAATTCCATTCTCCATACACTGGCGGATAGGCACACGAAAACAAAGGTATCAGCAACATTGTTTGGGAAATATTGATACGAAATATATACACAGATAATTCAAGCAAATAATAACGTAAGCATTTCAAACAAAGCATACCTTCAAGTGCCCAATATAGTATTGGAGTTGAAAATGCTGAAGTTATTCACGTTTAGCAAATTACAACAATACGATTTAAAATTGTTTGTATCTTTCGCGACCTTGTTTATTTTCCAATACAAACTTCGAGTGGAAACGATGGTGGCTCCATGTCACGTTATTTATGACTGGTGAGATGGGACTAATGGCAGTCGGAGATAATGAAACGGATCAAGAGTCGAAAGATACGGATCAGAGCGGATGAATCGTCTAAAAGACTAGTACATGACCGGCAGTTCACCGATTGAGATCCGAAGATGGTCACGCCGCCTGGGTGGGGGAGTTGAACTACGAAAAAGTGAGATTTTATGACGTATTCTCACTAAAGTGAGATTACAAAATAACCCCCCTGGTAACAACGATGCATGTAAATATTTGTTAGATACCAAGGGGCATTGTTGTAACAGAGACTGAGATAAAAGTTTGGAATAAATCCTATTAAGAAGTTACATGAGAATAACTGTCTATATAATACAATAGCAGGTTGAGTTTTAAAGTGAAATTGATAAGTGTCCATTCATATTTTTGTCTTATGTGCAGTGTTCGATCGATCGGTTATGTGCTTAAGATCATCCAGGCCTCAATTATTAACGTACAGTGCCAATAAAGACCTAGATGCATGGAAAGCAGTCATCGAGCATTCTATTGGTTTGCTCCCAAGTGCTGTGCTCCTTTATAATTTCTATTTTAGCATCCCATCGTAATTTATTTAGATGCATAACATCTTGGGCCAACCTTCTCATTTAGTTTTCCCTAAATTAGAGAAATCAAGGAGGGGATATTTTATTGGAATCTGAGAAAACAACGCTAAAACGGCTTCATAGCTAGAATTTAGAGCAAACTCACTCTTAAATTACTATGAGAATCAAGGACTAACATATTTGATAACAGTGTGATTTTCCCAACGTTCAATTATATCTCACCCTAACTAATTCGCTCGTATATATATGTTATATGTTTGGGACTTTCCACATCAACTCTCATTAAAATTTCACTGACCTAACGGGAAATGCTAAAATATCTTGCTGAAGTTTGATGTCGATTAAACCACAAGGGCAGCGAATATTTCCGACACATTGATTCTACTATATGAAATAGTTACTTCTTGCAATTAGTAACGACTACCTATCATAAAATTCCACCAGTAATTTTCCCATGTACTGGTGCCATATGTTCGGATAGGCATTAGTTACGTGAAATACATTCAAGTTACTAGGATTGCAATGGGCAGCAAATTGCCAGACAGCCTTTTAAAGAAAGTTTTAAAAAAATAAATAAACTTTTCCTGAGTTATTTTCACAACATCAAGCCGCCATACAGCGATCAGTAATTTGCGAATGTCTTGTCAACAAACATTTAAAAATTCTTAAGCTAGGCGCATAGCGACGGGACGCCAATCAGCTCGCGGAACGAGACGAATGTTTCGTAAACAAATAAACAACTTCCGCTTGAGTTATGTGAAGGACGGCCAGTCAAAATACAGATAACTCTTCAAGTTTGCGGAACCGATTAGAGAGTTACGACGACTGATATGCAAACTGAAACGTAGCCATAGAATACACGTCGCAAGTCAATATCTATTAAATGCAAAATATTGGAACCCTCTCCAAAGTTGAAGGTACCCTGAATGTAGGGACCGGTAAAGACAAGCGAAGAGTCTAATATGGAGTCCGCGTTTGAGAGGATATTGCAGATTGGTATTAGTATTCCTACTTCCATTCCATCCAACCTACCTTTACCATTACTTAAGGTGGTTCCACCGTAAAATGACTTAAATGCCATTTTATTCATATTCTGTCTACTTGTAAAAATCCTTCTCCTCTATCTGATATGAACAACAAAATAATACCTTTCCACGCTATTTTATTCTATAATTGAACTTGAAATTACATGGTGTTCAATGGGGGAATGAGAGAAACACGGGGAAAAATAGTATTTTTCCATAAAATATAAATGCCATTTTTGCGGAAAACTATTTATATGAAGGAAATAATCCAGAGAAATTAAATAAAAATATAAAATGTAGGTATCTTACCACCTTATTTTCTGGTTATTTGGGAATTAATGCAGTAATTGAAGTCAAAATACGGTAATTCGTAGGAAATGGTGCTGCAGCTATGGCTGGAAAAAAGTGCTAATTAAAAATACATTCGTGGAATAATCTGCATATTTTGTACTTTACTTTTGGTTTCTGTAGGTTACGCATTTCATCAGCGAAAGCAGGATTTTTTGGACAAAATGTAAAAAATGTGGAATTTAGTAATTGTTTTGACTCACACGGTCGCGGCGGAACCTCCTTAAACCTACCTTTTAAATAGCAATAATGGAATGGGAATTACATGATTTGAACCGCGACTTCACCCGTCAATTGTTGATTACCAGCTTGGAAACCTCGCGGCCAATGGGAGAGAAGACGCCGCGGCGCGGAAACAAATGCAAAGCGCCCTACCTTCACGTAAGGTGAACTCAGCTCGGCTTTAAAAAAAATAAGAAGCCTTCGGCTGTCGGGACTAACGCGGAAATTCTTCCTTTGGAGTGCAAAATAGCGCCTTATCTGTCGCTCTCTCTCAGTCTCAACCCGAAACAAGGTCTTTGCATGTGTATGTGTTTGTGTGTGTGAGAAAGAAAAGCCGGGAAAGGAATAACGGAATCGTAAAAGCCAGGAAGCAAAGCTGACATGGCTGAGAGGGAGGAAAAGAGATGAGGGGGCTAAAAAAAAAAGAGGATCAGGAAATACCGGTATTCGTCGACACCCCAAAGGCATGACTCATATATATATATATATATATATGCATGTCTTTACAAATTTCCACCGCCACGTTTCTCCTGGGAGAGGAATCGGCGAACATCAGACGATCACCAACCGCATGGTCGGTTTGAACGATTGAAAGCACCGGGAACGAAGGCCATGGGAGACCAATTTGGACATCGGTCGCCTTTTAACTAGCGCTCGGTACGCTAAACGATTTATCGGAGCCCTTGCCGAGACAAGGAGCTCGCTAACCTTCCCGTCTTGCTCAACCGATCAGGTTGCTGCGGCGTTTGGCAGAGATCTAAAAAAGCACGATTTATTCCCTTTGATTGAAATCGAATTAATTATTCGAACTTCCGGATTAGCGTCCAATCTCAGACACCACTTAAATAAAATAAAATATCATTATGCCTGTTGCTCACGGTAAAATTTTCGGTGAAACGTTTTATAAAATCGACTAATTTTATAAAAATGAGGTTGTTAACGATAAAACCGTTTTATAAAACCCAGTTTTATAAAACGTTTTACGGAATAGGACAGGTTCTATTTCCATAATACTGTTTTATGCAACAACCAATGAGACGTTCCGCTCATCGCGTTGATAATAATCTCGTATCCATGGGACGCCAAACAAGGAAAACGTAAACAAACATGGCTGGAAGTTCATGGAACGTTGAGGCAGTATCCTTCTTGTTGTTAGAAGAATGCGTTAGAGAGCCTTAGCACCGTTGAGTGTGATCAGAAAGTAAGTAAATAAACAAATACATGTAGTTATTAACTTAACAGTCATCCAAAAGAGAGTGCATTTATCACTTCAAGTGTTCGAAAAGCGTCTCAGAGATGGCAGGACATTGCGGTTTTATGAATTATTTTACCGTGAGCAAGCAAGTACGTTTTACGTACGATTCATAAAACATTCGATAACAATTTTTATAAAACTATTTTATGGAAAACTATACCGTGAGCAACAGGCATTACGTTATAAGTTACGATAGTAAGATATGTTGAGCTATCAAACGATACAGGATAAAGTCCCTCCGAATATTAAAAAAAGCAGGGAAGATTGAAAACGTGTTTTTATACTTCGAAATGAAAAGATCTAAACTGCAAAATATTTGAATATTTCAAATAATAATCGTTTTGATTCGAATGAAAAAATCAAATTCAATAAGACTCCATTTAAACTTTGATATTTCGTGATTGTTACTCTGTCTTCTCCAGTTCGGTGCCTGGAAGCAACAAGTATTTCGGAGCTTTTGGAAAAAGAGCTGAGTAAGGAACTATATTAGACTAATAATAAGATCTAAAATAAAAAAATTTCAATAAGAAGAAATTTTGAGTTAATAGATAAAATAGGATGGAAGTAAGATGGAATTTCGGAACAAGTATTTCGGAGATATCGAAAAAAAACAGCTGAGTTAGGAACAATATTACGCTAAAAATAAGATCCCCTATATTTATAAAGTTACAATAGTAAGAAATTTTAAGTTATTTGATGATATGGGAAGTCCTTCCGAATATGAAAGATGCAGGGAATATTGAGAATATCAAATTGGTAGGAATATATCGGGAACCCAAGTTTTATTCTGTCTGACAAGATAATGAGACTCATAGGCTACTTTGGTATTTGGCTACGACCACCCAGAGAGAATAGGGGAGATGAGAGCAGCGAACAGAGTAGGTTTAGATTCTCCTTTGTCATTCAAGACTGACCAGGACTGAGTCATTCAAAGAGCGCCTTTAAATATAACATTTTTAATAATAAAGAATTGCCCCAGAGGATGATTTTATTTTTTAAAATGATTGATCCACATAACAGGAACGAAAACATAAAGAAAATAGACACACATGACTTCAAATGTGAGCAAAGAAAAAAATCATTCGGTAAAGAATAAATAAAAAAATGGATGCATGCACCCAAAAAAAGTCCATTTATTCACTTAAGTAACTATTTAAAAAAATAATTGTGTCCTTATGCCACACGATTCCGTGCCGACTTACAGAGTACATCTAATCTACATCCGCACCTACTAAATACCCTGCAAGCCACCTCAAGGGTGTGTGGCAGAGGATGAGAAGTCACCAACATGCATTACACTATACCCTGGTGAAGTTAGTGTAACTATGACTATTGACGCATTAGCATAAGTTGCTGATGTCTGTCAGGAGGCGAAGCTTCACAAGCATGCACTTACACTATAGGTTTACTACAAATGCTAGAAGGACCGTTAGTATTTATGTATTTTGTAACTATGGCATAAATGGACAAAGATTCAAGAGTTGCGCTGAAAACATGCATGGCGTGTTGTTATGCCTGTTGCTCACGAAAAAATGTTCCATAAAACAGTTTTATAAAAAATTTTATTGAAAGTGTTATGAATCGTACGTAAAACGTACTTGCTTGCTCACGGTAAAACTATTCATAAAACCGCAATGTCCTGCCATCTATGAGACGCTTTGCGAACACGTGAAGTGATAAATGCACTCTCTTTTTAGATGACTGTTAAGTTAATAACTACATGTATTTGTTTATTTACTTACTTTCTGATCACACGTAAAGGTGCTAAGGCTCTCTAAAGCATTCTTCTAACAAGAAGGATACTGACTCAACGTTCCATGAACTTCCAGCCATGTTTGTTTACGTTTTCCTTGTTTGGCGTCCCATGGATACGAGATTATTATCAACGCGATGAGCGGAACGTCTCATTGGTTGTTGCATAAAACGGTTTTATGGAAATAGAACCTGTCCTATTCCGTAAAACGTTTTATAAAACTTGGTTTTTTCTAACGGTTTTATTGTTAGCAAGCTCATTTTTATAAAATTAGTCGATTTTATAAAACGTTTTACCGAAAATTTTACCGTGAGCAACAGGCATTAGTACTAGGTAGTGGATAAGGATACAAGTACTCGGGAGTAAGTGAACTAACTAGCTACACTACCTATTGACACACCTAGTCAAAAGTCTCATTGACAGCTTTTATGGTCTCTAATCGTTCTCGGATAAAATGTCATTTTAAATCTGACCGTTCTGCAGTCTAGTTTTCTAATTTTATTCTCATGGTCTGATCTACCGTAGTATGCCTGGTTTCATAAAATATTATCAACGTCGTCAGAAATGTGATGGTATAAAATCTCATGTGTTGATGCAAACATTTCCGCTTTGCGTCTCAAATGATCGAGGTCTATGTTCCGTTATAAGCGTGTCCAATGCGAAATGGCTCTTCTCCTGAATGAACATCTCCTTCGAGAGACGCCATTTCCTCCTCTCTCACTTCAAATCGTTCGATGTTACACACCGAGATCCTTTTGATTGCATCTCTTTGCTCTCTTAGGTGAGCCACTCGACGATGGAATGAACCCAGAACACAGGAACCCATTCAACGATTTTGAAGACTTCCGACTTTTAAACGTCCACCCATTAGGTCGGGAGGGATCTTGCTTCCAACTTTCGTTCGGGATGATTAAGAAACTCTCTCTTCTTCATCTTCTTGGAATGCAAAAAGGGTGCAGCTGTGATAAGGAAGGGGAGGAGAAGGGGAAGTCTTGGGATCCTTAAGGAAGGATGAGGTGCTTGAAGAGATGTGTCCAAGAAGGGTAAGCGATAAGCTATAACATCCGATGGAAAACTGAAAAACATGGACAGTCGTGTGGAGATTCTGCATAAGACAGCTTCAGCCAAATAATAATAATAATAAAAGGTATTTATTAGTGAAGTCTTATGTAGGGAAAAGACGGTTAGCTGATACAAAGGAGACAGGAGTGGACCAAACCAATCTTAAGATTGGTGACTTTTGATGGTGATATACGACAGCAAATGATTCTGTAACTATACATAAGGCTATACTTTGGTTCGCCGACTATTTAAATGCAATGACCATACCCTACATTGGATATAGTTTACCTCGAAAAGCATTGCACTTGCAGCAGAATTGAGATATTTTTCCTTATCAGCACTATTTCACGAAATTTATCCCAAAAAGGGCATCAAAAACTAATACTCTGTTCTCGAGTGTACGAAGAAATTTCTTTTTAGTTTTCGCGCATGTTGTTGGTGAAATAAGACCGTATGTATTTGAATTAAGAAAACCACTGCTCATGGAAACACACGTTTATAAAACCGTCACTGTTGAATTTATTTCGAATTACGTTGATACAACAATATGAGCAAAATAACACGCAACACTAGATAGTAAAACAATGCCAAAGCCCCGCCACGCCAAGTTCAGGGCGCCTTCATTGTTTTTTTAGTTAAATGTTTTGAAGCCGTTCGATAGTTGGCACTAGTGAGGTATATGAGGGTGTTAGTTTACGTTTTGTCATCGTCATTGTCACTTTGTTTACAAATGGCGGGATGGCGGCTTGTGGGGATTTTCAATTGTTGGTATAGAAAATGATTGATTACTCGACTAAAAATGGGTAAGAGATCTTATTTTGTTCCAGGATGCTCAATATTGTATTCCGTAACTGTGAAAAAGAACAACATTTTAGGAGTAAATAAGTGGCTTCTTTAAGGCTAATGTAAGTACTCTTATTTTATTCTTCCCGTTACCTTATAGCAAGGCATGGTCGATGCTGGCCTATGTCTCCATTCCTCCTCCACTTATTATTTTGACAGATTTTGGTTTTCTTCTCTATGTGATATAAATATTTTAGAGATTGTTTGCTATCAATATCCTGTTTTGTACTTTAGTGTATTTATTTCTATTCCTTTGTTTTTTTGTTTATTATTTTTCTGTTATAAAGAGTTTCTCTTTCCTACTGGAGACATTTTTTTATAATAAAAAAAATTGTGCTGGTATTACTATGATATTTTGAAGGTGACCCCACCAACAGGCAAATGCCTTAAGGATCACCTAAAGCTCCAGTCTGTGTTTAATGTTATATATTATGTACAAAACTTGATGGAGCAATAAATATATTAATTAAAATAAAATATATATTTGATGTGATAATTGATAGTAAGTATAACCGAATTAAAGTTCTCGTGAATTACGCTCATTTCTCATACCGACGATAGTGATTTTGTTTTTTAGTCGTGATCGTTGTAAAATTTCGTTATTTTTAGCTTATTTAGTATACATTGTTTACTTTAAGGCTGATAGTCTATTGATACTTTGTTAGGCTATCGAAGAGGTGTTCTATGACTACACTGATATCAAATGTAGTTAGCATTACCATCTGACGGATAAAACCATTAGTTGCTTCCTAACTAGCCATAATTTCCCTCAGTTCGAAATGAAAAAAAATCGAAATTACGTATGATTACATTGGGATCGTCTACTTCCATGCATCCAGTACGACAGTGGCGCCGCGGTTGGCAGCTTCAAAAAAGGTATCATGCCGAAGTTGGTGGTCTGCTACCCTTAAATTTCTAGTATCCATGTTCCTAGCATTGGGTTACGCAACATCAAGGACGCAAATTGTTCGATGTCAGAAATGAAAACGAAAATCAAAGGTGATATTTTTTAAAGATATCGTGGAGCTCTGAAGTGAATGTAAGGCACCAGCCGGGCGTCACCTCCCATGATTCATCACGGGAGCCACTGTTGCGCTTGAGACAATGGACGCCCCACAATTCCTTTTTGCTGGAAGGCAGGATGCGTCTTCCAATTTGCATTGTTGCGTACGGCGGGGGAGGAAATGGTGGTCGTATCCTTGAACTCGAGGAGCAGGTGCTCCAAGGAGAACGCCACGTCCCTTGTCACTGTTTCGCGTCAGCAATTGCGGGAATTATAATTAGCAGGTGGTTGCGTCGTTTGACAAGGGAAGACCACTCCAAGCCGTGAAATGTTAAAACTAACTTCAATCCCGACCATTTTTGTACTGGATGGCTTTCGTGAGTGGATTCCCCGAAAATGGCACCTGTCAAACGCAATCTCCGCAACATATATAAAAAGAAACACATGTCGAACAAATATACTTCCGTCGAAATCAAGGAAGGTTATACCAGAGGAGACGAGTTTCCATTCAAAATCTTGCACAAGAAAAGGATAAGATCGTTTGGATGCGTAGAGTTTGAATGCAACTTTTCTTGAAGCGACCTCTCCCATTCAGACAATTTTGGTGCTAGAGAACGATTCAAAGAGTAACCGATCTAGAGGGTTCGTATATATATTTTGTTGTTCGATTTGAATTAATGCGCTGATATGTGTCAAATTTAACTGATACAACACTAAATATAATAAAATAAAGAAGTATAATGCGGAGTTGAAGACGAAAATATTATGAAGGTATATGATTGGAAAACGGTACATTTTTCCTCACGTAACATTGTTAACCTCCCAAATGAAACGCCCTGGGAAGGACATCTTTTTTATTTTTACTTCCAGCCTCACACTTGCCTTATTGTATATTTTTGAATACTGCTAATCCTGTTTTTATTGTTAATTTTTACATTTAATTTGTTTGGATTATTGAAACCATAGTTTTACAGCCAAAAACAGCCATAGTTTGGATTATTGAAACCATAGTTTTACATTCCAAAAACAGCCACCATGGCCATAGTAGCTGTTTTAGGCCATAGTAGATGTTTTTGGAATAGTGCTTTAATGAAAAATAAACTAGGAAAAAGCAATTTAAAAACTAAAGTTCTATTAACCTACCCTAATCTATTTTCAACTGATATATTGTCGTTTGATGTGTTTTTTGGTTTATTTTTGTATTCTACATTTGTTTAGATGCCCTTCGAGGCCTTTATATTTATTTTTGTATGCATTTGTATTTTTGCAATTTAATTCATATGTGTTACGTTTCCACCTGAACCCAGGGGACATGGGATCCCAGGTTTTAAATAAAAGTTATTCTATTCTATAATCTAAAATAAAATATTAGTAATGAATATTAAAATAAGGCAATATGTCGCCTTTTTTCCAATGTTTGATAGACACAGGATCTATCGAACGTAACGTACAACAATTATGCTTTTATTAATTACTATGATCGTAGCTTATATAGTAGCACCATTCACATAGTGTCGGCATCGCAATCACACAATTTGATAGCCTCGCAAATTGGCCTCTTCATATCCAGATGACTGATTGTGAGTGGGTTATTTAGCAGGGTGATGTTGTGCACGCGAGAAGAAACGGGTTGTTATTACAAATCTCTCAAGCGATGAATTTAGGTCTATGGAACGGACGGGGCGCTATATGATAATGGCGCGATGTTGGAAATTAAAACCTCCCCAGGCTGTCTTCACGGCCAACTTGCCAGCTTCTCAAAAATGGGAAGTGACTTCATACCGCCTTCCCTAGATAAGCGTACAACAATCCTACGAAACGAGGGTCGTTTTTATGACTTCAGTTCGCTTCTGCAACGAAATTTAGACTCGGTTTAATAATGTCCGGATTAACGTTAACCTTGAGATGACGTAACCTTTACGCTTATCCGAGGTTAACTCAAGAGTTCGGCCTACTTAGACAACCTATGTACATAACACTGTCGGAGAGATGATGTGATGTTATAGATAAGTGGTCATAATTCAAGCCAAGAAAATTAGATCTTATAGACTGGATATCATATAACCTGGTCTTAATGTATCAGAGACCCATCGCAGAAAGAGTTAAGGAAATTGATGATGATACAAAAACATCCATCCAATTTAAAGCAAGATGTCTTCTGTGAAGCCAAGGAGTAGCAGGACTATTGGGGGAACTAGGATGGTGGTGCATTCCAACACCAAGAAAGCAACGAAGATACGTATTCCAAGAAAGTTACATAGGACCCGGGTTTACTTCTGACACATAAGACGACCATTCTGCTCCCTCAATGTCTTCGTATTCTAGACCATTCAGATAAAATAATATAGACTGACATGAGGACTAATAGATTTCCAAGTTCCTTGTTCCCTTACACATCTACATCTACGAAGTACCGAGAAAGCCACCACCACTAGGGTGTGTGGCACGGGGTGATTCCACACCAGGCATGCAGCACTCGTCCACTCAGCACAAATCAGAACCTCGCACGCTCCCCCGGCCGCTAGGCGCAAATACCAAAAAGCAGTCAGGAGAACAGTGCGCAGTCAAACTATAAATCGGGAGACTATTAGGTAAATGAACATGCAAGCACGCATTACACTGGTAAAGAGACAAAACTACTGATTAATATTTTCTTATACTATTAATTTATGAATGCTACGAGATACTACTTCACGCAGAGAATAAAATAATGCCGGATACTTCAAGAGGGGTGAAGATCATCATATCACTGTCAAAGCTGAACAGCGGATGACCGACGGCTAAAATACTCCGTAAATACATTCATCACGTGACAAATACGTAATTTTTGCAACCGCAACTTCATGTAACCGCTCTCGTGGAAGCTGGAGCGTGAAGCAACAAGCTGACGTGGATGCCAAAATCTTCTGATATCGCAGACCACGCACATTCCAATTAAATTCCAAAAAATAATTTATATATATTTTGAAAAAAGTTTTAATAGCGGAGATGCGGGAGGAAATGAAAAACAATTGAGACAGGGTTTGTGTCAGAATGGCGATGAAGAGCGAAGAGATCATACATTGGCCGACAATTTCGGAGCACTGAGTCTTCCAGTTCCACGAAAATCAACGTAGTGTGGGAAAAAGGCGGGGTGAAGTAGCGAATAGGAAGGGGGGGGATGGGAGGGGGAGGGGGGTGAGTAGTCAAACTGCCACTCAATTTGCTCAGGTTGAACCGCTTGGGTGGTCACCAAGGAGAAGAAGAATGGTCAATTAAGTTCAACATGCTATATTCCTTTCCCACCTCCTTTCAGTGTTCAGACCACGCAACAAAGGCACTGGCTACCGTACTAAGATAAATTTATATCAATCCGACACCAGAAACGAGACGTTACATGCTTCTGGAGGCGCTCACTTGGATTTCGTAAAATGCCATCATTCATTCCAATTAACATTGTTTTGATTTGTAAAAAAGTATATAAACAATGCCTCATCTCCATGGCTTTCCAAGCCGCTTGTTTCGAGCCTTGAGGCAGCAGTATTGTTGCCAAATTTCTTTGCTCATCTCCGGAAACAATAGACAACATATCCGAATGCCTTGGTGATATAACACAATCGAAACTATATTACGAATTACCTTGAAATTTTAAGTTATAAAATCGTCCATATGACAGAATTCACAGGTGTTAAATATTGAAAACAATGGACTCTTGTTTCAATAGATTATGTCCAAACTCAATGTTATAAAATCGATCCCAAGATTATGGGTGTTAATTATGCCAACAATGGTCTTCATTTCAGTTGATTACGTTCACACTCCAAAGTTACAGAATAGGCCGAAAGGTTATAGCGACAGCTGGTCACGCCAACAATGGTCTGTTATTCTCGACTTTTTGGGCTCAACTTAGGTAAATTACCACTCAAGAGTTCGTGACCACAAAAATAAAAAAAAATGTTGATGTCATTTTGGGTCTTCTTACAATATCCTACCAACAATGTTGTTGCTATAATAAAACATAAAATCTGAAGTCTACATCGCACCAATTTGCATGTCCCATTGCAATTAAATTTACACATTCGTAGTAAATGGCCCAATGAGCCGACAGATGAGCGGAAGAAAGGGTGATAGGAATACAGCTGTTGTTTTGTGTACGTGAATGAAAAAATAGGTGATATACGGCATGTAATTATTATGTATTTAATTCAATAGAATCCTTGCCGCTGTTCTGTTGTGTGAATGGCTTGATAATTTCGACGGTGTCAGACGGTTGATTCGAGACCCCTGGAAGAGTCCATCTTACTTCCGTATCCACGAGATATTATAGATTTTCGAAAAAACCAGCACTTGGTTACGATTCCAAACTTTATCTGAAACAACACAACCTAGGTTTCGGCATATAGTGCCATCGTCAGGCCATGCCATCATCAGACCTGATGATGGTATGATATGCCGAAACCTAGGTCGTGTTTTTTCAAATAAAGTCTGACAACATAACATATTGCTTGGTTTTTCATTCATTATGAAGGAGTTCCACCGAGTAACTCCAGAGACAGTGCCCTATTTTATAAATTTTGCTTTCCCATATCAATTCCCTGTGAAAACAAAGAGCTTTGCTCGTTGGTCACGGCAAGGTAGTTCAAAGAGTAGTCCACCGAAACATGTAATATTTTTCACTCAAGAAAAGAAGACCACTGACTTTCATAGCTTTCCGCGGTAAGACTTTCGCGTAATAATCTTAAGGACGAAGAAAAGGATTCATCGCGGTCTGCTATGCCTGAAATAAATGCATCTGGAACGATGGTTGAAAAGTGGGGCATTCCAAGATCTGTAAGGAGCGAGTCAGGGTTATGAACTTACTCATTATCTCAACTCATACTCACCCGAGGCGGAAGAACCGGATAATATTTTGATCAGTAACTCAGGTATGAAAGGAAGATTTTTACCGAGGCACCGCGGGAAAGGCGTCTCAGCCAAAACATCGCGATTTTTCATAATTATTTTATTCGTAGACGAAGTTTTTACGAGGGTACTTTAAAACTTAGGTCATCTTCCACCGAATATTCCGACATTTTAACCTTAAGACAAGCACGCTATCCATTCATACACCGGCATTTGAACTCCTGACCTTTGGGTTACAATATCGGAACGTCATACGCCTTGAAGCGTTTCCTTCGACACTATGTTGCTCACTTCTAAGGAATTATGAAGCAGAAATGTAGCACGGCAAAATTCATGTTTCATATTCTCTACTAATTTCTTTACATCCATGGGATACAAGAATAACTACTAAATTATTTCCAATGTAAAATCGAGCGATAAAAGTCACGCGTGTAATATATATTTAGAAGTATTTACATACCCTCATTCCTCACCATGGAAATATCTACGATCCTCGTTTTTCATGTTATAACCTGATCCAGCTCATGGGAGTTACTTATTAAGCTGAAGAAGCGTAATTCTTTAATATTCCCTCGCCTCCAAAACGATAAGTAGTAGCTGGGACCTCACACCCCCTGCCAAACGTCTTTGGGATGGATCACTGAGCATAACTTAGATGTATCTTCCAAACCGATTTATTTTCTGAGGACGTTAATATTATTTTACGAAATCCGACTTACTACGGTTGACCAGATCAAGAGAATTAATTAAGGGAACTACACTGCAGAACGGTCATATTTAAAATGTCATTTATCCCGCGAACGATAAGAGACCATAACTGCTGCCAATGAGACTATTAACTAGGTTTGTCAATAGGAAATGAAGCTAATTTCACTCCTTAATACTTACATCCTTATCTACTACCTAGTACTAAGAGCACGCCGGGCATATTTTCAGCATAACTCTTGAATCTCTGTTCATTTATGTAGTTGCAAAATAGATAAACCCTAACGATCCTTCCAACATGGATAGCATACCTAGAGTGTAGTGTATGTTTATGAGGCTCGGTCTTCTGGCAAGCATTAGGGATTTATGCTAATGCATCAATAGTAGTAGTTACAATAACTTTAATAAGGTACAGTGTAATGTATGTTAATAACTATTAAACCCCTACTATAAATCCTTGAGGTGAATTGCAGGGTATTTTGTAGATGTAGTTGTAGAGAGCTACGGCTATGTTTCTACGGATTAGCAAGTAGACCAATTAGCTTTGCGAAGCATTCAGGTCACAGATGAAAATTAAAAAATAGTGTTTAAATCAAGCTCTTACACTATGATTTTTTGGAAATATTACTTGAACTTTTCGGGGAAAACAGTCAGCACTCAATCTCAAAAAGTAGAAGGGGACGTTTATGCAAATACATTCTACCCCATTGAGCCACAGCAAGGGCGTGAGGCAGGGAGTGATAAGACGTTATCAATACAAAAATAGAGTATAGGCCAGAGAACTGGAAGAGACATAAGACGAAATGTGAACTTCGTTTTGATGTAAGTAGCAAACTGAAGATTTATGGTGCATTATAAGTGTTTTTGCATGAAAATGGACGCTGTTCCACGGGTGCTAGGCAAAGAATCCCTTAGGCTAGCGCCATTTCTCAGCCAATTTTGACCCACGCACCCTTTCTTACCCCGTTTCCTACGAACGTACCCCAAGCAGTAATGGGAATATGCTCGTCACAATTTATCTATTATTCAGCTTTTTTGCTTACCCCTAAGCCACCAAGCGCGTACCCCCTTAGGGTACACGTTCCCCTCTACCGGCTTAGGCAAATGCGGCGTTCACCAGAAAGAGAGAACTATTAACAGGAATGTACATCTCCATTCAAATCACTTCAAAGGTGCGTGGCAGGTGGTGAGTTGTCACCAATATATGGACCACACCACACCCTAATTAAAGGAATGAAAATACGCCTATTGATACATTAGCAAAAACCTGCGAACACTTGGGTCCTGGGAAATGGTTCAATGAAAATATTGGAGAGAAGTGGAACATGTTGTTTGGTGTTGTATATAAACAAAACATGGACCCTTAGGAAAGAGGATGAGAAATGATTGTAGGCGAAGGACAAACAAAGAAGTACTTGGCATACCACAAGAGGAGAGGAAGCTGCTGGAGGCAGAGTGGCATATGAAGAGGCAGAACAAGTGGTTGAAACAAGTAATAAGAGGAGAAGGGATTTTTCAAAGACCGTTATTGGAGGTAGAATGCAGGGGAAGCTGGGAAGAATTTCCAATAAGATGGGCATGTTAGACGGGTTAAGGGAATACGGGACTGATGATGAGCTGGAGAGAGAAACAGGGCAACGAAGAAGAAAATTTCTTCGCAAAATGTGTTAGGTCAGAAGAAAATTATTAGTGAAAAATCAATCTTAACAGGCGCAAAAAAAGACAGTTCCTTCTTCAGCGGAACTAGCACTCCAATCAGCATTTGAGACTCTGGGGTTTGTCGAAACCGTTATTTAAACCCCGCACGGAATAAAAACAAGAAAATGTAACTCCTTACCTCAACGATGAGCAACAATTGAACATGCAAGCGAAGAATAATAAGCAACAATCCTTCAAGCAGTGAATTCACCAAAAGGCAAAACCCAGGAAGGATCCTCCAACCTGGCCTTTCTTTGAGACATCACTGCACGCACAACTCACCATTTACTTAAAAGGCACTTTAAATATATTTAACACACACACACATCACTTAATATTTTAGAACACACACTTTTGTGGAAGAAAAGGGATTTAAAAACGAAGACCAATGCAGGCATTCGGATCAGTGGAGCACACGGTCAAACACGAAACTTATATCCACTTACTGGGGCAGAGAAGGAGCAGAGACAGCGACGACTGGCGTCGGGGGAAGCAGGACGACCCGGCGTCCGAGGGCGGACGACGCCGGCGCCCGCGACGCTGTTGGCGCCCCACGGCGGCGCTCGCGGCTGTCGGAGACGACGCCCGGCCAGCCGGATGGACCATAATCGGTTAGCGGCGGAACTACGAAACCTGCGTCTCTCACGACCTCCGGCGACTCACTGACTTCAAGCCTCGCCTCGCCTACCTACCGACTGCCGAGTCTCCCGAAAGAGGTCTCTGCGTACGAGAGGGGGGAGGAAGGAGGGGCGGGGATCACCGCCCCTCTCTCCCCCTCCTTCCTCCTTCACATTGTTGGAAGTGCGCAACAGAGGATTGTGGGGGGGGGGGGCTAGGAGGGACTTTTAAGAACGGTGACGAATAGGCGGGGGCGTTGGCTTGTCCGTTGCCGCGGAGATAACGAAGTAGATATGTTTTTAAGTCGTGACGGTATATGGCTGGCTACGCGCATTATATACCCACACGCAGCACCCAGCGGCTACTACCTGAGCGTTCCTGGCCCCGCAGGACGAAGTCGCCAGAGAAGAAGTGGGCAGTGATTCTTAACAATTTTCACGAGGTAGGTAGGTAGGTGCTTGGAGAAAAGCCAACTGAAGCAGTGCTCCGAAAAAAAATTCTCATGAATTACTACAGGTTTCTCAGTCTATTCGGAAACGACACTTAATTTTAGCACTACATTTTAATAAGGTACCACAAATACCTACTTATCAGAGCAAAGTATACGGTGGAGAGGAAAGCATGGAATGATATACACTCTATTAAAAAAAAAAACAATTAAATTTCATATTTTTGTGGACAAGTCGTGACCCAACAACTTAACCCATTAATGACAGATTTTAAGAATTCGGCACATGCCTCTGGAGGCATATTAGCTCAATTATCAGCCAATGTTGGTACAGTAAAAATTATAAACAATTATTTAAAAAAATACATTTAAAAGTTTTAACGTTTTTTTTCTGAAACCTCAATTAGTTATAGTGATAAGAAGGAAAAAATCCTTCCTAAATAATAAAATAAGCATTTGGTCTAGAAAAGGCTAAACACCCGCGGGAGGATATCAAAGCTGTGAGCAATTTAACGGACAAAATATTATCTGCCTTGACTGGGAAACGAATTCTGAACCCACAACAATGCGCGAAGTGTTTTGAATAAGTTGATTTTTTCCATGACAAACACTTCGCCACAAAATGTTAGTGTTGTCATACTGGTGTACACAAAGTGTTTTGTATGACGAACATGTCTCTTAGTAAGAACGCCTTGCTCCCTCGAAGCATCGACTAATTTAATTGCAGTAGATTGGATTTATTTACCCTGGAATTAGATAGGCGAATAACTCCTTCTTCCCCTAACCCAGTGCTACCGCTGGTACAACGCACAAGTGATAATATACAACTCATTATGGAAAAGGCAAACAGTTCCTAAAATATGAATCGGTTCACATTATTGCACCACAGTATCAGTTCTTTTGATCCAATTGCTGCTCAGTTTAAGTTCATTGCGGCATTGTTTCGGCACCTAATTGGTAAAGGGGAATATTAAGGAAAACTTTCAGTAATATAAGGAGTAATTTAAGTGATATAAGGAAAATTTCAGGTAAGGAATACTTCAAATACAGTTAAGAGAAATATATGAGAGACGGCGTTTAGGTAGCTTAATTGGATTTTTGCGGAATCAGAGTTCAAATCTCAGTGAAAAAGAGTGGCTTTTTTCATCTGATTTTCACATATTCGATTGGAATCACGGTTAAATAAGTCATTTTATAAGCAATGCAACGTATCTATACGCATACACTTCGGAGTGAACTACCACAGCGAAGGTATCTCTATATCAAGGGAACAGCGGACAAAATTTAGACCATGACGCAGAATAAATGATCTTTTTTTGTATTTAAATTAGTGAACAATATTACTCATGGCTCTACACTTTTTCAGACTATTCAATTCAATTAAAATACATATCTTGCAAGGCTTAAAGAAACTATGGTCCCAATAACCTTATGATTAAAGCGTAGAGATTGCATAATAAGTATTGTAAAGACTTAGATATATATTTTATAACTCACCTGAATCTTTCAAAAGCCTACTCATAATGACTGTTTCAAAAGATGAATTATAGTAATGGTTACTGGTGGCTTTGTTATGACTTATGTTTGTAGTTCTTTTTCATATATACATCTTTTCTCATTTTTGTATGTTAAGGCCTGGCTACACGGTACCTGAGAATGTACAAGTTTCTGTACATTTTTGTGAATGGTTTCATGTACAGATTCTTGTACATTCTCATGGACAAGATCAATGAATAGGTGGCTACACGGTACATTTTTTCGGACAGATTTTCGTACATTTTCTGATGCGCATTATGCGTTTTCGTTTGTTTTTCCTCATTTTAAACCGTTGGCGCGTTATTTAAACCATTTTTTTGTCATGGAAACGGCACATTCAGTTGTCAATTGGCTAATGTTGGTGGTTTATTTGGTTTCGTACGCTCGAATTGTTTTTGGATTTTGACCTCTTGCTCGTTGGTTGTAACAAAAAAGCCGCCAACACAAGCCAGATGACAACTGAATGTGTCATTTACGTCGTCTGCCACCAGGTGTCTCTGTAATGAGGTCAACTTGTACGATTGTCTGAACGAAATTAGAACTGGTTCTTTTTTCTGTTCAGACATTCATACAATCTTACATTTGGGTGTGGTTACACGGTGAATTTTGACTTTCATTCTGTCATTCACACATTTTCTTGTACATTCTCATGTACCGTGTAACCAGGCCTTTAGAATTATGATTGTCATATGTGTGCTGTATTATTACTGCTGTTAATGTGCTTCCGTAAATTGGGCTACAAACCGTAAATAAATAAATGGAATTGTACCGTGACCCGCTTAAACGGTACATGTCATACTGTTTCAAGATCAAATAACACAAGTTTTTTTTTGTGGTGAAGTCCTACAAAAATTCTTTACGAAAGCGAGAAATGTTTTCTTCGAATTCGGTTCACTATCGGTCGTAGAACTGCCTCAAATCCACACAGGAGGAGGAGGAGCTAGCCCCGAAAGTGTCAATCAGAAGGCGGGTGTGGCTCTCATTTCGAAACTTAACTCACCTGAGACTTCCAGGAAGGAGGGAGCCGGCGGAGACAATAAACGCCCACGAAGACAAAAGGCGATCGCGAAAGAATGCCGACGAGAAAATTCTTCGTGTGCGACGCTCGAGAGGTGACGTCACGGGTTAGAACGACACATCGACGACCCCAGGAGCCCACCCCCCCCGTCTCC
The DNA here is from genome assembly GCA_963573305.1 of Pyrrhosoma nymphula. NCBI lineage: Eukaryota > Metazoa > Arthropoda > Insecta > Odonata > Coenagrionidae > Pyrrhosoma > Pyrrhosoma nymphula. Next base: position 99,312,987 of record OY754339.1, read on the forward strand.
ACCAATCCCGTTGCGTTTGGAACATTCGCGCTATTGTTCGAAGAAACGCAGTTACGTTAGTCAGGGATGCCTTGGAAACACCCATTGTTGCCCGTTATAATTGGATAACAAGCGGCCTCAAAATATATAATGTATTGTTGAATGAAAACAGTGTGAGTTGACTAAATTGTTGTCGACAACCTATGAAAACTAAAATGGAGTTATCTAAATTCCAAAGGGTTTAACGATTGAAGCTCATCGTTAAATAGTAACAAATTTACAGCCACTAAATTCTGGTGCCAAGGTAAGATACTACCAGTGACTAAATATGAAGACCAAATCACAGTAAGAAACTCATAATCGCAATCTATTTCTAATCAGGCCAAGCTCGAGTTCTGAGGACTATCTATAAACCAGCTCTTGGATCATACTCGTAGGAAGACTTTACGGCTCAGCCTTGTGCTTATGAAACAAGTGCTTATGAAACTTAAACATGAAGAAAATTGAATGTAAAAAATAAGCGAAACTGTTATTTCACATTAGATAGGCTGTATTCGGAATATTTGGCCAGTAAAGTACCTGTGACTCATTTGGGAAAGGATTCTCTAAGTTATTTGCTAAAATCATAGAAAATTCTTAAGTCTTGTAAAAACGTTTTTATAAAGATCATTGTGTAAACGGGTAATTAAAAAATTTAAACTAGGATCAGAGTCTTTCCAAACAAGAAGTAATAACGAAAGGTTTCAGCTACTAGAAAGGTACATCTACATACTACCCCGCAAGCCGCCTCAATAGGCGTGTGGCGGGGGGTGTTAGGAAAACAGCCGTTTACATATAAAAATGAAACGCTCTAATGAAATGACGCCTAGCATTTATTGTAGTCCCTTATTGTTCGGGGGAAAAACGAATTCCCATACCTATCCGTTCGGCAAAATATCTCTCTTAATTTCTCGTTTCTGTCTGACCTGGAAATATAGTGGGGTTCTAATATGATGTTCTCCGTGTCCCTCTGAAAGATATCTATTCTCAATTGTTCAAGTAATCTAAGACTAGCGCGCAGCCTCCGTGTCTCTAGCGGCTCCCAGCCTAATTCGTTTAACATCTGTGTAACGCAGTCTGTACGCCCGTAGCTGTTTTTGACGAATCGCGCAGCTTTCCTTTGTATTTTATTAAGTTCCCGAATTAAGTCATTCTGCGCCGGATCCCATATGCTCGCTGCATATTCAAGGTGTGGCCGGACGAGTGCGAAATAGCACCTCTCTTTTACTTTTTCATCCGAAAATCTTCCCACAATACGCTTGACGAATCCTTGCTTCTTCAGAGCTCTGCCACAAATATTTCTTACATGTGTTCCCCACGATAGGTCCGAAGAACTCCCAGATACTTCACTTCATCTGTCGATATGATAGGTAGAGGAGAATAGAGTTTGATTCTGACAACGTAGAGACCATGGACTTAGAACTTAGAGACTATTCAGCTCTCTCAATACTTTGACAGATTCAGTGACCTAATTTGACTAACTACGGGACATTGACACTGGTTCTAAGAGGTCTAAATAACAGTTTTTTTAAGCACAAATTTCTTTACCACAACCGAACTATGGCAAATCAGCCATAAACTAATAATCGGAATAATTACAAATATGTATCAAACATTTTTTACGAAAAAAATAAACATGCTGATTCATTTATTTTTTTATATTTTTTACTTATCATGCTTTAAGTTCACCCAACGATAGAATCACAGGGAAAACATGTTTACACGTTTTATGGGGTGTAAACACCCTGTTTACACCCCCCTTCAAACCCACAAGCCTTGACGACAGATCGCGAGGAACGATCCAGATGTGTCCGTGAAATAAATAAACGTTGGGGTTGGCAACGCACGCAAAGGATGTCGGGAATTCTAAAAGGCGATCAGCTGAGTATCTATAGGACCCGCATCGACGCCATCCACATATTAAGCAACCGACGCATCCAATTTAGGATGCCATTACTTCTATCTTGATTTGCGCGTGTGAATATGAAGACGTTTCGCCTTCCTCAGAAGGGACAATTTCCTGCGGACATCTTCATCGGAATGTAAATGTTGCCAATGTCGTACCGGAGACGGCACTCATTGTTTGAAAAGCTTAGCCGAATTTTTTATTCCTGTTTCCGATCGCAAACGGGAACAATGGAAGAAAAGTCGTCGATCATTGCTCTTTCCACGTACGTACAAGGCGAAGTAAAAAAAAATTGTCATTTCGAAATAGCATGTGGGAATAAAAACTATTTCCCCTGAAATATAAGCTAAAGTTAAATATACCTGAACCTGGACTTTCTTCGTATACTGAAGAAAATGCTAAGATACAAACACGGATTTCTTTAAGAGTGTGACTTGGTTAGTGTAAGAACTGAGATGTCAGATTACAATTTATGTACCTATGTTTTAATAAGGTATCTGACTTTCCTTTGGTTAAAAATTCTAAAAATATGGTATTAATACCTAATGGGGTATTACAGATATTATTACAAGAAGTTAATCCTAGCCAATCAATGAACAAAATCTCGCAAATAACTTGATTTATTCGGAGAACCAAGTATCAATTAAATAAATATTAAAAAATTCAATTACATTACCAATAGATAAATTGTTAGAAAATTATTTCCAATTTCTTGGAAGAAAATGACATACTATGTCGATGAAGATAAATATGCTCATCATATTGTGCTTAGGAGCAACAATAACTATGTTGAAACGGGGACGCATGCTGTTGTATGCGCCTAGAATACTTAATGAATTACCTCCTAATGCAAAAAAAATAAAAAATCACTTCCCTCAAGCTTGAACTTGAATGATAAAAGCTGGGGATAAAAAAATTTGGAAGCGACGGAAATGTGATACTACATATGTGTGATGAAGATAAAATGGACTCGGATTTATTTATCAAAGAGTTTCTAAGAAATTTCTGGCGATGGACTCTATTTAGGTGCGAAGGACCAAATGAAAGAAAAGGCGCCTTATCCTGATAAATTCAATGTTCTGGGGCCCGATTCTGATCTTCCACCAGTCAATGACAGGTGGAAAGTTCCACCCTTCGTTCATTGAACGATTCTTGATCCGTTAAATGAACGGCTCAATGACCCCCACTGGAAAGCCGAACGTCACAAACTTATGCCGATTTCCAGCTTACCTCGAAAACGCGAACAAAACAATGTCTACCTTCCGCACGCTTACTTCCGTCGGAAAGTTTCCACCACGACACTAGCGCTGTATCACCAAGTGGATGACGGGTGGAAGGGAAGCTTGACTTTCCACGAGTCATTGAACGATGTAGTGAACGATTCTTTCGTGGAAGGTGGAACATGATGACGTAGTGTCGGAAAGTCATGACGTTTTGGTGGAAACTAATTACGTTTTGGTGGAAAAGTTGAACATCGGTTTAGCATCAGAATCAGGCCCCTGACCACGAGTGTTCATGTGTTAAGTGCTTTTTCTCGGAGATAAAAATTGTTGAAGTTGGTAATATTCAGCTACTCTCTCATTTTCCCTATCTTTCTCTCACAACATATTGGAGAATACTTAAGACATAGTAGACGTATCTTACTTTGAACAAATACAGCAATAAAATATTCACTCAAAAAAATAGTATTTTCACCATAATATGGTTATAATTAGGACTGTTTTTTAAACAGAATGACTGGAATTTTCGTCCACTATTTCCTTTCCTGCTTCACGTCACGAAACGTCGATTGTAATCCAGCCCTGTCCACCTTCGCACATCGTCCTTTGCCGGCGCCGTCAATGTCCGGCCATCGTAATACGCTCCATTACATAACAATCGACAAACTTCGCCAGAGCAAGGGTCAGTTTCCATCACCTTCCCGTCAGTTTTCACCCTAATGCCTGTTGCTCACGGTAAAATGTTCCATAAAATACTTTTACAAAAACTTTTATTGAAAGTTTTATGAATCGTACGTAAAACGTACTTGCTTGCTCACGGTAAAACTGTTCATAAAACCGCAATGTCCTGCCATCTATGAGACGCTTTGCGAACACGTGAAGTGATATATGCACTCTTTTGGATGACTGTTAAGTTAAAAACTATATCTATTGTTTATTTACTTACTTTCTGATCACACTCAACGGTGCTAAGACTCTCTAACGCATTCTTCTAAGAAGAAGGATACTGCCTCAACGTTCCATGAAATTCCAGCCATGTTTGTTTACGTTTTCCTTGTTTGGCTTCCCATGGATACGAGATTATTATCAACGCGATGATTAGAACGTCTCATTGGTTGTTGCATAAAACGGTTTTATGGAAATAGAACCTGCCCTATTCCGTAAAACGTTTTATAAAACTAGGTTTTTTCTAACGGTTTTATTGTTAGCAAACTCATTTTTATAAAATTAGTCGATTTTATAAAACGTTTTACCGAAAATTTTACAGTGAGCAACAGACATAAGTTGCAACTGTAGAAATTCGACTATCTAAATTGTTCAACGTGATCATGCATGTGCCTACTCCACGCAGGAAATTCCAAGGGTCTGGGGAAGAGGAGTGATTTCCGGTTAATTTTCAGATTAATTCCCGTCTGGAACGCCAGTCTCAAGAAGTTTCTGTCCGGAGAGAAGGAGGAAGATGTGATGAAAAAAATAACAAGAAATTGAGTGAAAGAGTTTTCATCCGGGGGGCGGATTGGGGTCGAATGGAGCACGAAGGCGAGGTCACGCCCCCGCCCCTTCCCCCCTTCCCCCGTTGCCCCTCGCCCCTGTGGGGGGGGGGGGGGGGGGCAAAACCGCCCCCACGGGCAATTTCTCAATCAGCGAACAAGATATTTGCAAAAAAGGGGCAGCAGAAAGCCATCGATGGCACTTCATGAGCAACGAAATTTTAGACCGGTTTTGAAGTGAAGTGAAGTATCGAGGAGTTACGATAACTTCGGACCTATCGTGGGGAGCACATATAAGAAATATTTGTGGCAGAGCTCAGAAGAAGCTATGATTCGTCAAGCGTATTGTGGGAAGATTTTCAGATGAAAAAGTAAAAGAGAGGTGCTATTTCGCACTCGTCCGGCCACACCTTGAATATGCAGCGAGCATATGGGATCCGGCGCAGAAAGACTTTATTCGGGAACTTAATAAAATACAAAGGAAAGCTGCGCGATTCGTCAAAAACTGCTACGGGCGTACAGACAGCGTTACAAAGATGTTAAACGAATTAGGCTGGGAGCCGCTAGAGACTCAGAGGCTGCGCGCTAGGCTTAGATTGCTTGAACAATTGAGAATAGATATCTTTCTTAGCGACACGGAGAACATCATATTAGAACCCCACTATATTTCCAGGTCCGACAGAAACCATAAATTAAGAGATAAGATATTTTGCCGAACGGATAAGTATGGGAATTCGTTTTTCCCCCGAACAATAAGGGACTATAATAAATGCTAGGCGTAATTTCATTAGAGCGTTTCCTTTTTATATGTAAACGTCTGGTGTCCTAACACCCCCCGCCACACGCCTATTGAGGCGGCTTGCGGGGTAGTATGTAGATGTAGACCAAATTAGCGCCAAATTCAAGTGTCCTCTTGCTCGGTATGTGTGTGAGATTTCTCTCGGTATTTTTACTGTAAATTGAAGTTAGGTCTTATTTAAATCAACGGCAAATTTACTTAAAGGCGCTGTCGAAGTTGTCCTAGCCCTTTTTACAGTCACTTAGTAGTAGTGGTTGGTGGCCACATTTTAAAATGGAAGAAGTATAAGATGTCCAGGGAAGAGAACGATTATCGAGTAATTTAGTCGGCGAAATTTAGTGTTGATTTTAATCTAAGAGGTTTCCATAAAACATCACGGTATGCACTACGCGTTTGGCAGTAGTTAATTACGAACGCCAACAGTAGAGTTAAATAATGGGAAATTTTAAAACAATAGTCGTCGAGTCCTAGATCAGTATTCAAGACGAAGCCGGCACCGTTGCTGAAAACTTGTATTAGAGGATCGATAGTTGAAATATGCAGGCTGCTGGTCCATATCGACATCTTCAACCGGCCTTTTCAACCTTTTCTATTCTTAGCGATTGTTGTGGATATCCAAATATTACCGGTTGTTGACTGTCACTTATATTTTTCTTGGTGCGTTTTGATTGTTGCTGACAGTCAAATAATGGCTGGTTGTTGTCCATTGCTTATGGTAGTCGGTTTTGACTCGATTTCAAGCCCGGAACTTCCAATTATAATACGAAATATTCCCGTTTGCCATCGATATGCTTCCATATTCTCCACGTTAGTTGTGTTGGTCCATTTGATATGCCCCTCATTCTTTTATTTCCTTACTTTCTGTACCTACTCGTCTTATGTTTATTTTACCCGATTGTTTTGTGTCATTGTGAGGAAAACGTTATGAAGATGTGAGATGAAAGAAGGAAAGTTTTTCTCAAAGAGGCGGAGGAGGAAAGCTATAGTTTATCTAAACAAAATGTACATCCTTCTTCGTATAATTTATATTCTATAGTCATCTTGCATTTATCCATCCTTTTACCCGCACATTAATTATTGGGTTATTTTACAACTATTATGCTACTTATAGTAAACGTATATAATATAGTATGATGAATGGAATCATTTGCTCCGCAGTGCTGAAATGTACGAGTGCTTTACGCCAGAGGGGATGATATTCGCCGTGAAAAAAATCATTCGAATAGACCGAGATTCGAACCTGGATCTCCCAATTGCCGGTCGTGTTAGCCAGTTACACACCTGACCGGTGAATTTTTTTCATGGCGAATTTCACCCTCTTTTTGAATTACATTTTTGCATTACATTTGCATTTGCACCCATTTACATTACACTTTGCATTTGCGGGTGACTGCGTACCACATCGTTTGTCCAATCGCAATAAATGGAGAAAAAAATGATGAGTGCTTTTATAATAACTTACGTATCGCACGCAAGAATCCAGCTTATAAAAATAAATGCTAGACTTTATTATCCATTTTCTGGAGAATAAGGACAGGAATTTAATTCCCGGCCGGACGTCTGAAAACGTCCTTTAGACGATGACGCGCCAGGAAAAAAACCGGGCGTCTGGCATCCCTAGTTAATGTCTGTTTCAAAAGCATATTAGATTTACCCGAGTTTAAATTAAAGTAGTTGCATAACGAGTCATCCGATTACAATGTAGTTTACATCAAAATGTCGCTTATTTTCATCTGCGTTGAGCACATGTAATGAATGATTTTTGTTCTATTTTTAAACGTATGTTCCTTAAACGAGAAGAGAAAAAGTACCCGTTTTTCGGCACTCTCCGCGCAATCACTAAATCGACGGTCTTCTAAAACCAAAACTAATAACTATATCAACGTCATATCATAACCACGGCTAGACCGTACTTTTATAATTGCGATTCAGAAAGTTTAATCCTATAACTTTGTTTTAACATGAGTTGTAGCTAATTTTGTGAAGTAACTTTTTCTGAGCAACGAAAGATCCGAGAAACGCGCGCGTCGCACCGTCGCGTCGTCTTTGTCTTGGCGTTGTCAGTGTGATCTCGCTGTGCTTTTGATAGTAGAAACAGTAGTTTAATTTATATCGATTTTAGATTAGCGTCAATTTTTCACTCGTAGTAGGTATAAGTGAGCATAAAAATATGTGCATTGGGATGGTACAATGGTGATGCCTCGTCTACACTACTGGTGTACTTAATAACGGTGCATGTACTTAGGTACAGCATTTAAATGTAGGCGAGCGTCTATACACAGATATTTATATCTAAATCAGTGCTATTTGGTGTTAATGGAAAGAAATTTGTATCACGCAAAAATTATGTCCCCGAGAAGTAACTTAAGGTGGTCCCACCATAAAATGACTTAAATGTAATTTCATTCATATTCTGTGTAATTGTAGAAAAATTTGTTCTTTATCTGATATTAACAACAAAATAATTCCTTTCCACACTATTGTATTCTACAATTGAACTTTAAATTACATGGTGTTCAATGGGAGTATGAGAGAAACACAGGGAAAAATAGTATTTTCCGTAAAATATAAAGGCCATTATTGCGGAAAACTATTTATAAGAAGGAAATAATCCAGAGAAATTTAATAAAAATAAAATATAGGCATCTTACCACCTTATATTTTTAGTTATTGAAGAATTACTGCCGTAATTGAAGTCAAAATGCGGTAATTCGCAGGAAATGGTGCTGTAGTCGGCTCCTATGGCTGGAAAAAAGTGCTCATTTAAAATACATTCGTGGAATAATCTGAAAATTTTGTTCCGTACTTTTAGGTTTTTGTAGGTAAAGCATTTCATCAGTGAAAGCAGGATTTTTTGGACAAAATATCAAAAATGTGGAATTTAGTATTTGTTGTGACTCACACAGTCGCGGCGGAACCTCCTTCAGACATTTTTAGACTCGTATAACGCCAGAAATAAATGTAAAAGAAGAAAAACACCCTCACAATTACTTAACTCCTCATATAAATGATGTAAAACATGTATGAGGTTTATGATTATCGAAAATCCTCGACCTATCGATACACTATCGATATCATCCAAGTCCACTTAAACGGGGGTCCCCGGGTCCATTTAAGTGGACCCGTTACTTAAGTCTACACGGTGTACTTAAGGGCCTCTACACGGTGTACTTAAGTGAAAACTGCACTTAAGTGTACACTTAAGTGGTCAGTGTTAGACGCGGTATTTGTGGCGCCAACGCCAAGAAAAAAAAACTCTTTTGAGGGCGCCCACAAGAGCAAGGCGATGCGATGAGACGGGCGCAAGTCATGAGAAGATCCTGTGGTGTGTGTGTGTTTCTGTTGGTTAGGGTTGGAGACAGACAGACAGACAGGGGGAGAGAAGAAGAAAAGAGGGAATGAAATTCCTTTCCAAGTCCGCGCCGTGTTCCTTTCTCACGTTTTCCCGATTGCCGCGATTACCTCATCATCCCATAGAGTTCTGGCGCCCTCCCACCCACATTATACCCCTCTCTTCCCTTCCCCCCACCCCCTTTTAACCTCCCGCGGTGAGGACCCCCATACCCCTCCCCCCGCACCAGAAGAAGGGAATGGGATGGGAAAGTCTTTTGAGAAGAAGAGAGGTGGATGTAAGGAAGGGGAATGCTTCGCTTGCTGTGTCTTGACGAGATGCCCGCACAGCGGTGAAGAGTGGGCGTTGCCCAAAAACGCCGTCAACATAGCGACTTACTTTGAATGAAATCATAATAAATATTCGGTATTTAGGTCACAAGCGATCAACGTTTAGTCTGCGTCTAATATTAGTTTACAATAATTTGACTAAAGATAATCGCTAACTTAATTGAAGTACCTAATACCTTCTAATGATTCACCACAAGAAACGAAAGAAAATCACTAACCTAATCCTTTTTTACCGATTCACCATTCATAATGAGTGAAGAATGTCTTTAAAAATTCCAACATTTATTTAAATATTGTCCGTCAGAGCATAAATAGGCTCTCCACTTGTTTGTATACCCTAAAAAAAACATTCCGAATGCAATTTTGTCATTTTTAACGTCGGACATTATCAGTCAGCCTTGAAAATTATTGTTTCACTAGAATGATGGGGGATGAATGTCAAAAGGCAGGTTAGAGGATGTTAAGGCATTAGTATTAATGAATGGGATATGAGAGCAAGACAGGTTTAAAAATTCCGTTCTCCATCGCACATTTCGTGAGGACATCGTAGCTACAGCAACGCACCCATACTTCTGAAGACATTATAGATTTTTCATCCACAAAAAGTTAAAAAAAGGTCTTCGTCTTGTCTCCTCGTGGGATGCTGATGAGACTCGGCGCCGTTTAAAATGCAAGCGGGAGTGGAGCATGTGCCTGGAAATTTATCAAGTGAGGGAGGATTGTTGGTGAGGCACAACAATGGGAGGGAAGGGATTGTTGCAGGCATGCGCTCCGCGGGGCGCTCATTATTGCCGACGGAAGAGTGAGGACGGCCCATTGTTGGGTCGTGCGCGCGCGCGTTCCGAGGCCATTGTTGCGACACGCTTCCCCTTCCCCCGCCCCTCCCTCCTCCAGACTCCAGTGGGGTGGGAGGAAGGAATTCCTCGTCTTCTCCGGACGTCTTGGGCGCCAACCGAACGAAGGGTTTGAAAGAGAGAACCAGCCTAGGAAAACTCTCCAGCCAATGACCCTGGTCACAAATGGTCTCAGAATGCCTTTCAGCTTTCAAAACTCATCAACAACAATACCCATTGCGCACCTTTGGCCACTCAACGGAAAAAACAGCTTGACAATGGATTGAAATAAAAGTGCTTTAGAGCTGCAAACTCATTTGCTACCTGTTACATCCCAGTGATGTATTACGGGACTATGGATGGTTAAATTCAGAAATGTCCACGTTGGCACTGCAGTTCATTTCTACCCAGAATCATTTTCAACCGGTAAAAAACAACACAACTTCTTATTACATGATTTATTTGGACAATTTTTCCAACCATTGCGATTGCACTGATGATGTGGTACGCATTCACGCGCACGGGTGCAAAGACGTACAGCTGTATCTACAGATGCAACAAAAAAGGGTGAAATTCACCTTTCTCGAATAAAACCCCGCTGAAATTAGACTTGAATTAAGATGGCTTGGTGGTGTAACTGGCTATCACATCAGACCGGCGATTGGGAGATCCGGGTTCGAATCCCGGTCAAGTAAAATGACTTTTTGACGACGAATTTCGTCCTCTTTGGTGTATATATATATAATTTCTTTTGTTTATTTAGCTCCTATCTCTTTTTACATCGCTACCACTCACCATGAGAGACTTATATTCATAATATGAACATGTTTATAATGAGATATAACTCAGCTTTTAACATGCCAATTCATACGGTACAATGACCCTTGGACAAACATATCGAATAGGTATTATTTATTGCATTTATTTAACGAGTGTGTCATGTTGCCCAACTGTTTTGTTGTTACTCACTTTCATGAGGAATTAACGAGGCCAAAAATATTTAGTTAAAAATGTCTACACGTCACATATACGTCACTTTACGCACGACGCTTCACTTATGTTCAAAGCTATATAGTATTTACGAATAATTCAACGGATTAAGAGCAAACGAAAACGCTTTGAAACAACGAACAGTGATTCCATTTATTCAATGGCGACATTGGTGATTACTTTCTTTGCTCCCAAGACATCGTTGCTTTAGATTATTCCTTGGATGTAACTGAGAAAGGAAATTACCATTGCGCCCCGCCGTGCGGAAGTAACAGCTACAATTGCTGAGTGGATTATGAGAGGTGAACTCTTTGATTTTTTAAAATTTCACTGAAGAGAATCCATCACACACCGATTAGCAAGGGTCAAATGGAGAAATTTGATGAAAACCGATTAACTCAGTAAGAATCTAAGGTAAATATGTCCGAAGTTAGTATTTCAAGTGCTTTGAAACTTCTTGCACGAGATTTTTAAAGCAAAATTGAAACAAAACGTGTCCATGTAAATGATGACAACAATTTTGCAATTGCCTTATGAGACTGATAAAGACATCGAGGGGTAGTTTTTACAAATATTGCCGACGTTCACTTTTCTTGTTCTAATTCCGTGTTCAAGGTTAACTCATAAGGAACCCACGGATTGATAAGAATTGATAAGAACCCACTAGAATACGCGGATTTTGATGCACCTGCACTTTGACCCCTTAGGCACGGCTATGGGTAGTCGCATATCACCCAGTCTGAAATGTATTTGTTTTCTCACCAAAACAACTATTTTGAACGGACGAATTCAAAAGAAAAACCAATTTTCAAAAATAAGCGTAGGCCTACCGCCTCTCATTTTTACGATACATGCCCCTCCCCTCCCCCATAAAAAAAGGGGGGACGGGAATTATATCTTTCTTAAAAGACAAAGGACCTTTACAAGAGGCCACATACCGATTTTGAACGCAATCCGATCACTGTAACTCATAAAGAGAAAATTCCAAAAAAAGTCATGTTTTTTTACGATTTTTCGATAATTTGAACGCGATGAGCGACTCCCCCTCCCCCTACAAGAAGGAGATAAGGGGTGTTACATATTTGTTTAAGACAGAGGTTCTTTAGAAGAGGCAACATACCGATTTTGAACGTAATCCAATCACTGTAACTCATTTTAAAAAATCCATAAAAAATTCATATTTTTTACGATTTTTCAAAACTTCGGTCCGATTTAAAAATTTTTTCTTTCTTTGTGATCAAAGTGACGAGTAGCAACTTTTCCGCGCTATTACGATTCGTTTTGGACACTTTCGAGTTTTTCGGCCCACCCTATTGAACAACATGTGATTTCAAGTTCAATTATATAATAAAATAGCGTGGAAAGGTGTTATTTTGTTGTTCATATCAGATAGAGGACAACTTTTTCTACAAGTAGACAGAATATGAATAAAATGACATTTAAGTCATTATACGAGCGAATTTGTTTCCTATTAACAAAACCATGGTCCCAGGACCATGAACAAAACAATCGGCCTTGACTATTGTGTACCTTTTCATTGACACCTACCGATAATTTAATGAACGTTCCTGCTGCGCGATTGGCACCAGTTATCGTCTGTTGTGTGCGATAATGAGTTATGAATCTGCGATTACATTGGAAATATATATATATATATATATATATATATATATATATATATATATATATATATATATATATATCGGTTACCTTCCAATCTTGATTTTATTTTAACCCAAATTAATCTTCGCTTTTGTGCAAGAGTGTCTTTGTTTTTGCCTGAGAGTAAAGCAACGTTCGGTAATCTGGAAAAGAGACGCTTCAGATGTGTAGTCAGTCTTCAGACGTGACATACATTCCCAGACAATCAAATCAAATTTTGATATTAAGAATCCCGAGCTGGAGGTGTGACTCATCTTACTTAACCTTATTCCGAGTTATCTTCGCGGTTGCTAGGTGACCATCGCGGTTATCAACTTCCGTTAATATCGAGAGACACTCAGCATTACACTCACCTCATCCACAGTGTGGATTCATTTCTCGTGAAATGACAAGCGTTCTTCCTAATGAGCGTAGCATATCAACCATAGCGTCTTAGTCATGAGCATTTTTCACTTGCTGTCTCTCTGTGACTAACGCATAGGTTGGTCAGCTATGTTGGTGCGGAAGCATTCCCACTCAAACTTGTGACAAAAACTAAACCTAAACTATTATATTAATGCAAAAATGGTATATCTCGGGAGTTAGTAAGTATGTGACCACTAATTAGTGAAGTAATTTCGTTTATGATGACGCAAAAAATTGTCCAGTAACCTGTCACCGATTGGTGCATCCAAGCATCCGCATAAAGTCAATTTATACCCAAGGCTTAAGGGTTTTACCTAACCCTGGGGTAAGTGAGAGTTCGAATTGGACTAAAAGTTGGCTTTCGGGTTTTACTACGAAGTTTAAACTTTAAACTACCATGTCTAGGATTTAACATTTCTAATGACAAGCCGGCGGGCCCTGTGAATTTCAAACGGTGTTGTCACATTCAATTCAATAGGTGTTTATTTCCGCATTGACGATACAGGAAGGAGAAACGTAACAAAGCAACGAACGATAGCAACAAATGAAGAAATTAACAGTCAATTCGGACCCCGCCATAGGCTTAAGCCTCTTCAGGGCGGAAAGCACAGTCACTGCATTGGAGGAATTTGGTATTTCACCTGCAGGAGAGATTTCTGCTCAGAATTTGCCCTAAACGACGACGGGAAACCCGCGAAAACCGCAGTCAGGCCACCATAACAAAATAAATAAATAACAGTGTTGTGAATAGTGCCAACATAAGAGTTCCACGAATTTACTTTCACCTACTTTGGCCTTGGCGAAACAAGGTTATTAATACAACCGTAGTGATTCAAAACAAATGTGTTTACACAAATTCAAATTTTGAACTATTTATTTTTGCATCCATTACAACCAAACAACCAGAAATTTTGGAATAAGTTGCCACCATCTTAGTTCCTCCAATATTTGTGCGACACTTTCTATTGGTCCGCAGCAGTTTTTCAGAAAATAAGAAAAAAAATAATTTTTTCTTACAGCAGATATCGGTCCATTAATTTTTTAATTAGTTTGTTTCTTTTTACCGACGTTTCATATTTTTACATAAGCTTCTTCAGGGTCAAAAATCCATCTAGGGGGGTTATTATGCAATCTCAACTTTTTAGTGACTCTTAGTAGAAAGGCGGGTGATCCGTTTCCCTCTCTTAATGATCGGCTCACGAACGGTTCGTGAACTGTCGAAGCTTCAATAATTACCTTATATCAAATAAAAGATGCCGAGACTAGCGAATACCCAGATTGCTCAACATCTTACGGAAGATATCTTACGCTGTACATACCACGAAAATCTAAATACAGTCAAAACTAAAAGCGACATGTAAGCGATCACTCAGTATTTAAAAAAAATTAAGTGCATCGCATCAACATCCAAGCACCCCGTGAATAGTGTTCGATTCACAAGCAAGGGAAATATCTACCAAGAACGTAGATTTTAAGGCAATATTTGTTGAAATTATGAAATTATGGTATAAATAACTGAAATCCATTCTCCATACACTGGCTGATAGGCACACGAAAACAAAGGTATCAGCAACATTGTTTGGGAAATATTGATACGAAATATATACACAGATAATTCAAGCTAATAATAACATAAGCATTTCAAACAAAGCTTACCTTCAAGTGCCCAATATATTGGAGTCGAAAATGCTTAAGTTCTTCACGTTTAGCAAATTCCAACAATGCGATTTAAAATCGTTTGTATCTTTTGCGCCCTTGTTTATTTTCCAACTCAAGCTTCAAGTGTAAACGATGGTGGCTCCATGTCACGTTCTTCATGACAGGTGAGATGGAACTAATGGCAGGGGGAGATAATGAAACGGATCAAGAGTCGAAAGATACGGATCAGAGCGGATGAATCGTCTAAAAGACCAGCACATGACCGGCAGTTCACCGCTTGAGATCCGAAGATGGTCACGCCGCCTGGGTGGCGGAGTTGAACTACGAAAAAGAGACATTTTATGACGTATTTTCACTTAAGTGAGATTACAAAAAAACCCCAGGAAATAAAGAATATTATACCCAAATAGGGAGAGTGCTTGCCTTACGCCAGGATTCAATTTTTAGTAACATATAAATCTAGATGCCTTCGATGGTTAACCAAAAACGGATAACTGCTAATGGGTAAAGGAATTTTACTCATTCACATAATTGAAACTTAACTGAAATAGACTGAAAAGACAAGGCGGTTTAGGGGATAGGGGGGTCAACGCAGGAGATAAATGATGACCTTCGACCTCCGATTCCAAGAGAGCGCGATCCCTCTACGAATCGAGATAATTTTAACCCGCTCTTTCTGTCACACTTCAACCAAACCCACTCCCGTCTTCTTCCTGGAACTCACTTCCCCTTCTTCCCCTATTCCCCCCCCCCCACCCGCGGTTTCACGGTTTCCCACGAGAGGGCAGGAGAAACCCCCCCTCCCTGACATCCGCAATCAGCTGGCGCTCATCTCCTCTTCTGCTGCTACTATGGCCCGCTTCGTGATCGTCACGGAGAGGTTCTCCTGAGAACCAGCGAGACAAGAACGCCCGGTGAGTCACCGCCGGGCGACCGCCTTATTTACTTACATTCGCAACAAACGGGTGACTCACCTTCCGCGATTTCCCGCGAAAGCCGCCAAAACAGCGGCAGACAGAGGAGTTCTCGTGAACCGCTCAAAAGCTCTAAATCGGGGATGACAACTTATCAGTCACAAGGACTGAATAATGATCTCTCGTGGAGTAAACATATTCGAGAAATTACCGGCCAAGATAATCGTAAATTGGGATTTGTTAAAAGAGTACTTGGCAAGTGCGACGATAAAGTTAGGAAAAATCAGCTACTTCTCCCTCGTTAGACCGCACTTGGAATATGCTGCCAGTATTTGGGATCCTTATGAGATAGGCTTGGAAACTGAGTTAAAACGCGTGCAGCGAAGATCAACAAGATACGTTAAACGCCGTTATGATAATCTCGTTAGTGTTACTGACATTTAGCAGAAATTGGGATGGGAAACGCTTTCAGACCGTCGATTAAAATTTAGACTCAATCTATTATGTAAGTTCCAAACCGGTCTATTTTCTGACGACGTTGATAATATTTTTCGTTATCCCTCATACTACGGTAGATCAGATCATAAGAATAAAATCAGGGAACTAGACTGCAGAACGGACAGATCTAAAATGTCATTTTTCCCACGAACGATAAGGGACCATAACAGCTGCCAATGAGATTTTTATCTAGGTTTTTCGACAGGTAGTGTAGCTCTTAGAAGTAGTAGTACTCAGTAATACTTGAATCCTTATCTGTTACCTAGTACTAACAGCACGCCGTGCATGTTTTCTACATAAGTCTTGAGTCTCTGTCCATTTGTGTAGTTGCAAAATACATATATATTAACGGTCCCTCTCCATTGTGATAATATCTGTAGTGTAGTAGTGCATACTTGTGAGGCTTCGTCTCGTGACAAGCATTAGCGATTTATGCTAATGCATAATTAGTCGTAGTTACACCAACTTTAGGGTATAGTGTAATACATGTTGGTGAATACTCACCCCCTGCCACACACCCCTGAGGTGGCTTGTAGGGTATTTTGTAGATGTAGATGAGATATCGCGAGGCCTATGTATATTGAGGTCGCTTTTGACATAATGTTAACGACACTACGAAGGCGACATCTTGCGTTGTTTTCGAAACGTATTCGATCGAAAAAAATATGCCGCATATGTACCTACCATTTCATCTTAATTTTGAGTGATTAACAAATTAATTAAATACCGTATTTCTCCGAATATAAGCCGCACTCGAATATAAGCCGCACCCCGTTTTCGGGGTCTCAAATAGGGAAAAAAGTTAATACGCGAATTTAAACCGCACCCTTTTTAGTTCATCCCGTACTACCTATAGTATTAGGCATTTGAATTATATATCTGTTTTTACATTACCTATGTAACTGTGACACAATGTTACATATATATTATCCTTTAATATATGAATACATTGTGCACCAATTTGATCTTTTTTCAGCGTTATTTCCTACTTTCCCCGTGGCATAGGCGAGTTTAGCTGGGGCGTCCGCGTGAATCCGAATGGCTGGTTTGCTCAAATCGGTCATTTTTACGATTTTTTAAGACAGTCCTCGAATTTAAGCCGCACCTCGAATATAAGCCGCACCCCGATTTTGAGGCCCCAAAATCGGGAAAAAGAGCGGCTTATATTCGGAGAAATACGGTAATGGCAGTGAAATTCCGTCCATTCGATTGAAAGGGAGCTGCAGGTGACTCATCGAGCTGGATGAGTCATTCATTTAAAAATACGTTGTTCAACTAATCTGCATATTTAGAATCTAACCTTTGTTTTCCAGCAGTCAGGGCATGCTATCGGTAAAAACAGTATATTTAAAACAACACGGACGAAAACGAGAGATGACTCACTTGTTTTTTGATTCACGCAGTTCCGAGTGAAACCCCTTAAGGTGGAACCTGTGATTGAAAACACCTTCAAAAACACGTTCCGGCGCCTCGTAAGTAAGTTGCGAAGTAAAGATCCCTTATAAATTTGTTATAATATAATGAGGGGCTCATAAATCGTTTTTTTGAGCAATAATTAATTTTCAAAATATTCTTAACTGCATCAAAAGGAATTGACTTCATGGCAGAATGATGATTTTTTTCCTCTAATAACTTATTTCTCAAAATTGCAATCGACATAGCTGTCCATAAGGAAAAAACGAAATGCTTTTTTCTTCCGTAAGTCTACTAAAACACTACATTTTTTTAGCATTTAATTGAGCAAAATCAACGCGCAAGATGACTTTCGTATTCGTAACGGAGGCTACATAGCCACTGTGTGAGTCAGACCAAATACTGAATTCCACCTTTTCGTTTTTATGGTTTTAAAAATAAAAATATTGTTTTCACCAATGAACAGCATTAGCCATTATAAAATACACCCTAAGAAGAAAACATGTAGATTATTTGAAAAATAAATTGTCAATGAACATTTTTTTCCAGCTGTAGGAGCTCATTTACAGGGACGCATGTCTGTTGAACTTACGCATTTTGACTTCAATTCGTGAGGTTATTTGCCGATAATACAAACATTAAGATGAACTGATGCCTTCATATTTTACCCCCATTCAATTCACGGAGAAAATTTGCCTTTCACAACCAGTATTTCGCGACAGTTGCATTGAAAATAATGGGATAGAAAAATACCAAAATATCCCTTGTTGCAGTTTCATCGATTCTCGCATTCAACATGATGTTAATTCAAGTTCAATTTGAGAAAAAGAAATAGCGCGGAAAATAGTAATTAGTTAGCAAGCTTGATTATTTTGTAATAATGTACTTGAGTATGTTTGAAATCCCGTTATTGCAAGAAAAGAAACAAAGTATCTTTGCCAAAATTAGTAAAAAAAATATTAAAATAAGCTATTAATAAGAACCACGGTTACTATTACAGATTTTCGTTAAGAGTGGCCCACAGTAAAATATTACGATATTTTTTTATTCAATCAGCAGCTGGAGACCACCAGAAGCACCAGGTCCCGGCGGAACCTCCTTAACTTAAAAGTTAAAACAAAATGTAACCTAAAATGGCCTTGGGAGTCTTTGCACAGTCTACCTGGAATTAGCTGGCTGTGAAAGGGTGAGTATGTTATGTATTATCGCTACTGTTCGACAACCTCCAGGAACACACAGAGAAGTGGTTATATTTGCTTTGAACGCGTGTTGAACGTCGTCCTCGCTTCTTATCAACTAATTACATGTTTTCCGCATTCGCGCTCGCTATCTACTCCAAACGTTGAACCCTGTGAGGAGAACATGGCGCTCTGCAAACTTTTAAGGACATGGAGGATAAGGAAGAATGATAAAAAAGTTATCCACTAAGTTATGCCACTCCTCACTTCTCTATTCTTTTCAAAACAATTTCCAGAACTTTCTTTCTTCGTCTTCTTGAGTCCATTCGCGGAAGTCGTTGCAAACATACTTCGAACGTCAACTAATTATTTCAGAAAACGATCTTTAGCATTCCACAACACTTTTTCGTGCGACTCCTCAACGGCATTCTTGCAGGAGAGACAAAAAAACGAAGTACTGCAAAAATATGGTGGAAGAGAACTTTTATTGCGACGGAAAATTAATAATACGTTTGTTAAAGGAGTCGTTCAATAACGGTAATTCAACACTTACATCATTAGTACCTACTCGAGCCGGAATTTCCTTATTTATGGCCATAGCATTTTTGACATACAAAACTAAAAGAAACAATAATCAAAACACTAAAAAACCTGTGTTTGGATACAAACAGTGGAATGGCTCTAATGCATACTGTGCCCATTAATGTTTTATTTTTGCAATTAGTTGGAGGTGACCCACAAGTGATGTCATTATCGTCAATGAGAACAGTTGTGTAAGTTAATGAGGATTCGCGGAATAGAAGATGGACGAAAAGAAACTAGGCGTCAATTATTGCCAAATTCCTAACTCTTTCCTTCTCATTATTGTTAAAATAAAAGAATACTAGCAGACCTGCTGCCTGCTCTGCAGGCAGTCTCTGTCTGAGAAAAATAGACTCGCTCTGAAAAAGTGAACCCGGGAGTCCCGAAAAACTTTGAAAAAACTTTTAACGGTTGGTCATCGTGGGCAGGCATGGTTTCATCAAAGCTGGAGTTTCTAGAAAAAACAGTAAGGCATTTTTTGCACAATGCATTGTTTTAGGTGCCCCACTGGCAATTTTACTTCCCCAAAACAGCAAGCACGGGAGCAATATTTAACATACATTAACAAATACTGGTAATGAATTATCTCCGAAGTCAGTTTCTTGCAAATTCATATAGCATTCGTAATGGTATTAGTAATACTTCTAAACTTCCGATGTGAAGTTTGTACCAATATTGAGATAGTGGCACAAGCAAATGTATTAAAACGTCTACGACCTTTGGTAATTATCCAGACACTTTAATACATGGAAAACTGTGGAGGTTCATTTCACTTACGCTAGCTAATCGTAAATCTTGTGAAATAAAACCAAATCAAGGGAACGGCAATATCAAAACTCTTAATTGATTATATTAACGTTGAGTTTACAGAAATTTGGCATGAACCTTATTGTTTTGGTGTGGCATACATTAAAACATTCACCCGAATAATTCCTAAATATCTTCATTAATTGCCGAATTTCGCCATAATTAACGTAAAATTAGCTATATATCAAGGGAAGTAGAAGAAACCAGAGAGAAAGAATTTCATAGAAGGTTAATCGCTTACTAATTAACACATAAATCTTGTCTACTAATTTCGTAAATCGAAAATAAATACAAGGAGCATACTTTACTGTTGCTTCTGCGTAAGTGTAAAAAGGTTGGTGGTTTACATACGAACTATACACTTGAAGAATTACAGCAATCACTCCAGTGAAAAAATTCCACTAAACTATAGTTTTATGCCAGAGTCACTTCATCACATATGCTTCAGTTTTGTAAAAAATGGTTTCAAAATCTTCTTAAACATACGGCTATGATCCTTAATCAAAATTAAAAAATAACCCACTTTCATTTGACAGAAATGAAAATAACGTAATACAGATATCGTAGTGCAATCTACATTTACCTGAAAAAGATAAATTAATAACGCTTATATGCCCACACGGTTTGTAACTGATTGCAATTTAATGAGTAGGTACCGCTTATTTACTTCACCGTTGCTAACCTAAATAAATTCATCGTTGTTAAGCAGTTTTAACGGATTATTAGCTTAATAGCCACGGTTTTTGCATTTTTCTTTGCACCAACAACTGCTATAAATCCAAAACTACTACCAAATCGTACAGACAAATAATCCACATTTAACGCACCAAACCACATTTCTCTTGCTCAAGAATTGAGAGAGAAATAAACAAAATGGATACAGAATGACTGACTGATTGACTGACACGCTACAAAATTAATATATACAGATTTAAACTTTACCTCACATAAGATTAATAAACAATAAAGCAATCTTTTTTACGTAATATCAGATATCGCCGAAAAGCAAAACAAAAGTGAACGAAAATTAACCGCGAGAAAACGGCAGCAGTGCAAAAAGAAATACCGCCACTGTATTTCGAGTCTCATCTTCAATGGAGGGTGAGAAAGCTTTTTCTGCACAAAAACAAGTTAAATAAATATGTATTTCAAAAATTATTTCCGACAAAACAAAGTAAATAATATACCGCCTGTTTATGATAAAAAACGAAAATTGAACTAATTTGTACAGTAAAACATTTGTACTATATACTTTATTGTAATGATTATAGTAAATGAGGCTACTCTATAGATGTTGACTTAAAATACTTTAAACTCTGTTGATGATAACAAGTATTTTACTTAATATATTTCGATATATTATATAAATAACCATATTAAGCCACCAAAATTTGATGTTGATAACATGAAGCAAACAAACAAACATTCTATTTGATTTATTAGATGCATGCCGCTGTCGGAAGGATTCAATCGACGAAACAGACTCACAACGAGTTTTCAACGGTTCTATACTTCGGTCGTTTATTTACAAACGTCTGGCTCCCGCGGTCTGTTTCACACCATCGGCCATTCTTATTTTCGACTCTGCCCTGGATCTATAAGTCTGATGCCGGTCGGCGAAGTGGATATTTCTTAAATGCACCGCGACTGAATGGCCTCTTGAAGAAGCGGTGATGACTCTTGGGAGTTTGATATCCACGGCTAAGAAGGCAAGCTAACTTGCACCACCATCTTAGGTGGTCTAGATAACCTCGCCCTCGATTTAGAAGATCGTCACTCCAAAGGAATTCGTTTATGGAATTGAAGATTACGAAGGAAATGAATTCATAATCTCTCTTTTTTTTCAAGGGTCTTTCGAATCCATTTGGAGGAGAAACTTCTATAAATACAACACCTTTAAAAAACTTGACCTATATTTTTAACATACTGCGGAGCTAAACCTTCTTTTATAGATTTTTATTAAAGCGGTGATGTTGTTATCAGTCAAATACAATTATTAAATTAAAAAAAATGTCAATAAACTGTATCTGCCTTTAACAATTTCATTACTTTATCCAAATTCATGATGATATATTTAAAAATAATTATCACGCTATAACTCCAGTATCTCACTGGAATCTTGATACTAAATATAAGCGCATCTCCAAAGAGCTCCGTAATTTTATTTAAAGATAATTATTTCACAGCATACATAGTCAAACGTTTTAGGCTCTACTTTGTGGAAATTCATTATAGAATAAACCTACAACCGTTTACTTTGTGAAAAAAACACTTAGAATACCTATTTGTGGAAATACGAAGAGTTTTTTCTACTTCATTTTATTTCACTGCATATCCAGTCAAGAAAAAACGGAGAAAGAATGCCAAAATGCACAACAGTAGCTTTTATGAGCACACCCCAAATCGTTCAACCCTACATTGTGTCGTGAAGATTATATTTGTAGCACAGGTACAACCTTGGAATGCGGGTTCTGGTTAGTATGCTGAATTGGGATTAGACCAGATTAACGACCTAGTTCAGATCGATGCCAGCTTTTCAGGAAAATCTCTGTTGGTCCTTCGTTTTGTGGAATATATCGTCGTCGTTCAGGCAGAATTCACTAAGTCAAAAATCTTACTTCTGAGTTATAGCTGTTTTAATGTTTCGAAGAACTCCTAAAATAAGTTTTGCATTATTATTTAATACAAATGGTATTTATTCTCAACCTCTTTTTTTATATGGTGCAAATTTCATGAGTATAGGTCAAATAATTTTTTTAATAATATAATTTATTCTATTCCATGTAAAGACTGTGACAGTAGCTATATAGGACAAACATCTCAATATTTAAAAAATAGGATCACGCAACATAAAACATCAATTAACACTAAAGTTCAACTTTGTGCATTAACAAATCAAATGCAATTACAAATAGTCACTCATTTAATTTCGAAGAAGCCAAAATAATACTCAGAACCAAAACTATCCAAAAGATTATTCAAAGAAATGTACCAAATATCCAGAAATAGAAACAGTTGCAATAAAAGAACAGATATTACTTATATAAGCAAAATTTATCAAAATTTAATAAATGACACATAACTTTTCAACAAAGAAATATATCCAAGCAACCAAATTTGTAAATAAATAAAAACAGCACCAAACTTTAAAGGTAACAATCTTGAATGTCTATGTATTTTTATATTTTATGTCTGTAAATTTACAATTATGTAACCAAAACAGAACTGTCAATCATTTAACATCATACATCATTGTTTATAGCCCAGAAGATGGATGAATAAACATCCGAAACGTCGGCAAAAGTTTAAAAATAAAAAAATTATTTGACCTATACTCGTGAAATTTGCACCATATTATTAAATATATTAACATGTTTGTAGCAACAACACCAAAAACATGTTAATATTAAATAATAATGCAAAACTGATTTTAGGAGTTGTTTGAAACATTAAAACAGCTATAACTCAGAAGTAAGATTTTGGACTTAGTGAATTCTGCCTGAACGACGACGATATTATATACTACATTGTAGCTAAGAGTTTTTTCGGTCGGGTAACCTCTGACTGACGGTCTGCGTCATGGTCACACGTAATTATTCGCAGTTACACTAACCTTAGGGTAAGTATAGTGTAATGCATGTTGGTGAATACTCACCCCCTGCCACACACCCCTGAGGTGGCTTGCAGGGTATTTTGTAAAAGTAGATGTAAATAACACTTAATGTAAGAGATTCACTGAACCCTAAGAAAGAACTTTGTGATGTTGAGATTTATGCCAAGTCTGTTCGGCGCCAGTGGTCTCCGCAAAGAAAGAGTACTGGCATTTGAGGTAGATGTAGGTATGGCATCTATACATGCGCAGTTTGATGTGATTATATAAGTGCAGTAAAATTCATTGTAAAAAACAAATAATTGCACGAGTGATAGCAGTAAAAATGACCACAGCACTTCAGATCGGTATCAGCAGTAGTCTCAAGTACATTCGTATTTTTTGCTTCGAAATTGAGTTTTGTGGTTTACTGGAAAAACCGCGTTTGAGCTGTTATAACTCTGTTAAAACAAATGACTCACTTTCTGCGCAACTTTCTACGGATTCAATGTTTACAAATTGCCTGCAGGGTTACTTGCACCACACACCACGTTACATAAGTATTCACCGCGAAATGGTGTTCCTAAAAAAAAACTGCGCGGAGAAACAGTTCATGTGAAAAGGTTTTCAGGATGGCAGTGGATATCATGCATTTGCCAATTCTAGCATTACTCCAATTTGAACAATGGGCTGTCCCGCTTGTTGCAAGAATGGCGACCTCATTCCTCATTCAGTCTTTAATCAATTCATCATCACAATCAATTTGAGCGACGATAGTAAAGAATTCCGCCACAAGGACATCGGAAGGACCTCGGAGGGTATGCGAAATGACGACGAAATCGGAATGCCAGCGGCGCTGCAAAAACATAATTCATTAGAAAACAACTGCGCAACAATAAGCGCAATAATTCCGTTTGTATAGGTTAGAGGTTTTGCGGACCTGTGTGAATGCCATTCAACATTAGACAGAGCCAATTCAATTGACGGAATATGTTAATAAATGCCGAGTTACTTATCATTTTTTCACTTCACTCAAATAGATGACATTATAATGAGGCCATAGTCATTGAATGCAAAAAAAACGTAAGGAAACAAGTAAATAATTGTGCGAGAAATTGCATGATTATATATGACACTTTTATCACATTGTCATTAATTTTTTACTCCTAAATTTCTATCAGCAATGATGAGTAGTTAGTTTTGCCTTGTTGCTGAGTTCTGTTCGTATTCCAGCCCTATTTGACCCACCATACCGTTCTTGAATTTTTAACTTTTGCTTTGATCGTTATTAACATCACAACCAACATAGTTTTTTGCTAAAAATAAAATAAGATTTTCATATTTCGGCAAGTTTATTGGCATTTGGTGGTGAATAAATTGGCATTAAGGCATATTTGATTTACATATTGCTCTAAATTACCAAAGACTAAACTAAATTGTCTCCTAAGAATTAAAGATCATGTATTGTACATACGATAATATCAACTGGCTACAACAAATATCCTTTTTTGAGAACACATATGACCATTCGGAATTTTCATCTGACGCCAATAAGACCGGAATGAGTTCACCCGTCTAGCATCAAGAGTTAACTTGGCGCCGGATTGTACTTGACCTGCGAGAAATCTCGTATTCCTATTTCGCTAGATCCTTTCATTATTCAGCCCATGACCCGCTCATGGTTAATAAACACCGCTCTTACATTGCCCATAAACTGTACATGACTCCAAGGCCTATTAATTGTAAATGAAAAAGGCCAGCTTCGTACTTCTTCATAATACCTACAGAGTAAAATCGAAGACAAATACTTGCATAAATATTTTTTTCAATGGAAACCGAATACAAACATCTAAAATTTACGGACACAGTCAGTCAGATTATTAAGAGCGTCTTTACAAGAGGCATTCCCGGTGAAACAATAAAAAAAAGCATTCAGCGCAGTAAATGGTGAAATTCTGCAGAGTCAGCTATTTGCGAGCAATGCATTTACCTCGTAAAACAGAAAATTCTACTGCGAAAGAAAGGTATATGTAGAGCAACGGATAGTTGTAGTATAGCAGTAGGTGAAATTTTTAAAAAATAAACGGCAGATATTACGGCAAGATGTAGGAGGAGGATATCCATGTGGACTCTCGTGAACGAACGCAACCATTAGAACGAGGGCAATTATTTGTGCATTCGTTGACGCATACGCGCACTCGTCGATGCAAATCTCTACTTTACACTTAGAAACTTTGACTGCATAATCAGCAATGCACGATATTACGCAATAGAATGAGTGCGGTTACTATTTGCGTACATAAATTAATAAATTTGCTGATGCATTGAATCACCGGCCTCGGTGACGGTGGGGTAAAGTACTTGCTTACCAACCCCAGGGTCGCGAGTTTGAATCCCGATTGGGTATAGGGCCCATTATGTAAATCATAACTCCGGAGTTACGGAGATTAAGGGGTTATAATGACCACCATAGCCCCTTTGGCTATTACAGAACTGAAAATTAACCCAACCCAAGACTAACCCTTATAACTCTAATTCGTAACTCCTATCGGAGTTACAAATTGGAGTTATAAGGGTTGGTCTTGGGTTGGCGTTATCAGAGCTCTGAGATAACTCCAATTCGTAACTCCTATTGGAGTTATTTTCAGTACTTTAATAGCCAAAGGAGCTATGACAGCCATCATAACTCCTTACTCTCCATAACTCCGTAGTTTTGAGTTGCATAATAGGTCCCTAGGATGTTCGTCTCCCACGACATGACTGTGTGTGATATTCCATTGTTGTACGTTACTATGCCTGATGTAAAAGATCTTTGAAGCTGTTTTTAGGAAGATATTAAAAAAATGAAATAAAATCGAAGTTAACTTAGCTTTACACAACACAGTTTTCGCTGCACATCCAGCCTTTCATCAGACTATGTATGGATAGGAAGAGCTTAAATCTTCGTCAAGGAGATTTTTTTCCAAGAGTCACATTTTTCACCAAGAGCACCTCCTCTGGAATTCAAGAAACTAGACTAAATCGCTTGCCCTTCAGCCGAAGGAGTTGGTTGGTGTGTATATATGCACAACTACAGGAACGGTAGCTAGTGAGTCACCGGAAAAAAGACATATTTCATAATTATGCACGCATTCCTCCTTACGCCATTCCATTTCAAGATGAGGAATTCTCAGTACTTATAAGTGACAGGATGGACACCGCGGACATTTTCGCCAAAACAGTCGCAATGGATTATGGGCACGAGCGGAACTCCCCCATTGTCCGTTCCCAATTGGGAAACCCCTACTTCCGGCAGCCAAGTGCCATCGACGACATCGCCATTATCAAACATACCACCATTTAAAATCCACTCTCGTAATCAACGACTGCTAAAATAATTGTCACCTTGGATGAGGGAGCAATGTCTCCTTCCTCTTTTAGGATCCTTATCTGAAGGCCAATGTGAATAGAGGCCTAGTTGCAAACAAGATTTCCTTACGCGGTGGTTTGCATATTGATGAATAGTCGGAATTCAGCAAAAGGGGAAAATAGCTCAAATAAATGCACTAATTCATAAATGGCAGCAGAAAAAATGGACTACTTATACTCTTTTTCGGCGCATGGGTTCTCGAAACTTTGAATTTATATCCCCGATTCAAGTCAAAGATGTTTGTCGCAACAGTTGGAGAAATACTTTTTAGACACAATATATTATGTATTAAGTTCCAAACCAATCTGTTTACTGACGACGTTCATAACACTTTACGAAATCCAATACACTACGGTAGACCAGATCATGAGAATAAAATTAGGGAACTAGACTGCAGAACGGACAGATTTAAACTAGAATTTTTACCGCGAAAGATAAGAAACCATTACAGCTGTCAATGTGAGTTTTAACTAGGTCTGTCAATAGGTAGTGAAGGTAGTAAGTTGATTTACTCCCTAATACTTGTATGCTTATCTGTTAGCTAGTACTTACTGCACGCCGTGCATGTTTTCAGTATAATTCTTTTATCCCTGCCCATTTGTGTAGTTGCAAAATACTAAAGGCCCTTCTAACATTGGTGGCATACCTATAGTGTAGTGCATGCT
This sequence comes from Pyrrhosoma nymphula, assembly GCA_963573305.1. Taxonomy (NCBI): domain Eukaryota; kingdom Metazoa; phylum Arthropoda; class Insecta; order Odonata; family Coenagrionidae; genus Pyrrhosoma; species Pyrrhosoma nymphula. The sequence goes on from OY754339.1 coordinate 99,340,705, forward strand.
TGTGAGACTTCGCCTCCTGACTAGCATTAGCGACTTATGCTAATGCATCAATAGTCGTAGTTACGCTAACTTCAATAGGGTATGGTGTAATGCAAGTTGGTAGCTCCCCACTCCCTGCCATACACCCTTGAGGTGGCTTGCAGGGTATTTCATAGATGTAGATAAAATACCAGGCAGCGCCGAGTCGATATAGTGTGTAGATAAAGCGCTCTGTTCCTAAACACAACAAATCCAAAATCTCATATCCGCTTGCTTCCCGCGATAATATGTACAGCTCCAAGCAATTAGCGTAAAATTACTTGCTGCAAATATTACTGATGCGCCAGTAAGAGCATTCGCCTCAATTGCATTCATCTTGATGAGAAGCTATTAGTCCGACCACCAGAACAATCTAAACCTCATGGCCGCAGACAAAACTGTTTATCGATAAGTTTAGAATCCCAATATTCAAGTTCGTAAAACACATTATTGCTCAATTATTTTACAGATTTTGGACTTCGCAGGAAGTTTTGATGTGGAAATATTTCTTTCACGTTGTATTCAACGGTTTTCACATTGTATTGTTATTTTATAGCGCGCTTTGGTTAGTGCACAGTATTCCGGAAACACAACAGGTGCTGAAGCAACGCCTTTCGTTTCCCCGACAACAGACCGCATGCCACCCAACGAAATATGTCGGCTGTTTCAATCACCTGTCTGCCTCATTATGTCAACAGTTTCTTATCGTTGCCGACATGAGTCACTTTCGAGCGACCGCACAGGTGGTATGGGGGCCAATTCAATGAGAACATGGGGGTTGTGACGCCAGAGCCCACTGACAAATCCTAAGGTTTTAGAATGCCGCGGATGAATTTCTTGGAGACATTGACGTCGATATTACGTCACAGCCGAAGCTGGCCGATTTTCCTTTGCCTTTTGCCTTTGACCCTCTCATAATGCGTGCATTCAGAATCGATTTTTTACTTAATCCAGATCTCCAGAAACTACGTCTAACTTCTGTTAGTAAATTATTTTAAAGTCATAGAGAACAATGGCCAGCAAGGCTTTGTTGGAAGATGATATAATCTACTATAATAATAATCACCGATGTATACGTCAGTGACTTTCCCACAGTAAATACACGTGACACAAGAAATACACGAGAAGCTGAATCTTAATTTGGCTGCAGATCTTTTTTTATTTGCAAAATTAAATTAGAAATAGTGGTTTTCTGTTACTGGGAAAAGTACCAACATAAAGAAAATAAAGCAAAGATTCTTATTGCTTCAATTGAATTTTGTATTCCGGTCGAAATTCCGAAATATTTGCTAAAACGTAACGATTTTTCGCAATATTTTAATGTTTTTGAGTAACCGTCCCCATAACGACCATACTCATTGTTTACGTCGAGATTCCGTGTATAATCCATTATCTTAATGATTTTTGAACTAAATAAGATATGAATGGTTCATTAAAATTATTGTAAATGACAATATTCTTCCCGTTCATATTCAACGGGCACCTTCTCTAGTATTTACTCAAGGTCAAATAAGGTACATGAACATTTGCCTTCCATATTGTACTTCTAACGCGAATATTCATCCTCTGAACAGATAAATGGCGAATATTTTGAACATCGGATGAGGCTACTGCCTACCTCGAATCTTAGCTCATTGGGCAATGATAAATACGATACGATAAGCATCAAGTAACGACGAGTGACCTCGGGTTAACGGCACAATAATGGTTGTATCTGGAATTGAGTCGAATTCAACGTGTTTTAGGGTGGTTCCAACCGTAAAATGACTTAAATGTCATTTTATTCATATTCTGTCTACTTGTAAAAAAAACTTGTCCTCTATCTGATATAAAGAACAAAATAATGCCTTTCCACGCTATTTTATTCTATAATTGAACTTGAAATTACATGGTGTTCAATGTGGGAATGAGAGAAACACGGGGAAAAAAAGTATTTTTCCACAAAATACAAATCCCATTTTCGTGTAAAACTGTCTCTAAGAAGGAAATAATCCAGAGAAATTTAATAAAAATGTAATACAGGCATCTTACCACCTTATTTTTCTAGTTATTGAAGAATTAATGCCGTAATTGAAGTCAAAATGCGGTAAATCGTAGGAAATGGCGCTGCAGTCGGCTCCTATGACTGGAAAAAAGTGCTCATTTAAAATACATTCGTGGAATAATCTGTTTATATTTTGTAACTTACTTTTGGGTTTCTATAGGTAACGCATTGCATTAGTGAAAGCAGGATTTTTTTGACAAAATATAAAAAATGTGGAATTTACTAGTAGTATTTGTTTTGCTAGTAGTATTAGTAGTATTTGTTTTACTAGTAGTATTTGTTTTGCTAGTAGTATTAGTAGTATTTGTTTTACTAGTAGTATTTGTTTTGACTCACACAGTCGCGGCGGAACATCATTAAAAGGCGAGCTGGCGGGTTTTCGTGACATATTCCCTGTGGTACATACAATGAAGCTTTGTTTCGATACTCAGATAAGAAATGGCACCGTTATGTCTTGTGCACTTCGTTAATTGCAGCATTTAGGAAATGCACGTTTATTTGTATGCACCTGGAGAAGAAAGCAAGCCGCTCAATGTTCGCCAGATGACTTTCCAATTTTGATTTTTCCTCGACCACAATTCACTTGTACAACTCACTGATGCAATCTCAGTACAAGACAGTGAAAGCTGGAACATATTACTACTCTTGTTGAATTCATTGTCTTTTCAGTGAAAGGTGGAGCATGCTTGACGCATAAATTGTTCTTTTATACAATCAAAGAATCGATTTCTAATCACAATCTTTTTTGCTTTAGATAAAATATTTCATTCTATAGACTTGATGTAATTGATAAGTGTGAAAATATTTATGACCCCCTGATATACTTGAGCACGAAGGGGAAATAAATTAATTAGATTAGAGAAAATTATTTCTTTTTAAACTGCCTCAACACGAAACACTATAGGCGATCATTTTCATACCTAAAGATTTTCGCCATTTAAAATAAAAAAAATGAGTGATAAAATGTAATACATACTCAAAAAACCTGCCGAATACTTTTCTAATGCAACAGTTCTCATCGAATTTGACTTTAAAGGGAATTAAAAGAAGATCAGTGGTTAAACTTTTATGACAATATTCGTTAAATTTTTTCTAATGGGAAAAAAAGAGCAGTAATAGCCATTTACAGTAATCCATCGTTTTATCTAACATTCTGGGGAATATATTATAGGGATTGTATCTGACATTTGTGTTTGGCTTTGTTATTCACTCCCGTGAGAACCGAAGGCAGATGGTTGTTCTATCGCAGGGTATGCGACGGTTTCTTATCTTCCCAAGGGAGGAAATCCGTCAGAAGGCGTAATATGTTTTCTTTTGCATACCTTAAGGTGATTCCACCGTTAAATGACTTAAATGTCATTTTATTCATATTCTGTCTACTTGTAAAAAAAACTTGTCCTCTCTCTGACATGAACAACAAAATAATACCTTTCCACGCTATTTTATTTTATAATTGAACTTGAAATCACATGGTGTTCAATGGGGGAATGAGAGAAACACGGGAGAAAATAGTATTTTTCCATAAAATATAAATGCCATTTTCCTGTAAAACTGTCCCTAAGAAGGAAATAATCCAGAGAAATAAAATAAAAATGTAATACAGGCATCTTACCACCTTATTTTTCTAGTTATTGAAGAATTGATGCCGTAATTGAAGTCAAAATGTGGTAATTCGTAGGAAATGGCACTGCAGTCGGTTCCTATGGCTGGAAAAAAGTGCTCATTTAAAATACATTCGTGGAATAGTCAGAAAATGTTGTTCCTTACTTTCGGGTTTCTATAGGTAACGCATTGCATTAGTGAAAGCAGGATTTTTTGGACAAAATACCAAAAATGTGGAATTTAGTATTTGTTTTGACTCACACAGTCGCGGCGGAACCTCCTTAAGTAGGAAACAATATAGGTTTGCCATCGAGCGCAAAAGTGAATCAATAATTTACCTTGGTTACGAATGCTACAAGCCCCGTGACTTCCCTGAGTCGTCAATGGTTCCCAGCCGCTTTCAACTAGTTTACTCCTAGGCAATCCAGTACCTTCGAAAGTATCCCAGCCAGTTATACCCCGCGAAGTATGAGTCTGTTTCACAGAATCTGAATCTGTTTAAGCATCTTAAGAATCTGTTTGGCAAAGATCATTACCGTAGCTATTTAGCTTATGTCGCGTAACCCTAGAATCACCAATCGCGTAGGTACCTCTTGCGTTGGGAAATTCAGCTACAGACCCATTATTTAGTAGTTGCAAAATATACACATATATTAACGGTCCCTCTCCATTGTGATAATATCTGTAGTGTAAGTGCATGCTTGTGAGGCTTCGTCTCGTGACAAGCACTAGCGACTTATGCTAATGCATAATTAGTCGTAGTTACACTAACTTTAGGGTATAGTGTAATGGAATATATTATGTACTCCATTGTAGCTAAGAGTTTTTTCGGTCGGGTAACCTCAGACTGACGGTCTGCGACATGATCGCACGTAATTATTCGTAGTTACTCTAACTTTAGGTTATAGTGTATTGCATGTCGGTGAATACTCACCCCCTGCCACACACCCCTGAGGTGGTTTGCAGGGTATTTTGTAGATGTAGATTATATTTTTCCCTATTTCACTGCCACTTAATATATGGAATAGAATTATGGGGTCATGCCCCAGCCCCCAAAGATATATTTATTTATTCTGCAAAAATGGCAATCAGGATCATATCTCACTCTCAACAGCATTCTAGGGCTATTTTCAGGCAGCTTGGCATTATGACTCTCTGCGGTATTTTTAGTTACAAATTAGTACGTAATGTGAAGGATAACCTCAGTTCCTAACTGGTGGGAAACTGGTGCAAACGCCCATTTCCATAATACTAGGGGGAAAGATAATCTTGTTCTACTCAATGCAAACTGACTGAGTCATGTAATTCTTTGAATGTTTTAAATTGCACTTTTTTAATCTTCTGCCTATGCAAGCAAGAAATTTCACCAGTCTGCGTTTCAAAAAGATCCTCTCCTCCTGGTTGATATGCAAAGCATTCTATTAACTAAATGGATTTATTGAGTGTAAAAATATTGACATCTCCTTTAGAGCCTGATGTTTATGTATTGCTTTTCTTGACAAATACTATTGCAATGTATTTTTACTGAATGCCTAATGAATAAAAATAAAATAAAATTAGCCAGGCGGAAAGGGTTACAATGAACGACTAGGATTAGAGAATGGGGCAAAGAAAAGATTTATGAGGGATGCATGCCAGTTCTAGGGATTATGCTCCATTAAATTTGATGTGCGTCATATATGCAATCATCGAAAAAATGCGAAATGTTCTTGTGGCTTTAAAACAGTTTCTTCTCAGGGATTGAAATCTTGAAGGGCGACTTAATGCGAAATCGTAAACCCTAACCATCTCCGATTTTTCTAATTCTTTAAAACAAAAATAGAACTTCAGAGAAACTAAGAAATGTCAATTTGCAGCAAGATATCGAACGATAAGGGCTTTCAAAATACCGAGATACAAAAGTTGTGTGACCCCAAAAACTCGTGCTCTTTTAAAAGAGCTCCTCTAAACTAAATGACGCAAAGAACTGATTTTAAGATTTTTATGAATAAAAAAGAATTAAGCATAGTAGACCCATATTTTTTAATCTAAATTTTTTACAAAATATTTGTAATGTATATCTGTTTCTAGCCTTTTTACCCCGATCTCATCGCGATGAAATTTTTCCAATTTATAAATTAACTATTGGCAAGTGATAACCCATCGTCAAAAAGATCTCTTAGCCTAATAAAATAATTTTTGATCGCATTTAATTGAAAAAAGAACCTTTTTTTTGCCCATACGTGCGCAATCCACTTCACCCGCCTCTACCCCATTAAGGAGAATGACTTGCACTCAGTTTTCTGCTCCTGGCTGACTCTTATAAGAGGTTGACTCCATTGGTCGAGTAGTTGGGAGTCGTGACCCTTCCTTAGGAGTATTCTCATCCACCCGTAACGCAGCGACACCCTCCCTCTCCTCAACAATGCCCTTTCGCGGCCAGGGGAGCGTGACCTCTGCCCGAGGACATCAACAATGGGGGGGGGACTTTCTCAAAAGAGGTTCGGCTTCCTTCTTGAGGAGAGGAGAGGGGGAGGGGGGGGGTTGGAAACATAAACCCCTCTTTCACTTAACCCCCCCCCTTACCTTTCGGAGAAACAAAAGACAGCACTGGATTGAACAGTGCACACCCATTTCTGTTTCGTGAGTCACGGAGAACCACTTCCTTGACAGACGGAATGCATTATGGGAAACCTGGCACTCCATTCCTATTCTGGAACGAACTCCCTTGTCGGAGGGCAGGGCACGACGGCCAGGAAAAATAAAAGAGGAGGAGAAATGCTATCGCGGCCGTGGATCTGCGAGTGCTTTCAATCTCCCTACTTCCATATTTCTCGCTCCTGTCCTCGTCCAGCGGCTTAGGTGACTTACCCAAGCATCTTTCAAGGTTTCAAGGTAACAAGATGATATCAGGCCGACCATAAACATCGGGAGTCTTTGATATTTTATTTAACGCCAAGGAATGGGAATTTACAAAGGAAAAAATAATTTTACTTGTACCGGATTCAAACCCGGATCTCCCAAACAACCATCTGGTACGTTAGCCAGTCACAACACCGAGACTTTTAAATAGGAAACTAGTTTCCACATCTTACCACCAATTGGGCTGGTTATAGGTGTAGCGAAACATGGCGGCACTCGCTTGATAAAATAATGTATCAAAGGAGAGGAAAGCATACATGAGATGTGGGTTGAAGCGACCGAGTCTTTCTCCAGAGGACCTTGCGGGACTCCTTCGATAACTTTGACCGCTAATCAACGCTTTCTTTACGGTCAGTGTCCTCAAATTCTCCACTGGTGAGTGCCACCATGTATCACCATACCTATACATGATTGTTGTTCATTTCGAATTTCCACAGATTGGTGTGACATCTGGCACCAATTAGCGTGACTTCGGACCGAAGAATTTTTTTCTATAATTTTTGCAATGTATACAGTTTCATATGATAAATTATTTTATTTTTGAATCGAAAAACCATCATTATCCAATTGCATAAGAAATAATATAATAATTGGGCGTAACAAATTGAAAGTCTTTCGTAGTAGGAAAGTTAGATGAATTTTCAACACAGCTTTTTCCACATGTTGCTTTATTTTCCAATTCCATGATTTTGTTACTGAGTAACATCTCCAGGGACCTTAAGATGTTACTCAGTGACGAAAGTACACGTGGAAAAAGCTGTATTGAAAATTATGTACCATGGTTTTAGGCTCAAATATGTGGAAGTTGATTTTCACAAATGAAAAAGGAACTTTGTTTTCTTCCACAAATTTATTTTCTTTACAACATCTTGATACAACACAGTACCTGATGATGACACTGTTGTGTCGAAACAAGTTGTATGTATCAAGAGAATAAATCTGTTGAAGAAAACTAAGTTACTTTTTCACTTGTGTTCATCCAACCTTCCCATTAGCCAATTGGCTCTACAAGGTGAGGCCACATAACTCCCTTTTTTCAAAACGCAATGAAATCCATTTTATGAATAAGATTTTTTATATTTTTTTACAATGTAGGTACATATTTAAAGTTTTTTTTACACAGTTTTGAAAACAAAATCAGGTTAGATGACGCCCCTCATTGTCCATACACTGAGTAAGCCGATTTCTGGCGATTGTCTTGACCCTTACCGGCATAGCAGCGGTTTGTTGGCAATTTCTGCCCGAATGTTGGCCTTCAGGTGTTGTAGGGTCCTTGGATGGTTGGCTTAATCGCAGGATTTCAAGAAACCCCCGGAAAAAGAAAGAGACCAACATCCGGGCAGAAATTGCCAACATATCCGCTGCTATCCTGGTAAGGGTCATGACAATCGCCAGAAATCGCCTTACTCAGTCTATGGACAATGAGGGGCGTATTCTACCTGATTTGGCCTTTTGTTATATTCTTCACATATTTGTTGGCTCAAAGTGTGGCATATCCATGTGATTCTTATTTTCTTTTAAAGTGCTCCATATGACTTTCTCCTATTCTGTTCTATATGAATAAAACTTATTGTATATGATGTGATTTCTCGACCTCTTTCATTATATGATGTAAATATCAGTAGTTAAGGTCAAATAAAAATGAAAAACTTCCGCCAATGTTTCGGATATATTATATATCCAACCTTAGGGCTATAATGAATGATGTTTCACAATGAAAATGTTTTGTCTACAATCCTTTTTTGAAAACAGTACCTATGGTTTAAAATACATAATAAACTGTCATTAAAAAGAAAAATATATTGACATATTCCAGAATACATAATCTCTCTTAAAATCATATACTTTGTATTTTTCCTACAGCATTTAATTCTGTAGAAAAAAATACAAAGTATATAATTTAGTATGTATACTAAATATTTCTACAATGTTAAGCCTGAAAACATAGAGTTTATTACAGTATCTTTTAAGTTAGTTAATATTTTGTACACATTTGTAATTTCGCTGCTTGGTTTATTTCTTTGTTGAACAATTATGTTTAATTTATTAAAATATAGTAAATTTTAAGATTTTTGAAAGAGAAAGATTTTTGTCCTTGTAATTCAACTTTTTCTTTTTTTTTTTTTGAAAATATGGAACATTTCTTCGAAATATCCGAATATCCGAAACGTTAACGGAAGTTTTGGATTTTTATTTGACCTAAACTCCTGATACTTACGTCATAAAAATTATTACGTGAGATGCTATGCCTTCCAATTTCCTAAGAACAAGACCGCGGCATCTATTTATCATTTTACTTTACAAATAAAATCAATGGGAGAAAAAGGCCTTTAAACGCAATCGCTGATAAAAGAAATCGGAGCACAGAAAAAAACTGTAAATTCTTACAAGACGTCCTAATTTTTTAAAATGCTGATATATGAATCACGAGTTGTTTTGTTTAATGAAAGGCTCAGTTGCGGGTTTATCCCGGCTGGCTGTATTGAACGCTGGGTTGAAATGAATCGCCAAACGCATTAACTCATTCTACTTTCCAAATGCACTAAAAAAAACCTAATTGTTCCACTGCCAAATAGTAATCATAAAATGAGAGGGACGAAAAAAATGATTCAGACCGTAAAACACATCTCTCATCTTACAATACTCTGTGTGGATGCTCGACATCCTTTTCTTTCGCTGCTGTATACAGAATGAATCAACTGAAGAATTTTATTATTTACACATCGCTTATCAAATTTTAAATAATGTTTTCTCACAAGTAAGTCGTTAAGAAGTCAAAAATTGCAAAATTTTGTGAAAAAAAGTTTGAAGCATGATTTTTTAAATCCATCAATTAAAAATTAATTCACCCTCTCATCTCTCAACTGAGTTAACACGATAGGGTATGACACTCACATTACTCCAATGGTTATACATTTCACCCAGAGCACTCTAGCGGTCAGGTGCTAATTATCAGCGCGACAGGTTTACTCCTTCATTGAATATCTGGCAGATTTAATTAGGAAATCACCTATTTATTTCTTAGGGGAAACTTAAAAAGGTAATTGTATAATCAATTCTGCATCCTCAAAAATTCTGGAACCAGATTGCAGCGATAATAATGCCGTCCAGTCCTTCTCTTGGCGTTTTCGCAGTGTACTTTCTCGGCCATCTTCGTTGTTTACTTACGGTTGCGATGGCGATGTCTCGTGAGGTCCCAGGCGTATTTTAAATAGACACTGATAAAGGTCTTACAACAAAAGGAATAATTACAGCATTTTTTCACAAAAAATAAAAGATTTATGGCATAAACATACAATCTTTATCTTTTTCACGCATACTTATTTTTCCATTTGCGCCTGAAACAATTGGCGCTAGTAGTAATCCATACGAGATATCGCAATTCCGTCAGACCCTTGGAGAATACAATTTAACTAGCCGTTCATCAATACTTTTCCAGTTGGTATTTTTTGTCCATAAAAGGATACGAAATTAGACTGCTCTTTAGGATATAATGTCCCAAAATCTATGGAATTTAATTCCAGCGCAGACAATAGGCAAATGATTCATCGCGAACTCGAATCTTGGAATAGAAAGCGGTCGTAGAAAAGCCACGTTCACGTCTCTTGAGACGCGGGCAGACTTTCAACGACGAGGCGCGCGGCAACAAGGAAAAGGCAACACGACAGAGAAATCAAGTTTTGTTTTTTTAAATCGAGAGGGTTGACGTCACCCGACACTCACCTAATTCGCGCTCGTGACGTTGGGAGGCGCCCTGCAACCTCGCCTCTCCACCGCAGTTCCGCTCCGGCGCTGCGGTAGCCTCCTCCAGTGGCGGCGCCGGCGCCTGTTTGGTCCTCAGTGGCGCCCTCCGAGACGACGACGGAGCGGGCGCCGCCGTGACGTCACTTCCCCTCCACCCGAAACCGTCTCCCGCCGAGGCCGGCAGGTGGTGGTGCTGCTGCAGGTCGCCATTGTTGTCGTGGTCGTTGTTGTTGATCCCGCAGTGTTGGTGCTCGGCGACGCCCTCTTGTCGGATGGGCGAGAGGCTGAGCAGTCGAGGTGATGAGGACGGCTCCGCGGCCGTTTTCCGAAACCACCGCATGGCTGAGAGGCAGCGAACAGACTGTGGACGAGAGAAGGAGAAGAATACGAATTTTACTTCAGCGAAAATGTTTTGCGAAACGATGAAAAATCCCCGAGTCCGGAGATTTTCCAAGAACGCCACCATTTAATTTCCTACCGCTCGAAGGCATTTAAAGAGGTGTTGGGGGGAGGGAAGGTCACTCTTGTGTCACGATGCGTCACGCGGGTTCGAACGAATGATGTATATATAATGACACGCTGAGCCGCCCATATTAATCCATCATGGGGGATCATTTAATTCTGAGAAAACTGGTGAAGTTATTAAATGATTTTCCACCGAAATTAATCCAGAGGGGGGTCCTAAATTATGTCCGGCCGCTTCAGCAAGATGTGCATTGGAAACGCCGACAAAGTTACAGGTGCGGAATATTCGCTAGTGGAACTCTTGCCAAGCCAAGAAATAAGAGAGCGGCTTAAACTTTATACCTAACATTTTTTTCGGACGAAAGTAGTTTTAGATCGATTGAAAGCCACATGATATTCTGGATATAATTTGTTTCCAAAGAGTAAGTATTTAACACGTTGAACGCTGACTGACGGCAATTTTCGTCCGCCGGGTGCTATCCGGTGACTGCGGACGACAATTGTCGTCCAAACTCGCTTTGCCTTTTTAAAGGCCATTTAATTTCAGTCACCGGCAAAACTCGAAAAAAATGCCGCCGCGTTGAGAGTGTTAAATATCCAACTTTAATTTAAGCATAGATACTTATTGAATACTAAGGTAAAGATACTAATAAGAAAATAAACCCGGCAAAGGCCTCAAAAAAATAGCACACAACCATTTACGGGAATTACAGTTTTGATGGAACGGCTTCATTTTCGAGAAAACCGCGTTGTTATGTTGCTATGACAACAGTTTCGCCAGCGTTACAGCTGGCGTCTTCCAGGTCGTAGAGCCGATGCCTTGGTCTTGTTTGTCCTTCTGCACTTGTTTCATGGCCGTGAAGACGCCATGAAGCTATAACGCTGGGGAACTGTTGTCACAGCAACATAACAACACGTTTCTCCCGAAAATGAATCTATTTCATCTAACGCACCGCGGAAGCCATTGCTCGAACTACAGTTTTGATGGTTGGTATTATCTGTAGGTATCCAGCCTAGTCGTTTAAGAAATCTGACGAGAGGGCTGAGATGGATGTCTTCACCAATGCATACATTTTTCCCGCAATTTATGACAAATATTTACGCATCGCTACGGGATTTTATAACAAATTAAGGGTTTTACGGAATTTTATTGCCAATCCCCCAAACTGCATCAAACATTGCGAATAAAGAGTGTTTCGAAGTAGAAACATTCTCATTGTGTTCTACCTGCCGGGAAATTCTTTACAACAACTTCATTGTTAGCTTAACATAGACACTCCCAGTTGCTTCAGTTATTGTCATACAATGCCGAAAAAAGATAAGCCTTAATGAGCATTTAAATAAGACTTATGTATAATAAGACTTAAGTGGCATTAATGAGATAAGCATTAACGAGCTACACTAAAGTTTCAGGACAAAAAAGGTGCTGAAAAGCGCCCCCAGCGATTCTGAGCAGAGAAAATTGTTGCCACGCTAGATATTAACAATACGGATACCAAATTTTGGGTTGCTATGGTGATCTCTAACAACCGTAAACACCACAAATGTATTTTTGCAATTTTATTTATTTTTTCCTTGGAGCATATCCATATTTTGCATATTTTCTCTTGACCACAACTCTTAGCTTCGCACCCAAAAGCATTGTTCATCGATTTACATTGGTATTTCAGCCGTCTAAATTTCTCCCTTTCGTTTTCACTCCCAGGGGTTTTGATTGCTACTAGACGCTGGTACTTAGTGAAACCAATTATTATAATGAAATTAAAGAACTTCTCGAAGGAACAGAACAATATTTCGTCTTCCATCGCAACCTCACAAACAGACTAGCCTCACAAACCAGAACTCTTGAGTGATTAAGTATACCGTTACAAACGTTTAATCACTATCACTGAAGATTCCACGGCGAAGCAAAACATGTCGACCTCATGATTCGTTATTCGGTGAAAAGATCCTTAATTACATTCAGAAGTTCCTTAACGTTTTTTTTTCGTCCTTGTGCAGAATGGCTTCACAAGATCTCGTAATGTGTAAATTTCTTGGGCTTAACGGTTACCTACAACCCTCCATCTTTCCCACTAATTAAAGTCATTCTGATTGTTACAAGGCGTTGCGAGAGTCTTGTTAGAGGCAAACAATACCCTCTACATTTCTTGCGGCAGCTTTCTTTAGACGAGAAACTATCGCCAAGCAAGATATCTCACACCCAAGATAGATGTTCTAGCGGGAGTACATTAGATATATTTTTAATGATAGCTTTCCTTTCAATGGGAGCGAGGCTGGAACATAGTTCCCATTCGACGAAGCAATCGGCTGAGCGCTTCGCTCATGATTGGACAACCCCGTATCAAATCCTCATCAATTCCTCTTGACCACAATATTATCAATACCAGGCAGATTCATGCATTCAAGGGCTATCAGGGAAAATAATTATTCTGCAAGCGATATATTTTTCCCAAATATAGGTACTCATGTCCAATGTTCAACAAGAAAGGAAACACTAACTTATGCAAAGTCAACCGCCAAGGAGGAGCACGGATGAGGAAAATTTCCACAAAAAAAACAACATGGCTGGGATCCGAACCCTGAATTCCTGTTATAATACCAGTCCAATCGGATAAATATATCTTTTCTATAAATCCCTGACATCCGAGTTATTCTCTATCAGGTGAATTCGATTGAATAACAGCTCCCTAACTCCAAATGTATGTAATTCGAATGTCCTCGATAAATTCCTCTCAAACGAAGTCTCATTGTGGTGTCATGTGACATAGGAATGGCACGATTTTTCATGCGGCATTTGTTTGAGAATTTTGTTTTGCGATCGCCTCAATTCTTTCTGAAGAGTTTTTAAAAGTAACTATTAATTAAAGGTAAATAAGGAGACCAACAGTCACCCATGGGAAGCAATAACAACAATAACCTTTTCGCGATGACATACTCAAGTGAGTCTGGATTTAGTTCCCTTTTGTCAATCAAGACAACATCTAGAAATAAATTTCTTGAGTGCACAAGCAGACATACGGATTGCTACGAGCAACAGGCCACGCTTAAAAAAAAATCTTATGTAATAACAAGAAAAAAAAAGGTTCATGAGCTAAGTTGACTAGAGGACATTTGAACATAAGTTTTATGTAAAAAAAATAAATTTCATGCATAGATGTATTTTTTTGGGTTTATACATAACTTTTAATTTGTTCTGGAAAATAATTTTCTTTTTCATGTTTCATTTTTGTCTTTATAATATTAAAGTTGATCATAAAAATTTGTTTTGGTCATCTTTACTTTCATTCTTAATTTAATAATTACTTTAAGGGGCGTGAGAAAAATTAAATTTTTAGGGGTGTGGGACATAAAAATAGTTTGGGACCACTGATTTACGAAAAAAATTGAACGAGAACGAGTTTCAAGAATCGACTCTTCTTACTGAACGACCGATGGATGAGTCGGTCATCGGAATGAACAATGTTCCCCATCTCTAATAACAACATCGCCATTTTATCCATGGCAAAGAAATTCCTCGTGACTCGTCTTTCTCGTGGCTAACAAATTCTTTGTGCGCCATTGAACCGTTCATCGGCAATTTTCTTCCGAGTCTTTTGAAGTAACTACGATAATTACCTGGAGTAATACATTAACAATTTTGGTTATGGTGCCAGTCATTAAACGCCATTTTGAATTTTTCAACAATGTCCTCCCAGGGGGGTTATTTTGTAATCTCACCTTTTTAGTGACTCTTAGTGGAAAGGCGGGAGATCCGTTTCCCTCTCTTAATGATAGGCTCACGAACGGTTCGTGAATTCTCGAAGCTTCAATTACCTTGTATCAAATAAAAGATGCCGAGACTAGCGAATACCCAGATAGCTCAACATCTTACGGAAGATATCTTACACTGTACATACCACGAAAATCTAAATACAGTCAAAACTACAAGCGACATGTAAGCGATCACTCAATATTTAAAAAAATAAGTGCATCTAATTAGTGTTCGATTCACAAGCACGGGAAACATCTACCAAGAATGTAGATTTTAGGGCAATATTTGTTAAAATTATGAAATTATGGTAGAAATAACTGAATTCCATTCTCCATACACTGGCGGATAGGCACACGAGAACAAAGGTATCAGCAACATTGTTTGGGAAATATTGATACGAAATATATACACAGATAATTCAAGCTAATAATAACATAAGCATTTCAAACAAAGCATACCTTCAAGTGCCCAACATATTGGAGTTGAAAATGCTGAAGTTTTTCACGTTTAGCAAATTACAACAATACGATTTAAAATCGTTTTTATCTTTCGCGCCCTTGTTTATTTTCCAACTCAAGCTTCAAGTGTAAACGATTGTGGCTCCATGTCACGTTCTTAATGACAGGTGAGATGGAACTAATGGCAGGCGGAGATAATGAAACGGATCAAGAGTCGAAAGATACGGATCAGAGCGAATGAATCGTCTAAAAGGCCAGCACATGACCGGCAGTTCACCGCTTGAGATCCGAAGATGGTCACGCCGCCTGGGTGGCGGAGCTGAACTACGAAGAAGTGACATTTTATGACGTGTTCTCACTAAAGTGAGACTACAAAAATAACCCCCCTGAACAATGCTGGTTAAGATGTCCGTCAATAAACGCCATTTTGAATTTCTAAACAATGTCCTCCCAGAGTTCCTCGTGCCGTGGTGATAATGCATGACAAGAGGTGTCGCGTGAGAAATATTGCTTGCGACAAGTTGTAATCGATAGTTTAAAAAACGGAATTATTGACGACAAGTAATAATTAAATCCAACTAATGCGTGTTAGACGAAATACACGTCTTCATGGGCGCACGAAATTGGAAGCATTTCTCCGATTCGTCTTTCAAGAAAATAGAACCCCTTCAATGAAAAAGCAATCGCATTAATAACAAACGAACATCTAATGCGAAGTGATACTTTTATTACACCAGACGAAAATTTAAAAAAACCGGCAGATCAGTGGAAGATAATATTCGCAACTACGCTTTACTTCTCCTATCATCAGTGAAAGCTTCGCATTACTGAGATATTAGCTAATATCAAGGGTATTTCTTTGAATGTATTTCCCCTACATGAAGGCTAACAAGGTGATAAACAACCCTGGTATACACTCTCTTTGTTACTGTATATCCCTATACCCTTTTGGATTGATAACTATTCATCTCTTCTCAAATCCCCTGTTTAAGGTGGCTGGCCGGGTAATCGTTAGTCATTGAGAAATTTAGTTACTTACATTTTAATGCTCGTTTAAAATTTAAATAATAGGTTGTAGTTATACTATATTGAGTAGGAATGACTTATGTCTTAGGTACATTCTGAAATATTGTCCTTTAAATTTACACATTGCCATAAAAATTTGCTTAAATGCAGACTTGATTCATTTCTTAAGTCATTCTTGCGAAATTAATTTTCCGAAAACAGTTCACACCCGTCGCCATAGAATTCAAAATAAGTATTTTAATGAAGATGTATTGTCACTCGAATGCGAACTAGTATTAAACTATGTTTCTATAAATTATTTAATCTTTCGTGTTTTAATCCGGCAACAGCGTCCATTCTGCCCAAGTTAGATCTGTTCCTCATGTCTACGTGACCGTTAGCATGTCCCGTACTTTCGTAGGCCACGTTTACACCACATAGCCGCGCGCGACATTTGAAATTCTCGCATACATATTTTTTAAACGTATTTACGAAACATTTCCGTCGATAGTATTAAATGATTTTTTCAGAATAGATTTTAATTTATTAGAGCTACATTATATCAGTTTTTGGTTAAAAAATGTTCAGTAGGAATGGAGAAAGTGCGTAATTATTCCTATTGGAGTGGAGAGCGCCATAAGGCTTCATGTTAAAAGAATCTAAAATATCGCAAAAAGTAAGTAGGCCGATGATCCCCCGTTTTTTCTTCGATATTCCTTAGAACATCTAAAGAGATATTTGGAAATTTTTAAGAAAATCTGTTCACTTTGGTTTTTTAGACCATCCACCTTAAGTGGGAAGGAAATTCCTTCGACCGATCACCTGGGAAATTCAAATCGACTTCTCAGTACATACATCAGGTCTTTGATCGCGTAAAAAATGTTTTAGTAATGACGTTCTCGCGTACTTCTAGCCAAAAGCCTCGGAACTGTAATGCGCATTAGTGAATTCCTCCAGCAAAAGGTACACGATCTCAAAACAAGTAATTTCCGCGATCGAAAGGCCTGCCGTGATTACCTTCATATGTATCTTCTTCACTTACATGTGACGTCACATATAAGGAAGTTGAAGCAAAATATCACTTCACCTGGAATTTGATGAATTTGACCTCATTTTAAAGAAAAAACTCTCATCTTTCCAATGACTCAAAATAATAACCCCTTGCCAAACTGCCTTTCGAGCAATTTGCCAGAAAATATAAACCATTTTACATGGGATAGATTACGACTCTGCACTCCAGAACCAGAATATTGAAAAGATTAGGAATTTAAAACGCCTAGATTTCATCAAAAAACTAACGGTGTGTAGTTTGCATGTCTTCTGAACTATTTACAAATATATTAAATTACTCACCGAAGTAATTTTTACAGAATTGCAAAAAAAAACCTTCTGTTTTAAAGGTTTTTTTTTAGGCGTAAGGGCGTGAAAAAATAAGTCAATTTAGAGACTTATGTGGTTATATTTATTTAATTACTGAGAATTTCGGTCATACATAACTATATTTTTCCACCATTAATATTATGTACAATCTTTACTTAACACTTCTTACAGATGCTGAGATTAAAACATAAAATTCGAATGCGGTCTCCGTTATGACTAGAGAAATATCTCGCTCCAACTACCTTAAGTTAAGAAGTTACCTTCCTCCATCTCACTCGCTAATGCTGCACTGAAGCTTGTTTTGAATTCTGATGCAAAAATATATTATTTCGCGGCTAGTGTAGAAGATAATCTAATTTGCGGCATCTATATTATATATATATAAAAAAGAATTTTTGTATGTATGTCTATCTTCTATAAAAATCTAGTTGAACTCCTATCGTGCTGAAATTTAGCAGATTAATAATTCCATGACAAGAGAAAATTGCAGGCTACTTTAAAAAGGTCCCAAAAAAGGCCCTTTGGGTGGTCTACGCTACATATGTATTGGGTTTTGTGCAGTGATTTCATATCTTGCTTTTAAAAATTACTTCCGACCAAGATAGAGGGTTGGGATTTATTTTATCAAATGAATGAAGGAATAAAGTTTACATTTCTTTCAATCAATCATCTTTAGCAATTCGTATTTTCCTGAAAATCGCGTTTTTAGCTGCAAAAACGCAAGTTTTTATCTGAAATCAACAATGGCATATGTTTCCTTGACATCCAAATTTTGGTCTTTGACGCATTTAAAATTCATTTTGCTTATTAAAGCTGATTAGGAATGCTAAGAGCATTGTGTTTTGTTTAACGGCTTATTTTATTTGCTTTTTAAAACTACTTTGACTCAAGTTAGAGAGTTATAATTTATTTTATCAGATACCCGAAAGAATGACGTTTCTCATTTTTATTCAATTAATTCTCCTCTTATATGATATGAGTCATGAAGTAAGTGTTATCCCGAGAAAAGCCGGGTAATTCAGCTAGTGTGTGATAATAGTAAGGCAAGTGTGAGAGTTAATGGGGTCTAGAGTGAATGGTTTGAAATAGATCATCGATACCTGAGTCGTGTGTTATTTCGAAAAGAAGTGTTTTTTTGTAAAAGTTTATTCATTTGAAAATTAAAATCACCTAAATTAGTGACTCGTTTAAAAGTCCAAGTATGGTTTCCATCGATCCAAAAAAGAAAGAAATCTTTTGACTTCTACTCGAGTATATACGGCATTTTGTTTTGAAGAAATTCAATCTCAGACCAGACTTATAAAAATCATCAACAAGCTTCATCATTATGTTATCCACATCGTACTTATCTCCAGTAACTAATATCTGACTATTTGTGGAGAGTAATGTGTGCTTTGAGCTTCCATCTCTATGTATTCCCATTCCAACATATTCGCTTTGTCATTCTTTCAGAATGTCATTGATGCATAATCCTTTGGTAGGCTTTTTTGCTGGAGAAACTTTTCTGCCCATTTTTGTCACTCTACATTTTTTAGATTTTTTATTACTATTTTATATTTTCCAATTATGTTACAGTCCTATAAAATGCAGTACAGATTTTTTATAGGCACTGTACTGTAAGTTTTTATTACGTCTATGAACATAAGGTTGGGCTCTCTGTTCCTTGGTTTCTTCTCTCCATTAGCTGTAGATTGTATGGGCGATTCATTCGATTCGGTGTAATTCAGCTGGTACCAATTAAACATCTAACTGGCTTTGCATGTCGATCCCTGAAGTTTCGTGTCTTTTTTTTTCAAAATATATTAAGGCCCCATTAAATCCCTAATAATCATAGGCTTCTCGCATTCGGGGCGCATGTTATGTTATGCGAGGTGCGGCACGGAAGCCGTTATTACACGTTGAGATGATGGTCTGAGTGAGAAAAATAGAGGCAGAGGCTATCGCCATCTCAATCGGAGGCACTTTGAATCGGAGGCGTATGTGTTATTACCGCTGCTGCTGCTTTGATAATGATGATCTGGGGTTCCATTCGACTCACATTTCCTCTCGCATTCATAAACGCCATTCGACTCAGTCACCCATCAAAAGCCAATAACACGGCGTTCTTTTTGTAACCTTCCATCCGGCCATCGTCTCTCTCTCTCTCTCTCTGCTTCAAGGAAAGTTTGAACGAGATAGTTCCCTAGTCATGACGGAGACCATATTGGAATTTTTTTTTCAGCGTCTCTAAGAAGCATGAAATAAATATTGTAATATTAATGGTGCAAAAATATAGTTATATATGACCAAGATTCTCAATAATTAAATAAATATATCCTCATAAGTCTGTAACTTGACTCATTTTTTCACGCCCTACAGGTTAAAAACCTTAAAAACATGTTTTTTTGCAATTCTGTAAAAATTACTGTAGTGAGTAATACATTAATTTAAATAAATAGTTGAGAAAACATGCAATATACACATCATTAGTTTTTTGACGAAATCTAGGTGCTAATAGTTCCTAATTTTTTAAATATTCTCCCTCTGGAGCGCACAGCCATAATCTATCCCATGTAAAACAATTTATATTTACAAGCAAATTGCTCGAAAAGTAATTCAGCAAGGGGTTGATATTTTGATATCATTGGAAATATGTGAGTTTTTTATTTTAAAATGAGGCCAAATTCATCTAATTCTAGGCGAAGTGATTTTCGCTCAAACTACCTAAGCCTCGGTTTAAAATCTTCCGGTTAAAGTTAACCGCAATATGGAGTAGCTCATGCGATAACTTGATGTCAACTGGGAGTTTGCATTTTTGGTACATCACATCAGACAGTCGGTTATTTGAAGTGAGCGCTAACTGCTTCGGTTTACATTCTGAGAAAAAATTGGCACAGAGATTATAAACCCAGGCTCAAGTGGAGAGTGAAGTACATATTTAGTCAAGGCGACGTATCTCGGACGGTTGAGGGCAAGAACGCGACCCCGTTGCCCCGGTCTCCATGACAACCGAGCTATGTCAGACGACACTCATTTGCAGTGTTCCGTGCGGAATATTCCGGATAATGTTTGGCGTTCGCCCGTTCCAAATATCAACGAGTCGTGACGCTTTGCAATTTGCGAGACAGCGCGACACAAGGAGATGGGATACTTTAGATATACCATTATGTGCTCAACCACGCGACTTAAAACGGCTAATTTAGGAAGTGGGACTCAGTGGGCTAAGTCGCGAGATGATGTCCCCAAAGTATATATATATTTTTATATACAGGGAAGTAATATTGAGTTTCAGTAGATAATATTGATTCAGAAATTAAAATCAGTTATTCTTTTCCAAAGTTTCGTAATTTAATTATTCCATCTTCAAGCCTAAATAATATATGCGATGCTCAAAAAACAAAACAACAACACAGCAATTACACCAATTATTGTCAATGACGAGTTAATGAAAAGTAAATAAATACGCTGATGAAAATTGTTTATCCATCGCAGTCAGTGGCGGATACAGAAAAAACTCAAGGGGGGTGGCGCAAGTTATCGCGACGATTGTAGCTTTCAAACTGACTGCCTGGCAGCGACTCTGCTTCCCTTATATATGTAGCTCGGTTCTTTCGAGAACATTCGGTGCCAGAATGTTCGCTTCCAGACTTTTAAGGAGTGTGAACAAATACAAACAGTAGAATATTCGCGACTTTTCTCGAACAAATGCCAGAGAGAATAACGTATCGAGATCACTAGAATGGCCGTGACTTTTCTCGTAGGTTAGCTATCTATGTGCCAGACAGAAACGTATCTAATACGATGACGCGGACGCGCGCTATATAAGAAAGTACAACTACTTGATAACTCGACTCATTGTCAGAGTCGACTGACGAAAGACACGAACGAATAGCGTGCGGGCTGACTGGCGGGGGCGGCAATGCGGGCGGCCCCGCAAGGGGGGGGCGCGCGCCCCCCATATGTATCCGCCACTGATTGCAGTTATACGAATGATATTAAACATTTTACCAAGCCAGTTTTTTGTAAATGTGCATTAAACTGAAAATTTGTATTAAAAAAACAGACAGACAATCAGATAAAAGTTCTTTTATATATATATATATATATATTTCTTTCGATCCGTAGTACTTTCATACTCGATACTTTCATTTCGATAATTTACTCGTAAGAGTACTCATACTCTGGTGTCGAAACCTTGATATCGAATTCAGCAGAGCGCCGATTGCCCATGATAATGGAGGGGGGAGGGCCCAATAAAAAAACCAAAAGTGACGTATTAAATCCATTAAAATTTTCAATTTCTAGGTAGTTGTGGTCATGGGTAGCTCTGTGCCATGCCATCTCAAAGTCTTCCGCGCATCTTGCATTGAAATACTCGTTTTTTCCCCACCATTTGCTGCTCCGGGGGCGGTTGCTCATACTAACACTTCCTGAATATGACTTCTGGAGCCACCATAATAATTTGGTCGTCGGGAAACAAATACTTAAGGTGGCTGGAGCGATTTTTGTATGTGTACAGATTTGCGTGAAACTTTGCATACGTGTCCTTATTAGTAATATCTATCGAAAAAAGTGAAAAAACTGCGTGCTACCGATTTGGTTTCCTGGCAATTCAATGATATTTTAACTAGTACTCTTATGGTACCCGGCATATATTTTGAAATAATTCGATTGCTTGTGAACAGATTTTCTCCTAAATACGAAATAATACGTTTCATATTATTATAATAGCTGCTAACAAATATCAAGGTATCATGCCGAGTAAGAAAAGCGTAATTAGATATGATTTTCCCGTAAATTTCGAATTTCGCGCCGAAAATCCAAGTCAAAACAATGCTTTAATTAAGGCGAAAATTTGAAACACAACTCTTGCATCATATACAGTACTGCATGGTTGGCGATTTCCAGCGTATAAACTGGTGTACTTAAGTGAAATGTGGCCCAAGAGTATTTTTTTCGACTTGCTTGAAAAGTTATTAGAATGTGCCTTCAACGACTCACGATTACCGCTCCAGCCACCTTAAGATGGGAACTGCTGGATAAAGAGAAAAGGATGAGAGTTAGCTTTGTACTTAGCCAACCAAGTCGAGTAAACAAAATAACGCATTTTATTCTTCAGAAAAAAACTATTTCTATGGAAACTATTTGCATGGCAGTAATGTAGATTTAATTCGATAATCACTAATTATTTGTTCATTCGATGCTTTTCGACTAATACGAAAATATTTATATAACTCATTTGGCATTGATACATTTCTTTCGATTACCAATTTGAGTACATTATCGTTACTTTCGTTACGTTCACACATACATGACTGCAAGACAACCGTAGATTATTATCATGGTGTTAAAGACTATTAATGTTTCTACATTTACGTAGCATAATTTAAAATGGCTATTTATATAAACATAAGAAATTTACTGCAATTTGTGGTTTAATAATATCCAGAATTTCAATTAAGGTTGGGTGACATATTTGGTTGAAGACGGATGACTTTCGATAACAGTCATCCAATTGTGAAATAAAATATTAATATAAGATATTAATAAATACGAACTCATTTTTAATTGAAAACTTCTAGATTCAAAGATTTTTAGTAAATATTTTGAATTATTCGGGGAATCCATGGTGGTTTTGTACTTACACGCCATCTTAACAGACGCAAACGTAACTACTACCGGAATTAAAATTATTGGGCCCCGAGTTTGCAGCCTGCTAGCTAATGAACGAATAAACCTATGTTAGCAATAGTTACCCCAAATTTTGGCTTGTTTAATTTTGCGTTTACTTATATGAGCAAAACAATTATTTGATAATTTCTTCTATTTTTTATGGCATCGAGAATAAAAAGTACCGGTTTTTTTTACGCCTTTCAACCAAGTCTCAACTTTGAAAATGTGTAACTTAAAAACTTTTCATTCGATCAAAACCAAACTGTAACACAATTTGGCTACAAATGTTTTCTAATTTACATCAACGTTTCAGATTCTTATATTAAACCAAAAAAAAGTTGTTATCGAATAACTAAATGTTGGTATTTTTATTATTGACTGAAATGTTGCACAAAAGCGAGATTGGTCGCGTTGTGGAGGGTAAAAGATGAAATACTCAATGATACCATTCTCTCTGCTATAGTAAAAACCAGTGTTCTAACATTGAGAGTTAGTGAGAGTAGTGACGGAACAGCGCCTCCAGCGAGTCACCCCGCGAGGATAAAGTCACTTTTTCGAACGCAAATAAAAACGAAACAGTCCGACGCCCTCCCTGAATCCAGTCCGGAAAGCACTTCGGCTGGACATGAGCCGTTGACGCCTCGTCGTAAAAAAATCCAAACTCCCTCGAAGAGGAATTTTACGAGCATCATTCAGACCTTCTTGTCGTTATATATATAACTGTTGTGAAACCGCTTTCCGATGTCTCAATTGAGAACGACGAGAAAGTCGGCCATTATATATCCTCACTCGCATCCAGAGATGAATGGAAAAGTTAACTTCACACAAAAAAAACTTCAATTTCCTCGTGAACGCATCGCAAGACCGCGGAGAAACATACGGTGTGGATATGAACGGTAATATATCTACATTTAATACGGTTCTCCGAAGTTTACGATCCAGACGACTGAAATTCTTACTGTCCCACACCATTGAAGTAGCATTCTGGGGAATGTGGGAAAAGCAACTTAGAGGAACATTCTAGCAATCGGGTTGGTGCAACCAAGGGATGGACCTCTCTTATGCCTGTTGCTTACGGTAAAATTTTCGGTAAAACGATTTATAAATTGGCTAATTTTATAAAAATAAGCTTGCTAACGATAAAACCGTTTTATAAAACCTAGTTTTATAAAACGTTTTACGCAATAGGACAGCTTCTATTTCCATAAAACCGTTTAATGCAACAACAAATGAGACGTTCCGCTCATCGCGTTAATAATACTCTCGTATCCATGGGAAGCCAAACAAGGAAAACGTAAACAAATGTTGAGGCAGTACCTATCCTTCATGTTAGAAGAATGCGTTAGATCAGTAGCACCGTTACATGTGATCAGAAAGTAAGTAAATAAACAATACGTATAGTTTTTAACCTAACAGTCATCCAAAAGAGAGTGCATTTATCACTTCACGTGTTCGCAAAGCGTCTCATAGATGGCAGGACATTGCGGTTTTATGAAAAGTTTTACCGTGAGAAAGCAAGTACGTGTTACGTACGATTCATAAAACTTTCAATAAAAATTTTTATAAAACTGTTTTATGGGAAATTTTACTGTAAGCAACAGACATTAGAAGGGTAAAATGTTAGGAGTGAGTCAGAATCAAAGGTGGAACAGAGGTGTTACTGTAATACATTGCCCTCAAATCTGCTTATTTTGATAATTTTTATTCTCATGTGACACATGCTATTTTTTTTCGGGGTTCCTGTTCTCAGTTAGGTAAATGATGCATTTAGAATTTTAAAAAGTACTGAGAAGATGAGGCATAATGTTTCTATTATAACTCATTATATACCCATTTTTAAAGAAATGAGTCTCTCATAGTTTATGTATTTATCTCTGTCCAATCTACATCTACAAAATAACCTGCAAGCCACCTCAAGAGTGTGTGGCAGGGGGTGAGTAGTCACCAACATGCGTTACACTATACCCTAAAGTTAGTGTAACTACGGCATATAATGCATTTGCATAAATCGCTAATGCTTGTCACGAGACGAAACCTCACTAGTATGCACCACACTACACTTCCAATGGAGAGGGACCGTTAGCATATATGCATTTTGCAACTAAACAAATTTACAGAGAGTCAATAGTTATGCTTAACACATGCATTTTAAGTGAGGAAAATACTTTCCTGTAATCGGAGTCCTTCTGTGACGACGTTCTCCCTTTCTAACGTAACACTATCATGAATTTCGATCAATATCTACAGAAAATGCTCGTGATTATCATGTTGATATATTAAGAGCAAAGCTCGAAGCACTTTTTTTGAGCACACATTATGATTTCAGCGATTGTGACAGGGTCCAACAGACCCTGACGTATAATTCTTACCAACGGTCGCTAACTCTCAAGAACAGAGCATTTAGCGATCATTGCAAAGATTCAAACTCTGGTTCGGAATTCTCTGACTCTACGCCTGGATAACGTAGATACACTAACTTTAGGGTATAGTGTAGTGCATGTTTGTGACTACTCACCCCCTGCCACACACCCTTGAGGTGGCTTGCAGGGTATTTAGTGGATGTAGATAAAAGTCAGTTGCGACTGACTACGGAGGAGTAACGAAATCGTATTTGACTTCATATTACCTAATTCCTAAGGAGGAGTTACTCCCTGTAATAGGTCAAAGCTATCAGTATGAGCATATCTTGATAATGTTTTATGAAATCCGACATACTACGGTGGATCAGATCATGAGAATAAAATTAGGGAACTAGACTGCAGAACGGACAGATTTAAAATGTCATTTTTCCCACGAACTATAAGGGACCATAACAGCTGCCAATTAGACTTTTAACTAGGTTTGTCGACAGGTAGTGTAGCTCTTAGTAGTAGTAGTACTCCCTAATACTTAAATCCTTATCTGTTACCTAGTACTAACAGCACGCCGTGCATATTTTCTACATAACTCTTGAATCTCTGTTCATTTATGTAGTTGCAAAATACATATATAGTAAAGGTCCCTCTACTATTGGTAGCATATCTGTAGTGTAGTGCATGCTTGTGAGTCTTCGCCTCGTGACAAGCAATAGCAATAGATTTATGCTAATGTATATTTAGTCGTAGTTACACTAACGTTAGGGTGTAGTGTAATGCATGTTGGTGAATACTCACCCCCTGCCACACCCCTGAGGTGGCTTGCAGGGTATTTTGGAGATGTAGATGTAGCTATGCATAAAAGCGCCTTAAGACTCCGACGGACTGTCATCCAGGCCTCAACCTCCCCTCTCAATTCCGCAGACCGGGCCGGGTGCTGGCTTCCAGAGGAATGACGTCAGAGCTGACGATATCTCGAATTGGATGATGGCTCGTGGCGCCGCCGCTTCGACCGTGGATGTGAGGAGAAGGATCCTGTCTGTCTGAGATCATTCAATCGCACAATTATGGGTTCCACTTTATGAAGCGGGTCCAGTCTTGGATCCAAAATCTTAAATATGCCACGCGCAACAGAAGGAGGAACAATTGATACATTTTAGAGACAGATGCACCGTCGATTAAAATTTAAGTTTAAATTAATATTTAGACTCAATCTATTATGTAAGTACCAAACCGGTCTATTTTCTGACGACATTGATAATATTTTACGAATTCCGACATACTACGGTAGATCAGATCATGAGAATAAAATTAGGGAACTAGACTGCAGAACGGACAGATTTAATATGTCATTTTTCCCACGAACTATAAGGGACCATAACAGCGGCCAATGAGACTTTTATCTAGGTTTGTCAATAGGTAGTGTAGCTCTTAGTAGTAGTACTCCCTAATACTTGATTCCTTAACTGTACCTAGTACTAGCAGCACGCCGTACATGTTTTTTTTCTACATAAGTCTTGAGTCTCTATCCATTTGTGTAGTTACAAAATACATATATATAAACGGTCCCTCTCCATTGTGATAATATCTGTAGTGTATTAGTGCATGCTTGTGAGGCTTCGTCTCGTGACAAACGTTAGAGATTTATGGTAATGCATAATTAGCCGTAGTTACACTAACTTTAGAATATAGTGTAATACATGTTGGTGAATACTGACCCCCTGCCACACATCCGAGGTGGCTTGCATGGTATTATGTAGATGTACACTGTCTACAACAATCTACAACTACAAAATATCCTGCAAGCTATCTCAAGGGACGGTGGCGGAGAATGAGTAGTCACCAACATGCATTACTCACCCCCTGCCACACACCCCTGAGGTGGCTTGCAGGATATTTTGTAGGTGTACATGTAGATACAGAAAGTTCAGGCGAGAGCGTGTGGATAAATAGTGTTGCATTGATGATTTACCCGCCAGCCTGAATTGTTTTTAGAACTGGAAAATGGTAGCCTTGCACTAATGAAGTACACCGACTTAATATTATAGGCATTTGACCAATTTAATAACGTATGTATTACCAGAATAAAGTAGACCACATTACGTATGGCACCAATAAAAATGACTTCTTTCAATAGTTATTGACCACTTTAATAATACGACGGTTAATTTATTCAAGCTTCAATTTAAGCAAGCTTTTATTTATTTAATATATTCCAGAGGCTATTCAAAGAAATGGTCCACATCATAAAATAACTCCTTCAGTTTGTAACCATAGATCGGATATACGGAATTTAAGCAAAATCTATCATAATTTGATCTCCTATAACTTAAGTTTTTTTTCTAAGTATTATGTAGTGTTTCTAAGTATTATGTAGTGTTTCTCATTATGTAGTGTAAATTTCAATACGAATATGCTTTTTATATTCGTAAAATATGTAATATGCATTCGAAATTTGAAGTTACGATATATATGCAATTGTTAATTTCATGCTTTATACTATTCATTTTAAATATTTTTATTTTTACTTATTATATTTTTTAAACAAAATTTTAGCTCGGTTTTCTATTTTGGTTTTGTTTTTTATGTTGATTTTGTTACTAAGAGGGAGAGTTTGTTTCTGTGTTACCGTTGTCGCAGTAAGAAAGTTAATCCTTTGAGGTACTAAATTTATTTATTATTGAAAACTTTTTTATCTTTGTAGTATTATAATTATTATTAACTGTATTCCTTGCATTGTACTGTAGCCCTGAAGAAGCCTCATTAATAAAAAGGCGAAACGTCTTGGTGGAAAAAGGAAGTTGAGTTTTTTAAAAAGACATTACCAAATTTCCATAAATTAACCAATGTAATAAAAATGACCGCATCACATCCTTGAGTTGGCTTGCGGGGTATTATGTAGATGTAGATCACCAGAACGCAAAATCACCCCAACACAAAAAATAACATAAATTCTCTGAGAGTAGAGTAGAAGTTTATTTTAAATTAGCAAGGCATTGAAGCCTTTGATCAATTTACTAATAAAAGAAAATGTCCAAGCAACTAATTACAGTAATTCATTGATCACATTATAAGACGCAAAAATCCTAAAACATGTATGCTCTAGTTCAAAAAAGTCTGGGTACCTACGTCAAAGGGAGACTCAAGCTAAAATATGAGATTAGTCTCATTTTTTTAAACATCAAAACAATATTCTAGGCAAATTTGGCGGAACTGCTTAAAAACCTTTCCTTAATTCTTTACCGATTACTTCTGCGGAGATACCCAATTACTTCCAGCACACCTCAAGTGCGGACTTACTAATGCAAAATATCATCGTTCTCCGACTTTCTCAATGCATTAAAACCCACACCAAAAACCCACACAACGGCCATCAGAGACAAAAGAATCGATCGCTACTTCCGGCACGAGGTGAGTATTGGCTCGTCATCTCCGATGTGACCGAGAAGCCCAAAATCCCTCCATTACCGCGTGCCACTAAGTGCTGCGTGGAAGAGGGAACATCCCATCGACCCCTATACGTGGGAATTTTCCCTCTGGATCTAGATGGAGGATTTTTTATTAATTTACTAAATACTCTTCAAATACTAGTACTGCTGACGGACAAGAGAGAACTATGCCTTGGAACACTCCAAGTTGCATTACGGGCTTACCTGTTGGGGCAGAGCTTATTATAACACTGTTAAATCAGCCTACTTCGTGCAGAAAAGAATAGTAAGACTTATATTACTTAAACAACGTTATGAACACTCCCGTCCTTTATTTATTGAACTAAACATATTCCCACTGAGATATATGTATTGTTACAAAGTGTTAAAAATGTTCTTTTTACGTTGTGGATAATGCCCAGAAATATATGGGAGCAATAAGTTGATTAATTTTTGTGGGGGTTTCTGTATCCCTATGCCTTAACCTAATTTAACTCTGTACAAAAGGAGTTTCTTGTATGTGGGACCAAAATTGTATAACATCCTGCCTAATACAATTAAAGAAAATACTTGTTTTGGTAAATACATAAGGTTGATTAAAAAATGGACTTTTGATGATATTGAAAGGTTATTTTAAAGGGTCTGTATATTGTGTATATTATGCTTCAATTCATATGTATTGTACATACTATGTTGTAATTCATATTTTACAGTCACTACAGTTGTGAATTTATTTTTACGCACTAAAATCCCTTTCAATGTTTTTCTTTATGCAATTAGTAATTTTGGTTCTATGTTTTTCCATTTCCGCATTGCAAAATTTGAAGTTAGCTAAAGTTACAGGTTTATTGCATTATAGGCTGCCTTACTTCCTTGAATGGAGATAATAATTGTATGCACATGTGTACGGAAGATTAAATATTATTAACTCTTTTGGCCCGTTAAACGTTTTTCAGTTAACAACAACGATGTGCTTTGACTTAACTGTTTCAAAAGTCTTACTCGATTGACTGGATAAGAAATTATTTAATGAAATGATTAATTCATCAATGCATTCTGATAAAATTTTTTTTTACAGTGGATCACAAAGGAAAAATATAATTATGTATTTCCTCAGAGCGAAAAATTGACGCAGAAAAACACCCACGTCGAGTAAATTCTTTCCATTGACAACTTCAAAGGCCAACTATTGGCTTATAATTTAAAAGAGGCAATTTTTGGAACCTTAATCGTGTTACAGGGGAAAAGGGCCCATTGAATAAACGGACAGGATCAAAAAATTCAATCCTAGCATCCCTTGGCCAGGGTCTTTTCATCACTCCGAACCCTTACCCCTCCTATTACAGTTCTAAATGAAAACATTCCTTTCTCAAACTCGATACGAAATCTCGGTGTTATCCTTAGTAATAACCTTTGCAGCCCGTGGGAAGCAGGAATCGAACAAAATTTTATAAAGAAACAGTACAATGTCTACAACAATCTACAACTACAAAATATCCTGCAAGCTATCTCAAGGGTGGGTGGCGGAGGGTGAGTAGTCACCAACATGCATTACACTACACCCAATTAAAGTTAATGTCACTACGACTATTTCATCTACATCTACAGAATACCCTGCAAGCCACTGTGTGGCCAGGTGTATGGCAGGGGGTAAGTAGTCACCAGCATGCATTACACTATACCCTAAAGTTAGTGTACCTACGAAAAATGATGCACTAGCATACACCGCTAATGCATGCCACGAGGCGAAGCCTCACAAGCATGCACTACGCCACAGATATACTACCATAGTTAATGGGGACCGTTAGTATTTATGCATATTGCAACTACAAATACGGACAGAGATTCAAGAGTTATAGCGAAAACAGTCACATCATGCTGTAAGTACTAGGTAGCAGACAAGGTAATGCATTAGCTTAAATCGTTAATGCTCGTCAGGAGACGAAGACTCACAAGCATGCACAACACTATACGTATTGTAACGCTTGAAATTTACTTTAAATATTGTTTTGATTTGTTGTAATTTTTGTTTAAATGTTTTAATTTATTTTAGTGTGGAAATAATTTGTTGATTCTTTAAATGTTTTGGTTGTTAAGGGGATTGTGACGAAAAAGGTTGTTGGATAGAGGGAATGAAAGAAACTGGAATCTGGAAGAGCTGTTCTGTAGCACATGGAAGCATT
The DNA here is from genome assembly GCA_963573305.1 of Pyrrhosoma nymphula. Taxonomy (NCBI): domain Eukaryota; kingdom Metazoa; phylum Arthropoda; class Insecta; order Odonata; family Coenagrionidae; genus Pyrrhosoma; species Pyrrhosoma nymphula. The sequence continues at coordinate 99,371,693 of OY754339.1, forward strand.
ACCATATAACAAAATGGAAAATAAGTATTGTTTTGACGAGTACGCACGGTCAACATGCGTATATATGTACGCATATATATACGCATGCTTTATTTCTATTCCAACAGAGAAAGTTTCAAGTTCACGTCGATTGCGTCCCAGCCTTAAGCCTCGTGTTGGGGAAGGCCATCAGTGGGCCAGCGTGCCCTCCCTATGGACGAGGGGACGTCCATTCATTCATTCACCTGTTACTGGTAGAGGGGCTTTTAAAAAGGGCAGGGTGAAGGGATAAAGGAGGGAAGGGCCGAGAGTTGGGCAACGAGTAGCAGGTGGGCAGCATTTCTTCCTCTTTGGAGACGTCATTCCTCAAAACATCCTCATCCCTCACACGTAAGAAAAGAGCCTTTGTAGACTTTCCCATTCGGGATTCCCAGGGGCGGTGTTGCCAGCGCCTCGCACTCTCGGTATTATGGTGGCGACCATCTGCAGCAGGCTCCTATCCCTTAGGGGCCCTCGCGGTCAAGCTGATCGCAGATTAGGAGTCATTAAAGGGGGTTATGGCGGCGATGAAGTGGGGGACAATTGCTATTTTCTTCCTCGTTTGTGGTCACTCACGACGCACTACGTAACATGCCACAGGTTTTCCTTTAAATTGCATCCTGAAGAAACAAGCGTCCACCTTATCTCCGGCAAGAGGGTGTTCATCGATTAGGATCTGCCACATGCAGGTTCCCTGAATTGAGGTAGGTTAGTATAACTGAGTTTTTCCGGGTGTGTTGATTACGTAGGTCATTTGCATCTCACGAAACCCATATTGGAAGGTAATATAAAAAGCCATTGAAATTAGGTTTAAAACTTTAAAATTTACCAAACGATTAATCCAGTAAATAGAGAAGCTACATAGGATAAAGAATGCCATAGTTACCAGTTCAACCCTAATGCCTACGAGACAACGCACTGCCTTGCTGCACTCCGAATTCGTTGCGATGGTTTGAAGAGTACTCAGCAGTGTTACCGAATTGTTGAAGGAATTGGGGTGGGAATCTCTGATCTGAATTGCGGTGGGAAAGAGATCGAAGGGAGAAATACGGGTTAAATCTTTTGCGCAAGTTCGGAGCATACAGTTTTTTGCCGGAGGTTCAACATATACTGCTCGAGCCAACGTACTACGGTAGAAGCGATCACAGGAATAAAATAAAGGAAATTGACTGCCGAACCGATAGATTTAAAATGTCATTTTTCCACGTACAATAAGGGATCATAATAGTTGCGATAGATCAATCACATGAAACTCCCACCCTCAATAGGTAGAGTAGAATTTTCACTTGTGCTTAATAACACCACATAATTACTAACACTTCACACCGGTCGATTTGTCCGGCATTATTTTATTTTGTTCTCTGCATGAAGTAGCATCTCGTAGAACTCATAAATTAACAGTAACACTAATACTAACCTCTAGCATTGCTCTGCATGTTTATTTACGTATCACTCTCCCAGTTTCCGGTTGGACTGCGCACTGTTCTCCCGACTGCTTTTGGCCTGTGCCTAGCGCCAGGGGTAGCGTGCGAGGTTCTGATTTGTCCTGGGACGAGTGCTGCATGCCTGGTGTGGAATCACCCCGTGCCACACACCCTAGTGGTGGCTTGCACGGTACTTCGTAGATGTAGATAGATGATTTTGACGTGAGAAAATCTTTTTTTAGTGATTATTTGAAATTTTAACGAACGAGTCCGGCGATAAAGTTGGGAAAAATGCACTACACTTCCCTTCTAAAGTCTCATTTAAGGTACCCACCTAGTCCGAGCGAGACATCCTCTTACAGTAAATTTAATGAATATGGCCTTTAATATAAAGAAAATATCTCGCCTTTCTAAAAATACCAAAGCTTTAGCCACTTAGGTACTGCACTACTTTCGAGGTAATTGCCAAAGAATACTAGTCATTTTCCAAGGGAAATGGTGCGGTTATGCACTTTATAGAGACTTAACTTAAAAAATGAGGGATTTATAACGACTGGATCTCGTCAGAATTGAACAGTTCGTAGTTTGTATACTTTCTCAAATATTGAAAATAATTAATCAATCACTAACCGCAGTAATGTATACAGAATCGCAACAAAATCTTCTGTTTTGAAGGCTTTTTAGCCGTACGGCGTGAAAAAATGAGTCAAGTTAGAGACTTATGAGGACATATTTCTTTAATTACTGAGAATTTTTGACACATGTAGCTATATGTTTGAGTCATTAATCTTACAATATTTACTTCATACGCATCAAATTAATCGATTGCGGTGATACTTGGTGGAAATTATAGATAGAATTCATGATCAGAAAAAACACAGTGCAAATTCCACTATTTTTTTATTGCTGTCGACGTATAAATCTTCATTATCAAGACAAATTGTTTGTCTTGTAAATGACGCCTTAGACGCCGAAATCGGTCGACAGCAATAAAAAATAGTGGAATTTGTACTATGTTCTTTTCTCATCTTGAATTAATTCTCCTTCATATTTCTTACAAACGTTGAAATAAAAAAAAAAAATTAGAATATGGTCTCATATATGACTGCGGAAATATCTCACTCAAACTATACCTTAAGGAAATACATATTCAATTGGTCACTAGGCAACGCGCCATTGGCGGCCCCAAGGGGGGGGAGCTATTAGGGGCAATTGCCTCCCCCCCCCCAAAACCAAGCGTATTTCTTTGCCATAGACTATAAATTAAAAGCCGAAATTATTTTGTTGCTTTTTTTATTGAATTTTTGGTCATTTATACTTAAAAATCAGTTCAGTTTTTCAATTCAAAACAAAAACAGTTTTTAAAACCACAAGCTAAATGCGAATGTAAATCAAATTATTTTTGGGATCAGCCGAAACTTGGTGTTAATCTAAATAGGGAAATATGCATTTAGCAAAAACTTGCTCTTCTTAAAAGTCAAACTTTTGCTTACAAACCACTAATAACACGCCATTTTGATCATAGCTTGTTACGAATTTCCGGGAATGGAATACCACCCTTTTCCTGGGGGGTGTTCCATACCCCAAGAAAAGCTGGTGCCCCCCCCTCCCTCCCCGAGCCTCTTGTCTGGAGCCGCCCCAGCAACGAACCGCTGTTTCTAGGGATTCATTCATTCCGAGCTTCTATGCCGGCTGTAGTACAGTCGAGAGTCACTTCATTGAGGGGCGGGGCTTCCCTAGGGGGCGGCTGGCACCCGGCGGCTGGCCGCACCGCAAAGCACCGCGGGAGGAGAAGAACTGCGGAATGACTCAATCAGCGAAACCACCGACTGACCCCGTTCATTCTCCGGCTCCGACACACTTCTGTCCTAGCCTTCTGTTCTCTCCTTCCTCTTCGAGCGCAACCTTCTTCGGATTCTCCCCCCCCCCTTTCCTTGGCATTTCAGCGACGTCTTACGCCTGCATTCCAGAGCATTCCGTTCCAGCCACTAGATAACACTATCTCCATTCGGGGAAAGTTCATGCATGCTAGGTGACGGAGATTGAAGGAGAGAAGAGCAAGGGAGCACGAACGCTATGACATTTTAAAAATGAAAAATAGGTCCTCCAACATGGCGGACGCGCTAAATTCGTTTAGTAACTCTTGAGTATAAAGCTATTATTTTATGAATTATAACAGGTACACGTACTTTTGCATAAGTTATCACAAGTTACACATTTCGAAAATCCGCTTCCATGTTTCACCGGATTCCCTCACGAATCCAACTCATTGTTTCATAATATCACTCTTTGGATCACATTAATTCAATGCATTTCATAAACGCCACCAGGTTAATGCATCCCCGATCATATCTTTCGACCATTTGAGATTATTTTGAGATTATTACGAGATTATTGAGACATACCCATTTGAGATTATTTCACCGTCGCTTTTCTTTGATCTTTATATTTCATTCATCCTGTTACTCTTTTACATCTACATCTACATAATACCCTGCAAGACACCACAAGGGTGTGTGGCAGAGGGTGAATTATCACCAGCATGAACTACACCATACCCTAAGGTTCATGAAACTCCGATTTTAATGCATCATCTAAAACCTGCAGATACTTGTCAGGAGGTGAAATTTCACCAACATGCAGTACACCATAGGTATGTTACCAATGTTAGGGAAACTATTCATATTAATGTATTTAGTAAATGCACGAATGCACATAAATACAAGAGTTATACGGAAAAACACTCAAGACGTTCTGTTAATACTACGTAACAGATAAAGAAACAGGAATAAGGGAGCAAAACATCTAATTTTTTACCTATACGATTCCTTTTCATGTCCTCTTTTTACTATAATATATTTTCTTCTTCTTTTTTCTTTGACCTATATCTCTTGAAAGATGAAGAAGAAAATATATTCTGATTTGTTACATTACCAATTAACAAACCTAGTCGTGACATGGTGTTGTGTTATCGTTCTGGTATTTATTTTCATTGTATCAACAAATGCATACCCGTTGTATCTCTATTTCTATCTTAAGGTAAAAGATAAATTAACAATTATGCGTAAATTTCTGCGAAGAAAACCTTTGTTTTTATTGCATTCATTTCGAAATGCCTTAGGGGTCACATAAAGCTCCTTTCATTTGGTCTTTTGTATATTCTTGTACTGCATATTTTTATTATCTAAGTATACATTAAAAGCGGCAATACATGTATTATTATCATACGATTAATATGTTCTCAATCAGTGCTTTATAAAATGAGTGAAAAAGAAAATGCTCCTAATTTAACGAGGGGACACCTAAACAGATCCTCACCAACTGCCTCAGAGAAAAAGAAGGGATCAAACTTATTGTAATCATTCAGAAACACTTAAAGCCTCTTGAAAAAAATGGAAGGATAGATGAATTGGAAGAATTATCAGGGAAGAGCGAGGGTGATAAGCATCAGTCGAATCATCCAGGATGTCAAAATAAATAACACTGAAGGAACAGAGCGGCCTTGCTTCAGATAGGAGAGGAGGGATGCAGCACAAAACAATGTCCGGATTGACGACTGCTGATGATACATGACGCTATGGGAGTGGGCAGTTGAGGAACCTATGACGTCACTTCCGAGTGTTTCATTCGGATGGCAGCCAGAGGAAACCACGTCCGTCGACCCTCACTTATACACACACACACAACTCGGCCGAAGGATGTTTCTTCTTCTTCTTTCGGAAACTTGAGTGGAGGAGAGAGAAGATTAAATTGTTCGTTCGAAGGCAGAGAGTAGTGGTCGCACTGAGCAAAGATGTTTGTGGATTTTTTTTGAAAGATTAGAATAATAATTAAAATTACCAAAGAAAAATATTCATAATAACATAAAACCTGATGGGGGAAGAAGTAGCGGTTGACCAACAGAGAGACATTGGTGGGAACAACTGAATAGAATTGAAATAAACATGAGAGACTATAACAGCTGCCAATGAGACTTTCCAACTAGGTTTGTAAATAGGTAGTTGTAGTGTAACTAGTAAGTTGTTTCAATCACAATCAATTGTATGCTTATCTGCTGCTCAGTACTAACAGCACGCCGTGCATGTTTTCAGTATAAGCCTTGTATCCCTGTCCATTTATGAATTGGCAAAATACATCAATAGTAACAGTCCCTCTTAACATTGGTAGCATACCTATATCGTAGTGCATGCTTGTGAGGCATGCCTAGGTAGACGAACATGAAAACATGGAGTATACTCGTTAAGATACAACTACTTGTTAGTATAATATCAATTGATGAATGCTTCTAATTCATGCAAAAAAAAATAAGTCATACCGGAAGTTTCAAGAGGGGTGCGGTGTTAATAATGATGACATCTTATTAAAAACAAGTACAAAGTCTTCTCTACCTAGTGATTGTGGAAATTTGATCAATCGCAATTATCATGGTCCCTAATTGTGTGCAGAATAAATGGTTTAAAATGTATCGGTTCTGCTGTCTATTTCCTTCGTCTTATGCCTATGATCGATTCTACCGTAGTACGCTGGCTCTAGCAAAATATGTTGAACGTCCAGCAAAAAATTGTCTGATTCAAATGAAGTTTTTCATTATGAAGCATGTTGCATGGTGGAATGTTCAATTATACATTTCGATGCGAAAATTATGCTTAAAAAATAAATCATTATCGATGACATAAAGGAAATCGCTGGTAAGACTAAGTCTGGAGAAAAATTAGACTCCATAAAATAGCAGGGAAGTCATTAAAAACTGAGAAATTATGAGAATTATTTGGTAAATTGAGTTAATAATTATTTGTTCAAGAAAATGTAGGCACACATTTTTTACTTCAGTTTTAATATTAACAATAATAAACGTTGATTGTCCTGAGGACCTTTTAGAAATTCTGTATGCATACACTTGGCACAATACTTTAGAATGAACATTACTATAATAAAATGAGATTAAATTTCATTATATATATACAGTAAAAGTTAAACAAACAAGGAAAAAACACTATAAGAGAATCGTTACTTGGTATGCTTACATCAAGTCGCTATACTAGGCAAACATATAAGAATAATGACAGAAAATGATTAGTGCAAAAATATTGTGCATAACGTAGGTAAATACGCAAGTTAACATGTTTGTATATCTTACGACAGAAAATTCCATCTGCTGGGTAGATGAAAAGCATAAGGAACGAACATTGATACAATAGAGATATTACATTGAGACATAAAAGAATATATAAATGGTATAAAAGAAAATATACATATTAAACGTAAAATAGTTTAGAAATAGGTACAAGATACAACTTACGCACATGGTAACAAGCTGTATTTGGTTGTTTCAACTATAAATTCAACAGATTCAGGCGAGATATCGTGGAAGTTCTTCATAATGTAAGAGAAACAATTGCACTTTTCCACAAAATGGTTTATTGCGTACAACGCGTTTCGGCTCACAGAGCCATCATCAGTCAACTATATTCATTTCATGCTAAACCATCCCTCCACAAAATCGTAATTCTCATTTACGAGATAACTTTAAAATGAATTAGACCAAAGACATTCCTTTTAAGGTAGTTTGAGCGAAAAATCGCTTCACCTAGAATTTGGTCTTATTTTAAAGAAAAAACTCTCATATTTCCAATGATATCAAAATATCAACCCCTTGCCGAACTACTTGGTCTAAGTAGTTTTCTAGCAATTTGCCTAAAAATATAAGCCGTTTTACATGTGATAGATTATGACTGTGCGCTCCAGAGGGAAAATATTAAACAAATTAGGAACTTCTAGCACCTAGATTTCGTCAAAAAACCAACAGATTGTAGATTGCATGTTTTCTCAACTATTTATAAAAAATAATCTATTACTCACCACAATAATTTTTACAGAATAGCAAAAAACCCTGCTGTTTTGAACGGTTTTCAGCCGTACCGCGTGAAAAGATGAGTCAAGTTAGAGACTTATGTATCTTTATTTATTTAATTACGGAGAATTTCGGTCATATATAACTGTATCTTTGCGCCATTAATATTAAAATATTTATTTCATACTTCTCACAGACGCTGAAATCAAAGAATAAAATTTGAATATGGTCTCGAATATGACTAGGGAACTATCTCGCTCAAACCACCTGAAACGGCGAGATGGATTCACATGCCTTCATTTCATCCGGCAGAGAGTTCCATCTGCGAGATATCGGAACAGTGTACGATTTGCGGCACAGTTCCGTCCGATGGTGAGGTATCGTTAGGTCAAAAGAATGGGATCTTGTATGACGCTTTAATATTTCTTTTAAAAACGAATTTATTGAAAATATAGGGAGGGCTTCCAGTCATTAAAATTTTAAATGCAAATTATTAGGGAGAAATGTATAATTAGTTTTAGTTAAAACTGCCAAACTATACGCGCTCTCCTCTGAAATTAGTTCCCTGTGACTCACCGACCTATTCCACCGGAGACATCGAACTCATGCAAATGAATGTAGATGAACCTGAGCCAGGAAGACGGTGAAATCACTAGAGCGTCTTTCGTCGCCCGAGAAGGTGGAACCCGGATGGATTTCACGGCTCAGTGAGTGACCACACCCTTCCCCTCTTCCCTAATGGTGCACTCGCCTGACCCCATCTCCTTCGATACATAGCGCCACACAAACCTCACGTGACCGCAGCGGCGACGGCCACACAGGGCTGTTGTGTTTGGCGAACACGCCTTTTCCCCCTCTGCCACCACGCCCTTATCCGAGGGGCAAAAGAGGGCGTGGTAGCGGCGGCCACACACAGAAATTAGGAGCTTGCCGGAAAAATGAAGGAACAAAACATCTCGCTAATCTCATTAGTGTTAATGGTTTTTTTTGTAACAACTTGGATGGGAATCCTTTCCAGACCATAGATAAAAAATTTAGACATAAGTAATCTTTTAATTTTCCGATTAATTTTCGTTATTATACCGATTAATTTTCTGATGACGTCAAAAGAATTTAACGAAGTCCGACATACTGCGGGAGACAAGATCACGAGAATAAAATTAGGAAACTAGACTGCAGAACGGACATATTTAAAATGTAATTTTTTTCCGCGAACGATAAGAGACCATCACAACTGCCAATGAGACTTTTAACTAGGTTTGTCGACAGGTAGTGCAGCTAGTTGGTATATTTACTCCCTGATACTTGTATCTTTATCTGGTACCTAGTACTTACAGCTCGCCGTGCATGTTTTCCGTAAAACTTAATATCTCTGACGATTTACGTAGTTGGAAATTACATTAATACAAGCGGTCCCTCTAACATTAGTAGCATACCCATAGTGTAGTGTAAACTTGCGAGGTTTCGCCTCCTGACAAGCATTAGTGATTTATGCTGATACGTCAAGAGTCGTAGTAATATGAACTTTAATAAGGTATAGTGTAATGCGTGTTGGTGACAGCTCATCCCCTGCCACACACTTTTGAGGAGGCTTGAAGGTTATTGAGCAGATGTAAATGTAGAACATCTACACTTATATTGCATCCAGTGCGTCGTTAGATGGGCGTGTGGCAGTAGGTGTTGGGATGCTGTCCATGCATGGAAAAGATGAGTGTAGAAAAATAGAATTGGAGGAGAAATGGAATGATAAGTGATGCGTATTTTTCGTAGACGAGGAGTCTCGACCTTCTCTTGTCGTTATCGTGAATAGAGATCGGTGAGAAAGAATTCTTTAATCTATCAGGTCGACAGAGTAGGTATAGCGAAACTTGGTGGCACTCATCAGCGGAGAATTAGAGATCACCAACGGTAAATCAATCGTTGATGAGCGGGCAAAGGTACCGAAGACCTCCCGGAGTGACATCTGGAGGAAGACTCGGCCACTTAATCCCATATATCTTGTGTTCTTTACTCTCCTTTGCGTCATATTCATCAACAGCGAGTGCCACCAAGTTTCACTACACCTATACCTTCCGTCGCTTTTGTCATTAACTGTGAAATAAGAAAGCGTTTTCATCACACGTAGCAATGTTGATTTTAAAGTTTAGATCAATTTTCCGCGCAATGGCTTTGGTTATGAACTTTGCGAGGAAACAGTAGTTAAATACATATTAGTCCGAGAGTTGGTCTCCTTTATTTCATCTGCCACGAGTATAATATACCTGCAAGGAGAGAGAGCCTAATTATACCGTCTGTATTTTCAGCCAACTCGATTCTAGGACTCCGTTAACCGCAAGATGTGGATTTTACGTTAACCTGAAGTTGACTGAGTGTTTGTATTTTGTCTATGACATCAGATAATCGGTAATTTGAGGTGAGCGTTATCGATGAAAGAATGTAATAGCATCGGTTTTCGTACCGAGAAAAAAATTAAAGAGATTTTAAAATACCGCTAAGGAGAGTTAATATTGCTTGATTTCTTATTGCTATGGGATGCCCAAACTATATCACGGAATAACTCATTGTTGATATGCTTTTCCAAAAGAATAATTATACATTATAAACCTGGCAGATTATACTTATGAGTTATTTAATTCCTCAATCATAATCTTCTCTGTTAGACTTTAAATACATGACAAATGTTGGGAACACCGAGAATAGCCACGGTGTAACCTTTTACGGAGTAACCCGTAAGTGCACTTAAGTGCGAAATTCCAGAGAGGAAAAATTCCTCGCCCAGACCGGGATTCGAACCCGAATCCCTCTCTGCCTAACTGGCTAAAGCAATCGGCAATATCGAAGTATCCAGGTTCTAGTCCAGGTCAAGGCGAATGATTTTTCCTCGATGTAATTTAGTCTTATGCCTGTTGCTCACGGTAACATTTTCGGTAAAACGTTTTATAAAATCGACTAATTTTATAAAAATGAGCTTGCTAACGATAAAACCGTTTTATAAAAGCTTGTTTTATAAAACGTTTTATGGAATAGGACAGGTTCTATTTCCATAAAACCGTTTTATGCAACAATCAATGAGACGTTCCGCTCATCGCGCTGATAATAATCTCGTATCCATGGGACGCCAAACAAGAAAAACGTAAACAATTATGGCTGGAAGTTCATGGAGCGTTGAGGCCGTATCCTTCTTGTTGTTAGAAGAATGCGTTAGAGCCGTTGAGTGTGATCAAAAAGTAAGTAAATAAACAATACATGTAGTTTATAACCTAATAGTCAACCAAAAGAGAGTGCATTTATCACTTCACGTGTTCGCAAAGCGTCTCATAGATGGCAGGACATTGCTGTTTTATGAACAGTTTTACCGTGAGCAAGCAAGTACGTTTTACGTACGATTCATAAAACTTTCAATAAACATTTTTATAAAACTGTTTTGTGGAAAATTTTACCGCGAGCAACAGGCATTAAATACAATTCGAGGGTTCTCATACATTCTATGCTTCATACTAAAATAATTGTCCCTTTTTAATGGAAAATATCGTGTTGATAATGGCTCTCTTAACTGTGATTTTTTCTCTTTGTCAGGTGGCGTGTGGTTTTTATTTAATTCTCTGTCGTTTCGCTTCCCGAATATTTCGCGCGGATGAGCGAAGTCGGGATTCCGTGACTCACGCCAAAATATAGTCGAGAGGTTTTCCCCGCCCCGCCTCCCCCCCGTGACAGTTCACTGGGGCAGATGGGAAGTGAAGCGATTCAATGAGACCTCGCGCTCCTCGCCAATGACTTTATTGCAGTAATAAGACCACAGTTTCACTAACACTATCGCATATTTACTTATGGTTGAGCATGGGCAGAAGGATATTCATAGAGGGATGTCTTTGTTTAATCCTCGAACGCTTAGTTATGATGCTATATGACATCAGCGCACAATAAATGAACTCAAATGGTATTTATTCTCCACCTCTTTCTATACATGGTGCAAATGTCACGAGTTTAGGAAAATCATGCAATTACAAATAATCACTCATTTAATTTGGAAGAAGCCAAAATTTTAGACTCAGAACAAAATTTATCAAAAAGATTATTCAAATAAATGTACCATATATCCAGAAATAAAAAAAGTTGCAATAAAAGGACAGACATTACTTATCTAAGCAAAATTTATCATAATTTAATAAATTACATTTTACTTTTCAACAAAGAAATGGATCTAAGCAACCAAATTAAAATTGTAAATAAATAAAAACAGCAGCAAACTTTCAAGGTAACAATCTTGAATATGTCTATGTATTTTTATGTTTAATGACTTTATATTAACCATAATGTAATTTTTTTTTATTGTAAAACATTTTCAACATCATGTATCATTTGTTTATAAGATGGATCAATAAAAGTCCGAAACATCGGCAAAAGTTTGAAGGTGTATATATATCAATTGACCTAAACTCGGGACATTTGCACCAAATAAATGCACTATTGACGTAGTGATTAATGCTATTCATTCACGCGTCCATTATAGCTACAAGTGCTTACTCCTTGTGCTAAGAAAGCGTGGAAAAAAATAGCCACTCTCTCAGATCAATTGTATTTCTTTTTCATTCTCTCATAATTTGAATGTATACTTTACATTGAGTCATTGTTATGCATTAAAATTACAAATAGCGGAAAAATCTAGATTAGAAGAGCAGAATGGATTGAAAGGAAGAGGGGAAGAAAGTTTAAAGATGGAGGAAGATTCTTAAATGTGTTACTTTCGGATCGTGCCTTCCTTCCTTGCCTTCCGCATCCAAATCGCTCGCTTCAGTTCATTACATTAACATTGAAAGAAGAAAGAAAATAATTATTCCCAATTTTGAGAGTAAATAGAACGAGATATTATGTGAGTCCTCCCTTTAACTAAACCCCGTAACCCACGAAAGAAAAATATAAACGTACACAAGAAAACATCGTGTTCCGTGAACGTATTCGGAAGAAAATTAACAATAGTAAAGACTTAAAACTACCGAGAAATGTGAAGACAGTTGCATAGTTAGTTAAGGAGGTTCGGTGGTTTCACCCAACTTACGAGTATTCAATGAAACTTCCTGAAAGTATTAATAATATTCTTCTAAAGCCACCTGCAAATTTACAGAATTATTTACCGCAGGTTTTTTAAGATATTTGATCGAGAATTGGGCATGAAATTACACGTTCTTATGCCTTTTCTTCTGCATCCTGCAATTTATACATCCACGTTTAAGTACATCATTATTGGGGGAGATTTTAATCTGCCATCTATAAATTGGGATTCTTACACTGTAAAGCCAAATTCAAGGAATAGGGAAATCAGCGAGATCTTACTCAACACACTTACTAAGCACTCACTCGCCCAAGTAGTTGACAAGCCTACGAGAGGAAATAAAATATTAGACCTTTTTGCAGTAAGCCATCCTAGGTTGATAAAACAACTCGATATTATTGATGGCATAAGTGATCACAGAGTAATTTTTGCAGCCTTAAAACTTGAAGTAGAGTCAGCTGTAAAACCGAAACGCAATATTTATTTATTTGATAAATGCAACTTCATAAAATTTGGCGAGATGCTTAATGATTCGTACACTGACTTCGTAGCTAAAACAGAGGACAAAAGCACTGATGCATCATGGAAATATTTCTTAGAAATTCTACGCCAGGGAATCAACGAATATATTCCGCGAAAATTGAAATGTGATAGCAAAGAACCTCGCTGGTATAACAATGATGTTAGGAGGGACCTTAAGAGACAGAGAAAACTGTACAACTTATTCAAAAAGTCCATTACGTTAGGTGACAAATCGAAGGAACTTGAAGCAAAAGAAAGTTACGCTGCACAACGCTCAAAAACCAAGAAATCAATGCGTACTGCATTGCGAAATTTCAAGAAAAAAGTACTTGGTGAATTACTCGAAGAAAATCCGAAATCTTTTTGGTCATATGCGAGAGAGCTTCAGGGAAAATCTTCAACCGTAGATTCGTTATTTGATAAAGATGGCAAACTTGTCACCGATAATATTGACAAAGCTAACACGTTAAATTCCCACTTCGAAAGTGTATACACTACAGACGATACTCCATGTTATTTCGACATTTCATTCACTGAGGAACCGATGAAAGAAATCACTATTCAATGTGATGGGATAACTAAACAGCTACAGTCGATCAAAAATAGTAAATCTCCGGGTCCGGAGGGAATACCCGCGCGTGTCCTCAAGGAATTAGCGCCACAGATCGCACCGTTCTTAGACATAATATTCAAGAAGTCATTGTCTGAAGGAAAGATACCAATAGACTGGAAAATTGCAAACGTTACACCGATATTCAAAAAGGGAAACAGACATGACCCAGGGAACTATCGACCAATTTCATTAACGTCTATTATAGGCAAGATACTCGAACATATCGTCGTTAGCAATATCATGACGTTCCTGGACAGTCGTAACTTCCTTCATGGCTGTCAGCACGGCTTTCGGAAAGGTAGATCATGTGAAACACAGCTCGCGCTCTTTCTTCATGACGTTCTCAAATCTGGTGAATCGAAAACACAAGTGGACGCATTATTCCTAGATTTTAAGAAAGCTTTCGACACGGTACCTCACAACAAACTTTTATACAAATTACAGTCATGCGGCCTTAACGAAACAGTAGTAAACTGGATACGCGACTTTCTGAGTGATCGTAAGCAAAAAGTAGTTCTTGACGGAATTAGCTCTGATGCAGTTAAAGTGACATCAGGTGTCCCACAAGGAAGCGTAATCGGCCCCCTTTTGTTCATTATATACATAAATGATCTATGCTCTCGAATTAGCAGTAAAATACGTTTATTTGCTGACGACGCTGTCATCTATCGCGAAATTAATGATCACTCTGACTTTGAAATTCTATCATCGGATTTAAACAACGTTCATGTGTGGAGCCAAGAGTGGGGACTCGAACTTAATCTGAGCAAATGTGCGGCGGTACATTTCTTGCGGAGGTCGTCCAACTATCCCCGTGTATATGCTGTGGATGGTGTTAAGATAACGGCGACAGATGAAGTTAAGTATCTGGGAGTTACGATAACCTCAAACCTATCGTGGGGAACACATATAAGAAATATTTGTGGCAGAGCTCTGAAGAAGCTAGGATTCGTCAAGCGTATTGTGGGAAGATTTTCGGATGAAAAAGTAAAAGAGAGGTGCTATTTCGCACTCGTCCGGCCACACCTTGAATATGCAGCGAGCATATGGGATCCGGTGCAGAAAGACTTAGTCCGGGAACTTAATAAAATACAAAGGAAAGCTGCGCGATTCGTCAAAAACTGCTACGGGCGTACAGACAGCGTTACGCAGATGTTAAACGAATTAGGCTGGGAGCCGCTAGAGACTCGGAGGCTGCGCGCTAGGCTTAGATTACTTGAGCAATTGAGAATAGATATCTTTCAGAGCGACACGGAGAACATCATATTAGAACCCCACTATATTTCCAGGTCCGACAGAAACGATAAATTAAGAGAGATATTTTGCCGAACGGATAGGTATGGGAATTCGTTTTTCCCCCGAACAATAAGGGACTTTAATAAATGCAAGGCGTAATTTCATAGAGCGTTTCCTTTTTATCTTTAAGCGGCTGGTGTCCTAACACCCCCCGCCACACGCCTATTGAGGCGGCTTGCGGGGTAGTATGTAGATGTAGATGTAGATGTACATTACCCGTGGTGCCAATTTCACACGATCTGCAACGCGCGCGAGGGATTCCTTCAAGCGCTCGGAGTAAAAATCTGTTACATATACATTTTTCTATCGATGATATCAATTATTATGCATTGAATAATAAGAAAAGGTTCTTTCTGATGAATAGTGCCTTGCGTTCCCATAACAACCCGTGTATTTTCATGCCCACTTCTCGTTCAAATATCTTAAGAAATCTACGGCAAATAATTCTGAAAAAAAACCAGGTAGCTTTAAGACAACAAAAGTAATATTTCCAGAAAGTTTCATCGAATTAAACTAAATCTTTTATTGTATCGTTGAAAACAATATAAAAAAGACATTCACAATTATGTAAAGTATGAAATTGTAAACTCATAACGTAAAGAATAAATTCTAATTATTGAGTGTCTATTTATTTTTGATTCTCTCATAACTTGAATGCATACCATACATGACGTCATTTTTATGCGTTATAATTTCATATAGCGGAAAAATCTAGATTAAAAGAGCAGAATGGTTGGAAAGGAAGAAGGGGGAGACAGTTAAAAGATGGAGAAAGATTTGTAAAGATGTTAGAATACCCTTTTCAATTCAAACCTCCTTTCAGCTGCAATTTATCAAACTAAGTCCCGTCCTGGCAGAAAATGGACTGCTGAGCATGCGCCAGGAACGTCAGAACACGTTTTAAATTCAGTCGTTTGAAGAGAGATGTAATTAAAGAAACCGATAGCACAAATGGAGAAGTAAGATGGAAGACATTTCCGGTTTCCGGGGTTTCCGCCGCGTCGTTCCATTTCATCTGGACGATATTTCGCTTTGCTATCCTGTCGGTTGACCTGGGGCCTCATTCAGTAAGGGCTCGACACGGTCGAACCTCGGAAAATCCATGGATTTGACGTCACAGCCCCCAATAAATCACAACTTTTGAATGGCTCTATTAGAAATTTTAGAGGCTGTGACGTCAAAATGTCGTCACTTTCGAAGCTCGGAAATTCCGAGAACGAACAGAATAGCCACCCCCCCTGAAAAAGCCTGCAGGATAGCAAGGCGAAACATCGTCCAGGAGAAATGGAAAGACGGAACGGCGGAAACCCCGGAAACCGGAAATATCTTCCATCCAAGCCCCGCGGAAGCCTACGTCAGAAGATGTAATATATTTTTAAAACACATATTACAAAATAACAGTTTAAAAAAGGATATTGGTTACGCAGCAATATATACGCATTGAAGAAACATAAGAATTACGTAATTGCAAAAAAATAGTGAACTGTCAAGATTATTTCCAACAAACCAGGCTCTACTTAATGTTTTATAGATTTTTTGTCTAAAATACCTGTCAATTTTTATTAAAACGTCAATCGTGAAGTTTTTTTGTGACATCCGTTTTGCATATATTCAACAGTGCAACATCCGTTACAGAGCAATGTAAAATCTGACATATTTTCTGATAGATCATTAATCTGATCGTGCCTTCCGCATCCAAATCACTTGCTCTCCCGAGCGAGGTCAGCGTGCGCTTACAACTCTGCCCTCCCTTTTGAACGAGGTCAATTGGGCACTGGGGGAGAGGGGGGGGGTTACGAGGGGGGAATAGGCCTTCGATCTGCCAGTGGCGAGAGAGTGTGTGATATACGAACTTTCTCCGCTTAACGACGCGACCGAAGGAGAATTATGGGAAGCGATTGTCTCACTCCCACGCGGGCAAGGGTACCGTGCCGACTGGGACAGCAACGGGGGAAGAAGGGTAACATAACAAACATCCAGGAAAGAGACGCGAAATAGAAGGCTAATCATTTCAATTTTAGTCAATCTATATCGTCTACGGCACTCAATAGGAAACATTAGCACATCATGCATTCGGCTTCACCACGAGAGTTAGGGAGTGCAAAGGAGACATGAAGTTTAAGCTATTTTGTACTTCTGCCTCGTTAACTATAAATTAGAAGACACCGTCCGTGTATGGGATCTTTAAGAGAGAATAAAATTCTGACTGAGCTGTGCAGAAAACAGCTGAAAACGCTGAAAGGACGTTAAAAAATATATATTATCACCACAGGCCATTGTTACTCGATCGGGAATCGCTATCAAAATGTAGGATAAAATTAAGTTCTTTGAATGGTTATAGCACAAAGAACACAAAACAGAACAGTTTATTCAAATTTAAATAGCCAAACCCCCAATGATTTAAAAAGCAACATTATTTATTCAATTTCTTGCCTTGAATGTGACAAAATATACATAGGACAAACTTCACAGTATCTTAAAAATAGAATTAGCAATCATAAATCTTCAATTAAAACAAATTCCGGGACCTGTGCTTTGGCTAACCATGCTCTAGAAAATAATCACAATTTAAAACTTTAAGGAAGCTAAACCGATAGATTTTGAATCGAACCTTCAGAAGAGGCTATTCAAAGAAATGGTCCACATCATAAAAAACTCCTTCAGTTTTGTAACCATAGATCGGATATACAGAATTTAAGCAAAATCTAACATAATTTCAACTCCTATAACTAAAGTTTTTTTTCTATGTAATGTGTAATGTTCTCCAGAATTTCAATACGAATACTATGTTTTTTATATTCGTAAAATATGTAATATAGTTTCGAAATTTGAAGTTGTGATATATGTAATTGTTAATTTCATGCTTTATACTATTCATTTTAAATATTTTTATTTTCACTTATTATATTTTTTAAACAAAATTTTAGCTTGTTTTTCCATTTTGGTTTTGTTTTTTTATGTTGATTTTTTTTACTAAGAGGAAGAGTTTGTTTTTTTGTGTTACCATTGTCGCAGTAAGAAAGTTAATCCTTTGAGGTACTAAATTTATGATTGAAAACTTTTTTATCTTTGTAGTGTTATAATTATTTATTAACTGTATTCCTTGCATTGTACTGTAGCCCTGAAGAAGCCTCATTAATAAAAAGGCGAAACGTCTTGGCGGAAAAAGGAAGTTGAGATTCTTAAAAAAGACATGACCAGATCTCCATAAATTAACAAATGCGATAAAATTAAGGCGTGTTTCTGCACAATTTGTAGAAAAGTACTATTGTTTTAATTCCCGTCAAGAACACTAAATACTTATACGAAGAAGAACATAATGTGGTAGAGTTTATTTATTGAGGAGAATAATCTGGGTGGGGAAGAACGCGTTTTGAAGAGGTGATAATGTTGGAGGAAGAAAAAATGAAATTAATGTGAAGGACATTTTCAAGAGGGAAAATAAATATATTTGTTCAAGGGGGTGTTGAAGGGAAAGATATACAGTGAGAAGGGAGAGGTAAGGAAATATTTGCATAAGGCGATGTAATGGCGTGCATTAATCTGAGGCAGAATTTACATGATACATGGAAATACATGATTTAAAGAATATACATGATTTAAGCACAATATTTAATTGGTGTCCTTACGACTCCTGCCACACACCCTTGCGGAGCATAGCAGGGTTTTATGTAAACTTCGATGCAAGCACAAGCTTCACCAAATTATTTCTTCGCTAGATAAACGAGTCATCATATTTTTTGTTGAACTTTGAATTATGGGAACAAACATTTTGAGAGTGTGGTAAGAGTAATTTTGAGAAGTAAATTGATGTTTTAGTTGTCGCTGGTTAAGCAAACAAAATTGGGACCTGAGGAAGGAAGAGTATCCCACGTCTTGAGAAACCATTGCGTTGCTTCAATAGTTCCATCTCTGTCGTGCGTCCACTTCCAAGGCATCCAAGGCAAGACGAACTTTCCAGAAAAGAGGAATAATTCACAAAGTGGCGAGAAATGCGTCGCGGAAAGCGGCCTTGTGAACAGTCGTGCGAAATTGCGAAGGGCGACGCGGTGTTGATGTCACTTGTCACCACTATCTTCGTTTCTCTCGCCAGTCGCGGCAGTCTGTATTGTCCCTACTTTCGAGGGAAAAGCGGCGATTGCGTGAACCTCGTCACCCAGCCGCGGCTCGCAGTACGCTTCCAACCAGTGAGGCCCATTTATCGTGGGGCATTTTCATGCGCACTACGATGCATGTTAAAGCGGCCTCTGGTAAAGCGAAAAATTGCTCCCATGCATGCACGAATGCACGGAAAATAGCAATTTTTTCTAATTCCACATCTTCGAAGTACCGTGCGACCCAAGGAGTGGGCAACCTTTTTCGAGAGACCGTGCCAAAATCACCAAAATCTCTGGCACAAAATGTTTCCACCTGCCAACCAAACTTTTATGAGAAAATATTATTTGATATCTTGATATATTTGATTTGCAAGTGACTATGCATGTCACTCATGGAAAACTGACTGAATGAAACATATTAAGGCAAGTTTTTACGACAAAATTTTATGTCGATATTTTTATTAGCCAATTAGACAACTTCAACTGCCATACTTATTCACAAAATTTAAAAACACTACTAATAGCATCAACGCAAAAAGTTAAGTATGTTATTTTTTTCGACATAGCAGTCATCATTTTTTCCCAGATATCTACACCTACGAAGTACCGTGCAAGCCACCACTACGGTGTGTGGCACGGGGTGATTCCACACCAGGCATGCAGCTCCCAGGGGCCTCGCACGCTCCCCTGGCCGCTAGGCGCAGACCAAAAAGCAGTCAGGAGAACGTTGTGTAGTCAAACCATAAACAGGGAGAGTGCTACGTAAATGAACATGCAAACATGCAGTACATTGCTAAAGAGACAAATAGTGGTTAATATTACTAATACCTTAATTTATTAGTTATACGAAATACTACTCCACGTGAAAATAGAATGAGTTAATACGTTTGACGATTCATTTTAATCCACCGTTCAATACAGTAAGCATGGATGAACCCGCACTGAGCCTTTCTATAAATAAAACAACTTGTGATTCATATTTCAGCATCTAAAAAATTTTGAATTCTTGTTACAATTTACAGCTTTTTTCTGAGGTCCAATTTCCTTTATCAGCTGTTGCGTTTTAAGGCCTGCTAATCCCTTGCACACCTTTTTCAAGGCAAAAATGATGAATAAAAGCCGCGGCCTTGTTCCTTGGAAGCTGAAGGCCTAGCCGTTCATCTCACGTAATAATTTTTATGATGTAAGTATCAGGAGTTTAAGTCAAATAAAAATGCAAAACTTCCGCTAGCGTTTCGGATATTCGGATATTTCCAAGAAATGTTCCATATTTCCAAAAACAAAAAAAATTGTAATTAAGGTAATTCTGTCAAAATTGCTGAGGTGAGTAATTCAATAGTTTTATAAATATCTGAGAAAACATACAAACTCTACACCGTTAGTTTATTGACAAAGTCTAGGCGTTTTAAATGCCTGACTTTTGTCTCCCTCTGGAGCGCTCAACCGTAATCTATCCCATGTACAACAGCTGATCTTTGTGGGAAAATTTCTCTAAAATTAGTTCGGCAGAGGGTCGATATTCTGATGTTGTTGGAAATGAGTTTTTGAGAAATGAGAATGAGTTTTTTCTTTAAAATGAGGTCAAATTTATAAAATTCTAGGTGAAGTGATATCTCGCTTAAACTACCTTAAGAAGTAATCAACATTGCCATAGAATTGCAGACTTACGAAGTTTAAAACGAGTAAATTTCTTTTTGCGCAATAATTTCATGGCTTTAATAATCCAAGAATTGCATGTTTTCCAAAACAGTTTGAAGCTCTCTGCATTTTTTTCGAATGATTCATCGCTTCACTGTTGACAAGGGAGGATAGACTGAGCCCTAAACGGTTTATATATGAGATACTTAAATAAATACATCTTAGGTCATATTCCTGCTGCCTAATTACTATAATGCATTTAACAGATTAATTTCACACGATATAACGTGAACAAATGTTGCTTCAAAGCTACGCGGTGAAATGCCTCGTATGAAAGGGCCTTTACAGAATAGCGAATAAGTGATTGGCACTGACCTCGCCTCTACCTTGGAAACCCAGATAGAAAGAGAGAGACACTACACTCTATGTGGGGAAGCGGCTTATCAACTCCCATCAGGCAACGTCCTGCCTTCCGCGGAAATTCTCTCTAATTTTAGTTCCAAGTCGGCGGAATTATGGTGACGTGTTATACGCTCAACGTGACAGTGGCTTGCGGTCTGGCCTTTTATTTGAAGAACTCTTTTAAGAGTGGCTTGAATTAAATCATCGTAGTCATAACGGGGACTTCGAGGTAATCGACTAGTATCCGACGTCATTCGTCATGCGTACTTGTGCAGAGGAAGCCTCTATTCTGCGGAAAGCATTTGTACTGGAGTACTACTCCCTTAATGGTTCGAAATCTACTCAGTCCGACACTGCCAGACGTTCAAGGTTTTTTGGATGGTATGCAACATGCATTGTTACTCTCAACTGCTAATGTCGACAGTTTATCAGCTTCTTCTCCCAGTACTTGATCAGTTGAAATAATTGAAAGTCCGCGAGTTTTTAAAAGCAATGTTAAATAGCAAAACAACGAAAAATGAAAGATTTCTTTCACAAGTAAAGTAATTCATTCAATTGAGCAATTACTTATGTTTTTGAAGTGAAAACTTCTCTAGGGAGGGTCTACTCTACGCCTGCTCTCGGCTTGATTTCCATGGGAGTAAACGCAAAAGCGTGACACTCGAAGCGTTAAATTTTAAGCGTTCCGTTCCCACTATCTATAGCACATACGAATATAGTACGGCGAAGAGAAGAGAAAGAAAATTTAGAGATATATGTTCTGTACAATGTAAAATAAATAAGAAAGATACTGTAGTTATAATCTGCGTTTACATTTCACCAAATAATACTTAACAAAATGTAATAAAATTCTTACATTTCCAATTATGTATTACCGTATACAAAAATCGGTTCGCGGATTCTCGGCGAAGACTATGATAAAATACCATTAATAATAAGCGGAGACTTTAATGTTGATTTTGGAAAAGATAATGCCCAGCCATTGCTAGATTTCTTTGAAAATGAATTAGGTTTGACAATGAATAACAATAGAAACGACGCAACAACAAAAGGTGGAACGACAATAGATGCTGTATTTTCTAGATATATACATAATATTAAATCACATATTTTTGAATCCCATTTTAGTTATCATAAGCCAATAATTACTTTAATTAAAGATTGTACCTAATAATGACGAAAATAATTTGTCAATTGAGGAACAATAAAAAATGAAAAATAACAAATTTTATGCAATATTAACTATGCTTTTTCATCTGAAATAAACCTGCCATATTTTACTTTAATATACACCAGTAATCAAAGTTTATTAGTTGAAGTTTTCACTTCTATCTACCGTCCCAAGACGGTAACAATTTTTTGGAGGTATTTGATTGTGTTTTTTTATTCAAATCTGATTTTTTTTCGTAGGGGCATAGTTATTCAAATGAGTAGGAAGCGTTTGAGTGTTTTACAAACACTACTCCTGAAGCGAAAAAGAAAATTATTGAAGGAGAGGTAGTTTCCCAGGCCCAACAGCAAATACTAAGATATTTCACTGTGCCTGCTCAAAGAGGGAATAGCTTCAGGAGTATATATGGACGTCTGCTAGTTGAATTTAATTGATTGCATTCATTTTAACCAGGCATTCCAATCGGCAATAAAAATTCATTTTATTTAACTGGCTGTTAGTTTTTATTGAATACCCAGTTGTTTTATGTTTCCAATTATTCTGCAGGCTTACAGGTTTAGAGGGAGTCGGGATATTGAAAGAGTACTGGGTGAACAGCAGAGATGTGCGAAATGGCAATCGCTTTCCATATATGTATATGGCTGACCTAAATATCGCTGATACTAAATATCGCTCATCACCCTTCATGATCATGCTGATATTTTTTATTTATGATCTCTCGGGTTAACAATCTAATGGGACAAAATTGGCTTGAGCAATACCACTGCTGCAACCTCTAAATTGCTGTAATTGTACGAAACAAAATAGCAATGTAATAGTTAAATCAAAGCAATGTGTCATGAAAAATGCACCAGATCAAGGAGAAACATTTACGATGACAACTATGGTTTTTTTCAGAGATATGAAGTTTTGTAACTCAGCGCTCAAATTTTTTAACATCTTTTTTAGAGATCTCCTTAAAGTTATATTTATTTACAGCTGGCATCGCGTTTAATCATTACCATTACAGTAACATTTAGCATCCAAAACTCTTCGTAATTGAAACAATACCAAAGTAAATATTTGCAATTTTCTTCGATAAATTCTCGATTTTTGTGTATTTACATTATTTGATCAGCTGATTCATGATGCTGCATTTCTTAATCTTTGACGGATTCTACGTCTGTACTGTAGTTTTGAAGATAAATGTAAAAAAGCAGAAAAATGTCACGAAGTTATTCAATGTTGAACCATGCTTGCATTACTAACGGCTCTTTTTTTACAGCTCACCCCATAACCCATTAACATAAAATAGTTATGATTGATTGTTATCGAAAGCTTAAATGCTAATTCTAAATTTTGTTTTCTAAAATGTAGGTATGCATAAAGAAACTCAAAAAAAGTGAGGTATCTAAGAAGGCGAACGCCCTCGTGGAAGTCATCAGCAGATCCAAAATGGAAACAAAATTTAAGGTTCACACATCATATATATCGAGTTTCAAGAATAGGTGTACCGTCGCTATCTCGTCACATCATAATAATATTCTTGGGGTTAATATGTTACAATAAATTCTTCCAAAACTATAGAAAAACCAATCAAGTAAATTGGGTCGGAAATCTCTTCATCGAACGTATGAACTAAAAAAACATATTTACAACATGAAGAGAATGGTTTTTCGGGTTTCCTTCCGCGTTTATCCATTTTTGGTGGACAACATTTCGCCAGCGTTCCAGCTAGCTTCCTCAGGTCCTTACGCTCCAGCCAGCTCCTCAGGTCCGTACGCCAGCGTTCCAGCTAGCTCGCTCAGGTTCCAACGGACCTGAGGAAGCTAGCTGGAACGCTGGAGAAACATTGTACACCAAAAATGGATAAACGCGGAAGGAAACCCGAAAAACCATTCTCTTCATCAACAAAACTCCGCAGAAGCCTTCATGAAAATATTTACAACATTTTTAGGGGATTAGATTGCTGAAAATATAGTTCTAATTTTTTTTGTATGGTATAATTATGAGACAAATATTTGAATATTGAATTAAATAAACAATTAGTAAATACCTATGTATGGGGCATTATGTTGTATGGAAGTGAGACCTGGACACTCGGGTGTAGATGAGAAGAGAAGAGCAAAAGCGTTTGAATTATGGTGCTACCGCAGGATGTTAAAAATACCCTGGGTGGACCGAATAAAAAATGAACAGGTGCTACAGAGAATGGGAGAGAAAAAGTGCCTGCTCGATATGATGGAGAAATGGAAAGCAACTCTTATCAGACATATGTTGAGGCAAGAAGGCTTTGTAAAGAACATCTTGAAGGGCTAAGTTGTGGGAAAAAACTGCAGAGGAAGGTCTAGGCTGTCCTATGAGGAGCAGATCGTGGAGGAGCTAGGTTGTCGTTGCTCTGCAGAGTTGAAGGGACTGGCTCAAGACCGACAAAATGGAGGACTGCTGAAAACCAATCCTAGGATTGTGACCGAGAGAGAGATAATGAGACAAAGGGTTAACTTCTGAAGAGTTTAATGTGATTTATATCTCAATGGGAAATGAACTGAATTGCTTTTGGGGTAAATAAGACAATCCAATTCCACAAAATGTCTCTGCAGAAAATAAAGTTATGTATACTTCCGTTAGTAATGCGGAAAATGTTGTGGAATCGCACTGTTTTGTTTACCCGAGGTCATGAAGGAATTCCACCGAGTAAAACCAGAAACTGTCACCATCATTGAATTGCTTTCGTTTGCCAAAATCCTATCTCATTCTTTGCTAATATTAGATTATATGCAACTCACTGAAATTAGAAATATCTATTACACTTCATGTAAAGGTCTATCATATTTCACTTAATGTGGTTTGAGCGAGATAGTTCCCTAGTCATAATGGAGACATTATTCAAATTTTATTTTTTTATTTCAGCGTCTGTGAGAAGTATGAAATAAATATTGTAGTATTAATGGCGCAAATATATAGGTATATATGCCCAAAAATCTCAGTAATTAAATAAATAAAGCTACATAAGTTAGCTTTATTTATAACCTTTAACTTGACTCATTTTTTTCCCGCCGAACGGCTGAAAACTCTTCAAACTGGCAGGATTTTTTGTGATTCTGTAATAGTTATTGTGGTGAGTAATATGTTATTTTTTTTGTAAATAGTTGAGAAAACATGCAATCTATACACCGTTAGTTTTTTGACGAAATCTGGGTGCTAATAGTTCCTAATATTTTAAATATTCTCCCTCTGGAGCGCACAGCCATAATCTATCCCATGTAAAACATCTTACGTTTTTAGACAAATTGCTCGAAAAGTAGTTCGGCAAGGGGTTGATATTTTGATATCATTGGAAAGATGAGAGTTTTTTCTTTAAAGTGAGGCAAAATTCATCAAATTTTTTTTTCGCTCAAACTACCTTAAATGTGTTTAGGACACTTGTCTCACTCACTTCCTGAATGCACCGGGGCCTTCTCGAAGGCAGAGTCAGAGAATCAATCATCCAATCGCCTGGTCGCCAATACCAGTAAAGGCATCAGTCTGAATGAACACACTCACCTAGAATGAGAAAGAGAGGAAAAAACATTTAAACGAATTGTGCTTAAAAGTCTCATTAGAAAATATTACAAACGTTTTTCTTAAAAATTGACCAACAAATACCACTATAGGTAGTAAATGATTTCTTCTGTACCTCTTGTTACGTTTGTCTTCGGCCATTTTACAGGAGTAGGTATCATTGTGAAATTAGACCTGCATCATTTTGCGCACTCTTAATTTGAAATTCCACCGAGCGTTAAGGAATGAAAACAACTTCACAAAATGCTTGAGAGCAAGCGATCTTTTGAGCATTTGATCCGTGGGACAGTTGCGCAAAAAACAGCTTGTATTACATATGCATGATGAAGTTGATTTCTTTAGATTAAACATTGAGAAAATCCACTCAAATAGCAATAAACAAATATGTATAATTTTAATTTTAATGAAAATGAATTTATACCAGATGATGAAGCCTTTGCGTTGAAACAGTCCAAATCATATATCAATTCTGTTAAAATTTAACACCTTTGAATATTGCTGCATGCAAGCTGTTAGAGCCCAACTTTGTTTACACGATACAACAAAAGACCACCCAACTGTGTCGAAGAAATGTATATATTGAAGTATAACTTTGACCTATGCAGTAACAGTGGTTTAATTAAACTCTTTTAGGAGTTGCAGTTATTATGGCGAGAATCTCGCCAGGATGTCTGTTAGTCATTTGCCCGTTTCTCGCATCGAGAAATATGAAAATGAGATCTATTTGGGCTAAAAATAGCGAGAGTGAGCGAACCGAATTGGAGAAGAGACAATTTTCAGTACAGTCATTCAAGCAATTCTCATTCTCACACGACCAAATTTTGACTTATCCATTAATTATGCTACGCAGGAGTCATGTATAGGCCATATCATAAAATGAGTACTATCCAGATGAACGGATACACAAAGAAAACTGTAAACATTAACGTGCCCAGCAATATATGCATTAATAGACGTCCACAATATGTTAATAGCAATCCAGTTTAAAATAATATTCTATAATGCCCTAAATTCTTGTTATAAACAATATAATGATATATAAATGATTTAAAATGAAGAATCTTCTCCTCCTCGAAAAAAAATATCCATGAAAATATTACAAGTAAGTCATAGGTATATTATTTTTGATTAAAAATATAGCGTAGTTAATCATTGAATATATTTTTTTTTTAATTTCTTGTCGTATTCGTAATATATAAGGCGGAATGACTGGTACCGTTTTCGAAAAAGGTTGCTTGAGCAAGTTAGTTCCTTAGTCATAATGGGGACCATATTCAAATTTTACCTTTTTATTTCAGCTTCTGTAAGAAGTATGAAATTAATATTGTAGTATTAATGGCGCAAAGATATAGTTACACATAACCAAAAATCTCAGTAATTAAATAAATAAAGCTACATAAGTCTCTAACTTGAATCATTTTTTCCCGCCGTACGGCTGAAAACCCTTCAAAACAGCAGGTTTTTTTGCGATTCTGTAAATATTACTGCAGTGAGTAATATATTAATTTTTTAAAATGGTTGAGAAAACATGCAAACTATGCACCGTAAGTTTTTTGACGAAATCTAGGTGCGTGTAGTTTCTAATTTATTTAATATTCTCCCTCTAGAGCGCACAGCCATAATCTATCCCATGTAAAACAGCTTATGTTATTAGGCAAATTGCTTGAAAAGTAGTTCGGGATGAGGTTGATATTTTGATATCATTGGAAAGATGGGAGTTTTTTCTTTAAAATGAGGTCAAATTAATCAAATTCTAGGTGAAGTGATTTTTCGCTCTAACTACCTTAAACACAATCTTTTTCCAGTTCCGGCAAGGGAAAATTACTTGATTGACGCAGAGAAGAGGGAATCATCTATGATTGTCTCCTCATTATAACGACTGCGTTGATGTGATTCTATGAGAAAAGAAGAAGACGATAGGGAAAGGAATAGTTTGATTCCTTCGTGATTCCGTGCTGTATCTGAAATGAAAAAGCTGAGGCGAACATTCTTATATCAGATTTTTTGCTTAGTTTAGAGATTCCACGCCATTTGCGCCAGTGAAGGAGCTACTTCCTACCCCGTAACTCCCTCTCTGTCAATAAATACAATCCTTGTTATTATCTTTGACCGTAATCGGCATTATTATTTTGTTTTGGAGGAAAGAGCGAGATAAGTTGTTAACAGTTTCCTCGGAAGAACCGTAAATTCCTCTCGTCTTCCAAATGGCCATTCGTGGCACTGACGGCCGGGCCAAACCGTTTTTTTGTGCATTTTTTTAATGGGAGGACCGGATTGGAAGAGCGGCTACAGTATTTGGTTCCAACGAGGTTCGGATCCAGAAATTGGCCTTAACATTTCATTACAAATCTAACCTCTGTCTGGGTGCACAGAAGGAAACACTTCCATCACCATCCTTCCATCGGGTGGGACTTCAAACCGTGGTCCAATTGGCGTACATCGTAAAGAGTAGGCTACTGGCGACGCGCGGATTCTCACATAATTTCTATCCCAATACCTTGAAATATCATTTCTTTCACAATTGTAAGTGTAAATACATTGGTTAACTTATGGAGGTTTAGTAATGTCTTTTTTAAGAAATTCAACTTCCTTTTTCCGCCGACGTTTCGCCTTTTTATTAATGAGGCTTCTTCAGGGCTATAGTACAATGCAAGGAATACAGTTAATAATTATTAAAATACTTAAAAAGATAAAAAAGTTTTCAATCATAAATTTAGTACCTCAAAGGATGAACTTTCTTACTGTTACAATGGTAACACAAAAACAAACTCTCCCTCTTAGTAACAAAATCAACATAAAAAAACAAAACCAAAATGGAAAACCGAGCTAAAATTTTGTTTAAAAATATAATAATTGAAAATAAAAATATTTAAAATGAATAGTATAAAGCATGCAATAAACAATTACAGATATCGTAACTTCAAATTTCGAATGTATATTACATATTTTACGAACATAAAAAACATATTCGTATTGAAATTCTGGAGAACACTACGTAATACATAGAAAAAAACTATAGTTATAGGAGATCAAATTACGATAAATTTTGCTTAAATTCCCTATATCCGATCTATGGTTACAAACTGAAGGAGTTTTATGATGCGGAGCATTTCTTTGAATAGCCTCTTCTGAAGGTCCGATTCAAAATCTATAGGTTTAACTTCCTTAAAGTGTATTTTGAATTTCTTAAAAAATACCACCATAAATTAACCAATGTATTATTGAAGTGATGAATAACTATTCAAAGAAGGTATAAGTGTAAAGACCATATCCACCATGGTGTCGGAATTACATACTTCGCCTGGTCTTATCTAATTTTTTTATTTCTTTCATCAACCTGAATACAGCCTCGAGGACCATTTTAAAAAGAGCCCATACTTCAGCACAAAATATATATGTGTACCTAGCACACTCAGCGGTAAGAATGGCGGCTCATTACAAAAATACTATTTGGTTACCCCTTACCTAATTTCTAGTCCTGTATAGAGAAAAAGAGGAAAAGAAACGCAGGCTTTCGTTACAACACGTACCCGTCAGGTGTTTCACCTTAAGGTTAAGTGGTGATTCTAACTATGCAAGAAGTTTTTAAAACGTGATTTAAAAAAAATTGAGATAAAACAAAGGTTATGAGATGGAATAAAAAAAGTACGGGGCCAGAAGTATGAATTTGCTCCACCCACGATAGATTCTATGACAGAGTAATGTACAGTTATTCAACTTGGCTCGCCACTTAAATATGTTGCCTCTTTTTTGAGTTACAGATGCGGAGTTGATGTGATTTCCTTTGTGAGGCGTAGCACGATGCCTTCCATTTTTTTTTAAAGATACAGTCTGTGTTACCACTTGCAAGCTCATGAATTAGCACTTTCATTTATATTTCCATTAAGACAAGATATGATTAAATTTCGCTGTGCAGGGGGCATTGGAAAAGTGTAAAGGTAGGTACAAGTTGAGGCACCTGAACTCCAATTCTTTTAAAGCTTTTTCCCCAATAAAATTCGCCTTTGGCTGTAATGGCTTGATCGTGTAACCATAGAGATTTCATACTTAACCGGTGTGATTGGCTAACGGGCCCGAAAGGCAATTGGGATACACAGGTTCGATCCTTGTTCAACTGTATTGATTTTTCCATGGCGAATTTCATCACGTTGGCTAATGTGTTTATTTCCCACAGTCCCAGAAACAGCTTCTTAGGTCTTTTTAATCGGCTGTATCAATAAAAAACAATGAACAAACGTATGTGCCCTTAAAGGTATTTTGAGCGCAATATCACTTCACCGAGAACTTGCTGAATTTGACCTTATTCAAAAAAACCTCATATTCTGATATCAAATCCCTAACCTTTTGCCGAACTACTTTTTGAACAATTTTCCTAAAAATACAAGCTGTTTTACATGGGATAGACTATGGCTGTGCGCTCCAGAGGGAGATAATTGAAAAAAATAGGAATTTATAGCACCTAGATTTCGTCAAAAAAACTAACGGTGCATAGTCTGTATGCTTTCTTATCTATTTATAAAATATAATCAATAACTCACCGCTGTAGTTTTGACATAATCGCAAAGAAATCATCAGTTGTGAAGTCGTTTTCGCCGTTCGGTGAGAAGAAATAAGTCAAGTTAGAGACTTATGACTTATAAGTTATGAGGATATATATTCATTTAATTACTGAGAATGTTTGGCATATATGATTGATGGCTATGCATGCTTTCGCCATTAATATTACCATATTGACTTCATACTTCAAACATACACTAAAATTAAAAAATAAAATTCGAATATGGTACCAATTATGACTAGATCTCGCTAAAACAACCTTAAGGTGGCTGGAGCAGTAATCGTGGGTCATTTAGGGAACATTTTAATAATTTTTGAAGTTAGTTTAAAAAATAAACTTGCACCACATTTCACTTAAGTACGGCTGCTTATACGTTGGACATCGCCATGAATCCAGTAATGCAAATGATTCAAGAATTATAGTTCACATTTTTCCGTTAATTTAAGGATGTTTTGACTAGAGTTTTAGGCGCTTCATTCAAAATGTATTCGCCGTCAATTATATTTAAATATGTTTTTCCGAATCGGCGTAACGCGATGATATTTGTTTAAAACGATAATAAAAATATGAAATGTGAAATTTCGCGTTTTTAAGAAAACTTTATGCCATCGAATTATTACGAAATGTATGTTATGTATGTATAAGGCTACGTGTTAAAAAAGCACTGAATTTCCAAAAAATCAAATCGGTAATATGCAATTTTTTTAAACTTCTAACTATAGAATCTCAAGCAAGATAGTAAGTAAAGCTAGTAAATAAGTAGGTTATTTAGCAACTAGTAAAGATTATTAAGTAACTAATATGAAAGTTATTAAGAATCCATTTCTTAATTTAAAAAACTATTGGCAGAAGATGCCTCATCGAGGTGAAACCGGTAGCAGTTTTAAATCAAGTGTGGAAGAGTACGAAGTTTTTATTAAAAAATGGATATCCTTCACATCCACGAAGTCAAGCATGAAACAATCCAATTTATTAGTTAGTAAAAAGTGAGTAGGCCGCCTGCAATACCTCATCCCTCATCTACAACGGCTCACGGCGAGGCATTTTCCGGAAGTAATTCCTCCATCGGAAAAGATAGGTAATCCAACTACACAGTGTTTAAACCTATGTCGTAGAAAGAGAGATACAAGCGGAAAAAAATTTTTGAAGAAAAAAAAAAGAGACAAGGTATTACTGTCCACATTGTGAAGTGTC
The DNA here is from genome assembly GCA_963573305.1 of Pyrrhosoma nymphula. Taxonomy (NCBI): domain Eukaryota; kingdom Metazoa; phylum Arthropoda; class Insecta; order Odonata; family Coenagrionidae; genus Pyrrhosoma; species Pyrrhosoma nymphula. Next base: position 99,403,067 of record OY754339.1, read on the forward strand.
TCTTTGCATAACTTCCTGTTTCAGGATATTTCATACGGCAAAAAAAAACATTTGAGAACTTTATTTTTTGAAGTGCTTTATCTGTTTGGAGCAAAATAAAGTTTTTTAAACTATTTTTTTTCTCGTGTGAACAAACTATTCTTTTATTGAAAAAATAAAGTGAAACCAACCATACTTACAGGTCGAATGGAGCGTAAATTTAGGTAAAATTCAACAAATTTAAATTGTTAAAAAATATTTAAAAAAAGGTTTTTAACAGCGCTATTATTCACACATTTTTTCACATGTGGATAAAGAACAAGAATCTTAAATGAAAACATGTGATGTTTTTTTTATCATACACCCGAAATCAATGCGTCAGGGAAGCGGTTAAAAGGAAATTTGCAATCGATTCGTGGATCATGACCGTGAGAAAGAAGTCGCCCTTTTGTGAGGAGGAGGAGGAGCAAAGAGGAAAAAAAGTTAAAAAGAGGAAAGAAAAGGCACTTTTGGTCGGTGGTCGGAGTGACTCCGGACGTCAATCTCCATCAACTTTTCCTTCTTCCACTTCCCATTAATGAACTTTTCCGCTCGCGAAGCTGCTCATTCCCGCCCGACTCCTACCTTATTGGAGGGTGTTATGGGGTGGGGTGGGTATAGGGGAGGATGTGAGTTGAGGAAGAATCGACAGACAGCAGTGTAAGGAGACACGTGGTTGACCCCTCACAGTTAGTATTTACATATCCCATATGTGTGTGTATGCCATACCTCCACCCTATCCGACAGACTCTCCCTATCGCTCTCCCTACTTAGAGAGATGGGCAGAAGACAACAGCAACACACGAATTGCAAACCTCCTCAGCAAGTGATTGCCAAAAACAAAACATCTATCGGTTATCGATGGGCCAATTTTTATTTTGACGTTCTTATCGGACACAATATGATTATTAAAGAGCTATCGGTAAACCATTATCGTTAACTGAAGCTTTCGCCGGTAATCGTCGTCATCATTTAGTTAACCAACATTGGTAGATTCAGAGATCATTATTGTACGAATATTGAAGCTTAAGTATTACACCAGTATGACTAAGGACACGTCTCACCAAGCTCCCTCCTCCCATATATCATCGATTCATTTGTGTTCAGTGGCAGAAGCAGTTTCTCAGAGCATCCCATCTACGCTCCTTCTATTTCCTCATCGACCAGGTTTCGGAGCCATTCAACGCTATAGCCCTTAATAAGAATCCTCGCTGATCTTATCTGCACGCTATCACTTAAAAGTATCTCTCACTTATTCTTTTATCTTTTTGAAATGATTATTTCTTCAGAGCATCCCTTCTCCGTACGTCATCACTGATAAACCCAGTTTCTTCTGGAATGCTACCCATGTGCGTATTTTTCTCGAGTGTCATATAATTGCGTGGAGATGAGAGATGTAGCCCGAATGTTTTCGTGACCCTTCGCCTAGCGTGAGCTTCCATTTTTGACCATTGCTCTTAGTCACCGTGCTTGCGACACGCCATACAGCGTTAAAACAGTGATTTCATCAATTTCGATTAGAAGAACGCTACTAATAGCGTTTTTCCTCTAATAGTAGGAAATATTGTCCTATTTCTTCGAACAAACGAGGAGCAATGGGACACAATACGTCCAACTTTACGCCGTAAATGCACAATATACCTATTGCTATATAATCATATCATATATCTACATCTACATACTACCCCGCAAGCCGCCTCAATAGGCGTGTGGCGGGGAGTGTTAGGACACCAGCCGTTTACATACAAAAAGGAAACGCTCAAATGAAATTAAGCCTAGCATTTATTATAGTCCCTTACTGTTCGGGGAAAAAACGAATTCCCCTACCTATCCGTTCGGCAAAATATCTCTCTTAATTTATCGTTTCTGTCGGACCTGGAAATATAGTGGGGTTCTAATATGATGTTCTCCGTGTCGCTCTTAAAGATATCTATCCTAAATTGCTCAAGCAATCTAAGCCTAGCGCGCAGCCTCCGAGTCTCTAGCGGATCCCAGCCTAATTCGTTTAACATCTGCGTAACGCTGTCTGTACGCCCGTAGCTGTTTTTGACGAATCGCGCCGCTTTCCTTTGTATTTTATTAAGTTCCCGGACTAAGTCTTTCTGCACCGGATCCCATATGCTCGCTGCATATTCAAGGTGTGGCTGGACGAGTGCGAAATAGCACCTCTCTTTTACTTTTTCATCCGAAAATCTTCCCACAATACGCTTGACGCAATATATAAATTGTAATTTTCTGCTTACCTGCGCCAGTGCTTAAACATAAAGCTAAGTCCTACGGATATCATTCATGAGCAATTTTTTCAATATCATAGATTGATGATAAATAAATATTTCCTCTCGTTATTAAGGATAGGTAGTTAGTAATGATATGATCTCATCCATGATATAGTAAGATAAAATCTAAGAATAGAAAACGTATGTAATATTTGCATAATTTATACATAAATTGCACTTTAAAAATTTATAATGATAGGAAGAAAATCTTAGCACCTGTATAGAATCATAAAAAACCACATACACTAGGAAATGATTTAGGTCAAAGCTTGTTCATCAGAGAGTTACATCATGAAATTAGAAACATCGAAGAATACATTAGCATTCCTCACGGTTGGACCCAGGAGCATGAAGGCTGGTTAGTAGTTTGGTTATTTGGAGAGACGATATCTGAGGTAATTTGCGGATGGGCTCATAAAAAGAGTGGATAGAAACCTAACTTTAGCATGAGCCTGCTCTTAACGAAATACGTCAAGGGGTCAGTGACGTATCATGGGGGGACATGGGGTCGCCCCCCGCCCCCCAGAAATGTATAATTTATTGCTGAAAAGTGGCCCTAAAAGAGAAAGTTATACTTCTTATTCAAAACTAAGAATTTATAATTTATTTATTCTATAATTTGAACAAATTTTTCAATAAATATGTTTTTTAATTAAAAAAAATGTGGGTCTTGTATGTTTTCAGCAGTTTGCAGAGCAAAAATATTTAAATATCGGCTGATACACCGTGGTTGTCATTGTCTTCTTTGTTGCCTAAACACTTACATTTTCTTCTAATTTTCAAAATGTTTACCCCCCCACCGTTTGTAGTCACTTTGGACATCCCCCCCCCCCGGCTCCTCCCTAAACGAAATAGCTACGTGTCACAGCAAGGGGTCCACAGTTTAAGGAGGTTCCGCCGCGACTGTATGAGTAAAAAAAATACTAAATTCCACATTTTTTATATTGTGTCCAAATAAAATCCTGCTCTCGCTGATGAAATGCGTTACCAATACCCAAACCCAAAGGTATAGTAGAAAAAATGCAGATTATTCCACGAATGTATTTTAAATGAGGTCTTTTTTCCATCCATAGGAGCCGACTGCAGCTCCATTTCCTACGAATTACAGCATTTTGACTTCAATTACGGCAGTAATTCCATAATTGCTAGAAAAAATAAGGTGGTAAGATGCCTATATTTTATTTTTATTCAATTTCTCTCGATTCTTTCCTTCTTAGCGACAGTTTTCTACGAAAATGGCATTTATATTTTATGGAAAAATACTATTATTCCCCGTGTTTCTCTCATTCCCCCATTGAACACCATGTATTTTCAAGTTCAATTATAGAATAAAATAGCGAGGAAAGGTATTATTTTGTTGCTCATATCATATAGAGGGCAACTTTTTCTACAAGTAGACATAATATGAATAAAATGACATTTAAGTCATTTTACGGTGGAAACACCTTAATGTACAATCGACGGCCGGAGTATACTGCACTTGAAGTAACAACGCTCCACAGATCGCCAAAGTAGGGATCGGAAATCCATCGAAAAATGTCCGCATCATTCTGGATTCAAACCCTAGATTTTCGGGATGGAAATCCACCTAAAATACGCGATCTTAGTCGGCAAAATGTTGGTACTAGCGCTATGGAAAGAAGCTGCCAGAGAAGTTTTTTTTTAAAGAAGAAGGAAGGAGTTTAAAGTTCTTTCACTTTCTGAGTCGTGCCTTTTTTTTTAAAGAGTGCGGGAGGCTAGAAGATTACGTCACACTCTGTTTCCCATTTCACTTTCCTTCGCCTTCATTTTTTTCTCCCCTTCATTCGCCAATATGGCCGCGGGAGGGAAATTAAAAGGAGTTGATTGATGACTTTGCTCCGTCTCGGAGCGCGAAACTTGGGTTTTAAGAGAGAAGGCTTACACTGCCCTAGGCGCCCATTATGTTCTTCGCAACTGAATGAATTGAATTGCGAAAATCTTCCACCATCTCGGATTCGATGACAGCATTCATAAAAAATTTATCGTCAATTTTCAACGTACACGAAGAGTAGGACACCAAGCTGAAGCCAAAAATGATTGAAACAAGATAAAATTGTATCCTTTACCGCTCAGCGGTCTGAAAAAACGAGTGAGGTTCAACCTCAAACTGGGACGAACATTGCATAGGCACTTGGTGATGACTCACACGATGCTTTAAGCCCTATTTTACACGGGGCACGCAGTTGCTCAATCTGATGCACGTATGAACGTGCATTTCAAATTGCATCGTGTAAAGCCGTTAATTGCAAGAACGCATGCGCGAATGCATGAACGCGAGATGGCAAAATATCCCCTGCTAGATTTCGAAAAATATTGCACGCCCGATTGAGAAAAACATGCAGTTTGAAGTTCTGCAATTTCGTTCCCCGTGTAAAACGGCCTTCACAGCCTGGAAGTGGTGGGTACGGCACTTCGAGTAATAAGGGTGTTTCTTGTTTCCATGATTGAATCAAGCGTGACCAGAACAAAGAATCCACTATGCGAACAAGCTTCCACAGCAATTTTTGTAACGCTCAGTTTCAACGTCAGCAGCGTCATTTTTGCACAATTTAGTTGGCATTATCGAATGCTTAGGACGGCTAGGAGAGTTTTAAAAATATAAGGAGGATAAGAAATAGGGAATAATGAAGGAGACAGAATCAAAACTAACTTTGTACATTTTACAATGGATTTTATTCAATACGACCGGTTTCATCGCAAAAGCGACATCTTCAGGTGTCTATCCTGAACCTGGTCGCTTATGCGATCAAACCGGTCGTATTGAATAAAATCCATTGTAAAATTTACAAAGTTTGTTTTGATTCTGTCGATATGGGATTTTACAAAGTAGCGCCTGAGAATATCGAGTTCATAATGTTGGAGGTTAAGTGGAACGGAAAGACAAGCGACAAAATTCCAAGTTCTACTTACATGTGCCAACAATTTTTACTAGTAAGCCTTTGACACATAATGTAAACTGAAAAAACTTTAACAACTCTTTAGCCAAATAGGGCAATAATAAAAGTGAATAAAAAGTGGCCAGAGAATTTTTTACTCTAAATATTGACAACTTTTTTGCATAACATTTCTTTAATGTTTCCTTTTTTAAGAAACATTTTCAGCATGCAAAATCGGTGTGCAGGCGTATATCAAGGCCATGCAGTAGTCCATACCATTCAAAAATTAATCATCTGACACTATGTTTATATTTTAAAATGCTCACACTATGAGAATGAATATAGATAGTTATTTGATCCGGTTATAAAAATCGAATGTGATAAACCAATCATTCAGGAACCGGTTGACAAAAAAAATTGTGATTGTTCCAATATTGATAGTAACAATAAATAAGGAATTCACACCATCCTACTATGTAATAGTATTTTATTTTTTGTTGTGCCCTCTTAACGGTATGTACATACATGTTCTTCTATTTTCGCTGGATTGTGTGTTCACGTTTCGGTGGTTCCACCGTAAAATGACTAAAATGTCATTTTATTAATATTCTGTCTACTTGTAGAAAACGTTGTCCTCTATCTGATATGAATAACAAAATAATACCTATCCACGCTATTTTATTCTATAATTGAACTTGAAATTACATGGTGTTCATAAGGGAATGAGAGAAACACGGGAGAAAATAGTATTTTTCCATAAAATATAAATGCCATTTTGCGGAAAACTATTTATAAGAAGTAAATAATCCAGAGAAATTGAATAAAAATATAATACAGGCATCTTACCACCTTATTTTCCTAGTTATTGAAGAATTAATGCCGTAATTGAAGTCAAAATGCTGTATTTCGTAGGAAATGGCGCTGCAGTCGGCTCCTAAGGCTGGAAAAAAGTGCTAATTTAAAATACATTCGTGGAATAATCTGCAAATTTTGTTCCTTACTTTTGGGTTTCTATAGGTAACGCATTGCATCAGTAAAAGCAGAATGTTTTGGACAAAATATATCAAAAATGTGGAATTTAGTATTTGTTTTGACTCACACAGTCGCGGCGGAACCTCCTTAAAGCCCGTTTCACACGATCAAATTCTGCGTCAAATTCCATTCAAGAATCATTGATCAAGGTTTCTCGAATGGACATGACGTCATGACAGCGGACATGGTTTCTTGAAAGCTCTTGAAAGGCTTCGTCGCCATCAAATTCCTCTCGTCTTGAACGGTTCTAAAAACTCTTGAATCTTGAATGGTCTTGAAGCGTATCCACCAATGGGGTTGCATTTCAGACCACTGGGCGTAAGATGGCCGACATGGAGAAAGTTTCATGCGGAAGCACCTCGTATATTATGCTATCATGTTATAATAAAATCATTGTTCAATGTAACATATAAGCCTTTTAACATGCAAGTGCCACTGTGCTTTAAATTATGAAAGATGTATGTAAGCTATACGTGGTATATGATGGTCTCCATTGACGGTACAATATTTCTAGTGACGGAAGGAAAACAAGGACAAATTCTCTCCTCGTATTTTGAAAGAACTTTCATTCGAGTATTTGGGCGTACAATAATGATCTCTTCATTTTTATTAATAATAGATATTGTGTTTAATATTTAGGAAACGTCAACTGTTGGCACAATAAGAACTTAATGGACAAATTTCGCTCACAGAATTTCCAGGCGAGAAGGGGACACCGTCGAAGAATTTATGATAATTTACGAATTCTGTACTAGTTTGGTCGCAACATATGAGATTTGACTGGATATCTTTATATAATAATCGTGTTTGTGTACAAATAAGATCCTCAGAAGGAATGTAGATAATATTTTGTAACAAAAAACAAGGCGTCGATTAAGCACGAAAGCCTGCTAAAGGCCATGTACGGAATAGATCATATTTGTTCTCCCGAATCTGCGTATCTCAGCGTAGTCCAGAGGGTATCGTCTTCGCTTGGTAACGATGAGATCTCCAGTTCGAATCTCGGTGACGGAAATATTTATTAGCATTTTTTTTAAGTTCATCATTATTTCTTTAACTCAGGATATAAAATACTTTCACTAGTTGGTGAATAAAACTACAAAAAAATTTTGATCTCTAGTTTCGGACATTTTTTTGTCGGCAAACCATCTCGGTGACTATAGGCGTATGATAATTCCAGGTCCTTCGTTTTCCATTTTATGCATCTATACAGCATACATGCCTTTCATATTTTACAGAAATTTATGCTGAAATCGACCAAAGCCTTAAAAAATGATGCTATGAGTATCAGCTCGAAAATTAATTTTTTACATCTATTAAATTTTATCGTGGAGTTACATCTACCCAGTCAAGAACAAGTATTATTCGTATGCATGTACCTGCTAAAGATTTTTTAAGATAAAAATATCAAATGGCAGCATAAGTTAGATTAGTATATATATATTAAAGGTAGACAGTCATTTATTCACCGTCAAGAATTCGTCCTTAAGGGCTTCATAAATTACTGTGTACACTTCAGGAACGAGCAAAGAAATGGTGTTGCGATCAATACTGATTGTGTATTGAAGGCTCGTAAAGGATTCGCCGGTCGCCAAAAATCTCAGCGTCACTGCGAGTTTGTGCTTGGCTGATTTGCAGTGCCAACACACTACCTTTTTTGAGATCCTCGGATGTATTAACTCAATTAAATTTGTTTCGCTCATTTTTAGGTAGTTTTTAAAATATTCCGGGCCTTCCATCCTTACCTCGTTGTGCAGCAATCTCATCAATCATTCATTTTGCCTCCTGCGAATCCACTTTCTCGTCCTCACCCTACGACGATTTATTTGTCTCTGAAGTTGAATATCAACGCCTAAAACAGCCCCTGCTAAACCTATCCTGAAGCATTAAAATGGTTTTAAAAAATCTATATTACACAATAAAGAAATGTTTGACCACACACGACAGAAAATTTGGTAAAAGTCGCATTACGTTGCTATTTCGTTTCTGCCTTGCTCAAACGCTTCAAACTCGTATTTGAAGTCTTTGGTCGTGTGAAAGCCCTTTCAATTATTATTGATCAAACATTCTTGAACTGCTGTCTTGAATCATCTTTGACGCGGTTTGACATTCAATACTTCATGTTCAACGCTTCTTGTTCAAGTAAAATTGAGTGGTGTGAAACGGGCTTAAGTGCGGAAAAATGTGATGAAGTGAAACTTGAAAATGACTATTTTCATTCTTAGCTAAAAGTATTTCGATTTGTTTTTGTATTTTGTGTTGCCATCGTTCCCATGGAGAGAACAGAAAAGCCGTTGAAATACACGGAGACGTACTGAGTTGTATTGTGTCAAGGTTCGTTCAAATAAAATTGCGTCTTTATTTGGGCGGGATTGAGACTGTTATAGGTGTAGCGAAACTAGGTGGCACTCGCTTATGAAGAGTAGGACGCTAAGGAGAGCAAAGCATACATGAGATGTGGGTTGAAGTGGCCGAGCCTTTTTCCAGAGGACCCTGTGGGACTCCTTCGATAACTTTGCCCGCTCATCAACGCTTGGTTTACGGTCAGTGTCCTGTAATCCTCCGCTGGTGAGTGTCACCAAGTTTTGCTATACCTATACAGTGCCTTATTCCATCTACCTTTTCGTCAAATATATCTATGAAACAATTACAATTGGACCATTTAAATTATAGAAAAAGAACAAAAAAGTGACGAGCAACATTATATAATGAAGAAACTGGAATATAAAAAATGTAGAAAAATATCCACGATTGTGGAAAAACACGTAAGGAATATGAGCTGATATCCGAAAGGAAAAAACCCACTGCAATATATTTAAATAAAAAGGTCTTTAATTATATTTTATTTATACCCTCCTCAAAATAGCGTAAAAGTTATAACATTTGAGTTTATTTTAAAATCGCAAACACATCTTAATAAACATGTACTCTTTTCGAGTTGCCCAGCTGCCAGCAAATGAAGCGCTGGAGGATAGAGAAGGAAAAAAGCAGGCGGATGTAATCGGAATGGCTGAGGACATACGTCCCGAATGACGTCACGACGTGTATGGCGTCACCGCTTGAAGGGGAAGTGAGAAGCATTTTATAAAAGAAGAGGATCCTCTTTGGAATTATCTTCTTCTCGAGGCGCGCAAACGAAACGGTGCGGTGCTGCCCTCTCTGGGAGCTTGATTGAACCACTGAGTGTTTCCGGCGACCGAATGAATGAGTTTCTCCCCTTTCCATTTCATCTTACGTTTCAAGGAGCCGGCGCGGCGCGGCGTTCCAGGAATACTCACGACGCGACGCCCTCCGCAGACGTCGGCGGCGCCACACGCCAGTCCTTTTTCTTTACGCGCTCCCTCGAACATTATTTTTAAAAGTCAAGGACTCCTCCCAGACCTCAGTGGAACTCCCATGAGGGAAACGACAGTGACTCATCGACAATTTAAAACCAACGAACGAGGAAATTTCCAACGAAGCGCGTCTACAACAACATCGAATTCCAATGCCTGTTGCTCATGGTCCAATTTTCGGTAAAACGTTTCATAAAATTGACTAATTTTATAAAAATGAGCTTGCTAACGATAAAACCGTTTTATAAAATCTAGTTTTAAAAAACGTTTTACTGAATAGGACAGGTTCTATTTCCATAAAACCGTTTTATGCAACAACCAATGAGACGTTCCGCTCATCGCGTTGACGATAATCTCGTATCCATGGGACGCCAAACAAGGAAAACGTAAACAAACATGGCTGGAAGTTCATGGAACGTTGAGGCAGTGTCCTTCATGTTAGAAGAATTCGTTAGAGCCATAGCACCGTTGTTGAGCGTGATCAGAAAGTAAACGTTTTGAATCCTCCGTTGGTAATCAGCATCTTCTTTCATCTTCCCCATCTACGCTCATCTCCTTCGTTGTGTTTCCTCAAAATTTATTTCCTCTTCCGCTTGTATGTTATGAATCCGTGTCACATAAACTTTGAAAATTTTCGTACAAGATGTTTTTATACGTAACACTACACGATAAAGATGGGAAAGACATGCATATAAGTATTTCTGATGAGAATATTCGTAAGCGTTCGGCCTCCGTTCCACCAACTTCTCTCCACGCTGACATTCTCAGGCTACATTTATTTTTTACTATTTTTTCAAGTAGGAAGTGCTGAGCAAACAAATGAACCCACGGCTTAACCGTTCTCACATTTTTTTTGCTTACCACTGGAGAGCTTTTTCCTCTACGATTTTTTCCAGGTCGTGACGTTCGTGAGAGATGGAGGAAGAACGAAGACGGGGCTGCAGTGCAGAAAAAGAGAACACTTTGGAACATCTGATTCAGGACAGTTGGACGGTCGCATGCATTGCTAAGCCCGCGCATAAAACCCTTTCCAGAGGTACATAAAGAGGTTCAATGGCATCTATGAGACTAAAAAAGAAGGCCCAATTCCATCTTTAAACATCTGATTCGAAGCAAAAAAAAACACTTTTCCTAACAACATGCTTAACCCTCGCAATACTAAATTTTAGGCACTTGAATCGCGAATTTATCGATAGTGGTTAGTTATTAAGGCCGTTCGGTGGTTTCACTCTTACCTTAAAGGGAATGCGACGAAACTTATTCTGGAAGCATCAATTATGTCTTCCTAAAGCTACCTGACTTTTTATAGAATTATTTACCGCAGATTTCTTAGGATATTTGATGTGGAAACGGGAATGAAATTACATGGGTTCTTATGGGAACGCGAGGTGCGACTAGCTTAATTCATCGAAAAGAACGTTTTCTAGTTAAGAATAAGAAAAACAAAAATAATTTAAATCATCAATAGAATAATGTATGAAAATCATTTGATATAATTTATTTTTATTATTTTTGTTTTTCTTATTCTTAACTAGAAACAGGTTCTTTTTGATGAATTAAGCTACTCGTACCTTGTGTTCCCATAAGAACCCATGTAATTTTTTGTCCACTTCTCGATCAAATATCTTAAGTAATGTGCGGTAAATAATTCTGAAAAAAATCAGGTAGATTTAAGACAACATAAGTAATGCTTCCAGCAAGTTTCGTCGAATTCCTGTACGTTGAGTGAAACCCCCTAACCTCCTTAAAATAACATGATCATCGCGTTTCCCTGGAAAAATTCATCCGTTGGTTGTTCGCTTGGGGAGGTGTTCGATAGGTTTGAGTCATTTGCACAGTTTAGGATAGGTTGGTAAGACTGCAGTGGTAATGATTATTCGGGAAATAGTGGATAACCGGAGAGAAACCCAGTGTCAACCTCTGCCTGCTTTTAACCTAAGGCAACCCCTTGACGGAGTTAATACAGTACTGCATTTCTTAATTTTCCGGGTGTTCTCCCACGTTGCATGTTGTAAGGTGACAACAGTTTCGCGGAAAAACCCCGCGGAAGCCTTCGTTCTAATGCCAATAACACTGTACTTCAAGTAGGTACCTACTCTCCCAAATTATATCCGTTTTCTGACTTAAAAAACGACGTAAATATTTTCTTGCTCCCTTCCTTGATGCCCTATTAGATTGGTACTCATGATTAAAGACAGACTTAGTACTTTTCTACAAAATGTTTAATTTACGACGCGTTTCACTGATATAAGGCATCCTCAGGAAGAGAAAGTTTGTTATTTGTGTTAATTGTTGTTGCAGTTAAGGTATAACCTCTACTACAAGGACATTCGATAACATGCCCTGATATTTTCATATATTGCAGAGACATTATGCCTTAGTCGATCTGTGAAAAAGTAATTTGAGGTAATCGGCAATTTAGCGCTGATAACAGGATTTGAAAATCGTAATTTTCAGCTTCAAATTACATTGGCTCTTATGCGGAATGGTGTCATTCCTCACTTCAACATTTTATTTCTCGAGATTCTCCTCGACTAAGCTACCTCAAAAACGACCACATGGTGATTAAATAATCAACGGATACAATGATTTTTTTTCAGGTTACCATATCGGCCATTTAATTCAGAAATTTATGATTGAAAAGCGATGAAGAGTCTTACTTTCGTTCCGTAGCCGCCATATTGAAACAGACTTGGCAACTATGTTCGAGGAGTAAACAAAAACATTGGAGTGAAACTTTGCAAACAAACAAAGGTGCCAGACCGGAGTGAAACTATGATATGTTGACAGCTATACATTGTTGTCGAGTTCATCGTCAGCTATTATATATAATACATTTGTTTTAATTACGTTAACATTAAAAGAGCAAAAGCACTCACTAGTTCTGTTGTTTTAATTCATCCCTAATTTTTCAATTATGCAGCTTTACTGCAGTTCCAGAGAAAGTTTTTAAATTCCTCTGAGACATGGCGTCAATATAAAAGCCATTCTTCATATGACAGGATTACTTCATTTTGAAGAAAACTCATGTACTGTACAGCCATGTTGATTGATTGAAAATTATTTTCAATTATTATTAATAACATTTATCATTGCCATTTTATCTTGTTGCTGTCGAGTTTATCTATGTAATGAAAGCAATACTTCGAAGCGCTGGTTCTACCTTAAGGGGGAGGAGGAGGGAAAAAAAATATTCGGGCAGGATTGAGTAAGTAAAAAAATAACGTTGATTAAGGGCTGGTGACGCGGGAAAGGTTAATTTTATCGGAAAGGAGTGGGGAGGGATGTGGAAATAAAAATTCCTTACAAAGGTTATTGGATTGTCTGATAATTTCTATTTGTTCAAGTGTCATTTGTTTTTCCCCCTCCTCCCCCGTAACTACAACAACAATTAACAAACCTCTGTACCTGCTGATGCCGTAAAGCGGTGTAACGCGTCGTACATTAAAATTTTTCTTATTTGTCTAATAACCCATTCACGTTTTACTTATTCTTATATTTTTAAAAAATCTTCCTTTGGACTCTTATCTCGTCACCATTCTGTAATCTGGAAAAATGTTATGCTGTCTGAAATACTACTATTGTCATGCTCCTTAGGGTGGTTTGAGCGAGATAGATCCCTAGTCATAGTGGAGACCATATTCAAATTTTATTCTTTGATTTCAGCGTCTGTAAGAAGTACGAAATAAATATTGTAGTATTAATGGCGCAAAGACATAGTTATATATGACCAAAATTCTCAGTAATTAAATAAATAAAGCTACATAAGTCTCCAACTTGACTCATTTTTTCCCGCCGAACGGCTGTAAGCCCTTCAGAACAGCAGGTATTTTTGCGATTCTATAAAAGTTACTGCGGTGAGTAATAGATTATTTTTTATCAATAGTTAAGAAAATGTGCAATCTATACACCATTAATTTTTTGACGAAATCTAGGTGTTATAAATGCCGATTTCCTTCAATATTCCCCTCTGTAGAGCTGAGCCGTAATCTATCCCATGTAAAACCGCTTATATTAACAGGCAAATAGCTCGAAAAGTAGTTCGGCAAGGGGTTGATATTTTTATATGGTTGGAAATATAAGAGTTTTTTTCTTTAAAATGAGGCCAAATATATCAAATTCTAGGTGAAAAGATTTTTCGCTCAAACTACCTTAAAACAGTGATCTATTTCTAGAGAAAACGGTACATCTAGTCGAAGGTATGAAGCTTTCCTCTAGTCATCTATTGTATTTTACCATGAGAGCTTTCTAAAATTTATAGGAGCCGATTGCGCAGTCCAATATTCGTTGAGTACGTCGAAGAAATCAGCAAGTCAAGCGCGCAACGCAATCGAAGATATCGATGATAGATGACGATCGTGCTCCGCACTCGACATGAGAGAGAGAGCGAGAAAACGCGGGAACGATTCTTATTCCAGCCGAACGATTAAGCCCCTCGAACACACTTATTCACCTCCAGACATTTTTCTCGCTCTCGGAATATATATAACCCAGTACGTCTGGGTCGGAGACGAGAGGTCAATTCGCTCATAATAGACTTGAGGAAAACAAGCTTTCGACGAAAGTATGGGCACAGTTCTGACGAAACAAAAGAACCAAACCAGCGAGAACGCTACTCAGAACGAGGTACGATGTTTTCTAACGAGAATTTCCAACGAAATCATTGAATTTTTACACATTGAGTCACATTAATCAATTTATTATCAAAGAGAGGTAGGAAAATCAAAAGTTGGTTACTCAACGAGTGCTATATTATTTTCCAAAATTCATGTTTAAGTTTGCTTACTGTAATGTCTGTTTCTCACGGTAAAATTTTACATAAAAGAGTTTTATAAATATTTTATTGAAATTTTTATGAATTGTACGTAAAACGTACTTACTTGCTCACGGTAAAACTATTCATAAAACCGCAATGTCCTGCCATCTATGAGATTCTTTGCGAACACGTGAAGTGATAAATGTACTCTCTTTTGAATTACTGTTAGGCTAAAAACTATATATATTGTTTATTTACTTACTTTCTGATCACACTCAACGGTGATAAGGCTCTAACGCATTCTTTTCTAACAAGAAGGATACTGCCTCAACGTTCCATGAACTTCCAGCCATGTTTGTTTACGTTTTCCTAGTTTGGCTTCCCATGGATACGAGATTATTATCAACGCGATGAGCGGAACATTTCATTGGGTTGTTGCATAAAACGGTTTAACGGAATAGAACCTGTCCTATTCCGTAAAACGTTTAATAAAACTAAGTTTTATAAATCGGTTTTATCGTTAGCAAGCTCATTTTTATAAAATAAGTCGATTTAATAAAACGCTTTATCGAAAATTTTACCGTGAGCAACAGGCATAAGTTGTACTGCACACGTGAATGCTATTGCGCTTAGTGAGGATTGCTATGTTGATCACTTTATAAATGAAGTCAACAGAACACGTTATGTAGATACAAATCGCGCTTCCATTACCGTATTATATTATAGATAATACGGATTATAACCTGTTTTTTCAGTATGTGCGTGAACAAAACATTAGAAGGTGATTGTGAAACTGAAAGTTGTATGATGATGTGTTTAGAAAGCTTCATATCATAAACGATGCAATATGAAGTCCCAAGTAATTTTATTTCTGTATTTCTCAATATTTCAATATTGCTTGCTTCTTTCGTAGTAGGAGGGATTCCCGTTCTAGCACATCCATTAACCCCGTTAAAGTTATCTGCGTTACAATTTTTTTTTTAAATGTGGAACATCTTTGATGAGATAGTGATTAATATTGTTCATTTAATAAACCTTTCTCCTTCATGTCCCGGATATTCATCGCATATTCGAAGCAGGGGCTTGATGATGTCAAATACCAAATGGAGGATTATAATCATTCGAATGATTTTTCGATATTAACATTAAAATAAAAGTTGCAAATGTTTTCATAGACATACGGAATTGTTTCGAAACATTAAGGTATATTCATCAAATAACTAATAGTAGAAACAAAGGAAACAGTTGTAGGATTTATATTATATAATTTATCTATTACGAAAGAATTTAATTACTTTGTTAACTCAAGGTAACACCAAAAGATTACACCAAGTGTTGAAACCCGGGTAGCGGTAATAAATTATTAGTGGAGTTAACAAAGTTATTACTTTCTTCCGTAATCGTAGGAAGTTACATTTTTTTTGTTTCCGCAAAACGACCTCTGACGTCATTTTATCCATCGATCAAAGGCCTGTGGTTCGATTCCCGGTGAACACGGATATTTTTTCAAAGTATTTTATAAATATTTATACTGTTATATTTCCGGCAGAAATGAACATCTTTACAAAAGCCTTTTTTAAGGCATATTTTAGAGTGTATTGGGAAGAAGAGGGAAGAAGCGATGGATGAAATGACGCCAGGGCCGTAATGGGAAGTTTACCCGTCCATTCAACTTTAGACTCCTATATCTCTGGCAATGCTTTTGAATCTTTAAGAGATGATTTGCAAATAAACATTTGTCATGGACCCCTGCACGATAAAGTAAAGAGCAGAAATCTTGATAAACCCCACTTTTCGAATATCTCACGGCAACGATTCAAACTCTGTCGCTTTGAATATTTTTCCTACATCTACATCTACAAAATACTCTGCAAGCCACCTCAGTGGGTGTGTGGCAGGGGGTGAGTATTCACCAGCATGAATTACACTAGACCTTAAAGTTAGTGCAACTACGACTAATTATGCATTATCATAAATCGCTAATGCTTGTCACGAGACGAAGCCTCACAAGCATGCACTACTACGCTACAGATATTATCACAATGGAGAGGGACCGTTAATATATATGTATTTTGCAACTACACAATTGGACAGAGACTCAAGACTTATGTAGAAAACATGCACGGCGTGCTGTTAGTACTAGGTAACAGATGAGGATTCAAGTATTAGGGAGTACTACCATTACTAAGAGCTACACTAACTAACGACACACCTAGATAAAAGTCTCATTGGCCGCTGTTATGGTCCCTTATCGTTCGTGGGAAAAATGACATTTTAAATCTGTCCGTTCTGCAGTCTAGTTCCCTAATGTTATTCCCATGTTCTGATCTACCGTAGTATGTCGGATTTCGTAAAATATTATCAATGTCGTCAGAAAATAGACCGGTTTGGATCTTACATAATAGATTGAGTCTAAATTTTAATCGACGGTCTGAAAGCGTTTCCCATCCCAGTTGCTGCAAAAGGTCAGTACCACTAACGACACTAACTAACCATTGATCCAAGCGTTGACGCATACACAAAGGAAACTTTGTGCCATACATATGGTTCTGGAATCGCCAGCGCCAGGCTTATAATTCGCCCAATAGGAGGTCAACTGAGTGGAAGGGCAAGCCGAGGGACACCTTGGGGCAAGGGGGGGCGGATTTTCACACACGTTCCTCCTCCGCTCGTACACACATACGTACCACTTCCGGGAAAGCAGTTTCGAAACGAAAGTGAACTTTGGAAAACATCGTCTCTCCATCGCTCTTAATGGACCCGAACGGCGTCGCCTCGTCCCAAGGAGACCCGCCGCCGCCCTTCACATATACCGATAGAGTTAGTTATCTTTCTCTCTCTCTTCAAAAACCTACTATCTAACTATGTAAAAGAAATTTGAAATGAAAACAGAATAGGAATCAGACACAAGTTCCCATAATGTATGATACATTGTATAACTAATTGAATATTGAAAATTGAAATAGATTTAATAACCAAAAATTTAAAAAAATATTCTTAACCACTTGTATATTGTCTGGATGTATGTTATGATTTGGTATGTTTAGGTTTAAGGGATGATTGTTTTAAAATGCATGGTATGTAATATGTTAAGATAGTAAGATTGTTGTAATATGTTAATGTATGTATTGTAATATTCGTTGTACTTACATCCTGTTTTGTTTTTTCTCTATATTTGGCAAATAAGCTCACAGTTTAAAATCTCCTTTCATGAACCTTACTTACTAATTTATAACATATAAAACTGAAACAACTATTTTGTTATTTCTGTATTTTGTATGTTATGTATTTTTATGTAGTTTTATTTGCTACTATGTCCTGTTTCTTCTAGCGTACTACCCAAGTAATTAAATTGTTCTACTTGCTCCAGTTTGTGACTTCCTACTCTTATCACTAGCTTCGCTTTCTTTGTCCTACAGAATCTCTTTACTTTTGTTTTCCTATTATTTATCTTCATTTCGTATTTCTCACACTGCTTTTCCAGTTGGTATCACTAGTAAAGTTAAAAAATATGTTTTATTTTTCTTTGTGTTGATTTCAAATTCATTAAATTTTATGTGCGCAGATATTTCCCTTGAACTGCCTCAACTGATTGCTGGGTTAGAATACCTGTCTACGCGAATTATGTTTCTCAGTGCATGAATTTTGCACGTTCGTGTGTATAACTATGGTGGGAGATGTTTCCTGAAGAATACCTTGCTGCTTGGAATCCGGAGCTTGACCGTTTACTCTGCTTTCTTTGAGTTTGATGGGCTTCCGTGAGGCTGGCATCGATGCGGAACATTTGAGTTTCAACCCATGATTCCGTTTGAAGTCGTGAGGGAGTCATTAAATGCAACGCCTTGGCAATAGACTTCAATTCTATCACCACCACTTCAAGAGACTCATCACGGAATACTTATTCCACAGTGAGTCAACGGCCCCAGCGACGAAAGTTCGCGTAGTTACGCCTCTAGGCGAATTCCATTTCAATAACAATTTTGAAAAAACACTGACTTGTAATAACGACAATCAATTATAACTGGATAACTACGTAAGCAGGATAAAATGTCTTAAGGAGGTTCCGCCGCGACTGCGTGAGTCAAAAAAATATGTACTAAATTCCACATTTTTTATATTTTGTCCGAAAAAATCCTCCTTTCACTGATGAAATGCGTTACCTATAGAAACCCAAAAGTTAAGTAGAAAAAAAGCAGATTATTCCACGAATGTATTTTAAATATGAGCACTTTCCGATGGAAATACGTACTCCCATCAATTACGCTCAAGTCAACCAACAGTAAGTTTGATGTAATTTACAAAACCCGAAGTCTCATTTACAATTAGGTTGACGTGAAGGCTACGTTAACTCGCAGTTAACGTTAAGCAGACATTTTTTGACCGGACCTAAAACTGAGTTTCCCATTCCTCGAAAGAACAATACTTAAAGGAATCAGACCGTTGTGGTGGCAAGAACACTTTAAAATCCATTCCTACTTCTACACCTAAAAAATACCTTGCAATCCACCTCAAGGGTGTGTGGCAGGGGGTGAGTAGTCACCAACATGCATTACTTTATACCCTAAAGTTAGTGTAACTACGACTAATTATGCATTGACATAAATCGCTATTGCTTGTCACGAGGCAAAGCCTCACAAGCATGCACTACACTACAGATATGCTACCAATGGTAGAGGGACCGTTAGTATTTATGCATTTTGCAAGAACATACCCCCACATGGTTAATGTACGTTCCCTGGCGGTAATGACTTTTTTCAGTGGAAATACGATCCATACTTTGGCGCCATACGCACATCGCTTTAAGCAGTGAACACAAAAGTTTGTATTTTCTCATTTATTCTAGGTTATGCTCTTTTATTCCTATCGATATAAATGGCCTTCTTTGTTTTAGAATGGCAGTGCTTATACCGTCCGTCGGAATGGGCGCTAAACTGTGAACCCTCGAGCCCTTTTCGTAATGAGTAGGCTGACCCCTAATTTATTCTCGCCTCCCTATCACCCTCAATTTCCCAAGTGACCCTTCCGAAACCGACACGCAACATCCTAATTCCTTGATGGGGCACAAATTACTTCAGGTGTCCGTTGCCTCCCTAAATAACCACAATTGACTTCCTGCTCGAATAGCGATGTTTTAGCAGTTCCAATTCAGAACGCCAGAACAATACCTTAATGTGATTACTCACACATACCCATACGTTCATCTACATCTACAAAATAGCCTGCAAGCCACCTCTAGGGTGTGTGGCAGGGGGTGAGTAGTCACCAAAATACATTACACTTTACCCTAAAGTTAGGGTAACTACGATTATTGATGCATTAGCATAAATCACTAATGCTTGTCATGAGGCTTCGCCTCGTGACAAGCATGTAATACACTATAGATATGTTACCAATGTTAGAGGGACCGTTAGTATTTATATATTTTGTTTACGTATTTGTTACGTTTCCTAAATGATGAGGCCACAAAGCGTCAGGAAAACCCAAAGATTACATGCAATAACTCCCCGGAAACCTCCACTCTATTCCTTGGCCTGGCTCTATGTGTGCCTCTGCTACACGCCTCTGTGGAGACAATCTAAGTAGTATCATAGAGTAAGTATATACTAGAGGGCTCACCGCACGGTATGGTAGTATGCACACTAGAGGACATTCCCCGACGAATCTAAACTTCTCCCATCTGCACCTCTGGATGCCGCAATTACTAGGCGCATTTGAATGAATAAGTCCACTTCACTTGATGAATATATAAATAGCCTTTCGAGCTACTTTTCACTGCTCCTTCTAACCTTTGACTCTTAAAAGTGAAAGACGGGAGTTCCCACGTTCTCGTAGCGAGCCCATGTGTTGACATTCAGTTCACGTTCTTTAATTTCCCCAATAAAGCTCACGTCTAACACCGCCAACAACAGTGTAGAGGATTTAATTCAATCAAGCCTTTCACAATCATATTAGCGCACCTTATGAAGACTAATGTCCTTTTATTAAAAATAGTCTATCCGTTTCGAAGCTTTAAAAGTGATTGGGTTGATAATTTATTGTCCTTTTGATTTAGGAAACTCAATTTCATTATGTTAATGCCCTAAAAAAAAGATTGGCGTATTGGAGAATATGTTGAGCAATGTTGTTGCAATTGAGGGCTTGCTGATAAAGTAGGTTAGTTCCGCGGACGACAAGGAGTTGGTTAGTCGATTTTCGAAGGGATTGAGAGAAACTTTAGCAGATGCATAAGAAAACCAGTGAGGGAAATACAGAATGAAGTTAAATCATATAAGGAAACAAAAGAAATGAGATTCTCTACGACAAAAAAGCGAATCTGGCCATACAAGTAGGAGGACACAAACTGGAGCAAGTAGAACTATTCAATTAATTGGGAGGTGCGCTAGAAGAAAATGGGCATAGTAGCAAAGACATTAGGAGGAGAATAGCGTAATCAAAGGAATGAGAATAGGTTTTATGGAGGGGATGAAGTAGGGTAGGACAAACGTGGAGATGAAGAAAGAAATACTAGAGGTAGATAGGGCCCTGCACATGTAAAAAAACTGGAGGATTTTCTCTGACCTTCAATCAAACCTACCTTTAACAGGCAGTTTACTTAAATGTAAACAGAGATTTTAAAAAACGCATCATGATGTTTGGTCACAATCACAAAGGATATTTTCTTGCATAGTGTAAGTAAAATATGTTGAAAAATTGACCTTTCCCATAAAGAGTGGCATCCTCAGACAGCATGCCTAACGGTTTGAAAATTATAATTTAGGCTCTACACATTCAGACTATTGATCAACATACTATCGATATATTATTAATTCAACAAATGAAAACCGAGTACAACGCCAGTTCTGTCTAACTGGAGGTATTGAAACGTAATTTTTTTTGTTTTCGCAGCCGAAGTGGTCCGTGGTTTTCATGGTTTCGACGGTAAAGATTGTTTTTACTCACATTCCATTTTCTAGGGCGAAATTCAATTGCCTTAAATGATTGCAATATTTTGATACGAGCTAAGCTAAGATATAAAAACTAAGTAGGGTTGGTTCTTTCGTTCAGTCACCATTTTATTCCTGAAAAGAATGAGTTTCTTACACATGTTTCACGCAAAAATGAAGGACGACAGATATTTCTCCCAATATCGCCGTTATTCATTTGAAAATACGACAAAAATCTGTGGAGTAAGAAGCAAAAATATGACGAATTATGTTTAGATAAGCAAACAGATGGACACTTTTGCTATAAGCAAGGAAAACATTAAAAGAAAACCTGCATTTTTTGTCCTCATAAAAGACCCTACCGCGGAAAGAATAATATATTTTTAAATTGTGTCCACAATGCCGCCGAGACGTCGAGGGCGTTAGTTACTAAGACGGCTCTCGCCATCGGCGGCGGAAGATGCTGGGGACGAGAGCACTCACTCCCCTCTAACGGCGAGAAACGAAAACACTAACTCCTATACGTAGCCTCCGAGATATACAGGTCTGAACACCCGAATTTCAATCGTCATCTGTTTTCAAATAGCAGGCCTAAAATAGTGTGTGTTCTTACGGAGATAATTGAAAAAAAATTTAATAAAAGGTTATTATGGCAGATAAGACTTGGTTAGTACCGTAAATTGTTGTTAAATGAGATAATGCATCATAACCGATAGCTGCAGAAATTCATAAATCGTTGCAATGTGGTTTTATCACAATATAAGTACACGAAATTGAAGGAGGCCTATGGAAAGTGAACAGATTTTTATTTGCCATTTATTGGATCTTATGTCCTAAACAAATATTACTTTGCGTACCATATGAGAACAGAAGTTGGTTATGTAACGAAGGGGAGCGTTAAAAGACTATTTGAAGTATATGACGTCTTCATCGTCCATCATGAATTTGCATCGCATGACACTTAGAATCCAATGTGTAAGTCATCAGTATCCGTTTGTGCTTTTATTATCTGCATAAAATTGAATAAAACTGTCACCATAATAAACCCAATTTGGTTTCAGGTCGTGTCAAGAATGCGAGGGAAACATATTGACCACAATCGCAGTAGAATTAAAATTCGCGTCGACAATTTTTTTTCTGTTTTCGATTATAATAATTATCTTAAAAAGCCCTGCTAAAATAAGACGAATGCTTTTCCAAGTTCATAATTATTTTTTTTAAATGAAACTAACGCGGCCCTTGAAATGCGGTATATGACAAGAAATAATTGCCTAACTTTGTTGAACCTTCCATATGGAATACACAGGCAACGCATTTTCCGCGCTTTTCGTCGGCCTACTACATAAATTAAAAGTGGAGGGGGTAGTGTTACGGCCTGTATATCTCGGAGGCTACGGCTTAAACGCAGCCTCCGAGGCCTAAACACAAACACTATTCAAATCAGCCGCGGGTACGCGATGTGATTTGAATACTATGTTATCAGCCCAAAGGCTAGGGTAAGAGCCCAAACACTCAACCCTACACCAGCCTACACCGCTGAATTGAATAGGCAACAGACCTCAGCTTCCCATTATAATTACAACCAGTGCATTTCCTATCCTTTTCGAGTCCAAAGTTCAGTCTTGCAATTGATAAAAAATATTGATGCAATTTGGATAATTTTAGGTGAGCGAAAAATGTGGAGCTGCAAGGTTATATTCCGAAAAACTAGTTAAGAATCATTTCTGAAAATATTCCAAGGAAACAGAAAACAAAATCTAGTAGGGCATTGGTTGATGAATTATAACTGGAGATAAAAATTAATTACTTTCGGCAAAGCGAAATCTTATTAGTATCTTTGTCATTTCTCCTGACTTCGTGGCTTCTATTCCAGCGCACTCAGCATTGGTTTCAGGAATTCAAAGTAGAATTACAGCGAAATGAATAGAGCTAATGAATACATTTTCCATTGGTAGTTATGTCGTTGGCTTCCTTGACTTTTGGACGAAGTCTCTACGAAGAAATTGGGAAATAATTAATAAAATTCTATAAATGACTGGATTTAATTCAATCAGTCAATTCAAAGGAGTAAAGGAGACGTGTTGAGAAGCGAGAGCATGTTGAAGAGAGTGATAACAGAGAAGAAAAAGCGCGGCGACGATTTGTACCAAACATAATAATTGAAATAGATTAATACTTGAACATGATGCAAAATTCGGAAGGTCACATTCGAATATTCGCTAACTTCGCAAACTACGCTCGTTACTAAATATTTTAGGATACAATACTTTGAGCCATATTTCCAATATTTTTTGTATAAATCTATTGGCAAAAATTAATTATTATTACTTTTTATACTCAAATTCACAGAGTAACTATTAGCTAACTTCGCAAACTACGCCCATTACTTAATCTTTCAGGATACAATACTTTGAGCCATATTACCAATATTTTTTGTATAAATCTATTGGCAAAAATGAATTATTATTACTTTTTATACTCAAATTCACAGAGTAAAATCATTCGTATTGACTCTGAATGATTTTCCGCAGTGAATTTCACTCATTCGTGGACCCCTTCGCGGTTGACTCACGCTTAGGTCGACTGCTTAGCAACACGGTTTTATTTTTAAAAGTTATAAACTATACTATTTTTTACTGATGTGCCAGTTTTCGAAAATTTTATAAATTTTCCCATGCTTTTCCCAATGGAAAAAATGGCTGTAGAAGTTCGGAGGTAGAGCTTAATGCTCTCAAAGTTTTCAGAAAATATAATTCCCTAGCGATGTAAGTATTACTACGAGTATTTTAAGAGACATTGGCGATATGCGTAACGGTTGCAATGACACATACCGAATCAGTTACCTCGGAAGAAAATCAGTTAACTCGTAGGTTTGAATTAATATTATAGGTTACGTTAGGTAGGTACACTATGGAATGTACACATTACTTGGATTAAGAATATTTAATAATTTTCCATATTTTTTCATTACTGGTACCTGAATGATTTCGACGTATTTACATCATTTTCCAAGGTAGTACTCCTACATCGATGTAACAGCCAAGTACCAGTAATGGAATAGTGAGGAAATTTACTAACAATAAGGTTCGGTTTTAACAATATCTGACAATCGTTAATCTCACGATGACATTCTTTTCGTTACTTGATGTTTACTGATAGCACATATGACTCCAGACTTTCCTTTAGTTAACGTGAACGTCATGGATGGAAGTCCTTATTGAATTCGTTTCTCTATACGAGATACTACAAATGACCATGAATACGCTATATATTTGACCTCAAAAAATGTCTTCGGATTAGTAGCTCATATGCCCGCTTAAACTGCTTGAAATAGAAGCAACGTCGCCTGTATCATCTCACTTGTCTTACTTTTAAAATAATATCCTTTTGTAACCCACCTTATCTGTTCGAAAGATTCACTTGGAAAAGAAATATTAATTCAATACCTACCAGGAATCACTCTGTTGACATTCATATCCCCCAACACAGAACCCTTCACCTCAATAAATCTTTTATGCTAACAGCTGCTAGAATATGGAATTCATTACCGTCAGAAATAAGAAACTTTCAATCAATACGAGTGTTCAAGTCCAAAGTGTACCGGCTACTTCTTGATAATGCATGGCAGTTACCTACCTCTATACTTAATATTGCTGCTCTAATAATTTACGTGAAGTGGAATAGAATGTGTATATGTAATTTTGTTCTTTGATATATTCACGAATTGTGTTACCTATTATAGTTATGAATTACTGTCCTACCTAACTTGGAAAATATTGTGTAAATAAGTACGTAAGATGGATGTTTTCAATAAGCGTGATATGTATATACAGTTTGAAGCTGAATACTGGCGAATTTTACACTTAATGGGGTGTAAATTTATATATATATTTTCATATTTATTACATTATTTTATTTTTTTACTATTATATTATTTTTTATTTTTCTATACTTTTCTTATCTACTTGTCTCCATTCTGTAATCAATTCCAATGTTATCTCAACGTAAAAATATCCCATAGGCCAGAAAGGCCCACGATAACATATGAATTGAATTGAATATTTAGCTATAGATTATAAAACCAGGCCTAAGCATTCTTTATCATAGTGGTAAGTTAGTAGGGCCACGGGTAGCCTGGTTAGATCAAATCTTACCACGGGGCAAGCTGTTAGTTGTGGAATAAAGAGGCATAAGGTAAGGGTGGGGCCCAAGGGGCTACCACTCACGCACACGGGCTGAAAAATATTCGAGAGAGAGGAATTTCTCGCCCGGCTGAAGAATCGGCGGAATGTGGCTTTCACGCTCAACGATGCAATTGAGGCGGACGACGACGAGGCATTGCAAGGCAGGCACGGTTATCATTCCCCCCGACGCCCATTTGATTGATTTACGGCGAAAAGACGCCGGATCACGCGCGCCGTGTTATTATTATTACCTACTGCCGCCGGAGGAGCTGCATGCAATTCGGAAATGAGGTTTATGTGGACGCCCACCACCAAACCACCGCCCTCTTTTAATAAGAATTGGAAACTTTTCCCCTCGAGACATAACTGCGGGGAGGACCAGAAGAGAGCTTCATATTTCTAAACGAGCCCAAATAAAACTAGCATCATGATAGAGAAAGTAGCATGGCTGCATCGTGGGACCCAAATTTTTTTTTAATGGGGACAAATAGGCATATTAATTTATAGGCATTCCATCGTGTTTTTTTTACGTTCACGCTGCATCAATTCGGAATGAATACTAAAACATATTTGCTGGGGTTCATAATACTGAAACGCAGTTTGTACTTATTAAAAAATGTCATCAAAGAAAGGAGAATTTCTTAAAAAAGAATGAGGAACATTGTTCCCGGAGAGATTTGTATTCTGTCTATTCAACAACGGCAGGCGAGATATGGTGGAACACCATGATGAAATTAAGTAAATAAAACTTGGTTATGCCCACTGAGTAATTTTATTGTACTAAGTGTTTCGACGCTATGGTGTCATGATCAGGTACAATACTTGTACCGGATGATGACGTACATATCCAAATAAGCAATGTAACCACGAACTCCATCCGAAGAAGCTGCTGCATGAAGAGTCATCTCGTATAGTAGAGCAATAAAAGCATTAGTATATGTGTTTCTCTATCCTACGACATTATGCATTTAAGTAAATAAAACTTGGTCATGTCCACTGAGAAACTTCATTGTACTACGCAATTCGATGCTTAGCGTCGTAGATATCCGTAAGTGTATTAGTACATATATGTGTTCCTCTATTGACCGACAGTATGCAATTAAGTAAATTAAACTCAACTGACATAACCAAGTTTTGTGCACTTAATTGCATACTGTCGTTGGATAGAGTAACACATGTATTAACAAACTCACTGCTATAACACACAAGATGGCAGTCCATGCCGCAGGTTCTACGGTTACATTCCTCATTTTATCAGTCGCGTTTGCGGTTGGACTCATTGTCATCTATTGTGCCAAATTTACCAATTAAGACAGTAAAGGAACGTTCACAAAAAATCCGCAAGTACAGAACGCGCAGCAGCATCTTATTTTTCAACCATTAAAATTCGAGGCCATGCTCGCAACTGATTGGTTTGATGCAATTCTTTAGATGAAAATAGGGCAAGCTCTAAACTACTTCTCGTTCTATTAAATGTACGACTTTAATGTTTTTTTCTGTGAACATTCATAGGCGAGTCATATTTGCATTCTAGTCGCATTGCAACTCTTTATTATGTGACACCATTGCCATTGAGGATAAAAATGAAGCAACACAGATATATACAAATAACTTTGAACTGCAAGTTTGCTAACCAAGAGAAGAGAATCAAGCGTAGTTTTTCGCACAGCCAAGAGAACCGAGTGGACGCAGATTCATAAATGGCGACCATGCAATACCTTTCCCTCTTTATGTGCGTTCTCGTGGTATCCTGATCTAGTTGCAATATGCAGGTCCGCATTCCAGTTGTGCGAGTTTTGTGAAAGCCTTCGTGACCTTTAACCCTCCGGTGGGCGCACCAAATTCACTCCCACGAGTGGGCGCGCCGCGGCAATTTTACCGCAATAATAAATTGCTTTCCTATATTTAAGGGCATGATAATTTACTAATAAAAAAGGCTGATTAAGTTGTTACAGATACATCTTTCATTGTTTGACACTAAATGTACATTGTTAATCATATTAGTTCATATCTAGGTCCTGTTCATCTTCCCATCTCATACATGTTGTCTTTTGACGACAACGCCTCCTACATACATTATTCGTACATCACTGGTACACAATTTTTGGCCTGCAATTTTTATTCCACCTGCAATCATGGCATATTACTGGTTTAGGTGCTTCAGGAACTGGTTCCTTGTTCTTATATTTTCCTAAAATTTCTTTCGTATCTTTAGTCAAACGTCAAACTCTCTTCGATGTCACACAGCTACTGAAGCGTCCGGTGGATAATTGATCCGGATATCGGGAGACACAGGCATTAAATACAAACGGTACCAACTAGAGAGCTCAGAAACCAAAACTGGAGGGTTAAGAATAATTAAGGAAAAATATGGATGTACGAAATGACTTTGCACTGTAAAATTTATTTATCATAGGCAGAAAAAAGTTCATAGTTTCTTTTTTCCTCGCAGTCAGTGGAGCACAGTGGAGGTGTACGACACCGCTTAAAAGGGACCGACGCCCCCAATGCGAGACGACATCTCGCGACACAGATCACTTCCGGTTTCTTCGAGACGGTGAGAGTGTGAGGGAAGTGGACGAGGGAATCCTGAAGGAGTAGAAAGTGTGTTTCCGCGTGGGAAGATGATGAGGTAGAGGAATAAAAAGGGGGTTTAAGGGTAGACAAACAACTGTGCCGTGCGTCAGGGGGTGGGGTTTTGACTTTCATCCCTTTCGTAAGTCCACCGCGCGGTGGTGGCACCAACATGCGGCATTAAAATGCGCAATCGACCATATTGAAATGATCAGCTGAGCTGGTAAAACACCGAAAACATAGTTATTAATGGCGGAAATGTTGCCATTCCGTAATGATCGTTCTAAAAAAACCCAGAATTGTAATAATTTTCAGAAAAAAGCATTGCATCAATCATAAAAATGTATGGACAAGTTGCGCGCGGTAGCCATGTTAGGTGGGTCATTTTCCGCAAAAGTAAGCAAAGTTAGTAAGTAAATAATTTATCTGGTCTCTCTCAGCTCGCTCGCTCACTATTTATTGCTCTGGGTACAGGCCCTTAAGAGCAAAAAATACAAACATTTGCGTACATATATGGGTAATGTCCATATGTGACACTAAGAATAATGAAGCATTATGTGTGTGTATAGATTACAACAAAGGTGCAATTACAAACTTAGAAAAAATAATAAATTAACTTTTAAAATATTCAATTTCATTAGTGTTTTTAACATTTACTGGCAATGAGTTCCATCATATTTCGGTTGCTGTTACAACAAATGAATAACTGAATTTAGTGGTGCGGAGAGCAGGAAAATAAAGCATTGAGGAATTCCTCCTAGTAAAGACCGTACGAGACCTAGGTACATGCTTAAAAATTTGGTAAGCTTCCCTTTCGTTCGTCAAGACTCCTTCAAATATCATCTTGTATCTTACGGTCGGGAGCACGTGGCCGCTGGATGTCGCAGAGGAAAATGCTTCTTTGTTCACACTTCTAACCTACAGCGGTCGCGAAACTTGGTGTCTCATTGCCGATGTTTGGGCCAAACTTAATGGAAACAAAAATAAATTTGGCACAAACGTAAACATTTTTACGCGGGACATTTTTATAACAAAAAATTGGGAAAATGCCCGTTGATTCTCAACAGGAGAGAAAAAAGTTGAAAATAATGTAGTTGTGCTGTTTCATACAAAATAGAAATGATTTCGAGCAGAAAAAACATAAGGAAATCCCTTTTGAATTTATATTTAAAAAGTTTTTAAAAACGAAAACAGAATTATGGTATGCTAATAATGCATAGATCAAAGCTTATAATTAAACAGAAACTTTGGCTAAATGCATTTTATTTTACGATGCATATTTGTATTCGTCGCTTTTTGCAAATAAACCATGTAATTGCTTTCGGAATATTTTAAACAACATTCTCATTAATGTAATAAATGCGACTGAACTACCATACAAATAGCGAGTGACTCAACTGAAGTGATTCGCGGCTAGTTATCATACATGCATTGAATTACAATATGCATTAAAATAAACACAACTTTAAAACAACAACACAACTCAGTTCAAGGCTACAACGACTTTTATTAATTTAATGCTTCTCTGTAAACAACATTTTTTTCCCTTTCCCCCTGGAGCTCGGAGAAATAGATGATTTGGTGTGCAAACCTTGGAACATGCTACATAAAGCTGTCCGTGCTAAAAACACGGGGATTCTAGTTTCTAAAAGTTTGATGCAAACGTAAAACATTTTACGCGGGCCATTTTTATAAAAAATGAAAATATTTTCCCGTCACAAAAACACGAGAAGCGGCACGGGTCTTGTTTCAAGAGGATGGGGGTCTGCAGCCAGCATGGGTCGGCCGGTGTCGCGACGTTAGACGACTGGTCCAGCGAGAGTAGGAGACCGGACAACGCATTGTGGGTCAGACGATTGATGCATCTCGATCTCCCTCCGACTCTCTCTCTCTCTCGTTCTCTGTTTAAGACGGGGTTGTAAAGTGATACTCTTAGAGTTGACTGAGGGAAGAGAAAGCGCGAGAAAGCGACACCAAACGGCTTGGGGTTGTACTGAAATCACCCCGTTATCCCTCCCTACTCACCGCAGGGATTAAAAATCGTGAAGGCGAATGAGAGAGACGAGCAACCAAAGAGATGGGAGTGGCGGCAGATGAATCACCAAAGTGAAACTCAAAAGAATCAGCAATTATTAAATTGCCAGCAGAGGGTGCACAGTACAATGAAATACAAAAGGAAGAAGAAAAAAAATCGTTTCATAGGTTTAAAAGAATCCTTCGAAAAAGACCAGCAAAATACAAACATAATGTTTGAGTATCTAACCACATAGGAAGAGGTAGGGGTGAACAATATCCCAGCTATAATCTCACTTTAATTCTTCTGTTGATCGAACTAATTGTAAACCGTAAATGACTCGGGAATGAAGTCCTATTTAAATGTCTTTGCTGCCGGTGCCAAGAAAATTTAAATTCCGATAATTGAAATTAAGAAATTTTGCGGATTTAGAGACGAAACCCTTATTATTTTGTGGAAATGAGCGAAGCGTATAAGAAAATTTCCTGAAATAACTAAAAACTTCATATTTTTAGCTATCTGATAGTAAAAAAGATCAGCTTGTTGTATTCAGAGAAAAAAGTAATAAAAAGGAAAAAACATAAATCCATCCACCAAGTTCAATGCTTTGCCTGTGGTAGTAAATTAAACACGCATGGGAAAAAAGAAAAGTCTTTCAACTGCAGTAGCTCGTGGCATTAACTATAGGTATTACATTTATACAACATTTAACTTCATGTTGAATTTCTCACCGCCAAAAGTATCAATAATGCGTTAAAGCAAAATTTACACTACCGGATTTGTTTGGACCAATCTAAATCTACGGATACATAGCAGACATCTGAGAAATGTGCAGCAGGGGGTGCATATTTCGCCACCGTGCACTACACTATACCCTAAAAATATTATAGATACTACGAGTAATTATGCTGTACGCCAATATCTGTTAATATGTCACAGGGGTGGGTTCACCTACATGCAATGGTCTAAAAGCTACAAATGTCATAAAAGCTATGAGTAATAATGTATTACAATGCAGAGCCAAAAACTACATTTGTGGAATTGTATTTACCCTCGCGATGAAGGCCACGATATTATTTTAATATACAATTTTCACGTTAGTATCAACGCGTATAATGCATTTCCTGCTAATATATTAATTTTATTCAGTAAATGTTTTTATAATATCTTTTAGTTCAATGTTCATTTATTAGCATCACCTAATTCTCCTCAAAAGATAAAAAATCATTAATTTGATAACACTTACAGACGCATGCTTTAATATTAAGCTACGTTGAGGCCTTTATAACAGATGGGGGCAAGGGTAGCGCAGAGTAAGAATAGTGTGCCAGTCTCGGAGAAAGTTGAGTGGGGATGCGGTAACCCAACAGAGGGTGCGGCTATTCGGACAGCAGTGGGGAGGGGTAGAAGGGGAGGAATTAATGGATTGGAGGGCTTTCATGCACTCTCCGAACCGCTAAATGATCCAGGGATTCAAACAGCTTCCGTTCACATTATGGCTAACCTTAAAACCAGTACCAATCTAAGGTCAGGGCGGCATATAAAATTTCATAAACCTATTTAAAATGAAATACTTGAACTTGGGACTGAGAGGGAGGAAGTGTACAGAAATATATAAGAGGAGGAAGAAGAAGACGAGGTCCAGATGTATAGGCCACACTAGGAGGGACAACGTATTTGTGGGGAACATAATAGAACGGAGAGCTCCATAAGGAAGATAGAGGGATAAATACATGAGGGCCAGCTGGATTGGAGTATAAACAAGAAGAGCTACCAAAGCTTAAAAGTGCTAACATGGGAACAGGGTATAATAGACGGATGGAGTCAATAGCTCTTAGGGTTGAATTACTAATGAGTTAATAAAAAAATAGTTGCAATAAAATGCTGGGAGAATGAGTGGTTTGGGAAATAAATTTTCATAAGTGTTGCAATCTATGAGAGCCAAGAAAGGAATACCTATCCTCGACTTTTGGCTGCAATTACAAATTTTAAGAGAACAAGTAAAACAATCTCTTAACATTTCCCCAACAAATATCGTGTAGTACATAGAGATTCAGGTAATTCAATGAGCATCAGAAGAGTAATGCTAAAATCTTTCTATGGACAACGAAAAATTTAATACTTTGGTGTACAGCAAAAAGAACTGACTATTTTCTTTTTTTTTTTAAGTATATTTCCCATTGAAATTGGTGAACTTTTACCTGGACTTCTCATTTCTTAATGGCGAGTCACACGAGACGGTTAATTGGGCCGCGTTTAACCTCTTATCTAGAATCATCCTCTCCCATCTACATACTCGTTCGTTACCACTAAGTAACTCAAGATGCAGATGCAAATGCATGATTTTTAACGCAAAGAATCCGAATATTTCTCATAATTCTCCCTTTCATTCATTGTTGCAGATATAAGTTCATTAATTGGTCTGAGAAATAACAACACCGAGATAAAAACAATTGAATCCATCACTACAAATGTGAACAGGGCACCAGCTATCTTCGCGAAAGCCAAGGTTAGTAAACGCTAAAGCAGCAGTTATCCAATTACCAAACCGTTCTTTGAAGCTGCACTCGTGTTTGATTGGTAGTTGCACATGATTTACGGAGGGACATTCAGCCTTCCCTCCTCGTACGATATCATGGATGATTCTCATACAAAATTAACTTGTTCTAGTGTAACTTTGTGGTATATCATTGTAATTTTGAAACAAATAAAACTTTGACAAAAAAACTTCTTTTTGAAATAACATACACGACCAGGGATTAGATGAGTAATCATCATAATCAGGCGTTTGTACTAGTGTTTTGTTGGTGTAACTATGGTAGCAGTCGTTGTGTGCCGTCATAGGAAAGGGGTATGAGAAGAAAGGAGATGGGAGAAGGATGGGTACACAGGTACTCATTGATGAGGCTGGTGTTCGGGTCATTCATAATTTTCAAAATCTTTAGCTGTACTCGTGAGTCCAGTTCGCGTCGGTCATTGCAAAATTTTAAAAACTCGAGTTCAAAATTATTCTTGTGGTTGTAACATAATGAGTGCTTTGCAAAATTACTTTTACTTTCATTATTATTTTTGCAAGCACTCAAATAAATTTAAATAAAGTTAAATTATTAAAAAAAAAGATTCTCATACAGTCAATGCAAGTCCACGTGCGAGTTGTACTCGCATGCAAGTTGCATGGAAATTCGTCCCGTGGTAACAGGGCCGCAAAGGAAACTACTGAAGGGCAGAGGAAGTAACATGGGAGTTGCGAAGCAGTCAAGAGGGTGCGATTTCCTCCGGTGCCTACTTATTTTCCATTCCAGGAAAACCGATGCGGAAACGAGTATGTAGAAGTTCATTATACGATTCAACGCAGTCTCGAGCCAAAAGTGTCGGGAAGAAAGGAGAAATATAACTGGAGCACCCGAGGAAGGAGATGCAGGAAGTAAGTACCAACTGAAAATGGAGATTCACCGGAGAGAGTGCTTGGAGATAGCTCAGGAGCGAAAATCCACAAGAGCCAAAAAAGGCAAGAATGTACAAAAAGTGAAATGGAGGATGATCATTGAAAGGTCAACAAGAAGTAATACGATTTAAATAAAAAATCGATTAATTAACTATAGTGAATTTGACTTTCTAAAAATACTTCTCGACATTAATCTTACACGACTATCATCATCATCATAGGTACTCCAAATAAATGTAATGACCACGGACACATGTCCATTAGACTGTCATGCTTATATTTTCCCCTATCACAGGGACCCAATTGTGTGAAACACGATTGTGTGACCGTCAGCGGGAGACTCCGTTTAAGTTACTGCGCGGCCAGTTCCGCAGTTATTTGAATAACAGGGAGTTATCTCTTAAGTTTCCTCCATGAAACTACTATTAGTACTGTACGTTAGTCATGTATATTAACAGCCTTCGACATATTAGGAAACGTAGGATAGACAGATAGGTGGTCATCCTGATAGAGACATTTTTGCATCACATACCACATCTCCTGAGTAATAACGAGCATGTGTGACATTTTATGACACATTTTTCAGTAATTTAATTGACGAAAAGATATTTATCCCAAAAACAAAAAAAAATAAATACCTTCACTCTTTCATTCCAGTCTTAACTAACAAGTTAGTTTTGAAATCAATTTGTAATACATTTATTCCTTAAAATAAAATCTTCAAAACAGGCATTTAACACAGACTTAACAAAATGCAATTAAAAAGAACTTCTGTGAAAGAATCTCTCTCTAGCGGTCAAGGAATAACCCGTTTATATACATTCATTCTTTCTTTCATTCAAGTATTCTACCAGCTGATTGGTAGGTTATTGGACAGTCCCCATTCTGCATCTCAACCTCATAGACACTGTCTCGTTTTACCTCCTAAGGACCGCACCTCTGCCACAAGCTTCCTCTCCTCTCCGACCATATCCAATACCTCCTCGTTCGTCTTCCTTGCCATCCAGCTCACCTTCTCCATCCTTCTCCAAACCCACATCTCAAACGCCTACGCACTCAAAGTCTACGCACATCCTCCATTCGCAATGACCAAGTTTCCGACCCATATAGCGCCACGCTCCATATTAAAGTATTCACCAGCCTCTTCTTTACGTCTCTTCTCAGACCTCCCTCATCAATTCCCTTCTCTTCGAAAATGCTTCTTTAGCGAGCGCAATTCTGCATCTGGCGTCCTTACCCTCATCCTTACCACTAAACCTGTTCTCCTCCAAAATACTACCCAGATACGTAAACTGCTCGACATACTCTATCTTCTGCCCTCCCACCGTTATATTCAGCCCCGCCTTCTTATTTCAAGAAAATCTCATAACTTTCGTTTTCTTGTGGTTGATCTTCATCCCATACTTTTCGCTCTGCAAGCGGTTAATAATTTAAAAATGTATTTCTAATAAAACCTGATGGATATGTATTGAATAATATGAAATATGGTATATTAAATGAAAGGAAAACTATGTTTTATTCCACCAATTTATAAATTGGTGGAATAAAACAAAGTTTTCCTTTCATTTAATATATAATGAACTTCCACAAAGTTGAGCCTGAGACGATGGAGATGAAATATGGTATTAAAAATCACATTTATTAGAGCTTTAAAGTCACATTTGTAGCCAAGGATTGAAGATTTCCTCAGATGCTATTCGGTAAGAGATAGGTATATTATGGCAGACTAAAGAAAAATTAATCATTCATAAGGATACAAAATGCACCAGGTAATTTTTATCTGGCACTTAACAATCTGTTTACAATAACTGATTCCGATTAGGTAAGAATAATGACGAATTTTCCTCACGATTACAAGCGGTCAGGAGACCGATTGTTGATAACATTCAAATTCTGCCAGTTTTGCTAATAATAGCAGTGAATAATAGCACTGAGGGATACGCAGAATGTAAATAAGTGGTTTTAATTTAATGTCCTATCCGTCATTGAGAACCGGTGGGTTGTTTCATCTACATCTAGATAAAACCCTGCAAGCCACCTCAAGGGTGTGAGGCAGGGGGTGAGTAGTCACTAACATGCATTACACTATACCCCAAAGTTAGTGTAACTACGACTAATTATGCATTAGCATAAATCGCTATTGCTTGTCACGAGGCGAAGCCTCACAAGCATGCACTACACTACAGATATGCTACCAATGGTAGAGGGACCGTTAATATTTATGTATTTTGTAACTACATAAATGGACAAAGATTCAAGAGTTATGCTGAAAACGTGCACGGCGTGCTGTAAGTACTGGATAGCAGTTAAGGATACAACTATTATGGAGAACTACTACTACTAAGAGATACACTACCTATTGAAAAACCTAGTTAAAAGCTTGGTACGAGATAAATTATTTGCGGAATAGAAGGAGAGTAGCGGGTAATCCGGCATCGGAATCTGTCAACTCTTTGCTAGAGATACTGTTTTACATCCCACCCGACTGTCGGAGTACTTTCCTTGAATTTCTCTCAACACTGACGCGCAGTGGGGATAGGATTTTCTCTGAAAAGTGTCAGACGCTGCCGGATTTTCTAACTGAACCTGGCCCCTCGGGATGGTTACCACACCAACCCAATCAGCCGGAACATAAAGTTCAAGGTCTGCCCCCGAACAGAAATGAATGAAGAGACGGAGAAGAGGAGAGAAAATAAAAATCCGGTATCGGATAAAAAAATTCACGAAGATGATACGAAATCGGCAACTTTGGCGCAGAAGGTTATACTACACACTGAGATTCGAAAATTCCTCTGCCTCTTCCCCCAGTCTCAGCCTGTTGAATATGTATAATTCGACGGAAGACTGGCCCTCCTTCCACCCTCCTACCCTTTCTCCCCTACCCCTCCTTCCCCCTGCCCATCTCGTTCACCTTGGGTACACCCCCACCCTCCCCCTCCAGCAGAGAGCTGTCTCGGGGGAGGTGAGAGGAGAGTTTAGGATCAGCCTCCCACTACCCGCTCCTAGCAACCTCCCTCCGGAATTTCACGGGGAGACGAAGGAACCAACAAACACACACACCATTCCTTATATTCCCTCTCCACCTGCCTCAGCCATCATCTCCCCAGATCAATTCCAACATTCCAAACCCCTTGAACGATTCTCTAGTTAGGACTGGAGGTATTTGGGCACGTATCTCCTTATCTCCAAGTATCAAGGCTAGTATATCTAGAGAAGTAATTTATAACAACCCAAATTAAAAATATTGAAACACGAAATTCTGAGAGAATAATGTATGTATGTACCATGCCACCGAATTGCCACTTTTAACAAATCACTTCATGCAATGGCACACAGGATGTGTAATACAACTCCTGAATATATGTTTTTGAAATAATCCTCAATAAATCATTTTAATAAAAATGTATTTGAATATTTAATAAACCATTAGAAAGTAACAATGCATTTTTATTTTTGTACGAGCGGAAGGTACCCGTTGAAATTCAACGGGTGTGAAAAACGTTAAACTTATTTTATAAGAAAACTGCAAACCCTGAAGAAAAACTGTATGCGTGCACATTCGAGGAGTTCGTAACCTATCTTGTATGTTGTGTTCGTTGTAGTAGACACGCTGACCGTTTTCCAGGTGCACGGAGAGATGTGTGACTATTGGTCCACTTTCATGCAAAGGAAACCCAAAAATCGGCCATTCAGACTCATTACTACTTAAATAGCAAAGGTTGATAGATGGTCACCTCGTCCCTACAGTTCTATTGAGCAGTCTTCTGAGTGATTGACAGCTTAATCGATTCCCTTGTGTACATACATATATTTGCATTCAATGAATTATTTCAGTTTCACTATTCAACGTTGATATATTCGTTTAGTTATTAATTTACTTGAGATTTATTAATTATATTATAATTCCCGCCATCTTAAAACAGATTGAAGGTTCGAAACAGATGGGTCTGTATTTGAACCAGGTTTATAGCTGGTTACCCGTCCGTACGTTGGGTGAGGATGAAATTTGTGCGGATATTAGCGTAACCCTAGAAACACCACGGGGAGATTCTCATGAGATCGCTGGTGGGCATGCCTTTGACCATCCAAGTCTAACCTTTGTCGTTTTTATTTCAAGGGCTCATTTTCTCGCAAATAAGACATTCATTTTGCATTAGAAGATTTTTTCGAAAGGTTACTCTTTTCTATTAGGCATGTTGATGGATATATTTTTAAGTCCAAGGAACGGAAACACAGCGGCAAGTGAGAGTCTAGAATAGGCAACTCGATGATTGAGGGAATGTACCTAAGTTAACTGCACTTTAACACTTTTAAACATATAAATAACTCGTGACGTTAATGATGTGGGAATTGGTCTAAAAACTGTTCGAAATCGTAATGGGAGGCAGACGGTTTCACTACGTTTAATACATCTGAGTATTAAACGATAATAAACAACGCCGTGTTTGTTGTAGCAACAGAGGCATTATTACCATTGATATTCGCTGCACGTAAATATTCTTGCACATTTAATTAAGTGTGTATCCTATTAATTCCTTTGTGTAACGTTTACTGCATAAGTGCTCTCTCATATACATGCAGGTCTCCTATGAGAGCCACTTTGAGAACAGACGTTGAAGAGTATACTTGTTGTAAATACGTATTGAATCGTATCGATTACCTCCCGAATCAATCTATCATGTGGTCCTTGGGACTCTGGGCCCTCTTTATTCAGATTTGCTTTCTACATGCTATCATGGGCCAATGGTAGGAAATCTGTAGGAAAACGTGATATTTAATAGTTAAGAGGCGGGTATATCCTTTGAAAATCAAATCTATGGTTGTCAAGGAAATATGTTATTGTTGATTTCAGATAAAAATGTGATATTTTTCAACTGAAAACATGAATAGCAGAAAAATACGGAGCGTAGAAGAAAATCGATTGATCAAATTAGAAATTATATTTATTCAGCCATCCGATAAAAAAATTCCAGCCCTATATCTTGAGTGAAAGTACTTTTAAAAAGTAAAACATTAAACCACTGCACCGAACCCAATGCTTGCCATTGACCACCAGAGGGGACCTTCAGGGGGTCTTTGGGGGCCCTGAGGGCTTTTTGATATAGCATATGTTACAACCAGATGTCTTCAATCTGCATGCCAAATTTTAGCTCAATCGGTCCAGTAGTTTTTGCGTGATGGAGCAACAGACAGACAGGGACCATTACATTTTTATACATATTAGTAAGGATCACACCCTTAACCCTGAAAAAATAGGGATTCGGTTAATTGAACCCTACAGTGTTTGTTGTCTATCAGTGACAAACTCGTGTTCCAAATTTCATCAAAATCGGTCCTGTGGTTTAGAAGGAGATGT
The DNA here is from genome assembly GCA_963573305.1 of Pyrrhosoma nymphula. Classification (NCBI taxonomy): domain Eukaryota; kingdom Metazoa; phylum Arthropoda; class Insecta; order Odonata; family Coenagrionidae; genus Pyrrhosoma; species Pyrrhosoma nymphula. The sequence goes on from OY754339.1 coordinate 99,441,877, forward strand.
GGAACATACATACATACATACATACATTGACTTTTATATATATAAAGATTAGTAAGGATCACACCCTTAACCCTGAAAAAATAGGGATTCGGTTAATTGAACCCTACAGTGTTTGTTGTCTATCAGTGACAAACTCGTGTTCCAAATTTCATCAAAATCGGTCCTGTGGTTTAGAAGGAGATGTGGAACATACATACATACATACATACATACATTGACTTTTATATATATAAAGATGATTAATTAATATGATAGTTATTGAAACGAACAATATTAAATTGTGTACACCAAAGAGGGTGAAATTCATCATGAAAATAATCATTTTATTTGACCGGGATTCGAACCCGGATCTCCCAATTGCCGGTCAGGTGTGTTATGGAAACGGGTTCGAATCTCGGTCAAGTTAAAAGATATTTTTCATGACGAATTTCACCCCAATTGATGTACATCTTTGCTCCCATGCGTATGACTGCGTACCACATCATTTGTCTAATCGCAATGATTGGAAAATTTTCAAAATATTAAATTTTAGTTCGATATTTATTTAACAATCATTATTTTCTGCTAATTATGAATTATAAAATTGTAGTATATAACGATCTTCTTGTGGTGCTAACGCTTAAAAACCACTTATATCTGCCATGTTCTACAGGATATCTAAGTCCTAGGATTAAAATAAAAACTTATTTCCATTCCATCTGCCCCCCATTTCATCTTCCCAGATCATTTCAAACATTCCAAACCTTATGATCAATTCTATTGCTAGGTGCCTCAGGCTGTAGGGCTTATGTGGTAGATTGCGTGCTGGATTCTTAAAAATTTCCAAGAGAAAAAAATCCACCTGGACCATGAATGGAATCACAAACCATTGGCTTGCCGGGTCACTGCACACTAGGCCGGCCCTTATTTTTCAGAATTGAGAAAAGTTATGTTTTCCTAGTCTCAAAATGATCCAAATGAGGTTTATATTCACGTGCTAAAATTTGGTTACTTTAAAATAACGGGAACCCGTGCCCCAAGGGGCCTAAGTACTTAGGACCTTCAATTGAGTTTTTTGGGGCTGAAAAAGCACTATTCTTATGAAATGCGTGAAAGAAGTGCCCTTAAGGGCCGAATTTCTGTTTGTTTTGACCTATCTCTAAGCTTTTACGAGATATGTCGTAATGCGATCCACCCCCCAGGGCCCTACCCCGCACCGCGGCGCCGCACCGCTGAGGTACGGCCCGCACCACTTGCTAGAGACTTCCCCTCCACCCCCTCCACGCCCTCGGCAAAGTCTTTGCTCCTGCTGGCAAGATCTAGCCTCTGAAGAAATGTGCTTACGTTAGAAAGGTTTGATTGACATGACAAAAATTCCAATCAAAAGTGATCAATTTATTTTCACTCTGTCCATGAATTTAAGTACCTACATGTTAACCAAAATAAAATACATTTTCGGTATATTTCTAATCTTCCATTGACAGACCGTATTTGGCAGTTAAAGTGTCTTTGCGCACGTTAGGGGTTGTGCTACGATAAAAATTTACACTTAGTAATAAATTGTGAAAGCTCTCTTCCTTCTTCGTAACTGACTTAAAATCTTGAATTAGTTTCACCCCTCTCTCTGCACAATCATTTACCACTTGAAGACCCCGAATAATTTGCAAACCGTTCTTGTAGTCAGGATGTTCATCCCATTCTCGCGTGGGCACATTTAAGAATGCAGTGCATATTTCCAATGTATTAAATAGCTTTCTCGAATTAGTAGTGGCAAAATTTGATATAGATAGCTTAGTCAGGTCTTTATGTTTATAGGATGCCTTCTTCGGTGGATCACATTTTCCTTCACATGTCCACATACGGCGTATCACGTTTTCCTTTTCACACCTAGAAAGGGATCCGTCAAACAATGACAGTCCTACCAACTCCTCGCTCAGGCACCACAAGTGGTTTGAAAACCTCTTTTGTGCCGCTTTCGCTATGTCCAGGTTAATACTTTCGTAATTAACAAGTCTTTTTAGGAACAGCAGGTCACTGTTGGGAGCAGATGCAGCACAAGGAGCGGAGAACCACATCTGAATATATAAATTCACAACAAATAGGGAGACGTGCATGAGACCATTTTCTTGGGACCGGCTCAAGTGTCGGTGCCAATCAGTGTCGCTGTGCCGCGGGGAAGATTTGGGGCTCCCAGTAATTGATTAGTAGTTATCCCAGTAACTACAATAGCCTGTCGTTCTTCAAATGACAGCCCTGAAAGAGATTTAACAATCTTCCCATCCCAGTGTATGGTTAGAATATGATCTGGAGAAAAGTTATGCTTAATTAAATCTTTCTAACGTAAGCACATTTATTCAGAGGCTAGATCTTTCCAGCAGGAGCAAAGGCTTTGCCGAGGGTGGGTAGGGGGTGGAGGGGAAGTCTCTAGCAAGTGGTGTGGGCCGTACCTCAGCGGCGCCGCGGTGCGGGGTAGGGCCCTGGGGGGTGGATCGCATTACGACATATCTCGTAAACGCTTAGAGATAGATAAAAACAAACAGAAATATGGCCCTTAAGGCCTCTACTTTCACGTATTTCATAAGGATAGAGCTTTTTCAGCCCCAAAAAACTCAATTGAAGGTCCTCAGTACTTTGGGCCCTTGGGGCACGGGTTCCTGTTATTTTAAAGTAACCAAATTTTAGCACGTGAATATAATCCTCATTTGGATCATTTTAAGACTAGGAAAACATAACTTTTCTCAATTCTGAAAAATAAGGGCCGGCCTACTGCACACATCACTATGCAACCCAGGCCTCCTAGTTCTCACGGCAACTCTGCGTGGTCCAAAGCTCGACGTCTTGGTTTGTCAGCTTTAGTTAAATTAAAGTGAAATTTTTTTCTTCGACAATTATCGTGACATGAAATGGTACATCCGTACTAACTATAGAGGAAGAAAAAGACGTTTACCAATACAACTGCATTTTTATTAAAACTCAACCCGGGTTTCGACGTGGGTTCACATCATCATCAGGCAAAAGGTAAGAGAAGAGCAAGCCTTATATAGATGACATTGCCAGGTTAAAGGGCGGGGGGAAGAAAGCCTGATAATGATGTGAATACATGTCGAAACCTGGGTCGAGTTTTAATGAAAATTCAGTGGTATTAGTAAAAGTTGTCTTTTTCCTTCTCTAATGATAGAACCCCACCAAGAACCTTGAAATAGTGATTGCTCTATTAACTTAAGTTTGATCAACTTCCAGCGAGAAATGTGAAAATAAATGTCCTTCACAGAAAAATAAAAGACTGGGATTCGAATCCAGTTCATCTACCCAGGCATACACTTACACGTTAAGAGCACTAGGCACGATATCGAGGGGTCTTGGTTCGAAACCCAGTCCAGGCGAATGATTTTTCCACTTTGAATCTCACACAATTCGTTCATAAATGTAGCAACGGTGACAAAGAAAACTTTAAAAGCTCATGAAAGTCAAAAGTTCCTCCTCGTTTTTCATCAGAAAGAAGCATCCTGTGGATTTTCATGAATTATCGAGCTGCAATACGTAGATTGTTTGTCGGGGGGGCCCTTCGACAGGAGCCCGGGCACTTAGACCTTCTTGGTCCATTGTGCCAACCCCATGCCTGTCTGCCACATACAGACAGTGGACAAGAGCGCCACGGTAAAGGTATGTATGGTCACCCATCCAACCACCGTCCGGGCCCAACATCGCTTGGACCCGGACGGTGGTTGGATGAGTGCGGTCCAATGCTACCTGTGTCCACGCGAGTGCACACGATGCTGATAGCACTTTTCCCTTGCAGTAAGGAGAATAAATGTTAACATTCTTTAAAAATCCAAACTTGATTGCCAGCCAATATTTCCCACGCAATTGAATAGTTAAAAAAATTTTTTTTAACCTATTGTGACTTCAAGTAGGTGTGGGCCTTCCTGCAGTCCGTCCATGATAATAGCGCAGTTGAAATATATTGATTTTGCTTAGAAATAATAGAAAAGTATACATTTTATTCACGATCGTATGATTCAAACAAATGCCACCATAATGAATTCTTCGCTCACGTGATTCGCTTCACCAAACGGCATTGGGCGTGTTTACAAATTGACTGAATTTCTAACTGTCAACTGATCTATTATCTTGGACGGGCTACATTCATTTCAATATCATTCAAAATGTGTTTATTGCTATTGGGAAGCCAAATTCATCTCTCGCGGCGCAGATGTCAATTGCAAATTGCGGACAGCCAGGAGTCATTTCTTTCGCTTGAAACATGCATACCGTATATACGACCGTGGAACATACATACACACATCTTCCGCTTCATTACTGTAAACATTGCGATTTGTTTTAGATATTTAGATAATTTTTTTCGAAGATGGCTGGCAGAGTAACTCTAGAGTACGAGCATATACTCGACTTTTCTGCGGGGAAGTGCTGGTGAGACAAGAAATGCAATAGAAGGAGACAAAGTTTTTAAACTTTAATTTCAGGTGGTTCCACCGTAAAATGATTAAAATGTCATTTTATTCATATTCTGTCTAATTGTAGAGAAATTTGTCCTCTATCTGATACGAACAACAAAATAATACCTTTCCTTGCTATTTTATTCTATAATTGAACTTGAAATTACATGGTGTTCATTGGGGGAATGAGAGAAACAGGGAATAAAATAGTATTTTTCCATAAAATACAAATGCCATTTTCGCGGAAAACTATTTATGTGAAGGAAATAATCCAGAGAAACTGAATAAAAATAAAATACCGGCATCGTACCACCTTATTTTCCTAGTTATTGAAGAATTAATGCCGTAATTGAAGTCAAAATGCGGTAATTCGTAGGAAATGGCGCTGAAGTCGGCTCCTGAGGCTGTAAAAAAGTGCTCATTTAAAATACACTCGTGGAATAATCTGCATATTTTGTACATTACTTTTGTGTTTCTATAGGTAAACGCATTGCATCAGTGAAAGCAGGATTTTTTGGACAAAATATAAAAAATGTGGAATTTAGTATTTGTTTTGACTCACACAGTTGCGGCGGAACCTTCTTAAGTCTTGATCAAGCACCCCTAGATATATTCCTACCATTCTCGCTTCTCCATGCCATGGGGGCCCCAGCGGTGCCTTTTACCCTCTTTGGCTGGTATTCACCAACGGACCCACCTCTGGCACCAACTCACCCCTCCACATCCACCTCCTTGTTGTTTGTGATACGCGCCCAGTTCCTTCTCTCCAATTCCTTCTCTCTCTCTCTCTCTTCCTCAAGGACGGTAGGAAGTCGGGAAGCTGGAGGGCCTCAGCGGAGTCAATGCCATCGGAAGAGTGAAGGGGTGGGGGTATCTAAAGCGAAGGCTAAAGACTTTCTGTTGTCCGAGACAATTACCATCATTGTTATCATTGCCCACGGGCTTGGGGCAGGAGTGGAACCTCTGCGCTCAGACTGACGCAAGTGTATTCCATACTAGTTTCAAAATCGAGGTTATGGGCCGTATTTATAGTAGTTACCTAGCAGTCCCCTTATCCATCCCCTACCCAGTAGGCCCCTTGAATTGTGCGTCCTATAGTCTAAATTAAGGGAGCTGCTAGGTAGGGGATGGTTGGGGGTTAGATCTGGTAACTAAGGACTACAAAACGGCGGGAAATGGATTTCGCAGCTCAAATGTTTCAGTGGTGATCAGCATGGAGACGGATAAATAAAGAGCCAGACGCCGCATGAAAACTATTGAGATGGCCGCTCGACGAGCAAATAGCTTCAACAGTGTGGAGAAGACTTTATGTGACATGGTGGAGAAGCATTAAGATATAGAGTAAATTAAGAAAACGGACGTAGTTACCTCCCACAAGAAGAAAATTAGGGAAAAAAATATGCTGCGAGTGTATATGAACATCCTTGGAATGAGTCCGGCGTCACATCAGATTTTTATCAATTAAAATCAAATCTTACCGTTGTGTTGTCAACACCAAATCTTCGAAATTATTAATTTAAGGTTATGCATATTCGTTTTAGTCAGTTAAGTTACATATATTGCGTTAATATTTCGATAAGGGGTCCCCTGGTGGAGCATGCATCTGCTGCCAGAATCAGGAGAGGCTAAGGGGGCTGCTGGCGGAGGAAATCAGACTATAAATACAGTTTTTAACGAAGGGGCCTGTTATGGGCTGTCGGACTGCTAGGTAACGACCATAAATACTGCCCTAAGTGTACTGGGAACTACGGAAAACCGTGCTCCAATTCAAGTAATCGGCCTCAGTACAAAATATATACTGTAATTAGCATCGGGTCATACTTGCGACGTAGAACAGATCGGGTCATACTAGCGCCGTTACGGTGATTTGGTCCAGGAAGACTACAAACAAAATACTGACGTTTTCAGTCACGTAAAAAGCTCAGCAGATTAGCAAATTAAGGTAATTTGAGCGAGATATTTCCCTAGTCATAATGGAGACAATATTCGAATTTTATTATTTAATTTCAGCGTCTGTAAGAAGTAAATACTTTAATATCAATGGCGCTAAAATATAGTTATATATGACAAAAATTCTCTGTAATTAAATAAATACCTATATCTACATAAGTCTCCAACTTGACTCATTTTTCACGCCGTACCGCGAAAACTCATTCAAAATAGGATTTTTTGCGATTATGTAAACATTACTGCTGTGAGTAATTATTCATTTTTATAAATAGTTGAAAAAAAATACAGAATACACACTGCAAGTTTTTTGACAAAATCTAGGTGTTAGAATTCCTATTTTTTTCCATATTCTACCTCCCTAGCGCAAAGCCATAATCTATTCCAATGTAAAAAAGCTTACATTTTCAGGAAAATTGTTCAAATAGTAGTTTGAAAAGGGGTTAAATTTTTGATATCATCGGAATGATGAGTTTTTTTCTTTAAAATGAGGTCAAATTCGTTAAACTCTATGTGAATAGATGTTTCGCTCTAACTACCCTAAAGAGAAGTTTATTGGATAACGAGCGAATGTTTTAACATTTCCCTAGATAAAACATGGAAACAGCTATGGCATACTTGAATTGAATGCATTCATATTCGCAATTTCAAGTGCACTCGGGGGTCTCTTCCACACACTCTGCACCATAGTTTCTGCCCTCTACGTGTAAGGACTGTAACTACAGCTATTGTAGCTGTAATAGTCGTTCCTTCGGCTTCTCCATTTCCGGTTACAAAAAAATTTAATTTTTTTCTCTTTGCTCTTGAATAATAGCCTAAGTAGGCTAGTGTGGTAACTCATTGCTATGTTCGAACAAACAACTTGTTTAACGCTCAACCATTATATGGATTAAATGCAAGAAAAATTGCTTCTTTTTAAACACCTAAGTAATGCTCTTGACATTTTTCGCGCAATATGCATAACATTTCACAACTGACTGCGCTGATTAATGCTGCTTCAAAAGTGTCGTGTTAAATATAGCCCATGCAGGCACGGAAAAGTCAGGTTTCGAATAATTCAGGACTGGAAGAAGTTTAAGGGAATTACAGAGGATTTCTCCGGTCAGGAGGAGAGAAACCAGGACTTTTTTTTCTTCTGTGCCGGGTTGGAGGCGGGATTAAAAAGATTTCCTTCCGTAGAAGAAAAGGGGAGTGGAATCACCGCCAAATGTCCGCTTCGCCTTTCAAGGTCTCTGTCTTTCACGCGAAAAAATATATCCTCCGCTGATACGCATGCGTACATATTTAATAGGAAGACGTACGGGAAAGAGAGTCCATGTAAGCTATCGCTGACTTCTTGAGGAGGAAAATCGAGATTAACTACTTCCTTGTCGTCTCCTTTCCTCATTGCCAAGACTTGAACTTGTTTTTGTTAAATGCCGCAAATGAACGCAATAGCAGCCATAAAAAACTTAATAACTAGGTCTCTCGACAGCTAGTTAGTGGTGAGTTAGTTAATTAACTATTGATCATTTACTACAAATACGCTGGCTAGTGCTATATCCTTTACATTTGGAAATGTTATATTTCTCTGCATTCCCATTTTTACATAAACCAATAGTACTTCTTGTTCAAACAAACTTCATAGCCTGTAATGTACATACTTTGTGTTTTGGTGAAAATTTACCCTCAGCCGCACAATCTTAAGGTGGCTTTCAGGGTATAACGCATACGTAGATAAGCACACACCCGACTGGCCACTCAATGAACAGGGAATGGGTACCCTCGTTACAAGTGCGACTAGCTTCATTTCTAATGCGACGTAGCAGCTTCGTAGTGAAAAGAGGTTACTACGTAATTTCCACACAGACAATTATTTTTCAGGGTTTTATCAACTCAGTGCCATTGTCAAAGGGTAAAATAGTAACTACTGATTTTAAAGATGAAAGAACTAATGAAAAAATGCCCGTTACCCTTGAAAAGATAGGACTAAGATACCTACTGAAACCACATTGACTACATATAATTATTTGTATTAAAAATACTGAGCAATCGTTTCATTATAATCCGAATGAATTCCTCGAAGTTTAAAGGCCAGAAATTGACGAATCTTTAGTTATTAGAAGGAATGAATGAAAACTGAGGTCACTTGTACAATTAATGTTAAGTGGACATGACAATAAGAATACATATAACTCGGGTATAGGAGGATGAGCGAAGAGAAACCATTAGTCAAGGATTATAAAGTTTTACGCCCCGTATGACGGATTGAGTACTGAGCCCAAGGTGATAAACATTCATGACAAAGACAGCTATATGCCTCTCTCAGACTCCTCATAAAATCAGCTTCCCCGCATGCCGTAATAAAAATTCCTACTCTTTACCTTCCTCATCCGTACTATCTTAGTGTTTTCTCGTCAACAACCCCTTTTATACCGAACCGTTTTATTTCTAGAATCACCTGATTCAAAGAATAACACTTTGCAGTACACTTGGGAGTTATATCACCTTCAATTCTGTTGCATTTGCACATATTTCTCCTCTCCGCCAAAATCATAATCAGTTCAAAATTTGGCGTCTTATACAGGTCTTTTTATGGTTAAGGCGGTTCCACCGTAAAATGACTTAAATGTCATTTCATTCAAATTCTGTCTACTTGTAGAAAAAGCTGTCCTATGATATTAAAAACAAAATAATACCTTTCCACGCTATTTTATTCTATAATTGAACTTGAAATCACATGGTCTTCAATGGGGGAATGAGAGAAACACGGGGAAAAATAGTATTTTTCCATATAATATAAATGCCATTTTTTTCGGAAAACTTTATAAGGAGGAAATAATCCAGAGAAATTTAATAAAAATAAATTATAGGCCTCTTACCACCTTATGTTTTAGGGAATTACTGGCGTAATTGAAGTCAAAATGCGGTAGTTCGTAGGAAATGGCGCTGCAGTCGGCTCCTATGGCTGGAAAAAAGTGCTCGTTTAAAATACATTCGTGGAATAATCTGCAAATTTTGTACCTTACTTTTGGGTTTCTAATGGTAACGCATTTCATCAGCCAAAGCGGGATTTTTTGGACAAAATATAAAAAATGTGGAATTTAGTACTTGTTTTGACTCACACAGTCTCGGCGGAACTTCCTTAATAAGAAGCTCAATTTCTTACATCCCTATCACTAGGCAACGCAGGCGAACGCTAATTGTGAAACGATGCATCGCAGTCGACAATGCTGTCAAATGAGGCACGTCTAGCAAGTTATGTCAAAACCGACGAGGCTGAGAGCAACTTGTTGGTCAAATAGATCGACGTAGGTACATCCAGAAGAAAAACTATCACTCCCTACGATTGTACGCCAACTCGAAAAGCATGGAGCAAGTAAGACGGCTTTCTTGACACTGTGATGGCAATATTCTTCCGTCAAATGAAATAGTGTTCATAAGTTTCTTCTTTCTGTCGACCTTAAGAGATTTGAACGCGCAGCTGGAGGAGAAACGATAACTTAATCGGTGGAGAAGTTTATGCGCGCTAAGATTTCGGATTGCCCCGGTTATGACCGTCCATCTGATTCTGAAATTATCACTTTACAATACGATGGAGAGTCAGATCACCTTCAATTGTCCTCAAATTGAGCATGCATGCCGTAAACAGAGGTGCACTTCGATGAGATTACTTCGTCGGAAAGACTGCTCTGAATCTCGAGAGACCAATTCGCTGGTATTAGGCGCGTGCGATCCTTTTAATAACCATAGCAATGTTTTATTGATGCTCGCAAGTTAGTTGAATTATTCATTTCCCTTCTCATTCCTTTTAAGTCTTTGAAATCATTCGTATTTGGATGAAAATAAAGGTTATAAAATAAGAAAAGTGATATAGTTCTCTCAAATTGATATATGAATTATGCTTCAAGAGAGTTTAGTTGAAAAAAGTGGCTAAAATGATCACCACTACTTTTTATGATATGGCAATCACTGCGACTGAAATAAATCTGGTTATTTATTCGTTCTTGAATTCTTAGCACTCCTAAAAGAGAAAGGAGCTCAGTTGAAGAGACTACGGATTCGCGAAAACCAAGCAAAAACACGACCTCAAACAGATTCCACAGAAAGCGACAATCCTTTTCTAATTCTTAAGCAAAATACGACTGCAAATAGATTCTACTTCCAAGCATTGAAGATTATTACATTATGAATTTATGACTAAAAATCTCTTTCGGGATCTTCATAGTAGATCCATACATTGGCCGTCGATTGCAATATTAGCCAGTCGTATTGCGTCATCTCAAAAATTCTGGTTGAGTCCAACAATGCCGATCCAACAAATAAATTTACGTCAAAGAAACTACATATAAAGACCAAAAAATATGCGCCGAACTAAGAAATACTGGTGGAGTCAGAAGAAGAGAAATAATTTGTGATATACAGTATCATTAACATTGAAGAGTTGGGAATAAGCATTGGCGTAAGAAAAATATTTGAGAGTAAATAGATGTAGAGCCTCCGTTAAAGTAGGTATACAATTGAGAAAAGGGTATTTCAATGAGAGTGAACCCTTTCCGAAGCGTAAGAAGCCTAGTAGCTTGGGTCAGTATCTGTACCAAGGAAATCATAGTTGGAATGACAATGGGAAGGACAGATTTTAATGTCAAAGCACTTTTGACAGGTAGAGAAATGCTAATGAAGCTGCAAAGATTGATTCCCAAGGAAGGATCCGCATGCCAGTAAAATTTTGTTGCCACTGAGTAGATTCAAACCCAGGCCATTCGAATGGAAAGCTCGGGCTCCAGCCACTGCGAGAACTCAATCCTCATACTACATGCGCCCCATCTACTACATACCATGGTTTCCTTGTATCACTGCCATTAAGAATTTAAGCATTTAAGAATAATGACAAACATTCTCAGTATTTAAACAAAAATATCCAAATAAGTCTATAACTTGACTAATTTTTTCACGCCTTACGACTAAAGAGCCTTCAAATCCGCAGGTTTTTTTGACGATTCTGTAAAACTTACTGCGGTGAGTAAAAGATGTTTTTATATACTTAAATATTTGAGAAAAAATACAAACTACATACCGTTAGTTTTTTGACGAAATCTAGGAGTTATACATTCCTAATCTTTTCAATATTCTCCCTCTGGAACGCACAGCCATAATCTATCCCATGTAAAACAGCTTGTATTTTCAGGCAAATCGCTCGAAAAGCAGTTCGGCAAGGGGTTAATATTTTGATGCCATTGAAAAGATGGGAGTTTTTTCTTTAAAATGAGGTCTAAGTCATCAAATTCTAGGAGAAGTGATTTTTCGCTCAAACTACCTTAATGGAAGTATTTATAGAAAAAGCAGTAGATATCCCGTACTAAACTACATTGTAACCTCTTGGTTTCTTTTCTTTATGTCTTATTGTCCAATTTTTGACCATCAATAACTGAAAACCATTGAGTAAGACATTCGTTCAACTTTTGCATCTATCCAAGCCTGTTATTGATGGTCCAAGTAATTCCCAAAAGTTGATAGATTCTTTCGTGTGTTTCCAACGGCCATCCTTCCCTCCCACCAACTCGTGGAAAAAGGCCTCAGCCAGTATTCCGCGTATCATAATCGACCTCCAGTCATTCCAAGTTTGCATTATTCACATTTCCTCATTGCCTCCAATCTCATTTCTTTCTGTCTCTCTCTCTCCACAGCCGACCTTCACAAGCTGGAACCCGCCGTCAGTCACGAAGACGATGTGCCATCTCATTTCCTGGCTAACGTTTTCATGGACTTTTCTTCATAGAAGAGATAGCCCCTAGGCAGTTTACTATAACTTAACGCGTACGAGCGTTAAAGATGAGAGTCCTTGTGAAGGCTGATGTCGATCAGATAACTAGAGACATTCAATCGAGTACGGACTATATTAGCAGAACGATTACTAAGAGTATGATCATTACCGTAAGACAAATATCGTAATTCAACTATTTGCCATCTCATTAAAGACAAAAAAGAATAAATGCACACGCATAAGACTCCTTTATGTCACAGAGAAGGTACTGTTTCCTGGGGAGTTCTTTTGTAATCTCACTTAAAAGAGAATAAGTCATGAAATGTGTAAAATTGCGTCATTTTTCGTAGTTCAACTCCGCCACCCAGGTGGCGTGGCCATCATCGGCTCTCACGTGGTGAACTGCCGGTCTATTTATTTAACTCATCCGCTCTTTCGACTCTTTATCCGTATCTTTCGACTCTTGATCAGTTTCATTCGGCTCCGCATTTCATTAGTTCCATCTCACCTGTCGTTAGGAACGTGAAATGGAGCCACCATCGGACTTTGGCCGATCGTGAGCCGATCATTAAGAGAGCGAAACGGATCTCCCGCCTTCCCGCAAAGAGTCATTATAAAGGTGAGATTACAAAATAACCCCCCTGGGGTGAAAGATTCTCTTGAAGTGTCGAAGCAATGGAGGGTAACATTGCCTTGAATGCGCGATCGTACATAAACACACATGTTTATATTTGTTCGACTGATCATCGCGAGAATGGTGGCCGTGAACGCACCAGAAACTGACAAGTCATGCATGTAAATCGTTAAAAAAAAATTTTTTTTATGGGTTCGGATGTCTCCAGCCGCGCGAGCGATATGGCGACTTAAGTGAAATTTGTTCCACGTACGTTAAGCATTTTCTTGAGACTCTGTGAGTGTAATCAAACTAAGCTTAATGTTTTTGGTTACCATGTGAGAATATCACTGCGAAAAAAAACATCTATTCAAGTAATGCGAGACTTTCATCGAGTTAAGAGAAATAGAGATATGGGAATCCATAGTGCCAAAGGTAAATACCCATCTTTTCAAAAGAGGCTACAAATCCTTCGTCTGAAGCGCAAAGAAATAAGAGTGCGAATACTGCGAGTTACTCTATGCATGGAACCACAATATCTTTTCTCATTTGAAGACAATAAACTTTCACAAAAAACACCTATGTAACTTAATCGATTGGATGCATTGAAAAATCAGGTTTTCCTTCTGGGTTACCAAAAACTCCTTATCTTTTTTTTCCTAAAATTCGTGGGATCGGATCCAGGTACATTTTACTGTAAATCAGGATTTCTCACACTCTTATAAATTACACAGATGACTAGGCTAAGGTTACTGTCACGGCGTGTTTAACAGAATTGAATTAGACACTAATATATCAATGTGAAATAAATTGCAAACATTTGCACATAAACGAATTAAGCGTTATATGAACTTATCGCAATCGAATGTCTATTTAACAAAGAGAGTGCTACTCATAAAAATCAAAAGACTTTACCGTAACGCCTAATCCTGCAATAGTTTGTCTTTGGCTGCTTTCTATGTTTCCTCTCACCATTTCCTCCACCAAAGGTAATTGATTCTGAGGTGGCTCCCTTCATAACGGCATGTAGGAGCTAGTTCAACGTTCTCTGCCTCAGATTGGAACTGGGATGATTCATTCACGTCAGCTTTCAGAGGTTAAATGGAATCTTCGAGGGTGATATCCATAAAAAAATATCGCATTCCTGGGAATACATTGGCCTTCAGATATAAATCATGCTCACACAAGGAGAGCTATGATCAAAGCAATAAAATTTATTCATTGAACAGATGTTTTTCGCACCTGAAACTCTTGATGACTCGTTCAATACAAGGCATTAAAACTTATCTATTTGGATATTCATCAGCGGAGGGAGATCTGACCCCTTCGGAAGCATATGAATACAAATGCGGCAACGGACTTTCACGATTGAAACGCCGCTTGATCTTAGAAGTTCAGAATTGTCCACATCAGTCTATTCCAGGGTCTGTTCCACCTTCTGTAAGTGGCAGATAGTAAGGCCAACATAACATAGTCTGTCGAAGTATAAGTGTAAAATCTAAAAATATACCATAATCATGAATGAGAATTAGGAATGCAAATGATAGATTTTATTCTGAAATATTTTATGTGTTGTATACGTGAATATTAAATTGAACCATACTATTCCATAAAATTCCATTCATTACGGGGCAGGTTACAGAAAGGAATTGATTTAAAAAAAAAGTAAAACAATACCTCACTCACATACGCCACTAAGCCAGCAAGAAGATTGAATCGGGAAGTACAGCAGAACTCCAGCAAAACTCACCTGCGGAGAGAAATAATAGTAAACGTTGTAGTCAAAATGTATATAACTTTTATGCATGCAACAATTAGCTTTAAAAGACATAAATATGCCACTAAATGAGTGGAAAAACTCGAATAAAAATCAACTACCTACTCAAAACATAACCTAATCGTAAGTGGTATTTATAATAGAAATTTCCGACTGAACTCATGCTGAGTAAAGAACAGCATTTTACAGCGTTCCTGTGCTTGTCTCCATCTATTCAAATACCTCATACACACCAAAGTCGACTTAGTGAAATTAAGCTTTCAAACCATTTGAATTTCATTCAGCTCGTAACTTTTTACGCCTTCATTGGCCTTAGTTACATTCATAATGTACAGTCATTAAAATTTTCGTACTTAAATTAAGAAGATAACCTTGCATTACCTTTGTAATTTTTAGTTAATTTATGTTTTTAAATTTAAAAATAAAAGTATTCCAAAACGATGATTTTTTTAAATCCTTAGATACGATAAAGAAAACCTAGTTTTACAAAATAATATAAAAAAGTGATCACCCGTGTAAATATTAATGTGTACTACACAATCATTAGCTGTTGGTGATATTTTGTGACCCTATATTGCAAAATGCTTGTCTGAATATGGAACACATATATGCATAAAATATCGACAATAGAAAATGTCGTAAAGTTCCTCGGCTGCTGGTGACTTCGATGCTCGTTTGAATGTGATGGAGACTGTTACGCCCGCAAACATTTCGAAACTTTAACGATCGAAAAGATAACGGTCATAAATTTGTGTTGCTAAGAACTTTAATTATTATTCACAAATGGAGCAGTACTGAATTTGGAAATAGCAGGCACAGAAGACGACACTTCAATTTCCCAGAATTTCAGACAAAATGCTAAGATTGGAGTTGAAAACTTATTCATGATATTTCGCTCTCATTAAATTACGGATAAAATGCGAGATAAAGCACGAGAAAGGGTGAAAAAGAAACGAAACCGACTTGCTTAGAAACAGCATTTTAAGTACTTAGTAGTTACTTAAGCTTCAAACCTCTCCGTGGGTTATGCGCTAATGAAATGAGCGAATCAGCCTTGAAAACACTTGGGCTCATTTGAGGGGTGGAAGGTTAATGCAATGAGAGTCAGGGGAAAATGTAATTTCAGGAAGGTAAGGCCGCACACGGAATAAGCAACAAGTATTTGGAATTTATCAGGAAAATCGATTGCTAAGATATCAAATCGAGTTCATAACATATCCATTAGGTATGCGGCTACTTGCATGGAGTTCGTAGATTGAGAGATTTTAGACCGCATTATTTAGGGAGTAAATCATACGTTAAGAAAAAGAGTGGAATGTGCCATTCCAAAAGAAATTAAATTCCTCCTTGTGGGAAAAATTATCCAACAAAGATGGTTATCCCGAGGAATTCCTTCGTCAACGTACCCAGTATTAGAGACGCAAGTAATCGAGTACATTAATCCAAATCCAAACCAAAATCAAACAATATTGAACCAAAATTAATCGATTATTTTAATCGATTATGGAAGTTCCGATTATAATCTGTTATCAATTACTTGGTACCGACCTTACCAACTTTTCGCTGGTTGCCACCTTATAAATAAATAAGAAAATGACTGTAAAAGTGAATGAGTTCCTGATCATAAGGAGTTTCTCTTCAAATGAAAGTCATAATACTATTTATTAATTGATATTTTAGGGACTTCTAAATAATAGACTGTATAAACTATATTTTAGGTCTTGTTTACAATACTACCTGCTTACGTGGGCAATTCATTAAGCTCGTAATATAAATGCGAGTGGTTTTTAACCACTGCATTCCATTTAGGAATAACTATTTCCTGAATATTTGGGTACAAAAATATTATAACAATAGAAATGTTAACAATCTTCATTGAATATTTTCTAAAGGAAGTTTTATTGTTGGAAATTTCTTAAAAAGTCTTATACTTGGTTATCTGACACATATATAAGATACACTTTCAATGGGCAACATGGAGAGGATGAAGAGTTACCATGATAATAAACTTGATAACCTTCAACAGTGTTTAAAATTAAATTACGACAATGTGCTAGAAAACTCGCACAAACACACGACGTCGATAGTACGTTAATCGATTATTTAAGTCTCCGATAAATCGGTCTAATCTATTAATAAACTTCCGATTATAATCAAATGCTGGTAATTGATTACTGAGTGAAAATTTGGCATCCCTACCCTGTATAGAATGTTAGGGGTTTAGAAAACCATTTTTGATTTAAGAGAGTTTCTATTGATCATTACGGCATCGCGGCATACCTGCAACAAAATGAATCTCTTTTGAGCGAGTTAACTTTACAACTGGTGTATCGATCACAGCTGATTTGCAGCGCATTTGATAGGTTTCTACACAGAAACCGATTTTTCTTCTAGAATCTATGGAGTTAACCAAGTCTATTTCTGTGGTGAAGTGCACGATTGCACTTAACATGCATAATCATTCTAGTAGCGCAATCAAGCGGGTATGTTCAAACTAGTTTCCCAGCCTTTTTTTTGTTGTGAGAATACAAAGATGTTACTCTTGAAATTCGACCGGCCTGCAACAATGCACGAGCAGGTAACCGCATCTCCTGTACACACACACACACAGGAGTAGCGCAAGGCGTCC
Source organism: Pyrrhosoma nymphula (assembly GCA_963573305.1). NCBI lineage: Eukaryota > Metazoa > Arthropoda > Insecta > Odonata > Coenagrionidae > Pyrrhosoma > Pyrrhosoma nymphula. The sequence continues at coordinate 99,459,022 of OY754339.1, forward strand.
TGCGGTGCAAGACTGCTGGATCGATTCCTTCCGACTTACAAGCGGCGCGCGAAGTTACGGAACCCAGTGGAGAAATTACTCGTGAGAAGGAGCGTAGGAAGAGAAGACGCATGTGAGTCGATTTCCCGGTAGGAACGCATGTTGTAGGTTCCCCGATGGGGGCAGGCACCATGTGTCGCAAGCGCATTTGGAGCTGGCGAGAAATTTCAGCAGCGGAAACGCACTTTGCGGCGACAATTTCACTTTCTTTCCAGAAATCTCGGAGAACAAGTGCAAGTCGCGGATCACCTTCTGGAACATGTGAGTAACTTCTAATGAGAAATGCACGAGAAACAGGTTCTCAAGCACTCCCATCACTCCGTTCCGCGATATTACTTCAGTCTCTCAATATGCAAACTCCATACTTACATAGATCTTGGCTGATAATTATCGATGAATAGGTTTTGCAAGATTTTTTTTAACAAACCTAAAGTGAAATTTTCAAATTTTAACAAACCAATAAATCATCATTTACAAAATTTCAAATGCATCAAATTAAAAATACTTAGCTAATTTATCCTACCAGACCGTTGAAAATTATTTCAAACTGAATAGAGAATATTCACCATTGCATGTAACTTCTCATTATTTCCCAAGATTTTAATTTTTTCTTTCATTCAGGTGAATCTTATTGAGACCATGTGAGCTCAAAAAACTGACGAAGCAACCCAAAATGTGGAAAAAGTCTTAAAATTTTATTTTGAGTCGAATTGTGTAATTTCGTTAAACTCTGCGCCGTTCGCCTTCGGGGTAGGTACGCTGAAACAAAGAGAAGCTCACTATTACTGGAACATCTTGGGGGAGCTAGGAAACTGGTAGCATTTCACAAATATTATTCACAATGCCTTACAATTGAGAGCCTCTTTCTCTTACATTAAATCTAAGCATTTCTTCATATAGAGACCTTAGACTCTCTTTAGCCGGTTTTTTACTTGGCGTGGAGACCGACAACTGAGTTCATTAGCGACATTATGGATGATAAGGTAGGCGAAGAACATATTATTTTGTGGAAAACCGTAAGATAGTCCGGAAATTCTGCAACAGGGACTAAGACCGCCAAGGGCTCCTCAATTTTACGTCCCATTCAACGGATAGAAAACTGCACTCTGAGTGCTCACGACAATTTTTCGCGATACGTTCACTAAAATATTCACACGGAATTTCACTAAATTATCACTTTCTCTGAGAATACTTAAACGCAGAACTTTAATTTAGTTTCTTTCAAATTTCCGAAAACGGTCCAAAAAACCGAGAGTAACCTAGGTTTATACTTTAATGATTAATCGCATTTTCAAGGATCAACATCACTGTTGTTCACGAATTTGGAGATATGCAAGAATGCGAAAACGTGCGACGCGTTTGCCAAAAAAATAATGTTACGCGTGGTCTCAAACATTCGAGACGGTTCATGCCGATTATTCGGAATCCAAGCCGGAGATGACATCATTCATGCATTGAAACTGGTGTTCCTTTCCGTTTAAATATGTTAATGCCCAAGGAAGACGACGTTTCATCATGCTATTCGCAGGGATATGAATGTAGTGATTGCACCATAGCGGCAAAGCGCGTGAGATAGTCAGCGGACGGCATATGTTAATACCGCAGGGACTTATGGGAAATCTTCGCACACCGATTCCCGTGGCGGTTGTCTCTCTTAGATACAGACAGAAGCCGCTCCTTGGGAATAACGAAGTACGAGTGCTTTTTTTCCTCTCGCATTTCAATTTTCTCAGCACCGCTTCTCCTGCGGCAGTTAAGCAAGCAATTGCAAATTGCTGGACTCCGATAATCTCATCCTGACTCACGGTGAGCACTTAGAATCCCTCGACAAACGCGTGAATCACGTCGTAATTCAAGAGTCTAGCTCCTTTTCAAACTGGTTTGTTTACTTATTTACGTCGTCGCCAGGCGACGAGGGCGCCGATGTTTCCATCCGGCTGGAAACAAATGAGGCTCTCCTTTTTCATTTTGATCTAAGCTAAGCCGTTGCCGTGCTTCATCCACGGGCGAACGAGCAAAATAAAACAAATGAGAGTTATGAGGGCGTCTCCCTCCTTTCGGAAAAGGAGAGAAGCGTCTCATCTCTCACAACCTTTTGTTTTGCGGTCATCCACGGCTGCGCACGGCTGAGCGTTGGCCACTCGGGACGTGGGAGTCCTCTGGTGGGCACACGCAGAAACGATACGATCCTCGCGCCTCCGCGCGCAAGCCTCTTTCATTTATTCACATCGCCCTCCGAAGGGCGACCGCAAACAAATGAAGGACGCGCGCCCGTTGTCTCAGCGGGTGCACACCTCGGAAGGAGAGAATGCATCACCATGGAGCCTGTCGACTACTGCGTCTGTGGATTGGCTGCATCTGGCCAATGCAGGGGGACGTGGGGGGGGGGGATGAAGAGGTGGAGGGAACAACGGAGAGGGGGAAGGGAGGTGGAAACGATCGATGAATCGATAATCGAATGAAATGAATAGTTGAATCGATAACAACACAGCCTCTCCGTAATGATTCACCTTTTAGGTACCTACAACAGATACCGTTTATAACTAAATGAAGACGTAAAAGTAACGCAATTCAACATTTTTCGCTAATATCTCACTCATATTAAACAATCGTTTACGCAATATCGCCATGGGCACACTTTTACCTGCACATAAATTAAATTCAAAGAGAAAATACCAGTGCCACGTATTATAAGTAAAGACTGGTCCTTTGAATTAACGTGCTTCGACGGCCAAGGACCTTTCGCAATTACTGTCTCCCACCTGCAGATAGGGGTAACAGAACTCGGGCGACTACGAAAATCGCTCCTCCAAATTCGAGGCAACCCCCCCAACAAAATTTATGCTCATTAAACTTTAGTGATGCTTAACTTTGTTGATGAAGCGGACCGTTTCACTGTAAATAAATGACATTAATAATCACGTCATTATTAGAGCGCATTTAGGACAACACAGTTATTTCTTACAATCAACACTTAGATGATAAAACAGAGAGAGCCATACGGCCGTTTTAACACAACATATGATGAAGAATCCACCCTAGCGGGATTCAAACCCGTGACCTCAGCATTGACAAGCAAGGACTTAATCCCGTCGTCACTGAGATAGGAAAAATAAAAATTAATTAAAAAGGGTTATGGACACAATGTATTCAACCGTGATTGACTACACGATTATGGAGTTTGTTTCGAGACATTTGTCAAGGTGCAAAAATTATTACCTGCTTTATCCACAGTTATTGTCAAGTACCGGTAGTTCAATTAACTTAGATTAAATAAAAGCTATGCTATCGGTGCTGAAAATGTCATCCAAATGGGATTCAAAAACCCTTGATTTACTGTCTATAGCCTATATAATAATAATTTTATTCCTTATGATACAAATAATACTTGAAGTATGCATAAACAAAAATTAGGAATAAGGCACCCTTTGAGACTTTCGCCTCGCTTTAGGGTTACCGACTCACTCATTTACATATAAATTTTAAATTGGCCTGTGCTGCATTCATTTTTTTTTAACTTGCACTTAACTCCTGGAGTGTAAAAACAAAAGATACAAAATAGACAAATAAAATATACACAGATAATACAGTGTCCAAAAATGGAAATTATAGAAAGAAAGAAAATAAAGTACAATTATTCATATTATCCCTGCATTACTCTTCGTGTATTGGCGGCAACTCTCATTTAATATAAGTGAGCAAAAACTCAACCTCTATAGTTTTAAGCAACCAATTTCTGACAGATTTGATGAACTTTATTTCACTACTTACTTCGGTCCAATCTGGCGGTAGTGAGCAAAATATTTTTGGTCCCAAATAATTAAAGGATTGTCTTTAAAGTTCCTTTTTTGGCCTGGGGATCAGTAAGTTATAAATTAGATCTAAATTCATAAGCCCTGGGCTTAAGTAATTAACCTCTCTGGTTCTAAAAAGTTCTCAAAACTTTATAAATAAATAAACGCCTCAAGGGTAGAATATTGAGATTATGTGAGATATGCCAAATGTGACTTTTATTTTGGCCAAATAAGGAGCATGGTAATTTTTCATTGACTTCTGCGGGGAGAGAGATATATTATACGCCGGAAAATGAGAAAATGCCCCTCTTTAACTACATATTTCTATCAGCACCCGTGACCGATCCAAATTTGTTTGATTTTACAGTGAAGTAAAAAACTCCAGCAACAAAAACATTGAGGTAAGTTTCAATGAAGAGCAAACGGTGGATTATACGGTCAATTTCTTAGGATTCTCTAACGTCAAATTCCAAAATGAGCAGACTCCACACGTTGTGAATATAAATTCTATAGGCAGTTTGAGCGAAATTTTTCTCAAGGTATTAAGGAGACCATATTTTTTCAACTTCTGGCACGCTGAGAGTCCCATCAAAACTGAAGGTTTTTTCGCTATTTAATCAAAGGTCCTGCGTAAACTTTTTTTAGTAATTAAAAAACATTCTAGAATAGAATAGAATTTTTATTTCAATCTATTATTACAAAAACAATAATTGAGTAACCCCTAAGGAATACACCTGTATTGGGGCTAATATCATGTTATCCATGCAAAACTGCTAAAAAATATACATAAGTAGAATTGTACACAAACAAATATTATTAGAATCCTGTGAAAATTATGACAATAATAGGGGAATTGACACAACGATAAAACACCGATAACAGTGGTTATGAGTTCTAAGAACGCAATGTCCCATTAACTACGCGATACGTGCATCAGACACTAATCAGTATCTTTCATAATATACTTCTGGAGCGCATAGTCGGTCCATACCCCCAGGAAAATGGCTTCCACTTTTTGTGCGATGAACTCGAGAAATTTTGCAAACAATGTCTGATATTTTAGCAGAATTAGAAATATGAATTATTCGTATTGTAATGAAACCAAATCAATTTCATTATATCGGTGAATTATCTTAATAATGGTACCAAAAGCACGAGAATAAGGGAGGTAAGCACTGTCTCTTGTCGTATCGCCGAAATGCCCCCGCTCGCCGATGGTTTTCAAGAAGAGAGGAAACACGGTTCAGAGCATGATGAGGAATTTTTAAGGGGAGTGGTCCTTAAAGCGGACGAGAGGCGGAAAGAGTAAATCAATTGAAAAGACACAGGAAGGACCATAACCAGGAGAAGTCTCTGTCATATTTATAATGGTCGTGGACCAAATAATGAAGACCGTTCCCGTTTTCGCTGGGCATTCATCCTGGACGCCTTTTCAAATGGACGAGAGACTTCAAGAAAGACCCACTTTGCAGGAAGGATGACGCTCCAAAAAAGTATAAGGCTCGGCGCAGTGAAACAAAAAAATCCCTGTCATCTGGAAGGCCTCAGCATAAAGGAGAACTTATGGTTGCTATGACCGGCTAAACAATGGGAGAACATTTTCACGTGGGGACTGATTTAAACTGTTTACAAAATTATTTCATTCATTCTCCCTTAAAAAGATCCCGATTAGTGTCAGTAATTATTCGTAAAACATCACGGCATCACTAGTGAAATGAATTACTACATTACATACTTATGTAACATAGTCTCACTCATGTCAAAAGAAAATGGGTTTAAGGAGGTTCCGCCGCGACTGTGAGAGTCAAAACAAATACTAAATTCCACAGTTTTGATATTGTGTACAAAAATCCTGCTTTCACTGATGAAATGCGTTACCTACAGAAAACCAAAATTAAGTAGAAAAAATTCAGATTATTCCACGAATGTATTTTAAATGACACTTTTTTCCAGCCATAGCTAGCCAGATTGCAGCGCTATTTCCTACGAATTACCGCATCTTGACTTCAATTACAGCATTAATTCTTCAACAACTAAAAAAAAGGTGGTAAGTGCCAATATTTTATTTTTATTCAATTTCTCTGGATTATTTTCTTCTTAGAGACAGTTTTCCACGAAAATGACATTTGTATTTTATGTAAAAATACTATTTTTCCCCCTGTTTCTCTCATTCCCCCATTGAACACCATGTAATTTCAAATTCAATTATAGAAGAAAATAGCGTGGAAAGGTATTACTTTGTTGTTCATATCAGATAGAGGACAGCGTTTTCTACAAGTAGACAGCACATGAATAAAATGACCTTTAAGTGGTTTTACGGTGTTCTTCTATTCTTACCCCAGTCTCATTCTCCATGCTTATTTTTTCGATCTAACTGACAGCAGTAAGTTTCGGGTACGTAATGTAGTTTCCACGTTAATAGAATAGCGATTGGTTTCGAACTTGATTTTTTTTTAAATTAGTACATGTACGTACCTACTAACCATCACTCTCAAAGAAATTCTCAACCAAGTTCCTGCAATAGGCTTTTGACACTATTTAATTATTCTAACCTTCTTTCACAAAAGAAGCTCGCTATTTAGGTATCCCAACGAATTGTGTTTTTTAAGAAGGAAGAAAGCGCGTGAGTGGGTGGTTTCTTAAGAGCAGGAAACTATCCTGTAAGATTAATTCGGTTGACAAAGTTTTTTTTTTATTCCTAAAAATTCCTTGAAGACTTCCTTAATGCCACTCCCTGGAGCTTGGAGTTCGTACGCGCGAGTGCTGGCTTTCAATCTAAAGGTTCCGGGTTTGTTTTATTACGTGGTGGATATTTCTCAGCTGAATCCCGATTCCAATGTTGGTGATGTGTGGAGTGCACTTCAAGATCTGGCACTTCGTCCGTCAGGATCTTTTCCCCCTTTAATTAAGAGCAGTCTGATACCTACTAACACCGGCTATCTTCCCACCATTCATTTACCCTCCAACTCACCGCATCTAATAACTAACGTGCTTACCTAACGCTCTTTTGTGTGTACTGCTTTGGCAGAAATGATATTTTACATATTTATCTTGTGCAATGCAAGCGACGTTATATAAAAACATGTCATTCTCCCCATGAAGAGATTATCACTCATGATTATCAGTTGATGCTCGCAAAACAATAAGAGATAAACTTCTTCAAACGAAGCCTTGTACCTTCCCCCACCGATTACGAAAAGATTTCGACGGACCTTACCCTGCCCTTCAGTCCCTCGTTATTAAGGGATCCCTCTTATTCCCCTTTACGGGGGGGCGTGTCTGTGGATTCCAGAGAGGGTCGCTCTGGAGGTCAACTCGTGACGGGGGTCATGGGAAACGGAAAAAAGGGTTCAGGAAAAGGGTCGGCGGATAAAAGGGTCGTGGTTTATCGCTCGCCGCCCATGCACAGGCGCGCCCCTAGGGGTTCGGTCGTCCTTTTGGTTGAGTGGGCGTTGAAAGGGTGTTGAAAAGAACAGAGGGTCTGAAATAATGCTGGGAATTGGCTGTAAAAGATATTACCTTGCCATGCACGCTTCAAAAAGCAATGAGAAAGGCAAAGAAAGATGTATTCGATGTTTCCAGGCTTAACTATGTGGAAAGCCATCATCAATAAAGTAAAAACACAATGTACATATCCACTTATATTATTATTTACGGTACAAGTAGTTTTGACGCATCGCCGTCATCATACGCTGGCGTCATCGGCGTCAGGTACCTGATGATGACGCCGATATGTCGAAACTAGCTGTACCGTAATTAAATATTGCAGGATATATACATTGTGTTTTTACTTCAGTGGCAAAGAAAGATGTTATTTCACGATAGTAAGGCCGCGATTAGAATATACAGAATGTATTTATAAGCCGTCTCAAAAAGAGAATTAGATAAGTTTAAAATATGGCATGATCTATTGAGAATAACTTTTAAGAAAAGGCGATATGTAACATTATCATTAGATAAATGCAGCTGACGATATTCTTTCTAAACACGATGAGAGCAAGCAATATGGAGCCATCAACAAAGGTACAGGAGACCCTAGTTAACCATCTTCGTACACCGACGAGATTATTAAAATACCTTATTATAAGGATAGGTACTTCGACCACTTTCAGATTAAATGTGTGAGTAAAACATTAGCTTACATTCTTCCTTTTTTCCTTTGCACTATTTGTAACAAAAAATAACCATGACTAAGAACTTTAAAAGGAGCAGGAGAATATGCAAAGTGATACTATGTCTTTCATAGAAGGTTTTGCCACTGGTGAGTAAAAACAGAATGGTTTTAGTGGATAAATTTCGAAAATGGAAAATAATGCATCAGGACAATATTAGCAAAGATATGTGTGACACTGTCTATAGTTGCAAGTTTTGCTGGAGCTGGGATAGACCAAGCTTGGGAGGAAATTGTAATAGTGGAATAATTATGAATACGACGATTGCGGTTGGGATTGTGCGATTTCCTAAAGGAGGTGAAGCCTCATAGACACATCATCATCTGGTGTTCTGCCTGCTGGCAGGTCCCGTACACCACCGCTGTCTCCATCCGCTTCTGTCCCGCACCTTCTATATAGTCACATAGATTTAGTTATAACTTCATGTATACGATCGATAATAACCATATTGCCAAATATAGTTACTAGAGCCGACCCTAACTACCTACATGTCTCACATTATCGGTCCTCTACATTTCATAAATAATTTACCGTTACTGCCTCTCAAACTTGGAACTGCCTACCTAAATATTAAAGATTCCTCATCGCTGCCCTAATTCAAAAATAAATTATATTCTTACCTAACTTTCCCCACATAAGCTGTTTTTTATTCATTTCAATGCTTTAATCATGTATGGGTTGTACTATTTTGGTTTATTTTCCATTGTTATTTATTTCAAATTATTTTACCAAAACATTTAATCCTGTTTATATTTAATTCCATGTGTGAACTTGCTTCGTATACCATATTCTATATTGTGTTTTGTTCATGATGTTTATTCCATTCATTTGGCATGTTGTTTTTTTCTTGTTGTTCACTTAATTGCAATACTTTCTTCTTAAATCGATGCTTTGTACACTAAATTTAAATGCATTTTGAGCTCTAATGTGATTCATGAAAATTGTTCATATCGGATGTAAATCTGTGAACAATAAACTATATTATTATTATCGATGGTGCATTGTCTGTTTATAGTCCAAGATCGTAAACTTTAGTCGTAGTTATGGATACATGATTCAAATGCATTGATACAATTAGTAAAAGTGCCTCTCTAAACGAAGTTTTTACTCGCCTCTTTTTCTATTTTTTGATTGAAGAAAAATATTACTAACCCTTAACACAGTGCAGAGAAAAAATGTACGAACGACTTAAGGATGTTCGTTGGTTTCACTCAACTTTAGAGAAATCGACGAAACTTGCTGGAACCATTACTTATGTTGTCTTAAATCTACCTGATTTTGTTTCAGAATTATTTACCAAAGATTACTTAAGATATTTGATCGAGAAGTGGAAAAAAAATTACATGGGTTCTTATGGGAACACAAGGTACGAGTATCTTAATTCATCAAAAAGAACCTTTTTCTAGTTAAGAATAAGAAAAACAAAAATAATAAAAATAAAGTATATCAAATGATTTTTATACGTTATTCTATTAATGATTTAAATTATTTCTGTGTTTCTACCTATATCAAATGATTTTCTTACATTACTCTATTGATCATTTAAATTATTTTTGTTTTTCCTATTCTTAACAATAAAACGTTCTTTTCGATGAATAAAGCTAGTCAAACCTCGCGTTCCCGTAAGAACCCATGTAATTTCATGCCCACTTCCACATCAAATATCCTAAGAAATCTGCGGTAAAATTTTTTGAAAAAATTCAGGTAGCTTTAGGAAAACATAAGTAATGCTTCCAGCAAGAATCGTAGAATTCCTTTAAGTTGAGTGAAACCACCGAACGTCTTTAACCCAAGAATGCGGGATGCAAGCTGCAGTAGGTATCGGAGGGACTGTAACCAAGAACATAAAAAGCTTAAAAGCAAGAGAAAAGATGCAACGCCCATTAAAATACACGCCGTGAATAAAAGATACGAGCAGGAATGGACGCAGAGATCATTCCCATTGGCCGTCAACCAAACACTGTCTCTCTCTCCCACGGCTGTCGTGGAATTTCCATGAGGCAGAATAATCGAGCGGAGATAACCGATCACTGGCTCGGTGCGAGAGTCATTTTGACTTCCCCCCGGGGCATCGGCGTGCACACAAACAACGTCAAACGTCATAGCGGCCAGCTGGAGGGGGGAAATGTAAAACACAAGGAAGAAATCCATTTGAAAGTCACTCCCATTCACCCGGGTCACCCAAATCATTCTCTTCTACTCGGCTATTTTCTCATAACTCTTCCAACTTTCCACTCTTCCTAGTCCATCTGAGGCCACACCTCACACTCCCTGATACCCTTTCCTCTTTTTCCCTAATCCTTGGAAGGAAATAATTTACGGCTTGGAAAAAAAGCATTAGATATTCTCCGTTTAGCGCTCAAAGTACATAAATCTCGGTGAGACTTTTATTCTTCATTTAACGGGCCCGTCGCCGCGTCGTTAAATAAGGAATGGGGCGTGGTCCTTGGGACGCTACGTATGCCAAAAAGTCTTTTAAAAAAATTGGAAGACAAAACGAGGGACGGGCCCAGTGGGATTTTATTCTCAGGAGGTCAGTGTCTCGAGTCGAAGGCCAATATATCGACGAGGCACGCGGAGAGGGAAACGATTGATCGACGCGCATGGTTCCCTGGCAAGAGCCGCCAACTGGGGCGGAGCGATACTCGATATTTGATATCGCACGGAGAATCCAACGTAAAGCATACGGCACAAAATGAAGTATAATACCAAGGTGTCTATTAACACATGAAAAAGAAATTCAAGACTTTTTCAAGACTTTTCAAGACTAAAATTTTGAAATTCCAGACAAAATAAAGCTACTCTTTGAATGCGTTATTGTGAAGGTCAATATTTCGATTAGCAGTCCTGTCTAATCTTTCACTTGGAATTGTCCATATCATCTCCACACCACCGTTGTCATCGTCCAGTACAATGCGATACCTATCCTTTTCTTTAATATTATTTACATACGAAATATTATATAAAAAATGTCTCTATTTATATGCACGTCCAATGTTAGCCACATTGCTTAACAGCATTAAATATCAACTTTAAAAATTTTTCGCTGGTTAAAAAAAAATGAGATAGGCTGGCAAACTAACTAAACAAGATTCCATCAAAGTTATTTTATTTTGATAAAAAACTGATTTCATACAATGGCTTACAAATATATTTGTAATTATTCATAAATTTACAGTATACTGTCTGTGTTGTTCACAAACAATGGAGTCACTTCAAAACCATCACTTATAAAAATGATTCACTGACAAAAAAAAAAAATTATTAAACATAACAACAAAACCGACTTCTTACAACCCGGCGGCAGCACATACGGCGTCATCGACAACGGCGTAATATAATGTTTTTACTTTCCAGGGACGTATTTCTGATCTTCCATGAAGACGTAATGCTTGCGTTATGCCGTAATGAAGCAATAGAATTCAATGGCAAATACAAATAACAAAATGGCAAACGGTAGGTTTTACTGACTGGAATTCCTTCATGATGAGTGTAATAAAACACTGCAATTCCAAAGTAAGTTAGTTTGTTCCACCCGATGATGATGCGCAGCGAAGCAACTTAAGACGCGATGGTTTGAATATAATTTATCTAGTGGAATTCAACAGAGTCATGGAAAAACACATATTGGAAAATGTCACCATCGTATTATAGTACGATCTATAGTTCGCTTGAATCTTTGGTAGCGTTGTGATAACCGCGGTAAAGGTCATTGTTTCAAAATAATAATTTATGGGTAGGAGGGAAGTATACCATCTTCAGCCTGCAAGTGACCGAGCCGATACAAAGGAAAGCTGCGCGATTTGTCAAAAACTGCTACGGGCGTACAGACAGCGTTACACAAATGTTAAACGAATTAGGCTGGGAGCCGCTAGAGACTCGGAGGCTGCGCGCTAGGCTTAGATTGCTTGAACAATTGAGAATAGATATCTTTCAGAGCGACACGGAGAACATCATATTAGAACCCCACTATATTTACAGGTCCGACAGAAACGATAAATTAAGAGAGATATTTTGCCGAACGGATTGGTATGGGAATTCGTTTTTCCCCCGAACAATAAGTGACTTTAATAAATGCTAGGCGTAATTTCATTAGAGTGTTTCCTTTTTATATGCGAACGGCTGGTGTCCTAACACCCCACGCCACACGCCTATTGAGGCGGCTTGCGGGGTAGTATGTAGATGTAGATTTGTCGTATGCGGCGGCATGCAGGAAACGGTCCCCACGTCCAGTACATACAATTGAATGACGGAAGTCGCAAACTCACGCATTACTGACCACAGAGGTTTAAAAGAACACCTCCTTGATACTGACAGATGGACAAAAAGGGAAACAGAAGATCAATTTTCCTAATGCCTGCCGTTTCAATTTTTATCGTGATGATTTGCAAGCAACCATAACTTATCCTATTCCCGATTTTTTCCAGATTTTTTCCCGAAATTACTAAATTCCCGACTTTTTTCCGGATTCCCGACTTTTCCCGACAGTTAGATATCCTGAATATGTAATTTTTTATAAATAATTATATAAATATAATATATAATTTGATGAATTTTAACAATAAGCGTTCGTTAACCATTACGCATGATAGTATCGTATCCGTACCATTATCCCCCCCCTTCCTCCCTAATCCGCCTGACCCACTGACCACCACCTCCCACTGCAGCGGCGGACGGGACGTGGGTGTCTTCCAGAATATTTGAGGCAGAGAAAATGCTGGATATAATGTCTACCGTCACAATGAGAAAGGTTACTTTCATATCGACATAAACAATACTGCCGAAAAAAAGTATAAAACACTCACCATAATCATCAACAGAAGTATGGAACAAAAGATGGAAGAACTCTTGGATGAAGGCTTATTCGATTAATTTTAAATTTGGAGGACGATAGACTTGAATCCAGATTTGAGGCTTCCTCTTAGTGAAGAGGATTAAAAAATGCCAGTCGACGTAAACTGCCTTCATAGAACTGGATTCAGCATTTGACAATACTAACTGGAACAAAACGAGGACTGCAAATGTGGGCTAAGGAGTGTCTATAAATGATATATACTTAAGAAAGTTCCACTGCCGCTGTGTGAGTGAAAACAAATACTAAATTCCACATTTTTTCTATTTTGTACAAAAAATCCTCCTTTCGCTGATGAAATGCGTTACCTATAGAAACCCAAAAGTAAGGTACAAAATTTGCCGATTATTCCACGAATGTATTTTAAACGTGCACTTTTTCCAGCCGTTGGAGCCGACTGCAGCGCCATTTCCTACGAATTACCGTATTTTGACTTAAATTACGGCAGTAATTCCTTAAAAAATAAAAAATAAGGTGGTAAGATGCCTATATTTTATTTTTCTTCAATTTCTCTGGATTATTTCCTTCGTATAGACAGTTTTCCATGAAAATGACATTTGTATTTTATGGAAAAATACTATTTTTCTCCGTGTTTCTCTCATTCCCCCATTGAACACCCTGCAATTTCAAGTTCAATTATGGAATAAAATAGCGTGGAAAGGTATTATTTTGTTGTTCGTATCAGATAGAGGACACTTTTTTCTACAAGTAGACAGAATATGAATAAAATTACCTTAATGTGATTTTACGGTGGAAATGTTAACATACTGGCTGAATGAAGACCATTTCGAAGGTTTTAAATGCGATTGCAAGGTGGAGGAAGCAAAAGTAAAGAAAGGAGCGAGGATTTGCTGAGTTCTGCGCCATCAACGATTTTCAACATTTACTTTGAAAAAGGAATAAACGGAATACGAAAAATGAAAAACAGGCCTTCAAGGAAACACCTGCACGCATGCAAAATCCTGTAGGGGAAATACTCAATATACTACTCTTTGATGATGGCATAGCAACAATGGCAGAGAAGAAGTAAGATTTCGTGAGTATGTTGAACTGCAAGAAATAAAAAGCTTTATAGAAATATAGCTTGTAAGTCAATGTAAAGAGAACCAAAATAATTGGTTGGGGGAAGAAAACAAAAAGACAGTCACCACAAATCTTGGACACAAGTCGCTATTTTAATCTTGACAGTGGGATCATTGGTGGTGGGAAAATCAAGAAAGATATATTGTGCAGAATAGCCAGAGCAAAGGAGAGGTTTTTTCATAGGAAGAGTCAACCAACAGCTAACAGAACAGGTTAGGAAATAAATAAGTACGTCATGGAAACAGATACATGAAGGATACTCTTCACTGGCAGAGGAACAAGGAAGTTCACAGCCGTGGAAGAGATACTATTGGAGGCAATGCGTCGCATTATGAAAGGATTATGAAAACCAATGGACGGCGAGAAATACCGATGAAGAAACTTTATCAAGAGCTGGAGAGATAAGATGTGAAATGAAAAGTCTCCGTAGTAGGAGGGACAATCTTGTTCAGAAAATTTAAAGATGCAACCAGCATTTTGAAGACAATAACGAAGTAAAAATGAATTGAAAGAATCGTTAAGGAACATCATTATGGAGTTCATCTTGCAAATTGTACATTAAAATGAAAACAAATGAACGAATAAAGTGATTAACTAAGAGGAGAGCGAAGTGGGGATCTGCAGAGAATATAAAGTGGAATTGATGGCTGCTGATTATTAAGAACAAACTAACGTTCTTAAAAAGACTGTCATAAAAAATTACAACACTGTATTTTAAAATTCAACCAAATATATTTCCGACAGCATTAGTATCATTTCGTTCACTTGACAGGACTAAAGAAATACTTCTTAAAGTTACATTTTTCCACAAGCTGGGAAATGTTTAAACCGCTCCTAAATTCATAAACGTTGACGCATAAGAATTTTGCCGAGACATCGATTGAGATTAGTTTTTGGCAAAAACAGTTACTGCATTATGGGGCCTCTCTTTAATCAATTAACGTAACTACTGTTCTCCTGTTCTTAATTAAAAAAAATAAAATCTAGGTTTATCAGGTTATAATTCACTATAATTAAGTGATTAAAAAATTAGGAAAGTTCTTTATAAAAAAATGAGTGAGAACACTTTATCTAGAATATTTTGCAATGAAAGAAAATATATCGATGAATTTACCCCATACGAGAGTACATTTCCTTTTTTCATTGATTATTTTATGTCACATAGAAAAAGATTCTCCAAGGTGGAGGGAGGCAATGGCTCAAAGCTGTGCATAATAAACCTTTTTCGTAGATTTTCGCAATTCATTTTAATTCATTGGTCACAGTATTGACATCAAAAGGGCGAAAGTTTTACGCAAAGAAATTGGCTACTATCCACGGATCATCAGGGAAGCCATTGAAATAGAAAAAAAGACCTAACAACCTAAACAGAGAAGATGGCTACAACCTTCCTTATACGTGGAAAACTTTTGAAAAACTAAAGTATCAATTGATGATGCTGTACATAATAACCGCTTAAGTTTGTTTATTTATTATTCATTGTTGACTTACAATGCTTGACGAAGCCGGCAGAATAGCACGGCGAAACTGTTGCTAAATAAGTTTAGTTAAATCGCAGAAAACCAAAAGAAACATACCAAAATTGAGCATAAAAACTTCAAAACTAGTGATTAGCACTTGATTCATCGTAAGATGACCTACTTATTCTGCAATAAAAACATTCTTTGTGCATTTAGAATGAAACTATGAAATCAACAATAAACACAGCTGAAATTCTCAGACCAACCATCGATGTGGAACAAGATGTATTTATCAGATAAATACGTACGATGATGATGCAGTGCATCGAAACCATGGTCGTAATAAACCTAATTTAGTGGAAAATTGCCATTTCTGTCATTAATTAAATACCTACATGACAATCATGAAACTTCTGAATTACTTCTACTTCCACTACTATGGCCGGTGGACTACAGGAAACACCCTTGGTGTTGCGTATGCTCTCAATACAACCAGTAATTCCTCGACGGGTACCCAAGTCTCTTCCCAATATGTCAGCAATAAACATTTTGGTCTGATTAAAAACCGATGTGTGATAATCCGCTTTTCCCATCATGAAAAAAAATGAAGAGAAAAATGTTCAGCTTTCGAAAATTCCGTCGAATCGCCGAATTTGGAAGAAAATATAATTTCTTCCGTCATCTTCATGGATTGACCGCGTTAAGAAAAACGAGATTGATGCAATAAAACCTTGTTGACCCGGAATGTGGAATGTGACGGCGGAAGTTGGGAGAGAGAAAACAAGGCGACGGTTGAGCTCAGTGGCGTCTTGAGGCGACAAGAACCGGAGATCAATCTGAGGGGGGTTTCCCTAGACTTTCTCAGACAAACACACATGCCTACACATATCGGTCGGCGCGGCATTCCGGATCGGACACACTGCTACTATAAGTTGTTTGTTCTTCTTTCCTCACCCCCTCTCGACAACCTACGCTCAACTACACGGTCCAGGATTGGCGGTCTCAAACGTCGCCGGCGGTGGTGAAAGCAAAAGGGCTTCAATTGCGATCAAGGGGTCACTGGGACTTGTCCATACTACACTACGAGCCACATTAAGGGAGGGAGGGGTTGGGCGGCACGGCGGGAAGTGTTGGGACATCAAACACGGAAAAGAGTGAGAACAGTGAAAAGGCATCGTGAGGTGAAAGAAAAGTGAAATATGCTTCGGTGCATTCATTAGCGTCCCGCAATTAGGCAAAGAGTATGAAAACACGACTTTACGGACTTGATCTTTATTACACTGTAGTCATGTTACATTTAGTTACAAGTGAACAAGAAAAAAAATTAAATAAAGTTGTCTCCGAGCTGATGTGGTGGAATTGAGTCATTAGAAATGAAATAACTTCGCAGTTTTCCAATTTTTTATATTAAATATAGGTTTAATGCGATCAGTTTCGATGTATTAACATCATTGTCAAGCACGGTTCTAATAGTAAACAAATAATATTTACATATACAAGGAGGTTCCACCGCGACTGTGTGAGTCAAAATAAATACTTAATTCCACATTTTTTCTATTTTGTATAAACAAATCCTGCTTCCACTGATGTAATGCGTTACCTATAGAAACCCAAAAGTTAAGTAGAAAAAAAGCAGATTATTCCACGAATTTATTTTAAATGAGCACTTTTTTCCAGCCATAGGAGTCGACCGCAGCGCCATTTCCTACTGATTACCGCATTTTGACTGCAATTACGGCATTAATTCCCCAATAACTAGAAAAATAAGGTGGTGAGATGGCTATATTTTATTTTCATTCAATTTCTCTGGATAATTTCCTTCTTACTTACAGTTCTCCGCGAAAATGGCATTTATATTTTATGGAAAAATAATATTTTTTCCATGTGTTTTTCTCATTCTCTAGTGGAAAATTGCCATTTCTGTTATTAATTAAATACCTACATGATAATCATGAAACTTCTGAATTACTTCTACATCCACTACTATGGCATAAAATAAAATATAATAAATAACTCTCATAGAATAAAATCGCGTGGAAAGGTAACATTTTGTTGTTCAATTCAGATAGAGAACACGTTTTCCTACAAGTAGACAGAATATAAATAATGAAATGACATTTAAGTGGTTTTACGGTGGAGCCACCTTAAAGATGGTTGTTAGGGAGTGAAAAAGATAAGGTTGGAAGCAGCCACGCCAAGTTTAGTGCGCTTTCATTGTTTTTTTGTTTCATTTTTTGAAACCGTACGGTAGGTGGCTCAGTGAGGAGTCGGATGCATGCATATTGTCACTTTGTTTACAAATAGCGGCTTGTTAGGGAATTACGATTGTTGGTATAGAAGAAGATTGATTGCTCCACTGACAATGGGCAAAAGATCTTGCCTTGTTCCTGGATGATCCACAGGGTATTCCACAACTTTTAAAAAGAATAAAATTTTAGGTGTGCAGAATAAAAGCTTGTTTGAGGCTAATGTCTTGAGCAAGGTATGGCCGATGATGATGATTACCTATGAATCCATTGCAGAACTTTTATAATTTTGTAAGAATTATTGTTTTTTTCTCAATTTTATCCATACCGACGCTAATGATTTTGTTTTGTAGCCGTTCTCTACATAAACATATTTCTCAACGCCCATCATTTTCAAAGGATTTCCTTTCATCTGTTGAACCCCTTGCGATGGGAAATTTGAAACGTAGATCTGGTTACGACAACATCGCAGTCGCACGGCTGCCGTAGATAGTTGGTACTCTCGAATGATCAATGATAGGTTAATGAAGGGGTTTTCTGTTATTCAATTCATACATCGTACGTGGTTAACATTATTATTAGACGGAAAGAACCAATAGTTGCTTCTTAACTAGCCGTAATTTCCCACAGTACGAAATAAACAAAAGTAAATACCGCTTTTGTTTACATTGGGTTGATAAGGATCATCTGATTCCAAGGATCCAGTACGACAGTGGCGCCGCGGTTGGCAGCTTCATAAAAAGTATCATGTCGAAGTTAGGAGTCTGTTATCCTTCAGTATCCAAGGTTGGAAGTATTAAGCTACTAATTTGGGAATCCAATGGATAGTAAAGGGGAGTGGGATTAAATGACTGCAACTTCCAACAAAAAAATACTGCATTTGGAAAGTAAAAGAAACAAACTAGATATTTTTGAGCAGCTTAAAATAATTCAACACAGTCTTGGTCAAATTCCACTTGTGTACGAAAACATATTTCAATCCCATTCACCTTTACTCTCCATTAGATTCTCACAATGGTAGCTTCATTCTTCCCGCCAATAGTTCCAACCATCTTTTTTCACTCCATAACAACCATCTTTAAATATACAAATATTATTTGTTTAGTAGAATAACCGTGCTTGACAATGATGTAATACATCGAAACCGGTCGTATAAACATATATTTAATATAAAAAAGAGGACAACTTCTAAGTAATTTCATTCCTAGGATAAGGATTATTGCTTCGCCGGAGTTTTTCTTCATCTTACTCATCTTTCAACAACTATTTATCCTTAATTGCAACCTACGGCAAGTCACAGCCTGATAATTATTACTTTCCTAACTGTTTTTTTTGTGCAACACTTAGTTAAGTGAATGACCGTCCATTTAGGTACTACAATTTTAGATTCTCGCTTCGCACAGTGATTCTATCAAGAGCTGTTGTCGAGGGAGCTAATTCCAATCACGTACCTTCTATCGTTTCTGTCCAGGATTTTTACCCACGAAAAAATACTTGGTATTCATACTGCTCTTCTTTTAAAATCGTATTACCTCGTTTGTCGATAGGCTTTGCAAAACCTTTTTCTATGTGAATGTTACACTGTAAAGAAATTAGCCAATGGATTGAAGCGAAATATGCTATCAGGCCTCTATTGCTACCTAAAGCATGACGTGTTCGGATGATTCTTATCATACTAGATGTTTTAATATATATTCACGACACCTAGTAAAAGTGAATAAGGGTCATTTTAAAAACATTTACAATCTTGGTTTCGCAGCCTTTACGACCCATTCTGCAAATATTTCGCCCGGCTTTATCGTTTTCGATGGATAACCTGGAGTAATGAAAGATTCCGAGATCGCACGAACTAGACTGGAGGAGTTGGCCGCTCACCCACCCACGCACATTGGCGTGACCCAGATTCGCAGACGACGAATAAATTCGAAGCAGACGTGGGCGGACGCACGAAAGGCATTCACAGCCACTACTGTTGCGAATTTTAAAAAAGAGAAAATTTCGATTGACATCCGGTAAAGACCTAAATTTTAAGTTTGAGTCGAACTGGAAAAAAAAAACATTTTTATTTTTTTTTAAACCTTTAGTTTACCGAGTCTCTTGTTAGTCGCGATACAAAATCGTTCATTCAACCGTTCAAGAAGAGAATGGTCCAGATCTGGATCGTTTGCTTCCGGATTTGAATTCCGGATCAAGCAATCTTTCGTTCTTCCCACGTACTGTTGGCTAGTACTTACATACAATGGAGAGAAGACCACAATAGGGATGGGCAAAATATACCGGCATTCGGTAGTGCCGATACTATATTTTTTTAAATCCGGTACTACCGACCAGTATTTAAAGTCAGCACTACTGACGGTATCGGTACTAAAATTACCCTGTATTTAGACAGCGCTGCCATCTTTCATCAACTAACGGAACTAACTATGGAAATTTACAAAACACACTAATTTTCAAATGTTCTCGTAATATATCCTTATTTTTTCATATCTTGCATTTCCTTGAAGTTTAGATTTGTGTGTTATCATTATTTATATAATAGGTAAGTATAAATTTCTGACGCATGCAGAACACCAGAAAAATCGATGATTTTGAAACGTATAAATACGTACACATATTAATTCCTGTTGTTTGAACGTTAGTGCGACCGCAAGGATTGATCACTACAACAGGGTATTATACCTGACCACAACATTAAAACAATACCGATCATTCTTCATGCGATTGAATATCATTCCAACAAAGAGCGACGATGGCAAACACACAGAGAGTAAAATAAAATATATTTACTGAATAGCCGATGTATATATTCCCGATGAATTTTCATTAAAAATGCCGATGGATTGAAATTTCTGTGTATCTTTTTGGACTGATGTTCTAATTTTTCTACATACCGGAAAACTAGGGTTAAACGTTATTAAAAAAAGATCCATTAACACCCACAATGTATGAGGGTGTATACGAACCTCTCTGCAGATGCGGAAGATCACATGTGGGGCAGACCAAGAGAGCAATTGGATGCCGATTAAAAGAACATGAACGTGCAATCCGGAAGAAAGACTGGTATCACTCTGCCGTGGCTGAGCACACTACGTTAGAGGAAGGTCACGCCATTGACACAAAAGACGGCAAGAGTACTACACAAAGAAAGCAGTTACTTTCCACGGCTCATAAGGGAGGCTATTGAAATAGAAATAATATGAATAGAGAGGATAGTTATAAACTCCCTTATACCTGGAAGAGACTTCTTCGAAATTAAGTTTTTTTACTTCTCAAAATCATCAACTGCTGAAATTGTTTATTTATTTTTTGAAAAAGACCATTGTTGTTCTTAAAAGCCCGACGAAGCCGGCAGCATAGCACGGTGAAACTGATGCTTAATACTAAATAATTAATTGAAGAACCAAAAGCCTGAATGCCATGAAACGTATGTTAATTTATAATTAATTAAAATAAATTATCAATCACATAAACACCGGTATACCGGATTTCTTTCGTCGGTACTACCGGCTAATTAGTATTATAGTAATTTTAATACTCAACAAAAACATACCGGTACTGCTGCGAGTACTTCCCATGCCTAGACAACAGAGTGCAAGTTCTCGTAGACGAGAGACTAGTCCGCCAGAACAAATCTTTGGGTGGCCACTGAGCCGTCATCAATTTTCAGAATCAAGAAGTAGGCATTCCAGGTTTTCCCGTTGAATAATTTTGCTTTTCAAGGAGGTGTCATATGGGTTGAGAGGTTGACAGTTGGCATACTCACTGCGTTATTTCCTCATTAATTCCTCCAATTCTATCTTAACTTATCCTGTCTTTTCTTACTAATTCTCTCACTAACTCTCTCAGCGGGGAACTCTTGTGAAGTTATTTCGGTAAAGGTGAGCTTTCGTCTCGCACTCATTTTCGCGATTTTCACTCACTTTAAACAGAGATACTTCCTATACACCTAGGTATCACATTCAATTTCGTCAGTTTACTACGTTTTAAAAAAAAAAAATGTTAGTGCGAGACGAAAGCTCACCATTACCGTTATTTCGTAGCAAGTAATGCCACATCGTAAGAAGATAATGTCATTTTTCTGTTAAAACGTAACTAGGCTGAGAACACTGATTAATACTATTTATTTCACAAGACGCAAAAAAGTCATACATGGTATTTAATGCTTATGTTTTTTATTTTTAAACATATCACAGTATGAATGAGTTCTTTACATGGCTTGATTTCCCGTATGCGTTTTTACGCCATAATTATAATCAGTATTAGAACTATGGACCGTGCATTCCAGGATTCTACGTAAATATTTTTAATAACCAAGCACTCTCCTAGTTTATGGTCTAGCCTTAAATGGCTCTCCTCACCGCTTTATGGTCCTAGCTAAGGGACCAGAGGGGTTATTTTGTAATCTCACTTAAGTGAGAATAGGTCGTAAAATGTGGAAAATTACGTCATTTTTCCTATTTCAACTCCGCTACACAGGTGGCGTGACCATCTTCGGCTCTCAAGTGGTGAACTTCTGGTCTATTTATTTGACTCATCCGCTCTTTCGAATCTTGATCCGTATATTTCGACTCTTGATCCGTTTCATTCGGCTCCGCATTTCATTAGTTCCATCCCACGTGTCATAAGGAACGTGAAACGGAGCCACTTATCGTTTCCACGGACCTTGGGTGATCGTGACTCGATCATTTGGAGAGCGAAACGGGTCTCCCGCCTTCCCGCAAAGAGTCATTAAAAAGGTGAGATTACAAAATAACCCCCAGGGGAACGTATTCAGCCTTGTACTGGTACATGTCTGGCACATGGCACACACTCTGTAGGTGGCTTCCACAGTAGTTGGTAGATGTAAGTAGATAAACTTCTAATGAAATGCATGGTATGACATAGTACCGAGACGAGTTCCATTTACTGCGTCAGCCTCTCATGCAACAACGTCCCGTAATTTGAGAACCAGCTGACATCTTTCTCATCGACGAATCCTTTCGCAACAATTGCGAAGTGGCTCCCTCCTCGTGTGAGCGAGTCTTTTCGAAACGAAAGAAACGCCTCAATATCGCGGTTCTCACGAGACAGAGAGGGGGCGGGGGGAAAACAGGGACTCCAGTGCGAAACAAAAACGACACGAAAAAGCCCTCGGCGCAGTAATCACACTGGATTTGAGCGAGCTTGTAATTCGATTCTCCCAATTAGGCTACGTTCTCACAATTAACATTTCTGAAATAATAACTCTCCGCCTCCGAAATGTTAGCGATGGAAAACGCTCGAAAAATCCAACCAGGGTATATATCTCCATTTTACCCGGCTTGAACCACCACAAAGACTTGAAAACCATATTGACTTTATTGAAGCAAGAGCAAAATTAAGACAAAATTCTAGTATGATGGAACAATTGGAAAACAATAAAATTATGACAAACGTTGCTGCGCCATGTACTACCAGGTGATATAATAAAAAGGGAGGTATCAGGTGTGATGTTGTAGAATTTCAACAAATAAATAACATAGAATTTAGAAGATGCAATTTTCCACAGATAAAAATTTTATTTTTCCCGGGTTTCGATGCACTACATCATCATCACACCTAGGTAAACTGTGGAAAATTATGTTGTCCAGGTTATCTATCTAGATTATCACCTTATCTGTGGAAAATTGCATCTTCTAAATTCTATATTAGGTGAGATCATGTTAGAATTTTTAATGCTGGCTTGACCAAATGGGGTGTGAAGGTGGTTTTGTAACGAGATGTAACATGGATTGTAATGAAGTCAAATACTCCTTTAACCTTCCATGCAATTCAAGGAAAATAGGTTTAATTCTACTATACGTTGCATTCCTAATATTTATATTCTGAGGGAACAACTTCCAATCTTTTCCAACTAGCCCACCCCCCTAGGTTGCCAATTTTCCTCTAATTTTCCCCAATCATTCTAAGGTTCCCTAATCGATCGAATTGTTGCTGGTCACACTAAGCTGACTTGATTTCATTATCATAGAGATGCGTCCGGCACAGGACGGAACGCCTCAGTTCTAAATATTTTTTTCAGGGAAGATGCCAATTTTATTACACGAAAAAATTCCTGTAAAATCATGCCACGTCAGTCACCGATCTTTGAACTGTTTGTAATTTCGCTCACAACTGAAGCCTCCTACGTATTTACAAGTGCAGACGAACTGTTAAATGCTGTCTGAAGAGTTCGACGAAAATTTGTCCGCGGCGATTGTTGGCCACTGTCAAAGTAGCCAAGCGCGACTAGAGGGCGTGGGAACTTGCGAGGTCCCAAGTACTGGGACGACTGCTGCAAGTCTACTGTAGAATCACCCCGTGCCACACACCCTAGTGGTGTCTTGCACGGTACTTCGTAGATGTAGATAGAATTATCTAAGATTTAGATGCTTCATACCAGGGAAAATTTGTTCTCGATGAGAAAACATTTCAATGTTTCCGAAATTTCCCATCTGAAGACCCAAGAGGAACTATAAGTGAGGATAAACTAAAAAAAAACAAGAAAACATAACTAATGTGTAGGAATATTAGTATGCTCCAGTGGCACTTTAAATTCATGAAACTGCCTTGAGGATAATCGTTTACGGCAGATACTGTACATGAAACTACAAAGAATGCCTGAAATTCCTGGTATTCTATTATTTTTCTTTTAAATTAAAAGCTATGTGCTGGAGATGAATGAAAAAAACATTAGGCTCCTGTACACAGCATTTATAATGGTTCGTCGATTTCTCCTCTGAACAATGCATGGAATTGTGGTAACCACAACAAAATTAAACGAACGAGTAACCAAGTAGCTGAAGAAATATTTGAAATTATGATTGGTAATGCGAGAAAATCCTACCATGGTGAGATGCCAAGTGATGGAACAAGGCATTACGGTAGTTTGAGTGAGATGGTTCCCTAGTCATAATGGAGACCATTTTAGAAATTTATTTTTTAATTTCAGTGTCTTAAGAAGTATGAAGTAAATACGGTAACGTTTATGGTGCAAAAATATAGTTATATATGAAAAAAACTCTCAGTAAATAAATAAATATAACCAAATAAGTCTCTAACTTGACTCATTTTTTTCCGCCGTACGGTGAGATTGCTTCCACAATAGTTTTTTTTGCGATTCTGTAAACATTACTGTGGTAACTGATCAATTTTTATAAATAGTCGAGAAAACATACAAACTACACACGGTTAGCTTTGTAACGAAATCTAGGTGGTGGAAATTCATAATTGTTTTAAATATTCTCCCTCTGGAGCGCGCAGCCGTAATCTATCCCGTGTAAAACAGCTTATTTTTTTCAGGAAAATTGCTCAAAAATTAGTTCTACATGGGGTAAATATTTTTACATCATTGGAAAGATGGGAGCTTTTTCTATACAAAGACGTCAAATTCGCCAAATTCTAGGTGTAGTGATATATCGCTCAATATTCCTTAATTGGAGGATATTGCGGGAGGGTCGATGGCCCTTTATACGGAGGAAGGGAAGACGTCACTCTCAGAGTCGTTCCCCTTCTCAAGACGACTTCTCTCTCTCTGAATTGATTGCCTTTTTCGACAGCAGAGGTCGTTAAGTCCGTGCACAGTGCTTTCCGTGGTCAATCATAAGGCCAGGGAATCAGTTCACAGACAGACAGATGTTTGGGAAAGAAGAATGGAAAGAGGGACTGGTTTCCACCGGCGGCGGCACAGCGTGATAACCGACGGTCATTATCCCACAATTAGCGCCAGATTACCTCTTCCGCTCGGCTCACTGAGAAGCAGTTGCCAATCCAAAAGAAAGAACCCAAGTCGATTGGGGATTGAGACAAGAGCTATTCTGTACGTTCACGGAATTTCCGAGCCTCGAAAGTGACGAATGTTTGACGTCACACCCTTTAAAATTTCAAATAGGACCATCCTATAGTTTAGATTTGTCGGGGGAAGTGACGTCAAACCCACGGATTATCCGAGGTTCGACCGTGTCGAGTCCTTACTGAATGAAGTCCCTAGGGTTTGCCAGCTCTACCGGATTCTCTTGAAGACTCCTGGATTGAGACGTTACCACACCCACTTTCTATTTTATTGAAAAAAAAAGAAATAAAATATTATTACCCTCTATATTTTTTGCGGCGACTTATTGGTTTTGTTCACCAGCTAAATTCTGGTAAGTGTACAGAATACGTAAATGCATCTCAACATTCCGTGATTTATATGATTCTCACATTCTGGTTAATGGTGCATACAATTTGAACACGAATTCTACAAAGGTCTATTTAATTTAAAACATTCTCTGTCGAAGGAAAAAATCCTGATTATTATAAACTACTCAGCGTTCAATGTTCTCACCATTCTACTTGGAAAATCACTATTTCAGAGGCAAACACATTTTCACTATTTCTACTCACTACCCCATCCACTTAGAGGATTGGGTAAGCGTAGAAGTGAGATTTTAGGTTTTCTAGCCCAAACGGTCAGGGTTCGAATCCCAACGGTGTTGGATATTTGCCAGTGAAATCCCGATTCCTACTTTAGCCCGATGTGGAGCGCTCTGTATGTGTACCACTCCATCTGTCGGATGGGGAGATAAATCATCGTCTCTTTGTCCTCAATGGCAGAAATGGTAATAGCTGTCCGTCGTCTGTCTCAAATAACCAATCAACCCTTCCAAAAAACAACACCTTCCGTGACGCATCGTTCGGCACATTCGTCTGCCAACAGCTTCTGCGGGGACCTTTTTTATGGGAGAGAATTGGAACACCAATTCCCTCCCACTCCCGTCTTCCCTTGCAAAAGTAGGGCGGAGTTCCTCTTTATTGTTTCAATTACAATAATATTTGGGGTACCTATTATTAAACCCCCAATTTTCTACATTTAACTTTTTTTAACAATTGGTTCATATTTTGCTAGTGTAGTTCAAGTTTCAATGTATTTTCATCAAATTTAATTTTACAAAGTGTATTATTATTTAAAAATTTATTTGGTTTTCTCCTTTGACTTCTTCATCGGGTGTCTTGCGATTCCCTTTGATTGCTTTACAATTGTTATTTACTTCTTAGTATTTCTATCACAAAGTTGTCTTCTTTCTTCTTCCTCCTTCTCAGCATTCTCACCATTCCTTCCACCTCTTTTTTCTTTTCTTCTCTTCTCTCCTCCTTTTCTTGTCTTGATTTCTTCTACGTCCCTTCTCACGGTGTTGTGAAGTTTGAAACTGGTTCGGCTGCTGCAAATCTGCAAATGCTGCAAAGCTGCTGCTGCTCCTTGATTTCTTCTACGTCCCTTCTCACGGTGTTGTGAAGTTTGAAACTGCTTCGGCTGCTGCAAATATTCCCTCCATTCGCTTTATTTCGCTCATTCTTCGAGCCAATACCTTTTTCCTTTCTCAATCCCTTTTGAAGATTTGGACGGCCAGCCATCCTGCGACGCAATTGCATCAATTAGCCAATTGTTCGACGGGATCTTCTCCGTTCCAACCCACCCGTCAAAAGCATCACGCCAACTAACGATTAACTCAGGCGACGCCCTCTTCCGAAAGGAAAGAGAAAACAAGATAGGCGGTGATTGACCTTCACCTTTTCCGTGAGGGAGGATTTTGTTTGGGGCGAGGAAACGTCTCGCCTCCTATTCACCGTCGAAAATGCATGAAAGTCATTCCAATACGGCTTCTCTCACTCAAAGACTCCCCAGCAGGTATTTCATCCGTTATCGAAAGAATGCTTGCTGTCTTCAATATATTTTACCATGGAATTTGACAGGGGTAGGTACTCAAGATCCGCTGAAGGAAGTTACTATTTTTTTCGTTTCAATTTCGAAAAACCCATTAAGTTTTTAGGACGGTTTAAAAAATCAAGAAATTTGTTTTTTCATCCTCTCTAATCAGTATAAATTCGACAGTGTCGGGCGATATATGGTGGAACAGCATTTTAAATAAAAACTACAGTAATTGTACTGTCTCTCTAATCAGCCTTAAGTGCACCTGACATTAGACACTGAGTTTCTTTCATTCCTTTTATCAGTGCACTACTTTGGTCTTTAACCCATTACGACAGGTAAAAAGTGAATTGCATAATTATTTGCTGAGAAATAATCTGAACCTATGTATACTCGATCACCCATTTGATTTCAAAAGTGACTCTCAGGTAGAGAGAGGCCTTACAATTTTTCCATTAAATTACATGATAGAAAACTTCAATGGTGAAGATGATGATATGTTATTATGTAAATGAACGAAACACCTGATCATGAAAAGATTTATTTATAGGATTCTTTTTACTTCTTCTCAAGGAAACTAGGTGTTTTTATTCCATATCTTAAATATATAACAATACGCACCATAACCCTAAAATTACTGCACAATGTGATTGATAGCAGACATTTTGCTATGAAAACTTATTATGACTAATTATAACGAAGTTCTGTGTGACAATCTGAGGCATCAAATAATGTTATTTAATGCATGTACTGCTAATTTCTAGCTTTTATTGCTGATAGTTTTTACGTGTTCTATGAACGTACTAACCGCTAGCCGAATAAAAATGCACAAATACTCGTCGAAATAGGGAATTATCTTAAAAATGCAATATATACATTTGTCAATCACTTAGTATGTGTCAGAAGGAATAGTAGCAATAGTAAAAAATAGAAACTACAGCGTTGGGTCCAAATTTATATCTTAATATTTCCTATATTGTAATTTCCTATATTGTAATATGTGTACATGCGGTCCCTCTACCATTGGTAGTATATCTGTACTGTAGTGCATGCTAGTGAGGCTTTGCCTCGTAAGCCTTCGCCTCACAAGCATTAGATATTTATGATTATGCACAAATGGTCGTAGTTGCACTAACTTAAGGGTATAATGTAATGCATGTTGGTGACTACTCACCCCCTGCCACACACCCTCAAGGTGGCTTGCAGGGTATCTTGTAGATGTAGATGTGAATAAGGAAAATCGAATTGCGGCCTCGATGAATCTTCTACAAAATTATTCACACGTAATTTAAAAAAAAGAAATGTCTCGTTTGGTCAAACAAATTGCCTTTGAAAAGTTGAGATGTCCACGGGAAGTTCGTTTGGCGCCAGAGTGTGCCGTTTACACGCCACTCCGCCCCCAGCGCCACCACTACCCCCTTCCTTGAACTCGCAATCGAATAAAGCGCAAGAGAGGGAGAGAGAGACGAGTTAGCTGTACTCTCTGCTCTTCTCCTGATTCTATGGCTTCCCTCTCCTTTCGCCAACACAACCCTTTCTCTATCCCACTCCTCTCGTCCCTACCCATGACATTCTATTCAGAGAGACATTAGGAGGCACCAAGACCCTCCCTCATCTACTCACTCCTTACTCACATCCAACGAGAAGTATTGTGATTCCAAAAACGAATTTTCGATTTCTAATTTTTGTAATTTTAAGCACCAAAGACGGTGTAATTCGCCATGAAAACATTATTTGACTTGACCGGGATTCAAACCCGGATTTACCAATTGCCGTTCTGGTGTGTTAGCCAGTTATACTACCAAGCCATCTTAATTCAGTGCGAATTTCAGCGGTTTTTTTTTGGTCAAGTAAAATTATTTTTTCATGGCGAATTACACTGTCCTGGGTGTATATATCTTCGCACTCATGCGTGTGACTGCGTACAATACATCATTTGTGCAATCGCAATGATTGGAAAATTTTTATTTTTTTAAACAGTGATAAATTCTGAAAAATTTGATACAAAAATCACATTCATGTCTAAAACAATAAGGAAGTCATGGCTACATAAAAAAGGGACGGAAAAGGAATAAGGGAGCATATGGGACCCTTACGAAGTAGGACTAGTCTCCGAAATGGATTTAACATAGTGGAGGACTGCAAGATTTGTAAAGGGTTGTTACGATAAACTTAGTAATATGCTTCCGAATTGTTGAAGGAATTAGGGTGGGAATCTCAAACTGGTCGAAGGGAGAAATATAGGTTAAATCTTTTGGGAAAGTCCGAAGCAGACAATTTTTTGCCGGACGTTCAACATATATTGCTAGAGCTAACGTACTACGGTAGAAACGACCACAAGCATTAGATAAAGTAGCATAGATTTAAAATTTAAGTTCATACGCGTACAATAAGGGATCATAATAGTTTCGATAGATCAATCACATGAAACTCCCACCCTCAATAGGTAGAGTAGACTTTTCACTTGTGTTTAATAACATAACATCATTACTAACACTTCACACCGCTTGATATGTCCGGCATTATTTTGTTTTCTGCATGAAGTAGTATCTCGTAGCATTCATAAATCAATAGTAATAGTAACCAGTAGTGGTATCTTTACCAGTATACTTCATGTTCATCTACGTAGCACTCTCCCAGTTTATAGTTTGACTGCGCACCGTTCTCCTCACACCATGCCTGGTGTGGAATCACCCCGTGCCACACACCCTGGTGGTGGATGTAGTTGAAGGGAGAGATCATCTATGTTATTTCTCCATGACGACAAGAGCTTAACTTTTCTCTGGCCTAACATCAGTCGCCTATTTGTTATTTTTCGAGAATTTATCGATCATAAACGACTTTATAATCGACATTATCCTGTAATGGAATAGATAGATAACAATAATCGACAAAAACCGAAAGTCAATATTTTCAACCATGACAACTTATTTAGTTGGTCCTGAAAATGTTATGCTCCGACGACAAGATGTCCCTTTCCGTTTTCCGCATCAACATTGTAATTCGCAATTCTTAACAGCTATTTATAACACAATTTTTTGGTCGTATAGTTTGCTGCATCAACAAATGCGAACTAGTTCAAGATGCGCTCTTGAAAAAGTTCATTTTTTTACCATTAAATGTAGTTTGAGCGAGAGATAACAACTAAAATACTTGAAAAATTCAATGAATTTAACATCATAATAAAGAAATTTCTCATCATTCTAATGTAAACAAAAATATCAGCTTCTCATCCCAATTTTTATTCGAGATATCCGCTAAAAACAAAATGGATTTGGTGCGGCTGAGCACTATAGAGAGACATTACTGAAAAAAATGAGGAAGCTTTGACGGATTGATCTCGTCAGATATGTAACGGATACGTAACATAAAAAAGTAAACTTAAGAAAACGGCAATTCCAATAATATTCCAAAAGTAGATGCATGGTAACGGATTTCCTTAAACAAGGCGAAAGTTTTAACACTGTCCACTTGAGAAGTGAAGACAAACTCGTAAGTAATAAATAGTTGATGAAGTATTGAAACCAATATGGCGGTGTGCCATTTCAGCGCAGCGTCAAAATATTTCCTTAATAAGTGTTTCAGAGCTAACTTGAAAAATTAAATATATCCATCGATTATGATCAGTATTTCGTCTACGACATAAAGCTTGGATAACGAAAAAAAAAATATTTTTACACAAACCCATCACCTTCGATCCTATTAACACAGTGAAGTTTCCACTGCTCACCTATCCACTCATCATATTGCGCAATAAAATGCTTATTTTAATTATGGCCTCGATATTTTCTTTAAGGAGATGGTGGAGAAAGCTATCAATTCCTCCTAAAAAATGAAATTTGAGATTAATTTTTCATTTTACTCTTCTACGGCATCCCAGCTCCGTCAATTTCTTTCAGGATGTCCAGGCATCTCTTTTCGTCAGTCGAACTTTTCCCGTGTTGTCTTTTGCCAAAACCACATTCGTGTGGCTTCCAGTCAAGCTTCTGCCTTGATTTCCACCTGCTTAAGTTTCGAATTCACTGGCAAGAACGATAAAAAATACTTTCTCGGTAAAATTTTCTGTTGTCACAATCTCGATGTAATTATTGAATAAAAATTGGTTCCATTTTCATTGAGAATCTAGTTTTTCAAGTAGTTTTGCCTTCTTGATAACTCAAAGAAATTAATAACAGTGCTTCTAAATAAGTATGGGTATCACGATATGGGCAATATTTATATAAAGCCCTCAATATTAATTATCGACGCCTTAATGTGAACTAAAGTAATCTATGCATCAATATCCTGATAATTATGGATGATATTCCACATTACTACGAAATGCACAAGTTGTATGTAATGCAGTCACACGCGTGGGAACTAAGACATACACCAAAGGCATGAAATTCGCCATGAAAAAATAATTTGATTTGACAGGGGTTTAAACCCAAATATCCAAATTTTCGCCCAGGTGTGTTACCCAGTTAAAATTGGGAGATCCGGATCCTAGTATTAGTAAAGTCAAATGATTTTGTTATGTCGAAATTCATTGCTTTTGTGGGGTTTTACGATATTTTGTGTAATAATCGATTTTAGCATAATGGTCTACGTCGCCAGGTGTATAGGATTAGGCCCAAATATCGCTGCGCCAAGAAAACATTTTGCATCGTGCGTCGGGGATGAAAATTAAATCATAAAACTGAATCTTGAAAATGGGTAAAAAATCGATGAATCCTACCCGTTCCAGAAATACTATAGAGAGAAAGAGGAATGGCCGTCCGGTGGCAGACTCAGCAGTTCTTGGTGTTTCAAGTTTTTTTTGTTGGCTCACCACCCTTCTCTGGCTTCCCACTTCCCCTACCCCCCTACCCTGCCCCTACCCTATCCCTCACCATCGTGGCTTCCAACCCCCTCCTCCCAAGGGCGCCCTACCTTCGCAACCGGTAATCGGAAACGGATTCTGAAAGGATTGACAGTCGGAATGCGTGCGTGGAGGAGTGACATCCATCGGCGACTACGAGTCACGTGACGACGCCGATCGAGTCGCTTCGATCGCTCTCAATCCTCCCGTTGCGTGTCCGTTGGTCGTCGTGACAACCGATGCAAAGTGACATACGACGCACGCCACAGGGCCGAGACGACCGCAGGCGGGTTTACCTTCCTTGACTGTTGTCTGTGCCGACTACGTGAAGATCATCTCGCGCATCCTCCTTAGCACTTCCTTCACGAATGGACTCGAGTGTTTTTCTTTTATTTTCGCTGACATAAGAGACGGAAACGCGCTTGCATTTCGCTGTCAATGAGTTCGTGCGAGCGAAGACTCTCATACGGCTAGTGGGACTGCCACAAGGAAGTGTGATCGGGCCACTTTTGTTTTTTATTTGTATCAGTGACATGAGCATCCGCGTTTGCAGAAAAATCAAACGGAGATAATATGAATGGATTGAGGAAGTGCAAAGCATCCAAAGCAGATGACAATTTACACGTACAGTATTAAGATAGAATTTTAAAGCGGTGTTAAAAACTGTAGTCTGTCGAAGCATTCAAAATGCTCAATCATGACCTTCTTGGGAAAAAGATGAGTAAAAAGCATAACGTGAAGTGGGTAGACGAAAATATCTTGAGGAAACATTAAATTTAACAATTAGAATACATTATATTGCTCTAATTTCTTTCAGGGAGCATACAGAAAAACACAAATGACCCGTGAAACAAATTGACTCATTTAAAAGGATATATTTTAAGGTAAGTAAGAAAAAATATTGTATAATGTCACTAAAAATTAAAAAAAATATATTATTTAATAAGTCCTACGGACCAATATGAGAAAGACATTTTTAAGAAATAGCATTAAGTCAGTCTTCAGTTCAAATTAGAATTGCAGCAAAAGTGTAATGTCATAAGATGCATTGAAAATCATTTACCATGTATAAAAAAATATTCATCACAGTGTTATCACATGAATATTTCCATGACGGGTAATATTTTTTGAAACAATAACTTCCCTCTACTTTTCTATTCCTAATATTACATACAGATCAGCTGTGATAATATCACCCTTCAATCTTTCAGTGGACATATTTGCTTCATTTGCATACTCATATTATTTGGTGTACCCCTCAGTCGATAACTTGCAGCAAATCTGAAGCTCAATTTTTCCATCCCGTCTCACTTGTAACAGTATCTGCATCTAAATACAACTATGCGGTTAACCGCAAGAGTGTATGGCAGGAAGTTTTACGAAGCTAGCCCTAATGAAAAGTGAAAACTTTACCTGTAAGAGGGAAGGGACAAAAATTCAGACGTTGATTCATGGATTACTATCTGATTCAGTTTGTAATGCACGAGTGAATAGTGAATGGGGTGTTGGAATTCTTGTGCTTATTTTGTCAACATTATATCCATACTATCGTTCCGTCACTTTTGACCACTACTCATATATATAGTATAAATCTATAGTAATATTTTCTGTACAAAAATGTAAGTCACGAAATCTGAATTAGCTAAATTTCATACTCGCCAAAAGTTGTACTCATAATCGTAGATAAAAGGTTTGAGGCTAACGTAAATTACTACTTAGGTGATGGCCAGTTTGGGCTCAGGAAGAGGAAGACAACTCTAAATGTAGCTCCGGCGTTGAGGACACTTATATGAAGGATCCTAGATTTTAATTAGTACGTAGTTGCAGGGGGAGGGCGGTAGGTTGGAATGGAAGATAATATATTGGAAAATACATACCTGGAAGTTATTTTGTGCTCGATCACCTATGTATCTAATTGTTCAGTTTGACAATGCCAACTTAATATTTTAACATGGTTGCATAGTTTACTATTCTTTTATCTAAAACTTATTAAAACTTGGAGTGCATGAAATATGTGAACATTTAAAGATATCCAAAGATGCACAACGTCTAGGAGAGGAGACAACAACGGGCTTTTTCTTCATTACCATCGTAATTGCGTGAGCTGGATATTGATTAACGTTTATTGATTGAAACGTAACGTAATATTGATTGAAACGTTTTGGAAAATAATCAAACGGGAAAGGAACAGCGAGAGCAAATTTTTAATTATATCGGTGCATGCATTTTAATTCCACAGCGGTTCAAACTCGAGAGCACGTGATAAAAAAAAAGACATTCGACATTAGATCATCTTTTCCCTGCCGCCCACCAGAACGCCTCCTCCTCCTGCCCCACCCTCTCGAAGAGACGATCGCCTACTTGCTTCGTCTCCAAGAAGACCATTCCCATCCCACCGTCATCACGCATTGTTCATCTGGCGAGGGCCAAGGGCGAAAGAGACGCCTCGCGGGACTGAAGACGCGCGAGTCGCGAAGACGCCCACCTTGCACAAACACAATGCGCCAACCAGGTAAACACTCGGAACACACGACACTCTTTGCGAAGGCGTGTGAAAAAAAACAAACGACAATCACCTACATACTTGTGGGCAGAGAACCCTCCCACGTGGAACTAGAGACAATTTATGCGTTCCCTTCGCCTTCAAAATGTTCCCGGAATACAATTCAATTCGTCGTGTTTCAATAGTTCGGATTGCTGAACGATACGCGTATGGCTTTCATCGCCTCTCGTTACGCTTTGCGGACGTTATTAAGCGTCCATGACTGCAAGTGTTAATGATGGTGATCGGTTTGGTGTGTTGACTAAGAGCTTCCGCTTCTGAGGGACAGGGATTGAATCCCGGCAGCGGAGAAGATTTTTCAGTGGAATCTCGATCCTTACATGCTATGTGGAGAACGCTTAAAGTGAAGCATTCCGTCCGTTGGATAGTACGTTGAGTTGTGGTCCTCTGGGAAACTTTTTTTTTAAGATTAGAATTTTGTTGACCCCAGAGGGGCTATTCTGTATTGGCCTCGGAATTTCCGAGTCTCGAGAGTGATAAATTATGACGTCACAGTCACGAAAATTTCAAATTTGTCGGCCTCGGTGGCGGCGGGGTAACGTCCTCGCCTGCTAACCCATGGGTCGCGGGTTCGAATCCCGCCTGGGAGGATTTTTCACTTCCCAGTACATGGTTGTTTGTGTTGTCCGTTATGAATTGTTAATACACCTGATGTGAAGGCCCAATGAGTGGCTGTTTTCGGGGGTGTTGTCAAATTAAAAAAAAAAAATAGGGTCCAACAAAAGTTTAGATTTGCTGGGGACTTTCGCGTCACATCCACGTATTTTCCTAGTCCGCGACCGCGTCGAGTCCTTACTGAATTTGGGGGCTATTCTGTAAGTTTTCGGAATACCCGAGCCTCTAAAGTGACGAAGTTGTGACGTCACAACCTCTAAAATTTCAAAAAGGCAATTCAGAAGTTGAGATTTGTCGGGGGAAGTGACGCCGCATTCACGGATTTTTCGAGGTTCGAACATGTCGAGTCCTTACTGAATAAGATCCAAGGCCCGAGGTTTCTCTTCACCATTCCTCCCATTCTCCCGACCTTCAACTAGCCTGTCCTAATGGATTAAAGATGTCAGTTACCAGTAACCTCCCTATTAAGCCGTAGGGAGTTAATGTAGAGATGTTCTCATTAACTAAGAGCGTTACCAAATGACTGACTCAGTGCCACATAAGTTATTCGTTCGTCTGAAGAAACCAGAGCCCCAGATATTGCACCGAGTGCTTTGATCGAATAGGTGTCCACTTCCGCCGAGAATTCTATGAAGGAAAGCCACCATCAAACACTTACGGTTTTTGACTTGGATACTAAGGACTGAGGCACTAGCGGCGACTTTAACTTGACCTCTACCACCCGTTGTCGACA
Source organism: Pyrrhosoma nymphula (assembly GCA_963573305.1). Classification (NCBI taxonomy): domain Eukaryota; kingdom Metazoa; phylum Arthropoda; class Insecta; order Odonata; family Coenagrionidae; genus Pyrrhosoma; species Pyrrhosoma nymphula. The sequence continues at coordinate 99,495,104 of OY754339.1, forward strand.
AACTTAATGTTTTCGGATTAGACAACGAATCCAGCGCAATCATTGAGTATGATCATTAGTGCCAAACGGTACGACTTTAAGCAAGATTACTTTAGCTTGATTATTTTAGGTACTAAAGTAAAAATCTGCATAACTGCCTTCATATACATATACACACTATTTGATAAAGCTTCCGCAAGGGCATGTGACAATGGGTCTCAGAAGAGAGGGAATAAAGAAAGGGAATTAGCACAAGGAAAAACAAGTAAGTATGTGTTTTGTCCCGATTAGCATCTCGCTCTGATTTTAATGTAAATTTTGCGTGGGACGCAGAATTCTTATGTCAATCAGCTACACGGTGTTTTTCATATATTTTTTGTGTTTGATTTTCATTCGGACAGTTGAAGCCTGGGCGTTAAAACTATAACCTTCGCGCAAAATTCCACAGGGGGGAAATCATTCGCCTTGACTGGGATTCGCGTATCGGGATATACGCGTCGATATCGCGCTGAGTGCTTCAGCCAGTTAAAGCTGCGGTCGGTCCGAGGAGGCGTCCGCCTCTCTTGTTAATTTTCCTCTGTCGAATTTCGCACTTATGTGCACTTGCGGGTGACTCCGTGAAGTGTGACTCCGTGGCTAGTCTCTCCATCCTCAAAATTGGTAAATAACCTTCACGTCAACCTAAATTATTCGTATCGCACAATTTGATTTTTCTTGAAACCTGAGATTAGACTGAAGCCTCCAAGTCCCTATGGCAGTGATTCCCAACTATTTAACGTTTGCTGCACCCTTTAGACTAAGGTTGCAATGCTGGGGTAACCTTCTAAGATTTTTTTATTTTAAAAATATTCATTAATTAAAGTGGAATATCCATCAGGGAATTTTTTACTTTACATTCCTCCAAGTCCCTATAGCAGTGATTCCCAACTATTTAACGTTTGCGGCACCCTTCAGATTAAGGTTACAATGTTGGGGCACCCTTCTAAGATTTTTTTATTTTAAAAATATTCATTTATTAAAGTGGAATACGCTTAAGGAAATTTTTTACTTCACATTTAAATAAATACCTCCTAAAATTTATTTTATTTATTTAAAGAGGCTAATAGTAAAATCACCAACCAACATATAATATGGTACAGTATAGTATACTACTGGAGTCAGACTGGAAGAAGTTCTTCGATTACTGTCACCATCTGTCGGGCGTGAGAGTAATCAATTCAAGCATTGGTCATGCTAAAAATATTTCGCTTTCCCACAATAATTTTGCGGTACCCCTAGCTGTTTTCCCGGCACCCTTAAGTATCGGGGCACATCATTTTGGAACCACTCCCTTTTAAGGCTCTCAACCTAGTCCTTCCGTCAGCTGTGCTGCACTATCTGTTCTATCGCAGCAGTTTTTCAGAGGACCCTAGGCTTATTTATTTCGCTGATTTCCATATCTCCATCTAGTGAAGACGAGACATTAATAGTGTCTTAGGAGTCGTGCATAAACTACGTTACCAACTTATGGGGGGGAGGTGGTCACCTAAAAACCTACGGTGGGTAACGAGGGGGAGTGGGGGGTTCACTCAAAGTACATTGCGCCTGTTTACGTTTCTTACTTGTCAACATCGCGCGCGGCGACAATACTACCGAGTTTAACATAAGGAAGGGGGGCGCGGGGTGTTTTTTACACCCTAAGCTTCTACTTTAACTCAGTGCCACTGAACCATTGCCTCTACAATGTTGCAAGTCTTCATACCATCAAAATTGCTTACATTTTAACCTTGTCGCGGGTTAAATACTGACCTCTTGACAACAACACTTTTCAAGGCAGCAGTCAGAGATGTGGAAAGAGGAGAAAAAAGTAGATGAGCACAGTACCTTGCGCCGTGATTCATGGTTGATTTTAAGAATTTAAAAAATTAATATTGCTTGTTCCAATTGATATTAGGTAGTTCTATTGTATCTGTTTCGGCTACTTTATTTTTCTTTGTTCAACCTATTCCTAAAAATAAACTCACTCAATAATTGAGGAAATATGATTGAATTGAATGTTACACGTCAAAGGGGGGAATACTACGGTTTTCAACGAAGGGGTGGTAAAAAAATCACCGAAAACGATAACGTAGTTTACGCACGACCCCTTAAGCAGCGAGTAACGTCTTTCACTTTTTCGCCCAAGAACGTTTCAAATTTATTTGCTGGATGACTCCCAGATGCATTCCCAGAATTACCTTTGTGTCCATCGGAGTGCACGACTTGTTCCACAAGTGACACACTCGCCCTCTGGCGGGGGTTTGGGGAAATTTGGGCGAGCAGGGATTGAGGACACGTGTGCTGTTTTCAAAGGGCGTGCCCACCATCCTCTCCTCCCGAAACTCTTTTGTCTAACGCCCACTGAATCGCAATCGGAAAAGGTTTCGAAGATAGAGAGGGAATGTGGTCCAGTTTGATTCTGGATATTCCTTCGCAACTGACTGGGCGTGATCCCTCGAGAATTTGCGCGGAAGACAATAGTCACCCATGGTGGTATAATTGCTTACAATTTAGTACCTTTCTACAATTTTTTTATTGTACGACGCTTTTCACCGATTTACGGCATCGTCAGGATTTAGTATACCTGACGATGCCGTAAATAGGTGAAACGCGTCGTACATACAATAAAAAATGTAAAAAAGTACCAAGTATTTTCATTAATTACATATTTAATATAATTGCTGCACCGCACCTTCACTTTAACTGGAGTGGTTAAACTATTCCCCCATTGCAGTTTGAGCGAAATATATCACTTCACCTAGAATTTGATGAATTTGACTTCACGTTATATGTAGGAGGGGAAGGGGGGCGGGGGGGGGGGAAAATCACCGAAAATGGTAACGTAGTTTATGCACAACCCCTAATAGGCCTGTGCGATAATCGAAAAAAATCGGTATCGATCAATTATGAGAATAATTGGAAATGTGGTCTATTCAATTGTCGGGAATTGAAGAAATGACAATTAATTGAAGTCATTCAATTAATTGACAAAGGCCAATTAATTGACATCGAAATGGGTGTCAATTAATTGTCATTGCTCAATTAATTTATATCAACTAATTAATTGTCAAGACTCAATTGGATTGTGGTTTCCAAAGGCTTACCTTTGGCAATGAGAAGAATGAAATAATTCATTTGAAAAACAAAAAAATAATTCGATCAGTTAGCTTTTTTTAATTAATCAAAGGAATAGATCCCTATTTGAAGACAGGCAGATGAGATCCTCAGCGTGTTCATGCGACTGACACTGGCATGCGTCGATGACAATGTTCCCACCGAGACTGAACTACCTCCCGGACGCAGTGCTAGTTTCCGGGATAGCTAGATATTTTCTTGCTAACTTCTGGAGGGGGAGGGGAAGGTGGTGACCCTCTCCCTCCACCACGGTGACCTCCACCCTCACGTATGGAATGTCCCTGAACCTAACCCTTTCCTTACTGAAGATCTCCTGTGCGGTAGCAGGAGGGCCGAGGTCGGATGCCGAGCGAGCAGCAAGCATCAGCAGCGTCGGCCATCGGCCGGCGTCCTGCGAAAGCGAACAAGTTTTTAACGTGTAATTTGCAATCTATAGCGAATCAATAATCGTCGATTTATCGATTACCGGACAATATTCGTGAATCGAATAACAACTGACAATTGAAAAACAATCGACACTGGAAAAAAATTGACAATCGAGTCGATTACCGCAATCGACATCGGTGTGCTGAAATAATCGATCAGTTGAAAAAATAATTGAATCGATGTTCCAATTAATTGATTAATCGCACAGGCCTAACCCCTAAGGCCCCTTCCCGCGAGCGCCACCCAAGTTTCGCCGGCCGAGAGGCGAAACAACGGAACGAAAGTTACTCCGGAGAGAAGACAGTGAAGGGTATGAGTGAGATGTTTGGAAATGTGCGCCGCGTGAATATGTTCCCGATCGTGTCCCAATTCCAGGCGGGCGGGGGAGAGAGAGAGAGAGAGCATAAGTGAGTGCATGTATGTGTGGGTATTGCGGAATAATCCTCGCTGGCTCGCGTGTTTTCTGAACGGAGTTCCCAGCATCCGGGACCAGAAAAAAAAGAAAGGGCCGAGAACAGAAACGTCGGTGGGGAGGCACCCACAGTCAGCGTGCATTCATATGTTTTTTTGTGTGCTTGTGGGCATGATGGGCGCACTTAAAAGAGAGTAGATTGGGATAATGACTGCCTTGAGATCTCAAATGGACCAGGAATCGAGAGGGGGGAAGACTGGAATGCAAGGAATCACCAAAAAAAGGTAGAAGGTCAAACGTGAATGATGACATTAATTTCAGAAAGAGAATTAGAATGTTTGAGTTCCATTTGGATATATATCCGAGAAAACAAATGATGGGAGGGATTACTAACACTAGCCTAAGAGAGAATATATACCGTACTCACTAACAGAGTGATTTCTGATAATAATTTTTCATTCGATCCACAAGTTCATAATGTGGTATCAATGGCTTCCCAGAGCCTGGGTTTTTAAATTATGAATACCTTTACGTTTAAAAATAGAATCATCTATACTATAATATTGTAAGAACTGAAAATTGGAAAAAAACGATATTTTACTACTCCAGGAGGTGTTATTGTCAGCTAAAGACCGCTAGAAACCGACGTGAGTCGTAAAAAATTTGTATATTTACGCATCATTTTCTTGAGCTGGATAAAGCGGAATAGCTTTTGAGGAGAATAATTTTCATGTTTATCACATGCAGCATAGTTTGTAGTATTCTCAACTCAATATATGCGTCAATGGCTGACGCAGAATTAATTAGTTACGACGGTAACGTCACCACCAAAGCAAGTATCAACCATGCCAACATAAGATGTAAGTGAAAGTTTTACATTATAAGTCCTTCGTGAGACAGATTACCTTTTCACAAACAGATTCACAACAGGAAGCCGCGATATTTGATTGAGAAATTAGAATGCAGTGAAAGACTCGGAATATTCCTCGCGTAACGCGGCAGTCATTGCTTTTGGAGTTTTTAAGGTGACTCGACATATTCATTCATCTCGCGTTTAATCCACAACCAGGTATCGAATTGCTGGAACAAATTCTGTGAACAATAGTGGTGATAGCATTAGCAGCCCAAATAGGCTTGTGTATGCTTTTACACTGCTGTACTGCAGTAAGTGACAGAACGGCACCCAATTTTGCAGCCAGCACTAACTACATTAGTTAAATTTCAATAAGCATCGAATAAAAATTTGGACTGAAAGTATTCTCAGTAGTCATTTTTATTTTTTTAAACTTTGTACCCTAGAAACAGATTTTTATTTATGATACCAATTTCAACTTGACAAGACATCTCCTACTAACGCAACGAATCATCAAATTTATGATAGTGAGTACTGTCAACGACTGAGCATACGTAGGTACATACTTATACCACACATTCAATCAGCTCAGCTGTAGCTTTTAAAGTCTTCCGGTTCGAATTGTCGACCCAGTGAGAACAACAGGCTGCCTTCGACCTCAGTCAACGCAGAGCCGCTAGCTCAAATTAGCTCGAGCAATTCTAGAATATCCATGATGGATTATGTGGAGTTTTTCACATGCGAACGTTCCCCAAGCGTTTCACCACTCAGCGTTGCACAATATAATCGGTAAATGCGATTACATGCCAAGAGAACTCGAGTACAGCCAACGGATTCCACGAAAACACTTTTTTTCTCCATCTTTGCGGGAACACATATCTCATTCCTGATCTGACGGCTCAACAATGCTTCTCACTCCACTATGCTCACCACCGAGAACTAGCGTCAAGCGCTAGAGCATTTTTCAACCCCGTGATTCAGATTCTCCCGTCGCGTGGTGCTGCAACTCGCGTGCTCAGCTGGAATGGAACGTGCACCACGTGGCCAAACGCACGCGCCATTTATTTTGTTTCTCATCTCTCCTTCTCTCACCTTTCGCTGACTCTCTTCCTCTCCAGCCGATGCCAGAGAAGACACACGAAGACCTTTCGTGAGGAGGCGGAAAAGATTAGCGCCAAAGTGACTTCACCATGGACATAGAGTGGGATTCGAATGAAATATCGGAAAATGTGGTGTTATGGTACCTAATTCTACCATAATATTACTTAAATATGTTATGAAAGACAACATTATATCATTCCACGCTACTTTAATCTCAATTCGAACATGAAATTGCACGGTTTTGAATACGAGAGTATGTGAAATATAATGAAAATAATAATTTTCTACCTAATACCAATGCCATTCTCGTAGAGTGTATAAAAGAAGTGTCAACCTATAGATAATAGAGCAATTAAAACTAAGACACCTTACCATGAATCATTTTGAAAACACAGTATAGTTCCACTAAGTTTCATTGCTGTCAACCGGTTTTGACGACTATAGCGTCATTTTCAAAACTACATCTACATCTTCAAAATAGCCTGCAAGCCACCTCAGGTATGTGTGGCAGGGGGTGAGTATTCACCAACATGCATTACACTATACACTAAAGTTAGTGTAACTACGACTAATTATGCATTAGAATAAATCGCTAATGCTTGTCACGAGACGAAGCCTCACAAGCATACACTACACTACAGATATGCTCACAATGGAACAGGGACCGTTAGTATATATGTATTTTACAACTACACAAATGGACAGATACTCAAGACTTATGTAGAAAACATGCACGGCGTGCTGCTAGCACTAGGTAACAGATAAGGATTCAAGTATTAGGGAGTACTACTACTATTAAGAGCTACCCTACCTACCGAAAAACCTAGGTAAAAGTCTCATTGGCCGCTGTTATGGTCCCTTATAGTTCGTGGGAAAAATGACATTTTAAATCTGTCCGTTCTGCAGTAATCAGGTCAAGCCGATCAAGTGATAGAACGGTACACAATTTGGCAGCCAGCACTAACTCCATTAATTAAATTGCAATAGGCATCGTATAACAATTTGGACTGAAAGTATTATCAGTTGGAAGCCTTTTTTATAAAAAAAACTGTGTACCCTAGCGACCGATTTCCAATGATGATACCAGTTTCAACTTGACAAGACATCTCCTAAAGACGTCAGGAATAATCAAATTTATTACATCAGCAAGTAAGCACTGTCAATGACTGACCTTACTTACTTGACGTTCGTCTTGAAAATGACGCTATAGTCGTCGAAACCAGTCGACAGCGATAAAGCCTATTGTTAGTGGAACTGTACTGTGTTTTCAAAACGATTCATTTCTCCTCGTTTCACAACGTAACGCCAAAATCTATTAACTTGGCACCTTACCATCTTTTTTGGGTTATATCGTTAAATGCACATTACTGCGACCATTGAAGTCAAACTGCGAACTGTTCTTCAATGCAAAGTAGTTGAAAATATATTTAGTGCAAATGTTCACCAAATGTGACTGCTAAAATATAAAATTATGCGAAGCAAAACTGAGCCGTAACATACATAAACAAATAAAAGAATAAGCATTCAAAAATATAATACATCTAACTAAGGAAGAAGCATGTTTTCCATGTGCGTATCTCTCGTGAGTTTTTCTGGGCCTTTCAACCAGTCAAGGATTCTAAATCGGCCAGTTTAGAATTCTTGACCCGAAGGACGGCTTAATATCGCGTAAATATTTTATATTCATTAGAAGACCTTTACATCTACTTTGTACTCAGCGAGCCACCACAAAAATCCATGACCGGGATATGGACAACAGCCATCAAAGAGTTGAGCTAAAGAAAATGTACAGTATGAGTCATAACAAGTACTGTACTTTGTCTATTAGTTGGCATTAAAATTACTGCTTTCACTGATGGCCTTGTAAGCTATTGGGAAAGAAAATTAGGGTAAAAATATGCTAATTATTCAACAAATAATAATTGCAATAAACGCTGTTTTTATCCATGAGATCCCCAACTGCTAAGCCTTTTATCTTGAGAAATTTTGGCTTTGTTTATTTCAGTAATTTGTCAACAACTCAAAAAATATGATGAAAAGATGCCAACATTATTTGTAACCACTCAATTCTCCGAAGGTATTCACTTAATAAATGCTTTTTTTGCAAAATTGGTATCTATATATATTCAAGAGGATGTCTGTTTGTCCGTCCGCTATGCGTTTCCATACGGCAGCACGGATTGCGACCAAAGTTGGTACATAGGTGCATCTCATGCTCCCGAACCCAGTAGTGCTATTTTCGGTTGCGTCCGACGCGTCCTTGGCGTCGTTTTCTCATTACCGAACCCTGCAAGTGCGCTCAGCGCCACCTAGCACCCATCCCCGCGCTCTGCTTATTCTCCCACCTTCCGATAACAACCCCATTCAATCTGCCATGTTAGTAGTATGTTTGTGTGCGCTGTGTGCGAGGTGAAGGCCGATTTGGCGACTTCCATTTCCGATACTGCCTTTTCTCGCAACGTCACCGTTCACAGGTAAATTTTCCATGAATAACCGTCTGTCCTATCAACCGTGTATTCCGACAAATCGTGTTTCTTCTTTCGTTCTTTCATATTTTCCCGTTCACAGGTCAATATGCCCCCCAAAAAGCGCCCGTCATATGATACATCTTCGGAAGCTCGACGAAAGAAAGCTGCAAGATCGGCTGAAAATGAAGAAGGACGTGAAACCAGACGTCGTTCTAATGAGAATGTTTTGCCCATGGCCAGCTCTATGTGGCCTGCTCCAGAGTGGGATCAGCAAACCATCTGTACGTATACACACCCACAGGAAAAACTGCCAACATAGTCTATAAAAAAGTGCTGTAAGCCGTACCCCATTAGTTTCGCATTCCGGAAATAAAGAGTTTTCTATTTTGTCTTTTTACACTGTTTTCTGTTTATTTAGATGACCGTCACCTAACCTGCTTTGTTCCTTTACCTACAAATCCTGTTATGTTACCATAAATTCCAAGTATCCCCCTTCTCCTTCCCGAGCAACGCCGGGTGGCCTGCTAGTTACATTATATAGGAAAAGGTTACTTTCTTCATGTTCCAACCAGTCTTGCATTTAACGTCACGTAATGTCAAGTTCAATTCGCGAAAAAAATAGTGATTTTCCTATTCTTAGAAAAATAAAGACAAGTTTTTCAATAATTTTCCGGAATGTGATTAAAATGACATTTTAGTCTATTTACGGTGGAATACCCACTGAAGAATTTCCTCGGGTGTCTCTCCAACTCATTTTAAAATCTGATTGAACCAAACGATGCTTTGAGTGAGCCGAAGAATTTTGTCAGCATCAGAAGAAAACTCGGCTCATAGTTTCTTTTTACAGAGATCTTAATATCGATTTCTCTCTTTTTGTTTTTTAAGGACAACCATTCAATCTAAACAGAAATCGCTGTTACAACTTGCATGATCTCAATAGTTTTTTTGTAAACCTCTAACATTACCTCCTTGAAATGTATCTATTTCTTCAGTTATCTCTTTCTCTGTGTCCTCCCAAAACTTAATGCATTATTTAAGTTTTCACTTACTAACGTTGCACTACGAAATGAAAAACGCACCGAGTAAAATCACTACCCTTATTTTTTTCAATAAAATTTTACTCAACCCAGCTTTCGACTCTTGTTAATGATAGCAAGAGTGGCAACCTGGTCCGATTGTAATTAAGTCTAAGGTAAAAATTTAACTGACGAATAGATTTGCTCACAATGCACGAAACAAATTTTCAATAAAATACTCCTGAACCTCTACTTTAAATTATTTTACATCGATGCCGTTACATGTCAACACACCCACCTAGTAAAGTAAGAGCGATTGAGAGGGATGCAATTTGAGTGTGTCTAGTAGATCGTCAGGCAGTCCAGTGGAAAACGACGAGAAATTATGTTTCCGGCATGAAATTCCATATCCAGTAAACAAGGACTTAATTTCAGTTTAGGGGGAGAAAGTTAAAAGGCGATCAACGAAAAGACTAATTCTTTGAAGATAAAAATGAACGTTCACATGCTTGAAGGAAAAGATTTTAACTATTAGAGAGGAGAAATCACCATAAAATTTCCTTATGAGCAAGTAGTAAAATGTCAACTTTCTCCACCTTACGTGATTAGGATAGGATTTTTAAGCCGGAAACTGTTCAGTCCTTTCAAATCCTTGATCCAATGGACCGTTCTCCTTTCACGTGTAAAACCCATGCTAAGTTCCATGAAACTCGGCTTCTACCTTGCCAGATGCCTTCGTCTCGTTTGCCTTCGTCTTGTTTCGAAGAACTTCCGTACAGTTCGTTCAGTAACTTAGTTATTCTTACATTTTCTGAGAAAAAAATGTTTGCTTATAAGGTAGATCATAAATGGTGGACTGCAAACTATTAAGATACCACGAGATCGTAAATTATCTACTTTGTAATTAGAAAGGCGCCACAAAGACGTTTGGCTAGATATATTATGACAGCAGACAGTACTGTGTAATTCAATTAAAAAAAAAGTGTCACAGAGAATTGTGGTTATGGTATACTTACATTTAACTGAGCTTCGTTGCGTTTCTGTCGTGTTCATGAGTTGTGTGAAGGAAAAGTTGAGGTAAAATCGACAAATATAACTCCTAGTGTCTGTCACAACGTGCACCAATCGATTTCAGATCGATCTGACCGGCTCAGTTTAGTTTTGTAAACGGAAGGGGCTGGCTAGATCGATTTAAGAGGCGAGCTAAGGCAGACAGCTTTCCAGTCAGCCAGTCTGAGATATTTCAGATCGATCAAATTTGAGAGCAAACTGTGGTGCTCTATATTTTTCTTTAGGCCACCAACGGAATACAAAACATAATCGGTATCATTCATGGCGTGGTTGGTTTTGGGAAGGGAAAAGATAAACTTTGATTATAGAATTTTACATTTCAATTGCTACTCCACTGCGCAACGGCAAATTCTGAGAAATCTTCGATGAATACTGGTCTGGTGGGCTTCGGCTACTGAGTTCAAATCGACCTGAGTTCTTATTGATTTGAGATATGTTGGTAAAAATAGTGCTAATCTCTCACTTTGATCGAATGGTCAGGTTTACCAATTCATTTACGTCAGCGTGAGAAGCAAACTCGGGTCTAACTAGTAGTACCGAACAAGAAGTCTTAAACCTTACCTTTTTCATCTTTGAAAGGACCCCCATCGTAGTCCAACTACTTCACTCGATCTAATTACGGTCTTTTAGCAAATCATCAGATATTTTTACAGTTCTAATTTCTCAATCAAACCTCTCTCTGACAAGTTAGATAGATATCAATATCATCTTGTATCCCCCTTATATTACGGTCCCCTATACCAGAATGTTACCACGGTCAAGTGAACCGCGGGTGCAAGCTTTCTTTAAGCTGCGACAAAAAATTACGTGAACGAATCGCTCTTAACGTTAGTATGTTTTTTCTCTCTCTATCTACCGTTGAAAGAACCTTGGCATTTTTTCTGCTTTAACCTCACCCGAGCAACAGCTAAGAAAATAGAGTACCTACACTGAAAGGGAAATCGGTCCCCGTGGCAACGGGAGAGCGATGGACTGGATATTATACATCCTTGGTTACGAATTGATGGCGACAGGTAGAGTAAATTCAGCCGTTTCCTTGAGCAGTATTATAGAACACATCCGCCGCCGCCAGCGACAAACAAATCGGTCGCCCTCCAAAACGATTCCCCGAGCGATAACGGGCCAGTCGAACTCGACTGAAGTGTGCGACAAATTCAGTCGCAGCTCGGGGGGAATATAGAAAAAAATGGAAATGCCCTTTTTTAAATCGCGCACACACACGGCTTGATCACCGCGAAGGCCACGGTAATTGCGACTGGGAGAACGTAGTACAAGATCCGGTCTCTTACGAGCATTCTTCCCGTGAACACTCACTATTCCTCCCCACACCATTCTATATTCCCAGTTATGGTAGTTTGAGCGAGATATTTCCCTAGTCATAATAGAGACCATATTTGAATTGTATTTTTTAATTTCAGCGTCTGTAAGAATTGTGAAGTAAATATTGTAATATTAATGGTGCAAATATGTATTCATATATGACAAAAATTCTCAGTAATTAAATAAATGAAGCTACATAAGTCTGTAACTTGACTCATATTTTCACGCCGTACGACGAAAACGCCTTCAAAACAGCAGGTTTTTTTAAAATTCTGTAAAAAGTACTGCGGTGAGTAAGATATTGATTTTTATAAATGGTTGATAAAACATGCATATTTCACACCGTTAGTTTTTTGACGAAATCTAGGAGTTAGAAATTCTTAATTTTTTAAATATTCTCCCTCTGGAGCGCACAGCAGTAATCTATCCCATGTAAAACAGCCTACCTTTTTAGGCAAATTGCTCGAAAAGTAGTTCGACAAGGGTGTAGTATTTTGATAGATTTTTAAAGAGAATTTATTTCTTTAAAATGAGGTTAAATTCAGTAAGTTCTAGGAGAAGTGATATTTGGCTGAAACTATCTTAAGGTGGTTGGACCGATTTTTCTTTAGGACTAGATTTGCGTGACACTTTCCCTACGTGTTCTCATTCGTGATATTTTTTTAGATAAGTCTGGAAATAATTGAATTACTGAAATTTTGAATTGGGTACATTTTACAATAGACAAAATTTCAACTTCGAGATGATACAACAGAAATTTTTTTCTACATTGTTACGTCAAAATGACGTATTTTTCGAGGCTCAAAAATTCCGTGGCTTATCTAAATAAGGCACTCGGACTCGTGCTATCGTTCGATCTACGTTCTAAACTTCTAATCTCTGCACCGGTGGCTACATTTCTATGAATTAGTTTTTTACATGCGTATTTTTCAGCAGTGGGCGATTAAAGTTACTGCAGTGATTAGTTCTGCAGAATGGATATGAAATGTGTTTCAGTAAAACAAACTAGGTAATTAGTTCATCGTAACAAAAACACGGTACAGAATTCCACTTATTATTATATTTCTGTCGACCGGTTTCGAAGACTAAAGCGTCATTCACGAGACAAAACAGTCCCTGTTTTGTCTTGTAAATGACGCTTTAGTCGTCGAAACCGGTCGACAGAAATATAATAAATAGTGGAATTTTGTACCGTGTTTTTGTTACGATGAACTCTATCTTCAATGTCCACAAAGTATCGCCACAATCGATTAATTTGAAACTAGGAATAGACCGTGGATTCACTCAACTGTTTCAACCTGTAGAGCTAGAGTGTAGTAAGCCATTGGCGTGTGAACTTCACACATTCAGGGTAAGGGGGCCAGTTACTTTCCCTGGGCCACATGCGATTTTCCACGAAGTTCTGACAGTCAAACAGTCGCACCGCGAGAATTTTCGGAGTGGTTTCCAGAGAGGCTTCACCCGAATTTGAACCCAGGACCCTCCGGAAGCTCAGCGCTCTACCCTCTAGGCCACCACGATTCGCTTAACCCGTGGACTACGGGACACAAATAGTAATTCGAAAATATTTAAGCTACGATTGTTGTTTTAATTGGGTTGGAATCTAAGTTAAAGCAGCTGATAAATATACTATGAATTTACTCGGACTTCACACGGGCCTAATGTCTTAATGATGCCCGACATTTTGATCGGAGAGTTTCGTATGAATGTCAGGTTTGTATATATAATCTATAGCCCTGAATAAGTCTACAGCCCTGTAGTTAATATCTACAGCTCGGAAGCCATCATGGAGAGATTAACCCGCTGAGGGCCCGAGAAGAACACACTAGTCTATACAAATTTCACCGGATTAATCGATGACAAGATCAACCTTTACTGGGCCGTGATTAATCGTAAATGTCTTTATTTTTTTATACGTCTAACGTGAGATTTCGTCAAGTTAAGCTGATTTTAGCTCTTGTAAATTTATATTAAGGAGGTTCCGCCGCGACTGTGTGAGTCAAAACAAATACTAAATTCCACATTTTTGATATTTTGTCCAAAAAATCCTGCTTTCACTGATGAAATGCGTTACCTATAGAAACCCAAAAGTATTGAGGTACAAAATTTGCAGATTATTCCACAAATGTATTTTAAATTAGCACTTTTTTCCAGCCATAGGAGCCGAATGCATTTCCTACGAATTTCCGTATTTTGACTTTAATTACGGCAGTAATTCTTCAATAACTAGAAAAATAAGGTGGTATGATGCCTTTATTTTATTTTTATTGAATTTCTCTGGATTATTTTCTTCTTAGAGACAGTTTTCCACGAAAATGGCATTTATATTCTATGGAAAAATACTATTTTTCCCCGTGTTTCTCTCATTCCCCCATTGAACACCATGTGATTTCAAGTTCAATTATAGAATCAAATAGCGTGGAAAGGTATTATTTTGTTGTTCATATCAGATGAAGGACAACTTTTTCTAAAAGTAGACCGAATATGAATAAAATGACATTTAAGTCATTTTCCGGTGGAAGCACCTTAAGAAGGTCTCCCCACTTGGTGATGGTAGAGGGTAGTGTATGGAACAAATCTATCCTCATGTGAATCACAGGCAGCATAATTGACGTCACAAAAGAGCAACGGTTTGCTTGTATTAGGGCGCTGGTGACTCATTTTTGGCAAAAACCGCAGAGGATGTGAAAAAAACCTAGAGATAGAAAAGGGGACACTGCAAAATGAAACAGAAACATCTAATTCTATCAACCTAACCGTTAGGTCCAAATTTTCAAAGTGTAGTCCGTTATAGAGAGAATCGCACTGGATTGAAACCGTGCTGAGATGTGATACAGCCAAAAAATTTGGTGAGCAGGCACGCAATCACTATTATATTCCCGTTCGTTTTTCAATCGCCTGCCCCGGGCACGGGCCCCGGGTCGGTGCCCGGGGCGTATACCCCGCGTCTGATTCGTCCGGTGTGCGATTCACGCCGATTTCAAACGTCAAACTTCGAACGGAAACAGTTTTGACGAATTCGGTTTGCGATTGGATTTTAACTGGAATACGCGTGTCGCCAGTTTTCGTCCATTTCCAATTTTCATCAACAACATTCGGATGTTTACAACATTGAGAGCGCCTCCCTCGGGGAAATTAGCCAACGGCTTGTTGGAATATGGACAGTAAAATTGCTACAGCTAAGAGCATACGCTGAAATGAATTAAGATGAAGTTGTGTAAGGTACACTATTTATTTGAAATGTAAAAACTTAATCAACGCGTTTTAACTATGTACAGCATAATGAAGTGGAAGTTGAAAAACTAAACTAAACTTTAAATGAAGTATTTGGTTGATTTACGTTTTGTGAGCTTTGATATTTCAAATAAACAGCGGACAAAATAATTTCTTCTTTCATTTCAACAACGTTGAAACTCTTCCATGAATCCAGCCATAAGCCGTTGGTTATAGAGAACAAATATTTTTTTTTAATATTCACAAATAATTATTTATTTTTTAATTACAAGATGATAAAAAACTGGAAAACATCAACCGGGAAGACGGTTACTCTCGCACGTGAACGTTTTAAAGAGTAATTACTCCGACCAATCAGCGTGCTCGGTTTAAAATTCAAAACACAGAAGCAACCGTTGAATATATGTATATGCAACCAGCTACTGTATACAGCGGCTGAGATTTAAAGGGAAATTCTTCACCTGACGCCGCGACGCCTCTAGGAAGAGATGCGAAACGTTGTGAAAAAGCAACCAAACGCGATGGATCCCGGAAATAATAAAAAGTAAAATATTCATAATTTTCTTCGCCCTTTACTGTGGATACTCATGCGAGAATACTGAAAATACTTCGCTATACACGTATGATAACGAGAGAGGCTGACAAAATAAAAGCGGTATCCGTGGCGAGTAGTGCGCATGCGCTGGCTATGAATATGATCAAGAAAGTAAAGGTAGTGGCTAAATTTCGAAATTAACTGTTGACGCTACTCCACGAAGGAAAACACTTCCATGGCAGCCAATGGTTGACGCAGCAATTCATGTTAATTGGACTGCATTATTCTCTTGGCAGATAGTGGGGGTTGCGACTGCTTGCGGTGCAAGATGGAGCACAGCGCATCGGATAGTCGTCGAGTCTGAAGTGAAAGGCTGACGAAGGTACTTTATCTCAGCTGCCGAGCTAGTGAAATAAAAAACTGTCTTCCTTCAATTCCACCAACGTAGGTGTCAACTCCTTCCCTTTATCTGCGGATTTAAAGCAAACTGACGCGTCTTTCTAGCGAATACTCCAAGCATTCCGACGGAAAACGATTTAAGCCATCAGCAAATACGACTCGACGTTGGTTATGTAAAAAAATACATTTTTAACACTTACTAAGCCGCCAATTCAGCAAGGAAAGTCATTCTGGAGGTATAACAGCAACCCAGCAAAACTCACCTGCGGAGAAAACGAACAGGAAGCATAAGCATTATTGCAGTTTTTAAAAATTTACAAATTCATCATACTTTGACACTTGGGCCAGAAAAATTTTAATAACACCGAAAATCACAATTAAAAACACTCGGAGAAAAAACTGTCAGAGAAAAAGTAGTTACCTTGACAACAAGGCAGCGTAAAAAAAACTGGAAAGTTATTTTTACGAAAGCGATTTGCACGAGACATATCCCAGAATATTCTGAAGCGTAGATAGATACATGGTCACGTTTAGATAAAAAGCACTGTGCCAAGCTATTTGAATTCCTTCACTCTCCACATCATTTCACAGAACTAATACTACTTCAATATGCGTATATATCGACTGCAAAGCGGCCTTTAAGTCTAATTTCATACTCGTTTGCTCCTTCCACATAAAATTATAACTGCAACGCCTATTAGAAATTAAAAGTGCACTACAGCATAAACCTTCAGTTGATAAAGGAAAAATCACAAAGGGGCATTACATAGAAATCAGTACCTTCCTTGGAGTTCTAGGATAATAATCTTGTATTTACAGTGATAAATACAAATTAAACCAAAATGACAGGGGACAAGTGATAGGTGATTGTGAAGTCCACGATTATACTTGAACGAACTCGAACATTCTATCTTGGGGTTGCCAGACCGGTTACTGCCATCTTAGCTACAAGGTCCAACTCTCTTGGATAAAAAAAAACAAGAAATACAGAGCTGTCTACTATCTTTAACGCCAGAGCTATCATAAATAGTGAAAACTATTTGTATTTATGATTAAGTAAAACACTCAATACTTCTCTAAACAAATTAATCTGTACGACGCGTTTCACCGATTCACGGCATCGTCAGGTAGAAAAAGTTTGCTTCATTCGTTAATTGTCGTTGTAGTTACGAGGGAGGAAGAGAAAAATAGAAATATTCGGGCAAATATTATTATTTCCGAATTCTTTCCTAACTCCTTTCCGATAAAAAATAACCCTTTCCCGCCTCACCAACTCTTAATCCACGCGTCTTTCTCAACCCTCACCCGAACCTTAGTTTTTTTTTTCCTCCTCCACCGTAACCACAACAATTAACGAATAAAACAAGCAATCTGTACCTGCCGTGTGACGTCGGGATCCCTCAAAATAATAGAAACCTTCTTAAAAACCCAGTTGGGCATTGCCCCTCTTTACTACACGTCTCTTTCTCTTCAAACTTTTTCATAACAATATATAGCAACCATACATAGCAACGTACTTCAAACAAAAACAATAAACGACCTAAAACATCAACCCATCGAAACATACATTAACATACAAATTAATACTATCAAATACAAAACAACGAACGAAATGAAATACATAAAGCCAAATAAAGAAAATAAAAATGGAGCTTGACAAAGGCACGACGTTACAGCCCATGCCGTAAATCGGTGAAATATAAAATTGGCGCCGTATAATAAAATAAAATTTCGAAAAGTGCTAAGTAGTTTACATAAGTCATGAATGCAAACATAATTATCTTCTACGAAGTGATTTCTGCCACTGCCGCTGTCTTTTTTGGTGAAAAATGTCTTAAAAATTCGTCGTTTCCCCCTTTAATTACCCTACTGTTTAACAAAATGATGAATTACTTAGTTCTCCGACATCATCTGGTACAGACATTGTAAAAGACTTTCCTTATATAGTCAAAATGAGAGGGGTGATACAGGTGATTTTCCAGATGCAGGTGACTGGTAGGGGAGGGTATGGGAATAGGGTGGGAGGGAGGATTCCGTGCCTTGAGCCTGAGTAAGGCCCTTCGCCCTACCGTATCCTAAGAGGCACGAGTAGGATGGTTTAGGGGCACAGAAAAAAGTACAATAACGGTGGAATTAAGTTTAAAACCACCGTAATAATAGAAATAACTAACGCTTCATAACACAATGGGTATAATTTATGGATACACCTCTATAACCCTATGAATCTCTTTAACCTACTTCCACAGCACGTAAAAATTAAAAAAAAAGGTTATGTTCTTTTAAAGACATGTCAAAATATTGCTTTTCAAATTGGATGATATTCAAATAATTTTCAAAAGCTCTCATGAAATTGTTCCTTTGACTGAAACAGCTTTGTAAATAGTGATATTGTGTAGTGTAGCACTGATGTCAACTTGGCACATATATTCTTTTTTGTTATTTTCTATTTTGCACGGTAACTTTTGATTAACCCCACACAGGTATTTTATCTTTGGGGTAACCTAAAGCTTTCATCTATTGTTTAAAATGTGTTGTAAAATGCTGTTCAAAAAAGGAAGCAATACATTATTATTATATGAGTAACTAAGGGATGCGCAAGCTAAATAATAATAATATTTATTCAGCCCCGGAGACATTATATAGTATGTATTGGACCCACAAAATATATTGTGTTACAACAAAACATAGATGTTTTGTTGAAAAAACGTTGTGCAAGTAAAGATAAAAACACTAGTATGTGTATGAAAAAATACTAAATTGCGAAATACTCCTCCACACTGTAAAAACACTTCAAAATGAGTAACTTCCTTAGAGGAGGAACTTCCTGACACTTGCCTTAAAAGGTGTGAGGAACTGCTGGTATCGTAATAATCAATCCCGTTATAAAGTTTGAACTCGGACGATTGGCATTGGAATGAGCCAATGCTCTGGCACTTCGCGCCAACCTGATTGCTGACTCACTTTCCTTCGGTCGTTAACTCTCCTTCATACATACAAATGTGCATATATAGAGGAGATACGGGTGCCACTCTGCAAGTGTGAGCGAAAATCATGCCCTTTGTGAATGATATTCATTTAATTATCAATGTATACATTGACCACTTATTATGTATAAATAACCTCTTCTTTTAACTAATCGAGTTAGTGTCAATTTAAAATTCCTTTTTTTTTGTTTCTTCACTGCTAACGCTTCGGCAAATTTATTGCCATCCTCAGGGATAATTGAAAACCATTCAACAAAATTAACAACATAAACAGGTATAAAAAGAAAAATAACAATTATTAACAAATTTGGTGATAACTACACTGTACAGTCGCCGCATAAAGTCTGGTGACATTGGCAACTTAATCCCCTTAATTCACTAGCCCTCAATACGAGGTTCCGATTCGCGACTACTCTGGCCACTTTCTCACATCCCTCCCATCACCTCTCCCTCTTTATCTCCCCTTACCCTCCCCTCACCTTTGAATCAGTGGAGCCACGCAAAATCGTAGTTTCGCTAATTCGGCGCCTTTGTCGATGTCGCCAGACTTTATGCGGCGACTGTACATTTTTTTTAAATATCGGGTACACTAATTTGACAAATATCAACAAACCAGTAAACCACTAATTTGTCAAATTAGGTTACCCGATATTAAAAAAAATGTACAGTGTAGTAATCACCAAATTTTATAATAATTGTTATTTTTCTGTTTATACCTGTTTATGTTGCTAATTTTGTTTTATGGTTTTCAATTATTCCTGAGGATGGCAATAAATTTGCCGAAGCGTTATCAGTGAAGAAACAATAAAAAAGAATTTTAATTGGCCAGAACTCGATAAGTTGAAAGACGAGGTTATTTATAGATGTTCATTTATTTTTGCGAATAATACCACCTCGATTCATAGCACTCCACTCGCATGGGGAACAATGGAAAGGGGGTATAGGACGCCCCGTGGGAGAGAAAAAGAAGATATGGCCAAAGAGAGGGAGAGAGACAGCTGAGAGTTTGAAAGTGTTCTTTTCGTCCAAGGGAGGAGGAGGAGGAAAACTTCTCAGCCCTGCGCCACCGAATCCAGGGGAAGACCTCAATTCGGCGATTCCCAGGACCAGGACCTAATGATGCGAGACTGCGAAGGGAGGGAGGATTGCGTGGCCTAACCTAAACGCATCCGTGGGGATTCCCATGAGCCAAGATGATGGAAAGGAAACGCCAATGCAATGTATTTCGACCAGAGAGTTGAATTCTGAGACCGAGACGAGATTATTTAAGTTCCTCGACTATAAATCGGTATATTCGGCAATGTGGAAAGTTGATATTGGGACAGATTGGTTCCAATATTCATTTTATTCAAGGAGGTTCCGCCGCGACTGTGTGAGTCAAAAGAAATACGAAAATTCCACATTTTTTTAAATTTTGTCAAAAAAATCCTACTTTCACTGATGAAATGCGTTACCTATAGAAACCCAAAAGTAAAGTAGAAAATATGCAGATTATTCCACGAATATATTTAAATAAGCACTTTTTTCCAGCCATAGGAGCCGACTGCAGCACAATTTCCTACGAATTACCGCATTTTTACTTCAATTACGGCATTAATTCTTCAATACCTAGAAAAATAAGGTGGTAAGATGTCTGTATTTTACTTTTATTTAATTTCTCTGGATTATTTCCTTCGAAAAGACAGTTTTCCACGAAAATGGCATTTGTATTTTATGGAAAATACTATTTTTCCCCGTGTTTCTCTCATTCCCCCATTGAACACCATGTAATTTCAAGTTCAATTATATAATAAAATAGCGTGGAAAGGTATTATTGTGTTGCTCATATCAGATAGAGGATAACTTTGTCCACAAGTAGACAGAATATGAATAAAATGACTTAAATGTAGTAACTTTTTATACAAGTAGACAGAATATTAATAAAATGCCATTTAAGTCATTTTACGGTGGAACCACCTTAAGCCATTTCGTGGACAAAGAGAAATTACAGCAAAAACAATCGGGTTAAATAGGACAGTTTTAAATATTTGAATACAACGAACGTTAAATTCAATAACATTACAATTAAGACCAAAACTCATGTCGACAAAAACTAAAAATTTTCTTTTTTGACGAAAAAATAATTATTTTTGTAGTTTAGCACCTTGATATTTAATGAGTCCGGCTTTAATGCTTTGCATCTTAATCATGTTTTAAATCTTTAACATTATTATCAAGCAGACTTACTAATCTTATAAAGCATAGAAGAGATCGCATTGAAAACTTATCACAGAAAAAATTTGCAAATAGAATTCTTCTTTTGTCATTTACAAGTTCCACCAGATTGGTCCTGAGACAGTATTTTTAAATATGCATCTGCTTTCTCTACCTGCTACACTCCTTTAATGTTACTGCAGATAAATCTGAATATCCAAAAGTAAGTCCCACGATGGCACGCCCGTGACAACGGAAATTAAAAAGAGAGCAATCAATATTTTTATCTCCGTAAATGTTAACTATGAGACGAGTTTACTTCTGAACATGGAAAGTTTGTTAGACTCACTTAACGCATCGATAACTTCAACCAGATATTAAAATGAGTTACAGAGACACTCAAGGAAATTCTTTTGCAGGTATTCCTTTGTAAGTAGACTCAAATGTCATTTTAATCATATTCTGGGTAATTATTGAAAAACGTGTTCTTATTTTTACGTGTATAAGGACAGGAAACTCGTAGATGTCTGCGCAATATTTTCGCAAAAAGAACTTAAAATTACGTGGTGTTAAAAGTATGAATCGTAGTAAGTAAGGACAGGAATATCGGAGATTTCTGCGCTATATTTTCGCAAATAGAACTTAAAATTACGTGGTGTTAAAAGTATGAATGGTTGAAATATGAAGAGGAATAATTTTTTTATTTATAATTTAATGTTAATTTTGCAAAAAGATATTGCCTGTATGAAGTGAATTCTGTCGGAGAATTGAGTGGTAATAAATAATGTTGGCACGTTCTCATCATAGTTTTTGAGTTGTTGACAAATAACTGCAATAAATGAAATTAAAAAGAAACAAACGACCTGTCCGCCACAGCAAATCTCAGAGGCCAAAGATTCGTGGCGCAGACTAGGTTTTTATTTGTTTTCCCAGCTGCTAAGGTCGTGACCAAACGTCTAACTCGAAGGAAATTTGACATGAGGTAACTTTTGCAGTCTGATGCATTAATAGAAGTATAGTCAGAATGACGTCGTGTAAAGTAATGCATTGGACAACTCCGCAAATGTATGAAAACCCCTGGTCTTAATCCAGAACACATCTCCTCGAATTCTTGACCACATCAAAATCCTCCAACTACCTATGATCTTATAGTCAGCAGCTCCTAAGAACATCAAAATTACTACGGGCGTTGTCTCAACCATAACAATTTTTTTCGAAACTGCAGTCTCTAGAATACTATGCCGCTTGAATATAGAACTTTGAAAAAAAAATGTTTACGTTTGCGCCAAATTTATGTTTGGATTAAGTTTAGCCCAAACATCGCCAATGAGACTCCTAACTTCAAATAGCGTCCAAATATTTGCACTTTGCCTAATATATTTAGGAAAGGTATTGTGCAACTTGTCACAAAGATTCATAAATTTTCCAAAAACGTTCATGTAAATATTCACGTAAGCTAACACTAATTTGGGAAAAATGTGGAGTGAATTCGGTAAATGAATTACCTTTCGAAAGTAGCACGAAACTATCTAAATTTCCCCGAATGGTGTTACAACTTTATAGTAAGTTTATTTAAGTAAATTGGGCTAAGTATAAATACTTAGACGCTCTTTGAAGGTAGGAGTCTCATTGCCGATGTTTGGGCTAAACTTAATCCAAACATTAATTTGGACCAAAATAGGCGCAAACGTTAACATTTTTACGCGGGTGCTGATATTCAATGGAAAACATGGACAAACATATTCACAGCCGTTTATATTTTTCATGCAGTATATCATTTAGTACTTGAATGAGCCAACTGACGTTACTTTATAACTGCTCAAGTAAAACGGTCTTTAGAGGGTAACGCCTTATAAGGAATTTATTCGAAACCTTTGGAAAATATTTCCCAATTTTTAGCAAAGTTTGCCCTTCCACCACGAACCTTATTATGCGGTGTCCAAGGTCATGACAAAGTAATTAAGGGCGACATGAAAATGGATGAAGAGCGTGATGACGGGTAGACGTGAGGTCTTTCCACCTCGCCAGTGACCCTGGCCTGGACGAGACCATGCTCGGCTGGTCATCGCCTTGCGCTGCGCGTCCGAATATATAATGATCACCAAGCGTCCTCTTGTAAGCACCTCAACTCACCCCCCCCCCTCTTCCCTCCCATCCGCCATCACAGCCGTTGCTGCAACTAGTGCAAGTGACATTCCTCATGGCCGGCAGATTTTACCTCAAGTTCCACAGGGTTCAATCTTTGGACCTGTCTTATTTCTGTTTTGCATTTTTATTCCTCTTTTTTCGAGTGGTCGTTTCCCAGCATGTGCCTTTCCAAGCCAAAATCATAATTTTCTCCATGAAAATATATCGTCATCAGATGATTAACATCATATGTACCTGCAATTTTATAAGTTTTTTATTGAGTAACTACGGTTGCTTTTTTGACATCCATTTCCCATTTCCGGAATGTAAAAATATTCCTTTTAGAAGGAGTTGCCGCTGGTTTTGATTCTTCATTTTATATGCTATCGCATAACTCTTCATTAACTCTGATAATGAATTCAATAATGTTTGTAATATTAGTAATAACTTCAGACTTCACTAAGTGGAACCTATCCATATCGGATATAAAAATTACACTTCATATTTGGTCCACGAAATTGATTTAATTTTTTATGACGCGGGTTTAATCAGAATATATCACAATATAGTGACATCTTCAGTGTTTGTACTAATTTTACCATGAGGTGAGAGATTAGTTGGATGGGGAACTCAAGCCTACGTACCGTCAATTGAATGAAAGCATTTAGTTATTCTCCCCCAGCATGTATATCCAATTTTAGAGAGAAACCTACAGGAAGAGCTTGTTTGTATGTACAGCGGGGCAATATTTTTTGCCGGCACCTCTTTGATTGTAATCGGAGGGCATCCGTAATCAGAAGACATTTGAACGGAAGTGACGCTTCGTTTTCCTCGCCTCTCAGGTGAACTTCAAAGAGTCAAGGCCTCCGTTTTCTGCGGAGCAATGCAAAAGGCGAACGTCCTCAAAGATTCGGTGATGTGGCAGCATTGGGCTGGATGCGTGAGATCTGCGCAATAAGATTTTTTTTGGGAAAATTACGACTATCTTTTAATATTGCTGTTATACATCAAAAGATGTGATTTTGAGGGAAGGCTCCATTTCTGCTATAAGCAACTCACTGGATCTTCAAAAACATGTTTTCCGATACATGTGATGTGTTTTTGGCCTTTCCTATGCAGGAAGACAGATATACGGGTGAAGCGATGCATTTTTAAAGAATTTGACATAAACTGTACTTTTTTGTAATATTAAAAATAGTGAATAAAAAATTTCCTGTTAAAGATCATGACTGGATTCCCTATAACTTTCCATTCCACTCCCCAAGAATGTAGTGTGATGAGTAATGGACCGCGGGCACTAAGCCATTCTCCCATTCATCACCTGTTATTCTTTCTATTTTCCTTCTTCACTAAACTCACGGTCTCTTGGGCAACGAAGTACATCGGCTATCTCCTCGTCTCTGACGTACTATCATATGTGATTGGCTAACCGGTTACCAGAACATTGAAAATGAAAGCAATCTGTTCAAAAACTGGTCGGAATATAAATATTTTGCCAAGCCTAACTCCGCGGAAATCGAATGATTTACTTACTTAAAACTTTTCGTTATAATTTATCCAATGTTTCGAAATTTAAACTATCCAAATAGTGTGGTTTTGTAGTTCCAATGGCAGTCCTCAATTAGAAAATATCTACCGATAAATGGAGGTCTGAGATAAAACTCAGGCTTATCGGAAAAGATGATTGCTATCGGTTAACAATGATTATGAGACGCTCAGTATACATAACATGTATTTTCAGCCAATAAAATCAAACACATCTGGGTACGTCCAGTAGAAAGTGGACAAATTGGAAAAAAGAGATTTTCATGGTAGAGTGATAATTTTTCTATTTTTCTTTTTTTTACTTTTTTAGTTTCATTTTTAATTTGCCATTTCAATGCTGAAGTGCTACCCCTACCATTTAAATTTCCCGAACAAATTTGAATTTGCTGTAGGTATGTGCCTTCACTGCATGCTTGACGATCCGTCACAAGAGTAACCACTTTTTCTACTTGTAACCTTGTTTTTGTCCGTCTCTTTATATACTTATACATTATATATTTTTGTACTTCATTTCTAAGACAATAGAGTAAAATATAAAAAATATTTCAATGGTATATTGTAATTTGAAGAAGAGAAAATTGATTTATGTTATATTGTGTATTTCAACTGTCTTTTTTGGTCACAAGACATAACACAATTTCTATGTGCTTTTTATATACTAAATTGATGACCTGAGTCCTAAATGTTCGGATGTAATTAATAAACATTATGTATTCTAATTCATTCAAAAGTGTTTCCTATGAAAATTCTAATATTTCTATAACCCTGACAGTTTTAATGGAGTCAAATGTGTCAAAATGTCACAAGAGTAACGGTGGACAGGCCCATCTGCACATCTTGGTAACGTGCACACGCGGTGAATTCATAGAAAAAACTCACAAGCAACATTGAGGTGTAATTTTCTTAATTCTGAATTGAAAATAGCGTAATTCTTAAGATTTTTTCATTATTGATACATATTCTGACACTGAGAGATTTAAACAATACCACACTTAAAATGAAAATAAACTAACGAATACATATATCCGTTGAGGCAAAACAAATCAAACAAAACCCAATGTGATCGTTTCTAGAAAACGTCCATTCCTCCTGTAAAATAAGGGCATTTAAAATCGTTGTGACACACCAAGAGGTGATAAACAGGTAATATGATGAGGAAGGCCGAGTATAGGGTAGCGGCAGTCATTATTATTTATTAAAAAGGACGTGAAACACATACTTCAATAATAAAATCATCTTGCAGAATAAGTAACAGATTGTTTAACTATACTGCAACAGTAAATATGTGCCCGGTTTACGTAGTTAAAATTGTTATTCCTAATTTAAGTGTAGCGATGCCCCAGTTTTGAAGCCCGAGTTTGGCATTTCATTAAACACTACAATGAATCAATCAGCCTGAGGTGATTCCCATTGGACAAAAGGAATAGCCAATAGTCAAGGTCGGATTTGAAAGCGTCTGGTAGAGAAATTGATGTGTTTTTTAAATTTATTAAATTTAACTTCACTCGTTTTGGGAGGGTGATTAATAATCACCTCGAACCAAAATGTTTCATTGCATAGATGTAAAGATCTTGTTTAAATGTGACTTCTCGTGGATGTGAACGCGCAAATACGTTCTGTGACAGCCCATTTACGATATATCGATACTGCTGCATTTCTTACCATTGGATGGAATTTTTCAATTAGTGAAAAGGTCAACTGCTACTCTAAAAGCTGCTCTAGGTAGAGTGAGACTAGCGTCCTAATCTACCAGTAAACGGTTCGGTCAATGATATAACGTCAAATTCGCGTCGTGGGAAGCCAAGTTACGTTGAGTTAAGCGGTAATAATAAGTAATGGAATGTAGAAGAAAGAGCCCCGCGAGAAATATCGGGAACAAAATAGATAGATCAACTAAAACAGGGTATGAGACAGAAAAGCTAAAAAGATATAAAATAAGTTAGCAGGGGAGGGATTGAAATGAATGGTTGCAGTCGACCAATCTCACAGATGGAATGAACTTATTGGCGTCAAAGGTGAATACAACGAGTCTCTAAATTTCGCTCGCTGTCTTCTAGGCTGGAGAGAGACGCATCAGAGTTTTCTCATAAAACCCCGTCACGCTTTTTTAAGGAAAAGTTAAAGAAAGGCACCAGAACATATAAAAGGTATGACATACATACTAATTGGTTAGCTGAAGGAAGAAAGTTGAATGTGGAGCTGAGAATCAGAAAACGAAAGTCGTGACTGACAATGGAGATGAAATGTCAGATGACAGCTTTTGCATTTAATGACAAGATTTGTGAGAGACGGCCGTGGAGAAATGAAGATTTGGCTCGAGGGATAATTGTTGATTAATTTCAATTCCCCATTGTATTCCTAGCCTTAGAAACGTAAAGGTCACTATTCTTTTTGCGACCGCATGCCTCTGAAATAAATAGCACCTTGCATATCACGAAACGGCGGTAGGTTGTGCTGCAGAGGAAATCTCGTAGGGAAAAAAACATTAAAAATAACTTAGAAAACAAAAAAACAAGAATGTACGCATTAGAATGTCTCATAATAAACTCATAATCAAATATATGAAGTTGAAATGAAAGAAAAAATAAATTCTAGAACCAATGACAAAGTGAAAAAGACAAAAAAGTAGATTACCAATATAAAGTAAGCTGCAATTCATGTTATGCACTGCCAAACTTACGTTGGTCAAACTGCACGTTTGTTCAAACTGCACGGTGTTTTACCACTCGGTTGAAAGAACACAGAAGATGTCTGAGGAATGTAAATTACATCTCCATGAATGCAGATGCATAACTTATTGATGTAGAGTTAGCAATAGACTCGTATGTTTTCAACCGAGCCTTATCTCCTCTTAAACTCGTATATCATAGGCCAATGAGAATCCAATGTTAGTTTCCGTGAAGGCTTCCGCGGAGTCTTTGGCTTGAAGAGACATAGGCAATGTATCTTCAATCCAATGTCAGTCTTTACCATCCCTTTAATTGCTATGAGTCAGTCTTTTTATCACATCAAATTTGGAGTCAGGGGGGTTATTTTGTAATCTCACTTAAGTGAGAATACGTCATAAAATGTGGAAAATTACGGCATTTTTCGTAGTTCAACTCCGCCACCCAGGTGCCGTGAACATCTTCGGCTCTCAAGTGGTGAACTGCCGGTCTATTTATTTGATTCATCCGCTCTTTAGGCTCTTGATCCGTATCTTTCGGCTCTTGATCCGTATCTTTCGACTCTTGATCCGTTTCATTAGGCTCCGCATTTCATTAGTTCCATCTCACCTGTCGTTAGGAACGTGAAATGGAGCCACCAACGGACCTTGGCCGATTGTGAGCCGATCATTAAGAGAGCGAATGGAATCTCCCCCAAAGAGCCAGTAAAAAGGTGAGATTACAAAATAACCCCCCAGGAAGCGTTTATAGATCAAGTGAGGGACATAAGAGTTACAAATTTATCATAACTTTTCCTTGTAATTTCCTAAAATGCCTCGTTATTTATCGTTATTTATTGCCTAATCTATGTGCTGATGCTTTCCCAAATTCACCTATACAGTAAATAAAGACATAGTGGCCCTTAAAATGAGGCATATGGTTCGAAATAATTGCCTAACGCTTCGGCACCTCGCCATAAGAAGACAACAGCCAGCGAATTTCCCGTGCTTTACGTAGTACTACTCAACAAGGGTAGTCTTACGCCCAAAGTACATCTCAGAGGCTACGATATAGGTCTGTCTCTCCAAGAAACAGAATAACCCACTGCGCATCGGAAGTACATGCATCTATTTATATTAAAAAAACTGTTTGTCTGTCTTTTATACAAATCTACAGTTTTACTCCGATGGTGCTGAACTTATGCAGACTAATACTTCAAGACATGAGGAAAATTGTAGGCTACTTTAAAAAGATCTAGGGGCCCCAAAAGGTCCCAAAAAAGGGCCCTTTGGTGGTCTACGTTACGTATTGGGTTTCGTGCAGCGGTTTAATGTTTTTCTTTTTAAAATTACTTCCGCTCAAGATAGAGGGTTGGAATTTTTATATGAAATGTTTTAAAGAATGAAGTTTATAATTCTTTCAATCAATTATCTTTTCCAATTCCTATTTGTCTGAAAATCACTTTTTTACCCGAAAAACGCACATTTTTCTCTGAAATCAACAATAGCTTATTTTCTTGACTGCCAAATTTTGGCCTTTAACGCATTTAAAATTTATTTTGCTTAGTTAAGCTGATTAGGAATGCTAAGCATCGGATTTTTTTGCAGTGGCTTACGTTTTTGCTTTTTACAACTACTTTCACACAAGATATAGAGTTAGAATTTATTTTATCAGAATATGATGAGTTATGACGAAAGTGTGATCCCGAGCAACGCCGGGTAATTCAGCTAGCTTGTTTATAAAGCCGTTAACACAGCCCATGGCGGACACGGAATTTTGAAGTTATTTTACGGAGGATGAGAGCGGAAAAATAGAGAGAGGATGGGACCGGAAGCGGGCGATCTGCATAGTTAGTGCGTCCATCGGCCGCACGGTTGGTTTCGCGGCGCTGCGTGGCCCGTGCCCGGCCGCGCGCGTCTAAGGTCACGTGCGCTTCACGCAACAATGAAGACGCCCGCCCGGCGCGTGCCCCCGTGACCGAGACAGAAAAAAAACAAACACGCGTAATAATGAGCTGGTTCTTCTATACCATAAGCCAGAGCACAAAAGGTAAGAGGAGACAAGTTCATCTCGCTGAATCTTGCAATGAGATGCTTCAACTGCTCTATGCATTCTCAAATAGCAGTTTAGCAGCCCACACAATACTATCAAGGCACAGCAAAAAAAATAGTCTTACAGAAGTCTATATCATTTACCGAAGGCGGCACTGCTAACCATCTTCCTACCGCTAGATATACAAGACTTGAAAAAAAATTTACATTTGCAATAAATATATTTTGGCTGTAATAATTAATTTGATGTTATATTTTTCATGTAAACGCATTTAAATGTTGTTTTATAACTCGAGAAAATAAATTAAAATAATAAATAAAATAAAATACACTTTCCGCAACTTTGCAATCAGTCCATGCTCTCAGCGATGCGTAAACAAAATTTTTACACTTATACAACTTGAAACAGACTTGCAAAGGAGTAAGAAAATAGATATACGCTGAAAGATTAAAATGTGTTTTTTTTTGCAGAGAGAGAATAAGAGGTGTAGGGATAAATCTTACTGAAAGCAGTGTTGCGGGAATTTCAAGGGAAAAAATTGTGCAAGAAAGATCTTTTCTAAGAAAACATATTTTTCTCTGAAAGAAATTACACTTCAATAGTAGAAAATACGTTTTTTATTCCTTTGCTAATTATAGCTAACATTCAGTGACTTTAATGTACACCCTTTACCAATATGCTTGTAAGTAATTCAACTCATCACAATCATGGTTATTTACAGACACATCATAGTAAAGATACTAGTTGTATTCTTACGCAATCATAGGTATTCATGGCTATCACACATATGAATGCCATTGCTCCTGCATTACAGTTTTATTTCTTAATTATTCATTACTGTTTTATTTTATTATTATCATTGTATTTTAGTTCGTAATTAGTCGGTAATCTGCCTTTTTACGCAGTAAAATAATTGTTACAAATTTTTATGATCCTCAAGCGCGCGATCATTACATAATGTAGTCCTTGGGATGACTGAATCATAGTTAAGGCATTGGTTAGATCGCCACAGAAAACTTTCAACCGCAAGAAACAATTTTACTGTATCCGAGCTCTACTTTTCCCTTCCAATGCATTCACTCGGGTGATGAGGTGAGCACTTAGACTAGCACAAGTTAGAATCAACGCTATGAAGTATTTACTCTCATATGAAGATGCATAGAATATGAGTTTTAGAAATGCATTTAAAAAAAGATCGTTATAAACAATGATGGTCGTTTTGAATTGATCTCGTTCGCCAAAACATACGAAACTTACCACCAAGCCAGGTGTGAAAAAAGTTAAAGAGTACACTCATCAATCTTGAGTTATGATTCCGAGCAGTGTCTTGAATTTAATCGGGGTAACAGCATTAAGAGATATTTAATGAAAAAAAGGCATTATAAATGTTTTTAAAAACTTCGCACTTTTTTTCACAAAATTTTTTGAAAACTCTTTTCCACTAAATGTATTAATTGTTCGACGTGCTACACGTTTTGCTTTGAATTGGACAATTTTGTTTTTGGAAATGATATAATTATCTAGTTGAGCAACCACCCAATTTCTATCTGAGAGATTTTACTTGGTTGCTTGCAGTATTTTCTAGCACCTCATTACCATCTTTTCCTCGATACAGTTTGCATTTAATATCGAATACGTTAAAAATTTAACAATTAAAGTGTTGGAAATTGCTTTATTTTATCAGAGAGTTGTTATCCATGATTGGAAGCGACGCGATGCCAAATATTTGCAGCTATGAAGTTGTTAAAACTTAAGGTGGTTCCACCGTAAAATGGCTTAAATGTCATTTTATTCATACTCTTGTCTACTTGTAAAAAAAAACTTGTCCTCTATCTGATAAGAACAACAAAATAATACCTTTCCACGCTATATTACTCTCTTATTGAACTTGAAATTACAATGTGTTCAATGGGGGAATGAGAGAAACACGGGGAAAATTAGTATTTTTCTATAAAATATAAATGCCATTTTCGCGGAAAACTGTCTCTGAGAAGGAAATAATCCAGAGAAATTGAATAAAAATAAAATACAAGTATCTTATCACCTCATTTTTCTAGTTATTGAAGAATTAATGTCGTAATTGAACTCAAAATGCGGTAATTCGTAGGAAATGGCGCTGCAGTTGGCTCCTATGTCTGGAAAAAGTGCTCATTTAAAATACATTCGTGGAATAATCTGCATTTTTTCTACTTTACTTTTTGTTTTCTGTAGGTAACACATTTCACCAGCGAAAGCAGGTATTTTTGGACAAAATATAAAAAATGTGGAATTTAGTATTTGTTTTGACTCACACAGTCGCGGAGGAACCTCCTTAATCGGGGTAACAGCATTTAGAGATATTTAATGAAAAAAGGCATTAACAATGTTAAGAAACTCTGCACTTTTTTCACAACATTTTTATGTAAACTCTTTTCCACTAAATACATTAATTGTTCGACGTGCTACACGTTTTGGTTTTAAGAGTCGACTATACCTGATGATTGTTCATCAAGCCGAAACGCGTTTTGCTTTGAATTGGACAGTTTTGTTTTGGAAATGATTTCATTAACCAATTTGAGCAACCACCCTATTTCTACCTGAGAGATTTTTCTTGGTTGCTTACAGTATTTTCTAGCACCTCATTACCATCTGTTCCTCTATTTAGTTCACATTTTATTACGAATACGCAAAAAGTGAACAATTAAAGTTTTGGCAATTGCTTTATTTTTTCAGAGAGTTGTTAATCCATGATTGGAAGAGACGCGATGCCAAACATTTGGAGATATGAAGTTGTTAAAACTTAAAGTTGGCATAAGCGTTGATTTTTCACCCTCGAACTGCCCTTTAAGAAACCCCAAACCTCTCCATGTCCATTTAACGGATTTTTACAGAGTGTCTGCATTTAGCAAGTCACACTGATTCTTATAATTAGGGCCAATCAGAATGGGTGGTATACCGCTTACTACGTAGAATTTTTCACACTGCTAGATACCAACGTATTACACCTATTTAACCTTAGTATAGCCTAATTCCAAAATGAATCGATTTGCAAAACAAAATTTACAGCAGAAGTACGTTTGAAATTAGCACGATATTGTATTTAAAAAAATAGCCTAAGAAGATTAAATTTCAAGACATCTAAAAGGGAAGGTGCCTTAATTTCGTAATGATCTGAATTTAGCACGCCACATTGCTTCTTATAATTAGGGCCAATCGGTATACGTGGTATACCGCTTACTACGTAGAATTTTGCACGCTGCCAGAGACCTACGTATTACACCTTAATACAGCCATATTCCCCTAATGACACCATTTTCAAAAAAAATGTAAAACGTCCCTTATAGAAATTAGCACGATATTATAGTTCAAAACATTGCCCGAGAAAGTTAAATTTCAAAACATCTAACAGATAAGGTGCCTTAATTTCGTAACTATACCTAACGCCATTATAGACTGATAAATGGCCACTAAAAATAAATTAATACAGCCGTTAAATATTTGATAACCCAATACTTTTTCGTAAATTGATGACAGTAAATTTACTTAGCAAAATATTTGAAGACAAAGAGGTAAAACATTCTTGGGAATTTTCTAATGGAAGGAGGTTATATCAACATTAATATTCCGCCCTGTTTCTCTGAGAAGTCCCCCGCTGTGGAGATAGATAAGAGGGTGGGGGAGA
Organism: Pyrrhosoma nymphula; assembly: GCA_963573305.1. NCBI lineage: Eukaryota > Metazoa > Arthropoda > Insecta > Odonata > Coenagrionidae > Pyrrhosoma > Pyrrhosoma nymphula. The sequence continues at coordinate 99,528,278 of OY754339.1, forward strand.
TAGCATAGCCACCACATAACAGACCGCAAATCCCTTTCAAAGCAGAAACACGAGAGTGAAAGCGCTATTCTAAAACCGCCACGCACCGTTCAGCCTTCCACGCGTCCTTCGACGATTCTTTTCCGACAGCGCAGCAGATTAAAAACGGTTTCGCGAGATGGATATAAGCCATTTCTTTCTTTAGGGGCCACCGCAACGACATTCCTCGGGCGACTGCGATACAGCGCCGCGCGCAGTGGCAAAATTCGCTTTCGTTGCCGTCCACAGCGCGAGTTCTCTCCGCGCGGCATGTGCCCAGCCAAGCGATAACGTCGACTTGATCGCTTCTGGTTGGCTCGCCGAAGGCACTTTTCTCTTCAGGCTGTGCCGGTGAACAGAGCTCTCACCTCTACCAGTCGTTATGACAAGGGAAAATAATGACGGGGAAAAAACAAAAGGGTCGAGTAGTGTGCTATTTATGCGAAAGTGAAAATTTAAAAAACTAAGAACAAATTAAAAAAATTAAAAAAACTTAGAGCTAAATATATAAATATGTATTTTTTTTAAGTCGCATGGCATTTTTGATGGAGTTTTATTTTGTTTGGTTGGATATAACTTTTTTGTTTTTATACATTTTTTCTCGAATAAGTACTATTAATTATTTTCCTTCATTTTGTTTTATTTTTATGTTTTGTACATTTTTTATACGATAATATTTGGTGTGCCAATTCGTAGATTTTTTCCCTATTTTTTTGTGATCAGGATAAATCATTTGAGCGCAAGTCAACACAGTCCTCTTTATTTTATGAGGAGGCGCGCCCGCTCAAGAGAGAAAGACGGTGAGGCCAAGTGCAGCAAGGAGAAGAAAGATGAAGTAAACCTAAGTAAATGAGTGATTTAAATGCAAAGGAAATAACTACTGACGAATGCCTGTTGCTCGCGGTAAAATTTTCGGTAAAACGCTTTATAAAATCGACTAATTTTATAAAAATATGCTTGATAACCATAAAACCGTTTTATAAAACCTAGTTTTATCAAACATTTGACGGAATAGGACAGGTTCTATTTTCATGAAGCCGTTTTATGCAACAACCAATGAGATGTTTTCCGCTCATCGCGTTGATAATCTCGTTGTATCCATGGGAAGCCAAACAAGGAAAAAGTAAACAAACACGGCTGGAAGTTCTGGGAACTATCAATTCATGGCAATAATTGCTATAAATGCTTTCGCATGCTCATTCATACTCTCATATTAAGCATAATAAGAGCGTACACGTATAAACAAAGCCGTAGCACCATTAATAGTGGTCAGAAATTAGGTAAGTAAATAATAAATATAGTTTTTAACCAAACAGTTATCCAAAAGAGAGTGCATTTATCACTTCACGTGTTCGCAAAGCGTCTCATAGATGACAGTTTGGTCAATATTGCAGTTTTATGAATAGTTTTACTGTGAGCAAGCAAGTACGTTTTACGTACGATCTTAGAGTAAGGTATCGCGGACTTATCATTGACTAAAAACTGCCTTGAAATAATTATGTGTTCTCATCTTGCGCTTTCTAGCTTTCTTGTATTAACAATCTCAAAACTAGTATCCTCAATGATGAGAGTAGGTACTCGTCTCATTTGTAATGTTTCATTCCTCGTATTTTACAGTCAATTGTTTGGCTGACCTAGAGAGATATAGAATAAATCTTACGTTTGTCACTAAAATCAACACGCTATCACATCGTAGTAGTAAGATACGAAGCGCGGAAACTTTGGTCCACGCCCGTTTCTGTCACCAGTCGAAGCTGGCCACAACGTGTGAAGTCAACTAAAAGTATGTACTGCCCTTAACTTCCGGGTATCCAACTTTCGGACTGATATTTAAGACTTGGCTAAGTAAAACATATTAGGAATCTCGAATATTCCATCAAACTCTGCCAATAATATAATCATTATCTTTAGTAAATGAAGCATGACTTTTCCATTTGGAACCAATTATCTACATCTACGAAGTACCGCGCAAGCCACCACTAGTGTGTGTGGCATAGGGTGATTCCACACCAGGCATGCACCACTCGTCCCAGCACAAGTCAGAACCTCGAACGCTCCCCCTGGCGCTAGGCGCAGGCCAAAAGCAGTCAGGAAGACAGTGCGCAGTCCAACCGGAAACTGGGAGAGTGATACGTAAATGAACATGAAAACATGCAGAACAATGCTATACACAAATCTAATGGTTAATATTACTGATACTGTTAATTTATGAATGTTACGAGATGCTACTTCATGCAGAGAACAAAATAAAATAATGCCGGACATATCAAGCAGTGTGAAGCATTAGTAATGTGCTACGTTTCGAAACACAAGTGAAAATTCTACTCCACCTATTGAGGGTGGGAGTTTCATATGATTGATCTATCGCAACTATTATGATCCCTTATTTTACGTGGGAAAAATGACATTTTAAATCTATCGGTTCGGCAGTCAATTTCCTTAATTTTATTCCTGTGATCGCTTCTACCGTAGTACGTTGGCCCTAGCAGTATACTTATGTCGAACCTCCGGTAAAAAACTGTCTGCTCCGAACTTGCACAAAAGATTTAACCTGTATTTCTCCCTTCGATCAGTTAGAGATTCCTACTCCAATTCCTTCAACAATTCGGTAACACTGCTAAGTTTACCGTAGCATCTTTTCACAAATCTTGCTGCTGTCCGCTGTATTCAATATCAATAGTTTAGGACGCTCGAGTTTTTCTATCGCGAGCTCCTATTACTTTCAAGAGTTTCAATTATCTCCAAGTCTTCATCCTCGCTGATAGTCCGAAGTAGCTTTCCCGTGCATAGTGCATTTATTTTACCGTATCCCTCAGAGAGTGAAGACTGGATGCTCGCGTGACTGCAGTGAGCATAGATGATGCATTTCAAATTGCCTTGGTCTTTAGCGAATGACCTTCCTCTAACACTCCCTCTCTCTTTAACTATCGCTAAAGTGTCGGTACAACCGGAGTCCTCTGGGATAGCTGTTTCTCTCTCAAATCACAACTGCTTCACCGGATATTGGTAGGTTGTCGAATATTTTCTGGATAGCTCACCCCCCCCAAATCCACCAGTAACCTTGAAACATTTCTGAGAGAGGACTCTGAAGTGTTCAATTGTATTACCATTGGAGGCAGTTCGTGTGAAAGGCATGGGATGAAGGTCAATAATGAAAGGACAGAGGCAAGGAGGTTTTACAAATACAGTAGAGTAAAACTAAATATATAAGTTGTTATATGGTAACTGGAACAGTTCACTTGACGAAGGATTCTTTCGGAGGGGAAATGGTTCAGTATTTATGTATCAGATTGCATTGGCCGACGCAGACTTCAACATTAATAACAGGGACTGTTAACACAGATTTTAAGAGAAGATTGGCTAAAAAAAGATAACTGGAGTATACCTCAAAGAGGATCCCGGTCAATTCAAATGATTTTGCATTGCAATTTTCATCCCCTTTTAGAGTATTTTCTTTGGTCCCGTGCGTGTGACTGCGTACGATACAATTTGTGCAGTTCGCAGTGATTTGGAAATTCTTTAATGCAGCGTTACGTTATACATGAACCATGGACAGAACCAGGAGACCTATCATAAGAGCAAGATGATGCGCTAACAATGAGGCTTTTTGGATCTTAAATTGGTGAATAATGAAGGAAATGAGCTTAGCAGCAAGGAAAACGAAAGAAAAAGTGTTCAAGCTGGGGGGGAAGAGACACGAAGAAGACCGCAAGAGTGGACTGAGGAGGTGTTGAGATGGGAACGGAATGTCAGAAGGGGATGGTAGAAGATAGAACGCTTGAGCGATATATTGCTACAAATAAATTTAATTTATTTTGACATCATTACAAAACAATGTATGCCAAAATTCCACTTACCGCACTACTTTTTCCAATATTTCCCAAATCATAGAAGCCGTACCAACACTGTTCAATGTTTCCTTGTAGGCGGCATAAGAGAAGCACAATATATGGATTTCAACGGCATTAAGGTTAATGGAGATGAAATAAACATGCTCCACTTTGCAGATAACATCGAAGTCATAGCAGGAAATAGTGATGATCTTCAAAGATCACTGAACGATCTGGACCAAGTACTTCAAGAGCCGTAACATGAAAATATGTAAGAAGAAGGCCAAAATTCTTGCATGCGAAAGAGAAGCTGAATGCAGGAGTCACACGATGAGGAGAGAAGTTTGAGCAAGTGCCTTCCTCCACCTACCTCGTAAGATCAATCAGTACAACGGTCATCAATAGCCCAAGCTAATAAAGAGTTCATGATGAAAAGGCAACTACTGTGCTCAAAGAAGAGAGGTCTACGAACGGGGAAACAGTATGTGAAAATATTCGTATGGAGCGTGGCACTATATGAATCGAAAACATGGACATTGGAAAAGCAGGCCAGAAATGATTAGAAACATTCGAACCCTGATGTTGGAGGAGGATGCTTAAGATCAAATGGACAGATTAAAGAAGAAATGAAGAAGTTTATAGAAGAGTAGAAGATGAAATGACGAAAATGGACCACTATGCTTACAGAAAAGAATAACCAGATGGATTGGACACACCCTGAGGCACAATGGGTTTGTGAAGAATACAATTGAAGGAATAATAGAGGGAAAAATCCCAAGAGGAAGGCCAAGGAATAAGTAAATGGACCAAATAAAGAGCAAATATCGTAAAAAGAACTAGCAGGGATTGAGAGAACTATAATTAGATAGGGAAGGATGGAGGGCTGCAGTCAACCATTCTTAGGATTGAACGACCAAAACTGCAATCATGATCACTGCAATTCTTTTTTTTGTAAATTCGCTATTGTTAATCACTCACTACAATATTTTTTCAAAGAACTGCGGAACTGGCCGCGCATTAACTTAAACGGAGTCACCCGCTGATGGTCACACAATATTTTTTGTAAATTCCCTAACAAAAACCTTCAATGATGAAGGTGTTTGCAGAGTACGGCGCGAAATAAATAAATTTACACCTCATGTGTAAAATTACCGTGAACTTCCATCGTAAAAGCAGTTTTCGAACAATTAATATTACTTTATTTAGTTCATGCCCGTCACAACTGTCTGTCCTGCATGGATTTTAAAAATAAGGTTCAAATATTGTCTCTATTACTTATTACTTGGGAAAAATCTCACTCACACTATTTCAAGTGCGGAAGATGAATTGAAGAAGCCATTTTGAACAGCATTTTGGACAGCTAGGGGGGGGCGGGAGGACCTAAATATATGCTTTATGTCAGGAGCATGGAAATTAATGTGCTGGAAAAAATTTAAATGACCCCGCAATGTGAAAGATAAGGTGGGAATTGCCCAAAAGTCTATAAATCACTTGGTGAAATACCAAATTGTGAAGAAACTGCACATGTCACATGTCTTCCCTCATGCTGACAAAAAATTTTAATATTATCCCATAACTCTCTCTCTTTTATCAAGATCTGCGATGCTCATTTACTGATACCTTAGTTACCTACGTGATGATACAATGGACCTCCATAAAAATTTTGTAAGGACCACCACTACCATGCATGGACCAATGTCCATGGGCTTAATGGTATATAATCATCTACCATCTGAGCTTAAATCTGAAACTAAGGTTGAAGTATTCAGAAAAAATGTATTAAAGTTTTTTCGCTACAAAATATTTTATTCTCTAAAAGAATTTTTGAGCTCAAAGTTTTAAATATCTGAATGCATATTGTATAACACTGAGTGTACGTGTAATGTACTGTGTCTATTTACAATCCTGTGACGTGCCTTATATCTCTTACATATCTAATGTAACATGATCTTCAGGCAAATAAATTATTATTATTATTACCTATCGTAATGACATCAATATACCGTCATGTTGCCAAGTCCTTCCACTAAGGCAGCCTTAATGGAGTAGAAGTGCGGCTTCAAGTGGCTACGAGGTGGTTGAGGTCATTACCCTCCACGGGACCCCACAAAAAATGTCCCTCCTCCGTCCACATTACCCAGAATCCTCCGCGTGCGCCATTCGTCACGGCGCAGACAGGTGAGAGCACGTCCTTTTTGCCACGGAGAGGAAATTCCACGTGCGTGCGTCTGCCGATTCCTCCGAAATCGAATCTCTCCGAAATCGAAATCATTCGAGACATCTCATCATCTCGCGGAAGACGAGTGGACGCGCGACTTCCACTCGACCGGTTCAAACCCTATAGGAAGGGAACCGCGTTCACGATCCTCCACTTTAATTAGCACTTCCATTCTCAAAAATATGCGTTAATATGTTCATGGGGTCATTTTGATATCAGGGAAGGAGGATCAACAGTGATGGCAGAAGTGAGAGATGGAGAAAGAAATTGTGCAGGGCAGCGCAAACCGAAAAGGGTTTTTACAAGAGGAAAGTTCTAAAAATTAGCGAGAAACACAAGCATAATCTGAGGTTCCAGGCGTAATGAAGTGGAAAGGGAACATAACCGCACGTAATGAAATTAAGCAACTTCCACTGTGATATCATTAGACCTGAAGATTCTGTAAAAAGCGAAACCGGTCGTGTAAATAAATGCTATCACAGTGGAAGTAGCTCAATTTCATTAAGTGCAGTGATAAACACGCAAGCTTGGAAGTAGAGGTGCAGTTCAATGAAAAACATTCATAGCAATACTTATGGCAGTGAGGTCCAGGCGATAACAAAGCTGCAGAACAGTGAGGGTTAAAGTAATGAGTAGGTATGAGGCATCATCGAAGAATGACGAAACCTAATTGGATTTACAGAATGACTGATAAACTCTAACGAAAAGTTGAACAGCTTTTTTGGACGAAAACTCTAGAGGTGAAGAGAAGGCACGCTTATCGGGCAAAACGAAAGACTTTTTTGCAGTTTCCCACTGATAAATAAATAATGCGACCGAATTTGATGTTTAACATCATTGACAACAATAAAAGCTAAGGTTTCCGACCATAGATTCGACCATCATTATGTCCTTATCACGGCACGATAGCTAGCATTCGGAGTTATTATATATAAGAACTAAAAGGACTAGGGGGAGGTTTATTTTTCAAGGTGGGGAGGAGGAAAGATAGAAAAAGTTGAGAGAGAAATGAAATCATTATGATGTGATAACATAAATGAAGAGGAATAGGAGGGGTGGGGAGGTTTTTTCCTAAGGTGAATTGGGGGTGGGGGGGAGTGATAAAGGAGTGATAAATGAACGAAGAGGGGATTAAGACATTATAAAAATTGTTTGGTAACATCATTGATGTCAGTGGAGAGTGGTAGTCAAAAGATCGGTCGTTCACCAGTTTTTAAATATCCTGAAAAAGAAATTTAAATTGTTCTAGTAAATCAAGTTTTCTTCCATTGCACTGCACCTGTAATATCTCCAGATTAAAACCCCTCCCGTATCTTGAAATACAAGCCTCCTCCAAGTCCTCATGAGCTTTATGTAAGAAGAACGCTTGCTTATTGAATGAGAAGCTGTAACTTTGTAATTCCACATGTATTTATTGGAAACTACCTAGGTTTCGACGTAGCACGTCATCATCAGGTGACATCACCACCTGATGATGACGTGCTGCGTCGAAACCTAGGTAGTTTTCAATAAATACATGTGGAATTACAAAGTTACAGCTTCTCATTCAATATGCTAAGAAAATTCCATAAAGTTATGCCTTAGACAACGGAGAACGCTTGCTATTGTTCCTTGATAATGACAATGATCGTCGAAGCCATGTCAAGAAATAAGAAAGTCTGGAATATAAAAAGTACTAATTCCTTTAGTGACGAATTAACAACGATACAATTAGGCACATTTTGCAATACAAAAGCATCTTAAAAACAACAATACGAGAAATACCAAGGATGGAATAAACAAAGAAAATTACAATTTTCGTTGTGTATTCCATGCTGGGGAATACAATTATGAAAGCCGTCTGCGTTAAGACTTATGTTGGGATGGAACGGTTAGCTGATAGGAGATTGGAGAGTGGAGAAGGGATACTGCAATCCAATCTTCGGATTGCCGACTGCTGGAAATGAAAGTATCCATGACGTCTTTCATGTTCATTAGCTGTCAACAAACCGACTGTTAGGATAGCCTGTGCCGGGTCTTCCCCTGTTATATCTTCTAACTGCTCGTGCATGCCATCTACTTCTTCCTCCGCATTATCACTTGCAGGTACGTGTAAACCTGCGTCAAAACTATATTCGAGGAACCCACTATTATTCCGATTCTCATTACTCTATCACTAACCTACTCTCTACATGCATCCTATGTCCGTTTTTAAACAACTTTACATTCACCTCCACATCCACCTTCATCAACAGCAGTCATCAATCTGAAGATTGGTTTGCTGCAGCCTCCCAAATCATCATCTTATACAGCTCACAGCTTTATTCCTCCATAATTACCCATTTAAACACATCCGATTGTTTGAGAAATGCACTTCGTTTTGGGTATTTCCCGATTATTCCTTCCAAATTTGTTTTCAGGAGACTTTTTTGTTTCAGAATGATTCGAATTACTTTTCGTCTCTTTCGTTTCTCAGAGATTTCATGAAAAAGGCACCATTCCTCCCGAGCTCACTCTAGGGACTTCTTAACTGGTGATTATCTCCCTTAATCTTATCTTCTTTATTGTTTTACAACGCCACATTTACATTGCTTCCAGTCTCTCATGTTCTTTTGCTTCACTGTCATATTAGAGCGTGTTTATGAACTTATTCAATGAAGTGCTTTCTTGTTTCAAAGCTCTTCCTGCTAGCAGTTAGAAGGCTTTCTTTGCGAGACCTACTCCATGCTACCTATATTTCTTGCTTCTTCCATTACTAAGAAGTCTAAAGCCATATGTGCCCGCGGCAGTGAGTAATAACCTCAACAAGATGTATGCAATATTCTTTTTTTATGAAGCATTTTAAGAAGGGTCATGTTTTACTAAGATACAGAGCGCTGTACAGACGTGTTGGTCCTATGACTATGAGGAACTGGAATCGCCTCTCGCGGATTAAACAAGAGGATATACTGGAGAAAGTGGACGATTGATTATCATACAAAGCGGGAAGTGTCACAGGAACAGCGGAATGCAGCAAAAGTAGGTTTCTAGGGAAAGGAGACGCATTAGACAAAGCCACACTCTTTACCTCTGAAGGCAATGAAAGTAATTTGAATGCAAGCTCTACTTTTTGCTTGGAATGCCGGGTTAGCCTTGGCTAGTCTTCCATGGTACGTCTAGTGTCATAGTACAGCGTGGAAGAGTAGCCATGAAAAAAATATGTAGAATCGACTAGAGAATTAAAGGTTAAATTAAAAAAAACACCTATTGGAGAGATCTGTCAATTGATGTTTTATAAACTATGTTAAATTATCTGATAATATTATAATAATACAAATGTGTAAATTTCAGGTAGAATGATCCTTGCAAATAAATTTACAAAATATGATATTAAAATATTAGTATTCTAATACTACAACATGTACGATTCTTTGTAATAAATGTCTGAATTAAAATATTTGTAACTTGCCGCTCTGTAATTAAATAAGGAACCTTCTGATAAGCCATGTGGCTTAGAAGGACCTAGTTTGTATATGACTTATAGGCACTTAATTAAAAAAAAGAACTATCAGATTGGGATTTACGAAACATAAGAATCTGAAACATTACAAGATTTTCGACTGGTTGTAATTCAAGAAGAGAATGTACATCTACATAATACTCTGCGAGCCGCCGCAGGGGCGTGTGGCAGTGAGTACTAGGACGTCATAACCATGAATAAGGTAGTAAGTACACAGGGAATAGGAAAATGGAAATGAAAAAAAGTGAATTAATCGCGTGTTAAGGGAGTGTCACAGGCCTAGTTCTATAACTTCTGGTTAAATTTCTTTTCATATAATATTGAGTTATTATGTCCTCCTATCGAAGACGCTCAAGTTAACTGACTGACAGCCTTATATAATACACAAAACCCGAGCTTAGCTAACAGCAAGTCAACAAAAAAGCTACCTCAAGTTGCGATTGACGTCAACCAGATATTATAAAAAAACAGGTATCAGTGTTTCGCTGTTTTTGTTGTAGTCAGTAATGGCTATTGGAAAGTTGGAATATTTTTACCCATCAGCACGACAGAGTATATCTCTCATATTGTCTCTTCTATCAGTTCTAGATATTTGGTGCGGGTTGAAATAATATCGTCTGTGCTGTGCCTCAATTCACCTCATCTGGATTTTTAAAGCAATCTAAGCCTCGCATGTAGCCTCTCTAGCGGTTGCTCAACCTATTGTAGTCCTTTCATCATCGCTCGTAGCAGTTTATAACGACGCTTACAGGGTTTCCTTCGTGTATATTTTTTACTTAGTGAATTCAATATTTTTACGCAAATTCTCAATGCATTTCGCCCTCGCGCCCCGTCTGAAGTAACAGGTGATTCCCAGGCATTTGACTTCATCCGATATTTTTTACAACTAATCCCCCAACTTAAGTGACGTTGGCGATACTATGCATCAATTATATCCGTGGGTTCAGGGTTTTAATCACGGGAACACGTAAAAAAAATTCATCGCACCTTTCGTGGTTTTTTTAAAGATTCTGCCAGCGTAGTGCATTTATTCTTGTCGTTTGATATACCAGTGGTACTCTTAAAGTACAATTTATGACGGGTCGAGCTTCGATCGGATTGTAATTTTTAATCTGGCGAGTCCATGAAGAAATCACATGTGCTGAGCAAATTTCGTCGTTGAAAATCATGTAGTCGCATGTCCGCTAAACACTCACTTCTCTGGCTCATAATTAAACAAATGCGTGAACGTAAAACCTCTGATGCAACAATGGTGGCGGCATTTTATGATTACCTTGAAAAACGGCTATAAAATAGCCTGGAAAAAAACTGGTGAATTTATTTGAATCCATAGCAACGGTATATCAAAAAAAAGTAGCATTTTTAAATGTCAAAAATACCATTTTTTCCCCCAATAAGTAATAAAAAAAGACTTTTCCCAGAGTCAAGACCTAGGTTAATCACTTTTTCGTACCCTTAGTTAGCAAATTGGTAATTTTCATCAAAATCGTTAGAGCCGTTCTCGAAATAAAATTTACATACATATATACATTCATACATGTAGTGGAAAAATACATAAATACTAACGGTCCCTCTACCATTGGAAGCATATCTGTACTGTACTGCCTGCTTGTGAGGCTTCGCCTCGTGACAAACATTAGCGATTTATGCTAATGCATAATTAGTCGTAGTTACACTAACTTAAGGGTGTAGTGTAATGCATGTTGGTGACTAGTCACCCCCTGCCATATACCCTTGAGGTGGCTTGCAGGGTATTTTATAGTTTTTGATACATAAATACAAGATTTACTCGTTTAATATTATAGGATTGAGTGAGTTGAAGAATAACCATCACCATTATTTGACATGAGTTCCACGTTTCCTAATTCAGTAGGCAGTTACTGTTGTTCTAAGCCGTATTTACAAATTGATGCTGGATTATGTAAAAACTGGAGGAGAATACTGAGGCGTTTGTTGAAATAGTGAAGGTAACCCTTCTCCGTGGCAACGGAACATCGCGCCAGAACCGCTATCGTGTTCTCGATGGGGCGCTTAAAAGGGTGCCATCTGCCGCTAGAGGGGGGAATGTAGGGGGGTGGACTGGGACGCCTCACTCGTCCCACCGCTCCTCCTGAGGCGATAGCAATGGCGCCGAACAGCTGAGGCGCGCCACCTAGTGGTTTCGGAGGAGCAGCAGCATGGGAGATCTTCTCCGACCATATTCCGCAAAGTATGAACGCACACTTCATAAGGCCGGAAGAGATGCAACTCCGGCCGTTCTCTGACCTCAACATTAACTGCACGTACCGGAGCATAAACTCTGTGAGCTGCAAACAGTAAGTGGCCGGGAAAAATTTTTCAATCAGCAGTAAATTGAGTATTTTTTGACGAGTAACGTCTTGTAATTCGGTACCGATGGAGGGTGCATTTGTCTGGGGGCAATGCAACGAAATAATGTGCAATAAACATTTCTTTATAGCCCGGAAAGTATAAGAGACATCGAAACGGGTTGTATTCCATAAGAAAAAGGAATGACGAAAGATAAAAATATTTGGAATCTTGACTTTGATGGCATCATAATGAAAAATAAGATGGCCGCCAAATACGGACATACAATGGAAATGCCATCGGTGGGTAAAGTCACAGCTCGACGTGAAATTGTTCATAATAGCAGGTTAACTTGATAGCGTCTAGATTTTTTTCAAATATTAAAACCACGAAACAAGCTGAATCATTAAATATCTAACATAATATAAATATTTAACGAAATGAACGGCCACAGGCTTGACTATGTCATATTTCTCCGTAACGATGGTAACGAAAAAAGAACAATGCATAATTCCATTTGAGAAAATATAATTTATTTAGACATAATATATCGGTATGTTGTGCCATCATCGCCTGATGATGGCATAACATGCCGAAACCTACAAGCATATAAGTTGTGAAATGTTGAAAAATTGTGCATTTCAAGGATAATGTCTTTATAAATCCAAAATAAGTTTGTGCATATCCATAGAAAAAGATTACGGGACAACATATAACAGCTTCTTGAATCTAAGAAGCCAAAACTGACTCTAACTTTATTTATTTTTTTCACGCCGTACGGCTAAAAAGCACACAACACAGTGTCCTTACACCTACGGTCCTAACACAAAGAAACTGCATTTTTTGACAGGAAGATTTCTCTAAGCACACATTAATTTTCGTGCATCCACTTTGTTTTTTTAAATTTGTTGTTAACGACAATGAAACTTAGTACTCGAAGGATGTCATTAATGTGGCTTCCTCACAAAAGTAGAGCGAAATATTCTGGCCCTTATTTCTCCCCAAGTATTGGAAACACTTAAAATTTACTGGAAAGATTTCGTTAAGCAGGTTAGGAATATTTTACGTAGAGGAATATTTTACTTTTTCCATGGCACGGTAGCAACGAGGAGGAATGAGATGTTTTTTTCCAGATTTTGGATTCATAGGCTTTTTTTTAGTAACCACTCTAGGCAAAATAACGTTTTTATTTTATAACAGTCAGATACGGGACCAGTAAAATTTGGACGCATCATTTATCATGTGAAACGTCGAATGTTGGACGTGTTGGTTCTATGACTATGAGGAACTGGAATCGCCTCTCGGAGTCAATCTTCCGATGGCGCATGGAATCTTCGTCTCAAGCGATCTCACCTCCGTCTCTGGGAAACTTAACTCACAGAAACCTTTTATTTTTTTATATGCCTTCACGAGGAGATATAATTGGGGAATTGGTCTGAACAGGACTGATGAGGTTCATCTTTTTACAACGCCGCTACCCTCTTTAACTCTCGCCGCTATGTGCCACCTTCTCCCCCCCCCCATCCACGGCTGCCCTCTTCTTCCCTCTTATTCTTTCCTTCCTTTCATCCAGAATACGGAAAGCATTAAAAAAAAGGAGAAGAAAGATTTTAAACTCTTCCCAATCATCCTCCGGAGATCTCGATTCAAGTTTCCTTTTTATCTCCTTCGTTTTTTTCCCCACATCAGAGAACCGCTCATCTATTTCGTCGAATTCCTCACGCAGGGGTATTAGTGGAGAAGCCCTCCATCCAACTCGACCTCGCATCTACCCAAGTCGAAACGAAAAATGTCCAGTTGTGAGACATTCCTCTCGGCGATGGAGAAAAGAAGATGAAATCCCTGAAAAATCGACGCATTTTAGAGAAAAAAAAATGTACTTTTGCAATCCCATTTACCATTTTTATCACTCCGATAAGATACTGCTTCGTTGAAATATGGAGTGATTACTGTTAAAGACGAAAGACATCACCTCTTCTAAATGAAGAGAACCTCAACGAGTTCACTCCTGGCATTGCCGATATTACCAGGACTTCGCAAGATATCGGAAAATTCAACAGTTCGCATAGTGGGCTCCTGAATTGAAAAAATAAAAAAAAGTAATTCTACTTACATAGTGATGCATATTGTACATGAAGAAGTTGGGAGCGATCCTATCTAATCGGACCAGAAACTGTACTTTCAAAAAGATTCTCTAGGTATATTTGTAAAGGAATGTAATGAGAATTATCTTAGTGCAACTGCGTAATTGATTTAATTAGGATGGATTTACCTGCAAATATAAAGGAAAAAGGCGACATAAAGACTCACAGAAAGCTACAGTGTAACCGAATATACTTTTGATATCGAGGAGTTAATTAGGCTGCCTCTCTCTACACACTTAATTATATTGCTAAAAAGATAAGATGTAATAATGGATGTGTATTGTAATGTAACTTGTAAGATAAAATAATGGAAAAAGAAATCAGGGATTACAGGTTTTAATACACTTTTTCCATCGTGCACTACGTGACCACGAGAAAAATACTGGCAATTCACGTATTCATCAAAATATACCGTCATTACATTTTTTTTCATTAAAAAAATGAACATGGCTGTTCCCCTATCAGACACGATCCAATAGGCAAAGCGTAGATGTTGATGAATATAAAATTATTGCTCAACTTCCATCCGTCTCAATGCTTCGAAAATTTGGAGTTTTGGGAAAACACGTTTTATGACAATGGTTTCCGCCAAAGAAGACGTCAGTGGATCGAATCTTCTTCCATGTACGACCAGGTGACACCTGAACATAATGAAGACAGTTAAAACTCAATATTCCTCTTTGGTTAATTAAATCTGACGCTATATCTTGATACTTCCTCGTCACCAAACAGAAAATTATATAAATTGGAGTCATTTTCCATTTGTGATTTTCAGCAGCGAAAGGACTACTCAATTTCATAAAACTCGAAGTATAACTATCAATAGTGACGTGGAAACGAAAATCATCGAATAGGAAAGAACGAAAAGGAATCAAAGTAGATTCAGGAAACACTGAGAATAGATGAAGAGGGAATTGGTACAGGAGTTCATTGAATGATAAAATGCAGCAACACTCCCGAAAATGTTTTTTTATCAAGCCAATATTGAAATCTCTCGTTTCGGTGTACTGAATGAATTCAGTACACCGATGTACATGAATTCTCTCTAAGTATATGACGAAGGTGATACATTGTTCACGCATTTCTTTGAATAAATTTAAGTAAAGGTAAAGAGTTTCGGCCCACAATTGCATATTCATATCTTATGAAAAATGCTCAAGACGAATTCACGATTAGTATGAGAAGTATTGGAGACTACTCTCATGTCCTTGGGACATAGCTGAACCGACACTTCTAATATTTTACGTTCTTGTAGGCATATTATTGTATATGTAGTCAGCGTGAAACACTTCTTAAAGTTTTGATTTGCTTAGAGACGTATCCATATCCTTCACATAATCATTTCTCGTTTCTGGTACTCATGGGCTCGTGATCAGTTCTAATTGAAAAACGTATCAATAAAATGTTTTAAAATGATAATTATGACATATGTGTAGGGAGACAATACTTAAAGGAAGGAATAATACACTTCTCAATTCTGTAGCCTGGCAAAAAAGGGAGGATATGTTACAAAACGTATCAAAACAAAGTTCACCTTCTTTTTTTCCTCCAAATCTCCTTCTTTCATTGACGGCTAATTATAGTTCCGAGGGACTACTTATTTAAACGACGAGGGATGAACGTGAGGGAGGGACTAGTTGGCTCGGCATGAACAGGATATATTATTTTTCCACGGACTGTACACAGGTAACGGAATCAGGTAAATGTAACGATAGGCATCATTTTTAAATAAACCGAAGCATTTTCCGAATCAAAACATTTACAGCGCTTTTTATCAGTGCTGCAATCAGTGCGTTCATAAGGAAAGTGATCGACTATCGCCACAGATAATCGAATTTAAAAGAGTTAAAACCCTAATTGCACCAATATTAGAGTTCCGAGGCCCAATATTGAAGTATACAAAAATTCATATCTCTCTATTGTACCTAAATTATTTAATAACTTTCCAAGAGAAATATCTTCTGTATAAAGTGAAGCAAGATTTCTCAGCCGTCTAAGAAAATGGTAGTTAACGCAAATAAATTTAGACAATATTCTTTACATTGAACGTACCTCCCAACATAACATGTCATTGATATCACTATGAAGTATTTAGTCATAATTTCCTAAATTACATGTTTTGTATTGTTCTATTTTGAAATGCATAAAGTCTATTTAGGTATTTGAATTTATGCTATATTGAGCATACATTTGTGTCAATTGCAATGCCTAAAAATATATTTATATGTTGTTAAATAGACTGCTACTGAACACAGCGTAATCAATGGATGCCGACTCCAATATAGGTTTCTTCAGGGTGTCTCATTTCACTAATATAATTACAGTTTTTAACGGGTTGTATTGGACAATTAGGTGTGTGAAACAAAATTTTATCATTATATTATTCGAAGGCGGATGGAAGAGAAGAGAAGGTTAGAAGTGTAGTAGTGTAAAATGAAATTCCACCGAGAATTCCAGTTTGTGGCCCCGCCCAAAAAATGCGTCTCGCGTGGCCTTGCCCCCCCCCCCCCCCCCCCCGGGCGAGGAACCACTCAATCACGGGCATTAAGGTCTATTTGATAGGCGAGGGTGGAGCGCACCTCGCCGGACGGTGCTGACCCCTGCGGCTAACTGGCATTCCAACGAGGGATAATTCACTTCCACGTGCGGCTTTCACCGCACCAGAAATGCTGCAAAGAGGACCTATTGAAAAAAAAGAACTCCACAGCCTGCTGCCCACTCAGAATGCCGAGACACCTCTGAAGTTTGGGATCACGGATAAAAGATTGCATGTCCATTCATGCATCCTTTCCTTTTTTGTGAAATTCTAATTTTTCAAACAAATAATGACAATTTTTTCGATTATTTAGTAAACAATCGCGAGGTTTTCCCCGCTAGAAACCAGGTAGAATCACTTTCAACGCTGAACATTTTAAAAAATAAGCGCATTCCTACAGCGTATTTCATAAACTTTTTGGCATTATTATTTAAGAGAGAATGATGGGAAAGTTTATAGAGCACCGTAAAAGCATTGGTTGAATTACAATAAAATGAAATTTACCCGTAGCACTGGAAGAATGCAACAGCATTTTTCATAGCAGTTTATATTTTTTTGGTATCTGGCTGCTATATTTGTAAGCCTATGACTTAATTGGAACTAGGAATAGGTTCCTAACGCGGCAGGCTATTTTCCTAAGTTTAGTGCGTTCGACTCCTGTATTTCTTAATCTGCATGCCCGATTTTTAATATCGACGTCAAGAAACTTCACATCACTATTGACACCGAATATTGTAGATAGATAAAAAAATATTTATCGTTCAGGAAAGAAATCCATAAGAACAAAAAGAATAATAATACAGTTTGCAGGCACAATAAAAATTACATAAAAGACAAACTTTTCATCATTTTTTAAATGTCAGTAAATAATGTCTTCCCATTACAATAAAAATTACAAAAAAGACTAACTTTTCATCATTTTTTAAATGTCAGTAAATAATGCCTTCCCATTTCATAACATGACAAATGAATGTACGTAAAAAAAAGGCAAATGCAGTTATGAATCAAGCCGGATTGGATACAACACAAAAAACTCATGTATTCATAACTTAACAAATAACAAAACGATACAGTAAATAAGGAACCATAATGACATGAACACAAATTTGAAAAACAAAATAATAAGAGTAACTTATGTTATTCCCGGGAAAGTAAATAATCATGATATTTCATTTTAAATGTTTTAACAGATATACAATTTTTAATATCAGTTGGTATTTTATTCCATATGTGACAAGCTGTTACAAGAAATGATTTATTACTTATATGATGTGGTGCATGCCCTAGAAATTGTAATTGTAAGCAAAATAAATTGTGAGCAGGTGATCGGAATCCCATAATGCATCTAGATCTACCATGATAAAAGCGTTTACTGAATGAAAGAGTATGGAACGCCATACATTCACGTCTCGTGCCGGTTAGCGGATCTTTCACCATAAATTAACACAGATAAACGCTAATTGGTTTGAATGTGTAGACAACAATACAATCAGGGGGGGGCGAATCTTGGGGGGGGGGGGGAGCAAACTCCTTGAAACATCTGTATAAGCTGGGGGGGGGATATGCCCCCCCCCTGCTGCCACCCTGTTGCTGTGCCCTTGAATACAATCATTTTTACTCGTCAACGACTTATGATGGCGTAACTAGACTTGATGAGGTCTCGAGTTGAACCCATCCAACTTTCTCTCAATTCTGATACAGAAGAAGAACTGCAGCGATATTCTTAAGTAATCAGCTCCCACTGTCGACCGATGCACGCGATATCAGAGCGCAGTTGGCCAGAGGAATTAATACTTACTGGGACAAAATATGCACAGTAACGTTCTGCATTGCACCGTTAATATATCATCCAACCTTAATGCATGAGTACATCATCTCCGTAGCGAATTAGAAACAGCTACCGACGTGCACATGAAAAGGTTCGTTTTTAATCAATTCACCGGGATTAAAATACAAGCCAACACCCTCTTGACATGCCTGCTTAATTGATGGGAGGTCGTATTTATGAACTGTACAAGCGAATGGTTGAAAATTGCTGCTCGCGGAAGCCAGGTTGGTAATTCGCCAGCCTAACGACCCAGAGAAAATCCAGCGTCGGGGACTATTTTCCATATTATTTATTAATGCCTTAATTTTGACCAAAGGATATCACCTCAGGAGCTGGAGCACCTGAAAACCGCCTCGACAGAAAATTCACCTTTCACAGGCAAGCACTCTAAAAGTATTAAGCAAAGATTTGCTAGAAAGGTTTGTTCGCAAATGCTCAAGTCAGAACGAACGAAAACAAATTTCATTTTAATAGCGTCCAACAATTTTTTCTTTTTACATGTAACATTCTTAATTCATTAAAAAAGCAAATATTAGATACTGAAATAGAGATTATTCGACAAATACATTTTTAAATAAATTCAATCCCCAGCCCAAGGAACCGGCAGCAGAGACATTCACGTTGAACTAACACATTTCACCAAAAACATTACACGACTTTGTAGATGGTCAAAAAGATAGCGAGGGTTAACCCTTCAATTTTGCTTTTGTTTATTTTTAAGGGACAACACGCTTCTAATATTCTTTTTTTTTCTTCAAGCCCAACATTTGAACGTGAATAAAACAAACAATATTGATGATGCTTTTTTCAATGTTCAAAATTTAGTGTAAAAGTACAAAGTTTGCTGTACAGAGCAGAACATTCGATAGTAACTGAGAACGGCCTGCAACCTTCGAGTCCTGCCAAGCCATCGCACCGAGGTGAACGGACAGATATGTAAGCGGAGGGGAATGGGGAGGGGGGGGGGTGCAGCGAGGAATGCGCTCACGTTAGCGGCGCCTGAAGGGTGCGGAACGGGGAAGTGTAAGAGAGAGGTGTGGAGGAAGGACGTCAAGGGGAAGGAGAAGGTAAGGCACGCTCACGACGTGCCGTGGTATGGCGGCGGTTGTACCAAGGGATGGTAGAAAGAGAGGCTAGGGGCGGGACCATAGAATTCCAGTCTTCCAGAATTTCCATCATCCCACAGCTCCTCCCATCTATTATCCTAACGGGGAACGAACGGAGGACTCGGCATTGAAGGAGGAAGCTCAAGGGGAACATCACTCACCCTGGACGTCACGCCCTTCGGCCACGGGATGGAAGCACCGTCGGCACGGATTGACCAATTGTCCATTTTCTTCGCTCCGAAAATTGCATTTCTTACCCATACCCACCCCTCTCAATATTCTCCTCCAAGACCCCCGGATTCAACTCTAAATCCCGAGCTGCCTAACAGAAAGGAGGGTTTCCATGTTCCTGATTTGTCTCAGTGCGTGAGAATGGGGGCGGAGCAGGACAAAACACTTCATAATGTCCAAGTGTTCAAAGGGGACTGAGCAATAGCATCGGGGATAAGTATTCGTAGTTAGCGTGACTCTACGAGGATTAGAGATGTGGGCCGTCGGTAAAAGCCTGCGAAATTCTTTGCTGGAGGTGGCAGCTCTTGGTGAAGAGTACCGATGAAATATGAAAACAGAAGTCTACAGAAAATAGTGGTGGCACCAGAATAACACAACAGATTCATTGCAACTGTTTAGCAACCAAAACAGTTTCAAAACGACACATTTCCGTGAAGCACTCTGTTGCGTGCAACAGCTAGAAGCGCACTAAACAGCGGGCGATCGAGCTACGCTGTTTGACCATTGCTGGTAGTTCTGTATTCTATGTAATAAGAAATCTTCCACTTGAAAAAGTAACAATTTCATTTGGATTCATGAAATTCAAGGAGGTTGTTCACAGTTCCAAATCTATCTGCAACGACGCGACGGGCGGACTTGAGTTGGCTGAATAAACCAGCAACCGCCTGCAACATACTCAAATCCATCAAATATTGGCTAATAACCGCAACGCAGCCTCACGTGCAGTGCAACTGTCCATCAGAATAGAAGACGAAACAGTCTCAGCTTCAGCTCTCAATTGCCGCTGCACAGCACAGAGCGCATCGTCGCGGCTGCGGTACGATCACGAAACTGACCTGTTGTTTGCAACAGTTATTAGCAAGAGTCGTCCTGCCGAAACAGTTGCGGCTGCAGCCGTTTTGCTCCGACAAAACTTTATTCCACCTCAAACAGAATAAGTGTAGAGAACCATTTGGGTATGAAAAAGTTAAGGGATACGGCACACATTTAGGAACGAAGAATTTTTAGTGAATGTTCATTTGGGTATGAAAAAGTTAAGGGATACGGCACACATTTAGGAACGAAGAATTTTTAGTGAATGTTCATTTGTGTTCCAACAACTGGCAGGTAATTTTTTGGGCTGGCTATACTCAATTTCATAGAAAGGTCATATTTAAACTTTCATAAATATGAACATAAAATACACATTTATTTTCCCCGCACAAATCTATTTCTCTCCCCCATATAGTAGAGGGAAAAATAAAATGAGATCCTCCACAAGCAAGTTTGTTGAATGGACCAAATCAAGAGAGATTTAGGAAGGGAAAATTATCAGGGTGTATAAGTTGTCATTCAATAGAAAGGTATGGATTTCAGCGATGAAATATCCTAAGACTGAAAAACTAATGACGATGATGGATAAGAAGATGAAAACGGGGTGAAGATATGAGGGGAGAGGGTTCAGTATGTGGAGGATAGCGTTCGAGATGACACGTCTTGAACCAATAATGATGATCTTCGCCATCCCTTGCATGTCTTTCCTCTCTATCGTGCACCTCGAAGCAGCGTTTCCCTTCATGACCGAGGGGGGAGGAACCCGATGCAGAGTCGAATGGGTCCTCTCCCCGCAACAGCCGCATTCCATTGGCGATCAGACACGCCCTTCGCTATGCACTTGTCAGGGGGATGGGGTAGGGTAGGGAAGAGGAAGTGGGGAGGGAAGGGGAGGTAGAGCGGGGAGGGGTAGACGCGTGCTAAGGCTCGTGATGAATGGTTGGGGAGGGTGGGTATATCGGAATGTCGAAGAGCCTTACAGGTAATTTCATGCGAGAATCTCATTATAAATCATTATACGCACGAGTAACTGACACTGCCGGTACGGTATAACGGTTGATTATTAAATTGATGCTATCTTTTCAGAACATTATTTGATTTCACCACTAGTTCGGATATTTTGCATCATTTTCAAAACGAAGACAGCTTGAAAATGTTGTAACGCATAGAAACAAGACGTGATATTGAATATTACGTAAGTGGAAAGCTGCAGATTATTTATTCATTATAATATTATCAGCCCTGCCAAGAGACTACAATCTCGACGCGGTGGATGGTCTCATGCGCTCCCATTGCCTCTACTACTACCACCAAGTAGGAGCTCTACTGGCGGGACCAATGACAATAGCTCATGGCAGGGCCACCCGTGCCGGTGAAGTCGAAGGATAGGAGATAGACGAATGGTAGTCAGCGCAGCCTCTGTACTCCAGTGAGGCGACAACAAAAGCCCTCTGACTAAGTGGAGGGGCCACTCTCTCACTTAAGAAACACTTGAGGAAAGGCACGGAATACCACAATCAACCTTGCCTTGAAGCTATAGACAGTGTTAATATATAAAGTGAACGCTTCACCAAACAACGAGTAGACAACATGGTGAGGTTGATGCAGTTCCACCTATATGATAGAATTTTAGCCATTTCCATGGTATTATAAGATTCACTCTTTACAAAGATGGTTCTAACGAAGTCACATGATTATGAAGACATCCAAGGACGAAATTATCACAAAGACCTGGTGTATGCAGTGGTAGGTGGACTTGGATGGTAGACTTGGTAAGGGCGTACTGTGGATACATTAAGCGTTAGCCATAATAATATAAATTCAATACTGAAGTGAGCTCATTTTCCGTTTATATCAGCATCCAAAAATTGATGTTTCTTGTCGTTGTTTTTCAATAGGTACCCGTGCGGTTTCGTGTTCACTGGCACGTCGCTTCACCTGTACGTTAAAAGTGATTGAAAATAATAAAGCATTGATTACGTTTTACCAAGAGGCTTTAATTTTACACCGTTTTCATATAAGTGATGGGTTTTGAAAGATACAATAAAATGTATACGTTAATATCAGGAAATACATAAAAAACCAAAACGAAAAACTGAATGAACAGAAAAGACGCACAGGATTATATAAAGAGCTAAAAATGCAGTAGTCATTCAAAATATCATAAGGCAATTCATTATATTCGGAAATAGGTTTAAAAGGTCACGAAAATAGGTAAAAAAAAACGTTCATAGGTTTCCATACTACGCAAAAGATAGACTTAAAATAGGAAATGTGGCTTTTATGTGTACACATGCATGCATAGATATTTAATTTTGAGTTTTACACAGGGGTGTTATATTGATACCATAAATCCTTCATTACATTATTTGATTTTAACGGAGGTAATAGAAAAATCAAAGATTCATTTTAAACAAATCGAACGAAAAGTACTGAAACGTAGAAGTGGGCCTTGGACGTAGTAACAATATATTTAATTTATTGTAGAGAATGAAGTAAGACATACTGCTATAAAGTAAAGGGTGTACAATATTCCAAACAATTCATTGCATAACATTTTATTCTTTCCAACAAGAAACAGAATGGTAAATGATGAGATTCACGCACTAAATACTAGCACATACTCTATTTTATCCCTCGAACAACAGTCATCCTTCAGCCAAATAAATAACCACACAGACGCATAGGATCAAGATTACGAAAACATAAAGGATCAACGATTTTTACGCTTGAGTCATAAAAAAATGAAAATATAAGCAACTCTGAACGGTTCTCACAACTCATTGCAAGACCCTCCGTGAAATGAGTTGCATTTAAACAATGAAATTGGTAACCGATGAACTGTACCTCTGAGTTACTCATCAGTACTTAATAGCATTAAATTTTGCAAGCAGGTTCCAAAATATTCAAATGTCCTCTAATTTCATGTTATTTTTATGCTATCACTTCTTTATACACTTGGGGTAAGTATACGGCTGCCATGGATATTCGGAATCAGCGGAATTCGGAAAAAAAAAGATTCCTCAGCAAGCCAAACAGATCTTTTTCGTGATCACTCTTGCTGGAAGAAGACCATCCTTTTGAAAAAGCGTGGCATAGTGACACCCCCTGTGGGTAAATACCGGAAAAAAATCGAGCAGGAGAGCATTATAACGGCAAAACGGCCAAGGATGCCAGCACGTGATGCGTCAAATACGCGAGAGGATCTACATGCATTCATCAATGCCTTAACAGTCACGGAAGAGTAAGTAACGCATCGCATTCGCTAAGAGGCATTGAAGCGTTCAGGAAGTAAATGATGAAGGAGCCACAGGATTGACAAGATAGATGAAAGTATTGAAGAGAATAATAAAGAAAAGAATAGATGAAATCACGCAGCACGACAGGGCAGTATAATATCGAAGTCAGAATGAAGCTCAGTTCGTCATTATGATTGCATCGATTGCGTAAAAAAATAAGTCGAAAACAAAAGCCATTGCCGGAAATATTTTCGGTTTTCTTAGCTCCATGTAGTGCGCCGAATTGTCCTGAACTCTCTAATATCAACGCAGATTAATACGTGTGCTTATTTTAATCGGGATTGTAAGTAGTGTCATTCCAATTTTCCTTTTAACCACTGGTCTCACACTAGAATTAACTGCAAATAAAGCAGACTCAGAACTGCGAAGACTACAGCGCACGCTTAAAAGTAACAAAACAGATATTTGAGTTCAGTGGTTAATAATGTGCCAATGAATACTTCATGATGCCTTAGGACAAAATTACCAATGGTATTGTACAAGTATCGTAATTTAATATAAAAAACAACACAAAAAAACAAATCCGGTAATAGATAACTGCGAAAGATGTACGTAGGAAAAAAATAAGCATTTGACTTTAATACGGAACTATGGAACCAACAGCAGGAAACAACCCCTACAGGCCGGGGTTTATGGAAACATTGAACATCTCTCGGCAGAGAACATTAAACTATAGTTTTCAGAATAACTTTTACTTAGCAAACAAACCATCATATCCCTACTATTCAGTCTATTAAAACAACACTATGTGCATCGTAAATCATTGATTAAAATCTAAAAAAATAATAAAAAGTAATCACTCATTGTGCTCTCGACAAAGATTATTAAACTAGACTTTTTAAAATATTTTAATTTAGCAAACAAACCATCACATCCCTAATATTGAAGTCTATTAAAACAACACTCTGAGCATCGTAAATCATTGATTAAAATCTTTAAAAAAAATAAAAATAAATCACTCATTGAGCTCTCAACAAATAATATTAAACTACAGTTTAAAAAAATATTTTAATTTAGCAAACAAACCATCACATCCCTACTATTTAAGACTATTAAAACAACACTCTGAGCATCGTAAATCATTGATTAAAATCTTTAAAAAAATAAAAATAAATCACTCACTGTGCTCTCGACAAATAATATTATACTACACTTTTAAAAATATTGTTTAATTTAGCAAACAAACCATCACATCCCTAATATTTAAGTCTATTAAAAAACACACTGTGCATCGTAAATCATCGATTAAAATCTAAAAGAGAGAAATCACACGTTGTGCTCTCAAGTCACTCATGAAATAGAAGTAAAGTTTCTGGTTTGCTTGCACTGTGTAGAGCCTTGGTTTCTTCCGTTGCCCAGCGAGATAATTCACACTTGATCACGTGGGTTAACGCAACAACAGATACTTCTTTGACATGCCACGTGTGTGACGAACTTTACGGAAGTTGAAATCAATTTTCAAAAGAATGAGAGGAGTAGAGGTGTGAGAGGATGCGCGTGTTGCCCCGTTGAATGATGGGAACCGGGGAGGGAGAGGTTGACGGGGGGGGGGTGAAGAAAAGGAGGAGGTGGGGGGTGGAGGAGCAGGGAGGGGAGGGGAGGAAGAGTCTGAGCCACAGGAGGAAGAGGGGGATGAGAGGGCGGCGAGCAGCAACTGTACTCTCTTTCCCTCTCTCTCTTTATCCCTCTCTCCTGCGTGACCTTAAGGACCGAATATCTAAGCATCTTGGTGGGGTGGGGGGGAGAAGATTAATGGGGGTTGGGGGATGGAAGACTACCTCTCTCCCATTCCCACTTTCTCCCTCCTATTCCCCCCTCCTAAATTATTAAGATGGCTTGAGCGGTAATCGTGAGTCATTGAGTGCATATTTTTTTGTAACTTTACAAGTAAGTCGAAAAAAAATTCTCGGACCACAATTCACTTAAATTCATCTTCCACTGTACTACAATACGGTGGAAATCACCATGCACACAGCGATGTAAATGGTGCAAGCTCAATATTTTAAAAATTTCGATCAAAGTAAATGATTTTTCGTCAAGCGTATTGTGGGAAGATTTACGGATGAAAAAGTAAAAGAGAGGTGCTATTTCGCACTCGTCCGGCCACACCTTGAATATGCAGCGAGCATATGGGATCCGGTGCAGAAAGACTTAATCCGGGAACTTAATAAAATACTAAGGAAAGCTGCGCGATTCGTCAAAAACTGCTACGGGCGTACAGACAGCGTTACACAGATGTTAAACGAATTAGGCTGGGAGCCGCTAGAGACTCGGAGGCTGCGCGCTAGGCTTAGATTACTTGAACAATTGAGAATAGATATCTTTAAGAGCGACACGGAGAACATCATATTAGAACCCCACTATATTTCCAGGTCCGACAGAAACGATAAATTAAGAGAGATATTTTGCCGAACGGATAGGTATGGGAATTCGTTTTTCCCCCGAACAATAAGTGACTTCAATAAATGCTAGGCGTAATTTCATTAGAGCGTTTCCTTTTTATATGTAAACGGCTGGTTTCCTAACACCCCCCGCCACACGCCTATTGAGGCGGCTTACGGGGTAGTATGTAGATGTAGATTTATAAATCTTTCTCGGGTTTCACAACAGGTTATAGGCATCATTGGCGGAAATGAAGCCTATATCTAACCTTGTGTGAACCCCGAGAAAGATTTATAAATCATATTCACCGGAAAAAAAAACTTAAATTAAGTCAAGCATAGTTATGACTTGGGTTTTCGGCTCGGAATTCGAAATTTAAGCGAAAATCAGATCTAACTACGCTTTTTCTTTACTTGGAACGATACCTTGATATGTGTTAGCAACTATTTTAATAATATCAAACGTATTATTTCGCTTTAAGGAGAAAATCTGTACATATTTAATCGAATTATTACGAAATGCATGTCAAGTGCCATTAGGTTATGTGTTAAATTAGCATTGAATTGCCAAGAAACCACATCGGTAACATGCAATGTCTTTCACTTTTATCCATAGATATCGCGAATAAAGACTCGTATGCGAAGTTTCACAAAAAAACTGAACATAAAAATCCCTCCAACCACCTTAATAATCGGTTCACACAGTCATCGTGCAAAGCCATGTAACCTAATAAATTGCGATCACATTCTTGTCCAAAGGAATAATTATCATGTTAGAATCTTAGAATTCGTTGCTACAAAAGACACAGTACAAATTCCACTAATTATTTTAATGCTATCGACCATTTAAAAGACAAAACAGTGCTGTTTTGTCTTGTAAATGACACTTTAGACGTCGAAACCGGTCGACAGCATCCTTATTTTAATTCGTAGTATTCGGTATCTAATTGTAAAAATGTTTGCAGCGCTCGGGGTTGGTCCATTACTTTGAGGTAATCTCCGAAGATACCGGTCTGATCGAAGCGGGAGTGGTTTAGTTCAAAAGAGGAAAGATGGGAGCATTGCTTAGGCGTATTTTTATTTTCGTCAACTGATCGAAAAGTTCAAAAATACAAGCATGAAAAAAGGGTGTTTTCCCTATCTTTTAACGTGGGGAACGAGTTGCTAAGCAAATTTGATCACGTTGCTAAGCAAATAAATGTGTTTACGTTTTTGGTAAAGGGGCAAAAGGTGCATTTACGAAGTCGATGAAGTTGAATAAAATGGAATTAATTTAATTGTTTCAGGCTTGACTTCGTGGAAAGAAGATGCCATATTATGGTGAAACCGGTCGCAGTTGTGAAATAAAGTGTGGAAAAGTACAAAGTTTTTTATTAAAAATGGAATTAGTTTTTTATTGCTTGAAATAACGAAACAAATCAGTCGTGTATAGATAGACGCTATTGGTTGTGTACTGATTGAAAACATGTTAACATTGTTTTTATTTTACAGAAACTTCGATCGCGGTCTTCAATCAGTATTACTGGTTGATTTGTTTTTGTGTCGTAAGTATAAAATTTAAATGTTATAAATACATAATTGATAACAGGTGAAATACATAAATTTTAATAATGTTTGGCTGATGAACGTACGTCGGGAGGATGAGATAACGTGTCCAGTGAAACTCCACGAAAAGGAACGAAAATGGAACGACAAAATCTAGAACAGGATTTTTCATAAAATATTATTAAATCGAGCAACGTTAATAAGCCGGGTGACAGTGTTAAAACATCAGTGTGTGAATGTCTTAATCGCCCACGGAAGGTTCAAAGATATTATTGTTTGAACATGTAAACCTACGAAACGTTTAAATCAATTTTCTAAGACCAGAACTCCCGAGCAAATACGACAACGTTTAGATAAAGTGGCCGAACGGGTAAAGGTGAGCTTTCGTCTCGCACTTTCAAATTTTATTTTTGAAAAACGTAGGAAACTGACGAAATTGAATGTGATACCTGGGAGTAGAGGAAGAATGCGGATTTGTAAAAATGTAATAATCATACCGGTGTAACTAGTAGTTTTTAAGATATAGACGTTTGAAAATGACCAATTTTTCGATTTTTTCGTCCGTTTTCGACGCCATATTTGGAGGTTTTCACGAACAACCGTTAGAGGGATAACACTAATTTCACCTCTACAATATGCCTTTACCCCACCCCCCCCAACAAGCTCACGGGCCTATGGAGTGAAACAGGGGTGCTAGGGTGGGACGGTACGCGGGCCCGATTTGGCCATTTTCAAAAGTGAAAAACGCATTTCTTGTGGAAATGGTAAAGTGGAAATGGGCATTTCTGGGAGTCGAGGACGTTTCAAAATGATGATTTTCAAGGCATTTTCGTGATTTTGAAATGGGCATATCTGGGAGTCGAGGACGTTTCAAAATGATGATTTTCACTGCGTATCCGTGATTTGGAAAAGCGGAAAACGATTTCCCCTTCCGTAACTTGCCCTGAACCCACCCCACAAAGAGGTTTGCGGGCCAATGGAGTTAAACACGAATTGGTTATAATCCAAAGTGAAAAACTCATTTTCCTGAGTTTGAATAGCGGAAAACGCATTTTTAGCGCGATCGATAACGAGGGAATGGGCATTTCTGGGAATGGTTGAAGTTTCAAAATGTTATTATGTGTATTATTTTAAGAATAGAAGCCCTCACGCTCATTAGTGATTATTGGCGGGAATTGGTGGAAGGCTAAAATGTTATTTCGCGTATTATTTTAAGAATAGAATCCCTCACGCTCATTGGTGGGAATTGGTAGAAGGCTAAAATGTTATTTCGCGTATTATTTTAAGAATACAATCCATCACGCTCATTGGTGATTATTGGTGGGAATTGGTAGAAGGCTAAAATGATATTTCGCGTATTATTTTAAGAATAGAATCCCTCACGCTTATTGGTGATTATTGGTGAGCATTGGTAGAAGGCTAAAATGTTATTTCGCGTATTATTTTAAGAATAGAATCCCTCAGGTCACAACGTTAATATAAGTGGGCTTTTGTTAGAGGCTAATGAAATAGTATTGTTGACGGAGTTCTCTCGGGTAGTGTGGAAGGGGGAAATTAACTGTCAACAGTTGGAAGTTAATTGTTGAGAGTAGTTGGCATTAATCATTTTCTGACTTGCGTGTGTGGTGTATGGTCGCCATGATTTGCCAATCGTGTACGCTCAATTAGGAAGTGTAAATCCTCCATTTAAAGTGATACGTGAAATGTTATTAGTACAGTGGAATGAATGTGAGTGAAAAGGAAGTGTAAATCCTTCATTTGAAGTGAAATGTGCAATGTTTACTGCGGTGTAATGAATGGAATTGCATTGTAGTAAATGGCTGTTGCGGGGCGGAGTTTGAGTGGAAGGAGGGAAGAAACTGTGTAGAAAAGGTGTTTATATGCTAGAGAACCAACTGCTCGATCGCTGCGCTACGTACAGTGGAAAAGAGGAACCGGCATTTTTTCACAATATGGCGGAGAGGAAAAAACGCACTTCTCAGGTTTAAAAGTTTCTCATTTCTAAAGTAGTTGATGCATTGTTGTGTTGAAAGTGTTAAACAAATTTGCAAAGCTTGGATAATAAGGGAGGTGAAATTGGTTCTGATATCTCTGTTTAAAGTGGGTGAAAATCGCGAAAACAAGTGCGAGACGAAAGCTCACCTTTACCGGCCGAACGTTCTAGAAATATCCGTTTGTTTGAATCTGAAGAAGATAGAAAAGAACGTCTTAGGAATATAATTATCAACATATGTTAGATAACGTCGTGAGGAAGAGTCTGAGGTTGAGCAACAGTAGCGTCTTAGTATGATGCAGGGATCTAGAACTACGGAATAATGAGACTGACATTGAGCGTGCCGAACGGCTCAGCAATAGTCACAACGTGTTCAATCATTGCGTGACAATGGAACACCTATAGAACGTGAAGAACGCTGGAATCGTAATAGAATTCGACATGCGGATGAACGATCACAGGATAGCGAGACCGCTTGTACAGAACGAGTTGATGAGCAGGCGGCTGGAAGACTTTGCCATTGGCAGTTGACTGATTTTGACAACTAAAAGTTATTTTTTGTTTTCATTATACCCTTTTGAAAAGTATTAATTTTTAGTTTCCGTTGTTATTAACTGAATGGTAATTGATGCCTATCATTCAAGGTTCATATTTAGATATTAATTTATTTTCGGTAATGTAGGTATTAATGTTTGTAACTATATCAGCACATTATTTTGAAAATATATATTATACCAACCTATCCACACCCACCATAATAAAATTAACAATAGCTATCCTACACCCAATCCATTCCGGTTTTCATTAATATCAATTAAGACATTCACTTATATCCCCACCTAAAATATTTCCAAAAGCTCAAAAGGACCAATTCTGTTTTCAACCCACCCAGACGATTCCAGAATAATATTACCCACACCCAAACTATTCGATCGGCTATACTTAAACCTCCAAGACCATTACAAGGGCACCGCTAATGCGGGGGTAGGTATAGGTTCAACGCTCGCAGCGCGTGTTGAACCGCACGTTAAAATAATTAGTGGAATTTGTACTGTGTCTTTTGTAACAATGAATTCTATCTTCAATTTCCACAAAGTATCACCACAATCGATTAATTTTATGTTTAACTTAATTATTTTTATTTATGTCTCTTTCCCATGGAGTACAATCTTTTAAAGTTAATGAGAATAGGCTACATGCATTTGAGATGTGGGTGCAAAAGAGAATAGATAAAGTGCGGTGAACTTAAAAAGAAAGACAAAGGGGGAACTGGTCCGCATTGTGATGAGGAAAGGAAGATGCCAGAGGAAATTAAGAGAATGCAGAGTAAGTGGTGGAACAGTTAATAAGAGGATGCTGAAGGCCGTGAATGCTGGGAGGATGTTGAATGGGTGGTGAAATAGAAGATAAGAGAATAGGCTTTATGGACGGGAAAAAGAGTGGTTGGACGTATGCCTGAAAGAGTGTATGGAAACAAGTACAAGTATGTAACTTTCGCTGCAAGAGATAAGAATAGGGTTTCCCTACTTTCATCGCAACTTACCTTAATCACAAAAATCGTTCAAACAATAATCGTCATTCACAGATGCTGATGTTGATGATAATGCTAAACCAACGAAATTATGTTCGTCAAGGATGAAATGGACAGTGTAAATGGCAATTTGTAATTTAACCATTCGTTAAAAGCATGATATATTTCCACTAAGCTACGCTTAAGACGTCAATGTTTGGACTGTGGTGAATAGTTCACGAATGTGAGTACTCCTTGGTATTACCACAGAATAGACACCTACGGAATCAGAACGGTCACTTACGGGAAATAACATTTAAGTTGCTGTGGCCAATATTCCACCTGGCGGGTAAATGTGGAACTACGGCCGCCATATTCCTGGAGAGTATAGCAGACGACTTATAGCTAATTATACCGTAAAGTTTTATTATCTTTGGCCATAAATTCGCTATAGTTCAGGAGGCATCTTAGTCCTTTTTTATGCTCAAAACATTATTTTATTAACGATGAGTTGATGCAAACATTCTACTGACTGACAATACGATGCGTAATTCGAAGATGACATTAAAATGTTATTTACTACACTGGGTTCCGTGCGTACCCAGATAGCACGGTAAACTTGCTGCAAACTTGATAAAATTGATACCTACAATTATCTATAATATATGATTACCTACCGTGAGATATATAAGGCAGCTTTTAATCATTTCCACTATTTCTCCAGGCACACACAGCGGCACTCAAATAAAGGAACAATACTTTCTAATGACATCAAGTCGAGTAAATGAAAATATTGCTGAAATTTAGTGAATGAAGCACAATGAAACAACATACATTGCATTAATTAGACAAAAAATATTACCCTTTCACTTGGACGTAAACGTAACAAGACGTGCGATCGAAACTATCTTCCAATATAACGTTACACGGCATTCTAGACCACTATTAACATTTGAAGCCCAAGAATAGTATGTTATAAATGATTCGTTGTTCAAAAAATATATCACACTCCCATACTTCTTCAAATATAATTCAAATTAAAAACAAAAACAACACTATCCACACATTTTTACTCTCCGACAACAATGCCGACTTCACGCATGCGCAGAAAAAAAGCAACGCTAAATCGGCGGAGTGTCAATTCTGATTCCGTAGGTCTCTATTCTGTGGTATTACCTCCATTGTAGTTCGTGAAAACCTTCAATATTCCTTTACAGCATCCTCAGGATTCAATAGTTGAAGAGGATGCCTGCGTAGCTCATTTTGTTTAAGGTGGTACCACCGTAAAATAACTTCAATGTCATTTTATTCATATTCTGTCTACTTGTAAAAAACTTATCTCTGTCTGATATGAACAACAAAGTAATATCTTTCTTCGCTATTTTATTCCACAATTGAACTTGGAATTACATGGTGTTCAATGGGGGAATGAGAGAAACACGGGGAAAATAGCATTTTTCCATAAAATAAAAATGCCATTTTCGTGGAAAACTGTCTCTAAGATGGAAATAATCCAGAGAAATTGAATAAAAATGTAATATAGGCATCTTACCACCTTATTTTTTTAGTTATTGAAAAATTTATGCCGTAATTGAAGTCAAAATACGGTAATTCGTAGGAAATGGTGCTGCAATTGGCTCCTATGGCTGGAAAAAGTGGTCATTTAAAATGCATTCGTGGAATAATCTCCATATTTTGTACCTTACTTTTGGTTTTCTATAGGCAACGCATTTCATCAGTGAAAGCAGGATTTTTTTGACAAAATATCTAAAATGTGGAATTTAGTATTTGTTTTGACTCACACAGTCGCGGCGGAACCTCCGTAAGTACAGGACATGAGTCCTCTCTCCTTATTCATTTGCCAACTTTTGGCCATTCTCCATTTTGCTTTCCCTAGGTTAACTATCGAATTTCTCTTTTTCCGTTAAACTGGTGCAATCCTAGTGCTTCATTTTTTTTCAAAATGTGCAGTCAGTGAACTTAAAAGTAGCGACGGTACGAACAAGCGTTCACTGACCGTTTTCCTCCCGCTATGACACATCCACACGCCGATCGGAACGGTGTATATGTAGTGAGTGAGCAAGGTATCATTCTCATACGATGGATTGCCTCTGGTAGTCAGGGTGAAGGGGGGGAAAGGGGAGGGAGCTGCGGAGTGGAGGGAGGAGAGGGGAGGAGGGGAGGAGACTGATGACCAAGAGAGACATCCTCAAGGTCTACTCCACCAACGCGATGCTGCTCTTCTTAAGAGCAAACTGGAGTAGAAAAAAAATATATCTCATCTCTGACTGACTTGTTGATGGAATTCTCGCAACTGAATGTATAGACTAACTCGGACGCGGAGGAGTTGTAAATTATTTTTTGAGATCCACGACGAAGCCATTTTAAGATTATAAAACTGCGACAACTGTATTTATTGCACACGCCATTGGAATTGCGCAGAGTACACGTCCAGCATTTCCCCGGAAAGGAAGAAATTTCAGAAATTTCAGGCAGGATATGCACAGAACTTATATCGTTAGATTAGCTGAAAATCACAACTTAAAGAGGCTCTAAATGTTATTAAGAATTGCAGCTAACTAAGATACACGCACGCGACGGAGGGAGTTATAAACCAGGCATAAGCTTTAAAGCTTTAAAAGTTTATATGCCAAGAATAATATC
The DNA here is from genome assembly GCA_963573305.1 of Pyrrhosoma nymphula. NCBI lineage: Eukaryota > Metazoa > Arthropoda > Insecta > Odonata > Coenagrionidae > Pyrrhosoma > Pyrrhosoma nymphula. Next base: position 99,562,179 of record OY754339.1, read on the forward strand.
CTATCAGTAGAGTAGCGCTTAAGCCGATGGGAGACTATGCGGTTAGTGACAATTCACCGTCCTATAACCGTGACGGAGGCCTCAGGAATCAAGGTGACTAGAGAATCCTAAATAGAAAACTATCGGTCATAGGAAAGACCCTACATGCATGGGTTGCCTCGCACTCAAATAGATTAACCTCCTGGCCCTATATATATATATATATATATATTCATATATCTTTATATATATAAAAGTCAATGTATGTATGTATGTATGTTCCACATCTCCTCCTAAACCACAGGACCGATTTTGATGAAATTTGGAACACGAGTTTGTCACTGATAGACAACAAACACTGTAGGGTTCAATTAACCGAATCCCTATTTTTTCAGGGTTAAGGGTGTGATCCTTACTAATATGTATAAAAATGTAATGGTCCCTGTCTGTCTGTTGCTCTATCACGCAAAAACTACTGGACCGATTGAGCTAAAATTTGGCATGCAGATTGAAGACATATCTGGTTGTAACATATACTATATCAAAAAGCCCTCAGGGCCCCCAAAGGCCCCCTGAAGGTCCCCCCTGGTGGTCAATGGCAAGCATTGGGTTCGGTGCAGTGGTTTAATGTTTTACTTTTTAAAAGTACTTTCACTCAAGATATAGGGCTGGAATTTTTTTTATCGGATGGCTGAATAAATATAATTTCTAATTTTATCAATCGATTTTCTTCTACGCTCCGTATTTGTCTGCTATTCATGTTTTCAGTTGAAAAATATCACATTTTTATCTGAAATCAACAATAACATATTTCCTTGACAACCATAGATTTGATTTTCAAAGGATATACACGCCTCTTAACTATTAAATATCACGTTTTCCTACAGGCCCATGATAGCATGTAGAAAGCAAATCTGCATAAAGAGGGCCCAGAGTCACAAGGACCCCATGATAGATTGATTCGGGAGGTAATCGATACGATTCAATACGTATTTACAACAAGTATACTCTTCAACGTCTGTTCTCAAAGTGGCTCTCATAGGAGACCTGCATGTATATGAGAGAGCACTTATGTAGTAAACGTTACACATAAAGGAATTAATAGGATACACACTTAATTAAATGTGCAAGAATATTTCCGTGCAGCGAATATCAATGGTAATAATGCCTCTGTTGCTACAACAAACACGGCGTTGTTTATTATCGTTTAATACTCAGATGTATTACACGTAGTGAAACCGTCTGCCTCTCATTACGATTTCGAACAGTTTTTTAGACCAATTCCCACATCATTAACGTCACGAGTTATTTTTATGTTTAAAAGTGTTAAAGTGCAGTTAACTTAGGTACATTCCCTCAATCATCGAGTTGCCTATTCTAGACTCTCATTTGCCGCTGTGTTTCCGTTCCTTGGACTTAAAAATATATCCATCAACATGCCTAATAGAAAAGAGTAACCTTTCGAAAAAATCCTCTAATGCAAAATGAATGTCTTATTTGCGAGAAAATGAGCCCTTGAAATAAAAACGACAAAGGTTAGACTTGGATGGTCAAAGACATGCCCACCAGCGATCTCATGAGAATCTCCCCGTGGTGTTTCTTGGGTTACGCTAATATCCGCACAAATTTCATCCTCACCCAACGTACGGACGGGTAACCAGCTATAAACCTGGTTAAAATACAGACCCATCTGTTTCGAACCTTCAATCTGTTTTAAGATGGCGGGAATTATAATATAATTAATAAATCTCAAGTAAATTAATAACTCAACGCACATATCAACGTTGAATAGTGCAACTGAAATAATTCATTGAATGCAAATATATGTATTGTACACAAGGGAAGCGATCAAGCTGTTATTCACTCACAAGACTGCTCAAGAGAACTGTAGGGACGAGGTGACCATCTATCAACCTTTGCTATTTAAGTAGTAATGAGTCTGAATGGCCGATTTTTGGGTTTCCTTTGCATGAAAGTGGACCAATAGTCACACATTTCTCCGTGCACCTGGAAAACGGTCAGCGTGTCTACTACAACGAACACAACATACAAGATAGGTTACGAACTCCTCGAATGTCCACGCATACAGTTTTTCTTCAGGGTTTGCAGTTTTCTTATAAAATAAGTTTAACGTTTTTCACACCCGTTGAATTTCAACGGGTACCTTCCGCTCGTATATATATATATATATATATATATATATCATATATATATATAAAATATATATATTGAACGAACAACTAACGCTGGTATGAAGATGCGGTGGTCAAAAGTTTAATTGTCATTATAAAATTTACGGGAAAAGAGGAGCAGCTAATAAATCAGCCAAAGAGTAGGATTTTAGGCTTTCCCGGCGAAGGTCTATGTAAGGGATCTCTCGGGTTTGACACTGGGCACTCGGGTCCATGATGGCCGGCGTTTCGAAGTTCGAATCGAGCATCGTCCTCAGGGCAGAGGACGATGCTCAATTCGAGCTTCGAAACGCCGGCTATCATGGACCTGAGTACCCACACGGTATTAAACCCGAGAGATCCCCCACAGCTTAAAGAGTAGTTCGTTAACCAATGCTGTAATTTATCAAGCGTTACACTCGAAAGAAATATTAATAAACACTTTGAATTGAATAATAAAAATGGCAAATTAAATAATTCAAGTTTGCCAACCCGACAATTCACGAAAGCACGGCTGACGAGTAGAAGTAGTAGTATTTCTGTTTAACATGCGTCGACGGCTGAGTTCATTTCGCACTTACTGCCTACCACATGCAGACAGGGGCAACAGCACTCGGAGGACAAATCGGAGGATCACCCCTCCAAACTCTAGCCGAACCCAACGAAGCTTAACTTCGGTGACTGATCGGGAACCGGTGTTTCCATCGTGGAAGGCCATTGCCTCGCGGCTGACTTGCATTGCAAGCCGTAAATTACTCCAGCATCGCAAAGACAAAGAGGATTAAACCAGTGACGCCACCTCCTAAATTCGGAGGAAAAAAATAATATGTACCTAAATGTACAAAACTCAAGAGGGGGTTCGTGCACGACCACACTGTCACCTGAGAGAAAGAGAGTAACCGGGGAAGAGTTGAGGCATTTTGAGATCAGATTCGGGATAAGGATGGGAAAGAGTGTTTCGGTCTCGAGGGAAAGGGGAGAAGAGATGAGACGACGGATAAAGTAAAGGGAGAAAGTTGGCGGGGAAATTGTTTAGGGGGCACGAAATGTGCCGCAGGAAGATGATGGCGACGGGGATAGGTACACTGCGCTGAGGCTGAAGCTAGGGGGGGATATAGAGAGTGGATGGCAGTGTAAAAAGAGGTCGTAGGGGTTGAAGACACGGGCACTGCAAGGGAGGGCACTGTTGGGATCAAGGCGACGTGGGTGGGCGGGAAACCATATAGAAGTGGGGGCCGATGACATTATTCTCGGGGGTGGATTATTACGGCGTTGTTGGCGTACACCCGATTAGAGGATGCGATACACCTACGTGTCTCCCACAGCTCCCGCGTTCACCTTAAACTCCTCACAAACCATTCGCCCGACTCAGTTGTACGGGTGCAAGATCTTCGCAAAAAATCCATTAACCATCCCGCAGAATATTGGAAACGTTCCAAAATTCAACACGCCGCATTCTTCTGCGGATTGGGAAGCTGGTCGATTTTACTGACGTTCGAGCGGCCCGTGACCGAAGCTCAACAAATAATAATTTGCAAGAATACTTATATAATGCATCGTCAAGTTCAGGCAAACGACCACGGGCAACGAACACATCTTAAACATATTTGCACTAAATTCTTGCGAATCCGAAAATCGATAGTAGGAAAATTTGGTTAATCCGAACAGAATTTTCGAAACGATTTAAAAATTTTAAAAATTTTTTAGGCCGAATTTTAGGGATAAACGGAACAAAATCTAGGTTAATAATAATCTGATAATTGACTCTATCACTCGCCTATGAGTCTTTCCCATGTTTTCTAGTATAACTTTTAGCTCTTCTAGGTTTTCCTAAAATTTATCGCCCAGTGCACAACTAAGAAATTGAAAAGCATGTAAGAAATCTATTATGAGACAGTGAAAATAATAATAAATAATATGGAAAAAAGTAAGCGATAACGAAATAATAATTTAAAAATATAAAATATTACTGATTGAATTAAATAACCCAAATGGATACATCAATAATAAAATCTTATTTGTTGATTTCATTTTCACACAAACATTACTTGCCCCACGACAACGCAAAAAGCAGAGAAAGCAGAGGATTAACTCTCACTGAGGATTAGAAATTAGAACATTGGTCACTAATTTCTTTGGATATTAGAAAATTTCTCGTTTTATTTTAAAATTTAAAGTTGAAAGTTTTGGCACATTCGATGTAGTGAGCTGCCAGAGAAGTGCAGAAAACATTCAGCAGCACGTTGAGAACATTTACTTGTGCCATGCCCTTGACGTGGCTGCCAAGCAACGGATAAGACCACTCTACTAGTCATTTGCAAGCGCCGATGCAGCGCCGATGAAGAACTCGGTGGGTGACTTTGCGTTTTGAATTCAGGGATGTGACCTGAAAAGGCACTTTACGTTTCGTGCCGTACCTGGGAGGCACCCGAACTCGGGAGTCCGAGCATTGGCTTTGAAAGAGACCCAACCCTTCACCGCGGGTGGCTTATGGCTGACCAAGTCACACTGTAGTTTATAACTTCTTAAAGTTAAACATTAATCAAACAATTATGTTCGTCTTTGTTTTGCACTATTCACGTTGGTGAAAATGGTTTTTTAAACGCAATTATACGATATATATTAACCATTTTACGTTCATTAGTAAACCAAGCCAGTTTAATGTACATTTAATTACTAAAGCACGTAAAATGGTTAATCTCTATCGTGTAACTGCGATGAAAAAACCATTGTCATCATAGTGACTAGTGCAACACAAAGACGAACATAATTGTGCGATTTATGTTTCACTTTAAAAAGTTATAAACTATAGGGTGATTGGTCAGTTGGTGCCAGAAACCACCCGCGGTGAAGGGTTGGGTCTCCTTCGACGCCGAGGCTCGGGACTCCCGAGTTCGGGTGCCTCCCAGGTACGGCAAGAAACGTAAAATGCCTTTTTCATCTACATCTACATACTACCCCGCAAGCCGCCTCAAAAGGCGTGTGGCGGGGGGTGTTAGGACACCAGCCGTTTACATATAAAAAGGAAACGCTCTAATGAAATTACACCTAGCATTTATTAAAGTCCCTTATTGTTCGGGGGAAAAACGAATTCCCATACCTATCCGTTCGGCAAAATATCTCTCTTAATTTATCGTTTCTGTCGGACCTGGAAATATAGTGGGGTTCTAATATGATGTTCTCCGTGTCGCTCTTAAAGATATCTATTCTTAATTGCTCAAGTAATCTAAGCCTAGCGCGCAGCCTCCGAGTCTCTAGCGGCTCCCAGCCTAATTCGTTTAACATCTGTGTAACGCTGTCTGTACGCCCGTAGCAGTTTTTGACGAATCGCGCAGCTTTCCTTTGTATTTTATTAAGTTCCCGAATTAAGTCTTTCTGCACCGGATCCCATATGCTCGCTGCTTTCTGCTTTTTGGGTCACATCCCTGGTTTTGATCGGCAGAAAGAGAGCTGACAAACCAAAATATCAACTTCATGGGCGAAGGCAGACTCTCCACTCTCCTGCTAAACAAATAGGCGTGTGAAACTCGCGTATTCGTGGGGTTTTAGCTGGAAGACGTGTCAGAAGGAACTTATCCCGGATTTGGTCCCGGATCAGTAGCCTAACAATCCACTCATTCGGCCAACACTCCAATAGGGTACCGTAAAAAAAACAACGACCTAAGTCGCAAAGCATATGGCGGCGAGTGTTCCGGTCAATGAGAACACTGTTGGGATAGGGGAGTGTTTCCGGCTAGCTGCTTCCAGGGTGAAGTTGTGAGAGGCACGTACGTACACTCAAAGCCTCCTTTCGTCCTTCGTATACCATCTCCGTCTCCTTTCTCCATTCTCCCCTCTCCTCATCAACTTAGCGTACGTTTCATTTAGCCGGGAAAGGTCGCCTGAACGCCAGCTCGTCGACACCATCATGATCTGCAGTTCCACACTGTTTTTTTACACTACAAAATTATCATGGTAAGTGAAAGGATCGGGAAACAAAATCGGAATTTACATAGGTATACCGTTAGTTGAATGGTACATACCATCAAAATGGAGAAGTTTATTGCAATCACCGATGAATACATGGAAAGGAGTGTAATATTTTCAACATTATAAGGAGGTGAAATATAAGGATGCGGGACTTCAAAATTTGTTTGAGAATATAAGTAAGAAGACATATCGGCGCGGTGGATGGAATACCTACTTCCCACTCCGAAAGGTCTGGGTTAAAATATCGGCGGTGGATTCGTTTGTAAATCGATCCCTTATTGAGTATTAAGAATGGTTATGCTCCTCAAGTAAAGAATTGCGTGTATATGTGTAGCGAAACTTGGTGGCACTCGTTTGTTAATAACATGACACAAATAACAGGAAAGTATACAAGATATGTCGGATCTTGCTTATCAACGCTTGATTCACCCTCGGTAGCGTCTTATTCTCTGTAGGTGAATGCCATCAAGTTTCGCTATACCTTTACTAAAGCCGCGGGATCTCCATGGCGTCTCTCGAAAAAAGCAGGCTGATTGCAAGCTCATCTCCGGCCTTTTACTCTTCCACTCAAACCTTCCTATTGCCTTTTAATCCTAATCTGAGGCGCAAATTCACGCGGCAAATACAATGCGAAAAATCAAAGCAGAAGTGAGAACGCATTAACGATTGGTTTTGATGGACGGATTTACGAGTTACGGATGAAAGTAATCAGATACATTAATCGATTATTCAACCAAAATTAATTGATAACCGAAGGTCCGATTATAATCGGTATACGATTAGTTGGTACCGATCATCACCAGGTTTTCGATGTTTGCAATATTTTAAGAAATTAGAAAACGATTATAAAAGTGATTGAGTTGCTGATCATAAGGAGTAACTGGTAAAGGTGAACTTTCGTCACGCGCTTCTGTGTGCTAGAGAAATACAAACAAATATGCCATTTTCACTACCTACTGGAAATAGCCATTACGAGGCCGCGTGCCGTCCCTCCCCGGCACCCCTGTTTCACTCCACATGCCCCGCTGGAGGGGAAAGGGGGGGGGGGTCGAATTTTAGCCGTGAAACTAGTCACTATTCCTCTATCGGCTGTTCGTAAAACCTCCAAATATGGCGACAATAACATACGAAAAAATTGCTAAATTGGTTATTTTCAACATTATTTTTTTCTCTAAGTACTAATCACACGGGTATGTTACTTACATTTTACAAATTCGCATTCTTTACTCTACCCTTGATATCATAATCATTTTCGCCATTTACGAGGTTTTTTCGCAAAACATTTCGCTGGTGTGACGGAAACTCACCTTTAACAAATATATCTTGTCTCGTTCACATCACTTACTTGTAATGTGGGTAATTAGTCACGCTCGTAATATAGACGCGAGTAATTATTTACCACTGTATTCCACTTCTGAACTATTTCCTGAATAGTCAAGTACGTACAAAAGATATTATAGGGATAGAAATGTTAGCAATCTTGATTGGATATTTTGGAAAGAAAGTTTTATAGTTGGAATAGACTGAAGCGGCGATTACACACAGGAGTGGACTCCTATCTGATCGATTTATATCGAATCGACTCCACTTGGAACCACATCTAGGATGGCGGCTACTCCGTCCACGTATCGAATTCCTCCACTATCGATGGCGAACTCCTATAGGAATAGGTATGATACACGTCCAAGTTTCACCTTCCAAGTGAGCTCGTATAGGAATCAACTCCTGTGTGTAAAGGCGGTTTTACAGAGACGCTGTTTAGTTAAAAGTTATCTATTCATACTTAGTTATCTGACACATATGCAAGACACTTACAATGGTCAGCATGGAGAAGATGAATAATTACCCGCACACAAAAAACACACGACGTATAGAGTACGTTAATCGACTATTTAGTCTCCGATTAATCGGTATAATCGATTAATGAACCTCCGATTACTATCGATTACAGGTAATCGATTGCTGACAGAAAGGTTGGAATCCCTAGTAGGATGGCCCTCCACCAAAGGATGAGTGCTGCTGTGTGGTAGCGGGGGGTTGGTAATAGACAGAATAGGGGTATGAGGGTATGAAAGGGAGACCGCTGGCGGCGGACAAAGGGGGTGGGTGGAGGGGGTTGCGTTAGTAGGGAGGGGGATGGGAAAGTGAGGGAGGGAAGAGCGGGTGGATGAGTTGCCGTGGGAACTGGGTCGCTATAGTATTCGCCAAGCGGAGTCGCGTGTCATTTTTCATCGTCGGCGGGGATAACGCCGGAGAGCCCGAGTCAGAACAGATTTCGAAAAAAATACAAAGATGCATCGCAATAAGAATAATCGCGCAGAGAAAAGACTTAGATTGGTACGGGAAGTTCTCTTGAGGTCTAAGTCACTAAATCTCTTATGGTCGTTTCCCGTTTTTACTTTTCCACCGTCACGCATTTTATTTCATTTTATTTTATCATTTTTTTACGTTAAATATACTCTTATTAATACTATAATTATTATTTAATTTGTAAAAGAATCGTATTCAATCATTTTTCATATTTTTACTAGTCATGACTTATTTTATTATTATTGATTTGTAATTTTCATAAATATTTTACTTCACATTCATTTGTGCATATCAGCTTGCCTTTTCTTTCCTTTTATACGCTTTTTAACTGCTTAACTACTTTAAAAAAGTACATTAGATTTATCTACTAGTAGGTTTTCGCAGGTTTTTCACACTTCCCTTCATGTGTTGGGTGTTTTCCTGCAGTGGGTTTTTTCGTTAATGATATCAGCTCCTTATTCCTTACGTTTTTCTCACAATCGTGTATATCTTTCAACATTGCTTATATTCTAGTTTCATAATTATAACATATTGATGGTCATGTCTTTGTACTTTTTCTATAGTTTTAATAGTCAAATTGCAATTGTTTCATAGATGTATTTGACGAAGGGTTAGACAGAAGAAGGGACTGTGACAGTATCGATCTCGCCCCAATAAAGTCGCATAATTATTATTATTATAACACATCCCCGTTTTACCGTTGTGTATACATTGCTATAAGCGCTTTGCAACTTATACAGGATTGGTTATGCTCACAGCTACCGATAGCGTCCACTGGGTGAATAATAAATAATAATTATAACACTGGGTTACAGATGGTGGGTAGAACTATAGATAGGTCTAGAGGAAATCTGGCACCTCCTCCCAACACTCGTCCGCATTCTTTATTATTTTCTCCAGAGACGAAGAGAAAAAGTATTTTTGAATCTGATTCATAATGCACATGACATTATCGAATTTCCTTGGAGCCGGTGATCGTAACATCCACGCTCAAGGTGATTTTCGAACTCGAGACGTTTATATACAGAGAGGGGCACTTCACTAAAAAGGCAAACGGCTAATGGGAAGGATAAGTTGGGTAGTAACATTCCCAACCACAAGCCTGAAATATATATTGAAATTAGTTTATTTTGACATAAACAGAGGGTAACCTTTTTGATATTAAAACTAACTACAACGCGGTAATAGTAGTCTAGGTTCTAGTTTTTTCAAAATAAAAATTTTTTCAAGTGGGAAAGTGAATCAGGCGTCACTTTGAGGAAAATACTTATGCACATGTCGAGGAAAGTATATACTTTCTTAAATTTTTCACAGATTTATTTGGAAAAAAAGATACGGTTTCAACAGGTTTGTCAAAAACGGTAAGTGTATTGTGATCACACACGTCGTCGAAACCATGGGGTCCCACATGAATCAGTGTAAAAAAATAAAAATTGATGAACTATTCAACATGCTAATCTCATTCATCTGATCAAAAAAGTTACTCCGTAGGCAAAGATGGATATCCAGGATATTCGAACCAGCGACCTTTGCGTGGGACGGTTATTGCATTACCCACCTGGCTACCGCGTCCAACTTTTAGCATTCGCGTCATAACTGTCGGTGTTGAGTAATTTTTGACGATTACAATATCAGCACCAAAAGCGTAAAATATGAAATGCCTCGTACTCGAGGGCTAAAAAACTTTCATTCTTCATTTAAGCGCTAATCGTGAGAATTTTGGACGTTTCAACACGAAAGCGTTCCACGGAATAAATGGTGAAATACGCGCGTATTACATGAGTCTACGGTTTCACCTCTCAGACGCTTAAATTCAAAGAAGGGACTCTATTGTCTTAAGGTAGTTTGAGCGAAAAATCACTTCACCTAGAATTTGATGAATTTGGCCACATTTTAAAGAAAAAAACCTCTCATTTTTCCAATGATATCAAAATATCAACCCCTTGCCGAACTACTTTTATGGCAATTTGTCTAAAAATATTAGATGTTTTACATGGGATAGATTATGGCTGTGCGCTCCAGATGGAGAATATTGAAGGAAATAGGAATTTATAGTACCTAGATTACGTCAAAAACCTAATGGTGTGCAGATTGCATGTTTTCTCAACTATCTATAAAAAAAATCTATAACTCTCCACAGTATTTTTTTAAAGAATCGCAAAAAAACCTGCAGTTTTGAAGGGGTTTCCGTCGTGCGGCGGGAAAATATGAGTCAAGTTAGAGACTTATGCAGCTTTATTTATTTAATTACTGAGAATTTTGGTCATATATAATTATATATTTGCGCCATTAATAGTACAATATTTATTTCACACGTCTTACAGATGCTGAAGTCAAAAAATTAAATGATAATATGGTCTCTATTATGACTAGGGAACTATCTCGCTCAAACCACCGGGCAGTTGAAAGCGTTGTGCTTCGACAAACGTCAATTGCTTTGGCCGTAGCATCAACTATTACCAACAATCAAAAACCTATTACAGTTGGGAATGAAATAATACTTTTGCCGAGGATCGACCATTTTAAGTGTTTTTCGTTGTAGTGGTATACGCGACTTTCTGAGTGATCGTAAGCAAAAGGTAGTTCTTGACGGAATTAGCTCTGATGTCGTTAAAGTGACATCAGGTGTCCCGCAAGGAAGCGTGATCGGACCCCTTTTGTTCATTATATATATAAATGATCTATGCTCTCGAATTAGCAGTAAAATACGTTTATTTGCCGACGACGCTGTCATCTATCGTGAAATTAGTGATCACTCTGACTTTGAAATTCTATCATCGGATTTAAACAACGTTCATGAGTGGAGCCAAGAGTGGGGACTCGAACTTAATCTAAGCAAATGCACGGTGGTACAATTCTTGCGGAGGTCGTCCAACTATTCCCATGTATATGCTGTGGATGGTGTTAACATAAAGGCGACAGATGAAGTGAAGTATCTAGGAGTTACGATAACTTCGGACCTATCGTGGGGAGCACATATAAGAAATATTTGTGGCAGAGCTCTGAAGAAGCTAGGATTCGTCAAGCGTATTGTGGGAAGATTTTCGGATGAAAAAGTAAAAGAGAGGTGCTATTTCGCACTCGTCCGGCCACACCTTGAATATGCAGCGAGCATATGGGATCCGGTGCAGAAAGACTTAGTCCGGGAACTTAATAAAATACAAAGGAAAGCTGCGCGATTCGTCAAAAACAGCTACGGGCGTACTGACAGCGTTACACAGATGTTAAACGAATTAGGCTGGGAACCGCTAGAGACTCGGAGGCTACGCGCTAGGCTTAGATTGCTTGAACAATTGAGAATAGATATCTTCCAGAGCGACACGGAGAACATCATATTAGAACCCCACTATATTTCCAGGTCCGACAGAAACGATAAATTAAGAGAGATATTTTGCCGAACGGTTAGGTATGGGAATTCGTTTTTCCCCCGAACAATAAGGGACTATAATAAATGCTAGGCGTAATTTCATTAGAGTGTTTCCCTTTTATCTTTAAACGGCTGGTGTCCTAACACCCCCCGCCACACGCCTATTGAGGCGGCTTGCGGGGTAATATGTAGATGTAGATGACTACAATTTAACGTGAACGAACATCTAAGGTCATTTCGCGCTTAAAATGCCCGCCACTAGCAGACAAGAGCAACAATACCCAGGACCAGTAAGAAAATAACCCCATCCGGATTTGATATAACGAATCTTATCTTCGGTGAACGAGCCGGTAATAGTGTTTCATTCGCGGAATACCATTACTCCTACGTCTTATAATGGGGCTGATTCGTAAATGTGTACGATTCATTGTTTTGTATCCTAAATTTGACTGGTACTACTGAAATATTTACCGAATTCGAATTAAATAATATTTTTGCAACATATTTTTCTAGCCCAATCGGCACTGAATTTCCAATTTGTGTTTAAAAAACTTATAGAATCACAGAAACAAAGTAAAATCAAAACGTTTGGTATTCATTAGGAATTATGGACACCAAGCTCTCAAAGAGCACCAAAAATGAGATTACGGTAAAAATCATAACACCCCAGAGGCTGACTCGTAAAAAAAATACAAATCGTGCCGTGAGTTCTTTCTCTATATGAAAATTTGCAAATTTAAATTTCCAAATCGAATATAATTGACAGTGTCAGCCGCATTTATATGGTAATATTTCACCTTAGGAATGGTATGGTAATTCATAACACTGCGATTTCCACTACGTGTTTTACTTAAGAATTGAATATATACGTTGAATTGCGCAACTAAATTAAGTCATTGAATGCAAATATATTTATGCACACAAGGTCAGCGATCAAGCTGTAATTCACCAAGAAGACGGCTCAAGTGAACCGGAGCGACGAGGTGACCATCTATCAACCTGGGAGCTATTGAAAGTGGGAATGAGTTTTGAGTGTCCCATTTTTGGGTTTCCCGTGCATGAAAGAGGACCAACAGTCACTCATCTGTCCGTGCACCTGGAAAACGGTCATCTTGTCTACTACAACAAACACAACATACAAGATAGGTTACGAACTCCTCAAATGACTACTTACGCTGACAGTTTTTCTTCAGGCTATATGGTTTTCTTATAAAATAGGTTCAATGTTTTTCAAACCCGTTGAATTTCAACGGGTACCTTTCGCTAGTTTAAGAATAAAAGTCTTTCTCTCGTAACTTCGTGGAATTCCATGTTAAATATTAAATGACGACCCGGGTTTCTGCGCTTGAGGGTCATCATATGACGCTAAAGGGCCTAAACCCGGGCCTTAAGTTCTTTGATTTTTTTATGTGGTTTGTAAAGTTTATTCTATTAAATATATGTTCACGAATATCTTTCGTTGCAAATCAACATGGCCGTGGACATTTAAAAAAAAAACTAATTGAAATCGAAGTGTTATAAAATCATCATTCATTCCCACAAGTAAGATATCCCGGTAAAATATCATGATTCCAGATCGAAGCAAGTAGAACATTATTCGATCAAATAGAATTTTTCGTTAATATGTTCAAATTAAAGACAGGCACAAATATATTGAACCTCTGAAAAACCTATGCATAGTCAACACGGCCTCAGCTATTCCCAACTTCATCCATTGCAGCAATTGAGATTAATCGAGTCCTTGGCGTCACAAGGCAGTCATTGACGTAAACATTTGGCAGCTCCCAAGTTTTTCCTGGAGAATGCCCCTCATTGTTTAGTTAATCCCCATGGCAACGCTCGATGACGACACCTTCCATCCAGGTTGCCATTTGTCTTCTATATCTTTCATCCTCGGGCTCGAGATGACTTCCAAGGAGACACACGAGCACTAGTCTCAGCCACGGCTGATGCTAATCCCGGTGCCATTAAAAGCTCATTCTCCGACGTAGCTTGAGGCGACCAGTCACCAACCACTTGGGTCGTTTGCATTCTTAGCGTTCTCTCCGTGACGCCATTCAAATCCACGAGCCTTCCTCAAACAAGGAGGCGCTAGTTACGGGGAAACTGATTAAAAAATAACTCAAGTGCCATGCGCGATAAAAATATGGGCACACTTGGGATATTAGGCTCTAGGAAGCACTTGAACCGCCTTAATTAAGCTGGATTAAATGATAACATTCACACCGCTTTACTCCCTTGCTCTCTGAAATCATCGGCCAAGATCTTACTCAACGAGTTAGGTCAATGAAACTAAATGGAATACATCTAGCTTAAACAGATATCTTCTCTTAGCACTCTGGACGCCGGTAAAGTTAGAGTGCAATTAGTTTTTGAACGTGATAATCCCCTACATTGCATTTGAAAATTGTTTACGTTACATTATAGTTACTATAATTTCAAATTTCAGGTATTCAATAGGAAAGATAATGCAAAGCTGAGTATTTTTATAATCACACCACGTGGCAGAAAACCATTTTAAAAATAAGAAGGGCTGGTTTATAGTTTAAATTTATTGTTGTGTTATACCTCATTTGTCTTTTTTCATGAACATCAATTCCGACACTACTCGATTTTTAGACATAGGTGAATAACACATACGCAATTTAAAAAAAGTTGGTATGGAGTTATTCCAATAAATAGGTAGAATTGGAAGAAACTTGGAAACATTTGAAATAATTTTTTCATTATTCCTGAACAAAAGAAATGTCTCCACCTATCTAAACTTCCAGAAAATTTAAAAATTTAAATTTTCCTTTAAAAATAGAGCTCAAGAACAACCGACCAGTGAGGCAAATGCTTGTTAAGTTGTACAGTTTCAATTTCAAGACGATCATAATAAGCTTGAGAACAATTTCAAGAAAGCAAACGCTAACCCTAAGCGTGGACCTCCGGAAAAGCTAACTAGAAAATAAGACAAAGCCTAGGGCACCTTGTGCTGGAGAAGAATGGTAAAAACCTCAATAGGATGGCATTTGCAGAAGAAGAACGCGGTTAATAGAGTAGCTACGTATAGAGACATAATAAATTAGTAAGAAACATAGTGTAGGAGAAAATATAAGTCCAAAGAGGAAGACCTGGGGGGTGGAACTCAAGTTCAACAAAGAGGGATATGGAATATCAGAGCTGGAGAGAAGTAAAGGAGTTACTATTGAATGGAGAAAAACTGAGGGCAGCAGTTTAATCAATCCTACGTTTGATAGACATGAAAACATTTTACAATTCCGTTGTGAGTCAAAGTGTACCCTATCCATTTTGTCATTTTCCGTTTGATGCTCTACGTGGTACATTGAGTAAACATTTTAAAATTTTTTAAGTGAGCGGTGCGCCATTGAGTGAACATTTTTAATTTTTTTTTGTGAGCGGTGCGCCATTGAGTGAACATTTTTAAATTTTTTAAGTGAGCGGTGCGCCATTGAGTGAACATTTTTAAATTTTTTAAGTGATTCGTGCATTATTGAGTGAACATTTTTAAATTTTTAAAGTGAGTCGAAAGTAAATGGACATTTCGCTAAAGTGTATCTGTTTATGTAAATTCAACAGATTCAGGCGAGATATCGTGAAAGTTCTTCATAATATAAGAGAAGCAATTGCACTTTTCCACAAATTGCTTTAATGTGTACAACGCGTTTCGGCTCACAGAGCCATCATCAGGTACATACAAGACCTCTTGTACCTGATGATGGCTTTGTGAACCGAAACGCGTTGTACACATTAAAGCAATTTGTGGAAAAGTGCAATTGTTTCTCTGTTTATGTGTTGAAACTCACCATACAGGCAGTAATAAAATAATAAAAGAATTATATTTAAATTTTTTCTTTAATTGAAGCATGTTATGGCTAGAGTTTTCGGCGCGGTATTCGAAATTTAGATGAATTTATAGAAATATATTGTATTCGAATATTGGACCCGGTGAGACACCTTGGTATTTGTCTTCACCAATATTTATATACAATAATATATGTAATAGTAAAATGTATTATTTCTATGTTTATAATAAAATATGTACATATGTCATCGAACTATTACGAAATAAATATATCGTGTCATTAGGCTGCGTTTTAATATAGCATTGAATTGCCAAAAAAACCAACTCGATATGATGACATTTCTTTTCACTTTTATCTATTGAATGAACAGATGAGAAGAAGTATGCAAAATTTCACGTAAATCTGTACAAAAACCGCTCCAACTAACTTACAGCATATCATTAATTATCATTTGTTTGTGTATAAATGTGCTAACTCCAACACCTTGCTTTCTTTCTTCAACGCCTTCACTCTTTCGCGAAGTGGGAGGGAGACGCGTTCTTCACTCGGCAAGACCAGCCACGCCCCCCTTCCGTCTCTCTGCCTCCCCCAGGGGGAGGAAGGAGATTCCCCTCGTTCCCTCCAAGGGCAAATGACACAACCACTCTCTCTCTCTCTCACTGCTACTCCGTGTCTCCACATACAGCAGACGCGAGGCGCTAAAGAGGAGGATACCGTTCGGAAGGGAAGGTCGCCTCACTCAACGAGGTTGCAGTTGACAAATGCCGAACACTTCCCAGCTCCCGAGGGCGATGCCGTCATACGGGGCTGGGCCAACAATGGATAACACAATCCCTTAGGCCGCAGGGCTTGCACTTCCACGTCAGCAAAGGAATTCAGATCATAAAAGCTGCCCATGAGACTTTTAACTATGGTTGTCGATAGGTTGTGTGCCAAATTAGTTGATTTTCTCCTAAATACCTAGCATCTAAACCTTCTATGTACTATTGTCAGAAATTCTATCATGTTTCCCGTATAATTCGTGCATTTATGTAGTTGGTAAATAAATTAATATGAATAATTTCTTTAACATTGGTTGCACGCCTATAGTGTAGTTCATGTTGATGAAATAACACCTCCTGACAAGAACCTGCAGGTTTTTTCTGATGCTTTGACTGCCGTAGTATCATGAAACTTATTATGGTACGCTGTTCTTTGGACAACAACGTTGTCATGGTGGAAGGGCTTGTGTGCTCCGATGACCCCTAGAGCTGAACTGGTGGGAGCAATGCTCCTGGTAGCCCACCAAGGCCAGATAGGTCGAAGGTTAGAAGACAGACGAATGGTAGTCCGCGCAGCGTCTGTACCTCAGTGAGGCGGGTGCCAAAGTCGTCTTACCCCAGTGGGGCGGCCTCTGAAGTGATGGCGTCAAGTAAAAAACACTATTGAGTAAGGCCAAGGTATACTACCTCAATTGAAAAACCTTGACATTATGGACAGTTCTCATATGAAAATGAATCCTGGCAACTATGGGACTTGGCCCAGTGGGCCGGGTGTCGTGCCCGGCAGCGGTTTTTGCGATTCTATAAAAATTAATCCCGTGAGACGAAATTTGGTGCTAGAAATTCCTAATTTTTTAAATTAATTTAATTTTAGGGTTCATTTCTTCATCATTTACCTACTTACAAATGCCACTTAATTTTACAGTGATCTCCGGACTTTATACTTCAAATCTTCGTCTCAATAAGCAGCTCAGAGCATTCCAATGAATGGGGAATGACTTTTGCCAAACTTTCTCGCGTCGCATTCATTTTAAATTTAAAAAAATATTAGTTAGCAACTTAGGCGATTAGAAATCGTATTGGACCGTGAAAGGGTGCGAAGGATAGACTTTCGACCAAGGGAGCGAGGGTTGCACAAATGCCTCCGTTGGGCAACACCCCTTCAATTGACCAATGCACGCCAACCGCCGCCGTTCCCATGGCGACCTCCTAATCGCCACTCCACGCCACTTGAGGGCGCCTCGACTCCCTTGGTCGCTCTGATTAGTTAGCGCGCCACCTGGAGGCCGGGCGGCAATTTAATTGAAGGACTAACGACACACGAGGCGACAGATACCTTTGTTTGCTCAGATGATGATAATAATAAAAAAAAACCCTCCACCCTTCCTTCCAACTCTCACCCTGAGGCCAATCGTGATAGAAAGCGCAGATGATTTCCAGCATAACTCTTGAATCTTTGTCGGTTAATATACAGTTGCAAAATACATAAATACGATCGGTCCCTCTAACACTGGTAGCATATCTATTGTGTAGTACTTGCTTGTGAGGCTTCACATCCTGACAAACATTAGGGATTTATACTAACACTAACTTTAAAATGAAAAACTTTCAACTTTGTCGTTCCACAATGAAATCTGTATTAGCACGACCCGGGTTTTGACGCACAACAACGACATCATCAGGTGAAGACTCAACTGGACACATAAAAAGAAGATAATTGTGGAACCAAAAAGTTAAAAGTTTTTCATTTTTATAATGAATAAGTTCCAGCAATTTACGCCTGTAACTACTAGTTATGCAAACTTTAACACTAACATTACACACACTTAAATACGGCATAGTGTAATGCATACTGGTGACTACTCACCCCATACCACACACCCTTGGGGTGGCTTGCAGGGTATTTTGTAGATGTAGATGTCCCTTACCTCTGCCACGACATCTAATTTGGGCAAACAAAAGCTTTACACCAGGTCAAAATAACACTCGGCGTCAAACATTGCTTGGGGGCATTTCACTCAGAAAACAGTCAAAATCAAATTTAGAGACGTTTATTGTCTGGCGCCGAAGAGACGAGTAGGTTTTCTCGTTACAACAAAAGACTTCGCTAGGCTGCGCCTCTAATACTCAGCGAGTATTTGGCATCTCGAGAAGAAAGGTTGCACACGTGAAGAAAACGAAGTAAAAGGTAGAGCCGCTCGCTTCGTTAAAAAAACTGCTACTAGCGAAGAAGTAGCGTGGCACAGCTTACGGAAGACATTCGTAGGAAGTCGCTAGAGACTCGATAAATTACACGCTAGGCTACGATTAGTTGAAAAATTCGAACCAAGCCAGTTTTAGGCCAGCACAGAGGAGGACAGAACGGCATAAAAAACAAGTGGATCTCTACGGCCTTAGTATATTTAACAAAATGTACGGCCATTTGTAGTCCTTGTTCTTGATATAAAAAGAGCTGCATGGTCTAGATTTCAGTTTGGACAATACTTCTCTCAATGCCTTCGTGTTGACTTCTTCTCCTCGCCCAACATATTGAAATCATTCATCAAACGGCACTTGGGTTAATGGAACTCCAAATTTGAGTTAATTTTGTTTTCGTATTAATTTTTAAAATTTCATTCTTCATGTTTTTATTTATTGTCATTCTATGTTTATTTATTTTGTCACATCTACAAATTCAAATAGCCATGGTGCCGTTTTTAGTTGTGAGAGATAATAAATAAAACTCCCTCTTATTAACTACCATCTCCTCTCATAAGCTTAGTTAGCCGATCATCGACTACTGAACAATAAAATTGACAAAATTAACCTGACGAAATGTGTCATACTTAAAACATGGCTCCCAGTTCTAAAGACCTTATTTTAATACCGAAGAATACCTTGAGATATAGTTCAGCTTCTGTTGTTGGTCGGAATATGCCTATGTGGCCGTTTCTGAGAAAACGGAAGAGCGGGAATGAAGGACGAGGACAAACGAGGGATGGAGACGCCAAAACAGTTGAGACATAGCCGAAGGCATATTTTTAAGTCGCTGGGCTACTTGTCGTTTTTCCTTCAATAGTCACACTTCGTCCTTGAGTGCGATTTCCACGAAAACTATTGCCGCGCGCACGTCTGCCGCTAGAAAAGCATTTCTGAGAGACCGACAGCGTAATTTCAAGGCAATGCTCTAATTCTATTCCAATTCTCAGTTATCTTCTCCAAAGGCATCCATCTTGGGTTACGCATATTCACAAATACTTTGAGGTCACCGTCAACATAGTCCTCATTAACTTTTTTTGTAGATTTTTGCAGCTCATTGTTTATAGTATTCAGGTTTCTGGTTCTGCGATTAAATTATTTAATATTATGCGACAGTTTCGCCGTGCTATGCTGCCGGCTTCGTCGGGCTTTTAAGAACAACAATTGTCTTTTTAAGAAATAAATAAACAATTCCAGCAGTTGATGATTTTGAGAAGTAAAAACTGAATTTCGAAGAAGTCTCTTCCAGGTATAAGGGAGCTTATAACTATCCTCTCTATTGATATTATTTGGTCTTTTTTCTATTTCAATTACCTCCCTTATGAGCCGTGGAAAGTAACTGGTTCCTTTGTGTAGTACTCTTGCCGTCTCGATGTCAATGGCGTGACCTTCCTCTAACGTAGTGTGCTCAGCCACGGAAGAGTGATACCAGTCTTTCTTCCGTATTGCACGTTCATGTTCCTTTAATCGGCATCCAATTGCTCTCTTGGTCTGCCCCACATATGATCTTCCGCAACTGCAGAGAAGTTCGTATACAGCCTCATACATACATAGCACGGCGAAACTGTTGCCTAATACTAAATAATCAATCGCAGAACCAAAAGCCTGAATACCATAGTCCTCATTAGTTTCCTTCCTAAAGTTCTATGACGGTGCGTGCGAAAAAACTTAACTCTCACTAATAGTGGCTACGTCAGAAGTTTCAAAATTCTCCTTCATGAGGAGGAAAACGCAATATCTTACTGCAAGACTGACTTACACAGAGTAACTCTTGTTTCTCCCGAATATGTTTGCTTAACATCGTGTTAGTATTCGATTTTCCTATTTGAGAAATAGATAATAAGACAGAATATACGGTGCAAGCATCATTTGTAGAAAAGTACCAAGTATTATAATTAATCCCGAATAACAACATAATGAACTTCTGCTAAGTGAAGCCTGCCAATGTCAAGTTTAACCATGTTCTTCACATAAACGTATGAATTTATTTAAAAACGATCAATTGGGATTGAATCTGATGCAATGAATCCTACACTGAAAACATTACTTTGGTGATTCTTAACGTGGATATCGTTTATTACCACAAAACTAAATTTATTTGTACCCTCCATATATGAGAAATATTAGTGTGCACTGCGTTTAATGATCGCCGTTGCTAAAATAGCTCTCCCTTTCCGAACATATTCCCAGAATATTGGTGGATGACCGCACAAGGAAATTTCGAAAAGGTCAGAGTTCCACGAAATTAAATGTGTTCACGCGTATGCATGTGTGTG
The DNA here is from genome assembly GCA_963573305.1 of Pyrrhosoma nymphula. NCBI lineage: Eukaryota > Metazoa > Arthropoda > Insecta > Odonata > Coenagrionidae > Pyrrhosoma > Pyrrhosoma nymphula. Next base: position 99,583,059 of record OY754339.1, read on the forward strand.
TGTATGTATGGGAATGCATGGGAAGGGGGTTCACTTTCCCTCTCGGAATTTCAGTGACGCTATTAAGGCACTGGTTGACTTCATCATCGCTCCCGAAAAGGTTGTTTGTGCGCCAATGCCTTCCATTTGGATCGACCTCAACGAGTTCAGGGGATGTTCGTCGGATGAAACGATTTATTCCTTTTGTGGATTCAAAATGTAGCACCCAGATAAGTGTGGTAATGTGTTACGATGATCTCACTTGGTTAATCCCAGATTGAATCCAAGCTGGTTCCTTGTGGAGAAGTGGAGACGCGGCGCAGCTCTTTCGTACGAGTCGAAAATATTTTGAGTTTTCTTCGAAGGTTTCACGGAAAAGGAAGGAACCTGCAATATATACCTCCGGGGTCAATCACAATTTAGAGGGAAGCAAATCTTTGACTGTCCAAAATATGCCTTTCTTCGGATAAAACTAAATAATACTAGGGTAAACGCAGTTATTCTTGGAGACAATCCACTAAAGATTCGCCAAGTTGTAACCTTCATTATGGAGGCAGGAATTTTGCCGTGATTGAAATAAAGAAAATTGAGATATTGTTATGACAGTACTTAGGATGCTAATATTAATTTATATGTTTATTCCTCATTAGGTTAACATGCCAAAATGCATACATTACTGGCAATAATTAACACATGGTACGAGAATTATAATTGGTATTTTATTCGGTGCAAATAATCGCGGCTATTGACGCAAATAAATGAATAATAAATCTTTCTATCAAGTGTGCAGACGCTCGACTGGAATCCGAATCAAGACAGGGCGGATCCGATACATTCAAATACTTCGAATTGCAATGATTGAAATAATGAACAACGGAACATTATTTTTTCAAACAAACAATAGATAAAAAGGCGCGCATTTCGCCGTTGTTTGCGAGTCAGCTAACGCTGTGAACTCATCCTTCCCTAACGTGCTCTCCTCAAATTATACTACTCTATATGAATTCAAACTGCATTTATGCAATGACGATTGTTTCTGTGATTAGATTTAAAATAAAGAAGCAGAAATACGATTACATTCGAGCGAAGAAAATGTTGTCCGCAAATCTCTTCTGTATTGCACAATAGTTTCGGCAAATTGCCCACAATTTTTATTTAGCCATCGTACATTATAACTCGTGAACCTAACTATGCCCTGCGTAGTCGGTATAATCGCAGAATATAGGTCCATTGACCCTAGACTCAAATAATTTTTGAACAATGGTGACAAAAAAAACTGAGATGATTCATCATCAGTAGTAGGTGTAGAAATTCGATTAAATTCGAGCGAAGAAAATGTTGTCCGCAAATCTCTTCTGTATTGTATATTGAAAAATGGTGACAAAAAAAACTGAGATGATTCATCATCAGTAGTAGGTGTAGAGGACCACGGTTATGGGTATATGATAGAAGGGGGATTCTACAGTAGATAAGCAATATCTACGTCACACACAACTATAGGGTTACGAACTGACATGAAGTTGTTTTAATGGAGTACCATAGTTTATGCACCCACGATGACGATTGCGTTCTGGAAAGCAAGTTGACGAGAGAATACATACCAAAATGTTCACAAAATATGGCGCTTTGCAAACCTAGGTTACCTGGACCATGACTTATCCATTTGACGACTTTGAGGAATTATATTTATACCCTTGTCGTTCATAGGTGAAAGAAATGTTTAAAGCGAGGCTTCTACAAACTACCTTATCCAATGCTCATGACCCACCTTACCAAAGTGTAATGCTGAAGTTATGAGCATATTTTATGCAGCCGGGAAACAAACGGCCACAGAATCACGTCTGCTTTAAGTTATACTTTTTTCTTTTTCGTTTGTGAAAGATTCCCGTGCATGTCACAGCCTTGTCACAGTAGTAATTGGATTATCTTAACCTACTTTCACAGGGCTCGCACATATTCGATGACTTCGCTCTAATTTAAAAGTAAAACCCACAAAGCAAGGCACTCATATAATTGAAGAATATTCTAAGAAGTGAAACCTAGCAAGAGAGAAGAAGAAGAAATACTCCGATCGGGTTGTTGTTTGTTAACTGGGGAGAGGACTACTGAGGTCATTTGAGCCATCGAGGACAGGTGGGAGGATTGGAAAGGAAATTTTTACTTGGGAAAAGGAGGAAGAAGGGTGGAGAAACCATGCGACGGCGTTAGCCTGCCTACTCTTTTAATGAAAGGCGAAATGGGATCCGCGGTTTATCGTCACATCCGATGGACGGAGTACATAATACTCTTACTTTGTTCAGGGCTCCCAAGTAAGGATCCACAGAGTTCTCCAAGTAAGGATCGGGAACCTTTTGAAAAATCAACGCCTCTTCCGGTATTTGAACCCAGGTCCTTCGAGATAGAAATCCAGCGCCAAAGTCACCACACCTGTTCTATCCCCACTCCAATCTTTTCTAAAGAAATTTTCTAGAATGAAATATTGGTATGGGATGCACTCTACGTCATGCAATCCTCAAATTTAACCAAAAGGATCGTATAAACATTCTACGGTGAAAATTTATGGGGATATGCATAACTTTCCTAATTCTAATCTATGTAGTATCCGTTGAACAAATGCGTGTGGCAGAGGGTGTTCGGACACCATCCTATTAATTTTGAACGAAAAAGAGTTTCGTGGCTGTGTAATAATGTCTTATTGGAACTTAGTGGTATCTACCTACTTTGTAGTAGTTCTGCGATCATGAATTGCGTGAGAGAAAATGCTGCATTGAAACCAAGCGGGTTGTAATATGCCAACCTACTTGATTTGAAACCCATTAGTCCTTTTACTCGTCCCACTCATTTTACCTGGGTGGTTGAATCCATTGACATGAAGAGGGAGCATGAGAAATCTCATCGGTGTCAGAAGGATTTTCCCTTTGCATCTTTATAGACTACTTAACCCATTTACATAATCTAACTATAATAATTAGGAGGGACTACCGTCCTAATTTATCACTTTTGTGCGCTCTGCTGTTCCCCATAACGATTTCACATAAACCTCCCGCGAAAAACATTTTGACGTTTACGCCAAACTTGGGCGAAATTTATGTTTGGATTAAGTTTGGTCCAAACATCGGTAATGAGACTCCTAACTTCAAATGGCATCCAAATATTTATACTTAGTCCGATTTCCCCCTTAATTGGGAAAAGATTTGAGCAGCTTATCCCAAAGAATCATAAACTTGCCAGTAAAGTACTCGTAAGTATTCGTGTAGTCTGGCGCTATTCTTGGGAAAATGTTTAGTGAATTTGGGAAATTCATTGGTTTACAAATTAATATAGTAAAAACTTAACTTCTCCTAAACTTCCTCTAACTGTTTTCCCAAATTAAATATGAACAGTATAAATAGCGTACGAAAAGTATTGATGTAATTTGATACACATTTTGAAGAAAGTTTGCAGAAAGTGCATGTAAAAAAATAAGAGACAAACACTTCAACTCTCTTAAATTGAAAGAAGAATTTAATCTTCTGCTTAAATGTGGCACCTGTCGTGCCTCCTTGGAACTGAAATTTATTCCTTTATTAATTTTAACAGGCAAGTCACAAAAATACTCCCTGCACATTCGAAGTGCGTCCCTACTAATATAACATACATACATACATAACTCCTTTCCCAGCCTTTTTATAGACATTAATCCGCTAAACGCTTAGAGAGCCCGAGTATATTCATGTTTGACCTACCGTTGAAAATTGTTTTCTTTATGCCTTTTGAAATTGCAATATGTCATTTTATAAAGGATTTAAGGTTTTCCCGGCGAATTATATATGTGAAAGTTTCTCGGGTTTCACTTAATGTAATATATGTAACGAAAGAAGCGATATTGATACAGATGGAACAAAATAATATCAATAGAGACAACGGCTTCAACTTCAGTAGGACTTGGCGCCCAGTAATTGAAGAAATTCAAAGAATTCGTAACGGCCCTCACAACAATGGGGCATCTGCGACTATATATATGACCACCAGCATCCTCGCTCGACTCATTATCCTGATGACGATGGCTGAGTCAACCATCGAAACGTTGATACATTTAAATAATCTAACCCGGTGTGAAACCTTCACTTATATGTCATTTTGTTACATGCCACTTTGTTTGCATGTTTTGTGGAACGTTCTGACAAGCCATTTGGCTTAGAAGGACACCAAGTCTGTCTATTCAATAAAGGAAGCAATTATTTAAATATAAGTTTCTAAATTTTACGAATTGGTGCATATATTTCAATCATTATGTCTCCTGAGAGATACTTTATCAGCAAATGGCTCAACTATTCTCTAACATTGGGTAATTACACACGCTATGTGATCCATCGAGTGGAAAGGGCTGATGAGAGGAAATGAGAATCCTAGGATAAAAGCTCAGTTCGTAACTACTTTAACTCGTCGCATGGCTTAATCTCTTTCCATTTCGAATTCCAAACAGGGCCCAGTTCTAGAATCGATCTTCCCATTGATTAAAGTAGAACATCTACCACAATCACCTCCGATAACATGCCCTGATATTTTCATATATTGCAGAGAAATTATGCCTTAGTCGATCTGTGAAAAAGTAATTGAAGGTAATCGGCCATTTACCGCTGATAACAGGATTTGAAAATCGTCATTTTCAGCCTCAAATTACATTGCTCTTATGGCGGAATGGTTTCGTCCCTCACTTCAACATTTTATTTCTCGAGAATTTCCTCAACTAGGCTACCTCAAAAACGACCATAGCTCGAAAAGAAGTATGGCAAGGGGTTGATATTTCGATATCATTGGAAGAATCAGTGTTTTTTTCTTTAAAATTGGGCCAAATTCATCGAATTCTAGGTGAAGTGATTTTTCGCTCTAACTACCTTAAGCTGTCGTGAACGAGTGTTTGGCATTCTTATGATCTTAACGCTGGATCGCGTCAGGCCAGAGTTGTGGTGGACGTGCCTCGAAGCGTTGGATTTTCCTCAATTCGGCCCTCTCTCACTCAACCCTCGGTCGGATGCACTTATGGTGAGTGGAGGAGGGCAGTGGGGAAAGGGCGGGTCCATCCAGCAGGTGGGGTCGGGGGGGTGGGAAGGGCTGGTCGGTTGAGGTGGGGGGGGGGCGGTGCAAGGGTGTGGAAAACCCTTCGTACTTGTAATTATCTCACCCCCGCCCCTTTTCACGAGTGGTCGGGGCCCCGTGGGAGGGGGAAGGCCTTAGGGCACACGAGGGAGGTGGCCACTCTCTCTCGCTCAAAGAGCAGAGAGGCGGTGAGTCTTCAAAAGAACAAACAAAAAAATGGAAGCGAAGATTCCCATTCAGGCACATACTAAGACTAACACAGACTCAAGTCGGCTCCCGCACGGTAATAACAAGGTGAGGAGGGCGATAGGCCGAGCGGGGGGAGAGGGGTGAGGGAGGAAACGCATTCATCTCCACATCTAGGCGAAGTGTTGCAAGCTATCTCAAGGTACAGAGTGAAGCAGGGGATAATTTTTCAAAGCATCAATGCACAACAGTGCAAACCGTGAAATTAAGACTACTCTAAGATTAACCCAAAAAAATTAGACAGAGGCGAGTATCAGGATGACACAAGAGGTTATAATATTAACCCCATCTCTACCACAAAATAAGATAGGTCAAATAATTTTTTATTTTTAAACTTTTGCCGACGTTTCGGATGTTTATTCATCCACATTATGGGCTATAAACAATGATGTATGATGATAAATGATTGACAGTTCTGTTTTGGTTACATAATTGTAAATTTACAGACATTAAATATAAAAATACATAGACATAGACATACAAGATGTTTGGCCTATCTCAATATTTAAAAAATAGGATCTCGCAACATAAAGCATCAATTAAGACTGAAGTTCAACTTTATGCATTATCAAATCATGCCATTTCAAATAGTCACTCATTTAATTTCGAAGAAGCCAAAATATTTCACTCATAACCAAAAAACATCAAAAAGATTATTCAAAGAAATGAACCATATATCCAGAAATAAAAAAAGTTGCAATAAAAGAACAGACATTACTTATCTAAGCAAAATTTATCATAATTTAATAAATGACACAACTTTTCAACAAAGAAATATATCCAAGCAACCAAATGAAAATTGTAAATAAATAAAAACAGCTCCAAAGTTTAAAGGTAATAATCTTGAATGTCTATGTATTTTTTATATTTAATGTCTGTAAATTTACAATTATGTAACCAAATCAGAACTGTAAATCATTTATCATCATACATCATTGTTTATAGCCCAGAAGATGGATGAATAAACATCCGAAACGTCGGCAAAAGTTTAAAAATAAAAATTATTTGACCTATACTCCTGAAATTTGCACCATATAAATAAAGAGGTTGAGAATAAATACCATTTAAAATAAGATACGTTCACTGCCAAAGTGATGGGCACAAAATTTCCTTTTCTCCACGCAACATCAGGGACTATAATGATAACAACGAGCAACTTAGACACTCCGTTAACATACAGCTCCCTTCCGTACTTTCCCCCTTCAGCTTTAACTGGTGTCCTAAAGCCCTGTACCCTGTTTGACGGCCTGGAGGATAATACGTAGATGAAATTATTTAGGAAGAACAAAATAGTCTAAAACAAGATTTAATAATAAAAGTCTGCTTAAATATTTCCTCAGCATGCTAAACGATATTGATACGAGCGAGGGTCGAGCTAAGGGTTGAATTGGGTTCACTAAAATAATAGACCTAAAATATGCGCTCTTCCTTCTATAATGCCAACGAACGTCTTCTAACGTCAATCCCTTACTTCATGGTCGCAACGGCAATAAACCGGCAGTTATGTGTACTTGACAGATCTCTCAATTAGCATTATATTACAGCTAAGGCTATGCCAATTTAAGGTTAAAGTTAAGAAGGCCTAATAAAACTAGGCATTTGCACAATTGCGTGGATGAAGTTCATCCATGAATGCATGCATGAAAATGTTACAATTTGGAAAAGGAATGGTGGCAAGCAAGGATTCTTGTTAGTGTTAGTGAGGATATTAAAAACGTTTTACATATAGACTGAACTAGCTACGCTACTTGTCGAATGACACATGTCTACAGTTTTAATGACAGCTATTAATTATTCTAATTGTTGAAAGAAAAAACTTCTTCGTTCAGCAGTATGATAATATTATATTCATAGCCATATAGACCGTAATGTGTCGTGAATTGTAGAGTGTTACTGACTTCTTCGTACAAATAAGAGAATTCTATCTAATAGTGATTCCAATAAAAGGTTTTCTAAAAGGAATCTGGCCTCAATTAGATTGCCGTTAAATCTTTAACTTGTCTTATCGATCTTCGCTACATACAATATAGTGTGATAATTTAACCTACCTAGCAAGAGCATGATATCGGTGTGTTCTCAGTCAGCCCTAACAAGGGAGACGTAGCTAACATACTTCATTGTATCGTTGTTTCTGAACAGCATCCTTTTGAGAAATCTTTTTTTTTATTCTAAATGGTATTTAACAAGGGAAGGAGGGAGTAGTATAGATCCCTTACTTTACGGTTCCAAATGTATTCGGGGTCGGGAATCGATTGGATGCTGGTTGATTGGAGAGAGCGGTTTTGGGGGAATTTATTTCACCTCACCTCTAGTTATCGCTCTCGCACCGATGCACTCCTCGCAGCTGCTATGTCAGCGATCTTCCTCGAGTAGACGGCTGTGAAGAGAATGGTGATGGTGGTGCCTCTGGATGAGGGCCTGATGGCGTCAGATGGCTGGCGAGGGCCCACGGGGGCCATCAAGGGCCACGGCCACTGGCACGACGAAGTATAAGCCTTGCACACAGAGAAACGACGAATCACTGGCACTCATCGTAGCACAAGTATTACCAAATGTGTGAATTGAACTGCAGCAGAATCACCGAGTAAGGAGTTTAAATCTTCCGTATGAACTGGTGGCTTCAACTAGATGTTTAATTTTGCTTCACAAAGCCTTTTCATCCACTCCGCTGCTATCACCATGAGACACCGTAACTAAGACGACGGAATCTCACTCGAGAGGCAAAGCGAGGAGAAATCTTGGGGATTTCCACAAGTCAAAGAGGTATCCCAAAGGAACCAGCGAGAAGTCGGCTTAGGTATCCTGGCGTTCGGGACCATGTACCACAAAAAAAAACAGTCTTGATTAGTCCCCCGAGAAGCTCTTGGATGAATCGGCTCGAATTAATGTGCATGAGGGTATGAATGGGGATGAAATACGACGACGAAAACACATCAGTTGAATCCACCTCCCCTCAGCATCACGGCAACGAATGATGCCCGAGAATCGCTGAAGGATGGAGCTCAGAAAACATGTTCTCTTTCCCGGAGATGAGAGGAAAGGGGGGATGGTGAGGGGGACAAGGGAGGGGATATTAAAAAAAAAAGGTGAGGAGTTTCGGAAGTTCTAGGGGCGGGTGGGGGGGGGGAGGAAGGGTGGGGTGAGGATCCAGGCGGCCAGGGACAACACAGAGGGGAGAGGGGTCTTTTCAGCGAGCACAGGGAACGGTCGTCTTCTCTTCGTTGCAGACAGAGCCAGCCACCTGTCTCCTTCACTGGATTGGGCGTGGATGGCGAGGTTATGGCAGTGAATGCTTCCGAGCGAGGTAGCACCGTTAGCGCCCCCTCTAACATAAGAGACGGGACGGGCCCCCCAAGGGTGGGGTTGTAAGACTTTTTTCTTTGGGAAAGAGGAAAGTTTTAAAGGTTTGGAAAACAATGAGAAGGACGAGCTAGCGGCGAGAGACCCTATAACTAATCCTTTAAGGACAATAACTCGAGAACACGTGGGTTAAAAAGGCACCAGAACTTATCTCAAGAGGAAGAAGAACATCCTAAAAATAGGGAATTTTTTCCTCAAACAATTTTGCTTCGAATTAACACACAAACACTTTCTTTCGCAAAAGAAAACCTTTAGTTTTTACTGTTCACTAGTAAGAAATATTCCCCGAAATGGAGATCAAATTGATACGCGCAGCTCTTCTCTAAAGAGGCTCACTTCAACAGATGTGTACGATAGAATGTCACTCAAGAGTGGGAAGCAGAATGCATAAGACGTAGCTCACGGAAAAGAAACATTGCTTACAATCCGGAGGAGAAGGGGATCAGAACAAAGGATGTTTATTTTGATTCACTGATTCATCTAACTCCGAAATCGAGATAAATTCTCGTGCGGGTGAAAAATCACAGAAATCCCCTAATGAAAACCAATCCAGGTCACAAAAGCAATGTTTCAACGTCCCATCTCACGAAGATTTAAAGGGTGGCAAGATGATTGTCACCCACCAGAGGAACACGGAAGAAAGCGTTTGTATCTGCCTCGCCTCCTAGGATAGGCTCCTCAGCCAACCAATCGCGTGACAGTAGAGGATCTCTTTGAGTGTGAACTCCAGCATGCACTGCTCTGGGGATGAAGTGATTTCCACTGCGCTCCCTTCCTTCTCCCTGACAAGTCCTTCCCCCGAAATAAAATGGAGTACGTGATAAAAAAATATAGACGTTTCACCGATGTTGCCGGCGACCTTTTATCTTCCACTTCCCTGCGCACAATAACAGTTCACAGAGTTAAGTGTTCATGGAGCAGGAAAATCCAAACAGACAAGCAAGACTCCTTTCCTATATTCCGTTCAAACATTGTCCGTTCCTGGATGAATAGACGTTTCGCCAACTTTCCTTGGGATCTTCTAACTTCCGTCTCCTTCCAGGAAACTTGTTACCACAAGCACAGGCACTCCAACAGATCTTTGAGGATCGCTTTCAAGATCCTCGTTCCTTAATTCCACATCCGAATTTCACATAAGCGATGTCCGTCCTTATTTTGGCAAGCACGCAATGTTATATCCAGGATCGCTTCTTGCAAACTTCACTCACTCCATCATCCTTTCCGAAGCGCTCAAGAAAGATGCCTTCCAAAACTAAGACGACACGGAAACGATAAGATACGAGTTCCACACTTCCCCACGTGCAATCCCGCAATCACTTTCGCTATTCGCGCACCGACAGCAAACAAAACTGACCGCAAATCCTTTCAGGAGGGCACGCGAATAATTATTCTGATGCGTCCCCGGCTGCAATGGGTTGGGGGAACAGGTGAAGCAAGTTGGATCGCAGTTAAGGTTATAGGTTTAAGGGACTTTTAGTGGAGGAGCACACAGGGATGTAGGATCGGCCCTCTTGGCGCTGAGGCACCGTGAAGACTGCGGGGCTCGTAAAGACCATGGCTGTCGAGTTCGGAAAAGAGCTCTTCCCCTTCTACCTTCGGCGGAGGGGAAGGAGAATGGGGGGTGGGGACTCAGGTGGTGGAGGGGAAGGCTCTCTCACCTGTAGGGGAGGTGGGGGGAAGGAGGAGAAGCAAGGGAAAGATTTTCCTCTCTTTCTTTTCAGAAGGTCAGTGGGGAGAGAGATGGGGGAGGGATACCAGTTCCCCTCTTTCGCCTCCCCTACGCTCGCTTTCAACCCTCTTCTTCCTTGGGTCGCATTGCATTGTGGGGCTGCCTCCGCGGGGGTGGGTGTAGCGGGGAGGTAGAATAAAGGAAGGAATGTCGGGATCTCCGTTGCTCGGATTGCCGTGAGTTGCAGGGAGAGTTTTAAAAGTTGTGCGAGTGCATTGTACGAATATGGATGGATGTCAATCTTTGGAATACAAAGTATTAACTTTTATCCGTAAAATTAAAATTGGGTTAATGCCAAAATACTTTGACGAAATTCTTATTACAAACAATGATTGTCACACAGGCCTCACTCTTTCATAGGGGATTGTTATTATACGACTAAATCACCTCAGAACAAAAAACTATTGCAATCTGGATATTTTTAAAAGAATGGTTGATAAACGCAAGACATTGTGGTTAAGGTGTAAAATGTATCTTGTACTTAAGTCATAAGAAGTAAATGTATAAAAAATACTGCAAGTATCACAATTTTCTGTTAGAAAATTATGTAACATTATTTTTGTCGCAATTTGAATATTGTCATTTGGAAAATGGATTTGTAATGTACACTGTGATTGAGTAGCTACTGCTAAATAAACGCTATTATTATTATACGAGGTAGAGAACACTCGAGGAGGAGGAGAGGAACACTACTAAGTTAAATTAATCGATTGTGGCAATACTTGGTGGAAATCATAGATAGAATTCACGATGAGGACAAAAACAGTACAAATTCCACAAGTTTTTATTGCTGTCGACCGGTTTTGACGCTTGTTTGTTTTCATAATGATGCATTAGACGTCAAAACCGGTCAACAGCAATAAAAATTAGTGGAATTTGTACTGTTTTTCCCCCCCTTCGTGAATACTGCTAAGTTAGTTTCAGCGGGATATCACTTTACATAAAATTGTACGTTTTGGCCTCATTATAAATGATTGTTTGAATGAACTATGGTACTATCTACAAGTTAATACATACTTTATTTGATACATACCATGTATAAGATTATTGTTGGAAACCTTTGGTGTCGCATGAGTATTTTTGAACCATATTTTTTTTGGATACGATAGGTATCTTATAAGTTTCTCTACCTATTTGCCATGCATATTTATATACATGAGGGTAGTCTTTACACAGGAAAGACCTTTAAAGAATACTTAAAGCTTCCTTTTCTTTGTGTTTATTCATGTTTGTGTTCATAAAATTATTTGTTGGAAGTGATACATATCTATCTATCTATTATAAAGAACAAGATCTCATCCTTGAAGAGGCTTATACCTATAGCCGGGATTGCATTTGCTATTGTTGTTTTATTTCATTGTCATCGTTTACTGTTGTTTTATTCATCCTTTCCTGTACAACAAATGCAAAATAAAGCACTTTTCAATTCAATTCCATCTTTCCAATGATAAAAAAATATCAGCCTCTTGCCATCACACTTTTCGAGAGATTTGCCAAAATATAACTACCATTTTGCATGGAAAATGATACGGGAGACACGGGTATGCACTCCAGAGAGACTTAGTTTTAAAAATGAAGAATTCTCAACAAACAGATCTCGTCAGAAGTTTACAGTGCATAGTTTTAATGTATTTTCAACTATGTATTTTTAAAAAGAAATCAACTACTCATTTTAGTTTTACTTGATTGCAAAAAATATTCGGTTTTGAATGTTTTTTCACCGCGCGGCGTAAAAAAATGAGTCAAGTTATAGACTTAGGCATGCATATTTAGTTAGTTACTGTGAATTTCAGTCACATAAAACTATTATTTACTCCAATAATATTTGAATATTTATAACATTCTTCTTTCAGCTGTGGAATTTAAACAAATAAAATTCCAATATAATCTCTATTAGGACTAGAAAACATTTTACTCAAGCCACCAGCAATTTTGGACTATTTTTTTGTACGTACAGATTAAAGTGAAACTTTTGATGTTCATTTTAGACATATCTATGCTTAAAAGTGAAAAAAGTACTTGATTTTTTGGCAATGCAACGCTATTTTAACACGTAGCCTTATGGCACATGACTTGTATTTCGTAATAAATCGACTACACGTGTACAGAATGTTTTCTAAACATGAAATAATACATTTCTTACAATACTAATTGTTGATAACAAATATTAAGGTGTCACATCGATTCCATTATTCGAAAAAAAAAAACATATTTCAATATAATATCGTTTAAATATCGAATACCGTGCCGAAAACTCTAGTCATAACATGCTTTTATTATGGAAAAAAATATAGGTCTTGCATAATTTCCATTACTGACTGTATGGAGAGTTCCAGCGCATAATCAGATGCACCAAAATGAAATCTGATCCAAGAATTTATATTTTGACTTGAAAAGGTATTAAAGCGTTCACTCATTAGCCCACGATTAGCGTTCCAGCCACCTTAAAGGCACGTAACAACGCCTATGCAGTACTCTCCCAGTAATTCGCCTCTCCCGAAGTTCGACTGTCAACGGTCATGCATTTGTTGCAGTGTGCGGTGTTTTCTGTATACATTGACAGTTTTGAAACAACCTCTCCCAACATTATTAAAAATGCAGGAAATTAATGCCTGCAAGTTCAAAAAGGCCAATCGCAAAGGTAAAAAACAATAAAAAATTTGACGAATTATTTTCCAAATAAAGTAATTCACCCGAACGAAAACGTATATATCTCAATGCTTTTTGACTAATGATAATAATTTATGTGTAGGTAACAGCTTAAGCAAATTACTATCCATTATTTATTTATGAAAATACACAACCATGACCTATTTGGTGGGACAACCACCCAGGCGGAATTCGAACCCACGAATTTCAACCTGGCATTTGAGGACATAATACAGCCACTACCAACGCCCTATTGTGTTGCCTGATTCATGTAAGGGAGTAGGATACTTTAAGGATACCGTGGTTAGCGATGCATGTAAAGATGCTCGAAGCTATCGTGACTACGGCAGTGAAATACATAGCAACCACCACCAAAATTACTATCCACTCATCATATTTTAGCCAAGGCGAAATGAAATTTTTCATAAATATATTATACATATTACAGTTATGTTGGATTTTGTACAATTTCAACTGAGAATTCCAGCTAAATATTTTTGTATATCATTTGAAATAATGTATTTAGCATATAATTCTTTTATATTTATCTAATTGTTTATTTTTGTTACTACTTCTTCATTGTATTCAGTTCGGTAGTTTGTTCTTCATTGTAACACCACAGAGTCTACAGAATGTATACATGGAATACATGTTCCATTGGAAAAATTTTCTAGAGTGATAAATTTTGTCTATATATTATATAAGGTATATAGGCAGAGTCCCAGGTTTAATAAACCGTTTGCCCTTGGCGAAATTCATCTCGACTATCATGTTCCACTCAAAATCTTTTTCGCGAAAATATATCGAAGGTATTCGATCTTCAGTCCTCCTTTTTTTTGCTCGCTTCTATACATTTTTGCGGACATGAGGACCATTGGGAAATCTGAAATAAGAAACAAAATCACCTTTGTCTTTTTAAAAGCTGCTCGTTCAAACAAAAACACTGCACTTATAACCCGGCTTTTTTGCGCAAATTGCGCCGAAACCCTCTTCACTTAAGGAGGTTCCGCCGCGACTGTGTGAGTCAAAACAAATACTTAATTCCACATTTTTGATATTTTGTCCAAAAAATCCTGCTTTCACTGATGAAATGCGTAACCTACAGAAACCCATAAGTAAGGAACAAAATTTACAGATTATTTCACGAATGTATTTTAAATTAGAACTTTTTTCCAGCCATAGGAGCCGACTGCAGCGCCATTTCCTACGAATTACCGCATTTTGACTTCAATTACGGCAGTATTCCCTAATAACTAAAATAATGAGGTGGTAAGAGGCCTATATTACATTTTTATTCAATTTCTCTAGATTATTTCCTTCTTATAAATAGTTTGCTGCAAAAATGGCATTTATATTAAATGGAAAAATACTATTTTTCTCCGTCTTTCTCTCATACTCCCATTGAACACATGTAATTTCAAGTTCAATATGAGAGTAATATAGCGTGGAAAGGTATTATTTTGTTGTTCATATCAGATAGAGGACAACTTTTTCTACAAGTAGACAGAATATGAATAAAATGACAATTAAGTCATTTTACGGTGGAAACACCTTAAAATGAGTATTCGCATCACTCATTCGCTAAACGATTTCTCCCGGTGCAAACCACCCAATACACAGTCCAAGAAGCCAAACTATCGAACATCTTGGATTCAAAATTCAGTTCGCGGACCAAGAAGATTATGGGCGTACGTTGGCACGGAACGGGACGGACGTCTTTAGGTAGTTTAAGCGAGATAGTTCCACAGTCATAATGGAGACAATGATAGAATTTTAATTTTACAATTTCAGCGTCTGTAAGGAGTATGAAGTAAATATTGTAATATTAATGATGCAAAAATATAGTTGTATATCACAAATATTCTCAGTAATTAAATAAAAATATCACCTTAGTCTCTAACTTGACTCATGTTTTCACGCTATACGGCTAAAAATCCTTCAAAACAGCGGATTTATTTGTGGTTGTATAAATATTACTGCGGTGAGTAATGGATTAATTTTTATAAATAGATGAGAAAACATACAAGCTACACACCGTTAGTTTTTCTGACGAAATCTAGGCTTTAATCCTAATATTTTCAATATTCTCCCTCTGGAGCGCACAGCCGTAATCTATCCCATGTAAAACAGCTAATATATTTAGGCAAATTGCTCGAAAAGTAGTTCGGCAAGGAGTTAATATTTTGATATAATTGAAAAGATTGGAGTTTTATCTTTAAAATTAAGTGAGATTCATCAAATCCTAGGTTAAGTGATACTCGAACTATCTAAAATCAACTTGGATGAAGGATACGGGAAATCAGAGACGTCATGTGGTCAGTCAACCATTATTCGCAAGCAGAGCTGAGACCACCTATGGTGCGTTCCGAAATTCACTGCCAGTACTGCCTGTGCTGTCGTGAAACGGAACGCGAAACTGTACAGCGGCTGCTGCAGTAGCATGAATTTCGGAACGGTCGGCAGTGGCTTGAAATTCAATATGGCCGAATTGCGTGGTTATTTATTATAAGCAATCTTTCAATGAGTTAATTCTTAATGCTAATCCTTATGACATTGATAAAGAGCATGCTAATTGTATTCTAATTTTCATTGCCTTGCTACTTAATGCTACTTTATACTGGTTGGTTACTTTCTCTGACGAGAATAAAATGAGTTCGCGTCAGCTAGCCGAGCATGGAGAAAAAACCCTGTGTTATTAAACAAATCTCCGTTATAATTAACACTATCGAATTTATAGTAAGCAATTTGAATCTTGGGCTTATACACAAGTCTTAGAATATATTTTTCTAGCCCTGGATTTTCTTCATGGCCAGTCGTACGAAGCGTTTCCTAGAGTGATATCGAAAATTAGGTAAATATATGGGTTGTTGAGAATTGCATCGCAGAATATTTTCCCTAACAATTAAGTTTATGCAACAAATTACGTTTCCCGACGATTAATATACATACCAGTGTTATGCTAAGTTACCACTCTAGTAAGAGGCTGTATAATTACGTGTACCACATAATTCATGACACTAAATTAATTTTTGGTACCTAATTTCAAAAGTCGCTTTCATTCGCAAATATAATTGCTTCTCTACTTGTGTCACTTGTGATGTTGTTCACTCCCTCATCATTTTATTAACGCTTTTATCCTATTGAAACATTCACCGGTACGATTAATAATAGTTGGTTTACATACTTGATAAATAAATGCGTTTTATAAACTATTATACGCTAATCAGATGTTGTTAGCTATTTAAGTGCATCGAGACTTTTCTCTCTCGCCGATATAGACATTAAAATGTTCGAAGCAGTCTAAACTCTTCTGATATTATTTATTAACGTTGTAGATTTGATTTTTTCGCTATTTGCTCGATGGCTGTCTGCTTTACTGCCGCTACTGCTGCTCTTGGGCCGCAGTAGCGGCAGTAGAGTTCACAGTGAGAAACTCATCAATTGGCTGACGTCATTGGCCACCGTGCAGTACTGCCAGTTGATTTCGGAACGGTTTGGCAGCACAGCCAGTACTGGCAGGGAATTTCGGAACGCGCCCCTATTTAGTTCCGTCTGTCTATTCGCCTTGGGCGCCAGAATTTGGGCTGGTCAAATGCCCGTGTTTCGATTTTAGGTAAGGGATGGAATATTATCTTCACAAAGATGTTGGAGAGTTCCCTCGGCAGATCCTGGGGGGGGGGGGGGGGGGGGGAAGGGGTATTGCTTTGCAGTCTCTCGTGGACAGTTCTCGTGTTTACTCCGAAAGGAGGTCCACTTAAGAGGGAATGCGAAAAGGTGGCCTTCGGTCGCCCAACAAGCGGTCCTTTCAGTTGAGCGTCGCCAAAACTTGAGACTAGTGAAAACTTCCGTGTTTTCCTTGCAAGGCATTTCGGAACGAGAAGGATGTTGAAATTCCTCATGTTTGCTCATTTCCTCATCTCATTGTTGACACTGGACACTATACAAAAGGAGGCGGTAATGGAATTTCGGGAACAATCTCGGAATTTTCTGGACAATATCGTGGCCAACGGAGATCATATTTTTCTCTCCATGAACACTAGGCAGATACTGCTGACTCTTCCTCGTTGAATTTACTGGATTCAATAATATCAATTGAATTTAACGCTGGTGAATCGAAATATTTCGGTATTTGGAGCAAAATATTATCTCTCTTTGAATATGCTGGACGACATCGTCGCCACTTGAGGTCAAAATCGTACTCTCGCAAACATTAAGGCCGTTTTACACGATGAAAGATTTTGTACAAACGAATGTTCGTGAGATTGTACGTTTGTCTCAACGAAATTAGAACAGGTTCTGTTTTCCGTGCAGGCATTGAGACATTCGCACAAGCGTTCATACAATTTGCCGCTTTACACGATACATTTTGCCTCATGCAAGAGTTCACGGAAGAGTTTGTACAAACAAATTTACCGTGTAAAACGGCCTTTAGACTATGCTCGTTGCGACTCATACTTACTCATTGCAGGTACTTGGTTGAACAAATGCCATTGACTCCATTGCTCGTGGATCGATGTTTACCCGCGTCGAAAACAAAATATTTTACTTTTCCCGGTCAAGGAGTGAGCATGAATACCAATGCCACCGAGAGGCAACTCTACTTTGGAGACACAATCTATGAGCAATAATTTGTTTACACTCAATTTGATATTGGAGTCAAATGTTATTTTCCCATCTAAACTTAAAAGGCAGTCTTACATGACGCATTCCCGTGGGAAGCATGATGCATTGTTGGAAAAATTGTATCGTTCATAGCGAAAGGCAGGATTGATTAAATTCATAAACGACAGCATGGAAAATAGTTTCTGTTCTAAACCAGAACAATCATCTTCACATATTTGATTTCTTATCGAATTCCTCCACTGGATACACGCCATTATATCTACAGCCAAAATTGAGCCCTGCAACTATAGCTACTTCAGCAGTTACCACCACGCCTCAACCATATCCATCGATCTTCGAAAGTGAATCGTGTAGTTTAAAAGACTGCGCACGAATAACCCACACGCTTAAAACAGATAACTAGTTTTTTCCGCAAATATTTCATCATTCAATGCTCAAAAAGATGGCTTGTTCTCCAGCAGAACATAAAGCTGTTTGCATTTCACGCAATACCTTATTTTACACTTGGCTGCGTAGGATGGAATTACTTAAAACTGTGCTGTGAAATGCCTCACGTAAAACGGTCTAAATACCATCTTAAACCGCCAAACCTCATACACAAAGTCGTTTCAGGGCTGACTGGTTTAAATTATTTCATCTTTAGAGAATAAAGGGAAACGACAACTGAACAGTTCCACATTAAACTTTGTTTTTTCCGCGAACTTTAATCAACGTCCTCCACAACTTTAAATCCATTCCGTCGACAAGAGGTAGGCACATTTATGTAATTGCAAAGCATGCAACGATTTATTCTCATCAATTGAAATTTTTTTAACGGAATCAAACTATGGGGGAAGACAGCTTGGGTCTTCTACTCCTTGTTACAGAACCCTACTCGGAGGAGACGAAAAAAATAGGCATATGTGACTCCCATATGGCATCCAGTGCCATAACCGTTCATTCCCTTCGAATTCCTCGATGACACTCACCGGTGGTGCATTACGCAAAAACCAGAGGGTTGTGTAATATACCGGAGGGACACCTTCTGTCACCGTTCGACGTCCATATCTCTCGCTCCATCTGACTGAAAAAGTCCATCTACGTACCGTAAGGAGGCGTCAAGTTCAGCCGAGCATCGACTCCCCCCCCCCCCCAGCCCCCGTTTATTTTCGCGCTGCGGTCGGCAAATGTTTGTGCGTCTCGAAGATGATGACCGGCGCAAACCGAAACCTGGCTCACTGCCCTTTCTTTCTTCCTTCCTCCCCCTTCCAATGTGTTTTCGACCGCGTTCTTCGTTGTCTGCGACTTATAGAATGCCGACAAAGAGGAGTGCGATGGCGATTCATTCCACTAAATGAGGAAACTTAAAGACTTTGAACCGAATAAGGGTCAAAACTGCCACTCTCCTACGAAAAATAACTCCGTGATAGACACGTCAGGGACTCATCTAAGTAGTACGCTCTATGCAAAAGCTACTTCGCATTTGGCGTAAGAGTCAGTTTCGTCAAAGATTAGATAATGGTTCCAAACGTCACCATGGCGAAGGAGAAGACTGAAGTGGTTTGGTAGAATGCGGAATCGGTTTTAGTGAGTGGATTAGATATGCAGCTAAAACTTTGGAAATAGGCATTGGTGGAGGAAATGTCGCAGTACAAGAATGACGTAACTCGCGGAAATAAACATATATTGAATTGAATATCATCAGCATTCACCAATGCAAAGATTATTTTGCTCCAGCTCACAACCCCAGTCTTATTTCTACCTTATGCCTGTTGCTCACGGTAAAATTTTCGGTAAAACGTTTTATAAAACCGACTAATTTTATAAAAATGAGCTTGCTAACGATAAAACCGTTTTATAAAACCGAGTTTTATAAAACGTTTTACGGATTAGGACAGGTTCTATTTCCATAAAACCGTTTTATGCAACAACCAATGAGATGTTCCGCTCATCGCGAAGGTGAGCTTTCGTCTCGCACATTTTTTCGCGATTTTCACCCACTTTAAACAGAGATATCGAAACCAAATTCACCTCACTTATTATGCAAACTTTGCAAAATTGTTTAACACTTTCAACACAACAATGCATCAACTACTTTAGAAATGGGAAACTTTCAAACCTGAGAAGTGCGATTTTTCCTCTCCACCATCTTGTGAAATAATGCCGTTTCCTCTTATCCACTGTACGTGGCGCAGCGATCGAGCAGTTGCTTCTCTAGCATATACACACCTCTCCTACACAGTTTCTTCCCTCCTTTCACTGAAACTCGCCCCGCAACGAGTGTTAGAGAATGGAGAAAGGTTTAACCTCAAGGTATACCCGATGCTAGCGCCATTTACGGCATAGCGGTTCATATTAGTACTGCTTCGATTTTCCTCTTATAGGTTCTTGAGTTTTACCGTGAGCAAGCTAGTACGTTTTACGTACGATTCATAAAACTTTCAATAAAAATTTTTATAAAACTGTTTTATGGAAAATTTTACCGTGAGCAACAGGCATTACGTTGCATTCTCCCTGCTTAGTCTTCATTTCAATGTCCTTTATAACTAGATTGATGCATTCCAACTATCCTCGGAAATTATTTCTATAAATTTATCCTTCCAGTACTACTTTTAAATTGCTGTCATGACTATGAATGTGTCCAATAAGTTTAGTTTCTACTTCGCTTAGCTTCCATTAATTTTTCTTCATTGCAAAATCTTCTAACATCTTTTTCACTAGTGAAATTTTCCTTCTCATATTTGCGCATCCCTCCGTAAAAATAAGTTAGAATCCATTTCAACTAATTTGCCACGTGACTTATAAAAGTATAGTTACCCTATTTTGAGGAAACCGGGACTAGCCACGGTAGTAACCTTTACGGAGTCACCCGCAAGTGCACATAAGTGTGATATTCCACAGGAGAAAAATCATTCGCCTTGACCGAATGTGCCTTGACCGAATGCCTTGACATGTAATTGCGGTATCGAGGGATCCGGGTTCGAATCCCGGTCAAGGCGAATGATTTTTCTCCTGTGGAATATCGTACGTATAGTTACCCTCTAAAATATTAATTTATGCCCAAGTGATAATGTTTAATTGACTCTCTTATTCAAGCTTAGTAGTCTCATCTGAATTATAAACTAAGACAACCCTATCTTCGTAGCACATTTGTCATAAGTTATGCCTGAAGCAGATTTTATATTAAAATTGAAAAAAGAACAGCGCAGAATTACCACAATGGAATAGGAACGCAATTTTTTTAAAACACATTTATCAAATGCGGAATCCTAGAATTCTCTCAAGAAAATGAAAGGTGTTTCACAGAAAGGGATCCGTCTCAGCTCCCCAACTAATAGTTCCCGGCAATTAGCTGGAAAGGCGCTGGATCGAGGGAATAGTGAGAAGAAATGCTATGCTGAAGACGGTGAGAATTCTGGAAAAGCGTGGAAGATGTGGGAAGAGAATAGGATTTCTGGATGGCATAAGCGTAGGCAGAAGGTATGAATAGGTCAGGAGAAATTTAAGAGTGTGAAAATAGACGGTTACACGCAAGAAAGTTGACCCTGAAACGGGGAACTTACGTTGGAGACCACCCTAAAACCAAGCAATCAATCGGTAGGATCGGCAGTAGCAATCAATTTCTGATGACGATATTAGAGATTCAAAGATAATTCGTCTGTCTGAGCCTCCGGCGGGTTTACAGCTTCCAAATTACAAATAATTCACCCGGAGTGTTATTATTCTTTAGTTTTCCTTTGCATCACCCCGAACACTTTCTAATTCCTCGGAACTGAATGAGTAGACGAAGGTGGTTAGAGAGGAAATAACTTCTAGAAGAAGTCGGCCACTGTCGGTAGATATTACACCCCGAAGGGAATTCCTCACCGTCTATAATATCCTCGGTCAGCCGGCTTTCTCTTCCAAAGAATACCCGAACGCATTGTAGTAATTCAATAACACTTTGAAGACTTTCGGCGTTATATTTGTAACAACTACGTAATAATGTAATGCCAATTTCGACTGGTAAGTGTAAACCTCAACGTGCAAAATGGCAGAAGATATCAAAGCAGCAATATTATCCATCATTTTTTTTGTGCCTATTCACCTTATTTACATTAGTTTATTTTTGTAATGTGATAACATTTCTACATTTTACACATCCATTTGCATCGTCTACTTTAGATTAACACTGCTAAAATGAATTTTTCATAATTGTGTAGTAAAAATGGAAAAGGTTGTAAGTGCCAAAAACGAAAATTTTCAGTATTCAATAAAATAAGTCTAAAACGTTGGATATTTACGGAAAAAAATTGTTATATATTTATAAAAATAGGAAAGCAATAGGAATAACATATAGTACAATTTGTTTTTTAATATATAAGTGGATACAAAAAAAGATGGATAAAGATATAAGTGCCATCTGTTTTTTTGTGAAAAAGGATGTAAGTGCCTTGCTTTATTTTTTTAAATGATGTAAGTGAAGGGTTAGTTATAACAAAAGGATGCAAGTCCAGTATTGTTTAGAAGCTTTTTAATGTATACCATAAATTCAATGTTATAATGTATTACAAGGATACATTATAATAAGTACAAAAGATATTTTGATGACTTTTAGGCATAGTCTTGACTTTCTGAACCTCCTGCTACTTTCTCAATGATAAATCTACCTGAAAATCAAGTTTTAACATTAGTCAACAGCAACAGCAACTGCGCAATAGACAAGGAACATACATCATGGCGGGTGGACTTACATCCTTCTCCGCTTCAACCCCGCACGGCCCTTGCACGGTGCTGACATCTCCCGACTACTCTACAAACTAGGGAAAAATTTTCAAACACTTACTACCTTGTCTATCTTATTACGCCTGGCTTGTACTTCGCTTTTCACCGAAAAAGTCATTTTTTTATTTTTTGGCACTTACATCCTTTTCCATTTTTACTACACAATTTAAAATGAATGTTTATTCTGCATCAGTCGATTGGGCAAGAGAAGACACACAAAATAGGAGATAGACTGTCCATGATAAATTTTTAATCTCAAAATCCACGAAAGTAATTTGGTAGTTGTGGTAAACAAAAGCCGCACAGAATGCTAATGATGCAATAATATGTGAATAGCAACACACTTAGCTTAGTGACAAGAGCAAGGAGTGAACTGTGAGAATCTATGAGAGTATCAATTATTTTCAAGAGTACCAGGAAGCAGGTAAGCTCCTAACTAAGCCAGGACAAAAATACCAATACATTTCGAATCCTAAAACAACTAGCATGAGTCTCCAATTCTCGCAATCTCGCAGCATATGTTCCGTAGTGTTATATAGTCCCGTGCAACCTCAAGATTAATCTGCCACCACTTAATTTTAGCACTGAATTTTATCCTGCCATCAGGGCAAAAAAATACGAACTTAAAAACAAACCTCCGTCTAATCGCCGATTACCTTTTCCTTTAACTTTCTCATGGTTGTTGACACCTGCAACTCGCTCTGGCAGCGCTTGCAGGGAAATGTGTGGATGAAGATGAAGGACGTTTGCCGTACGACTATGTCACAAACCGTGCCGCTCTATTTTCTTTCCGATTCTCACGTGAACTCTAATCGTGACATAGTCCTGGACTGGTGAAAGAGCGAGAGTAGTATTGGAATGTGGATAGCGAAAGGTCTTCGTTTTAAACACTTTGGAAAGCTCCTGCCTATAATGCCTGCTCCTGATAGACCTATTTTGAAGTAACAGTACGTTGTTGTGATGGAAATTTCATCAGCATCTCATTATTCTATTACAAACACTTGGACGGAAATCCAAATTAGAGCATAGTTTGCAATAAAGACGAAATATTTCACATAGATTCGATTCCGAAATTATATCTTCCGATGCCAAAAACATGCTGCACACTTCCGGTCGATTTCTTAAAGGAACCAAGACACTTAGACGTTTGGTAAATAATAATTATTATTAGAGGTGATCTACAGGTTTAGATGTAAGCAAGAATACCTTTTACAGCCGCTGGTCAGCATCATTAATCATTAGAGTGTAATATTGATAAATGCCATCGATGTCTTGATCTTTCATCAGAATCTAATGCAAATAAACCTAGCTCAGCTTTGCACAGTGACACCTAAGCATGTTTATCTAACGGTTGGATGTCGGGGATTATTGTGACACTGTGATCCAGGAATTTCATCCTAACTCCATGTGGCATCTGCATGGTTAAAAATATATTTATATTTTTAGAACACTTGAATTTCACTCATTTATATTAATTTATATTATACAACTCTGCTTATTTTTTTCGATTGGCTACCTAATTAAATTTTTTCCACACCTAGAACGCCTGCTTAACTTTGTCTGGTAATATTATGCCGTACTAGAGCACGGGATCAACCCATTAATAAGCGTTAGCTAAGTACTCTAAATATTCCTACCAAAAAATTAGTAATCTAAAACCTTAATTGTAATTAAAGCGTACATCGGCCAGACTGGTAGAAGTCTTATCACACGTATCAAATAACACGCCAGAAGTTGCAGAAATCCAACTATCCCCGTGTATATGCTGTGGATGGCGTTAAGATAAAGGCGACAGATGAAGTTAAGTATCTGGGAGTTATGATTACCTCAAACCTATCGTGGGGAACACATATAAGAAATATTTGTGGCAGAGCTCTGAAGAAGCTAGGATTCGTCAAGCGATTTGTGGGAAGATTTTCAGATGAAAAAGTAAAAGAGAGGTGCTATTTCGCACTCGTCCGGCCACACATTGGATATGCAGCGAGCATATGGGATCCGGTGCAGAAAGACTTAATACGGGAACTTAATAAAATACAAAGGAAAGCTGCGCGATTCGTCAAAAACTGCTACGGGCGTACATACAGCGTTACACAGATGTTAAACGAATTAGGCTGGGAGACGCTAGAGACTCGGAGGCTGCGCGCTAGGCTTAGATTACTTGAGCAATTAAGAATAGATATCTTTAAGAGCGACACGGAGAACATCATATTAGAACCCCACTATATTTCCAGGTCCGACAGAAACGATAAATTAGGAGAGATATTTTGCCGAACGGATAGGTATGGGAATTCGTTTTTACCCCGAACAATAAGGGACTTTAATAAATGATAGGCGTAATTTCATTAGAGCGTTTCCTTTTTATATGTAAACGGCTGGTGTCCTAACACCCCCCGCCACACGCCTATTGAGGCGGCTTGCGGGGTAGTATGTAAGTACATGTAGATGAAATACGGAATACATCTCACCTTTTGCTACTACACCTACTAGATAACAATCAAACGAACGATTTTGTACCCGAAGTATTACACGTTCTTCCCAAAGGCCTGAAAATGGACGCACTTGAACAGATAGAAATTATCAGACATTCCAATTACCTTTGTAACGAAGTATTACTTCCACATCCCTCCCCACTCCTGTCCGATAAAATTAACCATTCCCGCCTCACCAGCCCTTAATCAACGTGTTTTGTTTTCCTTCCTCAACCCTGCCCGAATATTTGTTTTTCCCCCCCTCCTCCCCCGTAACTACAACAACCATTAACACAACAAACTTCTGTACCTAATGATGCCGTAAAGCGGTGAAACGTGTCGTACATTAAAAATGTTGTAGAAAAGTACTAAGTTTGTCTTTAATCATGAGTACTAATACTAAAACCTTCATAACATAATATACAGACCGTGTTTGGTGAAAACCTAATCCCTGCGAATCAGCCTTCGTTTTTATAAATATTACCCTGTGAGTAACCACTAGAGATGGGCCACTCTGAACATTACCTTGATAATTTTCGTAAATTACTGCGGTATTTTTCGTAATTTACCACGCCCCTTGAAAATTACCACCCTATTCCAGATAATTCACCTATGTTTGAGATAATTTTTCATACAGATAAATTCCCAACATGTTCTTTTAAGCCAAGTTCACATTTCCTATGTGTTTAATAATAAATTGAGGCATGTACAACTCATTTTTTGAATATTTTACTTTAATAATAATATTTTAAGAGTAAAATAATAGAATATTCTCCTTGTAAATTTCTCATACTTTGACAAAAGAAAGCCAGATTGCGTGTTACTGCCGTAGTTCTTTTTACAATTCAAACAATTTCTAATGGATTAATGTTGTATTAGGTATTGTTGAAACATCTTTATTCCCTTCCTATTTCTATTCGCTTTCTTATTTAGTCATAAATTTGCTGTTAAATGCGGAAAAAAAACTAAAAAATACTGAACATTTTTTAAAATTACCGTAATTTACCGTGGTAATTTACCTTAGATGAAAATTGCAGTAATTTTCCCATCTCTAGTCACCACGAGGCGTGTTAGGACACAAACAATGAAAATTAGAGGGAATAGGTAAAGGGGTATGGGAGGACGGAGGGGACGGAAATGAAAAGTAAGTTGGCAGAGTGTCTTTGTGTCTTGCTCTGCTTTTTGTAGTAATTATTGGCGCAAGGGAATACGAGATTTTTTTAACCATCTGTTTTACCGATTATTCCCCTCAGTTTGTCACTTCTATCAAATCTAGAGCTGTGATGAGGGACTTAAAAAATACTCCGTCTCACCGACAAACTCATTGATGTGTGCTGATCACGCATGAACCGATTCCAATTCGAATGATTTTCATATCAATACTTATTGGGAATTGGGTAAAGAAAAGCGAAAGAAAAATGCAACTGGGAAACATATATTGTAGAAATTGAATGCTAGCTCAGATAACTACTATTGTCGAACGAAAAAAAACATAATGCTGGGAAAGGCGACCCAATTTGTAAATAAAAGGTCAAACAGCCCTTACAAAACTCTCCCACAACATACCAGGACACCTTAGAAGCAACTGCTAAAATAAATTTATCACGAGGGTGACCTCAGATATTGTCCAGTATTATGCCTCTGCGGGGCATTGTTTGGTCGAGAAGGATGTAAGTAATTTTTCATCTTCAGCATTCAGCTGCATCCTTTATCTCGGGAATAAATTCAATTCTCTAATTAGCACCTCTGTAAAATTATTTCTATCCTTCGCCAACAATGGCCTTCCTTGATAAGATAGATAAAAAAGAATGTCTTATCCGATTTATTTTCGTGGATTTACTAAATCGTTCTCAAGGCTTGACTTCCAAACTAATTAGGCAACATAATTCCATTGTGTTAAAAGAATAAATGCATTCTGTATAGATGACTTTGATAATAAAGACTGGAAACTAATTATCACATGCCCCGACACGGGCGAATGGGGAGTTTTTCGTTGGTAATGAGAGGGGTGGTTAACCAATGCACGCATGATGTCCGAACGAGCAGAATTCCACCGTTTCTGTGTTCCGCTCGGAAGCTTTCTACATCTACATCTACAAAATACCCTGCAAGCAACCTCAGGGGTGTGTGGCAGGGGGTGAGTATTCACCAACATGCATTACACTATACCCTAACGTTAGTGTAACTACGACTAATTATGCATTAGCATAAATCGCTAATGCTTGTCACGAGGCGAAGCCTCACAAGCATGCACTACACTACAGATATTATCACAATGGAGAGGGACCGTTAATATATATGTATTTTACAACTACACAAATGGACAGAGACTCAAGACTTATGTAGAAAACATGCACGGCGTGCTGCTATTACTAGGTAACAGATAAGGATTCAAGTATTATGGAGTACTACTACTACTAAGAGCTACACTACCTATCGACAAACCTAGATAAAAGTCTCATTGGCAGCTGTTATGTTCCCTTATAGTTCGTGGGAAAAATGACAATTAAAATCTGTCCGTTCTGCAGTCTATTTCCCTAATTTTATTCTCATGATCTGATCTACCGTAGTATGCTGGATTTTGTAAAATATTATCAACGTCGTCAGAAAATTGACCGGTTTGGAACTTAAATAATAGATTGAGTCTGAATTTTAATCGCCGGTCTGAAAGCGTTTCCCATCCCAGTTGATGCAAGAGGTCAGTAACACTAAAGAGTTTGTTATAACGGTCTATAAAGTATCTTGCCTATCTTCGCTGCACGCGTTCTAACTCAGTTTCCAAGCCTATCTCATAAGGATCCCAAATACTGGAAGGATATTCCAAGCGGGGTCTAACGAGGGAGAAGTAGCTGATTTACCTAACTTTATAGTTTGTATACAATTTGTATTTTTCAATTATTAAATTTTGATCACTATTGACAAATCTCTACGGAGTTTTTTCATCTTGGCGTGTCATACTCTCTGACATCTTAACGATTTTCTCACTTCTGCATTGTACCATCTTGGTTCGCTGCCCTCTTTTTTTACTTTACTTGGAATATATTTTCTGATCCCCGAATGTACGATCGAAAGAAAAGCTATCCAACTACCCTCCGTGTCTAACTTTACGCTTGATTCTAGGAAGTCGGGAAGACAATTTTTTAGATGATGACTCTTGAATGCATTGAAATCGGCTTTTTTTAATATGTAGAACTTTCTTCTTTGTTTAAAAACTTTTAATGATATTCAAATAGAACTTTGCGGTAACTACTCTATGGTCACTAATGCACTCAACAGTGTTTACATTAATTACTTGTTGCGGTATTTTGTTGCCAATAAATCAAGAATGTTGTCGCCTCTGTTAGGCGTCGTAGCCATCTGATGTAGGGCATTTGATGATGACTTTGTACAGCAGGGACTCGCATATATCTTTGTCTCTTCCCCCTGATATGTAACTGTTGATCCTCCAATCTATAGAGGGCGAATTGAAATCTCCACCTATGATTACATTTATTTCGGTGATCCTGGATGTGATGTTCTTTATTTATGTTTCGAGTTCTAAAATTGAGGTGACGTCGGTGTTACGTGGCCTGTAGTATGCGCACGCGAATGTTTTTTTTTAATTTAGGGCATCTAATAGAGCACCATACAGATTCTAGGCTGGTATCTGGGACGATTTTCAGTCTTAAACCGAGAGATCTTATCGGGCACGCGATATCCTTCTACCCTTTTTTCCGCTAATTCCCCCCCCCCTCCCCCTGCTATCAAACAATTTGAAACCCTTTCTATCCACCAATCTCGGGAGTTAATCTATGCAAACGGTCGACGATGCCGGTTCCTCTTGCGGAACAAGCGAAGAGTCTTTCGATTCAGTGATAACGGCGCTCGCGTCAGTGTAAACAAAGTCCTTTTCCTTATACGTAGCGGCAACGCGCGTGACCCTCGAGAAACAACAGGTGTTTCCTTACTTGAAAGGGCTTCCGTGTGGCGCAAAGAATCACGGGAAGAAGGGCTAATAGGTGAACCCATTGGGACGCATTCACGGCACAGGGGGTCACTGATTTGCGCGACGTGGTTCAACTGTTTAGCGATACAATGAGTGTCATTACTATAAAATGCTACCTTCAGATTACCACAACATTGTGCCCCCTTTTGAAGGTTGTTGATTTACTACTCACAAAAGATTTACTTGTCAGATGAAAATTCTTCATAGCAGACGTATGCATTCAGAAGAAACTGAACAAGTATGGCGCCATATTGAAAGTTAGATAGGTAGATAAACGTCTTTATTGGGGTGAGATTGAGACATTTAAAATCCTTCCTTCCATCTATCCCCATAATTGATGGGGTGAAGACAGATATGAAAAGTTCAAATTTTTATAATTAAAGTACCAAAAAAGCCTGATTCAGTTGATGTAGATATTTTTACAATGGGTTAACCTGTAGAGGAGAAAAGGATCAAATGGAACTCTACACAGAAAAGAAGAAGCAGATGGCTTGATCACATTCTGAAGCACATCGGGTTAGTGAGGAATATAATTGAAAGATAAATAGAAAAAAAGGACCAAATAGGAAGACCAAGGCCAGAGACCTGATAAAATGGCCTTATATGGTTAATATATGGGCCTAATAAAAGGGAAATTACATATGAAGAACTACCAGGAAGTGGGGGAACTAGTTATAAATACAGAAGAATGGAGGGCTGCAATCAACCAATCTTAGGATTGAACGACCAATAATACTGAATAACTAGTAACGGTAATTTATGTTAACGGACCTAAACAAATATCTATTCAATAATATGGCATCAGGGTTTCAAAGGTTTATGAAAGATAATCTTAGACAGCGACAATGCGGACCTCGGCTATCGCAATAGAGAGTTCATCTACATCTACATACTACCCCGCAAGCCGCCTCAATAGGCGTGTGGCGGGGGGTGTTAGGACACCAGCCGTTTACATATAAAAAAGGCTCTAATGAAATTACGCCTAGCATTTATTAAAGTCCCTTATTGTTCGGGGGAAAAACGGATTCCCATACCTATCCGTTCGGCAAAATATCTCTCTTAATTTGTCGTTTCTGTCGGACCTGGAAATATACTGGGGTTATAATATGATGTTCTCCGTGTCGCTCTGAAAGATATCTATTCTCAGTTGTTCAATTAATCTAAGCCTAGCGCGCAGCCTCCGAGTCTCTAGCGGAGTCTAGAATTTTGCCCCTTACGTAAGTACACTACACGTGTAGTTAAGTAAGGAGTACAAATGCAGCATTTAAATGCAGGCGAGCGTATACACACAAATATTAAATCTAAATCAGCGCTTCCTAGTGTCAATGGAGAGAAATTTGCATCGCGCAAAAGTTACGTGCCCGAGAAGAAACTTCAGGCTTTTATAGATACTAATGTATCCACATAAACAAGTGTAAAAGAATAATAACATCTGCACAAATACTCAACTCCTCATAGAGATGACTCCACACATGTATGGTGTGTATGATTATAGCAACTCCTCGACCTATCGATGAGTAGGCCTCGACCGCCTTGACCAGGTATCGACGGAACACTATCGATATCATGCAAGTCCACTTAAATAGGGGTCCCCGGGTCCACTTAAGTACACCCGATATTTAAGTGATGAGAGGCCGTCTACACGATGTACTTAAGGTAGTTTGAGCGAAAAATCACTTCCCCTAGAATTTGATGAAGTTGGCCTCATTTTTAAGAAACAACTCTCATCTTTCCAATGATATAAAAATATCAACCCCTTGCCGAACTACTTTTAGAGCAATTTGCCTGTAAATATAAGCTGTTTTACATGGGATAGATTATGGCTAAGCGCTCCAGAGGGAGAGTATTGAAGGAAATAGGAATTTATAACACCTAGATTGCGTCAAAAAACTATCGGTGTGTAATTTGTATGTTTTCTCAAATATTTATAAAAAATAATCTATTACCACAGTAATTTTTACAGAATCGCAAAAACACCTGCTGTTTTGAAGGGTTTACAGCAGTACGGCGGGAAAAAATGAGTCAAGTTAGAGACTTAAGTAGCTTTATTTATTTAATTACTGAGAATTTTAGTAATATATATCTATAACTTAGCGCCATTAATATAACAATATTTATTTCGTACTTCTTACAGACGCTGAAATCAAAGAATTAAATTTAAATGTGGTCCCCACTATGACAAGGGAACTATCTCGCTCAAACCACCTTAAGTGGAAGGTGCGTTTAAATGTATACTTAAGTGGTGGGTGTAGACGCGGCATCATTCAGTAGCGTTTCTTTCGCATTAATGGTGGTGGTCTCATTTGATATTCAGTTACTGTCGTAATTGTCGCATTTCATATTCCGTGAGAGGAATTATTGAACCGAATGATGAAATTATGAATCAAAATAAACATCATCATCAAACCATTTCGATTTTTAACGTTTCCAATCGTGCGATTGCGTCTTGAGTTGCACGTATTGGAAATATGACGCTGCGAGAAACGTTGCACGTCACTCATATCGAACGCTGTCTCGTGCGAGAAAAACAACGCGGAAAATCGTTTCGTGCGACACATGGTCCCCCAGCTACATATTTTACACCTCGTGAGTCTCACTTTGGACAGGTTTGGTACAGATGCTCTGAAATAAAATCCGTTCCGTCACGTTGACGGTGAGGAGAGGCGTCCAGTCTTAAGGTGGTTCCACCGTAAAATGACTTAAATGTGAATTTATTCATATTCTGTCCACTTGTAGAAAAAGTTGTCCTCTATCTGATATGAACAACAGAATAATACCTTTCCATGCTATTTTTTTCTATAATTGAACTTGAAATTACATGGTGTTCAATGGGAGTATGAGAGAAACACGGGGAAAAGTAGTATTTTTCCATGAAATATAAATGCCATTTTTGCGGAAAACTATTTATATGAAGGAAATAATCCA
This sequence comes from Pyrrhosoma nymphula, assembly GCA_963573305.1. Classification (NCBI taxonomy): domain Eukaryota; kingdom Metazoa; phylum Arthropoda; class Insecta; order Odonata; family Coenagrionidae; genus Pyrrhosoma; species Pyrrhosoma nymphula. The sequence continues at coordinate 99,614,845 of OY754339.1, forward strand.
GAGAAATTGAATAAAAATGTAATATAGGCATCTTACCACCTTAATTTTCTAGTTATTGAAGTATTAATTCCGTAATTGAAGTTAAAATGTGGTAATTCGTAGGAAATGGCAGTGCAGTCGGCTCCTATGGCTGGAAAAAAGTGCTCATTTCAAATACATTTGTGGAATAATCTGCAAATTTTGTACCTTACTTTTGGGTTTCTGTAGGTAACGCATTTCATCAGTGAAAGCAGGTATTTTTTGGACAAAATATAAAAAATGTGGAATTTAGTATTTGTTTTGACTCACTCAGTCGCGGCGGAACCTCCTTAAGAAAGGAGGCCGACACTTCAAAGTACCGCAGAAAGTTCCCATATTCCACCGAGACGCACGCCATCTTTGTTTATCTACCACGTTCCCGTGGAGACAGCTTCTCAGGCTTTCACCCTCCCATGCCGTCGAAAAGAGTGAAAGGGGAGTGAAAGATCGTCTTGAGAGATCTTCCTTCCTTGCATTCCACGCGAACCCTCTTAACCCTCATGGATGCCCCCCATTATGGGACTCCCTTGCGACTTTTTTAATCACGAGAACGGTCCACTGCAGCATTAAGAAAGTATTTTCTTCATTTTCGCGCATTATTTGGAGATAAAAGCTTTCTCCATATGAATGCGTCAGCCTAACTCGACCTTTCCATAGTTTTTATACACTAAATAAACTTGAGATTACATGGGCCTACACGTAAAAACAGGAGAAACACTCGAAAAGCATTAGTCATATTTAACCCTTTCGTGTGTCATCGAACGATATATCGTTGTTGACGCCTTTTCTCAGGGTGCCAACGACGATATATCGTCCACACCGGTTATCAACAAGGATTTTACTTTTTCGGGAAAAAATGCTGAAAAATAAAAAATGTTGTTACCTTACTTTTAACAAGGTTTTTCCTTACATAAAAAAATTAAAAACAAAATGTTATTTTTTGAGTGCGGTAGAAAATACCCAAAAAAACTGTTGGCACTTTAGGGTATAAACATCAAAATTTCCGTGACACTGAGAAGGTTAATGCCAAAACAGATAAGGATAGACTTTTATGACAGAACAACTTAGGCACCTACCCATTTAATTAATTCCGTTTCTCGCAAATTGCTGCAATTAGCACAAGGTAAAGTACTTTACTTCATTGGCAGAGAGATTGTATTCAGGTCCAGTGACTGGGATGAGTGATAACTGAGAAATATATTTGTCGCACGATCAGGTCTTACCCCAAAGTGGGTCACTTCCACTTTTCAGAATCTAGAGCATATTATTAGTGAAAGCGGTATTTCTCAAACTACTTAAGCTTAGGTTGTTGAGATTCCTCATTACATTGCACGAATTCAGTTGCGACGGCTCCGCCTTAATTGTAGACGTCACACTAACGCCAAGGCCAAACATTTGAGGAGTTGATAGAAGCATGGATTACGGGGTCAAATATTCGGGCGTTGCCATAACTTAAAGACTTCCTAAGCCACTCTGAGATATCCGAGCCACTGGATGATAAGTATTTATCAAGTGAGTAGTAAGTTAAAATAGATATGAGATTTAGCCCCAGAAATGCCACATCTAGAGTACGTCGCTATCATTTAGAACCCTACAAAGGTTTCGAAATGGCAAAGGTAAGCTGCACGTTCTCACGAAAGTGCAGCTTCATCTGTCTCCTTTACGTGCGCGGTAAGTCGCTTGCTACGGCACTTAGAATATGTAAACATATTTTTTCAAAGGACAGGAGTTGAAGCTTCTACATATTCGGAGACTAGAAAGACACGCACTCAGTGCCGTCTTTAGGACTGGGCCAACCGGGCCCAGGCCCAGGGGCCTCGGGGTATTAACAATATACTAATTTTATTTTTTTATTTTAGAGTCTGTAAGAAGTATGGAATAAATATTGCAATGTTAATGGCGCAAAGATATAGTTATATATTGCCAAAATTCTCAGTAATTAAATAAATAAAGCTACATAAGTCTCTAACTTGACTCATTTTTTCCCGCCGTATGGCTGGAAACCCTTCCAAACAGTAGGTTTTCTTGCGATTCTGTAAAAATTACTGCGGTGAGTAATATTTTATTTTTTTATAAATAGTTGAGAAAACATGCAAACTATACACCGTTAGTTTGTTGACGAAATCTAGGTGCTAGAAGTTCCTAATTTTTTTAAATATTCTCCCTCTGGAGCGCACAGCCATAATCTATCCCATGTAAAACAGCTTATATTTATAGGCAAATTGCTCGAAAAGTAGTTCGGCAAGGGGTTGATATTTTGATATCATTGGAAATATGTGAGTTGTTTCTTTAAAATGAGGCCAAATTCATCAAATCTAGGTGAATTGATTTTTCGCTCAAACTACCTTCAGGGGCTACGGTATCAAACCTAGGGTATTACAGGGTATCAAACCTAGTCAAAATGTGCCAAACTTGATTTTCAGACTAGAAAAAAATCTTAAGCTCTGAATATTTTTTCTTCCCTTATACTTTAAACTTTGAACCTAGAAGGTGAGAAAACTGCTGAGAGCGTTTCAAGAGCTACCTCATATTTTTATTTAGTCCAGAAAATTTACAACTATTTATCCGCGTCAACTCATAGATGGAAAACATTAATAACAAGCTTAGGGTCAGAAAATAATGTTGCTAAAACATTATCCAACACTCGATAGTTAGCTCGATTTTCACCACATTTATTTTGTTAATAATTCATCCTGATCGCGTGGAATTTTATTAATTAATTTCATCATTAAAAATAAATTATACATTTACTGTGAAATTCAATGACATTTGAAAATATATAGATTTTTGTGAGTATAAATGATGAAAAAAATATTTATGAATTATTATTTGACTTGGCATTTAACAAAATAATTCAATCGCATTTCTTGTGTATGTATTTGAAATGAATCGTTTTTATGCTGCCCTTAACCTTCCGGCGGGCACGTACATGTACTTACCGAGTACACGGCGGTCGGTTTTCGGCGTTTTAATCCATTTTACCGTACTGGGACCAGCTTGGGACCCTTAGCTATTCCTTATTTGTACAAATAGCCTTCGTAGTGTGCAGAAATTATTTTCTTAGAAGCAGTTTTTATGGAAAAAAAGCGAAACGCGTCGTGAAGTCCGTAACGGTGTGCGCTGCGAGGACCGTTGAATCAATGAACAATCGACGTCTGTTCGTATATTTTTTGTTATTCTATAAGATATAACTTATATTCTATAAGATATAACTATAAGATATAACTTTTTTATTGTTAACAATAGTTGGCGACAAATATTGCCAGTTATTTATTATCTATTCATACTTTTTTTTGCAGTAATTTTCACCTGAAGCAAAATATTGCGTGTGTTGTGGAGACCTGCTTTAATAATGAAAACAATGTCTTCGTAAGTACAATTACCTGTATTCCTTACATTTATATCAGAGAATGAGTCACTCTTTATTGCATCAAAATTATATAACTATGCATCAATTCAATTTACATTAGTGAAACTAATTTTGAAATGATAAGTGTTCCAAATTGAAGCCGAGGAACTATCAACTCGAGGTTGGACTCCGACGAAGAAGAAAAGGAAGATGATGCCGTCGACAATGATGGTTCTGATTGCAAAGCAGAAGGAATGCGTAAGGATGTTTAGAGCAAGTTGGAAGAAGGAGCCTCCGAAGATGAAGAAGAAGTGCATTTCTGGTTGGCAAAAATTAAAGCCGCATCATACCAATATTCTAGAACTACGTAATCCAGACGGAAATGGAACCGTTGCACCTCGAGTTGTCGTGAGGTACAGGAGATTCCTGTTGAAATATCTCCAATTTGGAAGATTCTACAATCAAGAAGGCTAGATGAAATGTAGACAAACTCGTGGAAATACCGTTGATTTTAGATTTATTTTTGAGTGGCTGAATAAAAAATTACAAGACGAGCGATTACATTTCAAACGAAGAAATGCTGCATCCATTCAGACGTCGATGTAGCTTTATGCAGTACATTCCCAGCAATAAAGCAAGGTATGGCTTGAGTGTGTGGCACAATGTGACGCAAAATTGCTTTACTCTGGCTGTAAAGAACTCAAATGCGGGCAGCAAATGGATGGAAAATATGAAGTATGAAATTCATCATCAGTTATAGTCAAAATTCTCGTGTAGCTATTAGACAATGAAAACAGAACTCTTCCTAATTACAATTGGTACACTATACATTGGCTCAATATCTTCTCATGATAAAAATTACATTGATCAGGAAGTACCGAAAAACAAGCAAGAAATCCTGCACGAATTTCTGCCAAACGAAGTGAAGTATGTACATATTTCATTTCTTGGATTCTAAAGAAACGTGACCCTCGTGTTATATATGTACCAAGACTCAAAGCCGTCATTCGAATGCCTACAATGCGTAAATCACATAGCATCAATGCACAGCTACCAACCGGCCAAAAATTAAAGCACATTACAATGAAATTAATGGTGCTGTAAACACAGTTGATAAAATGTGCGTTGCCCGTGGCCCACCACTTGCATGATATTTTGTTTTCTTGAATATAGCTGGCATAAACTCAGATTCTGTCTATTCAATAAACATGGTATGATAAAGAACAGCATCGAAGAAGAATATTCAGAAACGATCCAGCCGTGGGTCTCAAAAAGGGGCATTTAGTGTCAAAATCGACGGTTTTGACTCCGCCGTCTGATTGGAAGCATAGGTACCTGAAGCGCTACCACTCTCAAGTAAAAACTACTTCCCCCGTGAATTTTCCGAAAAAAAAGGGATATGTAAACTATGCGTAAATAACACTTCTACAGTGATATTGCATGTGGTAAATACGTTAGCAAGAAAAACATGAACGAGTCTTTGTCACTTGCGTTTTGTGCCTATAAGACACCGAGGAGCAAGTTTCTTCGGCAACTAGACAGCTATTAAAATATGCAATAATAAAAAATTAGGGAGGCTTAGGACCACACGTTGGAAGTGAAAAATTCTTTGGCCGATTTATATTCCCAAATATATCTGAATAAAAAAGGAGAATAAGGTACAATAATTTTTTTAAATGAATTTTCCATAAATGTAAATTTTATTTTTTGTTGACAAAATAGGTATTGGACATGCGTCTGAATAATATAACACTCATTTATATCTCTTATGTTAATTATATTTCGATTCTAATTATTCTAATTAACAATTCTCATCATCATTGCTTACATCTTTAATCACCATCTCCTCATTTTCTCGCATGTTATTTTTATTATTCTCATGAATAATTTTACTTATTTCATCACTATTTCTACAGAGTTCTAGGAAAGAAACTATTGGCTTATGATTACTAAAGTAACTAACGACCTTTGAATTTCAAGATTCGGTAAAGAATACGAACAGGGAAATATGGTGTCAGGCGTATTTTAAATGGAAGCTGATAAGCGTCTTACAACAAAAGGAATAATTACTGCATTTTTTCATACAAAAAAATTTATAGCAAAAGCATACAATCTTTATCTGTTTCACGTATACTTATTTTTCCATTTGCGCCTGAAACAATTGACGCAAGAAGTAATCCAGACGAGGGGCCCGATTCTGATCTTCCACCAGTCAATGAATGGTGGAAAGTTCCACCATTCGTTCATTGAACGACTCTTGATCCGTTCAATGAACGGCTCAATTGAACGGCTCTGGAGAGCCGAACGTCACAAACTTATGCCGATTTCCTACTTACCTCGAAAACGCGAACAAAACAATGTCAACCTTCCGCACGCTTACTTCCGTCGGAAAGTTTCCACCATGACACTAGCGCTGTTCCACCAAGTGGATGACGGGTGGAAGGGAAGCTTGACTTTCCACCAGTCATTGAACGATGAACGATGTAGTGAAAGATTCTATGGTGGAAGATGATGAAGTAGTGTCGGAAAGTCATGACGTTTTGGTGGAAACTAATGACGTTTTGGTGGAAAAGTTGAACATCGAGAAAGCATCAGAATCAGGCCCGAGATATCGCAATTCCGTCAGACCCTTGGTGAGAAGTGTACAGTAATAAAATTCTGTTTCCGTTTCAAGCATTGACATGTCACTACTTGGCTAAATCGCTACGAGCCCTCTGGGTGAAAACTGAATCGAGGAAAGCATCTCCAACATCAGCAAACAGATGCAGCATCTCACAACATGTTGTCCATTCGAACAGCCTTCTGCTCTGGAGTCAATAGAGTCAATAGAAGTGGTACCCTACGGGCACAAACCCGAATCATATGCAAGATGATCATGCAAAATTGTGAGTGTTCTAACTGTTGAAATTATCCACCGCAATTGATGCGGCCTCTGCTTAACTGTTGAAAATCTATCTTCTTTGAACGCTCAGAAGGCAGTGAAATTGAGCCCCTTAAGACAACGCGGGATATCTCGATACCCCATTCACTGTTCTAGGTATCTAAGTAGGTAACTCAAAAATTAAATTTTTTTCTCAGAATAATACGAATAAATACTTTTGAATTCAAAAGAAATTGCTTCTGCAAAAAGTCATAAAACTGTATTTGCCATTTGAATAGTATTTTATTAAATATTATTTCATTTCCAAATTTTATTCCAATTTTATAGAGAATAACCCGAGTACAATTCGGAGGCTCATCGGAATCATCAGCCAAGATGGAGTCCCATCTCCATGTCAGAATAAATCTCTATCTCAAAGGTTGAATAGTGAATTCTAAAAAAGCAGTGGAAAACTGTCATAGTATAGTATTTTATATTAGGATCATACACCGTCAATTCTAAAAACGAGTTTCCCTTGTCCTCTTCGATTTAGAACCCATTTGCTGGACGTATTTAGTTTTAATGCATTGTTGGCCATGCCCAATCGTTTTGCAAAATATGCATCCGTAGCCCAGTTACGTAAAAATTGAACTTCTCGTAAATTTGTGTTTTGTCGCGAAACATCGACGTAAAAAGTGAGCATGACAACACAAAAGTTATTTTCTTCCTCAAAAGAAAATTTCCAACAAAAAACTTCAACGATTTACTGCTAAGGTATCTTGCTACAGAATACTACAAAAAATGAGTAAAATCGAAGAAGAACATGTTTTGAGAAAAACGCGTTTGAATGTTTCAAAATTAAAATGCATGCACTTAAATACAGAATTTTGAATTAATGAACTGATAGTATGATTCACAGTTGCTTTATCTTTCAAACGAGCATTTGTGCTCCAACATAAGTAGTACCTATATTTCCGGAGATAGCGAAAACAAATGAAACATAAATGTACAAGCACAATTTTTCGTACTCCCGTAGCTAGGCAAAGGATGCATATTTTGCAAAACAACTGAACATGGCCAACAATAGAGTAAAACGGAACACTTCCAGCAAATTTGGCCGAAATCGGAGAGGTATTTTCGGCCTTTTTTTGGTCGTTTTGACGCGAAAATACTCTTTAAGCTGTCGTGAAATTATTTTTAGTCGAATTCCCAATAATGGGCGCCCAAAATCGGCTCCATGAAGATAATATATCTCAGAGCATGTCCTACTTCAATGGAATTTTGAGTGGAGGACTGCGGTTGAGTCAAAATCATATCCCGATTTCGTAACAGGTAGTAAACGGCGAATTCCACGTCTCAGCCTCCTTCATCTTATCGGACCTCCGGCCGGGGCGGCGCGGCGGGCGGTGACACTCAAAGGAGAGTAAACGCGTGAGTGAACTGCACCCAAGTGCTAAACCTACTTCGGCATCCGCCATGCCTCGCAAATTACATCATCACTTATGACATTGTTAGTAGGAAAGAGTGAGGCCCCAAGTAGTAGAAGTGAGGGCTTAAAATTGGATGCGACTAATCAGCTGATGTAATTTTCGCCGTCGAAGACAGGTTGTTTGGTATAGTGGTAGCGAAACATTGTGGCAATCACCTGCGGGAAGTATGACGTTGGGGGGGGAGGGGGGGGGAAGGGTGGCGTGGAAGGGGTCGGCTACGTAACTGAGGGACAGCACATTGGTACGCAACGCTGCCGACAGAACTGCATTTAACTTGAGAGAGCAGGACTAAAAGTCAAAAGCGCGTTTCACGACTGTTACCGATCGAAAACGAAGCTGCATAAGAATAGGGCGATAGTATTCGCAACCATGTGGAGAAGTCCATCTAAAATAATAATAAAATTATTAAAAAATTAAGAAACACTACTGCAAAAAAGATTGGTTTTCGCTTCGTTGAATAAATATTCATTAATATCTGTTAATAATGTTTTATTACGAATAGGTGTTGGTGGTGATCTGAAACCACATCTGTCACCTGGTATTCCTTTTTATCAATTGGGAAATACTATTGAGCTTCGATTAAAATTTTCAATGCATTCAGGGGCTGTTTGTATATCTGTATATATTTGTTGTGCAACACTGTCTAAACAGTATTTTTTAATCAAATATAATGTAGCTTATGACACTCCCAGTAACGTGGCGGTCCAAATAAGTGTTTGTGGATAAAAATCGGTACAGTCAATAAGTTGCTACGGTGGAACAAACATACATACATACCCAGCCACTGAAAACATAACACTCCGTTTTTTTTGGGCAGTCGTGTAAAAAAATGGGTTTAAGGAGGTTCCGCCGCGACTGTGTGAGTCAAAACAAATACTAAATTCCACGTTTTTTATATTCTGTCCAAATAATCCTGCTTTCGCTGATGAAATGCGTTACCATTAGAAACCCAAAAGTAAGGTACAAAATATAAACAGATTATTCCACGAATGTATTTTAAATGAGCACTTTTTTCCAGCCATAGGAGCCGACTACAGCGCCATTCCCTACGAATTACTGCATTTTGACTTCAATTACGGCAGAAATTCCCTAATAACTAAAACAATAAGGTAGTAAGATGCCTATATTTTATTTTTATTAAATTTATCTGGAATATTTCCTTCTTAGAGACAGTTTTCCACGAAAATGGCATTTATATTTTATGGAAAAATACTATTTTTCCCCACGTTTCTCTCATTCCCCCATTGAACACCATGTAATTTCAAGTTCAATTATAGAATAAAATAGCGTGGAAAGGTATTATTTTGTTGTTCATATCAGATAGAGGACAACGTTTTCTACAAGTAGACAGAATATGAACAAAATGACATGTAAGTCATTTTACGGTGGGACTAAGCATAATGTGAATAAGCATTTCGAAGTTGGCAATGAACTCTTGCGACCTTAGGAAACCTGATAGGTAAAGGGGATAACACTTTTCTCCCCCGAGCGTAGCCAGGTTGTAGGGAATTTAATCTTTCACTGAAAAGGGTCTTCTGCGCAGCTGCCACCAATTTTCGCGACCGCTACATTGGGTAGGGTTGAGGAAAATTAACCGCAACTTATTCACGAAAGGCAAAATAGGGTCTGAAATTTGACGCCCCATCCGACGGACGGATTAGATATGCACTACTCGCTTGAAGTGCTTTCCACATAAAACCCGAATAGGGTTCGTGATTACACTAAAAAAAATCCCCGCCAATCCTAGGATTCTAAAATACGGACCCTCGGAATTTGAAATCAGAACTCCAGCCACCACACCAACCTGACTGTTGATAAAAAAACACCTTTCCTGCGAATTGTTCTAGGGAGAATTAAACGACAAAATTTGGCCCTCTCTCATGTGTCTCCAATGTAAAATTTAATGCAGTAGTAGATGAGATGGCGAGTTAAATCACTAAATGTTAAAAGAACTGCGGAACTGGCCGCGCAGTAACTTTAACGGAGTCACCCGCTGATGGTCACACAATTGTGAGAAATTCACAGTGAAAAAATCATTCGCCTGGACTGGGATTCGAACCCAGACCCCACGATTTCGGGTCGAGTGCTCTTCCAGTTAAGCTGCCCAGGAGCCTCCACAAAATTCACAGTGCCTTCACATTAACATTCACAGTCCTTAAAGCCTCAATAAAATTCACAGTGAGAGATTACGCCTGGGTAGCTTAACTGGTAGAGCACTCGGCGCGAAATCGGGGGGTCTGGGTTCGAATCCCAGTCCAGGCGAATGATGTTTTCACTGTGAATTTCACACAATTATGTCACTAAATTTTCGTAAAATATCGTGAAAGAAATGAAGTATAAGATGAGAATTGAAAAACATTGGGATTCACACGACCTTCGGTGATCGAATGCAGCGATGGAAGAAGGGTGGCATGGGATTATGTCATCTCTGCACCGCCAACATGACGCGTTTAGACATTAATTCTTAACGAAATAGGACAGAGGACGTTGCACGAAGTCACGTTCACGGGGATAAATACTAGTAGTACCGATGCGAGGGCACTCACCATGGAAAAAATGTTAGTTCAAGGCTGAATTCTGAGGGTTATATGTAACATAAGGGTTTCTTCTCACCCTCAATAGATTGTAAGCAACATTTAAATAAAATTAGGCAACAATTTTAGTGTAAAATTCGTGAAAAATCCAATCCAAGGAAATTTGCAATGAACCCAGATGACTTCTTAATGTTTATGTATTAAAATATTGTTCATTAGAATATCATAAATCTAAAGAAGTTTTTCAAAGGTTTGGTTGTGTAGTTTATTTGAAGCTCTTGATCGACAATTGAGAAATCTGGGTTCAAATTTTAAATAAGTCACAGCCGTTTTGCCAACATGAACTTTCTACTTGATAAGATACATTCATTCAGAAAGATGACAAGGAGCTCCAAGTTGGAATGAGACCGTTAACAATGAAAGGTAAATCTAAATCGCAATTGCATAAAGTCTCATGAATATAAAAAGTTAATTTACAATATGTATTAAAATGTAAAATCAACTGTATTGATAATAATGCAGATTAAAGAGGGGTAAACGAGAGTACATACCCTCAGAAATCATGTAAAAAAAACAATGAATGGTAAATTGAATAATTATTACACAATTGAAATTTACGGGGTAGTTTTTGGGATTTCAAAATGTTATCACGAATAAATTGCTGCACAAAGTTTAAGGAGAGAAAAAAATGTTTCTCACATGATAAGAGTAAATTTTATCATTCCAAATGAAAACAGCGTTAGATATTTTATTAACATCTAGCGATGCCATTGAGATGAATAATATTGTACAGGGAATTACTTCACTAAATCTCTCTGCGACAGAAAGTAGAGCTTAGATTGTTTAAAAGTTCGCGGAACTTGCGCAGAAAACCATTTTCGGTCTGGACATGTCTTATTTTGATGCATTGCCTCTAGGAGGGGGTGTGGTGGCAACTGGTTATTACTTTTTATGATTTCAGTGAGACCAATTGCGATCGCTACCAACCTCACTGCTTTTCCTTTTTCTTTTTATCGTATCGAAAGTGCCGGGAACTTTCAACTGTCAGCTGTACGTATTTCATTGGCAAAAAAGAGTGCCGTGAATATCGGTAAGATTAATAAAAAACAATGAACTTAACGATAAAATAATTGGAGTCACAAACCGATTACAAAAAATTGGATGGGCGTCACCATAAATCCGTCGGCCAAAAAAAATGCAAATAAAAATTTGAAGCCGAACTCTTTTCCGTAGGTCCGAATAATATATAATGAAGCCTGACAAACTAAGGAAGATTTTATTACTAAAAAATAACGAATTACACTATAGTCATCCGAAAGGATAGGTTTAAAATGTATTCCCATCCGCTATCGATATAGGATCGTAATTGCTGTAATTACGACTGGGATTTGGGCAAATAAAGTTAAGAACAACAGGCAGCATGGTTAATTCCATCTCTTATGAAATTCGCGGTTCAAATTCGTAATTCTACTATGGTACCATGGGCGACTATACACGGGGGCAAGGGAGGATAAAAAAGTAGCTTCACGGGAAGATAAAAAAGGGAAGGGAAAATTTTGTTTTTGCAGAATAAAATTAATATTTTAATGGAAAATTTAGAAAACTTTCATTCTCCTATGATGTTCCAAAAATGTATTCCTGAGACCTCAAATTTAATAAACGTTCCGGGAGAGGGTCCTCGGACTCCCCCCCTTCTTAAACCTATGTTTTGCCCCCCCCCCCTTAGAAAATATTGTATGGGCGCCCATGTATGGTACTCAATTTTAGCAACACGTCAAGCATTCCTACAATATTTAAAAAATGAATTGTCTCACGCATTTCCTTAAACTATTGACAAGAGTAAATAACTTTCAGTCGACGTTTCTCAGTGTGCGAGATCAGCGAAAGTTTACTACACAACCCTGAGAAGCAGAGAATGAAGGTGATATACAGTTGTAGGCGAAGGTTACTGTAATTTGCTGCCAGATTAATTTTTTTGACAAGCAATTAGCAGAAATTTCCATTTTGATCCGTATTATGAAGCATATTTTTGAGCCAGCATATGATCACTACATACAACTTATCCCCATGAGAGAACATGCCGAAGATCGTAACAGCACTAACTCACCTCTCCTTTGGTGCGTCCGCGTCTGGTCGAAGACGACGCCTCTCCCATCTGTCGGTCGGAGACTTCACTACCAAAGGCGTCATCGCCATCGTCCTCGGCTGCTTCGTACCACGTCGTGAGCGAGGCAAAGAGGGCCTTCGAATGCAAAACAGGAACAGAGGAAGCGATTAATCGTCTTCTTCGAGCCCGGAAGAAACACAGTAAGACATTTCCATTGAAAGTAAACCTATAATTAAACATTGTCAAATCGATAAATCGAATCGCCATCCCAAATAGCAAGCAAGCTGTATTCCAGTTAGGATAGATATTGGCTGGAATAGTTCAACTGTAGGTATGTGGCAAGCTTGAATATAGCCTGATTTCAGCTTAAATATGTGGCTTCGATCCTGCTGGGCATGGCCAGCCTGAATCAAGCTGAATTACAGCTTGAATATGTAGCTTTTAATCCAGCTGGTCGTGGAGTATTTCCTTAAAATTCAATTTGATTCTAGTTGAATTTCAGTCTGAAATCCAACTTGTACACAGCTTGAATTTTGCAAAAAGAACAGCTGGATGGTGCCGAATGCCCTTTGCCGTCGAAGCACCCAAAAACCTTTTACAAAAACAGCTGGAATCCGGCTTCAATCACGCTAGCACACTTCATAAGTCCACTTGGATTCTCAATTGCACACTGGATGATGCAAGTTGGAATCCAGTGAGATTCCAGCTTAGCTTTGCCATCTGGGATGGTTTTGCGAAAACCAAGGTTTTGAAAAATGTTCTTGGCCAAAGAGCTAAAATGTATCATTTGAGTTCGCAGTACTATTTGAGGAAGCGACCGACATTTTAAACCATTCATGCCGCTGAGAACAGGATGGTTGAATGATATGGATATGATATTTGGGGAATTTAGGAAGTTTGGAGAGAAACCCGACGTCGGCACTGTCCTCTCTAAACGAAAGGCACCAAAGAGTCCACAGTGTAACGTCCCATCCGACGGACGATTCACTGCTTATAAAATGCTCTCCACGTTTTCAATCTCAAGTAAGGATTAGGGTCCCAGTCACTAATCTCCGCCATTATCTACAGGTATTCGACTCTGGACCCTCGGGATAGGAAGTCAACTCCAGTCACATTAAAAATCCGATCCCGAGTTACATACTGCATCTACGCATGTATTTTTAGCAGAAATTTAATAAAGAGTATTTACAAGTGCACAACATAACATTACACAGCACTTAACATAGTGTGCTTGAACAATCTAAATGAAGCTAAAATGCTTTTCAGCTTTAATGTTTTAAAAAGGGAAAGGTTTTCTACGTTTATTTGCGGATTCCTACAAAAGCTTATCCCTCTTTGCTAATCTTTTGTGGATCAAAACTCTTAATTTAATCATAAATAAAATTAAGTACTATATTTAATGAGTAGTCAAATCAACATAATAATTTGAGCATTGGTTACGAGTAGTAGATATATCTCCCCGTTGTCATGAGTGTGACCCGCTCCTGACGGTGGAGCTAATAGTGGTAATAGAATACGAAGTGTACTCGGCCCAACGTCAGGGATCGAATATTTGCGAAAGCTTAGCAGTGATTCTTGGTGCCAACCTGGATGTATCAAATAGAGTTATTACTTATATTAAAGATACTGGAATTATAAGTCTTTTATAAGTGTGCACCTTGCCTCTTCGTTTTTAATTATCTCTCACTGACAGGACACGCTATGATATCACATGTGCACTTCGTAGATCTTTTTTTTAGTAGCTAATCAATCGGAATTGCACGGTGTAAAATGACCTCGATGCATCTTTATAAATAAAATGATACTTTTTTACATTAGTATATTTCCAAAATTCGCTGTTTTGATTCCACATTCTGTCCGGCGGTCTTATATTTCTATTCTCATTCTCAAGACTCTACTCTCTTCTGCCCCTCGATCTTGCTTCTACGTTTTCTCCATCCTCATCTGATTACCATCGGCAGTCGCCCATTCTTCTCCGTTAGCTGAACCTCGTTTCAAGCAAAATGGTATCTCCTCCCCTATTGAGTCAGTCCTGCATCTCATTTTGATGTACCAAGTCTAGTTCCCCCCACCTCCAATTTAATACACTGCATTACTCAATAAAATATGATTGAGTCACTGGCTCTGCATTCATCGCAAAGATGCGCAGCTATCTTTCCAAATTCTTCGTAAATATTCTTTAAAATACCAAGGGCATGTCAATTTTTTCAAATGCCTCTAGTGAACTCAAAATTTACCGTTTATCAAAGCAGGGAAATATTTCGTGGACGTGTATATAAACAGTTCGCTGAATTATTCCACTCTTACTTTATTCAATAATTTCCCTTTGGCTTCTCTTCACCCTGCCTATCCTTGGGTTTTCAGAGTTGGTGAAGTTCTTTCCGAAATATTCGGTGTGCCCAATCATCATTAGTTATTCTATCACCATTCACTCCATGATGATTTAACTTCCAATTGTGGGTGTAATGGAACAATTGCCGAAGCTTCTTTACTTGCGTTCATCATGCGCGCATGAATGATTTTCACTCAGAAATCAGTACAGAATAAATCAGGAGCTCGTAACAAACGAGGATATGTGTGAAAAACTGCGTCGTTTGCTCGGCTCTTAACAGACAGACGTCCAGCACAATTCAGTACTCCGTATCGGGTGCAAAAAGAAATTTATACATAGTATTCAAAATAGTTATGCACGTCCATGTCTAATTCCAACCACTCTCGCTTCCAATACCATCACAACGCGAAGAAAACAATTTTTCATGTATTCCATTGAAAATGTTACCGCGCGCGTGTCGTAAACGCGGTACTATTATCTTAAAATCGCGGTCCCAATAAAAAGTTAGCTCCGAAAAAAAGCAGTCTTCGGTTGCCCTTCGGCTGTCACGGGATCACTCACCGTATTCCCTGGGTCTTTTCCTCCCTATTGCCAATTTAAATAAAAAAAAATCGAATAGCAGTCGAAGACGAACGCGTTTTTTAATTCCGTGAGAAAATCGTAAAGAGAATTAATCATAAGAAGATAAATATGTGTCTTGAAGTAAAAAGGTAAGAATAAATGTAAAAATATAAAGGCGCATAAACTAAAGTAGATGGATCAGACGACATGCCTGGGTTTTATTTAGGATCCGAATGGGTAAATTCGTTTGTACATCATTCGAAAGAGTACGGTCACTGAAAAATATTTTTTTAAAGAAGGAAAAGTGGATAAGCTTGAGAAAATAGTTTAATCAAATGTTCTAAGAATTGGTCTATGCGTATATGTAAGAATTGTTTTGAATTTTTACCATGAAAATCATCGGTAGAAACTTGTGAGGGTTTTACGATGAGATTCATTCGTTAAAAAACTTTTGGTCCCATACGATGAGAAACACGGTAAGACACTTTAAAAAAGTTTTACGATCACAATCACCGTTCAAAATTTTGTTGATATTCCACGATGACTTTCTCTGTGTATGAATCACTGCAGAGATAATACGACAATTGGGGGCAAATATAGAGCCAATGGTTCTTATCTTATGTTTATTTTTACAGTCTAAATAGGATGAGCGCAGACTGGAATCTCTTGAGATGCTGGTTCGGAGAAGTATGGAGGGAGTGAGGACACAAATGGGGAATATGGAGCGATATTGTGGTGGGGAGGAAAGTAGGCCGACTGGAGAAATTCGGAGGAGGAAGCAAAAATCGGATGGAGGAAATCTTCAACGGTAGCTGCAAGTAAATGGGGGCGAAGGATGAGATAACATCATGCTGGTACGGATGAGGAGGAGAAGAGTAAAATTTTGGATAGTGTGAAGGGAGGCAAAGACATGGAAGATTTCAAAAGGGAATAAATACTTTTAAAAATCTGATAGTTTTGAGAAACTGATGTCAGAAAAACTTGTAGAATATTAGGGCAGATTGGAGGCATCTGAATGTGGGCTTTGGTTGGAGTGCGTTGATTAAATGGGGACGAAAACAAAGAAGGAGGTACTAGATATGGTAGAGGAGGGAAGGAGGCTGGTGAGAGAAATTTGGGGAGACATGGGCTCGGCTCAAGGGATGTTCACATACAAGAAGGACTGGGCGAAGGGATTGATAAAAAAACAACTGATGTCAATAACCCTTAAGAATTGTTTCAAGAAAAGCTTCCTCGCCACTTCCAAGGTTTTGTATCGGATTTCGCAAATATTTTTTTAGCATTAATGCACCAAACCTTAATTCATCACGGTTCTCCATAACGCATTCGCTCGCGTTGGCGTTATTTTTCAGCTGCACTTATGAGAGGGATAACGTGATCGTCATTCTTCAAATTTTGTCAGGTGCTTTAAATGAGAGTGCGTTCTTTGGACAGTAACTGTGATCATTGCCCCCCAAAAGAGGTTAGGGTTTTGGATAACGATAACGACGATGCGAAAGAAAGAACTGTGATCCCACCACTGAAAAGTAGTAGTATCTCTCCAGTATTCAAATCTAAATGCTGCCGCTATTTCCGTCCACTTCACTCTGTTGAATACTTTCTCGAAATTCGTGAAGCAATCGATGTCGCCATTTATGTTCTAAGTTCCTTTCTATTTACGTTTCTGTGGTTGCCATAGCGTCTAAGTGTCGAGAGAGTGACACGATCATTGTTTGCCTCATTTCACGTTGCCCCCGTGAAATGCCACTACCAAGAGTAGGCGATGATGCATCCACTTAGGTGCTATAGGTGCCACCGTATACGAGGAAAGCCAGGCGACACTTATATCGGACCATCGACATTCCGCTTGCATACCACGTAAATAAAATTTCTTGGAAGGACGAAAGCTTTGCCAACAAATTCGTCAGAGGAAGTGGTTTACCATGTGGGAATCATGAGGATTATAATCAACTCGAAAATACCACCTTCTTACAGTTTTGTATCTAATACAATTTTGCCTGGTATGCCTTTTGTCTTCATCGATAGGTGCAGGTGAAACGATAGTATATTATGCAACATTAGTAACTTATAGCTAGTTTTTGTCAGAAAGATTTTAAGGCCATATATTTAATAATACATTATTCTTTACTCTACGCCTATATTGATTAAAATTTTTGGCTAAAATAGCGTCCAACATTTTGTTACATATGTTATATATAAATTATGCAAATATTTTTTAGTGATAAGTTTACTTTCAAAACGTTTTAAAGAAAAAGAACAGATTCATGTCAATACGCGTGTGTATTACTGCATAAATGGACTCTCAGGGGATTTGCTTCAGCTTTACTGCAAATATTTTCCGAGAAAATTGAAGGAGGACTTTTTGTTTAGGAATAGGCATGTTAGATTATGAAATTCGGAATGTCATGCGTGAGAACTTTGGAAAATCAGTCGTAATATCACACGGACCTATCAATGAAGGGTGAGGTAATGAGGTTTTAATTTCCTGGGTGGTATGACCATTTTGGGCAGCATTTTCAGTCCTTTTATGTGATCCAGATGACTCTGTGAGCGAGATTTACTTGTAATTCCTTCAATAATCCTAAAATATGGTAAACTTTCATCAATGCCCAATAGAGTATTTGCACACTTTTGGGAAGTGACATGTAAAAAATCTATCGATACTTCAGACACTAAATTTTCATTCTGACGCTCGAGAGGCTTTTCGTTAATTTTTTATTAGCTAATAAAATCTAATAAATTATTGTTACGCCGAAACACTGGTCCGCCATGTTTTGTAGACTCTGACGTCATCTCCCATACTCGACCATTTGTTGATTCGGAGATTGTGTGACTGTGTAGTCTTGGCGTGCGGACGAAACCTTTGCTATTAATCCTGCTCACATTATTGGAACGATTTCTGTTGCTGCGTGAAATATATTGCAATGGAAGAAGTCAGTAATTCTAGGGATGAAACTCCAGCTAGAAAAAAGTGGAATGAGTATTGCTTCGTTCCGCTGTGTAGGAGCGCGCGAGTAACAACACCCGATAAGATATTTTTGCGAATCCAACTGCCATGATGAACACCAACGTTTAATTTCAAATATCGAAATAACTTCGAAAAGGCAAACAATATTTCACTCTCAACGCACAGCTAGGCTATTTCGCTTCTGCTAGTATGGGAGATGACGTCACACTACGAAGAACCAATAGTGGGGCGTTTAGACCTAGGCAATTTCGATGCTAAAACAATGCATATTAAAAGCTATTTATTAAATTAATTAGTTGGAGTAATACCTTGGTATTTCGTACGTGGCATTTCGAAACCAAATACAGCTCGCTACAATAAATTTCAACAAAATACCTCACTTACGCAAATACTCTATTGCGACTAAAAATACCAAGCTCGCAGCTATGCTCACGGTGCAAAGATCATTCTCCTCGTTCCAAGATATTTCTCCTACGTCTCATTCCGTAGTCACGCCACGGCTAAAACGGTGGAGGCTCGGTTCGGCGTTTGGTTTGGAAAGGCGTGCCGCATTCATTCACACACACACGCACGTGTTCCTTCACCTTGGTATCTATGGCACGCACGATCCTTCCAACCACTGCTCGCTCCCCAAATTACAGCGAGCTACTCCAACACTGCAGGCAGAAGTAGACTCCAAGTAGGTACATATTACAGAATAGAAGCATGAGGTTGATATTAAAATGTGATAGGTTACAAGCGTTCACTGTACGCTGAAAACGTTGCAGTGGATGGACATCAGGAAATCCCTGGAACACAATGTTTTAATATTTATACAAAAATTAAATTTGGGTTTGATGCCAAAATAATTTGATGAAATACTAGTGTCCAACAGCAATTTTTTCAGTTACGATACTAGAATCAATAGTAATTCGCCCCTTCCGATGAGAAAGAAGTCCTCATTTTCGTATTGTGAACAATTTTCACTGTTTTACAAGGTAATAACATTATATAATTCAGTGTCCACTGATTTAAAGAACTTAAGAAATGTAGTTGTATTTAAAGGAGGATAAATGAATGATTGATGACTACATGGAAAGGACTAAAATTATGTATATTTATATTGAGTATAGTGTGTGTGCGGGTAAATGAATAAGGGTTTTGTTACAGTCAAATTATACTGGAAATGTGATTATGGGCACGATGTATATATTTCATGTATTTGGAGAGAAATAATTGTAAGTTTTCATCTATGTAACTAAAAATGTATTATGGAATAGCTTTAAGCTAAACAAATACTATTATTATTATGCCACAAAAACTGAGTAAAACTTGTAACCTGAAATCTATATAGCAAAAACAACACAGCAGAATGTTTAGACCACTGGATAAAAACAAAAATAGTAAAACAAATCACCTACTGGAACAGGTATCACATTTCCAACATTTTGGGTGTGACATAACCCACGAAGAAAAAAATGACATCGTAGATAAAATTAACGTTTACCAGAGGATATGTGGAACGACAAGAAGACCCTTAAAAGGTAAAACAGGAAGAGAAACTCAAATAAAATTTTACATAGTAATGGCCAACTCTATGCTGTATGGATCAGAATGCTGGACAACGAGGCAAAAGAACTAAAAGCAAACAGGAACACCGGAGATGAAATTATCCCAATTAGTAAAAGGCTGTACCAAAGCAGATAAACTGAGGAATACAGACATAAGATAAGAGCTAAGTACCCAATCCATTACAGAAAAAAATGGAAGAATTCAAAGCAAATGAAAAATACATGTAATGTGTATGCCAAGAGAGATAATTTCAAAGAATGCCATAGAATAAAAGCCATCATGTACGAGAATAATCGGAAGACCAAGGACCAGATGTTAGAAATGAAGGTGGAACAGGCATAGAGCATAATCCTGAAAGGTTGAAGAAGAAGAACTCCTGTGAAAACGACGAGGCGGGAATCGAAGTTGAAAGGCAGTCCATCGTCCATGCCAAAAGGCACTACACTTCCTGAGCCAGAGGCAACATTTTCGGTCAAATTCTTTCATATAATTTTTTTATTACTTCAAAAACAAATGTAATGAAGTAGAACTAGCTCGGTTTATCACACATTTTTTAACACCCTAGTAACGGTAGAATTTAATCGCGAACAAGCTAAGTTTTATAAAAATGGTTAATTTAGTACCCTAAGTACTGAAAATAAAATATTTTAGAGAAAACTAACTGTACGTAAAAGTCGAAAGTGCAACCTTTTGATAAACTAGGTGGGTGGATTACAGGCTTTCAACAATGAGGGTCCAGGTTCAAGTCGCTGCGATTGAGATTTCCCACTCTCAATCCGACTTATTCGGTGCCATGAGGATAACACATAAACTACGGTATTCTGTCCATTGACTATGCTATCATCAACTTATGCTGTCCCCAGATTTCTCACATCCCTTCCAAGCATATCCTAATACTTTTTCTCTCAGTCTGAGAAGCCGATTCATGCAGGACAGAATTTCATTAGAATTGCAATTCGAGATACGATCATGAATATTTCAATTGTCCTTAACGCTACCAACATTGTGAAATTTACCTCAAAATTGCTGCTTTGTTTGAACTCACAGTTCTTGTGATTCGCGCTAATATGTGAGAATGGTAACTTTTCATAGCGGATGATTTTTTTAGGTCAGTGATCATGGTATTAAACATTAATTAAAATTAGTTCAAAATTATTGAGATGAATCCTCTTCATGACCTCTTTATTAAAATTTGATATGTTATAAAAACACTTAATTTTACTTAAATTTTTGAAAATACCAAAATTTTAAAACCATTACCAAACAAAGAATAATTAGCAACGAAGGTATCATCGAACAATAAATTCATAAGGAACTCTCTCTCTCTGAGGTAACTCGTGAAATCCTATGTACATAGGTATTCATTCAAATATTCTACCAGCTGATTGGTAGGTTCTTGGACAGTCCCCATTCTGTATCCCAACCTCACAGAAATTGTCTCGCTTTCCCTCCTAAGGATGGCCCGTTATTAGATCCCTCTTCAATTCATCATATCTTCTATCTCCTCTTATTTCGTCCAGAATTCCTATCCTCTTCCTTCCTCACATACTTTTTAACATAACTATGTGCCAAAATTGTAAACCATATTCAATTAATGTACAATGCGCCCAAGAATTTTCATTGCAGCCCTGAAGAAGCGTGTATACAAATGCAAAACTTCGGTGAAGAGAAATATATAATTTACTAAGTAATAGACCTATATCTCCTGAAAGAAGAAAAAAAATAAATACAAAATGTTTGCGGACCCACCGCACGCGTTGCATTGCTAGCATAATATATAATAAGCAATGCCATTTTCCGTGCTCTCAGAATGTTTTTCTGTAACAGTCTCAGCATATACCTATGTGCTGACAGCAAATGCTGAGCATGTTCTCAGTAAAAAATTATCCTGACTGGAAATATACAAACAGTTACCGAAATCAACACCGAAAACGTCACAGGTGTAAACCGAAGATTCACGCAAAATTGAGTGGAATTTAAACAAGATGAAATTGCATTCCACTTGATCAAGCCAGAAGTACCCTTTACCTTGGTTTCCATGGAGGCCACCTTGGCTCGATCCCGCGAGCTGTAAGAGTCAATCAAAACTGCAGTGGTTAACACCACAAGGGGGGAATATCCCTTGGGGGGGGGGCAATGTCGGCGTCGGAGGTTCTCCGTTTTAAGTGAACCAGCCTTTGGGATCCACGCCAAATGCAAGAAGAGACGGACAGACACAGAACACGCACACACAGACACACGCGAGCACCTCTCGCACACTTCCCCAAGTAGTCCACTCCCGGCGGCGGCAGACACACTGTTCAATGGGAAGGCGGACTCAGTCCGCGACTGCAGGATGAGATGGAGATGGTGTGGACAAGTAGGGGGCGGGACGACTCCTGCCCCCTTTCCCCTCCACCCTCGCGGTTAGAGGGAAGGCTGTAGACGAAGGCCACACCCCTTCCCCACCCACTCCCGACCGACACAATATGTGACATCACCGATCGCTCACCAAGGTGAGCCGTTCCCCCGTCAACCAATGACACCACTTTAAGGTGTTCTGTGCGAAAAATCAATTCACCTAGAATTTGAGGTCACTTCAAAGAAAAAACTCATCTTTTTAATGATATCAAAATATTAACCCTTTGCCGAACTACTTTACGAGCAAACTACCTGAAAATAATAGCTGTTTTACCTGGGATTGAATACGGCTGTGCGCTCCAGAGGGAGAATATTTTAAAAAATCATAGGAACGTATAACAGCTAGATTTCGTCAAAAAACTAACGGTACGTAGTTTGTATGTTATCACAACTATTTGTAAAAATTAATCAATTACTCACCGCAGTAATGTTTACAGAATCGCAAAAAAAATCCTTGTTGTGAAGGCGTTTTCACCGTAGAGCGTGAAAAAATGAGTCAAGTTGGAGACTAATGCAGCTATATTTCTTTAATTACTGACAATGAGAATTTTTGTGATGTATAACTATATTTTGGAACCATTAATATTACAATATTTACTTCATGCTTCTTCAAGACGATTAAATTAAAAAATAAAATTCTAATATGGTCTCCATTATGACTAGGGAACTATCTCGTTCAAACTACCTTAACCCGTATGCCATGAAACTCAAAGCGAATAAAATCATCCGCCAAAGAGCATCGGTTTCCAACCATGGGTACGCGGAATCCCAAGGGTCGCGAGGGAAGCGGAATTTTGGCTCAAATGTGGGTAAGCATTCTTGCATTTATTTTAGCTGGCGGGTAACTTCGTGTGAAAATATTAAGGTATGACTCTAAAGGCCGTTTTACACGATGAAAGATTTTGCACAAACGAATGTACCTACGTGAGATTGTGCGTTTGTCTCAACAAAATTAGAAAAGGTTCTATTATCCGTTTAGGCATTGAGACATTCGCACAAGCGTTCATACAAAATTCCGCATTGCACGATACATTTTGTCCCATGTAAGAGTTCACGTAAGAGTTTGTGAAAACAAATGTACCGCGTAAAACGGCCTTAACAAAGGATCTAATGACGATCCATGCAAAGTAGAAAAAGTGTTTGGTAGGGCGTACTACGATTTGCATTTGGTAATGTGGAACTTCAAAAAAAGGTAAAAGAATGACGAGAGAGTTGGCCAGTTAAGGTACCAACGCTAAATTACGACAAAATCCTATGAGACCCCTTCGATGAAGGACAGATGGAGAATATAGGTGAAGTTCACAGTTAGACAGCTCCCTATGTTCTAGGGACATTTAAAAGTGAGGAAAATGCAAGCAATATGGTGTAGGAACTAGACCGGGAAACACTGAAGAGTAGAAGGCAAGAAAGCAGCTTGTGCGACATATAAAAGGTATCCAAAGTCAAAACATAATCCATCTTGGAGCGAATTCGGGGGTAGATTGGAGAGGGCAAATGCATTTGGAAAAAAAAGACCATTGGAAGTAAATAAAAATTGGAAGTAGGAGACGGACAAATATATTTTTATGTACCTATAGGCAAATAGAAATGGAATTCCATAACCTATAAAATTCTTATGTCCTTTTAGAAAATAATCAAATCACTTTGTATTTCCACACGGCAGTTTAATAATTGCCCACCACCAGTGGATAAGTATTGTGGGAAGCCAGCATACTAGCCACCAACCCAACCCAATAGGTGTCCATACCATCCTGATCAAAATTATTCGATTGCGTTTAAATGACAAACCCTTTTAAGAGTCGATTCCAATTTGCATTCGTAAGTTATTACATTGAGTATCCAATGAGTGCATTCCATTATGGGAAAATTTGTTGCATTTGGTCTTGTATTTGTTGCAATGCCAAATGATCATGGCTTACTGAACTGGAGTGGTGGCCTTGCGTTAAGCACACGATTAGATATTAGTTCATTTGTTCACGGCACATCCCAATGATTCTGCACGTTGAGTGGCCGTTCGCTATCATGCTTTTAACTTGCAAAAAATTCCCATCCCGAAGGCCCGATCCCTAGTTGGGTGCCATATGGAGAGGATTTCAAGTCTAAGTCCTCCGTCTGCCGGATGAAACGTTAAACTGTGGTTCTCTAGGCGTATTTCGTCCAGAGCAGGCTGATGTCGACTTGACGTTGGGTTTCTCTTCACCGTTCTTAACATGTCTTCAGCACTCGGACGTCTCACCAAATAAACAACTGAAAATCGAAAAACTCACATAGCCACAACAATTAATCCACAGCTGATATTCATGTGTTGTCTCAACTGAATGACGGAAGTTTGAAGGCAACTGTAAATGACGCAATGTATTCCTCCATGTAACCGTAACTTCAGCCGTAACAGACGCCGTAACCACACATTGTGAAACCGTATCTCAGTGGCAGATATTACGATCTCTAATTGCTCACGGAAACAATTTGAGTCCACAATATTGTTTATGGGAAGAAATGCCTGGCTCCCCATCATAAATATGGATTGATGAATTATACTCAGTAAGTGAGGCAATCAGTTCTAGCGTAGTTTACGCTTTTTATTCTTTTAGTATTATCTCCGACTAGCTTGAATCTGAGTCACTCCACGTATGTACCGACGTTTCTCAATACTCAAGGTAAGCGCTCATGAATCCACAAATCCCACACTCATGTATGACTTCACGGACTAATGCGACAGCGAGAAGGGCATGATACAAGGTTTCCTTTTCTAATTAGCTTTTCCACCACTGCGTCACGTTTTTACCCCGGGAGAAGAAGTCAAAACAGTCAACAAACACACATTTCCATGCGCGCGGCAATTACCACTTCAAAACCAATTAAAGTCTGGAGTTTTCGAGCCATCATATGGATGAGGAAGACGGGAGCCGTGATTGAAGGTATGGCCTGCTGCCCATGGCTTTGATTCATCTAGCAGATACTCTATTTATGAGGAGGGATGTATTTCGGAAGCCACCGCTCGTGGCTAAGAATGTGGATTCCGTTTTATATATTAAAGCCGTGTTGTAAACATGTCTGCGCTAACACGCACAAAGTTAATACAGCAAAGCAGGGTTGACGAATTTCTGGCGTTATAAAAATGAACACCGTATTCTTTTGTGGAAGTTTTACGCTTATTTTCGCATTTACAATACACCGATATGAATTTAAATTTAGCCCTACAAATTGAGAAGGCCATTCGAGTACATCACCCTTTTTACGTCTTATTACCTAAGTTAAACTTTAAGTGAAAGAGTCTACAAAAATATTTGCTTAATCCAAATGATGTCATTTCATCGTTCTTCCTTCCCAGGGATCTGGTCAATGGAGTAACGTATATTACAAATTAATACCAATGATGCTTTAATTTCTTTTTTATGTACTACAATGATCATGTACCTCAAAAATGGAATTAACATCCGTAGGTACCTCTACAAGTAGAACTATACAAGAAGGATTATCTATTGTTTTTCTCAGCCTTGGAAAACCTCAAATAATCGTACAGAAATGACCATCAAACTAATTCACAATGCAAGAGTATGATTAAGGCAGTAGCTGACAGGATTGGTGTTGCCGCACGACGAGACGGGTCTTGGGGTCAATATCGTCCAAGAGTCTCATCTCAGTCTCAATTTTCGAATTTTGGTCTCGACTTGCGTCTCGTCTCGTGAACCTCAGTCTCGTCTCAGTTTCGAGTCTCGTACGAAACTCTCGTCTCCTTTTCAAAAGACATAAATAAATATCTTTTTTTTGATATAATGTAAGGGTAGTTGGTTATTGTACTGGATGCAATGACTTAAAAAAGGAATTGGCAATATCGACATGACCAGATCTTTTAGATAAAATGTTTAGAATGTTGACGTTTTACTAGAAAAAGTAACAAATATATCACCAGTATTCTATTTCAATTTAAATAAAATCAAATTAATTTTCAACGTTAACACAATGAAACCATCACTAGTAATGTTCGTTTGGCTATTCTATGAGCTGATTTGTGGGTTTTTGAACAGTCATTTTAACGTCCCAAAATCTGGGACATCATCTCATTTTCCCTAATATAGATGGCTCGCTACCATCTCTCTTAAATTCCTCATATAGCCAACCTCTTCAGATTTCATCCATAATTTCGATCCTATTCCTTCCTCATTCACGCTTCCCCTGTGTTGTCCCCTCTATTTCCCTCTTCAACGTGCCCTCGCATTTCAAAACGTACTCCATACCTTAATTCTGCCTTCTCCGAACTTCCGCCACCAGCTTCCTCTCCTTTCCAACCTTCTCCATCTTTCTCCAAACCCACATCTCAAACACCTCAATTCTATGTACAACCTCCCTTCGTAATTACCAAGTTTCCGACACATAAAGCACCGCGATCCATTATAGTTTTATCAGTCTTTTCTCTACGTCTCCTCTCAGACCCCCCTCATTAATTCCCTTCTCTTTGAAAATGCTTCTTTAGCCAGGATAATTCTAGATCTGATGTCTCTGCCACTAAAGCCTTTTCTTCAAAAATACTACCCTGATACGTAATCTGCTTAACCTGCTCTATCTTGTGCCCTCCCACCCTTTTATTTAGATACGCCCATTCTTATTTATAAAACATCACATCATTTTCATCTTCTTATCATTTTTCTTCATCCCATGCCTTTCGCACTGTACCTCTAACGCATTCATCACTGACTGTAACTCCTTGGCTGACTGACAAACCAACGCTTGATCATCCTCAAATCTCACTGACTTTATCAGATCCCCTGCTACGTTTATTCCGACTTCCATCTCCTCCCATGCCTTCCCCACCATTTCTTGTGAATGCACATTAAAAAAGCAATGGTAATTGTGGGCACCCCTGCCTTACTCCCCTTTCTATCACGGCCCATCCCGATTCTCCAATGGCTACTCTAACCAGCGCCATATACAGTTTCCGAATGAGATGTATGTCACTCCAATCGACCCCTAATTTCTTCAGCACTTCCATTAGTTTTGTCCAGTCCACCCTATCCTTCTCGAAATCTGCAAAGCAAGCAAAAACATTCTGGCCATATTCTAAGCTTCTTTCTACTAGCGTCCTCATCACTCCTATAGTCCCGCGTCCCAATTCCTCTCCTAAACACGAACTGGTGGTCGTCACCCAGGCATACGTTAGCCTCGCTCTCTAGCCTTCTATTCATAATTCCAAGTAGTACTTTAGGCGCCTGGGATATCAAGTTTTTTGTCCGATAGTCTTCATACAATTTTGCATTGTTTTTCATAGGTATAGGAATTTATGTTATCTTCACGAAGTCCTCCGGCCACACTCCATCTTCATAAACCCAAGGAATATGTGCAGAAAGTTTTCCCCTATCGTCCTTCCCCATACTCTTTAGTAACTCTACAGGTATGTTATCTACTCCTACTACACCTGCCTTGTAGTGCTCTTTCGATTTCACCATCAAGGATACCTCATCCGATACCATTCCGTCTTCCCTTTCTATATCTAACGTGCTGGACCTTCTTGAAGAAAGAGAAACAGAAAAACTGGTTAAAATTTCCACACTTTCCACACAAAAGTGTGGAAATTTTAACAGGTGTTTTGGTTCCTCTTTCTTCCAGATGGATGTATTATGTTCCTACAAAGTCAGTGCCAATACTCTTGCAGATATACTGGGCCTTATTTCCTTACGTTCAAGCTCTTCAAAATATTTTTTGCACCTCTCCTGGATCCCTAGTGATTCTACGACCAACTTTCCCGACTATTCTGCTATCGTTGCGGTAATCTACCCCCTATCAATTCCTTTACTTTCCTAATAAATGCAACTGCTCTTGCCTCTTTATGAAATAAATTAAGGAGTCTATCTGTTCTCTCCACCATGCCTCCCTTGCTTTCTTTATTTCTCTTCTTAGCCTGTTGTTTAGTTCCCAGAACATTCGTTTGCCCAGCTCTGAGTTTACGCTCTTCAATTCCCTTATCTGAGAATGGCTGAGAATCCATTATTCCATTATTTGCAAATCTGTAAATGTATTATAACTAGCCTTTCAACGCATCAATTTCTTTTATCACTAAAGATCAAATCGGTTAAAACTCAACGTCTCGTGTCAATCCCAGGCTATTAAATAAGCAGTGACGTTTCCGCGATTTGAGCTGATAGCTGGAAACCTCTTATTGGCAGCCAGCTTGCCATGGAAGCTTTCCATTCAATGTGTTTACCGGCGCTGATTTTTTTCTCGCGAGACCTGAGGAAGCATTAAACCTCGATTGGACTATTTTGCCTAGAGGTCAATAATATGCCTATCACATTTTTCTTATCTAAGAGGTCGATATTCCGCTTATTTAAAGTATTTTTTGCAAAGAATACATTAGGAATTTATAACACGCCAATTGTGCGAAAGCGATATGTATCATTGGGATAGCTTTTTAATCAATTTAAACAATTACAAAAAAAGTCCAGGACACTTCAGATATTGATAACCCACCTCAATTACCATTAACTGCAACATTCATCCTGATAGATGTAGCTGTAGATTCCTAGATTTAAGAGTTTTTAATTCTCAGGTGTTTACGTGCTGTTGAGTGACGAACAGCGATTATCAAATCTTTATTCAAAACGAACTGCTCTAACAGTCTATTTTGTCACTGATAGATTACTTTTCGAAAGTTCACATTATCACGGCATTATCATTACATAATCAGCATAAGGACGCATAAATCGTGGCACACAAGACGTGGTGCATCTCGACTCATCATCTGGGTGTGAAGTCAGACCCACTGGTGCGAATGCTCTCTTTCCTGTGAAAATACGCCTCTAAAGATACCAGTGTTGGTGGGAAGCCTGGTGAATAATTTCGCTTCTTTGAAACACCTCTGTTCCTAATTTACAACAAAATCTTGTCTAATTGTAAGTAAGCGACTAATACCTATACTAATCATCTCAGAGAAGAATACATTTTAAAATGCTCCATTCACTCGCAGATATAAAAATACATAGGTGTGCCTATAACTGAGTGATTTATGGAAAATAATCTAAGCACAGTAGGTACAGCTCAAACTTTAAATATATATAATACTGTAACAAGGTAACAAAAAAGTCCAAATGTTATGGCAATTTTAGGCATTTTTTACAAAGGCGCCACTTCAGATTTCGGACAGTTAAATTTTCCGCCATTTGCTGAAATGTAAGTTTTTCTACATCAAATCAGGACTTGATGTGATATCCATCAAACTCATATTTTTAACCCAACATGTGGAAATGAACGATATTAGGAATTTCAAGTTTGGTGCCACCCATTTTGGCAACAAGTTGATCTAATACGAGGAATTACGAGCATTTAGATACTAAACATTATAGTTAATGGTATGTTCACCCTCGTCGGCTCACATACGTCTTATGAGACTTCTCTTCTTTCAAACGACCACCATCACTTGCACTGACGTGACATCAGTGGCACTTTTTACGGTGGTCAAAACAGTAAATCTCGTTTGGAATCGGGAAAGGGGTCAGAAGGGTAGCCATGGGACACCTCTTTATGACCGAATTCCTCGCCATTCACGCGTTCGTCCACCCATTCCATCGCGTTGCTTCCGCGTCACCAGGATGCAGATTGCGGAGCGGGAGGAAGAATACCCGAATATAAACCGAGGGGGGGCAGCCGCATTACTGGATCGCGAGTCGCGCGCACCCGAATGTAAGTCGAGGGACGGAGAACGAATTACGCACGCAGTCGAGTCACGCGTGGTGCGCTTCCAATGCGGAGAGAATCGCGCCAAAGAGGACGTTGGCATGGGCTCGTGCTTGCTTGCACGCGTGTCTGAATACCTCCGCGTGCTCCGATAAATATAGGTATGTATTTCGCCCACATATGTGAAGAAGGGGTCGACTTCCGCCTCGACACTCAATAACCTCCATTCAAACGTATTGCACGGAAGGAGTCCCAGAGAACCAGTGACCTCGAGCAGTGACCACGGGACCGCGACCCATACAGGCAGCCCCCTCAAATGGAAAGGGTATCCCAGGGAAAATATCTGTACTGTGGTAGAACTGCAACTGAGCTAAAACTGGACTAAACTCAGCATTTAGCACAGATTCAGTCCACATAACTGTACCGGACTGTACTGTGGTGGGCTTTATGAGGGACAATTTTCATTGGAAGTGTACTGTAGAGAGATCTGTACTGTAACAGTGCTGCATCATTATGCTGGAAGTGTACTGTAGTACCAACTGTACTGTAACAGAGCTGTGTAACAGGACTGGAACTGTACTATAGCTCAGACTGTACAGTGACAGAGCTGTGTAACAGAATTTGAACTGTACTATAACACAAACTGTACTGTAACTGAGCTGTGTAACAAGGTTGTAACTGTACTATAGATCAAACTGTACAGTAAATGAGCTCTCCCAAATTGAGCTTAAACTGTACAGTAGCTCAAGCTGCCACAACATTCGAATCCGCAAGCCAGGACTACCGTAGGTCACCATTAGATAATTTCTTTTTTTCGCGTTCGAAGGCGATTATTTTAGATTCTTACGACCAGGGATGTGACCCAAAAAGGCACTTTACGTTTCGTGCCGTACCTGGGAGGCAAGGTGTTAAAAGGTTAGTATTCAATCACCTTGCCTGGGAGGCATCCGAACTCGGAGTCCGAGCCTCGGCGTTGAAGGAGACCCAACCCTTCACCACAGGTGGTTTATAGCACCAACTGACCAGTCAACACTATAGTTTATAACTTCTTAAAGTTAAACATAAATCACAAAGCTATGTTCGTCTTTGTGTTGCACTAGTCATGCTGATGAAAATGGTTTTTTCATCACAGTCATACGATAGATATTAACCAATTTACGTGCTTCAGTAATTTATGTACTACATTAAACTGGCTTGGTTTACTAAAGCACGTAAAATGGTTAATATCTATCGTTTAACTGTGTTTAAAAAACCATTTTCATCAACGTGAATAGTACAACACAAAGAAGAGCATAATTGTGCGATTTATGTTTAACTTTAAGAAGTTATAAACTATAGTGTGACTTGGTCAGCCATAAGCCACCCGCGGTGAAGGGTTGGGTCTCTTTCAAAGCCAATGCTCGGACTCCGAGTTCGGGTGCCTCCCAGGTACGGCACGAAACGTAACGTGCCTTTTCGGGTCACATCCCTGCTTACGACACATGGAGGTGAAAATTAACACGTTCCAAAGTGTGAACGCTGATTTTTTTTCTTTCAGATCATAATAAAAGTAATTGTATTTGGTAGATTTATTTCTTCCACTCTCATAATTATTTCGAGAGCGGTGCAGCTACCTGGAAAAAAGCCGAAATATAGCTAGCTATAGCTAGCAGCGGCATATATGCAAAGCAAAAGGGTGGTAAAACAGTATTTATTTGCGGGAAATTAAGGCTGTAAATTAAAATTTCGCTTATAATTACTGCTTACAATGCAAGAAACATTTTGGACGCCAAAAAATTATAATTAAACTTCAAAAATTTAATGCCAATAAAAAACAAGTTTTCTGCCACTAGGCAATATCAAAATTTGCCCCCATAAAGTGTTTAATGGCTAGCTCGGTGGAATAAATATTATCACTGATTATCATCAGTAGTTCCTAGTCAATATGAACTTTTGTTCACAAAAATTAAAAAAAAATCAGTAAAAAACTTAACGTCAGGGTTTCTGAATAAATGAAAGCTCATAATTTTCAATAAGTGTGTTCAAACCAATAATTCAATCAAGTTGCATTTGAAAAAAATACCACAGAAGAATAAGCAGCCTAGATGGAGATTCCAACCTAGGTCCAACCTAGAACTCACTTTCAAGCGAATGGCACCACAAGTTGAGAGGTAAAGTCAAAGAGGTTGAAGTAAAAGTCCTCTGCATAGACACAACTTAACTACTACTCAACAGCATCAGTATGTAGTTTAGTAGTCACTAGGCAGAGAGCTCTGGGCAGGGATTTCATGTCAATATCTATGGTGTAGGAAATCTACGGTGATCAAAAACTAAAAATCCTTGTATTAGCCAAAACATACTCCAGGGTATACTTGAAAGGCATAGAAATCATGCCGTTTACGAACTAAGGCAGAAAAGCTATTTTCCTCCCCTCCCCTGTTAATTGTTCAACAGCGATTTGTCCAGCAGTGTGTGACATAGAAAAATGAAGATAAAGCAGCACATTATGGGCCCCGCGAGTATTCATGGGTGTCCATCCCCATATTTAGGTCATATCAACATCCCCCATTGTGTATGGAATCTGTGTTCATCAAACCCTAAAAAAAACCCTCCGTGAATTTATTTTGGGCCAAGAGTGTATCTGAAAGATTCAAAACTCATGTTTTTACATTCTTTGGGGATGGAAAGTGTGGTTCATCAACCCAGGTGAAGGTCACAGGTGTCACTTTGCAAAAACTAAGTTTAAATCAAAATTATGATCATGCCCCACTGCCGATCGGAGTTGTACCTTATATCTGAACTTTAGGGCATTCATAAACCGTCAAAGGTTCAATGCACAATGCTCCAAGAATGCACGAAATCATAAAATACTCAATGTATTTATTGACCATGTATAAATAATATCTTCTTTTAATATATCGAGGTTTGGTCAATTAAAATTCCTTTATTTCACAGCCAACGTTTCGGAAAATTTATTGCCATTATTCAAATTTAAACAAAAGACTTTTTAAAGGAATGGTCCATATCATGAAACACCCAAATACATGCAATTTGAGAAAGGATATAGATAAATTAAGCAGAATTTACATAAGTCTTATACAATAAATCTAAAGGTATTATTTATAATTTAATATATGCTTTTTAATAGTGTTTTACATATACAAAGTGTGATAAATGTTTGTTTTTTTAAATTGATGTTATTGTTATCTTTGTATTTATATAAAGCAATTTTTATAATTTTTTTCTAAATTAATGTTTGGTGTAATATGGTGTGTTCTCTTGTTGCCAAGAAACTGTTTATATTTACCCTGTAAATTGGAATGGTTGATATCATTTTAGTGCAGTAATTAAAATTTCACCGGTTTGTTGATATTTGTTAAATTAGTGTACTCGATTAAAAAAATGTACAGTGTAGTCATCACCAAAGTTGTTATAGCAATTGTTTTTATTGTTTATACCTGTTTATGTTGTTTATTTTGTTTTATGGTTTTCAATTAGCCCTGAGGATGGCAATTATTTTGCCGAAACGCTGGCAGTGAAATAAAGGAATTTTAATTGACCAAACTTCAATAAACTAAAAGAAGAGATCATAAAATACTAACATTCAAAAAACATTTAAGGGTCGTCCTATGGATCCCCGGGGTGGGATCACGGTTGAGTATTTTGCTTTGTCGTAATCTTTATCCAAAACGAAAACCTCTCTAGAAGAGCAATTCTCGCAATTACTGCCCTAAGAATGCACTGCATCAAATAACACTAATGATTGAAAGAACCAGACAACATTTGAATAATTACAATCAGGTTTTTGCTGTTGTGTGTGCATTTGAAAAATAACGATAACGCAAGCACACATGCTATGGAGAACTGTGAGACATAGTGGAGAGGCTCTCCATTAGACACAAAGGCCTTTTCTAATTTAGTCTCTGTCATCACCAGTGCTATGATATACCTGTATGCATAACTGTAAGAGAAAAGGTCTGACATGAATCAATTTATTATCACATAGTAACATTTAAATAAAGGTAAAGCAATGAAAATGATATTAATCATCCAACATTTTGGCATCAGGGGGAATAAATTTCTCCATATGTAATCAATCTTCAAGCCATTTTCAGCACATGATGTAAGTACAACCCACCAATACTAATGCAAATTCTTTGTAGATATCTTGCATAAAACCAATTAAGGTCTAAAAATGTCCCTAATATCATGGTGTACAAATTAGTAATATTCATCTATCAAATCAACAGTACATCTCTTGTGGTGTTAATCTCACAGTCAAAGGAAAATTGATTGAAATAATTAAATACTACATTCTATAATCCAATTATTGATGTAAATGTCCGTTCAATATCTTGAGTGCAAGTTTTTTAAAACAGCAAATGAAGAAACATGTCCCGTGAATTCAAAGCTTTTGTCATGGGAGTTAAAGTTAACAAAAATGAGGTAAAAACCACCCAAGGGGTGGAGAACTCCCTTAAGATTTGTTGACGGGTTGCTGAGAGAAAGTGTGGAGAATTTGAGGGAAATTAGTTAGGAAAATTGTGGAAGCCTACAAAATAAGGAAGAACAGACAGATATTCACACACACATATTTTGATATTTAGTTGTAAAGACTATTATTGACATTAGATGTGATCTATTAGATTATTTGGGCTTAGATGGAAAGAACTTCTACTGATCTTTTTTTTGTAGATTTTCACAGCTCATACTTGCTATTAGGCTTTTGGTTCTGAGAGTAATTAATAATTACTTGCAGAACCAAAAGCCTAATAGCAACTACTACTGATCTTTCATAGCTTCTGACGTCTCCATACATGATTTCTTTCTTCAGCTCATTTCTCATCATCTCATCCATGAAGTCTATTCGCTTTCTTCCACTTTCCGAACATCCTTCTCTATATCTGGGCATGGTCCTCTGCTATCAGGGATCGCCTCTTTTGCTGATACAATTCTCCTTCTAAAATCCTTAACAATATCCCCATTTTCCTCTGGTGTATGAACTACCCAAGTGATAAAATGTTTCAACCTGCTCCATTACGTGCCATCATACTTTCATGACGAATCTAGCTTTCTTTGCCTAAGACAAATCTCACTTTTTTGGCTTTCTTAACATTCAAACTGCTAGCAAGCTCAAAAAGTCCTTTTAAATGTTTTCACTACATGCCATGAGTGCCCAAAACATCCCGGCTCCGGGCATGCATCCATTTAAATCCGGCAGCTAGGCGAATACACCAGGATTTACCTAAATCCAGCTGATAATAGGTTAAAATTAATCTTTATTCTTTATTTCTTGCACTGTTTTATAAATGCTCATAACAATTTCTGGAATCCTGTGGATGACTTTAACTGATGAGCAGGCAACAAAAACAGCATATTAACCAACAATTCAATTAATCCAAGTCATGGCCAAAGAGGGTGTTTCAATAATTTTTTACTATAAATGCAGATTAAGCACTAAGAAAGGAGTGTGGTGGTGTGGCAGATGACAAAGCGCAGTGAGTTTCGGCCATCATTTGTCGCAGCCCTGATACACCAACGAGGCTCACCGGCTAGTGATGGCAAGTCTACATAGAGACGTTTGCCAGAGAGATAGATGGGATGCACCCGGCCCCTGCACTGCTAATATCAGCCCCACTGGAAATATTATATTGAGATGTGATCTACTAACATTGTATGCTTTGACTGCAATAAAGATTTTTTGTATCGCACCATTACTGGTGGTGATTATTTATTTCTTTTGTCATACCCCCCGACAGGAACATATTGGTTGCTAAAGGTTCTAATTACTCAAAATGAAAAATTGAATGTTTTAAACTCGAGAAAATCTGGGTAAAATCTTCAATTTTTCAATCAACCAGGGTTATTTTCGGCATTCTTATGAGATGTAACTCTATGTGAGCAAAATATCTGCTGAAATTAAGTTACTTTGCATGCCCAGTAAATTTGTCTCCAATTTACAGCTATTTTTCTTCATTTAAGCCTTAGAAGCATAATTTTTAAAATGCATGAATGAGCTGCATAAATGCTTATCCAAGCAAAGGTTGCTTTTCTTTACATGAAAGATATCTTGGGATCAATAAATGGCCAAAAAGCAAAGTTGGATAGTAGAGATGATAGTTTACATGTAGAAGCATGAGACACACATGCCTTTAACCCACAATCCATTAAAAGAAATTTTTTTTTTTATTTTCTGGCCATGTATTTCTTTCTTTGCACAATTACATAGGACCATGGTTTTCTTAAAGAGAGGGAATTGATAATTATGGACTCATTGCCATTAACTATCCAAAGATTATTAAAATAAAACTTGATTTTTCAAAATATTTCTTAAATGTATGTATTAATGTGAATTTTATTTTTCATATGAAAGGGTAAACGACATAGATATTGAGAGACCAATGAAGCAGAATTCAGGAGAGGGTAGATCTGCCAGGGAAAGAGCAACATCATCAATAATAAACCTTTTTGATCCCATTGGATTCCTTTTAACTCCATCATTTCTACAGATAAAATTTCAGTATCCCTGAAAAAAGGGAAAGGGAGGTTTCAGTGGTGCAGCAAAGTCAATCAATGAACGAAATAGTAGTATATAGTTTCCTGCAAGCCATTGATAACTAAACTAGGATTAACAGCAAAATTCTATCACTGAAAAACACACAAGCAACAAAAAAAGAACCCATGTACTTTACATACTTATGAAAATTTGCAGATTCCAGAAAAAGCCCCTCATCATGTATTATATCACCACAATTTTCACAGGGAATACCAATGAATTCAATAAAAGAAGAGTGAAAAACAGTAATACTTATGTACAGAGAAATTATCACCATGCCATGCTTTGCATATGACATTGCCCTTCTTGCTGAGAAGAAAGGCCATCAGATGAAATTAGTTAATTCAATGGAAATAATTAAGGAATACAACCTAAAGATTAATGTAATGGAGATTTTGCACATGAAAGTTGCTTCCAAAAGCTTCTTCTGCAAGTGGTTTGCCAAAACTTTAAATTGTTCTGCCAGCAGACTTGCATAGCCATTTACATGTGCAATTTGTATCTGAAGTTGCTTGCTGCAAGTAACTATTGCAATAAACTCGCCAGTGGAAACCCACCATAATGAATACTTTGTTAATGGTAATGATTAATTCCATGGAAAAAATATGAAGGAATACAAACTAAAGATTGATGTAAAGAATGCTAAAGTAATGGTTTGTTGGAGATATCTAGAGGACTAAAGTCACTACGAGGTTTAAACTACAATAACTGGTAAAAGGGAAAGATTTTTGTCAAGTGGGAGGGAGGAATAATAGGGGGGAGGAGCACCAAGTAGCCCATACAAAGGCAGTGTTATATCATGGAAATAATATTGGAAAGATACATATTAGGCAATGATTTCATGAAATTAACCAATATTCATCTACAATATAATGGCATTACAATTTCACAAAACTTTACTAAAGAAGTAACCAAAGTTTGAACTCAAAGTGTAATCTTCAGGATTAAAGAAAGTTCTCCAGAATCATTTCTATATATGTACAATCCAAGGATGTCTTGACATGTGAGCAATAAAATGTCATTTATCAGCAGCCCTACTGGTTCTCACTCCTCTCTGAGATGTATGTTTGCAACTGTCATGCAGAAGGCTGACTGGAGACAGCCTTTGCATTGGCATCCCTTAAGGGATGCCACTACAATGCTCAATCGCAATGCAAAAGAGCCCTCAAATGAGGATCCCTCAGATCAGAGTGATGCATTTCTTAGGGGAACAATCAGAATGAACTGTCGTTGCAATAGAGCCAAATTGTGCAGAGTTCATCTTCAAGTTGCTTTCATACTACATAATCTCTATACCCTTGTTCTTATAACTGAATTGAAAATCACTGTGTAAGTCAAACTCTGCAAATGGATAATTTTTCTATTTTTTGGCGTGACAGCCTTAGAGCCTTAATGGATGCTTCACCTTTGTTCAGTGTATCATATACAGTGGAAAGATAGGGTCTGCAAAATTGTTTTCATTAAATCAAATATTTCCCCACATATTTCGCTATACCAATCTTTTAACAATTGAAGTCCTATACAGAGAAGTGGGATGCTTGCAGGATCACAAATGTCCACAACATATATGTGATGTGGCTAACCTATTGTAACATGGTGTTTCTATTTGATCTGAAGACCTTCCTAGTTTTCACTTGATACAAAACTAGTCTTTTAAAGAGGTAAAAAGATGAAAAATAATAAAGTCCTACAAATATATTGAATGCGCTTGCTCACAACAGGTCTGAAATTATCGTGATGCCCCAGATGAAAATGCAATGGTAGCAAAATTATAAATTTGCTATTGACCTTTATGGTTCAGTAATTTTTTGAAACTGAATATTAAGCAAAAGGATCAACGTTAAGAATATTTGGAGCAGCTTTTTCATTATAAAAATAATACATTTAATTACTTTCATGAATGGTGTGTTCAGTGCCTATAAGAGCTATTGATGCTAGTGGTTCGAATATACATCATATGTAATTCAATATAGCAATACAAGCAGGTGAGCATAGTTATGCTTTTTAGGTAGGTACTAGTGATTAGAGATGTACTTTTTTAGAAACACAAGAGAAATGCCATTCAAATCAAAATAAATTAAATATTTCATTCCCTGAAGGGAAAAAGAAATTTATCTAAATGAATTAAAAACTTCATTTTGGATTAAGTTATTGAGTTATGGTTCGATTGAAATCATACAGCCAGCATCATGGATATTACTGAGAATATATATAAATATATATTATTGTCTCCAAAAATTCGACATACCACATATGTACCTCTACTGGAGCTTCTCCAAAAGAAAGTAAATGATCTGATGTTTCACCCAAAATTTTACATATTTGTTATTATTATGAATGTTAAAGATTCATCCTTGCTTCAATTCTTCACTCAGAACATTTTAATGCACTAGATCAACTGTTCAGGACCAACTAAGCTAGGTTTGGTAGCAATACTTAGATCAGAATCACTTTTCTGAACTTCTTTTTCTCTTTTGAATGTGTCCATTCCAAGGCAAGAGCCTTCAAAAGCTGCAATTAGCTGAAAATATCACAAAACATACATACTAAATAAATTTCTGGCTTTTTCTAACTAGAACTATTGTATTGTTTAAGAATCAAACTATGTTAATATTTTAAATGGATTTGCTGATATCATCCTAAAATGTTAGTAAATGCTTTCCAAAACAATCACTCTCTTTAGTACGTTCATCCAGATGCAACACATTTTCTCCTGGAATCATTTAAAATATTGATGATCACTTTCACAAAAAGTTTGCACTCTTAAATAATGTATTAATCCCTTTTCTCTTGAGATATTAGAGGAACTAGCTTGGCTCAACTGATTCTATGACCATCCATGACTATCACTAATCATGTCACTAAGGGCCATTGAGCAAACAAGCACAACTGATCACAACAATGCAAGCATCTCTTCCTATATGCATGTTATTAAATGGAGGCATGTATATTAATTTAAGATTGGAATATGAAATTAAGTGAAAAACCTTCCGTTTCAGAAAATAATTCCTCTAAAATACGCTAGAAGTAGGAAACTAACATCTCTATAATTTTGTTTCAGACACCTTCATCTACTTTAATGCAGAATACTTTGTCCTGTTTTATTTTCTAGCTTTTTATCATTGCATAAAACATTCATAAGTTCTACTCACATTTGCAAAGCAAATTGTCAATTGCCATATGGTACAACTGGTATTTACTATCTTTAGTGTGCACATGTAATCTTTGGTGTGAACCGTATTTGTTTCTCATCACATCCTTGTCACATAAAATGAAGATGACTGATCACATCACCATTGCTACTAATATGCATTAAAGTAGTAGAAAACAGCTTTTTTATATAGATAACAGTGGCAAGTTAACCCAGATAGAAAAAGTTACCATAGCTTTTAACTACTGGCACCAACTGGCATTTGCATTACTAAATCACTACCCTAAATAATTTTTTTTTAGAAATTAGATGCCATGATATCAGCTTCTTACATGATAATTTGAAGAGCTGAAGTCCTTATGGCCTATGTACATACATGGCACTCTACCTCTACACTATCATCTACAGAATAATTGAAATTGAATAATACTTTCCATACACCATTGAAATTCTAGCAAAGATACTGATTGAAAATACATACACCCCAAACCAGATAACATAGCTTCTGCACTATCCCCTGTCGTACAGAATGGTTCACCTTCATTGCAGGAACATCCAGAATAATTCTGCAATATTCATGCAATGCTTTTTATTAAAGATTTCAAATCATGATATCAGAGATAAGGATTTCATTAAATTACATCATTGGCCTAAAAAAACATATGGAAACGATAGGATATTATTTTCTTTTCCATTGCGTATATGTAGCGTATGGGATGTTTCTGAAACTATATGTGAACAGATGCAATGGATTTGAAACGTTAATGTAATACCGCTCTCTAAATCAGTGAATTCTAACCAAATCAAGTATTTTTCCACTAATTGTCATTCAACTGCTAAAATATCACCGCATACTAACCTTTGGTTCATCCTTCGACCAAAAATTTGGCATAAATGGGAAGCTTGCAAACGAATCGGAGAGACTTGGGTTCAGCCAGTTAACACTACATTGATAGCTTTGAGAAATTCATTTCCGTTGTACATTAGATTGTTATGCTTTTATTAGTACATTCATCAGTTCTCTCCTTTCCACATTCGCAACTATGAATATACATGTATATTCATGTATGTAACATTTCCGCAAGTAAGTTAAGTCTTCATTGAAATTTAAACAAATGTGTGATAATTGTGAAAAAACCTTATTTATTCTCATTAATATTGACCTTATACTCATCCTATGTAGCAACATAGGTTTCAATTAATTAATGCCTGATAACTGTCATCATGATTGGATGGTATTTTCTCAAACTATCACTGCATTGGCATTTGTAAAAATTAGTTCTCGCATTTACTTTGACGCATGACAATATACATACATATATGACTTTCTTGCGAACCAGTTGAACTCTGCGGTTGGTGTGAATCCGTAGGGGTGGAGTATTAATTAATATAATTTTTATTTTGGGATCCAAGAAATGAAATTATTTCGATGGTTACAATTTTTCCCCCGCAAATAAAATTTTTATAGCCAAAGATACAAGGATATTCGGGATTGATGATCAACGTTGATCGATCGTGAACGTACGTTATGAAGTATATTCAAATCAGTTGCAAGAAAATTCTTAGAATGTGTTAGATTATGCACCTTGGTTGAAGGAACACTCAGGTAAAAATATCTAATTTTCAACTGTTTTAAATCTGATTTTCAACTCATTTTCTCCACTCATTTGGAATTCTATTGCAATTTGAAACACATGAAAAATCAGTTAAAATCAGTTGAAAATGAGTTCTTGAAACTGTTAAAAATGAGATTCAAAAGAGTTGAAAATGAGATTTAAAAGAGTTGAAAATTGGTTTAAAAACATTGAAAATGACTTCTAAAAGTGCATAAAAAGCATATAATTATGTCAAATAAAGTTTAATTGAAGCACATAATTCACTAACACCAGCAAAAGTAGATATTACTAGCATCAGCAATTGTTAACATGAAACTCCGCCATAACTATAATTAAAAAACTTGACATCTTAGTTGGCATTATTTCCAGTCTGCCAGGTGCCATATTTTCCAATGTATCAAAAAGCAGAATCGGTTCTGTTGCTGAGGCAATGGCTATCCTTGAGAATGCAGAGACTGCATTGGTGAACTTAAAAGAACTGTAAAACTTAATTCAAAATTTACAACTTTTATTGCTCTTATCGCTAGAAGAGCATACATAAAAATCACAAATGTAAAATAGGTGGTTAAAAAGTTAAATAAAAGTTGAATGATATAATGCCTCCTTAAAATGCTACCAGTCACCATCTGAGTAACTGCCTCATTTACCATGCCTTTCCCTGATTGTCCAGTATTAGGTTTTTTGCTGGTAAGAAATTAGAATCAATAGACTGCTTTATCAAAGTCCTAAGGCCAGAAATATAAGAGTACAAACACCATGCGAATGAGAACAGTTAATTTTGCTGATTTCACAGCATATTCAAGGGTAACTTGTTTACACTATTACCTCTTGAAATGAAGTTGTCATTGGTTTTTATGGTACTGCGAGTTCTCTCTTTTCATCTCCCAAATTATATACAGGGTTCCTACTGCGGTTCCATCCTCATAGTCATGAGCCTCACTTCAACACTTCTGAAAAGTATGAGTGATGAGGATGTAGGTAACGATTTCATACACACAGAATCCTCCATGAATTTTCTATACCAAACAATGCTTAAAAGTTCAATTAACGACGCTTAAAAGAACAGGAGAGGACTGATGCTTTATCTTACCAGAAATCGGCAAAGTCTGTCTTTCTAGACTTTGCTCACACTTTTCGTAGGTTACACGCAAGGATTCACCCTTGTTCCACTGATTACATGGTAGGCTCCCCACGAAATTTCTGATTGAAATAGCTCGTCGTACGATGGAACAACACTGACTTTTGGCTCCTAAAAGGATTCCAAAACTTCCTTGGAGTAGTATCACAAAGTCCATGGACAGACAGGTGATACGAAACATTTAATATGGTACAAATGATTTTTTAGGACTTAAATTCTTTGTGAATCACAATCGTTAGTGAATCACGATCGAA
The DNA here is from genome assembly GCA_963573305.1 of Pyrrhosoma nymphula. Taxonomy (NCBI): domain Eukaryota; kingdom Metazoa; phylum Arthropoda; class Insecta; order Odonata; family Coenagrionidae; genus Pyrrhosoma; species Pyrrhosoma nymphula. The sequence goes on from OY754339.1 coordinate 99,657,377, forward strand.
ATGCAACCGCCTTCACCGCCAAATTCAATCATGAGGAGATTATTCACTTGAAAATCAGTTGCAAACCAGTCCAAGTAAAATGAGTTGAAAAACAGATTGAAAATGGGATGCAAAAGTGAATGAAAATCAGTACAAATGAGTTTAAAATCAGATGCAAATGAGAAAAACCCAGTAAAATGAGTTTCAAAACTGTTTAAAATCAGTTGCAAAAGAGAAATTTTTACCTGAGCATTCACTGAATGCTCAAGCTTATGCAAATGGCTGCAGGAAGATTCAAGGAAATTCATAACAGAAACATTTCCTGAAGATTGACTTATAAAGTTGCAGAAGCTTATCAAGTAAGTACACGTTTCATGTTCAGTGAACCATTATTTCAATGCTCGGAGAATGTTTTCACTATCTAGTGAGAAACATTCATTTGATACTTTCAAGTACTATTACTAATATTTACACTCCTTCTATCTTAAAGACCAGAAAGTTTATCTGCAATCATACTTCTAATTGCACTAAAACTTCTTTGTTTCTTTGAATGCATAACTTGATACTAATACATTATTAATACTGAGAAGACTACGGTAAAACCAGGTACCTAGTATGAAAGGCAAAGAGTTTAAGAAACCCTCGGTCTTTGTATCATTTTTAACTGCCTTAGCTGTAAATGTGCAAAGTGGAAGCCGGTATATAGATTCCTGTACTAGTAGCCATATGTCGAACAACACGGAATGGCTAAAAAATTATAATAGTAATAATAGTAAAGTAATTACTGCCACAAATGATGAGGTTATGATTAGTAAAGGTGAAGGTGAAGCCTCAGTGAATGTTATCAGTGGCACCAAAAAGATTTCTAACGTTAGTTATGTTCCACAGTTGTCTACAACCCTAATGTCAGTAAGCAAAATTGTCAAACTATAATGGTTCTATTTACTGATAAGGGATGTGAGATGTTTTTGAAAGATTCTTTTCAGAGCAATGGAGAAGTGGTTGCAACAGCATCAGAGGTAGATGGAATTCACAAGTTGGACGAGATGAAGGACTCAGTTAATTTCACATTAGCTCAAGAAACTGTGTCAAAAGAGCCTAGTGGAGGTTTGAATGAAGTGCTGTCTAACCAGTCAGTTCCAAGCAGCTACGACCTATGGCATAAGATGCTAGGCCACTTAAACCATAGAAGCATGATTCTTCTGAGAGCAGGTATGGCTTCTGGGGTTAATTTCAAAAATGATGAAAGTAAAGGATGCGCTCAGGGTAAACATGCTAAATAGTCTCCCTAAAAGATCTTTAAATAGAGCCAAAGAAAAACTTGGTAGAGTTCATTCAGACTTGTGTGGTCCAATGGATGTTGCTGCTTTTGATGGTTCCCAGTATATCTACTTTTTATTTGACCTTTATTGATGATTTTATAAGGAAAATATTTTGTTATGCTTTGAAATCGAAAAGTGAAGTGTTTAAAATTTTTCTTAAGTTTAAAGCAGAGGTTGAATTACAAACAGGTTTAAAGATTAAATATCTTCGTTCAGACAATGGCACTGAATATATTAATAAAGATTTTGAGACTTATCTTAAGGAAAATGGCATAATTCATGAAATTACTGTTCCCTATACTCCGGATCAAAATGGGTTAGCTGAGCGCACAAATAGATTTATTCTAGAAATAGCAAGGTCAATGGTGTATGGTGCTGTTTTAAACAAAAAGTATTGGGCTGAGGCCATGAAAACTGCTGTGTACCTTAAAAATAGGGCTCCTTCCATAGCATCTATGGGGCAGTTTACCTGAGGAGAAGTGGTCTGGAAAAAAAATAGACTTAACTCATTTGAAAGTTTTCGGTTGTGTCATATGCAAATATGCCAAAAGAAACTAGGAAGAAGTTTGATCCAAAAAGTAAAATGCATATTTTTATTGGTTAACGTGATCACACCAAAGGGTACAAATTTGTAGATCCTGAAAATCCTAGAAAGATTGTGAAGGCAAAGGATGTTATATTTTTTAAAAATAAGTTTCAGAACTCTATTCTTAATCAACTGAAAGAGACTAAAAGAGTGCCAAAGATGAACCAAAACATGTTGTTTTCACAGTTAATCGAAAGTCCACAGGTTGAACATGGAAATGATAAAAGTGATACAAATAAGGTCAATGTAGTTCAGAATCTAGGTCAGAGGCTGAGGAATCCGATAGTGACCATTTTCAGCTGGATAAAGACCCAGATTATTTACCATCTCAGGAGGATGTAAATAGTTCTGAAAATGAAATAAATAATTCAAACGGTGATGTGGGCGTAGTTAAAAGGTTTCCTGTAAGGAACAGATGACCCAAAGAACTTCCTGATCATGTTATGTCTGTGGTAACTGAAAGTCCTATTGAGCCACTTAGTTACGAGGAAGCCATGGCTAGTAATGAAAAATCACACTGGGAGTTTGCAATGCAAGATGAATACCAATCCCTTGTTTTATATGGGAATTAGTAGATTTGCTTTAGGTAAAAAAAAATTAATTGTAAATGGGTTTATAAAATTAAGAAAGGTTTAGATGATCAAACACATAAATTTTCGATAAGACTGGTAGTAAAAGGATGTTCTCAAAGAAATGGTGTGGATTATATGGAAACCTTTTCTCCAGTCGTTAGATGTAGCACCATTAGAATGTTGCTTGTCCTTGCTGCTGAATTAGACCTAAGAATTGATCACTTATATGTTAAAACTGCTTTCTTAAATGGAGACTTGAGTGAAGATGTGTATATGTCACAGCCTATAGGTTTTGTTAAGGTAGAAGATGAAGGCAAAGTTTGTTTGCTAAAGAAAGCATTGTATGGTTTAAAGCAAGCTTTGCACGCTTGGCATGAAAAAAATTGTAGGGTATTGAAAGGTTTGAGTTTGAGTAAATCTGAATGTGAACCTTGTGTACATTACAAAGTAAGTGGAGATAGACTATTAATTCTTGCTTTATATGTGGATAATTTTTTTTATTTTTTGTAATGATACTAAATGGAGAAATGAATTAAAGAGGAAGTAGCTGAGTACTTTTGAAATGTCTGATCTGGGAATTGCCAAACAAATTTTAGGCATGAGAATTCAAAGAAATGAGAGTGGTGTTATAATTGATCAAAAGGCTTATGTTAATCATGTTATGAACAGATTTAGTGTGTCAGATTGTAAGGTAGTAATCACACCAATGTAAATGGGCACAAAATTAAACAAATCAGATTGTAGTCAAGTAGTGTTTCCCTATTAGGAATTAATTGGCTCACTTATGTACTTAGCAGTCTGCACAAGTCCTGACATATGTTACTTAGTCAGCTGGTTAAGCCAATTAAATAAGAATTATAAAACAGAGCATTGTAATTTAGCAAAAAGAGTTCTCAGGTATTTGAAGGGTACCTCCAACCTTGGTTTATTTTATTGTAAAAGTGGAAAGGGAATTACTGGTTATGCAGATGCTGATTGGGGCAACAATGTTGACCGAAAATCATATACAGGGTACGTGTTTACCTCAGGTGGAGGTGCAATATCATGGGAAAGTCGTAAACAGCGCACAGTCGCTCTTTCCTCAACTGAAGCAGAGTATATGGCACTTGGAGAAGCAGCAAAAGAAGCCTTGTTTTCATGAAACATGTAAAATGAAATTTTTTCCATTGATAATTGTATTGTAATTTATAACATGATAATATTTCTGAACAAAAATTGTGTGAAAACCAGCAACACCATCAGAGAACCAAACATGTGAGACATCATTTTGTTAGAGATGCTCTGCTCAAAAACCAACATGACATACGGTACTTAAGTTCAGAAGAAATATCAGCAGATGGTTTGACAAAGGCCATCCCAAAAACTAAGTTAGTGACATTCATTAAATGACTAGGTATTATAGAAGTATAGTTGATAATGTGTTTCTGTATTCATTAAATGGTTGTATTTTTGAGACATGCATTGTGATTAAGGGGGAGTGTTGTGGTAATAATCCCGCCTGCATGTGGTATTTGTTGTTTTTTGATTGTCTTATTTTTTTGCACTTGTATGTAGAGCCTCTTTTGTTTCGCGCTGTGATGTACGGTTGATAATCGAATAAAAGCACATGTGCAGTTCTTTGTGTGAAGCGGAATCGGGATGTCATTTTCACGCTCTTCCCCAATAACCTGAACACTGGTACCTGCTACAAGAAAAATGAAGAAGTTTTAAAATTTCAAGAAATTTATTTTTTATCCATACATCAGCAACCATTGTGTTTTTACACAGCATTCGCATCTTCCCAATTGCATTGCTTTGAAGAGAGACAATTATAGTCTGGTAATATGAGTGTAGCATATACCTAGTATTTATGTATAGTTAATTTTGTCTCCACTTATGTAATATTAGGAGATCGACATCCAAGAAAATCAGCATATTTTTATGACTATTACACAAGAAAATAAAAAAAAAACATAATTCGTAAAAAAACAGATTCAAAAAGTTCAATGTAAAACTCTAATTTTGGAAAAATCTGTTAAATGAAATAAGCCATTGCCTTCACCAAGATCTTTTTTAATTTTGATACCACTCCTTATTACTCGTCTGATTTTCTTGGATGCGGCAGTGTCAAGATGAAATCCTCCTCCATAGGCTAATCAACATGTCACCAGATACAACCATGCAAAAGGGGACTTGTGCGATCGGCTTCTCCCTACAAGCGCCACGCCTGTACATCTATATACCTGTTGGGTTATCAAGCAGACCACTAGAATCTACATCAGCACAGTCCTCATCAGAGTAAACAGTAGTAGGTTATAATGGTTCAAGAAGATAGAATCCACATCATCGATGCCTCAATGATGATTTTTAAACTCGATTTTTAAGCTCAGACAAATGTAATATCTCTTGATTGTTGACAATGTATGATATCCCACAGTGGAATTATTTCAGCATAAGATGAGATTTCTTATAAAATATTGATGGTATTGCATTTTATAAAGCATTTGCATGGAATACCTTGCAATATGTTGGTAATAATTATTTCTAGTTAGGAGTTGCGATAATCACAAATAGTAAAGTTACAACTTCTGCCGAGTGAAGCATTTGCACACTGATCCACCCAATGTGACATTTGTCACACCAACATGCAGTAAGTTATTGCTGAAAAAATGGAAGAAATATCCACGAAATTTACACTATATAAATTACTCTATTCATTATAAGTCTATAAAAACCACCAACAAATACAATAGTAGCCATATCCAGTAAAAAATATGTCCATGATTTCATTCTACCTAAAATTTTGAACTTCCTGAGCCTTCAGAAGAATAAATGTAACTTAATACCTGGAATTAAGGAAACTAAGTTAAAGTGGTAAGCTTCCCTATCTGTGCTAACACTAAGACTTAGCAGTGCAGTGCACCACTTTGAAGAAAGAGTGATTATAGTGCGAAGGAATACATTGTGTGGCATTTATTTTACATTAGACATATCCAGGTTAAATTTATCAATGAAGAAAAAGGAGGAGCAATTAAGACTTAAAAAAATAATTGTACCCTTAATATTGAGTTGAAGGGCATTCCATTATCTCACAATTTTTCATCTATTGGGTTAAATACTATAAACATTATTTTACCATTTGCAACAACCTGCATGCATAAAAAAAAGCTTCTGTTTGACACTAACTATCAGGAATTTAAAGAAATTGTCATTAAAAAGTCTTGCATGGAGCCTTCTTGGCCATTGATATATAAAAAGTATTGATAAAAATTACAAGTAGCACTGCCCACCTCTTTTATTTACTACAGTGCGTTTCAATGCCAAGACATCACCTTCAAGTACAGAGCCTTCTAGATTGTGTACATGAAGATGACGCGTAGGCGTTCAAATGCATTGTAGCAAATAAAACAAGTGGGCAGCACAACTTGTAGTTTTTATCTATATAAGTTGCAGTTCCACCACGTTTTGCCAAGTACAGTTGATCTCATACATAAAAAGGCTGTGTTCACAGAAACAAGCTCAAGTATGTCACTGAAATGTGGAGGCAATATACTTGTATGTATTACGTGAGACAAAATAATACTGTATGCATTTAGATTGGTTCTTAATATTGTGTATGTATTTTGTCATGAAATAATTATTTAAATATTTTTTAAGAGTTAGTAAAGCCTTTGTGTATATTTCATAGCTGTGATGTCAACGAGGTAGTGTGGATTGAGCTTTTTCATTTCGCGTTTATTTCGTGAAAGTGACTTCATACGAAGACTATGAAATTCACAATATTGGAAGAATCCTAAATGAGTGTCTAGTCTGTGTATTATATTGTGTAAAAATATTTGAGTGAAAGATTGCAATTGAATTATTAGTACAAAATAGAAAAAAAACAATCTTGTTAATTGAAAAATGTTCCTTCAGAGTGAGCCTCGAAAATATTTATGCTAGTTAAGTGTGCCATGACATGAGAAAGGTTGGATTAAGCACTGTTCTAGAGAATACAAAACATGTTTGTGCAACAAACATCTGACACGAGCAAGAAGCAACAACAAAAGTTTGAAAAGTTTTGACTGAGGCTAGTATTGTAAGGGAGTGCATAATATACTGCCAGCAAACATAGGTGAACATAAATTATTTGAAGATCAATTTTGAATGAGAAGAAGTAACATTGTAATTCCACATGTATTTATCAGGTCACCTGATGATGACGTGCAACATCGAAACCTGGGTCGTTTCTAATAAATATGAGTGGAATTACAAAGTTACTGCTTCTCATTCACAATCCTAAGCAAATCCCATCAAGTCACGCCTTCGAGGCAATGGATTTTAAGATCAAAGTGTAATGATCATGATGAATGCAAGAAGAGTCACTCTGCATCGACTTCCTTAGGCATTTCATAACACCTCTACCATGCTCTTCGTCCTCTCTTCCACAGCCTTAGCCTTACTTAAAGCTATACCATCTCCTCAGCTGCTTTTGTCAGCCTATTCAAACCTTCAAAATTCGGCCATTACTACAGGATATCGAAGAATAGGATGTCACTGGATTCTTCCTCCACCCTTACACTCTTCCCCAAATAATCCTTTCCTTACCATTCCTGTCTTCTATGTCAGTTGTCGGATGTCTCCCCCAAATAACAAATCAACCCACCTGATCTTCCACACAAAAAAAGAAGCGATTCCTAAATGCTTTTTATTATTAAATCCTGAGCCAGGTCATGAATAATAGCATTACCTAGGTCCAATTTTCGGGTAGGTATTTTTTTCTTGCTCCTTCAGGACAGGCATTCAAGGCATATGCCTTAATATACACCAGTACAGTATTGTACAATATTGTACCAGTTGGGTCCACAGACATTGTTAGCTGCAGCTATCATGATATGGTGGCATGAGGTTCTGGATTTTGGTAAATAGCCAATGTACTCTAAAAAACTCGATGCTTAACTAGTGGACTGTATATCGTGCCTTTTCCTCTGGTTTCTCGAACACCACGATAATGGGGAACCCCACCGAGAACTAAAATCATCACTCACCTTGCCAATGCGGGGCTCGCCTTCTCAGCGACTGTCGGCTGCTCGATATTTCCAGGAAGATATGCAATCAACTTCTCTCTTCAACAAAACAACACAAAATCAAATTTACACACTATCCCACCCAAACCCGCCCGCCCGTGTATACAACCGTGGCCCGCCCAAACAAAACAAAAGAAAACAACAAAGGTGAGCAGCGATTCCGCTCTCGCCAAAGCTCCCGCCAATTCAACTTATCTACTGGCGTGAACAGCTATTCCGGGAGCTTTATCATCAAAATCTCCTCTCATTGCACAATTCAATTATCACCAAGCTCTACCATGTTTTAGATGAAATCTGAAATGTGGATGTCTAACAAATATAATTCATGAAAACCAAGTGGGTTTGTATAAATGGCAGAAATAATTTATATAAATTGTCCACGGGTATTCCACCAGGAAATAGGCATCATATATGCCTATAACCTGGTGGAATACCCGCGAACAATTTATGAATTAGATTCACCGGAAAAATCTTAGATCATTTATCAGCAATAATTTTTCTTACTGTTAGAATTATTTATATTTGAGGTTATCAGTGCTGCGTGTCATTAGTCAAAGATTCTACAACTTTGTAAGAAAAAGAGAATTATCATGGGCATAATAAATGTTATGCTATTTCCAGTAATTCCTTATTCCCACTCATCTCACTTACAAAGAATTATTTCATGAATGATTAATTCAGTTGATTGATAACGAACGGCTGGTGCTCGTTCGTTACACTTGTTCAGCCGCCGTGTGTGCTCCACTAGTTATATGAGCTACGTAGCACAATTCCGAGAATTCACAAGCTCGGTAGCTTGATCTCTCCTATGCATTACTTCTTTCATGATAGCAGATGCCATCTGAAAAGGACTTTCTTGTCTCTTTGAAGCTTTGACTGTTCAATTATCTATTACACATGGCAATACCAGTGGCGCACGGACAAGGGGGGGGGGGGTTTAACTCCCCCCAAATTTAAGGTTTAACTTCCCCCAAAAACATGTTTACCTGAATTCGTTTTCGTTCGTTTACCTGAACTATTGTTTAGAATTTTGCTTATTGGACTGAACAATATAATTGAATTGTCTTAATGAAAAGAGAATGTTAATTTAATTATTGTTTTAGTGAATAATAATCTAAATATCATTTTATGATTATGCACATTAATATTAATGAAACCCCACCCCCAAGAAGTCAATCCTACGTACGCCACTGGGCAATGCCATCGGTAACTGGCAAATGTGCTGCATATTTCGTGAGTTGCGGTTTGTCCTATTACTTAGGACATCACCATGTCGAGTCGAGCGGTTGGAGGAGTTTTGTTTGATTGTTCAGCTTTATATTGTTGCATATTGTTACATGTTGTGATGGAATTTCATTACATTAGCTGTTATATTTTCACTGGAGATTTTTATTTTTTATTATAATAATTTATTTTTCTCGTGTTCTTTTTTCTTCTTTTGATGTCTTTCATATAGCCAGCTGTTGCTGCTATTTCTTGGTCAATCATACCTATAATGTTCCATATTCTATGTAACATTAATATTACACATAAATATATAAATATAGTTCCATATTCTGTATTTTTGTGAATTGACGAATGCCGTTTATCGGTAAAGAAATAAAATGCTCGTCAATGTATGGCATCAATTTATGTGACATGATTTTGGCAATCTATGTGACAACCCAATTAGCACATTAAGGTTTTAGCAGCATTGTAGTTATGTTGTTGAAGCAAGGTTGTAACCTTATACCACGCCTAAAAAATTAAAAATACATTCCTTCCCCTCTCCATTTCCATTAGATTCAAACTGCTGCTGATATTCTGTCGTTTATTCGGAGCTAGAGCGGTGCGAGATCCGTGTGGCAGCTCAGGGGCCTTATTCAGTAAGGACTCGATATGGTCGAACCTCGGAAAATCCCTGAATATGACGTCACTTCCCCCGACTAATCTCAACTTTTGAATGGCCCTATTTGAAAGTTTAGAGGAAGTGACGTCAAAATTTCGTCACTTTCGCGGCTTGGAAATTCCGAGAATATACAGAATAGCTCCCCAGGCGTCTGTCTATCTGCGTGGGGTTGAGCTGGGTACACCGGAATCTCCGAATTGCGAGAAGTCAGGTACATACCTACTTATTTGACGGGGAAACGAATTTTGCGAATCGCCCCACTGATCTTTTGAACTATTTGACCACGACGCAGAGGCGAACATTTAAAAAGGGCTCCTCCAAGCACGAGCCTTCTACTAAAGATTAATGATAGCCATATTGTGCGGTCATCAAATACTATATTTCTAGGTCTTTCCGTTAGTGAAGACCTGAGCTGGCACACTCATATAAAGAGAATTGCAAGTAACCTAACAATAGGGATCTTCATGATTAGAAGACTGGCTCCCATTATTTCTATTAATATCTTGATGTTGCTATTCCATGCAAAAATTCAATCCTTCCTGACTTACGGAATAATATTCTGGGGTCATGACAGATTTAGTAAAACTGTCTTCTCCCTTCAAAAGCAAGCTTTGAAGGCAATGCTACAGCTACACCATATCGCACCCCCGGTCGCCCCCTTTTTCAGAAGCACAACATCTTAACCCTACCTTCACTATATATCTTACATTGTGCTATTTTTGTCAAACAAAATCCACATCTCTTTCCTGATAATCGTAGTTTCCACTTATACCATGCAGTACACATGATATCCATATTTTCACTTTCCCTAAAAGGACCTCACCATGCAGCATCTATAATTTTTAATAATTTACCTTTAAAAATAAAGGCAATATGCTCTATGCCTAAGTTTAAATTATAACTTAAAAAGTACCTCTTAAGCAGAGCATTTTACAGTGTCTGTGATTTCTTTAACAATCAATGCACCTGCTGTGAGGAGGCCTAGGTGATTAAATTTCCTTCTCACCTCAATTTGTTTATTTTGTGTTCTTTGTTTTTTCTAAATTATATTTGTATTTGATTGTTGTCTTTATATTCAAATTGACAATTACTATGTTACTGAATGTAACCAGCAGTAATAAAAATATTATCTTATCTTATTTATCTTATCTAACATCGTACACACCTTTGTTAAGTTGTGGGCTCACAACTAATGAATGACCTTTAGGCAGGAGCGGCTCCAAGAATTATTTTCACTCGGACAACGTCGCTTTTCGGCTTCTTTTCCCTCAATTCTTCTTCCGAATGAAAATACTCGTTTCATTCATGATTTATTCTATATGCCAAAAAATCGGTTTCTTCATTTCTTCATCCATTCTAAAAGTGATTTTGCAATGTTTTTAAAAAGTAGTTTTGTTCATATTTCAAAATGTATCAACCATATAGTCCGTATTTAAAAACAACGTTTTAAATGGTTGGACTTAAACTGCCCCCCCTCCTCTCCCCTCCCCACAGAGGAGGCGTCTGGGCCTGAGGTCACTTCCTGGGATAAGAAAATATACTTAGAATGAAAGAATCGTAAAAACTCTTTCATAGAGTCGGTAAAAATGAGAATGCAAGACTGTGGCGTAGAAGAGCTCTCACCGGAGTTGGAATATCACTTCGTGAACTGAGGTCCAGGACACACACCGTTGAGAAATTAAACGTACAGTTTCTTCATTTTTAACCCAAAGATGTAGCCGTGCATGTTTTCTACATGTCTTGAGTCTCTGTCTATTTGTGTAGTTGCAAAATACATATATATGAAAGGTCCCTCCCCATTGTGATAATATCTGTAGTGTAGTGCATGCTTGTGAGGCTTCGCCTCGTGACAAGAAAGAGCGATTTATGCTAATGCATAATTAGTCGTAGTTACACTAACTTTAGGGTGTAGTGTAATGCATGTTGGTGAATACTCACCCCCTGCCACACACCCCTGAGGTGGCTTTCAGGGTATTTCGTAGATGTAGATGTAAGTAGTTGCTCGCTCTTGTCTCCAACTAAATATTCATGATTTTTTTAACCACCGTCGATGTGCGCAGAACCACATTATTTCCATTCTGATACTCTTTTCTTTCTCGAAATATGGATTTAAACTGCTTTCACGAAGTCGTCCAAATCTACTGCTTCCTCGTAGATCCTATGAATAGGCAATAAACATCTTTTTCGTACATTTATTTTCATAAAATTTCAAGTATGATATTTTATCTATTCCCACTGCTTTTCTTGCCTTCATTTCTCGTTGTGTTTTATTTATTTTGCAGTCTAGTATTCCTAGTGCGAGGATGTCTTTATCTATATGGTAATTTAAAACGTAATCTATAATGCTAGAAAAAAATACGTGAATGACGACGGCTAGTTGAAGACTTGAGCTTCCATGGAATTATTTCAAAAAATCTGAACTCAATTTATTTTAATCAGTGAATGCCATTGTCAAAGAAGGACCATGCATTCTCCATAACATTTCGAGGAGTGGCCATGAGGTAGGAGTCCGATAAAGAAGCTTCTTTAAATTGGCCTCAAGTAAAATATCTCCCATGAAACCATTCCCAATTCCCTAGACTTGGGAAAACCCTTTCAGGGATACGTATAAAACAAGAGAAAAGTTTGTAAACAATTATCAACGTAAAATGTAATATCACAAAAACAATCTAAAAGTTTACATAATATATGCTGGACAGCGTTTTTAGAGCTGCAATGCGTGACTTGGTGACATGCAGAGAATTAGCGTGTAATGTATTCAAATTGTCAGTTTGGATGCTCTAGGAGAGCTCCATGTGTGGATTGTAAATCGCAATAGCAATTATAGCCGAATCGAGTAGCCAGCTGATTTCTGTATCGCGATATTCACAGTCATGTGTGTTCCACAAACGGTGACAGTGACAGCGTTCGAGTGCAGAGCCGAATGGATTTATCTCAGAGTTGCTGACGTCGGAGAAGACCGATGCGTCGAACATAACCAGAAAAAAGAGACAGAGTTGGAGTCAATGCCTCGCCCAGGCATAACTCTAAAGATAGGAACGATACAGGGATTTGGACAGTCATAAACCACGATACTACTCTCACCCTCCGTGATTCCCTCCAGGGAGTGGAAGGAGATAGCGCCAGGGTCACCACGGCCCTGCTTCCCCCCTATTCCTGAATCATTCCTCACTATCCCTCCATGCTATCTCCCTGGGAAACCAACTTCTTCTCCTCCCCCACCCACCCACCTCGTCCGTCCCTGTGTGGACTTCACCCCAGACACTTCTAGCACGCTTCTCCCCGGATTGCTCCAACCCTTCCTGGTCCTCACCACAAAAACACGGAAAGATACCAGAGAGAGGAATTGATTCCAATGACATCCGTTCCATAGCGAGCGGTCGAGGCTCCATAGCGAGATGCAGGAAATTATCATCTAAATCTACGAAGTACCGTGCAAGCCACCGCTAGAGTGTGTGGCACGGGGTGATTCCATACCAGGCATGCAGCACTCGTCCCAGTACAACTCGAGACCTCGCAGGGGATTGAGGGGCCCTGTGCAAAAAAAATTCGGGGGCCCCCATAACTTTGCATTCTCTTATTGATGTAGTGTCATCTTTTAAGGTAGTTTGAGCGAAAAATCACTTCACCTAGAATTTGATGAATTTGGCCTCATTTTAAAGAAAAAACTCTCATCCTTCCAATGACATCAAAATATCAACCCCTTGCCGAACTACTTTTCGAGCTATTTGCCTACAAATATAAGCGGTTTTACATGGGATAGATTACGAAAGAGTTCCTGTGTGTTTAGATGTTTCCTTAGAGTTTAGATGAAAAGAGTTCCTGTGTAAATAATACTTCAACCTAATCTGCTACACGCTCCAATGTATAAAATAAAATCAATAACAATGTATTTGACTAACCCTGAAGAGGAGAAATCCTAAAGCGGGGGCTATTGTTGTAATCTTATAAAATATGTTCATGTCTGTAAATATCTGTAAATAATTATCTGACGATATCAATAAACATGTTTGAATTGAATTGGATAGATTACGGCTCTGCTCTCCAGAGGGAGAATACCTATTGAAAAAATGAGGAATTTATAACGCCAAGATTTCGTCAAAAAACTAATGGTGTGTAGCTTGCATGTTTTCTCAACTATTTTAAAAAAATAATCTATTACTCACCGCTGTAATTTTGACAGAATCGCAAAAAAACCTGCTGTTTTGAAGGGTTTTCAGCCATACAGCGTGAGAAAATGAGTGGAGTCACTTATGTAGCTTTATTTATATAATCACTAAAAATGTGGTCACATATAACTATATCTTAGTGCCATTAATATAACAATATTTATTTCATACTTCTTACAGACGCTGAAATAAAAAAATAAAATTTGAATATGGTCTCCATTGTGACTAGGGAACTATCTCGCTCAAACCAGGAAAAGAAAATTTCATGGAAAAAAGGAAATCAACCAACAAACTGGCAAAGGGTTTCAAGAATTTTACATGTGCGCTAGGTAGTAGGTAATTTCGGGTAATAGGCGGGTTTCCCCGCGCCGTCTGAAAGATTCAATCCCGGGTGGGGCCCCCGTAGGTGCGGGGCCGAGTGCAGTGGCACCTGTCGCACTACCCTAGGGGCGGCACTGCCTCGCACGTTCCCCCAGCTGCTCGGCGCAGACCAAAAATCGGTCAGGAGAACAGTGCGCAGCGAAATCAGAAACTGGGAGAGTGCTACGTGAATGAACATGCAAGCATGCAGAACAATGCTACAGACACATCTAGTGGTTAATATTACTGATACTATTAATTTATGGATCTACGAGATACTAATTCATGCAGAGAACAAAATAAAATAATGCCGGACACATCAAGCGGTGTGAAGTGTTAGTAATAATCCTAATAATAATAATAAACATAAGTAAAAACTCTACTCTCCCTAGTGAGGGTGGGAGTTTCATGTGGCTGATCTATCGCAACTATTATGATCCCTAGTTGTGCGTGGAAAAAATTACATTTTAAATCTATCGGTTCTGCAGTCAATTTAATTTATCTTACTCCTGTGATCACTTCTACCGTAGTACGTCGGCTCTAGCAAAGTATATCACAAGAGGCGTTAAAACACTCGTAAAGATCTAATGAGAATGCTGAACATCCTGGAAGATAATATGAAGACATAACATTTGGGTATTAATGTAAAAAAAACCAAAATCATGATTGTTTGGGGAAATGGAGAATACCAATTCACAATAAGGCTTGATCAACAAAAACATCAGCACCAAACTGCACCATATCTTACCGACAAAATTGCAATAGTCATCCAATTTGCGCCTTTTTGCGGTGTCCAAGTCAGACGGTGTCTCTGTCTTCTTGATTTATTCCAAAAATCGTAATTTTATTTATTTAACCATCAATCTGTACTTTTCCATAGTTTTATTCATACAGTTCAAACCTTGTCAGATATTCTCTCTTCTCTGTCAGAGTAACGACACCAAGAAACGGCGCATAATTTCAAACCAAAACCCATATAAAAAACATTTCTGCCCACTTCCGGAATCAATGGTGCATTCACTTCACTCGTGCATCTAGGATGTTCCGGGCGGTCTCCATGGTATTCAGGACGAAAATGCCTTGTTTTATAGTGGTGGCACTAAAATGACGCAACAGATTCATTGTAACTGTTTTGCAGCCGAAACAGTTTCAAAACGAAACAGTTCCGTTGCGTGCAACAGCTTGAAGCGCACCAAAAAGTGGGCGATCGATCGTGTTACTGGTGGTACTAGAAAATGTTAAGTCGTGTGGAGAAATCCATCATAAACATAAATCCTGACCGGTGGTAGCAGACGCCATAAGTACAGGTATACGAGAGACAAATCGGAATGACAGACATTGACGAGGATGACACTCATTTACAGGTACATTTATGGGGACATAAAATTGCATAAATGTATAATAATAGAGCTCAAAAACTAACCTAGGCCTACTAACAGGGAACCGGAATAATTTTCCAGCAACCGTTGGGCACTTCCAGACATAACATCTCTTGTATTCCATCGCGTAAATGATTCTCGAGGGCGCACGTTTCTCAGTTGAAAACCAAGGTAACACCAGTAACACCTCCCGATAACATCGATCGATCTGTGCTGTTAGAAAACTGCTGGTACTTCTGCACTTTATGTAATAAAAAATCTTTCACTTAAAAAAGTAACATTTTCATTTGGATTCATGAAAGATACTTCACAGTTCTAGTTCTATCTGCAACGACGTGCGGACATGTGTTGGAGCTGAATAAACCATCAACCGTCTGCAACAGATTCAAATCCAACAAATGTTAGCTTATAACCGCAAAACGCAGCCACACGTGCAGTGCAACTGTCCATCAGAATAGAAGACGAAACAGTCTCAGCTTCAGCTTCATCAGTAGCCGCTGCACAGCACAGAGCGCAACGGCTGCGGCGCGATCACGAAACTAAACTATTGTTTGAAACAGTTATTTCAAACAGTCGTCTCACTGAAACAGTTGCGGCTGAAGCCGTTTCGCTACGACAACACTTCATTCCACCGCTACTTTTTTCCTACGTGACTAAAAATATACCAAGTAGTTTTGCAAGAAACTGCTGCTGCACGTGAAGCTAATATCAATAAATCTCTCGACTGAAATTCGATTTTTCTCAAATGCTAATGCAATTTTTTCCATCAGCTGTCGGCAAAAAAAAATAATTAAGCTAGCATCTCATTCGAATTACTCTGTGTACATAAGTCTCCCCTTTTAAACGAAAGAGATGACCTAGTACTGTATTCGGCGAGACGTGGTGGAACATCTTATGAATAAAGTCAATACACGTTATTTACGACGCGTTCCAACGCCTCAGTGTCATCAGTGAGGTCATCGGTTGAGGGAGGAGAGGAAGGTTAACAGGTGGTACTGAGTGAGCGGAGGATTGAGGGGAGGAGTATATTTTTTAGTCGTATGGCTGCTTAAATTGAAAGGGCAAGGTAAGGTGAAGGGCAATTTAAGTCAAGACGTTTTTAAAGTTTTGACCTTCTTTTTTCGTTGGATGATCTCCCAACGCTCCAACGTATCCATACGCCGTCTCTCACTCTCAAAATCCAGGAACTTCAAATTAAGGTAATTTGAGTGAGATGTAGGTCGTTTCCTAATCATAAAAGAGACCATATTCAAATTTTATTTTTTAATTTCAGCGTCTATAAGAAGTATTTGATGTGGAAGTGGGCATGAAATTACATGGGTTCTTATAGAAACGCGCGGTGCGACTAGCTCCATTCATCGAAAAGTACGTTTTCTAGTTAAGAATAAGAAAAACAAAAATAATTTAAATAATCAATAGAATAATGTATGAAAACCATTTGATGTACTTTATTTTTATTATTTTTTTTCTTATTCTTAACTAGAAAAAGGTTCTTTTTGATGAATTAAGTTACTCGTACCTTGTGTTCCCATAAGAACCCATGTAATTTTACTCCACTTCTAGATCAAATATCTTAAGTAATCAGCGGTAAATAATTCTGAAAAAAATCAGGTAGATTTAAGACAACATAATTATTGCTTCCAGAAAGTTTCGTCGAATTTTCTTAAGTTGAGTGAAACCACCGAACCTCCTTACGTAAATATGACCACATAAGTCTCTAACTTGACTCATGTTTTTCACTAAGCTTGGTGAAATCGCCTTCAAAATAGAAGTTATTTTTTTTGAGTTTCTGTAAAAATTACTAGGGTGAGTAATTGATCAATTTTTTATTAATAGTTGGTACGACGTGACGTACTATCTACACACCGTTAGTTTTTTGGAATTAAAAAGTTATAGCTCAAAGTTATCCATACAAATCTCGGCTAACAGTAGGAAAATAGGAAACCCCATTGCTAGTCCCTCTTCCTGTTGGTAAAAGGTCCCATTATAATAAAAAAACAATTTTGTTCCGTACACCGTTCCATTAGGCTGTATATCTATTCAGTTATCACTGGGTTGGTGGTTGAGTCCTTTTAACAGGTCTTCGGCACTACTTAGTGCTTCGTCTACTGGGACTGAAGTGAGCAAATATTTGACGACGAAGGAGATGAGCTTCGAAGACATCGGAGTGTTAATTTTTCTTAGTCGTTCGGCCAAATCGATTGAATTTATAATACTGTATTTAGGTACAAATTTTGAATGATTAAGTAACAGTGAGTTCATTTTAAAGGCTAATATGTAAGCTGAGACTCCAACGCTTGATGCAACCGGGGAAATGGGGATATTTTCTTCGTTTCATTCGGAGAAAAAAGTTCTGGACAAGGGGTTGAAATTCGCTCCGAAACCTAAAATATACGGGACGATCTAAAGAATTTCATATAATTTTTTTAGTTTTACTTCGGAGAGGATGCTCAGAGTACCTACTCAAGGAGACGGATAACATTTATTCTACTTCTTCTTTGCCTTTGCATTATCCTACACTAGTAGTGGGACCGACATTCCCTTATCTGATTCTTCTTCTCCAAAGTTCCCTGTCCAGCATCTCCTCATAGTTCCATCCTTTTTCTCGGATATCTTCTGTTATCTTGTCCTTTCATCTCATATTTGGTCTTCCCATCTTTCTCTTTCCTTTCACTTTCAGATGCTATACTCTTCTTCCCACATATTCCTCTTCCCTTCTTTGGACTTGTATGAACCACCTCAATCTGCTTTCTTGGTTTATCTTTCGCAGCGGTCCCACATTGAGCGTCACTCTTAAGTAGCCAGTCCTTATTCTGTCCTTCCTCGTGACACCAGATAGCCACCGCAGCATCTTCATTTCTGCTACTGCCATTTTTATTTCCTGGGCCGGTGTTCCTTGCCAGGTCTCGACGCCGTACATCTCAATCTACATAATACCCTGAAATCCACCTCTAGGGTGCGTGGCAGGGGTGAGTAGTCACCAACATGCATTACACAATACCCTTTAAAAGTTAATGTAACTACGACTATTGATGAAATAGCACAAATCACTAATGCTTGTCAGGAGGTGAAGCCTCACAAGCATGCACTAAACTATAGGTATACAGCCAATGTTATAAGGAGCGTTAGTATTTTGCAACTACATAAATGGACAGAGACAAAAGGATTATACTGAAAACATGTACGGGGTGCTGTGTGTTCTAGGTAGTAGTTAAGGATATATGTATTAGAGATAAATCAACTAACTAGTTACACTTCCTATTGACAAACCTAGTTAAATTGTCATTGACAGCTGGAATGATCTCTTATCGTTCGCGGGAAAAATGCAATTTTAAATCTGTCCTTTCTGCAGTCTAGTCCCCTAATTTAATTCTCATGATCTGATCTACTGTAGTATGTCGGATTTCGTAAAATATTATCAACTTCGTCAAAGAACAAATCGGATTAGAACTTACATAATAGATTAAGTCTAAATTTTAATCGACGATCTGAAAGTTATTCCCATCCCAGTTTCTCCAAAGGTTCAGTAGCAGTAACGAGATTATCATAACGGCCTTTGACGTATTTTGCCGATCTTCGCTGCACGCGTTCTAACTCTGTTTTTAAGCCTTCCCCAGAATCGTAGCCGTAGAAACATTGCGGTTCTTACCACAAACCTGTAGATATTGCCTCTCATCCTACAGCTTACGTTTTTATCGCACAGCACTACTCTCATTTTCCTCCAGTTCATCCAGTCACAGTTTGCCCTATGTTGTACTTCACCCTTCATAGCTCTGGACTTTTTACCCAACTTACTTGAACTTCTCAACCGATGGTAACTTTTCCTCTTGCAGCTTTTCTATGAGACCTCCTTTCTCCGATGTTGCTAAGTACTCTATTTTCCTCCTGATAACTCTTTTTACCCTCTCCTCAAAGAGCTTACTTCACTCTTCAAGCTTCTCTCCCAGTTTCCTCCGTGGTCAACTCGTATATGACGATGTCGTCGGCAAACAGCATGCTCCACGGTATCTTACTCTTCACGTCTTTCACCAACACGTCCATCACCAGGTCAAAGAGGTAGGTAGAGGACGGATAGCATTTAAGGTAGTAAAAAAAACACCACGCAGGGACCAATACAAACTGGACGAAATCCACTCAAGAAAGATAGAACTACTCTATATTTCACTCTTTCCCTAAGCCGATCCTTGAGCCCATTGATAAGAAGAATATGTGGGTCGAACTTGACGAAAATCGAGGCCACGAATGTGCAAAATTTTCCTCGAAAAAGTCAATTCACAGTGGGTGACTCCAGTTGAAGTTACCACTCCTTGTCTATTTGGTTCTTCGGACTGGTCTAACCATCAAAGAAAAAGCATTGAATGAAACCACTAATAAACACATGTTTGGCCATAATTGATATATGAAGAAGTTCATCAAACCCTCTGGTGAAAGAAATAATTGTGAATTTACATTAAAGTTCTATAGTTCTATTAAGTTCCAATTATAGGTAGATTCGTCAGATATTTAAAAAAATATAGTTTACGAGGCGTACGTAATGATATTCATATTTAATCTAAACAACCTTGTACCTTTCTTACAAGTTTTTACCACCTATAATCTCGACGAGTAGTTCCATTGTAAGGGTAATAATCCTCTTTGGGAGGACTCACTCCAAGTTTTTCCGGTGAATAGGCTGAGTTACCCACCGGGAAGCTGCGTCGTTCAGCACCGTTCTGCGACGTTTTGAAGGCTGTCTGCCATCGTCTTCAGAAAGGTGAATCATTCACTCTGAAGACGATGGCAGACTTAGTCTCTGAAAATTCGATGCTGAACGACACTGCTATCCCGGAAGGAAACCCGATATATCGTATTCAAATCCCTTATAGTTCTAAAAAAAACATTATTATTATCATATTGTTATATTAGTACCGAAAGTATTCACTAAGCTACGCATACGACAGTAGGAATGAAATTAATTAGCAGCTTTTCACTTTTTTATATTAACTATAGGTTTATTGCGACCGGTTTTGATGTATTTACTTCGTTGTTAAGCACGGTTCTAATACTAAACAAATAATATTTACATATTTAAAGATGGTTGTTATGGAGTGAAAAAAGAAGAGAAATTGGTGGGAAGAATGAATCTAATATTGAAGGAATCTAATGGAGAGTAAAGGGGAGTTGAATTGTAATATGTTTTCGTTCATAAGCGGAATTAGATCAAGACTGTGTTGAATTATTTCAAGCTGCTCAAAAATATCTAGTTCGTTTCCTTTACCTTCCAAAATCTGTATTTTTGTTGGAAGTTGCAGTCATTCAATCCCTCTCCCCTATACTTTCCTATAGATTCCCACATTAGTAGCTTCAGCCTTCCCGCCAAAACTTCCAACCTTATTTTTTCACTCCCTAACAACCATCTTTAAATATGTAAATATTATTGGTTTAGTATATTATGACTGTGCTTGAAAATGATGCAATACATCGAAACCGGTGCATAAACATATGTTTAATATAAAAAGTGAAAAACTACTAAGTAATTTCATTCCTAATGAATGAATTCCACCACATCTGCCCGAAGACAACTTTATGTATACGGATACGACACTGGATTTTCAATGCCACTGGATAAACTAGGAAAGGAGCCCTAAGAAACCAAGACAGAAAGCTAGGTTAAGACTCATGAAAGTGTTTGTAGGAAACCTGAGTGTACACATGACTTCGGCGAGATAATTAGCCTTCTTATATGCCTACACCAGTAAATGTCATCACTAAAACAATAAGGGAGTTTGACTTTGGACTGCTTGGTCTATTTACGGTTTTTTTCTCGCAAAATCCGTTGCTGTAGAAAAACACCGATACGTTTAAATATAACAAAATTAC
The DNA here is from genome assembly GCA_963573305.1 of Pyrrhosoma nymphula. Lineage (NCBI taxonomy): Eukaryota > Metazoa > Arthropoda > Insecta > Odonata > Coenagrionidae > Pyrrhosoma > Pyrrhosoma nymphula. The sequence continues at coordinate 99,678,536 of OY754339.1, forward strand.
ATACTCATTACACGTAAATTTGCGTTCTCAAAGACAATATGATCAGCGTCCCAACGCCTGTTCGTTCGGTTGATGACGAGAGTGCATATATGTTGACATTTTGTTCCTCAAGTTCACCTACTTTCGTGAATTACTATATCTAGGCCCGAAAAACATGCGAAATCAGTAACAAAAAGGATCTAACACTTTCCTGAAGAATCTTCTCGGGCTCTCCACCGGCTTAAACTATTCATAATATTGCCGACGTTTCGAGAGACCTTAATCGAAAATGTCGAAAACCTTAAATTTCAGCTAGATTGAACGAAACGTGCGTCGGCAAATGTGAATAGTTTAAACCGGTGTTTGAGAGCCCGAGAGGAGTTTAACTCTGAATGCGAAATCTGTGTGTTTGACATTTCCAAATGATGAAAACGGCAAATCAATGAGGTGGACGGAAAGTAGCGAATCAGCGAATTGCGAGTTATATTGTGTTTGTGGATTATTCGGGTAACCTTGTGTGTATCGGTAGTGGTGGGGGAGGAGGGGGGAGGGGAGGGAGGATGGGAGGGGTGGGGGGTCAAAGGGGAGTGAGATTTGTCGAAGAGAGACGCCGTCGCGTCACTCATTTGTGTTTTGTTTCCACTGGATAGCGACCGTTGATTGGTCTATCATGGAGTGGGCTGTTTTTTGGGGGGAGAGGGGAAAAGAGGGGGAAGGGATGGCGCTAGGGTTAGGAGGGGGGTCAAGAATGAAATCAACGACAACAGCGGGGAGAGATAATGAGGGTCTGAGAATGATTCGGTCTCCCTAAAGACGCACATGAACCGCGGGAGGAGTTTGATTTTTGAGCCCAAGGCCAAGTTTCACCCTCATCCTTCACTACGCGCAAGAGAACTCAAGATTAAGACTTATAAGAATCGGAGAAATGGATCAACAGGTGCCTCTAAGGGCCTTAGAACCCTAAACCAGGGAACTCCACCAAATGCTGGGCACTTTACATTAGCTTCAGTGCGCTGTTTTTCTTTGAAACGCAACATTGAACTTGGTTTCCATTCGTTTCAGACCCTGCGCGCTTCAAAAGTGATTAGGGGCCTTATATAGAATGGAATTATTTCATTTATTATATTATTTAGTAAGGACTTGACAGGGTCGAATCTCGGAAAATCAGTGGATTTGACGTCGCAGCCCGCCGACAAATCTCAACTATTGAATTTGAAATTGAAGAGGCTGTGACGTTTAAAGTTCGTCCCTTTTCGAGGCTCGGAAATCCCGAGAACATACAGAATAGCCCCCTCAGGAGTATTGATGATGATCGCTGAGGAGTGTTTGATAAGAACATTTTTTATTTTATTTTTTTAAATTTATTTATTTAATAATAAATCCACAAACAGTCAAGGTGACTTTTACATCGGATTATTAACATTAAATGACTTTACATAGAACAACAAAAAAGAAAAACCAATAAGTTATCACTCAATAAACATAAACACTGGATACTATATCCCAGCATGAAAAAACAGCAAGGTAGCATGAAACAGCATCTCATAAACAACTCATCCGTTGTGACAATTTAGGTGGGAGGAAGATAGGAAGGGGAACTTAGATAGGAAGTCTGTTAATAGCGGTTGTGAAAGTTGGAAAAGAGGATGCAATGTCAATAGATGGGGTATTGAGGGAATTGTAGGTAAGAGGTAGCCGGTAGATAAGGGATCTCTGAGTCACTGACAAACGGGAGTGAGGTAGATGAAATAGGGAAGAGTTCCTTGTTTTACGTGAGGGGACCCTGAGGGAGAACATTGATAGAAGGTCGTTAGACCTGAAGCGGCCGTTCATGATTCTATGGAAAAATTATTATGGAGTATTGATGATGAGCGCTGAGCAGTATTTGATAAGAAAATTTCTTCACCCTCTTATATTGCATTAAGAGGGTGATAATGATGAGAAGAGGGGAATAAATTGCTACGTCGCCCTGACTAATACATCAACATAATATTCTCTTCGTGCATTGAAAAAAAATCGATTTTGATATCCAAAACCCACTTGCCTAAATTGACGAGTACTGAAGATGACGGTACCGATTTTGACAGAGATAAACACGTGAATTTTACCAAGTGCATTTAGTTGTTTTCATACTAAGTATTAAATTCCAGAAAGTTGTGCAAGTGTGAATGTATTCAATTGGTTCTGCAACATTGAATGACATTTAAAATGCGTTAAATAAAGCGCAGCTGAACTGAATAATGATAACTGAAAAGGAACCATATTGAAAGTTCAATTAATTTTGTACATTTAACTTGTCGACAGAAAAATAAATAGTGACATAAATGGAATGGGTAGAATTCAAGGTTATATGAATAAATAAACGAAGGAAACAAACGTCACTGCATTTGTAAAAGTTGTCCCTTTGTACCCCTATCTTGCTCCAGTTTCACTGGACCCTTTTGTGGGTGCTACGCTATGATTAATTTCGCCCCAAATATACAAACGAGATTTCGTAACCACTGGATTCGGTCCCAAAAGGAGATTCGCTCACTAAAAACGAATGGTTCGCCGAGTCGTTCACTGAGCGGTTCGTCGTGTGACCGCAAGGAGAGGAGGAAGAGGTGGGGGTCGTCAAGGCGAAGGACCCTTCGCCTCACCCCACAGTCCGATTGTTTTGGCCTGATAATCAATCCCCTCCGTGCGACGCTACCATCCGTCCGTCATTTGGATCCTTACTCCCCTCAAGAGCGACCCTGGTCCATTCGTGTACTCCCGAGAAAAGACCACTTGCCGTCTTCAGGATGAGGTCCAAGGATCAACACCACATGGAAGAGAGCCTGAACACGTCTACTCCGCGGATACTGAATGGGTCTCCACCGGAGAAGAAGGCAGCGGTCGCGCCACAGCAGAAGGGCCAAGGGGAAAGAGAGGAGACCGTCAAGGAGTCCGCCGATGGTCGCTGCTCCTGCCTCCAGAAGTGCTGTCGAGCGTTTCGTAAGAATACAGTGGAGTTTTAATTAAGGGAGCCTGGCGGGAGTGATTTCTACAGGGTGATTACAAAAGAATTCGTCGGTTTCAAAGATCTGTATTTTTCAAATGGTACGACCTACAGAGCTGCGCGACCTCTTTAAATGACCGATACATTCTATAGTTTTGTTGAAAAAAATAACATTACAAATGTTCGATATGTCCTCCTTGAGTAACCCGAACAATATGAAGTCGATATTCAAATTCCTCCCACACTCTGCCAAGCATGTCAGCAGTTACTGTCTTCACAGCCAAAGTTGTGCGTGCATTCAATTCCGCGCTGTTATTAGGCATTGATTAAGATTGGCTTTTTCCTCTACTGGAAGCAGATTCCAATGATATTGTGTTTCAGCAAGACGGGGCTCCCCCTACATTGGCACCTCTCAGTTCGTGCTCATCTTTAATGAGACCTACCCAGAAAGATTGATTGGATGATCTGCAAGGCAAGACCTCGCCCTTCATCTGTGGCCTCCGAGGTCACCTGATCTCACTCCATGTGATTTTTTTGTGGGGATATGTCAAGGGTCAAGTCTTTGTGCCGTCATTGCCTACTTACAGCGAGGAATGGAAAGTATGCATATCTTTGGCTGTGAAGACAGTAGGTAACTGCTGACATGCTTCACAGTGTGTGGGAGGAATTTGAATATCGACTTGATATTGTCGGGGTTCTCAAGGAGGACATATTGAATATTTTTAATGTTATTTTTTCAACAAAACTAGAGAATGTACCGGTCATTTTAAGAAGTCGCGCAGATCTGTAGCTCGTACCGTTTGAAAAATACAGATCTTAGAAACCGACGCATTCTTTTGTAATCACCCTGTATTTCATGAACCTTAATTCTACATTAGAAGAAGGAATTTATGGGGTTTGATTAAGTGTAGTGGTTGCAAGGACACGGGTTCCCTTCCTGGAAGTTGGGGAGATTTTTCTGTGGAATAATTTTCCTCAATTGTGTATCATGTTGAGTAAACCCCAAGTGCCGAATTTCGTCCGTCAGATGGGCCGTTATCTAAGGACCCCTTCAAGCCTTTTGCAAAGGGATTACTTTCATCTACGCCGGGTTTCTATCCGCTCTTTTTTTTCTTGATACAAAATTATCCCTCTTCATCCAACCTTCCCAAGAGTCCTAAAAGGTGTCAATGATCTCAGTTATTAGTAAGTCCCATGCAAAAGTCTGTCGCTACGATGGAATAAGGTAGCTTGGGGGAGATTGTTCTAAAGTCGTTCATATTCGATGCAGAGGTATAAAGCATGAAGTGCATCAGTGGCGGATACATATGGGGGGCGCGGGTGGCGCGCGCCCCCCCCTTGCGGGGCCGCCCGAATTGCCGCCCCCGCCAGTCAGCCCGCACGCTATTCGTTCGTGTCTTTCGTCAGTCGACTCTGAGTCGAGTTATCGAGTAGTTGTACTTTCTTATGTGGCACGCGCGCGCGTCCGCGTCATCGTATTTTATACGTTTCTGTCTGGCACAGAGATAGCTAACCTACGAGAAAAGTCGCGGCCATTCTAGTGATCTCGATACGTTATTCTGTCTGGCATTTGTTCGAGAAAATTCGCGAATATTCTACTGTTTGTATTTGTTTACACTCCTTAAAAGTCTGGAAGCGAATGTTCTGGCACCGAATGTTCTCGACGGAGCTACATATATAAGGGAAGCAGAGTCGCTGCCAGGCAGTCAGTTTGAAAGCTACAATCGTCGCGATAACTTGCGCCCCCCCCCCCCTTGAGTTTTTTCTGTATCCGCCATTGAAGTGCATGTAATAATATTAACACCGCAAAAACTTAGTTTCTTTATCACCGAATTTGTCAATATGTAATTGAATAACCTTACATATTTGAGGCTTTAAATTGACTTATTTTTTTCAAGCCGTACTCTGAAAATGCATTCAGTGCAGAAAGTAATTTTGCGATTTTCTGAAAATAACACGGTGAGTAATAAATGTATTGCTTCAAATAATAGCAAATAAATTATATTTCTAGCGCCAAATGTGAATCAGAAATTTATTTTTTTCTTATCTCTCTATGGAGCGCAGAGCAGTATCCTATATCTCATATGAAACTCTTTTTCATTTTTTGGAAAATATCTTGAAATATAGATTGATTTTTTCTTATCATTAGGAAGATGAGATATTTTTCTTTATAATGAGGCCAAGATCATTGAATTTTATGCGAAAAGGCATCAAGATCAAATACCAATATACGAGGCATGTTTTTTAAGTACCGTTTTTAAATTCGGCCGATGCAGTGCTGCGGTGGGCATTTGGCATATACACGCTGTGTACCTACATCTGTTAGGAAGCCACAGACGCTGTTACGGAAACATTCGGCCGTGTTTATGTTTGTTTGTGAATATTTAAAATGCCTCCACCGATTGAGAATCCCGCCGACTGAAATTTACGCGCTGTGATTCGTTTTCTTAGAGCAAAAGGCGTGAAGGTGGCTGAAATTCATCTTCAGATCAGTGACGTTTATGGATAAAACAATTTGAGCGATGAAATGGTGCGGAATTGTGTTAGAGCTTTTAGAGATGGCCGCAAAAACGTTAAAATTATCGAAAGTTTGCTCACGCTGGGTACCGAAAATATTGATTGCTGCATGACAATGCCCGTCCGTCAAACTCAAGATCTCATCGGATCAATTTGCTGGGAACAACTTGATCGCCCTCTGTACAGCCTAGATCTAGTGCATTCTGACTCCTGTATTTGCATTTGAAGATGCATCTGGGTGGTCAGTGCCACGACAATGATGATGAAACCAAAACGACCGTGTTACAGTGGTTGTCAAATCAGGCGGCAGGCTTATATGAGGAAGGGATTCAAAAGCTGGTTCTACGATACGAAAAGTGCCTTAATATTAGTGTAAATTATTTAGAAAAATAGATTAAGGCATAGGTTTTCACGTAAAAATAAAATAGTTAAGGAAAGTGTAATAGTTTTATTTTAATTTCAAAACGGTACTTACTTAAAAAATACGCCTCGTGTGATTGTTGTGTACTTTATCAGAGCCCAGCAGTCGCTTGGATGGATTAGGACGGTAGATGGGACATAGCTCGTAACTCGCGATAATCCTGTTCTTTGTCCCTAGGAGAAAACCCTGGCTCAACCACCCGTGTGTACGGATACGCGTAAATTTTTAATTTCATTTTCCCTGGCTTTAAGACTTTTGAAACGTTCCTCGAGGTGTCCGCTAGAGATGGCTTGAGATACTGTAATGACGCAACGTTTAAGCCCAAAAGATTTTCACACAGCCTCCCTTGCAATGAGATGATTCGTGACTAAGATTAATCAATGAGGGGACATGCTGCTCGAGTTTAGAACGCAGTTTTGTATTGATCTGGGATTCAGGACGTATGGCATTGTATTAAAATATGAAATCACCGGTCATATACACCGGTCGGATCTCGGTAAATGATATTAGTTTTTATTGTTAAAGGTAGTCTGTGGATTTGCTTAGTTCCGGATGGACATTGAAGTACTGCCATCTGATATCATTCAATTAAATACCTATTTTTTTGCCATCTCCTTCTTCACCTCGGCATCTTTCCCATCCATCTCTTACAATGAGTATATTCTTATACCACCTTCCCTGCTTACTTGAAATACTCATTACCCGTCTTTACACTTTGACCTTCAATATGAAATAGCTCCTCATCATCCGTTGCAACCGCTCAATAAGCCTTCTCTACCTAATTCTCCCCAAAAGCTTCCTGTCCTAATTCACTATTTGAAGCACTTCTTCGTCTGTCTTCCTCCCCGTCCATTGTATATTCTCCACCCTAAACCAAGTACATATCTCAAAAGCTTCCAATCAACTAAAACCCTCTTTTATTTTCATTCCGGGTTTCTGTGCCAATCTAACGCTACGCTCTATATAAGACTCTTTGCCGGCATTTTTAGCATCCTCACATCCTACCCCTATTAAAAGATCGGTTCAAATTGCAGAAAAATCAGCTATTCACTATTTTACCGAGATTCAGAAATTCTGTATGCCGTAGATTAATGATACCCGACTTCTATTTACAATAGTGACTGCATTTGTTGGAATAATAACGCCGGAAAAACATTATACAAGCTTCTTAAATGATCCTAAACTTTCAACCGTGGTTTTTGTGAAGATGGAAATATTTAAAACTAGAGAACGTGAGCTCTTCGGCCTCTTAAAGTTATAAGGTATAAAAAAATCTCCAATGGCCGTAATAAATTTGTACTTGTTTTTTTAAAAACACTTGTTTTTGTGCCGTTTCTTGACAACGCTCTGTTGAGCTAGATTCTCCCAGAAGTTGGGCCCGTTGAGTGTGTGAGTGAGTGAGTTCTTGAGTGCTTGTGAGTGTGTTTGTGTTCATAACCCAGGCATTCTTAGTTGGGTCTCATTAACCCGGCAAAGAATCCCTCATTGGGTTGAGTGTGTGTGTGTAACCCAGGCATCCTTAGCAGGGTCTCATAAGCCCAGCGAAGTATCCCTATTCGGGTTGATTGTGTGTGTCTGTGGTTGTCCCTGGAGAGGAAGTAACATTCCCGTAAACCACCACAGGGGTTTTTCTGGTCGAGAGGTTGGTTGGTCACTGGCGTGGATTTTTCCCCCCAATTTTTTTCCCGCAAACCAACACAGCAATTGTGGCGTATTTTTGACGAGTGGTGCCAATTTATTATGGCCATTGGAGATTTTTTTATGCCTTATAATGGAAATATTTATTACAATTAGAGCTAATTTTTCAACATCATCGTCTTGGTGTATCTCGAAAGATATAATTACTATGGTTATTATACATTTTTAAGAAACTGGAGAAAAGTATTCAAATTGTAACTTCATGTCAGGAAAATCTGTAGCTGTACCATTTCAATCTGTAGTTGTACCAATGAACCATTTAGATTATTTGCTATTGTAATCTTCCCGCTGAAAGTGGCGTAAATCAATCGATGGATGCCATTTTTTCTCCCTGCCAAATCTGAGTCTATTATTTTTTACTCTCATGAGAACTTGCAATCGCTATTGGGGCTCTGACATGGAGCTAGAGGTTATCATAGGAAGCCGTCAAAACATTCAAATTTTTCAATGTATGATGTGCGTTTCCCATTTGATTACTCAAAATATAATATTTGTCTAGCAAGGTAAAAATATACTAACAGAAATATTTGATAAAATAATTTAGAAGAGAAAAATATAAGGAACATTTGATAGCAAGATCAGATCAAGATCAGGCAAGGAAGAATATCCTCGAAATTAATAGTGAAATAAAAAGGTTTTTGTCATCCAATTGTCTTACAGTGGTGGTATGACGGATTTCACCACAGTAGCATAATCATTTGTATACCTATATTGATTCAAAATAAAAATGACAATTTGAATCGAATTTCTACGTTCACAATTATCAACGATTAAGGTAGTATCTTTATTGAAAACACTTTCAGGTTCATGACCCGAGGTTTTAAGTACGTAATAGAGCTATTATTTCGTTGTTTATATAAAAAATATTGGAGGGACATCAATTATGTAAATACTGCAATCAGTTTTAAAATTTGTCATTTGCTGCTTTAAATGGGCCTTTTGTCTGGATCGTGAAGTCTTCTGTCTGCAACGGTAATTTCCTAAATTTCACTAGACAAGGGCATGTTCAATACCGATCATTTGTTCTTCCAACAAAAAATGTTGTATAAGTTTTAGTATGCATATTGTAAGGGAATTAATACTGTATTTCAAGGCTGATATTAAGCACTTATAACATTTATCGTTTTGAATACTTTATAGGTAAAAATATTATAAACTCGTGGTGACGTATAGAATAAATGAGAAACAAAAAAGTAGTAATTTTGTCTAGTTATATATTTTATTCACAAATTAGAGCAAAGAAAAATTATTAAAAAAGGCAGTGAAAAAAATTGGAGACCAGCCGACAAAGAGATGATGAAAATCCTCGCACGAAGCAGACTAAAACATCTTCCAGCGAAAAATGTGATGGTGCAATGCCTGAGAGAAATATTGTCCTTCATGAAGTTAATGGTTTGAGGCGTAACTTTATGTAACTCCTTCATGACTGAAAAGAAAAAACTTTGTTCCGTTCCACGTAAAATAATTTCAATGCCGACCCAGGTTTCGTCGCTGAGCGACAGGTCTTTTAATACTTGATGATGTTGCTCAGCGACGAAACATTGGTCGGCATTAAAATTATTTTATGTGGAACGGAACAAAGTTTTTTCTTTTCAATAATGTCCTTCAGTTGACTCAGGAAAAGTTGAGGTTTAGCCCTCTTCCAGACCACACTAGAGCACTTGGTTTATCGAACTGATTTGGGATTAAACAAATTATCTGGGGGTTAACTTAAGAGGACGTATATTTGGGATTGACTGATAAATAAAGATGGTATTCAGGATATAAATTTCATGATTAATAAATTTAGGATTGATCGGTAAATAAACCATGATAAATAATATAAAGATTGATAAAATGAGTTACGACACTGATATGATAGGATCGCATAAATTACAGCTGAATGGATTCCTAACGAGTCCAACTCATGATTTAGAATTGAGTGCCACAAATGTTTGCGATCATTGGGCATGGAAGCATTTAATGATTATCTCATTGCCGCAAAGCCGTAACTAGAACTAAAAGTGGTAAATGTTAGTTCACTTAGCTCTACTAATAGCTCGCACGGCCTTTTGGTGAACAGTTTGACAATAGCAACCGGCTACTAGAGCTATAGTAGGAACTAATGGAAATATCAAGTGAAGAATATCAAATACCGGCCAATTTTGTAACACAAATTTGAACACAACCGAACTTTTTTTGAAGATTTTCGCAGATCATGTTTATGTTATTCAGGTTTCTGGTTCTGCGATTAAATTATTTTATATTATGCGACAGTTTCGCCGTACTATGCTGCAGGCTTCGTCGGGCTTTTAAGAACAACAATGGTCTTTTTTCAAAAAGTAAATAAACAATTCCAGCAGGTGATGATTTTGAGATGTAAAAAACTTAATTTCGAATAAGTCTCTTCCAGGTATAAGGGAGTTTATATCTATCCTCTCTATTAATGTTATTTGGTCTTTTTTCTATTGCAATCGCCGCCCTTATGAGTCGCGGAAAGTAACTGCTTTCTTTGTGTAGTACTATTAGATTGAAATAGAAAAAAGACCAAATAACATTAATAGAGAGGATAGATATAAACTCCCTTATACCTGGAAGAGACTTATTCGAAATTAAGTTTTTTACATCTCAAAATCATCAACTGCTGGAATTGTTTATTTACTTTTTGAAAAAAGACCATTGTTGTTCTTAAAAGCCCGACGAAGCCTGCAGCATAGTACGGCGAAACTGTCGCATAATATAAAATAATTTAATCGCAGAACCAGAAACCTGAATAACTTGAACACAACCGATTACTATTGAAAAATCTTTTGCGAACCCTTTCATTACATTTAAATCAGATTATTATCACAAGATTAGCTTAATCGATGGTGGAAGGCAGAGGATAAAATGTCTTTATTTTTTCACACAATAAGAACACCGGATGAATAACATCTAAATTACCAAAGGGATTAATTATTTGGCCAGTTGAAATGCTATGATAGCATCATCTCTCTGCAATTCTCTCCCGTGTAAAAAGTAGTATATTATCATAAAAAAAGAGCTGACATTGTTACATATGCTAAAAAAACTAAATGTAGTGCATTCGTATTACCTTTGATAGAAATAAAAAATGGAAAATGAGACGAGCTTGGCGGGGTATATTCAAACTACAGTACTCGAGAGTTAAAATAAAATATATGCTTAACATGTTATCATCACCTTCTCTTTGGTAGTTTGACCGTTGACAACCGGACTGTAAACATGAAAATTAGATTTGATTAAATAAGGGATATTATCAGAGGTTAGTCGGATTTTATTACTCTGATCGGCCTGAACATTACTGATCTCTAAGGGAAGATAGCTAATTGCTGAAACTCACGCGTTTTTTTAATACTAAATAATCCGATACACTGTAACAGTTTATATAACGGTTTTTAATCTCTAACTCAATGAGAGCACGACAAATAATGAATATGAGTACCAAAGGGATGTTTTAAGAGCATTATCTAACCTACTTCCAACGGGAGAGATAAATAAAATGTCTAAGTTAGCATGAAAAGCATTCTTAAACTTGTCTTTCGTAACTTTCCCAGTAACATAGAGCAAAAAGAGTTCTCAACGTAACCAATCAAACCAGGTGATAACCTAAAAGACAGGGAGTTTTACGAAGATGCTGCAACAATTCATGATGTGATGGAGGAGGTGATTTTATGCATTTTTGTACCATGAACATGTGGCCAAACTTCTAAGTTACCGAAATATGTCAACACTAACGTTTTGAATGAGGAATTTTGCGGTTACCATGAAAAAGCCAAAAGTATTGTAAACACTAATAGCAAGGAAGTGAAACTTGTTTAAATGTACCTAAGGTTCGTATCTTTCTTTTCCTGTGGTAATTTATACTTCCAATATTTAAGAATGTCACCGACATTAGACAGAAATGTATTTTCCAGAATAATTACTTTTTAGAATGACTTTTTTATTTTTAGGAATACGAAAAACTTGAGGGTAGTAAGTTTAATTTTCTTTCTACTCTGGGAAAATTTATTTTCCTATCTTAATCATGGAGGAGGTATTTCATTTTAGGGGATATCTTAAGTAGCACATGGACTTATAGACTGACTACTCTCCCTGATGCATGGGCCTGGAATTTTTACCGGGAAAAGACAAACTCGGAGAAGAAAAGAAAAGAAAAGTTGACATCGTTTACTTTGAAGAGCACTTATCAAACCACTTTTCTCCCCATCTCTTCGTAGAATTATTCACTTGTGTTACTCTCCATTGACTTCACTCATGTCTTTTATGACACAAAGTTTTCATCGAATCCAACTTGATTGTTCTGCAAAACAAGTTTGCATCGTTCGCTTTGCTGAGTATTAATCAAACATATTTTTTCCTCAAGTCTCCGATTATTCATCCGTGAATCTCTCCTTTGACTTGACTCATATCTTTCATGGTACTATATTTTAATTGCTTCTAACTTGTTCTGCTACTGTTAACGTCCAAGCTGTACTGCTTCAAGCGTCACTTCAAATAAACGCAGGCTGCAGGTTTTTTTTACCGATGAAGTGCTTTCTTACTTCCAAGCTTGTTTTGTTGACTTTTAATATACTATTTGTCGATTAAAACGTCTCCTGTTCTTGCACTTCTCTGGTCACTACATCTTTCGAGCAAATTCCATCTCTGTTGTTCCTACTTCCCAGTATGCAAAATTTTCCATTTCTGCAGTTATTGTTGTACTTTGGCGACTTATTTATTGTTCCGTTTGGTGAATTTCATTTCTGGATGTCTTCCACCCGCTATTATTTTGTTTTCTTTCTTTATCTTCAGGATATATTTTTTGAAAATGAGAAAATGTATGAATAATGTGAGGGGTATTGTGTTCTTATGGCATAACTTGAGTGTACATGGATTCTAATTCTTTCTGAAAAACTACGAAGTGAGAAGAACCGTATTTATATAAAAACAGAATATAAATGGACATAGACACGTAATTTAGTAAACTTAATTCTTTCCGGCTTTACTTTGTGGGACCACTGTATAGTGAACAGAAGAAACAACTTTGTAAGCTCCACAAATACGGATATTTGTGGAGCTTACAAATTTTTTTCTATTCACTGTGTAATTTAGTATCAGCTGTGAACTGAAACGGATCATTGCACTCATAAATTCAGATAAATCATTGCACTGTTGGACACATCAAGACGTTTAAGTTTCGAATATTTTCGGGGGAGATAATTGAACTTCATAACTATTAATCCTTGCATTGTGCGGTAGAATATAAAAAAACTCTGATGGAAATTTCTCAATAAGAATTTCATAGAACGTAGGGAAAAGCAAGTAGGGAGTGCAGTGCGTAAAGTGAACGACTATCGAGGAAAAAATATACATTCATAAAAACAAAAAAAATACTCTTCATAGTTTAATTATTACCACCTTTGAGTTATCGCAAATAATTATAATGAAATTGTAAAAATATTTCTCAATAAAAAAATATGGCCAACCATTATAAAAAATCACCTATCACAGTCAACTAAATTTGGTGTTGAACAAATATATTCAATTCTGTAACCCATGGTATTCAGGCTTTTGGTTCTGCGATAAATTATTTAGCGTTAGGCAATAGTTTCGCCCAGCTATGCTGCCGGCTTCGTCGGGATTTTAAGAACAACAATGGTCTTTTAAAAAATAAATAAGCAATTCCAGCAGTTGATGATTTTGAGAAGTAAAACATGAACGTGCAATACGGAAGAAAGACTGGTATCACTCTGCCGTGGCTGAGCACACTACGTTAGAGGAAGGCCACGCCATTGACATCGAGACGGCAAGAGTACTACACATAGAAAGCAGTTACTTTCCACGGCTCATAAGGGAGGCGATTGAAATAGAAAAAAGACCAAATAACATCAATAGTGAGGATAGTTATAAACTCCCTTATACCTGGAAGAGACTTATTCGAAATTAAGTTTTTTACATCTCAAAATCATCAACTGCTGGAATTTTTTATTTATTTTTTATAAAGACTATTTTTGTTCTTAAAAGCCCGACGAAGTCGGCAGCATAGCACGGTGAAACTGTTGCATAATATTAAATAATTTAATCGCAGAACCAAAAGACTGAAACTATAAACAATGAGCTGCGAAAATCTACAAAAGTTCAATGTAACCCACTTTTAAAATTATTTCTTAGGGAAAATGTACGCAAGGGAAATTATTCCCCAGAGGTATTTATTCAAGGGAAAACGGGTGTTTAATTTTCTAGAGAATTTTGCATCAAGAGATCCTATCACACAGCTCATTCCAGGCCTGGTTTTATGGTGATATAATGGTTTAATAAAAACTAATTTTATACTTCTAGAGCATTTTAGCCTTTGTGGCGATCATTGTTAGTTCGGATTTGTGAAATACTGCACCAAGCTGCCGGTTCTCTGACGCGAGAATTCGAGAAAAGTGAGAATATGCACTCAAGATATAATGCCGATAACATTTTCAACAAGGCTCTATGCCAAAAGGAGTTTAGTTTATCTTGAAAAGTTACATGTTTTCGGGAAAGAATAAGAGAGAATCAAGTGTGGTTCAAGGAGAGTCCTGAGATAAAAAAAATACACGGAGTATTCTTGATACTCTCGTCGGATCTGCATTTCGTGAATGCGAAATTGCATACGTTTCTCTCGTTATTGGGAGATTCTTTTGTTTTTTTTTGTCAGAAAGAAAGTTGAAATGAAAGAAAGAAAATTATGATATGCACAACACTTATTCATCGAAATTATTAGTACATACCACGGTCGTAGGTACATACAAATGGCTAACCTATGAACAATTGGTCGATGGTAACTAATAATTTCTGCTTTCAAATGTTAATTTTATATTCATTGTGTAATTATCGTCTAACTCACGTTCTCAGCTCCCCGTAGACACCTCGATCACTAAAATCGACCAACTCGTTCCGGAGATACAACTCAACTGAGTGCGCGCCGTGCCCACACAAACCCAAATTTAGACCCCCTACGCGCAGCGCTGTGACGTCTGCCCCCCTCCGCTCGAGACAAACCAATCCTTGTAGTCGACAAAATGGGCTATCCAGTCATAGTTTTAGATATTCTGTAATCCTTAGAGTTTTTGCAGAGAAGACCCTCGAAAATACACAAATATTGGTCGCGGCAAAACCTTACATGAAATCGAGAACGAACCATAAAATGTTCATTCACATTTACATCAAAATACTTAAGTGTCACAAAATTATTTTGCAGCCAGAATGAAAGAAATAACTGAAATCGTATTCAAACATGGGTATCATTTACAAAGACATAGACTACCTCCAGTTACGATTGCTTTTGTGACTCATTATTAGCGGTGAAATCTTCAATCAGAAGCCCCTCGCAAATAATTAACTTTAATTGAAATGCATGAATTTTAAACTCGTTATAGAGAGTGGGTAATCATTATAGATTTGACTAAAACTAAGGTAGAATATCAGGTCGTCATATTCTTCCCAACTAGTGTTCGCAAATAGTGAACTTTAATGGAAATGCATGAATTTTAAACTCGTTATAGAGGTAGGTAAACATTATAGATTTGACTAAAACCAAGGGAGAATATCAGGTCGTCATATTATTCCAAACTAGTGTTAGCCTTGCGCATCATGATTTATAGAGAAATCTTTTCGCCTTATCTTTTAGAATTTTTATCTTCAAAATTTCGCTGAACTAGCCATCGAATTCAGGGTTAAGTCTGACTGAGCGAGAAAATTGACGGTTCATAAGTATACCTATAGCAGGGTGTCCATTACAATCCTTCATCCACAAAGTGCATTGCACTTTTATTTAGGGCATGTTCTCAAGGGAATCATGCTGCATTTCAAGATTGAAATCCAAATGAATATTAGTGTCCATTATGTAGAACTCATTGAGAAAAATATTTATGTAAGCCATTGCTATATGAACAAGAGAATAACATTCTGCGAAAGTAGTAATATAACTACGGATAGAGGACTACGTAGAAATATTGGAATTAATGAGAGCAAAATCAAAGATTATATTAACAAACAATTAGTATAAGGTGAAAAGAGACACAGGGAAAACTGATGTAGCATGAGAAAACTCACCAGACGAAAAATTTAGTAACCTTTAATAAGCGCTGTTAGTTACTTCGTAAATATTTGAAACCAACTTCAATTTTTTGTTATTTATTTTACTTTACTTTGATTAATATTTTTACTTTTCATACAAAAGTTTAGAAAATAAAAACATTTTAAGTCCTCCTGAACATAAATTGATCGTCATGAGGAGCTTATGCACATGTGATGTATCTTGGTAGACACAATAAAAAAAGACAGACACTATAAATGAAAACATAAACACGAAAGTTCTAATATTGTTGGATCAAAAACCCACTTTTAATAAAGACTTCTTTGCTTTTATTTTCAATCACTCACAACAATAACCCTGTGCCAGATTATCCCACCAAATATTTAATAGCCTTGGCACCACACTACAGTCTTCTTATGCCATGCATATTATGAAATTTTGGCAGGTTATAGGTACATATTTTTTCTTCTAAGTTCCATGTCATGCTGGCATTGTCTATATAGTTCTTATGTTTCGCACAGTAATGGTTATCAACAATCAAAGTGTAGTCAAATAGAGTTTTCAATGATAAGATATTAAATTTCTGGTAAACTTGAATCAATTACACAGTGTTGTTACTTTTTTATCCACAGTATAGTTAGTCTTGACAATCCTATTTTACAAATTTTTAAAAAAATATTAGTTGCCATATAATCATTAAAGTATAATAATACTCTGACAAACTATTTCCTAACTATATTCTATTGCATTGTTCATAAGAAATAATCCCTATTACACGCAAGAGACTCATCGCGTTAACGGTTAAGATGAAGTTTCATATTCATGGAGTCATTTATAAGAGGAATCAAGAGCCAATTGTTTCTCTGCGAAGCCAAATAGTTCAGTGGAAAGCTTCCTTATCATAAAAATTAAAATTTTAGCCAAAAATTATGCACCTTTAGCACTTAAATGAAGCTCAGAAATGGCATATTTCCACTAGAAAAAAATTAATACGACCATTGTCACCTGATGGTGATGCAGTGCATCGAAACTTATGGTCACATTAAATTTTTTCTAGCATTAGCAAAAGAAGGATTCCAAAGGAAAAGGAAGCTACACTGTGGGCCTTTGAACAAATAATTAAGGAAGAAACTAGTTAAGTACTAGTACATATGGAGTGTGGCACTATATGGGGCGGAAACTTGGGCAGATAAGATGGTGGATGAAAAACTACTGGAAGCCCTTGAGATCTGGATATGGAGTAAGATGGAAAAAGTGAGTTTGAAGGAGAAAGTGAGAAACGAGGAGGTGCTGAGGAGAGTGGGCGAGGAAAGGACTCTGATGCAAACGATTAGAAGGAAAAAGAGAAATTGGATTGGACATTCCCTACGAAGGCATTGTCTGCTGACGACTGGTATAGAAGGAATGGTGGAAGGAAAGTGGGGAAGGAAAATAGTCAGGGGGTCCTCTCTTAGGAATGGTTGACCTTGGTAATGAACCCAGTGACCCCGTGACCTCAGTTTGGGCAGTTTCTGAAGACGCTTCCGACTCAAAACATGTATTAATGGGAGGGCAGTAGGACTATTATGGGGCGCTTGCTCGATGCGTATGGCATCACGACTGTTGTGCGTCACAAAAATTCAAATGACAACCGCTTGCGACTCTGCACACATTTACTTCAAGGACAATGGGTGCCTTCCATTCGCACTGGTGCGCCCATCACATCGTAACACAAAAGCGCACTTGCCTTCCAATCGTTGAACAGTCCCTGCGCACTAGGTAGCGCACTTCAAAACAAATCGGAAGCAAAGTTGATGTGCGCTCAACAACAAAAGAACATCGATTGTGACATCCGTGATTGTTGTCGAGTTTGTTGATTTTCAATAAGGGTGGCAAACATCATGCATATTGCAAAATTTTTAATTACTCAGCGACAAAAAGAAAACGTTTTAATGCGGTTTTATTTTACTTGGGTTTCTGTCTGTATTGGTGGAATCTGTTAAACAATTTTTCACTCACTTACACTCATCTGATCTCCTTCAAATTTTGCACACAGGTGTAACTTTGATGACAATACAATATTACAAGTGTCACGGCATTCTCTCCCATAGGCCCGGGTTCGCTTCGTGAAATTGGTTGCTACATTTGTTGTTTACTTTATTGTTGGCCATCGAAAAGGTTACTCGTGTTTTGGTGTGCTCGGTGAAGTTTTACTTATAGATAGAAAAAATGGAACAAAAATAGGTATACACCCCCGGGGCACCAGGTTCACCCAATTGCATAAAGCCCTTCGCCTCCAAATGGACCATGGCACCAAAATAAAACATTCGACCGTGATTGTTGTTCACCCACTGAATGCCACCTATCGGTAGGTTACAAAACATTTCACCAGCGCACATCGTTCCATTCAACGTCGTTCGCGTGCTTCGCTTTAAGGTGGTTCCACCGTGAAATGACTTAAATGTCATTTTATTCATATTCTGTCTACTTGAAGAAAAACTTGTCTGATATGAACAAAAAAATAATACCTATCCACGCTATTTTATTCTATAATTGAACTTGAAATTACATGGTGTTCAATGGGGGAATGTGATAAACACGGGGAAAAATAGTATTTTTCCATAAAATATAAATGCCATTTTTGCGGAAAACTATTTATAAGAAGGAAATAATCCAGATAAATTGAATAAAAATGTAATATATGCATCTTAGCACCTTATATTTTTAGTTATTAGGGAATTAATACCGTAATTGAAGTCAAAATGCGCTAATTCGTAGGAAATGCCGCTGCAGTCGACTCCTATGGCTGGAAAAAAGTGCTCATTTAAAATACATTCGTGAAATAATCTCCATATTTTGTACTTCACTTTTGGGTTTCTATAGGTAACGCATTGCATCAGTGAAAGCAGGGTTCTTTTGGATAAAATATAAAAAATGTGGAATTTAGTATTTGTTTTGACTCACACAGTCGCGGCGGAACCTCCTTAAGTGTGCTGATGTATTCTCATGTGCGCGAACTTCAACACCTTGGATGGAAAGCCCCTAATGTGCATTAAAAAGTGTATCCAATTACTGAGTTACGCTATCCCATTGCGATGCATATCGTTGAATAAGAGGGTAATTCAAATTTCGCATTGAACCGTACCACATTCCTCATTGAAATATGTCGCTGGTGCATGATGCACGCACGTAATCGTTATCACTCTTCGTTGCTGATAAATATCGCCATTCATAAATCAAGAATATCAAATATCACCACCAAAGGACGAATTCTAGAAAATGACGTTGCGAATGTGAGAAAAATTTTTTTTATTCACTCAAATCACCACGATGCCATTAAGCGGCTAAATTCACAAATATCTAACAAAAAAATATATAATATTTTTAATCGATTAGAAATTTGGCCCAGATAAATATTTACGGTCGAAAATTAAGAATGTGAAGTCAAAAATGCAAAAAAGGCGGGCAAAGCAGTAAAAAACGAGAAAAAATGTATATCACTAGGGTTTATAAACTCGCCAATCACAAATAAAAATTCTAATTATATAGAAACAATCAGAAAACAAAGAAAAGTGAAATCAAAATTCCGGAATAAGCTATGTAAATGCTCCTGATTGAAAAAAATAGCTTTATGTAATTTTTATCTTTTTGCGTAGATTTTCGCCGTTCATTTAAATTTTGGAAAGTTTCTTTTTGGATTTCTGCGATTAAACTAAACTTTTTTAGCAACAGTTTCGCCGTGCTATTCTGCCGGCTTCGTCAGGCATTCTAAATCAACAATGAAAAAACTAAATAAACAAACTTAAGCGGTTATTATGTACAGCATGATTAATTAATACTTTAGTTTTTCAAAAGTCTTTTCCGCGTATAAGGAAGTTTGTAGCCATCTTCTCTGTTTAGGTTGTTAGGTCTTTTTTTTCAATTTCAATGGCTTCCCTGACGATCCGTGGATAGTAGCTAATTTCTTTGCATAAAACTTTCGCCCTTTTGATGTCAACACTGTGACCTTCTAAAAGTGTGTGCTAAACCACGGCAGACGTTAAAAAAAAGTTTAGTTTAATCGCAGAAATCCGAAAGAAACTTACCAAAATTATATGTAACTGTGTCGGAGACAGCGAAAACTGTTTCCAGATAGGGATTGTATTGAGTTTTGCTGCTTTTCAAAATCGTTGCAACAAAATGAAGGCAGTAGTTTCGATTGGGTTACACCGCGTCAAGGTTTAAAATGCCCTACGTTTCGTCTCCGCTGCTGGAGACCTCATCAGGGCTAATGACATGCCAGCAGCAGCAACGGAGATAGCAGAGGTCGCGTGCCCAGCTTGTAAGCTGTCTTCGGGAATTTTGTGGTCTTGGGTGTTTGTGGTATTTGGTCGGTTGGGTCAAGGCTCTTGGCGAGTGGAATGGGGGAATACATAAGATTAACCAGGGAGGACCTGTCCTGAAGAGGCGAAAGCATACTCCAGGGTCCACGTTTGCGTTGTTATCTCTGTCTTTGTTATTTTGTTTTGTTATACCCATCTATTTCCTGTAATTTGTTTGCAAATGTGGAAAAAACACTTGTTGAATTGAATTGAGTGCAAATTTTAGTCGTGGATGGAAGACATCGGTCAGTGATGTGTATAAAGATGACGTTAGGAAACGGAGGACATCGGGATTGGCGGGAATTTTGAAGTCACGTAGGATGTCGAAGTAACGGAGAAACCATGGGGCGTGGCAGAGGGAGCGGAGAACACGAGATTGGAAACGGGAAAGACGGGTTAGTTGAGATTTGGAGGCATGTGCCCAAGCAGGAGCGGAATAGGTGATGAAAGGACGGATCATGGATAGGTACAGCAGGCGTTTGATAAGGAGGGATACATGGTTTCTGCAGTGGAGTGGAAGGATTGAGCTATAAGCGCCCCAGGCTTTGGCCAGTGAAGAATCGAAGTGTGATCGGAAAGTAAGTTTCTTGTCAGGGATCATGCCCGGGAATTTTTCCTCCGTTTATCCCTTGTTGCGCGTCGAATATAATAGTCACGGAGGTAGAAGTGGGGGAGGGGGTGATGGGCAGGTGTGGGGACTTCCAGAAGTTTCTCTTCTGTCTCTAAATCACTGGTTGCCAGGATGCGCTTATCTTTTGTCCTCCATCTCTATTAAAATTATTTTGGTGCTTTTTTATCTCTAAAGCCTCCCTAAATAGCCTCGTCTTGAAATGATTCTCCTTGGCCAGGATTTCAGCATTGGGCACGTCAACATCGTGGCCTTGAGCGGTGTGTTCTGCGACTGCCGACTTCTCTAAATGGCCCAGTCGAATGGCGGCACTATGCTCCTTTATTCTGGTCCTGATGGTTCTGCCAGTCTCTCCCATATACAACTGGTCACAAGTCCGACAGTTTAAGGTAGTTTGAGCGAAAAATCACTTCACCTACAATTTGATGAATTTGGCCTAATTTTAAAGAAAAAACTCTCATTTTTCCAATAATATCAAAATATCAACCCCTTTTCGAACTACTTTTCGAGCAATTTGTCTGAAAATATTAGATGTTTTACATGGGATAGATTATGGCTGTGCGCTCCAGAGGGAGAATATTAAACAAATTTGGAACTTCTAGCACCTAGATTACGTAAAAAAACTAATGGTGTGCAGATTGCATGTTTCCTCAACTATCTATAAAAAATAATCTATAACTCACCACAGTAATTTTTACTGAAAAGCAAAAAAAGCCTGCTGTTTTGAAGGGTTTTCAGCCGTACGGCGGGAAAAAATGAGTCAAGTTAGAAACTTATGTAGCTTTATTTATTTAATTACTGAGAATTATGGTCATGTATAACTGTCTTTGAACCATTAATACTACAATATTTATTTCATACTTTTTACAGGTGCTGAAATAAAAAAATTTAATTCAATTATGGTCTCCATTATGACTAGTAAACTATCTCGCTCCAACCACCATAATTGGTAAACTCCCTCCGTCTTCATGGTATCTTTTTCATTGACACTGCGGATTATGTTCCGTATTCGCCTCCTTGATTGGAATATCGTTCTTATTTCATGCTTCCGTAATATTCTCGATATTTTTCCAGTGGCTCCCTTGATGCACGGCAGGTATACTTTCTTCATCTCGTCCACCATTTCTTCTTCTGCAGGCCACGGTTGTAATTTACGGGAAACGGTATTCCGTATTTCTCTTCTTCCATAGCCATTCTTCACGAGAATTTCAGTTAATTTATTCAATTCCTCGTCTCTGTGGTCCTCGTCGGTCAGAATAATGGGTCGGTGGATCATAGTCACCATTACCCCTCTTATTTGTGCTGGATGGTGGTGGGAACTGGCTAGGAGATATCTATTTGTATTTGTTGGCTTCCTGTATACGGAGTGCCCCAGGAATCCGTCTTCATTTATTGCAATAAGGACGTCGAGGAAGGGTAACTTCCCACCGTTTTCTTCTTCCTTCGTGAATTGGATGCTCTCATCGATGGTATTCAGGTAACGGTGGAACTCTTCTAGCTTTTCCCTACCATGTCTCCATACTGCGATGGTGTCGTCAACGTAACGTAACCACATCGATGGCTTGTGGGTGGCATTTTTCAGCGCCTACGTATCCCGCGTTCATATGTAGCTATACCAAGACCTGGCTTCATAATCTCTTGAATTATATTTTATTTCGGAAAGAAAACCGAAGTTAAAATGTTCTCCCATCGTTAACGCCCACGTCAAATAACATACACGTGGATTTATAGTACATGATCTAGACTCTCAGTTAACTTCTAGTTTACGAAAAGGTCACGTTACCCTGCAGTTGATGCTAAAAGAAATATTTTTAAATTAGTCTTTAATGAACGTTGAAATGGGTTTATTTCTGCTAATTGCATCTCCGCTCGAGAAAAAGAGGCCTGTGTATTCTGCGCTTAACTTTTGATAGTTGGTCTTCTTTCGTTTCAAATACATTTTTCCTTCAGGATTGAATATCACGCGAAGATTTTCCGCGATCACGTCATTACATAATGGACGCGGGTAGGTCGTCCCTGGGACTGTCGGGTAAGAGTCCAAGCGATGACATTTCTACGACATGGAATATTGGACTCATCCATGATAATGAGAATTCAAGAGCAATTTGTATTTGCCTCTCACCCTTTCATTGTCCTCTAATGCCAATACATCATTCCCCCCATCAGTTAAAGATGGGAGTGAATTTCGACTTTCTCCACGATACCACGGATGAATACTGAGCATTCAGCCACACTGATGGATCAGTTAAGCAGTTTATGAGCCCAATAATCAGAGGTAGAAGTTAACGAACTGTAGCGTTACTGTAATAGTTTATTAAAGCATACATGGACCAAAATGTAAAAGCTCGTAACCCCGCTAATATAATTTTAACTTAAAAAGAAGACAGCGTACATGGCTATGATTGGAAAATTTAACTTGAATCTTGAGCCGAGTAAACACCTATTCTCCTCTTCTCTGCATGGTACTCAAACTAAATTGCAGCATTCTTTCATATGCACATCGGATGTTTGTAAATAAGATACACAATGATGTTATTAGAATTCATTAACAGCTCTCATGAAAATCGCTATCTGACTGGAGGAAAAAAAATAGACTGAATAATTATAATGATTTTCAGCTCGGTCATTTTTCTAAAAATGTTAGAAATATTTCATGAGCTCCGAAGCATTATGTTGGATCATGCGTTAAACAAATTATTATGGAATTTCATTTTCAGACGGGCAGGTTAGAAATGATTTATCCAGCGAAAAATTAATAATTTTAAAAGTTGTCATTGGGACTGTTCGACAAATAGCCCAGCTAGTCATTCCTCTGCATTAAGCATTTCTAACCATCCTGACCACCACCTATCTCATGCATATCTCGTTTTTCTGTTTTACTTATCAAAATTGTCGTCGTAGCGCATAACAATATGGACGTTTGTAAAATATAAATACTGCCTCACACCCATGAGACTACTTTCTAGCCAGGGTTGGGCATGATTTGACCGTTTCCTAATCACTGGGGAATACACAAATGACATGGACGCAGTCACATGCACGGGTGCAAAGGTATACATCTAAGAGATGAAATTTGTCAAGAAAAGAATAATTTGACTTGATCGGGATCCGAACCCGGATCTCCAAATCATCCTACTTAGTCTCCTGTGCTCCATTGTGGACTGGATATAAGAACATCATAGTTGTATTAAACCACGCTGAAATTAACAGTGAGCTAAGGTGGCTTGGTTAGCAAGGGCCCAGCCACATTGACACACCGATTTCCGTAAGATCACCGAAGTTAAGCAATGTTGGGCCCGGACGGGTGTTGGATGGGTGACCGTACATACCTTCACCATGGTGCTTTTGTCCCCTGTCTGCATGTGGCAGACAGGCATGGGGTTGGCACAATGGACCAAGAAGGTATAAGTGCCCGAGCTCCTGTCGAAGGCCCCCCCTACAAACAATCTAACAATCTATCTAAGGTGGCTTGGTGATGTAACTGGCTAACACATCTGCCCAGCAAATGGGGGATCAGATCGAATCCTGGTTAAGTTAACTGATACATTCATCGCGAATTATATCCCTTCGGTTAAAATTATTAGAAAAATTTAACTTGAATGATCGGTGATTCGAAAGTATGGGTTTACGTGGGGAATGATGGGGGGAGGGGGGGTAGAGATAAACCAGGCCACGGCTTTAAGCTACTCACAAGTAAAGGTGCCAAGGGTAACACAGATTATCGTCTCATCCAAAAGATGAAGTACTGCCCTTGGAGTGTCCACCACGTAGCACTCGCGTACTGATCGAGCCTCACTGTAAATTTTCCACCATCGCCAGGATTGGGACCCTGGCTCCACGGGATGAGAAGCTAGTACTCTAGCCACAACATGAACCCAGCCCCCAAAGTAAACCAATTTTTATATAATGAATATAACGACAACGATGCAATTAGGTAATGTGAGATGTTTTGATGACATTTACTACACGATTTTTTGTAGTGTATGAAACGCAGAAGTATCTTCTTAATTTTAAATGATGCCGTTCAACAAAAGACGGAATCACCCAAATAATCGACGGATTACTCCAATTGAACTAAATGTAGCATTAGTGTAATCGATTATTAATTGATTTGATGCGCTTAAATCACCCCGAATTTATATCAATGCATATTACGCTGATTAAATCAGTATAATCAAATATGTTGATTGGATTTACTGCTTTTTATAAATTATTGTGCCTTACTCTTAGCTTAAGTAACCAATAAGTTCTGAAAATGCTTGCAATTATTCGATTAAAGCGAATGTCTTCAAATATGGTAATGTGTACGCAAAACTACTATTATTTCATCAAAGGTTCACAGGTTTCGTTAAGAAAATCGTATATGCGACGAGGGAACAGTTTCAGTGACAGCTTTAGCCAATTTCAGTGCGATTATTTCAGTTACTAAGCCAATATTTGCTGAATAAAATTTAGTATATCGAGTGTTATCATTTTGACATTTTCGTCCCAAAGAGCTTCCATCGCTGGACTTACACACATTCTGATAACCACCTGACCTCTTGAAATGCAGTTTGTTGATTGATTTGACAGCTTTTATCATTGTACCAAGGATATCATTCAAACGTCCTCTGAATGTTTCAGAGACACGAGTGCGAAATCCTAGAATCAAGGGATACAGGATAAAATGCTTTTTAGTGGTTTTATGAAAAGGACACAATGTGATGAGTAAGGGTCAGTCAAATCAAAGGCTATTATGCCAAACAAGAGCGATATTTGAACGATAATTTAATGTTTCAATGATCATAATTTTCTAATTAAAATATTTTTCCAGAAAAACACCCTTTAACGCTTTTCCAACAGCCTTGTTTGGTGTATAATCACCGACCTTTTTGATGAACTTTTTGAATTTAGGTTGCCTAAGACTTAGTCGCTAACAGGAAGCGAAGCATTTTGTTAAATAAGCAAGGATTTCATGCACCTGTTTTTGAGTTGTTCACAAACCCCGTTTTCATAGCAGCAAAAAAAGACGGTGGTAAATGATATATTCTTTTTCCATGATAGGTATGCTCTTTTTGCGAATTATTTCTGTTTACAGTGTAAGGAAAATGGAGGTTTGCGAGTAGTATTGACAATGGGCTGCACTGTCAGTAATGTAGCTTTGAACAGATAAATTGTACATCCAGTTTAAAGGTGGATTTATATTGTGCCTTATAATTGGGACTATAACCTCGCATTTTTAAATTAATTTTCTCCTCCATTGATAACGGTTTCAAAGCCACCCCAACATAAAAAATTACTGGTTGACAACAATTATAAGATGATCCACAATTCCTTGAGAACGAATCACGTGCTCAACGAATGATGGGCAGTAAACATCGGTTCCCTCTCCTTGTCAAAGCTTCGGCAATGCTCCTCGCGCCGCCCGCGTCAGCGCACTGCATCGTTTTACTTAAATCAACCTTGTGGCCTAATTTGAAAGAATTAGCAAGATTTTTCTTTACAACTATGTTGCATGTACTATACTCTTTTAATTACATGTAAAAAAAAACTCCGGGGAGAAAAGAGATGCTAAAAATGATAATGCACTTTTTATTTGAAAATTAAGGCAAAAACAATACTAAAAATTTAACAAAAAACCTTTAAAAAAAGTTAGATGTTCGTTAAAAGTTAAAAGAAAAAAAAGTTTTAAAAAATACTAAAAATAGTAAATAAAACATAAATCGAACAAAACTAGGTTTAAATGCTACGCAAAGGTAAATATTAATATTTTATAACGTTTGTTGGCTAAATATATCGTCTAAAATTTGTCCTCCATGAAGGTTAACTTCTCCGAAATCGAATGATTTCACGCGAGTGGCATTTTCACACTGAATGCTCCATGTATGACGGGTCTCAGATACTACTCTGATCAACGTAAATGCCAATATAGTAGCCTATATTGTACGAATAAAAGAGTATCAGACTTAAATTTGTGGAAATACTTTATGTCCATTTCAAATTTAAAAAAATATTGGTAAATTTCCACACAGTATATTATAAACCACAGTTAAAATACACCATCGACCAAGGTTTCGGCACGTAATGCAATTATCAAGGTCAGCCATATCATATTATATCAAACATATTCCCAAGAAACATGTCATTGGCTATTGTTCTAGCAAGTTTCATTATTTTACCGTATGTATTAATTGAGATATTCGTGGTTTCTTTGCCGTGTAACCTAGTGGAAAGTTCGGAGTCAGAGGTAATTTCAAGATTTTTCTGGAGTCGAACGGAAGAATTTAGCTCGTTTGTCCAAACAAATTCTCTAGAAATATGTCATTGCCTATTGTTTTTGCAAGTTTCATTATTTACCCTACGTATTAATTGAGATATTCGTGGTTCCTTATGCATGTTTGCCGTGTAACTAGCGGGAAGTTCGGAGTCAGAGGTAATTTCAAGATTTTTCTGGAGTCTAACGGAAGACTTTAGCTCGTTTGTCCAAACATATTCCCTATGAGAATATCATTGCATATTGCTCTTGCAAGTTTCATTGTTATACCTTGCGTATTAATTGAGATATTCGTGGTTCTTTATGCATGTTTGCCGTGTAACCTAGCGGAAAGTTCGGAGTCAGATGTAATTTCCTTGATAATGGCATTACGTGCCGAAACCTTGGTCGGGGGTGTATTTTAACTGTGCTTTTATATAATACTGTGTGGAAATTTACCTATATTTTTTATTTGAAATGGCCTATATTGTAGACCATATCCTGTAGAATCCGAGTACACGATTCACAGCTTCCTTTGCCGAAAGTCGAAAAAATGACTTTTGGCCAGCTTTTTTCGATTTGAGACCACCGTGCGTCATGTCTTAGGAATGATCTGATCTTTCGTGTTCTCTATCGCGAACGTTCATTTTTTTGGCACTGCAGTTTCGCGGGTTTTGCAGTCTGCGTCATCAGGTCTTTTGAAAATTAAAAATGCGGCTTATGTATATCAGCGGTTAGAGTCAGTTGCGCGGTGATTGGTCAATCTCCCATTGTTGTTGAAAGAAAAAGGTTTTCAGACGTTTGAAAGCTTGCAACCGTCTTCCCTATTGAAAATATTGAGATTTTTTTTTAAATTTCAATGGAATCTAATATCAGACGAGGAAGGTAACTATTTTAACCTAGTTTTATAAAACGTTTAACGGAATAGGACAAGTTCTATTTCCTTAAAACCGTTTTATGCAACAACCAATGAGATGTTCCGCTCATCGCGTTAATGATCTCGTATGCATGGGAAGCCAGGCAAGGAAAAATTAAACAAACATGGCTGGAAGTTCATGGAACCTTCAATTCATGGCAATTATTGCTATTAATGCTGTCGCCTGATCATTCATACTCTCATATTGACCACAATAAGAGCATAGACGTATACACAGATATGCCATAGACATACAAAGCCTTAGCGCCATTAAGAGAGGTCAGAAATTAGGTAAATAAACAATATACATAGGTTTTAACCAAACAATTATCCAAAAGAGAGTCCATTTATCTCTTCATGTGTTCGCAAAGCGCCTCATAGATGGCAGATTGGTCAACATTGCGGTTTTATGAATAGTTTTACCGTGAGCAAGCAAGTACGTTTTACGTACGATTCATAAAAGTTTCAATAACATATTTTATAAAAATCTTTTATAGAAAATTGTACCGTGAGCAACAGACATAACGGTTGTTATACATAAGACGGCCCCACATTTTCAATTGCCAATTGACCTGAAGACGCCGTCACCAAAGCCGGCGAAACTGGTGTTCCAAAAAATGGAAGCTCGCGGTAGAGAGCCCGAAAGATCAGATGTTTCCAAAGAAATAATATTCCGCAGAAGCCTTAACAAGGATTTCACGTCGTGTCTTAAGTTGAAAGGTGAGCACTACGACGGGAACTCAGCCTGCGTTGAAAATATCGCTTCTTACTGGTTACTTCGTAGTGTGCCGCAATGCGAAGAAGGATTCATAGCAACGTAGCTTTCCTTGCATGCTTTTATCGACATGAATGTAGCTTTCCTGATCATTCCGTCAGTTCAAAGGATAATTGAACCTCGATGGTACATGAGAGGAGTTTTTTACACGATGCCATAACAGAATGACTCAGTTATAGGCCTACTTGAAAATTGATTTGAGAAACGTGCAAGAACACATTCTAAGAGCAATTTGGCCAGGCTCTTCTATTTTTCTTCATAGATCGTACACATCTACCGATCAGGTGCTGGGTTGTCATCAAAAGACTGTTGCAGCTCGGATCCAGAAGATCTGCAGCTTGGCTGGTGGGAAAGGAGATGGTCTTCGTATATGTTCCGCGAAATTGCTCCACGAAATCTTACGAAATTACTCTCTCTGGCATTTCCAACCAAATAATGTTGCATAATTCTAAATAAAGTGTCAACGAAGAATGTTCATTGCTTAACTCTCAAAACGATTGTGTGCAAAAGTATTTGAGTGGTATTGTTGTGGGAGGATGTTGAAAGAAAAATTGCATGCGAGTCGAATTGGACGCTGCTCCACACGAGCTGTCGGATGGAAACTCGTCCCTTGTGACAAAGTATTTAGCTAGATTATAAACCACCAAATGAGGTTTTCATACCTAGTCTCCATCAAACGATGGAAAATGGTAAAATCATCGGTACATCCTAACTTCAGCCGTAGTCCCAACAAGTACTCTTTTGAAAGATGCCTAAATAAAATAATGGCTATAGTCACAGATGGTGGATATTTGGTGGTGGTTACACAAGGTGGTTACTTATCCAAGTAAGGTGTCTCGGCGGCCCCTAAGGTACATGCGAGTGAAGCAGCTGCCGCCATTGAGTTCATCCTTGATTGTATTGAGTCGATTTTGTTGAAGACAGAGAAAAAAACAGCACAACTCCACATTAAATTACGCAATCATGATCCCGCTGCTTTGCAGAATCATCAGGTGTCATCACAGGAAGCCATTGCTTATATAATTACTGTCTTTCTTGTAATTCCATCTGATGATGCATCAAATCGGCGAAACCTAGGTCGTGTAATGATTCCTTTAATGTGTTCATTTTTCTCTATCTTCGCGTTGGAAAGGTTATACCAATTTAAGTCTGAGGTCGCTTGCTTAATTGAATAATGTAATGATTCGGCTTGGTAAATATAGAATGCAACTGCTTATTTCCATTACTGTGGTGACTAAGGTGCGTTCCAAAAAACATTCCTATTGGCTTCGTTCATTCTCCGTATCCGTGCAATTTACGCACATGGCCAAAGCACCAACCAGTGAGCTGAACATTATGAAATAATTTATAAACAACTAAACACCTCTTCTTGAGTGTCGTACAAGGCTCAATCCCGCATACGAGAATGCATTCATTCCGCATATTACGACTAACTAACATTAAATCCAGTTCAAAGTCTACGACAACTATTGTTTATTCATTGGAACTCTCTTTTGGTTTCGTGTCAGGAGCAGATATTTTGAACTGCTAATACATGTACTGAATTGGCCACGTGGGTCATACCCATATTTTAAACGGATTTTTGTTCACTCTTGAGGTCCATAATGTCACTCTCGAGCAATAAAATGGAAAAGAGCCTCAAAGAATCTGCGATTCGAGACAAGACCCAATATTCACTGCATTGAGAAAGTTTACTTCCAAACTTGGCTGCATTTTTAGCCACCAAAAAAATCCAAAATGTGAAAATGATATCGTTGGGGAGAAGGTTTCTTTAGGAGAAGGTTTTAACTTTTTGGGATAATTTTGGGGAGAAGGTCCATAACTTTCAGAAGTGGTATTTCCCGAATTCGGCACCCAAGGCATGTCGAATGTAAAGAGTTAAAACCGTATTAATGGTATTACATATAAGTTTCCGAATGTTGCTCCATTACAGTAATTTTTTTCCACCATGATATAGTGTCCTCGACCGAATATATTCAAGATACATATAATTAATCACTAAATTAACTATTCGATGACTAAATTCTGTTCGATTTTTGAATCATTTTCCCTCATTATTTCAGTGATCCTCACATTGGTGACCGCATCTGTAATTTCCCTCTCGTTGGCTGTCATCCTCTACACCAGTCACTTTGTGGATAGCATAATTCAAAAGGTAAAGAGTAAGAAAAGGATTTCTTTCATTTGTGTCCGGTAGGCATGCACGACTAAGATTGTGATATTCACGATAATCGATCATTTTGCTCAATTATTCAAATATTTTCAATCGATATCAACTTATTTTCATTATCGATTTTTAAGCAACAAAAATATAAAAAACTATTTACCTATAAAGCTAGACAAGAATTTTCACAACTCAAAAAAATCAACATTACAATTTTTTCATTAAATCCAAGCTGTCAGTTGCTTTAACAAAGAATCTTAATTAAGAGTGTCTATCCACTCTGTTGAGCACACTTTGAAGCCTTGTTCTATCGCTCTGATCATTTTTCTACAGTTAATTCCTCATCCCTGATTTCTGTGTTTCACATTTCCTTTAGGTACCTTTATGAAATGAATTATAGACTTTCCAAAATTTTTGGGAATATTTTTCATTTTATTTCAAGAGAGTGATGCCAGTTTTCCTGTTGAAGTAATATTATCACTTACATCAACATATTCCCGATTAAATAAAGATAAAAAATAAATAATCTGATAAACAAAAAGAGATATTACTACACTGCTAAAAGTTGTTGAACATCATGCTTTCTTTAAATAAGTACTTAAAATATGACACTACAATATTTGTTTCCTTCAAAATTATAAATAACTTTGTAAACAATGCATTTCAAATTTTAAAAATTGCTAAGTTGAGAGACCACTTTAAAAAGTTGAAACATTAGACTTGAAACATAAAAAATGAATGCACGCACACTACGAATAAGTCCAATATATTTAAGTTATTCTTTATTGGTGGGTGACACAGCTTTTCGACATTTTGAAAAAAAAACATAGGACCTATATTTTTTATTATTTTGTGACGTAGCTTAATGTTAGAAAAAAGAAAGATTTGTGCATAATGATGGTTACGGTATTTTTAAACGGTGGAAAATATTCGATTTTCATTAAATACCATGTGTTACTATATCAAATAAAATTTTTCAGCGTAGATTTTCCAAAATGCAGTTTAAAAATATTAAAATACAAAAATGCAAGAAAAAAGTGCCAAATCACGTATAAGGTAGCTAATCCAAAAAAAAGTTATTTATAATTTTAATCTAAATTCACTATTCACCTACAGATATCAAAGTTATTCTCAGGGGCTAAGATGGTCCCTTAGGTCACTATTTACTGCCATATATTGGAGAAACTGGTATTTTCTGATTCTAAGGGTTTCAAAGCCTACAACTATATTACCCTTAAGCTTCTATTTTTGACCGCTTTTATAAATGAAACAGTTTTAAGTTAATATGTGAGCTGAGTTACGCAGTTATCACAGTGTAGCTATACCTAGACCTTAAAAATTTCTTGGCGGATTAATTTATTCCTTTGGCCCAAAATATATAGTTATTGACCCAAATCAACTGTCAATACCAATTAATAATGAAAGTAAATATTTTAGATGCCTAAAAAGAATTTGCTGTTATTGAGAACATATCCATTTTTTAAAACCTACGTGAAAATATGTTGATGATACTAGTGTCTCCTTTCTATGGAGCAAACAAAAGTTTTGCTTTTATAATATTAAAATTTTGCAAATTATAAAAATTAAGATTGTAAAGTACTATACTACCATCAAAGATAACACCTATATCTATCATATGACAACAGAAAGTCATATTTACAGTAGGTATTGCTTTTATTTTAGTAGATAAACGAGTTGGAAATCACAAAACTGAGTTTCTCTATAGGAAAACCTTATTCTCAACGGGTATTTGAGTATTGTACTTCTCATATTAGTGTAAAATATGGAGGAATACATTCTTAAATATAAATATTATTATATCCGCCTTGCGATTTTTTTCCAGTTGCTTCAAATTCATGAGACCATTCTCAAGCTCTGAATTATGAATATTCCTCTCGTTCGTGTTTACTTATAACTTAATCTGATTTTTTCAAACAGAACCTTGTCATAAAAAATGGCAGTCAGCATTACGAATGGTGGAAGAATCCGCCGGTTGGGACGCTGGTGAGGATAAAACTATTTAACTACACAAACTACGAGGCCTACATGAGAAAGACTGAAGCGAAACTAAAACTCCAGGAAGTTGGACCATACGTTTACAGGTATGAAAAAAATACATGAAGAAAATGGTTTTTCATTCCTTCGGATGGAACATTAAATCCAAATCAAATCGAATTGAAGATTTTCTATTTCTATTTAAAATCGTATCGCGGAAGCTACCGACAATGAATAGGTAACTATGAATTGATCCAGAACAATGGAGATTACTTAAAACCCCGTGAGAAGGAACATCGATATATTTTAGGTGTGCCACAGATAACAGACGTGCGAATCACGCCATGGATTTATTTTTCAAGGTTTCATAGTTTAAAATTGAAATAGTTGCTATTTTATGTATTTTTTCACAATTCACTGCCTAGAATCATACAAAAAAACAATGCGTAAAAGAGTACTACCTTATGAAATAGCACATAACTTCGGAACGGTTGGCGGCATCGCAGGCTATGATAATGGAGATGTTAAATCACGACCTATGAGCGCTTTCAAATGCGTCAAATCATAGTGCGCGAAAAATGAAAATTTCAAAATTCTTATTTACCTGATAATCATAGTTTTATTTACTATGATTAGGAATGTGTGTCAATTGGGATTCTAATGAGCTATTTTTTCGGTTATAGAGAGGCCAAATCACCATAGAACCACTCACAGTTAAGATTGCTCTTTAAGAGGAGATAATACACACTTTTTAAGTAGATAATAATTTCAGTTAGCCCATAAAAAATATTTAAAGCTATAGTACCCTTGCTCTTAGTTTTTGTCACCCAATAATGCATTGATTTTGAAGCAGAAAATTAAGAGCCCGAAACTTCCACGTCATAATATGCTCAACTGCATATTTACTGTGTTCATAGTCTGTGAATGAATTCTTCACGGGATTCCCACCAGGTGCGATGCTCAGCCAGAGCCGAAGTTTCAATGGCTAACTCTGACATCGTCCTCAGGGCGTTGAGTGCCGGGTCAAAATTTGTCCGGCACTCAACGCCCTGATGACGATGGCAGAGTTAGCCATTGGAACGTCGGCTCTGGCTAAACATCTCACTTGGTGGGAAACCCGTGAAGGATTCATTCACATCGTGCACCAGGAAAGCACACATGTGTTCATAGTCATCTTCCCAATCGCTTGTAAACAGTTGTCACCATTTTTAAGGCTTCACTGCCACATATGCTGCAGAAAGGCAGCATCTGCAAATTTACTTAGAACATTAATGCTAAGCCACCACTTCGTGTCTCACAAGAATACGAGAATCTATACCATAGAAACTTATGAATGGTTCTAAGATTAATCCAATCAAACTTAGATTTTCATGTAAAATCAAGTAAGCTGAAAGTATGAATTCATTATTATCTAAACATAGTAACTTGAAACCTCGCTGGAAGTATCACTTCAGAATTTTAAGCCTTTTATCGATATTTATTTATTTAGCATAGGAAAAATACATTGTATAAGGTACGTCATTAAAAAGGTTAAACTAAAAAGAACTAATGCATTTCATACTTCCAGAGAGCCCCATTTGGCTTAGTTACACAGGGATATTAAATTCAGTAGGCACTCCTCAGTACGACCCGTTATCATTTTGGTTACATTTGGCTACGGTGCATTTACGGTAATAGATTACGGACCATGAGCACAGCCGGTGTTGAGAGTCCAAAATTTAATAATACGAATGAAACGTTCTCATAAAATTGTGACTCGAACTAGTTTACAATAATCAGGACGATTGGGAGGTTTTAATGATTCTTCTCTCTATACCTAGTCGAAAAAAAGGGCTCGGCTGCAACCGCATAGAATTTTGAGAATTAGGGTGGAAAAAATGAAAAATGATCGGTAGAGAGTTACACGTAAGAATACGGTTTGAACGGAAATATGGAATGAGATGCAGAGAACAAATGACAACCTTGAATGTATTGGCATTGTAACCCTAAAAAATCGATTCCATCCAAATTTAAGTGTTTCGTCAATCTCCATAACTATGGTTTTCAATCTTTTTTGGTCAATTCCCCTACTTCACCATAGCTTGGAATATGTTAAATTATAGTGTCATTCCGTTGTCATTTCATTGTCAAAAATGAAAATAATACGCACGTTACAGAATCGATTTTAATCTGTGGCATTCGATAAACTTTATCGAACGTCCCAGAATAATTTACACCAATTTTTTTTACAGTTTTCAAATGATCTACAGATGTTAGAGAGCACTTGAAGTTCAACGTTGCGAATCCCCATATTCATAATATTTTTATTGT
Organism: Pyrrhosoma nymphula; assembly: GCA_963573305.1. Taxonomy (NCBI): domain Eukaryota; kingdom Metazoa; phylum Arthropoda; class Insecta; order Odonata; family Coenagrionidae; genus Pyrrhosoma; species Pyrrhosoma nymphula. Next base: position 99,713,538 of record OY754339.1, read on the forward strand.
TTAAACTAGTTTCGCTACAATTTGGTATCTTCAGGGAACAATTTTTCAACAAAATTTAGTTTCCCAAAGATACTACAGTTTAGAAAAACTGGTTACATCTGAAAGTATTATATCTAGAGGATTCACAAAGTTGTTATTTGAAGTTCTCTCTGTTTTGCTATGGACTTCCACTAAGTCTTGGCCTCAACCATCACTCGCATCATAGTCTACAGAGCATTACAATTGGTGTATAGTGATCCCAATTCCCCCTAAAGCCTCCTAATTTCCCCACAAGAGAGGGTTTTTTACAATGATTAAAAACACCTGCTCTAAAAACTATTTACACTAGCATTTTCGTGATTTGTTGTTGTTCTTAATAACGCCCTCTTAATTCCGCACAGGTTGAAAGTGAGCAAGGTGAACGTGGACTTCCCGGCGTCGAGGGAAGGGGAAATAGTGACCTTCCAGGTGAACAAGACGTACGAATTTGCTCCTGAGCTGTCACCGGGGGTCAGCGAAGATGACCTCATCGTTTCGCCCAACTTCAATCTTCTTGTGAGTTCCATCTGTTCCTATCCTTGACCTTCAACACGATCCACTGCGTCATTTCCAACAATGCAAATTCCCCATTGATTTCCAGAGGAATTATTGTTAACCATCACGTTATTAATAGTCATAAGAAACAGAGGTACGTACAGACCCAAAACAATGAAATACATGACCCTATTAATGTACCTATTCCAGCGCAGGACTCTGATAGCTGGGTTATTAAAACCAGAACAGAAAGAAAAATATCTGCAGGAGAAATGAAATTATTCATAAGAATAAGAAACGTAACCAGAACAGATCTGGAAAGAAACAGGACAATCCGAGACAAGCTCTAACAGAAACGAAGAAAGATCTTATGCTTTCCCGACGCATTCTGTTGGTGAAGTCTGTCCGGGCTCTACACCAAGTCAAACTCTGCATTTCAGCCGACGTTTCGATGTACGAGTCATCCACCTTCATCAAGGCAATGACTGATGGACGATGGATGACTCACATCGAAACGTCGGCAGAATTGCAGACTTTGACCCGGTGGAGAACCTGACATGGCTTCACTCCAGCAAGAGCCCTTAATGAAAAAATAGAGAGAAATCTACTTACAATGGACCAATATATAATCCCCGGGAAAGTATTGGAAGCTATACCAGAGAGGATAAAAAGTAGAGATCTACCGAAAGAGAAATGGACGCAAACAGTTGAAACGAATGGGCAGAGAAGAGTTTAAAATGGAAAACTTAAGAAACTAAACGCACAAGTGATCTGCATGGAAAGTCACCTGGAACTGATCACAAGCTAATTACAACTATTTAACAACTATTATCACCGTGTGCGTTATTCCACTGTGTTATTTAGTAAGTGAAACGTAAGTGATTGGCAAAAAAATCACGTTGTCCATCAGTTTCTGAGTAGCTCCGTGTGTAAACAGTATTAGGGTTGTCTAAATGCCTAGCAATATTAAAAATAATTAAAAACAAACACTGGTATTCAATAATTAAAACAAATAAAATCAAAATTACAATCATGGTTGATCAGATTCCAATGAATACTAGAAGCTTAAAATTGCAAAACATGAAATTTTGTTGATAAACTTCATTTCGCTCTGAAAAAACCATAACCGTATTAGTTTTAAATCACATTGAATTTTTTTAACGTTATTTTTAAGACAAATGGGGCATAGAAATGTGACATCATCAGTAAAGGCTGTAACGAGGTATTCAAACTTAATGAAAAGGAGATCGTTCATTTGCTCTCGAAAACAGGAAGGGCCCCGTGAACGAGCTCTTAGGCACACTAGAAGCGATTATTGTGATAACTGTGAACAGAGACGTGGCGATGCGATACACTGAGATATATGTATCAGCTAACTATTTAACCACTCAAATGGCATCATTTTATAAGCGCAATTCCTTCTGGTAGACGTGAATGTTCACTCCCAAACTGGAATCGTACGTACCTACCCCAAAGGGTTTCAAGGTTTCGTGATGCTACTGATTGTGTCCATCACACATCCCTTAATGATAAGGTCGGAATTGTTTCTCGTTGCCTTCCTCAACAGCGTGTTCAGATCGTGTAGCTCTTATCTCGACGATGACCGCCACCTCTTGAGGTCAGACGCTTTCGCAGTCGACCAACCGATTGTGGGCTTAAGACTGTCCTGGGCTTTCTTTCGACGTCTGGCTCTCAACCTTCGATCTCTCTGGCGTGGGCACCACCAAGTCAGGATCCGTTATCGTCGCTCTAGTCAATAAAGGGGTCAGACGGTTTGCTAGTGTCGAGAGCTCAACTTTTCAAGTTTTTTATCCCCACAAGATTGAACATTGTATCTTCAAAAAAGTACGGGATTCCTCATCGTAGTTTTCTGCAATTTTTTCTTCATATTTTCAAACGCAAGGTTTTTTTATCAATATTGGCAGGTCCTCGGAATGTTCTTGCTGGGTCTCACATACCTAAAAATGGCTCCACCTTCCACGAATTGCTTTTTATGCGCAATTCTGTCCCCTTCTTCTGCTCTTTAATAATGTCCTCCTCAAGTCATTTAGTCCAAAATAGTTATCCACAATCATTTACTCTCGCTTTTAGATGTCATTCTTCTTCTTTCTTCATTTTCGAGTTTGGCCTACTGTGGTCCGCGGGAAACGATTGGTTTGCCTGTTGGCTCTTCTCTTTTTCTACCAAAATTTCTTCATACTCCCGCTGTGGTTCATTCCCATCTTCTGACAAGGTTTTTCTTGTGCTCCTTAAATTCATCAACATTCCTTCGAAAAATCTCTATCTTCCAGATATCTTCTGCATATTTCTCTGCATGTTCAATCTATTTTCTTGTTGTCATTAATGTAGTGATATAGCTGAAAGTTTTCTTTGCCAGTGTACAATCTCTCATTCTTCAGATGTACCCATGAAACTTTAGTCTTGTCTTACATATTGTGTCTGTAACATTCTCCACTTCTTTGAAAATATCTTAATTTTCCCTCAACTTCCACTTGTCATAAACATTTTCCGAACCGAGGATATTTCTAATTTCCTTTCTTTATTCTCTACTGATTCCATTCCTCCCTTTACTAGTTCAGTATAAGGTATTTTTAACTATAAAGTCCATCTAATTCAACTATAAAGTCCACCTAATTCAATGACGTTTTGTAGTGCCTTAACTTTGCATATAGGAAAATGCTCTATTATTTTACATATCTATTCTAATAAATTTCATTTTATTAGATGCTGAAATTATTTTTGTGGTACAATTATCACTTATGGTCTGCCATACCTGGTTGTATTTCAAGAAATCTTTCTAGGAAATTGCGTTACAAGAACTTTCTGTTGGCAAAAATTAGTACTATCAAATATTAAACTAGTATCCGAGAATCTTCAGGCATCTTTTGGTGCCAGCAACGGGAAAAATAGTCTCAATCCTACTGCTACACTACAAAAGTCTCTCGCCAATGGGGAAAAAGCTTTGCTATCATCTAAGCGTAAATATCAATTTGATATCATTGAAAGTGAAAAAAACAACAAATTAAATTTGGCTATGTGGAACATCTTTTGAAGAAAAATTAACGTCGTGAAAGAGACAAAACTAAAACATTACGTTAGACCATATTTAGTAAACTATACTCATCTCCGCTTTCATATTAAGTTAAGCCTTTCGCCGAATTTTCATAAAATAATTATTTTTAGCCATAGAAAAATATTTCTGAGTGAATATTACTAATGATAAAATTGAGAATAATCAAATTTTTGAATAATGCGTACTTATTTTCCGTCAAATTTAGGGGAAGATTGACAGAAAAGCTTTCTTCTTTGTGTGTCCTGCCTTATTAATCTCTCCATCTTGCATCATCGTATAATTTTTTCCTTGTAAAAAAATATCTCTGTTGGATGTCTTTTATATTCACTTTTCTAAAGCTTTCGATTCCATTAACCATTCCCTCCTGCACAAAATTCAGTCGCAATATAATATCCACATGGCACTCTATTTTCTATGATCTCCAATTTCTTGACTTTTCATTATCAAAGAGTTTTAATCGAAGGAATATCTTCTTACTATTTACCCGTTTCTTCTGGTGTGCACCAAGGCAGCATCCTAGGCGCGCTTCAATTTTTGCCTTCTATATTGACGATATTGTTGAAGATGTTCTTCCCTCAGGCTGTGGTTTTATCCTTTATGCCGATGATTGCAAAATATTTAAAAGAGGTGATAGTGTGGCTGATTCTCTAGTTATACAGTCCTCTCTTAAATCTGTTGAGAACTGGTGCAATAAATGGCGTCTACGCGTGAATCCGGGGAAATCTACTGCTATGTCCTTATCTTTGAAGCATTATACCATCTCCTCTGTGTTCACTTCATTTACCAATCAACCCATTCCCTCCGTCTCATCCCAACACTGATTTAAGTGTCACTTTTGCCCAAAAATTAACGTTCCTGGATCACATTACAAATATTTCAAATAAGGCTATGACGGTATCCTATACCGTCTGTATGAGGTTTCAGCACTGACTGGTTTAAAATCCGACTTTTTTGGATGTGTACTACCCCTCCTTGAATATTGCTCACCCATTTGGTCAACTGCCTCCCCTACCACGTTAAAACTGCTCAACCGTCCCTTTTCTTTTTAGCAATAGTACGTAATCGCATACCCCACCTCAGGCTCTCCTCACGCGAAGAAATTTTGATCTCACTTGGTCTATCTCACCTCACTTATCGCCGACTGACCTCCCACCTCAAATATCTTCATTCAATAATGAATGGGTCCTTCCGCTCTTATGATCTTCTCTCATTCTTTTAACTCCACATTCCTGCCCATAATGTAGGGCCATTACACAAACCCATATTCCCTCTGTCAATTTACCAACGATCCTTATTCTATCTACCGATTACCTTCCCTCTTCAATACCCTTTCCATCACCTCCCCTTCCCTTGACCTCTTTACCTCTCGCAACAAGTTCACCTCCAAACTTCAAGCATCATTCATTTTGACTGTCTCTTTTCGCTTAAATTTATTTTTCATCTTTGTTGAATATTTTGTATACATAATTTATTTTTTATAGAACCCAATAAAGAACCCAATGAACTACGGTCACATCTGCGAGAAGCAAATAATGAATGACACGGGCAAAGGGGATTTAAGGGTTGGTATAGACTTAAAACAGGCGAGAATAAGATGAAAGAGAAAGTGTGCTTAGATCTGTAGAACCTGAGTACCGCACGGTCGGCACGCCAGCCGGTCGGCGCGCGAACCGGACGTTGCGTCGAGCGGCCAGCGCAGCGTTACGCCTACACTGGAATTTTTTTCTTTCCTAAATGAAATATGACCCTAACCAAACTTTTTTAATTTTTAAAGGAGGGCTGTATCTACAATATATAAAAAAATGAGCAAAATCGAAGGAACAGGTACATTGTCAAAAATTGAATTTTATTTCGAATTAATCGAAATGGAATTTTATAAATAGTTATAAACTTAATGAAATTGTGTAAATTATGAAATATAATCCATTATTATACTTTCCTATTTTATTACCTTTAAAATAAGCTCTTTTATTTATTTGTAGCTTCAATATTCTTGGAGATATTCCGTGAAATGTGTAGACAATTTTGTAAAATTCAAATTTTGCGACGTTGCTATATCTTGGAATCTGTTGCATGTATTACAAAACGGCATCAGAATTTTCAGTATACTATCAAATGAGGACAATATACCAAATTTGATCAAAATCGGTCACCCAAAGGATCATTTTTGCCGATTTTCTGGTCGAATTGACGTGTTATGACCCACCTGGTTTTGGAAATATTAATCATTGCATGATTTGATTTTTATTTGATATTTTTGTTACCACCCACTTTTTCCCACTTGTAACAGTGCATTATTTCCCACTTGTAACAGTGTATTAATAATAATTACAAAAATATATACCAAAGAGCTTGAAATTCGGTGGGCGAAATTTTTTTACCGAGAAACTTTTCATAAAAATTCCATAAAAGTGGGCTGAGTTCGGCGTGCCGGGCATGGAAAACAACTTTTGCTCCAAAAACGTAATATCATAGCAATCCATGTAAAATTCTAGGTTCCCATACAGCAGTGACAGGAAATGATAATAGCAAAAAGTGAGTTTTTATTTTTTTTACGAACAATTATCCTGCAGTAGTCTAAATATTACAGAAGTTCAGTTTTAACGCAAGACTTCATTGCTTTTGGAGCCCTTTCAAAAGATAGAAATGTCATAATGAATATTTCAATCTATAAATGAGTTTTTCTACAAGCTTACTGTGGTATTTGATAATGGATCCATAAATATTTTTCTTGTGAAAAAGTGAAAAAAATTCGACTAGGCGGGGATCGAACCACGGACCTTATAATGTCGCGCCGAATGCTATTTAAAATGATTTATTTGCTCAAGATATCCAATATTTACAAAGATGTTCACATTCTCTGATATTATTACTAAGCTGAGGACATTGCCTAAAATGCCTATTTTTTCTTTTACTCAGGAAACCAATTTTATGAAGTTATAAGTTCATTTAGGATGACTTATGGAGAAATTAAAGCGATTTGTTACTGCCTAAAAATGTCTATTTTACATGTTTATGCCTTTTTCTGCTGATATCGCATATTTAAGGGCCTAAAAAAGCAATATTCTTCTCAACGTCACCAAACTTCTCTTTAGTGTAGAGCTTGTCAGTTATTTCAGTTTCTTTTTTAATCTATCAAGATTGAAATAATGTCATTAAACATGCATAAAGAAAAATCATCCAAAGTACTATTATATAAATAGTAGAAAACAATTATAGTAATTTTACGTGATGCGTACATACGATGGTTTCAATTGCCAAAAATTTGTTTTTGAAGGTACCACTCAGTATTGCTGAGTTTAAAGGCAGATCAACTTCAGGCAGTATGCCTGAAGTTGATCTGCCTACACAGCCAGTATTGATATTATGGGGAACCTGGCTAAATACTGCATTATACTCTGCAGATAAAATTATTGAAATACGTGAGGTATGTGACAGGAATCATGTGTGCCTCCTATACATCAGTTCGAACGTCTTTTTCACCCACTTAAAGGAACACTATTGGGTCATTCATTACATGCCAAGTGGTCTGGTGTCCCCGCTCGACCATCACAGATTTCAATGAAATTTTGAATTGACATTCACACATATTCCCAATAAACATTTGTAAAGTTTTACGTTCGCCGATGGTATACTTGCTGATATACAGTAATTTGCTTGACCCCGTGCCGCAGCCTTTTTCAGTATGATTATGAGATTTCGGTAACTTTGAGGCATAGTATCTCAGGAGATATTTTGATAAGAGAAACAAAAATTGGCTATCTTGCACAAAGTTTTGAACTCTATTAAATAACATAATAAAAATAACTGTAAAAGCGACCTCCTTGTAGAAAATTCAGGGCGAAACTGGCCTGAAAAATTGCGGATCGAAAGAAATTAAAATTTTGGCTTTTTATATTTCTGGAAGTAAAAATCTATTCAACGTAAAACTTTGAGCATGATAAAATATCAATACATGGTTTATGAATATTAAATTTCATCTTCCAAATGCTTTCTATTATTTTAAAAATCAAGTCAAACTTTGACACTTTTTGTAAAAATGCCAAAAATCAGGTATTTTCTCCCCGCTTTTACAAAAAAAGACCCTCTTGAATTTCTTTTGGATCATTTTTATTATAAAGAGAATGATTTCAACCCTCTAGAAAAGTATATCTGGTTTTTCATCGCAGGTATATAAGACCCTAAAAATAGGGATAACGTTAAGGATGACATTTGTAAAAACGACAAAAATAAGTTATTTTCTGCCCGCTCTTACAAAAGAAAGACCTACTGGAGACTCTTTTGAATGATTTTCATTTGAAAGAGCATGTTTCAAACCTCTTAAAAAAGTAGACTTAGTTTTTCATCGCGAGCACATACGGCCCTAAAAATATGAACATCGTTGAGAACGTTCCTATGGTGGCACCAAATGCATTCTGTTGTTTTTCGTCCTGTTTGTTTTATGTGGAAATTTTTAGTACATTGCGTTGGTCCATGGTGACATTGCCACTACCAGTTCATGCATTTGAACCAGTAACCCCATCGCTGTAGGGGTCACGCTCAATTGCCGTGCAATACCAACCACGGGTGGGTTTCTTGGTTGAGAATCCCAAGCCTGCAATTTGGTTTCTTCGACAAGGTTCCAAATCCTTGTGTGGGTATCTGTCTGGTTCCAAAGCCAAAGGTTAGGCAGCTTATCCTAGGTTCCCAAGCCGAAGCTCGTATGTTTTTTTTAGACTTGTGTAAGGGGACTATACTAGAGATTTGGGTTAAGTCGTGGCCGTGTGGCCGTTCTGTATTGTGTGACTTCGAGTTTTTATAATTGTGAGTGATGCTATGTATTCATTTCTTGGATCCTTCAAATTTCATCTTAATTAATCCATTATTCCACTAGAGGTGCTTCTGAAATAGTGACAGCTGTTACTGGTATCAACTAACTCTTTGAGGCCGAAGTTAATAATTGAACTTTCGTCGATTTATCGGTTTTTTCAATTATTTTTTTCACATCTTCGATTAAAAAATATTTTATGTGCCGTTTTTTTAAGTGCCTATTTTGAAGTTTTTAGTGCCTATTTAGGCTGCCTATTTCTTCATTTTTAGTGCCTAAATGTCCTCAGCTTAATTATTACATATAAGGAACAATAAAAAAAAGAAATATTTTCTTAGCTATCACAGGTACTACATGTATACAAATGAAGGTATTCTAAATATAAACAGTCATTACCTTTTTTTGTACATCAAAGCCGATTGTTTAGGAATAAAAGAGATTCCTACATAGAATTTTTCATTTTCTTACATTGAATTGGAAGATTTACATACCAATAAAGTGAAAATATTTTCACCAATGAACATGTAGCGATTGCTAAGCTGAATAACCAACTGCGAAGTTTCTGTAGAGGAGCGTTTATTTCCACTTTTTAGTACAGACTGCCCTTGGCAGCCGAGATGACCTGCTTATGCATTGGCAGCGAACTCTCTCGAACCCGGCGCCGGAACTACCTCGAACATTCTATAATCCTTCTGGAGAGAGGCAGAAAAAATATCGTCCGGCGCCGGGAATCGAACGCGGTCCGTCCGATTGGCAATCCAACACCCATCCACCGGTCCAACTCCGTGTTGTGGCGAACAATGCGCCACAAACACTTTTCATATTAATCAAAAACAGTTTCACGATTGTTTTCTTAAATCAACATACACCTATACATTTTATTTTCAAAAGACATGTAGTAGCCATTGTTTTTCCTTATCCGTGAAATGAATTTTTTTTGTCATAGTTTGGATTTTTTCAATTAAAACACATCTGGTATTTTTTTTAGTAAATCTGTTTTTTGCAAAGGTTGCAATTATTTCACTTAAAACAATATTTTTTTTGTTTGGAAAAAGTTTAAAATTTAACATTAAAAGCTTTTCATCTGAGATGAGGCCATCTCCAAAAGTGTCAAAGTCTTTGTAAATATTTTTTATTATCCGCCATTCTCTACAATAGGGTTCACAGCCTAGTATCTTATGTTTTATTTCGTCCATCCTCCCGCACGCAGAGCACATAGGGTTATCCCCAAGTCTGAGGTCATACCTCATTTTATTTGTGATCGTACACCTGCTGCATACTTCGTACATGAAACTAATTTCCTTAACGTCATGTTTTATTCTGTCAAAGTTTCTCCAGGTATTTGATTCGTTGATTCCGAGGTTTGTATTAAAATTTCTTCTCATTTCCTCCTCATAGATTTTTTTGGTGAGATTTTATTTACCATTGACTGAGTATTTGTTTTTAATTTGAATGGCCTCATTTAAAGTATTTTTGAAATATCTAAGTTTTTTCGCACTTTCAAGCGCGTTTATCAAGAGTCTTTTCCTATCATAGTCTATTACGTGTAGAATTTCAGCTACTTTTTTTCGATTTAATATGTTTCCTTTCGTTTTCGCGTCGATAAGGTTGAGACCTCCTAAATTTTGGGGTGCGTATAGTTTCATGCTCAGACCACCGAGCTACATATTCTTGTAAGAGACACTGGGATCGGCGGGGTCTATATATGAACCAAACACCCCCAAGAGTAGCCCGTAACAATGTTTTTCGCTTGGAATCGGCCATCATTCCATCTTCACATCACCATTGTGTTATCTAATTTTATATGTTTCCTATCCTCTTTCTTTCACCATCTGTTTGAAGGAAATATATATTTATGAATTCTTTCCATATTGTTAGGGAGTTGCGTCCGCCATCCACGACTCTCATCTCGCGCTGAAGATATCGCTCATGACAGCCTTGCAAATGGTCAAGGTGGACACTTTCCTTCGCCTACCGGCCGGGCAACTGCTCTGGGGCTACGACGACCCCATCTTCGACAGAGCCAAGCAGTACGTCACCTTCAAGAGGGGAACCATTCCAATGAAGAAGTTCGGGCTCTTAGCGGGGGTAAGTTTTGAATCAAGGCTCCATTGCAAGCCCCAACGTTTACATGTGTCGTATTTTAAATTTACCCCTCAAATCTATATGAAAATTGTTGGGGGTGATTGGTCATTAGCGACGATAGTAAAATTTGAAAATCCTCAATTTTTCAGTCTCAAATAACATTGCCCTTAGGTCTTATGGCTTAGATGTGATCTCTTTCCATTTTCACTTTTTCTTCCTAAATTTACCCGCCAAGTCTACGTTTTCACGTAATCATTCATTATGAAATGTATTTCAGGGTGATTTATCAATTGTATGAGACTGATATTTAAGATTAAAAAGCGATGAAGTTACTTTTTCTGGTTCCGTAGTTTAACTCATCAGTCTTGTCAAACAGGTTTGAAAACACTGTTGAGGGAATAATCAAAATAAAATGCTATAACCCATGGAGCATGTCATCATTGCAGAGCATTTATGCTGATTGGAATGTTACTGAATATGATTATTTTACTGTTTTTGTTTGCAGGGGGGTTAAGATCCATAAGAAATTTTTATAAAAATGATTGTATTGTCTTTAATATGAAAAAGAAACAGTTTATTGTTAATAGTTAACGGAATTTTATTGCCATTCCAAAGAAAATTTTGAAGTTCCTCAGTAACATACCGTCAATACAAAAACATATATTATTAGCACAGAAAAAAATGTATCACCATTCAAATCCCGGGGTTAATCTGCTTGATATAAAGATTACTTTACGAGAATAGCTTTTATATGAGATTGAAAAAATGCTACTTTTCCCCCACTCATACATTCAAAATTTGTATGCAATTTCAAGTTTAAATTGCGAAAAAAAACCAGCGTGGAATGGAATTATTTTGCTGTTTGCGTAAACACAGTGTGTGTTTTTTTTTATTATTTACGTTGACAGAACATGAATTAAAGTGTACTTCATTCATTTTAACCAAGTTAAATCCTTTTTGTTACAAATGTGTGCATGGTATTTGTTAATGGAGGTGTTTAGCTTTTAGCTAGTTAAATCTTCCGGATATGCATGCATAGCCAATGTCTCTCCGCCAAAATCCAATAAAAATCCAGGGTTTTTTTAAAATCCACCCCTGTTTTTTAACGGGTTTAATGGCCTCTGATACCGGTTTTCTTCTCCAAAAACCAATTTTCCCTCCTTTCCCCTCTGCGGACTGTTTACCCCCTGGAATTAGCCAGTCTATACGACATCGCACCGACGAATCCAATAATGCCGACGATCCAAAATTGCAGTGACTTCTTCCTGCCAGCGGCTTCTGCTGCGTCTTTTGGCAGCGCTTTTCCTTCGTCAGGTCAGTCTTCTTCTGTATAACAGCCAGCGCAAGGAGAATTCCAGTACCACGGTCCTTCTGACTATGAATTAAAGGCTATAACCATGCATTCCGTGACCAAGAGACAGAAGCCAGTTCCTTAGCCAGTTCCTACAATCGAAAACTTCCACCCAATGTTACACCCATCCCAATATTTTCTCCCCTTCAAGGCTAAAAATGGCCTATATCCCAAGCTTACCCAATCCACCTCGATGTTGCCGAAATAACCTCCTCCATCGTCTGAATTAAAGCTTTCAACGGTCTCTGACTTGGACTAGATCTTGAGGAGTACACAACGCAACAGCACTTTGCATTTTTCTCAGAGAGCCTAACCTCTCCTTCTAGCAAATATGTTGTCGTTGATCCTGAAGTGGAAGGTTGCTAGGTTGGCAAGCCCATGATTTTTTTGTATGTAATTTGTTTGGTTTTGTGAAATATACTTGGAGGTTTTAGTCATCGATTGAGAAAATTTGTTTAACGCTGACTCTCTGATTTACTCTCCCGAACTTGGAAAGAGTTATTTGCTCTATATCAGGGGTCTCCAAAGTACGGCCCGTGGGCCACATCTGGCCCGCAAGATGATTTTATCCGGCCCGCAGTAAAATTATGCGGAGATGTGCCGCATTATTTTTGCTTGGATTGTCGCTAGTTGTAAGTAATTAGCATTTCAAAATTTAAATGTCGGTTTAAAAGGAAAGCACAGACACAGTAACATCATTCATATTAATGATTTTGTGATGAAAATATGAGAATGTGCTGGAAGTGTTCGTCGTCTTCAATACACGATGATGTGATTTCACATACACTGTAACTAGTTAATAAAATTTTCTGATTTCGATGCAACTCACATCTAGAGTTTCCTAGGTATTTATTTTTTACTACATCCAGCTGCTAAGTGTCCAAGTATCCATTGTGGCCACCGTTACGATAAGTTTGGACACCCCTGCTCTAGACGGGCGTTATCGTCGAGAAAAAAAATTCATTCTCCCGTTTCACGTCTTTGTAATAACGCTTTCTTCCCGCAGGAGAACGGCCTATCGCCGGACAGGATAAGCATCCACACCGGTAAGCAGGACCCGAGTCTCTTGGGGGTCATCTCGGCGTACAACGGCAATGATTCGCTGCCGTTCTGGGGCGGACGAGAGTGCAACAGGGTGGACGGCAGTGAGGGGTCGATATTCCCGCAGACGCCGGCCACCACCAAATTCGACCCCATGGTGAACCTGAAGACGCACGTGTTCAGCTACCACCTGTGCCGGAGGTACCCGTTTGAGCAGAGAGGCGAAGTCATGACCCCTGGCGGCATCCCGGCCATACGATTCTCCCCTCCCTCTGGGGTCTACGACAGCCCCTTGGACCAGCCGGAGCACCGCTGCTTCTGTGATCCGCAGAGGTCGTACTGCCCGCCGTCAGGAGTTTTCAACGTCTCACCCTGCGCCTACGGTAACACAGCCTCTAACATCAATAGGTTTACAGATTTTGGAGGGTTTTCAAGGAAATGAGGTTACATCTATATTTACATCTACGAAGTATCCTCCTGGGTGTGTGACACGGAGTGATTCCAAAACAGAAACACATCAACAGTCCCACTCCAAGGTCGAACACCGCACATTCCCCTGGCCTCTTAGTGCGAACCAAAAAGCAGTCGGGAGAACAATGCACAGTTAAACCAGAAATTAGGAGAGTTCTACGCTGACAATCATGTTAACAAGCAGTAAACAGTTTAAGAATCTATCACCACTTAGTTACACTAATACTAAAATCCCTCTCCTAGATATATCACTTAACTATGTCACACAGTGGCCTACTTTTCTCCTATTATGAATAGATTTCAGTAGCTCTTTTGGTTGCATTTCTTGACTTCAATATATGTGTTTCATCTTCAGACCACCATGCACCACTGTGTGACTGTCAAAACTTCGTGTAAAGTCGCAGGTTGCCAAGGGAAAGGAACTATCCCCTCTACCCTGAATGCGTGAATTTCATACGTCTTAGTATGGGTTGTGCTCTACTCACACCTTAGGGTTGAAACACAGGGAGTGTGTGACTACTATGCGAGCCCTAATAGGGTCACGCGGCAGGGGGTGTTAGGACACCAGCCACAAAAAAAGGAGTAGTAGGAAAAACAAATTGGCGGAGGGAAGGAACGAAATTGAATTACATGATAACGGAGTGCCTTAAAGTGTCACTCTGTTCTTTGTTGAAGTCACTATTCGTGCATGGAAAGAAAGAGTTTTAGTACTTATCAGTTCGGTAGTGCATCACTCTTCTTTTTTCACTTCTGTCAGCTGTAGAGCTAGCGGGGTTGAAATAATATCCTAGCGTCTTCTTAAACTCGCGTGATCTGAAATTTTCACGTTTTCTGATTTTGGCACGTATCCTTCGAGTCTCCAGCGGTTTTCAGCCTAATCCTTTCATCATATGTGTTACATTCTCCATTTGCTTATAGAAGTTCTTCATAAAAGCATGTATAGCATTCCTTTGAATTGTGTTTATTTCGCTTCCTAAAAATTTCCGTGCAGTGTCCCACATACTCGCGGCGTACCTACTCGAGAAGTAGCCTGATAAGAAGGAAGCTACATTTATCTTTTTTGTTTATCATCCGGGGGGTCCTTCTTACAACACGCTAGATAAATCATAGTATCTTAAATTCAGCATTGAAAATCTTTCATGCGCGATATTTAACGGGACTGGGGGCAGAATTAAATTTTAAAAAGAGAATTGACAAAGCCATCAAGTTGACCGCAAAGGAACTTATTCCTAGTTACGAACTCGCACTCATCAGCTACTTGGGCAAAAATACCGGTATTAGCTACTACCGGATAATTTTTTCTTATTTCCTATTCCGGTACTGCCAGGTTATACTTGAAATCGATACTAACGGAGATACCCGTATTGAAATTACCGTTACTCAAGCAGGACTGCAATTGGTTGTTAAAACTGTTAATAGTTGTATGACGGAATGTGTCATTCTGGAATGGGTTGAAATTGAAGGATATTTCCTGGAATTTTAACATTAAAAAAATATTTCACGTTGCTATAAATTTATTTTCTCATATTAGGTTAGATGTAACGTATAATATAGCTCCTAAAATTCGCATTTGAAGCAAGAGGTGCTATTCCCTTGGAAAAAGTAAAACAACTGTTTCCCGATGAAACTACCGGACTCGGTGTGCAACAACTGGCATCAGCGTTAATTTCTATAAAAAAAATACTGTTTGAAATAACCGAACGAGTACCTAGTAAATGAGTTCATAGTAAAGGGAGGCCTGTAATATGATGATGCTGCTCATGAGCTCTCAAATAAAAATCCTGGATAAGTGAAAGTTTCTCGGGTTTCACCCCGGGTAAGGTTTTTTAAATGTATCAACGTAAAATCCTGTAAACGTTAAAATCCTGGATGTTTGCCACTGTCATAAATAAGATAAATGAATGTCTAATTTCATGCAGGTGCTGTAGTCATTGGAGTGCATCATCTGAATTGTTATCATGATCGATAGATGTGTTGGAAATAAATTAGATAGGAAGGATTGGTTGGTACGGTGAGCTTGTATGTATTGCAAATAGGAGGGCTGTTAAAATGTTATTACAAATGAATAAGTGAATCTAGTCGTGTGTATGTAATGTTCGCCGTAATTTTATGCATTAGGAATATTCTCATTTTCACAATACACTTTCGGAGGCCTTTTTTTAAAAAGATTATCCGAGAGCATTTTAAAGTCATGATCTGAAGTAATTGAAGGGATAGTGTTACACCTGCATTTCATATTTTTTTGACCGAACGTAACCTGGATTTAACCGTAACGATGGATAACTAAATTTTTTCATTGACTGACATCCTAAACTAGTGTCTACTTTATAATGAAAGACATCCGGCTGAAATGTTCAAGTAACATTTTTAAAATCCGTGATCTCAGGCCTATTCAGGGATGCACTGTACTATCTTTTTTAAATAACGATGAACTCTAAAGTAGAATTTTTGAACTCAGTGATCACACTCAATCGTATTTTGAAACATAATTTACATATGTCTATAAATATTAACCTGATGACAAATCTTTCAATAAACGCAAAAATCGGGATTCCCATTAATCGCAAGAGCAGAAATTTTTATCTTTCATATAAGCATTAGATTCCTAAGGAACGTCCAATTTATGAAGTTGCATAACACCTCGAAACAATGCTTAAGAATAATAATCACAATGAATATAAGTATACTTGCTAAAGTACCTTCAGAATTAAAGTTTTTCAATTGCCATTTCATTGACTTAGAAGCAGATTTAAAAGGGCACGGTGCTGAATGAAATAACCGTTGGCATTTATCAAGCTCTATTTTTCTATTTTCCTCGCACTTACCTTTACAATATTTCTAGTTTTTATCTTTTTGGCATAAGAATGCCTTCTTAAGAATTTATGTCAACAATCGTGATCTTCATCAAGACAAAGTAATTTACTAAGTTGAATTTGAGTCAGCAAAGTAATTTACTAAGTTGAATTTGAGCCTACAAAGTAATTTACTAAGTTGAATTTGAGCACCCTGGTCTAATAATCATGATGATCAACTAGATGATCAATTAGAAGTACGATTATACGTTCTTGCCTCATAATCATCGACGAATTGCACAGATAAAGTAAACAAATATTCATTTTCACTTTCAAATTTAATGTATTAATTAATTAGGATTAGAAGGTCCTTTAACTTTGAAAATTTCAATCTAAAATTTATTTTCTGCTTTTTAGTGGATTTTTACTTTTTAGTGCATTTTGAAATAAGACCAGTTTTAAAAAGTTTTTTGTTTTTTATATTTTTATTTTCTGATTTTTAGTCTTCACGCTTTTTCTTTTTCGCGGTGTACCCCCTCAATATTTAGCAATTCAATGCGTAATGCTTTATTAATGTTTACTCTATGTACTTAAATCAAAAATATTTAATTAAATCAAATCTGACAACGTAAAAAAATCGAGAACATTTACCTAGATTCTGTCATCAAAATTAAACATATATGCAAAATTTGGGAAATATTGAACAACGGGAAGGGGTTCAAAAATTGGGTAATCTCGCTCGAACCACCTTGATAGCATGCCCGTGGCAGAAACGATAGCTTAAAAATGGAAAATTTTCTGCAGTAATCATAATAGTAGAAATAGATCTTTTTTTTCATCTTCCCAACTTATATTGGAAGACTAGACTTGGTGCTTGCGTTCATTAACTTACCATCATTCCTCACAACTGACCCCGCATGATTTTGTTTTCTGCTTGAATTAGTATCTGATAGTATCCATCAATTAATAGTCTGCATTTATAATGCGAATACGTTGACGTATCTTTACCCGAATTCTCCATGTAAGCACGATTGTAAACGTAGCAATATTTTAATATCAGGTTTAGCTGTTCAGCCATTCCATTTAAAATGAGCCCAAATATTGAAAAAAAATTGTTTTTGTTCTACATTTTTAAATTTCAACTTCGCCAGGGTAAATTGAGCTTATTTAATCAAATATACTGAGCCACTAACAAAAATTGAATTTTACTCACAATAAAAACATAAAGATTAATTAATTCACTCCCAGAAATTTACAATGTCACACCCGGAACTTATTATAAAATTCATTACTAGAAAAATAATGCTTTTGGATACTTCTTCAGCAGTTGAAATTAAAGAACAATTAATCTAATCTTACTGATATTAATATCAATATTTAGTGCTTAAGCTATTCACGGAGTTTACAGGTTTAATAAGTCTATATTATTGAGTCTCATTTGTGTGAGTCACACACGGAACCATAGTTTTATTCCAATTACAACGGTGCTAGTTAATTTTTAAATTGCAATTTAAGTTGTAAATTACCTTCTTCTATGACTAACTAAAGGTATACTCAAGTATAATTTGGTTGAAGTATTTGATGTGAAAATTTAAACTCTCATAAAACGCTCATAAGTCATACCCTGAACCAATGGAATTGCTGTGTTCATTCTTCTCCTAACTTCCTTTCGTCCCGCACCTCGTGGCCAGAGGCCCCGGGCCATGAGCTGGGACGCGTGCTGCGTGCCAGGAGTGGTATCACCCCGTGCCACACGCCCTAGAGGTATCAGCATACAGTAGCTCCGATGATTACGCTCTAGTCTTGCATTGCTCTTCCAACCGGTTGTGAGGAATCTCTTTAAGTTGTCAGGGGAGGGATTGACCTCTGGCTCGACGAATGTTTCGTGTCTGTTGTAAAAATCAACCTGTGTCACACATCCCATTGGATCATTAGCTATTAACTCCGTAGATGTGGGTGTAAACTTCTAGAAACTACTTCTTTGGTGTGCGTATTTTAAGGGCGACAACTATGAACATGAACCACGCACATAATACGAAATGAGTCATGCAAATATTAAGAGTTCATTTGAAAAATGGCTGTCGCGTTTATTTATAATGATCGCATCTCTCTTTTCATTTTCGCATTCAGGTGCTCCGGTCATGATTTCCTTTCCTCATTTCTACGGAGGTCACCCGTCGCTTGTTGAGCACTTCGAAGGACTGCACCAGGAGAAGAAGCAATACGAGTTCTTCCTGGATGTGCAACCGGTGAGTTCAACTGATTGAACGATTGATATACGACTGGAAATCCTCCTTAAGGAGGTTCCACCGCGACTGTGTGAGACAAAACAAATACTAAATTCCTCATTTTTCATATATTGCCCAAAAAATCCTCCTTTCGCTGGTGAAATGCGTGACCCACAGAAAACCAAAAGTAAAGTAGAAAAAATGCAGATTATTCCACGTATGTATTTTAAATTAGCACATTTTTCCAGCCACAGAAGCCAACTGCAGCGCCATTTCTTAGAAAATACAGCATTTTGACTTCAATTACGGCAGTAATTCCTTAAAAAATAAAAAATAAGGTGGTAAGATGCCTATATTTTATTTTTATTCAATTTCTCTGGATTATTTCCTTCTTATAAATAGTTTTCCGCGAAAATGAAATTTATATTTTATGGAAAAATACTATTTTTCCCCGTGTTTCTCTCATTCCCCCATTGAAAACAATGCAATTTCGAGTTCAATTACAGAATAAAATAGCGTGGAAAGGTATTATTTTGTTGTTCATATCAGATAGAGGACAAGTGTTTTTACAAGTAGACAGTGTGAATAAAATGACATTTAAGTAATTTTACGGTGGAACCACCTTAACGCACAAACTTCGGCCCGCATGCATATACTATCCTTCAATGCATTTTGTTTCAGCTCACGATGGAATTGAGAAAACACTTCGATGCTTTCTGCCGGCCCATTCTTTTTCTCTGACCGAGGAATACTTGAAAAAGGCAAAAGTTGACTAATGATTTACGTCAAAAAAGCTAATATTTACAAAGCATGTAAAACTATCCATTATATATATTACGTTCGTTATTCTAAGGCTGATCAAAAGCTGTCTACTCTACTGGTTACATACTATTATTGAAAATGTATTCCAGCTGAAGTGAGCGTATTAGCGTTTCTTATGGCAGAACTATTATTGAATGTGAATTTGTTTCACGAATACTTGTCATTAACATTTGGCCATCGCAGAATGAACCTCGGCTTTATAAAACCTGAAAGAGTAGTTCTTTGTGGAATGTGGGCAGAATGTTTGTGCACCCATGTCTTACTTGAATACCTACGCGGTGTTTAGGAATCAATAAAATCACCCACTTTTATTGGAATTCGAAACCAAATCTCCCGAATCCGTGCCGAGTGATTCAAACACTTACGTTATGTATTATTCCAGTTTGAATGTCACAGGGGCCTACTATCGTCGCAAAAAAGGTAGAACGCTGAACTTTAAGCATTTTTATGAAATGCTGCCGGAGCTCCATAGAGTCTTGTAATGTATCGTTTTACTCCTTGTTTATTTGAATACAAAATGCATTCATTGAAAAGTGTTTAAATGTAAACTTTTAGCTTGTACGGTCGAAAGAGTGAAGAAAAACACGCGAAAAACTAGGAGAACGGCGAAACGGTCATCTTCTTCATCTCATCACGCTTATTGAACGTGATTTGAACGCTTAATGCCTCAGTCTCTAACCATTCTTCAGATTTTAGTTGACCTTTTAAGACGATGAGGAAGACAAGACCAAAATGCTGGCCAGAATACTGGAGGATATCCTAATTCCTCCGAAAGCCAACATCCTACTTAAGAATGGCTTATTCTTGTCTTGTGTATTCAATATTGATTTCTCCCAGCCTTTGCTGAAATTTAATTGTTCCTCTCGACATTATATATAGTATGCATATATTAAAAAAATAACATTCCGTGTACGTGAGGCATTTTAAAATGAATGGAGCTGTGAAAGTCTCAAATAATTCTTCAAAACTGGTCAAGAAAGTAAAAAAAAAAGTATTTTTGTTTTTTTGTTGTTTTTTTAGATTATGAAAATCATCCTTGGGGATATGATGGAAGGATAAATTAGCCACATTTACAAGAAAGACTTAGAATTATTTCCACCACCACGTCGCGGCAAAAAAAATAATATGAAACGAGATTTTCAGCAACTATGGAAACATTTAAGGGTGTTAACGCTCTGAGAGAAAAATTCAAACCCTAAGCGCGGTAATTTAGAGTTTACACCGGTTATTGGTCTCCATAGCTCTTTATTGCATAAGTAGAAGTATTTTAGCTATAAATAATAAGAAAATTGTCCTCCACTTACAACAGGACTACATATAACGGTAGTTATGAACGCGAGTCCAGTCATTGTTTATCATTTGAGATGATGCTGATGGAAAGATGGCCGGTACTCTGGCTGTTTTCGCTCATCTGTCATACCCCACTCATTTTTTTATCTTTTCTTATCTCATCGAATCCAATTTCTTCACTTCCAGACGCTGGGTGTTCCGCTGAGGGCTGAGTCTGCCTTCCAAATGAACGCCATGGTTCGTCCATCTTGGGTCATCAAGCCTCTCATGTCCTTCCCCTCCAATCTCATCATGCCACTGCTCTGGGCCCAAGCCGTGAGTACCTTGGTGTAACTAAGAAAACAAGTATAAGTTACAGTTTTAGGCTTAACTTTGTGGAAATAATAATAATAATAATAAGGGTACGAACCCCGAACCACCAGCATCCCCGTGGCGTACCTGGTAACGGCTTTTGCCGGCTAATAGTGGACGTCTGCGTGTGGGGCTAACCACCCCACACGCAGTTATACTGGTTCCAAAAAAGATAACCAGGAAAGCCACCCACAACCAGCCCCTCTCGGATAGGGGCCCTAGTACAGTTGGGTGTGGCAATGAAAATTCACCACCTCAGAAGGGAGCACGCATGTAGTGGACAGAAGCACTAAGGGGCGACTTCCTTGCATGCCATGCAGCCAGCGAGCCCGATCGCAGGGGGTATATGGCAATATACTCTTTGTGGTGTGAGATACATCCGTAACACCACCACCTATCGCAGCAGAATCTGCGCGATTATGCCAACCACTTGCGAAAAAAGGAAACTCTCCACCAACCGCCAGTTCAGAGGAACATACCACCGGCCAGGCCACCCTCTCCGACAAGGCAGCCTCTCCACCACCTGAGGTGAGAACGACATTTTAGTCAGTCTCTCGGCCAAATGGGGAGGAAGCTGGTCAGGCCGTCTCTGATCTACGAACGCGGTTGTTAAGCACCATAATTTATAATGTAGGACAACCTAGGCAGAGAGACATCTAACGAAAGTTCCCTCTGCGGGGTAACCACCTGCCCCAGTAGAATGGTCTTATTGTCGAAATCCTAACGGAAATGTCGGACCCTTGGACGGTAAATTGCGCGGCCTACGCTGCTGCAAAAATTATGGCTCACTCCCAAAAGAACACCACTTGGGAGAACAAAGCAGCAAAGAGGCTTGAACAGTTGGAGGCCAAGATCACGCAGGCAAGACGACAGGCGTCGAGAATCCAGTGTGTGATGGAATACATCTTATCTGGGTGAACTTTCACTCCCAAAGTTTGGCGCATAGCGCGCAGTCTCATATACAACCATCACACACTGAATAAAAGCATGCTGCTTACCACTAAGCAGCACGCGGTCGATAGACTACGAGCACTCACCACTGCCCGGATAAAAACCTCTTTCAGTCACAGAAAGTGACCTAAAGAAAACCTTCTCTGGGAAGAAGAACTTCTCGGCTCCAGGAATGGATGCCGTGAATAACTTCTGGTGGAAGAAGTTTACTTCCACCCACCAACACCTCGCCAGATTCTTCACATCCTTTCTCATAGGTAGACATCCTATTCCTCCTTGGCTGACTAAGGGACGCACGGTTCTGATACCTAAGAAGAGAGGCTTTTCCAATCCAAAGAACTACCGCCCTATAACCTTCCTCAACACTGTATATAGGGCGTTCACCTCAATCTTGAGCGACCTCATCCTCCACCACAACCAGCCTGTGTGGGAGGAGGTGTACGAGCAGATGGGCTCAAAGCGGGGAATCGCGGGATGCAACGACAACCTGCTCATTAATAGGTGCATATGCCAGGATGCCATCCGGCATAAGCGAAACCTATCAATGGCCTGGGTGGACTACAAGAAAGATTTTGACACCACTTCCCATGAGCTTTTGATCGCCATGCTGAAGTTGATGAAATTCCACCCAAAGGTAGTGTCCTGCATCCAACGCCTGTAACCACTCTGGGAAACGCGCTTTGTTCTGACTTCAGGCAAGCGGTCAATTTCCACAGAGTTGGTAACATACCACCATGGCGTTTTCCGAGGCGACAGCTTGAGCACTTTACTTTTTTTTATTTCCCTCCTACCCCTGTCCCTTAGGCTGCGACGAGGTAGACGATACATATGCGGTGTTCCAGGTGACAGGAAGCATAAGGTCACCCATTTGTTCTATATGGATGACGTGAAGCTTTATGCTTCTAAAGCGAATGGCCTTCGCACTGCCCTGGACACCGTACTGGAATACAGTGAGGCTATTGGGATGGAGTTCGGATTGGACAAGTGTGCATCCAACCACTTGGCGAGAGGAAGATTTTCGGAGATCAAGGAAGACGTGCAACTCGTTGACGGGAGCGTCATTCGTCACCTGGAGGACGATGATAGCTATGAATACCTTGGCGTCCCCTAGCGCCGAATGCATGAGGTTGCAGCAGTGAAGGAAAGGCTCACCGCCAAATGCAGACACTATCAGGAACATCTGGAGTTCTGAACTGTATGCAAAAAAACAAGGTTCTTTCCACGAACATTTATGCGGTTCCAACACTGCTGTATACCTTTGGATGCATGAAGTGGAACGTCAACGAGTTGCAGAACCTCGATAGGGTAACGAGGAAGATGATGACCATCTATAGAAGTCTTCATCCGAAAACTTCCGTCGCCAGATTGTATCTCCCTCACAATGTAGTTGGTAGAGGACTATTGAGTCTGGAGTATCTCCACAATAGAGTTGTTCTGGGCACAACAGAGTTGTTCTGTTGCAAGTTGAGTGTTGAAAAGCAGGAACCCCCTGCTCAATCTCGTGAGGGAGTTTTCAGCGCGATGTTTTGAAATTTAGACTAAATTATATTTCATATTTTTTCTTCTATCGGGATACATAGGTCAATTAATTTGTAAATTATATATTTCTCTTTACCGACGTTTTGAATTTGTATACACGCTTCTTCAGGGATACAATGAAAATTATTGGGCGCATTGTACATTAATTGAATATGGTTTATAATTTTGGAACAAACATTATAGATTTAGAAAGTAACATATCTAAAAGGATATTTAAAGAAAAGGTACACATCACTAAAAAAAAACATCCAGCAATAAAAAAACAGGAATCGCCAAATTAAGTAAAATTTATTATAATATGTTTCAAAAACACTAAATTTTATTTTGGTTTTTGAAAAGACCTAAATTTGCAAACATTGACAAACAAACAATAAATAGCAACGAAGGTATCATAAAACAATTAACTCAGAAGGAGCTATCTCTGAGGTAAATTAAAAAATCATATATATATATATATATATATATATAAACTTCCAGGAGAATCACTCGGGTGATAAATATACAATATGCCAAGAGGGTGGCCGATAAAAATATACACACGGAAAAAAGAACACTTACAAATAAAAACTTCCGATATTTCGGTGAAGACTAGCTCCACCTTTCTCAAGGTTTAAAGTAGGAATGTTTCCTACTTAAAACCTTGCGAAAGGTGGAGCTAGTCTTCACCGAAATATCGGAAGTTTTTATTTGTAAGTGTTCTTTTTTCCGTGTGTATATTTTTATCGGCCACCCTCTTGGCATATTGTATATATATATATATATATATATATATATATATATATATATATATATATATATATATATATATATATATATATATACTTTTAAACATGAATATGTAACAAAATTGTAAAACATATTCAATTGATGTACTCTATCTTATTTTAGTTCTGCCTTTTAGTCTATTTTAATCCTGATTAAAGCCTGCTTGTTTAACTGATTAATAACGTAATTTTTCTTCATGTTTTCAGGTCTCAGATGAAATTCCGGATTACCTCATCAGAAACATTAGGTTTGCCACGCAAACCTCGTACATCATCGAAAATCTATTGATCGGCACATTGTTCACCCTCAGTGTCGTATTCATGGTCATCGCTATTGTACTCGTCTCAAGAACCATAGTTGCAACTAGTCAAAGACAACAGCAGGAGGAGGCGAAGTCGGGAGATGAAGTCAAGAAGATCCCGTTGGAAAAGTGCAGCAATACCACGAAGGAAAAAGTCTGAATGTTAATTGTTATTATTATTTTTTTATGAATAAAAAAAGTAAACCCACCAACAACACACATAATTCTTCTTTGGAAAAAAAATCTTAAATCTCATTATCATATCAATATTTCTCTGAAGTTCATGATTAGAGCAGTTCAAGACACTAATCCCACCAAAGCACTCCTCGCTAATCAAACCTTTACCTCCGTCAATTCCTTTTTACTGTACCTTCCTATCGTTAGCTTGATTTCTGACAGCTCCTGCAGACCGCACTTGCGTTTGCTCGTGGAATTGTTCATAACTACAGTGCATCCACCGAGTGGCCAACATTGTTCCCCCGTTAGCTATTTTATGCAATGATTGAATCGCGCTTCTACCATATTCTTAGCCAGTTTTTGGCGCATTTAGAATATATTATCATTGCCGTAGATATGTTTATTGATTTTGGATAAATAATTGGAAGCGGTAGGAAAGGAAAAATTGATTAAATTGTTCATTCAGACCTAACTAAATTGATGATTTTTTTAAAGCAGAAAATGTAGGTAATACCAGTTTTCAGAGAATGCTGGAAAATCGGCGAACGTGACATTTAATAGATGACACATATTTTATTGCAAACCCAAAGGAAATATGAAAGAGGTATTGAAAAACTATTTCATCAGTTCATATCAAAGTACTTGTTCCAACTTCAATCGCATCGGTTTTTCCTTTCCTAAACTTTTTGGACTCCATAATATTTGGCTAATATTGCCAAAAAGAAATCAAACTTGAGTTTTATGAGGCTCATTTTGGGCATAACTTCTAGTAATTCTTTCCTCTTTAAAAAGGCATTATCTCTCACTGTTCACCACCATACTTAACTACCGCCTGGCCGGGGTGGAACTTGCTAAGAACATGGCGGATGACGAACATACTACTCCAACAGAATTTGGTGAAAAGCCATTTTACGTGAAGAATTTCAAAACGTAGTTCAAGGAAGTGCTACGTTGCGAAGCCAAGAACATAAATTACACATTTGATAGATTTTATTCACCCACTCTGAACATGATTCTGAGCAATGTCTTTAGCTTACACAATCGGAGATGGTGTTCAGTATCATCAGGACTGGCGAAATTATCTCAGGTTTCTTAATGGATCAGCAAGGTGGTTGTTGCCGATTTTTGTTGTAGGCAATAACCGCCTTCTTGACCCAGTGGGAAACACAAGAACATTTCATCAGCCTTGTTTGCCGGGAAAACACAAAAACTTTCATCGTCAGTACTGTCAAAGATGAGCATGTACCATTAGATGTGGATATCAGAGCAATGGCGGCGCAAAAAAATAAGTAAAACGTTTGGAGAGATTGGGCAGATCACGAACGTGAACAACGTTGTTTATTTTCCACAATAGGCAGTTCAATTTTGACGGGATCGGATTGACGTGGTAGCCTGAGATTCCCATCCAGAGAGTATTTCAAGTGCAGTACTTCGTCCGTCGGATGGGAAGTTAAAATGTGATCCTCTCGGCGCCATTCCTTAAAGAGTAGGCTAATGATAGAAAACTTTTCAGAAAACAGTTCCTAAAGACTTATGTATGGAGTGAATTACTAATTGGAAGTGAAAGTTTGACGAATAGGGAGGTGGAAAGTAGAAAATTAGATGCTTTGGAGATGTGATGATACAGAACAATGCACAAGATACGGTGGACTGATAGAGTGACCAATGAAGAAGCACCTCAACGGTTGGGTGACGGACGAAATATGAGGAAGGCCTTGTTAAAGCGCAGAGATACACTGGTTGACCATATTCCGAGGAATCAGGGAATTCAATACACAATTTGGGAAGGAATGGTAGATTGAAAAAACGGCCGGGGAAGAGCAAGAGTACATACATCAAATAAAGGAAGACGCCAACTGAAAAGAATGAAAAGAATGGCTAAATACAGAAGAAGATGGAGACTTACTAAAAACCAATACGTGGACTGCTAACTATTGACAGAGAGAGGAAAATGCTAACGCTGGGTTTCTCGCAACTCATACTCTGTTACCGATGAAATCCTTCCCTTGAGATGCTATCCATCCAAGGTCCTTGTCGCAAGTAGCCTCGATCACCTCCCCCAATGAGAATCCAAGGGTTTAATTCAGTAGAACCAATAGTGGTTGAAATCCTTATGTACGACCCACATACATATATTATGGAGGAGAGTTGCGTGGAGATCATATTACTCTCAATGTTGCATCTCTGAATGCATCAAATAGATGGGGAAGGTGGGCTATAGTCGCTCACGCACTTGCGCAGTAGGCCGTTGTTTTTTTTAGAAAATCGAGAGGCATTGGAATTCGTACGATAAAAATTATCGATTTGGTGACAAAACACTTTCCAGTTTTATAGCTGTACGAACCACCATAGCGCACCAGGGGTCAAATGTCGACTGGTATAAGAAGATATATTATCATGGTAAAACAACCATCTTAAAAGTAACTTCGTCATTTTATAATACCTTAGGGACGAAAAAGAGATAAAGTAGTGCAACAATTAGAAAATTGTGCAAGCAAAATAAACAATAGAAGTAGAGCAAGGCTTTAAACTATATTGACATAAAGATAATATAAACATTCTACCGCTTTAATTTTAAAAGTCATTTCACAAAATCTCAATTCGGAGTAGTTTGGCTTAATTTGACGTCAATTAAAAGCTAAGACATCAAATTTTCTTTACTTTGGTCTATTACGGCCAGAAGAACTCTGCATGAATTATTTTGTAGTTGGGCCCAGCTCAACTGTATCTTGATTAGAGGCAATGGCAGGAGGCAGTAACAATATCAGCAAGTTATCTACCTCATTAAATATATAGACACTCTTTATCTGAAGAAGTCCTATTATATCAATGAATCCGCTATCAGGCTCGAAAAATCAAATTAAATAACAATACATTTAATAAATTTAATGCATTTCACTTGAATTTTAAGATCGTGTTACATTCGTTACGTTAGGAAAAAAGCTACTCTTTTTGGAAGGCTCATTTCAAATGCTTCATCTTACCGCGCATTGAAATTACCATGTGCTCCGAATTCCTGGTCAATTAACTGAAAGATCTTTTAAAGAACTGAGCAGTGATTGGTTGAAAAACTGTATAATATGTAGGCGAATGAAGCGAGATTAAGACAAGTTACGACGAGTAAAATCGTTTGTTAACATCGGAAAAAGGTGTGCTTTTATGCTACAACACAGTTTCTATAGGTAGGAACCTCAAGTAGAAAATGACGGTCCTTTCTTTTAACCATATCGCTTCTCGATATGGTGTATTTTAGCACTAATATAAGATCGAGCCATTCTTGCCTATAAGAGGTAATGCGATTCGGTATGTATCCCATTGAAACTCATCAATACTCTCTTACATGAAGTATACTAGCCGTTTGGGAAGAATTGCAATCATTGCTCACTTAGCACATGCTCGTTTAACGCACACTCACTTTACGCCATTTCGCCAAAACGAAAATCTAGTTGGTGACGTTAACTGCCCCACCAACACATCTTCCCACCACATTAGCTTACGGATTTATTTGTAATCATATTACATATAAACTAAGCATTCGCATAAGTGCTCAAATAATAAGCTGAAATAAGTTTAATGCGCATTTCTTGAGCTAACATTTATTTATTTATATTTTTTATATTGCTTTTTACAATCTTCTTCATTTTCTAACCAATATTTTAAGAATTTAACAAGTTAAATGCAATAATATACACTAGCACAGAATGCAATGCATTACACATCATCACCTTGAACGTCGATAATACCCTCGTATTCACTGGAATAGTAATTTCTTTATCGTTCCGCGATGTTTTTCTTCTTTCATCGCTTACTTTTCGCGCTCTTCGCTCTCTTGAAATATTGAACCAATGGCGTGGGCAAAGCTCACAGTAGTGGCGATTACTGCCACTAGATGTCTCTCAACATGACTAACGCCCGAAGCTGGAAGAAGAGGGAATTTAAGGACGATGGTAGGCAACAGACGACGCGACGCAAAGAATAGGAGGCAAAATTATTGCCTTAAATGGTGTCCTTTGCGTTTGCAATGCTTTTGAAGATAATATTGACAGTAAATCTTAAATAAAAACAATTTCATGAACTGTAGATTGATATCCGATGAAAACAACGTACCAATTGCGATTTCCAATACAATTTAGCAGTTACGTTGTAAAAATTTAGTGTTTTAGAAAAACACGGATAACATTCGTATCAACCACATTAAGGAGGTTCCACCTCGACAGTGTGAGTCAAAACAAATACTAAATTCTACATTTCTTTTATTTGGTACAAAAACCCTGACTTCGGTGATGAAATGCGTTACCTTTTGGAAACCAAAAGTAAGGTACAAAATATGCAGATTATTCCACGAATATATTTTTAATGAGCTCTTTTTTCCAGCCATAGGAGTCGACTGCAGCGCCATTTCTAACGATTTACCGCATTTTGACTTCAATTTCGGCATTAATTACTAAAATTTCTTTACTTATTTCCTAATAACTAAAAAAATAAGGTGTTAAGATGCCTATATTTTATTTTTATTCAGTTTATCTGGATAATTTCCTTCTTATTTACAGTTTTCCGCAAAAATGGCATTTATATTTTATGGAAAAATACTATTTTCCCTGTGTTTCTCTCATTTAACACCATGTAATTTCGAATTCAATTATAGAATAAAATAGCGTGGAAAGGTAACATTTTGTTGTTCAATTCAGATAGAGAACAAGTTTTTCTACAAGTAGACAGAATGTGATTAAAATGGCATTTAAGTGATTTAACGGTGGAACCACCTTCACAAAAATTTAAAATACATACGTCTTGATCAAACATGCATGGCGTTAAGACTCTTAGTAGCGCACAATTTGGGGAATGGCTGAGTGTCGAGTACATGCTGAAGTATCGACGAATCAAACCCCCACATGCTTAAAACTTCCATGCATTTCTCTGATCTACATGTCAAATGTCAGTCAGCTACTGGCTTTGAGGGAGCATGAACATATAATAGACAGAACGTCATAGTTTGTCCAAATGGCTGATTTGTAGGTTTTTTGCATTGTCCTTACCCTGTACTTTCCCATTTATGGGTAATATTTTCCCTTTCGGAAGGTCCGTGGCTCAATTCCCGGTCTAGACGAATTGTTTTCACTTGGAATCGGCGATCATTCCATCTTCACATCACCATTGTGTCATCACATTTTATGTGTTTCCTATCCTCTTTCTTTCACCACCTGTTTGAACGAAATATTTATTATTTACGCCTGTGAGCGGTTTGAGTGAATGAATGAATGGTTGTATGGCCGGAATGGCTCATTTCTACTTCTTGGACTCTGCGTGCCCCGAAACGCCTGTTCTGTATCTTTACCACTGTCTGTGTGCATGATTCAAACTTTGCTTTCCTCTTCTGTATACGTAATTTCTTCTCTGCCGGTGAGTGAAAATGCCCAGCGCCACCTCTCGGCGACTTTTACGGGCTAATCTTGGGGGTGTTTGATTCATATAAACCCCCCGCCGATTCCAGTGTTTCTTTAGTAGTCTAGATAGCTTAGTGGTCAGAGCATCCGGCGCGAAATCGGAAGGTCCGTGGTTCAATTCCCGGTCTAGACCATTGTATAACCATTCATTCATTCACTCAATATATATATATATATATATATATATATATATATATATATATATATATATATATATATATATATATAACCATTCATTCATTCACTCAATATATATATATATTGTCTGCCTCCTGCGAATCTCCGCAACCAACTTCCTTTCCTATGCCACCGTATTCAACATGTCCTCGTTCGTCTTCCTCGCTACCCATATCACCCTTCCCATTCTTCTACAAACACGTGTCTCAAAAGAGAGAATCCATATGAAATAACCCCAGTAGCAGAGCACATTGTCAAAACGTTGTAGCAAGGTTACAATGTGAAAACCAATATGTTGTCACAATATTTCCTGAAATTGCCACAGTGTTGCATAATGCTGCGTGTATGTTGTCACAACGCTAAAGTTTCAGACTATCAACATTGTAACAATGTTGTCACAAAATTGTCTTCACGTTGTCATAATGTTGCAGTACCGTTGTATGCACATTACCACATCATTGCATAGTAACATTTGAAAAAAATTCTCCAGCACAAGGTTGATGGCACACACTGGTGTTCACTTAAAATTATTTAATTTTAAGCTGTAATTACTATTTTCCTCCAGTATATAAATAAGGATTTCTCATTACAACATGAAATAATGTTTCAATTTTACTCTCTTAAGATAATAAAAAATACTGACAATCCATTTCAATGAATCAATAAAACTCCATTTAAGACCTGCCAACTAATGGCAGAATACTAAAAAAATCGGTTTCTTACGATCCAAAAACAATCTCCCGCACACGAATGATCTTTGCCTTCAATGGATGGAGGAACGTTTTCAAAACCATACTTGTATATTAGTATGAGTGAAAGTTTCTCGGGTTTCACACCGGGTAAGATTTTTTAAATGTATCAACGTTTCGATGGTTGACTCAGCCATCGTCATCAGGATAAACCATATATTAGTAACCATAGTATCCCTATACTTGCCATTGTGAACTGATCTTTGCCTTCAATGGGTGGAGGAACGCTTTTAAAACCATATATTTCTGATAGTATCCCTATACTTGCCATTGTAAACTCATCTCCTTATAAGTATGAGTTGCAAAGTTGTAACAATGGACATACAACGTTGTAGCTACGTTTTCCGGCGGGAAGTTAATCAAATATTTTGCTTGCATCCCCTTTGGCACGGGGTCATGAGCGGCTGCAGCTATGGCACACCAGAAAGGCCCCGGCTGGAATGATGTATATGTCCTATAATAGTATATACTATGGGAATTCGAAATCTAAACAGCATGTAATTACTATTACAATAATGGGGTGAGCTCTTACGGCTAGACAAATAGAAAAATTGTGTCTCCAATAGCCGTAAACAATTTTTTATAATAGCTGTGCCACGCTAGAATTTTCGGGGTTATTATTTCTGTAGTGAGAATAGTGTTCTTTGAATCTGGTTTGTAACATACGTCGTGTCTGTCCTATGTCAGGTACATGGCAAGTGTTGCAGTTGATTTGATAGATTGTGCGAAATTCACAGTGAAAAAAATCATTCGCCTGGACTGGGATTCGAACCCAGACTTCCAGGTAGTATTCCTTATTGACCGTACGACCATGTGGCAGGAACTCGGAATTATTGAAAATCGGAATTACGAAGCACGCGAGATTTAAAAGTTCCCGTTATTTTTTTATCACAACTCGTATAAAAGGCTTTAACTTGCTTGAAGTAGCACGGTGAAAACTTCCTCAAAACCAAAATATATTTTTGCGATTTTGTGAAATGTATTTAAGTGAGCAATAAAATTATTTTAAAAAAGTTAAAAACTGCAAAGTTTATTCCGTTACATTTCTGCGATTGATACGAAGGCATGAAAACCTCCTGAAAACAAATATTTAAAGGTAGAGCAATTTTTGACAAAGGCCAAGAATGGAATCGCGTGGAAGATTATGCTGGTATGTAGAAAATACATTTGGTAAAAACCATCCAGAACCGGAAATCGAAAAAAAGGCCAACATACCCGGGATATTCTTCCAACCATCTATGACAGTAATAAAATAGATATAAAACACACCAAAAGTACGGCCAAAGCACCATCAGGACATGGGGTATGCTTAAATTTCCTTAAGAAGATTGGCAAAAGCGAAGACGGAAAATGTACCATATGCGGTAAAGAGGACATAAAAAAACGTAGAATTGAAAATTATCCTTTGTTCAAAACATGGCGAATTAGATTATTTTTGGAGATGGAAGACGATATCCAGCTAACCAGCAGAAACCTCACCCAAATTCTGCCTTGAGTAAACGCGATGGCCAAAGTGTGGCATTAAGTCCGCGTTAAAAAACCATTGTGAATTTATTTTAAAATATTCATACTGTTGTTGACCTTGAGGAAAATACTTATGTTTATAAAATTAAGATCGTAAATATGTTCAGTAATTTTAATTTAAAATATGAATGTAAGTATTTTGTTAAATATTGCATAAACTGCATTGGATATGGTAAAATTATAGTTATAGTTGGGTCTAACTATGGCCTAATAATAAAAATGCAACCATTATTAAACCATTCAACTTGTGCACTATATAAATTACTAGATTACAGTATCTAATAATGTTAACATTTAACCGTAACAAATTCTAACCGTTTACAATTATGATACATATTGAAATGGTTAAAATTGGTCTTTCCAAATGTAAACTTATGATAATACTGTAAACCTTTAAAAAAGATAAATGAAGAGGGTAAGGAAACTTGTATATGCGCTCATAAATAAAGAAACTTTCTATTAAAAAGACCTATGGCATGCTGGACCAATGCGTATGCCACCACGCTGCCCAGGCTTCCCAACTCCTGAGGCAATTTTTCGTAGATTGAAAGGAGCTAATTGTTTAGTCCTAAAGGTAGGGATGAATCCTGTATCATCACTTATGCCGTGATTAGAGTTTCATCTCATCCGAAAACGGCCATTACAATACGTGGACATTTTCGTAGTGATGCCTATGATAATTGGCCTTCTTATTCTGCGGACATTACTTGCGTTATAACCCTGAGATATATCGTTAGTCTCCGCGCTGAAAGTCCAGTCAATGTCTTCGAAGGACGGAGAATGAATGGTCCAAATCGAGAAAATTGGCCATGTTCTGAGCAGAATCGAAAATAGATAGATAAACGTTTTATTGGGGTGAGATTGAGGCTTTAAAAGTCCCTTCTTCCATCTAACCCCTCGTCAGTGTATGAGTACAGTGAACATGAAAAACACTGCAATATATATATACATCAAAGAAATGACACTAAAAACAATAGAAATAGAATGTTTACGTAACATAATGAAGTATCAGAAATAAGTATAAAAATATGTGTACAAATATGGATTCCTACTAGCTAAACCCAAGAGACGAGGATGAGAGGATGAACATTATGAAATAATTGGTCACACGCTGTGGAGCACCAATTACCTCCTGATGCCGTTGACCTTGGTCTACACGCACAGTTCATTTCGCTTAGATGGGTTTCGGCTACGATTTCACGTTTCTTATCCTCAAGGAAAAGGTAGTTTTAGTCTACGAAATGAAAAGGCGCCGCGTGCTCAAGCACGGGCGGCATTAACTACAGCATAATATCGCCCACACCTGTCTCTCCTCCGTGCGTCCTTATCTCCGATTGGTTGCTTCCTCTAGCCGTCACGGTCCAGATCCCATCCTTTCCCTCTTTTCGGAAGCGATTCGTAACTTTAATGCGCGGGAATGGTTTTATGACGCACGCGCGTTTGTCCTCGGACGTAAATGGCGTAGTTGTTGCGCAAGTCCGACATTCAATTTTTTTCCAAGCCGAAAAATTAGTCGACGCGGCGGGCGCGTGGTCTGTTCTCGGAAGGGGTGTCTCGGGGAAGTTTTGAACGCTTGAAGCATCTTACAGAGTCGCGGGTGTGCGCGGGGAATTCCTTATTTTTTTACCGACGGATAAAATGAAGGAGGCGAGTTCTGTTGCCTTGAGGCAATTACGGTGGCCGAAAGAGAATAGGAGAGAAAGAATTTTAAGAACAATTGCCTCGTCCATGCATAGGAGTGGCGAATGAGTTTGGGAACTTATGGTCCATGTATATTTGCACATAAGAATAGTGTTTGAGACAAATAGGCTCGGTGGCAAGAATACTTGATTCCCCCGCGAAAGACCTGAGTTAGAATCGAATACAGGCGTTGGCGGAAATTTGTCGATGTTAATCAGGGCTGTGCATTATGGTGGGCCGAAAAACAAGAAATTGTCAAAATCGAATCGCAACAGTGCGGAAAAGTTGCTACTTGCCACCCTGATCACAAAGAAAGAAAAAACTTTTGAAATTGGATCACATCTTCTGGTCGCACATCTCGTTCGAAGTTTCGAAGAATCGTAAAAAATATGACTTTTTTCGGAATTTTTTAAAATAAGTTACAGTGATTGGATTCCGTTCAAAATCGGTATGTGGCCTCTTCTAAAGGTCCTTTGTTAAAAAAAATATATTTCTCCTTCTTTTAGGGGGAGGGGATTTCGCTCATCGCGTTCAAATTATCGAAAAATCGTAAAAAAACATGACTTTTTTCAGGATTTTCTCTTATGAGTTACAGTGATCGGATTGCGTTCAAAATCGGTATGTGGCCTCTTCTAAAAGTCCTTTGTATTTTTATTAAGATATAATTCCTGTTCCCCCCTTATTTTATGGGGGAGGGGCATATATATGGTAAAGAGCAGTATTAGCAAGTACTTTTCTCATTTGAGTCCCTGAGCGTGATCCGAACCTAATATGAAAATCTGTGTCCGTATTTTTGGCACCCGTATCTGTCTCCTTAGTTTCAGGATCTGAGATAATGTTGGCCGTAGTTTTAGAAGAATTACCACCCTCTTTTTGACTTGTTTTGCCTTTCGTGCCAGCCTCTTCTTAATATTTTCACTCTCCTTTTGGTCAACTGTTCCTATCTTGCCAATTCTGCGATGCCGCTGTGCATAAAGAAATTTTATCTCTAACACAGGAACTTTCCTCTCGACAGGCCAAGAACATTCAATTTTAACCGGCAGTCACAGGTAAATTTATCTATTGTTTTGTTGCAATCACACAGCAGGTGCATTTTGCACTTGCAGGAATATACGTCAAATAAAGTTTTTGTACTGTCAGAAATGTATTGTGTGTACTCCTTTCGTTTTCCCTCATATTTTTTTGTCCCGGTAAAACTTTTACGTATGTAGTAATACTTATTGTGAAAAATTTTGATACGTTTTATGATTCTAGGACGAGAGACCGTCGGCAAAGATACCTTAATGGTATCATCAGCAACGGCATTAGCTACTGCAGAGAAATGACATCCTGTTTTGGACTCTATCTAACAAGCTGGAAATGCAGTAAAACATCAGCATGCGATGGAAGAATCTGAAGACTTTGAGACGGTCCAAATAATGGACGTAGTAATTTCTCACCAAACGTCCTCAACGTCACTGTCCAGCTCTCTTCAACTCGAAGATACGACCGTGCTCCAACTCTAACCAGCAGTAGAATGCGACTCATCTCCCTTAGACAAAACAGCCTTGCTCGCTCTCGGAGTGACTTGACTTCTCTGGCGAGTTGCGCGCAGCGGCACAACGAAGTCCTTACACCGGCTGCCGCGGCTAGGCCCGCCCTCGCTGAGGCTCCCCTCCCATTTTAAACGTAAATTAAATGTACATAAGAATGATCTAATTAGGATATATTGTAATGCTTTGAACGCCTAAGCCTACCCAACGGCACTCTTCGCACGAGGAAAGCAACGACTGGAACACAAATCCTTCTTCCGAAACAATGTGAATGTATTTTCTCAATCGTCTCAGGCTCAACTCTAAGGAAGTTCATTTTATACATGAGAAGGAAAACTTTGTCTTTTTCCACAAATTTATTTTCCGGTTCTACTAGTTTTGATGCAGCGGCGTCATCTTCAGGTACCTTAAGTACCTGAACATGGCACCGCTGCATCGAAACTAGTTGTACCGGAAAATAAATTTATGGAATAAGACAAAGTTTTCCTTCTCATTTATATTTGAATGTATCGTCAGTTTGTAGAAAAACATCTGATCCTTTCTGTCGTCATTTGAAAAGTAAGAGAAATAAAAGGTGGAACTCGCGGTGCAGCCGAAAGTACCCATGTACCTAAAGTTTATAAGGGGAAGAGCTGCATACTTCACACGAGGAAAACAAGGACCGTAAGGTCACTCATTTTTACGATACATGCCCCTCCCCCATAAAAGAAGGGGGAACGGGAATTATAGATTTTTTTAAACACAAAAGACTTTTAGTAGAGGCCACATACCAATTTTGAACACAATCCGATCACTGTAACTCATATAGAGAAAATACCGAAAAAAGTCATGTTTTTATGATTTTTCGATAATTTGAACGCGATGAGCGACTCCCCTCCCCCCTAATAGAAGAAAAGTTATATTTTTTTAAGACAAAAGACCTTTAGAAGAGGCCACATACCGATTTTGAACGCAATCCAATCAATGTAACTAATTTTAAAAAATTCCGAAAAAAGTCAATGTTTTACGATTTTTCAAAACTTCGAACGAGATGTACGACCGGAAGATGTGATGCGATTTAAAATATTTTTCTAAATTTGTCATCAGAGTGACAAGTAGCAACTTTTCCGCGCTATTGCGATTCGATGCGGACACTTTAAGTGTTTTTCAGCCCACCATACTGTGCATACCCTGGAGTAACAAAAAGTTCACTTAAAATTCAGTTCTTGTTCTGTCGGATGTCTCATTAAACCATGGTCCCCTTTAAAGTATTATGCGAGACGTTTTTGAAAGGTTAGAATTTCGGTTTGCACTCTATAGGCACATAGGTTTCAACACGGCATCAGTTCACGTTCTTTTTATCACTTTCGATTTGGCACAGCACGGCATCAAATCTCCTGGTTTTGACCTCGAACCACTTGGACCACAATTCGTGGATTTTGGACTGATCTCGACGCTCGTCAAACCACCTGCTTGGCGCTAAGATGAAAACCGACGGGAATACTCACGGCACCATTGCGGCAGTAGATGCTCTGATAAAACGATCTATACGTCATCACCACGGTGACACTAGTAACATGACGACGGACTTACGTTTCTAAAACATTGGTACCGTCAGAAACATGCAACCTGTCTTCAAGAAAAAGTGCTGGCCTTTCGTCACCATCACTGATGCCGCAAAAAAGGGCGAAGCTCACGTTGTACCTTCCGCCCCAACCTCTAATATATCACAGGCGCAGACGCTGGAAAACTAACCTGCTCCTTCCACCTCTGACGCTCCACGGAACGACCGAGGTAGTAGAACCCATGGACAGCACGCCATGTCGATTGCCGTGCGTAGGTATGGTGGAGATGGGGGTTTCGAGATAATCTATCGTATGATATAAGTTACCGCCACGTGAAATTGTATTTAAATCACTTGTAAAATGATAAATAACTTAGATTTTCCACATAGATTTAATCAAATACGATCTAGGTTTCGACGAAGCTCGCCATCACCTGATGATGACGAGCTTCGTCGACACCTAGGTCGTATTTGAATAAATCTATGTGAAAAAACTAAGTTATTTATCATTTTACTAAGCAAATTCTACGAACTCGCACAACGGAATATTGAAATCAGTTTTTTAATCATTACCGAACGAAAACTCGTAACTTTACAGCACTGCAAATTGCATGCAGTTTTCCTCCTTAATAGAGGTTCCCAATACGTTATCTGTTATTGAATACGTTGTGAGCAATAATGGTATCCCCGGCGCAAGCAACACGAGTTTTGGTCAACTAATATATATATATAATGTCTTGGTAGAAAATCGCTCTCGGCGACGATGCACATGCATAAATAAAACAGTGATACACTAAAAAAACACAGAAACACGCAAAAAGGACACTCACAAAAGAAAACTTGTACGTTTCGACGTCAGGACGCCATCGTCAGCGGTAGAAGAATGATCTACGAGCTAACCTTAGCCTTAACCTTGCCTTACGAGAAGGTGTATATTTATATATATAAAGCTACAAAACTGACTGACTGACTCACTCATTGACACGAATTCCTGGGCATTTCTAATCGAGCTAAAAGGTTGAAATTTTTAAGAAAGGGTTGGAATTCGGTGTCGAGTCAGGAAAAAATCGAAAATTTCAATATTTTTCATTGGTTTCGAGTCCAGATAGGATTTTGTTTTTTAACGTATTTAAATGGGAAAAACGAATAATTTACGTGTAGAGTAATTTTCATTCATTCATTAAAATATGAAATAATTGATATACAAGTTTCATTCTTTGACTGAAATGAGGCCAAAAGATCAAAGCATTTAATTCTTGCAAGCGATTTTTCTCTATCGATCGATAAACTGAAATATATGAAGTTTAAACGCAACATTTATGCAAATTTCGATCTTTTTTCATTTTCGTTGCTAAGCAATTTTTCCATTGTTCCCGAGACTTCCAGTACCTTATACTGGCTATAAAGGCTGAATTTAGAGAATTCAACCTTCTCGGAGCGTGTTTCAATAGCTTTTAACGATATTATGCCTTCAACCTATGCGATTTACAATGTTTTATAATGATATATATAAACTGTTTCGTGGCTTTGACACTTCTCCATTTGCTCATGCCTACGGAATCCGTTAGGATCGCACCAGATTCCTCCATTTTACTTCTGACACAATCTTTACACCTTATTCCGGGTTTCCCTCTCTGTTTTTCAAGGAAACATTAATCCTTGCACCTCCTTTCTGAAATGCACCTCGAAATGCCATTCTACAAGTCAAAACCATGTAAAATGATGATGTTCTCTGCTGCATTATGTATTGGATTTTGTAATTATGAATTCAAGTACTACACCATGTGTTTAATATGTAAATTATGATAATAATTGAGATCAGCAAAAATTAAAATGAAATGTGAAAATCCATTGTATTTAGTTAGGCTGATATTGATTGAATTTCAAATTTCCAAATAATTATAATCATGTTTAATTACAAATATTTTACTTAAAAATTGATCAACGGCATGAAAATAAAAGGAAAAATATAGCAATTACTAAGAAGAACAAAGTACATATGTCATGGAGCCATTCGTTTTATGCTACTTTCTCATTATTATATTCTTAAGTAAGAATTGGACCCAGGTAAAATCATTTCCATAAGAAGTAAGACCTTATTGCAATCGTTTTTAATGATTTACAATGTACTATCATACACTTTTCCCCTTTTGCTTGCAAACTGCAAGCACCCATTTACTAGTTAGTAATATATAAAGCTACAAAACTGACTCACTCACTGACTCACTCATTGATACGAATTCCTGGGCATTTCTAATCGAGCTATAACGTTGAAATTTTAAAGGGAGGATTGGAATTTTGTGTCGAGTCAGGAAAAAATCAAAAATCCCAATATTTTTCATTGGTTTCGAGTCCAGATTGGATTTTGTTTTTTAACGGGTTTTAAATGGGAAAAACGAATAATTTACGTGTAGAGTAATTTTCTTTCATTCATTAAAATATGAAATAATTGAGATACAAGTTTTATTCTTTCACCAAAATGAGGCCAAAACTTCAAAACATTTAATTCTTGCAACCGATTTTCCTCTATCGATCGATAAACTGAATTATTTCAAGTTTAAACGCAAAATTAATGCAAATTTCGATCTTTTTTCATTTTCGTTGCTAAGCAATTTTTCCATTGTTCCCGAGACTTTCAGTACCTTATACTGGCTATAAAGGCTGAATTTAAGAGAATTCAACCTTCTCGGAGCGAGTTTCAATAGCTTTTAACGATATTATGCCTTCAACCTATGCGAATTACAATGTTTTATAATGATATATATAAACTGTTTCGTAGCTTTGACACTCCTCCATTTGCTCATGTCTACGGACTCCGTTGGGATCGCACCAGATTCCTCCATTTTACTTCTGACACATTCTTTACGCCTTATTCCGGGTTTCCCTCTCTGTTTTTCCAGGAAACATAAATCCTTGCACCTCCTTTCTGAAATGTACCTCGAAACACCATTCTACAAGTCAAAACCATGTAAAATGATAATGTTCTCTGCTGCATTATCTCTTGGATTTTGTAATTAAGAATTCAAGTACTACACCATGTGTTTAATACGTAAATTATAATAATTGAGATCAGCAAAAATAAAATGAAGTGTGAAAATCTATTAGGCATTTAGTAAGGCTAATATTGATTGTATTTCAAATTTCGAAATAATTAAAATCATGTTTAATTACGAATATTTTACTTAAAAATTGATCAACGGCATGAAAATAAAAGGAAAAATATAGCAATTACTAAGAAGAACAAAGTACATATGTCATGGAGCCATTCGTTTTATGCTATTTTCTCATTATATTATTCTTAAGTCAGAAATGGACCCAGCTAAAATCATTTCCATAAGAAGTAAGACCAGTTTTTAATGATTTACAATGTTCTTTCATACACTTTACCCCTTCCGCTTGCAAACTGCAAGCACCCATTTACTCGTTTATATATATAAAGCTACAAAACTGACTCACTCACTGACTCACTCATTGATACGAATTCCTGGGCATTTCTAATTGAGATAGAAGGTTGAAATTTTTAAGGGAGGGTTTTAATTTGGTATCGAGTCAGGAAAAAATCGAAAATTCCAATATATTTAATTAGTTTCGAGTCCAGATAGGATTTTGTTTTTTAATGGGTTTAAATGGGAAAAACGAATAAATTCCGAGTAGAGTAATTTTCTTTCATTCATTAAAATATGAAATAATTGAGATAAAAGTTTTATTCTTTGACTGAAATGAGACCAATACATTAAAGAGTTTAATTCTTGCTATCGATTTTTCTCTATCGATCGATTAATTGAAATATTTCAAGTTTAAACGCAAAATTTATGCAAATTTCGATCTTTTTTCATTTTCGTTGCTAGGCAATTTTCTCATTGTTCCCGAGACTTCCAGCTTATACTCAGGCTATAAAGCCTGCATTTAAAGAAATTTAACCTTCTTGGTGCGTGTTTCAATAGCTTATAATGATATTAATCCTTCGAACTACACGATTTACAATGTTTTAGGATGATATGAACACTATTGTGAAACAGTGAACACTAATAAAACAATCAAAGATTATTATCGAAAGACATTTAATGAACGTTCAAATGGAACTCATAGATCGTACAAAGAATATTCAATGGAATTTTTCATGGATTGTTCTAAGAATGTTCAGCGTAAATGATTCTCTAAATGTCATTAATAGTTTCATCTCCGTAGGCTACTATCATAGAACCACAATGTATACTTATACCATGGAATCATCATATATCCTCATAACTATCGGAATAATACTGTTAACACATGCCTACCTATGATATGCCATTACATACCCATACTCGCAAATGATTTGAACTACGAAACTAGAAGTACGTGTTATATACCTGGCCACTCCCGTGCGTCAATGTAACTATGAGAAGTAATTTTTAAATATTAATAACGTGATATTATGAGAAAATGCCATCCATTCATGATAATATTTCTCTGATGTTAATTAATTGAAACCTTTGTTGCCACACAAAATGAATATAAAGTCAATAATTCCACTCGGAACATTGCAATACGTAAATTTGAAAATAAAACGTCTGGACCAAATGCAACACGCCGCACATACCATGCTTATTTACATACAATACAACTGACTCCAGAAGTCAAAAGCCGGCAATACAAGTCAAAATAAATATATTAAAATATTTCGTCACTACCATTTCAGTTTTGTGTAAACTAAACACCACGAATAATGTAGATTTACAATAATGTAGAAAGACGTCCTTCAATTTTCCTTAGACAATTCAAATATACCTGGTTTAAATATGTTCTTTAAATGTTCATTCGGGGAGCATTATTGAATAAAACTTTGTGGACAGAAAACGAACGATCAATGAACAGTCTCAAATGAATAGTTCACACTTGAACACACAGGGAACGGATAAGTCAGTCGTGGACTATTTATGAATTAGTTCATCAATATCTTCTGCTTGCACACAAAAACAAAGCATATGTATCATGAACCCATTCCTTTAATGCTAGATTCTCAAAATTATATTCTTAGGTCACCAATGCACCTCAATAATTTAATTTCCATGAGTAGTAAGACTAAACTGCATTCGTTTTTAATGATTATCAATGTTCTTTCATACACTTTTCCCCTTTTGCTTGCAAACTGCAAGCACCCATTTACTAGTATATATATATATATATATATATATATATATATATATATATATATATATATATATACACCTTCAAAATTTTTCCTACGTTTCGGACCTTTATTGATCCATTTTAAGGGCTATAAACAAATGATACATAATGTTGAAAATGTTTTAAAATTCTTTTTTGATTACATAATGGTTAATTTACAGTCATTAAATATAAAAATACATAGACATATTCAAGATTGTTACCTTTAAAGTTTGATGCTGTTTTTATTTACAATTTTAATTAGGTTGCTTGGATCCATTTCTTTGTTGAAAAGTTACATGTCATTTATTAAATCATGATAAATTTTGCTTAGATGTCTGTTCTTTTATTGCAACGTTTTTTTATTTCTGGATATATGGTACATTTCTTTGAATAATCATTTTGATAAATTTTGTTCTGGGTCTAAAAATTTTGGCTTCTTCGAAATTAAATGAGTGACTATTTGCAATTGCATGATT
Organism: Pyrrhosoma nymphula; assembly: GCA_963573305.1. NCBI lineage: Eukaryota > Metazoa > Arthropoda > Insecta > Odonata > Coenagrionidae > Pyrrhosoma > Pyrrhosoma nymphula. Next base: position 99,756,374 of record OY754339.1, read on the forward strand.
TGCTAATGCACAAAGTTGAACTTTAGTGTTAATTGATGTTTTATATTGCGAGATCCTATTTTTTAAGTATTGTGATGTTTGGCCTATATAGCTACTGTCACAGTCTTTACATGGAATAGAATAAATTATATTGCTTCTTAGCTGTATAGGGGTTTCTGACTTATGTTTTGAATATACGAGTTTATGCTGAGTTTTATGGTTTTTATGTGCTATTTTAAAAACTTTTTTTTTAATAATTTGGTAATTTGCTCTGATAATCCATTTATATAAATCATTCTCCGATATTGGTTTGTATTAATGTTTGATACATTTGTTGTATTTATTGAATTGTAAATAGTTAGAATTGAAAGTTTGAAGGTGTATATATATATATATATATATTGACCTAAACTCGTGATGTTTGCGCCGTGTGTTGGAAGAGGTTGAGAATAAATACATTTTGAATAATGGTAACTTATAATAATACCCGGTGCAGTCTCAGGACATCGTCATTTTGGCACGCTTAAGGTGGTTTGAGCGAGATAGTTCCCTAGTCATAATAGTGACCATATTATAATTGTATTTTTTGACTTCGGCGTCTGTAAGAAGAGTGAAATAAATATTGTAATATTAATGGCGCAAATTTATAATTACATATGATTAAAATTCTCAGTAATTAAATTAATAAAGCTGCATAAGGCTCTAACTTGACTCATTTTTTCCCGCCGTACGGCTGAAACACCTTCAAAACAGCAGGTTCTTTTGCGATTCAGTAAAAGTTACTGTGGTGAGTAATAGATTATTATTTATAAATAGTTGAGAAAACATGCAATCTACACACTATTAGTTTTTTGACGAAATCTAGGTGTTAGAAGATCCTGTTTTTTTTATATTCTCCCTCAGGAGCGCGCAGCCATAATCTATCCCATGTAAAACATCTTACATTTTTAGGCAAATTGCTCGAAAGGTAGTTCGGCAAGGGGTTGATGTTTTGATATTATTGGGAAGATGGGAGTTTTTTCTTTAAAATGAGACCAAATTCATTAAATTCTAGGTGAAGTGATTTTTCGCTCAAACTACCTTCCTTAAGATTCTCGGGAAATACGAAACTAGTCAACTCGATATAGTTTCCGGTTTAATTTATACGACCGTCATCGCGATTAAATTTTACCAATAGCGCGGGTTGATAAGTGGACTGCCGGTGGCAGAACTTATTCATGATTGCAAACGGCAAGCGTTTGCACACGATTTAAAAAAATGCGAGGCAACTTAAATGTGAGTATGATGAAAAGAGGGGAGGAGGGGGGGCTCATGAAATTTTACGTTACCTCTCATGGTGGGAGGTAAGGTGTTAGGAGGTGGCCAAAATCACATTGCGTAATAATTGAGACTCAAGACTTTCTCGTACCGCCTCGAAAATGAGACCCGAGGTCGAATATTTGAGACGAGCAACGAGACGATACCGCTACTTGTCTAACGAGGCGATACCTCCGTCACGAGATTTTTGAAAGTCTCGTGAGAAAGCGGTGTAGTGCATTGCATAAAAAAATCCTTGGCAGGGCAAAGAATTATCCGTAGTAACTAACTTTGGACTTTGGACTATTTCAACTGAGGCTCTCTGGTATTTACAATGTTGTGATAGGTTTTCCAAATGATTTAATCTCCAAGCGAAAATAAATATACCCGCCAAATGAAACATTTACTGACCTCGTGAGAGTGACTTCAAAAGCTGTGTGAGGAAAAGCTTGAGTTAAGCTCTCTATATGTTCATCATCGTTATTAAATTTGCAGATCACGATGTTTGCGACTTCATTTGAGCTTTAGAAGATATTATTGCAATTTATAGGGGCATATAATGTGAGTGATAATTCAAGAAGCTGAAATATCGATCGAATCGACTCTCCGATTTCTACCGTGCCTATTGGGCCAGCCAAAGGTCGTGATTCGTAACTCACCTGGCCCTAGATTCGTGTACTTATATCTTGTAGTAGTATTTTTGTTTAACGTGCTTCGACGGCTAAGGTCATTTCGCACATACTGTTTGCCGCTTGCAGACAGGGGCAACAGCACTCGTACGAATCAGAGGATCACCCCTCCAAACTCGAGCTTATTAAACTAACATATTTGCTTCTTAATCGACACCTGTTTTGAAGTATAAATAGCTTCAGCTTATTGACCTACTTGTGAGCTAAGTGTATCGTATAAAATAATCGATTTTGAGGGTTTAGCATCCTTAACAACAAGTTTCTGACTGTTGTAAAATAATCAGTTTTAGGTAGCCAATTTTTTTATTTTTTTTGGATTTTGCGTGAAGAGGGTAACTGGGAAGGAAATACGTGGGGAACTTTGGTGTCAGAAGAAACAATAATGACTTCACGTCGATCGGTTTGCTAATGCGCCATCACTCAAGATGGTTTTTTCTACAAGTTACAGATTGGCTGGAATGGGTAGCCGAAGATAATTGAAAGAGGACGGTTATTTTATTTATTTTATTTTAAAGATAGATAACCACATACAAGCAGGGTGCCATTCTATAGTGGCCAGGTAACAATACATACATATGAGGATATATACAAGCAAATTTAACAAGAAGAAACAAGAATCAAATTTACAAAAAAACAACGAAAAATGACGGGAACATCTAGTTAGGTGACAGATACGAAAGAGAACGGCTTATAAAGGATTTAATTGGAAGTGCAAAGGGATCAATGTGTGGAGGGAGTGAGTTCACTAGAGAGGAGAGGCGGAAGAAAAGAGAACGTTTAGTTAACGAAAGTCTAGGAATGGGCATATGGAGTAAAGGATGAGAATGGGTGGGGCGGGATGGAACTTTGAAATGGATAAAGGAGAGCAATTCAGGGCAGTCGATGGCGGAATTTAGAATACTATGAATAAGTTTTAAGTCTGCTGTGAGTCTATGGGTGGTGAGATTAGGGATGGAGAGGGAGGAGAGAATAGCATCGGTGTACATGTTACGAAAATATAGTAATCTATTTTTAACTATTTTAGCAAAGAAATTGCAGACACAGTTCAGGGAGGAGAGATTAGTTTGTGGAGAGATAGACCAGATGGGACAGGAATAGGTAAGAATTGGAAAAATGATAGAAGAAAAGAAATTTCGAAGTGCTCGGGGGTCATTGATTTCGGTGAAACGATAGAGGAGGCCTAAGAGGGCATTTAGCTTTAGACTTGATGGGTTGTATGTGTGGGAAAAAATTTAATTTATTGTCTGTGAGAATACCCAGGACCTTAGATGTTGAGACACGTTTGAGAGAGTGATTAAAAATAATATAATTAAATTGATGGGTGACCTTCTTTAGAGAAATAGACATCACACTAAATTTATCCGGGTTTAGTTTAAGCTTCCAAACATCACAAAAATTTGATGTCTGACGTAAGGCATCCTGTAGTTCATGGCAATCGGAGGGTTTTTGAATGTTCTTGAAAAGTTTACAGTCATCGGCATAAAGTAGGGTTTGAGCTTGAGAAGGAGGTAGTTGGGAGGCAAGATCATAAGGTTTGCGTTCTTTTAGCTTTCCTTGACCTCAGCATATAATCTCTAGGGGCCATGTGTATTGTTTAATAAGTCCACTCAGAGGGACAAATCATTAAAGTCATCAAAACGCGGAAACGTCACTGCTTACTTAAACTCAATAGAATACCCTGGAATAGGTAGGAGACGTTGATTTTTAACCGATTAGATCTTTGGTGTTTAAAGATGAAGGCGTATTGAAGAGCTAGCAATAACAAATTTCCATTATTTTTGTAAAGAATGGAATAATGTATTTGGAGCACAGATGTCAGTTCCTGCAGAAATACCTATGCCTACGCCGCGTATGTCTATGATACCCCAGATTTCATGCCGCTAGGATACGGACTGTCCAAAAACCTCATAATCAGCTGGTAGAATATTCAATTGAAATTTACTTTCGATGGTTTCATTACGTTAAGGTTGCAAGTTCATTTAATTTTATTTTCATATTTAAATTGGATGTTAATAAATATCCTAGTTAATTTTCCTAGAATAATATCAACATTCTTAACATTTTTTGTGTACAAGCTCTGGTCATGTCGAAATTCTGAATTCCTTTTCTCATTTTTTATATTACTGCATTCATCAAAAAACAACTGCTCTTATATCAAAAAAGTAATTTCTTTCTTTTGAAAACGAGACGAGAATCTCATAAGTTCACGAGGTGATACCCAAGTTCGGAAGATGAGAATGAGACGAGACCAAGTCCCCAAGTCTCGCCTCGTCTTGTGGCAACAATACCCCTCATGGTGGTGTCTATTCACCCTGTTGTGAAATTCCCTAGAAAATTGAACCCCCGTTTTCCCTAGAAAATAAAACTATAGGGAATAATTTACCTAGAATGCATTTTCCCTAGGAAATTTTTTTTTTTTTTAATTTTTTCCTTGCTCTTCCATATGCTCTAGGGAATTCTTAAAGGGAAATTTCCATCAGGGCATAGGATTCGGTATTTTCTCAGTTAGTGTGAGGTCCTCACGAGTTGATTTAATCACTGAAATAACTTTGTAATTTTCAAAATTGATTTATTAGCTTTTGACCAGTTTCATCGTAAAAATCTGCAGCATCATGTCATATCCATAACCGGGAAGGGTTGCAGGGTGGAAGGAGAGAGTTAGGGGGGGAGGTTATGTAAGGATTATGGGATACAGGAATGTGTGGAAGTGGGGAAGGGGTAGGGGTTAGGTGGAATTTAGGTAATTAATGGAACTCATGGCAAGGGATGAGGAGGCAGCGCGGAAAGGGAAGATGGGGACGTTGAAGACTGATCTTGGTTAAGGACTTCTTGGTTGGGCATCTATATATTTCTATATATAAAAGGGGAGAGTAAATTTGATATTTTGGAGAGTAATTAATATGTTTTCGTTCAAAAGGCACCCCTCTTTCCAATGTTTTCTCATCTATGGCTTCTCAAGTGAGTCCATTCTCAGTCCTTTTCACTCTAAGTGAAGAATTTCCGGGGCGAAGTCACTCTCCCGAAGGTGTTTTGCGAAATTGGCTTTATTGATTGGCCAATTCCGCAGGTATCTCCCATGTACTTCCGTTCTCTGGTTGAATAATGTTCTCATTTGACCAATGTATATTGCATTACAATCACTGCACTTTTTCTTCTAAATGCCACTTTTTTCCTTTTTGCCTATTTCTTGCTAAGTTTTATTAATAGTTGTACTCAACATGAGCCACATTTTATTGAAAAGTTGTGGAAATTACGAAGTTATTATAACGATACATTTATCATGAATTTGGACAAAGTTAAGCCTGTAGGTACATTGAGTTCATCTACACGAGTTTTCCACGGGGTGGGTACCTAATTCCGCTGCCGAGGTTTCGATGCCTTACTACGCCATTATCTTCAGGAGGTTGATGCGGGGATTCAATTTCTCCCGCTTCATATGCACTGGATTTGGGTCATGTCATGTGATTATAAATTGTATACGTTTCAGAATTATAGCTTACTAGCTAAAGGTACCCTTGATACTCAACGGGTGTTAAAACACTGAATTTATTATATACAATAGCCACAAAAGCTGAAGAATACTGAGTGGTCTTCTTTGAGTCGTCTTCTGAGTGAATGAACTTAATCACTTCCCTTGTGTGCATACATATATTTGCATTCAATAACTTATTTCAGTCTGCTAGCAAAAAATGAAACCACTGCACCGAACCCAATGATTAGTATGGACCAACCAGGGGGGACTTCGGGGGCTTTGAGGGTTTTTTTTGGGAAAACAACAATAGAAAAGTAAATAAAAAGTTGCTAACGAACACTAAGACATAACAAAAAATAACAAAATCCGAATTTGAAAGTTTGGATTAAAGCGAAAAAAACAAAATAAAAGTAAATCATAATTTGCTAACAAACAAAAAGAAATCACAAAACAAACAACAAAGTCCAAATTTAAAAGTATTGTAAAGAGAATAAACGATATCTATCAACGTTTACAAATTGAAAAGCAAACATCAAAATCCGATTAACAAAGCGACAAAAAAAATAGCGATAGAAAGAGATCGTGAATAATTTTTGTTGTAGTATTTGATCGGCGAAATCAAATCTAATACTTATGTTTATTTTAAAAAAATATTTACATTGCGTTTTAGATACTGAATTCACCAATACAGCATTGTAATCATGTATGAGATAAGCATGTAAATATGCATTGAATTTATCGACTTCCCTCCTAAGCAAGCCAAAATGGGGCCCTTAGGACTCTGGGCCCTTCTGATACAGATATACGTTCAACGTGATATCATGGGCCTGCAGGAAAACATGTTATTTACATGCTAGTGGCGTAAATATCTTTTGAAGATCAAAGAGTTGGTTGCCAAGGAAATATGATAGTGTTAATTTCAGAGAAAATGTGAGAGTTCTCAGCTGAAAACATGGCTTTCTTACAAATACGAAACGTAATAGAAAATCGAAAGAAAGAATTAGAATTTTTATTTGTTCAGCCATCCAATAAAAAACATTCCAGCCCTCTATCATGAGTGAAAGTACTTTTAAAAATAAACAAATAAACGCACTGCAACGAACGCAATGATTAGCATGGACGACCAGAGGGGCCTTTTGAGGGTCTTAGGGGACCCATAGGGCTTTTTAATATAGCTTATATTACCCAAAGATATATTTTCTATCTACATGCCAAATTTAAACTCAATCGGTCCAGTACTTATTGCATGATTGAGTAACAAAAATCCAAACACAAACTTTCACATTTATAATATTAGTAATTAGTCGCTAATCAATAACACCTACTTATTATTTTTTGCCTCGTAAGTGAGTTTTTTTGTTGGTTGAATTAAACTTGAAAACTTTCTGCTCATACTGGTGCAAATTACGACAATTTTTGTCAAATGTAGTAATGCATAGCAGTAATTGCGGTTACATTGGCCAAATTGGCACAATTTGGAAATTTTCCCTTAATCACGAAATAATGAAATAATCATCAGGAAATTGCGGTAGAGTTAACGAAATTAGTGGCAGCTGGATTCATATGAAAAATAAACCAATAACGTGGCATCGTAAAGCGTATACGAAGTTGAAAGTAAACGCATTTGTGGAAGTCAAAACATTTTTGCCAATTTTTTCACATTACCTTATCTAGCATAATATTGATTCGCTTCCATTAGACTCATTGGTTTTTGATGACATCACATGGCGATTGAAGGCCAAACGGCGTTTGATTGCTGTTTAAACGTAATTTATGGAGATAAGTGTTATAAATTCAAGTTAATGAATATGTATTGCACACTTTAAATGAAAGACTGAGGGATATTTCTTTCATTAGGTATGGTAACATATATATGTTAAAATTATGGCTTCAATATGTTTATTCATTGAGGTAGAAATCAAATTCATATCCATTCCACCACCATTTCTCCACTAACCAAATTGGGGAATTCCCTGGGTCAACATTCCATGCGTGTCTGGCATCTCTTTATTGATAAGGCAATCTTAGATCACATAAAGAAATGCACTGAGACATAGGCACACAGCCAGCTTTGTGATGATACTTGGTCCATGGATATTCAAGAATTAGACTGTTGCATTGGAATAATTTACGCTCGTGGTGTATCAGGGGCTAAAGGTTTACCTTTGACCGATGCCATTAGGCTCAAGTATTACTCATCCACGCTCTATTATTCCCAAGACTACTTTCAACCCCTCACAATGAAATCAAACTTAAAACACAATCATTCCCACGCTTAGCAGTACTGTTTTGATAAATGTGGCGAATTGAGAGAACAATATCGCATATTAAGCCAAGCAATGATGATTTTACACCACTGGTTTCAAAGAGTCGAGGTTATTCCTGAAAAAAACTAGACATGAAATTGATAAAACTGAGTGATAAAGTTTATGAAGAGATAGATCAATGGAATATCACCATTCCAGCTAAATTATTTGATGTACGATAAGATACCTAATTTGTGAGAGTGCAACGAAATAGCTAGATTCTGAATTACTGTAATTAGTTTGTAAATTGCGCAAGTGATTTATTAATTTAAGACCGGTTTCATTGCATAGGCGACACCATCAACTAATGGATGCGTTGCGATGAAACAGATTGACTTTTAATGATTCAATTGTGAAAATTACCAAGTTATTAGAGTGATTTAGTAATCATGAATTTTCATGCATCTAAGATTGAGAATAATAAGTTCATCAGCGAGATTCTTTAATTGCCCCAGGACTCAGCAGTATTTTGATTTAACGTGATTCTACGGCTAAGGTCATTTGGCGCATACTGCCTGCCACGTGCAGGCAGGACAGCATCACTCGGACGAATAGGAGTATGACCCCTCCAAATTCGAGCCGATCCCAACGATGCTTAACTTCGGTGATTAGGACTTTTGCAAGTACTCTGGACCACTAACTGCGTGGAGATGGGGAACATGCCAACACGGACTGCGGGAAATATGTACGAATAGATGCCTCTAGGAGGGCAAATGGAAGGAGGTGTGAGGACAAAAGTGTACGTCAGTGTATTTTAGACTAATACTGGGTTCCAATGGAACGCAGATATATTGAATCCAAGCTTTTTGGGTGTCAGCCATGATTAAATCAATATACTTAGATGCATCAGGGATTACAAGTTGCAAGAGCAGTCATTGAGTTATTTATTTAATATTTCTGAGTGATTGAATCACCAAAGTAGTTAAATAATCCCCTGGGCCTAAGAAGTTGTCCGTTGTGTACGTCTATGGCAGCTCACTTTATAAATTCGTCTGCACTGGTAAATAAATCCTTGCATTAAACTCGAATAAAAAAATGTCAAATTAGCACCATTTGTAATGCGCATCTGTTACTAAAATTAACATTCCATGTCCCTGTAATTTATACTTCGTCAATACTCGGAACATTGAAGTTCAATTTGAGGTAACTCATGTCACGTTATAAGAATTTAATACCTCACCTCATGCAACACATGTACGATTTAATGGTCACATAATTACAAAAGGAATGCAGCCGTTGCTCTTGCAAGAAACTCTATCACCACTAAATCCATAACCGGTTTAACAAATAAATATTCTCCACCGAAATCACCATCTGGACCGGGAAACGAGCCATGAATCAAAACCTTTGGCAATCTGGGCTATTCCACCATTATCTCATCGCCGATCATCGCTGCAGTTTTGGATATTTATATGCGTGGCCAAGCACGGCATAGTGCGGCTATGGGATTAGAGTTCAAGGTTCTTGGTTTCTTAGAAGTATCCTTTTCCTTTTGCATTTCCATCTACGATGGACCGCAGGGGCACATCATCAGGGGGAGTAGGTGGATTTTAGCTGGTAGCAACTTTTACGTATTTCATCATCATATATTGGAAGAGGTGTAAGGTATTTATTAATATTTAGTAACTTAATGAACATAAAACATTGAATGCTCCTGTCTAAATAATCTTGTGTATTATATATAAAATATTATCGTGACTTTCATCATGATATTCGTTGCAATCATTATTCTTCAAAGTATTTGCCTCTCAAAAGCAAAAGAACTGCTACTCTTAATTTTATTTTTCAATTTATGAGTTTAACCCTGATTTACATGCATTATTACTCAGACTCCTTGCATCTGTATTTATGTTAAAAGTATTAATCTTGCAGGTTGTTTTCATGGCCAAAGACGATATCATGCACCAGCCCAATTGATAATTCACCATGACAAGACATCATTAAACTTTACCGGGGCTAGAGCCCGCATCTTCAAATTTCCTTCCTTCGCTCTCCGTAGTCAGTAATTATAAAAATGGTCACACGTGAACTACAAGTGGCCGCATTTGGTCTACACTGTGGTACAGGAAGTGTAGTAATTGCTCGGGAAGCTACGGTGACGTACCTACAGCCTGGTATTTATTCTCAGATAACGAGATCAGTCATCAATCTTTTGCTAAGAGCCCTTCCGGAAACAAGTTTTCGATAAAAAATTACCGCATTCACACACGAATTTTCCCTGATTTTAAAACTGCAGTCATACATATAAATTGAATCGAGTCAGGCAATGCTTTGTGAAAAAGTGACACACTGAAAGAAAACTTTTAACGATGCATTTTTCACAAAATTTATTAAAATACTAAACCCTACCGGTTTCGAAACTATCGTGTCATTCTCAAGGGTACTCTGACATTCTTACAGTGGTGAGCCCATATACATATATATATGTTCACGTAGAGGGAGGGAGGGTACTGAAGGAGTGGTTGGGGTAGCTTAGAGGGTATGATTAAGTGGCAACGAGGAAGGTGTTAAGTTATCAGAACTTTAAGTAGGAACAATGAACTTCATCATCCTGACCTTTTAATTCTGACTCAAATTCTGATTGACCTTCAATAAATAGTGTGAAAAAATACATCGTTTTAGTTTTATTTCTGGAGCCATACATTTTGTCGATAATAAATCTCAAGGTTGGCATAGCTCCAATTATGCTTTATACATTCTGTCGTCTCCAAAGTACAGTAGTGGTATTAAATATCGAGCCTAAGAGATAAACTGTAGAATGGACAGATATTTGTTTCTTTCGATTTAGGAAAGGGATGTGTGGTAGGTATTTGTCAACAAAGTTATTTGTACAATTGACTATCGTACTGGTTAGCCTAACTTCGAGAAAATAATATCAAAAGCACCTTCTTAAAAAGCTATGACAGGCTACTTGTTCTGAAAACACGAATCTCGTTCAATCAGCTCATAAAATACCCACACACATACATAGCAACATTAATTTTAGATCACGTGACCGAACATCTCGCGTAATTCGTAAACATGCTGTCTTCATGACAAGTGGGCTTCCCCCCTCCCAGAACCCAAACTACCTCTCAAGGACCACCAGGTTAGTTGAAGAAAAAATCTCACCGTCTAATGGAATCCGGCAGAAACCGGTTCGCCAAAAAAAGAGTTGAGAAATTTATATATATGCAATATCAATGGCGAAGGCGAAATAAAATATTTAATGCCAACCTGGGCTCATAAAGACACAATTAGATCTATCTGTAAGAAGATATCTGTAGGAAATAAATATTAAATTTTGGTCACCAGGAAACGAAGCTGCTTGATCATTAGTCATTCAACCATAAGATTATTGGGTATTTTTCTAAGATTGGTTGATTGTAGCTTTCTATTCCATTTTTTCCCTTGCTAACTCCTCAATGACCTTGTAGTTCTTCTGTTTCATTTCCCACTTTATATGGCATATGTATTTCTCCTTTGTTATTTCTCGTTGATATTTCTTCCTTCCTATTTTCATTCCATTACGTTTCTCATCAATTTCGCTGTGCCTCAGATTGAGAATGGGCGATAATCAAAAAAGTATAGGTATTTTTGAAGTGAAAACTTCTTTTGGGAGGGTCTACTGTGCGCCTGCTCTTGACTTGATTTCCATGGGAGTAAACGCAAAAGCGTGACACTCGATGCGTTAAATTTTAAGCGTTCCGTTCCCACTATCTATAGCACATACGAATATAGTACGGCGAAGAGAAGAGAAAGAGAATGCGCGCCCTATATATATAGTACATACGAATATGTTAGGGTAAGGAGAGTGTGTGCTATAGCTATTGCCGCGAAGCGAACATAGTAAAATTGACGAAATATCTGTAAAATCACGAAATATTATAATAAAATTGACGAACAATTTTTGCTATAATTTTAAAGTAATAAAAAAGTAATAAAATTCTTACAATTCCAATTATGTATTACCGTATACAAAAATTGGTTCGCGGATCCTCGGCGAAGAATATGATAAAATACCATTAATAATAAGCGGAGACTTTAATGTTGATTTTGGAAAAGATAATGCCCAGCCATTGCTAGATTTCTTTGAAAATTAATTAGGTTTGACAATGAATAACATTAGAAACGACGCAACAACAAAAGGTGGAACGACAATAGATGCTGTATTTTCTAGATATATACATAATATTAAACCACATATTTTTGTATCCCATTTTAGTTATCATAAGCCAATAATTACTTTAATTAAAGATTGTAATAATGATGTAAATAATTTATCAATTGAGGAACAATAAAAAATATAAAAATGAATAAAAAATGAAAAAATAAGAAATTTTATGCAAAATTAATTTTGCTTTTTCATTTTAAATAAACCTGCCATATTTTGCTTTAATATACACCATCAATCAAAATTTATTAGTTGAAGTTTTCACTTCTATCTACCGTCCCAAGACGGTAAGAATTTTTTTTATGAGTATTAAAAAGCAATAATACTACTCGCCTGGTAGTACTGACGAAAAAATACTGGTATAGGGGTATTTATGTGTTATATTAAATATTTTTATATAGAATATTTAACAAACGTTTCACCCTAAATTTCCGGTATATTGGCAAATTAGCACATTCTAGTCCAAATAAATACACATAAATTTCCATCCAACGGCATTTTTAATGAACGTTCATCGGAGATATACCACAGTTATACATCGGCTAAATACATATTCAGTAAATACTTTTTATTTTACGCTGTATGTGTGCGCTCGTCGCTTTTTGTTGGAATGGTTCTAAATCACATGAAGAACGATCGGTATCGTTTTAATGTTGTGTTCAAGTAAAATCCCCTGCTATAGTATGATCAATCCTTGCGGTCGCACTAACGTTTAACCGTTTAACTTACACGAATAAATATTTGTATTTATACGGTTCATAATCATCGATTGTCTGGTGTTCAGAATGCGTAAAAGATTTATACTTACCTATTGCATCAATAATGATAACAAACATATATCAACTTCACGATTATGTAAATAAGAAAAAAAGACAGAAATATAACGAGAGAATTTGAAAATTTAGTTTAGTCAGTAAATTTTCGTAGTTAGTTCCGTTTGTTGACGCAAGATGGCAGCGCTGTATAAATACCGGTATTTTTAGTACCGGTATCGTCGGTAGTACCGATTTCAAATCTGGTCGGTACTACCGGATTTAAAAAAAATGTATCGGTACTACCGAATACCGGTATTTTTTGCCCATCCCTACCTCAGATATAGACTTAACACCTGTCATCCTAATATAGTCCTCCATGTGGTATTCTTCTCTTCTATTCTTCTGTACATTTCCTAGTTTCTTGAAATGGTTTCGGGTCTCACTAGGTGGAATTCTTTCATCTTTGGAAGGGTTGTAGAAAGAACACTGTAATTCCACTTAAAATTTTTATATGCACGACCGGTGAAAGACAAAATTCCTGAAGACGCACTTAACATAAAGATGCTACCCTGCGGCGAAACCGGTATTTCAAATGAATAATTTATGTGGAATTGAAATGTTCTTTCCCCAACCCTTCAAAATTTCTGATTTCTGGTTGCTGTTCTATGACCTATCCGTCCATTCGATCTTCAGCTTCCGCCTCCAGAACTAAGTGTCGAAATCCTTTATTCTTTTCTGTCGCAGCTTTTCAAGAGTACATGTCTCTACCATTTCTAGTGCAACACTCCGCACGAATGTTTTCAGGATCTACTTTCCTATTGGCAATACTAATTTTTTGAGCACGAAAGTTTTATTTTCACCATAAGAAGCGGCTTGAAAGAAATTTAAAAAACTGGGGGGTTATTGCGTAACTCATAAGGACGGCGTTATGGGGTGAAAGTCTTTATCATAAGGACCCCCAGTGAGCATACCGACTTGAGCGATTACGGAACTCATAAGGCCGTCCTTATGGAGTGAAAAGTCTTTATCATAACGACCCAAAATAAAGCCAGCTCAAGAGGGGTCCTTATGAAGATAAAGACCAAGATGGCGTATTTGCGCAGAGGTTAATTCTACGAACTCGCGAGATATATAATAATTATCAAAGCCTGTGCGATGAACAACATTAAAAGTAACAAGCATTCACACTTAGAAAAGTTGCGAAATGTTTTTAAAACATTTCCGAGTTTCAAATCAAATGCATTGTCGAGACTCAGGAGTATTTCTGATGACGGTTCACTTCCGAGGAATCGCGAAGTATATTAAATTAATAGTCAAAAGCTATGCGAAGAATGATATGAAAATAAGTACAAGTTTACAATTAAGTGAGTTGCGAACTGTTTTTAAAATATTTCCGAGTTTCAAAGCTATTGAATTGCTGAGACCGGGAGCATTTCTGACGGTGCAGCATACGACTGAGCTTTATGTCAGTCACCCCGGAAAGATGTGCGATTTATAGTTTTTCATTTCAAATACGCGTCACTGTCACTTTTGTCACTCAAATGTAAACTCTCTGGGGAAATAATTACACGTTCAAGAAGTATAAAAACTGTTGATGCTTACTTCCTAAACGCTTGATATGCTCTTTCCAGTACGGTGACAATCAAAAGTCACTTTATAGGCAGAACGTCCAATAAACGTTTAGATACTCTTCGATCGTTTTCGCGCACGATTATTACATAAATACACATTAATTTATCAGCCTCATACACACTTTGCACCGTTTAAAAAACAAACCCCCTGCACATTGTGCTAACTCATTTTTTCTGCACATAAGTCGAAGGAATTCTCTTTATTTTTCGACTGCACGAAGCATACACCCGGAACAGTATTCTCACTCTTTATTTCCACCAGTGTAACTCAATAAAGTAGCAATTACGTAATAATAAAGATAATTCAAAACTTCTTTCAGGAAATAATGACTGAAAAACATACTCAAACTGCATCATTAAAATCGAAAATGTTTATTTACATTCGTGGCGAGGACCGTCGCTAAACGATACTCATTTTTTTCATGTTTGCTTTTCGTTGGATATAACGTCCCATGGATTTGGTCCATTGTTCCACACAGGAACGTCAAGCATCTCATTGGTCGATACATATTTCGAGAGAGTTGCAAAGACTTGAACGAAGAATTTGCCATAACACTGTCTTTATGGGGATAACGACCCGGTTCAACACTTCTACCCTGAGTTCCGTAATCACTTGGGTAGATATTTTCAGGCCAGGACAGTCGGTATTTAACGACACGTTTATTTAACGCCACGTTTATTTAACGCCAAGAGTTCCGTGATAACCCCCATGGAGTAGTTTTGCCTAACACCTGAATCTCAAATACATAAAAAAACTACGATTTGAACTACAACTCACAAATTCAAGGGATGACGTTGTGGTTGCTTAAGGTTACGTCAATACTACTCTCTTAATTACCAACAAGTTCCATGGTAACGTACTGCATCTTTTCTGCAATTATTTGCTTAATTGCCCGGCATGTTTTCACATTTCCCTATGACTTTCCAAAATCCAAATGAAAAGACGCAGTAGATTCTGATGCTGGTGATTTAAAAAAAAACCTGCATGCAATCCTCACGGTTGATATGTTTACCCTTGAGGGCAAGATGACAGTCATCATCCAAGTTCCAAGAAGATCACGTTTTTTATCTTTTTGGCCATTTGCGGTTTCATTGTCGGATTGTTTTCACAGCACATTCCGAAGCGGCAAAGCAATACCTCTACATCCTTGTTCTTGAAAAAATCAGGGTTTCACCAGAATTAGTGACGCCTTCTTATTCCTTCGAATGCTAGGAAGAGATTGCGAAAATCTGCTAAAAAAATTAAAATTGATAGCGTTTACCACCGAAGTCAGTTTCCCATTGGCCGGGCTGAAATATTGCAGTTACTGGCCACTCTCCAAGAGGTAAAGTTTAAGTCAAAGTTTTAATTCACTCATAATTTCAGCAGATAGATTATATTTATCTTTGCAGATAAATTTATGCTTAAAGTTTATGCGAAACTATGGAACAATTCGACAAAATAGTCACCGAAACGTCAAATGTTCGTCATTTTAGGCTTATATGTGCAGCCTTCAGTTAAACGTATTTCATCACACCTCAACGGTAGTGAGTAAGATTGCCCATTGCCCTTGGGAGATCGCGGTAGGTAAAAGGGAACATAAATTGGAAAATATCCTCACAAAAAATATCAAGCACTGTAAAAAATGGTAGTTGAGGCATCCAATGTTTGTTGAGTAACAAAAAGTTGGTCCGAGCATGAGCTCTATTCGATACAGCACCTAAGGCACTCACCATTCACCAACCATTCATTTTGCATTGGCATTCGCTAAGTTATCTTTGAAATTTCAGTATCGGTCTTTAAAACATTCGCGAAGGGCATCTAGGGACATATAGTTGGACAACCACCGCTTTTTATAGGCAGAGAAGTTTTCAGCTTCCCGAAATAATGGATCTATACTTTCTTTAATTTCTATGAATTGGTGTAATCTTTGTGGGGTGTAGCATTTGACTAAAACGGCTGATCGACCCAATAATATGGATCATAAAATATATTTCAATCGGTTACAACATTAAATTCCTGGGTTTCACAATACGATCATTTTTTTTCAGAAGGCTGTTGCATCAGATTTGTTAAACTCTCCTCACAAGTCTGCAAAATGTGTACTGAATGTGGATATACGGAAATGATTCTCACCGCAAACACATCTACTGCGTGTTCAAATTTACAATTCCCGCGTTTGATCGTCACCGTTGACACCTTGCGAGGGAATGGGGAAGTAGTGTGGAATATTACATTAATTTTCGTGGTCGTTATGAGCGATGACGCCATTCTCGAGTATCGCCATTAAAGTGTTTAAAGATCACAAGCGTAACTATTTTGGAGCTTCCACGCTGATTAAAACCATCTTTAAATCGATGGTGATGGATAGATATCAACAAAGTGACATTCTATCCAGGAGAAAAGGTAATTTAGCTCAAACAGTCATATCACACAAACTGCAACTATGCTAGGCATAGAAAATCCCTTTGGTTATACCTTCGCAAACTTTGTGTCGCTGTTCAATATTTATGTCACCTTTAGAATAGAATAAGAATAGAATAGAATTTTTATTTCAACCTATTTTTACAAAAAACAGTAATTGGGTAACCCCTAAGGAATACACCTGTATTGTTATCATGTTATCCATGTAAAACTGCTAACAAAATATACATAAGTAGAATTGTACACAAACATTTATAGAATCCTGTGAAAATTATGACAATAATAGGGTAATTGACACAACGATAAAACACCGATAGCAGTGATTATGAGTTAGATAGATACATACATGATTAGCTGTTGTGGAACATTATCAAAAACAATAACAAAATTATTTCAATAGCTGTAATTTTTTTACAATTAATTCAGTATTTATTACATGACTATCACAGGAAAAGACCTCTACATTTTTTATAAGAAGTAGCCAGGATTTTATTTCATAAAGAAACTTCCGGATGTTTTTTTCTTCCTTGATGTATGTCTGATGGACATTAAATATTTTTCATGAGATATATAAAAAACATCTTTGGTACAACGTCCGATTGGCTTTTGGTAAAGAAACATCATTTCTTTGACGCAAACGGACGATGTGTGACTTAGGTAACAAATTTGCTTCGTCACCACTTCTTAAATGAAAAGTTTTTAATACTTTATAACAAAACAAGTATCTGAGAGGCAGTATTTTCAGTTCCAAGGACCATGGAAATGCATGGGAGAAGCGGGTTTTTGCATTATGACACGTACTCATTTACAGAAATACTACCGGGTTTATTGTATTTCTATAGGCACCTCCCCAGCAATTTGAACCATAGTTTAGTTTAGACTGTACAAGTGCCAAATAGATGATTTTGATGAAATTCAATGGAGATTTGTTCCGTCAGAAATGAAACCTTAGGGTTAGCTTCGACTAAACATGGTTATTTTTCTATACCCATTCATAAATGCCTATTTTTCTATGATACCAAAGAGCATTAAGTAATGATTATGCATCTAGCATGGGCAATTTTTGCCATGTCAGCTTTCTTTAGAAGAGCGTGCCCTCCAGTGGTTCTGATGCGGTCAGGAGATGCGCGGAGGAGAAGCCCAGTCACTCCTACTTCGTCCCTTTCTAATATTAACTAGATGGTTCAATTTCTTAATCAACCCTTTCACCAATAATTCCATTATATGCACTTACCTTACTATCAAAGAGTAGCCTTAAAAATAAAAAAATAAACGTTTTCCTATAATTTTCTCACCGCCCACTTGATGGACCAAAGTTTATTTTAGGGCTGACTCACATATATGTCTAATGTGTGCGCTCTGTAAGAGATTTCAGGTAAGAGGAACTTCACCGTAGATTACTTGGCCTGATTTTCAAGAAGATTTAATCTACGCTATACTTTGCGTTACGTTTTCAGTACCACAATGCACGTTACTTTTTCCAGCTACGTAAAATGTTTTACGCTACGCAATATTTTTGTGGCCATTTCATTTATCTACAGAATTTCAGTGTTTCGCGCTTTTTATGACTAAATTGAAAACCTATCCCTTACTTCATTACAGATTATCTTCGGTGACTGGTTTATCTAATCAGAGCCCTCGTTTTTATGATTTTATGCACTCTACACAGAATATGCTACTTTCTTCTCTCAAGGTCATTATTAAGCTTCGTCAAATTTTACCTACACACTGTTCGTATCTTATTCTAAAATAATGTGCGTACTATAAAAAGGCAATTAGCCATTTTGTTACAAATTGCTTTGCATCTTCTTGGAGAGTAGTTTTACCTCAAAGCTAGGCCTGTTCTATATCCGCCTATCCATCGCGTGTAGTGGAAGGACTTAGAACATAAATCAGTCACTTTCTAGCGATTCTCTTGTGATCTTGTACACAAGTGAGGTTTTACATTCAAATATTACTGCTGCGTGCTTCATCTTGATCACTTATTTTTCCTGTTTCTCAGTCGAAAAAGGAATATACAACGTTCTCTAATCCATGTAATTTAAGATGACCGTTTGTGATCCTCTGGGTTAAATCCGTCCGACTGCATGACTCACTCTCAAAGTCTTTCCTCATATCTATACCTATGATAAATATAAATAAAATACATAATATTAGCACCTGTATCGTAATCTATTTGCTTTTATCCGTGCATTGAGACAACATATAATCGTAGTGGTTTGTCGGACACTTTCCGTACAGCACCTGATATCTTATGATGTACGTGCGAAAAAGTAGGAAACTACTCAGAACGAGTCACTAATGCAATTGAGGGCCTGAGAGTCAAAGTGATACAAGCGACATCAACGCGAAAAACGATATATGTGCATATTTTCTAAGTTGGTACCGTCAAGTAGCTACAAAAAAATTAATAAAAGTGTTCGAAAGTATGGTGCTGCGATCTAGTCACCGAACACTTAAGCTAATTTGCTTTTTGTCATTTCTTACCGGATTAATGTGATACAGGTGACACTGGACGATGTTTTTCACTTGTATTACTTTGACTCTTAGGCCCTCAATTAAGGAATCTGTCACCGGAAACTTATTAGGCAATACCCGGAGCTCAGGTATTAATTATACTTATAATACCTACTATGAAACAATCCGATGCAACGAAATTGTAACAAAATATTCTTAATCATTATTTTTTCACGATTATATTATCTATAATGTCCATTAAGTTATCACAATCGTTTTGTTCCGGGATAGTTACGCACCAAAAAACATTAATTCATTCTAAGCATATCCCGTCACGGATACCAACATTTATCCTGCAGCACACCTATCTTCAACTTTATATGCCTCCTATATTTTCTCTCAAGCACCTCCAATACATTCTCCTGCCACCATCACTCCTCCCGCACCAATCACCTATCCACTTCCACCTTGTGCACCACCTCTTCACTTGTCTTCCCCTTAATCCAAATCACACAACCCATCCTTCTTCAAACCAATACATCGATTGCTTCATATCATACCCCATCATATTTCCTCAATGAACAAGATTCCCACTATGCTATTAATTGTACTGGTCAAAACATTTTATTCCAGGAGAGTAATGAATTTTAAAAAGTTTGTTCAACGCGGCATCCGGAATAGAGGGTCACATGAAACTTAGCTTGGAGTCCTCCATCTTTACCTCCAATTATCTATCTTATCACTCACTCAATGATTCAACCCGAAGGTTGGTTTGGATAGTTGAGGGTAGAGCTCAACAAGGACTAAGCCACAGGCGTGTGAATGTCACACACTCAGGGTAGGGGGCCAGTTCCTTTCCCTGGGCCACCTCGCACTCCGAGGATTTTTTTATGAAAAACTATATTTATTGCAATATCCTCATGAATCCACATCGACGTCGTACTCTGTGAGCGGCCGCAAGGGTGTGTGAGTGTGTGTCAAGGGGAATTACGACATCATCCAATAAAAATTGGGAAAGCATTTAACAGAATTCGGAGAGGGATAAAGTAAGACGTGTTGCTTTTCATGGATCAGTGCCTTGATATGTTTTTCTTTCAGTAATTAACGGTGAGAGACATTAAAACATTTCTCGTAGCTATATCCCGGATATAAGTGAGTTGTACAACGCGAGCTGCCACAGAATATGGTAGCAGTGGGTACGTCAGCCAATCATGTGTTTAAATAATTCCTGTTCTTTGTATATCCAATGATGTTGCACTTAAATTATTGGCGTTCTGTCACGGTTGTTCTGTAGCCCCTGTCAAGGCGAGGAAAATACGAGTGTTGAAACCTATTCATCCTCGCGTCTACCTTCTTTTTTTGTGCAAGCGGTCGAATCTGTGAAGTACATGCATGTAGATACAAGTGCGTGAGTGAATGTTGTGAGTCTACGAATCGGCTGGTCTCTGGAGTAAACTCAGGATCCCACTTTTCTGGAAGAGTCTTGCTTGTTTTATTGATTTTAATGGACACCCATCCCATTTACTCCGAATCCATGCTATTAAAAAACACTTGCGACTGTTATGATTGAGGATATTTTAATAGATGCTTGTGTACCTGGGGGAATACATGAGGGCCTGAAAGTCAAAGTAATATGAGTGACAAGCATCGTCCAGTACCACCTGTATCACTTTACCCCGGTAAAAAATTACAAAAATAAAAGTAGCTTATATGTTTGGCGGCTAAATCGCAGCACCAAACATTCGAACAATTTTATTCCTTTTCTTGTAACTACCTGACGGTAATTGACGGTACCAACTTTGAAAATATGCACTTATATCGTTTTTAGTGTTGATGTCACTTGTATTACTTTGACTCTCAGGCCCTCACATGTACTCAATAAAATACAGCCTGAGAGCGACCAGCAGCACCAAACTGGGTTCACCGGTGAATTAACCAAACCTGATGTTTACGAGTTCATAAAGACGGTTACGGGCAAATAAATCGGATGAAGACTTAGTGTTGGGGTGAATAGGTCTGCAAGCACAATGCGTCCAAGGGCTCTTGCGCCGTTATGCCATATTCCTAATTACCTATTCAGAGGCATAGAATATGAGGGGTCTTGACTCTGGAGGAGATCGGCAACTGAGAACATTTGCGTCACAAAAGATAGAAAGGCAGATAGGTTTAGGAAGAAGAGTTATATAAATGGAGGAAGGGTATAGAGAAACTCGGCGCTGGCGTTAGCCTACCTTCTCCGCCAAGTGGTCTCCACAGCTTAGAATCCCATCCGAGGGAATTTTAGTAGATACACTTGAAGTGTCATCCACTCATCGTCTAAGTTGGGTGAGAGAAAAGATTGAAAAATCTCTGCGAATTCCAAGATTCAGTTACGGACCCTTGGGATGGGAGTATTTCGGTCAGTTTATCAACCCCATTCAAAAGAAGCACATTTTTCGTCTATTTTAATCATTTCATTTGTATTTTAATGCTCTAATTGAATCAATTACTTTCCCATGTAATTTTCCATAACTCGCCTTGTTTGGATTATAGCTTTATTTAAAGGTGCAACTTGTATAAATATACGTTTGAGTAAACATGGCGTCTGTATATGTGCATAAAACCAAACTCAGCACCAATTATATCAATACAAAGGATGAGAACAAAACCCGGGACCGACTGAATTTATGAAAGTAAGTGTTAAATTAAGAAACATTGAAACGAAATTCACGACTTTTTGAAACGGATTCACGTAATCTATCGACAGTTGTATCACATTCTTTGTGGTTGTTGAATTAATTAAAAGATTTTTTTACTATTATTTACATTCAATGCACCAGTCTGCATTTTGAAACTTTTTGTCAGATGATTTATAAAAAATAGGTTTTCTTGAATCAATTTTTATGCTGATTCTAAAAATGCCTTCCATTTTTTTCTACTACGTCAGGTTTTTACAAAAAATAAGAACTATGATTTATAGATTTTTAACTAGTGAAAGGACAGTTATATTAACATTACTTCACGCAACTGACAATTTTTGTAATAAAAATGAATAAAGGATGAATAACTCTTCCAAGGACACACATAAATAGCAGCAGTTCTACCAACCTAATACTCATTAGTTTGGGCCAACCTAAGTCTCATTACCTTGTATTGTGAAATATCCCCCGCACAATAATTACCCACTGGCACTTATCAATAGACCTCAGAAGTTAAATTGGGTCCATTCTTTAAAAAAAAGTACGAGATAATAGAAAACTAAGATCAGTTCTGAAATCAGAATATCAAAGGTAGCTATTATCACTTACTAGTTTTCAGTCATCCGATATCATGCAGACTAGTGATATACTTTCTTGTACCCACTCCCAATATTTCCTCAAAACCGATTTAGATGAATGCACCAGAGCATGGAAATACTCACTACTTACTCACGGATATTAGAAAATAATTATGCTATTTTCCATACTCCATGCACTTCCCGATGAACCTGCGTCATAAATCTGACTAGACAAGAAAGGAAACGAGTTCAGATGTAGCTATTCGTAATGGACTAGGATTCGGGTGAAGAATTATCATCAGGTTACGGCCAAGTTCACTGAATACAAAAGTGAGACATCGTTCTTGGATTAGGCTCATATATCTGATTAATACTGTTGACATGTCTTATGTATATCATCCTAGTTAAGAGCAATGTACAAGGTACACGTTAGCATCCAAACAACAAACGTACGATGCCCATCATCATCAGTAAGCATCAATCCTAAGACAGGTTTGCTGAAGCTATTCATTCCAATCTCCTCTCTGCCACCCGCTTCCTTCTTAAAGTAATTATTCACTTTGACGTCATCCTCTAATCTTCGTCTTCCTCTGTTATCATTTCCATTCATTTATCTTCCCAATATTCTTTTCTTTAGGCAGTTATGTCGCAAAATGTGTCCAACTAGTTTTTTCCTCCTTCTTCGCAGAGTTTTCATCATACTTCCTTTCTCCCCAACTCTTCTCAAAACTTTGTTGATAGAGACTCGTCCATTTGATTTTCATCATTCATAAGTAACATCACCTCTCCATTGCTTTCAACCTCATTTGCTCTGCATCTGTTATTGTCCAGGCTTCATTGCCATATGAGAGCATGCTCCAACAGCATATTTTGATAAAGGGATTCCTGCCTTTCAGGTTTGTATTTCTAGCTGTTAGCAGACTCCTGGTAAAAAGGCTTCTATGCATAGGTTATTCTGCTCACAAAGTCTTTTTTGCTTCTTCCATCGTAGGTGACCCTGCTTCCGGAATAACAAAATTCTTCCACTTCCGCAAGTTTTGTTGCCCTATTTTAACAGTGACTCTATCTTCTTCATTAATTTTACATACCATAACCATGGTTTTCTTAACATTCATCTTCAAGTAATATTTCTTCATAGTTATATCTATATACAGTTTAGCATTCTCGTCAAGTCTCTCGTATTTTCCGCAAGAATTGCTATGTCATCAGCAATGCGTAGCATTCTGAGTTTTTCTCCATGAAAATGTATTCCTGTTTTTGATATTTTCTTTATTTATGGCTATTTCAATGTTAATCATGCTGATTTTTTTCTCCATGAAAATGTATTCCTTTTATTTTAATATTTCCTTTATTTTTGGCTATTTCAATGTTAATGTTGAAGATAATGGACAGCAAATCGCATCCTTGTCGTACTCCTCTCTTCACTAATACTTCCTCCGAATAGCATCATCGTTATCACTGCCATCTGTTCTTAATATAGCCTGCATATTGCTTATGTCATGAAATGACACTCCAATGCTCTTCAGAGAAGCATACTAATTCAATCCACATTGTAAAATGTCAATGAAACAAATATATGCGCACTGGTTCTTTTGAATCCTCTTCTCTATGGCAGGTCTCACGACTAAAATTGCTTCTCCCGTTCCCCTAACTCTTCTAGAAGCTGTATTGGCATCTATGAATTCTACCATCTTATGTTCCATCCTCCTGTTGATGATTCTGGTCAAATATTTCAGAGCATGTGTTCGGCTCTTTTCTTTTTCGGAATTAGGATTATGACGTTCTTCTTAATGGCCATTGGCATAAGCCCTCTTGAATATATGTCACTCATAAATCTGTAGGTACAGCTTATTCAAGGAACCTCACTCCTGCATTCAGGAACCCCGAGGAAATTTCATCAACTCCTGGCGCCTTTTTCTCTTTGAAGTCCTTTACTGCAGCATCAAATTCTGATCTTAAGACAGGTTATCCTATATCATCTTCGTTCACGGCGTCTTCACCCTTTAGTATCCTCTGCTATTCAATCCTTCGCCACTGTAAAGTTTCTTCTGGTATTATTCCCATCTCTTCGCTTTATCTTCAGTTTCAATGAGAACCTGATTTTCTTCACTGCGAATGACATTACCTTTGCTTGGTTGTTCTTTAAAACAACTCCCTACTGTTCTGTAAGCAGTTCCGACCTTTCCCTGAGAGATATTGCCTTCTACCTCTTTACGTATATCTTTCATTCATTTCTCTGGCCTTTCTTGCTCTTCATCTGATCGCATTTCCAATTACTTTACACATCAGCCGTCCTTGTGCTGTCTTAGAATTTTTGCACTTTCTTCTTTCATCTATTAGGTCCATGACATCCTGTGTAACCATATCTTCCGATTCTCTCTTTCCCTTATTCTTATTTTGTCTTCAGCTGCATTAATTTTTTTATCTCTTCTCATCTCTCTTCCACTGATCCTGTATCGTTTCCATTCTCTTCATCTTTGTCTAGAGTACTTTGATAGGTCATTCTGTGTTTTTTTAACCCTCAGTCTTTCCACCTGCCAGCGATTCTTCATTGATCACTTTAGTATCTTAAACTTTAGCTGACATTTCAACGTGACCAAATTATGGTCACTGCCAATGTCCGTACCAAAGATTTATAAATTGCTGTTTCACTAATAAATAATCAATTTGGAATCATTTTCTGCCTCCTGTCATTTTCCACTTGTATTTTTTTCGCGTGTGGTTGCCAAGCAGTGTGTTTGTGATGACAAGGCAATTTTGCTCGCAGAACTCAATCAATCTCTCTCTCCTGCCGTTACATTTTACCAAACCATACTTCCCTACTGTCTAACCTTCTTCGCCTTCCCCACAACCACATTTCAGTCTCTAAGAACAAGTAAGCTTTCAACCCCTTTCACATTCTTTATCATTTCATCCATTCCGTCGTGCATATCTTCAACGTCGTCATCTTCGTAATCTGACGTGGCATGTAAACTTGTACCACAACCGTGACCTTGGCTTTTGTTTATAATCTAACCAAAATTATCCTTTCACTGTATTGAATATAGTTTTTTGCTCGCATACTGCTACTTTTTCTGAGCATTATATCAACAGCTGCTTTTCCATTCGTAGATTGAAAGTGAATAATCTGTTAGCTGCTACTCCAGGAGTTCATTTATTCTGGCAGTTTTATTTCGCTGATTCTTCTCATCTCCATTTTTACATTTTCAAGCTGTCCACAGCGCCGAGGCAATCTCACGTTCCAGTTACCAATCTGAAAATGCATTTGAATTCCTTTTCATGAAGCTTATTCTCTCCACTCTTTTCGACCCCAAAATCTCACATCTCTCTAGTCTACGCTCCTACCTTCGCAGTGATCAGGTATCTGAACCATACAACGCTACAGAACTTAGAGGATTTTTAAATGATCTTTTCTTCGTGCCTATTCTCAAATTTTTTATTCCCGATCCGTTCTCTCCTGTTATTTAATGAATGCCAATGAAATGCAGTTCTTGACTCCATGTTTTGGCCTTAAAATCTATTTATTCCTTTTCTTGCTGGGACGCGTCATTTCTCTCCTTACGCAATTCTCCATTTTCAAAATGGAATTGGGTGTGATCAAAGTGTGTTTAGCGAGCTCCTTTCGCAAGTGAGGATCGAAGGAAATAAATGATGTAAGCAGGAAAGTGCCTACCCCTACCTCCACCGTCATTTCGACCCTATTTTGTCTTAACCTTTCCTCGATGCTCCTTTTTCTTGTGAGAGATGACTTGTGGGCGTGGTCGGCCAAGGGGAACCCCAAGACGATCAACGTCTTCAGCCTTCAGCACTAGCGCTACGCAGCGCGAATGGTGAGCAAAGGTCAGAGAATATAATAAGAGTGGCCCTTAAGTTCGATTCAAGAGTATGAAAATACTTTCCAATAAACTTCCATAGTAAAAAGCTGGGACATTATTGTCTTCTGAGAATTTGATTCTGCAAATACAATTTGCATAAATCTAGGTAACCAGAAGGGTACCGAAAAAAGGCGCAAAATATTATTTGGAAGTCCTCTGGATTGTGAAGTACGATGTGGAGCACAAATTCAAATTTAACTAATCGTTCCCAAAATTCATAGAATTTCGACTGGCATAAATTATTTTCGTCTGAAATAGTTTTATGGTGTTCAGGGCTGAAAGGATCAGATATACCTACGTCATTGATATCCACCTCATCAGATACTATTACTTTTTCCACGATGTAGGTACCTCGTCTGCTGATTAATACGTTTTTTAAACGATATTACTCCTTATAAAATTGTCAGGAGTCTGGTCACGCGTAACAGGTAACATAATGATATCATATAGAACATAATATTCTGCTTGTATAATCAAAATAGAACGCTTGCTAAACATATTTGCTATCTGGGAAGTCAAATGTTTTTATATTCGAATACTTGAGCTAAATGAATACTTATTACATTCAAATGAACTGGATATTCGTTTTTCATTTCCATTACAATTTATTTATTTGGAATTACATAGTTTAATTTTATTTTCGGGCTTCGGATGACCCAAATTTTATAGCATGGATCCATCTGGATCCAGGACTAATGTTATGCATCTCTGAAGATCATAGGAGCATCATTTAATGACATAAAAGCAATATGCAGGCTATATTAAGAACAGATGGCAGTGATAACGATGATGCTATTCGGAGTGATTCGGAGGAAGTACAATTGAGGAAAGGAGTACGACAAGGATGCGATTTTCCGGCCATTATCTTCAACATTAACATTGAAATAGCCATAAATAAAGGAAATATTTAAAAAAGGAATACATTTTCATGGAGAAAAAAATCAGCATGCTACGCATTGCTGATGACATAGCAATTCTTGAGGAAAAGAAGAGAGACCTGACGAGACTGCTTAACCGTATATAGATATAACTATGAAGAAATATTACTTGAAGATGAATGTTAAGAAAACCATGGTTATTGTATGTAAAAGAAATGAAGAAGATAGAGTCACTGTCAAAATTAAGCAGCAGAACTTGCGCAAGTGGAAGAATTTTGTTATTCCGGAAGCAGGGACACCTACGATGGAAGTAGCAAACATGACTTTGTGAGCAGAATAACCTATGCATAGAAGTCTTTTTACCAGGAGTCTGCTAACAGCTAGAAATACAAACCTGAAAGGCAGGAATCCCTTTATCAAAATATGCTGTTGGAGCATGCTCTCATATGGCAATGAAGCCTGGACAATAACAGATGCAGAGCAAATGAGGTTGTAAGCAATGGAGAGGTGATGTTACTTATGAATGATGAAAATCAAATGGACGAGTCTCTATCAACAAAGTTTTGAGAAGAGTTGGGGAGAAAGGAAGTATGATGAAAACTCTGCGGAGAAGGAGGAAAAAACTAATTGGACACATTTTGCGACATAACTGCCTAAAGAAAACAATATTGGGAAGAGAAATGAATGGAAATGATTACAGAGGAAGACGAAGATTAGAGCATGCCGTCAAAGTGAATAATTACTTTAAGAAGGAAGCGGGTGGCAGAGGAGTTTGGAATGAATAGCTCCAGCAAACCTGTCTTAGGATTGATGATTACTGATGATGATGGGCATCGTACGTTTGTTGTTTGGATGCTAACGTTTACCTTGTACATTGCTCTTAACTAGGATGATATACATAAGATGTGTCAACAGTATTAATCAGATATATGAGCTGAATCCATGAACGATGTCTCACTTTTGTACTCAGTGTATTTGGCCGTAACCTGATGATCATTCTTCGCCTAAATCCTAGTCCATTACGAATAGCCACATCTGAACTCGTTTCCTTTCTTATCTCGTCAGATATATGACGCAGGTTCATCGGTAAGTGCATGGAGTATGGAAAATAGTATAATTATTTTCTAATATCCGTGAGTAAGTAGTGAGTATTTCCATGCTCTGGTTCATTCATCTAAATCGGTTTTGAGGAAATATTGGGAGTAGGTACAAGAAAGAATATCACCAGTTGCATGATATCAGATGACTGAAAACTAGTAAGTAAACTAGTAAGCTAACTTTGATATCCTGATTTCAGAACTGATCTTTGTTTTCTTTTTTCTCGTACTGTTTTTTTCAGAATGGAACCAATTTAACTTCTGAGGTCTATTGATGAGTGCCAGTGAGTAAATATTGTGTGAGGGATATTTCACAATACAAGCTAATGAGTCTTAGGTTGGTACAACTGCTGCTATTTATGTGTGTCCTTGGAAGAGTAACTCATCCTTTATTCATTTTTGGAAAATAAATTGTCAATTGCGTGAAGTAATGTTAATATAACTGTCCTTTCACTAGTTAAAAATTATAAATCATAGTTCTTATTTTTTGTAAAAACCTAACGTAGGTAGTATAAAAAAATGGAAGTCATTTTTAGAATCAGCATAAAAAATGGATTCAAGAAAACCTATTTTTAACAAATCATCCGACAAAAAGTTTCAAAATGCAGACTGGTGCATTGAATGTAAAGAATAATAAAAAAAATCTTATAATTAATTCACCAACCGCAAGTAATGTGATACAACTGTCGACAAATTACGTGAATCTGTTTCAAAAAGTCGTGAATTTCGTTTCGATGTTTCTTAATTTAACACTTACTTTCATAAATTCAGTCGGTCCCGGGTTTTGTTCTCATCCTTTGTATTGATATAATTGGTGCTGAGTTTGATTTTATGCACATATGCAGACGCCATGTTTACTCAAACGTATATTTATACAAGTTGCACCTTTAAATAAAGCTATAATCCAAACAAGGCGAGTTTATTTTGCAAACGTAAGAGAGGGAAGGAGAAAAAATGGTAACTTTGAAAACTGCCAACAAATACTGACATTTGAAAGGGATTTTTTAAGGCAATAAATCACCTCCGTGCTATTAGGGACTTCCAATGCCGTCTTCTCAATGGCTTTGTAGCATTTTCCATTCGATTGCAACAGTTTTCAGCCAGACGCGAGTTTTTTCTCCACGTATTGAATCTCCAAAAGACCTTGAGATGATACACCACTAACATAAAACGCAGTCATCATTATCCCTCTCATTAGCTGACATTTTGTCTGAAATATTTTTTGTTGAAGCATTTTGCTTTCGTCAAGTGCTGGTTCGACTTAAGTTGTGCACCCGGTAAAATTTGAAGTAATCTTTTTTTCTGGCCATTGGAAATGCACCATCACTCCGATAATTTCATGTGCACTTCTTGCGTCTTGCGAGCAACTTAAATAATGTCATAACTCTTTTGGAAGGTGAGGAAACACCATTGTCGAAGGCGTGATTTATTTCTTCAGAGTGTACTTTCTCATGCGCCTTCATGCCACCGAAATACTCTTCCGTCACCCGATGACTAATTGGCAGGTATCGCGTTGCCCAAGGTATCTAGACGATACCATATACTCATTATTTCGTCCTTTTGACGTGTCCGTCTGTTAGCCCCACATCGAAGGGCAAAATGCTATAATGTTTAAAAAATAAGTGGCGTAAAACCTCTCCGAGAGACTGAACCGTGCATTCGGTATGCCAATTTTGCATTTATAATCGCATGTGACTTAAGTTTGAAAAACATTATCAAAATTGTGTTGATCTGTATATCACCATTGGAACCGTGTTCTCAAATATGATCATTATTACCCAACAATTTTTCATGATTTCATCTGACTTGAAGGTGTAGGTGCTGGTTCACTGTACATATTTTTGTGGTTCCATCCAAATTCAATATTCAGAATCACATGCTTGACTCGTTTTTAAACATTGCTCAAGGATCTGCTGCATTAAAATTTCATGTATTTTGAAAGTAAAATATTTGGTTTTAGATAAATATCAAGGCAAGAAAGAAAAAATAGAAAAAAATAGCAGCCTGTCCTCGAGCGTAATCGCGTGGACAGTGGTCCGGAATGGGCAGCGGTCACTATGATGGACCTCATCTTGGAAGGTAGCACACCCCCGTTGGTACCCAACGCCACCTGACACTATTTCCATTTACTAACGAATATGAGAAAACTTTTCCGGCGTAACTTTGTGGAAATGTTTAATATGCATATTCAAAATTCACTTGGTAAAATTCCACACTTTATTTACGAAAAACAAAACCGACCCAGGTTTCGGCAACTCTGCCATTTTCAAGGTGCCTTAAAAATGGCACTGAGTTGCCCAAACCTGGGTCGGTTTTGTTTTTCGTAAATAAAGTGTGGAATTTACCAAGTGATTTTTCAATATCCACATTTACTAACGCACACAGTGGACCATGAATAAACTTATCCAGCATTAGATTCATTCTACAGTGCTAATAGTATATTCCTAGCTTAGTGTATCCACTTCGTGTGATGAGTATTGATATGTATACCATAAATGCTGCAGAGAAAATTGTATAATGCTAGATTTATGATTTTAGTTTAGATTTAAAGAATCTTAGAAAATAGTTGTAAGTACATAAAACTTGAATAAATTCTTCACGGGTTTCCCACCAGGTGAGTTGTTCAGCCAAAGCCGACGTTTCAATGGCTAAACTCTGCCATCACCCTCAACGCCCTGAGGACCCGTGAAGAATTTATTCACATAGTGCACCAGGAAAGCACCAAGTCTTACATTTAAAAACTTATCTTAAATATTTTAAACTCTTTCTATTTTTAAGTGAAAGTTTTTGGTTGCCCTTAAATTGACACTAAAGAATCCATATGGGGCACACTTCAAAGTAAATATGGTTTTAATTTGTGAATTAATATTGATGGAAGTTATTTGCATTTTAAATCCTTTCCATATGCGTAGCTATTCTTGTGAATGTCGATGGTATTAGTTCTCTCGCCATTGTCCCTTACTCAATTTGCTTCGCCTATTGATCCAAGCACATCATCATGGCGATCACATGTACAATCTCATCGTCTGTAATTAAAGTCTGTTCCACACGAATGGGCGCTTCAAACCTGAACGAAGGGTGTCTGAAGGAGAAACTCGTTGCCGAAATCACCCTGTTCTTAATCATAGACGACAATGGGATCACGTTTCTGAGGACTAGAACCCTATCTTTCCACGTGGTAAGCGGTAGCACTCTGTTATCACCACGCTGAACCCGCGCTAGGCCCCAATCATCAGTAATTTAGCCCGGTTCCGCCGCATTGCATTTAATGTCTGTTTTTGCACGCATCGGTGCCTCAGTCCGGGAGAAGGGCTGTTAGTTCATGAGTGGAAGGGAGGGTAGAAGTTGGGTGTCGGCATTGGAGTTATCGTTCAAGGGCAGGATGGTGAAGAGGGGAAAACGGTTTGACGCCAAGTCGTAGGGACGGAGGAGAACTTTAGTCAACGTGCTCACTCCATCGGAACCTAAGCAGGGATCGGGTTACCGAGAGAGCCCTTGGGGGTTGTGTTTGAACTTTTTTGAACCTATCGAGATAATTACGATCACGTGACTAAGGTATCACGTGTTATAATCACGAAAAGTTACTAGAGTTGAAGTGTTTGAAACAGTCTAAAAAAATCTCACGGAAACTTTCCGATCGAGTTTCCGTCATCGGAATGCTGATGATCGAGTTATAAAAATCCTGATTAGATACGCAATAAACAACATTTCGGACGTAAAAGAAATATTATTAAGTTTGAATTGGTGGAATTCCATTTTTTTACGAAAAATAAAACTTTTCAGCTTTTCCATTTAAAGTACCTAAGCCCAAATATGGAAAAAATGAAAAAAGTGTTTTTGTTCTACAATTTAAAATTTCCACCTAGCTAGATTTAATAGAGTGTAATTAATCAAATATGCTGAGCCATTGCCAAAATTTGAAAGAAAAATTGAATTTTACTCACAATGGAAAGAATAAAGAGAAAATAGGTCACAACCGGAATTTTACCATATCACACACGGAACTTATTAAGCATTTTATAACTAGAAAAATAATACAAATGGATGCTTCTCCATTATATCAAACTAAAGAACATTTACTGAAAATTAAACGCTCTTAAGTCACACCCGGAACCAATGGAATGGCTGTTTTACAATACAGAATTTTTGGTCAAAACAAGTATGCACAAAAGCATTGAAATCCGGATTGTGCATACATGTTTTGACCAAAAATTGTGGATTTTTCAAAGTTTTATTTTTCGTTATAAAATATCGGATGCTTCAGTTATCCATCCAAAAGGTTCATACACTCCGAAGTTTCGAACTCTTCGTGATTGTACCACGTACCTCCTTAGTTACGTG
The DNA here is from genome assembly GCA_963573305.1 of Pyrrhosoma nymphula. Classification (NCBI taxonomy): domain Eukaryota; kingdom Metazoa; phylum Arthropoda; class Insecta; order Odonata; family Coenagrionidae; genus Pyrrhosoma; species Pyrrhosoma nymphula. The sequence goes on from OY754339.1 coordinate 99,788,963, forward strand.
AAACGTTCGAGATAATTTATGTTTTCGATTCGATCGGAAGTAAGGAGTCACGTGGTACATTCACGAAGAGTTCGAGATTTTGGTGTTTTTAACCACTCTTAATAAAAATATTTGAAAAAACACTATTGATATACTGGTGTTATTTCAAAATGCACTAAAAAATAAAAATGCACTAAAAAGTGGAAAATAAAATTTAGACTGAAATTAAAAAAAAATTGAGAGACCTTTTATTCCAAATTTACAAATGTATTAAAGTTGAAAGTGACAATGAATAATTATTTACTTTATCTGTGTAATTCGTCAATGATTATGAGGCAAGAACGTATAATCGTACGTCTAACTGATCATCTACCCATACAGCACACACGGAGCATATTTAGTTGAAATCACGAGTAGAACACGTGATTTATCTGGTCGAAAAACCGCTTTTCAACGACTAAGAACGGTAGAAAAATGGTCAATATTCGGTTCACTGTCCGCTATTTCTGGTGTAAACACGTGTATCGACCACAACCTAGTGCCTAATATGCAAATTCCCATGCAAATGTATGTTTACCAACGGAAAATAAACTGTTATTAGGGTTATTAGTATTATGACCGCTAGACAGCATTGCCAGCAGAATTCGCGGCTGATTTAGATTCATATTTGACCGAGAAAAAAAATTGCCGCCGGAGAGCCGTGAACCCTAAAACTTGACTCTTCCGATCTCACTTACGCCTTAACCCACTCGGCCACCAAGGCACTTGATTAATTCTGGTAATGCACAGAAGTTATTTCCTCCACATTCATGGCCAGACCAATATAAATCATTCCGTATTTGTGCTTGGCCTGGAGAGAACTACATATTTACAAATATTTGGTACCAAGAAATTAATGCAGATATTCACGTGTGCTTGAAAATGGCTGTCAGAATCATACGAAAGCAGATAATATTATCGTGGAACATGATTTTATTTCTGGTTGGTTACAATTGTACCAAAATGCAACGCATGACCAAAAAAGGAAGTATTTATCGCATGGAAAAATCATCGTTTTTTCTAAAAAAAATATATCCACCCATTGTGTACAAATAAGGTTTTCACGATTATCAGGATGACCGAATAGACAAAGTTCTTTGGTAGATGCATATTGAATTAACATATGTTACATACATACCTATATAACATATGTTATAACAGAGATATCTCTTCGTAACGGAATAATAGCGTATAGCTCATCTCTAATATGCATTTATTCCCATGGAAATGTGAAAAAAGGCAAAGTGGTTGTGCATTAATTAAATTCTATAAAATACAGAAGTCCACTCAGATAATTTGGACCAAAATTTACACTGAAAGAACACGTGTAAAAAAGGGCTAATTTTGGAATTTTCCATTACCCCATATATCGACCGAGAGTACACGAGTATATTTCTCCCCGTGCTGTATGGGTAGTTGATCATCATGATTATAAGACCAGGGTCCTCAAATTCAACTTAGTAAATTACTTTGCACCCTGGTCTTATAATCATGATGATCAACTAGATGATCAATCAGGCGTACGATTATACGTTCTTGCCTCATAATCATCGACGAAATGCACAGATAAAGTAAACAAGTATTCATTTTCACTTTCAACTTTAATATTTTCATAAATTTGGAATAGGTCTCATAATTTTGTAAATTTCAATCTAAAATTTATTTCCTACATTTTAGTGCATTTTTATTTTTTACTTTTTAGTTCATTTTGAAATAAGACCAGTTTTTAAATAGTGTTTTTAAAAATATTTTCATTTTCTACTTTTTAGTCTAGACACTTTCATTAATTTAACAATCATTAAAAATTTCTTTAGCTTTTTTGAATTTCGTTACCACTCCTGTCTTAGATTAAAATCAAAAAATATTTAATTAAATTAAATCTGATAACGTAAAAAATTCGAAAACATTTACCAAGATTCTGTTATCAAAATCAAACATTTATGGAAAATTTGGGAGAGATTGAACAGAGGGAAGGTGTTCAAAAATTGGGTAATTAAATATGTGATTAAACTCACGATGCAAGTTAATATAAGACCAGTAATAATCTCACGAAACCTTCCCGATCGAGTATATATCACCAGAACACTGTTCATCGTGTTGAAAATCCTGATAAAAGACGCATTAGCTTATTGGAAGCTTAAAGCCGCATACGAATTCGCCGTAAGGATCCTTCCAAGTGCGCACATACGTCCTTACGAGGACGGCGACCATCTTGAAGGATGTCCGAATTGGTTGAGCCTCCTGGCAAGGATCTGTGCGAGGACGCTTCCATCGAGGATGCATTGGGTGGACACTTCCACCCGTCCTCGGGCCGCCATTTTGGAATGTTGAACCTTGGGAATACATCCGGGGGACGCGCAGAACGCTTTGCATTTGTTTCCTATGCCACTTTTAGGAGAATTCAGAACAGGGGCCCGATTCTGGGGGCCGATTCCATAACTTTACGTTCGATCGTTAAAGAGTCATTCCCGCTGGATTATGGGAATTCTATCGAGAACAATTGCCGATCGCGATTCTATAACTCACGTTCGAACGTTTTTTGCCTCACGCACGACTCCTCGGCTTCGACGTCAAAATACATGTCGAAGCGGCCATGGTCGATCGAAGAACAGTTTGTTTTGGTTTTTCATTTGAATGATATTTGAAGAAGTATCGCAGTGTGATGTATTTTGTGAGCTACAAATCACTTAAAACATATTATACTTGGACTTCAAATGTGAATTGTGGTATAGAATGCTGTGTGTCGTTATATTGGAAGATAGTTTCGAACGGACGTCTTGTGTTGTGTTTTTAGCTGTGGCGATTTAAAGAAAATTATCCCAGTGGAGCATATAATTTAAAGTTTTAAATGAAGTTTGCATCACTAAGGTTTCGATGTACAAGAAATAACCGTCTCATTTTTTTGTGATAACTTTTAAACGAAGGTTTATCGAGTGTTTATACTGTGTACATTGAGACATGCCAGTGGTGACAAGTGTTATTTATATTCTGCGTTGGATTGCGTGTGTCTAAGTGGTGATATATTTACGTTAATTAACTAGACTTGTTCTCTTTAAATAATGTGTTATGACAGAAATGGTATTACAAATGTTACAAATACGTAGTAAGTGTTGGAGAAGACGTAACAGCAATCATTTCGTTGTTTTCACTTATTGACTAAATTAAGACGTGTAATCTATGTGAATTGAATTTGGTGACTCGTGGATTGCTCTTAACTTGTAAATGTGGTTGTTTACGTGTCAGTGAAAGGATAAACAGTGTAGTGTTTAATTATTCTTCATTCAGGGAATTGTAGCACCCCAAGTGTCATCTTATTATTTCATTGCATTGTTGTGTTCAATGTGATTTTGTTGAAATAATTAATCCCTTTGCGTGTAATGACTTTGTAAGGCATGATATAAGGCAGGTAATGACTAATTAGCAATAGGCATTTTGATTTGCCCTGGGCAGGGATTACTGTTTTATTTTAGAGTATCTTAAATTGTGAGTGTAGTTGTTTACGTCCAAGTGATGATGAAAGGGTGATGATTGTTTTGTCTACTTATGCAATGTATCTTGTTTCATTATGCTTCATTCAGTAAATTTTGCCATCTCAAAATTTATCTTTTCATTTACTCGACGTGATGTCATTGGCAAGTATTGTTCCTTTATTTGAGTTCTGCTGTGTGTGCCTGGAGAAATAGTGGAAGTGATTAAAAGCTGCCAATTGTATATCTCAAGGTAGGTAATAATATATGCTGCATGTAAGCTCTTGACAGACGGTGACCGGTCTTGTAAAAGTGAGTCTGAAATATATAGTGTTTCAGAATCCAGTAAAGACGATTGGAGTGTAATTGAAATATAAGAGGCAATTCAAGCAGACGTATATGCCAATCTAAGCAGACGACATTACATCCGTAGAAGTCATAAAATGACAAGTAATTAGGAAATAATTAATCCAATGAGAACGCATTTAGGGTGTTTATAGTACTCGTGAGGAAGTAATGTTCAATTATTCAGACATTGCAATGCTTATTTAAATTAATATTTTTCAAAATTATTCAAAACAAGTGCAGTCACTCCAATGTCAGCTCATTGCGCATGCGTAGAAGAGAAACAAGTGCGAACTATGCTGTAAATCCGACAACGCCGCAACGTTCGACGTTCTGCTGAACGATCGCCCTTATAGAATCGCTCGTTGGTCATCACTCGAATAAATTGAGCTCGACCGAAGGTGAACGGATCCCTAACGTTCGAACATCAGCCAAGTTATAGAATCGGCCCCCTGATCTTCCACTAGTGGAAGACTGGTGGAAAGTTCCACCATTCGTTCATTGAACGACTCTTGATCTATTTAATGAACGGCTCAATGACCCCCTCTGGAGAGCCGAACATCACAAACTTATGCCGATTTCCAACTTACCTCGAAACCGCGAACAAAAAAATGTCTGCCTTCCGCACGCTTACTTCCGTCGGAAAGTTTCCACCACGACACTAGCGCTGTTCCACCAAGTGGATGACGGGTGGAAGGGAAGCTTGACTTTCCACCAGTCATTGAACGATGTAGTGAACGATTCTCTGGTGGAAGGTGGAACATGTGACGTAGTGTCAGAAAGTCATGACGTTTTGGTGGAAACTAATGACGTTTTGGTGGAAAAGTTGAACATCGGGAAAGCATCAGAATCAGGCCCCAGATCACAGAATTTGCGTAATGTGTTATTTACTCAAGAAGTTAGGAAATTTCGGTGATAATACCGTTACCCTATACTTCTAATCGTGCTCTATATTAAGGTGGAAACGGTTTTGTTGGTTAAAGTTATCTCTAGGAATGAGAAGGAAGCCCTGTATAAAAAAATTAACCTCGAATTCATAATGTCTGTACAGTGATTTTTAAAATTTATCTCCGGCATTATTCTTTCGAATATTTTCGTAATACGAATGAATATATAGTTCACCTCGTTACAATTTCACGTGGTAGTGTACCATGTCTTAAGAACGAAAAGCAACGACTTAAAGAAAGAGACAACTAAATTGATATACTAAAATTTCCAATTTAAGTTTCACCAGGAAAACTTTAAATTAGATAAAATTAAAGACAAGCATAACACATGTGAAGGTTAATTAAGAAATATCTACCAAACAAGAGTGTCAATATAACTAAATTATGTGGTAGATATCTACTGTAGGTGTGTTTAGTTATAGTTCGGTGCTTTTAATAAACCTTTGCCAACGTAACACCTATCGTTTACTTTTATTTTACGTATTTAAGTGTTGGTTTCTCCGGTAAAGTTTCTATTGAGGAGTTATAATTTTCTAAATTGGTATATAACTAAAAGTACTTACTTCAAATTTCTTAAACTTCATACAAACTCCTACCACAAATGAAATGGTAAGAAAACACAAGAGGATTGAATAAAAAGTAATCAAATATTGTTATGGGAGACATTTAAAGGTTGGAAAGATAATTATACGACAATTGAAGGCTAATTATCATAAATAAACAAGCTTAAGAATAAGATAACGCAAATATAACTTTGAAAAATAATAACAAAAGAAATTATACAACAAAATGCATGCGAAACTCTGTTATGAGAAATAAATAAACTTCTGAATGCAACATAACTTACAATTAGTTCGGCTAAATAGCTAAATAAACCGATTAATTTAGGTTTAGCGGGATGCTGCATAAATTCCGATTCAGTTGCTTTGTAGTATTCATTTTTTTATTTGATATTTTTGTCTCATTGATGGCAGCACTAATGCACAAGGACGTCCAAACTCGTACATCCTCGACGAGGAACCTTGAAACCTCGCCTTACCGCCTATCCTTGAGTCCTTGAATCCTAACGCATTCGGACGCGGCTCAAGTTGTCCATCCAAAAGGTTCAACCCTGGATACAATCAATCAAGCTAGTCCGCCATTTTGTATACCAAAAGAACGCAAGAATTAGAATTTGGCATTGAAGCTTATTAGTGGTTTTGAGATAAAACCGCGCAAACTAATTTTTGTATAGTTAAGTCAAATGAATTTTTTTTTCATATTTATCAAGACATAAATTTGAAACCGTACCCAAAGTATCACTCTAGAATATGTTGAAACCATTCATTTTTATTTTTAAAACTTCAAGAGGAATACCTTCCTTGATACATTTCTTATTCATGGCGAAAATTACATTTAAATAGCTCATTACCGTAAATTCAATTCACAAAGTTGAGAGAGAGGATTACCAGGTGAATTTAGGCAGAAATAAATAAATAAATGAGAACACTTGACTATGACCATTATAATTATGATTTTGATGCTATAAATAAACTTATTAAAATATTTATAGATATTTCATGCAAATGAAAAAAGATAATTTTAGAAAAATAAATTTATTAAGATTATTTTAAAACCCTGACCGAGTAGTAGTAGTAGTTAAAACCTACCTTTTTTGAGAAATTAAGTTTTACAGTTTTCCTTAGTTTAAAATTCAATTTAATGAATTGTAAAAGCAATTTTCTGTAGCCTTTGTCATATATATATATTAGTCTACGTTTTTGAATATTTGGCTATTACTATGGGAAGATTCATTTTGGAAAATGCGTATCATAGAAAAACATTCTGAATTCATAAGTCCTTAGCTCTATTTAAATGGTACATAAAATGCATTATGCCGAATGCATTACTTAAATGACAACATTTTTCAGAATCAATATCTGTTGCATGTTTCAAAATTGCACCCTGCAAATGCATTCAAAGTTACTGATGTTGAATGTGAATGGACTTACAGACCAGAGAATGTACTTACTCGTATTTTCATTTGCTACTTTTGAGTCTGGGACTTCAGATATATTCAAATTATTTCAGCGTATTCACCGGGAAAATAATACACCTCATGATTTTTGAAAGCCAATATTTCAGCTCCGATACTGACAAGATTTGAGTTTTTCCCGTTGATGTCCCCACTCTTTCATTTTCAAAGGTCACTAAACATTATAGAAGTCTTAATATTAGAGCAAATTACAAAACAACATGAAAGTTTTATTTCACAGCCCACCCATATAATTTTAAAGCTGTCAATCATGCCTAAGGTGAGAACTACGAGAATAACCGAAAATCTACATATACCATCGCACCATACACCAATTTTCCAGAAATCATTCATAGCAAAATCGTGTCAGTTTTGGAATAAATTACCAGACAATATAAAAAACACCACCTCAATCAATGCATTCAAAAACCTACTATTTAACTATGTTAAAGAAATTGAAAATGAAAACATAGAATAGGAATCAGACACAAGCAAACATTATGTATGATATATTGTATAACAAATTGAATATTGAAAATTGAAATTGATTTAATAACCAAGAATTTTTAAAATATTCCTTATCACTTGTATATTAGTCTGGATGTTATGTTATGATTTGGTATGTTTAGGTTAAAAGGTTTCTTTGTTTTACATATATTATGTTTAGGTTTAAGGTATGATTGTTTGAAAATGTATGGTATCTAATATGTTAAGATTGTAAGATTGTTGTTGTTCCTTGCAAGAAAATTATGTCATGTTGTAAACTACTGCCCCATAGGAGCGTTCGCTCCTAGGTCAATAAATGTTTTTTCTATTCTATTCTAAGGTAGCAAAGAGGTGGTATGATTAGAAAAAAAAACAAAGATTCCAGCGTTATCACTAGACACTTGAACCCAGAGTGAAATTAAGACATGCTGACTTGGTTAGTCAGAACCGAGGTAGGAGATACATCTGTGGCTTCATTGCCCTAATAAAAGGAGCTAATATCATTAGGCTGAGGAAAAAACAGATCTCGCACCACTAATTATCACAAAAAACAGAACGGGACACTAATACACATCATTAACTTACAATCCGCTTTCGTCCCTTCCCTCTTCCAATGCCTTTCCCAAATTCCATTCAATTATCATGGGTGGTGTCCTCAAACCCACCGCCACTCCCCTATTTCCCTGGGTAGCTTGTAGATATAAATAAATGAAGGAACTTTGGCTCTCCTTTCAGTTGAACCAAAAAATACATAAAAAAGTGAGACGATCAAGAAGCAGAGTAAAGGATGCATTGGAATGTAAGGATTCGACCTTGAGGGCAAGTTTTCCCCTCTGGAGTGGCCGGACCTCCTTTGCCCTTTTGCGACCTTCTGTTTCGGCGGATGAAACCAGTTCGACGTTGAGCAGGAAAAACGCTGGATTGCCTGCTCGACCGCAAGAGTACAATAGGTTTTTCCCCGATCGAATGCAATATTCAATAGTACGAAAAAAAATAATGGTACAATTATATGACGCAGATTGGTGGAAGATTAGCTCTATTTTTAGAATCTATAGGAGGCCAACAAAGGATCTTTCCAACAGAGGTGATTTAATTTGCAGGAATCTCAATGGCAAGGGACAGACAAATCAAGATTCGCGTCAGATGAGTCTAGTTCGTTACATAACAGCTCACGTCACGAAAAAACGGCTCGCAAAAACGGCTCGCATCCATCTTTCATGTCAATGGTCTTTGCTGGCCTCGGTGGCGGCGGGGTAACGTCCTCGCCTGCTAACCCAAAGGTCGCAGGTTCGAATCCCGCCTGGGGAGGATTTTTCACTTCCCAGGGCATGGTTGTGTGTGCTCGTCCATTGTTAATATTGTTAATACCCTGATATAAAGGCCAATGAGTGCTGTTTACGGTAGTGATGGTAAATAAATAAAATCTTACTGTCGCAAAAGCACAATCTATATCTTTATTTTACAAGCTTCTTCGTGTTGCCCGAATGTTCCCTTTTAAACATTTTTCTCCCTGGACTTGGAAAAGCTTTTTTTTTAGGGCGGGGGTTGCGTGAGTGTATTTTAATTTTAAGGCAGTTGATTTTGTTAGCTATTATAATTATTTTTCTTTTCTTTATACAGTAGAGTCTCGGTTATCCGACCTTCGGTTATCCGACCTTCGGTTATCCGACCTTCGGTTATCCGACTTTCCGTGTTAATCCGATCGTCCCCGTGCACGATAACTGCTGTAATTTATTTATATTTCGTAGTTCACTGTACTACAAGTACCTTCTATACAACATAGAATTTACTTTTCCGGAATTGCATTGCGTAAGTGCATTCTTTCATATTGTTACTTGTACGTCATATAAAGTTAAGGAAGACACATGTATTTGAAAAGTTTTCAATGTGCAAATAAAATTTAACATTTTTTTTACATTGTTTTTATTATTTTCCGTCTTATGCGACCTTCTCACTTATCCGACCTTGCCGCGGCCGGTTTAGGACGGATAATCGAGAGACTACTGTATTTCCTTCACGCACGTGATTTTTGTTTGATAATAATTGGTTATATTATAATTAATTTTTTGCTATGTTAATGCATGGAGTACTCTTTTATGTATAATTATTTATATATTTATCTCCGTTTTTTTTACTTCTGTAATGTTTCTCAATTCATGGTTGTGGTGTAGTGATTGTTTTGAAATTTTGTGAGTATTTCTACTTTTCTTTTTATATTTCTGTTAATTAGGTACAGGATAAGTTCGAGATACGTTGGAGGATGATGGGCTTTAGGTTTGTTCGTTGGAGAGTGGGTGAAGGTGGTCAAGAGGTTGGGAGGGTCAAGGTGAATGATTGAAGGATGGATGTTTACTTTTTTTCGTTTAGAGGGAAATTGGGCTGTGGAAGAGCGATTTTTTTGGGGAGTTTTTTAATTGGGGGTCAATGTTTAGGTTCCAGAGTTGGTTGAATTAAGGGTTAGGATGTTATTGAGGGATTATTTGAAGGTCTTGGAATTTTGGATGAAATGTTCAGTTACGTACTGAATTCCCAATTCATCATGGATGCCAGCGTTAGTGTGAAACCATCGTTAATGAACATACGTAGTATTTTATCTTGTGACGCTTACAGATATCAAATTGGAGAACAGGAGAGGGACGCCGCCCAGATTTGGTTGCCGTTCAAAGTTGCTGACCCGACGACTGCTTAGTACCTATATAAGTTTATTTAAATTTAGGGATAATTTACTTTTTCAGTAAAAAATGGGGAAGAGTGAACTTCAGCTTCGTTCTACAGCCTTCTTTTTGAAGAAGTTCCCTTTTGAACATTTTTTATCCCTGGACTAGGGAAAGTTTTTAAGGGCATTTAAGGTGGCTGGTCTAAAAAACCGAAATAAACAGATTTTCTTACAAATTTCCAAATATGTTCCTTTTTGGATATTCTATCGAATATCGAAGAAAAAATGGGGGATCATCGACATACTTTTTGCGATATTTTAGATTCTTTTAACATGGAGCCTTATGGCGCTCTCCACTACAATAGGATAAATTACGCACTTTCTCCATTCCTACTGAACATATTTTAACCATAAACTGATATAATGTAGCTCTAATAAATTAAAATCTATTCTGAAAAAAATCATTTAATATTATCGACTGACATTTTTCGTAGATACGATTTAAAAATATGTATGCGTGAATTTCAAATGTCGAGCGCGGCTATGTGGTGTAAAGTTGGCAACGTGGCACACAAAAGTACGGGACATGCTAACGGTCACGTATACATGACGAACAGATCTAACATGGGCAGAATGGACGCTGTTGCCGGATTAAAAACGAAAGATTAAATGGCTTTTGAAACATATTTTAATACTAGTTCGCATTCGAGTGACAATACATCTTCATTAAAATACTTATTTTGAATTCTATGGCAACGGGTGTGAACTGTTTTCGGAGAATTAATTTCGCAAGAATGACTGAAGAAATGAATCAAGTCTGCATTTAAGCAAATTTTTATGGCAATGTGTAAATTTAAAAGACAATATTTCAGAAAGTACCTAAGACATAAGTCATTCCTACTGAAAATAGTATAACTACGACCTATTATTTAAATTTTAAAGGAGCATTAAAATTTAAGTAACTAAATTTCTCAATGACTATCGATTACCCGACCAGCCACCTTAAAACTCCAAAAACTTAGGTGTGGCTATATCGCCGTGGCGAAGCACTCCCCATCCACAGCGTGGTTGTGTCCGGTGTTAGTCACTGTTGACTTTTTTTTTGAGAACTTACTGAAATGTACGTAATTGGGGCTGTAGGCACCAGTTGGCATTAAATAAATATTTGTTACTAACTAGCAGTGCCCGGCATTCGTTGCAATGCCTTTATATTTCTAAGTAGCCACACATATATAAAGCAGACACATTTACATGCAAAATATAATTGATAAACAGTGATTTTTTTGTGTATTAAATTAAAGTTGAAAAAAGTAATTCAAGTTCTTTGGGGTATACAATATTTTTGGTCTTAACGCCCTCTGCAAGAACAAATAAATTTTTCGCCTGTCCCACTCATGAGAATGCAACATATAATAATAGACCATGTGATAAGCATGGATTTTCCAAATTTAATCCACATGCTTGAAGCCATTGATCTTGTTTGAGAAGGCAAGGCGAACGGAGAACTGTAGTCGTTTGACTACAACTATCAAATTGGTCACTGGACCTGGCCTTTAAATTCTGCAGGTGTGAATAGCCATTCATGAAATCGCTATTAAATAGATATTCACACCTGGTTGCCGAGGAAATTTTTATAGTTGGAAAGGAAGAATAGGTGATGAATTTAGTGATAAAAACACAATATTTGGACAAAAGCGAAGCGCATAAGAACATTTGAATGAAATAATTAAACTCTTCATTCTATGATGCGTTCTATGATAAAAATGTCCATCCAATATGTTGAGTGCAAGTGAAGAAACACCAGCACCGAATTCAATGCTTTTCTTATGGGAGTAACAATATGTTAACAATATTGGGGCGAAAACAACCCCAAAATTTGTCAATTTTTATAACTCAGAAACCTTTGCGTATTCAAATGCAATGTCGTGTCAAAAGTTCAAGTCAATCGACCGACTACTTTTCGAGTTTTGCGTGCCCAAACATACACAGGCTGAATGTTTATATTTAAAGATGTTTTCGCCATAATTCGTTCATTTGGGTTAATCATGGTGAGTGTGCGCTGATGAATATCAGATAAAACTATTGATACGCTAAAGATTATGTTAAACAAGTAATCTGCCACAAATACAAACAAAAACTAGCTCAAAAGCTATCTGCGTCTCAATAAACGTTATTATGTGCTTCGACCGTCTTTTGTTTTCATTCGAAGGTGTGCTTGCATCTTATTAGTAGTTGCTTAAAGAGGTGCATGCAGAGAAGAACAGAACATTTTTCAATATCCATGTCGTACAAAATCTCTTTTTTTTTTTAGATCTCTCGTCTTTTTATGGTGCGATTTCAATAAATGTTGCTAGCGAGATGTGCTTCATTGCGATTTCCTTGACAACTCATCTCGCACAAAATGAGCTGTAATAATCTGTAGTGATTCACTTTTGAAAGTATTATACGCTCTACTTCTTTGGCGATTTGTTATGTCTATTTAAGAAGCGAACATTAAAATTATATCAGAATTCTAAAGCTAGTATTAAAATGTTGAAATCAAACTGAAGGGTCAAGCGAAAAGATACAAGGAGTATACTTGATACTCAAGTCGGATTTCGTGAATGCGAAATTACATACGCTACTCTCGTTATTGGGAGATTCTTTTGTTTTGTTAGTCATAAAGAAAGTTGAAATGAAAGAAAGAAAATTACGCTATGCATAACATTCATTCATCGAAATAATTATTACAAATGGCTAACCTATGAAAAATTGGTCGATGGTAACTAATATTTTCTGCTTTCCAATGTTAATTTTATATTTCTTGTGTTATTAACGTCTAACTCACCTTCTCAGCTCTTCTTAGACACCTCGATCACTAAAATTGACCAACTCGTTCCGGAGATACAACTGAACTGAACGCGCGCCGTGCCCACACAAACCCAAATTTAGACCCCCCACGCTCTGGGCTGTGACGTCACCTCGCATCCCCCACACCGCAGGTGACCAACTATTTCCGATAGTTGACTAAACGGGCTATCCAGTCATAGCTATAGATATTCTGTAATCCTTGTAGTTTTTGTACACGAGGCCCTCGAAAGTACACAAATATTGGTCGCGGCAGAACCTTAGATGACACCGAGAACGAACCGTAAGATGTTCATTCATTCGCATTCACATCAAAAAAAGGCGGCAAAAGAAGAGCCGAAGAAAGGAGTCCATGGAGCAGCATATGCGAAAGAACTCAGTGAATAGAGTAAACCTTGAGACACAATGCTTTTGTTAAAAATCTACCCTTGGGGAGAAAAAACGAGGTAGTCTTACAAGGAAGACCAAGTGACAAATGCATTAGAGCAAATGATGAAGAAATCAATAACGAGGAACTTAAAATTAAGAAAAGATAGAAAAGAATTTAGAAGAATTGAGACCTCCATTAACCAACAAATATAATATAGATTTAACAATCTGTACCTTGGTAGTTATGAATCATGTACAGCACTGGGAAGTAAATAGCAACTTCACCATCAGTGATCGCAGATTACAAATATTCTATGGATGAAATGATAAAAAAGAGGATTTAACAAAATATTCAATGCAGGAGCCGAAAACTGGGAAAAAAATCCCAAATATATTTTTCCAAATAAAAAAATAGAAAGGCATCCCAGTTCATAAAATATTGATCGCATTTTTCAGTTCTTTATCATTCATTGCCTGACAAATGCGGTGGAAGAGTCAATCCCATCGATCTAACATAGCAGAGGTAAAATATGCTGGTGGTGCGATAGATTAAGCAGGTTTACGATAATATTCATTATGCTCAGACAACTGTATCAAACATGTAAAATGTGATATGCGCGAGAAGTCTATGAATAATATATTATTCCATATTATAAAAGAACCACAAAAAAATTAAAAGAAGTAAAAATAAATCCTCGATTTGTAAGTGAATACCACCAACAGAATCCCTGGCGATTCACCCTCAAGCTGGCTAGTGAACAAGCAACAGCATCTTAGTATCCATGGTTAATGAAAATACTTAGTACTTTTTTTCAAAATATTTGAGGGCCTGAGAGTCAAAGTAATACAAGTGACATCAACACGAAAAACGATACGAGTGCATATTTTCTAAGTTGGTACCGTTGGGTACCGTCAGGTAGCTACAGGAAAAGGAATAAAAGTGTTCGAAAGTATGGTGCTGCGATCTAGCCGCCGAACACTTAAGCTATTTTACTTTTTGTCAATTTTTACCGGGGTAAAGTGATGCAGGTGGCACTGGAAGATGTTTGTAACTTGTATTACTTTGACTCTCAGGCCATCAATTTGTGTACGACGCATTTTACTTATTTACGGCATCGTCAGGTATGTACAGAAAGTTGAAAACTTTCGATCAACTTTCTGTACATAACTGTGAAACGCGTCGTACAATAAAAAATTTGAAGCAAATAACTAAGTTTTATCATTTATCATGAGTAATAACATAATAGTAACATAACATAATTGTTAAAAGAGCACTTTCCAAGTGCGACGATAAAGTTAGGAAAATCAGCTACTTCTCCCACGTTAGACCTCACTTGGAATATGCTGCCAGTATTTGGGATCCTTATGAGATAGGCTTGGAAACTGAGTTCGAACGCGTGCAGTGAAGATCGGCAAAATACGTTCAAGGCCGTTACGATAATCTCGTTAGTGTTACTGACCTTTTACAGCAACTGGGATGGGGAACGCTTCCAGACCGTCGATTAAAATTTAGACTCAATCTATTATGTAAGTTCCAAACCGGTCTATTTTCTGACGACGTTGATAATATTTTACGAAATCCGAAATACTACGATAGATCAGATCATGAGAATAAAATCAGGGAACTAGACTGCAGAACGGACAGATTTAAGATATCATTTTTCCCACGAACTATAAGGGACCATAACAGCTGCCAATGAGACTTTTATCTAGGTTTGTCGATGGGTAGTGTAGCTCTTAGTAGTAGTAGTACTCCCTAATACTTGAATCCTAATCTTTTACCTAGTAATATCAGCACGCCGTGCATGTTTTCTGCATTAAGTCTTGAGTCTCTGTCCATTTGTGTAGTTACAAAATACATATATATTAACGGTCCCTCTCCATCGTGATAATATCTGTAATGTAGTGCATGCTTGTGAGGATTCGTCTCGTGACAAGCATTAGCGATTTATACTAATGTATAATTAGTCGTAGTTACACTAACTTTAGGGTATAGTGTAATGCATTTTAGTGAATACTCACCCCCTGCCACACACTTCTGAGGTGGCTTGCAGGGTATTTTGTAGATGCAGATTATGAACTTCTGCAAATTGAAGCCAGCCACTGTCAAGTATCACCAATTTTGAGCTCCTCATCGAATCTTTGACGACTTATTTTTGAATGAAATTTGGGTTTGAATTTTGGATATTTGGAGACGGTGAAGGAAAATAAATGGGAGTCGTACGTCAGGATCGAGGTGATGGGTCCGTCGAGGGGTTATCAGGGAATCAATAAACGGCCACGGCTTCGTATGACATATTTCTCTTTTACACCTCAATTATACGTCATCCGACGCCAACTCCCGTGTAGGCGAGCCCATCTCTTCCTCTCACATCATGATCTCCGGTGGCAGCAGCTTAATAGGGGCTGACAACTTCACCTTAGTTGTTCTAGAAAGGCAGAGTCCACTACTAATCATGCTAGAGGGAAGATGGGGGTAAGGAATTAGACGACGACGGTCGGAAGAGGGTGGCATCCTGTGCACTATTGAATGAAATCGGCTCTTATCACGAGAAACATTTTCAAGTATTTTTATGCTTATGATAAATTGACTTAAAAGCTGGAATGTGATGCGAAAAGGCACTTAACGTTTATTTCCGGACTTGGTAGGCACACGAACTCGGAGTCCATGTCTTGGCGTCGAAGGCGACCAACCCTTCACCGCGGGTGGTTTATGGCACCAACTGACCAGTCACACTATAGTGTATAACTTCTAAAAGTTAAACCTAAGTTGCAAAATTATGTTAGTCTTTGTGTTGCATAGTCACTCTGATGAAAATGGATTTTTCATTTCAGTTATACACTTGATGTTAACCGTTTTACGTGCTTTAGTAAACCAAGCCAGTTAAGGTAGTTTGAGCGAAAAATCACTTCACCTATAGTTTGATGAAATTGGCCTCATTTAAAAAAACTCTCATATTTCCAATGATATTGAAATGCTAATCTCTTGCCGAAATAATTTTTTAGTATTTTAGTTTGAAGGCTTTCGCAGCTTTTCTTATCTATGTAGGATGATGCTTTCGGGCAATCCTGCGTTTTGTTCATTATGAAAATCTCAACGTTTCGCTTCTCTTGTGAAGAAGCTACGTGGGGCAGAGTAAGCGAGCTATCTCTCAAAGAGCACAAGAGAGCGATGGAGCAACATAAATGAGACACATCAGCGGTTGCCGAACATTCCGCCTCAAGCCCTGGACATAAAATAATGTTCGACCAAACATGGGTCTTGGCCAAGACGCAATAATATCATCCGCGCTTAATACGTGAGGCCACAGAAATAGCCAAATGGCCAAAACATTTTAATAGGGAGAATGGGCATGGAATGGAATTTATCCTGGCAACCCAACCCAACCCAACGCAACCCAACCCATAGTCATACGCGCATTTTCTATGCTGACACTAAAATCCTTAATTTTCATCCTAGAGAGTCAATCAAAAGACGCTCGTAAACGTATTGAGACAAGGAATTCGATAGCGATGCGAAAAAGTTACAAAATTGCAAAATTTATAAACTTTATCATTTTACTGCACGGGGTCACTTTCTACCTGCCGGAAAGAGCGACCCTCGTCCGTCCCCAAGCTCGAGAGAGGACCCGGATTAGCTCGAGAGCGAGCGAGGGCCTTCGTAATGAGGGTCTTCTGGAGACTACCTGGGTCCGTCCGGCATGCGGTCCCCCTGAAATCGACACTACCCAATTAATCTATTACTCAACGCATTTATTTTAACAGAACCGCAAAAAAACCTGCTGTTTTGAGGGCTTTTTAGCCGTACGGCGTGTAAAAATGAGTCAAGTTAGAGACTTATGTAGATATATTTATTTAAATACTGAGAATTTTGGTAATGTATAACTATATTTGGGTGTCATTACAACTATAATATTTAATTCATACTTCTTACAGACGCTGAAATCAAAAAAATAAAATTTTAATATGGTCTCCATTATGACCAGGGAACTAGCTCAAACTTTCTTAAATGTACATTAAATTACTAAAGCACGTGAAATGGATAATATCTATCGTATAACTGCGATGAAAAAACCATTTTGATCAGTGTGACTAGTGCAACACAAATACAAATACAAACATAATCTAGCGTTTTTTTTACTTTAAGAAGTTTTAAACTATAGTGTGACTGGTCAGTTGGTACCATAAACCACACGCGGTGAAGGGTTCATCTACATCAACATCTACAAAATACCCTGCAAGCCACCTCAGGTGTGTGTGGCAGGGGGTGAGTATTCACCATCATGCATTACACTATACCCTAAAGTTAGTCTAACTACGATTAATTATGCATTAACATCAATCGCTAATGCTTGTCACGAGACGAAGCCTCAAAAGCATGCACTACACTACAGATATTATCACAATGGAGAGGGATAGTAAATATATATGTATTTTGCAACTACAAAAGTGGACAGAGACTCAAGAGTTATGCTGAAAACGTGCACTGCGTGCAGCTATTACTAGGTAAAAGATTAGGATTCAAGTATTAGGGAGTACTACTACTACTGAGAGCTACACTACCTATCGACAACCCTAGATAAAAGTCTCACTGGCCGCTGTTATGGTCCCTTATAGTTCGTGGGAAAAATTGACATTTTAGATCTGTCCGTTCTGCAGTCTAGTTCCCTGATTTTATTCTCATGATCTGATCTACCGTAGTATGAGGGATACCGACAAATATTATCCACGTCGTCAAAAAATAGACCGGTTTGGAACTTACATAATAGATTGAGTCTAAATTTTAATCGACGGTCTGAAAGCTTTTCCCATCCCAGTTGCTGCAAAAGGTCAGTAACACTAATGAGATTATCGTAACGGCCTTGAACGTATCTTGCCAATTTTCGCTGCACGTTTTCTGACTCAGTTTTCAAGCCTATCTCATTAGGATCCCAAATACTGGCAGCATAGCAGGGGCTGGGTCGCTTTCGGCGCTGAGGCTCGGACTCCGGGTTCGGGAGCTTCCCAGATCCGGCACTAAACGTAAAGTGCCTTTTCGGATCACATCCGTTCTTAGAATTCAGTTATAATTGATTCTAAATCAACGAAGTACCATGCAAGCCACCTCCATCGTGTTCGGCACGGGGTGATTCCACACCAGGCACGAGGCATTCCTCCCAGCTAAGTTCGGATTCTCCCACGCCGCTATGTCCGCTAGGCGCTGATTAAAAAAAAACCAGTCACGAGAACAAAACTCAGCTAAATCGAAAAAATTATGAGCGTGCTGCGTTGAAAAACATCCTAAAATTCAGTACGCGAATTCCTGAGGCAATCGCTTCATCCACTGTCGAATAAGATTCGGCCTCGTCACGGGGGGTTGTTTTGTAATCTCACCTTTTTAATGACTCTTTGAGGGAAGGCGGGAGATCCGTGTCGCTCTCTTAATGATCGGCTCACGATCAGCCAAGGTCCGATGGTGGTTCCATTTCACGTTCCTAACGACAGGTGAGATGGAATTAATGAAATGCGGAGCCAAATGAAACGGATCAATAGTCGAAAGATACGGATCAAGAGTCGAAAGATACGGATCAAGAGTCGAAAGAGCGGATGAATCAAATAAATAGACCGGCAGTTCACCACTTGAGAGCCGAAGATGGTCACGCCGGAGTTGTACTACGAAATGGCAAACTGGAAAAACAATGGCTGAACTGAAGTGGAACTGAAAAAACAATGGCGGAGTTGAACTACGAAAAATTACCTAATAATCCACATTTTATGACTTATTCTCACTTAGGTGAGATTACAAAATAACCCCCCAGATCGACTATCCGCGCGGTTGGTCTTCTCCCTCTACCCTGACCTTCCCCTACTAGTCTCAAAGTAAGCCTTACCTCCCCCTACCCACTCCCTGCCTCCCCCATCCCACCATCCCCCCCCCCCCCTAATCTCCTTTTCTCTCCTCCATAACTGGAATGGAACGGAATTCCACTCTTCTCTTCCATTCCTTTCTCTTTCCCCAGAAGGAACCGGGGAGACATTGGTATTCCCTAAGGCGACCGGTGGATGCAACTGATTGGGATGGCAGATGTCGCTGCGGTTGGTTCGAATGTAGTGCCGTGGTATCGATCAATTAGATAATTTTGTCTCGTTCTTGGTGAGCGTGTAGTGGCAGTCACGCGAACTTTAATGCGTCGTTGGCAGTTGTTGCTTTGCTTGTCCCTTGCTAGGACTCACTTCTAGGACCAATGGGTGAGGTGCTAAATTCAAAGAAATTAAAATTGTGCGGATATCATGCTCTCCAGAGGTGCACGGATTTACGACATTCATCCGGTATATCCTTCACCTGCGGGTCTTTCAAGAAACTTGTTGACGTTGCACAGTGGGTCCAAATGCCGAAAAGGTGGTGAAAATAAGGAAAATGTTATTCATATGAAATTCACAACATAACTGTTTTAGACATCGCTGATCACAAATCTGCAATTCGAATTTTGAAAATATATTTTTTTTGTAAAAATATCGTGTCTATATATGTATGTCGTGTATGTTATTAAATAAAAAAGTGGTTTTGTTAAAGTAAAATTATTTAAAAATACTTATTTGTCTTACATGAATGGCTCAGAATGTAAGAAAATGACTCGTTGTGTCGCATGCCGCCCGTCGGATCGCCAGTGCAGATGTTTTTAGCATTGCTCCAGATGACGCGTCGTCTCGCCGTGGCAGGCGGATAGAGAGGTCACTCGCTTATTTCATTAATTACTCACGTTGGCACGCTTATGCTATGGTTTATTTTGGGGAGTTTGATAGCTGAGACCTTCAACTAAATTAATCTATTAATCTAGATGCAGAATTATGCGGGGTTATATTACTTTTTACACTTTTTAAAAACATTTTTCCGATAATTTGTACGTAATATTTTCGATACATATAAGTTAATAATCATAAGTATAAGATATTAGTATTTTGAAAATACCTTTGAAAAGCACTTACATTCACGCGTAGATTTCATTTTTCCAAATTGGTGCACTATGCATAATCAGGTAAGAGTTTTAAAGGAGACAGTGATTTCAAAGCGGAGATTGTGGCTAAACATCCGAGTTGCACCTCTGTCAATTTAACATTCAATTGCAGACTTGGGTGTCTACTTACCTCCATTTCGCTTGCAGCTCTCGGCGGCTGAAGGAAAAGTCTAGCCGACCTTGCAGAAAAGAATCGTCAAAAAAGAAATATATTTTCTTTATTATCACCACGTTTTAGGCATTTGGATCCACTGTGCGTTGGGTAGGTATCGAGTGCTACGGGGTCAATTGTTGCCATATTTAACTCTTCAGCGACCTCTGATCGAGGAGATGGTCATTGAACACAGTACAAGTGTGGCAACGTTGTATGCAATATCACACGATACATACCGTTCGTATATTTATGCACTTACAACTCTGGACTAGGATTAATACCCTGAGTCTCCGCAGTGGGTGACGTCCGGTAACGTTCACCTACTTCGAAAGCCGTCTATGGTGAACATCCAAGCGTTTGAAAGATGCGTTTGTAAGTTTAACCTTGGAAACTGTAGCGCAATGTTCACACTCCTTCGTGGTACACAGTTGTGAGCAAATTATTATTATTTTTATCATTATCATTTATAATTTAATGGATGAAATATAATTGTTCAATAAATAAATAAACCAGGTAACAAAATTACAAATGTAAATATATTATCAACAAACTTAAAAGGTAATGTAATCTTGAATATGTTTTTTATTTTTTTTTAATTACTGTTAATTATATATATTAAACGATTCTGATTTCGAAAAATGATTGCAAAAAAAAACTTTTTCATTATGTAACATCAATCTTTATAGCCCTGAGGAGGATATATAATATATCCTAAACGTTGGAAAAAGTTTTAATTTTTTTATTCGTCCTAAACTCCAGATATTTACATCATAAAATAAAAAGAGGTCAATAAAACAAATCAAATAAATTATTATTCTTTAAATCGACAGTTTATGTACCGAAAAAGAAATACTTAACATATCCACTGGTAATATTTTAAGCGGTGAGTTAACTTTAAAACGCTTTAGAAGGGTATATTTTTAACGGTATGCTGAAAAAGGCAATCTGCCATATTGTCTCTGATTTTGAATTAACATTGCAGTGCATTACTCTTCACTTCACCTTCGTACGAAAATATTAAAGGAGAGAGTATTTTTTTGTTTCGCTAATTTTTAGTCGTCAGAATACAAAATTATACTGTGTCAACAACTATAACTATATTTGATGCAATGTGTTTCTTACGAGTTTTTATTCCCTCAAATTCAATCGCTATCTCAGCGTAGGTTGAAGAATAGGCTTAATATCCTTAGTAAATATGTGACTAATGAATTCTCCGAAGAAGTTGAGATCATGTTACAATTCCGTGTCACTACGGTAGGTTAGATCACATGCATAAAATCAGAGAGGTATATTGAAAAACCTCCTCCTTCTACCTCCTCTTATGGACGAAATAAGAGGAGGTAGAAGATATGAAGAATTGAAGAGGGATCTAATAACGGGCCATTCTTAGGAGGGAAAGCGAGACAATGTCTCTGAGGTGGGATGCAGAATGGGGACTGTCCAAGAACCTACCAATCAGCTGGTAGAATACTTGAATGAAAAATGAAATATTGAAAAACGGACAGATTTAGGAATTTCATTTTTCTGCCGACGATTAGGGATCACAAAATTTATGTGAAGCCTACAATAATAAAATCTTCATCTACGAAGTACCGTGCAGGCCACCACTAGGGTGTGTGGCACGGGATGATTCCAAACCAGTGCTTGGTAACAATTAATAACGCGTTCATTAATTCCTGCATGCACACTGGAAAAATAATTTACGCATTTTTTGTTTGTAATTTTCTTATATTTTTTTCATGCGTATCATGTCATCATTACTGAATTCTAACAAATAGTCCCTGTAATGAATGAGAACAGTGATCCATCCTTCATGAGTAGACTGATTGTTAGAAGTCGTATTATCTGTTAAATTTCGTTACACATACGTTTTCTATTAGTATATTACTAAGTAAAATTGCTAATAACAGTATGATAGTGTGCTTGATGATTGGTGCGCACCTGATGTGGAATCACCCACTGCCACACACCCTCAATGTGGCTATTGGTGCACCACGCAGATGCCGCTTATCCCCAGTCCATGAATGTCCATTGCCTAGTTAAATACCAGAGAACTTCCTCACCTATTTCTGCCGAGGAGGAGCAGTGACTGACCCCCTCTGATATGCTGCGCAATTTCACGGAAGCTCGGACATGTTTCGTGAATGTCTACGGCGCGCACTCTCAGAGACATGACACATCGTGCTTCTCTCAATTAAGACTCTAGGTGAGTGGAGGTGGGATTGGGCAAAGATGAAGCGAGTTGTGACTTCATGTCCCGTGCTTTGAGTTAACAAATTGATCCACTGCGGTTCGCCTTACTCCTAAGGGACTCCGCGATGCTCTCTACCAGCATCTACATATTAATTTCACCCACTATTATTTACTAGCTATTTGTGAGTCATCTAAGGTGCCCTATGAATGATGATAAATATAAAGCAAACATTTTGATTTGAGGCTCCATCTAACTCGCTTTGCTCCCCGGAATTAATGAGTGATGAAAGAAATGTTCCATCTCTCTAGAAACCAAAAACGTTGCAATAAAAGGACAGACATTTCTTATCTAAGTGAAATTTACCATCAATTAATAAATGACGAATAATTTTTCAACAAATAAATAAATCCAAGCAACCAAATTAAAATCGTAAATGAAAATATCAACAAACTTGAAAGGTAACTGTGAGGTACAAAATGTTATTAAACGAACCGAAGGACCATGTCACACGAAACATATAAATACAAATTACTACTCTTCTTAGACAACTATACCTAATTAACTAAACAGTACTTAAGTTTTGTTTCCATGCGATGAAGGCTGCGTAGTTCCGGGAAGGCCGGCCGGCGGGGAAGGGGGGCAGCACAGTTTAGCACTTCTCGGGGCACACGACGTGTTACGAGCGAGTAGTCACTTCCACTATCTCCCACTGACTGACATTGACTGACATTGACTGACATTGGCTGACATTGACTGACTCTTATTCAGGTTTTGACTCAGAGTAAAACTCTGAGGGTTTGGATGACAAAAAGCGCCCTCTAGTGGCGGTCTAACTGCGCTAAAAGGCTCAAACAAAAACGAAACGAAAAGAAACGAAGCAGTAATAATCTTGAATATGTTTATGTATTTTTCTTTTTAATTACTGTAAATGATTAATATTAACCATTTTGTTTTATAAAAAGCATTTTAAAAATAATTTTTCATTATCATGTATCATTTTCAGGCTGCATGCTTTCGGATGCGTTTCACCGCGTCGTTGTTTTTTTGTGACAACAGTTTCGCCTGCGTTCCAGCAGGCGTCTTCAGGTCGAAGTGATGATGCCGGCGATTGACGACATTATATAGGCCCGTTGCTCAATCCAGATTGGTTGCGTCATTCTTCCCGTTGGCCCCAATATTTCCCCGTTTACCGGCATCATCACTTCGACCTGAAGACGCCTGTTGGAACGCAGGCGAACTTTCCTTCGGGCGAGCAGGCCTTCAAATTCTACGCACCGCGGAAGTCTTCGCACCAACACCATGTATCATTTATTTATAGCCCTGAAGATGAATATATAAAGATCCAAAACGTTGGCAGAAGTTTGAAAAAAATATATCATTTGACCTAAAATCTCCTGATACACCGTATAATATAAGAGGTCGAGAAAAACATGTCGTTTGAATTAATGAGTGTATCATTTTAGAGAGTAAAACATTTCGTGCAAATATTTTTAATGGAAGTTACCATGAAGAAAGCACAATATCTAAAAACATAAGCGGAAAAAAAGAAAAAACTATGGTAAAAAAGGAAAATGATTGTCCACACCTGTGCATCGAACTTCATACCTTCCACACCACCAACCTCCTACCTTACCACCGCGGAAGGAATGCTATGCTATAGGAATATAGGCATCCAAAGGAAGAGGTAGACCGGTGCACCGGTCTACCTCTTCCTTTACGTGGCTCCATCTTACAGCGTTACAGTCAGTCAGTCAGTGATGAGCGTAATTATATATTCGTATGTTATGATTCGTCCTTGATCTAGCAGCTAAACCTGTTGATGATGGTTTATTTTCCTAAATTACATTTTTCCTGAATGCTTTATTCCGATTGATAGGCTACTTTGTTGGCCCCTTTTAAGTTATTGACGATTGCATGTATGATTTTCCTAAACAACTCATATTTCCTGTGGAATGAAACCCTCTAAAAACAGTAATTTTGCCATGGGTTCACCTCTTTCTCCCGTGATAGCTAACTTATTCATGGAGGTATCAGAACAAAAAGCGATACAATCTTATGACAATAAACCAAAAGTATTCATAAGTTACGTAGATGACACCTACGCTATCTGGACTAACGGAAAAGAAGAGCTGGAAAAGTTCCTCCAACATCTAAATGGACAAAGCAACTCTATCAAATTCACAATGGAAATAGAAAATGACAACCGCCTAAAATTCTTATACGTTATGGTCCAGAAGAAAGAAGATGGGAAATTAGATCATTCTGTGTACCGGAAATGTACCCACACTGACCGCTACCTACATGCCACATCGCACCACCACCCTCAACAGAAAGCCTCAGTCATGAGAACGCTGTATCATCGAGCTTTTACGATCTCTGACGCCGGTTCCATCGCCGGCGAAAAGCAGCACTTATAAAGGGCATTTGAGAAAAATGGTTTCCGCCGTGACTACATCTTGAAAACTGCACGGAAAGAAGAAAGAAATTCTCTCGTGGTCCGAAATAAAAATCCCACTGACCCGACAGAAAATAGAGAGAAGCCAAAGGCATATGTCAACCTCCATTACGTGTCTGGAACTACGGAGAAAATCTCCAGAATTCTATCGAAGTACAACGTAGTTCACAGATTCACATGCGCGACGAAGACAGGGGACGTACTTCTGAAAGCCAAAGACCCGCTTCTACGGAACCTCTACGGAGGAATAAATGAAGTTTTTTGCACCTGTGGACATCCATATGTAGGCCAGACATGCAGAGCCCTAAAAATACGCCTCCAAGAGTATCAACGGGCAATTAAAATAATAATTACCGCATTTCTGCAATAGCCGAACACCATCTCAACGGCCCCACTCATAATTTCAACTTTGAGGAGGCAAAATTAATATCAAAGGAGGTACGCTATTACTCAAGATTAATGAGGGAGGCTAAAAAAAATTGCGAAGAGACTGGAGAACGTCAACCGAGAAGACGGTTACACGTTGAGTAGAAATTTTGAACGAATTTTTCAAATTTAAAAATTCCGGCAACAATTGGAGTCCTCATATATATAAAGACGAGCGAGACTAAGGAATCGCTTAAGTTAACCTGATGAAGCTGGCAGGAGGACCAGCAAAATACAGTTTTTTGCAATTTTAAACATCGCGGAATGAATCCCGAAAAAAGAAACACTACATCCGCGGAAACCTACGAGCTAATTTTACTGTTGGTTATTATTGGGTCATGAAGGACAAACTGTCCTGATAGAGTAACACAAAAATAGGTATGCTATAGGAGTATAGGCATCCAAAGGCTTCTGGAATACACTTTTACGAATCATTTTCTTACTTCCGCCAAAATCCAAAATTTCAAAATATTATGTGTTATACTTCTGGGGTAGGTAGACTACCCCTCATGGGCTACTGCGGCTCAAATTTCAATTTAATTGTCGTAGGATTTAAGTCTTTCCCGGCGAATGCTTAGGATAAATAGCTCTCGGGTGTCCAGCCGGGTGATGGTGTTAAACTGCACCTAAACACCAGGTGCAGTTTAACACCATCACCCGGCTGGAAACCCGAGAACTATTCATCCCTCAATTTAATTTTTTTCTGCTGTGATCTTTTCTTGGTATAATTTGTATACTTAGGATATTGTATACTCCTTTACTGTGACTGACCTGGGTGTTATTAATAATCAAAATCTGTCATGGACGGAAGAAGCATCCTGGTCTCCCGCAAGGTTTGTAAGACTCTCCATCAAATCAAGCGAAACAAAAATGAGCTATCTACCCAAATTCGACATAAACTTGTTACCTCACTAATATTACCAATATTTGAGTTCTGCTGGGTTACTTATAGCACTATTCGGGAAGACCTAAACTTAAAACTTCAAAGAACTTGAATTAATGTATTCGCTTCATTAATTTGATCCCAAAATTTCATCACATATCACATGCAAGCAAGCTAGCAAATTTTCTCACCGTGCATAATCGAAGAAAATACTTCTTAAGATGCTTCTTATTTAAAATCCTCATGTTCAGAAAACTTGACTACTTAACGGAGTTCTTTTAATTCACCACAGACGTCCGAGAAAGACCTCTACGCACCCTCCCGGACATAATTAACATTCCCAGTCACCGAAATGTAAAAGTAAAACTCCATAACTCCTTCTCGGTTGAAGTTGTAAGACTATGGAATTCCCTCCCTCAACATATTCGTCAAGCATCGTCCATAAATTCATTCCGGTCAAAATAATTTCAATATCTCTACTCATGCTCAAATTAATAACTCTGATATTGCTACATGTGTTATATTTCTTGTCATATTTTGTTGATTGATATGTAATGTAATTGTAGAGACAGGCTATGTTCATTTAATCCAACCATGTATTTTTGTTTTTTTTTGTTGGTGATATCATTTATTTTATATCAAGGCCAAATCAATGGATTAACAAATGCAATGCTATTTAGTCATTTTTTCACTTTTTTGTATTGTTCCACTTGAACCTAGGGGACATGAGATCCTAGGCCCCTTCATTAGCGCACAAAGTAATACATTTCATATAAATCTTTGTAATACTAGTGGGAACTTCGGAAAGAAAAACCAGCGAGCACCTAATGGTTTCGGTTTCGGATTTCGGCTTGATACTGGCATACGGAGAGTTAAAGGAAAGCATAAGTTCAGCAGTAACATTAAAAATATTTTGATGCATGAGATGAAGGACCAGGTGCATGTCTTATACGAAAAAAACAGCCCAGGTGTATTTATAAGGCTGTTTCTATCACTAATTTTACGAAGTTGTGGGTACATATACATCCACATACGAAAATCTAGTTAACGACATCCAGCCAATATCATTTATTTGTACTTGATGCGGAAGTATAGGACCATTTTCAGACGAGTAAGGCCTGAGGAAGCTCAGAAATCATGTAAAAATAATTTAACAGGTTTTGTTAAGATTTGTGCGCGATTCTCACCTGATCTTCTCCATGACTCTGCAATAGTTTATCGCTTGGTTTTTCAATAGCTGAGCCTCGACTTGTAATGTGAATTCAATCAATTCACAGTGCAGTCTTTTACACATCTTTGTGGCTCGCGTTCTATCTAAATTAGAAAGTGACAAAGGCTGACGCAAATAGTCAGTTTATTTCTTTTCTGAGCACATTCACAGCACAGTGTCTTAAAACTAGATTAATACTACGAATCTCATCACTCACTGATGTCAATAATGTTAATTGTAAAAGCTACTCGTGTTAAAAACCTCTGCAAGCTTACTCCACTTAAAAGAAAGGGAAAATTTGAGGGGGGCCGCTGTCATATTTCCGTTGTTGCCATATTTCCCGCTGTTGATGACCACGTTTATAGCAATGTTCGCAAATTTATTAATTTTCATCGTAGAACGACGATTAAAAGATGTTATTACTCGTACAATTATCGGGAGTACGATGAAAATATTAATTTGTTGTTATATGACGTAGCTGTTAAAGTTTAAATTGTAGTGAGCACGGTTGGTTTTGGTGAGGGAGCCCTCCCGCTGTGTGGGTCGAGGAGAGAGGCAGGCGTTGGGTCTCCGAGCTGGGGAAACAGTTGCGGATTAGGCCCCTCGCGAGCTTGAGCCCCACCCATCTTGCGACTACCTGGACTCGGCCCCAGATAATCGAGTTTAACCGTGACCACCAAGATTCGGTGGTCACGGTTTAACCCTGCCATGTGGTGGTGGAGAAGGATTATTATTTATTATTATTATTATAAGCGACAAAAAACTGATGTTCTTAACCCTTTCGCTGGAATGGGCGTGGTGAAACTTCTTACGTCATCCCTTCGTGCACAGCTCCTTCGCCCAATCAAAATCCTCCCCTCCATCCCCTTGCCAACTCCACCCCCACTCCCAAAAACAGCCAACGGGGGGAGGTGAATGACGTAGAAGTCTCAGCGCAGCTCATTCGATGTGCGTCATCTTTTGCGTATTTTAATTTTCAATTTATAAGTGAATGGCTACGGTTAGAAGATTGATGTTTTGACTAAAACTCATTTTTTGTTTCCATCTTAACAATTTGGAGAATATATTAGCAATTTTGGTTCCGAGTAAACGCCCCCATTTTAGTTGACATTTTGATTTTGGTTTCATTTTAAATTCTTAGCATCGTTGATTTTATAAAGGAGTATACTCAATAGTTTTCGTTAAATTTGTGTTTCTTTTTGTCAGAAAGCGAAAAGGCGACACATGGATAGCAAAATGTATATTATCGAAGCCAGGGAAAAAATTAAAACAAGAGATAAGTAAATAAGTAATCTCGAATTTATATTCCCACAGAATAACTCGGCGCTCTCCTTCCCCGTTTTCCGAATGCTTCCTCCCGCTCGCGGCTCCCAAAGTTAAAAATTCAATTACAAATCTATCATACAATTACCAATTATAAGACTTTTATAAGAATTCATGCGGCTAAATTCAAACAAAAAACTCCCCCACCGCGCTTTCAATTTCAAATCTAATTCAAATTTTCAGCACATGAAATATTGGGCATTTGAACATCCAGTCGCATTTAAGGTATAGACACTGTCGGCATGGAGGTTGTCCCCGGAGGAACATCCGGGCTTGTGACGTCAGACCCGACTATGATGCTGGTAATGCCTTGGAAGCCTTAACGAAAGAAACCTCTTGGTTATTAAAATAAATCTCCTCTCTGGCACTATCGTTGTGAATTTGAAATTTGAAATGAATATAGAAGTGTATGGAAAAGGATTTTTGCCTGAGTATGTGCAATTGGCAATTAACTATGATGGGTTTTAACGGGAAAGCCGCAGGCCCAAATTATAAAGCCTTATGAATCCGCTTTCATTTAACCTTCAGGTATATGAAACAGGCTTGGAATGGAAACTACCTGAAAAAACGCGGTCTCTGGGATTCGACGTCTAAAAGTCTAATTGGGTAACCACGTCTGACGTCATATGCACCATTTTGCTCTAGCGTCACTAAAGAAGTATCGCATAGCGTACCTCTATTCTTTTCATGCTCAAAGGTTGTTTTTTTTTTGCTCTCCGACAATTCTGGCGATCCGTATGCCTCAGCGATCCAGATACGCCATTGGCTTATCTCCAGGTTTCTCAGGGGCAGAACCAGCAGAATTTTACAAAAAAACCCATGCCCTGGGCATGCGAAAAACCGACCAAGGTGGGACTCGAACCCGTGACCCTCGGATTAGCAAGCGAGAACTTTACCCCGTCACAACCGGGGTCCGCTGCTTAAACTCCATCTCTCCTAAATCTTGCGGGCGAAAATTAAACCAAAATCCTCCTCCCTCCTCATGATACCTGACGAGTTTGGACTCACTTCGAGATTACTTCCTCCCAAAAAATATTTAGGGTATTGGGAGCCTGATTGGCCAGTTTCATCATCATCATCATCAGCAAAACTGCGGCCCATGTAGGACCCTGGCCTTCCTCACAACTTCCTTCCATCCTTCTTTATCCTCCGCTGCCCTTCTCCACCTCTGGACTCCCAACCTCCTTAAATCCTCTTCTACTTCTTCCATCCCTCTTTTTCTGGGTCTTCCTCTACTTCTTCTTCCTCCCTCTGATTTTCCTTCAAATGCTTTCTTCACTACTCTTTCCCCGTCCATTCTTTGCTCATGTCCTGCCCATATAATTCACGATTTCTTAATCTCTGTTAGTATTCCATCGTCCTCATATAGCTGCTGCAGTTCCTCGTTCCATCTTACCCTTCACTGGTCCATAGATCTTCCGAAGAATTTTCTTTTCCCACCTCTATAAAAAATTCTCATCCCTCATTGTCAACGTCCAGGCCTCCGATTCATAGGTTACGATTGGTCTGATGATAGTTTTATAGATTCGTTTATTTGTTTTTCTACTGAAAGTTTTTGTATAAATTTGACTGTATCTGGCGTTAACTGGTGGAACAGCATTTCCGTAATTTAATAAAACTGCAGTAGTTGTACTGTCCACTTACATTTAACGTAAAATGTAACACAACACATGTTTTTCACGCTTAGGGCGTCTACATTTATCTTTGTGTATACCTGATGATGACGCCCTAAGCGTCGAAACACGTGTAGTGTAACATTTTACGTTAAATATAAGTGGACAGTACAACTACTGCAGTTTTATTAAATTAAAAGTTTTTGCTTTGAACACTTTTTGCAAAGAATAGTATGCTTGATTTCCTGCAGCAATTCTCGGTTCAATCTCTTGTGCAATAGAGTTCTCATTTGTGACCATTGTCCCCAAATATTTGAAGTGCTCTAATATCTCTATTTGATTGAATATTAGATCTCCATCTGCTCCTCTTTGGGTCTGCTTTTTGGACAACACCTTACATTGGCGAGTTTAGACGCAGCTAAAGATTATTTCACCATGGAGACGACGCAGATTTTGTCTTCCCCCCCTCCCCTCCCTCTTACTTCCCCCTCCACCCTTTACCCTTCCTTCCCCCTCCTCCCTTTACTCTTCCTTCCCCCTCCACCCTTTACTCTTCCTTCCCCCTCCCTCCTTTCCTCTTCCTTCCCCCTCATCCATTTCCTTCTAACTACCTTCTATATAGAGTTCTCATTTGTGACCATTGTCCCCAAATATTTGAAGTGCTCTAATATCTCTATTTGATTGAATATTAGATCTCCATCTGCTCCTCTTTGGGTCTGCTTTTTGGACAACACCTTACATTGGCGAGTTTATACGCAGCTAAAGATTATTTCACCATGGAGACGACGCAGATTTTGTCTTCCCCCCCTCCCCTCCATCTTCCTTCCCCCTCCACCGTTTACCCTTCCTTCCCCCTCCACCCTTTACTCTTCCTTCCCCCTCATCCATTTCCTCCTAACTACCTTCTATATAGAGTTCTCATTTGTGACCACTGTCCCCAAATATTTGAAGTGCTCTAATATCTCTATTTGATTGAATATTAGATCTCCATCTGCTCCTCTTTGGGTCTGCTTTTTGGACATCACCTTACATTGGCGAGTTTAGACGCAGCTTAAGATTATTTCACCATGGAGACGACGCAGATTTTGTCTTCCTCCCCTCCCTCTTCCTCCCCCCTCCCTCCTTTCCTCTTCCTTCCCCCTCCCCCCCTTTCCTCTTCCTTCCCCCTCCCTCCTTTCCTCCTAACTTCCTCCTATACTGCATCGGCGACGTGCCCTTGGAATAATACAACCGGACAGATTCGGTCGATAGTCGGGGTTGCAGAATGGGGGGGAAGGGAGAACTCTTATGATTCGCCGCTCCCCACCCTGTCTAGTCTCCCCCTAGCTCTTAACATACATGCATATAACTACATATATAAGGGACGCTCGTCACACATGAAATCATTCAAGCGACGTTGATGAACCCCCGCTCCGCTCTGCCACCGTGCCCTTCATGGAGATCCTTGACCTTTAAGTAGTTTCCCTAGTCGTCATGGAGACCATATCAAATTTATATTTTTTTAAATTTCAGCGTCTGTAAGAAGTATGAAGTAAATATTGTAATATAAATGGCGCAGAAACATAGTTTTATATGCCAAAATTTCTCATTAATTAAATATATATAACCACATAAGTCTCTAACTTGACTCGTTTTTTCACGACGTACGGTGAAATCCCCTTCACAACAGAAGTTTTTTTTCCTATTCTGTAAAAATTACTGCTGTTCGTTATTGATTATTTCTTGTAAATAGTTGAGAAAATGAACAAACTACACACCGTTAGTTTTTTGCCTAAAATTCCTAATTTTTTCAATGATATCTCTCTCTGGAGCGCACAGCCGTGATCTATCCCTTGTAAAACAGCTTATATTTTCAGACAAATTTGTAGCCCAGGCATCTGGGAGTTTTAGCTGTGAAATTGTGATGGAGAGATGATGTTTTACGGTACATATATGTATTTTGGTTCACTGATCACGAATCTGAGGTTTTCCAACAAATTTTCTGACTGGGAAGCCATTTTTTTCATGTAAATAAAAAATGTCGACCATTTCTCAGTTTTTTCGATATTATTTTATTTGGCTGAAGTGACGGAAATAGTTATTACACATTTTAAGTCTAGATAAAATTTCCTATGAAATCGTTTTGATTCATTTTTTGCCCGAGGAACGAAAAGCGAACAAAATGAAGTTTGAAAATCAGTCTTAAAACCGCTTCCCCTCCTTGCCGCCCGTCTCGACCCTACTGACGGCGTAAAAGAAATGTGACTCGGAGTGTAGGACTTACGATTTAAAGATATGCCGGACGATTTAAGGAGTCAACTAACATCAAAATATTTCTCGCTATAATGCAAGAGAGGTGATTAATAAAAAAATAAACTAATATTATATTTTATTTTAATATAAATATGAAACATTTTATGAAAATCTCGAAAATGTTTGACTTTTTGCTACTTTTCGACGTGAATTAAGGTTAAATAATTTGTAATGTTAAAGGAAACAAAATAAGCTACAAATTGACGGTATTCAGTGTTTTTAGAAGAATACCTCCGGAAATAATATGACAACACATTCAATTATAGCCTCACCACATTTCTCTCTATGTGCCAGCAAAAGTAGTTCTAGCTAAAGCATTCCCTGATAATTCTCTTTTGATTAATTTTGGAAATAAATGAAAGGGAAATAGCTTTGTTCGCCCTCTATAGAAAGCTTGAAAACTGAGCAGATATGAAGTATGAATGAAGCACAATAATTTAATGATATATAATTTTATAACACTCTCTGTAACTCCTATGTATTACGCATTACACCACCTCTGCTCTTCGTCAACTTCATCAATGACTGTTCAATTACCATACCTGACCACGTACCACTCCAAAATTTGTCCGTGCGACGAATAGTGAAGAACCCCTTGCTTGTAAATTTCTCGTACTCCTCCGGAGACATTCTTTCTTTTAAAGTAGTCATGTCTTGCAAGTAAATATGACAGGCCTTGGCGTAAAGGAAGTGTCCACTGGCATGAAAAAATGGTAACATCTTCCTCACTGTTGCTAAGTGAAGCTCCCAATTGCCCATCCTTTCTGCCTCAACGGAACTCCTTATCAGGGTTATCATATGAAAATACTGCACCCACAGTTTTGCAGTTGGCCCACGATCCTCAAATCGCTTGAGCTGGATCTCAAATGCAAGAGCTAATTTTTTGACACACGGCAGCTGTTCAGCAGTCAGAATCTTTGGCCCATGACAGTTGGAAAACAACAACTGATGCAAAGTAGTATAAGTTCAGTATTCAGGATCATCGACTAAAAAGTTAGCCGAAAATTGAGCCATAAAGTAAGCTCTTAATGCTCTTGCATAAGCATGTCCACCGATTATTTTGTCAAGAGAATTGTTGGCAAAAATGGTTCCAAAAAGTTCTTTTATTCCACTTCCAGCCATGATAAATCCAATGGACGACTGGATGTGGGCGGAGCATAGAACGTTCTTTTTCATGCTGCAGGAGGCAGTGTTCGATTTGTGGGAATAAAGCTCTGGATAGGAAAGTACGGTCGACGTTTGATCTCGACATATGCCGACAATCGAGGCTTCTGATTGGTCCCCGCCATTTTTGTCCAATGCGAATGTTTTGTTGGCATCAGTTGCCGGATAGAAAGCATTGGAGTGGTTGTGTTTTTCCTAAAGCAGCGGAGCGTTTTTGCTATATGGTTATCAATATTCCCCAGTGTTGTGCAGTTGGTTGTTCAACGACGGCGAAGAAAGGGAAAAAGTTGCATCTTGTCCCTTTGGGAACAGGGAATTAAATAAGAAGAAAAAACTGGCTGCAAAGGATATCCAGAGCTGACTGGATTCCAGGGAAGGATGACGATAGCTCTAGAATTTCATGCAAATGTGTCTCTTATGTATTTATCGTACAGTAATTTGGAGTTAATATAATAGGTAAAATAATTTCGGCGGAAACGTGCAATTGCAAACCACATGCCTAATTAGTTAATGGGTGTTGTTTTATCTATGCATCGTTGGTGATAGAATTGTCTGCCTTTATTTCTCTCAGGCGTGATTCATACAGTGAATGAATGTTACTATTATTAATACACACCATCACGAGTGTTAGTGTTTCATGCTTATAATGCTCTTAACTATCGAATTCATCTTGAATGCTTTCGTCATTAAACTATATCTCCTTTTTGTTGCGATGTAGGTTGAAGGCTGTCTTGACGATTAGTTAAAAACTGGCCGTCAATTTCGTCAGAGATGATGGCTTTTTTATATTTTAGATGATTTCGGTTTCCTTAATGTCTACTCATACCTACTCCTAAAATTAAGCCAAAGCGTTTCGTGACCAGCTGGTTTTTGAGACGTACCACGTCATTCAATCACGTTTTACATTGCATTTCTGTTTATGAGTCTATCATCTTCCATTACGGGTTGCATATAACTTGAGTGGCCCTGTATATGACAAAAGAATGTTGTTTCAGCGCTGAGAATGATTGACAGCATTTCTTTGTGAATATTCTATCATGATTCTGATCGATTAAAATACTTACAATAAAGCTAATATCTCTGCAGTGACAATACAAGGTTGATCACCATCTGTTCTCTGTGAGAAGTCACTTCGTGGTCGAGAAAATTTTGACGTTTTATTCCTATTGCAGACAAATATTCTATACCTAGGGTCGACTTTGATACCTAATTGACAAGTAAGCTAATATTTCTGCCGTGAAATCACATTTTAAAATCCGTATCCGTCAGTTATCAACGAGAAGTCACTTTATGAGCCGGGAGAAAGTCACGACGTTCCACCCATATTGCAGACGACGTCGCGACGGCAGCAGACGACGCGTCGTCTGCTGCCGTTTGAGGCGTCTGCTGGGCTCGTATTTTACAGGCAGACTCCCGCATTTTGGAGGATATACTTGATATGAAAATTATTTAGTAGTATAGGTAATTTAATCATTGACGAGTTATCATGATTTCCTTTCCTTCCTTTCGACATTTGTTGCAAATTCGAAAGATTCCACAATTCTTCACCAGCTATCTCATAATAAACATAAATATACAATAGTGCTTACCTCTGGCCCCATTGGCGGTAGTTCAGCTACGGCATCTTGAACAGTTTTCGTTTGGTAGGCAATCATTCTACGGCCAGTATTCAACTTCCTCGGCGGAATAAACGCAAAAATTGAAGCTGCTACATCCGATTTTAATCGGCGTTGCCCTAAAATTTCCTCGCGGAAATCCTCCTCTCTGAATTGGAGTGAAAACAACCTCATGTGCTGAGATATTTTTCTATTTGCTCTGTCGTGACGCCGTATCTTCACCTCCCAAAGTTTTCTCAAATGTTTGTCCTTTGGAAACGAATGAAACGATATCTTAGGCGTGAATGCACTAATATTGCACCCGGGTACCACACAATACTGCACCATCGCAAAGTAATGCGCTTTCTCAACCAAGGAAGAACGAACGGACGATAAACGCACGAGTCAAGCAGGGCATGGTAAGCTTAGTGGCATGTTTCCCACAAATCTGCTGCATCGGTCGAGTGGCCTTCGCTGTGACGTTTATGGGCGGAGCCAAGTCCAGTCGTCCATTGCTCCCATAAAGGACATCAAGAGGTGGATGCCTCTTAGCCTTACCTCCACATTATTCAAGGCAATATCCCTTGCCTTAATGTAGAGAGGCTGATCAAAGGTAACGAAACAAGTGTGCTGCTTGAGACGCTTACTCTTTTCAGAAGCATATGACAAAATCGTGAGTACAGTGTCGTACTCTGATGGTGGAGCATTCACGAATGGTAAGCAGGCGACGCGAGTTTGCTGAAAAGAGAAGTGAGACGTTACTTGATCCATAAAGCCACTCCAACCGGGGAAGTCCGTTGATTTCCACTTGAAATGCATCCAAAGCTGTGCCTACCAACACAAGTGAACTTGTGTTGGTAGGCACAGCTTCGAGGTCCTGGACTTCAATATATGACAAACCTCTGTTATTCCTGCAGTCATATGTTTTCAAGTCAACTACGCCAGTTTTCACTATAACAGCAGCTGTCGCTAGATATTTTGAAGGCGCACCATTTTTTTTTTGGCAGCTACCACAGAATTTGATGGAGTTATACACTGAATACCTCCCATGGAATGAAAAGTGCGAAATCCATCCAAAGTTTGAGTATTAAAATCGGCATTGTCGAAGGAAAATTTGAAAAAAAACACGACGTTCAAATTCTAGGGGAGGATGCTGCATCGCCGATATTTCAAGGCGAACTGCTTCTGAGTAAGAGCCACATGGTTCAACGCACCGATCAGCCCTCGAGAAGCATACTTCCTGTGCACGTAGGCTGCTAGCCCAACAAGCAAGGGAGAAACAAATGATTTCGGTCTTGCTGCAGAAATGATGCAATGCGCGATAGCAATGCACTTTTTAAATCACTTGCCCTTAGTTGCCGGTTTTTTGGTTTTGGTAACTACTATTTCCAATAATCTTAAAAGGGAGTCAGATATGTATGATTCAATCTCTTTAAAAAAATCATCTGAAGGAGGATACTCTTTGGTGTTGTAGACTATCGAGCGCAAATCTTAGGATATTATTGCACCAGCTGCATCAATCACACGGCCCTTTTCCTCTTACGCTGAGATTATATGACTGCTGTACCAAGAGTATGACAGTATTTTAATCCCTGAGCCACGGAGGCACACAATCGGTGGCTTATTAGGAGAAATGGCTATTATAATACCATCCCCGCATAACAGACTTTAACAGATTTGCTTTGATAGTTTGAGCATGGGGACGATAAGGACCCTGAATTTTTTCAATAAATTCAGTGAGGGAAAATTGACATTCATCGTAATTCTCCTCAATATAATCATAAATGTAATGTACATGGCATTTTCAATACAATCAGCATTAGGTACACTTTTCTCACATGTAGTGCTTCGAACACCAGCAAAATTTTTTTCATGCACATTTTATGGTACTGCGCATCTGCTGCAGTTAGATCCGAAATATTGCTGATGTGAGTGATAACTGCGGAACGCCACTCATCTCTTCTCTTACGAGCGTTCTCCAGGATTGATACTCACTTGTTTCTATCTGACGAACACAGTAGGCTTTTTCTTTTTCGCCATTTGAGTATTTGGCGAGATATTCAAATTTGAATTCTCTAGCGCAAAGCAAACAATGTTTTTTAAAATTAAAATGCTTAATTTTAGATCTAGTTAACTGCGTCTGCGAAGTACTGGCCTCAAAGTCTGCGCAAGTAAGCTGCAATCATTCGCTCATTTGGGTACGTTTTCCAGCATGCAACTTGAACATTGACACTAGTCAGGCCCATAAGGAAAGCATCCTTACCGTCCTTTTTGTTCAGACTTGAAAGGTGTAAACTTCTGAGCCCTTTCTTTTTCACCAATCTTGTCATGCCACAATCCTCTTCAAATGCTCTTACACATATAAAACACTGTGCCATGAGGTCCAAATAGTAATACTACTAGAGGACTAGAGGGCAGGAGGTGATGTCTGTTTCCTTCTCTCACTTTCGGCCTTGTGATACGAATTGGCACGCACCAATGGTCGTCGCACCATCCCTCAAAACCAAGTTTGCTACTGATGATCGACAACCAGGTATTTGTATCGCTTCATAGGCTGATAATGGCTCACGAAGACACGTATTAGTGTTTATTAGTAAACTTAGTGTTTAAAAAGAAATATACGATACATTTTACTTGTCGAAACATTTGGGGGGTATCTATCATGGGTACAGTTAAGACGATACCAGCCCAGGGAAAAACGAACAGGTGGCCTCGCTCTTTGTGTTACATAGTACACATTGCAGCACTTACTGCTCGACTGCCGTGCTACTCCTTCCCCAACAATCACTGCCAACACCACGTGAACACACAGGGCAATATGAGCTCCACAAGTTCCCCTCTGCGGCTCATCGCACGTTGTTAACATAAAACACTTATAAGTTTATTAAAAACTCACAGGTTTATTTTACAGCCATTTTAATTTCATATATAAATAAAAATGGCTGTAAAATAAACCTTTGCTTCAACATAAGCCTTGATTATTTATTTTTGAAAATTACTGAGGAGTAGCCATTGTTAAATATTCTCTGAGTCATCCGGAATTACAGACAAATGAAACACTTACTGTAGAGCCAGTGAAAAATGAGATAAAGCTGTGCCACGTGCATGAGATAGCATTTTTTTTT
This sequence comes from Pyrrhosoma nymphula, assembly GCA_963573305.1. Taxonomy (NCBI): domain Eukaryota; kingdom Metazoa; phylum Arthropoda; class Insecta; order Odonata; family Coenagrionidae; genus Pyrrhosoma; species Pyrrhosoma nymphula. The sequence continues at coordinate 99,827,541 of OY754339.1, forward strand.
AAATAAAGACCTTGAAAGTTGAAGAGAAAAAAGCCAAGGGGTGATAAATAATATGATTTTGCGTAATTGCAATGAAGTTTAAAGAATTTCGAAGAAATACTTGAAAATTTACATCGTTGTTCGCGCGTGTTGTTTTCCTTTCCTTTCTCAGGAAACTAAGTCATGTTAAAGTTAAAAAAAAGTGTCGATATAACCACCTCTCTTGCATTAAAGCGAGTAATAATTTGATGTTAGTTGACTCGTTAAATCGTCCAGCATATCTTTAGATCATAAGTCCTCCACTCCGAGTCACATTTCTTTTACGCCGTCAGTAGGGTCGAGACGGGCGGCAAGGAGGGGAAGCGGTTTAAGGACTGATTTTTAAACTTCATTATTCTCGCTTTTTGTTCCTCGGACAAAAAAATGAATAGAATCAATTTCGTAGGAAATTTTATCTATATTTCTAATATGCAATAACTGTTTCCTTTACGTCAGCCAAAAAAACATCATATCGAAAAAAACTGAGAAATAGTCGAAATGTTTTTTTATTTTCATGAAAAAAAATGGCTTTCCAGTCAGAAATGTTGTTGGAAAACCTCATATTCGTGTTCAGCAAACCAAAATTCATATAGGTACCAAGAACCATATCTCCATCATGAATGGGGAAAATGAATGAGGAGATCAAGCAACTGACAAAAGTTCAGTGTTTAGCAGCAAGATTTGTAATGGGAAATTTTATAAGGAAGGCAAGCGTTATGGAGATGTTAAATACGCTGGGCTGGAAATCATTAGAGTCGAGGAGGAAGAAAGCACGCATTAAATGTATCTATAAGGCATTTATCAGTGATCCTGCGTGGAGGGACCTATCAAACCGGTTAAAAGGACCAAGTTATCTGGCGAGGAAGGATCATTATTGTAAGATTGAGCCTCCGAGGCAGCTCTCAAATACTTTAAAATTTTCCTTCCTACATCGGGGGATAGGGGATTGGAATGGTTTACTGGAGGATATTTTGGAGCCCTTCCCAACTAATACTAGGATATTTATGACGAGGGTGAAAAAAATTGAATTTTGAGGGCTTTTCCTATTTTTTTGTATTTAGTATTTTATGTTTTGTATTTTGGTCTTCATATATTTTGTGTCTTATGTAACCACCCGACCAAATGGATAACTTGTATTTCGTATTTTAGTATTTTATATTTTGTTCTTTAAGTATTTTCTTGTTATATGTTACCACCCGACTAAATGGTCGACTTGTAACATTTTGCGCAATACTAATAATAATAATAAAATCCCTATTTCACAGCTAGACCCTATTTTTAGTCCTGGTTACTTGGGCTATTGCTCTAAAAGTAGTTCGGAAGGGGGTTAATATCTTGATATTATTGGAAACAAGAGAGGTTTTTATTTAAAATGAGGAAAAATTCTTAAAATTCTAGGTGAAGTGATATCTCGCTCAAACTACCTTAAGGCCACGAGATCGCTCTATCCGAGTCTCCATGCAATGGCTCGTTAAAGATAGCATCCTTTTACACGTAAAACCTTTTAACCTAAAAGTTTTATGCGTAAAACCTTTCCCATGCGTATGCCATTCACAAAGCGTACGATTTTATTCGAATACATATCATAAAATCGATTGCTGATGTCTGGTTGCCTTGAAAACCCCTCTAAATTTAGTACTAAAAAAAAGTTGCACTAAAAGTGGGGCTGAAATGGTGTTTCGAGATAACAGAATGTATGACAAATTGAAAGATGGAAGAATATGCAAAGTCCCAAAGTTAAGGTATTTAAGAGAAATAATTTATTCAAACGCATTGGACAAAGAAAGACACGCCAACCTAGCGTAAGAATAATGGAACTGGCTTACCAACTAACAAAAAGCGTGCATAAAAAATCTATATATCCATAAATGCGAAACCGGGGCTTTACAAACGGTGACAAAACCAGAGAGCCGTCTTTTGTAAGATTGTCTCTCATTTAACACACCTAAACATATAAAGATAAAATAGAAAAGAAGTACTTGACTCATTTGACCAAAACGCAAAAAAATAATATGACGTGGATCATACACATCAAGATCGTCATAAAGGAAATGAAAATAGCTGAAAATGAATTCAGGATAAAAAAATCACTGCTTTCTGGATTTCAAAATGATGATAAAAAAGAGAAGAGGCGGCTTGTTGACAGAGGACATAGGTAAGAGAGCAACAGAGGGAAAGAATGAACAAATACTGAAAGGAGAGAAAGGAGAAAGAACGGAAATCATGAAAACGAAGTTTTTAAACCCAGTGGGGAGAGACCATGCAGAAGACATTCATGAACTAATTCAAAAGTAGTCCACCACTGAATTATCCTGAGCATACATCCATAGAACGTTCATTGAATGTTCAAGTTTGAACTATTCATTTGAGACTGTCCATAGATTGTTCATTGAATGTTCAAGTTTGAACTATTCATTTGAGACTGTTCATAGATTGTTCACTGATTGTTCAAGTGTGAACTATTCATTTGAGACTGTTCATAGATCGTTCATAGAGGTCTGCAGTTTTCCTTCCCATTCTACAGACGAGGAACTATTCTCAAAGTGCCGACCGCAGTAGCCAAGCTGATCACACGCCGGCTTCCACTACTATAAGTCATGGAATCGAGTTCTAGGGACAGGCCTGGATGTGGTATCGGTCTGGTATGATTTAAGGCATTAGGTTCGACCGAAATCGACGAATCGCGGTCCGCGAGCCGTGTGTGGCAATTTTTCAGGGCTGTTAACTTTCAGGGTAATTTAACCCGGGTGAGTTAAAAAGAACTAGGTGGGTTTTTTGAATCCACCTAAACAACAGCAAAAATATTTTTTTTTAAAGATTTGATTGGTATTTTATTTTTTTATAGGTTTTTGGTGCTATTTTAATTCCATTTGCTCAGTTTGGTGACTAACAATGAACCAAGTGTGGTGACTTACATAATCATAGAAATATGTTGGTTCTGGCAGCCACACGAATGAATTTACACAAAAGCTTACTCTTTTGACTTCACTGATGTCCCAGAATCTCCTGCCTTGTACTCATCGTCGATAGCCATTAGTCCGAAGATTAATTTTTGTGGCTCTCCACACTGTTCTCTTCCCGCATTTTTCAGCTCTATATTATCGCGTAATTAATGCCCCTATTTTGATTTACATACTAGTGATTTGTCATTTTTAGTATTTCTCCTATTTATTATTTCATTCTTTAGTCCATTCCATTCCTGATTTCACTTTTCCGTCCTCTCTCCTTCGAGAACCTGTTATGTTCTAGAGAATGTCAAAAGAGTTTTTCTTTTTATTTCGAACCTTTTTTCCGTGAAGACTTCCGCGGAGTCTTTGACTTGAAGAGACTTTGTTTTCGTGTCTTATTCCGCGCCTATCAATATTCTTCTGGACAATATTTCGCCGGCGTCGCCAGTTGGCTTCTTCACTTCCGCTGAAGTTCGATAACCAAGTCTCTTCGAAGCCTTTTTATATACTTCTTCGCACCCAAATGATTTGCAGGATTACTTCGTTGCTGATTCTCGCTGCCCTTTCCATCTTCATCACTCTTCTACTACACCATATTTTATTATCTTCAGGAATTGCATCTTTACTTCCAAGCTCGTCATCCAAGTTATTAAGTGCTTTCTCTATATCTACGAAGCCAGTGTATTCGGGCTGGTTTTGTTGTATCTTCTTTTCTCTGGGTAGCATCATAGATTGACTTGCCATTCTTGCTTCCCTACTCCTCCTGATGCAGAATCCATTTCCATCCAGTAATTCCCCATCCTTTGTTCAACCCTCAATAAAGTAAATCTCATCAGTGTTTTAATATGTTAGTTAAGGCTAATTTTTCTTAAGTATGTATTTGTATCTTTCTGTTATAACTTCTTGCATAAAGGGATTACTATGTCCTTTGTAATTTTGATGCTCTTTTGCATCTTCATCCGAAATGCTTTTATCCCTGCGGATCATTGTAACCAGCAAAATAATGTTTTACCCAGTAATGTTTCTACAGGTTCGGCCTTTTCTATGACGTTATCAATATTGTTACTCCGAGGGCAATTCCTTTAGTGGGAAACTCTTTGAAGTTACTTCAAGCAGTCCTGTTTGCTGCCCCAACTTTCCCATTTGATAAATAACTTTGCAACTCTACCACCAAGGAGTGATGATTTACAGTGAAAAAAATCATTAAATCGCTTGGGATTTGAATCTGAATATCTGAATTTCTGCTCAGATGTGATGGTCGGTTTTTCCACCAACCCATATAAACTCAAGGTGAGTTTTTCATGGGGTTTCTTGCCCTCAGTATTCAGTGCAAAGGTAGCCATCCTTGAGAAATCAGTGGCGTGAGGATGAAATAATGTTTTCACTTAGGGCGATTAAATTACCAAACAATACTGATTGCAAAAGTTACGCATATTTTTTTGGCTTAAAGCCTCTTGATGACTGGAAAACACAATGAACCAGGAATGGAGTTCACTGGGTACGGCAGGTAATTTTAAGTCTTTCACGGGGAAACTCCATATTTACCGAGTGGAAACTCAAAATGAATAAACCATGAAAAAAACAAACTATGGAAACGCAAACATTTTGTCAGAATCAATTTGCAGTTGACATGAAAATGTCCGAAAGAAGAGGATAGAAGTAATAGTTGTCTAAGTTGTACTAAGTACATGAATCTCTCTGTTCTTGACGTAAACTATGCTGATTGCTCACAAGTTTTAAGATTAAAATCGAAATTAGCAATCATTTTCTTCTTTTAAAAAATCAATTTTAAAATTGCTTTTTTATTTTATGGAATACAAATTAATTCTTAGTTAAAAATTTAGAATTTTTAATATACTTACCACTATTGACACATGTTTTTTCTATCTTAACTTTTAGATGAGTTGTTGTATTTCAAGTGCCACCATTACATGAGCTCATTGATTTACATTTCTGCCCCACGCGTGTCACTGGCCGGACACTCACACAACTAAACTCAGTAATTACAACTTGAGTATTTCCTCTTTCAATGTATCAAAAAGTATATTCACTCATCCGAAACAAGGGTTATTGTCTTTTAATGGGCTTGAGAAAGTAAACAATCAATTGGTATTGAAGTCCTAATGCGGAAATTATCGCAATGGATTGATTTTAGATCACATGCGTTGAGATTCATTATTTAAGAAATTGGACTCGTTTTTCTACCCAGTATTAACCAACCAATTGCATTTATATCTAGATACCCAGTGTGGAATTAATTGTCCAAAAGATGTTCCAAGAACGTTCAGTGAAGACTATTTAAACGTTCAAAGATCATTCAAGAAGGGCATTCAATGAACGTTCAATTGGCACTCACAGATAGTGCAAAGAACATTCATTGGATTACTTCATAGAATGTTCAACGTAGATGAATTTCGGCTGAACTGTTTTTGAATTAATAACATATGAACCATGAAGGAATGTTTAAACAAATAGTTCTTGTGAAATGATTCTCGATTCATATCGTATTACCTCTCCAATGAATTCCCTACTCTCTAAATTTAATAAAATATGCTTCGCAATTAATTACTATGCGTGTGCAACTACGGTACGTAATTTTAGTACGCTATAACATCCTATCCTGTATATTCCTAACGTCATTGTACCTATGTCGCATTATTAGGCACCCTACGTCTCTGCGCGAATTTTCTTGCAACCGATGTTGAAGTATCTACGTACAGATATCTCAGCTGTGTCGCCCGACCTGGGTCGGTTTTTTGTCCCTCCAGCTCTTTAAGGCTCCTTGGACTTACAGATATCTATCTATAGTCGTATATACCTAGTCATTTCCGTGGATAAATGTAACTTCGAGAACTATAATTATTAAACGGCAATTCCATCATAGTTTGAGGAAATACCATCACATCTCGATAACAGTTACTTGGCATTAATTATTTGAAACCTATAATGCCACATAGTACGAATATCAATGCAATATTACTATGAATAAACAAGATTTTGAACTTGACATGGTTAATTTGAAAGGTTTAAAGATGTTCTTTAAATGTTCAACCAAGAAGCATTTTTTAATAACACTTCGTGGACTGGAAATGAACGATCTATAAACAGTCTCAAATGAATAGTTCATATTTGAACATTCAATGAACAGTCTCAAATGAATAGTTCACACTTGAACATTCAATGAACGTTCTATGGTTGTATGCTCAGGATAATTCAGTGGTGGACTACTTTTGAATTAGTTCAGGAATGTCTTCTGCATGGTCTCTCCCCACTGGGTAGAGATCGATGTAATCTGTGAATCAGACAAGAGACATCTCGCATATGATGTCTTCTAAAAACATAGATTGGGGAACTACTGTATAGAAATTGCAATCCCACTGGCACCATGTATAATCCTGAAAGTAGGTAAATGTCACGAAATAATCATTTCCGATCTATTAATGTAATGAAAACCATCAAAACAAATTGGTAAACCACAAAGCGTCATGCATAATGAAAACAGAAATACTATGTGAGTAAACTTGGTGGAACTTGTTCATTCCCTCAGAGCGGTTTTAAGGTGTTTGGAGCGTTTTTTGCTTCTGTACATAATTGAGAGAAACTTTGCATAAATGTCCTTATTTTTAATACCTACAGACAAAAATGAATAAAAATTGCATGTAACCAATTTGGGTTCTTGACAATTAAATGCTATTTAACACGTAGTCATATGGAACGTGAACATATATTTAGTAATAATTCGATTAAATATTTACAAAAATTCTCCTTAACGCAAAATAATACGTTTAATATTATTAAAATTGTTGCTAACAAATATAAAGGTACTATGCCGAGTAAAAAAAACCTATTTTGATATGATTTTCGCTTGACTTTCGAATTTCGCGCCGAAAACCCAAATGAAAACAGTGTTTTGTTAGGTAAAATTGAAAAAAAATAATTCTAGCATGAAATTCACTACTGCATGTATGTATAATGATTTACTCCAGATAAACATCTGCACTTGAGTGAAATGTGGTGCAAGAATTTTTTTCGGCTTGCTTGAAAAGTTATTAAAATATGCACTCAATGACTCACTATTACAGCTCCACCTCCCTTAAGATGGTTCGCCCGTAATATGACATAAATGCCATTTTATTCATATTCTGGATACTTAAAGAAAAACATGTCCTTTAACTGATACGAGTAACACAACGTTACCTATCCACGTTACGATTAAAATTACATCGAGTTAAATGTGACAGTGAGACAAACAAGTGGATATTAAATGTCATTGTTCAGGCTTGACCTTGAGGAAGAGATAGATAACCATTTTGAATAAAAAAAAACTTTGAACTTTTTCACGAAATGTACAAAGCTTTTAATTCAAAATGGAAAGTGGAAATTAGTATTTTTCTATCAAATATAAGAGCCATTTTCATGTAACACGGTTTATAAGGTGTGAAAACTTCAGGGAAAATAAAAAAAATAAAATAGTTGCATCTTACCACCTAAATACTGCGATAAATAGAGACACAATTTGGTAACTCCATAGAAATGGCGCTGCGGTCAACGTCTATTGCAAAATAAAGTGTTCATTTAAAATATATTCGTGGAAAAATCTGCATACCGAAAACATTCATTTTGGTTTTCAATAACGCGTATGTCATGAGCGAAAACAGGTTTTTTAAAAAAACATTTGAACAAAAAGTTGGAATTAAGTACCTATTTATTTTGATGAACATAGGTTTGAACCTTCTTAGCAAAAGTTAGAATAAATGCGTGAGAAGCACGGTTCCGGCGACCTCACCAACACGATTCATCGTGAGAGATAAACTATCGCGACATGAATACACATATGGATACTTAACTTGCCTCCAGTGGGTGTTGCCAAACATTCCGCAAGCACCGAAAAATCAGGACCAAGCAGATTGTAGCGCCGCCACTCTAGAGAAGGTGGTTCTAATAAGGAGTGGCCGTGATTCAAATGGAGACACTGGAAATAAAGGTACCGGAATTGGCCTCCCAATTAAACCGGTCATTTTTGACACACAGAAGCGGAACCATGCCGATTGCCGCTCGACCTATATTTTGCGGAAAGCTAGGCAAGACCTAGATTCGAAGATTGAGATCTATATATGTATATTCATGGTCTTGAAAATGTCTCTTTTGACATTGCTTTCGATTGCATCGCGTCGGTTGAATTATCACCGATTGAAATTAATTTGTGTGAGAACGCTTACTCACTCTCTGTTTCTCTCTCATCTTCGACCGTTATATCGCTTCAATTGCGCAACGTACGTAAGAAAAAGAGGCCACGGCCGGCTACGGGGTGCTTGCTCTTGGATGATTGTCACGCAAGGATGGGGGAAGGAACGGAGATAAAAAAAAATATAACGACCGTGAGAATAAACGTGGAAATAATAGGTGATCACATTAATGACGACAGCATTCATATGCGCTAACAGTCAATTACCGTATTTCTTCGAAAAGAAGCCGCACCCCGTTTTTGGGGTCTCAAACATGGAAAAAAATTAATATGCGATTTTAAGCCGCACCCTTTTTAGTGCATCCCGTACTACCTATAGTATTAGGCATTTGAATTATATATCTGTTTTTACATTACCTATGTAAGTGTGACTCAATGTTACCTAAATTATCCCTTAATATATGAATAAATTGTGCACCAATTTGACCTTTTTCAGCGTTATTTCTTACTTTCCCCGTGGCTTAGGCGAGTTTAGTTGGAGCGTCCGCGTGAATCCGAATGGCTGGTTTGCTCAAATCGCTCATTTTTACGATTATTTTAGAAATTTCTCGAATTTAAGCCACACCTCGAATATAAGCCGCATCCCGATTTTGTGACCACAAAATCGGGAAAAAAAGTGCGGCTTATATTCGGAGAAATACGGTAAAATAAATTCTAAAACCATTCATGATGGATTCACCTAAAAAAACCCACCGCCAAAATGCATGATGATTCACTAAAAATGCAATTGGCATACTCTGAAATGTGATTAATCTTTTAACTGTTAAAAATGTATTCCGTTGGAGGTTTAAAATTCTTGTTTATCCTAGAGTCACTTCTCAATTTTGCTGGATATATTTAATCCTTGCATGCGAAAGTAGCTATGGAATACATTTTATTAAAATTACTTAAAACTATTTTAATATAAAAAACGCAAATGAGCAAACGACATGGTGCTTATTTAAGTTTATTACCATTTTTGCGTAATTTATTCACAATTTTAGTGTGCTGTCAATATATTTGTATCTCAAAAGAAAATTCCAAAATATTCTTTTTTTTTAATTTCTCAAATCAATTTTTGATGAATTTATGAAAGGCCACTTGTAAGGTGCTAATAATTGTGCTAACTAATCCTAGAGAATCTTACTCGGTGAGGTTGGTTACTAAAACTATAAGGCCACTAGATAAGCTAACTCAATAATTTTTAATTTTTAGAAACTAGTGACATACAACAGTGTACTCTGTTAATAACCCGTTGCAGGACAATGTTGATTTACTGGAGAATGTTCCATGAAAAGGTCGGTAATAGTTATAAGAATGGATTACATTTCACGATATAAATAGATCATGTCAAAAGTTGGTTGGCCACGTGCATGTCAGGTGAACGATTAAACTTGTCATTTCATGCTCACACTGGTTCCTCACTACAAGCTGAAGTTATCTTTGATGTTTATCACGTTTCACTCAGCAATAGGGTTCTTCAGGGAATTTGGATAATGGCTCTCATGTGTTTGAGGAGTCTCATCTAATTGGAATTCTTTGCTGCCCCTAAGCGTAGGTATGTTTTTCTTAGTTTCCACGTTTGTGCTATAAATATGTAATTGCTTAGGCTGGGTTCGTCTTCACTTTTCCTTCATCAAGCCCATGGTTCTAATAGATTGCACAATTTTACTATTACATCGTGCAATGTATTAGTATAATCAGTTAATCAGTTATTAAGAATAATAAATATGAAAGATCGCTGTCAACAAAGGTTGATAATTTTTTACTGAGTACTACTATCGACCAATCGATATTTTCGATATCGCTGGTGCCTTATTCCCGTGCTGCTGGCTCTGCCGCTCCGTACACCGCTCGCAACGGACATTGCATGCCTTATAACTCATCCATAGCTCATTAATGGATAGTATCCAGTGCCGATGAGTGACAAGTTAATAAACACTGCTGACCACTGAATGGTATCCATTTGCGAAGTAGCTAAACTGAAACATAAATTTTTCTCAAGTTTCACACCAGGCTTATAGGCTTCATTTCTGCCAACGTTTAAACGAACGGCTTGCTCGCCATCATCATGGCTACTCTTCTACTACATGGCTAATCTTATATCATTTAGGTACACTGAATTATGAACTATCTGGGTTGGTATGAAACCTAGCGTATATTTGATTGATACTACTCGTAGTTTATACCCTAGAAGGTTATATGAAGAGGCAGTAACAGATATTTCATCGATAACACGTCTTCCATAGTATAATCTACATTGCCGCACTTCCTAAAGAAATGTATGTTTATAGTTATTCATTTCAAATACGCGATACTTTCAGACCAGCATCTCAAATGTTAGCTCTCCAATGAGAGAAATAAACGCGCAAGAAATAAAACTGATGATCTCAGGCCTGAGCTCGTGGAAATTATGGATATCTATGATGAGAAAACCACCTTTGTTATTTCCACAGAAAAGTCTTCTCTTGATAGAAAAGTCTTTTCTTTATGGATTATATTTAAATGAGGTCCCCCAAGTATCAGGCTCATGCACGTTTTGCACCGTTTATAAGACAAACAGTGTATAAGTGCCACTTTATTAGTACATTAGTCGAAGGCATTTTTTCATTTTTCAACTGCATTGAGCATATACCCGGAACGGTTTTTTTTACTCTTTATTTCCACAAGCGCAACTCAACGAAAGTAGCAATTTCGAAATAAAAAATTTTATTCAATACTTCTTTCAGAAAATAACGATTGGAAAACCTCAGCCTCCGTCAGTAGAATCAATAAGATTTATTTACATTCTTGGCGACTACCGACGCTAAATGGTACAAATTATTTTAGTCTAGTTTGTTTTCCGTTGTTATGACGTTCCATTCATTGGTCCGCTGTTCCACACAGGAAAAATGAACATTTTATTGGTCAATGCAAATTCCAAGAGAGTTGGATGGATTTGAACGAAGAATTTGCCATAAATCATCTTTATTTGGATAACGACCGTGATCAAGATTTCTATCCTAAGTTCCGTAATCACTAAGGCAGATATTTTCAGTCCCAGACAGACGTTTTTGAACGCGGTCGTTATTTAACGCCCAGAATTCCGTACTGAGCCACCTTATTTCATTAAGAAATTTATCAATTCGCATCTTGACTATTAACTAGGCTGTCATTTTAAAAACATATTATTCAAATGAGGACCCACAAGTTTGTGACGTGAAAATAAAATTTTGCAGTGCATTTTTTTTACCTCTGAATTTTTTGTTTACTATTTATTTTATTTAAAGTGCTGATTGATAAATTACACTGTGATTAGAAAATTATGTAAATAGTAAAAATTAATATTTAAGGCATGCATTCGCTTAAAGAAAACCGAAAGAACCTTATGTGGAAGAAATAAAGTAGACCCGAACGTGACATTTGGGCAGGAAAACAAATTCAAGTTGAAGATTTTGGCCACCAGGGAAGCGGCCATTCAAATATTACGTTGGATTTTTTTTTAGGGAAGAGGGAAGGTCTCTTCTTACAAATTCTTACGTGCAGAAGTGTGGTGGCTCCGAGTTCATCATAATTAAGATCTTTGCTTCTCGCTAAATCGTAATTGTATCATTTTTTTAATTATTGCCATACGAGAAAAAGCAAGTCAGTAGTACTTCAAACAGCGCGTTGTTTCCCTTGAAGAAAGGTTTGTAGAAGCTTTAGGGTATTTTCGGTTAAATTTTTTCAAAGTGAAACAAACGGTGGTTTTTACTAGGTAACAGTTTAGCCATAGTATAATTGCACTGGAGCTTCGAAAGGATAATTAGTCCATTCAGTGAAAGGTCATAAAATCCAATGTTTCATTTTGCATGTTAAGCACACGCAATACCCATTTATGTTAACAGGCGTATTCTCAGCATTCCCTCACGTTTCATAATGTCAATACCAGGAAACAATGGCAAATGACGACCTCTGATATTATCTGGTTTATTTTTGAAACCGCTCCAAAGACCAAATTCAGGGAATACCAATAGCATGAGTTAAGGTTAGAGGGCGAATTGTTTCGTGGCAACAAAACAGGAAAACTTTGTATCATCACTGCATAAGCCAAATAAGCACCCGCAGCATATTTTGTTTATAACTCCCGTTGGGGAGATAAAACTACGCAAATCATCACCATTCGTCCATTTAATGCATAGGTACATATGCTTAGAAAATCTATTGGAAATAGAAATAGAGATAGAAAAAAATATTTATTGTCCTAGGAGCAAAAGCTCTCATGGGGCAGAAGTTTATATTAAAACATATTTTGCTTGCAAAGGAAAATACATAGTATACAACATACAGAAATATAAAATTGTCTCAGTTTTACATATAATAAATAAGTTCCATTTAAGGTGATTATTAAGTGTGAGTATATTTAGAAAATTTAGTGAAAATTCAAAACGCGAAAGAAGTCCAACGGATATTGCAAATCATAACTTAAACCTTTCATAACAGACATCAAGACAAATATTCAAATGATTTACAATATTAATTAGTTATCAAGAACAATTCCAATTTTCAATATTCAATTTGTGGTACATAATAACAGAATTAATGGTTACACACACTTGGAAGTTTGTATTAAAACATATTTTGCTTGCAAAGAAAAAAAATACTTAATATAGAACATAGAAAAATTATAAATTAGAAAATTGTCTCAGTTTGGAAGGGTATTGGAAGGGTTGTTAGGGGAGGGTTCTTGTTTATATTCAATTCAAAGGTGTTCATTTCTGCATTTAAAATACATACAAGAAAGAGAAGGAGAAACTTAAAAAACAACTAACGATAACAACTAAAGGAGAAAAGAACAATAAATGCGGGCCCTGATAGCCGGCTGCTTCTATGTACAATCACCGGTGATGGAGCGATCAAGAATGACTTAGGTGAATATCCAAAGTAAATAAGTCATTGTGAATTCATGTCTAAGGAGGATCCTAATAACCCTTGCGCTTTTACTGGCAAACATTGCGCCCAGGGAAATCCTTGCCATCCTAAATTACGGCGTGTATACATACGCCCGGCGTGAAAAAAAGAATATTGGTGCAAAATAAAAATTCTAAAAATATTTTTTTATAATTTTTCTTCTTTCAGGAGATATATGGTTTGTTTTTTTTGAAAATATTAATTCTCTAAATAGCACATAAAAAGTATAAAATAGGAATCATAACACACACAACAAAAGCTCATTTATTCGAAATTAAAAATCTGAAACTCCTAAAGAACGGATAAGTTACGTCGCTTATTCATGTGATGATTGTGACAACATGTATGTAGGCGAAACATCCATATATCTGAAGAAAAAAAGAATCTCCCAGAGTAAAACTTCAATAAAATCTGCAAATTCAATTATGAGCGCTAGCAGATTATGCAATCAAACCACACATTTTATTTCCAACTCACAAAAATAATAAATTTAGAACCTAATCTATCTAAAAGATTATTTTAATAAACGGTGCACATCACAAACAAACAAAACCTCCTGCAATAGAAAAAACAGACATTGCCAAATTCAGTAAAATTTATTATAATTTGATATGTTATAGCAACAATTTATTATATTTTGATTATAGAAGCCACCTAAATTTACAAAAATTGACAAGCAATAAATAGTGACGAAGGTATCATCAAACAATCAATTCTGAAAGAACTCTCTCTGAGGTAACTTGTAGAATCATATGTGTATATATCTATATTTTAACATAAATATGTACAAAAATTGTAAACCATATTCAATTGATGTACAATACACCCAATAATTTTCATTGTAGCCCTGAAGAAACGTGTATACAAATGCCAAACGTCGTTAAAGAGAATAAATATTTTTCTTATTGATAGACCTATATCTCCGGAAACAAGAAACAAAATTATATAATAAAAAAGAGGTGATGAAGAGGAACCATAAAAATAAATAAAATTCAGATTTTTTAAATTTACATCAATATTTCAATCAATAAAAAGGTTACCCCCAACCACGACAGTGTCGGTGGACAGCACAAAAGTAAATTTTTATCGATAAAAAAAAACACGGGCCGTCTAAAAATGCATTGCCAGAATACTCGGACACCGGAAGAACGAATCCATCGCCAAGCATGCGGAAGGGTTAAGGTAGTTTGAGCGAAAAATCACTTCACCTAGAATTTGATGAATTTGGCCTCATTTAAAATAAAAAAACTCCCATCTTTCCAATTATATCAAAATATCAACCCCTTGCCGAACTACTTTTCGAGCTATTTACCTGAAAATATAAACTGTTTTACATGGGTTAGATTATGGCTGTGAGCTCCAGAGGGAGAATAATAAAAAAATTAGGAAATTCTAGCACCTAGGTTTCGTCAAAAAACTAACGGTGTTAGATTGCATGTTATCTCAACTATTTATAAAAAATAATCTTTTACTCACCGTAGTAATTTTTACAGAATCGCAAAAAAACCTGCTGTTTTGAACGGTTTTCAGCCGTACGGCGGGAAAAAATGAGTCAAGTTAGAGACTTATGCAGCTTTATTTATTTAATTACTGAGAATTTTGGTCAAAAATAACTATATTTTTGCACCATTAATATTACAATATTTATTTCGAACTTCTTACAGACGCTGAAATGAAAAAATAAAATTTGAATATGGTCTCCATTATGACTAGGGAACTATCTCGCTCACACCACCTTAACAGCTGGTAACATTATACATGAAGTAAGGTGACACGTCAATGAAACATGTTAGGAGCATTTTCGTACAGGGCAATGAAGCATGAGAGATTACAGAAGTAGATCAGAGAGGCTTGGAAGCAATGGAATAGTGGAGTCAGAGAAAGATGGAGATAAAAATGGACGAAGTAAATCAGCAATGAAGAAGTCCTAGATGAGTTGTAGAGAATATTAAAAACAAAGAGATCACTTATACACCAAAGACGGTGAATTTCGCCCTGAAAAAAATCATTTTATTTTACCGGGATACGAACCCGGATCTCCCAATTTCCGGTCAGGTGTGTTAGCCAGTTGCACCACCAAGCCATCTTAATCAAAGGCAAACTTCAGTGGGGGTTTATGCGAACAAGATGTTCTTGTCACCCCAGTCTACATTGTAGCACAGAAGACGTGGTCGTGCATGATATTATGCCACAGTCGCAAAGAGTAAACCCAACATTGTCACTTTGGAACGACTAACTTGAATAATTTCCAATCATTGCATTAAACAAATGA
This sequence comes from Pyrrhosoma nymphula, assembly GCA_963573305.1. NCBI lineage: Eukaryota > Metazoa > Arthropoda > Insecta > Odonata > Coenagrionidae > Pyrrhosoma > Pyrrhosoma nymphula. The sequence continues at coordinate 99,842,932 of OY754339.1, forward strand.
TGTGGTACGCAGTCACGCGCACGGGTGCGAAGTTGTACACCAGAGGGGATGAAAATCGCCATTTAAAAATTCATTTGACTCCGGTCAAGTGTAACTTCGCACCCGTGCTCGTGACTCCGTACGACATCATTTGGGCAAACGCAATAATAGGAAATAAGATCACTACAAAATGTTATAGTCAAACTTATAATACACCACTGCGAGGCATAGCAGCCGCTTCAAAACAGAACTGGATGAAGGAATGAATGGGAAGATTACATAAAAGACTTGAGGATATAATGCATCATGCAAATATGGAGGGATGTTAAAAATGAACATTTACGAAGGTAGAAAGTGTTCAGATAAGAGAAGAAATGTAGGGGAAAGATTTAGTGAAACAATCTTGAGATTCATGACTGCAGGTGAACATTTTCTGCGCTTTGACTACGCATCAATGACGAAAATGATTAACGAAATTATGACAGATTAAGGTGGTTTGAGCGAGATAGTTCCCTAGTCATAATGGAGACCATATTCAAATTTCTTTTTATTTCAACGTCTGTAAGAAGTGTGAATTAAACATAATAATAATAATAGCGCAAATATATAGTTATGTATGACAATATTTTCAGTAATTAAATAAATATATCTACTTAAGTTTCTAACTTGACTCATTTTTCCCGCCGTACGTCTGAAAACCCTTCAAACAGCAGGTTTTTTGGCGATTCTGTAAAAATTACTGTGGTTAGCAATAGATAATTTAGATAAATAGTTGAAAACACATGAAATCTATACACCGTTAGTTTTTTGATGAAATCTAGGTGGTAGAAGTTCCTAATATTTTTAAATATTCTCCCTCTGGAATATTCTATTCTCTAGTCCTCGTTCTGCTCTCGATCTGAAAGGTTGTCTCCTCAGAGCTCCTGCTTTGCCTTCGCCATGCCCACTTGTGTTATTTGTAATCAAGGCTCTCGACGTGGTCAAAAGGGCTTGACCTGTGGCGAGCGTAAGTCATTTTTCCTTCCGCCCTGTGTTTCTCTGTCCAATGGGGACCTACAAGTTCTGGAAGACCTGCAGAAAACCTGGGTGTGCGTTCCCTGTACATCTCGGTTACGTGCTTCTCGCTGTGACTCCACGCCCTTAAAACATGGCAAGGAGAAATCTTCCGAAGAGCCTCTTGCTGACCTGGTCAAGGAGCTACTTGTTAGAGTGAAGCAACTTCAAGAGGGCTACTCGGACATAAAAACATTTCTCTCCGACATCCAAAAGCGCATGACTGACCATGCGGATGCCCTCAAAGGTATTACGACTTCTCTCACTTGCCTCACCCAACGTCTTGACAACCTATGTGTAGATAATATTCAAATCTCAAATTGTGTTTCGAGCCTTCAAGTTCAGCTAAATAGGGCTGAATAAGAGTGCCTACCTAATGTTGTTGAACTTCGTGGTGTTCCCTTCGTCGATGGTGAAATCCTTGACTCTCTATTTTGTAATGTAGGGAAAGCGCTTGGTGTGGATATCAGTGAGTATGACCTTGATTACTCCTGTCGCCTTAAATTACGTGGCAAAGGGCCTGATACACCTAACCCAGTGATAGTCCGTTTTCTTCGGCATTCGCATGCCTCTAAGATTGTTGCCGCCCGTAGTGTCAAGAGAGATCATTTCACTACTAAAGATATAGGCTTCAGTCACTCTCCAGTGGCCCCAGTGTATGTAAATGAATCCCTCACGCCCTTTAATCGTTAACTGTATTCAGTGGTACGCGACTTGAAGAAAAACGGCAAAATCAAGTATGTATGGGTGCGCAATGGAAGAATCTACGCTCGTAAAGAAGACGGATCTGAGCGCCTCGCCATTTCTTCGAAGGAGGACATTGATAAGCTATCTACATCGGTGGAATAGCAACCAACTTGTCGTCTCAATAGCTGCCATCGTGGTCAAGGAGTTCTTCAATCAAACTGCATTAAGATATGTTGTGTTAATTGTCAATCTTTGTTTGCCCACATTGACGAATTTAGAATTTATTTTTCACAGTGTTCTTATGATATCATATGCCTCACTGAGACTTGGCTTAAACCAGACATCCCAGATGACTTAGTGTCTGTGCCTAATTTTTATCTTCTGAGGCATGATCACCTCGGTAAAACTGGGAGGTGGTGTTGGACTATTTATTCGCCAGGATCTTCAGGTCTCAGTCCTTGCCTCTTCCTCTTCATAGTACTGTTCCCGATCGGAATATTTGTTTGTTGAAATCATGAGCACAAATTCATTAAAACTATTATTATGCGTTGTTTATCGTCCTCCCAAAATTGGGTTCATGAGTTTTTTCGAAGATGACCTTCTTCGTTTTTTTCCATCCTACAGCAACGTTGTGATAACTGGAGATTTTAACTCTGATCTCCTCCAAGTCAATTATGATAGTCAACATATTAGGAATTTTACGTTCTGTAACAATCTTCATTCAGTTCCGTTTACTGCAACCCATCATACTGCGACCAGTCATACGTTACTTGATCTATTTATTGTCGATGACCCTGATAAGCTGATTTTCATACTCTCAAATGCCAGTTCCCTTTCTGTCAGCACATGACCTCATTCACATTTCCTATCGCTTTAAATTCTATGCTACACCCCCTAGGCCTTTCAAATTCCGTAAACTTAAAAACTTTGATGAATGTCATTTTCAGAATGAACTTGCGGCTTTGGATTGGAGCGATATCCTTAAGTGCGACTGTATTGACCTTAAGGTTGAATGCTTTAATTCTCACTTATTGAAATGTATCAATGCTCTGGTTCCCTTAGTGTCGTGCTATCCTAAACGCGTTCAAACACCATGGTTTAATGAAGAATTCCGCAAACTTACTAGCGAACGTAATCGTCTTCGTAGAATATATATTCGCACTAGAAAGCCTGCTGACTTCCAATCATTTAAGGAATATCGCAATATGGTCAAAGTCCGTATGACTGAAGCTAAACACGAATATTATACATCAAAACTCACCAAACTCAGAGACCAAAAGACCATATGGCGTGAACTGAGGAACCTTGGGTTACTACGCCAGCATTCTAATGCACTCCCAGGTCATATTCACATTGACTAAATAAATCAGTTTTTTACCTCTTCATCGAACAGTGATATTGCGACACTTATATGCGATATAGCGGCACTTACGAATGAAATTTTCAAGTTCAATTTGAAGCCAAAAATTTCTTTTTTCAACACATTACACCAGATGTTGCTCTGAAATACCTAAAAAAGACCTAATCTAATTTCCCAGGCCATGATAATATTTCAATTATGTTTGTTCACAAAGCCACTCAGGTCCTGCTACCATTTATCCTCGAAATCTTTAATTATTCCTTATCCTACGCCCAATTTCCAGCTGCCTGGAAAAAAGGACTTGCCATGCCCATTAGAAAGGTTAAAAAGCCTGAAAACCCATCCGATTTGAGGCCCATTTCAATTCTCTACGCCCTCTCTAAAACACTGGACAGGATTGGGAACTCACAAGTCACTGACTTTCTTAAATCTTCTGGTAAACTAGACCCTTTTCAATCTTGGCAAGCAAGGGTTTCAGCACACAGACCGTCTTGCTTAAAGTCATTAATGATATTCGTCTCGCCTCCGATAAAAAATTGGTAACCATTATGGTCCTATTTGATATCAGCAAGGCATTTGACCGAGTAAACCATGCAGTTCTGTTACGCAAGTTAAAATCCCTCAATTTCTCCAGCTCCGCCCTGAACTGGTTTAATTCTTACTTGACGGGTAGAACTCAAGCCGTCAAGGGCTCTGGAGATGAGTTATCCCCTTGGCTCCCAGTTTCATGCGGCGTTCCGCAAGGATCCGTCCTTGGACCTCTCCTCTTTACTTTGTACACCCTGGATCTGGCTAAAAGCATTAGTCACGCCAACTATATGCTCTATGCAGATGATCTGCAAATGTATACTCACTGTTCAGCTGATGAACTTCCATTTTTCATTGAAATAATTAACAGTGATATTTCCTCCATTAGCCATTGGGCTAATATCAACTGCTTACAACTAAACCCTATAAAAACTCGAGCAATCATTTTCGGAAATTCAAGACTTTTGAATAGCATCGATCATGATAGTCTTCCGCATATATGTGTTCACACGAGCATTGTTAAATTAAAAGAAACTGTTCGATACCTTGGCATCACTCTTTCCACTAACTTAAAATGGGATCAGCACGTATTGGAAATGTGTAATAAGGGAAATAAAATTCTCTATTTACTAAAGCTTCAAAAGAAATTTTTCCTGTTCACACAAGAATTTCACTTGTAACCTCATTGATTTTCCCAATTATAGATTACTAGTCGACCTGTGCGAAGCATTCGCACTGTATCCTCCTTAAATCCCACTTAATTGAAGTGCACACCGTATAGTTAGTACCGTGTAGTTAGTGCGTCATTGATGTATGTGTGGGTTGAAGTAAGGAATAGATGTGTGTTTAAATTTTAGATTATATATTTTTTGAAACATAGGGTTAACGTATTTACATATTTACAGCATATTTACATGTTCACAGGACCTCTTTGAACACTATGTTTGAAGTAATGATATGGTCATCTGTGATTGTTTGTTGGTGGGTCTGTTTTACACACACATAGATGTCACTGAAAGAGCGCACCCTGGAAAACGCCACATACAACTGACCGTGTGAAAAAACAGGGTCAGGCAAGTACAATCCTGGCAACTTTTATGGGAAATTGCTTCCTAGTCGGTTTGAAAGGCACGGTAGGATCAGAAGGGATGAGTTTAATGCGTGGTATGACGACAGTTTGACCGGAGTCAATCAAATTCGCTGTGATAGTGTAGTTGCCCAAGTGAGTTACAACTAATCTGGCGCCATTAATTAAGACCTGCTTAGCGTTTAGGCTTCTATTCAACATGATAATAGCGTTCTTTTTTAGTATGAGTTTATGAGATGGCAAACCTGAAGGGCTTAATGAGTTCAGAAATTTTAATCAAGCAGTTTGGGGAAGTAAATATATTTATTCAAGTTTTTATTAATTTAATTCACTGTATAAATAGATCAGCAGAACGAATATCTTCAAGCAATATTTTAAGTCGAAATTAATTGCGGAGTGAGATAATAGATGCATGAAATCGAAATCGGTTTCATTTCGATATATCTCGATATTCTCGATAGAGGATCGATAGGTAGAGAGCGGGATTTCAAAAAACCGTTTTTTTCAATTGTAATTTTTCGAAAAACAACTGAAATGTGAGTAACTTGTATATTTTTTCGGTATAGCGGTTAAGAAAAGCTTTAAAATGATGCCTCATTCATGAACATTGATGAAGTATTAAGGAAGTTATGGCGTACCGACAAAAAAAGCCCTTGAGAAATAATATATATGATTGTTTACTAGTGTATATCCATTTAACAAATGTTCTCGAAATACGTATCCAGCGATTAATTAACAGCTGCATTAGATTTATATTCGATCTTCGCAGAGATGACCATGTTTCTGATTACTTCGCTGCCTTGAAGTGGCTGCCTCTTGGCTCCCGAAGAAACTACTTCCTGGGGTGTTTTCTGTTCTCCCTCTTTCATACTCATATGCCTGAATACCTCTACAACCTATTCACCCTCAGAACTACTGTTTCCGTCAGAAGAACTCGGGCAGACCTAAACCTTCTCCACATACCCCAAGCCCGTACCAACCTATACCCAATATTCCTTCCCGATTATAGCATCCAAGTTTTGGAATTCATTACCCCCCTCAATAAAATGCTCCTCCACTCCGGAATCTTTTAAGAGGAAATTGTACGAATATTTAAAACAGTAGCACTGTTGCTTTGAAATGTATGAATCTTCGTGTTGATCAATTTGATTTTTGTTAGAACCTTTGTTTTTAATTTCTCTCGTATTTATGCTATGCTTATTTCATAATTATTGTATTTTGAGCAGAATGTTTTCTGTACTTATGTTTTCTTTTTTGCTCTTATGGGTTTCCCAGAGCATCAATAAATCATTCAATCAATCAATCTATCAATCAATCTGGAGCGCACAGTTATAATCTATCACATGTAAAACAGCTTATGCGTTTAGGCAAATTGCTCGAAAAGTAGTCCGGAAATGGGTTGATATTTTGATATAATTGCAAAGATGGGAGTTGTTTCTTTTAAATGAGGCCAAATTCATCAAATTCTAGGTGAAGTGATTTTTCACTCAAACTACCTTAAGTCTTTTCAACTCTATAACATTTGGCCCAGCGAAATTCGGATATCGCGACCATTTCAATGTAATTTAAGCCAAGAATGGTGAGAAATGATGTGTCGGCATGGCGGTCTCACGCATCGTAATTGACAGCCATGGAATATTAATGAGCAATCAGAGCAACAATGGAATTAATAACAACGTTTTTCGTGTTAAGTAATACTCCAAGAAAATTAACTCTAGCGGGACTAATTGGGCACGTAGTTCCGAGATCGCGGGCTGTTAACGCCGCATTACAAAAATTCCGAGCGAAGGCTTTTTCTCCTTCCGCTACAAGTGACAATCGTGCTGCGTAGCAGAAAGCGACTTAAGTGTTACGTCACAGACGTGACAACCACAAGCATAGGGAAAAAAAGGAAGACACCCGCTCGAAAATTTGAATTTTCGGCATTACAACCACCTTCGTTGGAAACAGAGACAATGACAACATAAAATATTTGTTCACGGAATAGAATTAAGTTGCGATAAAATACGTTTTACTTGAAAATATTGGCATTAGAAAATCTGAGCGTTAATTGATAATTGGTGCGGCTGGGAAGGTTTTCTCTACAAACACGAAGGTAGCGTGCAAGATTAAAAACCTAAAATACCTTAAAAGGTCTGATAAACTCGATGGTTTCAGGCTTAACTTTGTGAAAATCCATTCTAAAGAATTCAAAAAGATATGGTACTTTTTTCACAGATTTTTATTTCAAGTCGACCGGTTTCGTCGCATAGGCGACGCACCTGATGATGTCGCCTATGCGACGAAACCGGTCGACTTGAAATAAAAATCTGTGAAAAAAGTACCATATCTTTTTGAATTCTTTAAAAGGTCTGGACAGACGACAGTTAGCTTCTGACACCGAATATATATTTATGCTACCACCCCCAAATTAGACCTCCCAGATAAAATAAAGGAGAACACATCTGGACTGATGTACCTACTCCTGCTTCCCTCGTACAATTCTAGACCCAAGCAGAACCACGGAAGAGAAGTTATAAATTTATACACACAATAATTGCAAATATTAATCAATTTTAGAGTCAAAAGAAAATAAAAATGGAATTTGCCCCTAGGTCTATAGGTCCATATGCAAACATGGCTGCTGCTGCTGCTAATGATCATATTGACTTCGTCAACCGCTGGATTGCACCATATTCTCCAATCATGATTAAGATACTCAACGCATATATCAACCTTGAATTGCGCAACTCATTTGAGTCATTAAATGCAAATATATTTTTGTACACAAGGGAATCGATCAAGGTGTTAATCAATCAGAAGGCGGCTCAAGAGAACCAGAGGGACGACATTTATCAACCTGGGTGTTATTTAAGAAGTATTTTGGTTTCCCGTGCATGAAAGAGGACCAACAGTCACTCAACTCTTCGTGCACCTGATAAATGGTCAACGTGTCTACTACAACGAACACAACATACAAAATAGTTTACGAACTCCTTAAAAACACCACGCTGACAGTATTCTTTAGGCTTTGTGGTTTTCTTATAAAATAAATTCAATGTTTTATTCACACCCGTTGAATTTCAACGGATACCTTCCGCTAGTCTACTATGGGCGCGTTCCGAAATTCACTGCCAGTACTGCCTGTGCTGCTGTGAAACGGAACGCGAAACTGTACTGCGGCTGCTGCAGTAGCATGAATTTCGGAACGGTCGGCAGTGACTTGAAATTCAATATGGCCGAATTGCGTGGTTATTTATTATAAGCGATCTTTCAATGCGTTAATTCTTGATGCTAATCCTTATGACATTGATAAAGAGCATTCTAATTGTATTCTAATTTTCATTGCCTTGCTACTTAATGCTACTTTATACTGGTTGGTTACTTTCTCTGACGAGAATAAAATGAATTCGCGTCAGCTAGCCGAGCATGGAGAAAAAACCCTGTGTTATTAAACAAATCTCCGTTATAATTAACACTATCGAATTTATAGTAACCAATTTGAATATTGGGCTTATAAACATGTCTTAGAATATATTTTTCTAGCCCTGGATTTTCTTCATGACCAGTCGTACGAAGCGTTTCCTAGAGTGATATCGAAAATTAGGAAAATATACGGGTTGTTGAGGATTGCATCGCAGAATATTGCATCGTTTCCCGACGATTATTATACATTCCAGTGTTATGCTAAGTTACTACTCTAGTAAGAGGCTGTATAATTACGTGTACCACATTATTCATGACACTAAATCAATTTTTGGTACCTAATTTCACAAGTCGCTTTCATTCGCAAATATAATTGCTTCTCTACTTGTATCACTTGTGATGTTGTTCACTCCCTCACCATTTTATTAACGTTTTTATCCTATTGAAATATTCACCGGTACGATTAATTATAGTTGGTTTCATACTTGATAAATAAATGCGTATTATAAACTATTATACGCTAATCAGATGTTGTTAGCTATTTAAGTGCATCGAGACGTTTCTCTTTCGCCGATATAAACATTAAAATGTTCGAAGCAGAGTCTAAACTCTTCTGATATTATTTATTAACGTTGTAGATTTGATTTTTCCGCCATTTGCTCGATGGCTGTCTGCTTTACTGCCGCTACTGCTGCCCTTGGGCCGCAGTAGCGGCAGTAGAGTTCACAGTGAGAAACGTCATCAATTGGCTGACGTCATTGGTCACTGTGCACTACTGCCAGTTGATTTCGGAACGGTTTGGCAGTACAGGCAGTACTGGCAGGGAATTTCGGAACGCGCTCTATAATAATCACCGATGTGTATATGTATGTCAGTGACTTTCCCATAAGAAATACATGTGAACTTGAATCTTCATTTGGCTGCAGGCCTTTTCTTAATTGCGAAATTAAATTAGAAATAGTGGTTTTCTGTTTTTGGGAAAGGTACCAATTGAAAGAAAATAAAACAAAAATTCTTATTCCTTCATTAGAATTTATTATTCCGGTCAAAATTCCGAAATATTTGCTAAAACGTAACGATTTTTCGAAATATTTTAGCGTTTTTGAGTCATCGTCCCCATGACGACCATACTTATTGTTTTTAGTCGAGACTCACTGTATATCCTTCAACTCAATGATTATTTACGCTAATTAAGATATGAATGGTTTATTACAATGTATTAGTGTTGATTTTTCTTCCCCGTTTATATTCAACGGGCACCTTCTCTAGTTTGTAATAATACATCTCGCCGTCCAACCATTAGGGAGCGTGGTGGCCTAGTGGGTTGAGTGCTTGGCTACTGATCGAAGGGTCCCGGGTTCAAATCCGGGTGAAGCCTTTGGACGCCCCCGAACAAAAAAATCCTCAGAGTGCGAGGTGGCCCAGGGAAAGGAACTGGCCACCCCTACCCTGAATGTGTGAAATTCACACGCCTGTGGCTTAGTCCAAGGGGGACTCTACCCTCAACTATCCAAACCAATCTTCGGGTTGAATCACTGAGTGAGTGTCCAGCCATACACATTGATCCCAGGATAAAAATAATATACTGGATCCCATCCCTTCAGGTGCAATTGACGACAGTTTCTCCTTAAAAGAGACGTCTTCAGGTCACTTTAACCTAAAGACGTCTTCCGTAACAGAGGATAAACTGTCGTTACTTAAAATCTGACACTTGCAGTTGCACCTGAAGGAATGGGATCCAACATATCAAGCCACTATGAAAGCATTCGCCCCAACTTAAATTATTTATACTCCCTAGGCAAGATACGGCACCGTGAAATTTTAGTTATTTATTATAAGAGAGATAGAATTTTAGCATTGAGCCCCCACATGAACTTCAGAGCCTTGGAAGCAAAGCTCTATTTGTAAGAAATAAGGGGAAAAAACTATCATCATCATCATTGGTGCTTCTGTCCGCAGACAGGTTTCAACGGCAGCGTTGTCTCCACAGCAATCTGTCTTTCTCTTCATCTCTGCATATAACTCCTTCCTTCTTTTATATCCCTCAGCATTCCGTGCCTCCTCCTTCCTCTTCCTCTCTTCCCTTCTATTTTCCCTTCTATTTTCCCTTCTATTTTCCCTTCTATTATTAATTTCTGTAGGCAGTTTTTCCTTAAAATATGTCCAATCCATTTTGCCTTTCTCTTTTTAATTTCTCTCAGTATACTTCTTTCTTCTACAATCCTCCTTAGCACTTCTACATTCGTGATCTTATCTTTCCATCCAATATTCTCCATTCGTCGCCATAGCCACATTTCAAAGCTTTCTAAGTACTTTTCTTCTCTCTTCTTCAACGTCCACGTTTCGCATCCATACAACACAATGCTCCATATAAAGCATTTCGCAAATATTTTCCTAATATCCATATTGATGTTCCTTGCTGTCACCAGCTCCTTAATCTTTTAATTTCTTCAGTACAGTTGCCACTCTGTGTTACTATATTTCCCAGGTACTTGAAAGAGCTTACTTGTTTTAATTTTTCTTCCTCCAGCCATATATTTAAGGGCCCTTCTGTCTTCGCAATTCTCATTACCTTAGTTTTATTGCTGTTTATTCTCATTCCGTAGTCTTCACTCTTCTTCCTAATTCTATCCAGCATTTCCTGAAGTTCTTCTTCATTCTCTGCTATTATAGGCTGGTCATCAGCATATTTGATGGATTTTATTCTCTCACCTCCCACTTTTATCCCCCGATGTCTTCCAAAGCTTCTTCCAGCAGTTTGTCAGCATACAAGTTAATGAGACATGGTGACAGACAGCAACCCTGCCTAACTCCCCTTCATATTGTGGTTTCCTTTGTTTCCTCGTCCCCAATTCTTACTGCAACTTTCTGATGGATGTCAATCTGCTTTATTAATCTTCTATCCTTCCAGTCTATGCCTATCTCTCTCAGAAGATCTAATAAGATATCCCATCTGACCCTATCAAATGCCTTTTCATAATCAATAAAGAATACGCATATCCCACGGTTCAACTCTAATACCCTTTTTGTTAACATCCTCATACATCCAATAGCATCTCTCGTTCCTCTGCCCTTGCGGAAGCCGAACTGGTCTTCCTCTAATTTTTCCTCTATTTTCCTTCTCATTCTTTCCAATATAACTTTGGTTATAACTTTGCCCACATGTGAGATAAGGCATATAGTTCTGTAGTGTTTACATTCCTGTGCATTACATATATTTGGTATCGGAACCATTATGGTTTTGATAAGATCTTCTGGCCACTCCCCTGTATCATATATTTTATTAACCAGATCCGTGAGCCGATCCAACCCATTTTTCTCTAAAGCCTTTAGAATCTCTACTGGTATTTGGTCTCCGCCGACTGCCTTCCTATTCTTCATTCCTTTGACTGCCATTTCTATCTCCCCTTTCATTACTTTAGGACCTGTATTGTCCCTCTCCTCAATCATGTAATTCTCCAATTCTATTTAACTTCCTCTTTCTCTTTTGCAGTACAGTTCTTTTGTATATTCCTCGCATATTTCCTTCACATCCTCGTTATCTGTTGTAACCCTTCCACACTTATCTCTCATACCTTTCTTCGAAATGGCTCTCTGTTTTCTCGTAGTCAACATTCTCACTATTTTTAACATTTCCTTCATCTTTCCTTCTTTTTCTAGCTTTTCAATTACAAAGGACTGCTCCTTCATCCACTCTTCTCGAGCTTTGTCTGTAGTTCACCTTAATTCATTGTTAATCTTTCTATATTTTCTCTTTCCTTGTTCAGAGTCATCTCCTTTCCATTTCCTTCTTCCTTCCATTTTTTCCAAAACATCTTGGTTTATTCAGCTTTTTATAGCTTCTTTCTTTTTTACAGTTCCAACCTCCTGTTCAAGAACCATTATTATGCTTTCCTTCATATCTTTCCACTCTTCTTGAATACTTGAAAAAATATTTTTACCTAAAAAATATTTTTTAATGTGCAAATGAATATTTAATGATGACTGACCTCTGATTTTGAAGACGTAAGATTTGTAACGGTTGTACCATTTCAGGCAATATCAATGCTCAACATAGATATCTCTCGCTTTCAAAAGGTACTAAATAAAATGTTTCCCTAAGGATTGCTGCCATAAAGTTGCGAAAGATCTTGCGCGTCTCAATGATTCCTAAACTTGAACTGGTGGGAGCAGATATGCATGGTCATCCATACGAGATGTATTGCAGCAGACCTATGGTAGTCTGCGCAGCGTCTGTGCACCAGTGGCAAAGAGGTGTTTGACACCAGGCTTCTCGAGTAATGTTTTCCCAGAAAAAAAATACAATACTGAATAAGGTAATTGGGAAAAACCTATCTTGCCATAGTTCTACGCGTTTTTTAATCAATGGCAGAGGGCTCGCTTGCGACATAAGAGCGGGAATACACCATGGACGTACATCGCATTAGATCGAAACTTATCCGATTTGCATAAGAGGTAAGAATCGGAGAAAGAACGCGATGAGGAAGGACGAGAAAAACTTATTATCGGACGGGTTATTTACATGTAAGAGAGGGTTACCCTAGTATCGCTCAGAATAAATGCTCCATTATCATTACCCATGAGATCCCTTCCTTGCCTACCTACCAACCTATCCTTCACGGTGCTAATGACCTAAGTTGATAATCCCCTCCACAAATAACCAATCAATAGCCTTCACTGGAACTAGGGAGATGGTTTGTCCGACAGTTGTAGCTCTGAATTATTAGTCTTCTCCGCACTTAGTTCTTCACTATTTTCATGTCCCAAAAGACTGCTTCGCTTCAAGCAATTTATTTTTTTTAAGTACGCATTAATAATTTTACCATTAACTATAACTACTCAACAAATGAAATAAAATACAGTGAAATAAAACAAAATTATGAATGAATGAAGCGATTAGCAGAGAGGAGAGTGGAGTGGAGAGCTGCAGCAAATCGATCTTTAAATTGATTACAGCTCATGGGGACGAGATGTACAAAACAGTACGTCAAAGAACTTTCTGGTGAAAATTTATCCCCTGCCACACACTCTTTTCTTGCGTCTTGGTCATATTATGTAAATGTCGGCGCAGCTATGGAGAGAGAGAGAGGAGGACCCATCGCAGCATTTGCGAGCCCTGCGTCACCTTGGCCCTCCCTACCTCCCCTCCCTACTCCCCTTGCACCAGTCAATGCACGCACGAATGTATACGGAGTGACGTGCCGACGGCCGCCCCTTCGCCGCCGGTCAACCAATCCTCTCCGCGCGGTCTCTTCCTCCTCTTCCTCCCGCTTTAACTCCCTCCTTCCCTCAACGCATTGAGTCAAGTCAGTCGGCTCCGAGCACTCTGGCGAAGCGAGCAGACAATCGGTCTCTCCTGCTCTCACGAATACCAGGTGTCCCTTATATAGAGCACGCGCTCTTAGCACGCCGAATCCATTGTCTGTTCGTGTTGTTCTCCCTCGCAAAGGCACCACGCGTCAGTGAAGGGAACACAAGACAAGAATTTTATTTTTATTTGGCGTTCGCAATCCTACGGTGTTTGCATCGTACCGGAGTGTTAAGGGTTTCAACCAGCACAGTATCTACTAGGCAGTGAGTGATGTCGGGAGATTGTCGGGTGAGGCAGCAGGAGGGAGTGGCAACGAAGCAGAAGAAGAAACTGCCCGGTAAGCTGAACTACTCTCCGGTGAGGACCACGCTGAAGCAGGCGTGCTCCTACTGGACGTGTCGCAAGGACGGTGTCCCGTGCAAGGACAGGCAGAAGATCGGTGAGTCTACAGCCGTTTTTGAACTGGTCTAGGAACAATCCACTAGTAAATACTTACCAACGATAGATTTGTCTGCTATATCCATAGGCGTAGGTGATCACGGGGTCTACTTTGCCCTTCCTCGCATTCGTCGAAAAATCTAAAAAAATGCCAAAATTCAGAAGTTATCATTCGTAGAGAGAAAATGAAATAGTTTTGCTCCATTGTGCAAGCACAAAACGGCAAGCCTTCGGATGTTTACTTCGGTGTTTATTTATTAGCTGTAAAAATTCTTCCAAAATGCTTAAAACGGAGTTTAAATCGCTAATGTGATATTTTTGGAAGCAAACGGAAAGATGTGTGTAATTTAAAGAAGTTGCAAAACTTTTCCTAATAAAAAGCTTCCGAGGAAAAAATGGGAATATTTATCAAATCCGGATTGTGGCTTTTATGTACCTATCTACAGTATTTTTCAATTTGTAGTCAATAACTGGTTAATTTATGTAAATATTCACGTACTAGCCTCTATCGTTTCTAGTGGGACGCCTGATGCACGATATATATATAACTTCTTTTCTCACTCATTGATCTTCCCAATTTATTTTAAGAAATAGACAAAATAAAAGACTCATGCGGGTTTCTCAACGTCCGTGGGTGAATGCTCGGCGAAATCGCTCCCGTTACTGTTACCAGTGAAATGGTTCCAGTGATCTGTTTATTCGGTCCCTGAAGAGGCGCAAGCCTAAAGCGGGGTCCACGCTTGTTGTTTTGTTATTTGTTATATTTTGTTGTTTAAAGTGTGACAATAAACATAGATTGAAGTTGAACCTCACTCAGGAACAGATAGGAAGATAAATCACAAAAAAAGTTTTATTTTACAAAAACATAAACTTTTAGTAATACATCGCGCCGTCCAACCTTACACATTGATCCCAGGATGAAAACAATATACAGGATATTGAATGAGAAGCAGTAACTTTGATATTCCACATGTATTTATTGTAAACGACCTAGGTTTCGACGTAGAACGCCATCATCAGCACGTCATCATCAGGGGAATATACTGGATCCTATTCCTTCAGGTGCAGTTGCGTTAGTCAGTGTTTCGGTGACGACAGCTGTTTCTCCTTAAAAGAGTCGTCTTCAGGTCGCTTTAACCTAAAGACGTCTTCCGTAACAGAGGATAAACTGTCGTTACTTAAAAGCTGACACTTGCAGTTGCACCTGAAGGAATGGGATCCAACATATCAAGCCACTATGAAAGCATTCGCCCCAACTTAAATTATTTATACTCCCTAGGCAAGATACGGGACCGTGAAATTTTAGTTATTTATTATAAGAGAGATAGAATTTTAGCATTGAGCCCCCACATGAACTTAAGAGCCTTGGATGCAAAGATCTATTTGTAAGAAATAAGGGGAAAAAACTATCATCATCATCGTTGGTGCTTCTGTCCGCAGACAGGTTTCAACGGTAGCGTTGTCTCCACAGCAATCTGTCTTTCTCTTCATCTCTGCATAACTCCTTCCTTCTTTTATATCCCTCAGCATTCCGTACCTCCTCCTTTATACTCCCTAGGCAAGATACGGGACCGTGAAATTTTAGTTATTTATTATAAGAGCGATATACTGTTGCATCATCATCATCAGATGATACTGCACTGCGGTGGAACCTTGCCGTGAAAAGTAAAAGTTAAATAAGAAATTTCAATCTTCTCCATTCCTGTTCTTTCAGGAGACACCAATCCGTCAAACACATCTTCCCTTCCGTCCTTCCCCTCCTCCATCTCATTGCTCTTCTTTCTTAGTATATTGACTCCTTTACTCCAGTGCCATACACTCGTGCGATAGCTCCCCGGTATTGGATATGAATGCAAACTATAGAAGACTGCTGTGACTTTGGGGCGAAAGAAAATGGTACGACTGTTTTGAGGGGCAAGCCTGGACAGATTCTGGTCAATTGCCATTTGAACGCATTAGTTTCTACAAGTTAACACCAGAATTATGGTGGACCCCCAATTTACGATGGTAATCCGTACCATAGGGCCGATCGTAATGTGAATTCCATCGTAAGTGAATCAGTATATTGCCGGACGACGGATCTGTTTGACTACGTCATCGCCAATGCATTCAGTGATACACAATACAGTATAGGTACAAAATATGCTGGAATGAACTTATTTAAAATGTTATTTAGCCAATATTTCAACTTTCATTGAATCTTCGAAATGGAAAATTTTAAATGGCGCGCGCATAATCAGCGTGCTTTGAAATTCCTAGTATGCAGATCTTAAAGTGAACCCATCGTAAAGTGAACCCATCGTAAAGTAAAGGGGGACCAGTTTACCGGACTACGCGGCATACCTATTAGTACCGACGGGGGTCAATGTGACCCCTTGGGAACACTTAGTTTTAGAAAGGTAAATTTAACATTTTTAATCGAAATAATATGCACATTGTTCTGTAAATGTCTTTTATTAATTATTGTTTATTATTGTCTTGGAAGATGGTGTATTACAGTAGCATACTATAATTTGTCATTTTCACGTATTCTAGTTTCCAATGAGTCCTAAGGGACATAAATGCTTTTGGTTTACGTATCTATTTTTAAGTAAAAACTACGCGTATACCATCAAAGTATTATAACCATGCGTACGTGTGTATAAATTCGTATTTTGAGTACTTATAAACGATTATCATAGCTTATAAAAAAAACTATGAAGAAAAAGTTTTTAACAGAAGACAGTAAAAGTCCATTCCAAAATGACAAGAAATTGCCTGGGGTCGAAATGACCCCTTTGATACTGTAGCGAAAAAAATGTAGGAGATTACGATAAATGAAAACTTAAAGTTCTTAAACAAAGTTGATTTATATTCTCTCATGGATGCCGATATTAAAATCAAACTGGTGTGCGGAACTGCATGCGAAACTACCTTCACAAACGCTGGCGTAATACTGGGGTCCGAGCATCACTGACTAAACCAAGTAGACTCCACAGTCGAATCGAAATGTATACTCGACAGCTTCGACAATCAGTGGAGTCGATACAAATGGGCGCCAAATACAAAACAAAAGTGAACCTTCTAAACATTCCGCCCACCTCTCTTCGTAGAAGAGATAATTCTTACAATAGTTAACAAAAAGATGTTGCATGTACAGCTAACAAGAAATTACAATTCTTTAGATTGATCACTACTAGATACATATCTCAGAATAATTAGTTTTGTAATCGCTCTGACCAACACTGAGTTATTATACTTTATTTCCACTACTCGCTCCACTTCGTCTTCCCCTAGATGCACATTAGTTATTTTAGCAAGTGGCCAACGCGCTGGAGGAGTGTTCTCACTTCCAATAAATGAAAAACTTAAACTTTGTGGTTCCACAATAATGATAATTATATTTGCACGACCCGGGTTTCGACGTATTGTAACGTCATCTTCAGGTGAAGACTCTACAAAACCTCGTGGTTATATACTGTCCTCAGGAAGGGGGAGGGTCGGAGGGAAGGAAGGTATGGGGGGGGAAGTAGTTTGGGATTGTATCACCTCAAGCGCAAGCAGAGTATTTATTGTTCCCGCATAAACAAGATGAAGTTCAACGACAGATACGTTTTGCATAGGCTTAAGATCTAATAAGGTTGAAAGATGTGCACTAGTTAACCTTCTGGTATTGTCATATTAATTTTCCAAAGCTTCCCAGGCAAGCATGAAATTTTCTCTGGTGATTGGAATGATACTAATCAAATCCGCAGCTTCACCTGCAAGAGAGCTTTGCAGATACTGCAGTTTAGCAACGTCGGAAATGTCGTTTCGCTCTAATATCATTGATTTCATTAAATCACGACAAGTTTCCCAATTACAAAAATCCCCTGAAAATGTCGGTAATTCTGGTATAGGAAATTTAACGGGTTGATCACATTCTAAACGTGAACTCTGATTCTCTTGATTCACTACGCCCGTGATTACATGTGTCCCAATTCCGAGAAGAAATTCTTCAAATTCACCTTTACGCTGCAGATAAATTTACTCTGCGCAATCACAAAATCACAGAAGTGACATATTAATGATTAGAATCGAAACGTTCACTTTCAATCATCTGTTCGTGAGCATAAGTTAATTTTCGCCAATAGCTTTCAACACTCTCTACGTGAACTTTACACGAACCTCGATTCATTCTCGCTGCGCCTTCTTTTTTGAAATTGGTGAAAGAATTGATAATTTTCCTCAAATAGTTTTTCTGCTTTTCATAGAAATCTTCCATTTTGAACCTGTTGGCAACCGTAAAGAAGATAAGTTAGCGCAAAATGAGACTGCAGTCCAATTTGACTCTTAGCACTGGAAGAAGTTCAATTTAGTCACACATTAAGATCCTAAGAACTCTCTTAAATAATTCTAAGAACAAAAGCAGTTGATTGCCAAATGTAACTGATTAAATTGCACAAACATTATGCACTCATGCGATAGATAAATATGATTAGCAATAATTTTCACGATAAATACAGTTCCTCTTAGGCTAATCACATGCAGATACGATGCCACAAGAGCCTTAAGCTCGATATGATTGATAGTAAGCTCAATTGTTCAGCATTACTTTAATAAATAGAGACGATCTTACTGTTCAGCTGTTTAGTCGACATTCTCATCTCGTGCTGAAGGGTTGTCAAGTCTGTCAAGCAGGCATGCACACGAACCCCGCTTCGCTGCCGAAATCAGCTGATTCACGCGGCTTAGCCGGCTGGCTGCTTCTCCGACGTCTTCTCTTCCTCGATGAAGGTCGTCTTGAACCGCTGCCGTCGTAATGCCCGATTAGAGTGCTCCGAAATATGTTTCGCATGCTCCGACTCCCGTGATACGATACGATAGTTATAACGCGATGATTAATAAGGTGTGAAGGTAGAATAAATTGTCGTCTGGTCGTAATTGATATGGCGATAAGAAATCCGGTATCCAATATTCGATTATCCTTCAATCAGATACCCTTCTATCAGATATCTTTCTGAGAAATTGTTTCCGGCGTAACTTGGTGGAAATGTTTAATATGCATATTGAAAAATCACTTAGTAAATTCCACACTTTATTTACGAATAAACCGACCCAGGTTTCGGCAACTCAAGTGCCATTTTCAAGGTAGCTGATCGTATGTAATAACCATATGTTCTCCACCCATTCTCCTCTCCTAAAAATCAGTACCCTTCCCACAAACCTCCTACCCTCGTAGTCACCAACAATCGTCCTTCACCCTGTTGTTCTCACTCCTCCACAAAAAGAAACCCAGATTGACTCATCCCTCCCGCTTCTTTCTTTCCAATTTCCCAGGATTACCCTAACCCACTCCCCCCCCCCCCCCCCTTCAACTCCCGGCCTTGCGCATCCATCCCCCCCCCCTCCCACTCCTTTTACCTCCCTCCCCCTCCACCCTATGATGTATATATACTCGGCCACCACACGATCAGCTACCTTGAAAATGGCACTGAGTTGCCGAAACCTGGGTCGGTTTATTCGTAAATAAAGTGTGGAATTTTACCAAGTGATTTTTCAATATGCAGATATCTTTCTATCAGATATCCTTCTCTCAGATATCCGGCCCGAAGGACCAAAAAATGTAGCGAAAAAAATGTAGGAGATTATGATAAATGAAAACTTAAAGTTCTTAAAAAAAGTTGATATATTCCCTCCTTGATGCCGATATTACAATCAAACTGGTGAGCGGAACTGCATGCAAAACTACCTTCACATACGTTAGCGGAGTACTGGCGTCCGAGCAACACTGACTAAACCAATTCGACTCCACAGTCGAATGGAACAGCATCGACAATCAGTGGAGTCGATACACATGGGCGCTAAATACAAAACAAAAGTGAACTTTTTAAACAGATACATACAAATAGGCAGAAGGTAATGCACACCAAAAACTATTGCTGCTTCGAGATTCTTACTGTCACATTATAATCTCCTGCTAAAATAAATAAAAGTCAAGAAGTATACAAGAGCTGGGACGAATCAGTCAGTTATAATGGATTGTCAAAATTGTATAAGGGTCAAAATGACCTCTCCGGTACCTCTGCTGTTAAGTTCGTGATAAAGATGAACATTGACAAACCTTGGGCTATCTCCTCCGCTAATGTTCCTCAGAAGGCACTTCCCTCCAGTGCTCCAGGCGCTACAATGTCCCGCGCGCCGAAGATGCTCCCGCAATTCATAAGGCGATAATCCTTAAGCAACATGGGTTCCCTTTCCGTTTGTTATTTGGGTCAAAACTCGCCGCCCGGCAAGTACTTACTATGAATATTTTTCAAAGAAATTTCCATTAAAATCTTAAGAAACACAATTCACACACACAGGGTCAGACCGTGATGCAGTTTATAGAACTTCCAGTAAGCATCCTTTGAAAGGAAAACTAGGCATATTCAACCATCGTGGATTGACAAGTGATGTTCTTAAATTAATAAAATGTTTGTATTCCGCACTTAAGATTTCGCCACCCCTACCCGTGTCAACGCTCTCGCGTCATTCATTTACCCCTTAAAAATTCATATCGCACCCTTGAAAATAACGTGAGGGCGCTGACACCGGTCAGGGTGGCGAAAACAAAGTGCGGAAAATAAAACTTTTTTAATTTCAGAATGTCTAAAACATTCCGCAAAGTTAACTTCCGCACCCTTGAATATCCGCGAGGAAGGCGTGCTTATTTTTACCGCACGCGGTCCATTCACAATAGTTGCAAGCGAAATGGAAAACATTGAAGTTTTACGAGGGGATTTATAAGACTGAAGGGGCCCATGCATAAGTTTGCTCAAGATTATGACTCAAGAAGTGACATTTAGTTTTTTATTTTCTTATTCTTTTTTTTCGATTTTACTCATTAGTATCCATGCACCTGTGCTAGCAATTGTTATAGGCTACACACATAGCTGGGACTAACGATTTAAAAAAATTACGATTAAAATTAATCGTTATGAATGCAGTTAAGTATTTTACTTTCCCGTTTCTTTTCAGAAGAGTTAACTTTTAACTCTGAATCGTTAAAATTATACATTGACTGATAAAAAACTAACTTCAGTTAATTGTTTTCGTTAATTTTTGTGGAATATCGACCTGTTCGAATTTTTCTTTTTTTTCTTTTTTCAGACGGGAGAGGACGGCTATCCGATACAAATTTTTGAAATGAGAATGTTATATAAGTTTAAGTTAAAAAAAACTTCTTGAATTTGAAGTTTGTATTTATTTTATCCCAATTGCAAAAAAATGGCTTTTTAAAGTTTCTCCTTAAAAAGTTTCTTAAAAACTGAAAAAGTAACTTAAAACGTGAAATTTATTTTTTGTAAATTTTAACTTTAATCAATTACTTTTTAAACTTTGACTAGTAACTTTCAAAAATTAACTTTAGCAATAATCAATTAATGTTTTTTGATAACTTTCCCAAATATGCTATAGCCATAGGTGGTGGAATGACCTCAACTCCCAGCGTACGTCGACTGCAAACAATGGAATGGATTCCCAATAAAAGGCTCACTCCCCTTTCGAAATCGGGTAGGATAGGCATCGTATGTAGTTCACAGCGAGACCCCCTAAGTGCGTTTGGCAAGAATTACATGAGCCCAGGCCATTTTCGCGCTTTTGTGAATGAGGAAAGTGTTCATCGCATGTGTAGTGGTGTGTAGTGTACTTGTGTAGTGTACTTGTGTAGTGTGTGTCACATCGCATGTGTAGTGTACTTGTGGTTTTATTCTTTACTTGTGGGCCCTTTTCCGTGTATCTATGGTCGTCACGAATCACGAGAGAAAAATATGCTTCTACAAAACCTATCAGCTAGATTCAGGATATTCTGGTGGGACTAACCCCGTCATAGAATTTAACGTTGTCACTAACTGCGAGCTTTTTAGTGAAAACAAATTTACCTGCAGTGAGATTAGGATATTTAATCTAAGTCGAATGTTTTTATTTTGAACGCCGCACATTTGTGTAGCAGGCAAGGCTTGGCAAAAGATGAGTATATTAAACATGTGGTAGGTTAATATTACGCGAAAGTTAAGAAAAGCACATTAGTTGGGCCGCGCTTGAAATATGTAGTATACATAAATGATTCATTGTAGGGAGAATGGATTTAAGAATTAGATAAAGGTCAAAGAAGGTCCACTAGATGTGTTAAGACAGTGAAAATACTAGGAGTCCCTGAAATAAACGAAGATATCAGAAAGAGATCATGACTTTAGGAAATTCGCATGGGACGCAAGGTTACTTCAGACACCGAAGAGGTTTCAAACTCTTTTACTGATTCGGTAGCAGCAATTACCCAAATGATATGGTAAAGACGGACACAGGGTATGAGCAACCCTTTTTTCCTGGATAAATTTGTAATTTAAGAGATCCACTTAATCGATTCCTAAGTATTCAAATACAAAAAATAGTGAGAGATATCTAATGGCAAATGGCCCGGGGTAAAGTTGTTTAAGGGACAGCGAGGCAGTTGTTATGGACTATATAGTTATATGGCTGCGAAACTTCGACCACGCTAGGGATGAAGGACGAGAATATATTGGAGACGTTTGAGCTGTGGATGTTGAGAAGGATGGTAAAAGGATATTGTAAGGCTAATGAGGCAGTGATGGGCATCATACAAAAAGAATGAAATTCGCCTCAGAAAATGAAGGGGAAGTGAAGCTCTAGGATAAAACAATTGTAGACATTTTGGATGTGATGAAGAGAGGTGGAAATTTTGACAGGTCAATTGGAGAAATTCTCATTCGTGTGGGGTTTATTGGAGAGCAAAGCCTACTTCTCCATTACAAAAATAGGAAAGAAAGAAAAATAAAATTAATTGTTTCAGGCTTCATTTGGTGGAATATAATAATGAAAGAAAAAGACTGGCAATTTTCCACAAGAATAAGGTTTTTACTCGACCGGTATCGGTGTACAACAACATCATCAGGTGAAAATTATAGCTCAGACATCTGCATGTATACAAAATTGCAATGAGGGGATGAAAAGGTTGAGAGGGGGTGGGGTGAACAAGGATTGGACAATTGAGAGGAGGGTGAAAGGTGGGGGGGTTGTTAAAGGGTAAAACCCGCATGGTAGCTATCTGGGGAAGGCACAGGTCGTTAAATTTTCTTTCATCAGAAAGAAAAACAATACTATATTATTTATTTATTTTAAAAACACGTACATAGCTTTTTAAATGCACCAAAAATATGATAATATATGTTATATAGAAAGGATAATAAAAGGCATAAAATTTTGCTCCATCGGGACAAAAAAATACTTGTTTTTAAATTGTTGCTCGTCTCACATGTTATGCTCTTTTGTTAGTCAGCTATTATTTAGCTCATGTAATCTAGTTGGTAGCTCTCATGTACTCCACCTTAGCTTTTAGTTCTCTGTAATCTCCTCCTAAAACTCTATAGTTTTGATGTTTCGTCCTCCACGCAAACACCACACACACGACGTAAAACGTTTCAACAGTTATGTTATTTGACTACTTGCAACTTGTTATTTGACCGGTAGAGGTGATGAAGCTCACACTCACCGGGATGGTGTATTTTTCTACACGCCTTCAGCGCGGCCAGCACTATGTACCGCGTGATACCCATTGCTAGAAGGTGATATAATATAGAATACTGATATTTCAAATATGGTGCCTCTATATCAAAAAAGCATGAATATACATATGGATCCTAAACTTGCCCCCAGTGGGTGTTGCCAAACATTCCGCACGCGCCGAAAAATCAGAACCAAGCAAATTGTAGCGCCGCCACTCTAGAGAAGGTGGTTCTAACAAGGAAAGGCCGTGATTCAAATGGAGATACTGGAAATGAAGGGCATGGAATTGGCCTCCATATTAACACCGGCCATTTTTGACACACAGAAGCGGAACCATGCCGACTGCAGCGCGACCTATCTTTTGCGGAAAAGTAGGCAACTCCTTTGCCCGTACAGTGGTACCGAAGATTGTGATCCATATTTGTATTCATGGAATAAAGCATAAATCCTCCGATTGAATCCACACACACACTAAAGGTGTGACAGGAGAAGAGAGGCCCGAGAAAGCGAGTACGTATCGGCAGCCCGTTGGATCACGTGATTTCTCATGCGGGGGTTCATTCGCGTTGCATTTTACCCCCACCAATCCCCTTCCCCCCCCCCCCCCCCCCCCCCGCGTGAGTTAAAAAGGTTTGTCGGCGATCCATTGTTTGCTAATGATAGCTTGTAAAGAAATGTATCGGACGGTTTGTTAAGCCGTACTAAAGAACTCGTTTGGATGGTGGTGAAAGAGTGGTGACGTCTCAGGATTTACGCCTTATTGAAGCAACACACTCCCCTGATTCTCGTGCCGTCTGAATGGCCATCGAACTCTGCGGAGAATAAAAAAAAATTTTCCATTGATTTCATTATTTTCATCCCTTAATCGTTAGCGGTGGGGATAGGTACTCTTACAATAAACCCATATGGGAGCATGCTTTGACTTTAGATCATGTTATGAAGCTACAATTGGTCCGTTCATTAACTAAAAAATAATAATGGGTTTGCAATCACTTCAGGAAGATTTTTTTCGTAGATTTTCGCTGTTCATTTTAATTTTGGTAAGTTTCTTTTGGATTTCTGCGATTAAACTAAAATTTTTTAGCAACAGTTTTGCCGTGCTGTTCTGCCGGCTTCTTCAGGCATTCTAAATCAACAATGAAAAATAAATAAACAAACTTAAGCGGTTATTATGTACAGCATGATTAATTAATACTTTAGTTTTTCAAAAGTCTTTTCCACGCATAAGGAAGTTTGTAGCCATCTTCTCTGATTAGGTTGTTAGGTCTTTCTTCTATTTCAATGGCTTCCCTGATGATCCGTGGACAGTAACTAATTTCTTTACATAAAACTTTCGCCCTTTTGATGCCAATACTGCGACCTTCTAAAAGTGTGTTGCGAAACTGTTGCTAAAAAAGTTTAGTTTAATCGCAGAAATCCAAAAGAAACCTACCAAAACTTAAGGAAGGTTGTTTCCTCGAAGCGGGTATTTTCTAATTTAAATGACTGGGTTCTTCCTGCGTAGTAATGTCAACTTCCTTGCAATATTTTTTCTCGGAATTTTGTCCTGGAAGCTATCTCAAATTTCATTTCGTTGAGTATACAATGAGTTTTATATTTTTTTTTCGAGTCACGTTATCGAGCAAATAGGCTTTTTTTCAGATAAAAAAAACCTTCGCGCGTATCCACTTCAGTTTCAAAAATTGAAGACGTAATTGTTCCGAATTTTTGGAATCTTGAATTACCGATGTTAATTTTCCTGCATTAGTAACATTGCTCCACCTACCTTATGGAGATTAGCGTTAGAAAACAAATTGGCATAAGGGTCCAAACTGTCAACCAACGCAACTAGCTCTTAACCCATTTCATTCGTTCAAGCGACCGATATTTGGAAAACAGACCCTTACCTTTTCAAAATAGTGCATTGCGAAACATCCACGAGGCTTTTTGGGCACTTGAAAGATTATAACAGCAGAGCTTTCAGTGATTCCTCGTTACCTCCCCCTCCCACTCATTCACAACTGATACCGATTTGCCAAAAAGCATGCACGCCCCAAAACAGGGCGGAAATGACCGAGCGTCGGACGATTCAAGCTCGTGTTCCAGTTAGTCATACAAATTCCCCACCTAATATTCGGATGCTTACATTTATCGAGAGCGCATCTAACAGAAAAAGCAAAAAAATATTATCTAAAAATTAATCTCACTTATTTTTCCGCTCGTTGCTTCGTGTAATGTGACATCGTCGAAATACGTGACATAGTAGTCTCTCCGGATAAAATGTGTGGTTTACGATTGAAATTAAAACCGGTTGTTCTGAGGTCAAGTGCTTCCAGCTCGAAATTAATGCCTAGCGCAATCATTTGTTGCCTGCGTTGCATCGCCTCATTCTGAAGTTTCCGCTTCGTTCGGATTGCCTAAGCAAGGTGCACTGTTGACCCTTGAGCCCAAGGCCAGCGGTGCATGTTGCTCTTATACTGATATTTTTCTTAGATTTCGACTTTTTATCTATGTATGCTGTTCCGTACATTAAAGGAGAGAGCGGATGAAACCTTACGGTTCGATAGCACGGTATGGTGGTTCAACCATAAAAGGACTTAAATGTCATTTTATTCATAATCTGGATAACTATGCAAAAACAAGTCTTCTATCTGATATGAACAGGAAAATATCACATTTCCTCCCCATTTTTCTCGCAAATTGAACTTGAAATTACATGGTGTTAAATCCAAAAATGGGAAAACATCTGGGAGAAATAGTTTTGCTATCTAATGTTATTACCATTTTCACGAAAAACTGTTTCTAAGAAGCGAAAACTCCCGGAAAATTGATTAAAAATAAAAGATATGCACCTTGCCACCTTCTTAATTGAGTTAATAACTTATTACTGCAATAACTGGAGGCAATACGTGGTAATTCCATGTAAATAACACTGCAGTCGGTGTTTATTGATATAAAAATGTTTTATATTAAAAATACATTCGTGCAATATCCTGCATATTTTGAACTTTTATTTTTGTTTTCAATAGGTAACGCATGTCATTAGCGAAATAATGATTTTTTTAGACAAATCAAACAAAAAAAATGGAATTTAGTAATTTTTTGACTCTCACAGTCACAATTGAACCACCTTAAGGTTAGTCACTAGACTTCAGCTTCGCCTCGTCGGGTCTCTCACCGCTCAGTCCCAGGTGGAATGGGAAGGCTCCCAGTGTGGAAGGGGAACTCGATGAGCGAATGGAGTGGAGGGTTTGGAGGGGCAGGAGCAATCGTGATCAGCGCGCGTCGCTGGACAGTAGACGAGCCTAGAGTGACCTTGGACTTCGTCGCGAAGCTAGGGGAGTCGACGGACAAATAAGCGAACTTATTTACTCGCTGCTCAATCTCGCTGTGCGTTGGCCTCCAGGAATATGTTCATCCAGAAGAATTCATGGGGTAGGGGTAGTCTCAACAATAGTGCTGAATATTTTTCCCTTTCGTCAGGCAGTGAAATGAATGTCAGAATATAGACATTACATGAGCGTTGGAAGTTATATGGGTGTGGATGTGGACTATTGTATTATCATTTGGATGATGCGAAAAGACTAAATTTTACTTTGATCAATTTACACCTTAGCCTACACTCTGAAAGATATTAACGCTAAATAAAGAAGAATGCAAGAAACTCGATAGTCCTTTTTCTGCTTCACCATCGACGTAGAAAAATAAATATAAAAAACTCAAGAGTACAGCAGAAGTATCAGATGCATCGATTGAAAAATTTTATAACTTTCAGCCGCGCAACCAATAAAAATGTTTGCTAAATACGTTGCCGCAAAAATTTTCGGCACAAATTGAAAATTATTTTCACACAAATATTAACTCCGTGCGTCGTGTGTCTGTGCCCAAGTCGTCAATTCGTGCGGCAGAAGCGTCCACATCGAGAATCATCACTCGGCGCAAATCCTTTGGCTTTCGTCAAAAACCCGACTGTCTGGAGTGTGTGCAATGAATGTGGATTGAATGCTGTGTGTCGTATTAGGCGCAAATTTATATAGGTGTTTTCGCGGCTTTATAGCAAAATGAAGAATCCCTCGCACATGATCGGCTTTATGATGTGAACGGATCGCATAACTTTGATGTCGCAATTATCTCGCATATAATATTCCATTGTGCATTTACAGCGTAATGCGATTTGCCTATGCGATACTATCGATGCGATATATACCTGGTGGAACACGATATTTCACTAATATCATAATACATAGTTGAAACTTTCGTGAATACAGCATGTCCACGGTCAAAAATTTTCAATATCGCACAGTGAAAGTAAGTGATTTTACAAGGGGAAAAGCAGTACAACCAGACTCACGATTTACCAAGATGTATCCTTGCTTTACACTGTGTCTTCTTACTTACCACCAATGTTTTCCTTATTCGTCATGGTTTGATCTCAGAACCTCAGTTTCCTTACCAGCACCAAATGAGAGAAAAGTTATCAATTGCAAAGATTTTACAGCTTGGGCCTGGACTAAGCATGCTTGTGAGGCTTCACCCCATGACTAGCAATAGAGATTTATGCTAATGCAAAATTAGTCGTAGTTACACTAACTTTGGGGTGTAGTGTAAAGCTTGTTGGCGACTGCTCACCCCCTGCCACCCACCCTTGAGGCGGCTTGCAGGGTATTTTGTAGATGTAGATGTAAGATTAAAACAATTAAATAGTACGAAATTATGAAGAGCGAACTGCAAGGTAAATAGTGCGGGGTAAAACGTAAGGATGGTTACATCAAGAAAAATATCAGGTTAGGGTTACGTAATGGCTTAACATTTAATTTATTCGTTTTTATGGGTATTTAGGCGAAGTATTTTAGGCAGAAGTACCTCCATATAAAACTTTTCTAATGGTTGTTCCATTTGGTGTTTCCAAAAGTGATCATTTCTATTAATACGCTCAATGTAAATGCCCAATGGGCTCCAAACGATTAAGTCGCAGTACGTTTTGTCACAAATGCGCAACTGTCCTTGTATTTGATAATGGTAGTTATGCTTTTGCTTTAGCGTGACATTCTCCCCACTCTTTTGAAAAAAATTTAGTTTTTTCTGTCCTTCCGCCTCCGATGGAGACAAATCCCTGCAGCTAATTGGACATTTAACTTCGATTATGCCTTTGCCATCTTCTAGAACTCCATCAGGGGTTGCAGCCAGGAATGACAAGGTTTCATCCACAAAAAGACCTGTAGGCAATACGGTATTTCCGCTAATCTTCTCGTATTGTGCAACAGCATTTCCTTCAAACGCTTTACCATAAGAAGGAGCCTTATTCCCTCGAAAAGTTGGGAACAATATCCTTTCTGCTATTTTTTCTCTGCATGTATTAGCCCTCAATTTACATATTTGACCGAATAAGGATGCCGTTAGTCTCTTACGCCTTTCAGACACCCACGTCAGGCTAAGATATTGAGTCCTAGTTTCGGCCTCCAGCCGTAGTCTGTGGTCTCTACTCAAAGACAATGACGCAAGGAACTCATTCTTATTAGCTTCATCAACTTCCTCAGTATCCTCCAGGCGGCTACATATTCCGTAGTCTTGGTCAGGTCCAGCTGGTATTTGGAATTTATGGCGCGTTTTGTATTCCAGGCGTCGTTTGGACCGCGCAGTCGACTTTTTTACGGCACTGGTCTTGTATTTTTTTGTAAATGTTCCAGGACTCTTCTGCGTCAGGCCCTTATGAATAAGAGAATGTAAATTGGGTCCTGCATTGTACGCAGTTACAGCCAACTCGCAACGCGTCTGATATGATCTCCTCAAACAAAAATTCACTCTCTTTCCACCGACGTATTTAGCCACACTTGCGTTATAGGATTCCGCCATGTTATTGGTGACGTTGAACATCAAACTGACTGAGTGGCGGGCTTAGAATAGTAATTAAAGGTTGGAGTGTAGAGTAAATCACTACTTAGGTGATGAAAACAGTTCGTATATATACGGTCCAGAGGGCACAGGTGAGGGTGGCTGAGGGAGAATCAGGGTGGACAGTTACAGGTCGTGGGGTAAGGCACTGGTACCCGTTGTCGCTTTGTTTTTTTAACATTTATGCCGAGAAAATGATGAGGGAGGCACGAGAGAAGCTAGGTGTGGGAATACAAGAAGGACTGCTCATGAAGAAGGCTATTTTCGCGGACGACCAGACGTTGGTTTGGTGAACATCGAGGGGATTGAAAGCTTTGTCTGATGCATTAGAAAATCTGTGCGGGAAATGGGGAATGATGGTTAATCATAGCAAAACAAAGGAATAAGATTTTATAGGACGACGAAAGCCAGGCAGGTCATGAAAGAAGGAGGGTAAAACCTGGAGGAGCAACCATAACAATTTGATTCTTGGTTGTACGTACTTAAGGGGAAAACGGCCGTATGATCAAAGGCCTTAGAAGGAGAATTGCGCTAGCGAAAGAAGAGTTCAGCAGTGAGGAGGAGCTGATGACAGGGACCTTGCCTAAGGATGTAAGAAAGACGCTTGTCAAGAGTTACATATGTAGTGCGGCGTTGTATTGTGCAGAAACGTGAATTGTGAAGAAAGAGGACGAAAATAGGCTGCGGGCGTTTAATGTGTAGAAGTGAAGGAGTATGTAGAAAGTCCGAAAGATGGAAACGGAGTCAAAGGAGGAAGTGCTGGGAATGGTGGGCACGGAGGGGAAACTTCTGGAAGATATTATAAGGAACCAGAAGATTGCTCATTATAAACATATTTTTCAGAACTCATTAAGTCAAATTTGGAATTGTAGAAGCGGCGAAAGCAACGGTAGGCGCAGTGAGTGCTACTAAAATTAGAAAACCGTGGATCACGAAGGAGATGATCAGGGAGATGGAGGAGAGAAGGAAATGGAAGAGCGTAAACTAGGGATGGGAGAAAAAAATCGATTCTTCATCATAATCGATTATTTGCTTCCGATTCTTTCGATTATTAGATCGATTATGGGTGGACGATTTAATCGTTGAATCGATTATTCAATCCCGATTATGACCGTCAGAAAAAAATCGGCGGGATTGGTGTAATTTGAAAATTTACCGAGGGAAAAAATAATCGGCTTTAGAACTTTGATGATTTTTTTTCGCTACTGCCAGTGAATAGTTTCAAAATAAAAAGATTCAAATAGCCCATGAAAAAGCTATTTTTTGCATTTTATGTTTGAACTGCGATGGCAAGACTGCAAAATCTGAAAGAAGACGAGTGAAAACGCCACAGATAAAAAATATGACTCGGATGCATGTGGTTTAACGAGAGATGAGGTAAAACGTTTATGACTCTTAATGACAGACAGCTTCATTTCAAGGATAATGCTAATAATATTTGACCTAATTTAGGAGTATTAATGCTCCTGATATTTACACCATAAGATGTCGAGAAAACATATACTTTGAAATACTAAGCTTATTTTTCGAAAAAATAGAAGAACTAGGTACATTATATATATGATTGACAACATAAGTTACCATTTCTGTCGAAATAATAAATATATACATATTTATAACTCAAGTATCATCATCACTAAGCGATGTAAATTACAATCATTGTAAATTTTGCAGCATGTTGAGTGTGAATTAGAGCTATGCCAAGCATTACATATGGAGACATATTTTTTACTGTGTTCCAGGCACCTATAATCATTCCCATTTTGTCTATACCTCTCTCCTTTACAAAACCTTTACAATTACCTTGATTAGTCACCTACTATTCTCCTCTTTTCAATTAGGTTATTTAACACACATGCACAAAAATCAACTCCTTATATACAGCTCTCTATTCCCACGTCACTTCACAGTATCGTTTACTTCAGTCAGAGAACATAATTATATATCACTGAATATAATGATTTCACCACAATCATACAACACCGTGAAATAATTTCAACAGACCCTTCGTTTCAAAAATCGGGGCGCATCGCTTTCCGCTTCGCATACTCGGCGATCCTCCACAGGAGTCTACGATTATTCCATCCGTCACAAATATATCCGCAGAAAAATCGCATGATTATATACCGATTCTTCAAATAACCGATTATGCTACCCGTCAGGCATGCGCAGAGTGATGCTCATCCTTGACGATCCTTCACAGGCTTGAATGAATCGCATGATTCTTCCGATTCTTCTGCTCGTCACAGAAGCTACGAACTTCACAGAAAAATCGCATGATTATTTACCGATTCTTCAAATAACCGATTATGCTACCCGTCAGGCATGCGCAGAGCGATGCTCATCGTTGACGATCCTTCACAGGCTTGACATGAATCGTATGATTCTTCCGATTCTTCTGCTCGTAAGAAGCTACGAACTTCACAGAAAAATCATATGATTATTTACCGATTCTTTATAATCGATTATGCCTTCCCGATTTTTGTACTGAATCGATTCTCCCGACACGATCATCATATGATACGATTAATCGATTACTGAGAAATGTTGCCCATCTCTAGCGTAAACTCAGAGCTAGGTCAGAGAAAATACCGAGAATTTAATAACAGACTTAGAAGAGAGACAAAGAAAGCAAGAGAGGCGTGGTGGAGAGAACAGATCGACGCGTTAGAGAAATACCAAAAAGAGGGAAGAGCAGATGCATTATATAGGAAAGTAAAGGAACTGACGGGTGGTAACAAGGGAAGGGAAATTACAACAATAACAGACAAGACGGGAAAGATGATCGTAGAACCGAGAAAGATCCAGGAGAGGTGGAAGGAGTACGTTGAAGAGCTCTATGGTAAAGAAATAATGCCCAATAGGTTAGATATAGAAAGGGAAGACGATATCGACAGAATGGCATTGGACCAAGTATCCTAGACTGCGAAATCGAAAGAGCTCTCCGAGACATGAAGAGGAATAAGGCGGTTGGAATAGATGACATACCTGCAGAGTTTCTAAAGAGCATGGGGAAGAACGGAAGAGGAAAACTTTTTGCGCTTATTCGTAGGATTTATGAGGATGGAGTGTGGCCGGAAGACTTCGCGAAGATTGTACTAATTCCTATACCAAAGATGAGTAAGGCAAAAACGTCCGAATACTATAGGAAAATAAGCTTAATATCCCACGCGGCCAAAGTAGTCCTGAGGATTCTAAATAGAAGGCTACAGAAGAAGGCAAATGAATACCTGGGTGACGACCACTTCGGGTTTAGGAGAGGGACGGGAACACGAGACGCTATAGCGGTGATGAGGACGCTAGTAGAAAGAAACCTAGAATATGGGCAGGATGTTTTTGCATGATTCGTAGATTTCGAGAAGGCGTTTGATCGGGTGGAATGGACGAAATTAATGGGAGTGTTGAAGCAATCAGGGGTCGATTGGAGGGACAGGCGTCTGATTCGAAATTTGTATATGAATCAGACTGCACAGGTTAGGGTAGCCAATGGAGTATCGGGGTGGGCCACGATAGGACGGGGAGTGCGGCAAGGGTGCCCACTATCGCCGTTGATTTTTAATGTGTACTCAGAAGAAATGGTATGGGAGGCAAGGGGAGAGGAGGAGGTAGGAATAAAGGTAGGAGAGGAGCTGATAAAATCAGTGAGATTTGCAGATGATCAAGCATTGGTTAGTCAGTCGGCCAAGGGGTTACAGTCAATGGTGAATGCATTAGAGGTGCAGTGCGATAAGTATGGGATGAAGATCAATCACAAGAAAACGAAAGTAATGAGATTTTATAGAAGTAAGAAGGCGGGGCTGAATATAAGGGTGGGAGGGCAGAAGATAGAGCAGGTCGAGCATCTTACGTATCTGGGTAGTATTTTGGATGAGAATGGGTTTAGTGGTAGGGACATCAGATGCAGAATTGCGCTCGCTAAAGAAGCATTTTCAAAGATAACGGAATTGATGAGGGGGGGGGGGGTCTGAGAAATGGCGTAAAGGAAAGGCTGGTGAAAACTTTAATATGGAGCGTGGCGCTATATGGGTCGGAAACTTGGTCATTGCGAAGGGAGGATGTGCGTAGACTTGAGGCGTTTGAGATGTGGGTTTGGAGAAGGATGGAGAAGGTTAGCTGGATGGCGAGAAAGACGAACGAGGAGGTATTGGATATGGTCGGAGAGGAGAGGAAGCTTGTGGCAGAGGTTCGGAGAAGGCAGAAGAGATAGATGGAGGAGGTTTTGAGAGGAGAGGGCATGTTGAAGAGAGTGATAGAGGGGAGAACACTTGGGAAGCGTGGAAGAGGAAGGAGGAGGATAGGAATTCCGGACGAAATGAGAAGATGTAGAAAATATGAAGAATTGAAGAGGGATCTAATAACGGGCCATCCTTAGGAGTGAAAGCGAGAAAATTTTCGAATTAGATTGGGATACAGAATGGGGACTGTCCAAGAACCTACACATTAGCTGGTAGAATACTTGAATGAATGAAGTCAAATTTAACATGAATTACATACTCTGATTGTGAGATGTTTTCCAAATGCCCTTGACTTCTGGAGTGAACTACCCCGGAATCTTTTTCTAGTGCTGGTGGATTAGCAATTGAGTACTCAATCTCATCTTCTTGCCAGTGGCTGCACCCTGGCCGAGGCGAACGCGCCCTGTGTAAAATAGTTAGGAAGCAGATTAAATACCAAATAAAATGATTAAAACCTTTTTACAAAATAAAGAGCGTAATACAAAGTCTCACAACCTAGGTACTTATTTTTGTGACCAAAACCTACTTTGGCAATGACGTTCCGAACATGTTAGAAGCTGCGGGCTCACCCTCCTTCCTCTGACTGGAGCAGTGATAATCAGTCTCTCCATCAGCCCTAAAATATTGGTTATGTACGTAAAATATTTATTTGTATCTTTTCCATAACGTTAGCTAGTAGAAAGATGAATTCTTTGAACCTCGTAATATGCCAAAAAGACTAATGAAAGTAGATTCTTACGTCTCGGTCTCAGCTTTTTCTGGCGTTTGTTGTTCAAAATGAAGATTGAATTCTCTTGCGCAGGAATCCAATTCCATAATCTCTCTACGATTAATATGATGTTGTTAGCATTCCAAATCGCTGTTATAGTAATGTCAACTACGATAAATTGTATAATCTAGTAATTTAATTGAGAATTGGTCAAACTATCTATTATTTATAAATCATAACAATGACTTTTCATAAAACAACATTCCTCTGCAAGAGAATATGTATTTGAGGCCAGTACTACATATATCTGTTTTAAATATTAATACCCTTCTTTATCAACTTCCACGGAGCTGACGATGGACACTGGGGAAACATTACAAATTTCTTTGGATGTTATCTCCTCAGTATTACCTAACAAATAGAACAATTTGGGAATCACTATCTATTCAGAATTTATCACATAGGATAGCTTATACTTTAATGCATTTCAAGGAGAAACAGTGAAATGCATGCTAACCCAATAATAGTTGGTATGGAAATACGTACTCAGTCTTAATTTTTTCCTCTCTTTAAAGAAATACGTCCTCTTCTTTCGTTTATATCCTTTGCGGAACCGGTATTTTCGATACACTTCTGAACCCTCCATAACACGATATTTTACGTAAAATACGCCACTCCCGAATAAGGAACAGCACTACTCCTATCATACACGCAGCAGACAAATATTTCTGCTCCACTTCTGAAACAGGATCAGCAAAGCCAAGATTTACACTCGCAGCAGTCGCAATTCCGCTCCGTCTTGATGCTCCTGACTCGCGTAAGTGAGGAAGCGCAGGATGCGTATGGCTGCCGCCCTGTGAGTCGACTGATGGTGAGGGGGTGTCGGGCACTGCAGGGAATCCACGCCAGTCATACTATCTCCCGCCCATGCCACGAAAATCGCTCCGCGGAATTAATGCCATTCTATCCGAAAGACTGTTTTTCGTCGCGCGACTCCATGATAAATAAATTGTTGAAAACAATAGAAGCTTCCAATCTAGCCGCCATCATGTTGTTCCTTTTTCTCTTATTGGTTGTTTGACGACGTCAGACGACAAGGCGCGAGTTCAGCTGTGCGTTCACGGCATAAACCACGTTCTCCCCGCACCTACTCGTCCGTTCCCCCGTCACCTACAGAGGCGAGTCTGCGAGGGTCGGCGGGTGGGGAGTACCCCTTCCACGCTGCGGCGTAGAGGAGAGTAGCTGGACGTGGGGGTATAAGGCGGCGGTGGTGGGGGCAGCCCGCCGCAGGCCTTAGTGACGCTAGTGAAAAGACGCGAAACATGCGTTAGTATTTTCCACACCTTTATCTATATTTTCGTAAATAAGGTGCTGTAAATACTTCTCATGGAAAGATGAAGGATAAGCCTTTACCCCGAGTACGTGATATCTTTGGTTTTCGGCATCAAAAACTGAACTAAACCATGTTGAAAAACGACAAAAAGCGTCAGTGGACGCACTACTCTTCCTCAACATGGACTCAACAACGTCATTTAAAATGAACAATATCGCGTAC
This sequence comes from Pyrrhosoma nymphula, assembly GCA_963573305.1. Lineage (NCBI taxonomy): Eukaryota > Metazoa > Arthropoda > Insecta > Odonata > Coenagrionidae > Pyrrhosoma > Pyrrhosoma nymphula. The sequence continues at coordinate 99,878,672 of OY754339.1, forward strand.
TGGGGGTACAGATCCATCCTTTTATAAGAAAATAGAGAAAACTAGAAGTGTCTCAGAGCTATAGTTTAGCTACGAAAAGGTTTTTAGAAATGGCCTGCAGGAACACTTTCAGCCGATCTAGTGAACAACCTTAAGTATTTAATATGCTCAATCAGCCACATTTAAAGGACCAATTGTGCAGTTACTACGTCTATACACTACCCAGCAAGCCGCCGTAGACTTAAATGTCATTGCTGTAAAGCTGGTATGGGTTTTAGGACGTCAGCCATGGAAGGGAAAGAAATTGGGAAAAAAAGAAGGAAGAGGACAGATCGTAATTGCATGCTAGCTATTTCTCGTATATTAGAGTCATGCTGCTTATGCTATAACCACTTATGGTGCGTGGAAAGAAGAAATATCTGTGCCTGTCAGTGTATCTTTCTTATTTTTCCACTACTATCAGTTCCAAAAATATAGCGCAGCGTTAAAATAATATCATTCTAGTCGTACTGAAACTCAACTGTTCTGAATTTTCCAAGTGATATAAAATCCTATCGTGTAGGCTCCGTTTCTCTATCGGCTCCTAAGCTAGTCCTTCCATCAGCAGTGTGACACTTTCTGTTCGCTGGTAACAGTTTTTAAAGAAGGTCTCTTTTCTTTGTGTTTTATTTAACTACACGAATTAAATCGTTCGGTGCAGGTTTCCAAATTTTCTTGGCATATTCAAGATATGGCGTAACCAGAGAAAACTAGCATCTCTCTCTCTCTCTCTCTCTCTCTCTCTATTTTCCATCGGAGAACCTCCCTGCTATTCGTTCGATAACTCCTAATTTCTTTAATGCAGCGCCGAAAATGTTTTTCTAAATTTCCCGCACGGTGTTTCCCTAAGACCTGAAGTTACGGTGGTTCCCAGTCTATACGCCATAAGTGAAGGTAGTAGAAGTGGCATTGTCGCAATAGCGCAATGATTTTTCAATAAAAAAGTACATGTGTAAATAAATTGTGTGTATGCCACAAGGAATTATATTTGGACCACTTTTGTTCTCAATTAATATACGGCGAAATACATACACCAAATGAAAACCTATTTCGGGTTTCATCATTCATTTGGTGTTCTTGCAGTTCACCGGAGGATTTCTTGGCAGGCTATAACTCAATGTACTCCAATGCGGAGTTTTTTTAAATTTCTCACAAAACTACAACTCCCCAGTGTTAAGTGTCACTTAACCTCCTTACACCCTCTGCCAACCCTCATATTGTCCAAAATTACTATTCTATTACTCTCATTTTCGCTCTTACCCACCATCCCAAATGTAATCCCACCTAAAATCAAGCTGTTGTTGATAGAAGGGAGACTTTTCTTACACCTTACAATGCTTCTTCCATCCAATTTAGCTTCATTCTCCGAATCTCTGCCCCTGAATTCATTTCCTCTTACCTTAGGTCTCAAAAACTTCATCGTTTGTGTTACTCACTACGTATGCAATCGTCTTAATCCTTCTACAAATACACATAAGAAAATCCTTCATTCTATGCAGATCTTTAAACAGATAATACCAAGTTTCCGATCCATAGAGAGCTAGGATTCGTATTGAAGTTTTCGCTAGTCTTTCCCTAATGCGCCTAGTAGGAGTTCTCCTCATCAATTTCTTTCTCTTCGCAAATGCTACCTTAGCCGGAATCTTTGAATGAGAACCTGCCTCTTTTCCGTGTTTCTAAGACTTTTTGCCTCTATGCCTTTTTAATCTATGCTTTCGACATAAGCATATTCCCACGATGTGTTTCCTTTTTGTGTGCTCAAGGCTGAGGCGAGGGACCGGGTCACGAGGCCACGTGCGTGGTCGAATGGGGAGTGGTCATCGATTTCGGTTAACTACCGATTGCGGTCTAAAATCGGTCGAACTTCTCCCCTCCTACCACTCTCACGAGCGACAAAAACGAGCCCACACATCGCGCCTTGCCTCTAATGCATCCGTCTATTCTCGACGACGGACTTTCACCTGGAAATGTCGCAATCAAACGAAGCCGTGCCCGTCGCATGCGGAGGGTTACGTGAGAAAATCCTGTGCTGTCATGCTGTATTCAATGTCAAGGTACGCATGTGACGAAGCGAAATTTCGATCGCGTCTGGTTGGTGTACCGAAGGCGCTTTTCTTGAGGATGATATAAGGGTGAAGAGTGCTCACCTCTACCAGTTGTTTTTGTTGACAATGACGGGGGAAAAATATGGGGTCGATATTCCCACTCGTTATTTATAGGCTCGGGTACAATCAACTCAAGCGGCCTAGGCTATGGAAAACAATAAAATACTTTTCCTCATTGATAAAAAGCACGTCCTAGTTTTTCTTCCTTTTGGTCCACTGGATTTTTTCCATTCTCCTTCACACCCAAATCTCACAAACAAGCCGGATATTCTTGTGCCATTTTCTCGTAGTCCACGTTTTTGCACCATCCAACGCCAGACACCATTTTAAAATACTTGCCACCCTTTTCTTTGCATCCCTACTCAAGTTCCCGTCATCAGCGCCCTCCTATTGCTGAAAAAGGTCTTTCACTAACGAAATTAGCCTTCTGATTTCTTTGGTACTATGCCCATTTTCCATTACTATCGAATTTATTTAATTGCTCTAATGACTCCAGTTTTCACCCGCCTACCTTAGTGCCCAACCTCGCTTTCTTAGTCCTAGAAAATATTCTCAATTTTGTTTACTTATGTTTAATCTTCATTCTGTATTTTCGTTAGTGATTTTCTATTGCAATTATCAAAGCTAGCAATCCCTTAGATGGCCAACTAATTAACGCCTCATCACCCGTGTATTTTACCGACTTTATTTGCTTTCTTACTTTAATATTACACAAACCCGTATTCCGTCAGTAAATTTCCCAGCGATCCTTATTCTACCGATTACCTTCCCTTTCCAATACCCTCTCCATCTTTTGCCCTTCCCTTGACCTCTTTACCTTCCGCAACAAGTTGACCTCCCAACTTGACAACACCTTTCATTTTGATAGTCTCTTTTCTTGTAAATTTCTTTTTCTTTGCTTTAGTTTTTTTTGTTTCCATAATTTATTTTTTAAAGAACCCAATGTAATGGTTTTAGTTGTTGTTTTTGGTGTAATATAAAATAAATAATATCCACATCCAACTCCTAACAAACCTGTATTATCATTTCCTCGAAAAAAATTTTTTAAATAAATAAGTGTGCAGGTGGAAAGACGGGGTGGCCTCACCCTGCGACATATAGCTGCCCAGCCTGATTCTCCATCTTTCGCCCTCACCCGTGGCTTTGAGGCATACACCTGTAGTTTGTGGATGAGTCTCTTATCTCGCCAATAAATTCCTAATGTTATCAATATCTTTATTCGTGCCTCAACATCAAATCTGTAAAACGCCTTTTTTAAATCCACAAGGTATAGAACAACGTACCGACTGAACCTAAAAATGGCCTATTACTGCCAAGAAAATTTAGCCGTATGAAATGGTTTCCATTTCATACGGCTATACAGGATTGCCTAATTCATTCAATTTAATTAAAAATTATTGTGTAATCGCATCTGCTATGGTATTCCTGCCAAATTTTGGAACCATTTTTTACGCTTATTATTCAACCAGCACGATTGTTATTTCTTTTGGAAATGCTAGGAGTATCTTTCCCAAAATTTTCATTTTTTCCACGAAAAAAAAAACGATTTTTTCCCTTGGCCTTAAAATTTCCGGAAATTTTGCATCACTAGTCATACAGAATTTGCACAAAGCTAAGGTGGAAATTTATTATTATATTATTTAGCCTCGCTCTCCCTGGGATTACCTATCACATTTAATAAAAATAATATAAAACCGCTTAAAGGAAAAATAGTACCTTGTGGAACCGAGTACCGATGTTTGTTGCTCATTCATAATCGCCTGGCCTGCGCGTTAACCACATATGAACCGTGGTCAGCAGCCAATTGGCCAATCCAATTTACTGACCCGGTTCAATCCAATTGATTGACCCGGAATAAGTCTGGAAACTCGTCCATAATATTCTACCCTGCCAGATTCCATAAAATCCTTCCAAATCAGATCCACCGAAACTTTACAATCTGCTGATTAATCTAACATAATACACTCTAAGATAGTTGCCCTAGGTGATCACAGTGAGTGGTAATGCCCCATTACTGATACACTTCCGGTGACGCGTGGTAGATAAAAGAGAGTGAGAGATAGGTTGAGACATTAGAGTGCATGAAAGCCTTAGAGGGCTTAAATAAGTGAATAAATAGGCACTAATGCTAAGCTGTGAACTGAGCTTTGTCGATGTAGTTCGAGCCATCTGTCAAAGAAATCTCACCAAGGATCAAATCGATCGCAAAAGCGTGCGAATTGGAAACTTAATGAAAGTTGAGGGAAGATAACTGGATGTGTTTTGAATAACTCTTTCACCTTTTTGAATCGATTGACATGATGATATCACTCCTCGCAGGCTTCGGATCGAGGAGATGGATGCAATTTCTTGAGGGTATCGTTCAGAAAAACACGCCTCGACGTGATTAATGACGCGTCTACCACATGAAAAAAAACGCCATTAAATAGCCCCTAGCACTATTAGCATATTACCTATGCCTAATTCTGATTTGATTTCTCTACAAGTAAAGTAGCTTAAAAAAATTAAATTTTCAGAGACCCTCGGAGCCAGCAATCCTCGCTATGTTTTCGATAATTTTGCTTTTCTCACCAAAAACGTGACAAGATAGGATCAGATATATTTATATTTCTTTTTTATTAATAATCCATGCTCAGTTTAGGATAGGGGGTTGATTTCAACCGTAACACGTTATTTGACAAAGATACTGCTATATCTTTCTAGGAACTACTTAGTAATACGTACAAGCAAGTGCATTTGACGTTCACTTATTTTTAGATGACGTTATTTAAACCTCAGTCAATGCTTCTGTTAGGAGTTCTAGGTAGAAACGGTGCCATGCTGCTCTATTTTAAAGTAAGAGTCCCTAAATTGGAAATTCTTACAGAAATGGCTATATTACATCATGGCGGTAGTTTTTCACTATTCTCTTTGGCTTGAAAATGCAGCAATAAAGATTGAAATACACTTACTGAGCGTTAAGGGAAAACGGCTCTTTATATACACTATTTACTTCTTGATATCCTTAGGCATCATATATAATCTCAGGTTAAATATTTTCTGTGTTAAAACTAACTTCAATGCATTCTTCCATTGAAATCGCTCACGTCAATTAATCCACTCTCTGATGAAAATACTGCCGTATTGAAGTCGCTCCAAAAGCTCTAGTTTTTATAGTGGCAGTTTTATGTTTCAGTTAGTAATGCCTGTTGCTCACGGTAAAATTTTCCATTAAAGAGTTTTATAAAAACATTTATTGACATTTTTATGAACCATACTTAAAACGTACTTGCTTGCTTACGGTAAAACTGTCCAAAAAACCGCAATGTTGACCAATCTGCTATCTATGAGACGCTTTGCGAACACGTGAAGTGATAAATACACTCTTTATTGGACGAGTGTTAATTTGATGACTGTTAAAAACTATGTATTGTTTATTTTATTACATTCTGACCACCTTCAACAGCCCTAAGGCTTTGTTTATACGTCTACGTTCTTAATGTTCTTACTATGCTTACTAGGGTGACCGCAAAAAATCGATGTCGGAATTATGTTCGTCTGGACCCCACAAAACGATTCCCCTTTCCAGATATTGAGATAGCCGAAATTTGAGCTCGATTAAACGACCGTAACCCGTGCCGCTCGTCGCTCAAAGTTTGAAAAAATCCAAATTTTTTGCCAAAAAGCTGACATATGGAGCCATAACTCCAGAACGGTAAATAATAAAAACACGCTTAATATCTCAAAAGAAAGCTAATGTTGTTCTTCAAAATTTATATTCTATTTTAAGTCAAACCGAGTTACAACAGTCTTTAGCCCCAAAAACGTGACCTGGTACCACTAGGAGCATACTTCGTATGTTTTGTTATTAAGTGAAAAATTTTGCTTTTTTTTGGTATATTTTTGAGTTTTAAGTAGAAATATAATAAAAAAACAAGTGATACTGATAAGTCTAATGACATTTTTTATTTTAAAATATAAAAATAAAATATAAAAATCAGGTATATAATACATACAAACAGACACAGAAAAGATACAGACGTATTACCTACATGAGTTGATAATTTTACATAGTTATCTAATCTATTCTAGAGGTTTTGTTAAAGTAGTTTTTGAAACGTCACGATATAATGCTCGGCATTTGCTTACAACTTGCAGGACATATTGCTTTTGGTCTTCATCTTTTGTCAGAAGGTTGTTAAAGTCGGTTAATAATTTAACACCACGCTCAGCCATATCATTAACTACTTTTAATGTTTTGACAATTTTCAATCCTTCTTGGAAGTCATTATTTTGAGGCCAGGTGTTTGGATGTTGTCTTAGGAAATCTGTTTTTATATTAAATCGGTCAAAGAATGTAAAAGTTTCTTTGGTAAGTAAATTTACCAATCCTCCATCAACTACCTCTTTTAGTTTTTCTTTCCTAACTTTTGTATTTACAACCCCAGCGTGCTCTGATGGTTCATCTGTGCTACTGAGCAATTTATTAGCCATTAACAACTTTTCATCGTCTGTAATGGTGGGATCAAAAAACGATAATCCCACCAACTTTGCATTCAAATACCACAAATGGTTCGAAAATTTGGTCAGGGCTATTTCTGCAATGTCGTTGTCACATTATTTATAGTCTAACAGACTATGCAAAATACCTAAATCTTGCTTTGGTGCAAGATGAGCTTTTGGAGCATTGAACCAAGCTTTGCAATAAATTTTAACTAGGAAAACAGAAATTGCACGCACAGAACTTTCTTCTTTACACATCTTAAATTGACGACGAAAAATGAACATTTTTAAGCAGTAATTAGCCTTTGCCATCCACCTAGCGTGATGAATGGCTCCTGGAGTTCTAAAACCCACAACATTGCCGTCTAGTGATCCAACAAATACGATTACCAACTGCAATAGCTCCTTGTAGTCATCTCTGGGGTGGCTCTCAGTTAATTTGGTCTCGAATTCAGCAGTGACATTTACAATTACTTCTGGAGTTAGCTGCTTTTGTATTACATTGTCACTGATACCTGTGCCGTATTTTCCTTTGTCTATTTTGGGCCACGCAGTGAGGAATCTCTTGAAAATGTCTGGATGAGGTGCAGTGGTTGATCCCATTTTTGTGTCGAATACGCCTCTTAAAAGAATTTTCAAGATATGGTGACGGCAAGCTAGGTATAACAATTCTCTTCCTAACATTTGCTCCAATATGACGCATGCTCCTTTGAGTCTTCCCGTGTTGGATGCTGTAGTGTCGAAGCACATCGCCTTGACGGTGTTGGGAATACCCCATTCATGTAGGCATTCATATACGGCTACGGCTTGCTCCTCTCCAAAGCTGTTTGCTGTTACAGGAACTCCCAGCAGCTGTTTCTTTTCGCCATATGAAATAGCAATAGCTATTCGCTCACATTGTTCATTTTTTAAAACACCCGGTAAAAGTTTACCGTCCCAATGGACAACCACGGGCTCTTTTTCAGGAATGTTTACTTTATCTAAATTTTTTTCAGTATATTGTTCTCTGAACATTTGCCTTCTATAATGTAATAAAGTTTTCGAGTCTTTGTACTCAAGAGGGTCAAGGTTTAGTGCTTCTAGAGTAGCTATTAAAATTCTCGTGGCATTTCTTTCGGATACCTTACATCGATCTAACAAAATGGACAATTTCATGTTTAAAATCTCTTTAACGCCCCTTGAAAATGAAACTTTCATCCTCTTGTTCTCATATGGTCCTGGATCTTCTGCAGCTTCTTCAGGGATGTCCATTTCCTCCAAGCTCTCAAGTTCCTGGAAGATGCTGTCGTCTTCAGTTTCTTCTTCTTCTTCTCCTTATTCGAACTTGTCTTCATCATCCGTCTCTAAGAAGCAACAAAAGAAAGAGAAAAAAAGACTATAAAACTTGTCGTTTTAGCAGAATAGTAATAATACATACATTTACGTATTTGTTTATCTATTTTTTAGAATAATAATAATTTAAAAAACTCACCAATATCAAAAGTTTCTTCTTGGATTTCTCGGTTCATTTTTGTAAGTTCCTTTTGCGCCTTGATTTCTTCAGCTCGAGACAACTAGAGATCCACTCCAGTCATGCAACCTGGGCGGCCCTTCTGCCTCTGATTCACGAGAAACTCCTTATCTTCTTCCGATTTCATCAGAGCCAAGGCATTTTGTTGAGCAATATCAAAGAGATCATCCAACTTTTCAAGAAACTGTTTAAATTTGTTCTTGGCCGTTTCCGATGTTTTCTTCCGGTCTTTTTGAAGAGTTCTCCACTCGGCGTAAAGTTTTTCCAGCTTAGTAATTGCATCTTGTTCATGTTTAGTCGGGATTCGAGCTTTATCCCGAAAAATGACCACTTCTCGTATGGTAAGTTTTGCTGATTTTCTTACAGTTAATTTCACAGTACGTAAGTTATAAAATAAAGCACACAAAACTTGACGATTTGAGGGTAGTTTACAACCGCTGATCTGGTGAATGGGATAGCCCACAAGAAATATTTTATCCTTGGTCCGGCTTTGTACACCTGATTTGGATGCCATTTCAGAGTCCAATAGGTAATAACAGTTATCTAGAAAAATGAGACAAAATATATTCCAAACTTTAATTTCAATAAAATGTTTTCAAATTTCTTTTAAAATAATACTATAATAGTTATAAAAACAATATCACACCCACTTGGAAAATTAAAAAAAAACCTTAAAATATCTTCACTAGATAATTGTTCGAGCTAACCAGCTCAAAGGCACTTTAGAAACTAAACAGAATAAATAAAAGGTCGGTTGTACGCTGAAGTAAAATCACCATCCCTAAAATAGAAATTAGATTCACCCTCCTTTTTACCTGTCAAACGGGTCTTTTTTTGGTAAACTAGTCAGGTAATCCCCATATAAAAAAAGATTAAATTTAAACAAAAGGCTCTTTATGTTTGAAAATTGAGTTCCAAAATACTTTTTAACAAAAAAATGTTAATTTGAGACACATTATGTAAAAACCCCTAAAATTCTTCGAATACTCCCAAACTGGCTCCTACTGGTACCAGGTCACGTTTTTGGGGCTAAAGGCTGTTGTAACTCGGTTTGACTTAAAATAATAACAATTATGTATAGAATATAAATTTTGAAGAACAACATTAGCTTTCTTTTGAGATATTAAGCGTGTTTTTATTATTTACCGTTCTGGAGTAATGGCTCCATATGTCAGCTTTTTGGCAAAAAATTTGGATTTTTTCAAACTTTGAGCGACGAGCGTTACGTCGTTACGGGTTACGGTCGTTTAATCGAGCTCAAATAATCTCAATATCTGGAAAGGGGAATCGTTTTGTGGGGTCCAGACGAATAAGATTCCGACATTTTTTTCCTCCTCTATGAGATCCGGTCACCCTAATGCTTCCATGTACTTCCATGTACTTCCATGTGTGTGTGTTCCATGAACTTCCAGCCGAGTTTGTTTACTTTTTCCCTGTTTGGCTTTCCATGGATACGAGACTATCAACGCGATGAGTGGAACATCTCATTGGCTGTTGCATGAAACCGTTTTATGGAAATTGAACCTGTCCTATTCTGTAAAACGTTTTATAAAACTAAGTTTTATAAAACGGTTTTATAGATAGCAAGCTCATTTTTATAAAATTACTCGATTTTATAAAACGCTTTACCGAAAATTTTACCTTGAGCAACAGGGATAAGTTCTAGCTTCTCATTGACCAATTAATCACGTTTGTTGTCTCTTTATTGATTTTCATTTTATACCTTTTACCCTGCCTTTCTAACACGTCTAGAAATTATATAAACTCTTATGTGACCTGAAAGGAAAAACGTTGTACTCCGAATAATTTCCGTGATCCTAACTGACCTGAGAATTATTATTTTGTCCTTGGAAATGTTTTACAAATTAGGACTTTGATGCCAGAAGAATCTTTTGAAATCCATACTGAAGGTTCTGAAGACGGGGGGGGGGGGGGGCGGAGTGGCCCAGGGGAAGCGTATTTGACACTCAATCTGAGGATGACGGCAAAAAATTTCCTGTTTTTGGAAAATGTGTTATTGAAAAAAAATCATCCTGTTTTTAAGGAAACTGTTTCAGGTGTCACTAGCTTGAATTTATCTATCCGAATTTTTAAGTGGAATTGCTGTAATTTATTTTCTCATCTTCATCCTATTTTTCTGAAACGAGACAACGAAAATTTTCTACTACCTACATGCAATTCAAACTACCCGTCTCCACTGTTGAGAAATAGGAGTCTCAGCAGAAGATCTACATATGCAGATTTAGAAGCAGATCTTGAAGATTTTGAGGTTTCATCAACTGCCACAGCTTCGGGCGGGAGTTAAGTTTACGGAATCGATCGGAGTACTGCTAAGTGAAAGACAACGATAAAACACTACATTATTCTCCATAGAAGGTGAAGTCTTACATTCGCCAGCATATGTCATGATGGAATTCCTCCCCGTAAAATATTCCAGAGGTAAAATAGTTCTAGTCAGGAGAATACTGCGAGGGGAATATCAGTCATATTGGACAAATGAAAAGTGGAAGGCGAAAGTAGAGGTAGCTGAACTGTGCTTCCTATTTCCGATGAGGTAAATACCGTTCGTCCTATTCTTGTGAGAAATTTCGCTAAGTTCCACAGTAAATGCTGTTCAAAACAGCCAATTTCTTCGTATATTAGTGGCAATAGTTCCGTATTCATCGTGAGCGTAGCTTGATATACGCGAAGGCCATAAATGCAAGGAATTTCTGCGGTTTCTTGACGCATTGCTCAATCACTACGTGGGTGTCACGTCCGTAGGTAAATGACCGCATCGCACGGGATAGCACGAAAAGGGACACTTCTCTAAGCGTTAAAGTGGCACCTCTTGAGTGGTCTTTAAGTTGCCTTTCTCGTAAAAGCACTCCCTTAAAAAAAAAAAAATAATAGGAAAATAGGTCAGACGCGAGATTTTGAAATGGAGGACCATGAAATGACTACCAAACAAATTTTGCTTAATCATCACCACCGCAATGACAGGAATTATGGCTTAATCGATAAAGAATAAGCATAGAGCGATACGGCGACGGAATATGTTCTCAGAGCCAAGAATGCGTCCTGGCAGTAATTAATTTAAGCTTGAAGGGCTGAAATAACGGTGAGAATTAAGAGCACTAACTCGGTTCTTCATAACTCGAGAACTAATGATGCAAAATGGCTTAAAACGGTTGTATTTATTTCCTATGCAATATGCATTTTCGGACACATTAGATAGTGATAGAATAAATAGAGAATGGTTTTGCAGGAAGAGGTAGAGCAAGGGTGGATGGGTTAAGATGGTCTCTGTACGAGACAACATCGGAGTCTCAAGGCGTTAAAGAGCGTGTAATAACAAGGCAATGTAAGGCATTGGCCATGTGGTTTAAGAAGATATGGAGAGAAAGAATTATGAACACGAAATGCTGAAAGATATGAAAGCAGTAATGAGTCTATTTGACTGTACCATACACAGAATGCGAAGGGCAGGTGCACAGGAATATATGCACGATGAGTTTTATACGACTTTTAAGCAAAGTGGTACTTGAGAAACATGTGGTTTGAATTACTAATTGCTGAGCTATGCGAATGGTAACATTCTATTTGGTTAATCCTACAGTAGAGTGGCACTTGTTTTTAGAAATTAAGAAAGATAATATTTTCCTTCTCTAAAAATGATCAATTATCAATCGATTTCAAATTCAAGAGCATCATTCTCGATGTACCTACAATTGTATTAAAACTGTTTTGAGCATTCCTTATGAGCACAACCTGGTGGAAATAAGCTCAATGGCTCTTACCAATTTGCCCAAATTTGAATGTCAACTTTGGGATTAAGGGAAAAGCAGTTTGGCGGGGAAAGTTAAGAAAAAATAATGTCGAGGCCGAGATGAGACGTCCGCGGATGGCGTGTGCATCTTTGGTGAGTCGGGAAAGGGGAGTGGGGTCCTGCGTATGCAACTCAAAGAGTTGAAAATAACTTCGGAATCATATATTTGGAAGTGTTTCATTTGCGTCAGGGTGACGATTTTTTAACGTTCACAAAGAAGGTAGCCTGAGACAAGTGGAATAAATTGATTTTCCAAAAAAGGATATCGCAAAGATAGAAAAGCGACCGGTAGTATAGACGTAATCATTAACAAATTTCGATATTTAGCCCCAAAAATCATTACATTGATGGATTCAGGCACTTTTCTTTCTTGCTTTCCCATGACGCAAAAGAAACTTTTTGTTTTTCATCCAGGCATTTTTAGCTCTGAAATCCTCAAAACCCATTCCCATTGCCCAACCCCCAGAACCCAAGAACAGGCGTGCCACCCATGGACGTAAACTCTTGACCTCGACATTGTTTCTTTTTTACTCTCCCTCCTCTACTGGTTTTTCCCTCATTCCAAGTTTGACACTTTCCAAGGGCCCTTGAACTAAAGTTCACCAGGTATGGCTTTCAAGAGACGCTTAAAACAGTTTTTTTTCCATTTTATATCAAGAAAGAAGGCGGCTTTACTCATGGAAGTCACTTCTTTAGCTGTAAGTCAAATATAATTAGTATTTCTGTGTGTTATCACGGACGTCTACGACAGTAAGCTTCGATGGTGGTATTAATCGGTACACTATGGTCCACGTTTCAAACATCCACGGAAAAAAGACTGGTTTCTTATTTCCCTTCTGGTAGCATTTCGATTCTGCGATAAAACCGCAGTCCATTCCATAAATTTCTGATCACATTTCTGAGTGCGGGTATTAAAAATGTTTAAGACATATTTGTTTGTCTGAGAAAGACGCACAGCAAATTTATGTAAATATTTCATTTATAGCTATTTATTTCTTTGGGGAAAAAATTGAAATAATTAGTAAGCAGAACGATGTCCTACGAAAAGCAATTGACATCGAGACGTCGTTGACTTGCTGCTGCCATGGTAGTCGACTTCCATGTGTAAAGCAGCCTTCTCGCTCTTGAATTTGAAATCGAATGGAGTATCAAATAGGAGTGAAAATGTGCAACATATCTCGCTTGCATGATTGTGAACATCTGAACATCTAATACATTAAAAAAAGAATATTTGTTTTTTCTTTTTTTTTCTATGCCTTCCAATACAATTCATCCGATTGATATCAAACTTTGAAAAGGTTTGGTGTACACGCCCACAAAGGTTTCTGAATTATTAAATCGCAATTTTTGGGGTTGTTTTAACCCCATTATTGTTAACTTTTACTCTCATAAGAAAAGCATTGAATTTGGTGCAGATATTTCTTTATTTTCATTTTTAGTTTACTTGCACTTTAGATATTGGATGGAAAGTTATATCATAGAACGCATAAAAGAATGTTTCATAAAATTCTTTCATTCAACCGTCTTATACGCTTCGTTTTTGTTCAAGTATTGCATTTTTACATCTAAATTCATCAATTTTTCTTCCTTTTCAACAATAGAAATTTCCTCGGCAACCAGGCGTGAATATCCATTTAATACCGATTTTATGAGTATGGCTATTCACTCCTGCAGCATTTAAAGGCCAGATTCAGTGACTAATTTGATAGTTGTATTCAAACGATTACAGTTCCTCGTTCACCTTCTCAATGACCATCACCAAGGCACAAGGTCAATCGCTTCAAGTGTAGAGATAAAACCAGGAAAATCTTTGCTTTTCACATGGTCAATTATATGTCACTAGCTCACGAGTGGGACGGCCAAAAGTTTATGTTTTTACAAAGGGCAGTAAGACCAAAAATATTGTAATTAGTAATGGGACGACTGGTTCCACGGTTCTTCGGTTCCACCGGTTCTTAAAGGAACCGAGATAACCGGAACTGGCAAATAAAACTGGTTCTTCGGTTCCATTTTGTGTATTATTAATCTTTGAAACGACCAATAACTGAAGCGCACATTAGTGCTGTTTTCTCAATCAGAAACGTGTAATCAATAATGCTGAAGACGATTTGACGATAATCACGGTAAGCGTAATGAAAATGTGCTCCATGTCAAACACTACCAAAGTTGAGAGGGTTAAGAGAATGGATTGAAGATAGAGTGGTCGCATCGCACAGTGAAAAGATAATGCTAAAAATTGTTCTTGTTCATTATTTAATCCCCGTCGTTAAGTCGGCCTACGGTGGAGTGTTTTTTAAGTTTCCGATCTAAGGCGTCGACTTGTGTAGGCATAGTTGAAGAGGAAATACAGTGTAAACAAATACATAAGACTTTTAAAGCTCTTTGACTCACTGGCGAGGTAGAAATCACTTTTGTGCCATATTGGCTACGTAAGCCATTTCGGACGTAGTCACTGTGAATGATATGAAAAATCATAAGGAATTAAGCAATGTCCGAGATAAGTCTTCTTTCGGTAGCAACAAACAGCAAACAACCTTCGTTTGTGGAAGGTTACTCGGGATTTCCACCGGGTCAAGTTCTCCAACTCCATCTCGGCCGACGTTTCGATGAACGAGTTGTCCATCGTCATCAGGGCATGTCCAATCTTGAAAGTGGTCCTCCTTATATACGGATGACGGCGGTATCACCTGGGGCAGGAGTTATGTGATTGGTCGAGAAATTCCCGCCATTTTCCTCGTTCCTCACGGATGCTCCTCATGGAAACCGGGAACGGGAGAACGCGATTTGAGTAATCGGTGTCAGTGTTCAACAATGCTCAGCCGGTTTGTTATCACGATGTGCTAGTTTTGCTGTGAACCCAGAAGAAGTTACCATCTAAAAGACATCAAATAAATTTTCAGTGCTCCCACGGACATATTATCCTCCAGTAATTAATTAAGAGAACGATGTCCGATGTGAAGAATCACTTTCGGATAGACCATTCGGACGACAAGTTTGCAGTACGTAAACATTGCGGCACTAGAATTTCGCGGGGTATCTCAAGAAGTACTTCAAACATGAGGAAGCATTTAAAAACCAAACACCTTGAGGTAACAGGCGAGAGGCCATGCGTTGAAATTCCTGAACTTGAGACTGACTTGACTGAGGGGCTGGAAGTGGATATAGATGAACCGTCCGTATGCGACGTTAGTGGTGAGTGGTCTCAATCAACTTGCACAGTTTCAACACGGAGTGTTACTCCGTGTGCTACTACTACGTCATATCCTTCACTATCGGCTGAAAGATTTCTTCGGTCAAGACGGCATGAATACCAGCCCACTCTAACAACATTTGTGGAGTTGAAACGCAAATTTAAACCAGGAGACCGACGAAGTAAGGATATCACACGTTTAGTTGGCGAAATGATATGTAAAGACCAGCAAGACCTTCTCTGTAGTCGAGGACAGAGGTTTTCGAAAACCTATTGATCATCTCGAACCTCGCTACTCATTACCTTCTAGAAAGCATTTAGCCAAGAAAGTGATCCCTGAACTATTCGAAGAAATGAGGGCTAAAGTAAAGTGTGTTCTTTAAAATGCAGAATTTGTCGACATCGCAGCGGATATGTGGACATCGTCTGCCTGTGATGACTACTTGGGCTTAACAGTTCATTCTCTTGATGAAAGCTTTGCCCTTCACCATTATAACCTAGAAGTAATCCCATTCCCGGAAGTAAGCCACTCGGCTGTGAATTTATGCGAATTTATCACAAAAACTCTAAGTGAGTGGGGTATTAACGAAAAAGTTGTGACTGTAGTAAGAGATAATGGTCGAAACATTAAGGCAGTGCTGGAGATGTCTCAGTTCAGCCATATCCCTTGTTTAGTTCATACATTTCAATTGGTAATAAAAGATGGATTTATCAACAACAAGGTAATTACAAATTTAACCGGAACTTGTCGGCAATTGGTGGGACATTTTAAGCATTCATCACAAGCATGTAAAGCGTTGAAAAGTTGTCGAAATATGGCACAGGTTCCATATCATCGTCTCGTCCAAGACGAACCTACAAGATGGAATTCGACCCTGCATATGTTGAAACGCCTACGTGAGCAGAAACCTGCACTTTTGCTTGCCGGTAGTGAACTTAAACTGCCAACAGAGTTGACTCCAGCTCAGTGGCACGTTATAGACAATTCTATTCCAATCCTTGATGTGTTTGACTCGGCTACATCTATTGCGAGTTCGGAAAACACAACAGCCTCTGAGATAATCCCACTTGTCCACCTCACAATTCATGATTTAGAAGGTACTGCTCCCCCTGATTCAGGACTTCAGGGGCTAAGAAATGATTCATTGGCATCTCGGAAACTTCGGTATGCTAACTTGGAAGAAGAGAAGTTTTATGCTTTTGCAACTCTCTTTGATCCACGCCTGAAGTCGCATCCCTTCAAAGATCCATTTAAGTTAGCAGCTGCTAAGGAAAATCTCATAACTGAAGCAAGACATATTGTTATCAATGAAGTGCATTCCTCCAAAAAAACATGACTTGGTATTAGATCAAAGGACACAACAAACTTCAACACTACAAAGCTGCAAGTGGTCCCGTTGCAGTTCAATGTTCAAAGAACTTGGTGGTGAATCAAGTGAAGTGGATAGTGCAAAAAATGAGATTACATCTTTCCTTTCTGAAAATACATTGTCACCAAACTCCAGCACCGCTGAATATTGGAAAGGATGCAGTAAATTTCCACGTTTGCAAAAACTCGCTAAGAAATATTTATGTATTCCTGGAGCCACTGTTTCTTCAAAAAGGCTTTTTAGTACCACTAACATAATTGTTGACAAAAAACGAAACAGGCTAGACCCAGAACGTGTTAGAATGCTGGTCTTTCTGAACAAAAACTTGTGAAGTGAAATCTGAACTATGATCCACTAACTCAAAAGTTTCCAACAGAACATCATTTATTTTTCTGTAAGTCCCATTCTCTATTTATTATTAGGAAATTATTCCAGGTATTAAATCAATACAAAATGCTCTATTTCTGTGAAGAATGGTTACATCTGATTGGTAATAGAATGAAGAGTTTATGAGTCCTGGTTGTTTTTCTTGCAAATTATATGTTTATTTTATACAGTTAGTCAATGAAAGAAGTTATTTCATAATAAAGCAATTTATAATTCAACAAAATAATTCTGACTGGCATGTACTGAAAGACTTACGAGATCAGTTATTAAGAACAAATCTAAATAATTTTTAATTGCACTCCGTCTTTTCTTGCACAGCTACGAATGTGGCCCATGTACTTGTAACTAATTATTTTGTAATTAACACTTACTTATTCAGGCTTAAATATTACAACATTTATTTCCTTTTAATAAATTAATTTAAAACACTGGTGTTTTAGTAATTAATAACATCTTTTTCCAAATTATATTATTCCAATTGTATTAGTGGTTTAACGAATATCAGTGATAGAGAAGTGAGGTTGAGAACCGGGAACCCATTGAAAGAATCGGGAACCGATTGATGGAACCGGAACCGGGAAAATGTGGAACCGTCCCATCCCGAATTGTAATCCCAAAGGACTTAGAGAAATTGTTTCAACTTTAATTTATTACACAAAAAATCATTCTTTCATTTATTTTGCACACGTAAATGTGTCTGATTTGTATCTATATGTGGGCCTACTTATAAAGAAAAAGAAGCATTGCAGCTCATGCCGGGCACAGCTAGCTATTAAATAATTTTCCAGAATATGACAACTCATACCAGTGTCCGAGAGGTAATGCGTAGACTCACATTCCCCTAGACGGAGGGGGACAACAAACCCTGCGCTGATGAATGGAGGGGATGGAGGGGTAGTAGAGCAAGTGAATAGTGCGGGCTTTATCTCAGTGGTGCAGCGGTGATTGGTTCCACACTGGGGGCCGGATCGAACGGCGAAAGACTATACCTCAGAAACGCAACAAGATAAATAAAAATCGACGAAATTTTAAACGCATATTCTGTTCGAAGTATTTTAGGCCCTAGGGGCACGGGTTCCCAGAAACGGAGGGTCGAATTTATAGTCGTTACCCAGCAGTCCCACAGCCCCTAGCAGGCCCCTTCGTCAAAAACGGTATTTTTAATCAAATTTCCACCCTCAGCAGCCCCTTTAGACTCTCCTAATTCTGGCAGGAGATGCATGTTCCACCAGACTGACTCTAATGAACGTGCATAGCCTTAAATTAATAATTTCGAAGATTTGGTGTTAATAAAACAACGGTAAGATTTGCTCTTAATCGATAAATATCTGATGTGACGCCAGACTCATTCCAAGGATGTTCATATACACTGGCAGCATATTTTTTTCCCACTATTTCTTCTTCTTGTGGCAGGAAACTGCGTCCGTTTTCTTACTTTCCACTATATCTTTATGCTTCTACACTAAGTCACACAAAATCTTCTTCTCCACACCGTTGAAGCTATTTGCAAGTCGAGCGGCCATCTTAACAGTTTTCATGCTGCGTCTGGCTCTTTATTTATCCGTATCCACGTTGATCACGAGCGTCACCACTGAAACATTTGAGCTGCGAATTCCATTTCCCGCCGTTTGTAGTCCTTAGTTACCAGATCTAACCCCCAGCCGTCCCACAGTGGGGCTTTTTCCGATAAACCTGGCCAAAATGCGAATTACAAAGTAGTAAAAATCGCTTTAGTGACAATGTAGTCTGTAGAAGATACAAATTACGCATTCAATACTTCTATTTTCCGAGTCCCAACTCTAACCAATTCGGATTTGTGTCAGTTCAATTTTGGGTGTTATGCGAGTCAGTTTTACGGGGAAATTTTCAACTATTTTTCTCTTCTTTGACTTAAATTGTTTTGCGAGTGCAACAATCACCTTGAAAAACCGAGTTGAAATTGATTCAATAGATGAAGGTATGTCAAATTGTTATTCATTCTTAAAATCTCTCTCTTTGCATTCTTTATTATTAATTTGGCGTTAATTAAAAATGCAAAAAACTATTCCTGCAAATTTACCTCATCCACGATTTCAATGGGATATTTAGTTAACTATCGGGCTTGATCCGGCAGAGTGATTTACAGAGCCTTATAGTTCCGTATGTTGAATACTAGATTCCGTAATAACTTTTACCACATATTACCACATTTTAAAAAAAAATTAGTTTATATCACCACGTGCCACAGGCTTTGTGAAGAGGTTGGACAATTTTCCGCTTATCGCATTTCAACATCAATTTTCTTACAGGGTCACGTAAAGGACACATTTTATTGAAAAGGCAAAACCTATTTGATATCATGATTTTGTCATATTCAAAGAAAATTTCTGATAGAAGTGAATATTTGAAGTGCCGCGTTTAGGAAATGACCCTTACGCCATGCGACTCTTCACATGAATTACACAATATATTGGCTCACTTCAATTTGGAATTTAAATATATACTCAAAGTTTCTCTTTGGATAACCAAGAGGTTTTTAGAAAAAAAACAAAACTTGGTTGGAAAAGGGCGTTCAAAGGAAAGGGCGTTGGAAAAGGGCGGACGCGTCCCCTACCTAGCAGGCCCTTTATTTTTGACTATCGGACTCACAATTCAAGGGGCCTGGTGGATAGGGGATGGATAAGGGTTTGCTAGGTAACGACTATAAATACGGCCCTAAGAGTGACGAAGCTTATACACGCTAATTAACACTCCACAGCGATCATTTTTGGAGGTAGAAAACATAAATTTTCTCAATTCCTAAAAATAAGTGCCACCCTACTCCACAGCCGCCTTTGAAGCTATTGATGGAAGGAAGACGCATTTTCCTAACAGGACGGAACTTGTATGAGTAATTTCATAAATTTCTATTTCTTCATTATGCTGCCTTTCATGTGTATTCATCTCGATTTTCAAGATGGATCCTGCAAATCGAATAATGTTTTCCTTCGGAAATCGATTCATCAATCTTAAAAATCCCAATACCTAGTTATGATTTTTGGGCAATATTTTCACAGATGTAATTTACTTTTAGCTGAAGTGTTTTCATGTTTCTTCTTTCCTTGGAGATAGGAAAATAGTGTAAAGAAAGTCCTCAAGTATGAGCCATCAGCATAGTCGTGGACTCTTTTAAGGATTTAGCAATGGGAATAAGTGATGCGCCTAGAGGAAACATCATTTCATAAAATTATTCCTCACTCGTCATCATGACGTAGTTTGGCCTCAGGAAACGTGGCGTTTCACATCAACACCAGCAAGCGAAACTAATGGAAATTAAACCGCATTATAATCGACGTGATTCGCAAGACTTCCGTCTATTTCGTGTTGTCTAGCGTGGACTACCTAGGAGCTATTACGACTCTTGGCGGACTTCAGGGCTACACACGATTTAACGACACGTTATCTTGACGCATTCATATAGGGAGGGTTGAGCCTCTTATGCACTCCCAACGGTAATGCAACTGTCTTAAGGAGGTTCTCTCGCTATTCTCTCGAGTCAAAATAAATAATAATGTCCACCTTTTCGTTTGTATTTCTTAAAAAATAATGCCTTCTTATATGACAAGTCAAAGCTATTTTAAGAAACTAAATTAAAATACAAAATATGCAGAATTTATTTTTAATTGACTCTTTTCTGCCACAGAAGCAAACTGCAGCGCTATTTTCGTTGAGTTGGCGTATTTTGACTTCAATTGTTGCTACTATTTATTAAGAACAAAAAAAGACGAGTTGATCACTATTTAACCTTGGTAAACCTTGTCCAAAAGCTTGTAGTCTACGCACAGAAACTCCTTTTTAATTTGAGCTAGTCCAATCAGGCGTCATGACACCGCATGGGTATTACTGAAAACATCATTGTCCTTTGTGACTTGAGGAGTAAGATGTAGACGGCGTTTACCCCACTCACCTATCTGGGGAAGAATGTTTCTGGCTGAAAGTTTCGTGTCCTAGCAACACCTTCCCATCTGCTCGTAGCAGTTCTGCACAGCGTTGAAGCCATAAGCTTTCGCACCAGCTCACAGGAGAATGGAGAATATTCGATGGGTGGGAAGGAAGACTATCAAGCAAGTTCTCAGCATAGTGGGTAAGGAGAGGAAAGTACAACAGGAGAGTAGGAGGAGGCAGTGTAGGTAGTTGGAACTCATAATGGTGAGCAATAGAGGGGAAGATGTTGGATATGCGGGGAAGGGGAAGAAAAAGAATTGGTTTTATGGATGGGAAGAAGAGAAGTAGGACGTATGCTGAAATAAATAAAAATATTGTGTAAGGGGATAAGGTCCCGCGCCTGTAATAGTCTACCAAGTTTTTGCTTTCTTCCATATATACCTACCTTAACCAGTAGATCACCTCTAATAATGATAATTCTTTAATTTTTCCATTCTCATCTTCAATAGTATTACATCACAATACACCGGATATTATACTGATATTGAAGGAAATTAAAACCACGCACGTCAAAGAAATAGCAGTACCTAACACGAACGGCTTACATACTTCAAGAAAGTCGACAAATATACAGGAATTGCTAGCAAAATTAAACGCCTTTGTAAAATAAAATAATTTTTTTCAAGGAACCAACTACCCTTTTTTTGACAGGTGAAATACAAAGATCACTGTTCAGATGTTTAGAATTTCTAATTATAATACGTACGCCTACAAGAAGCAGCAAAAAGAAACACAAACGTCTATTTTTTTGTATAGAGTGTTTCAGTCTAATCAATAATTACTCCCTCTAGTTCAGAAGATGGCAGTTGTGCCGCTGAAAATAAAAAAAACAGACTTGTGAGTTTATTTTTCTGTGTGGTATATATAAAACACATAAATTAGTATCAGAAAAGTATTATGGTCTGATTCATTGTGCCACAGTCAGAATGGTGTGTGTATGGGTATGGATGGGCAAAAAATACCGGTATTCGGTAGTACAGATACTTTTTTTTTAATCCGATAGTACCGACCAGTATTTAAAATCGGTACTACCGACGGTATCGGTACGAAAAATACCTGTACTTAGACAGCGCTGCCATCTTGCGTCAACTAATGAAACTAACTACGAAAATTTACTAAATACACTAATTTTCAATTGTTCTCGTAATATATCTGTCTTTTACCATATTTACATAACCGTGGAGTTATTATATGTTTGTTATCAAATTGATGTAATGGGTAAGTATAAATTTTTGACGCATGCTGAACACCAGACAATCGATGATTTTGAACCGTATACATACAATTATTTATTCAGGTAAGTTAAACGTTAGTGGGACCGCAAGGATTGATCATACTTTAGCAGGGGATTATACCTGACCTCAATATTAAAACAATACTGATCGTCCATTATTTAATTTAAAATCATTCCAACAAAGAGCGACGAGCGCAAACATACAGCGTAAAATGAAATGTATTTACTGAATAGCCGATGTATATTCCCGATGAACGTTCATGAAAAATGCCGATGGATGAAAACTTTCTGTTCGTATATTTTTGGACTGATGTTCTAATTTGCCGAAATACAGGAAAATTGGGGTGAGACGTATGTTAATTTGTAATCAATAAAAATATTAAATCGATCAGATTCATATCGGTATACTACCGGAATTTTTTCGTCGATACTACCGAGCGAGTAGTACTAATGCTTTATAACACTCATCAAAAAATTCCGGTACTTTGTTTGAGTACCGTCCATACCTAGTGTGTGTGTGTGCGTGAACGAGACACGAGATTAGACTGCGTGCCCGCCACCTACGCGACGGCTAAAGCGCCGCCTCTGCTACTATGCCCCAACGCCTCCCGCGTCGCTAAGGAGGGCTCTGATAAGAATGCCAAACGTCGCGTCGCGTTTCTCGCTGACTCACTGTATGGTGGAGTAAGGGGAGGGGTGTGAGGCGGTTCAAAAAGGGGTGGATTGTCCCCCAAGTGGGTGGGAGGGTGGGAGGGGCGAATTTGATGAATGAAGGGAAGACTGCGTGGGTGAGTCGCCGAAACGAGAAATGAGTAGCAGCCCAAGGCCAAACGGCGTCGCCCACGTCCGTATTACGCCGCGATCCCGCGCACTTGTTTCCAGTCAACATGAGAAAATGGATAGTGTTTCACATTTTGAGCAGTGGCGAAGCGTGATGTTTTAGCCTAGTCATCGCAGAAGCAGGGTGGGCCGACTGACAGGAGAAATGGTCATTAACCCTCCGAAAACACATATCAAAGGCTATTATTAGCCTTAAAAGTATTGACTAGGTATTCCTACTACAGTAGAGTCTCGATTATCCGGCGTAAACCGGCCGCGGCAAGGTCGGATAAGACGGAAAATAATAAAAACAATGAAAAAAAATGTTAAATTTAATTCGCTCATTGAACACTTTTCAAATACATGTGTCTTACTTAACTTAATATGACGTACAAGTAATAATATGAAAGACTGCACTTGCTATGTGCGACGAAAGGGGGCCGTCGCGCGATAGCCTACTGCATAAATTACAGTAGTTATCGTGCACGGGGCCGGTCGGATTACATGGAAGGTGGGATAACCGAAGGTCGGATAACCGAGACTCTACTGTAGTGATACTCTTGCAAATAATTTGTTTAAATTATAACTAAATAAAAACTAATATCATATATATTATTTCTCAAGGGCTTTTTTTTGTCGGTACGCCATAACTTCCTTAATACTTCATCAATTTTCATAAATGAGGCATCATTTTAAAGCTTTTCTTAACCGCTACACCGAAAAAATATACAAGTTACTCACATTTCAGTTGTTTTTCGAAAAATTACAATTGAAAAAAAAAACTGTTCTTTGAAATCGATCTATCGATCCTCTATCGAGAATATCGAGATATATCGAAATGAAACCGATTTTGATTTCATGCATCTATTATCTCATTCCGCATTTAATTTCGACTTAAAATATTGATATAAGGTATTCGATCTGCTGATCTATTTATAAAATGAATTAAATTAATCAAAACTTGAATTTATATTTACTTCCTCAAACCACTTGATTAGTATTTCTGAACTCTAAAGCCCTTCAGGTTTGCAACCTCATTAACTCATACTAAAAAAGAACGCTATTATCATGTTGATTAGAAACCTAAACGGTAAGCAGGGCTTAATTAATGGCGCCAGATTAGTTGTAACTCACTTGGGCAACTACACTATCATAGCGAAATTGATTGACTCCGGTCAAACTTTCGTCATACCACGCATTAACCTCACCCCTTCTGATCCTACCGTGCCTTTCAAACTGACTAGGAAGCAATTTCCCATAAAAGTTGCCTTTGCCATGACTATAAATAAGGCACAGGGACAGACGCTAACAAAGGCAGGATTGTACTTGCCTGACCCTGTTTTTTCACACGGTCAGTTGTATGTGGCGT
Source organism: Pyrrhosoma nymphula (assembly GCA_963573305.1). Classification (NCBI taxonomy): domain Eukaryota; kingdom Metazoa; phylum Arthropoda; class Insecta; order Odonata; family Coenagrionidae; genus Pyrrhosoma; species Pyrrhosoma nymphula. The sequence continues at coordinate 99,902,927 of OY754339.1, forward strand.
TTTCCAGGGTGCGCTCTTTCAGTGACATCTATGTATGTGTAAAACAGACCCACCAACAAACAATCACAGATGACCATATCATCACTTCAAACATAGTGTTCAAGGAGGTCCTGTAAACATGTAAATAAGCTGTAAATACCTTATGTTTCAAAAAATATATAATCTAAAATTTAAACACACATCTATTCCTTACTTCAACCCACACCTACATCAACGACGCACTAACTACACGGTACTAACTATACGGTGTGCACTTCAATTAAGTGGGATTTGAGGAGGATACAGTGCGAATGCTTCGCACGGGTCGACTAGTTTAAATGTAATCCAGGTTAAATGCCGTGGCGGACACCTGTGTCCGCTGAGAAAAGTTCGTATCCGTGCGCCGAGTGACCGCCGCTGTTTTCGTACTTTGGTACCTTTAGCCTTATTTGGAGGACCACTATGGATATATCTTCAAAAATCAGAAATTGAGACAATGTGTTCAAATGATGATATGAAATTCCATACACTGCTTTACTTTGGCCGAAGAGAAGAGTCTTCTTTCGTACACAGAACAGCGCTGCGGCTTGTAAAAGGTGGGACTCGCGTTACAACAGGAACAATGAGACATACATTTTGTACATTCGGCGATAAAGTAGTAATTGCAGTAAATGTGCTGAGGTTATACATTAAAACACTACAATAAGATGGCGTAAAATTGAAATCATTATTATTAGCATAAAGAAATTAAAGTTATCAAATCTGATAATTTTTGACACTATTACCCAAAATACTCACAATTAAATATCAATTTGGCTGAAGGGGAATTTTTTTAAATAACCCTTTGCAGTCAACCTGTCAAGTTTACCGTATAAATACGTAGATATGAATAAAATATGCTAGTTTACAATAAAAAAAAATTCCTAATCCCTGTATTACTGATATCGATATCGAATATGAATCGGCACAAACAATTATAAATGTAAAACAAAAGCACAACACGAACGCTCAACCTAGCGCACCAAAACAAAACCAAACGTGTTACAAGTTTCAAAACTCCATTCCCTCCACGCGATTCTGGCGAGAGAGTCCGATAGTAGCCGAACGAGCCACGGAGGGGATGGGCGCGGGAAGCGGTACTGCCGCCGAATCAGATTCTCTGAGCAGAGAGAATCTATCGCTCGAAGTTGGTGTTTTTACGAAAGTTCAATCGACAAATTATGGTGCAAGTACCTTTGTATATGACATTTTTCCACCAGATCACTACTATTCAACTGCTCTAGCTGCTTTCCGTTCTTATTTAAAACTTTAAAGTTCTTAATTTTTACATTCTGGGGTAGTCATCGGCGCATCCATAGATGACCACACCCCTCGCCACTGATTTTTAGGAGCTTTATATGGTGTCGAGGTGCAATTTGGCTTTCAGAAATACTTGCATGGACCATACTGCCACTGTGTTGGGAAACGGTAATCGTACCTACACGTTGCTCGGAAGTACTGTACTACCGTTTTTGGAAACATTTTCTGCTTCAATTGTTGTAGCATCATCATGCTTTGATGCATTCAGTCTCGTGTACGGAAGTCATAACTCGCGATTTGTTTTTCGATCCATAATTCCAGCTTCGCATTCACGATGCCATGTCTTGTAAAATATCACTATTTTCTTAAGACATGATAGCAAAGTACAAACATGTTATGGAAATAGCCTTATCCAGAAAATAGTGAGTAAAAAATTCAGGAAGGACACTGTGTTTCCAGCACCGAAAGTCTAATGTTTTCAACGATGCCACAAGTAGAAAACGACCTCTTCAAAAATCTTATTATCGTGTAATCATTCATGACCCCTATTATTTCCATGAGTGGTCGATACAGTTAATTCTAAATAACTATAAAAAATGTTGGTTATGAGGCGAATTGATATTAGATTCAGGTTTAACCGTAAGGTGAAGGTGACTCTAATCATTCGTTTAAGAAAGCTCACCATAATTTGGCAATAGTAAAATTAATATACATACTTACCAATCCCTGAATAAATATTATTGACTGCTGCCTTTTTACGTTTTACATTCAAGTATTCTACCAGTTGATTGTTAGGATCTTGTACAGTCCCCATCCTGCATCCCATTTTCTGAACATCGTTTCCTTTCCCTCCTATAACAAAACGCGCAGTAAATAAATAAATAACGTAACCATAGGTAGTTAGGGCGCAAATAAACAAAACAAGGCAACAAAAGATCGTAACTAGTGACGCGAGAGAGTAGGATTGATGGTGAAATGAGAAAGGTGTTCGGAGGAGTAAAAGGCGAAAAGGAGAAGGAAAAAGGGAATACAAGTGTGTGAAAAGGGGTCGGATTGTCAAAAAGTGACGGGAATAGTTACAGGGGCGGTTCCAAGTAAGGAAAGCTGAAAGAAGCCGAGAGTAAGCCGAAACGGAGGAAATTGCGGCGGCAGCGCGAGACGCACGGCAGCCGGAGAAATGAGATCTCCGAGAGGACCACGAGAGTGCGGAAATAAGGAACGGGAGAACGATAAGTGCCACTTAAAATTAAATTGTATCCATTGGTAAATAGCAAAAGGGTTGAACATCCTGTAAATTGGGCCCAATCCTCCTATATAAAAATTAAAAGATAATTTCTAAAGCATAAATTTTGTCTGTATTTACATTATTATGTAATAATTAAAATAATTTGTAAGGTAACACCAACGAGAAGAAGGTGAGGGTTACACTCCTAAGGTTGTCCCGCCATTAGATCCCTCTGAAATTCCTCATATCTTCTACCTCCTTTTATTTCGTCCACAATTCCAATCCTCTTCCTTCCTCTTCCACCCTTCCCCAGTGTTCTCCCCTCTATCACCCTCTTCAGGCAAACAAATATCGTATCCTGCCATATTTTTTTAATTATTGCCACTTGAATCGAAGAGTTAGACGCTCTCCACTCTTTCGAATATCTCATTTTCCCCATGCACACAGCTGGATAGCTTATCCTCTACGCTGTGATCTTGGGGTCCATAGGCTAAATCATCATTCCCCGGTCGGACGGGTGGTCACGTTTCCAATGTTGCGTCCTTGTTGCTGCCGTAAATCACGTCCTTCATTCCATGAGAATCTGACTTCACATGCACGCGCGAAACGTCTGCACTCCCACTGGCACCTCGGCGTCGATTTTTTTCCTCTTTCATAGCCCCCTAAATCCTCTATTTCCTTCAACAAAACCTTTTCACAGCCTCGGGAGCCGTCGCCAAAACACTTAAAAGACTTACCATTCGTCTGGATTTTGAAGGACTATCTTTAATGTTAATAGCCATATGTTTTTATCACATTATATTTGGCATAACTCAGTTCCACTCTATAGTTGTGGTTTTTAATATCTTATTTTCTACTCCTGTCACACGTGAAGGTCAGGAAACAAGAAACGAAATTCCACGCAAAACCTCGGGCGGGACAAGCATTCGATCTAACTTCCACTCCATTTTTGAATCATACATTTCCACTATTAAACCCATTAATGTAGTTTGAGCGAGATATTTCCCTAGTCGTAATGGAGGCCATAATCGAATTTTATATTTTAATTTCAGTGTCTGTAAGAAGTATGAAGTAAATATTTTGATATTAATGGTGAAAAAATACAGTACTTATATACACAAATTAACAATATTTTTATGAACATATCTACATTGGTTGTAACATTAGACTACATCAGTCCCTAACTTGACTCATTTTTTCATTCCGTACGGCTAAAAAGCCTTCAATACGGCAGGTTTTTTTGTGATTCTGTAAATATTTGTGCTGTGAGTAATACGTATGTTATGCAATAAAAATCGCTCCGTTTGAAGCCTAAACAATCATTATTGGTTTATCGATGTTTGGTTGGATTCACTGGCTGGTTTCTTCGCACCGATAAATGTAAAATAGGACAACTGCAACAGTGTATGCAGTGCAAACAGAATCTCCCGACACTACAACGAAAAACACTGTAGCTTACCAAGAGCTATCCAATATCAAGTCTTTAATTCAAAATGTTCTTGCTTGAAGCGATGCTTGCATCTGATTGGTGCCTTTGCATACCGTTTTCGTAGGTAAAAGTGCATGGATCAACCTCTAGCTCGTTCGAGCTATCGCGTAATATTCTCGGGCGTTTTCAATTCAAGGCAGCATGCGAGTCTTATGAGAACTGCGTGGAATCCTTCAGAGGTGATTTTCTTTTTCGGACTGATCTTAAATGTGTCGTCTGTTATGTGCACTGTGAGTTGTTACAACCTGGATTTTTCAATGCCTTGTTTGAATGAATTGTTGTAATGGAAAATTAGCACTACTGTCACGACTATAGTAACAAATTGAATATGAGCCAGTGAGTGGTAATTTCTTAACGACAAAAGATTATCCGAGCACAATAAATACGATCTACTTGAAGTATGATTTCAGTCTTTCCCGGCGAATGATGCTGGTGAGTTGTTCTCGGATTTTCCACCGGGTTAGGCTTTCCATGATTGCCGACGTTTTGGCAGGAGACTATCCTATAGTTTTCAAGGCTCTAGACATCCAGAGCCTTGAAAATGACAGGAAAGTTTCTGCCGAAACGTCGGCAATCATGGAAAGCCTAACCCGGTGGAAAATCCGAGAACAACTCATCACGATCTACTTGCTTCAAATAGGAGTTGCAAAAGAATAAGTATCATAACTAATGCATACAAATTCAAAGAACTGCGGAACTGGCCGCGAAGTAACTTTAACGGAGTCACCCGCTAGTTGTCACACAATTGTGTGAAATTCACAGTGAAAAAATCATTCGCCTGGAATGAGATTCGAACCCAGACCCCGCCGTTTTCGCGCCTTTTCTCTACCAGTTAACCTGCCCAGTTGTCATCTCTCACTGAGACTTTATGGAGGCTTTAAGGAGATGTCTTCACAGGTACCATGCATACAATGCCCAAGTACCCGTGTGCGAACGCTAAGCGCTACTGTCCACGAGGTAAAGCCAAACTTTAAACACAAAGGTGTTTAAAGTTTGGCTTTAGTGAGATGATTAAAGTGAGATGACGCCTGGGTAGCTTAACTGGTAGAGCACTCGGCGCGAAATCGGGGGGTCTGGGTTCGAATCCCAGTCCAGGCGAATGATTTTTTCACCGTGAATTTCACACAATAATGCATACAACTTGATTGAACTGGTTAACACTGATTAAAATGTGAATTAGATGGAAACAATGGATACTTGGTCTTGTAGAATAATAATTAAATATGAATGGCCTTAGATAAACAGTGGACAATAAGGGAATTCTATGAAATTGTGTGAAAAGTGAAAGTTGTGGTGAAAATGAGTTCATGGAATACACTGCAAAGTAAACGAACAATCTTATTGGACACATTCCGAGACATTCGGCTTCTATCTAGCAAAAAAATTAATGGAGAAATGAGAGGGAAGAATTACCGACGAAGACCAAGAACGAATACATTAACCATGTCATGGAGGAAGTCAAAGGACTTCTGTAGGAATGAAACGATTAGCGGCGGGGGGGCATGAAGTGGAGAGCTGCAGGTAACCAATATTCGAATTAGAATGAAATTAATTTGCAGTTTTCTACTTTTTTATATTAAATATTGTTTTTTTGCGGCCGGTTTCAATGTATTACATCATTGTCAAGCACGGTTATTCTACTAAAAAATATTATTTACATATTTAAACATGGTTGTTAGGGAGCTATTAATAATGGTTATAACCCAAAACTCATTGACCAATCAATGAGGGAGAAATGAAAACAAAAAGCCATTAACACAATAACTACCCTCACTCTAACATCACTCCCTGCCGCTAACAACAAAATCTGGAGTAAAATTCCCCATTTAGGCCAACTATCCTACAAAATTGCAAAACTCTTTCCCAAAAAAAGTCCAAATTTTATTTTGCACGTCATACAACCTCTCTAAACTCTTATTCAATTCAAAAGACAAAATTGAAATGATTAATAAGAGTGGAGTGTATAAAGTAAGTTGTAACCCACGCCCTAAAGTTTATATAGGTCGGACTGGACGAAGTTTTACCACACGGCATAAAGAACACAAATATGCCTGGGGAATGGAAATGACACCTCCATGATTGCAAAGCACATCATGGAAACTAACCATGGCTGCAACTTCCAACCAAAAATCCTGCATTTGGAAAGTAAAGGAAACAAATTAGATATTTTTGTGCAACTTTAAATAATTCAACACAGTCTTGTCCAAATACCGATTACGAACGAAAACGTATTTCAATCCCTCTCCCCTTTACTTTCCTTTAGATTCTCACAATAGTAGCTTCAGCCTTCCAATAATTAATAATTCCACCCTTATATATTAAATGAAAGGAAAACTTTGTTCTATTCCACCAATTTATTCTCCGGTACAACTAGTTTCGACGCAGCGGCTTCATCTTCAGGTACCTGAAGATGACGCCACTGCGTCGAAACTAGTTGTACCCGAGAATAAATTGGTGGAATAGAACAAAGTTTTCCTTTCATTTAATATATAATGAACTTCCTCAAAGTTGAGCCTGAGACGATGGAGATAATGATAAACTTCCACCCTTTTTCCCTCCCTAACTACCATGTTTAAATATGTAAACATTATTTGTTTTGTAGAATAACCGTGTTTGGCAATGATGTAATACATCGAAACAGGTCGCAATAAACCAATATTTAATATAGAGAAAGTGGAAAACTGCAAATTAATTTCATTATAATGGATCAATTCCACCACATATGCCCGGAGAAAACTTTATTTGTTCAATATTCGAATTGATGACTCATGATGAATTGGGAAAGTGAGTTGTATGTTTCTATGTTGTACATAAATTATTCGTACCTGCTATGCATGCGGAAAATGCTGTCATTCCGATTCGCGAGTTTTTTTATCCATCGATTCCCAGTCTCATCCCTGACCTATCTCTTTTTTCTACGCCTTACCTTTGCGCCATCGACTTCGCTTTAACGGTCGATTCGGAAGAAAACGACCTTCAGTGCGACGCGGTCGATATATGTACGTGGCAATGCACTGTCACTCCTCCAGCAGAAAAAGCTTTTCTGTCGTGCAAGCTCAAAACACACTGAGGAACATCCGTCCTTATTCATTTCATGAGACAGGGCTGCCACAAACATTACCATTCTTCGTTCTTCCACTCGCCTTAAGGCTACTGTAATATTCTTTTGGCTCTTTCCTAAGGTAGTTGGAGCGATATATCACTTCACCTAGTGGAGAGGTCTCCAAACTTACCGTGACGAGGGTCAACAATGGGTACTTGAACACTTTCAGCGGGTCATAGTAAAATAAAATAAATAGGATGCTCTAGATATGAGTTTTATCAAAATTAGGAAATATTTCTTTACTATGTGAAATTAAATTATAGTTAATGTATTTATTGACCACATATAAATAATCTCTTCTTTAAATTTATTGAGGTTTTTCTTCGATTAAAATTCCTTTATTTCACTGCCAACGTATCGGCAAATTTATTGCCATCCTCAGGGCTAATTGAAAACCATAAAAGAAAATTAACAACATAAACTGGTATTAACAGAATAAAAAAAATTGTTATGAAAACTTTGGTGATGACTACACAGTACATTTTTTTTAAATCGGGTACACTAATTTGACAAATATCAACAAACCTGTGAAATTTTAATTACACTAACATGATGTCAACCATTCCAATTGACAGTGAAAATATAAAAAGTTTCTTGGCAGCAAGAGAACACACGAGATTACACCAAATATTAATTTTGAAAAAATCATGATAATTGCTTTATATAACTCTCCGGTTGCCCGCGGCGGAAACTAAACTATGCGGCAATTTGCCCGCGGCAAATTGCCGCATATTTTAGTTTCTGAGCTCTCCATTTGGTACAGTTTGTATTTAATGCCTGCGTCTCCAGGAATTAATTTTTCATGATAGGAGGGAGTATTTCCGATGTATACGGATCAATTATCCACCGGACGCTTCAGTAGCTGTGTGGCATCGAAGAGAGTTTGACGTTTGACTTAAAGATACAAAAGAAATTTTAGGAAAATATAAGAACAAGGAACCGGTTCCTATAGCACCTAAACCAGTAATATACCATGTTTGCAGGTGACCTAAAAATTGCAGGTCAAATATTGTGTGCCAGTGATATACAAATAATGTATGTAGGAGGCATTGTCGTCAAGAGACAACATGTATGAGATAAGAAGATGAACAGGACCTAGATATGAACTAAGATGATTAGCAAAGTACATTCAGTGTCAAACAATAAAAGATGTAACTGTAAAAACTTAATCAGCCTTTTTTATCAGTAAATTATCATGCCCTTAAATATAGGAATGCTATTTATTTTTGCGGTAAAATTGCCGCGGCGCGCCCACCGGAGGGATAAATACAAAGATAACATCAATTTAAAAAAACGAACATTTATCACATTTTGTATATGTAAAACACTATTAAAAAGCATATGAAGTTGGCAGTGAAATAAAGGAATTTTAATTGTCCAAACCACAATAATACTACCAGTAAATAATCATATTTTCATCACTAAACCACTAATATGAATGATGTTACTGTGTTTGTGCTTAAAAAATTTTATTGCACTGAGATTTAGATTTTGATACGATAACTACTTACAAGTAGAGACCATCGAAGCAAAAATCAGGCGGCACATTTCCGCATAGTTCTTCTACGGGCCGGATCAAAAATCATCTTGCGGGCCGTACTTGGGAGACACCTGACCTAGAGTGTGATGAATTTGACCCCATTTTAAAGAAAATACTCCCATCTCTCCAGTAAAATCAAATGCTAACCGCCAACTACTTTTCGAGCAATTTTCCTAAAAATACAAGCTGTTTTCAACGGGTTAGATTACATTATAATAAAGTTTGGTACTCATCTACACTTTTTATTTTTTTAAACACACTACGCGTTTCACCAATTTTATGGCATCGTCAGGTGTAGACCAGGTGTACTTCAGCTGACGATGCCATAAAATTGGTGAAACTCGTAGTGTGTTTAAAAAAATTAAAAGTGTAGTAAAGTACCAAACTTTATTATAATGAACATTAAAAGTTTCTACAAAGTAGAGCCTGAAGCTGTGATTTTTATTTGTAATGCTAGTACGGATTAGATTACGGTTGTGCGCTCCAGATGGAGAATATTGAAAAAAGTTAGGAACTTCTAACACCTATATTTTATAAAAAAACTAACGGTGAGTAGTTTGTATGTTTTCTCAACCATTTGTAAAAATTGATCAATTACTCACCACAGTTATTTTTACAGAGTCGCAAAACATTCTTCTGTTTTTAAGGGTTTTTAGCCGTACGGCGTGAAAAAAATGAGTCAAGTTGGAGACTTATGTGTTTACATTTATTTAATTGCTGAGAATTTTTGTCACATGTAACTATATTTTAGCGCCATTTATATCACAATATTTACTTCATACTTCTTACAGACGCTGAAGTAAAAATATAAAATTCGAATATGGTCTAGGGATTGGAAATTTAAATCCAGAATCGATTTTCGATTAACCGACTCTCGATTTTGGTTTTTAAAAATCGATTTTCTAAAAATTCGATTTTTGTCCAAAACAATCGAAAAATCGAAATCGATATTTTTATTAACAGAATATATTATTTTAAAGATAATGATAAGGTATGCAGGAAAGTAATAATCCATACCAAATACTTGTATACATATACGTAATATAACAAGCAAATTACATATATTTTAGTATCGATAAGAATTGTACGTTGAAAAGTGGGCATACCTACCACAAAATGAAAAACAGAATTTTATTTATTTCTTGTTTGCAAAGCCGTGGAACCAGTGTTCCTCAGGGATGGACCTTAAAGGCGGCTTTACACATGGAAGTTACTTCCATGACAGTAGCCTTGCAAGTCGCTTGTAAGTGGTACTTCGATGTGTAAGCACGTACTTCCATGGCAGTAGAGGTCGATAGTGGTACTAATCGACCGCGGTTAGCACTTGCAAGGAAAATAGACTGGCTTCTATTTTGCCTGCAAGTAGCATTTCGATTCAGCGATAGTATTGCAAAACTTCCGGAGAAATTTTCTGCCTGGTTAATATATTAAATTAGTAATTTATTAAAAGCTGTGTTGATATTACCTTCCAAAAATGTCTTTCAACTGGTTTCAATTAAAAATTAGCTTGATACTCTTCTTAACTCAGTTTGAAACAGGATTCATTACACAATACGACGGAACTATTTCGCAAGCGCGTAGGCTCACTTTTGAACGTCCACAGACTTGTGATTCGCCGTTTTTTACTTTCTGATGTGAAAATTGTTTGGCTTTGTTTCCCGATAAATCAAGTTAGTAACCAGAAGTATTTACTGAAATATCAATTTAAAACAGTTGTTTTAAGTAATGCGGGTGATGTGAGTGACAAATTGGTTTGTTTTTGCTCTAGTGTCGTTATTTTCCATGTGCAATTTATGCCCAATCCTTTGTGTATAATCTCGTCGTCCATTTAACATACGCAAAGTTTTCTTGGAGGTATTCCACTAATTAAGATAGCCAGATTAATTACCAACTAAGTGGTTTCGCCGAGAGATACGTGTGTCATCACTCTTATGGAATTCATAATTTGGCTGAGATAAAAAGACTGTGATAGTGTTTTGTGAAAGTATAGAACTATTCCCCTGTCAGTGGATTTTATTAGTAGTTTTCCAATGTGTGTGCATACCTATGTTTCATTGTACACAATAATTGATCTATTAAAAGTGTATCAATGAACCTGAATTTTTTCATTATGACGGAAGGCATTCTTCATGTGATTGAATGTAAATAGGTTAACCCTGTCTTTGCTTCCTGCCCTCCAAGTTTGGCTGGCTCTACAAATATGAATGCGGGGACGTTATATGGATAATCTTTTTTTCTGGCATAGAATGTTCATCGAATCTTGTATGTATATTGTGGGAGTTATATTTCATAGATGGAAAGTTAATTTCTATCGATGGACGAAGGGAGTGCTAACTCATTAGGCAGCAAGTAAGTCTGTAGTGAATGCATTCACTGCAATGTCGTGGCAAGAAAGTGTAATATCAGAGTATTTGTACATCATAATTAGTTATATTGCAAATTCATTGTAATGGAATACATTTAATGTGGTGGGTAAATGGTCACAATTTTTCGATAAGCATGTTTTGAGTGTATGATGGATATATTTCGAAAAAATAAGCTGGGCATATTTTGAGTATAATATAGTATATTCGTAGTATCCAAAAGAGCTACGGCTAAAATAGCTCGTCTTCTTCTTTGCATTTGGAGTTGGTACGCCATATTCGTTGTTTTCAATTTACCTCCTTTCGCCTCCTTAGTTCCACTATTCATTTATTTGCGGGTAAAGGAGTAATGTGTAAGCAGAGCTATGTCATGCAAGTAGCGATATAAATCGATACTTCGCTGCACTCGCTACTTCCATAGAAGTCAACTCCCATGTGTAAAGCCGCCTTAAGAAAACTAACATATTTAAATGTTCTCCGGATAATCGATTTCGCACCTGAGTTGCAATTAACCCGGTGTGAGAAAATAGTCGCTCACACGGGACGGTAGAGGCAACTATAGATAACATCCTACTGGCTGGTTTGTATACTACGTGGGGATATTCTCCCTCAATCTCCTTCAAAGCTTGTAGTGGATTAGAGTTGGACTTGCGGTCGACTGGAGGGCGGTTTACGAACTGGCGCAGCTCGATTGGGAAAATTCAAACGCTCTAGCAAGCTTAAAATCGAAAATCGATCGGCTAGAATCGATTTTGATCGATTTTTTAACAACAAAAATGATAAAACAAAAAGTAGAATTCGATTGAATCGGAAATCGGAGTGTGATAATCGATTTTCGATTGAAATCGAAATCGATTTTCCAATGCCTAATATGGTCTCCATTATGGCTAGGGATATATCTCGCTCTAACTATCTTAAGTCTTTACATTCAAGGTATATCGGAACACTTAAAGCGAACACGAACGAAAATGAAAGAGCAACGTGAGTAGGCGAAACGTTCGATAGTAATCTCCCGTAGGGTTTTTGTTTTTAGACACGCAATAATAAAGGGTGAAAATTTTGTAAATTGCTCAAAAAAATTATTTCAAACCACATACTTAAAAAAGTAAGGTTTTCTAATCATTTCATTGAATAAATTTTGTGGTACGCTGTCACATGCGCGGGTGCAAAGTTATACACCAAGGGAAAGAAATTCGCTAAGAAAAAATCATTTGGCTTGACCGGAATTCGAACCCGGATCTCCCAATTGCCGGTCAGGTGTGTTAGCCAGTTACACCACACAAGCATCTAACATGCAAAAATTATTACGAAATAACAGACCTGTAAAACGTAAAATTAATTGGCATCCAAAGCAGAAATCGAAAAAAATAAATAAGAGCATAAAGATACATTTCTTCCGGGTATTACACCGCGTAGGTCCATTGTTCTGGGACGACAGTTTCGCCGGCGTTGCATTCGTCTTCTTCAGGTCAGTGAAGTGTGGATGCAGTATGCACTTCACTGACCTGAAGAAGCCAACTGCAACGCCGGCGAAACTGTCGTCCCAGAACAATGGACCTACGCGGTGTAATACCCGGAAGAAATGTATCTTCTTACTCATCAACCCGCGGAAGCCTACACATAAGAGCATAAAGCTAATGTCACTTATTGTTATCATTGACTTTATTGGATTGTTTGAAGCCAAATGATTTTTTCACGGTGAATTTCTTCCCCTTGGTGCATAAAAATGTAAGCTTATTATCAAAAGTAATTAAAAACTTTACACAATCCATGTTGGACGTTACTTTGATGAAAATCGACACGCAAGAATTCCAGATGTGAACATCGGAATTTTGTTTTTCTTTTCAAACACAATCAAGCGCGCATCAACGATGTTTCCTATCTGCTTTTGAAGTGCTCTGTCAATAAGTGCGCATGTTATGAAACAATTTGGAAGCAAGTGCACTGTTACGTTGCAAAGTGAGCAACGCGCTATAATATGAGCGATTGAAAATCTCCCAAAATTTGCATTTAAACGAAGGAAGAAGAAGGTTTAATGCTTGAGGCGTCACTTGGTGGAATTGCATGACTGATGTAATGTTAAGCTTTTTCTTAAGATGAACCCTGAGATATAATTCAGTTTACCTTTAAAATTACTCTCAATAGTTGAAACCTGGATTGGAATTAAATCTTAATTGAAGGAATAAAATCTTAATTGTTGACTTCACGAAACGCAATTCATTCCATAAAAGCCGTGGTTTTTAGTCCTCTCTGCTGAATTTCCCCCTTTCACCATAGTTCATAATATAATTTCCATTTCCCTATATAAATTATTGGATAGTATTTTAATTACACAAGCGAAAATGATGCGCATGTTTAAAAATCTTAAAGTTAATTAAAGCAAACTTAAATTTGACATGTTTTAAATAATCTTCATAACATACAATTTTTCTTAAAATTCCCCTGTCAATTCCCCCACGGGGAGATATTCCCTCCAGAGTTGAGAACCCCTGCAGTAATAAAAGAAACAAATATGTGACAAACAGAAACACTTAAACATCATTACACGCACGCAACCCCCGCCCTTAAAAACTTTCCCTAGTCCAGGGAGAAAAATGTTCAAAAGGGAACTTAAAGTCTCCAAAAAGAAGACTGTAATACAAAGCGGAAAGGAAGAAGTATCCGAGAAGGTTTTGAGAAAAACTACGTTCTCCCGGATTCGTGTTCACACCAAGTTTTCCCAAATTTGCGCCGAGTGCCTTAAACAAGGTGTTCCGAACCCCTCTTCCACTGAGGAGATTCAGAGAAGTTTTTAAAGGAATGATATGTCTTTAAGGGGTTCCTTGAAGTCGATGCCACGTAGTACTCCTATCCATGTAGAGCACCAGCATTCCATTTCATAGAATCTACTCTGTTCTGCCACATTTATCATCCAAGGTTCAAGGACATGTATTATAAATCTCCAAGTATATAGAAGAACGATGAAGATCATATGGACGGTGGGAACCGCCTATGAAAACATCCAGCGAAAAGTTGGTGATAAAACATTTATCATTTTCGCATATTTCCTCCCCAGATTTTCGTTGGTTTTCTTCAATTATGACTCACTCCGTCCATTTGATCTTCATGATCTTTTGATAACATCATTTCTCTCAATCTTTTCCGGTCTGCTGCAGTTATCGTTCAAGCTTTGATGTTGATGAGAGCGTGCTAAAAAGCGTATGCTTTAAATTTGTGTTCCATTTCTTCCCAGCCTGTGCCGCTAGTAGGTGATAGACTCTATTCTTATGTATCTTAAAACCTTAACCTTCTCGCTACATCTATTATACTTCTTCCCATTCATCCCCCAAGTGGATGAATGTCATAATTTAAAATTTTTCATTTTCGCATTTTCCTCAGCGCGTGGACTCCGCTAGTCTCTCTGCGGCAGCTAGTACTGCGGTATTTCGACTGCGGCTGAAGGCAGTTGGATTACGAATCAATAAATCATTGATTTTCAGCCGTATGAAAAACTGAATGACTAGTATCTCTAAAACTAAAGCAATTAAATAGAAAAGAATACAATTGGTAGAATAACAAAATATTCCCTTCGTATCGTGTACCCCCCTCACTTAATATGAAAAGTCTTTAAGTAGCCGTCTCTTAAAGCACTCCCGTAATTGCAATTCACGAATCGTTTTGCCCCGCGAGACTGCTTTAAGAATCTTGTACATTGAACATTAGAACATATCTGATGAACATGCGGACGCCCGTGTCCTGTAAACCAACCAATGAAAATGCTACCTACCTTCTTTCCTTAAGTTCACCAATGGGAATTTTTTCTTCCTTGCTGTATTATTTGCAAGAGTGGTTCAAATGTCTTGCCATAAATCAATTTTCAACGAGAAATCTTTGATATTACGATCCATCTTTTTGCGCAGTATTTGTAACTAGCCAGCCATTCCAAACAAAAGTGACTCCATCTTAAATAACTCATATTTTTTTCTGAGCAAGAGAAACACTTAAGTAATATTCGGAGGCGAGACCACACCCATTGCAACTAAAAAAATAATTATGCGGGCTACATTGTACCTGTTACTTGCTCTGGTGGTTTATTTCTCCCTTTAAATTTTGTTTCATTAAAAATCTGTAATAATATATCAGCGTAAACTCATTTAAATGTTCATATGAATAAGATATGCGCCTAATCATCACGGGGAAATAAATAGCCAATATTTCGTCTTTTTCTCCTTGAATGCGACGTCCTATGCATAGTCATGTCTGAAGATAAAAGTATATATACGGTGGGAAAATGTTTGGAATTTCATTTTACACACGGATCTGACGCACAGGATAAGTATACAATATTATGCGAAGATAATGCATTGTTGAGGCATTTGCATTGAATAATATGCATTAATTAAGAAAAATCATCGAATTTTGTTTCACTTTGAGGATACCGGGACTAGCCACGGTATTTACCTTTACGAAGTCACCCTCAAGTGCACATAAGGGCGCGATATTCCACAGAGGAAAAAGCACTTGGCGTGAAATCGAGGGATCCGGGTTCGAATCCCGGTCAAGGTAATGAATTTTCCTCTGTGTAATATCGAACGAATTAGGTTTGCTCACATTGAAATTTCTAAGGTTACATCAAAAGAGATGAAAAAAGAACTAAAAATATATAAAAAAAATCTAAAAGATATTAGCCAAGGAAAAAATATATGCACCTATCATGTTATAAGTGTCTGTGTTTCCCAGTGGAGTGCGGACAGCAATGCGTGCCTTATGAGTGGCTTTAAATTTCTTCGCTGCGGCTAAAATGGCACTAGGAAATGCGGGTTATGTGGCGTTGTTTGCACATTAAGTGCTGTTAATATATGATTTCTTTTCAGCCTCTCTTAATTCCAAAGACACGCCGAGGAAGTTTACTTAGCAAAAGCACGCAGGTCGCAATAGAAGGAACTGGGATCAAGTCTCAGTCCAGGCGGACGATCTTACTCATTGTGAAATTCTCACATCCGCGTTATCCGTCAGCGTGAGAGTCAGATAAAATTAGCGTAGAGGCTATTGGTGCGACGCTTAAATGCATTTCGCCCTCCCTCTTTATTTTTTAAAGAAGACAGTTCCTTTAAGAATAAAGATATTTGAGATTGAAATCAATAGATATAAAATAAGGAAGAGGAAAATCTCAAGTTTGATTGATCCGACGAGGCAACACCTATGGAGAAACGAGAATAATATGAGCTGCCAAAGCTAAAGAAGGGAGAAGCGTTTACTGAGTAAATATGTAACACTCGGTCAAGCATTTGGAAACGATTCATAAACACCTCTATACGAAGTTTGCATCCTTGAGGCAGTGGTGAGACGAGACAGTGTGGCAACGACTGAAATGCTATTAGTGACCGAAGTCTAGCGATAGTGTAGAGATGGAAAATGTCTACCGAGCAGATGCTCCTCGAGGATTGAATGCTAAGGAAGGGTAAGTGGAGAAAATTGTCGACGTGATTATGGAGGATTTATTTATTTATTTATTTATAGTTTAACGTTTGCCCAACAAAATAATTGCAGGGCAAACAAAACAAAAATGAAGAAAATACAAAACATATTGGAAACAATTGAAATTTACAGAAATTTCGAAACTTATTAAGAAACTAAATCATTTATCAATTTGCAAAAGAGACTTCTTTTTTGACATAAATCAATTATATCACAGTACATGTTCGACACATCGACACATTCTATTCAGTGGTGAGTTTTCACAGTAATTTGACTGTACCATGCTCAACTTAGTTTCTTTTTAACCTTACATAATGGCTAGGCACTACAAAAATAATTTTTCTAATTAAGTCTCTATTTTCTCCACTATAAAGTAAATTATATAAGTAAGATATATCACACACGGTTCTTCTTTTTTTGCAAATATTGAAAATCAAACACTTTTACCAAAGTTTCTTAGCTAACTTAGTGTAATTGTAAAGAATATAAATAATATAAATCATCTTGTTGGTGCTATTTGAGAAATGTAAAGGATACTAATTTCTAGTAATATTAGTTTGACATTCTAATGTTATACATTTAATTAATACTTTCATTAGGAGCATATCGTTAATTTACTATTTTATGGATTATCACTGTTTGCTCCAATAGTTTTCTAAAATTTGAAGCATTCAACGAGTATTGATGTTCTGCGACGAAGTCTCCCGTAAATAACTGGTAAACCTTAAGAACTCATCAGTTAATTAAGGAAGGAAATGAAATTGTGAGAACGAAACTTTACCTCCAGAAAAGAAAAATCTGACTGAATTCACTCGTGATTTTTTTCTCAAATCAAGACGTTCGAAGGAAACAAGCGTTGTTACTAAGGTATCGGCAGAGGTACCTAATGGGTAAATAATAATTAGATACGTTGAAATTTTCCACTTTAACTACTTTTACCTCAACCGGCTTCAGTGTGTACACGTCTTTTTCAAGAGACTCCTAAACAGAGAAGCAGTCAGTCTCTTAGGCAAAGAAGAAATTAAGATAAGTGTGAATTAGAGCTAATGGTAAGACAGGGGCCAAGGTCTTGGAAAAGTGATGGTAAGGGGAAGGACCTGGCACAGAAAGGAAATATGTGTGATTGACAGTTATAAACTCATTTTCCAATTTTTATCCCCACAATTAATAATTTCTCTTATTACTAAAGTTTTCATAAAATCGAAGTTAGCGCATTTGCCACCAACATGTAGTGGTGCAATAAGTTTTAAATCAGAGGAATACTTGTACAATCAATTAAGTGCTTGGCAAATGTTGATGTGTTGTCAACATTAAGCAGTGATTTTATGTGTTCCGTAACTCTCACATTGAATTCTGTGCCGATTTGTCCAGTAGAAAAACAATCAGCAACAATCAGGTGTTTTACATTTTACCAGATGTATACCTTTTTTATCCGAAGCAATCAAAGAAAATGGCGTGGAAAATTACAAATTTACTAAATTTTGAAAAAATTCAAGTAGCTTTAGGAAAACATAATTAATGCTTCCAGCAAGTTTCGTCGAATTCCCTTAAGTTAAGAGTGAAACCACCGAATGTCCTTATAAGAAATGGCTGAAAAGAGGCAGAGAATCAATTCAAAGTGTTCGGGCGATATTGCGGGGAAGTGCAACGTTATGGGATGATGTGGAGTGTTCCAAAAAGAAGGAAATTTTTTATTGCGACCTGGGTTTTGATGAATTCACTACAAAATGATGTTGTACGTCGGAACCAGGGTTGCAATTGAAGGTGTTTTTCTTTTTGTGGTAAATTGCGCGTCTTTCTTTCATTCAATAAAATATGAAATAATTAAGATAAAAGTTTCATTCTTCGCCCAAAATGAGGCAAGAACATCAAAACATTTAATTTGTGCAACCGATTTTTCTCTATCGATCGATAAACTGAATTATTTCAATTTTAAACGCGAAATTAATGCAAATTTCGATATTTTTCATTTTCGTTGCTAGGAAATTTTTTCATTGATTCCGAGACTTGCAGTACCTTACGTACTGGCTATAAAGGCTGCATTCAAGGGAATTGAATCTCCTTTGTGCGTATTTCATTAGCTTTTAACGATATTATGCCTTCGACCTGCATCATTAATGAATAGGTGGAATCAATGCATCACTTTTAAGAACTGGGTCTAATTTCTTCCACTTCTTCCTAGCATGTACCGTAGCTTTGATACACTCAATCCAGAAGCACGGCCAGAAGGAAAAAAGTAATTTTTTTCAAAAGGGAAGAGCGGTAAGGAGTGGTGAGGATTTTCAATGAGGCGAGGAGTGGAATGCTGCAATTTTTGGTCAAGGGACAACTTCCCCAAGGCAAACAGGATGAGTTGATCCGAGAGTGAGCCATCCGAGATCAGCTCGGGACTCAAAATGAATTCCAGTGGGCAGAAAGAATCAGCCCGGTGTCTCCAAAGTGGAAAAACCTTCTTTAAAAATCCATCAATTATTCTTGGGCTTTGTAAATCTGCATTTGAAATTCAGCGAGAGACAATAGTCTACTAGTTTCATGCAAGTACTTCAAATGCGCATGGAGCAAAGGATGGGTTATTTATTGACTAGTACTACCCAATAACGTTGATTTACCAAATCGCCATGGATACTCGTGGAAGTTCTCAAGGTCAGCATGTCCCCTCAATGGTATGCCTATCCGGATTAATCCGGATAAAATTAATTTATTAAAATCAATCCGGTTATGAAACTGTTTCCAGGCAAGAGTTTTATTAGCTGGGAAAGTCGGAGCAAACTGCTGTATCACCAAATAAACACTTATTTACACTTTGGTATCGTATTAACGCGGGCACAAGGGCACTGGCTCCTCACAAAGTGGTTTCTAACAACTTCTTAGAAAAAACAGAGAGAAAGGATTTGAGGCTAAATGTTTCGAAGACAAAAGTAGTAGTTTTTGTGTCGAAGAATCGGAACAATGATTGTATGTTGAAGGTGAATTTTGAAGCAATGGATGAAGAAGTGGATGATTTTGAGAAACTGCCCGAATGTTGCTGAGGATAAAAGAATTGTGTAGAGATTAAAAGACGTTCATCGAGACGGCGGTGAGGTCCATTACAGCAGCGATGTTAAAATGACGGGATCGCCGACAGTTTCAAATTTTCTCACGCGACAGAAAACGTAATGAAATAAAACAGACTTTCAATGGACAACTTAAAGAGTGTGCAAATAATTCTGAAGCCACTAAAAACCTGAAAAAAAACTTAGGTAGCAGATGAATTTACTCGCAGTACACTTACATACCCAAAAGTTTGGCAGGAGTCAACATGTCCGCTACCAACCTGGCTACGAGGCTACAAATCAAATTCCATAAGAAATCATTTTTATTGAAAAGTGTTTATGAGGTATATTAAAATGACATAAAATGATGACGTCAATGTAAATTCATCTAATACATGTATAGGGTAAGCCATAAAGTTATTGGCCACCCTTCATAGTAGTAAGAGCATAGTAAGAGTACCTACCTACAGTTGGACAAAATTTACATTAATCGCTATTTTAAATTTTGCTATCAATATTTTAAATTTTTTCCAACTGTCCTCTTACTATGATCTTCAAAATACAATGTAGCCAGTAACTGTACGGTGGCCAAATACTCTACGATTTGCCCTAACTAAAAATTAATTTAGCGTTAAGGCTAGAGCAGCGCCTCTACGGGAGGTCTTAAAACAAAAGATAAGCGCATTAGTTCTCTGTACGCGAAATCGCGCTTTGTTCGCCCTGTGGGAATAAGGAGTACGTCAATGATTGAATTTAAAAATACGTGTTCGTCTACGGTAGAATAAAATCGCAGCGTATACAAAAGTGCAACTTCCCACTTTATTGTACAATAGTTTTCCAGGATAAGCGTAAGTGTTGGTTACATGTAGTGAGTTTGGGATGTCTGAGTAGTGTTTGTGGTAAAAGCAGAAGGATGTAGAATGGATGCCATGGAAAATGACATTTATTCAAGAAGCGCGTTTCGGCATCTCTCCATTCATCCATCTATCGAGCCATCTTAAGAAAATGTACGAGAGTAGAATGGCGAAATAAGATAGAGAAGCAAGTGGCGTGAGAGGAAGGGGTAGACCGAGAATGCCACAGAAAACGAATGTGGTTGGAGAGGCTCTTCAGAGGAAGAATAATAAAAGTCATAAGAGCAGCAGGGCGTGCATGAAACAATGCACGAATGTTATAAGAAAAGGGAAGAGGCATCCAAGAATAGGTCAGTACGGAAGAAACTAGGCTTGTGCGATGACCGATTTTGGTCATCGATTTTCGATGAAAAAATTTCATCGAAATGTTTCGATGACGATGGCTGTCATCGATCATCGAATAGAGTGTACACGATGATCGATGAATATCGATGATCGATGAATGTCGATGATCGGTGAATGCCGATGATCGATGAATTACGATGATCGATGACTCTCGATGAACTGTGTAGTAGTGATGAGCGATATATCGCTGTGATTGAATCACCGATACTGAAAAGTAGCAGTCACAGCCTGTGACTAAATAATCGAAATCACTGTGACTGTGAATTCGGTGAATTTAGCCGATTTAGCTCAGGCTGCTACCGCTGCTACCAACTGCACCAGTGCAATCAACGAATACAATGCTACCACTGCTACTGCCTATTAACTGTGATTGAACGTGACCGCTACTTCTGTATCGTCTACCACAAACTTGAGGAAATACATCAATTCCAAATATCCCACTGTGGCCCTGCCATCGTCCTCAAGGCGCAATAGCTGGGGTGCTTATACTTTATGCATACCTACATTTTAGATCTAAGGCGTTCAAATGAATGGAAAAAAAGAAGAAAAATTAGTGATATAAGGATATCGATCATCCTCATCGATGGTTCTCATCGACTCATCGACATCAATGATTCGCATCAACTCATCGACTCATTGGGATCGATGATTCGCATCGACTCATCGGCATCGATGATTCTCATCGACATCGATGGTCGATGACATTCATCGTCATCGATTACAGTCATCGCACCGCGATGACTAAAATCATCGTCGATGACTTCGATTAATCGACTCATCGCACAAGCCTAGAAGAAACTATTATAATATCTCCAGTTTCCTAGGCCTGATGCCAATAATTATGCTCTTACTATGGAGGATGCCCATTGAATATCAACTGGAAGAATATTATCACTTACATTGATTAAAATAAACCATTCATATATTATTTAGTGCAAAGAATCATTCAGTTAATGGATATATACACGGAATCTCGATTTAAACAATAAGTATGGTCGCTATGGGGACGATGATTAAAAAACGCTAAAATATTTTTAAAAAATCGTTATGTTTTAGCAAAGATTTCGGAATTTATACTATAATACAAAATGCGATGGAAAGAAAATGAATCTTAATTTTCTTTTCTTTCTATTGGTACCTTTCCCAATAACAGAAAACCACTATTTCCAATTTAATTTTGCAAATAAAAAAGGGTCTGCAGCCAAATTAAGATTCAGCTTCATCCGATTCTTCCATCACATTACTGGATGTTAATATCCTACTAAAAACAACAAATTCATCACCTCCGTCCATAAAAACCCTCTGACTATAATATATATATATATATATATATATATATATATATATATATATATATATATATATATATATATATATATATATACCCTCCTATACCTCAATTTTAATAGCTGTCATCCACCATATACCAAACGCTCCATTCCATATTCCCTCTCTGTCCGGGGCCACAGAATTTGCAACGACGCGTCGCGACGCCCACTCCCTTTAACAATATACTGATAACCACTCTCTCAGAGAACGTGAATACCCCAAAAATCTTCTTACCAATAAAATCCTGCCCCCTTCTGCCAATTACACCCCTCGGGCCAAAACCCACCTGCCCGACAGACTCAGCCTCAACACCACATTCTTCCCTGGCTCCCATAAAATCAAAAACATCCTCCGCGAGTTATACCCAATTTTAAAGAACAATAATTCCACTGCCCTCCTATTACCTTCATGTCCCACAGTATCTTTTAAGCGTCCCGCAAACCTGCGAGATATCTTAAAATCTACGAAACCCACCCTTCAACCGACCGCCCCCTCTCCACCACTCTCCACAACTTGCAACCGTCCTAGGTTCAAATGTTGCTCCCTCCTACGCTCTTCTGCTACGCCCTCTTCCAATAAATCTTCCTCAGCAGCCAACTGTACTTCCACAAATATCGTTTACCGTCTCTCGTGCAATTTCTGCCCGGCATTTTACGTTGGTGAGTGTACTACCCCGCTTTCCATACGAATGAATGGGCACCGCCACTCCACCACATTGTCCTCTCTTCATTGATCCCATTCCTAAACATACCGCTTCCCATCGTAAAACCTTCAATAAATGTTTCTCTCTATATATATTTTATAAGCCCTCCCCGAATCAGCAACAAATATCGAATTGAGGACTCGCGATATGGCATTCATTTGGATCTTTAAAGCATTTGAATTGCCCGGGCTAAATTTGGCCCACTGACCAATAGTAACCCCTTGCTCCTTCTCCCCACCAGTCCCCTTCCCTTCTCCTGTTCCGCCTCCCCCCCCCCCCGAGGTAACAGACCACTAGTTAGTCTCTTGTTACCGACGAGGACGGCCTGACCTTCAAAACGTCCCGTAAAATATTTTGTGAGTGACCGTTTTATTTCCGTGTGCCTGTTTTTTTTAAATATATTTATATTTGTGTATATACATATATATATATATATATATATATATATATATATATATATATATATATATATATATATATGTTTCCTATCCTCTTTCTTTCACCACCTGTCTGAACGAAATATTATATATATATATATATATATATATATATATATATATATATATATATATATATATATATATATAATATATAAAAACTTTGTCACAAGTGTGACTAAAATTTTTATCATCATCATAAATCATTCTTCCTATACCTTTCGCTGAAGAAGGTGGCGGCGATCCACCGAAAAATTTACAACCCGTGTGAGTGTCTTTTTTATGTGTTCTCATTTTAGTCACACTTGTGACAAAGTTTTTATATATTTGTGTTCACGCTCGTGAAAGCTTCCAATGATTATATATATATATATATATATATATATATATATATATATATATATATATATATATATATATATATATATACAGTGAAAACTGTCGATAACGGACCCTGTATTCAGCGGAAACTTGTCCATTACGGAAAATTTTCTTGGCCCCGACCTGCAATATAAGAACTCCCATATAATTAAACCTGCATTTAACGGAACCTGCTTAACGCGGCAACAGAACGATTTTTGTTCTAAGACCTGAAATTTTCACCTCTGTATTACGGAATTGCAATTTTCACTCGAGCACACTTACGGATTCCCGGAATTGAATTTTCAAGATTAACCTCAAGGAGGGGCATGTGTGGGAGAGAGTTGATTAGAAGGGAATGCCACCACCTGTTGGTAGAGGAACACGGTAGGGGGGCTCGATGGTTGACGAAAATGTTTCCATCCTCCTGTCCTTCTCCTTATGGCGCTTCCGCTATTTTTCGCTCGACTGCTGCGGGACGCCCAGGTTGGTGCAAGTTCCTGAATATAGCTGACCCTTGAACTGGGGGGTCTTTTCGTGCGGTTATTGTCTTGGTTGTTATGACTGATCTTGCTCACTAAGCCGTTCTCTATAAACATCGGTGATTATTATAGTAGATGATAGTTCCTACTTGGAAAGAGAACGGCGTGATGAGGTATTATTATATTACACATTGTTTCCCTGAAAAAATGCTAAGTTTGAGCAAAGAATATACCCATAGCTAAAATTAAAAAATTGTGTCCTGAAGCGTTACCCCACTAACAAGAAAACAAAGGTATCGTTGACTCATTAAAACAGATTTATTACCAATTAGACACATTCTTGCAGATTTTGATGCAATAGTGTTTCATAGAAAGATTACCTATGCTCTATTCACGTGAGCCCAATTAATTTACTGCATTCACTCTATCTTAGCCTTTATTTCACTTAATTTTCACGGAAAGAATCTCGTTAAGGGGGTTCAAAAAAATCGAATTTTTTTAGATTTACTTAAATCAATGCAACCATTATCAGAGAATATCCTCTAAACATTTTAGGACTAAATTCGCAATAATTAACGAGCTACAAGCATTTTGAGCGTAGTATTTCAAACATCCATGGTCCCGGCGAAGCTGGAGGTGTCTTCCTCTCTTGTCTTCTGGAGAGGAAATCGGATCCGCATGTGCTCTGACTAGGAGAGCTATGTCAGCACCTTTGCACATCGCTTGTTTTCATTTCGTTTATCAAGAGTTCGGGTAGCCGAGCCATCTCAAAGCTGACACCATAACGGCAGAGGGAAGGGAACCACTTCCTCGCACTCCTAATTGTCTTAAAGATAAGGAAGATCGAGCGTCCAATTTAGTCGCCCTCCTTATCTGCATATGGCCGGTCAAGCTCTTTTGAATTTTGTTTTCGTGAAGACGTTTGTGCAGAGTGAAATGGAATCATATCCGAAATGGAAACACGGAGAAACTGAGTGTGCGCCAAGGCCACGAAAAATGCGTCGTCACGGCAATAGATTCAATTCCCGTCAGATCACCGAAGTTAAGAAATGTTGGGCCCCGGGGTTGTATGGCAACTGGCAGGCGGGTTAAATGTGGGATGGCAAAATGGACCCAAAGGGATCTGAGTGCCATACCCCAGAAGGCACTCGTCCACCCAATCAATCAAAGGGTGAATATGCATGAAATGAATAGACATTTGACACAACTATCCAGTGAGAGTTGTCCTTGAGAGCCAACGCATTCGATTAATATATTTTAAAGCAATGCAGAGTTACACGAACGAACGCCGGGGAAGTTGCGAACGAAAATCTTCAGTTCAAGGTTCTCGCCCATTTCAATACCTATGTGACTTAAACCGTTGACACACGCCTTGCGAAATTCACCCGTTCTCTCATCCCCTGACGCAGTTTCTGAGAAACTAACAAATGGCTGGGCTAAACAAAAGGTGACTGTTACCGAAATGCGAGTGTCGCAGGTGGGTTGAGTAATGGAAATCCCGTTGGGGCGTGCCGTTATGAGGACAGGTTACTAAGGGGGGCGAAGGAATGGAACGGTATTCGAGATGAAAGCGAAAGAGGCCAAGCGGGATTCCCCGAACTCCCCACATTCGCCGCTTTTCCTTTCGGGCTCGGCCCGAAAATCAGCGCCTTCAGACATCATTTAGCACGTACGTCTATCACGATAATTGATCCAGAACAAGACCCAACATGCTAGCCAGTTAAAGATAGTGAGGACGGAATCCACTATTATTGAAGCCGCCCTAGAAGGTTTTACACGATCATTGAACCTGCACCACCGAAGAAGCGGTATTTTCATTCATATCGGGGTCATTTTGTAACCTCACTTAAGTGAGAACACGTCATAAAATGTGGAAAATTACGTCATTTTTCGTAGTACAACTCCGCCACCCAGGCGGCGTGACCATCGTCCCCTCTCAAGTGGTGAACTGCCGGTCTATTTATTTGATTCATCCGCTCTTTCGACTCTTGATCCGTATCTTTCGACTCTTGATCCGTTTCATTTGGCTCCGCATTTCATTAGTACCATCTCACCTTTCGTTTGGAAAGTGAAATGGAGCCACCATCGGACCTTGGGCGATCGTGAGCCGATCATTAAGAGAGAGCGAAACGGATCTCCCGCCTTCCCGCAAAGAGTCATTAAAAAGGTGAGATTACAAAATAACCCCCTGTTGTGTACGCATTCATTATGAATTTAGTTGTTTATTTGTTTGTGATTCTTTAGCCATGGTTTTTATTTCTTTTAAATTTTTTTGTTGTTCCGCCATTGCTGTAATAAAAAACGTACGTTTGAAATTCGTTGATCGTGCTTTTATTTTATTGCCGGACACAGTAGCAGTGTCTATGCAAATTACTACTATAATTTTAAATTAGGTAATTTAAATAAAAAATGAAGAACCAAAACCGAACCGAAATATATTTTCACAGCGCCAGATCGCGTTCATGGTCTCTGCTTTCCGGCAGAGGGCCGTTAACAGAGGTATTTTATTTATTTATTTATTTAATGCAGTCCAAAAACAGCACAAGGCCAATTACAAAGGATTCATAATGGCAAAGAAAATAATTAACAACCAGGAAACATAATGTAGACAACAACGAACAAAACAATATTCAACAGTATTATCAAATAACAAACAAAATGGTAGTATTCGTAGGGTTGAGAGAGGAGTAGAGGGAAAATTACGATGGTGGTGGTGCGAGATGGATGAAGGATGAAAAAAAGGATCAAAATTGGGAACACATTTTGAATAGGAGTTAATGGAAGAAGGGAGTCTGAATAGAAAAGAACGTTTAAGCCTCAAGTACACGAGGCGAGTTTACAAGCTACAAGCCGGATTTTTCACAAGCAGCTCGTAAACTAGTCCAGTATACTCAATGCACTCGCTCCGTTAGCTGCTTGTAAAAACGCTCTGGAAAAAGTTGAACTACCGGCGACTTTACACGCCACTTGCCGGCTTTTAGTGAGCTAGCTTGTAAACTAGCCACGTGTACTCACAGTAGCTAGTGCACAAGTTGCTAGTAGCATTGGTCAGCAGACGACAACACGCGGTTTCCACACGCCAGCTAGTTGGCTACTGAGCAAGTGGGAACTTTAATGTGTACTCGACTACTAGCATACTCGCCGACTCGCCGGCTTTTAGCTTGTAAACTCGCCCCGTGTACTTGAGGCTTTACAGACAAAAAGGCGTGGGGTGAAACAGTGAAAAAGGTCACTCAACCTCGTCGTGCGCGAAGGAACACGAAGCGGGAAAAGGAAAGAAGGTCAGATGATCTGTAGTTGATGATGGTTGTTAGTTGATGGAAGTGAATCAATAAAGTGCTGGCTGTAGGTGCGGAGGAGTTCAGTTAGGTATAGGGTACGGTGGTCTCTGTGGTTTTTGTCTTCCCCACGAAAAAAAGGGTGCCCGGAAAACTTGACGCAACATCCGATTATGTAGTACTTGCAGCTTTTTCAAGTGTTTTTTCTTTTGTCTCCGAAAGCCCATGTTGCAGCGAAGTAGGTGAGGAGTGGTTCAATGGTTGAACGGAAAATTAATTTTTGATATAATTACTTGAGGCTCAGGGGGGAGCATCGTTTCCAGAAGCATTGAAGACTCTTGAAGGCGCCTCTTGCCTTATATTACTACTCCGGTGCTGTGGTGATTTAAATCCAGCAACTTTCGGGACATTTGTATTTTTTTTAGATCATGGCCAGAAAATTACCAATACCCACAGGAGGTATATATGGCGCTGATTCCAGTAAGTGAAGATAGCACCGCGAATGTAAAAGCGAACGTGATTGATCGATGTTTACTAGGTCCTAATGGGAACAAGTAGATAACCAGAACCGCATCAATTATGAAATCAAGTTGCTCGGGGAGTATGATATCATTGCCATATGGCTATCTAGCTTTTAACTAGCATGCTGGTTTTATATCAAACAATACCGGAAAGCTATTATAATAGCAAGCATCCTTGAACGCTTGTGAGAAACAGGCTTTACTTCCGAATATTCCCGTTATCAGCAGGTAAGGAGTGGAATTCAAGGAGAAAATTATCAGGATGGACAAATAAAAATTTTAATCATCATCAGGCATGCCAGCTGATCAGATTGAATCTGATCAGTTGGCATTGGCAGATCTGATCAGCTGGCAGCTGACTGCGCAATCTAGTTAATTCATTCTGAATTAACTAGATTGCGCAGAAATGTATGCGAGGAGAAAAATTACGTTTCGCCAAAAAAAAATAACTTGTTTCGTACATTTCAGACTTAAAAGTTGGCTGCGAAGCTTGAACAATAATAGGAATGGAAAAAATTACGGAGCAATTGAGACGTAGTTTTGAAGAAAAATGATGGATTCCGAAAGGACGAAGAGAATCGTCAATGATAAAAGGAAGGTTGTGATGTCTATTTTGAAGACTCCGAGAAAAATAAAATATAAACTAATTGATCACAGGTTGAGAGATAACAGTCAACTGAAAATTACCATTAATGGAGAAAATAATTAAAGCAATAACCGTCTATATTTCCACGATACCCTGCGAGACACCTACGGGTGTGTGGCAGAGGGTAATTTCACACCAGTCATGCACTTACCTTCAAACAAACTTAATACTTAAGTTGGCAATTTTACTAAATATACTTTTTGCTAAATCAAGAAACTCACGTGGTAGACCAAGGATGGAATACATGAAGAAAATCATGAGGGATCTTTTTTTAAATCTTCGCTGCTTGGAAAAGGCCGTCGAATAGTATTACAGTACTGTAAGATGCCTACTACGTGTTTTATCGCGTTCCATATCACGGCACTAAGCCTATCTACATATCGCTGAGCTTGAACTCGTCAGCGCAGAGCGTGGCGAAGAGGAAGTGAAAATGATACGATGTTGGCGGGGCAGGGGCGGTGTCTGTCTCTCCTGGAGGGCTATTACGGAACCGCGAGTCACCGGCGACAACTAGCATTTCGGCGACTCAGGCTGAGTTCTCACCGCGAGCGATTACGGAACACCGTTTTGTCGCCTTCGGCGACTAAATAGTCGCTTCCCCATGTCACCCTCGACGAAGGTGCTCACTCGTCGAGTCGCCGGCTTGATTCCGATTCGCTTGGCGATAGTCTGCTGTTTAAAGATGTTTTCCGTCCATATTGTCTTGTTTACGCAGGAATATAGAGATGATAAGCCACGGATTTAGGTTAAAAATGACGAATTGCCGGTGAAGTAGTGTTGATTCCGAGGAATAAATTTATCCGAGTTCATCGGTACGCTGTTCTTCTCATGTGTGTTTTGATTACGCGAGTGCAGTGCGTAATACCTAATGTGTTCTTTTGTATTCATTTCGCCGCTATCCATCGATGTGTTCAATCAGTTATTCGTGCAACCATGGTGATACTGAGTGATATTTACCTACAGTGAATATTGTAACAATTTAGATTCATTGTTTGATTAAAAATCATAGTGGTGTTGCGTTATCTTTCGGTTGTGATTTGGATAGTGACAATGTTTTATCGCGAAGTTGTTTTAGCAGAAGCTTTATTGTGCTTGAACTGCGATGAAATTGGCTCGAATAATATGTCTATGTTATTCATTTTGCTACCCTTTAGCTCTAGCGTACTTGATTTTAGTTACTATAACTAAACAATGGATTTGTTGTTTGGTAGATTGGGTTGTTTGCTTTCGAATCAACTCATGATTCTGTCGACAAGTTCGTTGGCTCTAGAATGTATGCCCATTATCTTCGTTATATGGACGTCACGAGTCATGATTTGCTAGTGAAGGGTTAGTGCAAGTGGTGGGTAAAATCGTGTTGATGTAGATGAAGTTCTATAAACAGAGACATATAATTAATAGTATGTTATTGATGTGCTCCTCCATGCTATTGATGCAAGTGATTGGGATCGGTATTTGATACTTTTTAATTTATCGTTGGCATATTTTTATCAGAAAAGTGACACAAATAAATTTGTCAAGTATTATTGTTTTTCTTACATTTACGTCGACCTTTAACGATCATAGCAGAAATTGGTACCTTGCCTCAATTAGTTTCATGTGTAAAATAAATCAGGGATTGTTATCGACGAATAAAGGAATAATAGTCGTACGATATGGTACAATAAATATCAGATTTATAGAATTAATGTTTTGAATTGTAAAATACCCTTTCCTTTTGGCATTTACTTGCCCTCCAGACCCATATTTAGAGGTGGATATATATTCTACTACTACTGAATCAATGTAAACGTAATTTTATCTTTAATATAACAACTCGGTGCTTTATTTTTCTTAATTTTTTTACTTGGGCCTATTCCGTCAATACCTAGTATAATTCACATTTCTGGCCGAAAATGCGCCAGCTCAGTAGGCAGCAAGCAAGTCTGCAGTGAAAGGCAAGGAAGCTTAAAAGGAGAGTCAATTAAATACATCAAGTAGTTACCTGTATATTGCAAAGTCATTGTATAGAACGCATTTAATAAGCGGGATAAATGGTCACTGCCTTATGCTGAACATGTTTCACATTACACATATGTGGTGAAAATTTTTTAAGTGAAAAGCATATGCTGAAAACAAATTGTGCTGCTGTGGAATACAGTACTAGGGAGGTAGTATACTATAGTTGCCGAATTATTTCATATTGGTATATAACCGTTTCATTCAAGCATTTTTGGCTAGCTCATGAGTGAAAATGATTGAAGCTCACACGTTGGATATTTTCGAGTTATTATCGTATCCATTGGTGCCCTTATTAGTTCCTAAATTATTAATTCAAGCTATTTATAAGTTGCTTCTATCGGCCACGAAATAGGTACTATCAATTTTGACCGCTTCGAATGAAATTCCACTAATTCCTGCAAATTCTCGTACCTAACATCCGAGCATCAATTTTATTGCATTGAAATATGCACAAAATATTGTACATATCTGTGGAAGTAATAATTACTTTATAGCTAAGTGACGATATCACATTATACTCGTAATTTTCAAGTCGTCTGCTGCACCACGTGACTTGTAAAAAGGCTGCTTATTGGCTCAGAAAACTGTACTGGAGATTCTCATACACTGAGAAGTCGCCCGTCAAGTCGCTAGCGAGATACGAGTCGCACCCAGTTCCGTAATCGCAGTGGCGACTTGCGAGTGGCAAGTTCGAGTGAGTGACGAGTGAGTCGCCAAAGATCCGTAATAGCCCTCCTGAGGTCCACTCTCGTTTCCTCTACTCGCTCATTCACGCATCCTTTCACCCTGACATCCAGAAAGAGTCCTTGATATCTTGCACGAGATAGACGTAAGGGAAATCGGTCTGTAGTTGCTGGGCTCTTCCTTATCACCGATTTTAAATATTGGTAAAACGTTCGCGATTTTCCAATCGTAAGGAACACGATGTTGTGTTAGAGATTTTTCAAATATTATTTTCAGGAATTTCTGATGCTAATACTTTATAAACTCTGGCGGGAAATTAATCGGAACCGGGTGATTTCTTGGAACTAATGGATTTCAGATGACTTTCTATTCCACGACTAGTGATATTAATGGACTGCATTGGGTGCTATTATAGCCTAGGCATTGTAGCGGTGTTATTTGGAGAGCATGTTGTATAGACGCTTTGAAAAAAGGTGTTGAAGAGATTTCTTTTATCTAATTTGTTGTTCGCTCTTTCTCCTAGATTGTTCTTTAGTGACGTTACTGTTGATTTGCAGCCTTGAACTTCCCTCACGTACGACCAAAATGCCTTTGGGTTATCCTCTAAATATTCACCCAATATTTTATTTTTGAATTCCGTTAATACTTTTTTGAAAGGCCGCCTTGGCTTCTGTTATCGCTTTTTTGTGTATTTCACATAACTTCTTGTACTCCTCTTCGGGGAGTCCCTGAAGTGCGTTCTTCATTTTTGCGTGCCAGATTCGTTGTCGCTTGAGAGATTTCCGGGCGTCCGCATTATACCACCTAGGTTCAGTATTGACATTTTTAAGTTTACTTGGTATTGCGTTAGTCATGGCTACGAAAATGTGATGCTACGAAAAGTATTCCATGTAAAGTCAGTACAACGATTTTCACTAATATCACTATATTTGTTATAAGAGGTCAATAGTTCCCGTTTCAAACCTTCGAAATCCGCCTTGTGAAATACGTATACCCTCCTCTTTATGGGTGCCTTTTTGTCGGTACTAATATGGAATTTAGCGTTTAAAGCTCTGTGATCACTAATTCAGATCATTGTTACTATGTTAAGGACGCTTTCAGGTATGTTTGTCGCCAAAAGACCTAGGGCGTTGTTTCCTCTGGTCGGTGTTGTGACTAATTGATGTAAGGAATTAGATGTGAATGCGTAGAGTGTCGCACAGCTCCTTATCTTTGCCGCCAGTTTTGAAACTTATGTCTTCCAGTCATTCGAGGGAACCTTGAAATCACCACCGATAATTATGCTATTTTCGTTATTTTGACGCGTGAGACGTTTCACCTGTCTGTCCAACTCTAGAACTTAATTTAAGTCCTCATTTAAGACATTCCTGAAGTCATCATTTGTTCTCTGTGCGTGGGAACGCTAGTATTTTTTTTACATTCGTCCGTAACAGCCTGAGGAGCACGCGTGACATTTACGTCGCCCAATCATAAAAGGTTCGGGTTCCCAAATGGAGGAAGTAGAAGAAGGTTAAGAGAAAAATGAGAGAAAGAAGGTGACCTCTGCCGGTGGACGATACGGAATCTAGAGATCCCTCTTTTCCTCTAAACCCATCGCTCTCATTGGCTAACGCATCTTTCTCTTTCTTCATTTCTCTTACTCTCCCTTTCCACAGGTGAATCCACAAGCCACGAGCGAAAGAAAACCAGTCTTCCTCCGTTCATTCTCCTTTTGTTTTCCTTTTGCTTTCATCCCATTGGCCTGAATTCCACGTCTCAAGGACGGTTCGAGCCTCCAGAGAAACCCCCGCGGTCACCGCGGGATCTTGACCTCGCAAGATGATCGGGGCACACATTATTCTCACGCATAAAATATCCCTTGCTGAATATGGACTTTTTCGCAGAAAACCAGAAGATTTGAGTGAATGAGTTTCATGGATATTCTCTGGAGGACTTCTCTTTCGAACGCACTTTTTAAATCCGACGGTTATTCGAACGGTATCCGATATCCAGGTTGGGCTGAATTCGAAGATATTTTCCGAAGATTGCAACTAGGTTCGGATCCACTATTTTTTCTACCAGAGAAATACCAGATAAAAGGCAAACATGCCTAGAGAGGTACGGAATCTTCTTTTGACAGAGGGGTTAACAGATTCAGAGGACAGGGAGGATGTAGATTCAGATTCAGATGAAGAGATTTTGTGAGGAAAAAACTGACATAAACTGAAAAAAAATAATGAAAGCAAAATGATTTTTATGAAAAAAACTGATTTAAACTTTAATCGATAAAGTATTTTTAAAAGCTCTTTATTTCTTATTTTAGGGAGTTGAATCTAAATTCAACCCGATGCTTACATTTAAAAGAAATTCTTATCCTAATTTATAAGCATCTAATTTATAAGCATCATTCAGTGGTTACTTGTATCGATATTTGTATCTATATCTGCATCTATACTCTTACGAGTGAAGTAGTGTACGTAAAGACATCGATATTAGTTAGTGAATAATAGTTGTTTCAGATGTTCAAAATACTCCCCTTCAGGGAAAAGAAATTTTAATTGACCGTCCGTTTGATTGCTAACAAAATTGATTTCATGGTTTCCGCCATTTTGTCTTGAAGTGGTCTCTGATTAGCCTGCGTGCTCGAAACATTGAATTTACACTTGGAACCTAAACAGCATGATAATGTGAAAACGTCATTGCTCTGGTTACAAAAACATAGAAGATATGAACATTGGCCAGCTTTTTTCGATTCCAGCCCACTGTGCGACGTTTCGATGGAGAACCTGTCCCTGTAGGAAGATGAGAATATCACTTGAATAATTCGATGGGAAAGTATCAAACCCTGCATTACTTATTCTCCTAACTTGCGGAAAAATATTCTTTTGATATGAAATCAGTGAAACATGCATTATCATCATGATAGTCACACGGAAAAACGATACTCATGAAAAGTTTGATGGAAAAAGAGCTGGTTCAATTCCTAGAAAATGATTTTAACGAAAGAATAACGATGAGGGATGCCTTCATACCTTTGTCGTCCCTTGGTGTGTAAACATTGAAACGAAATAAACGTAATGAGTGAACGAATATGATGGGCAGCCCATGGAGAGTGGAGGGGGAGGCTATCTGTTATCAGTTGGTGGCTGTAAGTAGCCGGCTTTCCATCCCTACGGTCCCGGTTCGTACTCCAGCAGTGGCGGAGATTGTTCTTAAAAGAGTGTCGAAGGACTCTGTGGTTCCTCATTCGGCTTATTATACGCTTCGTTCTTTTCCCATCACCTCAACCTCTTGGCTAGCGACGCTATCGGGTTGGTTTGGTGAATAGAGCGCTGACTTTCCAACTCAAGATGCCGGGTTCGAATCCAGTTAGCGCGGAGATTTCTCAAGTGGAATGGTGAAGATGCATAATTTAAAAAAAACTGTTTGTATTTGAAGGAACTGTTCTTAAATACACCGAACATTCTTTTTATGAAATTGGTTAATTTTTGGAGGTCTGGTCATGTCTTTTTTAAAAAACTTGACTTCCTTTTTCCGCCAACGTTTCGCCTTTTTTATTAATGAGGCTTCTTCAGGGTTACAGTACAATGCAAGGAATACAGTTAATAATAATAATTATAACACTACAGAGATAAAAAGTTTTCAATCATAAATTTAGTACCTCCAAGGATTAACTTGCTCACTACGACAATGGTAACACAAAAACAAACTCTTCCTCTTAGTAAAAAAATCAACATAAAAAACAAAACCAAAATGGAAAACCAAGATAAAATTTTGTTTAAAAAATATAATAAGAAAAAATATAAATATTTAAAATGAATAGTATAAAACATGAAATTAACTATTACAGATATCGTGACTAATTTTTAAAATTATGAATTAGTATTCTTTTTATTATAATATAATTTTGTATTGTTGAAATATTTCTTCTTAAAACATAAGGCGCGCTAGGTGGCGTGGAAACACAACGCCATTTGGAGGCCACGGGATGACGTCAAGGAACGGTAACGCTTCTACTCTTCTATGTACTCATGAGAATACTTATAGTTACTTTATGCTGATGAGAAAGAAATTGTATGCATTTTCTCCATTCCAATCCCCCCTTTAGTACTTAATGGAGAGCACTTAAACACCCTGTTTTAAAAGAGTGGTTTACTATATCTACATTTCCATCTGCATGCTACTCTGCAAGTCACATCAAGGTGTGATGAAGGTGGTTACTCGACAACTGAAACGCACTAACTTTCAAGCGCACTATCATTCTATTATTAGCAATTTCACTAAATATGCTGTTAACTAAAATGAGTTAACGTATACGTGGAAGGAGATTTCATATACGATACGGCATCTAACTAACCTCTACTCATGCGGGGGGGACTCTGAAGGCATACACCATTGGGACCATTAGTTGGAAGTTCAGTCATAGTAACATGCAGGACATGAAGAATTTTTACTCAGCTACTGACGATCATTAATAATTCAAGAATTATCCCACACAGAAACGAAAAAGAATATTTAAAATAGCATGAAGGAAACAGCGTTACTTATCATTGCCGTTTATATTGCTGGTGATTTCGACCACAAAGATGTTGTAGTCCCTAATTGTACGCATTAAAAGTTGCAATGGAAACCCGATACCTGCTTGAGAGTTATGTGGGAAGCATTCTAAAAACTATTCAAAGTAGTACACTATCCATCGGATGGGATGTTCAACTGTTGACCCCTTGGTGTCTTTCTTTGAAAAATAGGCTAGTTCCTAAGCCGGGCTTATCTCCACCTTGCCTCTTTTCCGCAGGTAATCCTTCCCAACCTATGCTCTCCACATGTCCTCAATACCAGTCCTGAAATAAGTTTTTGGTTGCCTCCCCCAAATAGCCTGCCAGCAAGCCCGACTCGCCTCTGACCCGTAAGCGTGTAACCCTCAGTCGCAAACGCCACGTGTGTTGAAGGTCACCCGAAATTAGAACCAGGAGCACACCCACTTTCCAACCTTTGTCTGGAGATCTCGCAACGGATGTCTTTCTCATTCGTTTAACTTTGTTTTTCCAGTGGTAAAAGTATCACAAACACAGACAGAATCATGCCAAAAAGATGAATCATATAGTAGCTAGCAATAAAAGATTAGAAGTAAGAATGCCCTACTTTCTATATATATATATGAGGGGGTACCCAAAGGAAACCGAACTCTTTTTTATATTTTTAAATTTAATTTTTTAAACAAAATACCTTCAATCCCCTTCAAAGTACTCTCCACTGACACTAATACACTTGTCCAATCTTTTATTCCATTGTTCATAACAATTTTTAAATTCATCTTCTGGGATGACCGAAAGCGACTCCGTCGTTTTTTCTTCACCTCAGGAACGTCTGCAAAACGCTTTCCTTTCATATCTCTTTTCATTTGGGGAAATAAAAAAAAGTCACAAGGGGCAAGATCGGGTGAATAGGGGGGGGGGGTGAGGCACAGGGGTCATGCCATTTTTACTCAAAAATTGGCGCACAGACAGGGCTGTGTGAGCAGGGGCGTTATCGTGATGGAAAAACCAGTCGCCCGACCGCCACAAATCAGGCCTCTTCCGTCGCCAACTGTTTTTCAATCTTTTCCAAACTTCCAGGTAGAAATCCTGGTTAACTGTCATGCCCTATGGAACAAACTATGAATGGACGACTCCTCTCACATCGAAAAAACATCAGCATTGTTTTGACATATGATTTCACCTGAAGAGCTTTTTTGGGGCGAGGTGAACTTGAAGACTTCCCCTAACATGATTGATTTTTCGTTTCAGGATCGTAACCGTAGCACCATGATTCATCACCTGTGATAACCTTGGAAAAAAGTGTGGGTAATTTCGAAATTCTTCTTTCAATGCACAGAATTCTTCCACACGACCTTGTTTTAGTTCAGCAGTCGAGGCAGCCACCCTTTTCATCTTCAAATCTTCCGTTAAATTTCGCTGTACTGAACTCCTGGTCACTCCAGACAGCTCCACAGTTTCTTCAATTGTCCGTCGTCGATCTTCCAGGACGATTTCGCGAATTTTTTCCAAATTTTCGTCATTTCGGGCCATGGAAGGACGACCCGAGCGTGGTTTGTCATGAATTGACATTTCACCTCTTTTGAAATGGAAAAACCACTCAAACACTTAAGTTTTCCCGAAAGTTTCCGATTCCCGAAAGTTCCCGATTGCATCATCCTTGTAGGCCGTGTTTAACATTTGAAGTGTTTCTTTGCCAGATTTTCCGAGCAAGAAGCAAAACTTGACGGCCGCCCGCTGTTCACGATAATCGGCCATTGTAAAAACGACGAGCGCACAAAATAATTGTCACCAACAAACTCTTATTAAAAAAACAGAACTTTCCTTAGCAACGACGCTTGCCTTGCTAACTCAGGAATGGAGGCTCTATACGCCCATTGCGGCAGAACAGGGTACTTCATAAACTCCACCCACAACAACATCAGTTCGGTTTCTTTTGGGTACCCCCTCGTATGTATAAATAAGAATGTTTGTCTGTCTGTTTGATTTGTATACAAATGTATAGTTTTACTCTGATTGTGCTGAAATTTTGCAGACTAATAGTTTAAGACGTTATCAATCAAGACAATACAATAAGAAAAATTATAGACTATTTCATAAAGATCTCAGGGCTTCAAAAGATCCCTAAAAGGTGCCGGCCTTTTGGTACGCTACGTATTGCGTTTGGAGCATTGGTATAATTTTTTCCTTTTTAAAATTACTTCCGCTCAAGATAGAGGGTTGAAACTTTTTTAATCGAATGACTGAATACATGAAGTTTCTTATTCTTTCATTTCATTTTCTTTTGGGCTTCATATTTGTCTGAATATCATGTTTTTAGCTGAAAAATCTCACTTTTTTTTTCTAAAATCGACAATAGCATATTTCCTTGACAACCAGAGATTTTATTATCAAAGGATATTCACGCCTCTAGCATTTAAATATCACGTTTTCCTGCAGGCCCATGATAGCGCGTAGAAAGAAAATCTGTATAAGAAGGGCCCAGAGTCCCAAGGGCCCTTGGTGATTGGTGGTAACCATGATTGATTGCTTCGTGGGGTAATCGATAAATTCAATGCATATTTCCAACAAGTATAGCCTTCGATGTCTATTCTCATAGTAGCTCTCATAGAGGCACTGCGTGTATATGAGAGAACACTTACGTTGTAAACGATACACATGAAGGAATTAATTATACTGCACACTTAATTAAATATGCAAGAATACTTAGGTGCAGCGAATAGTAATGATAATAATGCTTATGTTGCTGCAACAATCACATCGTTGTGTAATATCGTTTAATACTCAGATGTATTACACGTATTGGAACCGTCTACCTCTCATTACGATTGCGAATTGTTTTTAGACCAATTTCCACATCATAAACGTTGCGAGTTAATTAAATATGTTTAAAGGTGTGAAAGTCCAGTTAACTTACATTCACTCATTTTCGGGTTTCCCGTACACGAAAGAGGACCATGTCACCTTGCACCTGGAAAACGGTCAGCATGTCTACTACATTGAACAGAGCGTACAAGATAGGATACAAACTCCTCAAATGACCACGCCAACAGTATTCTCTAAGTCTTGTGATTTTCTTATAAAATAAGTTCAATGTTTTCTCACCCGCTAAATTTCAACGGGCACATTCCGCTGGTGAGATATATTTACCGCATACCCTTATATGGTGGTATAGCTTTGAAGTCATCAGCAACAGAGCAGATAGGATCAGATTCGAGGGAAATTCGAAATTATGAGAGAAAAGGGAAAGATGTGAAGATCAATTTGTCGTCAGGCAAGAGCTACTAAACCAGAAACATCAAGACTTTTGTTTTCATGTATAACCCTTAAAAAGAGGCAGTAAATAATAAATTTGTAATGTCAATTTCTTTAACCCTCCGGTGGGCGCGCCAAATTCACTCCCACGAGTGGGCGCGCCGCGGCAATTTTACCGCAAATATAAATTGCATTCCTATATTTAAGGGCAAGATTATCTACTAATAAAAAAGGCAGATTAAGTTGTTACAGTTACATATTTTATTGTTTGACACTTGATGTACTTTGCTAATCATCTTAGTTCATATCTAGATCCTGTTCAGCTTCTTATCTTATACATGTTGTCTCTTGGCGGCAATGCCTCTTACATACATTATTTTTACATCACTGGCACACAATTTTTGACCTGCAATTTTTATGTCACCTGTAAACATGGCATATTACTGGTTTATCATCAAATCATGAAAAATGAATACCTGGAGACGCAATCATTAAATACAAACTGTACCAAATGGAGAGCTCAGAAACTAAAATATGCGGCAATTTACCGCGGGCGCGCTCACCGGAGGGTTAAAAAAATAAAACATGCTGCAAGTTGTCAAGGTTGGTGCCTGGAAAATAGATCCCACGGGTTCTAACACTGCCAAGGGCATGCATATGTGTATAACTATGGATTCAGGTCAGGATCATGTTTCTAAAACCCTTTTCAATGACCATAGCAAATGGTCAATATTTAAATCATTTTTGTACCTTAGTAAGACCACCGGTAGATTTACGATAAGAACTCCATTGGGAACTTTTTTTTACGGACGCAAGGAAATGTTTTCTCCCCACTCATAAAGGTCATCAACATTTTAAAACTCTCACGATTTCTTCTATTTGAATAAAAACATGAACGCTTTCCAAACTGCATTTGATGGCGTTGCATGGATGAAACGCAGTATGTATCTATCAGTTCACTGTTTCTTTGTATAATATAATAAGTAAATGTAAACACTTCTGAATGATCATGTACCATAGTAAAATATCATGGAAACAGATATATATAGAAAATTCTGTGCAACCTTCATTTTGAATTTTGCTAAATTAATTGTAATTTGCAGAAATCGTTTGATTTCTATCCTTGTGTCATCGTAACAACATTATGGATGTAATATCGTCACAGCCGATGATGTTTACGAGTTCCGAACAATTTCCAGATCCCAATAAATGCGCCAATACGAAAAAAATGGATTCGATCAAAAATATCACTTCTGAGGTGAGAGCAATGTCACAAATGAGGCTAAAATTGAAACTGAAAAATAGATCCTAAGTGCTGAATTGTATTGGGTATAAATGAAGGTAGCATCACATCACTCATGCGCAAAACAGAAGGCTGGTACAGGAATGCCACTACTTACCTCGCTAAAAATGACAAAAAGTAACAAATTTTGATCTCAATCGCTTGTATGCTAATTTTATTGGACTGCCCGCATTCCACCCTGATTTGTATGGCTGGATAATGAAACCAAAGAACTGGATAGCCATCTAGGCAGATTCTGGGGAGAG
Organism: Pyrrhosoma nymphula; assembly: GCA_963573305.1. NCBI lineage: Eukaryota > Metazoa > Arthropoda > Insecta > Odonata > Coenagrionidae > Pyrrhosoma > Pyrrhosoma nymphula. The sequence goes on from OY754339.1 coordinate 99,943,431, forward strand.
ATACAATTAACTGGGCGAGGCAGCAATTTTTGTTGGATACGAGTTTAGTCGTAATAAAAAAATATAAAAAATTAGAGGTCTCAATTTATGAAAAAACTCTACCAACCATGAGCTACGATCCAGCCACCGCCTGAGCAAACACTTATTCTCTACACCAACTTCTTATCACCTGAAATTGAGAAGTCTTAACCACTAAAGAGGGAGCAAAATTATTTAAACTTAGTGAATGTATCGATCATGGTAATTTGGATTGCTGATAATTTCATTCAAGTATTCTACCAGCTGATTGGTAGGTTCTTGGACAGTCCCCATTCTGCATCCCAACCTCGTAGACATTGTCTTGCTTTCCCTCCTAATGATGGCCCGTTATTAGATCCCTCTTCAATTCTTCATATCTTCTACCTCCTCTTATTTCGTCCAGAATTCCTATCCTCTTCCTTCCTCTTCCACGCTTCCCCAGTGTTCTCCCCTCTATCACTCTCTTCAACATGCCCTCTCCTCTCAAAACCTCCTCTATCCATCTCTTCTGCCTTCTCCAAACCTCTGCCACAAGCTTCATCTCCTCTCCGACCATATCCAATACCGCCTCGTTCGTCTTTCTCGCCATCCAGCTAACCTTCTCCATCCTTCTCCACACCCACATCTCAAACGCCTCAAGTATACGCACATCCTCCCGTCGCAATGACCAAGTTTCCGACCCATACAGTGCCACGCTCCATATTGAACTTTTCACCAGCGTCTTCTTTACGTCTCTTCTCAGACCCCCCCCCTCATCAATTCCCTTCTCTTCGAAAATGTTTATTTAGCTAGCGCAATTCTGCATCTGATATCCTTACCACTAAACCCATTCTCCTCCAAAATACTACCCAGATACGTAAACTGCTCGACCTGCTCTATCTTCTGCCCTCCCAACCTTATATTCAGCCCCGACTTCTTATTTCTAGAAAATCTCATTACTTTCGTTTTCTTTGCTGATAATAACTCTGACAAAAATAGCTCAATTTTCACGACATGTTTTCCTCATCGTTTTGATCATGTTCGCTCAATTTTTGGTAAAAATTTATTTGGAAAAAGTACAACATCAATTTTTTTATCGATAAAAAAATTATAAACCTCACAGTAGGGTCCTCCGCCGACTATCATCTTACTGAAAAAGTCTCGGGGTATCAACAAAGTGACTGTCTGATCGAGCTATATAGGGTCTGGGCTCTTGCGAGTGAATTGTTACGACCAATCCTATGATGTGGAAGAGAGCCAAGATAATGTCTATTTAAAATCGATGGCCCACCGGATTACTCAATTTGTTGCATCACTTAAAGCTGAATTTCTATCTAACAATTTGCTAATTCTAGAAAAAATGGATGCATCACCCTTACTTCTTCATCATTGTGCGCGAGATCTTAGGTGGTTTTGCCACGATTCCACTCTTAGAGCCTGGTATGGGCATCTTAATAGGCTCCTCCATCAACGCACACAAGATTGTGCTAACAAATTTTATGTTTGCTGTACAAACACATGCTGAAAGATTCCAACTCAGCCGCTTCCTTCCACCACCTCGGAGCGCTCCAATCGCTCGCGTGTTCATGAGTTGAGATCCGGGAGAGAAGGGGTGGATGACTGCTCCCTGACCCCCACGAAGGAAATGCGCCATCTTTGGGCCAGTTTATGTAAGAAATAAGTGCTTAATCGACTTGATAAAAATATAACTTCGAGCTTAAGGTGGCTGGTCTAAAAAACCAAAGTGACAGATTTTCTTAAAAATTTCCAAATCTGTTCTTTTTGGATATTCTATGGAATATCGAAGAAAAAACGGGGGATCATCGATATAATTTTTGCGATATTTTAGATTCTTTTAACATGGAGCCTTATGGCGCTCTCCACTCCAATAGGATAAATTACGCACTTTCTCCATTCCTACTGAACAGATTTTAACCAAAAACTGATATAATGTAGCTCTAATAAATCAAGGTAGATGAGCTCTACGGCCTCTATAGATTAAACAGATAAAATATTCTGGTGGAGAGGCTGTGGTTGGTCCCTGTTGTGGAACCTCATTCCCGCAAACCAACACAGTAAGTATTTAATTTTTTGACGAGTGGTGCATATATTTTACGGCCATTGGAGAAATATTTTATCTGTTTAGCTCTAATAAATTAAAATCTATTCTGAAAAAATCATTTAATACTATCGACTGAAATTTTTCGTAAATACGATTAAAAAATATGTATGCGAGAATTTCAAATGTCGCGAGCGGCTATGTGGTGTAAAGTTGGCAACGTGGCACACGAAAGTACGGGACATGCTAAGCAGAGACGTGTTGCAGCGTGTTGCGGAATGGACGCTATTGCCGGATTAAAAACGAAAGATTAAATAATTTATAGAAACCTATTTTAATACTAGTTCGCATTCAAGTGACAATACATCTTCATTAAAATACTTATTTTGAATTCTATGGCCACGGGTGTCAACTGTTTTCGGAAAATTAATTTTGCAAGAATGACATAAGAAATGAATCAAGTCTGATTTTAAGCAGATTTTTATGGCAATGTGTAAATTTTAAGGACAATATTTCAGAATGTACCTAAGGCAAAAGTCATTCCTAGTGAATATAGTAAAACTACGACCTCTTATTTAAATTTTAAACGAGGATTAAAATTCAAGTAACTAAATTTCTCAATGACTAACGATTACCCGACCAGCCACCTTAATATGACGACTGTGCTACGTTAGTGCATAACAGTGACTTACATGTACCTCAAAGCATTCGAATATATACGGTTAAATTACTTGACAACAATGTAACTGGTAAACACATCAAACCGTCAGTTGGGAGATCCTGGTTTGAATCCTGGTCAAGCCAGATGACATTCTTTGCAAATTTCATGCACGTGGTGTAGATAATATTAATTTATATTTTTCAACTATTGAGAGGACATTTCTTAATCATATTCTATGAAAACAAATTCTTATAAAGCAAAATTTACGCTATGAGTGCTAAAATTATGACGCAGTGCTTAATGCTCGTATTATTAAAAAATATATAATACTAAGTTGAAACATTGAACTAAGGTATTTCACAAGAAAACCTGCCTGAAGAATACTGTCAACGCGCTCATTTGAGTAGTTCGTAGCCTATCTTGTATGTAGTTTTCGTTGTAGTAGACACGCTGACAGTTTTCCAGGTGCACGGAGAGATGAGTTACTGTTGGTCCTCTTTCATGCACGGGAAACCCAAAAATGGGCCACGCAGACTCATTATTACTTAAATAGCACCCAGGTTGATAGATGGTCACCTCGTCCCTCCGGTTCTCTTGAGCCGTCTTCTGAGTTACTGATAGCTTCACCGCTTCCCTTGTGTACATACATATTGTATTTGCATTCAATGACTTAATGGAGTTGCGCAATTTAAAATTGATATGTGCGTTGAGTATCTTAATCAGGATTGGAGAGTAGGGTACAATCCAGCGATTGACAACGTAAAAAGGAGTATCTGCAGCATCAGCAGTTTATTTGACCTATGAATCCTTCGTCACCCGGACTGCGCCTTCGGCATAAAGGGTAGCCATAATCATTGGTTTCGGTTGCTAAATAAAAAATCTACAGTGATTCTTAGCGCACTTTTCGATTTGCATGCACAGATGTCGTTCATGGCGCAGAATTTCCGTTCATCTGTCGGGTAAAAAGCATGTAGTGACGTCATTATAATTTCCACCATCTTAAAACAGAATGAAGTTTCGAAACAGATGGGTCTACGTTTGAACCAGATTTATAGCTGGTTACCCGTCCGTAGGTTGGGTTAGGATGATATTTGTGCGGATTTTAGCGTAACCCGAGAAGCACCACGGGGAGATGCTCATGAGATCGCTGGTGGGCATGTTTTTGAGCATCTGAGTCTAACCTTTGTCGTTTTTCTTGCAAGGGCTCATTTTCTCGCAAAGAAGACATTCCTCTTGCTATATAAAGTTTTTTTGAAAATTTATTCTTTTTTTCTATTAGACATGTTGATGGATATATTTTTAAGTCCAAGGAGGGGAAACACAGCTACGAGTTAGAGTCTTGATTAGGCAACTCGATGATTGAGTGAATATAATTTAACTGCACTTTAACACTTTTAAACATATATAAATGACTCGTAACGTTTATGATGTGGGAATTGGTAAAAAAAAAAGTTCGCAATTATATTGAGAGGCAGACGGTTCCACTTATTGTAAGTGTAATATATTTGAGTATTAAACGATAATAAACAGCGCTGTGTTTGTTGTAGCAACAGAGGCATTATTACCATTACTATTCGCTGCACCTAAGTATTCTTGTACGTTTAATTCCTTTATGTTCATCGTTTAATACGTGAGGGTTCTCTCATATACATGCAGTGACCCTATGAGAGCTACTTTGAGAAAAAGACGCTGGAGACCCTGCAGGAGTCCTTCGATAACCTTTCCCGCTAATCAACACTTGGTTAACGGTCATTTTCCTCTAATCCTCTACTGGTGAGTTCCACAAAGTTTCACTATATATTAAGTTAACTGCACTTTAGCACCTTTAAACATATATAAATAACTCGTAACTATTATGATGAGGTAATTGGTCTGAAAAACAATTCGAAATCTTAATGAGAGGCAGACGGTTCCACTACGTGTGATACATCTGAGTATTAAAGGATAATAAACAACACTGTGTTTTTTGTAGCAGCATAGGCATTATTACCATTACTATTCACTGCACCTAAGTATTCTTGCACATTTAATTAAGTGTGTAGTCAATTAAATTCCTTAATATATGTATCGTTTACTACGTAATTGTTATCTCATATACATGCAGTGACCCTATTAGAGCTACTTTGAGAATAGACATTGAAGAGTAAACTTGTTTTAAATATGCATTGAATTTATCGATTACCCCCCGAAACAATCTATCATGGGGCCCTTGGGACTCTGGGCCCTTCTGATACAGATTTTCTTTCTACGTGCTATGATGGGCCTCCAGAAAAACGATATATTTAAATGCTAGTGGCGTGAATATCCTTTTAAAATCTAACTCTGGTTGTCAAGGAAATATTTTATTGTTGATTTCATAGAAAAATGTGATATTACCCAGCAAAAAGACGTGATTTCCAGGCAATTTCGAAGCGTAAAAGAAGATCGATTGAAAGAATTAGAAACTTCATTTATTAAGCCATCCGATAAAAAAACCCAGCCCCTCTATCTTGAGTGAAAGTACTTTTAAAAACCATAAAATGAAACCACTGCACCAAACCCAATGCTTAGCATGGACCACAATGGACCACCAGGGGGCCCTGAGGGCTTTTTAAAATAGCCTATACATTTTTTCTACCTGCCAAATTTCAGCACAATCGGTTCGGTAGTTTTTGCGTGATTGAGCAACAGACAGACACCATTACATTTTTTATATTTGTATGGATAATGCACAAAAAACATTTTAATAGGCCTCATCCATTACTACTATAAGCACGTATTTATTTTATGGAAATCATGCCTAATAATGCATCGCTTATCCATATCAAATGAAAAAGAATTGTAATTTTCCACACTCAATATATTTTAACAAGTACAAGTTAACCAACCATGTTTTCAGCACCTAATGTCATTATCAAGGACCTTGGTAAAAGAATTAGGTGCTGAAACCATTGTTGGTTAAGTTGTACTTAACATTTTAAAATATATTGAGTGTGGAAAATTACAATTGTTTTTCATTTGCTATGGATGTCAAGTATTTCCACAAAGCTCAGCCTGATATTCAGCCTCAGCAGCCTATTGTGTGCATCGCTTAGTTGACTCCAAAAAGATTTTTATTCGACTAGTTATAAAAACGTAGCATTTTGATGAATAAAAATATTTCTTAAAATGTTGCATTATTAGCATTCGTCGGTTTATCAAGGCCAAGAATCAATGTTTAATATTCACAATAGTGTGTCCACTCCACTGTTTTACAGAACATATGAAACCTCCAGGACTAGGGGAATTTCCTGAGAAATTGGCTCTTATCCAACCTGTATGCACCTTTTTTTGGAGACCGAAATATTAAAACGGTATTAAAATTTTAGCAAAAAGAAATGACTCGGAATTGATCGAAAATAATTTTTAATGGATTAAACTTATTCGCCAAACGCCGGCGAAAACGAAGGTAAGCCTAGAGACACGCCTTAATAAATGTCTATAAATGAACTTCCCCATACTCCGAGCAGACTTCTTTCAATGTTTAGCAAATTGACAGTTGTATTAAGCGGCCTCATGACTACTCATGATCAATAAATGAGTAGTTAACGACATATTATCACTTTTGTGAAAAAATATCCTTGAAATATAATCCTTTTAATTTATTTTCAAATCGGTACTTTATGCAGATAAGCTCTAGGAGGACGAGCAACGACCTTTCAGACTGAAACTGTAGAGTGAGTTTCATCCTTCTTGTAGTTGCCCTCAAAGATTGGTACTCGCCAACTCAGGGGAAAATGCAACTTAATTGACGCATATTGGGCTCCCAAAAAGTGAATAAATATTTTGGTGACATTTAGGGCCGTATTTATAGTCTTTACCTAGCAGTCCTCTTGTCCATCCCCTACCCAATAGGCCCCTTGAATTGTGCGTCCTATAGTCAAAATTAAGGAAGCTGCTATGTAGGGAATGGTTGGGGGTTAGATCTGGTAACTAAGGACCACAAACGGCGGGAAATGGAATTCGCAGCTCAAATGTTTCAGTGGTGACGCTCGTGATCAACGTGGATACGGATAAATAAAGAGCCAGACGCAGCATGAAAACTGTTAAGATGGCCGCTCGACGTGCAAATAGCATCAGCGGTGTGGAGAAGGAGATTTTGTGTGACCTGGTGTAGAAGCATAAAGATATAGTGGAAAGTAAGAAAACGGACGCAGTTTCCTGCCACAAGAAGAAGAAATAGTGGGAAAAAAATGCTGCGAGTGTATATGAACATCCTTGGAATGAGTCTGGCGTCACATCAGATATATATCGATTAAGAGCAAATCTCACCGTTGTTTTATTAACACCAAATCTTCGAAATTATTAATTTAAGGCTATGCACGTTCATTAGAATCAGTTTAGTCTGTTGTGTTATTTTTTCGATAAGGGGGCCCCTGGTGGAGCATTCAACTCCTGCCAGAATTAGGAGAGGCTGCTGGGGGTGGAAATTTGACTATAAATACAGTTTTAGACGAAGGGGCCTTCTAGGGGCTGTGGGACTGCTGGGTAACGACTATAAATACGGCCCGGTACAAGCTCGAGGGCATGTCGTTAACATTTAGTAGGAACCTGACCTCGGTTGGAGGTCATGTTTCCAAGGAACAGACAAACCTTTACAAGGAAATATGTCTTCACTTTTTATTCGTAATAACATTTAGTAGAAACCTGACCTCGGTCCGAGGTCACGTTTCCAAGGATCAAACTTAAATTTTAGAAGGAAAAATATCTTCATTTTAAATTCGTATGATTATTTCATTTAATTACGCATACCAAGGTGTCATGGTAGCCATTCCCTTCACATCAAGAGTGAATCTATTAAAAATATTATCCACCGAGAAAATACTACAAAAAAAGTGAATTTTGGGGGCTCTTTCGTTGAATCTGAGCAACGTTTATTCCTGATGCCTTAAGTGGGGGCTCGATCATAATCTAAATGATAAAAAATCTCTACAGTACACCTCTTATGAAATAATTCACATCAACGATACACCGATAAAGAGGTGAAAGTAAATTTAAATGTGGCGCTGTATTGGGCCCATACTACACTTCATAGTTTCACTGTAGTAAGGACCCAATACAGCGCGCGATTACTGAATAATGATTGTTCGCGAGAAGATGACGTCTTTTAACATGTTTGCTACCTTTTGACTTAAGAACGCTAAATAAACATATGAACTGCAACCAATAACTGTCGAACGAAATCAACAGTATAAAAGATACGTTTCCAACAGCCTAGTGCCGTTAACCTAAAAAGCCGATTTTCGATGATTTTTGTCTCCTAAAATCGATCGGAATAATTGGCGATCCGAATAGTTGGAGCTCGGATACTTGGAGTTGTACTGTAGGAGTGCTGAGTGCCGAGATGTTTACAGTTTTACGTCCCATACCGACGGTCAATGGAGTCCACTTCAAGGTGGTTTGTGCGAAATACCACTTCACCTAGAATTTGACTTCATTTTAATGATATGACTCCCATCTTTCCTATGATATCAAAGTATCAACCCTTCGCCCAACTACTTTTCGAGCAATTTGTTTAAAAATATAAACTGCTTTACATGGGATAGATTATGGCTGTGCACTCCAGAGGGAGAATATTGAAAAAATTAGGAATTTTGTAACATCTAGATTTCGTTAAAAAAACCTAAAGGTGTGTAGTTTGTATGTTTTCTCAACTATTTATAAAAAACATAATCAGAAAGGTACTCACAGCAGTAATGTCTTCAGAATCGCAAAAAAACCTTTTGTTGTGAAGGCGTTTTCACCGTTAGGCGTGAAAAATTAGTCAAATTACAAGAAAATTATGTAGTTATACTAATATTTATTTATTTACTGGGAACTTTTGTTGTGTATATGACTATATATATATGTTATCGCCATTGATATTACATTATTTACTTCATACTTCTTACAGACGCTGAAGTCAAAAAATAATATTATAATACGGCTTCCATTATAACAAGGAAACTATCTCGCTCAAACTACCATAAATGCTCTACTAGTAGAAACCATGTGTGGATGGGATGGGGTGTTCAACTGTAAAATATCCCCCAGCGCCAGCATTCACCCGTTTAATCGGGATGAAGTGAAGTACTCGTGGCAAATGTTGCGCAGCACTGCGCCAGTTCATAGAGTGGAATATGGCCGAATAATTAATTCGAAAATGAAACGGCTGATATGTTACTTCCTCCACGGCATTCATTGAGAAGCCACCATTGTTCATTCAAGGTTTACCACCAGCAGGAGAACGCACGCTGAATGTGTCGCAGGACACGTTTACTTTGTTCTCAGCGACGGTACAGTCATGAGGACGGTTTCCTGATTGATTGTGATTGGTCGATTTGATAAAATAGGTGGCAAAGAATCACTTTTTGCATTCAAATTTCTCCTTCAACTCGTAACTTGGGGCACATTGGCTTCGGCGATGATCGAATTTCATTTAAGTGGACATAGCGGTAGACCTGCTGATTAAAGAGTTGGGATACTGACGACAAATTCCAGGTTTTAATCCTAGGTTTGCCTTAACGGCACAGTTAAAAAAATCTAAGCTACGGAATTTTTGTAGGGACTAAATGAGAGATTTTCACTCGCCATCCGGCTAAGTATTTGGATCTCTCTTAAATACTGGAGATTTACTTTACATCAAAGTAGAACCTACACTTCAAGCTTGCAAAGCTTGCAATATTTAATACTAGGAGGGTGGGACGTAAAAAGGGGTGGCGTATGTCATACGGCCGTGGGGACGTCAAAATACTTAACCACCTCCTTAATCCGAAAATTTGTCACGTCGCTGGTCTTATAAAATCGACAATACGACCTGAAAACATTTATTAAATGCCTTATTAACAAGATTAAAACGTATTAGTTTTTGAGATAAATTTTTCAGGGTAAATATCGAGAAACAATGTATCAAAGGGAAGGACGTCACTACAATGTTATATCGGAAATGTAATTTGAGACTGAAAATGACGGTTTTTCTGTCCTCTTATCGGTGTTTAATGGCCGATAGTCCCCTATTATTTTTTTCACAGAGTGATGAAAAAATAACGAATTCGGTATATAAAAAACTCACTATGTTATCGGAGGTACTGGTAATAGAGATTTTACCATAAATAGTTCATTTTATGTAGCAATTTGCACTTCGTTCACATCAATAGGCATAAGAGATAACTTTGAAAATAGAGTTGACATAGCCAGACGCGAGCGCAAACAAACAATGTCTTAGGTACATGAAAACTTGTTAAAAATACAATAAAAACTTTGCAATAGCCGAAATAATTTTGTCGTTGATATTATACTTCGGAAAACACTAGCCCAAAGTCGTTAATATAAAAATACATTGCAGCTTTTTTGTGGTTTTGGGAAGATGTTGGTAACGGGAAAATTTGAAAGGATCAATTAATCTCATATCATTAACAAATGATCACTTCGCATTCGAAAAGACACACATGCCTATTTTTCTCCCTATCTAATATGAATTGCCCCTTTATCGATATTTTATTGCATTGTTTTCAATCGTCACCTTAAAAATGCCGCCTTGATAGCAAAGGGGCCGTGGCAGAAGGGACATGGTCATGTATCAGTGAGTGGGTATGTAGAGGATTTACTCGTAGTTGGCACTTTGAACGCCATATATTTACCGGGTAGATTTAAGGACTATGAAGGCGAACAGATCATCTACATGCTTGAAAGTTTTGAAGTCATCAGGTTAAATTTGTGCGTTGAATCTATTAGAAATTACACATCCAACAATGTCATCCAACTTTAATGAAAGCCGAAGAGGCCCTAAAACTCTGTACTTTGATACTCCGTAAGACGCAGGCATGACTTTGGAGGAACCGCCACCATCCGCTAATTCAGAGTCATAAGGAATGGGTGGATAGTAGATTAGAGATGTCAATGATAATTGTAGTGTGTTTCAGTGTATGGACCAGAAGGGAGTCAAAACTTACGGAGAATTCAAGATGAAAGGCCTTGAAATGTGAATTCAGTTCGAAGGGTTTATGACATGATGGTGTTAAGGAGCGAGATCAGAGAGGCAAGATTCACCCGAGAGACAACCATGTTGGTCGGGAGAGATGTAAGGAAGGATTAGATTCCAGGTTGTTTGAGCGAAATATTTCCCTAGTCATAATGGAGACCATATTCGAATTTTATATTTTAATTTCAGCGTCTGTTAGAAGTGTGAAGTACATATCGTAATAAAAATGGTAAAAAATATAGTTATATATGACCGAAATTCTCAGTAATTAAATAAATATATCTACATAAGTCTCAAGCTTGACTCATTGTTTTCACGCCGTGCGGCTATAAGTCTTCAAAACAGCAGGTGCTTTTGCGATTCTGTAAAAACTATTGCGGCCATTATATATTATTTTTTATAAATAGTTGTGAAAAACAAACCAGCTAAACACAGTTAGTTTTTTGACGAAATCTAGGAGTTATAAGTTCGTAATTATTTCAATATTCTCCCTCTGGAGCGCACAGCCGTAATCTATCCCGTGTAAAAAGCTTGTATTTTCAGGCAAACTGCTCGACAAGTAGTTCGGCTACGGGTTAGTATTTTGATATCTTTGGAAATATGAGTTTTTTCTTTAAAATAAGGTAAAATTAATCAAATTTGAGGTGAAGTGATTTTTCACTCAAACTACCGTAAGAGGCGATCAGCATCTACATAATGATTAGTCATTCATTCAACCCTAAAAATGGGTGTTCTATCGGTCTTCCTCGGGGGAATACTATTTTTTCCTTCTATTATGTTCCCCAGGAATTCCTTGTGCCTCATAGAGCGGCCAATCCACCTGGACCTTGTCTCCCTAATAGGGATCCATATGGCTTTCTCATATTTTATTCCTTTAGTGCGCCTCCTCGTTTCTGATATTGATTCTTCGAGGCGGCCATGGCAATGCAAGCATCATCGGGAAGTAGACGACGCGACGGTGGTCACCGTCAAGTGGACGATTGTGGCTTCGACATTCACCAAGGACTCCTCCTTTCTTTTCCAACGAACGCCACCCCCGTATTGTCCCAACCTCCCCATGGCAACCCCTCATCAATCGATACTCCCACGGTCGAACGCGTCGGCGACGATAGGCTGCTCATAATTTATGAGACAAAAACATGGTCCTATAAATTATTTGGATTCTGAAAAATTTCCATTCTTTCGCATGTTTTCCGCTCGAGGAATTCGAGGTTGAAGAAAATTATTTATCGCTCAGGTGATCCTTGTCAGGGTTACCAGGTATTTTATCCTAAGATTCGTCAACTCCAGCTCTGCATTCTTCCCAATCCATGGGCTTTATAGCTTCCGAAGTACTTAATGGCACTGAACTGCGTAGACTGGAAACTAGGTCTCTCTGCATTCCGCTTCTCTCTTCATCCTCCCGTAGTCTCTCCTCTTCTCTGTTTTTTCACTCCAAATCTTCCTTTTCCTCCTTCCTCGAATTGGTTTCCCCTTACAGCAAATCCCGTAGAAAACATATCCTCCCCAAAACATACCCCATGGAATTTCTCTTTTTTCCCTTTCCTTGGTGTTCCACGGCTTTCTTTCCTCTCCCGCTCTCTCCGAGACCTATTCATGCCACACCCTACCCGACCAATTGATATTAAGCTCTGTCCTCCATATCCACATTTCTAGCACTTTTATCTAATCCTTTCTCTTTCTTGCCTCTTCTTTTCTCTTTCTCTGTCCAAGCCTCGCAGCCGTACAGAAAAACGCTCCAATTTCACTAGCCTTTTCTTCAGCTCCAAATCTAATTTAATATTCAGTATTATCCATTTTTTTCTGAATGACTCCTTCGCTAATCCAAATATTTTTTATTTCTGTAACACATTTCCACTCCTCCAATACCTGAGTTCCAAGACATTTATACGTTTTAACTTGTTCCAAACTGTTCAACTGTCATTCTTCTTTAAGAAACTGTTTCGGGCGTAACTTTGTGCAAGTCTTTCATAGCAGGAAAGTTTGATCAATTTTCAGCACATCTTTTTCCACATGTGGTTTTATTTATCACGACCATGGTTTCGTTACAGAGTAGCCTGCAGAAGTAGAAGAGATACCTGAAGATGTCACTCTGTAACAAAACCATGGACGTAAAAAAGAAAACTACATGCGGAAAAAGCTCTGTTAAAATTTCATCTTTCCTATTTTTCTTCTTCCCTGACCTTCATTTTCTTCGTTTTCTCTTTATTTGCCCTCAAACTATACTCAACTTTTCTTTGCCTTAACTGTTCAAACATTCCCATTGAGGTCTTCTTTACTTTCTGCAAACAGATCCATGTTATCTGCGAATCTTATACATTTCTCTTTCCACCCTCCTATTTTTACCCCTTAGCTGACTTTCCAGCCCTCCTGCACCATCTCCTCTATGTAGATGTTGAAAAGGGCTGGGCACAGACTACACCCTTGCCGTATTTCCCTTCCCATCTCGAACCACTCCGTATTGCTGTTCTCTACTTTCATTGCTACCCTCTGTTTGGAATATAATGTGCTAATCAATCTTCTTTCCCTCCAATCCACTCCCTTCCTCTCAAATATCTCCAGTAGTTTGCCCCACAGAATACAGTCGAAAGCCTTCTCAAGATCAAAAATGCAAATTCACGGGAGATATTATCAATAAATCAATGATAATTAGCAACGAGAGCCGCTACCCTCATGCACTGGCACTTGAGGTGAGAGAGGAAGTTGATCACCCCGACAACTGCAACTAGGAGGGCAGGTCCAATAATTCAGCACATGGAAGAGAATTTTAAAGTCAGAAAACGCGAAATCTCATTAGATCAATCAAAGCTATTCAATGGCTCAGAAACCCAAGGACAAAAAGCATGCAAAGCCTCTCCTGATCTAAAGACGCCGGTGGAATAGCTGGAGAAACTGTCATCACCAATCGACATCTCGGACACGTGAAAAAATTATCTTTTGGTTGTTCAGTCTATAATAAAAATAGCCTTGTCGTAACACTATAATTATGAAATCTCTCTGCTCGGCAGTTTTATCTCACTATTTCAGTCAACATGACTATTCTCATAAACTAATCATTTAATAGTAGTAATCCATTCTTAAAATAGCAGTAGTTTTCTCATTGAACATTAAATATTACTGTATTTTGAAATTGAATAAAATCTAAGCACTCAGTACCAACTGTTTTGAATAATTCACTGCTCAAAAGGTATAGAATCCTGCAGCCACGTGGGGTTGGAGCCAAAGGTCCAGCAAAAACGCAGGAATGAATTTATAATTATTTTTTACACAGGATTTATAGCAAATCCTTATGATAAATAATGAAATACTACCAAAATGAAAGTCGGGTAAATAATTCAGCAGCAGTTGACAGTGAGACCTATCGTTGATTTGCAAATCCATATGAAGGAGCTCAAAATTATCTTAATATTAATATAACGTAGACATTTAATCAATGAATAGTTTCCTTATTGCGACACAATTCTTTTGCTACTCGTAAATACGTATATGGCTTTGTACCGCGGGTTCAACCAAAAAAGGAAAATTTTCCATTCCACATCTGAAATTTTCAGCTTCATTTCCTCCTTTTTTATTTTTCTCTCATAAATTGTAAAATATGGAGAGTGTGCGCATGTGCAGACTCATTAAAACGAAGTGCAATTAAGTTGTTGTGACTGGAATTCAAGTCGCTCTCCTACGGCCTCGGTGGCGTGGAATTTGCGGATTTTCGATCCCCGAATCGCAACGTTGAAGGTGTGTCTGCTTTTGTGAGCGAACGGGAAAAAAGAGAAGAAATCAAGTGGAAATAATGACGCTGAGGAACGGAGAAGTCCTTGTAACCTTGTGGCAGCGTCAGTTAAGACTCGACAAGATTGATTTGTTATTTGGAGGAAGTGACCGAAAACTATGGTTATGTGTGCCATTACGGATAGATGGTGAGGTTAGAAATAGAAAGATTATTTGGGGAATGGAATGAGAGTAGCGGAGAAAATCCCGGTGTAGCATTACATCAAGGACAAGAGCCAATGAGTTCGCGATACAACTTCACATCGAAAGACCTGTGTTCAGCACTTGTGTTCTCCACGCAGCACCATATGAGGGATTAGGGTTCTACTGATAAATGTCCGCCAATGCTGCGATTAGGAAGCCACTACTCTAGTCACAACCAATACCCGGTCCCCGAAAAGGCAACGGTTAGACTACTTACTGCATTAACAAAATCAAATACCATTAAACGGTTTAAGTGAACAAATAACTTTTTGAACAAAATATATGTTGCATGTGGATTGATTCCGTAAAAATAAAATCAATCGCCTCAGCGGAATGAGCTGCTTTTTACTTCGGAAAAAAACGATCTATTTTCGAAAAAGGGATGAGAGCTTACATGGAGCGGCACAGGTAAAATTCCAGACGAATTACATTATACTTGTACTCGCAACGCCATCAAGGATGGATAACAGTCAAGGAAATTTCTAATCCCAATTGTTTGTCATTTTATTCAATGAAATTTGGTGTTCAACGTCAATCATTACATAAACACTGACCCGTTCTGAAGTCAGACAGCAGAACCAGAAAACCAGTGCTGCCGAAGAATTTAATAATTCACAAGCAGTACGACGCTTTCACCAAAGATGTCATCAAGAAAGTGGCGTTACCAGCAGTAAAACCTGCCGCCGTTGAGGCTGCCTTAAAGTAGCAGTATCGAAAGTAAACCTGTGACCGCAGCAAAAGTAAATCAATTGTGAAAAAGTCATTTTAAACGTTTTGAATATGCACAGAATTGAGAGGCGGGTAGTATTAATTCAACTATTTTGATAAATTAAATGAGATGCAATTTTTAATGATAAAAAAGTTGATAGCGTAGCGACATGGATATTGGAAATTAAAAGCAGCATGAATATATACTTCTACTTTGCTAGTATTTTTAACCAGTACCTATTTTCTTTTCACCTGAAATTCCAGCGCCGCTGATGGAAGGGCTGATGTGTTATTTTTCCACACTCATCGGATATAGCATTTTAACACCGAATTACTGTGGCGGTTAAAGTGAGGACTCGACTTTAAAATACGACTTTTTACACTCAGCTGGCTGGCGATTATGCAGCATATCATCTCCAAAAGTGTGATTCCCCCGTTTCCAACCATAATGGTTGGTAGGGGATTTTTAAGATATGTTCAAGAGGAGGGCTAGTAAATATCATCAAAATAAACCCAGGTCATTACATAAACTTAAGTGATAATGACTGAAAAATTATAAGTATTGTTATTGTGAAAAAACATTAACGGATGTGTAGAGTTAGGAGCTGATGGCGGACTTAAGTGGTAAATTTTCCTTGGGGTTGTTAATATTTGATTGGTTGGATTCACTGGAGATCAGACATTGGTTTGTTAATAATTTAAAGGGATTTCAGAATACATTATAAAATCAGAGCACAAAATACGGAATTAAAGCTAACCCTAAGGAAATAAAAGTAAAGAGATTTTCTTGGACAAAGAAAGTGAAGCTGGCCATTAAAGAAGTGAGAGTGCAAAGTGGAGGAAGTATAGTAATTCAAATTGACGTTTTCTGGGGAATGTGTGCTTACATACATTTGGACAAATTCAATTCAAAAAGCTGCTTGGCTAGTCGCGATGGTAACTTTTGGGGAGTCACCCTCTGAGGAGTTAAATGAATATAAATAAAATCACGACGGAAGAAATCATCCGGGAATTCGAATATCTAGGTAAAAATTCCAGTATTGTGTTCAAATCATAGGTAGTTGATTTTCTCTTCAGTAAATATTTCCAAAATCAATGTCATTAGCGGGTGACTCCGTAAAATATACCGTCATGCCTAATCTCGCACGGCACTTCGAATTATTGACAATTTTAGATCAGTATTGCATGATTGCACGTCAGAGTAGTAATTATTGCGATTGATAAGGAGGCATCGCGTGACAGATGTTCGGGATCCAAATGACGCAATTGTTTTCTGAAACTATAGAGAGAATGCGGGAAAAGTGTCACGGCTTTCTTCCATTTGGACCCGAGTTCGAGAGAAAAACGCAACTAAAGAATTTCCCTCCGTACAAATACTTTGCAATGCTATAGTCTACCAATAGACGCCGTGGCCGAGTGGTTATATGCGTAGGACCTGTAATCCCCTTAATATGGTGTGGGTTCGAATTCAAGTCCGGTAATTTTTTTTTCTTTCTAATATTTTACGGAGTCACTGTGCATTGCCCAATCCCATACATTTATGGCAGTAACAACAATATTTTTTTAAATTTTCAGCCTATTTTCTGGATTTATAATCAACCCCCTTGGGAGACTTTCGAAACTAATTTCGGGATTAATTCGGGAAACTAATATTTTTAAAATACTAGGATACTTCCGTGAATAGGATGGGCATCGATTGGTTGTGGCTCTTTCTCAAGGCGGTAAACCATGAACGGGTTTTTACTTTTTATACAGAGATGCATGCACTTCAAATTTCCGAGGGACTGCGTTAGAATAATGACTTTTGTGACTCAACTTTTCGTTCAATAGTGAACTTGAAATAAGTAGAATAGAGATCGTAACTGTTTCCGAGGTTATGTAAAAAATAGTTGCTATGATCTTTCTGCGGAGCAACATGTTATATTGAAGGGAAGCCTGTATCGTGGGGAAAAGGAAGATATAAGATTCCAGCACAAAACATATCACGTAATGATAACACTATTTCTTTTCCCACCTCATGTTTATTTCAATTGAAGGAGTTTAACTTTTCATTTATGGCGTGGAATTGTTTACTTTCGGATAATATTCATCGTAAATACATATAAAGCAAAGAATATTTCTGCACCAAGTCAATTTGTTTTCTGTCGCCAGAACATTTGCATCTGTTCGAAGGCAGATCCGGTCTACAAACTCCAGACCATTTATTTATATTTTCTCATGTTTACTTGAATTTTAAAAAGTAAAAAGTTTCCCACATGACCTGCGTTCACGCAAATGTAATATTTCAGGTGAGAGCTTTATAAAATGTGCTTGGTGTAGAATTATTCTTTGTTTTAAATATTTTTACGATGCATATCAACCAAAGTATGAAACCTCTATTCGGCCGAACAAGAATCCCGAAATTAGCATCGAAAGTGACCGGACTGGGATTCGAACCCGCGCCACATTACGGGGATTATAGGTCCTGCGCCTCTAACTGCTCGGCCACGGCTTCTATTGGCATGCGATCGCATTCCAAAGGATTTGTACGGATGGAAATTCTTTAGTTGCGTTTTTCTCTCGAACTCGGGCCAAAATGGAAGACAGCCGTGACACTTTTCCCGCATTTTCTCTATAGTTTCAGAAAATAATTGCGTCATTTGGATCCCGAACATCAGTCACGCGATGTCTCCTTGTGAGAAGTAATAATTACGATGAATGTCGAACCACCAGTGCTATCCTTAATGATTGATATGCCCGATAGTGATAGCCATGTTGGTTTATCCACCAAATCAATATTAAAATGTGCATTGCGAGTCGAAATTTGAAATGTACCGTTGCACCGCCCCGCTTGGGAGCCTTATTCCTTCCATTTCCAGTTGAGTCAGTCCGGGAAGCTATGCATTGAGGGACGCGGCAATGTGCTTCACGTGAGAACCACCGATGGCCGACCTTGTATCGTGAATGGCCTTGATTGGTGGGAAGTAATCGATAGAAAACGGGATTGCGATCTCCAATCGAGTGTAGAGTGGAATTACTTTGAAACTGAGCCAATGATCAGCATTCAGATGAGGTTGAAATCATTAATGGCCGTTGTGTGACCACTTATTTCTGCCAAGCATGGCTTGGATTGGCCAGTATTGGCTAGATCACACTTCAAACTAAAACTAATGGGAGAGCTAGGTAAGATCAATTATAACTAAATTTTTGAATCAATCGAACTTATAAAATTTTGAGTGGCAGGTATTTCGTACAAGGCAAGGTAATTAAAGCGGACCTTGAATTCAATGGTAAGAACCTGTTTCCATTTCGAAACGCTGATTATATGGTTATAAATTGCTTTTTTATAATCAATTAATGGCGTCACAGCGGATATATTTTTAGAATGGATGGCGTCAGACTGCTGACCACCACAGACCCGCCCCATCAGATTCGTCCCGGTGGAAATTCCTAGCCGACGCTGCAAAGCCCTGCAATGGGGTCCATTGAAGGGCTTTGCAGCCCGAAGAAAACCACCGCTGCTACGGCGCGACTCAAGTCCACCTCTTCAACGTTAATGGATTTGCAATTGCACACAGGTGGAGGCTGTTGTTTTTTTACATGCCTGATCAGTGGAGCTACTCACACGGAAATGCCATTGTAACTTCTTTTTGTGTGTTCAAATAATACACAATTAGCATCATGAAACTCCTGAGCATAGTACCGAGACTGTTTTTGTGATATTTTCATTGAAATTATGAAATCGATGGAGTTGCATTTTAGTTTGATATAAATTTTTAATTCACAACTTCTACCATCGTATGAAAACTTAATAAATTCCAACTTATTTTTTACCAATTAATTGATTTTATCGCACCTACGTAGGCCATCCACCATTCGAAAAAGCTATCCGCCTATGCCACGCTCCCGTATGTTGCGGGAATAACCGAGAAATTAGCGAGGATTCTCTCAAAAGCCAACATCCTGTCCAGATTTACCTGCTGCAGAAAGACGGCCGACCACCTGCCTTAGCCCAAGGATAAGCTCCCGCTCACAGTCTTGGAGGGAGCATTTATCCTGCTCATGCGACATATCCTACGTTGGGAAAACAGGGAGGTCCATTCGGTGTAGATTGCGAGAACATGAACGGGCGACGGAGAAAAAAACAGTTCCGGCTCTTCACCGTCTCCGACAATTTTTGTCGGAGCCTGAACACCCAAAAGCAGACACAATACTTGTTTTTTGTTAGTTTTATTATACTGAGAAGTGAAAAACGACCAGTTTCTCGAGTTCTTGAGTGGATGAAAAGCCATTTTCTCTCCTTGTTTTGCTATTACTATACAATTACCGCTCACCTGCGAAAACAGACAATTAAACCATTTCCAAGGTCTTCACTTCAACATTATGGATTTGCTAGGGTCATAAAACTGGGATGACAAGGATTGTTATAATATTCAAAAACTTATACGGAGAAAAAGTGCTCTTAGGACGTTTAAATATGTCTGAAAGAGAATGAGAGTCAAACTCACTGTTGCCTTGTAGTCAAGGATGGTCAGCAGTACGTGCGAGTCATACATGCAAGCGCGTCGGGTAAGAGCCGTCGGGTGGTGTGCCACTAAGCGTGAATCAATGTGGGTTAGTAATCATAATATAGTGGGTAATGTATACTGATTCGTCAGTGAATGCCAACTTAAGCCCTCAAGGGAAACCATTCTTACGCAATGGCTAATCATGCAAATTTTTCGGAGGAGAGGTTGAAGATAATTTTACGCTAATAGCTTCTTACGGCGGACGCTTTGCGACCTACTGTTATGTTTCCTAGTGTTCTGGCATTACTCTGGCTGCACTCAAGAAAATGCCTTCCAAAATTCGGGGAAATATTGATGAAGATAGCACAGGTGGGACACCTTCGCCGAAGAGATCCACTATTCACCATTCTGCTGTTCGTTTCCGAAGTTTGGGATCTGGCAACACAGAGCAGCAATTTCTTGTTCTCTCCGGCGGGCACAACCGGTTTTTCGCGGCTGTTTTCCAGGAACTAGTTAGTAAAAAAAACTAGTAATATTATACTGTAACATCATAGGTCCTCTAATAAAAAAATTACTCTCCAACTCTTTCTTTGAGATAGCGCACAAAAATAAACTGAATTGTAAATTAAGATATTTCACTTTTGCCAAAACCGACGATGAAAATACATTTAAATTACCATGAAAGAAAAAATGCTTTTTTTCCTAAGGAAACTTTTGCGTACTAATTGTATATGTTGAAAATTTATAAAGATTTCTGTCAAAATCTTATGACAGAGAGAAAGATAAAAGTGTATTTCTTTTTTGCAAAAAGGAATCAGTGGCGTCTTCGTTCGTTATACATAAATCAGTAGCCAAAGGTCCACATAGTTCTCCGGATTTCAAAAAATAAGTATTTTCTTGCATTCTCAGTGGAAAATATGTAAAAAGTGTACAATTTAAAATTTTTTTTATTTTAACGTGAAACAACGCATTATGAAGATAGTTTCAACTTGAGATGTCTCTGTTTTAAACTGTATCAGCCGTTTTGAGGGTAACAACTCGGGTGTCACAATTTTAAATCGGACGGAGTCCTTACTATTGGCTGGAATAAGAGAAAGTTGTACTGGGCTCAACTCCAGGCAGCTTCATGTCGAGTAACGTCGGTTTAAATAGTGCAGGACTGGGATACAGCATTCTAGAGACCTTGTAGCATAAGACTAAGAAGTCATGCCGCGCTATGCCTTGGTGTAACTGACTGTTATACTGATGTGAAATACGTCTATATTTCCAAGGTTGATGTCTCATACATTAATGGGTGAGACGTTGCAGCAAAAATAAATGAACTATGGAAGCATTCATCAAAACAGACAGCTTGTACATTTACCAATAGAATCAGCAAAGGGCTGAGAAATAAAAATGGATTCCAAGCATACCAATGAACTCAACCCGTTCTGCCTTTGCTCACGCTAAGCGATATAAAAAAAGTCTAAATGACGGAATCGAATCAACGGTACGCACTCATTTTTACCACTAGGAGGATAGCTGGGGACGGGGTGGGGAAATATCTACCTTGTCCTAATACATATGTGATTGTTGGAAGCCTCCCGAGTTTTTTTTCCGCCCGTTACAATTTACTGTAAGAAAAAAATGGCGTGTCTTTACTCAGAAACTGATTAATAACCAGCGAAAACAACTAACAAGTAAGATCAGCGACACTACCGAAGGCATTCATTGCGTTCATCGTGTGAATTGAGGTTGTGCACGAGTTGAAAGGAATGATTGAAATTAAAGGAATAAACCAAATGAGCATCACTATCAACTATCACTATAGCTGGCGCCTTTAAATAAGAGACGCATGACTCGGCTGTCACTGTTAGTATCTGTCGCTTCCCGAATTTCCACGAATGCTCCGTGGATGACATTCTTACATTTAATTTAAATTTAAAAGCTTGTTCACCCTGTAACCTCTTTCTTTAGGCATTCACTTTAGATAATTCACTGGAGATATTCACACATTTTCCCTGAAATTCACAGCTGTTTCTAAACTTCACAAGTTAAGACATTTTTCGCATGCCCAGGGCATGTGTTTCTGTCAAGTTCTGGTGGTTCGGCCCCTGAGAAACCTAAAGACATGCCAATGACTTACATCGGGATCGAAGGGCCATACGGACCACCAGAATAACCGGAGAGCAAAAAAAATAGGAAGTTACACCACCACTGAATGATTCAAAGCAAATAATATTACTGAATTCCCACGTTGTGTTAAAATAGTTATAAAAATCCGGCTTTTGCTGATGGCATGCGTGAGACATTGAAAACCAAAATTTAGGTACAGTTTATCCAGATTATTCCACGAAATTATTATTAACGAAAGATGGAGCCGACTGCAGTGCCATCTCTATTGAACTACCGCATTTTGACGTAAATTATCGCAGTTATCTGCTATCAACTCTGAAAAAAATGTGGTAAGATGCGTATTTTATTTTAATTCAATCTACGGGAGTTTTCACCTAAAATATACAGTTTTTCGCGAAAATTGAATTTACGCTAGGTAGACAAACATTATTTTCCCCTGTTTTTCCCACTCTCACATTTAACACCATGTATTTTCAATTTTGAGGAAACCGGGACTAGCCACGGTAGTAACCTTTACGGAGTCACCCGCAACACTTGCACTTTTGTATTTTCAAGTTGAATTTGCGAGAAACATAGCGTGGAAAGGTAAAATTTAGCTTTTCACACCAGAATACGAATTGAGTTACATTTACGTCATTACACGGTGGAACCATCTTAAATCTTTGAAATGCTTACAACCGTAATTAACTCAGTTGTTTCTGTGGTCTTATCTCTTATAGCCATGTAAAAGCTTTCAAATGAACACCTCCTGGAAATTAACCCACGATTTTCCACCGAGATAAACCAATATATAATGAAGTTTTCTTTTCCAAGATAGTCGTTTATTTTACCATTTCTTTCAAGTGGCATCAATTCGATCACCAGGCGTGTTGGCTTAGGAGAGAGAGATGGGGAACTTTAAGTAAGTCAGCATTTACGTTGATTCAAAGAGAGAAATGGAGAGGACGAGTTGAGTTCGGTGACTAGGATACTGGCTGACCATCCCGAAGGCCTGGTTTCGGATCACGGAAGTCGCAGAGATTCTCAAGAGAAATCCATATCCTTACTTGGTATTCATGTGTCGAGAACTTCTCGAGTGGCAGTATGCCCGTCAGATGAAACATTAAACCGTGGAGGAGGCTAATTCCGAAGCCGAGTCTCCCTCCATTGCTATATTCCCACACCATCCCTTCCTCACCAATCGACCCACCTGTCTTCAACGGCGCAAATGGCCACACAACCAAACTGATAAGTGCTTTACATAACTTTAAATTTAGTAATAAAATTCCCTCTTCCCAGGCACCGTTAGTGACTACAAAAAAAAACAGCTAGACACTTAAGACACTCCGAATCCACTTTCACATTTTCCTCTTCCAACACCAGTTCCTTCTTCCCTTCCTCGCCTGAATCATTAAGCTATTTAAATTGTCGTCTTTCGATGTCTTGGACACAACCCACTAATGGCACCTTTGTAACGATGGGCGTAATCTTTGGGATTCAATGACGGGTACCAAACAGTCGCAGTAGACCGTGAATGTGAGTTCGTTCACTATGAAATAATCTTCCACCCGATTTTGAATTCGAACCCAGACCCCTTCATTGCCGATCGCTTCACTTAAGCTACTCAGATGTCCTCCTCCTTCACCGTCAACTTCCTGTACCGCATTGTATTCATCATTTTGAAAGAAAGGAGAGAGTTATGCTGTGCACCGTGTATGTATACAAAATCAAGTATCTATTACCTGTGTCAGCGAGCTTCACGCCAGGTAGTTTTTAAACAATTGGGCGTTTGCTTTTGGCAAATTCAGAACATCTACGTCTTAATTCTGCAATCCACTTCAGTTCTTTACCTCTTTCAATTTCTTGTTTCTTACTTCCTCCCCTTTTCAAGGCTAGTGTCCTAACACCACTTGCCACGCATCCCTGTGGCAACGGAAGTTCGTAGGGGAGCATGAAGATACGATGGAAAAAGAAGAATCCCAAAGGCCGTGAACTTTAATGACACTGGTTGTGAAAGAGGCAGATGGCAAAAAAACTAAAATAAAAAACACACGCAATCACTCAGGTATGTCTGGATACAGTGACCTTTTTGAATCACACTTACGTGCACACTCAGGGTTTGCAAGGATCTCTCCTATGTCAGGGACCCACCAATCACACCAAAATAATATAGAAACAGGAAACAAATTAATAAATGCACACTCAAAATCACTCTGGTGTAATCCTCGTGAGCACACGTACGTCCACATTCAGGGTTTGCAAGGGTCTCTCCTATGCCAGAGAACTGTCAATCACTCACTCGCACACTGGAAAGATAGTAGGTGAACGGAAATAGGGTGAAGTGCCCAGGGGCCTTAAGGTGGGTTTACACGTAGCAGTCGACTGCCATAATAGTCGACTGTTAAGCCCGACTCGTACGTGTGAACGCGAACTGCGATGCGAGTAAGAGTCGATAGAGGGCTAGGTCGAACGTGATCGACCCTGGATTCAAGCTATTAGCAAATTAGACGGACTTCTACTTTCCATCACATTGAAGTGCAATCTATCGCAACACTCGCTAGCGGTTGAGGACGCGCTATGGAAAGCGACCGGGATTTCGTAGAAGTTGGCGATGATTTTTCTGCCAGGAGGTCATCTCTTCAGATTAATCGAAGGATATAGGGAACATGAATGCTTATGGAATGCAAGGAATGGGGATTATAAAAATAATGATGCCAAAAATGCGACTTAAAGACCGATAGGAATTCCCAGTGGCCTAAAAACTTAGACATATGGCCAGTCGCACCTTTGAAGATATTTTCTCGTTCCATTGCTGATTCTTTCCAGTTTTGGACCAGTCTGTTAAGTAGGGTACCTATACATATTTATATTAATACATTACATTTTTAACCGATTCTCATTATTGTTACAGTACCTAATATTCATTAGAAAACTTTGAAAACCAACCATAGTATGTAATAGAAGGAATATGTCGTGGTCAATACGTAAGAATTTCAACATTCCTCGCCGTCTCAAATGAGTACCTAGATCTTTGAGGAGAGTTTATTATAAACTTAGATAAATCCTCTTCTATTATATTCCTCCTGCGTCTGCCGCTCTCTAACAAGCAGGATTGTGAGAAGAGTTCGTTGCCTTTCTTGCAAAATAGAAGCCATTTTGAAGTGTCTACTGCTGGCAATACGCTGCGATAGTTATAGAAGTTGGTGCGGACACTTCGCGTCGGTAGCAGTAGCGATGTATAGCGTATCGAACGACTGCTATAGAAGTCGACTGCTACGTGTAAACCCAGCTTTATTCAGTAAGGACTAGACATGGTCGAACCTCGGAGAATCCGTGAATGTGACGTCACTTCCCCCGACAAATCTCAACTTCTGAATGGCCCTATTTGGAATTTTAGAGGCTGTGACGTCAAAATTTCGTCACTTTCGAGGCTCGGAAATTCCGAGAACATACAGAATAGGCCCCCCAGAGTAAACCTGACACACCAGGTGTTTCGCCTACCATGCAGGCCTCTTCAGAGAAGAATGTCAGTCCGCGTAGGAAAGGTAGTACAGGTCACAGGGTTTAGTCCTATTTTACACGTAGATGGCTACAGCCGTCAGTCGCATTCCCAGATATCCAATAAACGAGAGAAATGGCAGTGAAGACTGAAGTAAAAAAAATGAACTCGTTTATGTTTATGAGGCGTCGGCAGATGGAGTTGACACTGAAGTGCGTTGTCGAAGGTCACGATTGAGTGGAAGGGAAGAGCACTGTCATGGTGCGACATCGTTTTTGGACATTCGTCACGATGAGATGTGAAAAATCTCAAAGGTGGAAATAATTGGGCGTTAAACAGCTGATTCAATGTTGCGCAAGTACTTCTGAAACACGCACTGCATATCGTGATTGCTTTCAGGCACCGGCAATAAACATTAATGAAAGCGAGAGCGTAAACCTAAGATTACTTGTTAATTTGAAGTTTTAAATGTGTGTATTTTGCTACGGAGAGTGCATTTTCCTCCAAAGATCCCTTCTTTTCAAAACTGCACAGATTGAAAATAATATATTTTTTATGCTTAGCCAACATTAGGACTAAGGTCGGTGAACGACCTTTTATTGATATTTTTAAACAGAGACTTTCTATCAGCTTAGTTTAAAAAATGGTAGCGATATTTAAAGCTCTCCTAAATATGGAGTTAAAGCCCAATTGCGCATGCATGGAGGGGAGATATCATGCTCGTTGAAACGTGACTATGCTGGCAGACTATGTTTGGAGATACAACTATCATAGATGAGGTTAAAATAATTCACCGAAGTATGAATAGAAAACAATTGACGCTAAAAGTGACAGTGAGTTTCATAAACTAATACATTTTCATTACTTAAAAGTCCAAACAAAAAAAACTCGCACAATTAATCTTATATTTCCTATAAACATAAATATTTTTCATACTTGTATTACTAGAACAAAAATAATCATATCCATATAGCGCAAATATTCTATCTAAGTAGCTAGAGCACAACTTCATACACCCAAATAATTTCTTATAAAATTATCCACGGATCCTCGCAAAGATTATTTTTCCTTTTGTAAGGTTACTAAAATTATTTGAAATCACAATTCTATTTTAGGTCATCTTTTTAACTTCAGTGACGCATTTTAGTCAATCTGTGGTGTGTTAGTAAAATGGTCACGTATGTCAGAGAGACCATCGAGCCGATTCACGTTTGTGTAGTCACTCTAAAGATTTGAAAATTCAAAGACAAAGCTAATAATGTCGTTTAAAAAAATGGTTAACGATGATGCGAAAAAAGAACTCATACGATCAACGCAGAGTAATTGAATTACAACAGTTAAGAGAAACACCGCAGAAAAATAGCATTGGGGAAAGTTGTGCTATTACATTAGCGGTAATTACCTGCATCTAAATTTAAAACTAGTTTAGTCGGTAGTCCACCTTGCAAAACTCTCGTTTATCTCATAGTTTTGAAATGAATTAATGATGCACTGCTGTCGGTCACCTTATAGGTGAATGGCTCATGCTAAAAGACTTCGTGAAGCGAGCATTTTACGTGCAAATGCAATGCACGGGGTCAAAGCAGTCCCAATAATAATGCTACTTCCGTGAAACTGCGGGACCTCGACAGTCACCTAAGATGATAAAGTGACGTCTTGCTCGGTCATTGACGCCTTGAGTCACGGCAATGAAAAAGACTATGAATTAACAGAAAAAATGTTTAAGCACTTGGAAAACGATTGGATACAAAAGGAAAGACGCAGGAAAAGTGATAAATCCTGTTAACGAAGCGCGTCACTATGGATACCAGGAGTGCCAGCTATACCTTCCGGCGTCTTTTAGGCTGCCTTCATGCGTCTCCAAAGTTACATCATCCATTCTCAGTAATATTAAATCCAAGTGACGAGAGGGATTAGTCAGCACATAGCCTACACAAGTGAAAAGACCTTCAACTTTGCTATATAAATAGTTAATATAAAATCAAAGTAATTTACTAATTCTTCTATAAATAATTTCTTTCAAAAGACCAAATAAAAGTACTGTACCATACTTCAGTCTACTGCCCGCGTCCATATTTGCTACCGCCTGCAATCAGTATTAATCTCCAACAAATATATAGTTCCTTATTTCGCGAACAAATGTAATTAGATAGATAGAACTTGCTAGAACTACCTTTTACAGGATGCTGTGTTTAGATATGTCTTTCACGATAAATGAGTACCTAAATTGGAACTATACAGAAAGACTAAATTCAAATTTGACTGAATAATGACTACAATACCCTAGAGTATTCGGCTTACAGCACTGTCGTTGCTTCTCGATATACAATAAGAAATATAAATCATGAATAAAACCAATGCGTATTCATGAATTAACAATCTAGAAGTAAAATGAATGGCTGGTCATTTTTCATGCATGGATCTCAAATCTGATCTTTTCGGTGGGGATTGAAAAAATGTGTATCATGAGTGAATTACAAAAAAAATTAAACTGCCATCAGCATAACATTATATAATACCACCAAAACTGATGTAAGAGGGGAATGGAAATTTATATGAATGACGTTACACTACAGCAATACATGATGTTCAATACATAGAGAAGAGATTTCAGTCACACCTAAATATGCCCAGAAATCAATTTCAGTGAACACAAGCAAAATTTTGGACGTATTTGGAGCTGCTATTTTATGAAATATGTAAATATTGTTTTTTTTGTGTGCAGATATTGGGATCAAACACATTTCAATATGTGACTCTAATTGAAAGTTTTTCGTTTGTGTGTGAGGAGCAATGGTTGAGACCGAAATGAGAGTTTTCTCCATTCACTTTTCCGTACGTTCAAACCAAATCTAAAGATATATCAATACTTTCAATAACACGAGTGTTCAAGGGAAATTGTTCCAGGAAAAATAGATTTATTTTCTATATCGGATAGTGATTTCATTATCGAGGGTAAATTCTCATACCCAACTGAATACAATAGGAAGTTAACTCATATTCCAGCATTTTGGTCATCTGAAGTTCGGAGTTCTCGTGAGACCTACGTGTTCTCGAGTACCACGTCGTGTCGTCAAAAAAATCAACCACCTTTCATAACAACCAACATGTCAATGGCGATGCTTATTGCCCTTATTTCATGTAATTATATACTTACTCAGGCTTCGAACGTGCGTTATCTATTGAATATTTAACTGCGGCCGGTCATATAGATAATTGAACGTTCTACGGCCGTTAAACAGTTGAAAGAAAATAAATTCTCCAAGGCCGTACTCCGTAATTTTTCACCCAATAAAGAGTACGGCCTTGGGGAATTTATTTTCTTTCAGCGGCCGGTTATATTTGTTAATGATATCGGAAAAGTAATTTTTGTTATTTTTTATGAATGCAAGCGCATTTGTCCTTCAAATTTTAATCGAAATGCTTGCGATGTCTTTACCACATGTCTTAAATCTTTGTGAATGTAACCTCGTCTCCGGACATTAGGAAATGTATTTCAGCCGTACAGAATGCGATTATGGAGACCATTGATCGAAACTGAACATTGCGTTTTAAGTGTGATAGTCCAGTAAATTATTCAGTGATATTGAATCTTAATACTTTAGGAGTGGGATCACGGTTTCATCTTTCGCGTTTTCACTATCGTTATCCAAATCGCAAAATTCTCTGGAAGGGCAGAGCTCAACGTTACTGTCCTAAGAATGCACTCCATTATGGCAGTGAAGGCTTTCCGGGCTTTCTTCCGCGTGCTTCCATTGTCCTTGACGACATTTTCGACAGCATTGCAGCTATCTTCTTCAGGTCAGAAGTGAAGATGCAGGTGTTCGCGACCGTCTTATATCGGGGCTATCTTTTTCGTCAATTCCGTCGGGTGCGCTCTCATTGTAACTGTACTCATCTTCATGCAAGCCCCCTTCCAGGCATTAGAGATGGTGTAAACATCTTCCCTGTTAATGTTTTCCGTTGTTTTTCACGATTTCAATGGCCTCTCTGATGAGTCTGGGGAAGTAGTGGTTCTATTTTGCGATTAATTAGTTATTTAAGGCACTTGACAAAATATGAAGAATGTGGATCACTTTTAGCTCTCATGAGCGAAATTTAAAATTATAACGCGTGCGCACGCGTTATGGAGACCCATGATCACGCCCCAGATTAAGATATTATTTTAAATATTTGTGTCAGACAGTCAACTGTCTAAAGAAAATGGTTTTGGGAGGCCAAATAAAATTTTCCTTGCACTTTTAAAATAGATTAGGAAGGCAATGTCTGTTTATACATTTGCTGACTACGCTGCTGGTTACCGAAACGGAGGTAATTAGGAGGAAATATTGGGAAAAGAAAAAGTCGAAGAGTGAGATGAGTTCTGGTAGATTTTTGGTGTCGTTTTGTTTCTAACATGACTGCGAACCTTGCGACGGAATAATGATGCAATGAAGATTTAGTATTGGGGTAAACAAATACCCTCCTTGTCAACCTGAAACTAATGCCAATATGAGTACTTATAATCAATTTTGACTTACGAGTACTAATCAACTCCAAACTTGGTCCTTCCAACGGCAGGGCCGGATCTAGACTTGATAAGGTCCTAAGCTATTTGAGATATGTGGCCCTTTATAAGTCCAGATATTCTATGTCAGTGCCAAATATGATTTCCGGATACCTAGAAGGTTAAAATGAAATTTGTGTATAGATAGTGAAATAATAAATCTTTATTATAAGAGGAGTATGGGACGTCCCGGACGTGCGGCATTGGGACAAATAATTCTGGAGTATATTTGAGTATATATGACAATTTCTCACTCGGACTATTTTTTTGGGAGCCCCCAAGAAGTGGGGGCCCTAAGCTATAGCTTGTGTAGCTTATACATAAATCCTGCACTGTCCATCGGCTGTATTACTCATATCTTTCGTTGATAGTAGCTTTTTAAAAAATATGTTAGTTTTATAAATGTCATTACATTGTATTTTTATGTTCGCTAACCATATATTTCTGTGGAGGAATATTTCACGGGTGTCCAATTGGGTCAGGGGCTCCATCTCGGCTGACGTTTTGGAGAACGACTAGCTCTTTATTCCCTTGGCTTCTAAATTTCTTCCTTCAGAAGCCCTGAGGATGAAGAGTGAGACGTTCATCGAAACCTTGGCAGAGATGGAGCCCCTAACCGCGTAGGACCTCCATGAAACCTTCCTTCAGAATATTGCGGCAGGATAACATCAGATCATTCATATCTTTCAGTGCCAGTTTCAAACGCTTTCTGATCACTCGAAGTGTGGTCCAGTGGCAGAATAATAAAATATCTCTTTCACTAGTTCGTTCGAGGACCTTCCTACAGATAATGTTACGTATGCAGATACATATTCACTCAATCTAAGGTCTGAAGTTACTGTTAACGCTAACTTCAACCACTACGCTTCCTATCTAAAAAGCTTTCTCCGTCAACATTTTAGTTCCGGTTTTTATGCATTTTTTTATCAAGAAGGGTTACACCTTGCATCTGTTCTCTGGGAAAGGTGCAAGAGTTTTCTGTACATAAAATAGTCACTACTAATCCCTTAAAAAAGCCAAAGTTATCGGTCAAATCTTGCTGAACTAAGTACATGCATATAATATCATCAGGTTTATCATTTGCAGCTCACTTTGCATTTACGACGTCTAAGTTTTACCGTTCACGGTATATTGATTTTTCTGGTGGATTTTTAAAGTCTCATTGTCCACAAAGCAGCAAAGATGCGGCCATTTATTAGCAGTAGGAGGAAACAAGAAGTATTAAAGATTTCTTCAGGTTTTATAAAAGAGAAGTAAGGATATAAGCACAACCCGGTTACAAATGCATATATATCTCCTTCAGATTTATTTCCACATTATGTTACCCATTTTGAAATCAATGTGTGTCCAAGAAAACATCTCATTTTGGTTCCTTAAAGATTGAAAAGCTGTGTGATGTATTGTTAACTATGGTAATCCTAAAATTTTGAGGAGCAGTGTTTTATTTTTAATAAAACGCTATTACAGGTTACACTGCTAATTGCGAAATCATTCAAAGCCGGGAACGCCAGATAGTCATGAATCAAGTTTGAAAATCTTTCCGACATAAAAAGTTGGAATAACAATTCTAAATCATGAGATAATGTTCTCCGTCACACCTTGCGAACTTTATTCCTCAGGTTTCACTCCAACGTCAACAACACGTGTGGCAAGATATTCCGAGAGCCTACCAATGGTGTTTAATGAGGAAAACTCTTGCCTACTTTTTGAGTGACATTTTGGCAGGAGCAATGAAGATTTCATAGATCGCATTATTTCAGTTTGGCTTCAAAGTGATACTCAAAGCACTTTATTTCGCGGTCGTCTTAGTCCACGTTGAAATCTCCTCAATGGAATAGCTCATACCATTTCACTTTAATCAGGTACATAAATGTATTTTCTGGGTAAACTATGGTGTAAAAATAATGCAGAATGTAAAATTAATGAGTCAATATACGTCAAGGTTTCTCGGGTTTGACACCGGGTAAGATTATTTAAATGGATCAACGTTTCGATGGTTGACTCAACCATCGTCATCAGGATAATGGTTCAAGCGAGGATGCTGGCGGTTATATATAGCCGCAGATGCCCTATTGTTGTGGGAGCAGTTACGAGTTCTTTGAATTTCGTCAATTACTGGACGCCAAGTCCTACTTAAGTTGAAGCCGTTGTCTCTAATGATGTTATTTTGCTCCATCTGTATCAATATCGCTTCTTTCGTTATTCTTTCCCAATATTTGGATGCCCGGAAAGTAGTGTGGAATTTGGGAAATCGATACGATAACCATGGTCAGGGCTATGCTCTGCTAATGCAGACTTTTCCGGTTGGAAAAGCCTAATGCTCCTCTCATGCTCTTTGATTCTTTTCTCGATGGTCCTTCCTGTCTCCCCAATATACGCCCTACCGCACTCGCATGGTATGCGGTACACCCCGGTTGTTTTCAGGCCGAGGTTGTCCTTAGAGTTGACCAGGAAATGTTTGAGTTTTAAATGCGGTTTTTGTATTGTTTCCACTATGTGTCGTTTCAATATCCTCGATATCTTGTTAGATATAGATGATATATAAGGAACGAAAGCCTCAGCGATGGTTGACTCATTATCCTGATGACGATGGCTGAGTCAACCATCGAGACGTTGATGAATTTCAATAATTTCTATTTATCTGTTATGTTTTACATTTTTTAGGGTATATTTTGTTAAAATTTCTATTTATTTGTTTGCTTGTCGACCAATGTAAGAAGCCTTTGTGCCATTTTTGGAGAATTTGAAATAAATAAATAAATAATCTTACCCAGCGTCAAACCCGAGAAACCTTTATGTATATAATTCGCCGGGAAAACCTTAACTCCTTTATAACGAGTAAATCTGGCCACAATAGAAAAACACACAGCATCATATTTTACGTATCATGACAGATAAATTGCTAATTAGCCATTCCTTTCAAATGCGATTAGAATTGACATTCATACTTAAATCGATGCAATATTTGTCCAGTTTAAGTTCGAAAGCCACACTCTTCCCCTTGCTGTCAAGCGAGGACCTATAAGCAGTTTTGAGAGCAATGCATGGCTAAACCAGTACCTAAGATATTTCTACGTTGGTGATCATGTTAACATGCACTAAACGGGTTAATATACCATCACTAAGTACACACCCCTGAGGTGGCTTGCAGGGTATTTTGTAGATGAAATAGAACCACTGATAAAAATAATCCTTATTCATGCACAAAAGTAAATCATGTGGACATCCCAAGAGGGGAGAGGTGCTAATAATGGCGGTATGTTATTTAAAACAAGGACAAAATTTACCTAGCGGCATCGCCTTGTCGTAATAATAAAGAATTATATAAAACTTACAATGAGTGTATATCAAGACTACATATCATTTACAATTTGAGGCATCGATCATTCGATTAAGGTATCTAGAATCCAAAATATATTCGAATATTCCAAATCTCAGGAAATTGAATTTGCAATTGCAGAATTACATTTTAAAAATGAAAGCATGATTAGCTTTTTCATCGCGAGTCAGCCTACGTCATAAACTATATTCCATCAGAATTACGTAAACATCATTTCATCGATGACAGTCATTTATTACTTTTTTGCTTCCGAGAGCAAAATATATTTGAGCCAAAATTAGGGTTTTTTTAAGGTACTTCAATTTTTTCCATTTACGTCATCAAGACGTCAAATGTAGATGCCCACTGTAAGGGATTCACCTTGGCCTTCTGGCGATGTGCTTGAAAGCAAGTCGCTAAAAGACCCAATTATGCTCATCGCGAGACAATGCCGTCTCAGAAATAATTGAGGAGCCCAGCAAAAGAGTCAAGGGTGAGGAGAGAACTTTCTTTTTATCTGATGCAATTCATACCAATTTAATTGATCCTTTGTAGAATGAGACAGGTGTGTTTCCGCTATTCACGAAAGAGCTCTTTGCTCACACCATCGATGCTGCTGTTTGGAGGAGTAATAAGTGCATTCAGGCACATTTGAAATACCAACATCAATCTATAATTTACCAATATATTATTGGACCATTAGCATATTTTCATGAACAGTAGTCAGCTAAAGTGCAGTTCATGGTGAAATAACTTCAGTTGAACTCGCCATAAATAAAGGAAAGAGAAATAAATCGTTCCAAATTCATCAATAATCCGTCGTTTAAGGTGGTTGAATCGTCAATTTGGGTGTAAAAAAAGGAAAAACTATAGCATTTTTTACATTATAGTGCTTTAATTGATAATATGATTGACCCTATGAAATGCAAAATAAAGGAATGAATATGGAGATTTGTAGACCAGAATATTTTTGTCTGTTAAATTTCTGAGACCTAATAGCACAATTCAGCGTCGAGTTTTTTTATCAAACTTATACAATACAATTTGCTGGCAACGGTGGTATTGATTTACTATGATAAAAAACTAGTACATATTTTCACCTTTATTAATGCCTCTGTTGGCCTCTTCCATGTTCGAAGCAAGGCCCTGAAGGGTAAATTATCTGCCTAGCCCTGATGACAGAGGTGTACTCATCTGACGATAGCCCCCACCCTCCTTCAACTAGCGCTTATATTGTTTAAATTAATTATTCGACTCATACGTGCGGACAAAGATACTCTATGTCACAGCCGTTGGCTTGCAGGATTGGATGAAGTACTTACATTGGTTAAATTATGTTTACCAAATTTTATTTTCGTCTAGTTTGTACTGCTAGTGATAAAGCGCTATCTACCACCCTTCGTTGAACAGAGTGTACTCCTCGCAGTCTGACGCTTTCTTCTTCTTCTTCGGGATATGTATTAATACTGTTTTCACTAAATCCTCCAGCCATACTCCTTCCTCGTGGATTCTACGAATAAGTTCGAAAAAGGATCATCTCCTCTTACTACCTAGACACTTTAGTAACTCCGAAAGTAAATTGTCTGCTTCCTTGGCTTTTCTTCCTTTCATCTCCCTTAATGCACTCTATATTTCGCCGTCAAGTAACTCCGGTCCGAGGCTATCATTGGAAAATTCTCCCCGGCTTTAATTTTGGCAAATAGAAATTTCGACTGAATTTTATTCGGATATCTCTCCGTAAACCCATATTACCCTCGCCCCCTGAATATGAGACCGATGGTTGTTATGGATCCCCTGATGAGTCCTAAATCTTTGTCCGAAACGAAAACTTTACCATTGAACTTTGGGGTTAGCGATATCCTGTCAATTGATTCCGAGGAATTATGCGTCAAACCTTGAACGGTTTTGAGTGAGCCACTATCAACTAATAAATATACAAGCCTAGTGACCATAGCTCGACCGGCAAGTAGGCCAGTATCCACGGTGGAAAATAATTCTCCACTTCGAATTCTCGAGATTCAATTTAATTCCATTCCTCACTTTCCTCATAGCGTTATTAGTTTCCCATTATTTCTGACCTTCGCATGCCTTTCATCACCCGCGTAATAGGAATTCAATCCCCGGTTTCCCCATTTACATTACAGTTCCTCTTCTATTCCCCCTCCAAAACTTCCTAGTCTCAGTCTACATTACTGTTGATTAACGAATCCGGGGTCGTCAGAGATAAATAAAACGTAATTGTTTACTTATTTCACAAAAAGAATTATACAAAACCGTGGAAAATCATATGAATGTGATATTCATTTTAATATCGAAAACTAGCATTTTCAATAGAGGAATAAATGATAAAGCTTTTCCAACGTGTTCTGGAAAACCTTAGGATGTGCGGCTTCCTCGTTGTGGATCCGGCTAGGTTATGGAGGGTAGGCAGAATGGCAGTGCTTACTTTCTCAAAATCTAGATAAGTGATGTTTTGCGTCTCTTAAAAAAAAAGGAACACATTCAGAGAGAGAATTAACGTGTCAACGCTTTGACACCGATTGCCATCGGGAACCTGTGCTCCAAGGTATTAACATATTAGTTTTATCGGTTTTATCGAAAAAAGAATATTTATACACTGGAATATTTAAATTTTCCACAATTTGCTTCACATTTCACGTTAGTTTTAATTCCTTGAGGAGTACATCTTTCGTCAATGAGAGGAAAAATTACGAACGTTCCCCATTCCACAGGGGGTATTTAATGTGTATAGTGGTGGCGAAACATGGTGGCAGTCGCCTGCAGAGAAGAAGACTCACGTGGAAAGGGTCGGCAAAGAATCGGATGGAAGAAAGGATGGTAGGCTGCAAACATAATTGCACTAACCCTGAGAGGGAGGTAATGAGTCATTAACTCGTTACATGACGATGCGAACGATTCAAACGAAGCTGCTTCATTATACATTGATGAGGTTCACAACTCATCAGAGAAGTCCATCTAAACAACTGGATTAAGAGCCATATAGAGCTTGAAAGTCAACGTGTATAACAGATTGAGCGTTTTGAAGTTGGCAACGAAGGCTTTTGCGACCTTGGGAGCCGTGGTGGTCGAACGCAAAGACTACCTTACTCCCCCGTGCGGAACTAATCCGTAGGGAATGGACTATTTCACTAAAAATGATCATGTGCGAAAATTCCACCATGTTTCGCTACCCCAATAAGTGTACCTTTGACACGCACCATATCCACCCGCTATGACCCAGGAACCAATCCCCGCACCCCGTGTGACGTGTGCTGCTTGGAGGGATCATTAATTTCAGCGATTCTATCCGATTAACGTCTTGCTGGACTGCGGCGATTTCCGCTTCAGTTCCAACTGCCGCCACTCCTGTCCACGCCTACTATCGTCCACATACGCTATCACGTTTCCAGCCATACTTGCTCTTCCAGTCGAGGTCCATGTTACTGTCTCTACCCTCCATACGTGACTAAATAATTATATAACTGCCATCAAACGCGAAACTCCTTTCAGTACCAACTTTATATGTTTTATCGGATGACCGATGTTGTTCTTCGCTGGAGTACGCGGTGTGTCTCGAATCACGTGGCTCATGCACCAAGTTGCCGAGGTAACCATCTCAGACATCACGAGATATTATTCCAGCCCCAGTTGCCAGGTGGGTAATTGCGTCGATCTAGCAATTCAAGTGTTGCGGACATGGATGGCATATTTGTGATAGGGTGAAGGCCTTTGTTGGGACAGGTTGGAGGAATATTATCATTTGGAGTAGATAACTAAAAACCCTGTATATCTACTACTACTGCGATGAAAATCAATCTTTTAAGAAGAATTTTCTTTCGTAAATTTTTCCGCATCTTGTTGTTATTTCTAAACCAAAAATTCTTCCCCCTTCTCAGAGAAATCCTCAGAGTCTGTATATGTGATTGAGTAACAATCCATCGGTTAAGGAGATTCCACCGCGACTGTGTGAGTCAAAACAAATACTAAATTCCACATTTTTTACGTTTTGTCCAAAAAACCCTGCTTTCGCTGATGAAATGCGTTACCTATAGAAACCCAAAAGTAAGGAACAAAATTTTGCAGATTATTCCACGAATGTATTTTAAATTAGCACTTTTTTCCAGCCACAGGAGCCGACTGCAGAGCCATTTTCTACGAATTACCGCATTTTGACTTCAATTACGGCATTAATTCTTCAATAACTAGAAAAATAAGGTGGTAAGATGCGTGTATTTTATTTTTATTCAATTTCTCTGGATTATTTCCTTCTTTGAGACAGTTTTCCACGAAAATGGCATTTGTATTTTATGGAAAAATACTATTTTTCCCCGTGTTTCTCTCATTCCCCCATTGAACACCATGTGATTCCAAGTTCAATTATGGAATAAAATAGCGTGGAAAGGTATTATTTTGTTGTTCATATCAGATAGAGGACAACCTTTTCTACAAGTAGACAGAATATGAATAAAATGACATTTTAGTCATTTTATGGTGGAACCACCTTAAATTCACGACGAAAAAGCAAACTTCGCACGTCAGTCAAAATATACTGTGTTCCACATTACCACCAGATATCTGGCAATGGTGCGTCACCTTAGGAATGAAAATCGGTGTCATTTTCATGTAAACTAGATCTTTCTTGGATGTAAAATTAAAGTGCGGAATGGTATCGATTCATTTTACATCTTTGCCATGGCTGTAAATGTAACGAACGATACATTCTCTGAACGGTTTCTAAATGCTTGCAAAAGACTTAGGAAAAGGCATTACTATGAGAGAAACAAGAGTAAAATTGAGTATTTAAAAAAAGGTTGAGCCATATTTCTTCCCTACAGTTTTCCATAGTAAGATTTTTTTAAATGCCTGTTATACAGGCCTGTATTCGTCATTTTTCGTCAAGGAT
Organism: Pyrrhosoma nymphula; assembly: GCA_963573305.1. Taxonomy (NCBI): domain Eukaryota; kingdom Metazoa; phylum Arthropoda; class Insecta; order Odonata; family Coenagrionidae; genus Pyrrhosoma; species Pyrrhosoma nymphula. The sequence goes on from OY754339.1 coordinate 99,981,651, forward strand.
ACTCTAAGGTGCTGACCGTGACTCGAACTCGTGTCCCTCGATATCGCGCCGAGTGCTGTAGCCAGTTAATTTATCGATGTGTCCTTCTCTCTTGTGGAAAAGTTTGGGCTTTTTAAAGGAGTTGGATGTTCACGACTTGCGGACATCCCCTTATGGTGGTTTGAGCGAGATAGTTCCCTAGTCATAATGGAGACCAAATACAAATTTTATCTTTTTATCTCAGCGTCCGTAAGGAGTATGAAATAAATATTTTAATATTAATGGCGCAAATATATAATTATATATGATCAAAATTCTCAGTGATTAAATAAATAAAGCTACATAAGTGTCTAACTTGACTCTTTTTTTCCCGCCGTACGGCTGAAAACCCTTCAAAACAGCAGGTTTATTTGCGATCCTGTAAAAATTACTGTGGTGAGTAATGGATTATTTTTTATAAATATTTGAGACAATATGCAATCTACACACCGTTAGTTTTTTGACGAAATCTAGGTGCTATAAGTTCCTATTTTCTTTTAATATTCTCCCTCTGGAGCGCACAGCCATAATCTAACCCATGTAAAACAGCTTATATATTTTGAGGCAAATTGCTCGAAATGTAGTTCGGCAAGGGGTTGATATTTTGATATAATTGCAAAGATGGGACTTTTCTCTTTAAAATGAGGCCAAATTCATCAAATTCTAGGTAAAGTGATTTTTCGCTCAAACTACCTTAATTAACTTAAGGGGAAAAGGCTATGCTTCCGTTTGACAAATTTCATTTTAATACATTCTGTGTTTCCGTAGATATCGTAAACAGTCAGTAAGGCCGTTTTCACACACACCGGTAAAGCCGGTGCCGGCCTAGTGTTGTTTTCACACACACCGGCGGTACCGGAAATTACCCAATTTCATTTTGGACCTGATAGAGATGAGGTCTAAAAACGAAAGACGTTGCCTGCTTGTGCTGTCGTACCTTAGGCGGATATATACAAGGGACGAGAAATACAGTATTGGGTTCATCAACTTTTTAAGTGTCAGATGTTTAGAATGAAGTTTCTACATCTCTTATGAAAAAAATAAGAAAAGATGAATCCAAGTTTTTAAATTATTTTCGTATGAGCATGCATACCTTTGATTTCCTAGTGGAACGCTTAGGAAATGCTATTCAGCGCCACGATACTCTAATGAGAGCGTGTATACCGTAGCGTATAGCGTACGCTATTGAAATAACGAGCAGGTTGAATTTTGAACCTATCTCCTCACTGACACGGAGAAAATCTGTATGTGTGTGAAAGTGCTCATATAAGGTAGTTTGAGCGAGATAGTTCCCTAGTCATAATGGAGGCCATATTCAAATTTTATTTTTTTATTTCAGCGTCTGTAAGAAGTGTGAAGTAAATATTGTAATATTAATGGCGCAAATATACAGTTACATATGATCAAAAATCGCGGTAGTTAAATAAATAAAGCTACATAAGTCTCTAACTTGACTCATTTTTTCCCGCCGTACGGCTGAAAATCGTTCAAAACAGCAGGTTTATTTGCGATTCTGTAAAAATTACTGTGGTGAGTAATATATTATTTTTTATAAATAGTTGATAAAACATGCAATCTACACACGAAATCTATGTGCTAAAAGTTCCTAATTTGTTTAATATTCACCCACCGCAGCGCACAGCCATAATCTATCCCATGTAAAACTGTTTATATTTTCAGGCAGATAGCTCGAAAAGTAGTTCGGCAAAGGGTAGATATTTTGATGTAATTGGAAAGATGAGAGTTTTGTTCTTTAAAATGAGGCCAAATTCTTCAAATTCTAGGTAAAGTGGGCTTTCGCTCCAACCACCTTAAAAACATTGAAACCGACAGCCGGTGTCGGCTCCTGCTTCAATTTTGTCGAGTTCATCGCCGGCTGTAATTTCCGGTGCCGGCGCCAGCAATAGTGCCGGCCCGGACATCGTGTGAAAGCTTCCATTTGATCACATTGCATCCGGCGCCGGTTTTGCCGGTGCGTGTGAAAACGGCCTTAGTCAGTGATTTTTTCACTCAAACTGTGAATATTTTAAAATTCCATAGCGGCTTTAAGTTAGCGCTCGAGTTTCATCGCCCTTAGGTGCACAGATGTCGTTAAAAATTAGTAAAATCTGAATATTCCTGTTCCATAACATGAAGAAGGGCGCGCGGGGTGTTTCTTAAAACCCCAAGCTTCAACTCCAACTCAATGTAACTGAACCATTGCCTCTAGAATGTTGCAAGTCTTCACACCATCGAATTATTTACATTTTTAACCTTCTCGCGGGTTAAATGGCGACCTCGTGACGACACTTTTAAAGACAGCGGTTAGAGATGTGGTAAGGGGAGAGAAAAAAGTAGATAAGCACAGCACCTTGCACCGTGACTCATGGTTGATTTTTAGAATTTAAAAAATGTGTATTACTTGTTTCATTTGAGATTAGATAGTTCTATTATATCTAGTTCGGCTACTTTATTTTTCTTATTTCAACCTATCCCTAAAAATAAATACTCTATATTTGAGAAAATATTTTTGAATAAAAGTTTCATTGAAAGAGAAAACGTTATATGTCGGGGGGGGAAATATTACGGTTGTCAACGAAGGGGGGGGGGGGTTAAAAAAAACACTGAAAATGGTAACGTAGTTTATGCACGACCTCTTATTGGCCGACAATGAGTTCAAATTCCTCTGATGAGCACCAAGGCCCCCCCAAGTGGATCCAGGTATTCCCACAGCGCCGGCCTGGCATTGACCTCATCCAACGAAATCTCGATTACAGCTTCCACTGGACTCACTTTCGCTCGGCCACGGCAGACGGTGGAGGGGAGGGAGGGGAGGGGAGGTTGCCCAGCGTCTCCTTCGTGACGTCACGCCAGCTCCCGTCGACGGAGAAGGAAGTTGCTGACAAGTGACAAGATTAAGATGAAGGAGTGGGAGGCGGGAGATGAAAAGACTTCATCGTCATCGTTCTCATAGAGCCAGCAGGGAAGAGGGAGGCCGCATTCAGCAGTCATTCAAGAAATTGTTCCATTTGTGCTTCCTTTCAACTCCATCTTTTCCACGAAACCGACAAATACACCAAGTAATCAACCTCATCTCGACACTTAGGCCCGAATTTATAGTCGTTACCCAGCAGTCCCACAGCCCCTAGCAGTCCCCTTCGTCTAAAACGGTATTTATAGTCAAATTGCCACCCCCAGCAGCCCCCAGCAGCCTCTCCTAATTCTGGCAGGAGATGAATGCTCCACCAGGGGTCCCCTTATCTAAAAAAATAACACAACAGATATTAACTAAACTGACTCTAATGAACGTGCATAGCCTTAAATTAATAATTTCGAAGATTTGGTGTTAATAAAACAACGGTGAGATTTGCTCTTAATGGATAAATATATGATGTGACGCCAGACTCATTCTAAAGATGTTCATATGTACTCGCCGAATATTTTTTCCCACTATTTATTCTTCTTGTGGCATGAAACTGCGTCCGTTTTCTTACTTTCCACTATATCTTTATGCTTCTCCATCAGGTCACACAAAATCTTCTTCTCCACACCGTTGAAGCTATTTGCACGTCGAGCGGTTCAATCTTAACAGTTTTCATGCTGCGTCTGGCTCTTTATTTATCCGTATCCATGTTGATCACGAGCGTCACCACTGAAACATTTGAGCTGCGAATTCCATTTCCCGCCGTTTGTAGTCCTTAGTTAACCAAATCTAACACCTAACCATTCCCTACATAGCAACTTCCTTAATTTTGACTATAGGACGTACAATTCAAGGGGCCTGCTGGGTAGGGGATGGATAAGGGGACTCCTAGGTAACGATTATAAATACGGCCCTTAGAGAGCCATGTCACGATAGAGCTTTGTTAAATCGTCGTGCCAACAGCGTCAATACGTCATTGTTTTCATTAGTGTCGTAAGGATTCATTTTTCATTCTTCGACTTCAGGCTTCATTTCGGCCAGGGTCGATGCTAAATGCGGGTGGATGTGGACTATTATTACACAGTGTCGGAAATAAAAAGGTACCAGACAAAGAAAAATAACTATAATTGATTTAAAAATTTTAGAACAATCTCTATGAAGAGAAAAAAGTTGTTCTAAGAATCGTCCCTAACATTTGATGTAGAATCCGCAAAATTAAATTTGGATATTGTGTGAAAAAGAGGGCCAGCCAAAAGAGGGTTTTATCGCCTGGAACCAAATCATTTTTGGCCGTGGCATCGGCTATGAAAGTGCTTCTAAACCCGTTACAAAGACGCAAGAATATTTTCCTGCAGTTGCGGAAAAATCTTCTTACCATAGATTCTTGGATTATTCTTCGGCTTCTTTCCATTTCATTACTTGTATCCCCATGCAATATCAGGCAGCAAAACATAACAACAATTGTCCTCAAAATAAAAATAAAATTATCCTACTTTAAAAACTTATAACATGGTACAATGTTCATATTCAATTTTAAAAATTAAGTAATAAGATAAAATATACTTTTAAGTGGTCAAGTATACGCAAAAATCCTAAGCCCCTTCTATTGCGTTCGGAAAAAGTTTTACAATCGAAAAAATCAATTAAAAATTTAAAAAAAATATAAAAAACAGAAAAACTATAAAAATGGAACTAAGGGTACTACGTGTCGGCAACGCGTCGACGCTGGCCACCACCAATAGCTTCCGTCGACGCGTAGTCGACGGCGGCACTGAATGTGTATGAATAATGCCAAGAAAGAAAACTCCGATACCTTTTCACATTTTTTCTTGCTCGGTACCTACTACGCGTTTCGCCAATTTACTCCTGTACCTATCGCCTCGATTCAAGCAGCCATTGAGTCGAGCGAATGTCAAATTGGTCGTGGCGTTCGGCCTAGGGTAGGAATTGCATTCATGCCTAATGAAGCCTTTGCCAAATTGCCTTTAACTCCCCTCGGTGCCTATTTCCCAGCACTGACCCTTTCGCTTCATTTCATTCAACCACTATTTATAGCAAAAGGTGGCGTTCTCCCTTTCCTCTCATAGATTTCGCCCCCTCCCCCTCACTGCCACCCCTCCTCCGACCATCTCAACCCTCGACGAAGTCCCTTCAACCCTCCCCCCAGACTCGGCCACATTCAATCATCCCTTTCATGCGGACTATTATTACACCGGAGGCAGTATACTGCTCAAGGACGGAGATGCAATTGCGCCTACCTGCTCTTTTACAAATTCAGACACTTAAGCCTCAAGTACACGAGGCGAGTTTACAAGCTACAAGCCGGCTTTTTCACAAGCAGCTCGTAAACTAGTCCAGTGTACTCGATGCACTCGCTCCGTTAGCTGCTTGTAAAAACGCTCTGGAAAAAGTTGAACTGCCGGCGACTTTGCACTCCACTCGCCGGATTTTGAGTGAGCTAGCTTCTAAACTAGCCACGTGTACTCACAGTAGCTTGTGCACAAGTTGCTAGTAGCATTGGTTGGCAGGTGGTTTCAACACGCCAGCTAGTTGGCTACTGAGCAAGTGGGAAATTTTGTGTGTACTCGACTACTAGCGTACTCGCCGACTCGCCGGTTTTTTACAAGCCGGCTTGTTAGCTTGTAAACTCGCCCCGTGTACTTGAGGCTTTAGAAATGTACATAATTAGGAAAGGAATTGTGGTAAAATAGGACGGAGCAGTAGAATTGAAATAATAGTGAAAAAAGAGTGGGGTGTCAGAAAGACCGCGCGCTAGTTCTCGCGATAGGGGGCGAGTCACGGAGGTTTAAGTACATCTATCTTAGCGGCGGAAGTCACCACAGATGCAGTAATGTTAATCATGCAAGATTAATTAATATTTTCAAATATTCACCTTAATTAAAGCAATGTTGTGACTTTGATTTTCGGCGCGGAATTCAACATTTAAGCGAAAACTACTTATATCTAAATACGTTTTTTTTTAAACTCTGCATGAATGATTGGTATTCGATGGCAACCATTGTGATAATATGAATCGTGTTATTTCGTATTAAGGAGAAAACTTGTACACAGTATACAATGGAATTATTTCGCAATGTATGCCATGTGCCATAAGGCTACGTGTTATAATAGCTTTGAATTGCCAAGAAACCAATTTGGTAACATGTAGTTTTTCATTTTTGTCTACGCATGTTACTAATAAGGGCACTAAGCATGTTACTAATAAGGACATTGCAAAGTTTTACGCAAATCTGCAATAAAAAAGTGCTACAGCCGCCTTAAGGTGGTTTGAGAGAAATATTTCTCTAGTCATAAAATGGAGAACATATTCGAGTCTTTTTTATTTCAGAGTCTGCAAGAAGTATGAAGTAAATATTTTAAGATTAATATCGCAAAAAATATAGTTATATGTGACAAAACCTTTCAGTAATTAAATAAAGATATCTACTTAAGTCTCTAACTTGACTCATTTTTTCACGCCGAACGGCTGAAAATCCTTCAAAGCCGCAGGTGTTCTGGTGCTTCTGTAAACATTATTGAGGTGAGAAATGGATTAATTTTTATATATAGTTGAAAAAAGAAATCTAGTTGTTATAAATTCCTTATTTTTTTAAAATATTCTCCGTCTGGAGCAGCTAAATCAGCTTGTATTTTCAGGAAAATTGCTCGAAATTGTTCGACAAGGGGTTAATATTTTGATATAATTGGAAAGATGAGTTTTTTCTTTAAAATGAGGCCAAATCCATCAAGTTCTAGGCGAAATGATTTTTCGCTTTTACCACCATAAGTGTAGGAAAAATGATTTGCCGGAGTCTTTGGTATCCAAGTTGACGAGCTTCGTTAACAGGGTTTTATTACTCTGCTTGCGTCATCAGTCAGCGACCCATTGTGTTGCCCTGGGGTGACGGAAGCAAGCGCGTATCGTTCGGGGATTTCCAACATTCGGTGAGTCTCACCTGGAAATTAATTTTTTTTTCTTTTCCCAGCCTTCACTCAATGCGTCAATGACCGTGCAATGCGTCATAGGACCATTCAAAACCACCGTTGAGCCTATCGGAAGCAGCTTCACTAGGAAGAAACTGCATTCCATTTACACCGTCCAAGGGGATTGACGAAATAGGAATTGTACTACAAATGCAATGTTGAATTTTTTCAATGCCCAACTACACAAAATGTCTAGGATGAGTCACCTGATCTGCTCTTCTATGTGCCATCAGAATGACCAGCTAGATGGGCTGTGGTCCCTTAAGGTAGAACCTGCGCTTCGAAGTACTGCTTTTATTACATAGATAAACACGACAGCAGCAAGGTAAAATGGCTCAACATGTTATTAATAATAATTGAAACTAATTTTCAATCAATCAACATGGCTGTACAGTACATGAGTTTTCTTCAAAATGAAGTAATCCTGTCATATGAAGAATGGCTTTTATATTGACGCCATGTCTCAGAGGAATTTAAAAACTTTCTCTGGAACTGCAGTAAAGCTGCATAATTAAAAAATTCGGGATGAATTAAAACAACAGAACTTGTGAGTGCTTTTGCTCTTTTAATGTTAACGTAATTAAAACAAATGTATTGTATATAATCGCTGACGATGAACTCGACAACAATGTAGAGATATTAACATATCATAGTTTCACTCTGGTCCGGCACCTTTGGAGTGAAACTTTGCAAACAAACAATGTTTTTGTTTACTCCTAGAACATAATTGCCAAGTCTGTTTCAATACGGCGGCAACGGAACGAAAGTAAAAGTCTTCATCGCTTTTCAATCATAAATATCTGCATTAAATGGTCGATAAGGTAACCTGAAATAAATTCATTGTATCCGTTGATTATTTAATCACCATATGGTCGTTTTTGAGGTAGCCTGGTCGAGGAAAATCTCGAGAAATAAAATGTTGAAGTGCGGCAACCACCATTCCGCCATTAGAGCAATGTAATTTGAAGCTGAAAATGACGATTTAAAATCCAGTTATCAGCGCTAAAAGGCCGATTACCTTCAATTACTTTTTCACAGATCGACTAAGGCATAATTTCTCTGCAATATATGAAAATATCATAAATGTATGCAGTGAGGAGATGTAAGCATATTATCACTCGGTGAGGCTGAGGCCCGATCTCACTGGAAGAACAATGGCTACGAAAACTTTTTGTCAAAAACATTTCGCATTTATGTGGTGAAAAATTCTCAAGTTTTACTTGAGATTCGTATCATATTTCTGTCTGCTTATAGCCTCAAATTTTCAAGATATTTACAAAATTTGGCAAAATATTTTCTTCCTTAAAGATTACTTTTTAGAATTAATCTTTTATTTACAGAGATAAGAAAAAAGTTAATGGAACCAAATCATTTAGCGCATCTAAGTTTCATTTTATCTCTTGGAAAAATTAATTTTTTTCTCTTTAATTTTTAACGGAGGTATAACATCCTAAATTCATACAGTTTCATGAGCTCGTTGCTTGACGGCTTTCCTCCTTGCATAGAACTGACACGTGTTTGTCTGAGGTCAATTTATCTCATCGATTGAAGTTTAAGGTAGTTTGAGCGAGATATTTATTACTTCAACTAGAATTTGATGAATGTGACCTCAATTTAAAAAAGAAAAAATCCTATCTTTCCCCTTACCGAACAACTTTTCGAGGAATTTGTCTAAAAAGAAAAAAACTATTTACATGGGATAGATTACGGATGTGTGCTCCAGTGTGAGAATGTTATTTTAAAAATTGGGAATTTCTGGCGCCTAGATTTCGTCAAAAAACTAACGGTGTGTAGTCTATATGTGTTCTCAACTGTTTATAAAAAAATAATTAATTACCGCAGAGTTTCTTACAGAATCCTCAAAAAAAACGTCTGTAGTGGAGGCGCTTTCACCATGCTATGTAAAAAAATGAGTCAAGTTAGAGACTCATGTAGTTATATTTATTTAATAACTTATAATTTTTGTCATGTATAGCTGTGGTTTTGCGCCTTTCATTTTACAATATTAACTTCATACTTCTTACAGGCGTTGATAAAATAAAATAAAATCCGAATATAATCTCCATTTTGACTAGGTCTCCGTTGTCTCGGTCAAACTACCTTTTATATCTTAAATAATTGAGATATAATCAACCACTAAAAACTGAAGGTATTTTACGGGCACAAGAAAGTAAACAGTCGAGTGGGAGGAAAGTCCTCAAGCTGCAGTTGTCGTCATGGGTTGATTATCGATCACATGTGATGAGATTGAATGTTTAAGAAGCTAATCGAACTCATTTCTCCATATACCATCTTATAAAAATGTTAACGCATTTATATGCATTAAAGATTATTAATTGCCACTTTATGAATTTCTTCTACATCTACATCTACGAAGTACCGTGCAAGCCGCCACTAAGGTGTGTGGCACGGGGTGATTCCACATCAGGCATGCAGCACTCGTCCCAGCACAAGTCAGAACCTCATACGTTCCTCCTGGCGCTAGGCGCAGGCCAAAGCAGTCAGGAGAACAGTGCGCAGTCCAACCGGAAACTGGGAGATTGATACGTAAATGAACATACAAACATGCAGAGAAATGCTATACACACATATAGTGGTTAATATTACTGATGTCGTTAATTTATGAATGCTACGAGATGCTACTTAATGCGGAGAACAAAATAAAATAATGCCGGACAAATCAACCGGTGTGAAGTGTTAGTAATGATGTGGTGTTATTAAGCACAAGTGAAGATTCTACTCTACCTATTGAGGGTGGGAGTTTCATATGATTGATCTATCGCAACTATTATGGTCCCTTATTTTACGTGGGAAAAATTACATTTTAAATCTATCGGTTCGGCAGTCAATTTCCTTTATATTTTTCCTGTGATCGCTTCTACCGTAGTACGTTGGCTCTAGCAGTATATGTTTAACCTCCGGCAAAAATCTGTCTACTCTGAACTTGCGCAAAAGATTTAACCTGTATTTCTCCCTTCGATCAGTTGGAGATTCCCAACTCCTTCCTCCAACTCAATTCCTTCAACAATTCGGTAACACTGCTAAGTTTATCGTAACAACTTTTCACAAATCTTGCTGCTCTCCGCTGTATTCGATCTATTTCTTCGTAGGGAACCACTGGAGGCAGTTCAGCTAGGTTATGAGAACGAAAATCCACCATGGTAAGATGATAGCATTAGAAACGAGGAATCGGGGGTTTTGATCCCAGACTCCGCACGTCACCCAGGAGACCGAGAGACTCTCCGTCGCCCAGGCGACGAAGACGGCGAAACGGAAGAATATGGTGCGTGCTTCGAGTCTGCAATTGCGATCCGGGCGACTTGCCAAGCCTTAGACTTGGGCGGTGCGGCGCTTGTCAAGGGATCATCATCTCTTTTTAAACAGCATCGGCGGGGCGCTGTTAAACGTGCCACACGCACACCCAACTTCCGCCCCAATTGGGAGTTCCCTCATCACGTGATGACCCTTCAATACTTATTGTTCGGCACGGTTGTAACCTGCAATGCGGCGACCAATGGGAAGCGTCGAATGAGTGTGACGTGGATGGTTACGTAACCATCCACCGGTAAACAGAGATGAAGAGTAGATGGACGAATAAACGGATGAACAGAGAAGTAAAGTTAAGGTTAGATTGGTGCCTAATCAGCGGAATCAGTACTGCCACGGCTTCGTAACTTATGGCCATTATATAGGCACAATGAAAGGTTGCAACGAAGTGTTTTAGACTACCTTTTGGATACTCATAATTTTCAAAAATGAACGCTTAGTATTTCAACATAATTATTTAATTAAGTGGATCGCAGTTTCAACGCTAAAGTGTCATTTTGGAGACAGAAAATTTTAACGGCATAGTAAAATAATGGTGAGAAAATACAATATGTTTACTACACAAAATTTTGAAAGGAATTATCAAACGAAAACAGGGCGGTACCCGTTGTATTTTCTTGTCATGTTAACAAGATATGGAAAACAAATAGCTGACCTAATGTAGCAACATTGGAAGACATCTCGCACAATTTCTCTTACGAATTTAATTTCAAATGTGGAGTTTATAGTAGCTTTAAAACCTATGTGACACAACCAAAGTTGATACTAAGCCCATAAACAAATAAATGCTATGTAATAATTGTAGGATATGTACCTAAAAGCGTATTCAAAACTGGAAAATAACAAAAATGAGACGATACTACCACTTCAAACTAGGTGGTATAATTAAATATGACACATAATTCCAAGTAAAACTGATGATATCAGGCCTAGCATCGTGGAAATTATGTATATTCATGTTTATAAAAACCAACTTTGTAATTTCCTCAAACATTATTCCCTGGCACGACGCGCGTTTCACCACACTGTGGCGTATTCATGTGAAATTACAAATATGGTTAATATCAACATTGATATAGTTCCACGTTTATAATGAACACATTAATCGAGAGTAATTATATCTTAGTTTGGAATGAGGGTTCGTTTCTTACGCCAAATTCTATTTTCAAAAAATTGCGAGATGCTAAGAGAGAGAAATATTTTCCATTTTAAAATCCAGACGTTCGTGAAAGAAAACAACTTTGTGAGAAAAGGAGAATTTTTTTCTGAATGGCGCAATTAGTTAACCAAAATATAACGTAATTTGTGGTTTAAAAAAAGTGCCGACCAAATTTTGAGCTTAGCTTTGACCATGTGCTTTGAGAAATAGTCTAAAATTATGTTGATGAAATGCCATTTTAAATCTGTTCATAAAAAAACCAGCAACAAATCTTACTTCGCCAAACATTCAAATGAAATAATGACACATCCAGATGTTTTTAATCCGAGAATTTTTCCATGTCTGTGATAGGAGTACCGAATTGGACTTTGTTAAATTTGAAATTTTAGCTTTTACCAATTGAATCGATCATGTCTATTAAAAGATCAAATTCTATTATACATGTCAACCCTCTTGCCCTTATTTCTCTTACATATTCTTCCCTCTTACTTCTGTTCTTGTTTCCTAATCTTGACCTTGTTTTCTTTAGTTTCAATTAGCCCTCCCATCAATCTTTTACTCATCCCCATTAGTGAGTTATAATTCCTTCCTTTTCCTTCCAAAGCAACCACCCATCCTAATACCATACCCAAAGAAAAGCGAGGAGTAGTCATTATATAAGTAACCTCCTGAAATTCCTCTGTAGTCTCGCTGAAAATAACGAGTCGAAACCGGTCGAGATTACTCAAATCACGTACGTAATAATGCCAGGGATAATTCTTTTAGTTCCAGTCCGATAGAATCAGTCAGATAAATCCAGATACTCTTGGAGAGTGTAATCATATAATTTCAACAATCATCGGGTTGTAGAACACTAGAAGTCGCCTGTCTAGGCGCTGACACTGGAGAAGAATGATGGCAGAATAAATATGAAATTACAAAAAGATTATAAAGAGGAAAAAACGTTTCAGGGTGTGAGACATTTACTTTGGGACAGGTGAGAACCGTAAGGAAAAAATGATTTTCTGTAAAACTTGTTGTTTTCCAATATTTATGCATGCATTTGAAACATTGTGGAGAAATAAGAAGAAATAAAGCAGTCAGAAAGCTGGGGAAATGAAGTATTTGAAAAGTTTAGCGTAAAAGAGTATGATGTATAGAGAAAGAAGTACAGACATTTGAAATGAAATTGAAGTTAAAAGTTTGAGAATTATGGTAGAAAGCATTACATTAACATGGCTGCGGCGTTATGAGAAAAAGATAATAGAATCTCTATAATTTGAGAATTATAGAGAGAAAGTGGAAAACGACCAAATCGGTCGGGCTAGACCATGTCGACTTATAGGAAGACCACGTAAACGATGGATATATGATGTGAAAAGATACAACGAGAAGAGACATCAAAGGATAAAGTGTAAAAGGAGAAAACGTGGAATGACAGAAAAAGATGGAGAAGCTTGGTACATAAAAGGTAGACTTCATTGACGGCCCCAAGGGGGAGCAGAAGGGGCAAGTGCCCTCCCCCCCCCCCAAAAAACCCGACGTATTTCTCAGTCATAGACCTTAAATTAAAAGCCTAAATTATTTTGTTGCTTTTTTGTTATTGAGTTTTGATTATTTTACTTTAAAATCCAGTGAAATTTTATTTAAACTAAAACAGTTTTTAAAACCACGAGCTAAATGCGAATATAAATCAAAATAATTTTGGAATTAGTCGAAACTTCGTGGTGATCTTAAAGGGAAATATGGATTTAGTAAAAACTTACTTTTGTTAAAAGGCAAACTCTTTGCTTCCAAACCTCTTATAACGCGCCAATTTGCGTACAGTTTGCTACGAATTTCCGGGACGAAACACGCGAACCCCGTGGGGTGTATTGTATTCTATACCCTTAGAGCCAGCCGCTGGTACCCCCCGAACTTCTTGTCTGGAGCCGCCCCTGGTAGAATTACATTTTCTGGAACAGGAACGGATTTGGATGGATCATCGTGTCAATGAGAAGTATCGGAGTTATGCCAAGAGCTTCACTTTTCCGAAAATCTTTTTCGCTCGCACGAGTGAGTAAATATTGAAAACATTATTAAAAAAAGGTTAGGTCTCCGAGCACGTACAGCTAAAGCAATTTTTCTAGGCAACAGAAATTCCCGGTGAACCACAAGCGGACGGAACTTGGAAAGTAACTGGCCTTTCTACGAATCGAAGGTTGTATATTATACGACGTTGGGCTTCTTACGTGGTAAAATCTACCTCCACCTACCTAACTGAAATTCGAAATTAACACTGTAATTTGGATGATACTGAACATTTGTTGGCTTTTTATGGAAAATACACTTTCAGAAGTTTCTTAGTAATCGTCGACAATGGTCGCGCTATTTCTTGCTGCATCCTCAGAATGAATTACTCGCTATTTCGAAGCGCATAAAAAATGTCAATATTTTTTGCACTGGTACTTTGAAAAATGGGTAGCCGTTGACGCCGAAGTGACCTCTCCGGTGATATATATAATTATATATATAATTAACTCCGCAATTTTCTTGGCCGCAGAGGAACCATCAAATGGTAATCAGTGGCTTTCAGAACTCTTTTGTCTCTGAATGAACTTGGGAGTGGGGTGGGTGTATTATTTTTTCTCACTTCCAAGAATGTTTTTTCTTACAACAACATTTGTATTGCAATATTTTCGTGGACAATATATCAACTTTGAGGTTGAAATAAAATGTGAAGGTTGACATTGAGAGACGTCGCTAACCTCCACTCAGCTAACTTCCTCCCGTTTTGGAGAGAAAAAGGATGGAAATTACTCCGGCCGCTGGATAACGCGTGCCATTTTCATCGCAGTCGGACGTGTAATACCGGTTCTGAAGGCCATTTTGAAGGGCAAAAAAGAGACGCCTTGCCGTCACTTAACCCTTGGTGTATATAGTAATGCCACGCAAAGATTTATCATTTCTTGCCATCTCTGTTCGAGATGCCAACGACGATACATATTTGTTCTTTCTCCGACGAAGATCGAACATTTCAGTAATACATATTAAAATAAATCAAGATTCTATTGTTTGTAATACAAGGTTGGTTTTGGAGAGTTGGTCTTCAATAAATTATATCATATTAATACTCATTAAAACGTTTCGCAAATTTCAATTTCAGGTATTAAGTAAGATATACCATTACCTGTTAATATCCGCTACAGATAACTCAATAACTCGTCCATAGCAAGTAATCGTTATTAGCATAATATTGTCATTCACATAATTATTCTTTAGTTTTCATGCTCATCGCTAGATGACACATGTACAAATATGTATATTCAGAAATTATGTGTAATATATGATCGTTATTAGAAACATTTGAAACCAGCTATGTTGGCAGTTTATTTGTTATTCACATTTATAGTATTAAGATTCCATATAATTTTAGTTGATCACCATTTTTTAGTTGCTAAGAAATATTAAACTACTGTTTACATAACAAATATCAATATACATAAGAACTGTCTGCGTATTCTGAATTATTGATCTAATTATTCCACCTCATGGTACGGTCATATTTTTTTCAATAATTTCGGTTGAAAACAATTTAATACATATATTATTAGAGATGGGCCACTCTGAAAATTACCTCGGTAATTTTCTTAAATTATTTCTGTATTTTTCGTAATTTACCGTTCCCCTTGAAAATTACTATAATTTTCTAGATAATTCAACTATGTTTGAGATAATTTTTCTCACAGATAAATTCCCAAAATGTTTTTTTAAGCCAAGTTCACATTTATGACGTGTTTAATAATAAATTGAGGCATTTTAGACTCATTTTTGGAATATTTTACTTAAATTATAACATTATAAGATAAAAGCTTTAGAATATTCTTCTTGAAAATTTCTCATACTTTGACAAAAGAAAGCCAGATTGCGTGTTGCTGTCGTAGTTCTTTTTACAATTTTAAAAATTTCTAATAGATTAATGTTGTATTAGGTATGGTTTATACATGGTAATTCCCTTCCTATTGCTATTGGCTTTCTTATTTAACCATAAATTTGCTGCTTAATACTTAAAACTAAAAAATACTGGAAAATTATGGTAATTTTCCCATCTCTATATATTATACATTACTGTTGTAGCCCTGATGTTGAAACTAAATTTTCTAAACGTTGGAATTAGTACTAATGTGATTTAATTTATTGAAGACCGAATTTCCAAAAAAACATCCTTGTATATTTAAGTGGTCAATAACCAACTCTCATCATTGTTTCTAATTTAGTTGGAAACATATTACTTCAAATGATCATCGAAATATATCAATAAATAAAAAAAATACGAGTTTTTTAAAGGAATTATGCAAAGTATTCAATAATCTAGTGGTACTTCAGCGTATAACCATCAACATTTTCTTGCTCCGAAAGGTTTAATGCCATGTCAAATGAGGTGACCTTATCGTGTAAGTATAGCGCCAACGTGTACTTGTATCGATATATCAAGATAATCGAGCGAAAACTTTAATGTGAATGAGGTTATGGACAGATATTTTTATCTCCGAAAGTTGTTTAAAACCATAATTCAGCAGGGCTTAAAAAATGATGGTCTTAGATCAGTTAAGTGCACGTTCATCATAGAGAGTTATTCTCCGCGGCAGCTGTTTGGCACGTGACTTAAGAAACGGAATGTCAGCCGATGTAGCCTACGGAAATTTCATGCTTGAGTGCCATATTTTTGGCTAAAAAAACTTGCGTCCCCGGAATTGTTTTGTGTAAAAATGGAACGGGCGCTCGAATGATAAAACATAGCAGTGTCCTTATTCACGGCTCAACAATCCGTGCCCGTGTATCCAATAACCATCATTCTTCCCTTTCTGCATTTCGCCGTTAAATGCTTCGAAGTGAAGCGGCATAAAAAGAATAGCTTCACCCACACCATTCATGGAATATATATTTCTTTTTGGATACATATTCTACGAGGTAATTGGACCCCGCTATGTAAACGCCATAATCCTCACCGAGTTGCACGCCACAACAATTGGCTTGCTCTCACCGAAAAAGCTGCGGTAATATGCACGGAATCCGCTCGTACCCTTTAGACCCTAGAGTCAAGGGTGTACGCAAGTTTTCTCAAAATAAAAAAGATTAATAACAAAACATTGGGTGTGCTTAGGACCACACGCTGGAAGCGAAAACGTCTTTGACCGATTTATATTCCCAAATAAATCTGAATAAAAAAAGGAGAATACGATACAATAATTTATTAAAACGAATATTCCATTTATGTAAATTTTATTTTTTGTTGACAAAATAGGTAGTTATCTGAAAAACAGGTACATATTGTATGGAATATTCATTTTAAAAAATTATTGTACATACAATAATTTTTTTAAATGAATATTCCATACAATACCTATGTACCTTATTCTCCTTTTTTATCCAGATTTATTTGGGAATATAAATCGGTCAAAGAAGTTTTCACTTCCAGCGTGTCGTCCTAAGCACACCCAATTTTTTTTATTTTTAATTTCTCTCATACTATGTTGGCCAAAAATTTATCTGAAAAATATGTATTGCTAATGCGTCTGAATAATATAACACTCGTATGTTAAATGAAAAGAAAAACTTTGTTATATTCCACCAATTTATTCTCCGGTACAACTAGTTTCGACGCAGCGGCGTCATCTTCGTACCTGAAGATGACGCCGCTGCGTCAAAACTAGTTGTACCGGAGAATAAATTGGTGGAATATAACAAAGTTTTCCTTTTCATTTAACATATAATGAACTTCCACAAAGTTGAGCCTGAGACGATGGAGATAATATAACACTCATTTATATCTCTTATGTTAATTATATTCCTTTTCTAATTATTCTAATTAAAAATTCTCATCATCATATTTCATACCTGGTACGCATATTATGTTTCTCAGTGCAAGCAGCCGTGAGGTTTCCAAACAGACATCAACGGCACCATTTCATTTACGTTTCAAATCGTGAATGCACGAGTGCGCCAGAGTTTTTTTTTAAATTTTATTTATTTAATCAATTTCTCACACACAGCATTTTTTCCAATTTAAAGTGACACAGTAACAAACATTAAATAAGGACAAAAACAATCAATGAAAACCATTGGTACAAGGTGAAAATAATAATAATTATAAATACAAATTAAACGTAGGTAAAAAGGGAGGTAAATGGGAGAGGTATTATTTATTCATAGGAAAATGGGACATAGCGAGATTGGTAAAGGAGTCTAAAGAGAGAAAAAACGGATCAATATTATTAAGCAAAGAGTTCAGTAAGGAGGAGTAGGCGGTGGCGAAGTGAGCGCTTGACGAGGGATAGTCTGGGGATAGGCATATATGGAGTAAGGAATGGATAAGTGTGGAACGACTCTGAAGTCCCATAAACTTACATGCCATAAAGAAATTCGCCCTTTTCGTGTGCATTACCCAACTTTGTCTGTTGTGCAGGACGTAAAACTTTAAACCCTTTAGCACTTTCCGTGGCGCTAGTTGTCTAATTATAGGCTGAAGTCAACGCCGGCTTTTTTCCACCCTTTCAACCTATTCCTCAGAATAACCCTTCCCTTTTATTAACTTATCTTCCTGTCTTTAATGGCGCGAGTGACCTCGGTTGTCGGCCGCACCTCAACATTAGGAACTAACCAAATAAATCTTCGACGTCTCCCATCCTACGTTCACGTTCTTCGAAACGATTAGAGGTGGCGGGTACAGATTTTTTTATCTCCCTAATGATCTGACGGGCAGATTCCAGAGTGGAGGGGATGGGTACGAACTACAGATAAAAGGAGAGTGGTCACGAAAAGCTGGGTCTGCATTTAAATGTTGTTTTCTTCTTATTTTGTTGTTGTCGTTTGCTGCTCGTGAGAGGGCGCACTCTCAGCGAAAAAATATATCAGAGCCATCTACGTACCACCACAGACACTCTCCTTGCTGTTATCAATCCTTAGATTGGTTTGAATATAGACCTCCATCCATCTCTTTTCTGAGCTTTCCTTTTCAGTTCTTCATAAGATGTTGTCCCAGCATCCTTCCTCACTTGTGCCAGATATTGTTCCCTTGTCCTCCCTCTGTATCCTACCCCCTCCACAATTCCCTCTAACACACTCTTTACTAGACTCTTGTGTCTCAACATAATATGCCTCACCAATTCTGCTCTTCTTTTCACAATACTCTTCCTTAGTTCATTATCCTTCTCTCTCACTCTCTTAAACACCTCTTCATTTCTAGCTCTGTCCATCTAACTGATTCCCAGCATTCACTTCTAAAGCATTCAGTCATCTTCTTTCTTCCTTTACAATGGTCTAGGTTTCACATCCGTGTAGAGCAATACTCCACACGAAAACTTTTATCAATTTTTTCCTTATGACTATGCTGATGTATCTTGTAGTAAAAATTTTTTTCTTCTTGTCTTTTATCCATGGATATTCTATTTCTAATTTCTCTTTTGTTTTTTTGAGTCACTTGTTATTATTGCCCCCAGATATTTGAATTCCTTGATCATTTGTGTGCTTTTGCCTTGCATACTTAATTTACAATCTTTACTGCAAACCATTCTCTTTGTTTTTCAATGTCAATTCTCATATTTTATTCACTTCCCCATGTATCAGCCATATTTTTCACTATACTCTGTAGTTCTTCTTCACTTTCTGCTAAGATCACTATGTCGTCCACAAATCTTAGCATGTCCACTTTAATCCCTAAAAGCTTCACCCCTACGCTTATCTTTTGGCGTATCTTTTTAATTGCTTCTTCAACAGGTTAAATAGAACTGGTGACAAGGCACAGCCCTGTCTCATGCCTTTCTGGACCTCTGCTTCCTCCCACTTGTCCCCACAGACAATATCAAGTAGGTATTTCATTTGTTAGTTATCTGTAAGGCGTCCAAGGTGCCCGTTGAATGATGATCAACATAACAAGCACTTTGATTTAATGTATACGAAATAGTTATTAAAAAATTCAATTTCTTTTAATCTTGTATAAATGAGAAATATTTCTGGTATATATGGAATGATAAAAAATATTTAACAAACAATTGTTTTTAATGAAGAACCCCTTGAAAAACTACATTGCGTGCGAATCGTCTCTGGTCATTCAATAATCTTCCTGGCTGTGCAATCGATCCAATATACAACCTTCACTTGACTTTCAACTCTTGAACGTGACAAAGCCACATTCAATGCGTGAAAATATTTTAATGGGCATAACCATGAAGAAAGGACAACATCTGAAAATATAATCGAAAATAAACTATGAAAAACATTTTTACCACAAAAAATCATCGAACTCCATCCCATCACCTCCACAATCCAGCACCGGTCTACCGCTTCCTTGAAGGAATAGGTGGTTCAAAGGGCTTAAATGAGTTTTCGTGACTGTGGCTCCATCTTACAGCGTCACAGAGTCAGTCAGTTGGTGATGCAGTTAGTTATATGTAGCTATTTTCGTGTATGTAGATTGTTATGAAAAAATCTCTTGAATATGGTGGGGACTTTCCATTCAAGGTGGTGAAGTTGGCGCAGTTGATTCAAGCAGCTGAAGTTGACGGAGGATCACATTTATGCGTCATTCAACGCACACGAACGGAAAATGAATGGAGTTATGTGTGTGCAGGAAAAATGTTCGCTAATCTGCCGGTCGGTAGATTTCCGCAGATACACACAATCGCCATGGCCGAATGTTTCGAAAATAGTGAAGGAATTCAAGTTCAAGGAAAGTTTTTTCAACTGTCTAAAATGAAAAATATGTGCTATCCATATCTGAAAATTAGCACAAAAACAACAATCGTGGGAACGATTGTTGAAGCTCTTTCATCCTCTATAACCTCTATAACACACCTCAACAATGCTCCCGGTCTGTTTCTGTTGCCTAGTGCTCACCGGTCTGAAACAAATGAAAAGCAAGTGCGCAGTAATTGTCTTGCAAACTGAGCAACGCACTGGGGTTAATGGAAAGTGCCCACTGCTTTAATCTCATCCGCAGAGCATTCTATTTTCATGACGTAAATCGAATGATTTTCCGCCGTCGTCTATAGGCTCTAAACTCATTCATGGATTGGAGTTTTTAACCTTCGGTTGTTCAGTCCGGAGATTGGATTACTGCGGCCCTCCTTTGCTTACCATTTGATGCTCTCACAAGCTTTTCCTAGAAAAGTCCCCCCACCCCAAATCCTTCCTCATTTGGTCCTTATATCTCTCCTTCGGTCTTCCTCTCTGTTTTTTCCCTTCTTTAGATTTCTTTCGAGTCCGTTGCAACTTCGTTTAAGGAACACCGTTTATGGAACACAGTTTATAGAACCCAACGAAGTTAGGGACACACCCATAGGAGACCTGCTGGCCTTCAGCAAGGCCATTGGACGCTATGGGTAATCGCTTGAAAGGTGGCTAGCATAATGGAGCAATTGGTCTAATACCTGTTGCTCCCGGTAAAATTTTCCATGAAAGAGTTTTATAAAAATTTTTGTTGAAAGTTTTATGAATCGTACGTAAAATGTACTTGCTTGATCACGTAAAACTATTCATAAAACCGCAATGTTCTGCCATCTATGAGACGCTTTGGGAACAAGTGAAGTGATAGGTCCACTCTCTTTTGGATAACTGTTTGGTTAAAAACCATATGTATTGTTTTTTACTTACTTTCTGATCACACTTAACGGGGCTAAGGCTCTAACTCATTCTTCTAACAAGAAGGATACTGCCTCAACGTTCCATGAACTTCCAGCCATGTTTGTTTACGTTTTCCTTGTTTGGCTTCCCATGGATACGAGATTATTATCAACGCGATGAGCGGAACATTTCATTGGTTAACTTTTTTTGTAGATTTTCGCAGCTCATGTTAATGGTATTCAGGATTTTGGTTCTGCGATTAAATTATTTAATATTATGCAACAGTTTCGCCGTGCTATGCTGCCGGCTTCGTCGGGCTTTTGATTGTTGTTCAAAAGCCTGAATACCATTTCATTGGATAAAATGGTTTTATGGAAATAGAACCTGTCCTATTCCGTAAAACGTTTTATGAAACTAGATTTTATAAAACGGTTAGAACTCGTTAAGAGATACTCCATGCACCAATACTCAATCAATCAATCGTTACACGTCAGGGTATCTCCTATCTGATTTCTTTTCTGCATAGTCATTAAAAACGACGTGAATTTGGATGGTTCACAAAAAAATTAAACCATCGGTAAAGCAGCAATTAAAATATTTTTAAAAATCTATTTCTACATGGTGTTTCACGTCGTATTCCCATATTATACCCTTTGATATACTCGTCATTCCTCATTTTCTCGGGCCGCTTGATCTTCAGTGGCTGCCCAAGCATTTGATTTCGAAGGTCTATTTTTTTTTCTTGTCTTATTTTTCATTGTTCCATCTCTCTTACTCAAGTGCAACCACGCTCCATACGAATGCTTTTGAAGCAGATGACGAGATATACGTGCATTTGCAATTTGAATTGCTTGAATTAGGTTCTCAATTAAGACCAAAGGGTTGTAATTTTATAAATTTCGACTACCCATATGCTTGTCTCAATGTTTTCTTCGAGTAAATTTCATCATTCTCTACCCTTACCTATGCCAACCAATTCTTTTTTTAAACTTCTAACGAGACGCCTGTTTGTCCTATCAGCATCATATCTCCGCAGTAATTGCATTAGTGCACTTAAAAAATTTACTTCGCCCGAAGCCCTTTCTGAAGTTCACGGAGAAAATCGGATATTCTATCGCTTCGGACTCAAATTTTTTTAATAAACAAATCAATTAGAGCGGATGACATTTCGTGGATTCGAATCGACGATGGAAATCTTTAATTTGTCCTTGATCCGTGCATCTTTGAAGATAGCGCGGCACGTTTCGGTCTGGCTTGCTGAGAACAGAACTTAAACAAGGATACGTGACTGGTCCACCTCCTCACGAATAGGCATTGGTATGTAAGTACAACCCCCACATAAAGGAGCAAGGCCGCCCGCCCATCTCCCAAGAAGGGTCAGCGGCGTGCCGACTCGAGTGACGAGACCTTCGGAGAGCAAAAAGTTCCACCACGTATCAGCGACTTAGGATCACATCTCCGCATTCCCTCGACTCTACCGCCGCTGACTCGGAGATTTCTTCCTTTTTTTCTTCATTTTTAAGCATTCAATCATTTTTCTCAACATCTTACATCTTTCTTGCTGTTTTTTCTATGCCGTTTCCTTAAAAAAAAAAACTTGCGTGTGAAATCAAGGACGAAGGAAATGAAGATGATAACCAATATATCCGCGTACCCTCAGGGGATCAGGATTTTTGTCCACGAAAAATTCACGTCCTCGTGTGCGGATTCTACTGAATTATTTTAGATCCCCATGACTTCTGAATCCAACTACGCTACTTTCACATGAAGGGATCGCTTAGACACAATTGTATAGGCCAAAAATTTGGTTATCACGCCGCAGAAAATAAGCTACACATGCCCGGGGCTTTTAAACAAAGGACAAGCAACAACGCATGGCTTGCAATGCTGTAATTTGTTTGTTCCAATAAAGTTCATTTATACTTAATATATGTGAAAATTTTCGAGTAAATAATGAGTATTCTTTGCAATATGAGTGAAGTAAAGTTCATTAAAGTTAAATTCACGGAAACACACGATATGACAGTACAAAGGAATGTTGGAACACTCCAAATTTGAAATTGGCCAAAATGATTGGATCAATGATGCAGATAATACGCCAAATGGAGAGCTATTACTCAAAAGGCTTGTCGCAACAACGTCTTAATTTATCTTATATTGTGTAAAACAGACTTGATCTATATCAATCTATATATATAACGCCTGTTGCTCACGGTAAAGTTTTCGGTAAAACGTTTTATAAAATCGGTTAATTTTATAAAAATGAGCTTGCTAACGATAAAACCGTTTTATAAAACTTAGTTTACGGAATAGGGCTGGTTCTATTTCCATAAAACGGTTTTATGCAACAACCAATGAGATGTTCCGCTCTCGCGTTGATAGTCCCGTATCCATGGGAATCCAAACAAGGAAAAAGTAAATAAACATATCTGGAAGTTCATGGAAAGTAATATTAAGCACAGTAAGAGCGTAGACGTATAGACAAAGCTTTAGCGCCGTTTTGGGAGATCAGAAAGTAAGTAAATAAACAATGCACATAGTATTTAACCAAACAGTCATCCAAAAAAGAGTGTATTTATTACTTCACGTGTTCGCAAAGCGTCTCATAGATGACAGATTGGTCAACATTACGGTTTTATGAATAGTTTTACCGTGAGCAAGCAAGTACGTTTTACGTACGATTCTAATAGTTTCAATAAATATTTTTATAAAACTCTATTATAGTAAAACTTTTACAGTGGGCAACAGGCATAAAGAAGGCTTGTCTGTCTGTTTGGTTTTTATACAAATCTACAGTTATACTCGGATCTTGCTGAAATTTTGCAGACTAATGGTTCAAGACATGAGGAAACTTTTACTTTATTTTAAAAAGATCTTAGGGCCCTAAAAGGTCCAAAAAAGTATTATTAAGTAGTCTCAGGGCCCTTTGGTACATTACGTATTGGGTTTTGTGCAGTGGTTTTATTTTTGCTTTTTAAAATTACTTTCGCAGTAAATAGAGGGTTGAGATTTTTTTATCGAATGGCTGAATAAATGAAGTCTCTAATTCTTTCAATCGATTTCCTTTTACGCTTCGTATTTGCCTGAATATCATATTTTTAGCTGAAAAATCTAACAATTTTCTCTGAAATCAATAATAGCATATTTCCTTGACAACCAGAGATTTGATTTTCAAAGGATATTCACGCCTCTAGCATTTAAATATCCCGTTTTCCTACAGGTCCATGATAGCACGTAGAAAGAAAATCTGTATTAGAAGGATCAAGAGTCCCAAGGGCCCCATGATAGATTGCTTCAGGGGTTAATCGATTAATTTAATGCATATTTACAAGTGTACTCTTCAAAGTCTATTCTCAAAGTAGGTCTAATAGGGTCACTGCATGTATATGAGAGAACACTTACGCAGTATAAAGAAATTAAATAAACTACACACTTAATTTAATGTGATAGAATACTTATGTGCCGCGAATAGTAATGGTAATAATGCCTATCTTGCTACAACAAACACATTGTTGTTTATTATCGTGTAATACTTACAGGGAAGGCCCCCAACTGTGACCGGGGGATCGCGATAAAACTTCGTAAGGAAATAGAAAATGAATATTAATTAGTTATGTGTTTTCGGAAAAGAATCCATTAGGCCCTAGTTTTCGAGATGTGTGCTATCGAAAATGTTTAAAATCTCCAGAATTATGCAACCCAAAGTACATACATCCACCAAGCCCCCGCACAGTTCTCGGACTTATCTTCAAGACAATCGATTGAGTGGATGGGTCTCCGTATAACTCATAACCAAAATAATTGCTTTTTTGCGGCATAGCCTGTATTTCTCACACGTCAGCACATTTCTTATGACTTAAGTATAGGTACGCGCGATCGTATGCTGAATGGACATTTTCCTTGACGCTTTCAGTCGCAGACGATGCTCGTCGAATAAAAACGCTTATAAGATTGGCCCAAGGAATGGTCATCCTTCGAAGTTATACGGACAGCGCTCTTTTCCCTTAATTTATGGGAAAAATCTTGAAAAATTTATATTCCCCTAATTTTGTTCCTTAATTTTCCATTCCAATAACTTAATTATAAATCTAAGTTATTAGTACTTGGACCACACGAAAGCACTTGGCCACCCTATTTAACTCTTCCGCTGTGTTCGTGAATTATTAGTGCCGATTCATCATCTAGGGTTTTCAATTCGAGGGCTGGTGCTCTTTGGTATTTTAGATACCTATTCTTAACTGCCTGAAAACAATTCAGTAACAGCAATCACTAACACTTTTCGTGGCTACTTGAAGACGAAATCTCTGGACCTTTCACGCTACTTCGTCGTGGGCGTTGCTTCTCACTTGAATTCAAAATTAGGGGAGCCATTACTCGCTTCCTTCCTGGAATTTACACTGCGATGTTTTCAGGAAAAGGACAAGCTCATACAAAACCAAATTGGAGAATATTGGCCTTGATCCGGTTATTTTCCTGATTCCGAGTCATAGGTAACGTAATTAAAATAAAGGTATTAAAAAGTAGGGTCATGCTTGTAGATTTACTTTTCTCTACCAGCGATGGTGAATGAACACATAATTATGCATACTTCTTAGTTTTCTTGACGTAAATATTGTAGAAAAGTACTAAGCTGTGTTAATCATGAATACGTCTTCATTGTAATTAATACATTATGCACAAAATAAAACTGCGATAAGTTTTACACATGAAAAATAAAACTACGTTTTCTTCCTCAATTTTTATCTCATTAACATCATTTGGTGAGAACAAGAAGCTTCAGTTTTATTATATCGTCGCTACTGAAATCCCTCAGAAAACAGTACGTAATGCGATATTCCCCAGGAGAAAAATTATTTGCCTTGACCGGGATTCGAACCCGGATCCCTCGATTTCGCGACGAGTGCTATCACCAGTTAAGCTACCGAGGCGACCTTCTCCCCTGTGGATTATTTGGTGGCTTTATAGGAGCATGGTGGTCAGGACTGCTAGACATATGATGTCCAGGTCATGCGCTAAGAGCCACAGTCCGCGAGGATAAAGCCATACATAGAACACAAGGAGGTGTTCGTTCCTGACCAATTTTCAGGAAACCGGGACAAGCCACAGTAGTAACCTTTACGGAGTCACCCGCAAGTGCACATAAGTGCGATATTATGCGATACTCGGGTGCGATACTCGGGTGAGGTTTTAGATTGAATCTACAGCCCTGATGATGATACAAGAGTCGGGCGTCGAAACGTCGCCAATAATGGAGAGTCTAACCCGTTGGAAACCCGAGAAGAATTAATTCACTTTGACTGTGTTTCCCCCGCACGGAAACAGAGTGATAGGTGTGTATCCTTGATAAAAAAAACTATTTGAAAATGAAAAAGTAACTTGGTTTCCTTCCACAGATTTATTTTCCTGGTACGACATATTTCAACACAGTGGTGTCATCATCAGGTACAAAATTTCAACAAATTGTTAAACTTTTGTTCCTGATGATGTGTCGTGCCAGGAAAAACATATCGTACCAGGAAAATAAATCTGTGGAAGGAAACCAAGTTACTTTTTCATTTGTGAAATTCAACTTCCACATAGATGAGCTAGAAACCATGGAATGGAAAAAAGCTATTCTTGATTCTAAGTGTGTTTCCGAACATATAGCCATCACAAATTGGTGTGGTGACTAGAATTATGGCTTCCCAACCTTAGGGC
This sequence comes from Pyrrhosoma nymphula, assembly GCA_963573305.1. NCBI lineage: Eukaryota > Metazoa > Arthropoda > Insecta > Odonata > Coenagrionidae > Pyrrhosoma > Pyrrhosoma nymphula. The sequence goes on from OY754339.1 coordinate 100,008,317, forward strand.
TCTGGTTTCAGTATCGCTAGTGGTGCAGATTTTACAGATTAATCTCCATCCCAATTACAATGCCATGCGGAGAGTACGCCAAGGGCATCACTACGTCCTTCTCTCCTTCCTTCTTTGGTCCTCCGTTTAACCTTTCACTTTCCCACCTGTCCTTGATATAGCGTAAATGACCTCTGTTGTCGGTTGTCTCCCGAAATAACCAGCACTCTTGTAAACATTAATTTGGAACTTATCCGGAATATGCAACCTTTGCATTTTTTGCAAATCGGCGTGTTTTAGCATCATACTTATTTATCAATATGAATTTTCTCCGAGAAACACGTTTTTTTAAGAATCTGAAGCAATAAAAATCTATAAAAAATATTCAAGATAAGTGTTTGCTTCAGACCTTTTGAAAATTCCAAAAAATCTCGGTGGGCCAGAAATTATAGTGGAAATATACGAATATTAATTTTCAAAGGGAAAATACCACCGTGGACGAATGTTGCCGTGGCAATGAGTTTTAGGCGGTATTTGAGTGAGACCAAGGATTGTTTTCCATGCGCGGTTCCCAACAGGAAATAACCTCATAAAAACAAAGTTTTTATTGTACTCCCTTTATTTTCATATTCATTACGTCACGTATTAATGTCCCATATTCTCAGTTCATTTTATTATAATTTTTTCCATTATTTCATGGTATCTTTGCCATTAAATATTGTATCATCAAATTGCTAAAAGAATTAATTTGTGAAAGGAATTCATTCTATCTTCACTGATATGTCAAATTATTCAGACATTCGTCAACCACTAGGAAAATTAGTAATTCGATATGACATTTATATTATTCATTGAACATTCAATAGCGATAATCACAGTTGTTGGCTCACCACGGTCCATCTCCCACAACGTCCAAGGGCTAAGTGCTAAGCTTTGATCGCCGTCATTAATGAATAATTAGCGAGTAAAATATTGCAAAAAAAAGGTTTAGAGGGTAATGAGATGATGAAAACAAAATTTCTAAAGATGTAAGTGTAAACGGCTATGAAAAAAGAAGAAAAATAATTTCCACAGCAGGGAATCGAACATGACACCTTCCGCTACACAGACCTCTACCTTACCCCTTAGCTACCGATTGCTTGCAACCATAGGCCTTAAATGCTCTTTCATTTTCGTACAAATAAATTTTAATATAATTAAGTCAGTGTGTATTTATGTGTGAGTGTGTGTTTTTTAAAATTAATCGTTGGTCACATGGAGTCTATGGGCCAAATTTCAGATCAATTGGATGAGAGGGTAAATGGGTTTGTACGTACACAGACAAGCAGTCAGTGTGAGCCAATATAAAGGGAGTAAAGAGAAACTAGGGATTGGAAATTTAAATCCAGAATCGATTTTCGAATAATCGACTTTCGATTTTGGTTTTTAAAATCGATTTTCTAAATATTCGTTTTTTTTGCCCAAAATAATCGAAAAACCGAAGTCGATATTTAAGAATAGAAAAGTAATTGTCTGCTAAAATACGGATGTGCTTTAGTAACAAAATGCAAAATATGGGTTAATGGAAGCACTAGGAACCGAATATAGTTAAATTTATTGATACAATATATTATTTTAAAGATATTAATAAGATATACAGGAAAGTAATAATCCATAACAGATACTTATAAACATATAGGTAATATAACAAGCAAATTACATATAGTTTAGTATCGATAAGAATTGTATATTGAAAAGTGGGAATACCACAAAATGAAAAACTGAATTTTATTTGTTTCTTGTTTGCAAAGCCGTGGAACCAGTGTTCCTCAGGGATGGACCTTAAGAAAACTATCATATTTAAATGTTCTCCAGATAATCGATTTCGCACCTGTGTTGCAATTAACCCGGTGTGAGCAAATAGTCGCTCACACGGCACGGTAGAGGCAACTATAGATAAAATCCTGCTGGCTACTTTGAATACGTGGGGATATTCTCCCTTAATGTCCTTCTAGGATAGTAGTAGTGGATTAGAGTTGGACTTGCGGTCGACTGGAGGGTGGTTCACGAACTGGCGCAGCTCGATTGGCAAAATTCAAACGCTGTAGCAAGTTAAAAAACGAAAATCGATCGGCTAGAATCGATTTTGATCGGTTTTTCAAAATAAAAAGTCGACTTCTATTAAATCGAAAATTGGAGTGTGATAATCTATTTTCGATTAAAATCGAAATCGATTTTCCAATCCCTAAGAGAAACGTTATGTGAGACAATAAAAGCTTGTATTGAGCCTGGTACCACGATAGTTTCAGATATGTGGAAGGCCTACTCCAGCATTTCAGAACTGAATGGTATAAACTACAAAAACTTCACAGTAAATCATTTTGAAAATTTTGTTGATCCCACTGTGTGGCGGTCGTACACAGAGCATAGAAAATCCATGGAACTGTGCAAACCGGAGGAATAGAAGAGATGACGGTACGAAGAACAAAAGTATGCTGACACGATTGTTTACGAATACATTGTCAAGTTTCTTTAGTCCCGCATTGAGCATTATATCACTGTGTGTAAACAAAACGATTTGCAAAAAAATCAAATTTAATTACGAATAAGGAACCATCAATCGTTAAAAGTTCATATATTTTTAACACTTTTAAATTTAAAAAAATTTAAATTCTTTTTAAAAAATCCTTAAACTTTTCCATGGAAAATTAACAGGATCAAAATGGAGTACTTTACTACATCAGAGGATGAAGGTCTCATATTAAAGCTTCAAGAGGAACAGTTACCAATGGCTAAGAAGTTTAAGTATCTAGGGCCAAATGTTCAGAGTGATGTAGGATTAGAGGCATAAATTCGGCACAGAGTGAATGGGGGTTGGATGAGTTGGAGAAGAATGAGTGGAGTGCTTTGTGATAGGGAGGTAAATTGCAGGTTGATGGGAAATTATTTATGTCTGTGGTGATACCTATGGGGCAGAGACATAGCAAATCACAAGGGCTCAGGAAAAGAAGATGGAGGTCGCAGAAATGAGGATGCTGAGGTGGATGTGTGGGGAGACAAGGAAGGATGAAGTCAGAAATGATTATATAAGAGGACCTCTTAAAGTGAGACCGTTAGCGAAGAAGAATAAAGGATGCCGACAAAGATGGTTAGGGTACGTCCAGCGCAGGAACAAAGAATACGTGGGGAAGAGAGTAATGCAGCCGGAGGTGAAGGGAGAAAAGGAAGAGGGGATGACCAAAGATGAGATGGAAGGACAAGGTGGGAAGGGACCTGAGGGAGAGAGAGAGGATGGGAAGAGTAGGAGGCGTTGGACAGGGAGCGGTGGAGGAAAAGAATGAAAGAAGGGAATGCCAACCCCACATGAGTGGGACAAGGCGAAGACAAAGAAGAAGAATTCTTTCCAAAGCGTTTCACTGACATTAATGCAGACATTATGACGTTGTAAACCATTTAAAACCAATATTTTCTCCGGTTGGATATACATTTGGTGCCCCCGTTCTGGCGTAATCCAGTATAATGGACGATTATCCCGACCTTTAAGCCGCACCTCCTAGTAGTAGTGATAGCAGTAGGTTTGTATTTCGGGTGTGCCGACGGCAGAGGTCATTTTGCGCCACACTCAATCAGTCTTGTTGCTCGGATTTTTATTAAAGGATTAAAAACGGATAAGTTATTTATTATTAACTGTATAGCCTTAAAATGTATGCATTACATTATATTTTATTAACTAGCCCCTTTTCCTTCAAAAAGGATATTACACGGCTCAGGAGGTCGGAGTTATTTCCTAAAATGTATTCTAGGTTTCCGCTGATTCCTAGCCTGTCGCGTAATTCTCGGTATTTTTCACATTCTGTCAAGAGTTGTCGCACGCATAGAGGATAGTCACAGCAATCACATTCAGGCGTTATCTTCTCTTCTGTGAAGAGGTAAGCGTGGGTCAAGACACAATGCCCGATTCTCAGACGTACAATGACTACCTCCTCTCAATGCATTCACCGATAATTATCTGTAGGTTAACTGTTTGTTCCAATCTGTTTCAGCGCTATATATTTATTAAACCTTTAAATTGAATTTCTCCTCTCGTTTTCTTTACAGGCATGCTGATCATGTTCTGCGCATCGTGCATCGCCTTCGTGGGTGCGGTGCTCCTAATGACTACGGACGTGGTCAACAACTTATTACTGAACGTAAGATAAAGCGTTCTGTCTCTCCCCTTTCTCCCTTTATCCTCTTGTAGAAAAGAAAATGTACTAAAGAGATGCACGGGTGTTGTTTTAAATACATCTAATTTAATTCAAAATTAAAAAGCATCTTGGTCATATTGCCCTGCAGAAAATTTGGTCCATAACTTACATGATTTTTTTTGGAAAAAAAGCTTGCCGAATTTTGAGTGTACCGTGACTATTTAGCTACGGCATCACCTTCACGGAGTCACCCGTAATTGCAAGTGCAGCGGGTTTGAATCCCGGTCAATGCGAATGCTTTTTTTCACTGTGAAACTTAGCAAAAATGCTTGTATTTTTGTGTTTTCTTGTAGTACATTCCATGCCTAAAGACTTGAAAAATATTGTTGAAAGATTTATAAATTGTTGAACCAAAACTAAATCCATTCGACCTCATAAAATAAGAACATGATTATCTATCGTATACGTTAACGTACACATGATCATGAGTACGTTCCATTGTTCGAAATAAAAATTGCCTCCGGCAAATTTTCCGTCCCCATGTCAACAAATTCTAAGGAGGGACATATTCGAGGAGGTGTGCTTTGGCATTAAGCTGTATACATTTAAGAGGTGGCTAGGGATGCAACTCTTAATATTTTTTTAATGTACCTGGCCTCCGATTCCAGCAAAACTGTACCTATGGTGACAAATATTTGTGTCAATAAACCTCATGAACAAATAATCTCAACTCAAGTGAAACAAGTCTTCCACGACGACCATCCCCATTGGAAGTCAGGGTTGTCGCTGTGATAATTTCCGATTTCCAAGCTACATCAACCCCAAGTTTCACATTCTGATAATCCTACCAGTCTTTTTTTTAGGATATTCATGGGCTCCATTTGGCCAAGTGAACCATACTTTCGGTAAAATAAAGAACAAAATACATTCAAGGCAGAGAGATAGTATTTATTGTGTCCTTGTGATGCTTGCAAGTGCGTCATCCCGTCTCTTGCTAGAACATAGTGCAAAATAGTAAACCTACTTGATAATTGGGAAGAATATGTGAACAAGGCAGCATTAAAAAAAAGCAAGATCCACTCCTTCCCTAAAATCTAGTTATATAAATGTTTATTCAAAAAAATACATACTGTGGAAATCACCACTGTTCGGGATTTTTTATGAAAACTGAATAACGAGGACGGTAATTTTTTTGCGCTTTCATTGTTATTTTCAAATGGCAATATATGCTCACTGGACTACATTACATTTAATCACCCTGCAATACCTTCAGAAACTACACAGATTCCGTGTTAATCATATCGACCTTATATTATTCAAACGATTATATTTATCAAGGTAAGGTCGGGAATCCAAAAACCAGTTATTCTTTACCAACGTTTCGGAATATAATAATTTTCAATCTTCAGGGCTAAAAACAATACAATGAAGGCCAACAACAACATCATTTACATAATAGGTAAACCACATATAAATATCAACACAATATTTACCTTAGAATAATTTTTTTAAGTACTTCCGCATTACAGTGTTAACTTTCTGGTTTCGTCTCGGGAAGAGGAATAATTATACAAAATAAACGTAATTATTAGCGCTATTAGGTAAATAACAAGCATTTCCGTATTATAGAGCCCTCTGTGTACAATTACAGGAATCATATATTATCAACACTCCATTTATAAACAACTGTGCATCACATATTATCGTCTGGTGTGCATGTAAGAGTAATTACACAGATTGGCGACCGTCAGGGAAAATCGGGAAAACCTGGAATTGTCAGGGAGTTTTGAATTTCTGGAAAAGTCAGGGAGAAACTGGGATAGGAAATTCTCGTTATTTTTCTACCATAACGTTTATCGGCCAGTCTTTTCCACCCTTTATTTCACCAACTGAAACTAATATCCGTCGCTGACGTGGATGGAATAAGCCCTATCAATGTGTGGAACATCCAGTTGTGAATCTTAGTTATGTAGTTGTGAATCAGGCGTACAATGTAGCCCTTTTGTATATCCGTATTGTGATATTTGCCTAGTAATGTTAAAATTCATGATGACCATGTATTACGCCAATCACAAGGAATCCGCGGCTGTATTGTTCGGAAAATGTAACCTCGCATTTTTTTGTTTTTTTTTTGTTATTTTTTGTTTTTTTTTTGCTTGGTTTTTTTTAACTTCCGAGACTTAGGTCGAGAGGTAGCTGAAGCACACTAGCTCGTAGTAAATTACATGTTTGTAGTTCTAAAAATACGAGACGATGATTATTAAAATGGTAATACAAGCATGATCTCACCCGTAAACAAAATGTTACGCAAGATCATCTTCGATTCCCATACCCCCACACCACCTTTCATACTCGACTTTATTATTGAATTTAGTTTATAATACTTTTCAAATGAATGTAAAGTTTCTTTGGAATTGATCATGGTTACCATGGTGTTACATATGCATTCAAAACGTCCTTTCTTGCAAACAAATTCTATAATACCAATTCTCCACTGATATAATCATTTTCGCTAGACAATTATCAATTATAACACTTAGTGAGTAGAATATTTCAACATCAAATTATCAAATAATCAATATTTCGTTCTCGTACTTAGCCTTCCTCATCCTATTATCATAGTAACAAGGCTTGACTGAAGTCGCAGCTTGGGTCTTTGGGCTAGCCGATAGACTGAATACCGTTATCCTGTTGATTATGCTTCTGTTGGTGCAAAGATGGCCATTTTTTTCTATAGCAATGCATAAATCATTTTACTCTCCACGGCCCCAAAAAAATGTTATTTTACCACTCCCTGTGTTATAACTGCTTCCCACACGGAACTTTTCAAAGATAGCTGTGGAAAAAGTGGATGACTGTGTGGAGACCAAAGGGCAATAAAAGACCAAAAAAGATAAGAAAATATTCTCAGGGCTTATGCGCATTATGCAGGGCCTTTTTCCCCTTTCCTGGCAATAGATCCAGAGTTCAAATCGCCAATATATGAGCCATTGGAAGCAAAAGTGGTGTAAGTCTTTTTTGCCACTCTTTAGTTGGGTGCTTAGAAATACTCATCTACCTCGCTTGATTGATTTTTATACGTTGTGATACATTAGACGGTTTATCCTCTTAGACATTACCTTTTTCTAACTGACTTCTACCATTGTCTATCATTCTACTATCCTGTCTGGAGCGTAATGGCACACAATTTGTGGTTCCCACGGATACTCCCAAGTATTACCGTTGGAGTTACCAGGGCGGGAGAGCGTAGTGGTCTCCTCATTTGCCCCGAATGCCAATTAGTTATGTTAATTTAACGGCCTTATGGAGGTTTACGCAGGGAAAGAATCTCCATAACAAATGTGAAAAGCAGTTTCGTGTTCTTTTCGCAAAATTTCTTACTACGCTTTCATATTGTGTTTGTACAAATTCAAGCCCAGGAAACGCTCGCATGCCAGTTGAATGAAAACCCATCCCTGTAGCGTAGATTTTAATGGTCTGGTGATGATAACCGAGCATGTCGCAGCTTTCTCATTGGTCTGCAATGAAGGTGGTGAATGGTGTCTCTCTCTCCCGCAGAGCTTGGTGATACAAAACGAGACGCAGCTTTACGAGTGGTGGCGTGACCCCCCGGTCGAGGCCTCATTCACCCTCAGGGTCTTCAACTACACCAACACCGAGGCATACTTGAATGGGACAGACAAGAAGCTACGCCTTCAGGAGCTCGGGCCCTACGTCTACAGGTAAGGGTTGAAATGCAAAGAGGGAAAAGATCAAAGGAGAGGTTATTTTGTAAAGATAGACAAAATTTTGGTATTTCTTCCATATTATTTACAACCTTATAATGCAAAAAGAGAGAAACTGGATGGAATTTATTACTTGTTGCCCTGTAGTGCCAAGACATCTTTCAATATTTGGCGTTTTATTGTTTTAAACTTCTTATTTTGTTTACTTATGCAGACTTTTCCACTTTTTATTGAATGGAAAAATTAACACTGTATTTTAGTTGTAAAATCACAAATACTTGATAATAGCCGGCCTTGGAGAGCGCAATGACACACCGTAATTAGCACTCCAATTAAAGTAGCAAACAAAGATATAAACTTGCAGGATAATCAAAGAGTTAAGTTATTCTTGCGTTCTACTCCACTGATCTCGATAGCTCGAAGGAAGGTGGGTACAGCTCGCATTCAGGGAAGTCGCACGCTGAGTAGAGCACGAATGCGAGAAATTCACAGATTAAAAACTCATTAACGTTGATGATATAACTGATACTTAAACAGAATTGTTCAGGGGGTAGAAAAACTCAATCAGGAATGCACAGGTATTGCAAAGTGTTGTTGAAAATGGCTCACTGGCAATAAAATTGCAAGCGTAACTGGTTGGACCGTGTGACTTCTAAAATTTATTACCCTGAATAGTTTTGACTGCACCGTAATTTTATTGGAATTCAAGTGGGGTTTGCAATAGAGCATTAGAAAATGTCTCAGCCGTCACTTGGTGGAAATATTTTACGTTATAAATGTTAACAAAGAGGAGAGAGTAGGTTATACTCCTCACTCTAACATAGTCTTAACTTTTTGTATGCCTATTCTTCTCTTAGGGCCCGTTCACACGGAGCCACTCAGCAGCGCTTCTAAGTGGTTGGTTATTGGCTCGTTAGTGGCGCTTCCACAAGGCCACTAACGAGCATCGAACCGGCGTTTTCAGAAACGCGTACGCGCGTGCTGGCGCTGCTAACGGGCGTGAGAGGCGCTTATAACTAGCGTGAACCTGCAACCTTTACTTTACTTGAAATTCGAACGATCGTTAGCAGCGCTTCTGCATGACCACGAACGCGCTGCTTGAACAGTGGCGTGGCATGAGAACACCGCCATTTAGATACGGCTAAACTCACTAGACGCGCCACTTTTCTACGCCGGCATCTGCGGCGGAGGGAACCACTGAAACCGTCTGTGGCGCTTCCAGCTGGTGGCTGCGGACCTGTTTGAACACTTCCATTTTACCTCATTATTAGCCAACGGCAGCGCTGCTGAGAAGCGCTCCTAAGTGGCTCCGTGTGAACGGGCCCTTATGTAAAATACTAGCAGCAAAGACTGTCAAGGCAAGAGCAAATTTTTAGTTTTTTGCGAAATAATTATTAAATAAATAATAATGATGAGCTATAACTAATTGATACTTTTTCGCGATTTTAGTGAGGTTGCAAGATTTGAACAAATATAATTAGCATGCAAACCAATCAATCATCGTGCTGGTGAAGTCTTCTCGGGTCTTCCACCATGTGAGATATTTGTTGGCCAATATTTCCACTGCTACCTCCACCATCGTCTTCAGGACTATATTAGCCCTGAAGAAGATGGCGGAGGTAGCTGTTAAAACATCGGCCGACAAATTTTCAAGCTGGTGGAAGTCCCGAGAAGACTTCACCAACATTATACGCCGGGAAATAACCAAATCCTACATCAAACCTCTAGTCGATTACCATTATTTTATGTGAATTTTTGAAATCACTATTCTATTTTTTAAAAAGCACATTTATCTCCTGTGTGTCCGGTGTAGACTTGGGTCCCATGCAACTACCTTTGCGTCTAAACTCCTGAAATAGTGCGTGCAACTTGAATAAGTTTTTCGTGTTGCAAAAGGAAATCCCCTTTCTGGTTCATCCAATAACCCAGTTATACTTTACTTCTTCAAAAACAGCTTTTTATTCATATGGCGGATATTGTTGGCCTTATCTATTACATTTGACAGTTCTATATGCTATGAGTCGAAATATCTTGCCGCATACTCTGTATGTGTCCTTACTCAGCGGTTGGCAACCGATATGCGTTCGCTTGCCAATTTTGACATAAAATATAACTTCAAGCCGGGCGCGTTCCACCCTTAAGCAAGGGTATCTATATATATCAGCTATCAGAGAGTAAGTAAGGGTATATAAACTATCAGAAAGTTTAATTTAATCATTTTATTAGCGTGCTATCTGGCGGAACTCCTGCCTTAGGTTACCAATGACTGATCTTGAAAGGATAAATAATATCTTTCACTCCCTTTTTCGTTGCATTTCCTGCCACCCGTTTTATAAATCCTAGTTTATTCAAGACTACTGCATATTCTTCCGAAGTGGGCGCCTCATGTACTTTAACACCCAAACTATTTAACTTGAATAAAATTTCTAAGTATGACTTCGTTTATTATTTCGCCGTTTCATGTTTACCTTTGCTCCCGATTAGAATTATTGTGAATGCATCGTAGTTTAATTGTAAACTCATTGCTTTTTAACTATGTTGAATCAGTGGCAGATACACAAGAAACTCAAGGCGCAAGTTATCGCGACGATTGCAGATTTCAAACTGACTGCCTGGCAGCGACTCTGCTTCCCTTATATAGCTCGGTTGTTTCGAGAACATTCGGTGCCAGAATGTTCGCTTCCAGACTTTTAAGGAGAGTGAAAAAATACAAACAGTAGAATATTCGCGACTTTTCTCGAACAAATGCCAGACAGAATAACTTATCGAGATCACTAGAATGGCCGGGACTTTTCTCGTAGGTTAGCTATCTCTGTGCCAGACAAAACTTATAAAATACGAGGACGCGGACGCGCGCGCGTGCTACATAAGAAAGTACAACTACTCGATAACTCGACTCAGAGTCGACTGACGAAAGACACGAACGAATAGCGTGCGGGCTGACTGGCGGGGGCGGCGCGGGCGGAAATGCGGGCGGCCCCGCAAGGGGGGGGCGCACTCCCCGCGCCCCCCATATGTATCCGCCACTTTGTTAAATAGCTATTCAAATCCATTGAGATAAAAACGGTTTCTACTGCGGCTGCCGTTGCTATCTATTATCTTTAGTCACCGACGGATGATCGAAATAAACTGATGGCAAACTGCTATAATGTGTTCTCCATTCCTTTCATTGAACAAGGTTGTGGAGGACGAAGGCTAACGTGGAGTTTGACGAGGACGAAGACGGAGAGATCGTGACCTTCCAGGATAATCGTACTTACACATTTCTCCCAGAGAAGTCACCAGGGGTCAGTGAGGATGACACCGTGATCGTCGCTAACTTACCCCTCCTGGTGAGAGAGACCCCTTTCTGTTCAGTTGTCTGTAAAAACATACATGATTTATTCATGCGCCCTTCAAACTAATGCAATTTTCTTTCTCCATCTTCCCTTCGCCTCGTGGCCGAAAAGGGTGCAGCCTCCGTGATGCACGACTCTTACTACATCGTGAGGATGGGCTTGGCGACCGTCCTGAAGACGCTGAAGGTCGCGCCCTTCGTGAAGCTGAGGGTGGGCGACTTCTTCTGGGGATACGACGACACTCTCTTCGACCTCGCCAAGAACATCGTGCCCTCCCTCGGCGACGTGCCCTTCGACCGCTTTGGGGTGATGGCATCGGTGAGATACAGACTAACACACCCCCCTTATCACCCGAGTGCTTGTGAACCTTGTGAAAGTACTAGCGCATGTTTAAATTTAAATTGAAACGAAGGGTCTACCGGCGGTGCGTAAACAAAATTTTCGGAAAAAAAGTCGGGATTTCGTAATTAAACCCAAAAGGTTTCTAGAGAGAGTCTCCAAAATTTAAACCGGGCGGTTGGTTCCCACATTTTACTCCGTAAGATAAGCGTCAAAAGATGGAGGAGATGCGAGGGAAGCTGAGGAATAGTGTTCTAATAGGTCAGCGTCCATTGCTCACAGCAGAAGCTGCAATCATTTCGTTTCACACATCATGCATGAGAAAAGAAATGTTGCCAACCCAATGCCTGTCTGCTACATGCAGACAAGGGACAATAGCGCCACGGTGAAGGTATGTTTGGTCACCCATCCAACCACCGTCCGGGCCTAAAATTGCTTAACTTCGGTGATGAATGAGGCTAGGCCCTTGCCCAAGGCATGTCTTTAGTGAAGGTAGTATTATTTTAAACAATACAGCCGAAAATGTGAAATTTAGTGTTTGTTTTAGATTGATGTAGTGGCGTTGGGATGTCCTTGATGTGAGCTGTTGCCTTTCCGCAGATAAACGGGGTGTCAAAGGACCGCGTCAGTATTCACACGGGGAAGAAGGACAGGAGCAAGCTGGGAGTGATCTCACTGTTCAACGGCGAGGAAACGCTGCCCTACTGGAACGGCTACGAGTGCAACCGAGTGGACGGCAGCGAGGGAAGCATCTTCCCGCTGCTCGCACTCCCCAAGATACACATTCCGAAGAAGAAGGAGGGTGAAGGAGGAGAACTTGGGAAGCACGGTGCTAACAACTCCTCCAGTACTACTGAAGGGTATGTACCCATATGCCGTTACGGCCGGTATATATTTATCGACACGTAATTATTCATCACGTAAAAAGGACACTTATAAATAAACTTAGGACTTATTTCGACGGTCAAGCCGACCTAAGTTTATTTGTAAGTGTCCTTTTTTATATGTCTTTAACAACGATACCGTTGAGTTCAATCCGTTCTGGCGTAACTTTGTGGAAGTCCATTTTCAAATAATTACAAGGCCAACTATGTTTAAATTCACAAAGTATTTTATTGGTACAACTAGTTTCAACGCTACGGTGTCATCATCAGGTACCTCAGTACGCTACTGCGTCATCATGAGTACCTGATGATGACGCCGTAGCGTTGGAACTACTTGTACCAATAAAATACTCTGTCGATTTAAACATAGTTGGCCTTGTCATTATTTAACGATACCGTTATCTTTTTCATCATACCATATCACATTCATAGTTTTTCGAAATTAAAATGACGTACTTAATATTGTTACGATAGGATGGTAATATATTATAAAAAACCCTCGTAGCTTATTAAATGTATAAAAAAGGCCCTAAAATTATGGCTTGTAAATATTGAATTTCATCGTTATTTTTATCGTTGATTTGAGATGTGTAAATAAGTTAGTTCATTGACTGTGGTTTTTTAATGTTGACGTGGTTGTCACGCATGGCGATAGATGGAGACTCTCTGTTTTATGGTACCAAAACAGAAATAAAATACATTTAGAGTGATAAAAAATGATTTAATCGCTTTGGTGAATCGAGCACGTGAAAATATTTTACAGAGGCTAAATATACCTAGCAGGTGATAGGTAGGTAGGTAGTATTTTGGAGGAGAATGATTTTAGTGGCAGGGACATCACACATAGAACTGTCCTCTGGCCAAGAGGAAGCATTTTCAAGGAGAAGGGAAATGTAAAGAAAAGATTAGTGTAAACTCTTGTATCGGGCGCGGCGCTGAATGGAACGGAAACTTGGTCACTGCGGAGGGAGGATATAAGGAAACTGGCGGCATGCTGAACAGGGTGACGGCAGTGAGACCGCTGGGGAGGCGTGGAAGAGGAAGGAAGAAGGTAAGAATACTGGACGACATAAGGAGATGCAGAGGGTATGAGGAATCACGATGGCGAGCCATTTATAAGAAAGAAAGTGAGATTGAGTCGCAGAAATTGGGATGCAAGGACTGTCCAAAAACCTATCAATCAGCTGGAGGCCACCCAAATGAATGAGCGTTTAAAAATTTGAAACCTGAATATAAAAAAAAAACATTATAGTTGAGAAGAATCTTTTTCATGTTTCAACATTTAAGTTTTTCATTTCACTTACCCGCTGTATTGTAGCGTAACTTGGGTATGCCAGGATAAGCATGAGAGTTGATCTACGGGGTATAGGGTATCTGAGAAGTGTTTTCGGTAAAAAGAAGATGAAACAGAGTTAAAAATGAATAGGTGATGAAATAATGTGGAATTAATGCTCCGGTAATGGACGATTTTGAAAGGAACGCACTTCGTTGGTTTGGACAATGGTTAAGTAAATAAACAGAATATAAAATGAAATTTATTATTCCGGGACAAGTGTGTCCCTTAGAGGCCTATTAGCCGAGGCAACCAGACACGCCACCGGACGTTCCACCGGTGGAACTTGTCAGTCGTGGGGCATAGAATCAAATGAGTCCTATTATCCGTGGCAACCAGACGCGCCACCAGACTTTCCACCGAAACCAGTCGACTGAGCCCCGCAACCGCGCCTTCCACTTTGGGTTGCTCAGCAAGGTTCCGGGGCATTGGAGTATATGTAGCCTATTAGCCGAGGCGACCAGACGCGCCACCGGTGACTGAATATTGCATGCGCGCGCATCATACTGCCCTGACCACGACGCTCCAGGCAGACACACTCAATCTCAGTTCCACAGTCCAAACTAGGCTTGTGCGATGAGTCGATTAATCGAAGTCATCGACGATGATTTTAGTCATCGAGGTGCGATGACTGTAATCGATGACGATGAATGTCATCGACCATCGATGTCGATGAGTCGATGAGAATCAACGATGCCGATGAATCTATGCGAATCATCGATGTCGATGAGAATCATCGATGTCGATGAGGACCATCGATGAGGATGATCGATGTCCTTATATCACTAATTTTTCTTCTTTTTTCCATTAATTTGAACGCCTTAGATCTAAAATGTATGTATAAAGTATAAGCACCCCAGCTATTGCGCCTTGAGGACGATGGCAGGGCCACAGTGGGATGTTTGGAATTCATGTTTTTCCTCAAGTTTGTGGTAGACGATACAGGAGTAGTGATCACTAAGCTGAGGACATTGCCTAAAATGCCTATTTTTTTCTTTTACTCAGGAAACCAATTTTATGAAGTTATAAGTTCATTTAGGATCATTTATGGCGAAATTAAAGCCATTTGTTACTGCCTAAAAATGCCTATTTTACCTGTTTATGTCTTTTTCTGCTGATATCGCCTATTTAAGAGCCTAAAATAGCAATATTCTTTTCGACGTCGCCAAACTTCTCTTTAGTGCAGAGCTTGTCTGTTATTTCAGTTCCTTTTTTAATCTATCAAAGTTGAAATAATGTCATTAAACGTGCATAAAGAAAAATCATACCACGTATTATTATATAAAGAGTAGAAAAACAATCATGGTAATTTTACGTGATGCGTACATGCGATGGTTTCAATTGCCAAATTTTGTTTTTGAAAGTACATACCACTCAGTATTGCTGAGTTTAAAGGCAGATCAACTTCAGGCAGTATACCTGAAGTTGGTCTGCCTTCACTGCCAGTACCTATTGATATTATGGGGAGCATGGTTAATACTGCATTATACTCTGCAGATAAAATTATTGAAATACGTGAGGTATGTGACAGGAATAATGTGCGCCTCCGATACATCAGTTCGAACGTCTTTTTCACCCACTTAGAGGTACACTATTGGGTCATTCCATGCCAAGTGATCTGGTGGTCCCCACTCGACCGTCACGGATTTCAATGAAATTTTGTATGGACATTCACACATATCTCCAATAAACATTTGTTAAGTTTTACTTTCGCCGATGGTATACTTGTGGTTATTGTAATTTGTTTGACCCCGTGCCGCAGCCTTCTTCAGTATGATTATGAGATTTCGGTAACTTTGAGGCATAGTATCTCAGGAGATATTTTGATAAGAGAAACAAAAATTGGCTATCTTGCACAAAGTTTTGAACTCTATTAAATAACATAATAAAAATAACTGTAAAAGCGACCTCCTTGTAGAAAATTCAGGGCGAAACTGGCCCGAAAAATTGCGGATCCAAAAAAACCTTAATTTTTGGCTTTTCATATTTCTGGAAGCAAAGGTATAATCAACGTGAAACTTTGAGCATGATAACATATCAATACATGGTTTATGAATATAATATTTCATCTTCCTAGTGATTTCCATTATTTTAAAAATCGAGTCAAAATGTGACACTTTTTGTAAAAACACCAAAAATAGGGTATTTTCTCCCCGCTTAAACAAGAAAAGACCCTC
Organism: Pyrrhosoma nymphula; assembly: GCA_963573305.1. NCBI lineage: Eukaryota > Metazoa > Arthropoda > Insecta > Odonata > Coenagrionidae > Pyrrhosoma > Pyrrhosoma nymphula. Next base: position 100,024,258 of record OY754339.1, read on the forward strand.
TAGAATTTCTTTTGGATCATTTTAATTTTTAAGAGAATGATTTCAACCCTCAAAAAAGTATATTTGGTTTATCATCGTGGGCATATATGGCTCTAAAAATAGGGACAACGTTGAGGATGGCATTTGTAAAAACGACCAAGATGGGTTATTTTCTGCCCGCTCTTACAAAAGAAAGACCTTCTGGATGCTTTTTGAATCATTTTCAGTTGAAAGAGCATGTTTAAAACCTCTTTAAAAAAATCGAATTGGTTTTTCATCGCGAGCACATTCGGCCCTAAAAATATGAAAAACTTTGAGAACGTTGCTTTGGTGGCCCCAAATGCATTATGTTGCTTTTGGTCCTGTTTGCTTTATGTAGACATTTTTTGTATATTGCCTTGGTCCATGGTGACATTGTCACTACCAGTTCAGGCATTTGAACCCATAGCCCCATCGCCGTAGGGGTCACGCCCAATTGCCGTGCAATACCAGCCACGGGTGGGTTTCTTGGTTGAGGATCCCAAGCCTGCAATTTGGTTTCTTCGACAAGGTTCCAAATCCTTGTGTCTGTTCTGTCTGGTTCCGGTTCCTAAGCCAAAGGTTAGGCAGATTATCAAAGGTTCCCAAGCCTAAAGTTTCCAAGCCGAAGCTCGTGTGGTTTTTTTTTAGACTTGGGTTAGGAGACTATACTAGAGCCTTGGGTTAATTCCTGGCCGTGTGGGCGTTCTGCATTGAGTGACTTCGAGTTTTTTAACTTGTGAGTGATGCCATGTATTCATTTCTTGGATTCTTCAAACTTCATCTTAATGAATCCGTTATTCCACTATAGGTGCTTCTAGTTGAGTGACAGCTGTTACTGGTATCGACCAACTCTTTGGAGCAAAAGTTAATAATTGAACTTTCGTCGATTTATCGGTTTCTTTAATTTTGATTTTCATATCTTCGATTAAAAAAATATTTTAAGCGCCTATTTAAAGTGCCTATTTTGAAATTTTTAGTGCCTATTTAGGCTGCCTATTTCTTCATTTTTAGTGCCTAAATGTCCTCAGCTTAGTGATCACGTTCAATCACAGTTAATACGCAGTAGCAGTGGTAGCATTGTATTCGTTGGTTGCACTGGTGCAGTTGGTAGCAGCGGTAGCAGCCTGAGCTAAATCGGCTAAATTCACCGAAATCAAAGTCACAATGATTTCGATTATTTAGTCACAGTTTGTGATTGCTAATTTTCAGTATCGGTGATTCAATCACAGTGATATATCACTCATCACTACAGCACAGTTAATCGAGAGTCATCGATCATCGTAATTCATCGAGCATCGACATTCATCGATCATCGATATTCATCGATCATCGATATTCATCGATAGTCATCGATCATCGTGTACACTCTATACGATGATCGATGACAGCCATCGTCATCGAAACATTTCGATGAATTTTTTTCATCGAAAATCGATGACCAAAATCGGTCATCGCACAAGCCTAGTCCAAACTAGTGGTGAGTTGTTCGCTCTTGTGAATTTAATTTCTGTGTGTTAATATGTTTTCGCCGGGGGCGGTGGTGAATGAAGATGGTGATCGCAAATTGCAAGAAGGTGAAGGTGTCGCTTGTCCAAGTGACGTAACGCAAAGAAAGGATAACTTACTAAAGAACAGTAATAAAGGGCAACCGATTAAACCTACAGATTTATCGAAAGAATTATCAAAATTGATAGACAACACCATTTTAACTACTGCTGTGTGCTGGGTAATTTTTGAACCGATACTGGTGGCACCACCGGTGACCTGGGCGGAGTAAACCCGAGCAACCAGACACTCCACCGGTGGAACGTCCGGTGGAGTGTCCAGGTTGCCTCGGCTAATAGAGGCCTAGAGTCAACAAATAGTACAATAGGAAGATATACATGATGTATCAATATCACAGAATCCGACATAATATTTATCAAAATAGCAAATGTATGAATGCACATAAAATTACATCAGATTTTGTACAGTGTAGCACAATATTTATTTCACTTACAATATTTAGTTCACTTGTAGTAATATTTCATGATATTTCTTTTTGAATTTACTTATATTTTCAGATTTTTTACGTCGTCTGACAATTGATTCCATACTTCGCAAGAGGTGACATGGAAAGACATAGCGTAGACAGATGTTCGATAGTGTGGTATATAAAGTTCTTCCATGCGGCGTGTTGGACGTTTATTTGCATTAAATTGTACATTTCGGTGTAAATATGTGGGAAGTTCTGTCGATAATAACTTGTGCATGAATGTTGCCTTATTAAGTAAGCGCCTATTTTGTACTTTAAGACATCCGAGTTTTTCAAAATATGGTGTCACGTGTTCATAATGTGATGTCAAAGATATACCTCACACAGGAGTTCTGAATCCTTTGAAGTTTTAGATTGAGTTCGTTTGTAAGGTCAGAATATACCACACAGCAATAGTCTATGTGTGGGAAAACAAGAGTATCAAGTATTTTTTGGCGAAGGGGGACAGGGATAAGGTGTCTAAATTGTTTTAAATGATATAGAGTCTTAAACACCCTATATGAAATGGATTTCATGTGTTCATTCCATGATAAGGTTTTATTTAGAGTAACTCCTAAGTCACTTTATTTATTAAGTAAGATAATAAGATATTTATTAAGTACAATAGGATGATGTACATGATGTATCAATATCAAAGAACCTGACATAATATTTAACAAAATATTTAACAAAACTGCGAATATATGAATGCACATAAAAATACATTAGATTTTGTACAGTGTAGCACAATATTTAGTTCACTTGTAGTAATATTACATGATATTTCTTTAGGAATACATCTTTATATTATCATAATTATCAATTTGGACACCTTTTACATTTATCTTTGGTAGGGCATCAAGTATAATTCTATTAACACAAATAATACTACTAATTATGATGCTTTTTGTCTTCTTTGGATTTAGTTATAGACATGGTGTGAGAGGAAGGGGTACACTGCAAAAGCCATGGATGAATGTGGTGGAAGACACTGTTAAGAGAAGGAATATTACGAGTCTTAAAAATAGAAGAGTGCGTATGAAGCAGTGCATTCGTGTTACTGAAGCAAAAAAGATATGCAAGGATAGAGATATAAGGGTGAAGTGAAAAAACTCATTTTCGTCGGACGAAGTTCATACCAGTGGCAAAAGTTATATTTTGGGTCACATATTAACTGTGTAAAATGTTATTGATTTCAATTAATATATTCATTCCGCGCAACGGCCTTGAAGTTTCGGCATTTTCGCGCAAATAATCGTGTATGGCGGGTTGCATTCTTCCATTCCGCAATATGTGTCCGGGAGAAAATGGTGGCTGTTGAAGGCTATAGTATTGTTTAACTTCTCATTTATTCGTATATGCTATTTGAGATGGAATTTGTAGCGACTAAAAGGCTATAAAAACGATTTAAATAGTGCTAAGTTTTAGCTTGAAAGACGATGCAATCTGGCATGTTGGACTGTTGTGAATACCTGCAGTTCTTCGCTAGTTCCCTGCTGAAACTACCTCCCAGAGCTCACTGCGAGGAGTTGGCTGCACTGCGAGTTCCATCCGTGCCTACCCAATCATTTGAGCACAGTAATATTTACATTGGACTTGTTTTGCCTGTACTGGCATTTAGTACAAAATTTCGGTTGTAGTTTACTGTCCAATGATCCCTGATCTCAAAATTCCATGTCTTGCCTCAGGGCCACAAACTTGTAGGGATACATCTGTCACCATTTTAATATGCCTCTCTACTGCCTGTGCATGGCAAGATATACTGAACAGCTCTTCAAGTGTTGGTGGCATAATGCTTCGACCTGCCGATCCCCATAGATCATACCTTAGATAATTGGATTGGAATAGGTAGTTCAGGTATTACTTCTTAATAACAATTTATAAGATGAACGTAGTCCTTGGCCAGGAGGTTCAGGGTCAGTATTTTAAACCCCGCACTCATCTACATCTACATCTACATATTACCCCGCAAGCCGCCTCAATAGGCGTGTGGCGGGGGGTGTTAGGACACCAGCCGTTTAAAGATAAAAAGGAAACGCTCTAATGAAATTACGCCTCATGTCAACGGAGGAGATTTTCTGATGTTTAGTATTCGTAGCGCAGCTACCTCTTTGATATTCACCCTTTAATCGTCTAACATTGCTACAAGAAGGTTCTCTGGATGAGCATAATATGCATTCCTTTGAATTGTAACATCCCACTCTCTTCAGGTCCGTATTAAGATTCCGACTGATGATGATGCAGCGCCATAGCTGTTTTATGCATTTTTTTATATCAGGCTTGCTCATAAAATAGAGAACCACATTGGGGCATAAACCAGCATTATGAATTTAACAATCCTTCGTAGTGTAGAACATGGATCTGATGTGCCCACATAAAGTCTTAATATCCGGTTTGCTGTTTTTAACCATCCTGCATGAGATAATGCTCCAGGATTTCGCACAGCTAAACTTGAAGGAATAACCCTATCAGAAATTGCTCTGCATTTCCCTAAGAGATAATTCTGGTCACTGGAGAGGCATTTTTGATCACTGGGATGAAAGTAAAAATACGCAGGCTCAGGTATCACGAGTGGAAGTTTTTCAATGTTGATCAATCGTTTGCCTATGGACCCAGAGTATTTTGGAGGGCCTGCAGAAGACCCATCAAGATATGCGATGACATGGTGCAGAGGAAGCTCGTTGAAATGCAACAGGTATATCACCCATTGCAATGGTCTCAAGTTCTAGGCGTGTTATTACTCCCCTTGTATGTCCTGTGTTGGTCAAAGTGCCATCACAACCAATTGCTTTAATTTTGGATTGATCCAGATTTTTCATCATGAATAGTTCCCAAATCGAGTCTTCAATATCTTCCACCGAACCGGACTTGGGAGTTGAATATCCTAAAAAAGTTCCGCCTGGCTCTGTTAGTTGGGTAATATGCACCTCCATTTATCTTTTACCAGCGTTTGGTCTTTCCGCCCATTGAAATATATCCCGACGAGTTTGTGGTTCTCTTGCTTTTGGAGTTCTGTTCTATATTTCCGCCACTCCCTTCGAATCTTGCTCCAATCAATTACGACTAAATCTTCCGCCCTGTGGCTACTACCCGCGTCCTCATAATTAGCGGTAGCAAGAGCGGCAGCAGGCCTGTCGGAAATTCCATGCCAATCACACACCCTAGAAAAATTAGGGAATGCGACCCTTGTCTGGTTGCTGATATTTTATGGCCAAAGTTTCCCTTCTGTCGTTTCTCCAAAAACTGTCTCGAAAGAGAGGCTTCTTGTGCAGATCTCATCTTTAGAGCGTCTTTTCTTTTTTGCTTCCAGCATATCCCTTTTAATACTTCGCTTTCGTAAATAAAGGTACCGGAATTGGCTTCCCTATTAACACAGGCCATTTTTGACACAAACAAGCGAACCATGCTGAAGGAAAGGCCGTGATTCAAATGGAGATACTGGACATAATAGTACCGGAATTGGCCTCCCAATTATACCGGGCATTTTTAACACACAGAAGCGGAACCATGCCGACTGCAGCGTGACCTATCTTTTGCGGAAAGCTAGACAACACCTTTGCCCGTATATTGGTGCCGAAGATTCATATCCATATGTATATTCATGATCAAAATCTTAAGTTAAACATGTTCGCTGCGAACTTGCCATCTTAAGCTCCAACGAGTATGTTAAATCCTTACGTTTTTCTTTCGATGGTAGAAGAAGAATAGCCCGGAAATATGTCAACTTCAACCATTACCTAATTTTTCCTACTAATATCACGTTTTATAAACTCGCTGACATAAATCAAAACTCGTACACTTCACTTGTACCTCTTCAGACGTCATTTCCAAAACCGATTAATCGCTCGCAGGAAATATCGATCTCCCTGGTCGAATACAAGACCGCAAATTATGAAAGCAAAACTCATACCTAGCGTTACCGAAAGTCATGGAAAATAATAAAAAGAGAGAGGTTTTTTTATACTAACATAGATCTATTTTATTAAACGCCACATTGAATTATGGTTTACATTTTATAAAACGCAAGTTCAACGCCTTCGTCATTTGAAATTTAAGCCTCTATAATGCCTTTTAAATGTACTTCTGCAACGCAAGCCCGTGAAACTTGACGTCGCGAACGAATTGACTGATTTTTGGTGGGCGTAACGAGAGAAAAAACAATGAAAACAACCTTAGCTAGTTTGAAATAACTTCAATGACAGTATTTATATATTTACAATTATTACAGTATAACACAAGCCCGTAGGCTAAATACCGTTAGCCTTGTCTTTGCAAGACGATCACAAGTGGAACCCAGCCGACACGTCCTTTCCTCGCGCGGTCAGTTGCAAAGAGAGCTGCTATGATGGCGGTACACTTTGTCAGCGCAGGAGGGGAAACAGCTGGCCAGTGGAGGAGTGGGGTGAAGAGGGGAAATGTTATCACACGTTGGATTGGTGGGAATATCCGCAGGTCGACTCGAACGTGGAAAAAGATGTCAGCGCCAGCGCGGACAGTATAAAAAGCGTGCTTGTGTAGAAACCGCGATGACCGGAGCGATCGCGCTGACCGGGGCAGATCGATGCACTTAGCTCTTCGCTCGGGCACTTTGACGAGACGCGACAGTCTCTTGCGGTTTCTGAGTCTCCGAGGATTTTCGAGTCTCGAGGTTTCGAGGGGGGGAAATTTTGGCACACTTCTATGGCGGACATTTTGCAAAAATACTACGTGTGTAGTAGATCTACATCATTCGCTAATAGAATCAACTGCCGTTGGTGTTAAAATTATTGTATAGACACTTTATTAAGTATTAGACATATATTAAATTAGGGTGCATTCATGAATGGCATAGACTGCACCCTATGCACATTTAAATGGGATGACAGTTATCTGTAAATTTATGTCTATAGGCTAAATGCCACCTGAAAAGTAGAAAACAGTAGGGTTCAGATGGTCTATAGTACCCAGTGGAAGTTATTGCACCCATAACAGTAGAAAAAAAGTTGGGATCCAGTAGAGTTCATTTGAGTGCAGTAGGAGTCAGTAAAAAAGTCCTACTGAAACCAGTACACATTTTACTAGGGTGATATCATTTAATTTAAAGTGATACATATAAAACTTTGAAAGTGGCCTATAGTACAATTATTCCAATTGTTAATATTTAGTCGCTGAAATTGTGATAGTTTCAGCATTGAAAGTATTTATGCCAACTCTAGAATATACGTCTCCTGAACATTGATTTCAATGGCAAACATCTAAAGTATATCTAATACATATCCATAGGTCAGCATTGGTGGATATCCACCCATGAATATTCATTGGATATACATGAGACATCGCTAATGGATTGGATATGTGATGGACATTGTGGATATCCATTGTACATCCGGTGGGTATATTGTCCCGTGTGAGTTTAACTTGATTGTATTAAGCCATTCATATATTATTTAGTGCCAATAATAAGTGAATTAAATGGACATACACGGAATATTGACTTAAACAATGAGTATGGTCGTCATGGGGACGATGACTCAAAAACGCTATTAATATTGCGAAAAATCGTTACGTTTTAGCAAATATTTCGGAAGTTTGACCAGAATACAAAATTCGATTGAAGGAATAATAATTTTTATTTTATATTCTCTCTATTAGTACCTTGTTCACTAACAGAAAACTACTATTTCTAATTTAATTTTGCAAATAAAAAAAGGTCAGCAGAAAAATTAAAATTCAGCTTCACGTGTATTTCTTGTGTGAAAGTTACTGACAATCACTACGTTTACCAATCGATCTCAGATCGATCTTATCGGCTCAGCTCGGTATGGTAAACGGAGTGGGCTGGCCAGATCGATCTGAGAAGGGAGCCGAGTCAGCCCGCTTTCCCTAACCGGTCTGAGATCTCAGATCGATCCGAAGAGGACTGAGCGTGGCGCTTATCGTTCTTCTTTTTGTTGCCGATGGTAAACAAAATATAATTTATATCATTTATGGCGTGACCACGGATACTATACAACATTATACAGTATCCTTGGGCGTGAAAATTGTTTTAAGAAGGGAAAGGAGAGAAGTGTGCGGCTGAAATACGCAAGAAATCTCAAAATAATTCAAACTACTAAATTCGATAGTTCAATATCGATATTTTCAGACCGTGTTGGTAAACCAGGCGATCTGAGTCGGCTCGCTGCTGAACTTTCAGATCGGTCTGAACTCAGACCGATCTGAGATCGATTGGTGAACGTAGTGATATACTATATACACATCGGTGATTATTAAAGTAGAAATACAGTTACCGTTCTATCGGTAATAATTTCATGTGACTCCCGTCTTTATTTTCTCTAGCATTCGTCCCAAGGGCAAGAGCCCCCATCGCCTGACGGTGTTCAACTACGAGCTGTGCCGGAGGTTTCCGATCGAGCCGTCGGAAGAGGTGACGGCGTTCGGCTTCCCGGCGATCCGCTACCGGCCGCCAGAAGGCGTCTTCGACGATGCGAACAAGAACCCGGAGCACAGGTGCTTCTGCGACCCCGAGCAGTCCACCTGTCCACCTTCAGGGGTCTTCAACGCCTCACCCTGCGCGTACGGTGAGGGAAAGGGTTGTGCGCATGCGCAGAAAATATCCTGGATGCCCCGATCACGCAACCACCGCACAGTGGACTAAAAATTAAAATTGGCCAATGTCGAAATATTATATATATATATATATATATTTCGACGGCTAGATATATATAGATGACGGCTTGCCCGTCGAAACGTCCCGTAAATTATTCTGTGAGTGTCCTTTTAATTTTCGTGTGCCTGTGTTTTCAAAGTATATTTATATTTATGTATATATATATTTATATATAAACCAGAAAATCGATTGACAAAAAAGATTCTAGACTATGTAACCTCACTTAATAATTCAACACCTTGGCTAGAAGAACTTCGAAAGGACCTCAAAAACGTGAACATATGTGCAACAGACATTTTAGAAAGAGACACCTTCACACACAAAGTAAAAAAATCGGAAGTTAAATCAGAGCAACTAAAGGAGAAACAATATAGACCGAAGTGGTCGGAAGAACAAAAACAAGCCCACTCGGAAAGAATAAAAGCCTATTGGAGCAACTAGAAAAACCCGAAGAAATCTTGATTGAGTTGTTTGCTTAACGTCTTCCATTATTGGGAGAATACGCTAATAATAATAATAATATAAAAACTTCGTCACAAGGGCGACTAAAAGGAAAAAAACACATAAAAAGATACACACGGGTTTTGTAAATTTTTCGGCGACTTTTTTCGCTGGCGAAATATTGTCCACCAAAAATGGATAAACGCGGATGGAAACCCGAAAAACCATTCTCTTCATTTTATATTTATCTTTTGCACCATAGGAACTGGCTAAGAACATGGAGGATATGCGCAACAATCAATACATAAAATAGTATGCGGAGAAACCAATTCCTCCACTCTATATAGACTCTGTGACATACTCCTTACTTCCTGAGCCATAACAACAACATAACATTTTGCATTCAACATGCTTTCACCGAAAAATGGTGACCTCTACATATTGAGGAGATCTGACACTTGTTTCAATGGTGCATAAAATATGTTTATTTTTTCAATTTCGTCACTCTACTCATAGTAACTTGTTCTTGCAGCGCATGTCATATTAATGCTCCAGGCATCCTTAGCGCATATGCAACCTACACAACTCTATTGCGTCGCACATCGCATAGACACCTGGGAGACCGCCACAACACCAATTTCATTTCCTTTTTTCTCATTGGTAGGAAACAGTCGCCAGCTAAAAATAGATTTAAGTTTCTTGCGGCAAGATCTGGAGAATGTGTGGTTGTACGTGAACATGGCATTCATCTTCTCGGAGGAAACTTAAAATAATAGACTGACAGATTATCTGACGGAAACCACTCTTATTACCATTTTTCAATGCTTGGGAGATGAAACTGCTTCCCTGACGCGCCCGAGTATACTCGGGCAAAGTTATACTGATATGCAGGTGGCCTAGTTATCTTAAGTTAAGGGGCAACATTCAGAAATTATTGAATAATTCATTAGTTATTTGGAATAAAAAATTAAGTAAAAAATATTCGGATTTGCCTCCGTTTCATGCTTCTGAATCTGAAATTTAAAAAATTTGATTTTTTTTAACCATTTTTGAAAAAAAACCATCAGGGAAGTGGTTAAGATGTCGAATTTTATAATTACGCCATCCACCCCACTTCCATTGAATATTTTTCAAAAAGGCGAAAGAGATAGATTTTGTTGTCACTTCACACACAGTTATTTGTCTGCCAGTTTTTTTATGTATACCATGGTACATTACCGTTAATGCAGAGAATGTCCATAATGTTCATTTTACTGCCATTTGGCCAGGTTTATCACTCTCCTGATGAAATTTAGTTTGTTTTCCTTCTTTCACATATTAATGGCACACATTTTATGATATGATCTGATCTTTACAATATCCTCTACTTTATTATAATAGAATCACGCAATGAGTGGCAAAAGTATCAAAAGAATGAACTACCAAAAATATCGCTCCTGCCAACAAATGAAATTGTATGTCCAAACATGGGCAGTAAAAATAAAAAATTATTTCAGGATATGGTTACCTCTTGAGTGCCAAGAAAATGGATCTATGTCTTCATTAACTGTTGATGATTGACTATGCTTCTAACAATCCATTAAACATTTAAACACCTATGTTTTTAATATTCTACTCCAAAATTATCACTCCAAGGTACATTGTATGCACAATATGCAATGGTCACAATATATAGTGAAAGGTATGGGGAATTAAAATTAATTTTCTTTGATTGACAAAGAGAAAAAACGGCAGAGATAACTGAGAAGTTACTCCTAATTTTTTTCAAAGTGCAGACACTTAGACATGTACAGAAAGCAGAATTAGCAGACACTTAGCAGAAAGTACAGAATATGTAATGACACTTAAAATTAATAGTGATTATGTTTCAATTTTTATATTTTTGTATTCTAGGAGGACCAATAATGGGATCATTTCCACACTTTTACTCAGCAGAGAAGTCACTTCTGGAGCCTTTTGAAGGTTTAAATCCTGTCAAAGAGCTGCATGAGTTTACTTTGGACTTACAGCCAGTAAGTTTTCTGTAATTATTGTCTCACGAAAACTTTGCACAAACGTTATGAGCATAACTCTCTTCTGTTGCAAATTCAAGATTGTAATAGCCAAAAAAAGATATTTAGAAAAACATTTGTTGTGTTTGCCACAAGGCTAATGTGAATGTACATAATAATGGTGAAACATCAATACAAAAAATGAGTTCAGTTATCAATAGAAAGAGAATTTTATGATCTCCTCCAAATATTGGCTGCTTAAATTCAGAGTATTTATGCTCATGAATTATATGAGTTCTAAATAAAATCAGCATTGGACTGTAAAAATGAGAATAAATATCAGTTGCTAGGGGTCAATTAACTGCTACATCATTGGTGACCACTAAAGAGTTTTTCAGAAATGATGTGAGAAGATGCTAATATAATATATAAATAAGGCAATGTTTTTAATATTTATAAAATTTATTCTATTATAATTAAAAATCTCCCTCTGTAAGCTGTATGCTTGTCAATGGGAATGATAGTCATCCTCTGTACTCAACAACCATAATGCTAATACACATTAGAAGTGTATAATATGCAATAATTTAACCTGAGAAGCTTGATTCCAATTTTAATTTGATTAATGGCAATCTACTTTATATATGAAGCCTATCGTTTTGTTTGCAGATGGGTACATGTATGAGTTTCCTACTTCATTTCTTATATAATAACGCATGCTTTTACTCCTCAGGTTCTTGGAGTTCCAATTGGGGGAACGTCACGGTTGCAGCTGAATGCAATGGTCCGCAAAGGAATCTGGCAACTGAATGGATTTCCTAAAAATCTGATACTACCAATAGCATGGTTTGAAATGGTAAGGAGGAATTTAATTTTGTGGTCCTTGAATACTTATATTATAGGCTACCTGTAGCATAACGTTCAGTGAAAAATTCCTCTTTATAATTAATATCTCATAACATGGGTAAATCATGAATTTGGTACCTGATAATACATTTGTGACGTGGCTTCCAAGTGTTACTGCCTTGGGAGCATATTCGGCTCAAAGTTTCTCTCACGTTGCAACAAGTATCTTCAATAGCTAAGAGAAGTTGGCTCCTGAAGGCGCTTATCCCAAAACGAGATAAATGTTGAGTAGAATATGCTCCCAAACAGCAATTCTCAGAAGACACATCAGTTACAAATGTTAAGTAAAACAAAGCCGGAGATGTTAGTTAGATAGATAGTTTTATTGGTCCCGTTTATATGGTGTTACATATATAGGCCCCCGTCAAATAAATAAAAAAAAGGTAAAATACAATAAAATGGCAGTACATATTAGAAAAGTTAAACAACATACAGCAATATTATCAGTCATTCAACAAGAATTCTCTTACATTATAAAAACAATTGTCAAGGAAATATTTTTTCAATTTAATTTTTAAACACACCAGCTTATTTTTTGCTCATTTTTTATTTCAACTGGCAAATTTTTAAATAATTTGCAACCCATTTAAGTAGGCCCTTTGCTTAACAGAGTAAGATTGTGTGTACTAGTTGCATAATTGGATTATTTTCTTGTATCATGGTTGTGAACATTTTTATTTGTCTTCAAGTTAAATTTACCTTCAAAAGTTTTTACTAGTGATATTGATTTGTACATGTAAATACAAGATAACAGCATAATCTTAAGTTTTTTGAAAAGGTCTCTACAGCTCTCTTTTTGTCTTGCCTTATAAATGATTCTTATAGCCCACTTTCATAGTTTGAAAATTATTTCAGATTTAGGCGGATTTCCCCATGCCACTATGCCATATTTCAATCTGCTTATAGCACAATTAATATGTGCATAATATATACTAATGGCTATGTCAGTATTTGTTAGTATTATCATTATTCTGATCAAATAACACGCAGAAGAAATTGAAGAGGGAAGATGTTGTGCTGGTAGTAGTAGATTTTATGACTGGTGAGCAGCAACCGAGGTCATTTGTACTAAGGGTGGGCAGTACTCAATAAAGTACCAGTATTTTTTTATGAGTATTAAAAAGCAATAATACTACTCGCCAGATAGTACCGATGATAAAATACCAGTGTATCGGTTATTATTATTTAATGAATCACATAAATACCGGTATTAATGTGATTCATTAAATGTTTTAATTAATTACAAATTGACATTCGTTCCACCCTAATTTTCTGGTATTTTGGAAAATTAGAATATCAGTCCAAAAAGGTACACAGAAATTTCCATCCATTGGCATTTGTAATGAACATTCATCGGGAATGTACATTGGCTATTCAGGAAATACTTTTTATTTGACACTGTATGTTTGTGCTCATGGCTTTTTGTTGGAATGATTTTAAATCACATGAAAAACTATCAGTATTGTTGTAATGTTGTGGTCAGGTAAAATCCCCTGTTATAATGATCAATCCTTGCGGTCACACTAACATTTAACTTTCAGGAATAAATATTTGTACTTATACCGTTCAAAATCATAGATTTTCTGGTGCTCAGTATGCATCAAAAATTTATTCTTACCTGCCTATTGTATCAATAATGATAACAAACACATTACCTGAACTTCACGGATATCTAAATAAGGAAAAAAGGTAAACTTATTATGAGAACATTTGAAAATTTAGTGTAGTTAGTAAATTTCCGTAGTAAGTTTGCATGAGCATCCAAAACACATATGCAATTTTTATTTTAATTCTTTGGGAGTCCTCATATAAGGAAAAAACCTTTTAGACAAGATAAAAGCCACTGAGCTATTGCATGCAGTAGTACATATGTACATCTAAGATGACTTTTTGCTGAGATGTGATTAAGTATGAGTTAATAGTTGCAATATGAAACTCAAGATCACTGTCAGTAAAAACATTGAGTCAGCACTATTTTATAGGGTATGCAAAAGATAGAATTTCATTTACTACCTATATCTCAACATTAGATTATGTTATTCAATACTGATGTCAAAATGAGTAGTATCTATCTTTTATTGCAAAAATCATCACAAATCTTTTAATGGCTCCTTGTAAGTACATACATACTACTGCAAACATTACAGAGGCTGATACAGAACCATTGTGAAAGTCATGTGATGAGAGTTAAGTACAAGAATACAGAAGTAAGAGAATCTCTAGTGATAGAATAAATATATAGGAAGGCAAGGCTGAGCTTTAATCTTTTTATTCTTTCATGGCTAATATCTATGTATATGTTAATTGCCTACCCTACTTCACTCATTGCCTTGCCTTATGATTGTTTTATTCGTGTTTTTCATCTCTCCTTGTAATCAATTTTACTTCCAGTACATGTACCTATATAGCAATGTAGTATATGATTAAGTTTTTGTATATTATTTGCAGGATGGAAATTTATTTACTGTATATTTGACAGGAAGGTTTTTCTGAAGTTTCATAACATACAGGGATAAATACCAGGACATAAAAACTGAGAGGACATGCATTAGAGCTGGAGGAATAATGTATATCAAGGACTTGGTTTGGCTGTAGAGACATAAGGAGAACAACTGTAGCCAAACAAGTGTTTACTAAGAGAAGGGAAGTTATGAGAGGTACCCTACTAAATGCATTTAAAAATTATGAGCAAAAATCAACGTACATCTACATACTACCCCGCAAGCCGCCTCAATAGGCGTGTGGCGGGGGGGTGTTAGGACACCAGGTGTTTACATATAAAAAAGGAAACGCTCTAATGAAATTATGCCTAGGATTTATTAAAGTCCCTTATTGTTCGGGGGAAAAACGAATTCCCATACCTATCCGTTCGGCAAAATATCTCTCTTAATTTATCATTTCTGTCCGACCTCGAAATATAGTAGGGTTCTAATATGATGTTCTCCGTGTCGATGTTAAAGATATCTATCCTCAATTGCTCAAGCAATCTAAGCCTAGCGCGTAGCCACCGAGTCTCTAGCGGCTCCCAGCCTAATTCGTTTAACATCTGTGTAACGCTATCTGTACGCCCGTAACTGTTTTTGACAAATTTTTGATGAATACCGGTATTTATGTGATTCATTGAATATTTTAATGAATTTCAAATTAACATAAGTTTCCCCCTAATATTCTGGTATTTCAGAAAATTATAATATCGGTCCAAAAAGATACACAGTAATTTCAATCCATCGGCATTTTTAATGAATATCCATCGGGAATATACATCGGCTATTCCGTAATGCTTTTTATTTTACACAGCATGTTTGCGCTCATCGCTTTTTGTTGGAATGATTTTAAATCAGATGATGGACAATCGGTATTGTCTTAATGTTGTGGTCAGGTAAAATCCCCTGCTATAGTATGATCAATCCTTGCGGTCCCACTAACGTTTAACTTACATGAATAAATAATTGTATGTATACGGTTCAAAATCATTGATTGTCTGGTGTTCAGCATGCGTCAAAAATTTATACTTATCTATTATATCAACAATGATAAGAAACATATCTCAGCTTCCTGGTAACATAAATAAGAAAAAAAGGCAGACATATTACGAGAAAATTTGAACATTTAGTTTAGTTAGTAAATTTTCGTACTTAGTTCCATTAGTTGATGCAAGATGGCAGCGCTGTCTAAGTACCGGCATTTTTAGTACGGGTACTGTCGGTAGTGCAGATTTTAAATACTGGTCAGTACTACTTGATTTTTAAAAAATTGTGCTGGTACTACCAATTACCGGTATTTTTTACTCATCCCTACACAACACATGGTGGGTAAGGTGGTTCTGAAGTACAGAACCACCTTAAAATGAAACGACATTTTGGGGGTATATATTATATGGCAACTGTCTTAAAACCTAAAAATACCGGTCGGACACCTTTGTAGATAATATTTTTGCAGATTTTGATCATGATCTTTCTCTACATATGTACTAACTTGTGAGCCACTACAGAGGCATGTGGCAGGGGTATTTAGAACAGCAGCCATGGAAGATGATGGATTAGGGAAAAGGAGGGGTGAGGGGACAGAGGTTAATCGTTTGTTTTCAATGTCTCTTACATAAGTGCCATACAGTTTTTGTTACAATCAATAATGGTGCGTGGAAAGAAGGAAATATTTTATCTACAAGTTCAGCAGTGCATCTCTCTCATTTTATCACTTCTATCAGTTCAAGAGATATAGGGCAAGGTTAAAATAACATCCTCTGTGGGTGTGGCTAATGTTCCGTGGTGTCCTCTGCGTCGATACATCACCATACAACAGTTACGCCAGTATTTCAGTAGACGTCTTTCGGTATGAAGTTCATGCCTGAGAGGCCTGCAGAAACGCCGGCAAAACTGTCGTAGGAAGATCTATTGATGTAGAGGACATCCCGGAAAATTAGCCGTTCCAATTCCACCACTCCGTGGAAGCCTTCATCAATATTTAATATCCTCTTGTGTCTCACTCCTGCTCGCCTGATCTGAAGTTTTGAAGTATACAATCTAAGCCTGACGTGTAGTCTCCGAGTCTCAAATCGTTACCACCCTATTCCTTCCATTAGCTGTAAGATTCTCTTGTAACAGTTTTTAACAATTTTTTAAATTTAATATTTTGTCAGTTTGCATAGCATGTAACAAGCCAACCTCAAGCAAGTGAGAACCGTTCAATGTACCATTGCCAGTTGACACTTAAGAGATAGGAAAGTTACCATAATTTTCATCTGAAGTAAATTACCACGGTAAATTAGGGTAATTTTCTAAAATTACTGTAATTTTCCAGTATTTTTTAGTTTTAAGCATTTAACAGCAAATGTATGGTTAATTAAGAAAGCCAATAGCAAAAGGAAAAGAATAAGGATGTTTAAACAATACCTAATGCAACATTAATCTATCAGACATTTTATAAATTGTAAAAAGAACTACGGCAGCAACACGCAATCTGGCTTTCTTTTGTCAAAGTATGAGAAATTTTCAAGAAGAATATTCTAATGCATTACTCTTACGATGCTATAATTTAAGTAAAATATTCCAAAAATGAGTTTTACATGCCTCAATTTGTTATTAAACACTTAGGAAATGTGAACTTGGCTTAAAAGAACTTGTTGGGAATTTGTCTACGTAAAATTATCTCAAATATAGGTTAATTATTTATAAAATTACGGAAAATTACAAGGGGCGCGGTAAATTGCGAAAAATACCCCTGTAATTTATGAAAATTACAGAGGAAATTTTCAGAGTGGCCCATCTCTAGTAGTTACACTATTTGTATAAGTTGGCAAAATGAAGTTGAGATATTTTTTAAAAATTGGCCAACCCTCAATAAAATATGTATACAATAAATTGAAAGTGGTCAAGAACAAATTCAACTAAGTTAGCACTATTGGTACACACACTAATGACAAGGAAAGGGCACACAATAATTTACAAATTTCATTGCTCACTTACAGGGAGTGGAAGATTTACCGGAAGAAGTGAGTTCAGCAATAAGATTGGCCACGGAAACATCACACATTTTGCTGGACGTGATTAGATGGTTGTTGCTCATGTTGAGCATTGTTCTTATGGTCATCGTAATTGCATTGACAATAAAGAGGGCCTGTGCAGACAGTGACAAGAAAGAATGTAAAAAAGTGGTGTTGGACAGTGATCTCGGAAAGCAAGAGGAAATGGCTTTCCTCGACAGAAGTGGTTGATCTCATTTCAGAGCAATGAGTGGCTCACTTAAAAAATTGGATTCCGATGCCATCCACAAAGTTTTTACAATGACTGTATTATAATTGATTTAAATTAAATCAAGCCTTGTTCTGAAGCAATGTGGCACAAAATAATTACTACTTGATCATGGAACATTTCAACTGAGAGTTCCATCAATGGTATTACATGTCTTTCAAAATAAGTCAAGCATAACCCTGGTTTCATTTTCCAAAGTTCAAATTGGATTAGTGATGATTCAAGAATTGTTGGAATAAATTATTTCTACCTCAAATCATGCAAAAGTTGTGAAAATGATAAGCAGTTAAACAGAATCATATATTTTGAAGGGAAAATTGTGAATGCACAATTTATTATTTTTTGCACTGAACTGTATTAAGATTGTATGTATTTTCCTAATTTTTTACTTTTTAAATAATATTCAAAATATCTCATGCCTACACTAATTTGGTTATTAAAAATTAATTTAGTATCTGATTTATGAGGATGGAGTGTGGCTGGAAGACTTTGCGAAGACTGTACTAATTCCTATACCAAAGAAGAGTAAGGCAAAAATGTGCGAAGACTATAGGACAATCCCACACGGCCAAAGAAGTTCTGAGAATTATAAACAGAAGGCTAGAGAAGAAGGCAAATGAATACCTGGGTGACAACCAGTGCGAGTTTAGGAGAGGGACGGGAACGCGAGACGCTATAGCGGTGATGAGGACGCTAGTAGAAAGAAGCCTCGAGTATGGGCAGGATGTTTTTGCATGCTTCGTAGATTTCGAGAAGGCGTTTGATCGGGTAGAATGGACGAAATTAATGGGAGTGTTGAAGAAATTAGGGATTGATTGGAGGGACAGGCGTCTGATTAGGAATTTATATATATGAACCAGATGGCGCAGGTTAGGGTAGCCAATGGAGAATCGGGATGGGCCACGATAGGACAGGGAGTGCGGCAAGGGTGCCCACTATCGCCGTTGATTTTTAACGTGTATTCAGAAGAAATGGTAAGGGAGGCATGGGGGAGGAGGAGGTAGGAATAAAGGTAGGAGGGGAGCTGATAAAATCAGTGAGATTTGCAGATGATCAAGCATCGGTTAGTCAGTCGGCCAAGGGTTTACAGTCAATGGTGAATGCATTAGAGGTGCAGTGCAAAAAGTATGGGATGAAGATCAATCACAAGAAAACGAAAGAAATGAGATTTACTAGAAGTAAGAAGGTGGGGCTGAATATAAGGGTGGGAGGGCAGAAGATAGAGCAGGTCGAGCAGTTTACGTATCTGGGTAGTATTTTGGAGGAGAATGGGTTTAGTGGTAAGGACATCAGATGCAGAATTGCACTAGCTAAAGAAGCATTTTCGAAGAGAAGGGAATTGATGAGGAGGGGCCATTGCGAAGGGAGGATGTGCGTAGACTTGAGGCGTTTGAGATGCGGGTTTGGAGAAGGATGGAGAAGGTTAGCTGGATGGCGAGAAAGTCAAACGAGGAGGTATTGGATATGGTCGGAGAGGAGAGGAAGCTTGTGGCAGAGATTCGGAGAAGGCAGAAGAGATGTATGGAGGAGATTTTGAGAGGAGAGGGCATATTGAAGAGAGTGATAGAAGGGAGAACACTGGGGAAGCGTGGAAGAGGAAGGAGGAGGATAGGAATTCTCGACAAAATAAGAGGAGTTAGAAGATATGAAGAATTGAAGAGGGATCTAATAACGGGCCAACCTTAGGAGGGAAAGCGAGACAATGTCTATGAGGTTGGGATGCAGAATGGGGACTTTCTAAGAACCTACCAATCAGCTGGTAGAATACTTGAATGAATCTCATGCTGATGAGCTAAAAAAATCCACATTCCACATTGAGAAGCGATTCCAGACCTTGAAATTTAGTTCCCTAAAGATACGATGAAGAAAAATGTAGCTGCATAATATTGTCAAGTCGGTAATCTTCACTCTATGCTGATTTCTGTGAAATGTTTGTCTCTTAAAATCTTAAAGCCAATTCTCTTAATGCTTGAACACTCATCAAAATATACCTTAATTTATGATCTGAAAACATCTCCCGGTTTAACACTGAAAAATATACTGTGACTAGATTATGTCATCACACAGTGTGCGTACTAGACTGTGCGCACAGTGTGCGTACACTGAATAATACCCTCATACAGTGTGCAGCACTTTGTGGTCACACTGTCCTTCATGCTTTATAGGGAGCACAGTTTGCGTACACTGTGACAAATACACTTGCACAGTGTGCAGCACACTGTTGCCACACTGTCACCATTTATTTTCACCAGGGATACCATGCAAGAAGCAGGAGCCAACTTAATATCATGGTCCTATTTGTAATTTGGGACAGCTCTGTCATGCTGAGGGTCACATTTCAATTGTTTTGCTTACTGTTGAACAATGGGATGGTTATCATAGGTGTTCCATCTTCTTGTGCAGGTCTTCAACAGAGGACAAACACAGTGGCGTACAGACTGGGGGGGGGGGGGGGGTTTAGGGTTTAAACCCCCCCAAAAACATGTTTACGCATTTAGTTACTGTTTCCCGTAATTATTTTCTATATTTTGAATATTTTGCACTTGCAATTAGAATTTTGCTTATTGGGCTGAAAAATGTAGTTAAATTGTCTTCACAAAAAGAGAATGTTAATTTAATTATTTTTTTTGTGAACAATAGTCTAAATATCATTTTATGATGATGCACATAAATATTTATGAAAACCCCCCCTCATTGGCGGCCCCAAGGGGGGGGGAAATTGCCCCCCCCACCCCAAAAACCATTTTGCACTCAGTTTCTTACGAATTTCCGGGATGAGAGCCATGAACCCCCCTTTTCCTGGGGGGTATTCCATACCCCAAGAGCCGCTGGTGCCTACCCCCCCCCCCCCACCCACAAGGAAATGCTGCATACACCACTGGACAAACATATTATGTATGGTGGCCTGTGCTGTGGAGAATATATAGATTGATGGATGGATGTTAATTTGATGAGGAATTTAGATTAATACAACAATTATAGAATTAAGGAAACATCCAAAATAATCATAAAATGAATGTGTACTAGTGCAGCTACTTTTGAAAACTGGTATGTTATGCAAAGATTTAATTTTCTCCAGTAGTATATTAAACCACACCTTACCCATTGCCCTATGTACCAAAGATACTTTTAAGGTCCTTGCATAATTTGGATGGTGATTGTTACATATTCTGGTTTTATAGCAACAGTATTTTTACCAGCATTGTACTGCGACAATATCTTTTGCTCATATTATAGATGTCTACTTGGAAATACAAGAAAGGGATAAGATGGATAATATTTTATGAAAGGGCAACATGGTGTATCATATTTGAAAATACAATTAAGTGTAATATCCTTTTTTTAGATTTGAAATATGATAACGATATGCCTAAAATAGAATTCTATTGACTCTGATAGAGTAAAACTCACAATAATATATTATGAACAAAACATTAGAAGTTACAGTACCTAGGTATTTCTCATTGATCTAATGAGGAAGCATATGGTGCTGAGCTTGTTGCTCCAGATATGAATATGTTCTTCCCAAGCTATGTGAACGAATTTGACTGTCACTCCTAGAAATTCAGAGCACACATTATGTGTAATAAGATTACAACCTACACAGATTGTACATTTTTTTACTGATAATTTTGTCACTTTATGGTGATTTCTCTGAGATATCTCTCATACATATCACAGTAAACACAAAAATCTGCAGCATCCGTGTCACCTTGAATGAAGCACTGGAACAGCATCTCTGGTGCACTATTTCAGAGCAAGCTGCCAAAACATGCTGCCGCAGCACATCAACAGCGCATGTGTAATGTATATCAGCAACATGCAGCAGATGTGCTACCGACTCATGTTCGCGGAGCATCCTCTGAAATAATATGGGCTCTTCCACTCCTCCCTTAACACAAACTTGGGTAGGTTAAATTGCTACTGATAGCATATTTTCAGGAACAATTTTTATCATATAGTGATAAAGCTTAAAATAAATTTGATTGAAAAGATAACTTAAGATGCAGAGTACGAAATGATGTTCTCAAAATAGAACAAGCAGTTCTGTGACCCTCCTCTATTCATCGGTGTCAGTTCCAATTTTCAAAATTTGTAAAATAAAACAAATTACCTGCAGGTTCAACCACTCACATAAGAAGCTGCATGGCTACATACTCAGAGAGCCACAATGTACTTCATACCTAGTTTGTATGGAATGGGTTGTACTGTCAAATAAGGAATAGTACTGACCATAGGCATATCCAGGGAGGGGTTTTGGGGGTTGTAAACCCCCCCCCATTGATAAAAAACTTAAAATTGACGTGTTTAACACATGATAATAGTACATCTATAGATCACCTTCCATAACATAATAGAACACCTTCAAAACGTCATTATTTTTCAAAATTCCCAGACCCCCCATTTTACATGGGAGGTATGGAATTCAGACCCCCCTTCAAACCCCCCCCCCCCCCTTCAGATGCTTCTAAATTCGCCTATGGCACTGACCACCATTGATATCTCAGATGAACTGTAGATTGTTTATGTGCCAACTGCAGGTTGTAGTGTATAGTTTAACATCACACAATGAGTTGATAAACTTCAACATTACCATGGAGCACAATTTATGTCATTGTAGCATTCTTGATGGATGATTAAAAAGTACATGCCTTTTGCTCTCGAAATACGCAGTCATGTAGAACACAACAAAGCCCTTGGGTTGATTAAGTGTGTCATTTGTGAGAGTATGCCATGCCGAGTCTGCTTTCTTGATGAGTATACATATATACATTTGGAGAGAATCACATGTGTGGTATGAGTGTTAATCGTGTTAATCATCATGTTGTAACTACCATTCGTGAAATGTCCACCAACCAGGTAAACAATGTAAATGGACACATCACAAACATGATGGCCTTATTCCATCAATGAATTATAAATATATGGATGCAAGTTTTGTAATATTGTGATATAGCTGCCATGAAGTTATCAGTAAGGTGAATACAGTACGTCCTCCTTTGTGATTCTCCCTGGTGCCATTATGCATAGTGTGGCATTTTCCCCCCCGTTTTTTGGGCAATTCTCCTCTTTGGACAGATTCTCCTCTGCGGACTGTTTATCCTCCGGACTTAGCCGAAGGACTTAGCGCGCATGTCGTTCGGATGAACGGTCAACGGTCCCAAGAAGGATGGTACGGAGAGGTTAGTTGTGGATTATCGTAAGCTTAATAAGCAAGTTCAAATAGACGGTTATCCCACTCCGTCGGTGGAACATGCATTTCAATATTTAGCTGACGCAAAATACTTTACTATACTTGATCTTAATTCTGCTTTTCACCAAATTCCTTTGTCTGAAAATTCGAAGAAATATACTGCTTTTGTCACACCGTTCGGGATATATCAATATACTCGTCTGCCATTCGGGTTTGCCAATTCTCCCCAAGTATTCACTCGCTTAATTAACGAGGTACTGGGAGATCTAAAGTATTCTTGTGTGTATCCTTATATCGATGATTTGTGTATCTATTCAAAAAATTCCAGGGATCATATTAATCACGTCGATGCTGTCCTTAAGAGACTTCGTTTGGCTGGACTTACTGTATGTGAGGAGAAGGTTAAACTTGGCACTACGTCTCTCACCTTCCTGGGCCACTTGATATCCCATGGAAAACTTCAAGTTGATCCTGATAGAGTTAAGCCAATCGAAAAATTCCCTGCTCCAAAGAGTTTGAAGGAAGTAGCGAGATTTCTGGGGTTATGTGGTTTCTATTCCAAGTTCATTCCAAGGTATTCTGAAATTTCTATTCCTTTAAATCGCCTTAAACGTAAGAATGTTCCCTTTCACTGGTCAACGGCAGAGAATGAAGCTTTTATTCAGTTAAAGCAAGCTTTGATTAAGCCCCCGGTGCTGTCTTTCCCTCGTTTCGAGGATGAATTTCACTTATTTGTTGACGCTAGTAGCCTCGCATTAGCTGCAGTGTTAAACCATAAAGTAAACGGTGATTTCATACCTGTGGCATTCGCTAGTAAAGCATTATTGGATCATGAAAGAAAGTTTTCGACTTACGAGTTGGAATGTATGGCTATATGTTGGGGTGTCGAGAAATTCAATGTGTACCTTCAAGTAAAACCTTTTCATTTGTATACTGATAATGGAGCATTGTCTTGGTTATTTTCACATCCCAAACAGCTGGGAAAGTTGGGTAGAATGGTTCTTAAACTCTCTTCTTATAAGTTCACCATCCATCATGTACGGGGAACTGCCAATAATGTAGCTGATTGCCTTTCTCGTGTCGTTCCTGTGTCTAGTGATAATGTTGCTAGTGATATTGATTCATCTAAAGTTGGTGATGATCTATTTCCACCAATGGCTTGTGTATTGAATAATGTTCCTTTATCATTTGTTAATATTAGAGACCATCAAAGGTCAGATCTTACTTTGAGGGATGTTCTCCAGAAATTGCAGAAAGATCCCTTGTCTTGTGCAAATTATTTTGTTAAGAACCAGCTGCTATGTTTTGGCAATTCAAAAACTCTTAGAGGGAAGGTTGTTTTACCTGTCGTGCTTCGACCAATGATATTCCAATATTTTCATTGCTCTAGTTTTGGCGCTCACCTGGGAATGTCCAAAACTTATGAGAAAATTAGCAGGGAATATTGGTGGAAGGATATGAAAAGGGAAATTTTTGACATGGTCAGAAATTGCCACTTATGTCAGACATGTAAACCTAGAAATTGTTCTTCGCCTGGCATGTTATCTTCTAACATCCCTTCTGATGTCTGGGAAAGAATTTATATCGATTTTGTCGGCCCATTCCCATCCACAAAGGGTAGTAATCAGTATATTTTAACACTGATTGATGGGTTCTCTAAATTTTGTATATTGGAGCCTGTACGAAAGGCTACAGCTGGTGCTGTTGTGTCTGTTCTCACTCAAAGAGTTTTCTCAAAGTTTGGTTTTCCAAAATATCTGGTCTCTGATAATGCTTCAGTTTTTAAGTCACACCTGCTTAGGGAGATGTGTTTACAACTTGGTATAAAACAAGTTTTCACATCTCCATATTACCCTTGTGCTAACCAAGTCGAAAGACTTCATCGAAATTTAAAATCTGCCTTGACAATTTTATGTAACAATGTTCACTCTACATGGGACCTTTTCCTCTATGATCTAAACTTTGCTTTCAATACTGCTGTACATGGTAGCACTGGCCAATCTCCTGCCAAAATAATGTTTGGTAGACAACTGCCACATCCTCTTACAAATCAGTGGTCAATTCCTATTGAGCTGTTCGAGGATAAAATTAAGGATGATCAGAGGAAAGCCTACTTGCAACAAGTGGTCGCCAATCTCAAAAAGGCAAGGGCAAAACATGGGGAGGCTTTTAACAAACTCCACTCTCCAGTAAATTTTGCCCCTGGGGATTTAGTTCTTTGTAAAAATCATCCTATTAGCTCAAAGGCAGACAAGAGAACAGCCAAGCTAATGCCTCTTTGGGAAGGTCCTTTCATTATTAAAAAATTTGTCTCTCCTGTAACAGTTGTTCTTGAGCTATCACATGATAAAGAAAAAATATGCCATGTCTCTCAGTTAAAAATTTATCATCGTGACTCTGTGAATTCTCATTAGCTCAATATGGTGTGACTATTGCATTTTTCAAATTAACTCAATGAAATACTATGATTCTATTTAAACACACTGTTATTTGTTGCCTTTTAGTTGATCAATATATACTATTCTATTAATATATTATTATACTAATACTTAATAATGTGAACACAGTGATCACCATACTTAATGTTGTCTTCCTCTCAAAGTGTGCAAATTGTGAAATCAGTTGGAGGACGAATGGTCTGATTGGAATGGGATGTGGGGAGAACAGCCAGGAACATTCCCGAGGTGACTCGCTTCCAGATAAGTTGCGGAGGGTCAATGGCTGTTAAGATTCATGTGTGTGACATCGACAGTGATTATATCATTGTCCTCCCAGGGTGATTAGTGCTTTCTTTATGGTGATTAACTGTGTAATTGCAAACATTATCATTTTCTGTCTCTACCTGGCTATCTAATTTCTGTAATCAGGTTATGTATGTTGAATATTGGGTTGTTAGGTCACATATCTGGCGTAGGGGGTGCGATCCCATCGCCCGGCAATTATAATGATTGTCGCAAACAGCACCCAGCTCTTGTATCATGCTTAGCTGGTCTGGGGTTCCAACCCCCAACAAATTTTGAATTGAATAATCCATGACGGTGGCCACTAAATTATTTTTCTATTTATTAGCTTTTTCTAACACGTTTGACTTAACCTGGCCCGAGAACTGATTGAATCTCTCATCTTACCCAAATTAATTTTTCCATTTTTTGCTGTTTTTTCATGGAAAACAATTTCTTACTTATGGGTAGTGACATTAAAGAGATATCAATCTAATTTGTCATTAAAATGACTCAAATCTTATCCTGAGTCATTTCTATCAACCCAAATTCCTTCATTGAGTTATCAATGCTTAACAGTACAACCCAATTGGTTGTGCGAAAACATTTAATTAGTTTTAAGGTCCATGAAATTGATTGTCCTCTCATTCTGAGTCGTTCTATCAACCCAACTTCTTCAATGACTGTGTTTATGCTTAACAGTGCAACCCAAGTGGTTGCATAAAACCATGTAATTAGTTTTTAAGGTTCATGAATATGGGGGATCCACTCACAAATTTTGAATTAATCATTAATATTATTAATACTAGGGTGAACTTGGAATACAGAATTATTGTTATACTTGAATTATCATTAATATTGTTAATACTAGGGTGAACTTGGAATACAGAATTATTGTTATACTTGAATTATCATTAATATTGTTAATACTAGGGTGAACTTGAAATACACAATGATATTGTTATACTTTAATTATCTATAATATTATTATTACTAGGGTGAGCTTTGAATATAAAATAATATTGGTATATATGTATGATTATTATAATTCTCTAAAGTATATTTAACTGATGTCACACAATTGCATACTATTACTTTCAATGAATACAAGTCTACTTTCATTGAACAATTGTATAATCCTGCCTTCAAGAATATTTGCTTTGTTTTATGCAATATTCTCTTTCTAGTTAATTTATTACACCTGACGAGTCAGATGTTTCGTCTACTGGGTGTTGGTTTTTTGTTACTTAGATTTATTTCTCATTTGTTGGATGTTGCCAGCTGGACATCCAAATTATTTATGATAATTGATATCAAAGATGCTATCATATCATTCTACTGGTCCATGTTTGTGACAGTCAGAATATACTTTCATCATTTGTTTGAAGGCTGTTGAATACTTAAAATCTATTGTTTAATGTGTTTATCTGCAATCTTCACCTGTCGCCTGGAATCACAGCTGTGGTATACTGCTCCCATGTTTCCTGCACTTGGCAACTTTCGAGGAGTGTCTCTCCCTCTATGGTTGGCTATGGCTGTGTGAACCAGTGTCATACTGAAAGATTGTATGAATCTGAAATGTTACTAAACTGGGTTATTAACTTCAACATGTTTATTAGTGATTATCCTTCTACACTGAATGATCAGCTGTTCCACCTTTGTGGTCCAGAAAGGAGAGGAGGTTCTTGTCTGTGGGTGTGTGTGCTCAGTTTCTTGGCAATATTGTTCAGTTAATTGCCTCTAAGCCATAAACTGGCATTGTGAATTCAGTGAAAGTGTCCCTCTAGCAAGAAAAAAGGTGTCATTGTTCAATCATCATTCCTCATCCGGGAGTCAATTCTGTGCCTGATTTCCCCCAGTGGATGTGGCATTTTCCCCCCTGTTTTTTGGGCAATTCTCCTCTTTGGACAGATTCTCCTCTGCGGACTGTTTATCCTCCGGACTTAGCCGAAGGACTTGCCCGAACGACATGCGCGCTAACGACATGTGCGCCAACGACGGCCAAAATGCCTACGACTACAAAATGCAGCGACTACTGCCAGCGACTTCTGCCACGACTTCTGCCACACCTTTCGCCGCACCTTTCGCCGCACCTTTCCCTCACCAGGTCCTGCCCCGCTTTTATAGCCAGTAAAGTGAGGAAGGATACCAAAAATGCGGTCATCCTGACCAAGGCAAAAAGGCTGTGATCCTGTATTCTGCGGCCGACGCCAGAAAACAGTTCCTGGCGCTCCAATTAAAAACTGCCACCCTATCTATCACCCATCCCATTATTTCCTCCCCTCCAAGGCTACCAATCGCCAACCTCCTGACCTTACCCATTCCACCTTCGTCCTTGTCGACAGACCCCCTCCTCAGCTGACTCGTCTCTAAGCTCGCCCTCTATTGCTTCCGAGACGCCGACCGGGTAACACCGTTGTGTGAGCCTGCTGACTAAGTCACTTTTGTACTTAAGAGAGAAGTTCAACCTCTCGTACTTGTTAAACTTAAACTATTTTCCGACTGGTAACTTTAACTACGGTCGCCTGGCACTCGACCTATGGGTAAATTATTGTAATTGGTTTGGTTCTATTTTGTGATTTGTAAAATATATTGATAAGTTAAGTTTATGATTGATAATACTTGTGTTTCGTTCGTTTTCCTCATTTTTCTCACCCGAGCTTGGAAAGAGTTTGTGTTTTCAAGAGTGTTATCGGCGAGAAAATCTGCTCCTTCTCCCGATAGCGCTACAATAGGGCCAGTGGCGTACAGATTGGGGGGGGGGGTTAGGGTTTAAACCCCCCCCAAAACTTGTTTACCTGAATTCGTTTTCGTTCATTTACCTGAACTAGCATTTTGAATTCTGCTAATTGGGCTGAAAAATATAGTTGAATTGTCTTCACGAAAAGAGAATGTTAATTTAATTATTGTTGTAGTGAATAATAATCTAAATATCATTTTATGATGATGCACCTCTCCCTCCAGAAGTCAAACCTTCCCCCCCCCCTCCAGAAGTCAATCCTGCGTACGCCACTGGGTAGAGCTATACATACGTGCATGTGAGTGGCTACAAATGAGTGCCAGGAACGCTACTGAAGCACTGCTGAAGCACTTCTGCAATGCTGCTGCAGCCACTGCAGCACGTCTGACATGGCAAAAATGGAAATTTGTGGGTGTCAGGCATGCGTCAGTAGCACATCCAAAGCAGCTGCAGCACTGCAGGTATGTTCTCCTGATACGGGTACAAAGAATTTTGTGTTTACTGAGATTTTTTTGGTTTTAATAAATCGTCCACTTATTGCATAAAATTTTTTGCCTATATCTCAGAGAGATCACTATAGTGATCTCTCTGAGATGTAGGTATCTTAAACTTAATGCAACATCTGAGACATTGGAGACTTAAGAAAGATGTCTCACAGTAATTAGATTTATGGAACTCAAAAATGACCCATCAGGCCAGCAACGAACCAACGTCAGCTGGTGGTGATAACAATGCTACCCAAAGCCAATGTTGGCCAAATGTTGGCTTTGAGTTGGTCTAGGCTAGCCAACTTTGCCTACACAAAGCCGACATTGGACCAAGGTTGGGCTGATAGTTGATGCTACCTGGGTTGTACTCAGTGCTGGATTACCAATAAAGCAAAGTAGGCAGTTGCCTATGCACCCCGAGGCTTATTACTAATAATTGCCATGAATTGATAGTTCAATGAACTTCCAGCCATATTTGTTTAATTTTTCCTTGTTTGGCTTCCCGTGAATACAATCTCAAGATTATCAACGCAATGAGCAGAACATCTCATTGGTTGCTGCATAAAACGGCTTCATGAAAATAGAACCTGTCCTATTCCGAAAACTGTTTTTTAAAATTAGGTTACAAAAAAAAAAAACGGTTTTATCGTTAGCAAGCTCATTTTTATAAAATTAGTCAATGTAATGTAACTTTTTACCAAAAATTTTACCGTGAGCAACAGGCATTAGGCTAGGTCCTTTTTAATTGGTCAGAAGCCGATTGTTGACTCCGAAGACCGTTAATCAGCGGAGGCTTCCCAAGCAGCATCATATGTCAGTTATATATTGGCCGGATATCATTTTGATATCACCAACATCGTTTTAACATCGGGTGATTTTGCCGATACAAAACTGACATCTTTCCCCGATATAAAAGTGAAATTTGATAGATATCGTTCTCCGATGTAAAAATGATGTCAGTGGAGCTGATAAATAAAGGATATAAAAGTGACATTTTTTCCAACCTCATTTTTGCACTAACCAATCTCCTAGCCTGGTGTGAATCTTGAGAAAACCTAAGACTCTGTATTTCGTACACTCATAACTTGCTTCATATACGCTTTACTATTCTTAAAACCCCTAATATTCCTCTTTAGATTCTCTTCTACCAATTCACCCTTAACTTTTGTGGTCTACTTCTTCCTCTCACATCATTCACTCTATTATCAAATATGTATATCCATATGATGATCCATGATATATTGATATATCTTTTCGTTATTTGAATCTCTTCTGTTCTTTTGACAAGGCCTAACCAATGGGAGGTCACTTCTTTCACATGCCTATTACTGGAGCATCCAACCCACAATTTTTCATCGTTCACTCATTTGTAACCATATATATCCATTCTACTTTTACCGCAAAATAATCTCAGGTACCCCATTCCCTCTGCATTAAGCTTACTATTATCCTTATCCTGACATACCCAGGTTTTGCTTCCAAATAATAACCCAAGGAGGAGATCAATTTTATACACTGCTATTTTCGCCTCTCAAGACATACAATCACCCCTAGATATGCTCCATATGCTACAGACTTTTCTACTGGCATTTGCACA
This sequence comes from Pyrrhosoma nymphula, assembly GCA_963573305.1. NCBI lineage: Eukaryota > Metazoa > Arthropoda > Insecta > Odonata > Coenagrionidae > Pyrrhosoma > Pyrrhosoma nymphula. The sequence goes on from OY754339.1 coordinate 100,054,748, forward strand.
CCTTAAAATCTACATCTATCCTTCCATCTTTTGCAAACATTCGTCCAAGATACACAAAATCGTCTACTAGTTCAATTACTTCATCATTTATGCGGCTCATCATACAATCATTCTTACCACTCTCCCTATCGAAAACTACTACTTTGGTATTTTATGCAATTATCCTCAAATCCATTCTCCTTGTGGCCTTATTTCACTTTCATGTCGACATCAGTCAATAGAAATTAGTTCTTGCGTTCATAATTCTTTTGATGATTAGTGATATGTACATGGTTTAAAAGTAAAGTTAAATATTCTTTGAATGCCTATCATGCCGGTAACAATAACCGCAATTGAGTGTTTGTCATATCCATACAGGCTTGAATAGTTTGAAAACCTAATACATCCATACTTTTTACTATCGAATCGTAAATGTTTCCAGGGTTTCAGCTTCTTATAACATGAGAGTGCTGAGCATGATACATTCGCCCGGCCACCACTCTTTTTCTCAGCGGTCGGGATTCTAGTTCTCAGTATACTATATGATATATGTACCTACCGATATACCTCGGTATACCTATGATTCTAGTTCTCGGTATGCTATAACATCACGGTATTAACACTTCCATTAAAGATGGTTATATCTTTTTGGCAAAACTTTTAAGTTTGATGGTGTCCATTTTATTTTATAATGCAAAATGAGCATATTTATTGCACTGTATGTGCTGTTGCAAAATCCCCCACTGTAAATGTACATTCATGTAAAAAAACTGTAAAATGAAAACTTTTGCAAACTTCGAATGAAAAATGCTGAAAATGACGGGGCGGTGTTAAGCACACTAGATAACCATACAATTATATATTTTTGCAACTGACAATTTGCTGTATCATTAAAGGATATACGTATTTTATATAAATTTTAACTGGTGGATTTTATGAAATTTTATGCAATGGATTACTTTACAGCAAATAATTAATTTTTCGTAAAGAGCAAAAAATCTATTTTTTCCCCTAAAAATTAACTAATTCGCAGTTCAAAAAGCCACTCAAACTGTCCATAATTTGTGTAAATTAATATAATTCATAGAGGTTCAAGTCATTAAGGTGGCTAGAGTGCTGATTTCTGCGCAGAAAATAATGTAAAACCTTTTATGGACAATCTGACCCTTATTTGGGTACGGTGTGATCATGTAAGAGTGCATTATCCATCGGCTAGGACTTTAAATTGTAATCATCTCGCAATTTTTCTTTAAGGAAGCCTTTACACTGATAAGTTGCTTTCGTAAGTCTCTTCTGCAAGTGCTTGTGGGGTATTTTACTCTAACAAAAATAATTTCACGAGTTAGTGTAGAGCCAAATTGGTTGCCGTTTAAAATGCAAAAAAAATCAAAGGTAACTAATGGCACAAAGATTGTAAAGCTCGAACATATATTAAAGTAACAGGCAGAGTGGTGCAGTGCAGGCATGCTGGGCTCATATTCACAGGAATATTAAAATTTAGAATCAATCTATTATGTAAGTTCCAAACCGGGCTATTTTCTGACGACATTGATAATATTTTACGAAATCCGACATACTATGGTAGATCAGATCATGAGAATAAAATTAGGGAACTAGACTGCAGAACAGACAGATTTAAAATGTCATTTTTCCCACAAACTATAAGGGACCATAACAGCGGCCAATGAGACTTTATCTAGGTTTGTCGTTAGGTAGTGTAGCTCTTAGTAGTAGTAGTACTCCCTAATACTTGAATCCTTTTCTGTTACCTAGTACTAACAGCACGCCGTGCATGTTTTCTACATAAATCTTGAGTCTCTGTCCATTTGTTTAGTTGCAAAATACATATATATAAATGGTCCCTCTCCATTGTGATAATATCTGTAGTGTAGTACATGCTTGTGAGGCTTCGTCTCATGACAAGCATTAGGGATTTATGCTAATGCATAATTAGTCGTAGTTACACTAACTTTAGGGAATAGTGTAATGCATGTTGGTGAATACTCACCCCCTGCCACACACCCCTGAGGTGGCTTGGAGGGTATTTTGTAGATGTAGATGTAGATCAATACAAACTTTGTAACTTTCACCATGAATTTTAATTTATATGACCGGTTTCATCGCATAGGCGACATCTTCAGGTACATTTTCGTGTCAAGTGCAGAATATATGTAGTTATATCCATAAACTGGGAGGGTGTGTGGACAGGAAAGGAAGGCAGTGGGAGGCAGGGATGTGAAACGTAACCGAACCTCTGAAGCGGTACGGTTCCACGTGAAACCGAACCTTTTTCTCGGTAAGAGAGCGGTTCGGTCCGAACCGAACCGCGTCTGCGAAAGAGAAGAGGTTCGGTTCAAGCTGAAGCGGAACCGGCCGTAACAATTTGAACCGCTTTTGGAGCGGTTTTTTTCGGTCCAGAGGTGGTACGTATACTCACCCCCTGCCACACACCCCTGAGGTGGCTGTACAGGGGCGCAAGGGGAAGGGGAGCAATCCCTTTGGCAGGGACTGTGAAAACTGAGATATGTAATATGACACGTAAATGCTGCTGCTCGCTGCTGCGTTCGAGTATAAGGGTGCTATCTTAGAATATTGAATAATATTTGTTATTTTCCTTCTCAAACCACTATTTTGATCGTTGGGTGTTTTACTCCTTTCATATATTCCGCTCCCTCCGAAACTTTTACTCTAAGACGACCACTCGTAAGCGTTAAGCCGGTGTCCCACGGTAAATTTTTTCGTAAATTTATTCATGAATACTCTCATAGTTACACTGCGCATGCGCAAGCCAATATTCATAAAATTTCTGTAAATAAAAAAACATTTTCATGAAACTCAGACACTGATTGGCTTTTCTGACACGCCTTATCACGATATTTTATCGTGATATTTATCGTGATATTTTATCGGGCGTGATTGTTTTATCGAGCACAATATCACGATATTTTATCGACCGCAATATCACGATACTTTATCGACCGCAATATCACGATACTTTTTCGATCGCAATATCACGATATTTTATCGACCGCAATATCACGATATTTTATCGACCGCTATATCACCATATTTTATCGTGATATTTATCGTGACATTTTATCGGGCGCGATTATTTTATCGAGCGCAACTTCACGATATTTTATCGTGATATTAATTGTGATATTTTATCGAGCGCAATATCACGATATTTTTAGGTAATATTTATCGTAATATTTTATTAGGGCGCAATATCGTGTTATTTATCGTGATGTTTTAACTCAGCGTGATATCGTGATTCTTTATCGGAACGTGATATTGCGGTTTTTATCGCGTGATATATCACAATATTTTGAGGCGCGATAACACTATATTTATCGTCACGAAATAAGTTGTCGTTTGATGCGCGATAAGGCGATATTTATCGTTACGATATGAGTTATCGTTATCGCCAAGATACGATATACTAAAATTATCATATCACGATATTGAATCACCAATATCGCCCAGGCCTAGTTTCGGCGACTCTGGGCTAGCGAACTGCTATAAAAATATCTTCTCTGATTGTACAGAGACCACACTATTGATGGCAGCACAAAAAGTTCTCTTCTCGGCCGTCAGCCGATCAGCGCCTAATTCATGAATTTTTCCTGCTCGTGTGACATGGGGTCCAACAGTTCACGAATCTCTTTTCATGAATATGGAATTCATGAATAAATTTACGAAACAATTTACCGTGGGACACTGGCTTAGAAATAAAACAACTAAGGGTTCCACATAGCATGGGCGATTTTGCTGCAGCTGCATGTGTTGGGCGGTATTCCCCTTTCAAGATTTCTCTTTGTTTATTTACGATGGTGGATTAGGGTGTCCCTTGGTGTGCACCACTCAGTCCGGCTCGCTAAGGTCGGAGGGGGGGGCGAGAAGAGGTAAGAGGGTGAGGAAGTATAATAGCACGCTGTAAGTGGCAAGATTTTGTCGGTACGTTTGTATGTACATTGAGGACAGATTTCTCGGAAGTGCCTTCGGCATGTCATAAACATGGGTGTGAGGGGTGAGGTTTGTCATTACTCGCTTCCGAACTGAAGCCGAAAACAAATTTTAGTTAGCTTGACAGGGTTCATTCACGCCACTTATTGCAGATCTTGAGAAGAATATTCTACCAAATGCTCAAGTTAGTTTAATTTTTTACTGGTAGTTTGAATTTTAGTGCCAAATTGGTGCCAAAGAAAATATAGTGATCCAGAACGATATGAACTAGTCAGTGCCGACCTTGCAGCTACTACCACGAAAGTAAGCGTTGAAAGGCTTTTTTCACACACAAAGTTTATACTGCAATCAATAATAAGCAGATTACGTTTAAAAATCGTCAACGACATTCAATTGGTTAGATGTAATAGAATATTCAAAAGAAAAGAAGAAAATCAAGATTTGTGAGTCACTAAATTACATTTTTAGCATAAAGTTTTTGTAAATGTTTCATTGATCTCATGTCCTTTCCAAATACCTATTATAACACCCTTTGATGTCCATACTGGGAGGGGAGAAGCTCAACCTCAACATTCCTCCCTTCCCTCCCACTGCGCCTTCCTTTCCTTCGCACACACCCTCGCACTTATCTGGGTCTTATAACTTGTTGCACCTGATGGATGGTGTTAACATATTAACTCCAATGGTAAACAAGTTGGCGGACTTGCAACGAAACGTTTGAAATAGTAATTACTTGATGGGATATATAAATTCTGTGCTTGACAAGTAAGTGTACCTGAATATGTCGCCTATGCGATGAAACCGGTCCTATTTAAAAATGAGGTAATATTCAACAATTACTAGGTGAACTGATACATTTTTTCCCAAACTACCGTAAGTGGTTCTTTTGCTTGTCTATGTAAAGAATTCTTAGCGTGTAAATAGTTCTGCTGGCACTCGGAAACTTTTAACGCGTTTAAGGAAAGTCTTCAGCGGGAATGCATGAATCAATAATGGCTTGTGACTCACTCCTCAATCCGAGGCGATGAGTCCTAAGTCACCAGCGTTTGTCAAGGAACCCTTATCACTCACCCTGTTCCGGACACTTTTAAATGCGGTCATGCGTGGTCAAAGAGAAGAGGAGATTTCTCCAATCGATTCTCATTCGGGCGTCGTACATTCTAATCGATTAATCGATACTTGGTAAAAACATGTTGATATTAGTAAGAATCATGCGATGAAAGGTAACCAAATCTACACGGATGACACAGGAGAAGGCTAAGTCATAAGAAAATGAACGTATAAGATTTTCGAGGGGAGATAAGTCAAAGACAGCTTGGAGATCAGATCACGGAATAAAACAAGTGGTACGCTTTGATCGATAGAGTACAATTTTGGACGAAAATGAGCGTATTACCAGTCACGTACATGGTGCATATACGCATGCTTATTTTCACATGAAGATTATTTTTCTTTGTCACACCGACGGAAATAAGTAAAAAATTGATTGAGAAACGTATTGGGAAAGTCATTTCATGTGACACGATAAATTCATCAGAAGCTACTGTCACCATCTTTTACAATCTACATACATATTTTAGTTTTGCCTTAGTACGATGAAAAATAACTATTATTACTATGCTCATCACCTCATGAAGGACGACGGATTCCTTCACCCAGTTGCATTCCTTTGATTTGCAATTCCTGCGGCCTTCTGACTGACTATGCAAGACTTGTGAAAGGTTGTTACGATAAACTTAGCAGTGTTACCGAATTGTTGAAGGAATTAGGGTGGGAATCTCTAACTGATCGAAGGGAGAAATACAGGTTAAATCTTTTGCGCAAATTTGGAGGAGACACTTTTTTGTCAGACGTTCAACATATATGTACTGCTAGAGCCAACGTACTAAGGTAGAAGCGATCACAGGAATAAGATATCTAAAGGAAATGGATTGCAGAACCGATCGATTTAAAATGTCATTTTTCCCACGTACAATATGGGGTCATGAGATTTGCGATATCTCAATCATATGAAACTCCCACCCTCAACAAGTAGAGTAGAATTTTCACTTGTCCTTAATAACACCATATAATTACTAACACTCACACCGGTTGTTTGTCCGGCATTATTTTATTTTGTTCTCAGCATGAAGTAGCATCTCGTAGCATTCATAAATTAACAGTAGAGTAACATTAACCACTAGATGCGTGTATAGCATTGTTCTGCATGTTTGCATGTTCATTTACGAATCACTCTCCCAGTTTCTGGTCAGACTGCGCACTGTTCTCCCGACTGCTTTTGGCCTGCGCGCCTAGCGCCAGGGGGAGCGGGCGATGTTCTGATTTGTGCTGGGACGAGTGCTGCATGCCTGGTGTGGAATCTTCCCGTGCCACACACCCTAGTGGTGACTTGCACGGTACTTCGTAGATGTAGATGTATGCATCCGTACAGCTTTAGTCCGAACAGCCAAAGCGTTTTCTATTTCACCTTGTGGATTTGTGACTTGCATATTTGAATTTTTTGTCCTCCCTCTATACGCACCTCTGTAAATAAGTATTTATAGAATGTTTTCTTCGTCATCCTGTAAGATATATATGTTACCTACTAACATATTGAGGAATGAACGACCATTATGGGGGTCTAGTCGGTGCGGTGTGTAGAGTATATGGATGGGACGTGTAAACGTGTAGATGTCTGGAGGCGTGTACACGTTTTCTTTTTCGTGCAACATATTACACTTTAGCATCGTCCGTCTTTGATCACGAATTGCTGCCGCATCCTCCCCCCCCACCCTTCCCAGGGTTCTTAATATGACTTGAGTCAAGGTGAATCGTTATGAGTCAGTGTGTACGGTACTTCCTGGATTCTGGATCGCAGTCGGTTCCTGCTGTCACATCCTACTCCCTGTGATACAGTTTGACCTTATTGTAGGAAAATAGCCTGCGCGGCGCTTTGCATTATCAGGAGCTCAATTACGACCCTGATAGAACGAATTTTTGAGTCATGTAAGTCACTACAGTACTATAAGTACTAGCTAAGTTATGGAAAATTAACAATTCCAATTCGAAGTGTGATTGCGATACATTCGGCTCCATAGTATCGTGCCCGAAAATTCTGTGAAAGGGGAAGAAATGAATGGTCTTATTAACTCAATGCTTATCAATTACATTCTAGGGCTTCCCGATGCAGCATTTTATGCAGGGCATATAGCCAATCTAATTAATACGTCATGATTCGAAGCTATTCATAACTGCCGCGAATACATAGAAATCACGTCACGTTCGATGCTCTCGACCTCTAAAACAAAGTTTTGCCTTCCAAATAGTAAAACAGAGACAGTCATGTAAGCCTCAAATCATTAGCTAATATTTTTTTAATAGTGCCTACCTCGAAATGGAGCCCAGGCTGTTGTGTACTGAGCTGCACAAGCCCAGGTTGCCGTTCTTATAGCAGCGGTGCGGGACTCCCAACACTCTAGGCGTATACTTAAATACAAGTAGGCCCACCGCAGAACGGAATGTAGGGCCAGAGACTAACTATTGTATGCGTCGGGACAGGTAAGACGTGTACTCACCTGAATAAGAAGCGTGCACACGTTTACTGAAATACACGATTTTGCCCATCCCTAGTAGAGTACCGTCTTCCCATTCCAAGAACATGGGTTTGAATTCGACAGTGGCGGAGTTTTTTCAGAGGAAATTTGAACCGTAGGGTGGCCTGTGGAGAGTACTTCAAGGGTAGTGCCTTTGTGTACTCCACCCGTCAGATGAAACGTCGAATTGTAGACCTCTTGTAACCTTTCAGTGTAATTCAGGTTAAGAGCAGGCTAATGCCGACGCTGGATTTCTCTCCACCCTTCAACCTCTTCCGTTAACCACCTATCCCTCAATGTCACAAATTTCAATGTCGGTAGACCAGATAATGAGAGTAAAATTAGGGAACTAGACTGTAGAACGGACAGATTTAAAATGTCGATTTTCCCGCGAACGATAAGAGACCATAACAGCTGCCAATGAGACTTTTAACTAGGTTTGTCGATAGGTATTGTAGCTCTTAGTAGTAGTAGTACTCCCTAACATTTGTATCTTTATCTGTTATTCTTGTACTTACAGCACGCTATGCATGTTTTCAGCATAACTCTTGAATATCTGTCCGTAATTGTAGTTGTAATATGCATAAATAGTAACGGTCCCTATAACATTGGAAGTATATCTTTGGCGTAGTGCATCCTCTTGAGGCTTCGCTTCGTGACAAACATTAGCGATTTGTACTAATGCTGATTAGTCGTAGTTACACTAACTTTAGGGTTTAGTGTATTACATGTTGGTGATTACTCACCCCCTGCCACACACCCCTGGGTGGCTTGCAGGGTATTTTGTAGATGTAGATGACCACAGCTGTCGGTAGCCTCCCCAAAGAATCAACCAACCGTACAGTCATTACAGTAGTAGACATCACTCCAAATAAGCGTATTAAAATTAATTTCAAGTAAATATAATATATTTAAATACAATAAGACTCATTAACCTATAAGAAAGAGAAATGTGTTGGTAAAAGAGGCGTTTGCTAAAAAAATAGGAATGATGACAGAAGACGTATGCAGAGATGTTAATGAAAGATGGGCAAAACAGCAGCTCGTAGTTTAATTATGGAGCATGGCTATCAATTTGTAATGGGAAGGAAGTGCGTTAAAGACATGGGTTACATGATTAACGTATTAGATGGTAGAACTCTGATTGATATTTTAAAAGGGAGGAGAAGATTAGGCATTTTGAATGTGAGATTATAAGGCTATAAGAATGCTCAACCTCACGGGATAAAACGGATGAAGCAATTAATTTTCGATATTGGAATTAGGAAATTCATGAAAATCTATCCTGGAGGGTGTGGAACTAGTGATAAGCTATGTTATCGACGCTGTTGTGCCGCTGTGGCACATGCGTTTGGTTTCTGGCACTAGGGGTGCTTGGTTTAAACCAACGTTGAACCCCGTTAAGGGCATGCGGCAGGGGGAGATTAGAACACCGGACATGTGTGTGCTTCTCTGTATGAAATTTTTCGTTGCCTTGACGACGTGATTTCGCCATGGTCACGTAATTAGACCTACCAGTTTGTAGTATCCATCTACCTCATTTTGACGAGTTGAATGTAACAATATTTTAGCGAGGGAGCCCCAGAAAATATAGTTGTTGTTACGGGATAATGTTAATAGTAGCAACAGAAAAATAAGCGAAATCATCAAATTTTCCCCTCGCTAAATATTCTACGACATTCACATTGGATAGGCCGTCATTGCAGCTTAGATGGTCACTCATCAATTAACCGAATGTGACAATAATCGACCTGGCACGGAATTGGTGGACATGGGGCCTAATTCAGAAAGTACTTGACCTCGGAAAATATAGACGTGATGTCGAAGCCACAAGATACCTCAAAATTTTCAGTGGCATTATTTGAATTTTTCGATGTTGTGACGTAAAAATAACGTTATTGCTGAACGGAAAAACTCCGAGGCCGTCGTGAATACGTCAACTGGATTTAGAATCCCTGTCAGCGCATATTCTGAAACTACTCTGTCGAAAGGTATCGGGTGATGTGTGGATTATTGCTTCCTCATTCCATGCCTGTGGCTAACTGACTTAGGCATCTACATCTACAAAATACCCTGCAAGCCACCTCAGGGGTGTGTGGCAGGGGGTGAGTATTCACCAACATGCATTACAATATACCCTAAAGTTAGTGTAACTACAACTAATTATGCATTAGCATAAATCGCTAATGCTTGTCACGAGACGAAGTCTCACAAGCATGCATTACTACACTACAGATATTATCACAACGGAGAGGGACCGTTAATATATATGTATTTTGCAACTACACAAATGGACAGAGACTCAAGACTTATGTAGAAAACATGCACGGCGTGATGCTAGTACTAGGTAACAGATAAGGATTCAAGTACGAGGGAGTACTACTACTACTGAGAGCTACACTACCTATCGACAAACCTAGATAAAAGTCTCATTGGCCGCTGTTATGGTCCCTTATCGTTCGTGGGAAAAATGACATTTTAAATCTGTCCGTTCTGCAGTCTAGTTCCCTAATTTTACTCTCATGATCAGATCTACCGTAGTATGTCGAATTTCGTAAAATATTATTTGCGTCGTCAGAGAATAGACCGGTTTGGAACTTACATAATAGATTGAGTCTAAATTTTAATCGACGGTCTGAACGCTTTTCCCATCCCAGTTGCTGCAAAAGGTCAGTAACACTAACGAGATTATCATAACGGCCTTTAAACGTATCTTGCCAATCTTCGCTGCACGCGTTCTAACTCAGTTTCCAAGCCTATCTCATAAGGATCCCAAATACCGGAAGCATATTCCAAGTGGGGTCTAACGAGGGAGAAGTAGCTGATTTCCCAAACTTTATCGTCGCACTTGCCAAGTACTCTTTTAACAAATCCCAATTTACGATTAGCTTGACGGGTAATTTCTCGAATATGTTTAATCCACGAGAGATCATTATTCAGTTGATGAGGAGTTAGTCATTTTCAGTAATCTATTTTTGCTAAGTTTTAGGCCATGCCATTCGATACGAATTGATCGCATAAATATGTCATTGATTGAAGTAAACATGATTTGTATGCAGTGAGTTTTTTTCAAGTTCCTGCGTCTCACCAGCAGACGACTTCGTTGTAGTTACAACTGAGGTTAATCAGGAAGTGCCTCGGATAGATAATTCAAAATCCTAAGACACAATCAGGAACCTGACCACGCAGTGACCAAAGAATTTTCCTTGCATACATGGACGCTCCCTATCCGGCACATTCCATATTGTCGCCACAGTTACTCATCCCCACTTAGGTAACAATGTCTCATCCTAGCGTTAGTCACTCATTCACCCAACAGTCAATCCTATGTCCATCCATCCCCTCCTCCCTCTCCGAACTGGCCTCCTCCTACCATTCCGATGAGGTGGAAGTTGCACGAATTAATTGCTCCTTTAACTTCATGACGATATTTTCCGAAACCGGCCGCGTAAGCTGCTGTTACTTTTATTTAACTGTCATGGAATCCTATATTATACAAAAATGTATACTGAAAAGCTGAAGCATTTTATCTCACGCTCAGTTTCTTTTCCAAGGGCCAAACTTTCAAACTTCATTCATGTTTTTTTTATTTTTTGACATTTGTTTTTTATCAACATTCTAAAGGCATGGGGGGGCTACTTTTTGCACACTTTAAAGTCTCAGAATCAACTTCAGATAATTTACATTAACTTACATAAAATAGTATATATAAGGAATTAAATTAATTTGCAGTTTTCCACTTTTTTATATGAAAAAAGTGGAAAATTAATATCATTTCTGAAGTATCAATTCCACCGCATCTTGCACCCTGACGAGATTCATCCGTCTCCGGAGAGGAATGCCGCCAGCTGTCAGAAGTGGTTGAAGTTGAAGTCTTCTTCAACTTTAAGCTGTCTTCTTCCAACTGCCGTTTTGATGAGGTGGGTAACGTTCTGCTGGATTGTGAGACGTTTGTCTTGGGTGACATCTTGGTAGCGGGCCGTATCCTGCCAGGGGATTTCTTCTTCTCTCACAATTCGCTTCGTGAAGCCAATTCATTGCTATATGACAGAATTTCGCTACGGTTCGGAGCGAAATACCATCTAGGAGCCCAGTGGCGTAGCCAGGTTGGGGGAGCAGAAAATGTTTAGGGGGCGCCGACTCATAAATTAACCAGTTTGCTAAACTTTACAAATTTTGGTGATCCAATAGGAGGATGGATTTGTACGAAATATGACAATTCAAGCAACGTATTGTGCACATATATATTTATACGTATTTGGGACATAAGAGTGGAAACATTCACAGATTTTGGGGCGCCAGAACATGGGGCGGGAGGGAGGGCATTCGCCCCCCCCCCTGCCCGCCCCCCTGGCTACATTGCTGTTGGAGTCTATTTTCTTCCGACGCAGAGAGAAAATATTTTTTCTCTGCGATTCAGATAGCCAGTCTTTGTGACTCAGTCACCCTAAGAAGTCCGTTATTACCTGCACCCAACTTGGACAACTTTCAACTCCGATTTTGAGGTGATTTGAGACAGGTGCTGAGTCAGACATCTTCAAGGTTATTAGCATAGCAACAGTGTACGCAATAGGAATCCTAATAGTCAGACTACTGATAAAGCATTAAGTCATCGCAATAATGAGACTCTAGGATGTCACAACAGCGAGCATCTTACGTGTCTCAACGAAAGTCACCTTACCATCTCTAGCAACTGGGACGCGTAACAACTAGAAGCAATGTATGGTTCTATAATTACTTAGACAGCAACCAGTATAATATATTAATGAGTAATTCCAACACAGCGGAACTTTTAGGAATAAGCGTTATCGGAGTAAGGGGTTGTAATGAGTATGGTGACGAAATAAAGCACTAAAACTGCATATTAGTAATATTTTTCATTTATATTCTGTAGGTATATTTTCAATGAAGTATTATCAAATTTTTACTAATGTTAGTGACATCTCCTGGATTTAATTTCTTATTTGCATCTACAAATTTCATCTTACGGCATTGAAAGTTTGGTGATTTGATTAAAACATGCCTTTTTCAATCGCACCATGCAATGCTTTTTTAATTACTGTGAAGTTTGCTATGCTATTACATCTACAACTAGCAGTAAAATGGTGGCGATTTGATTTCCTAGCGGGCACCTGCATGGTCTTTTTTTTTAATAAAATTTTATTTTGGCGCATTTTGTTCCATACAATCGGAATGAAAATATTTATTAATGCATATTGTTAAAGGGTTATTAATCTATTTTATGTATTATGATAAAAAGACCATTAAGACTAAATTCTAGCTCCATTTTGATACCAATAACTGATGTTATTCAACTTTACACTCCACTTGTTTTTCACAACTTATTCCTCAATCTTTCACCCATAGTCGAATTCATCTCCATGTATGTTTCAAGTTCGATTTACGAAATACACAGTTTAGAGAGATCGGACTTTATTACTTGCATCAAATTCAGAACACGTTTTTGTATGAGCAGTCATAGTATGAATTAAATGATATTAATATATTTAAACAGATTAACCACTTTAATGACTACGATTAAAACCAGGGCGAGACACCATTTCGGCTGAGCACATTATGCATTTTGTTATTCCCGTTAGCAGTTATTTTTCTCCATTACCTCCCTTTCTCATGGCTGGTGTTCTAACATTCCCTGCCAATTTCCCATGTGGCGGCTCGTAGGGTCGTATGTAGACGTAGATACGTAATTTTTTTTACTGTGGAAGGTAACCTTTGCTCTCAATCTTATCGTGAAATGTGTTTGCGATTCCTTTTGAGTTTCATTTACGAGAAAATTGACTCTGCAAGAAAAGTTGCATGAGAAGTGGATAGGACCTGAGTCGTGTGATGTATCTACATCTAAAAAATACCCTGCAAGCCACCTCAAGGGTGTGTGGCAGGGGGCGAGCAGTCACCAACATGCATTGTACTACACCCTATTAAAGTTAGTATAACAACGACTATTGATGCATTAGCATAAACCGCTTATGCTTGTCAGGAGATAAATCCTCACAAGCATGCACTACGCTACTCTCTAGGTATGCTACTAACGTTAGAAGGACCGTTAGTATTTACGTATTTTGCAACTACATAAATGGAGAAAGATTCAAGAGTTATGCTGAAAACATACTCGGCGTGCTGTTAGTACTAGGTAGCAGATAAGCATACTAGTAAAAGGGAGTAAATCAACTAACTAGCTACACTACCTATTTGCAAACCTAGTTAAAAGTCTCATTGGCGGCTGTTATGGTCTCTTATCGTTCGCGGGAAATATGACATGTTGAATCTGTCCGTTCTGCAGTTTAGTTCCCTAATTTTATTCACATGATCTACAACTACGAAGTACCGTGCAAGCCACCACTAAGGTGTGTGACACGGGGTGATTCCACACCAGGCATACAGCACTCGTCCCAGCACAAATCGGGACTTCGCACGTTCCCCCGGCCGCTAGGCGCAGACACCAAAAAGCAGTCAGGAGAACAGTGCGCAGTCCAACCCAGAAACTGGGAGAGTGCTACGTAAATGAACATGTAAACATGCATTACATTGCTAAGGACATATCTAGTGGTTTATATTAGTAATGCTATTAATTTATGAATACTACGAGATCCTACTTCATTCAAAGAACAAAATAAATAATGCCGGACACATCAAGCGATGTGAAGTGTTAGTAATGATGCTATGTTATTAAACACAAGTGAAAATTCCCCTCTACCTAATGAGGGTAGGAGTTTCATATGATTGATATATCGCAGCTATTATGATCCCTTTTTGTAAGCGGAAAAAATGACATTCTAAATCTATGTATCTGATTTACCGTGTCTACGCATAGCTTCAAGGAAATGCGGTGATTCTAACCATTCTGCTTCCCCATATGGGGCCGAAATTGCGTTTTCGTGACGCCGATAATATTTCCTGCTGTGCGCCGTTTTTGTTTACTCCACATTTCGAAGAAAAAACCCCGCGTGGAATGTGAATCTGGTCACGTTCACTTCCTTTCACGTCGAAAGGAACGGCCGGCGGCGTGGGTGAGAGATGGATGAGGTTCGCTCTCGGCGCGTTTCAATGGACAATGGTAAAGAAGTGTTGCCGAGCAGGTTCCCCGAGTTAAGCCTGCTGTGCAAGTGAGTGTATTTTGCTGGATGGACGTCTCGTCTCGCGTTGCAGCAATCGTCTCTCCAGGAGTGATGTTAATTTGCCTGCACTTCTTAACGTGCTGTATATCTTCTCTTCCTTGTTCGTCCTCTTCTTGACCGTTGCTAGTTGTTTGTTCGTCACTTTTCACTTCAAACCTACGGCCTTGGAGGTATCCTTCGGGCTATCGAGATCGGTCTGAGGAGAATCATAGATGTATTTAATAGGTTTTAACTCTCATCCCGTTTGATGTTTTTCCTAAACATTTATTCATTTCAATTGCTTCTCGAATCGAACAGGGTAACAGAATTCCCCTCCATCCTAAAACTTGTTTTTTCGATTTTTTTCCAAAATAGTGTCTTTGGGCCTTATTCATTAAGGACTCGACACGGCCGAACCTCGGAAAGTTGGTGGATTTGACGTCACAACTCCCGACAAATCTCAATTATTGAATGGCCCTATTTGAAATTTTAGAGGCTGTGACCTCAAAATTTCGTCACTTTCGAGGTTCGGAAATTCCGAGAACATACATAATAGACCCCCTTGTTTCGTTGTGATCACGTCAAAAGATGACTGATGTTTGCCTCAGTTCATTCTTCATGGCTCCCTTGTGCTCCTGTATTCCTATTTCCGCGGGTCTATGGGTATGTATCACGTAGCTCGACCCAATTCGAAACCCTTGTCTCAAACAACAAATCTGTGCGAAAGCCAAGGCTTGAATTTAAATTTTGAAAAGTATTTTTCCGTCTCATTTTAATTTCTTCTCGTACTTTCAACTCTTAGGTTTAAGTCTACGTCATATCCCACGAGCCGTTTCATGGGCGTATAGAAGTGGGGTTTCAAGGACACCAAAAGTGTTGTGTTTTGGTTAAAGAAATAAAATTGCGCCATTTAGTTGTAATTAATAATGAAAACTGTTCTGGAGTATAGGTCAATAACAGAACAGTTATCATTATTCATAAGGTAATCAAGACCTATAACAGTTGTAATTAATAATTAATGTATTTATTGACCACGCATAAATCATCTCTTCTTTTAATGCAATGAGGTTTGGTCAGTTAACATCCCTTTATTTCACAGCCAACGCTTATATTTACTCTGTAAATTGGAATGGTTGATATCATGTTAGTTTAATTAAAATTTCACAGGTTTGTTGATATTTGTTAAATTAGTGTACTCGATAAAAAAACATTTACAGTTTAGTTATCACCAAAGTTGTTATAACAATTGTTTTTATTCTGTTTATACCTGTTTATGTTGTTAATTTTGTTTTATGGTTTTCAATTAGCCCTGAGGATGGCAATAAATTTGCCGAAATGTTGGAAGTGAAATAAAGGAATTTAAATTGACCAAACCTGAATAAATTAAAAGAGGTTGTAATTAATATTTAAATAAATTAAAGAGGGTTTTTTTCGTGGTTCTGTTTTGGCCATGATTGGTGTGAAGGAGTTAATATTATATATGCACCGAAATGCACGTAGTGTTTATATTCCTGTTTTTGACCGAGTGGCCAAATTAGAGAAGGCTTCCGCGGCGCGATGAATGTGAAGATACAGGTCTTCTGAGTTTTCCTCCGCTTTTGTAAGAGATATTCCCTATTCAGAGAACTATCGTACGTTTTAACGTAGCGTTTTTACACGCATTCACACTATCATGACTCAGAGCTGCTCTCACCAGGAATCCCAGCGAACAAGTAGAGAGCGCGAGTGAACAAAATAAGGATCCCCATATCCCAGTGGCGTTTTGAGCGCTGAGTTTTGCGTTGTGTTTGATAACATTCTGGTTTACGAAGTGATCGAAATTTTTGAAGGACATCGTATCGGTCTCAATACCTATCAGTACATGCACAGATCTTAGTAAGGTCTGTACATTTTCACACACCTAACAAAGAATTCGAAAGAAAAATTTGTGAACTGAATTTAAGAATTGGAATCAAAATACTGACCGGGTAAACCGTGCTACCTTTCATTATAATAAAGTTTGATACTTTTTTACACTTTCTATTTTTTTAAACACACTACGCGTTTCGCCAATTTTATGGCACCGTCAGGTGTAGTAGTTTGTTTACGTATATTATATTGTTGTCGTTGTTTTTGCCAAGCATTGTATGTAAATTTCTGTTGCTGTTATTTTCATGTTAATATTTTTTTACCCTTCTTTTCATTTTTTTGCCATTTTTTAATGTAAACTTTTCTTTAAAATCAAATTTAATGTTCTGTATCTAAAAACGACAACAACATAATATATGTAAACAAACTACTACACCTGACGATCCCATAAAATTGGTGAAACGTGTAGTGTGTTTAAAAAAATAATAAGTGTAGAAAAGTACAAAACTTTAGTATAATGAATATTAAAAGTTTCTACAAAGTAGAGCCTGAAGCTGTGAATTTTATTCTAACTACCTTTCAAAATCAAATATGTTCTGGCTACCTTCACATTTAAAAATAAGTCTAAGCGAAATTTTATTGTCAAAAAACGATGAATTCGTGCAATAAAAAAAAATAGAATGATTTAACAAGGACATCTGCCAGTTAAATCTTTCATTCCTCAGCAATCTACAAGTGGTCCTCCCATTATGGTGAACGATGATTACGTGCACAAGTTAGACCATCTAAACTATCTTATGCTACGTAAATGAGCCTCTCAGTATCTTTCCAATTAGACGCTGCACAAGTGGTAAAGGAAGAGACGGCAACTACACTTACAAGAGCAAGAAAATACCGCAGTGCTTATAAAGGGAGTGAAGTATTCGCCTTCCAAATCTCCGATGATCTAGCATTATCTATTCTGATCGAGGGGAAACTTACAAAGAGGCAATAAAATGCGGTTATGTCCATGTCACTAACGTCTAAAGAAGAGTTTTTCCTAAATATGAGTCAGTCACTGAGGTTAAGAAATGGTGTTACCCAGAAGGGATTGACATAAGAGAAAATAGTGCTGAAGTGGATTTTTATTACCTGTGTGATCACGGGGTATTGTAACGATGCAACAATATTAATAAATTTACTCTCCCCCCATCAACTGCTTAACTTGAAGCTTATTTCTAATTGAGGTGATGATGGTTCAGGACTAATTGAGTACCCGTGAAAACTTCAGAAAGAATCGTACTCTAATGCAACGTTTTCGTGACGTAGTTTTTAACGCTTCAGTCACTTGTTGATTCGATTGGGGATAAGAGAGAAGTCATTATGTGGCAGAATCCTCGTACCTTATCTCCTCGACAACGCAGATATGTACACCTGCAGTTGGTCCATGAATGCATTGACCCCTGTACTAAAACGTGTTGAGAATAAATCAGCCGCTTGGAGTATACTTGTCTAACTGCCAGAAGATTTTAAAGTTCGTCATGAAATGGTGTTCACAGTAGTGATGGGTCGGTCGTGAGAGATCGATTTCCGAGAGCAAGTTCTCTTAAAAGAAAGATCGATGAACGACTTCTCTCCAATGACCGAGGCGTTCATCTTCACCGATCGCGACAGGAATGATTGTATGACATCAAATATCGATCACGAGACTTGAGACCGACCAAAAAAATCTTGAGTGAGTTTTATAACGAGAGATTCCAGAGTAAACTCGCTCTTTCGTGAGATGTAGGCAGTTATTCGATGCTCCGCTCGGTTGCGCTAACAATGAAGCAGCGTAATAACAGTCAACAATTTACGTCACGACATAAATATCTTGCATTGAGAGAGTTTTACCAGTTTTGCTGGCTCGCTTTTTAGTAGAATAATAACATCATTAAAAATGAAGACCGAATCCGTTACACTGTCGGCAAAGAGACAGCTGGGTTAAGATTCAAAAGGAATGCAATGGAAATTAAACATGATCCAGGTACTTATCCGTTTGTTAATTCGCCAAGCAATGCATTATTTGTTACTGCGTTGGCTATGTAGTGCCATTATTTATACGTGCAATAGGTTAATCGTCACTTGTAAGTAGTATAGTACAATACTATATCCCTATGAATTGTTTTCCTTTGCCGCGACGAGTCGTAAATTGTGTGATAATTAAATATCTGAGTCTATGACGTGATCGCTTAGAAATCAAACCTGATACCCATGCCGCTGTATTATATATATACCGGCCGTTTATATAAACAACTGTGATTCATATTGCCAATGCATTTTAAAAATTCAACTCCGCTCCTCTCTCTTCAATCACTTTTTCTAGACTTTGATGGTGTTGCTGTCAATCAAGAATGTTTCCAGTGCTTCATTGGATGTCCGTTGGCTTTCCCTTCGTCTGAATTTTCTTCCCATATGTCTTCCGAAGTACCGAAGTGTTAAAATCACCGGTGAATTCATCCAGCATTGTTTGTTTTTGGAATGCAGTTTGCTTTTGGTGTTCTTTCACATATTTTTAACTGCAATCTCATCAGCGAATCCTTTTTTCGGAGAATAAAATTTCGTATGTGCCAATAAGTCTCCTTTTCATTTAGAGGAATGGTATTTGAAGAACTTGATTCAGGGAATAATAGCGTGATTCCAGTTGATATAGGTTAGATCCAAACACCGTTCGAGACATGATAACTGCAAATTATGATTACCCACAGGTAATCTGATTCATACTTTCATCATTATACTTTTGTAGTGAATACCTAGTAAGTTAAAAAAATGTACATAGCCCAGCCACTGCAATGACATCCATTGGACATCCAATGGATGTCCATTCATGGATGTCACTGACATCCATGGACATCCATTTGACATCCCATGGACATCCTGTGGATGTCCAAATGTCCCACTTGTGGACCTCCATGGGATGTCCATTTTAGGCTCAGGCATGGATGTTGATGATTTGCAGGGACATCCATTGGATGTCCATTGGATGACCTGGACATCCATGGACATCCATTTGACATCCCATGGACATCCTGTGAAGGTCCCAATTGTGGACCTTCATGGGATGTCCATTTTAGGCTCAGGAATGGATGTTGATAATTTGCCGACATCAACCTAACACCTGCCTGACATCAAGGCGAGATCAGGCCAACAAGCCTATACAGGCCCGACATAGGCCCAACAGAAGCCGACAAATGCTCGACATAGGTCCGACATCAAGCTGACATAGGCTCGGCATAAAATCAACCTAGGTACAGCATATGAAAATTATGTGAAATCCACATACCAACAAACTTTATTTGCTGAAATTATTCTATCAGATGAGATCGAATGCAGTGAACCAATGAATACTAGAATCGTGACAATATGTAAGGAATTAAGATTAGTTAATTATTGTAATACCATTGAGAACATATGTAATTTAGAGAGAATTGAATTACACGGATAAAAGTTAACCAAGTGTAAATTATGGTATAAAATCCTCACTGTAACTTAAAGCAGGTGATTAAACATGAACAGCAATAAGGAACTTATTGTAAATTTGCTCATTCTTCAGCTAAATACAGAGAAACTTATGTTCTGCAAGACCCATGGCAGCAGTCAAATCATTCAAACAAGCTAGTTATAGTAGAAATTCCCAATCATATGGTGAATATCTCATGATAAGAACTGTATTATTACAAGTTCGCTTGATCCTCTTACCTAGTGTTAGAACAAAAATTTCACAGTAATAAAATATATGAAATTAAAATGCTAAGGTACAGTAATAATATGACTTTTATTAAAGTAAAAAAGTTATTAATTCATTACATACATTCTTATGAAGATGTTTTTGACTGAATAGCAAATAAACACAGTGCAGAATGGTACTAGGGGAAGCCCTGAGTGATTAGTATTTGTATATAATGAAAAAATAAAAATCTTGCACATTTTTTGATTGGATTACACCTTAATTGAGACTATTAACGAGAGAGTTAATAAATCACATGTCCACACATTTACTTCTCTTCTTCCCTCTATTGTCCTTACATCACACACACATTTGCTGCTAAGATCTTCCTCCCTCAGTCTTGGGCCTGTGCCAAACTTACACCCACTTCGATATTCACTTAAGCTTCTGTTGAAGTAGGACAAGCTGCTCGGATCCCAGCTAGAAATACAAGTTATAACCACTGTGTAATAAAAGAAATAATTTTAAATATTGTATTTGAGTATACAATACCCAAATAGATTTTGTCATGAATACAATATCCAAATCAACAGAGCTTATAATGTTAGGTTATATAAAACAGTTGCTGATCAACATACATTCTTAAGCAATGATGCTTACTGCACCACTATGCACAGTAGCCCTTATAGTTTATCACTGGTTATGTAAACCGATTATTCAGTACACGATTGAACTACACATTCAACGCAAATTACAGTAAAAAATTGTTGTATTCACTGATTTTCTCATCTATTCCACTAATTTAGGTACCAGAAATCACCTCTTAGATATTTGCATTTCATATAAAAGCAAATGAGTTCTGTACACCATACTAAAGTTGTGGTACTAGATGGTACAGGTGGAACACTTCTCAGTACATACCACAAAACGTGAAAATACACCGGTAAATACAATAAAAAGTAACTCGTGGTACAGAGAAAGAATAACGCTTACACAACAATTAACATGGTGAACTTAATCTAACTAGGGGCACGATTTCTTAGACAGCGATGGAGAGACGGGCTATCGTGTTCAGCGTAATAAAAAGAAATAAGAAAAACAACTTACCTTGCTTCTATAGTTTGGCGAAGTGATTTCTATGTGCCTTCGTTGAAATTATGGAGGGTACTTCAGCAAAAGGCACGTCTGATCCCAACTCGCGTAAACGCCAAAATGGACGAGTAAAACTTTCAAGCGTAGTGTCTAAAAACTTTGTTGACGTATATCTAGTATCCAAGTTAATATCAGCTACAGGTGATAGCCAGAAACTCAGTTAACCAGGAAAATTCTATTCTCTGAACGGCGTCCCTGCCAAAACCGCCAAAACGCTATACAAATAACGTTCTTCATTTGTTCGGCGCTGCGGGCGCTGCGACCCGGGCCCGCATTTTTCAAAACCACAAGTTTTTGTCATGATTTTCAGAATGTACGTTTTAAATTCCTTAACATGTTTGGGTCACCATTTAGGATTCACTGGGTGTACGTGTACTTAAGGGTTGTTCGCTCACTGTGTGGCGGCAACAGCCACGATTAATCGAATGATTATTATTACTTAAATCTGTGACTCTAGCCATACCTAACTAGCACAGCCATTGTTGAGAAATATGCAATCCTTGATAATTATATATAATTTTTTTGAGTTGACATCCAGAGCAATTAATTCTGTTATCTCGACTCTGTTATTGATTTATATTCAGTTTTGATCTGAATGAAAGACACGTGATTGCTTGATTGAAGGAAGACACACTCACAAATTAATTAACGGTATTGCTGTTGCAATTAAGGCAGGAACCATTAAAATGATTGCTTTTATCGTTCAGTCTCCGCATACTGCTTTTTGGAGATAATTTAATTTCCGAAAAGCATTATGTTGAAAGCAGAGATGGTGCAGAATACATCGAAAAAATGAAGAAAAAAGTGATGATTTATCCTACCCACTGAATGTCTTACTTTTATTTTGGAGAACATATCCCTTGTGCTAGCTGTGGAATGACTTAAATGCCATTTCACTAAAAATTAATCTAATCGAAAAGGTTTTCAAGTTATTTTCTGTATGTCCAGTGGATGCCAGTCCATGGACGTCATAGGGATGTAATTTTCTGAATGTCCAATGGATGACATTCAGTGGAGTTTTAGAGGATGTCATCAAATGGTCATCATCTGGATGTCCATTGGGTACCATTGCATGGACTTCATATGGATGTCATCAAATGGCTACCTTCTGGATGTCCAGTGGATGCCAGTCAATGGGCGTCATAGGGATGTCATTTTCTGGATGTCCAATGGATGACATTCAGCGGACTTATAGAGGATGTCATCAAATAGTCATCATCTGGATGTCCAGTGGATGTCAGTCAATGGACTTAATAAGGATGTCATTATTATAACATCCATTGGACATCCTATGGACGTCCCTGAGGGATCCAGGATGTATGGATCTCAAATGGACATCCAATGGACATCCTGGGGTGGACTTCATATGGATGTCATCAAATGGCTACATTTTGGACGTCCAGTGGATGTCAGTCAATGGACTTAATAAGGATGTCAGTATTATGCCATCCATTGGACATCCTATGGACGTCTCTGAGGGATCCAGGATGTATGGATGCCAAATGGACATCCAATGGACATCCTGCGGTGGCTGGGAGGCTTGATCAGTAAATATCAGTATGAGTTTCCGGAATTTCATTTGCATTTGCACTGAGTGCAGCTTCAATAAACGGTACAATGTAAATATCGTAATACTGTAATTGGTTGTAAGCAAAAAATGAATTACATGAGTGGGCCATTACATCAGCCTTAGGCATCCCATTGAAATGGGCAAGGAGTTATTTCAATCAAAATGTACTAACATGTTTAGTAAGGCAATATATGACTTCATACCACCGATACTGTGTCACTTTAAATTGGCAGAAATGCTGTATGTGAGCAATTGAATAAATAAAGACTGTATTTCTGCGTGCAATAGAGCATCATATACTGTAAAATAGTGCTGGAAATTTGTAATCATCGTATCATCCATCAAAGTGTGTATTCGAACATGGCTTGTACACAGGAGCTTAGAACATATTCATTTAAAATTTAATTCCTTGGAAAGGACAAATTAAAATTTCTGATAGTACTAATTACTCATTGCACATCCAAAATCCCTGGTAAATATTTAGCAGGAAAATTTAGAAGGAACCTGCAGGAAGTTAGCAGAACATTCATGAGGATAATCAGAAGCCTATAGTGGCAAAGAAAATCTTATTTTAATTTAAAAACTGATGCCTATCTTAAACATTGGTGGAGTAATGCAATTATAGCATTGGACTGTTATCAATGTCTATTCATTCCACATGCAGTTATCATTCCACATTCACTTTAATTCTTATATTTGCCTGACCATGACATTTTACCACCATTATAATGGTATACAGATAGCTTAACAGACATATATATTTCAGTGGTCAGTTACCACTCCACCCTTCCTGCTTCAAAAATTTCTTTCCTTAAAATGTTTCAATTTAGTTCTGCGCATCACATCCATTCATTTCAATTGCCTATACTTTTCCTATCTCTCCCAACGAAGCAAACCTTTCCCTTCAAAAGTGCCTTTCAGGACCTCATTTCCTCTAATTACCTACTATCTGACATACAGTGGACTCCTAAATTTCCTTCACTGTGATATGTAACTTCAATGCCTAGTCAAGTATCTCTTAACTTCTCTTCTATCTTACTTTCATTATCCTTCTCGAGAGCCACTCCTCATATAACTTTAGTCTAATCTCACCCTCTCAACATTAGCCAATGGTTTAGATCCACCGAAGGCCACAACCCTTTATAAAACCTTCCAAACCAACATTTTGTTTGCATCCTATATCAGGACTTGAGGCATTACATATCCCCCATAATTCTTGAATATTGCTGATACAAGACATTTAATATCTTGAGTAGGACACCTCGTTCCACTAAAATTCTGCCCCAGTTACAACTTCATTCCACTATTTGTTTTTTGCTAATTGTCTTAAGCCTCTAATGGTTTCTACTCAATGACCATTCTCAATCTATACTCTGGAGTGAGCTGGCAAGCCACTTACCATGAGGAAAAATATCCACAGATGCTGAGTGGACTATGTTCCCTTTGTCCAATCTGGCATGTGTGAGCCTAACAGCTATAATTACCCTTGTTAATTTCTACTACAGGTAAACAATACATCATAGCATGTCCTTTGATAACAGTTGATTAATATTCATAAATTTACCAAAGATCATGACAATAGGAGTCGACTTAAGACTTAATCATATTGGGGTTTCAAGGAACATATTCAAAATAAGCTAAGTAGTAATTGTAAAAAACCTACACCAACATTTATTTCACTTATTGATTATTAAAAATAAATGGATCTATGAATAGTTGCACAACCCTTAGTTTTCATCACCCCTGATGACAATGACTGAGTCAGACATCGAAACGTCGGCCTACATGGAGACCATCACCCGGTTGGAAACCCGAGAAAGCTTCTTAGGTTCCTCATATCAGTGAAATAAATAATATTAATAATATGTAACAGCATTCATTAAGCATGAAGCATTATAGACCAAGTCCATTTTGCTCTAAATTTTGTTATAAGTGAAAAATCATTGATTACCTACCATTGCTTTATTATCCATCCATGACCCTCTTCTCCATTAACTTCTTCAATTTATAAAAGGGTGTTACCAAAACTAAGAGTGCATACTTGACTTAAATTATGACAGATATTTAATTTAAATGAGAGCATAAAAAATAATTTTATTCTGATCAAGTTGACTTTAAGTCACACAGGAACGACATCTGTAGACTTAAGTTGACTGTTAAGTAATTGAGTACCTGGATAACTTGAGGCACACAACTTATCACATGATATTGTTTGCTCTCTGCTGTTAGTGATGTCTGTTTGGATTTGGAAACTGGCTTTCTTCTAATAATTTACTCCATAATACCCTATATTGGCATATATCCTTTGCCTCTATTGCATTCATACATTACTTCATTCACACTCTCTCCTATTCTTAAGACTCCTAATCTTCGTCCTTTAATGTCTCTTCCACCACATCATGAACCCACAATTTTTTCCATCTTCCTCATACGCTATTCACTCCTCAATCACAATCCTGTTCGACTACTCAACTCTAATCTATTATTTAAACATTGCCAAACCCACAGAGAATAATCCATTCATAAAGTCCATTACGGTAGCATGAAGGAAAAGATATTTTCAAAATGTCAAAAGAAAATTAATAAAAAGATATTAGCTTTAGTTCCCATAAGTATCCAGTAAGTATATCAAGCAAAAATCAACATGAAATACACTCAGAATCTTTACTCTTAATAATCCAAGATGGTATGTATATTGTTCTAGCAAATTCAATGATTGCATGGGGGAAATAAACATTTGTCACAGTATGCACAGCTGATTATTCTTCTTTGAATCAAAACTAGGTATGACATACAACTGTTATCACTCATATGATATGTAAACACTACTGTTTTCTGATTACAGTTCTATAATATAGAGAGAACTGGCACAGTGGATATTGGTCTGAAGTTATTGATGGCTATAACCATTTATAAGCACTAAACCATTGTGTAAATTAATAATTGATCAGAGGCTATTCCTTGCAAAGATAATAAACATATATATTGAGGTCAGATATTTAGTAAACATTCTTATAACCTGATTGTTCCATGCATTTCATAAAATCTACAGAGTAAACTAGTTATAATTTTGCCTAGATATAATATTCCCTACCTGTAACATGATATAGTCTAGTAAATGGCAACTAGAGTAGCAATCAGATAGCAGAGAAACTCACTGACGCTTACATATTTTATTGCATTGCATTGGTGCTTCTTAATGATAGCAGCAATATCATCTAGAGGAAGAACGAATGTAGTGGGTTTAAAATTAGCACTGTCAGTGCCAAACAATTTAAGAAGATTCATCACATCCTGCAATCAGTTTTTATATCCCTACTCATGCACATCATAATAACAAATATTTTGTGTGTATTAGGCATTTCTTATAGGTAGCTTAGAAGCAATATATGTTAACACTTACTGATAAGAATTGGATATGTATAACTGTTGAATACCCTGTAAGACATAACTATAATAATCAAATCGTTTTCGTAACCAATTAACATCTCCAATGTACGGGCAAAAGCATTTTGTGAGGGGGAATTAATATAGCACTAAAGATTCAATACTATAACAAAGTGCATTTTTACTGAATATACATTTTATTGAAAAGTACGCAGGTACATATACAAACCATCATTTAATAATATGCTTTTTTTAAATTTAGAATCTATGTGGCATTGCGAAAAACATATTTACTGGACATCAATATAATTGACTAGTTTGATTAGTTAAATAAGTGACGAAGTGCATGGTGAAACCCCAACGATTTTAATCGATGGCAACAAACGAAGCATGTTTTGTAAGGAGCGTTTTACATTAGATATAAATCACTCAAGTGGCTGAAAAAATTCATATATTACAACAAATATTGAGAATAGTAAACGTGAAGTCCTATTCAGTTCACTTTGGCACAAGAAGTGCTTCACGAGAAGAAAACAACATCACGACAGAAGCAACTTCACAAAAAAGCAATCATCGTAGGACTGATTGTTATTATTAGAATCACAGATATATATATATATATATATATATATATATATATATATACACAGCGAATGTCTTGGACTCCTGTATTTGCACTAATACTCTGAATTTATGCTTTATATTTACGATGTAAACAATAAACGACGAATATTACGTTAACCTATGAACAAATCTTCGATTTTGTCATTTATTAATATTGTAAGCACTCGACGATCATAAGACAGTATTTCAGAAGCACAGTAACTAAATTATAGATATATAGTACGATGTAAACAAACCTTTACCAAAGTTGAACGTTCGCTTTTTTACATGCAATTCACTCTTACACAAACACAGCAGCAAACTATGAGATTATTTCAGGGGGCACTGTAACTTAAAAATCTACGACGTAAACAAACAAAAACCCACCATTAACTTCACTATATAGGCCATTTTTGAAGCACTAACTCTTGGTAAATTTACGACATAAACTATAACTTTAGCATAAGTTGAACATACACTTTCTTCGTGTTACTCACGTCCAGAAACACAACGCAATATTCTGCCATTTCAGAAGCACAGAAACTTTAATAACCTCCACGGTGTATTTCCTGTCATAACACATCCATTAGGAGCGTAAGTCTACCTAACACAAATAACCTTTAAATATAAAAATATCACCACAAGAACACACGCAATACATCACAGCACATATCACATTTGTAATCACTGAATTTCCATAATTGCATTGTCACTTAAATACACGATAAACCATCGTTTCAATATTCTCGACAAATATTACGTCTCGTGAACAAGTGAAACAGACTGTAATTGAAAATTGAATTTTAGTGCTACAGTCGGATAATTTGCTTTAAATTCTTACAGCCAAAAGAAAACGTTGATCGTTTCGAACTACATACCAAAATAAAATTTCGCTACTAAATTACTATTAATCATTGGTTTCTATAATGAGTTGTTAATAATTTGTGGTCCATAAAATGTCACTCTTCAATAGTTTTGTAATCAAGTGGGATATTCCTAATATTCTTCGTATAACTATACTTAAAATCACAAACCAAGAGCATTGTGTAAAAACAAAACAAACCTTCGCACGATTGCACAATTGTGCCTTCAATTGTTTTCAAAGAATTACCCACAACTCCACGGAAACCGGCACTGAACGAGGTAGCTGCACTGAAACTCTGTGCCTGCTCTGTGCTATCAAGAGCAAAGCTGTACACCTCGGTCATGCTTACAGTATGAAAATCACGAACGACCAGATTTTTTATCTATCACGATTTTCCTGAGAGATCATTGATCGTAGGCAACTTGGACGTGAGCAGTCATAGTGAGTGAGTGAGCATAGCTGGAAAATCGGTCTCTCTGCTCGACGATCAAAGATCGAATCACAAGTGGGAGTGACCGACGCGACCGAAATCTCTCAAAAGACCGACTTTGCCCATCTCTAGTTCACAGGGATAAATGGAAAAGTTTTGAATACTACCTCTGTGACATCATCATCTCTTAGGTATTACTTGTGTTGAGCCTCAGCCAAATGTTATAAAACGTTGAAGTGATTCGGAAAATTGAACTTTAATGAAGCAAATTTTAGAATTGGGCTATCTACGCTCAATGCTTGACTTTGCATTTTTGAGTGTCTGATTCGCATAAGCTGCCAGACTGAACTGTCTGAGATGAAATGGCAAGTGGGTGCAGAAAAAGATAGGAAAAATTTGAAAGAAATAATAAAAGAATTCAGGAGAAGTTCTTAGCAGAACTTGTCTTGATAGTAGACAAGCCGAGGCCCGGCTACGGAAACAGAGATAGGTATGTCACAGTTTTTTGAGAACTCCCTAGTTTCCTCAAAGATAACTAGATTTGAAGAGGGCATGATAAAGATATTTAAGGTAAGATAACATATTATTTTCTTTGAGATCAATGCATCCAACGCTGACGCCTTATTATGTTTTGTTTAATACTTATGGAGCTTTTTTCAGGTGATCTACATCTACAAAGTACCATGCAAGCCACATCTAGGGTGTGTGGCACGGGGTGGTTCCACACCAGGCATGCAGCACTCGTCCCAGCGCAAATCGGGACCTTGCACGTTTCCCCGGCCGCTAGGCGCAGGCCAAAAAATCGGTCAGGAGAACAGTGCGCAGTCAAACCCGGAAACTGGGAGAGTGCTACATAAATGAACATGTAAACATGCCGTACAATGCTATACACACATTTAGTGGTTAATATTACTAATACTATAAATTTATGAATGCTACGAGGTACTACTTTATGCAGAGAACAAAATAAAATAATGCCGGACACATCAAGCGGTGTGAAGTGTTAGTAATGATGCTATGTTATTAAGCACAAGTGAAAATTCTGCTCTACCTATTGAGGGTGGGAGTTTCATATGATTGATCTATCACAACTATTATGATCCCTTATTGTACGTGGAAAAAATGACATTTTAAATCCATCGGTTTTGCGATCTATTTCCTTTATTTTATTCCTATGATCGCTTCTGCCGTAGTATGTTAGCTCTAGCAAAATATATTGAACGTCCAGCAAAAATTGTCTGCTTCGAACATGTGAAAAATATTTAACCTGTATTTCTCCCTTCAATCAGTTAGAGATTCCCTAATTCCTTCAACGATTCGGTATCACTGCTAAGGTTGTAGGAATAACTTTTTACAAATGTCGCTGCTCTCCGTTGTATTCGATCTATTTCTGAGATTAGTCCTACTTCGTCCCATAAGCTAACGACAAACCCCAAGTGAGGTCTCATGAGTGAAAAATAACATCGCTCTTTAACTTTCTCCTCGCATTTTCCTAGTATTTTTTTTTTAAATAAATACCAATTTGCGACTAGCCTATCTGAATATTTCCCGAAAGTGTTTCTCCCGAGACATATCCTGTTATTCTATCTGTCTGTGACACAACAGACAATATCTTGCGGTTATTCCGTTCACGTAGATGTTTACCAGGAATATACCATAGGTATTGCTTAACAGTTTGTCAAAATGTGCCCAGAGCAGTGAAAGGTCTAAAGAATAACAAAGCACCTGGCACAGACAACATCAGTGGAGAAATTATCGAGGCGCTTGAAAGTAAAGCCAAGGACTTACAATAACAGTAGAAAATTTAGAGCAATTGGATCCCTTAACTCAACTCGGAGGTACCATCACGTGGGAAGGAAGAAGTACATCTGAAATCAAGCGCAGAATACCCCATGCTAAGAAAGCGTTCATGTTGAAAAAGCAACTACTGCGTTCAACTATCTACATCTACAAAATACCCTGCAAGCCACCTCAGGGGTGTGTGGTAGGGGGTGAGTATTCACCAAAATGAATTACACTATACACTAAAGTTAGTGTAACTACGACTAATTTTGCCTTAGCATAAATCGCTAATGCTTGTCACGAGGCGAAGCCTCACAAGCATGCACTACTACACTACAGATATTATCACAATGGAGAGGGACCATTAATATATATTTATGTTGCAACTACACAAATAGACAGAGACTCAAGACTTATGTAGAAAAAATGCACGGCGTGCTGTTAGTACTAGGTAACAGAAAAGGATTTTAAGTATTACGGAGTACTACTACTAGTAAGAGCTACACTACCTAACGACAAACCTAGATAAAGTCTCATTGGCCGCTGTTATGGTCTCTTATCGTTTGTGGTAAAAATGACATCTTAAATCTGTCCGTTCTGCAGTCTAGTTCCCAAATTTTATTCTTATGATCTGATCTACCGTAGTATGTTGGATTTCGTAAAATATTATCAACGTCGTCAGAAAATAGACCGGTTTGGAACTTACGTAATAGATTGAGTCTAAATTTTAATCGACGGTCTGAAAGCGTTTCCCATTCCAGTTGCTGCAAAAGGTCAGTAACACTAACGAGATTATCGTAACGGCCTTTGACGTATCTTGCCGATCTTCGCTGCACTCGTTCAAATTCAGTTTTCAAGCCTATCTCATAAGGATCCCAAATACTGGCGGCATATTCCAAGTGGGGTTTACCGAGGGAGAAGTAGCTGATTTTTCCTAACTTTATCGTCGCACTTGCCAAGTACTCTTTTAACAAATACTACGATAGGAATAGACACGAGCAAACGCAGTACGTATAAGCATTCGTATGGCACGTGGCACTCAATAGACCGGAAAATTGGACCATTGGAAAAGCAGACGAGAAAAGATTAGAAGCATTCGAATCCTGGTGTTGTAGGAAGATGCTGAAGTTCAAATAGACGGATAAAATATGAAGAAGATTACATATGAGTAGAAGAGGAAAGGGCTATGGGACGCGTCGCAGAAAAGAAGAACCATATGGATTGGGCACACCGTGAGGCACAATGAGTTGGTGAAAAATATAATTGAAGGAAAAATAGAGGGGAAAGTCCCCAGAAGAAGGTCAAGGGATAAACGTATGTACCAAATAAAGAGGAAACTACATAAGAAGATCTAGCAGTGAGTAAGAGGACTAGCATAAGATAGGAAAGGATGGAAGGGCTGCAATCAACCAACCGTAGGATGATGTAGCCAAATATGTCGAACGTTCTACAAAAAATTGTGTTCTAGCTTTAAAATTACTCAGAGAAGAAAATAAACTGGAACAGCACTGCGTTGTTAACGCACGCATGCAATGCCGTGGTGATGATGCTGGGGGAATTCGGAAGATCTTTCGGATGACACGAGTCGTGAACTCCAAGCCGAAGATGACAGAAAAACAACGAGATTATCTTTTCACGGCTTCTTTCACTAATACATTCCGGGAACGTCGTGAAGATTCACGCTCCAAGTCGGCAAACAGCTTGCGAAGTGTTCCACGGAGGAACTGAGGAAGTTGGAGCTACGTCACCGCTTTTACCCCTCCCCTCTCCTGAGTGGAGGGGAGGGAGAAAGGAGGGAGGTGGTAAAACGGTCGCAGCTCCCCGTCTCGACAAACATTTATTTCATTGTGACTCATGCAGTGCCCAAGGGCGAGAATTCCCCCACCCGTCCCGCCCCTTCCAGGGGCACCGCGCGGGGTATCCGTTGGTGACCAAGTGAGAAAGGGCAATCGCTCACTCATTACTACGAAGATGTCTCCGCCTGAGTAACTAGTTTCAGCGAGCTATATCCCTAGTCATAATGGTGACCATATTCCAGTGTGTATATTTCAATCTCAGCGTCCGTAATAATAGTGAAGTAAATATTGTAGTATTAATGGTGCAAAAATATTGTCACATACGACAAATATTATCAGTAATAAAATAAATGTATCTCAATAAGTCTCTAACTTGACTAAATTTTTCACGCCGTAAGGCTAAAACGTCTTCAAAACAGACTGTTTTTTTCGATTCTGTAAAAATTAGTTCGGTGAGTAATTGATTAATTTTTATAAAGAATTGAGAAAATATGCAAACTACACATCGTTAGTTTTTTGACGAAATCTAGGTGTTCGAAGTTCCTGATTTGTTTTCAATATTCTCCTTCTGTAGCGCACAGCCGTTATCTATCTCATGTAAAACAGCTTATATATTTAGGCAAATTGCTCGAAGAATAGTTTGGCAAGGGTTTAATACTTTGATATAATTGGAAAGATGGGAGTTTTCTCTTTAAAATGACATCAAATCAATCAAATTCTAGGTGCATTTATATATCGCTCAAACTACCATAAGAGGTATAGAAAATAATTCTAATACCCATGGTTGTGTTAATCGGACGTGTTCAAAGAGGATGGGGCTGCCGAGCGCATGGCAAGGTGAAAGTCCCGAGTTCCGTTACGAGACCTCAGCTCTGTGATGGCGCCCGAGTCCGCCGCGTCGAAGAAAAGGGCGCCTTTGTCTTGAGGAGTCCCTGGAAGTTTTCGAAATAAAAATAAAAAATAAATTCCCCAAAAAATTGCAACGAGGAAAGGATTTTTTCTCGTGGCAATTTCTAGAAAGAATAGAAATGAGATTTATTATTCCGGGACAAAATGTCCCTTAGGAACATAATTGGTGTACATAATTTAGTCAGACCCTCAATTGCAAGGAATATATCATATCATTGAATACATAGGTGATATAAAATTAATAATACACATTTGGCATTATTGCCATAGAATAGTAAATACAAGAAAATGAAAAGCAATGAAAAAATACACCTCATAGGTGTTGCAGAAAACAATATTCAATTGAATTGGGACAGCGTTTTGTTACAATATTACAATTCTATTGGAATGCAATAAGCAGAGACATCAAGAAAAGAAAAATAAACACTATAAATAATATATTGTAAGTGTTACACGAAGTAGCACATCCATTAACGCATATTAAACAACATTTTATAATATTCATTTTTAAACCTGTTGGCATTCTTACATTTTTTAATATCTTCGGGTAAGTGGTTCCATATATCGCAAGAGGTGACATAGAAAGAATTTACATGGACAGATGAACGGTATAGGGGTACATAGAGTTCTTCCATGTGGCGCGTTGGGCGTTTATTTCTCGCAGCATTGTACAATACATTCTGATACAAGTATGTTGGTAATTTTGTAGTTATTATTTTGTATATAAAAGTTGTCTTATTAAGTAAGCGCCTGTTTTGTATTTTTAACCACCCGAATTTTTCAAAATATGGTGTCACGTGCTCATAATATTTGATGTCAAAGACATACCTCACACAGGAGTTCTGAATCCTCTGAAGTTTTAAATTCAGTTCTTTTGTTAGGTCGGAGTATACCACACAGCAGTAATCGATATGCGGGAAAACAAGACTGTCTACTAATTTCTGGCGAAGGGAAGTCGGAATAAGGTGTCTAAATTGTTTTAAATGATATACAGTCTTGAATACCTTATGTGAAATGGATTTTATGTGTTCGTTCTATGATAGGGTTTATAGTAATTTCTAGATTCCTTACACTCTCAGAAAATTCAATTTGGACACCTTTTACTGTTATTTTTGGCAAGTTATCAAATATAATTCTATTAACATAAATATTACTGCCAATAATAATACTTTTAATTTCTAGGGGAATTGTAACAAATTCAATTTTAGAAATTAATTTTTATGCTGATCCGGATTGGACATCCTCATGGGTGGATTTTTCACTATCTAGGGCGTGAGTGATTGGGTGCGTACTTACCACGACCCCCTAGATACATGTAGGGGTCCGTGGTAACTACGTGCGTAGCTAATTGTTGGTTTTGAAAATCCTGGTCATTTCGTGCGGTTGTTAGATGTAGTTGAAACTATACGAAAATATAACTACTATGAACAAAAAAAGTTACTCAATTTAACTATTATCCATTTCAAATATCTTTGCGACTGGGAGGCAGGCCCTAAATTTGTGGGGGCGGGTGCGTTTTGGGAGGGTTCGGAGCCGTTCGAAAGTCTCCGCTGCCGGGGGGGTGAGGAACGGCCTTCGAGAGGGGAGGGACGAGCTGAACGTTGCCAATGTCCATGTCCCAAACTACTTGTGCCGTGAAATCCGCGGGAGGCACAGTGGGAATGGGTAGTGGGTTTTAATAGTACCTACGCACTGTGTTGACTAAAGGTATCAGAAAGAATTCAATTGTTTTTTGAATACCAAACATTTCCGCAAAAAAGATTCACCTCTAACATAGTCACTGGAGGTCAAAAAAATTGCAAAATATTTTTTTAATTTCCATGTATCGGCACCAATATATGGACATCCTCAAAAGATTTCTTGAAAAGTCTCTCTCTAATAATAAAAAATTTAAAATAAAATTTCACCGCACTCTAGCCGTTAAGCCTTTGGCTGGCTGGTTACTTCGGGGAGGCGACCGGTAGCCAGGATCATTTACTCCACTGAGGACGGGTGGATATGTTGGTAATGGAAAAGGAGGAATAGTGGAGAGAAACCCGGTGTCACCCTGGCCGCGTCCTTAATAAGTAATATTAAATTAATTCTCCGATTATTTGGTTTTGGTAGGCGACCGTCATTTTCGCCGTTGAGGGCAGGTGGGTAGATTGGTAAGAAAACTATTATCAACTGAAAGGAAAGAAAGGCATAGAGAAACCTGGCATCGGCATTGGCTTGCTCGGTGGTTTGAGCAAGATAGTTCCCTAGTCATAATGGAGACCATATTCAAATTTTATTTTTTTATTTCAGCGTCTGTAAGAAGTATGAAATAAATATTGTAGTATTAATGGCGCAAGTATATAGTTATGCACGACCAAAATTCTCAGTAATTAAATAAATAAAACTACAAAAATCTCTAACTTGACTCATTTTTTCCCGCTGTACGGCTGAAAACCGTTCAAAACAGCAGGGTTTTTTTTGCTATTCTGTAAAAATTACTGTGGTGAGTAATATATATTTTTTTGCTGAGAAAACATGCAATCTACACACCGTTGGTTTTTTGACGAAATCTAGGTGCTAGAAGTTCATAATTTTTTAAATATTCTCCTTCTGGAGCGCACAGCCATAATCTAAAAGCCTCATTTTCTAAGCCCATGTAAAACAGCTTATATTTTTAGGCAAATTGCTCGAAAAGTAGTTCGACAAGCGGTAGATATTTTGATATAATTGGAAAGATGAGAGTTTTTTCTTTAAAATGAGGCCAAATTCATCAAATTCTAGGTGAAGTGATTTTTCGATCAAACTACCTTAACGAAAAATCCCAAGTGGATCACGGTTTAACGTCCCAGCCGACGGACAAAGTACATGCACTACTCTTGAAGTGCTCTCTACCCAGCAACCAAGTATGGGTCGGGATTACTCTGCACAGATTCTTCCACCACCGGGATTCAACATACTGTATTTATTTTAAAAATTTATTTTCAACTACAGTTGAAAACGGCAATAAATGACCAGGATTTTCAAACAATTAACTACGCACAAAATCGCACGTACGCCCATGATGGTGAAAAATCCACCCATGAGGATTTCGAACCCGGGTCAGCTTAAAAAGTAATTTTTAAACGTAATTAGTTACAATGCCCCTGATGTAAGTACTTGAATATGCATAGCAAAACTTGGTGACACTCATTAACACCAAATTAGAGGTCACTGAGGGTGAACAAAGCGTTAAGGTGGCCGGAGCGGTAATAGTGGTCATTGAGTGCACATTTTAATAATTTTTTAAGTAGGTCGAAAAAAATTCTTTGGTAAAAAATAAATTTCGCATTTTATTTTAGCGCTTCTGTTTATGCGCTGGAACTCATCATACTGGCAGATTTAAATTATACAAGAATTATATGTTTAAATTTTCCTTAATTAAATCAAGTAATGACTAGAGTTTTCGGCGCTGTATTCCAAATTTGGACGAAATTAAATTGAAATAAGTGTTTTTCGAATAAGAAACTCAGCGTGACCCCTTGATACTTGTTAGCAACAATTATTATAATGAAAACCGTTTAATTCCGCGTTTGAAAGAAAATCTGTACATATATAATGGAAATATTACGAAATATATGTCATGTGCCATAAGACTACGTGTAAAATAGTATTGAATTACGAAAAAAACCGAATCGGTGTGATGAAATTTTTTTTTTTCAAATTTATCTATAGATGCCAATTATGAGAACACGTATACAAAGTTTCACGCAAATCTGTAGGTAGGTACATACATAGACAAAAATCACTTTAACCACCTTAGTGGGCGGGCAAAGTTACTGAACGACTCCCTGAGGGTTCTCTGGAGGACGACTCGGCCGCTTTATTTATTTATTTATCTCACACAACCAAAAACGGCACAATGGCTAATTACATTGGTCGATGCAACAAAATAAATAAACATAGACCAACAATAACGAAAAACATGAAGAATGCAATAAAAAATAAAAACATCAACAAAAAACCAAAATTAAATCAAATTTTTGGGTTCCATACCCAAGTGCCGTTTGATGAATGATTTGAATATGTTGGGCGAGTAGAAGAGGTCAAGGGACGGATGCGCTGAGGACAATACAAAATTTGGAGGGGATTCGGCAAAACAGGGAATGCTGTGATAGGGAAAGCCGGAATTTCGGGATGTGTAGGAGATTGAAGTTTCGCGTGGGGCGAGGAGGGACGCGAATTGGAAAGAGAGAGAAAAGGTCACAGGAACGAAGCTGCCCATTCATTATAATGAGTAAGAATTTCAGGTCAGATAGTGAACGGCGATGGGAGAGCAGAGGAATTCCTACTAGGAAGGACGAAATGGATTCACGGGTTGAATTCTTGAGGGAGGGAATGCGATGACGGGCAATGGCTAGGAAAAAATTGACGGGACGATTTAGTAGTTTCAGAGTGGATGGGCAAGCCGTTGACCAAATTGGTGAGCAGTATTCTAAGATTGGGAGGACACAACCAAAGAATACTGTTCTGAGGGCAAGGGGATCATGAATGTCTGTGTGACGGTACAGTAGGCCAACCACCGCCATCGCCTTGCCCACAACCCTTTTTATGTGATCTTGGAAATGTAGCCTATCGTCAAATATGACACCTAGGTCGCCATGGGATCTCACTGCTGGAAAAAGGCTATTTTGGAACGTGTAAGAATGATCGGCGGGTTTACGTCTCAAGGAAAAGGTCATGACAGCTGACTTAGTAGGGTTAATGCGCAACTGCCACTGAGCACTCCACGAGTTCAATAGGTCCAGTGCAGATTGAAGGGCTAGGTGGTCGGAAGGACCGTCAACTTGTTTGAAGACTTTACAGTCGTCTGCGTGTAGTAATATGTTGCATCCTTTGGAGATGATAGAGTCGACAATGTCATCTACATATAGAGAGAAGAGTAGGGGGCCTTTATGTAACATCTCTCGCGTAATTTCCTCTTCTTGGCGCCAATTTCTTTATATGAGAGTGCCACCAAGTTTCGACATGTCTATAATTGAGCCCGATTACATTTTTTCACTACTTTTGCCGTCACTGCTCCCTTGCACCCTTTCACCCATGTACCCTTCTTCCTGCAACTGTAAACGTCTTGTCGCGCCTTACCCCACTAAAAATGATCGCGTTGATTCGTTTGAAATCGAAGTTTTGTTATTCTTAGTTGATCTTGATTCAGTTGATGGTTGTTCAGTTTATTTTAAGGTATTAATAATAATTTTATTGATGTTTTAAAAGAAATGATGATTTGTTGATTTTTGAATGTTGATTTTTTTTAAGGGTTGTTAAGAGGTTGTTGTTTTAAGGTTAGAAGAAGGAATTGTTGGGAGAGGGACTATAGAGAGAGAGAGGATCGATTATGTATTGATATTAAATAAAGAAGGGTTTGGAACTTTAGAACGTGAGTAAATTATTCAAAAAAGGGTCACGTCATCACGCAACACTCCCAGCAACATGCATGGAAACAAGGGTGCCCTCTCCAGTATATTATTACAACCACATTGGTTAAACGCATAGTTTCCCGAAATGGCTGAGTTCTATCTTCATTTGACTCGACCGACGCCCTGAGACCACCCTTCCTGTAACACACTTGGGGATTCCATTCCCCCCCCCCCCTCTTTCCCTCTCCCACTCCTTCCCTTCCCCCTCCCCTTCCTTTCCCCCTCCCCTTCCCCCTCCCATTCCCCCTCCCCCTTAGACTCCTCCAGCAACGCCCTCTTCCGCGAGCTCGTCTTATCTTACAACTTGGCGATAAGCGGTTATGTTATTCCCAGTCGCTCCCTCCTCTGACCGAGGCGACGGTTCCAATATTTATTCAACGTACAATTGGCAAATAATCTGGCCGATAGAAAGCAGCACTGATAAGTTTCATGGTGGATATAGAGGGGATTGATGTCAGTACGATATACGAACGCAGTCGCCTTGAATTACTCTTATTGTTAGTCTAGTCAAGAAGGAGTTGTAGAGGACATGGAAGAGACCTAACTTAAGGGATGCGTTTAGAGTTGATAGGTGGTAAACGTGGTAAACATACTGAATGTCCCGGACCTAGGAGGTGTGCGGGAGGGAGGGGGAGGCGCAGAAGGTCACTTTTTGTTTTTGCTCATATCTTGAAAACGGTGCGTGGTAGCGAACATATTACTGGACCAAAAATTAAAGCTAATTAATGTACTACAAAATAGCTTCTTATACGTTTATTTCTTTTCTTCATAGTTGTCGAGATATTTCCTAGCGAAATTTGTAAATATTTGAAAAACGTTCAATTTCCTCCCGTTTTTTGACAAACATTTCCTTCTAGCGGCTCAGCCTTTACTTTTACAGCAAAGGTTTCCAGAGCATAGTTGTAGAGAATTACATTATCATTAAACTGAGACATAATGTAATATGTTATCTTCAACTGCTCAATAGTTACAATAATTTTATGTCTGGGGAAATTCCTGACTCATCTGGTAAGAAAACCGCACATCGCTCTTTCTCGTTTTCTAGGGTTTTATATCGTTAATATAGCTATATGGTGTGCTAATATGCATAAATGGTAACAAAATGTGTGTAATGAAATAAATATAGAGTTTATATACAGTACAATATGTATGCACATGGTGTGAAAAAAGTTAGTATAAATAAGCCTATTTGTTAATATAGCTCTATGGTGTGTTAATATACAGTACTGTATA
Organism: Pyrrhosoma nymphula; assembly: GCA_963573305.1. Taxonomy (NCBI): domain Eukaryota; kingdom Metazoa; phylum Arthropoda; class Insecta; order Odonata; family Coenagrionidae; genus Pyrrhosoma; species Pyrrhosoma nymphula. Next base: position 100,094,069 of record OY754339.1, read on the forward strand.
TTTAGTTTATTACACACACTTTGTTACCATTTACGTATAATAAAACACCGTATAGTTATATTAACAAATAGGTTTATTTATACTCACTTTTTTCACACTATGTGCATACATATTGAAGTACATGCTGCCGCACAGTGATCTCAAATCAAAAAAAGGTTGGCTACAAGTCATTTTTTAAACTTTATACGAGGAAGTTTGCTAAGCTGTTTCCGTATTCTACAGTAGATGACCCACAACATAGGCTACTACGATGATCATTGTACTGCTCATAGTAATCTGTGAAACATCATTTAATAGTTTACCTTCAACTGGTAAAAAGTTACAGCAATTGGAAATTTCTGGGGAAATTCCGATATTTGGCAAGGAAACCGCACATGACTCTATCCCGTTTATCTATTTTTATATCTTATTTATAAAGCTATCTCATGAGCGTCGGAAGAAGAAATTACAGAGGGGTGCATTCAATGGCGGCTCGTGGCCAACAAAAAGGGTGTTTCACAAGTGCTAGTTCGCTTCCAACAATACCACTACCCATAGAGTGGAAAGTGTTCATTGGTACTTACAATAAGATCAGCATTGTCAAAAACAAATCAATTAAATGATCGTGTTTTCAAGACTGGTTGAGCATTTCTAAATCTTGGACTTCGTTGTAAGATGAACCAAATCCCAAACTTGCGAGAATGTTAACTAAGTTTTTAGATACACATCTTCTGAGAAGTAGTAGGGAGAGGCAACACAATATTGAGGACAGGAACGTCCGCGGTCGAAGCACAGAGGTAATGGTGGGTGCAATAGTGATACATTTATTTGTGTGATACAGGTGGGCATGTGTTAGTATCGAACACCTAACTCTGGATGTTCTGCCTAATTATATTTTTTCCCAGTCACTGCGGCCATGAATTCGTCCATGGAAAACTGGCAGTTACTGATCTCTTCCATGCATGAATAAATTTCTTCCATTCCTCTGGAAATTTAGCTGTCAGATTTTTTCGGTTTCTCTAGTCAAGTATAGAGACCTAATAAAATTCACACGGAATTTATCATCGTTAATAACTTCCTCGGTGACTAAATTATTTATGGAGGACTGCCGACCAATAACGTTTTCACTCCACTTGTCATTCCTCGCAAGACCAGCCTCCATACACGTTTGTTGTACAGTAGCTATAGCTTTATATATTATAATTTTCGCGCGTTATACACCACTCTCCGCCTATAAAAATACTTCTTTTTCTCGTTCTCTACAGGGTCTGCTCAGAGAAATCAGTGATTCTTGAAATTGAATTCTGTTAGTGAAGACCTCGAGCTCATCATTTCAGTTGATTCAGATAATGTTGATGCAGCCTGCCTCTTCAAATCCACCATAATGCTTTGTGCTCTGGTGTTATTTTTGCACTGTGGAACTGAGCATATTTTGTTAGACTTATAAACGTCTTCATTGCTTCCATACATCATTCACATCGACGGCATTTATATCAAGTTTCCGAGAAATTGAATCAACTTGAGCGGTCAAAAATTACGCAGGAGCCCAATAATTTAAGGATGGCAGTATCAAAATCCACCAAATTCTTCACAAAGAAAGAAGATATAGCCTCTAAACAAGAACAACTTGGCTTAAGGCCGTTTTACACGGTACATTAGTTTGGTCAAACTCTTCCATGAACTCTTGCATGAGGCAAAATGTATCGTGTAAAGCGGCAAATTCTATGAACGCTTGTGCGAATGTCTCAATACCTGAATGGAAAATAGAACCTGTTCTTATTTCGTTGAGGCAAACGTACAATATCACGTACATTCGTTTGTACAAAGTCTTTCATCGTGTAAAACGGCCTTTACAATAGCTGAAAACGCACAAATTGCACGTCATCGCTATCCCCTCTCGGAAGCCTACGAATTTGACCACCAGATGTCAGTCAATTTGGGTGGAAGAGCGAATAGGAAGGTTCCCAAACGAAAATGTTAAGAGTTAAATACATCTGATAGATTTTTATTATTATTTTTTCCACCGAAAATAAGGAACCATAATTGTCGTGATTGATCTTTTTGTGAAACACTCTCTAGGTAGACTAGACCAGGGGCGGCTCAAGACCAGAGGTTCAGGGGAGGGGGGGCACCAGCGCACAGAGGTTTGGAGACCCCGAATTCTCGATCAAAATTCGAATTACAAAATACCGGAAGCCCACATATACAGACTACGTCATTCCTTCCATGACAATTATGTAGAGCATGTTGTTGAGTTCTCACCAAAATGCTCTACATTATATTCCACTAAAGTATGAGATGATATAGTTAATGATAATGGACAGCTTTACATAAGCAGAAAAATGATAATAGGACGGGGTGGAGCTTCACGCCATAATTGGATGCGTCATGCGTCGAAGAATACTGAGTCATTGATCATATAGTGATCTTAAAAGTCTCCGATGAGCCTTAAAACCCTCAAAAATGAACTCAGCGTCCCGCAAAACTCAAAAAAGTGAACATTTAGGCAAAGAGCGTGGGTTTTAGAATTTTGAGCGAGAAATTGGGTACCTCAGACCACTGCGCAGCGGCTCTTGGGGTATGGAATACCCCCCCAGGAAAAAGGGAGTTCGTGGGTCTTGTCGCGGAAATTCGTAACAAACTATGTGCAAAATGGCGCGTTATAAGTGGTTTGGAAGCAATGATTTGCCTTTTAAGAAAAGCAAGTTTTCATTAAATGCATATTTCCCTTTCAGATTACCACCAAATTTCGACTAATTTCAAAATTATTTTGATTTTCATTCGCATTTAGCTCGTGGTTTTAAAAACAGTTTTAATTTCTGTAAAATTTAACTAAATTTCAAAGTAAAATAGCCAAAACTTTAATAACAAACAAGCAACAAAATAAATTAGGCTTATAATTTAAGGTCTATGACAAAAAAAATACGCCAGGTTTTTTTGGGGAGGCTATTGCCCCTGACAAGTGTAGTCCACTGGAGGCCCTTGTGGACCGCCAATGGACTGGACTTGGTTCTTGTGTTAAGTGACTCACAATTGTTTCTAACGCGTCACTCCCCATGAAATATCCCGCATAATTACATTTTTTTCATGAATTAGTACCTCATTTTGTCCTTGAATTAGTAGTGCCCAGTAGAAAATATAATCAGTTTTGGTATACCTTAACCCTGTACTGCATGATAGCATGCTCGCCTATGTCGCGATCTCCTACTTTCTGGTTCAGCCGTTTATTCTTCTCCTCCCTGCTCCAATTGGCACGCGCACAACGGTCAGGGGAGCGTGTGGCCTTTGACCTCGCACTGGGCCGAGTATCGCATGCCTGGGGTGTAATCACCCCGTGCCACACACTCTGAAGGAGTCTTGCACGGCGCTTCGTAGATGTAGATATATACGCCCTGGTGAGTCGTCATCCCGACCGGGATACAATGAAATGGACCCAGCACAGAATTTTAAGACTTGAGTGATGAACAGAATACAAAAACTGCTGAGATCGAGCAGAAATTGTGACAAATATTGGGAGAGTTAGGTTAGGAACCTTTTTAAGGCTTTAGACAGTGCGTGCAAAGCTAATGATAATAAATTTAAGCTTAAGCTTCGATTGTGTAACATTGCGTTCGTATTTTCCGTAGCGGAATTTCCGCTATTTTAGATTAATTCCGCGCGGAATTACGAAATTCGATTGTATAAGCCTCAATTCCGATCCACACGGAATTTTCGGATCGGAAAAATTCCACTTGACAATGAGGTGCCGGAATTAAGGAATGGAATCGGAATTATCTTCTAAAGAGCAACAAAATGGCGTACCGCTACGCTGTAACGATATTCTTTGCAAATTTCGCATTATTTAAGAGTGAAATTACCGTGATAATATTCTTTTCACAAAAAGGATTAGTCATAAACGTAATGAAAGGTAAATATCAAGTGCGAATCTCGGTTTTATGAAAGCTTAAAGCACTTTGTGACAGTTTATTCATGGTGATATCAAAATGCATTCTAATTCTAAAATACTCTAAGAATACAGGAGAAATATATCTACACCGTTGAAATGGCAGCGAATTAAGAACAAAATGTACTTTATAATCCATTGGTCCAACCTTTGGTTCATAAATGTCTCCTCAGTTAAATGTCTCATAGACATTGCCCTTTATTTTATTAATGTCTTTCGTTCAGAGGCAAGTCCACCCTCATCATTTGATATTTAATTATTATCATTAAGCTCCGCGTCCATTTCATACCAAACACATTGCTCTTTCAACTCAGATTTATATTTTTAATACTAATACGAGTGTTAATACATTTTTCCCGATACAGGTGACATTTTCAATAGCATATTTTGCGCCTCGACACTTTCAAATGTTTTTGAACTTGGAGGGGGTGGTTTGGAGGGGAGGGGGGAAGCAAACTCATTGGCGCATGCGCAGAAGCTTATATTGGGCAAAGAGTTGGTGAGATTTGGCAACGTGTTAAATTCCACTCGGAATTTCATACGAATTGAAACCGAGTCTACGAATGGAATCGGAATGAGTTATACAATCGCAAATCGGGATTGTTGCTGATTCCATTCGTAACGTCTTCGGAATCCCGATTCCATTCCGAACGGAATCACCAAAGTTACACAATCAGCGGCCCCCCGCATTGTTTGTGATTGTGTATAGAGTACAAATGTATTGGGCATCAACTTAGTGTGTGCACTCTGTAAGACACGTCGAGGGTTTGTGGCTTGGGATGAACTTGCAAGATGAGGCCTGATCCCAGCGACATCGGATCCCCATTTTACTTAGCTCTGTTTTGAGATTGTTTAATCTATTCTATTTTTTTTTAATACCAGTACCGCCACAAATAGTTCTAGTGTTTTCTTTCCTCACATTAAATCCGAAGGCGGGCAGAAATTCCGGTATCTTCACTTCCTTCCAATGCACGGAAAACCAACCACCTAACTTTAATCGTGGACGAACCGGAAATTTCGTGGTCAACCACGGACGCTTCGCATAATACCGCAGCGGTCGGCGTCATCCGTTTGCGGAATCCATGTCTGCGTGCGCGTGCATATATCGCATCTGCCTTCACGGGCGCACTTCCGGCGCTAATATGACCACGCCATGCCACATGGATTTCTCGCTTGTATGAAAGCGTTATTATTTCATCATCAGTAGTCATACATCCGCAGATTGGTTTGCAGTAACACTCCACTCCAATCACCTCTTCGCCAACCGCTTCATTCCAACATAATTCTTCGCTTAATTGTCCTTCATTATGTAACGTTTCTTATATGGATATCAGAATTTAAGTTTCTTATATTTCGTGGGCATGTAACTTTATTAACGGCACGACAAGTTTCTCATTCTCTGCCCGGGGACTAACAGTCGTCAGAGAGGACCGAGTGCAACTCTTCCGGTCAGGTGACGTCAGCTATCCCACAGTTCTATATTCGTAATTCAATCAACATTGTCTTTCTTTACAATACATTACACACAATTTGCCTGATGTGCCTATTTCATTTTTGATCATTCCCTGTGATTCTTCATAATCATTTTGCCTTCCAATGCTGTTTTCAATGTCGCAAAATGCGCCCAGTAAGTGTGTCTCATTTTCTTCTTACAAGGAGACATTGCGTGACTGATGTTCGGGATCCAAAAGAGGAAATTATTTTCTGAAACTATAGAGAGGATGTGGGAAAAGTGTCACGGCTTTCTTCCACATAGGCCCGGGTTCGAGAGAAAAACGCTATTAAAGAATCTTCCTCCGTATAAATCCTTTATGGTTAAAGACTTTCTTTACAGATGTGGTAGCCCAGTGGGTTTAGGTGCTGAGCATGTTTTCCTCATATGGTGGCTTGGGGTTCGATCCCAGGTTGCGGCATTTTATTTTCTTTCGAATATTTTACGGAATTACTGTAAATTGCCCACTCCCATACATTTACGGCAGTAGCAACATTTTTTTTTTAATTTTCAGCCTCCACATGCTGACAGACCTAATATGTTTAAATTTTGAAAATACACGGATACTTCCGTGAAAAGGATGGGCTTCTGTTGGTCGTGGGTCTTTCACAAGGCCGTAAACAATGAACGGATTGTTAATTTTTAATTGGCAACGATGCACTCACTTAAAATTTCCCAGGATCCTCGCTCGAGTAATGATATTTGTCATCCGAAAGTATGCAATTCCACGCCATGAATGAAAAGTTAAATTCCTTTCATTGAAATAAAAATGAGGTGGGAAAATAAATAGCGTTATTGTTACGTGATATTTTTTGTGCTGGAATATCTTTCTCTCCCCCACGATACAGCCTTCGCTTCAATATAATATGTTGCTCCGCTAAAAGGTCATAGAAAAATTGTTTTACATAACCTCGGAAACAGTTACCATCTCTTTTTTACCTATATCATGTTCACTATTGAACAAGAAATAGAGTTACAGAGGTCATTACTCGAACGCGGCTCCTGGGAAGTTTTAAGTGAGCACATCGTTGCTAATTAAAAAGTAATGATCTGTTCATTGTTTACGGCCTTGAGAAAAACCTACGACCAATCAAAACCCATCCTATTCACGGAAGTATCCTTGTATTTTCAAAATCTAAACATATTAGGTCTGTCAACATGTGAAGCCTCTTTTCGGCTGAACAAGAATCCCGAAATTAGCTTCCAAAGTCTCCCAAGGGGATTGATTTAAAATCCAGCAAATAGGCTGAAAATTTAAAAAAATTGTCGCTACTGCCGTAAATGAATGGGAGTGGGCAATTTACAGTAATTCCGTAAAATATTCGGAAGAAAAAAAATGCCGCAGCCAGGGATCGAACCACAGTTGCCTTATGCGGATAATCGGCTAGGCGCCTCAATACACTGGGCTACCACCTCTGTTAAGCGAGGCGTTAACTATAAAGAATTTATACGGAGGAAGAGATTTTAATAGCGTTATGCTCTCGAACCCGGGCCTATGAGGAAGAAAGCCGTGACACTTTTCCCACATTCTTTCTATAGTTTCAGGAAATAATTGCCTCGTTTGAATCCCGAACATCAGTCACGCTATGTCTCCTTGCTAGTGTTTTCCTTATGCTTCTGTTTTATCCACCTTTTCGTTTTGATGGTAGGTAACTGGAAAAAACAAAAATGAAGAAAATGCTTTCCATTTTTTTTCTTTAGGACGATATGGTTTCAGTATCAATCCTATTTCCAACATTAGCTCTTGATATGCTATGGATAAAGTAGGTGTACATCAAAATAATTCTCAAAAGATCACTTCCACCATATTGGTAGAAAGGCTGCCGTAGGAAAATGAGGACGGAGTACATTTTTTTAAATGGCTATATTTAACTATCAACACTCGCCGGAATGTCCGTGCAAATAGTAGATTTTATTCCAAAAATGGTCATGCAACCATTTTATTTTTTTCGTGGAGTGAGTTCGTAGGGAATGATGACTCGTCCGCTAGAGGACGCTTGCGGGAACTCCATTCGGTGGCCGGAAATGAATGAATGGGCGGGTGAGCTGATTCCATGATAGAGACACAAATGAGTCATGAGCTTAATGTGGAAGCACCAATCCAGACACTGTCGCAACGCTGGGCGCATCTCTGTAGCGTTTTTTTTAGCGAAAACCCTTATCTCAACCTCCCGCAATTGCCTTCTAGCGAGACATCACTAAGAGCGTTACATATTCCGACGACAAGTATGGGCTCTTTCGGATATTTCGATTTTCGGATTTCGGTTGGAGGTGCGGTTTTACCGAAAGAAGCAGGAAAACTACCATATGGATACGCAGTGTGCCAACTGCTTATCTAAACGTCCCACAATATGCAAAATATAATCGCCTGAAGAAAATTACCGCTATAAATGCTATAATTAATGCTTGTTACATAATATAATTATATAATACACATAATATAATAATATAATACACATAACAAATACACATAAAATAATAACCTCGAGCGTGGTGGCCTAGTGGGTAGAGCGCTTGGCTACTGATCCCGGGTCCCGGGAGGCTACTGAAGGGTCCCGGGTTCAAATCCGGGTGAAGCCTTTGGACGCCCCCGAACAAAAAAATCCTCCGAGTGCGAGGTGGCCCAGGGAAAGGAAATGGCCCCCCTACCCTGAATATGTGAAATTCACACGCCTGTGGCTTAGTCAGGGGTTAGCTCTACCCTCAACTATCCAAACAAAACTTCGGGTTGAATCACTGAGTGAGAGTGAATATAATAATATCGAAAAAACACATAATATAATAATATAATACACATGACAATAATACAATACAAGAGGTGGCCACACCTCTCTGACAGACAAGAACCCAAGTCTCGTTTTCTGGAATCGAGTCTCTTCTCGCGAACCTCATTCTCGTCTCGATTTCCAATGAAAAAGATAAATGAAATTTTTTTGATAAATAAACAGTTCCTATTTGTGCCTATGATACAGTGACTTTTGGTGGTTTGAGCGAGATATAATTTCAAATTCTTTGATGACTAGCGAAGTCAAAAAATCCTCTTTCTAAAGAATATAAATACGACGGTTTGACATTGTTACATTGTAAGTGATGGAAGTGTTTTCTCATGAGCACGCAGTAAGGGATTGTAAGAGGTTCTTGACCTTCTGTAACTCCAGAAATAGTGAACGGTAATATGTAAATCTGTGACGAGATTTCTCATTGAATGATCTAAACAAATATGATGACATACGTGATCTTGGGCATCATAAGGAAACCCCGTCTCACGTCATGTTGACATATTTGTTTACCAGCACGTCTCAATGACACCGAACCTTTGAACACTCACTCCCAACATTCAACCAGCTAAGGTTTCCGGTAGCCATGTATATAAGGCGCAAAGTTATTTTCCGTGGTCTTTCACTAAGGAAATATTCCTCTTGTTCGTAGTAAATTACGATCATGAGAAATGAGTGTTGATTTTCAATCGTATAATGTTTTTATTTACTTATACGGGATCAAAAAGATGCAAAGATAAAGTTCCATTACCATCTATAATAAAAGTTTATTAGCCAATCATTTTTATGTAACAAATAGCTGGCATAAATATGAAAATTTTCCTTTGGCGTTTATCGTCAAACTTTCTGGGAGTACAGTGACGTGAAAAATGTTGGAAATCACCTCAATGGCTGGATTTCGCTGGTACTGAGGCACATGGAGAAGTATACGGCCAAAAATTGGCTATAAAGATGGCAACCAGACAAGACATATGGTAGGTAGAACGTATAGATTGAAACAAAATATATGGTATTCCTCGATATCACTGTAACTAACGATCAAGGAAGAGTCAAAGACCTTTTGAATTAAACTGGTTGGTTTCACGTATGATATCGTGGATGTGACTGATATTAATTTGAAACTATTTGAAAAACACAACCTTGAACTTTACTTTGTGCCATCAGTAAACAAACAGTTTATTTACTGATGGCACCATTGCGAAAGCAGAAATGAGCTTTTAATCTACAACTACCTCTACGAAGTTCCGTGCAAGCCACCACTAGGGTGTGTGGCACGGGGTGATTCCACACCAGGCATGCAGAACTCGTCCCAGCACAGATCAGAACCTCGCACGCACCCCCTGGCGCTAGTCGCAAAGACCAAAAAGCAGTCAGGAGAACAGTGCGCAGTCCAACCGGAAACTGGGAGAGTGATACGTAAATGAACATGCAAACATGTAGAACAATGCTATACACACATCTAGTGGTTAATATTACTAATACTATTAGTTCATGAGTGCTACGAGATGCTACTTCATGCAGAGAACAAAATAAAATAAAATAATGCCGGACAAATCAACCGGTGTGAGTGTTAGTAATGATGTAGTGTCATTAAGCACAAGTGAAGATTTTACTCTACCTATTGAGGATGGGAGTTTCATATGATTGATTTATCGCAACTATCATGACCCCTCATTGTACGTGGGAAAAATGACATTTTAAATGTATCGGTTCGGCAGTCAATTTCCTTAATTTTATTCCTGTGATCGCTTCTACCGTAGTACGTCGGCTCTAGCAGTACATATATGTTGAACGTCCGGCAAAAAAGTGTCTGCTCCGAATTTGCGCAAAATATTTAAGCTGTATTTCTCCCTTCGATCAGTTAAAGATTCCCACCCCAATTTCTTCAACAATTCGGTAACACTGCTAAGTTTAATGTAACAACTTTTCACAAATCTTGCTGCTCTCCGCTGTGTTCGATCTAGTTCAGAGATTAGTCCTACTTCGTAAGGGTCCCATATGCTGGCGGTAAACTCCAAATGAGGTCTCACGAGTGAAAAATAACATCGCTCTTTAACCTTCTCGTCGCATTTTCCAAATATTCTTTTGATAAATCCCCATTTGCGACTACCCTATCCGCAGATTTCCCGGACGTGTTTCACCCAAGACAGGTCCTGAGTAAGGGTCACATTTGCTCCCCCAAGGCAGGTCCTGAGTAAGGGTACCACATCATTTGTTTAATACAATGATTGGAAATATTGTATCTACGTTCGGGGTATCTCGGATAATAAGCTTTCAACCGAGGAACATCACCAGCAAAAGTTGTAACCAAGATAAATCTCCAAAACCGAGATAATGCTACTGGTGAAACAGGAAAATTGTTTTATCTCGGCTTTTTCAAAAATCATCCGAGTTAATTATGTTATCCGTGTTGGTGAAACTGGCCCGTTGCGTAATTTTTATGATTTTTAAATACAAACTTTGGAAAAGTGCTACTGTTTTTACCAACCCAGTATGTCTCACTTCCGCAACGTGACGCCTGAGACAGTTAATAAAATGATATATTTAATTTATATAGGGATATACATATTAGGGATCTGAAGACCTTACCATATATTTTGGCACCTTTTAAAACCTATGATTGGACAGGTTTGCTTAAGCGATTCGCTTTTTGTCACCCCTGCGACCTTGACTGTGTTCTTTTAGGGGTCACGGTTGAATTTTCGAACTCGAAAGTTCTCCCATTGTGTTCCTCGTACCCAAAAACCTACAAATTGAACGTTTCGCGAAGAAATTCCGTCTTTTTTGTATTTCGAATAATTTAACATTGAAAGCCCATAAGGCAAAATTGGAAATTTTGGTTGGACCCTGTTGCTGGGGTCAAAATATCATACGTAAAAAATGTTGCTTACGCTCAACAAAACGTACAACTTATTTCCACCCAGGTACCAAATTTCATCCATGAGACACGACACAACAGTTCGTAGATTATACCTTGCTCACGGTAAAATTTTCCATAACAGTTTTATAAAAAATTTTATTGAAAGTTTTATGAATCGTGCGTAAAACGTACTTGCTTTCTCACGGTAAAACTGTTCATAAAACCGCAATGTCCTGCCATCTATGAGACGCTTTGCGAACACGTGAAGTGATAAATGCACTCTCTTTTGGATGACTGTTTGGTTAAAAACTATATGTATTGTTTATTTACTTACTTTCTGATCACACTCAACGGTTCTATGGCTCTCTAACGCATTATTCTAACAAGAAGGATACTGCTTCAACCTTCCATGAACTTCCAGCCATGTTTGTTTACATTTTCCTTGTTTGGCGTCCCATGGATACGAGATTATTATCAACGCGATGAGCGGAACGTCTCATTGGTTGTTGCATAAAACGGTTTTATGGAAATAGAACCTGTCCTATTCCATAAAACGTTTTATAAAACAAGGTTTTATAAAACGGTTTTATCGTTAGCAAGCTCATTTTTAAATTAGTCGGTTTTATAAAACGTTTTACCGAATATTTTACCGTGAGCAACAGGCATTAGTGATTAAAATACAGTCAAACATAGATTATGGTACTTACCGTATGTCTTGTGACGAATAACTGTTTACAGCCCACTTCGTATGGACAAAAATGACGTTTTTCATTAGTTTCCACTACCATGACACACCAACATATCTCTTGCACCATATCGGTAAAGTGGGAGGGGTAAATATTAAGGAATCATATGATGTCAAATACCTGGTAATCACCTTGACTTCAGATCTAGCGTGTGCGCAACACACACGAAACACTTGCAGTGCTACATCAAAGAAATTAGGTTTATCAAGTGAATAGTTGAAATAGGAAAATTTAATTTATATTCCAGGACAAGTGTGTCCATTGGGAACATATATGATCATAGGTATCTTTAGAGTCAAACAAATATTACAATAGAAAGATGTACAAGATGTATCAATATCACAGAATCCTACGTAATATTTTAAAAACTGCAAAATAATTATATAAATGCATAAAAATACATCGGATGTTGTACAGTGTTGCACAATATTTAGTTCACTGACAATATTTAGTTCATTTGAAGTATTATTTCTTGATATTTCTTTTTAAACTTATTTGCATTTTCAGATTTTTTTACGACTTCTAGTAATTTGGTTCCATACATCGCAAGAGGAGACACGGAAAGACCTAGTAGCGAATGCAGATGTTCGATAGTGTGGTATATAAAGTTTTTCCATGCGGCGGCGTGTTGGACTTTTATTTGTTCTAGCTTTTTATTGTACATTCCGGTGTAGATATGTGGGAAGTTCTGTCGTTATTAACTTGTACATGAATGTCGCCTAGTAGGAAGGCTCTCGGATAAAAAGTGAAATAGAGACGCTACTTGCCATAGGTTAGGCCAAACCTCTATTACGCCATGAGCACATGGGACCCTGGGCACAAAGATTAAATTCGCCAAGTAAATAAAACAAAAAGGAAAGAGCAGTAAGAGTCGTTTTTCAATTCTTCCTGAACTGAGCAGGCACTTGTTCATGATCCTTATATAGTGTCAGCATAAAAATATTTTTAGATGATTCTTCTTCATTATCTATTTTAATAATTCAATTTTCTTATTTTTTCAGGAGAATTAGGTCAATAAATTTGAAAGATATTTTTTCTCATTTCCGACGTTTCGAATGTGTATGTGCATGCTTCTTCAGGGCTTAAATGAAAAATGTTGGGTATATTGTACATTAATTGAATTTGGTTTACAAATTTGGTACATAGTTATTTAAATATATATATATATATGTACATATAATGTTTCAAGTTACCTCAGAGAGAATTCATTCTGGATTGTATGGTGATAACCAAGTTGCTATTTATTATTTTTTTGACAATATTGTTGTATATTTGTTAAAAATTCAAAAATCAAAATATACTTAAGTGTCTTTATAACATAAAATTTCAATAAATTTAACTTCTTTTGGCAATCTCTATTTTTTTATTGCAGGATGTTTTGTTTCTTGTGATGTGCACCATTTCTTTAAATAATCTTTTAGAAAGGTTAGGTTCTAAATCTATAAAAAATATTTTGCTTGACATTTTTTTAGGTTCAATCATACCATTCATTTCAGATTAATATATAACTGTTTTGAGACGTGTATTTTAATTTATTTTAATGCACCACACACTTTTTCCTTAAACATTAAATAATCTCTGGCCGCCTTACTCATTTCCCAGGAGACCAACACAAAAGTAGGTAAACTTTGTATGCATGCCCATATTTTGTTAAATAGGAATTTAAATATTTGCTGCTTGTCATGTTTTCTATAGATAAGAACCTCGTATTTCCTTATCGGTGCAAAATACCGCGTACGTAAGAGTCAAAACTTGTTATGAAACGATAATACTAACTAAGGGATATCACACCCGCTACTACGTGACTCAAAACAAACACTGAACTCCTGCTTTTCGTTTCCATTGCTTAAACACACTGCTTTAATGTGTGACATGTTTTAGCTATTAAATATAAAATTAAGATAAAAAATATGCAGATAAATCGACGAAAATGCACTTTTTAACTTACAATTTTTCCAGCTTTTGAAGCCAATTGCAACTCCTTTAGCATAAAATTAACATAATTTCAATTCCATCAATGCAGTTATTAACTATGAGCTAAAACAAAAAGATGGACAGGTGCCTAAATCAAACTATCACGTGATTACCCTTCAAGAATTAAGTTCCTAAGAACCGTTTTTCCCTGTAGTGGTAATCGAATTTGGTGGGAAAATACTATTTTTCCTAATATTTCACCCGTTTTCGTAATTAACACAGGTCATATCAATTTTAATTTGCGAATTAATTTGCGAAAGTTAAATTGACATGGAAGCTAGGATTTAGGTGTCCATATCAAAGAGAGAATGAGGTTATCTGAAAGCTGCCAGAATATGAATAAAGAGGTATTTGAATCATTTAACGGCAGAACCACCATCGGTTGCCTGCATGACTGATTGTGAGTGTAAAAAAAAGCCGTTGTACCTAGCGGTGTTTTCATCTTCGAAATCTAGAGTCCGCAAAAGATCTCCTGCGGTGATTTCTATCCGTTATAAATCTGCATCTCCTATTAGCGATGATACTGTGTCGTAACTAGTTAATGCTCATTCAAACATCGCCGTAAAATGTCCTTCACAATAGGGAAACTCGGTTTTGCTGGGAGTCATTTTAGGGAGCGTCGTCATGACTATATAAAGATAAGGAAGACATTTATACCGATTGCATTTCACAGAAGGAAAAGTGTTCGAGAAGATTGCAAAACATAATGAGATTCAGCGATGATGGTGGAAATGCCGAACATGCTTCTCAGCGGAGGAGTATTCGACGATTTAACCGGCGGAACTCGGTTTAATCGGTCGCAACCGCAATTAAAATCAAACTTGACACTTAAATTCACTTATTCAAAGCGGCTTTAGTAACCGTAAATCATTTTGAAGCCTGGAATTTAGTTCTGCTCAATTTTCTCTTTAGCCGAAAGTAATAGCAGCAAGTGGTAACATATTTCCCGGCTCAGAAGACGCTCCGTGACTTTTCGGGTTTGGTTTTAGAGGAGAAAAGGATAGTCAACATCCGTTAATGCTAAAAAATTTACTAGGTGAGAATTGAGTTGATTATTTCCAAAAATGTCATTTTTCCATTAAATTTATTTGTTGCGGAAACTTATAAACAAATGAATGATAGAGAGCACTTCCTTTAGCTTCCGCGGACGCAACGCAGTCTGCCGGATATCGAATGCCCACCTCTCTACTTACAACTCAGACTAACTGCTGTGGACGTAGAGATGTGGGCAGTTTTAATAATAACGCAAAATCGGATGCATGACAACGTGGCTTTACCCTCGGCCCATGATACGCAGTCCGATTTTGAAATGCATTTTCAAGAAATAAAAAAGTGCGTCTTATAGTTCGGGAAGTGCTTTTTTTTATTCTTTCGCTAAGAGAAGGCTGATGCCGACGCCAGGTTTTTCTCCACCCTAATAGGAATCTCGTCCTGTACACATGGGAGAATTTACTATGCTGGAATTGGCTGGCAGTCCTTTGGTCGGTCAAGTCGAATGGAATCGACAGCGAGCAACATTTCACCGCTGTGCGCGAACATAAGAAAAGGAAGTGACCAAGTAGAGGAAACAATTTGGCGCGGGTGACTGCTACATGCGTCTGATATTAATTTATTACAATCAGATGGCATTATTGCTGAAAACTATGCAATATTTATTATGCCAATTGCTCACGGTAAAATGTTCGGAAAAACATTTTATAAAATCGACTAATTTTATAAAAATGAGCTTGCTGACGATAAAACCGTTTTATAAAACCTTGTTTTATAAAACGTTTTACGGAAAAGGACAGGTTATATTTCCATAAAACCGTTTTATGCAACTTCCAAAGAGACGTTCCGCTCATCGAATTCATAATAATTTCGTATCCATGGGAAGCCAAACAAAGAAAACTTAAACAAACATGGCTGGAAGTTCATGGAACGTTGAGACAGTATCCTTCTTGTTAGAAGAATGCGTTAGAGAGCCATAGCTCCGTTGAGTGTGATCAGAAAGTAAGTAAATAAAAAATAAATATAGTTTTTAACCTAACAGTCATCCAAAAGATGGTGTATTTATCACTTCACATGTTCGCAAAGCGTCTCATAGATGGCAGGAAATTGCAGTTTTATGAATAGTTATACCGTGAGCAAGCAAGCTCGTTTTACGTACGATTCATAAAACTTTCAATAAAAGTTTTTGTAAAACTATTTTATGGAAAATTTTACCGTGAGCAACAGGCATTAGACTTGAGTTAATTCAATATCGTCATTGCCATTATAATGTAACGGGAAGCACACTTGTTGATCATGTACCTCCGCATAATGAATCGAGAAGCATAAATGAAAATTGTTTCGCGTGTGTTTCTCACACGCTAGGTCAGAAGTCTAGGTGATTACCAAGCATTTGACTTCATATGACTCTTTAAGTGCATCTTAAATAGTTCACAAATTTTGCATCAGCGTTGATTGTTACCGCTCTTCGTAAGTGAATCGCTGTTTGTCGATGTTTCCAACGACCTTTGTGGTCATGCGACATACAAAATTGTTCTACACTTCCATCATCAAAACAAGGATACTAGTTAAAGGGAACAGTTACTATTAGCACACACTTTTCAAGGATCATCCTTAATGTATGATGGGAATCATGAAGACCATGTGCGGACTATGGAAGAAATTTGGAAGAAGATATCCAAGGAGCTCAATTACGCGTCATCTAACTGCCATGAATCATGAATGAATATTATTGCCGTATTTATAGTCGTTACCCAGCAGTCCCCTTATCAATCCCCTACCCAGCAGGCCCCTTGAATTGACCGTCATTTAGTCAAAATTTAGGGGGCTGCTAGGAAGGGGATGGTTGGGGGTTAGATCTGGTAACTAAGGACTACAAACGGCGGGAAATGGAATTCGCAGCTCAAATGTTTCAGTGGTGACGCTCGTGATCAACATGGATATGGATAAATAAAGAGCCAGACGCAGCATGAAAATTGTTAAGATGGCCGCTCGACGTGCAAGTAGCTTCAACCGTATAGAGAAGAAGAACCTGGTGGAGAAGCATAAAGATATAGTGGAAAGTAAGAAAACGGACGCAGTTTCCTGCCACAAGAAGAAGAAATTGTGGGAAAAAATATGCTGCGAGTGTACACAAACATCCTTGGAATGAGTCTGGCGCCACATCAGATTAATAGCTAATCTTACCGCTGTTTTATCAACACCAAATCGTTGAAATTATTAATTTAAGGTTATGTACATTCGTTTGAGTCAATTAAGTTGAATCTATTCAGTTGTGTTTTCGATAAGGGGGACCCTGGTGAAGCATGCATCTGTTGCCAGAATCAGAGAGGCTAAGGGGGCTGCTGGGGTTGGAAATACGACTATAAATACCGTTTTTTGACAAAGGTGCCTGCTAGGGGCAGTGGGACTGCAGGGTAACGACTATAAATACAGCCTAAATTTTTCAATATTGATCCCACAAGAATAATTGTTACATAATTTAAACCGTGTCTCAATTTCGCCACAAATTCATCAAAAATAATAAAAAATAGATATATGGCGTACAGGACTTATTAAAACAATTTGGGTAACCATCATTTAAGAGTAGGTACGTCTTGTCACAAAAATAATCTTGCAATACTTTTTATTCTTTCAGGATATGTATTGAAAAAATATTTTTTCTCTTGGCCGTTTCGCATGAATATGAATTTCGTTTGGCAAATAATGCTTCGTTTTGAATAATATTTCTTTTGGCAAAGTAAATTAATGTTTTTTTCAATTTTATAGACCTATATCTCCTAAAAGAAGAAAAACTATTGCATTATTAAAAAGAGGCCTATGAAGAAGAATCATCTAGAAAAACAATCTTAGCGACTTACAATTAGAACAAAGCGGTGGTACACGTTCGGACGGTATAGGGATAGGGCAGAGGGTATAGGGATAGCGAAACTTGGTGGCACTCGCCAGCGGAGCATTTAAGGTCCACTGAGGACAAATTAAGCGTTGATGAGCGGGCAAAGTTATGGAAAGGCTCAGTTTGGGGACTTCTATAGAGAGAACCTAAGCATCTTTATCCCTCCTCTCTCTCGTACGATCTCGTCTCCCTGACATAATTGGGCGGGCGAGTGCCACCAAGTTTTGCTACACCTATAGAAGCGACGCGATGTAATAAACATTTTCAAGCTGTAACGATGCATATTCTTCAGAAATTAGGATACGCGTTTAAACTGGAGTACGCTGCTCACTTTGCAACACGGCAGCGCAGTTGCTTTACATTCGTTTCAGACCTTGCGCACTATAAAATTATACTATATTAAATTTAAACTAAAATGTTACGTTACCTAACTAACAACAACTCATGAAAAAATAAAGTTTAAGAATTAAACTTTCGGAATCGAATTTATAAAAGTACGGTCTAGCCGTGGTTATAATATAATATTGATATATTTATTGGTTTTGGTCTTAGAAGCCCGTCGAATCAGTGATTTCGCGGAGAGTACCAAAAAACGGGTACTTTTTTTCTTCTTACTTCAAGAACACACCTTTAAAAATTGTAAAAAAATATTTATTACATATGCTCAACGCAGATTAAAATGAGCTACATTTTGATGTACACTGCATTGTAATTGAACGAGTCGTTATGTAACTACGTTCCTTCAAACTCGGGTATATATACTTTTGAAACGGACAGTTGTCAGCGCAATTCCGGCGCATTCCTTTCCTATATTTATAAAGATGAATATTTTGCCCTTAAGACATTTTTTTGTTTATAAGGTTTTAAGATTTTTTTATAACCGTGGTTGAGAACACAAGAAACCCAGAGTCTATAGCTACTCTAAGAGCAAATTATAATATTGCTATACCTAAACAAAAAAATGAAATTATTCGTCGATCATTTCTTTATCTTGACCCTAAATTGTTTGTTTCCCTACCATTGAATAAAACTGGTTTTAATAAAGAAGGAACTTTTTTCAAACTTGTTAAGGAATGTTTATTCCAGAACAAGGAGGGGGAACATTTGCTTAAAAGGAATGAGTAAAGGTCTTTTGTTTGGATTGAGTGACAATACTTGCGTTATTTTATTTTGTATAATTCATGTCATGATTGCTTGTTATAAATTCACTTTAGATTCTTTTCCTGCAAAAGGTTCATGTTAAATTATTTATGTATCTAAATTATATAAAATTATCATTGTAAAATATATTTTTGTAAATTGCAGTGATTCAATTCAGATTCTGTTGTGAGTTCCGGCATAGTCAATGTGTTTTTTTTAATTTTCTTATTGTTTGTATTTTTGTATCAACTATTAAATTTTGCAAAGTTATTTGTTTATTTTCGGCACAGTGAATAATTTATGTTGTTTTCTAGGTTGGTGTAATTGTGTAAGATAAAGAAGAGTCGGTTAACCTCAAACAGGGAGTTATCCTTAGGGGAACGTATGTCCCTCGTTTTGAATTTTTATAATTTATTTTGTGTATGACCTTATACGAGGAACAAACAAATTTAAAAAAAATTGAATACAGATCGGGAGAAGAATTGAGAGGGCTTAGATCACTCAGTTACGCGTTGATTCAACATTACATCATGCTGCCGTCATCAATCTTATCATATTATGTCAAATCGCAACAGTAACACCAGCCTGGAATGCATCCGGCCGGAGGCATTTGAAGGAAGAATGTAGATAGGGCAGATAGAATGGGGGTGACGAGGCTTGCACGTGATTATATGCGGAGGGATAAGTGAACTAGTGCGTGATGCAATCAATTCCACATGGAACGTGACATTCTCGCGATTCTCTAGAAGGAAAGTACGTGGCCACGTGAAGCACTCGGTGAGCAGAATACATGGAAGAAGACAAAAAACGAAGACTCCTTGTAATGTTTATTTTTAGTGAGAAAAGTCCACCTAGTATGGCTCCTCATCCACCGTCATAAATCTGAAGAATTTTCTGAAGCTCTCCACTCCACTCTCCGCATAACAAACTCCTTAAGAAGGTTCCGCCGCGCCTGCGTGAGTCAAAACAAATACTAAATTCCACATTTTTTATATTTTGTCCAAGAAATCCTGCTTTTGCTGATGAAATGCATTACCTTTAGAAACCCAAAAGTAAGGAACAAAATATGCAGATTATACCACGAATGTATTTTAAATGAGCACTTTTTTCCAGCCATAGGAGCCGACTGCAGCGCCAATTCCTACGAATTACCACATTTTGACTTCAATTACGGCATTAATTCTTCAATAACTAAAATAATAAAGTGGCAATATGCCTATATATTATTTTTATTCAATTTCTATTGATTATTTCCTTCTTAGAGACAGTTTTCCACGAAAATGGCATTTATATTTTATGGAAAAATACTGTTTTTCCCCGTGTTTCTCTCATTCTCCCAATTGAACACAATGTAATATCAAGTTCAATTATAGAATAAAATAGCGTGGAAAAAGTTATTTTGTTGTTCATATCATAGAGGAAAACTTTTTCTACAAGAATACAGAATATGAATAAAATTACATTTATGTCATTTTACGGTGAACCACCTTAATTATTTCATAAGTACTCATGTCGTTTCTTGCTCCTTTGATATAGCAGGCAGTTTGCCTGTTCTTTCTTCGTCATACTGCCTTTCATACTAGCACGATGGTAAGGTTATCACTCCATCTATTTTTTTCGTCTTTCTGTACTTCTTTTCCCCACCGGTAACTTATCTTGTTCTACTTTTACTATAGTTTATTCGCCCATGCGATTAATATGATCATAACATTCGCGCTTTCTTTTCAAGGTTCACTGGCTAATGTATGAGTCTGTTCTTCTGTATAGTGTATTTCAAGCACCCAGGTAAGGTGGTTTGAGCGAGATAGTTCCCTAGTCATAATAGAGACCATATTATAATTTTATTTTTTGACTTCAGCGTCTCTAGGAAGAGTGAAATAAATATTGTAATATTAATGGCGCAAATATATAATTATATTTGATTAAAATTCTCTGTAATTAAATAAATAAAGCTGCATAAGTCTCTAACTTGACTCATTTTTTCCCGCCGTACGGCTGAAACCCCTTCAAAACAGCAGGTTTTTTTGCAATTCTGTAAAAAATACTGTGGCGAGTAATAGATTATTTTTTATAAATAGTTGATAAAACATGCAGTCTACACACCGTTAGTTTTTTGACGAAATCTAGGTGCCGGAAATTCCTAATTTTTTAAATATTCTCCCTCTGGAGCGTACAGCCGTAATCCATCCCATGTAAAACATCTTATATTTTTAGGCATATGGCTCGAAAAGTAGTTGGGCAAGGGGTTGATATATTATTGGAAAGATGAGAGTTTTTTCTTTAAAATGAGGCCAAATTCATCAAATTCTAGGTGAATTGATTTTTCACTCAAACTACCTTATGAATCTTGTTGTTTGCTGTTTTATTTCTGATTTAAAATATTATGCTAAGGCATTTCAATTTTAATTCCTAAAGTACAATTTTACATTCACAGCGAGATTACATGTAACAGGTGTTTTGTCTTATGTTTGGTTAATGTATTTTTTTCTTGGTTTTCCTTGATAATTACATAAACTCTGACCCATTTTGAAGTCAGACAGCAGACCCAGCAAACCAGTGCTGCTGAAGAATTTAATAATTAAAAGGCGGTACGACGCTTTCACCAGAGATGTCATCGAGCTGTTAGAATCTTGGTTTTATCGTGAGAGAGAATAAAAATGATATCATGTTCAATGCTTAAACACTGGAACAATAACCATTTTTTATTTATCTTTTTACTACCAAAGTAACATATGTAACTAATTAAATGTTTACATGTCAACCTTATATTTACATACGTAAAAACTCACTGTGTTTAGCCAACTTCTCTCAACACGAGCAAGTGGCGCTTCCAGTAGTGAAACCTGCTGCCGTTACGGCTGCATTACAGCTGTAGTTTTGGTCCTACATCTACATCTAAATACTAACCTGCGAGCCGTTGCATGGACGAGTGGCAGGGGGTGTTAGGACACCGGCCGTGTAACGGAGAATGTTTATAGGTGGGTGAAAAGGTGGAGTGTAGATCGACAGTGTTTTCAGTGTATCTCAGTTTTATAATTATCACTTATTGGTCGTGGGAAGAATTATTGTACGCATCTATTTGACAATGTATCTCTTATTTTATCTTTTCTGTCACACCTAGATATGTAGTGTGGCGGCGAAATGATATTCCCTGTGTCACTGTTTTCTCCTCAAACACACCCGTTGGGAATTTCTCAAGCAATCTAATATTTCCCATTTGGGGTAATTTTTACAAATCACACAAATTTAAAAATCACGACCCGGGATTCGATACGTCAGCATCATCATCAATGGGTGAAAGGTCATCGTAGGGACTAACTTGTATACAAAACAGAAAGTAGGGGAGGAAGAAAGGAAAAGAGGAGAGGGAAGAGAGGGACGGGGAACGGGGTTTTCGAAAGGAAAAATTTAAACGGGTTAAATGAATAATGGCCATGAGAATAGTAGATATGACCTTCAGCCGCAAGATATTCCTCCTTTCTCTCCCAGCGATTCTCATCCTAATTTAGCGATCATTGCTCTAACACTGGCTTCTCTATTATAATAATATCAATGGAGGCAGTCGGAATTTAGTTGCACTGGAAATGTTAAAAGAAAAACTTTGTACAATTCCACAATATGATGTATTTTTCCGATCGATTTCAATATCTGTGCGTCATTGTCAAGGTATACAAGGTTTATATACGCTCAGACGTTGAAATCGATCGGTAAAATACATCACATTGTGGGGAATTGTACAAAGTTTTTCTTTTAACATGTTCAGTTCTCTATTATAATTTCCCATTACGAATCTTTCCTCCCTCTTTTGGACCTCCAATGTTTATGTAACCCAACTCAAAACCCATTCCACGATCTGTCTTCAACTTGGGACGCCCGGCGTCAATTTGCCGTCTCTCTGCATCAGCCTTCAACGCGGTCTGTCAACACTGACAGCCGTCAAAGTCGTTAAATATTCAACCCCTCGGGCTGTCTCAACCCGTTTTGATTTCTCGCCGCCCACAACGCCACGCCATTTATTTTCAAACTTCTGCCAACTTTTCAGATACAACAAAGAAATGGATCTAAGCAACCGCATTAAAATTGTAAATAAAAACATCAACAACTTTGAAAGGTAACAGTCTTGAATATGTCCATGTATTATTTTTCTTAATGCCTGTAAATTATATATTTTAACCATTTTGTAATCAAAAAAGGATTGTAAAACATTTATTACTATCATGTATCATTTATTTATAGCCCTGAATATGGATCAATAAAGGTCCGAAACGTTCGAAGATGTTTTGAAAAAAAAATATACATATATTATTTGACCTAAAATCTCTTGTTATTTGCACCAAATAGTATAAGAGGTCGTGTCTTTGTTTCCAGCTTGTATACGGTGAATGCAGATGAAGATTCTCCTGAAGCTTAGAAACCAAAACTCGGCTTCAGATGGATTGTTCTTCCTCAAAGCTCTTAGTCTACTCCCAGACATCATAGTTTTCAGTTTTAAAATTAATAATAGTTTAAGTGAGCAGTCTCTCCTTATAAAAAATTAACGAATTGGTCCTCATCTTTAAAAAAAACCGATCTCATCTTTCTAATGATACCATAATGTTACATAATCAATCCCTTACTTCTCGAGATACTTGCCAAAACCTAGAAATCATACACCCATGAGATGTGTTACGGATTTGCCGTCCAGAGAGACAATTATTACAGCTCCAAGAGGAAATTTACATGGAATATAAATCAAAGTACTAAATAAATGCCTTTATTTTTATGTTTTCATTTCATATACTATTATTCCTCCGGAAATTTTAACGCAGGAATTAAATTGGGAGATATTTAAAAGGATATGGGCATCTTGATAGAGGAGAGTATTTCGGCGCAGATTCTTATGTTTTCATCATTACTTCCAGCAATAACTGCGGAACAATTATAAGAGGTTTGCTGGTACCTACTCATATTCAGGGCACAAAGAACGTATTTTAAATATGTACCTTTTCGGCAATATGCCGTGCCGGCTTAACACACTTGGGGGTCTGTAGGCATTGCAGGCAATTAGATATTGCCTGGAATGCCCCCTTGCATTGATATTATTTTACGAATGTTAGTGTGATCGCGTATCAACAGGAGACCGCGAGCGTAAATGTTTGTGTGCATTTGGGGAGGACGTATGTTATTTTGGGGGGTTGTTCGGGTTTCCGACCGGGTCAAACTCTCCATTTCTGCCAACGTTTCGATGAACGAGTCGTTCATCATCCTCAGGGCAGAATGAAGACTTTTGAATTTTGGCAAAAAAAGACAAAACATTTTTATTATCAACATTGAACTAGTATGTACATTTTATGTATGGTTTAATCATCTACGTTCTACAATGCCTGAGTAAGGCCAGAGCACAAATCAAACAAAACATAAGTACATACAATATACTCTTTTACTGGTGTACATGGTAACATAACACAACTGCGTTAGCATTGTTTCAGTTAATTACAAGCGTAGTAAAAATACGATAAAATACTGGTAAAAATCTATTATCTACATTTCAATTACTTCGTCTACATATACATATATATATATATATATATATATACTCATCCATTCGAAAATCAGACGCTCAAAGGCGTGAATAAATTCATACAATAATAGGAAATGGAAAGGGATAGGAACACATAAAAGGACGAACACAGGGTTTGGTGGGGAAGATGAAAATGTGTCGAATCCAGATAGAAAAAATTTCACCTTACATATATATACATATATATATACATATATATATATATATATATATATATATATATATATATATATATATATATATATAATTTAATTATTATAATGTTTCTTGACATGCTTGCGCTTACTCTTAAGATTGGAAGTTATGTACTCTTAAGAAAGTTTTAGAGCTATGTTAGTAAAAGCTGATGTTTAGTAAAATCAGTGGCAACGAACGTGACAATAGCAATAAAGATGCCAACAAAAGTCAATGGGAAAAATTGTTCAATGCAAGCCTTAAAATAATACATGAATCATTTAAACAATTACTTTCCTAAGTTTTTTGGAAACAAAATCAGTCAACACATCTTCAAAATTTAAGTTTTCTAAAATGTGAAATTCACCTGAAATTATGACAAGAAAAGTCAATCTTTCTAGCACCATAGATGATCTATGACAGTTTTTTATAATCTTTCTTTTTTGAAAAAGATCTTTCACCATTGGCGTTGGTGATCAGCAGATGCATCTTCAAATCTGTCATAAAAATTGTAAATGTAGATTGAAGTTTCTCCTCAAAAATTATTTTGTACGACTGGGATGCTTGTATCAATGAGTTTCGACTGAAATCTTCAAATTGTTCAATGAAATGCTTTAAGTGAATCATATCATCGCCGAACTCAGCAGCCCCAAAGCCCAAGTAAGAAATCGCTCCAATACAGCTTTCAATGGCACTCACTTCAACCAAGTTAGGCGAGTGTGCTGCCCACAGAATGTAAATTGCAAGCTTATTGATGTTGAAAATATGTGCCTGAAGACCATTGCAGTAGCCTGAGATTTTCGCTGCGTTATCATAAGATTGTCCTCTCATGTTGCTAATATCAATTTCAAATTCTTTAAAAAAAAGCCAGTACAGTTGAAGCAAGTGCTTCTTCAGTGTGAAATATTTAACTTCCGGACTTCCTCTATTATATTTTTCCATCCAGCAATGTCGTTTCGGTACTTTCGTCCTCATATCCTAGTTAATTTTTATTTATCTTCTTTATCCTTTGTTTTTATGCATCTCTTGTCTTCTTCTTGAAGTTATCTCTTGTTTTATTCATTACCTACTCAATGCCCGGCTCCATTACAGCTTCGTCTAACTTTTGAGCATTATCACTTTGAAATGTTTGTGTTTCTACTGGATTTTCAACACCAATTTCTACCACTTAATTTTCATCATTTTTAGATGTAGTAGAAGTTTTGTCACCGGTAGATTTCGGCGTAAAACCAAGCCCTAAAAGATTTTGGGACTTACTAATAGTTTCTTCTAGTTTTCTTTTGCCCTAACTTGCTGTTTTCTCCGTTTTTCTGCACCACTCTGATATCTACTTTTCTCTAGTGCCGACATGTTTTCTGTAAAAAAAGAGAGAAAAAAATAATAACAGCTACTAGCTGTATTTTTTATCTTAACGCGATCGAGCATTGTCTTTTCGAAAAGAAGTGTAACACAAATCATGTTAAATCCTTTTTACGCTTACAGCCCAATGCACAATACTATTAAAAATGTACTTTTAGTGGCATAACTGTACCCGATTAACGTATTTTATCTATTACACGACCCTCACACAGACAGAGACAACAGCGCCAAACCCACTTTTTATACCCAGGGCACCTCAAACAGTTTCGCCAAATTCTCAACTCGTATTTTTTCACAGTTACCTGCAACCTGCAATAATTTTTCTATATTGGCCAACATAGCATTAGAGAAATTAAATAGAAAAAATAACCTTACATATACCGCTACTGGTAGAATAAATTTGACATCATGCAGGGCCGAATTTATTGTCGTTACCCAGCAGTCCCACAGCCCCTAGCAGGCCCATTTGTCAAAAAACGGTATTTAAAGTCAAATTTCCACCCCTAGCAGCCCCCTAAGCCTCTCCTAATTCTGGCAGGAGATGAATGCTCCACCAGGGGCCCACTTATCGAAAACACAGCTGAATAGATGTAACTTAACTGACTCAAACGAATGTACACAACCTTAAATTAATAATTTCGAAGATTTGGTGTTAATAAAACAACGCTAAGATTTGCTCTTAATCGATAAATATCTGATGTGACGCCAGACTCATTCCAAGGATGTTCATATACACTCGCAGCATATTTGTTCCCACAATTTCTTCTTCTTGTGGCTGGAAACTGCGTCCGTTTTCTTACTTTCCACTATATCTTTATGCTTCTACACCAGGTCACACGAAATTTTCTTCTCCACACCGTTGATGCTATTTACACGTTGAGCGGCCATCTTAACAGTTTTCATGCTGCGTCTGGCTCTTTATTTATCCGTATCCACGTTGATCACGAGCGTCACCCCTGAAACATTTGAGCTGCGAATTCCATTTCCCGCCGTTTGTAGTCCTTAGTTACCAGATCTAACCCCCAACCATCCCCTACCTAGTAGATCCCTTAATTTTGACTTTAGGACGCACAATTCAAGGGGCCTGCAGGGTAGGGGATGGATTAAGGGACTGCTAGGTAACGACTATAAATACGGCCCGCAGATTAACTTACCTAGCGATGAATAATATCCTGTTAGGTGTTAAAATTTCTTTGGAAACCTCACAAAAAATAAAGTAATCTTATACGTTACGATCACAGGCAGGTTTGACTGACAGACAAAACAGATAAACAATCCAACACTACAACACAGTGCACTGACCACAATGCATGGTGAAATAAATGTGGGGCTCTTGGAAGGGGCAGTCTGTCTCACTCAGCCAAAGGCACCAAATGAGTCACACCCCACTCCACTCCATAAGGAAACAGAATGACGAAAACAAAGTAAACTGTTTGGTCTTGATGCAGGGCGCTGCGCGGTCATTAAACTTGAACAATGTAACACTTGCCTCACGAAAATGACGAGATATCCTTGAAGTATTAAGGTTAAGAGCGTAAGATGTACAGGTAACACGATTTCACATTTTCACAGCAGGCTACATTTGAAGATATCAAAGGTCTATTTTGAAATAAACAAGTCGCAAGAGAAGAAAGGGGAAAATACTCTTGGTAGCCCCTCCGGGCCCCCCAAAGCTTCGGGGCCCATAGGCAACTGACCTACTTTGCCTTATTGGTAATCCGGCACTGGCAATAGTTAATGTCAAATTCTGCATGAGTTACATCAAACGACCACTCATCGGTTCTACTATTCCAGCAGGTTTAACATGGCTTAATCCAAAATTGTTTTAACTTAGTCAATCCGAATACAACATTCTGTCCGAATGGTTTGCTCCAGATTTTAGCATTAACAGTTTTCATTCTAAGGAAAGATACAATTGCAGGTTTAAGACAAAGGTACTGGGGTTCTAATGATAACGGCTATGATTTAATGTAACACAGAGTCGTTTGAAGCAAATGTCCCTGCTAATGGGAACACCATACCCAAATTTCAGTAGATACCATTTATTTCGAGAGGAGAAAATTGTTAGAAACAATTAGCGAAAAATAATTTACCGCCATTGATTGAGCTTTTTAATATAGCTATTGAGTTCAGTAAGGGAAAATAAAATACCTAAATAATTCTGTGAGGCATTAGTCAGAGCATTAGGATATTAACTTATTATCGGAGATTCTGAAGAAATAAATAATAAATGCATTTCTGATAGCTAGATAGTTCTAGACACTTTCCCGCAAAGTTTAAAAATATAAAGAAAGCGGACAATCACTTGTAGGGGCAAAATTATGTAAACTTCTCCGCAGCCCATGGTCACAGCAATGGTAATACTACAAGCAAATACTTGACATCCTTGGAACTAATAATTTAGTTGATTCTCTTACCACTACATCGTATTGCTCCGAATGGTGACCCAAAGTAACGATATTTATTGAATCGTATTTAAATTAGAGAGAGGATTCCACTAAACATACGAATTGATCACTAATTGAATTTTAATTCATCCAGTATGTAAACGGATCATTATGTCTTCCTATTGTACGTGTATTTGAGTATTACTACATGACATTTTTTTAAATTCACTTACATATATTTTTTATGATACACAAATTCATATTAGGAGTTTGAAATAAAGTTATCTGCAGCAATGCACCAATTATATACGACTTAATAATGTCTATAAAAATGAATGGTGATAGCATTTGCGTAATTATCTATTCTGTACGAGTGAGTCCTTAGTTACGTACCGAAATTAATATCGAACGATTGCAGTACACCCCCCAGGTAAGGGAAAACCGTACGGATTGGGTTTGATAATTACCAATAAACAGTGTTATATGATGCTATTTTTTCATCGTTACAAACGCGCCAGTGCCAGTATTGCCTTGCCAATGCAACTCTGTGAGTCATAAAAACACTATACTCCACCATTTTGTTTGTTTTGATTCAAAACTCATCTTTTTCACTGATAACATGCTGTAACTAGTGATAAACAGTAGAAGGTAATAAAAATACAGAATTTTTGACATGCATATTTTTAACAGAGACCCAGCCACAAGAGCCGACTGCAATGCTTATCTCTTTGAGTTCCGTATTTCGACTACAATATTATTAAATTAATTTGATAATAACTAAAATGATTAAAAAAATGTAGGTGCTTATATGTTATTTATATTCGATACCCATTTCGCCTTTTATTCAATACCACGATTATTTGCATCTTATAAACAACTTTGCCGGAAATGGCAATTTTATTAGATGAAGTAATATTATTTTTAACTAGTTTCTCTCATACTTGCATTTGACACCGAGTAAAATCAAGTTCAATATGCGAACGAAATATCATGGAAAGG
The DNA here is from genome assembly GCA_963573305.1 of Pyrrhosoma nymphula. NCBI lineage: Eukaryota > Metazoa > Arthropoda > Insecta > Odonata > Coenagrionidae > Pyrrhosoma > Pyrrhosoma nymphula. The sequence goes on from OY754339.1 coordinate 100,123,345, forward strand.
TACGGTTTGATTGTCCGCACAAGGTACAGGATAAATTGGTGAGTAAGGTGACAGAAGATGAATAAAATGACGTTCAGGCGGAACCACTTCAAAATACTCGTGGGGTAAAAGACCGGAACTTTCTTAGGCGCCGCCAAGATGGGAAAGAGAGAGCTAGCTGACTGGATGACTCCTCTCGTGCTTGTTTTTAAATGCCGGGACGGAGGAGGGAGAAAGAAGTAAGAACTCGTCGAAGTGGTTTTTATGTGACGTCGTTGCTCCGTACGAAGAAAACGACCGACTCTCTCCCTGCTGACAAGAGGAGGATTCCTGGAAGACTTAAAGGAAGGGAACCACGGGAACTCCCTTCCACAAACAATGACGTCACCGCGCTGACTCCCGAGGCCGCCCTTTGGGTTGGTCGGAGGGGTTGAGGAGAGGGAAAGACTGGTTCCCCCCTTCGCCAGTTGAACTCGAACTTTCTCCGGAGGCGGCCGTCTTGTACGGAGCGGCCCATTCAGTTTCGTGGCGTCAGTCTGAAGGGACGCTGTCCAAAGATAAGCGCGCTAAAAGCTTTATCCCCTCGTCGTCTCAACACCATTGTTGCCGTTCCGTTGTTGTTATTGTTGGTACATCTCATTGTCGTCGCCAGTGCCCCTCCCCCCATTGTGAATCGGTGTTGTTATTGTTGAGTGAGTGTTTGTAGTGTGATCCGTTGACAATGTTGTCATTTATACCGATGGAGCGAACATTCCTGAGGAATTGGGAGTTGCTCCTCCTGTTCTTCGCCGCATCAACACTGGTTCTTCGTGTGTCCATCACTGGAGCTTTCAACCTGGACGTCAAACACGCCACCGTGTTTGCTGACCCTTCGGCGGCGGAGGGCAGCTACTTCGGTTACTCCGTGGCGCTCATGAAGAAGGCAGGGTCCTTGCCAAGCGGAGGAGGATGGTCAGTTTCATTTTTTTCTACTATTATTATCACTATTTCATTCAGCTATCGCCACTCTCCTATCGGTACCACATTAGAAGGCACGGAACAAAGAAACCACACAGTGCCACAACGAGGGGGTGTGGCATGGAATGGATTTCCACCTAACATGCATCACGTCAAGTGCTATGAAATTTTTCCGAGATATATCGTAAGGTAACCTATTGATTAACATTATATATGCTCAGGTATTTCAGTTTAGGCTAATGAGACATACGCGTGTGAAAAGTGATCCACATGACAAAAATGTTATAGAAGGAGGTTCAATGTTACACATCAAACAAGTATCCATAAAGCTCTATTGACATTGACTATCATGCCTTGTTGCTCGCGAGAAAATATTTTTTTACCTGAACGTTCGGTAATCTAAATCTCATGTTTATTATCAAACGAAGCACGTCCCTGTTTTCCTAATATTTTTGGCGCTGTGTAAGAAGACAAAAAGCAGTTTTCAATCTTTATTCAAAGTTTTATTCTACCTTTGCAGCCACGGGTAATGCCTAAAGCAGTTTCACTGAAAGAGCGAGCGAACAAAGGTTATAATTTCTAGGTGTCATCGAGTCAAATTCTTTTATTTCCTCATGTAATGTCTACGGTTAATCTTGTGCACTCGTATTTCAAGGTTTTCGACCGTGAATTTCCAGAATAATAATGATTGTGGATGACATTGATTGACATAGTTATGGAGGTATGGGTGTGGGACAGTTCTTGTTTAAGATGAACGTGTTGAGAATATGCGCATTACGGACGTGAAGGCCGAGCTAAGGAATTCCCCCTCACAAGGTGGATTGCTTCACACCCCCAACGGCACCCGTCGGGAAGGTGGCTGGAGCTGGGAAGAAGCACGTTTTGGCTGGCTCCGCTTAATGAGCCGGTCTGGCAACCGCGTCGACACAGCAACAGGTTGTGTAATTTGACTCCAGAATTTTGAGCTCTTGTTTTCGCTTTAAGGTAGTCAGAGGGAAAAATCAATTCACCTAGAATTTGATGAATTTGGTATCATTTTATTGAAAAAAACCTCTCATCTTCCCAATGATGTCAAAATATCAACCCCTTGCCGAACTACTCTTCGAGCAATTTGCCTGTAAATATAAGCTGTTTAACATGGTGTGCTCTCCAGAGGGTGAAAATATTAATCAAATTAGGAACTTCTAGCACCTAGATTTCGTCTAAAAACTAACAGTGTGTACATTGCATGTTTTCTCAACTATTTATAGAATATAATCTATTACACACCACAGTAATTTTGACAGGATCGCAAAAAACCTGCTGTTTTGAAGGGTTTTCAGCCGTACGGTGGGAAAAAAAGAGTCAAGTTAGAGACTTATGTAGCTTTATTTATTTAATTACTGAAAATTTTCGTCATATATAACTATTTCTTTGCGCCATTAATATTATAATATTTATTTCATACTTCTCACAGATGCTGAAATAAAAAAATAATATTTGAATATGGTCTCCATTATGACTAGGGATCTATCTCGCTCAAATCACCTTAAGGTAGTTTGAGCGAGATAGTTCCCTAGTCAAAATGAAGACCATATTCGAATTTCATTTTTTAATTTCAGCGTCCGTAAGAAGTTTGAAGTAAATGTTGTAATACAATTGGTACAAAAATATAACTACGTAGGTATGTCAAAAATTCTCAGCAATTAATTAAATATCTACATAAGTCACTAACTTGACTCATTTTTTAACCCCGTACAGTGAAATCACCTTCACAATAGAAGGTTTTCTTGCGATTCTGTAATAATTACTGCGGTGAGTGATTGGTTAATTTTTATAAATATTTGATAAAATGTACAAACTACACACCGTTAGTTTTTTGACGATATCTAGGTGTTTTTAAGTTCCTAATTTTTTCAATATTCTCCCTCAGGCCGTAATATATCCCATGTTAAACAGCTTATATGTTTAGGCCAATTGCTCGAAAAAAAAGTTCGGAAAGGGGTAAATATTTTGATATACATAATTGGAAAGATGAGAGCTTTTTCTTTAAAATGAGATCAAATTTGTAAAAATCTAGGTGAAGTGATATATCGCTCTACCTTGAGAATGCGCGGCTCGCAAAAGAGCGTCCGAGTTTGAACTACCTGCCTCGACTGCCGTTAACTGTTATGGAGCACAACGTCACAATTAGTGATATGACTCGATGGTGTTGTTTTGCAAGAGTGGTGTTTTTGGCGGTCGGGCCACAAGGGGGCCCCGATTTGAGACCCGTATGGCCCATTTTATTTTATTTTATTTAATTTATTTTCACATATCCGAAAACAACACGAACGGCCTTTTACATTGTGTGTACTAACATGTAACAATGGACGAACACAATCACCCATGTCTCGAGTGGTGAAAAATCCACTCAGGTGGGACTCGAACCCGCGACCCTCAGTTTAGCAGGTGAGGACTTTACCCCGTCGCCACCGGGGCCAACAAATTTTCTACAATTTGTGCGGATTCGTCAAGCTAATTCGTCAAGCTAAGCGCCACTTAGAAACCGATAAGAGATTTCATGCTGATGCATTTCGCCCTACGTCAATTTCACCCTTCCTGTCGAAATACTGAGACTTAATCAACTTCTTTGAGTATATAAATCCACAAAAACACGCATCGCTAATGATAACCGGCCGTCAGTGCTTCAGCGTGAGTTACAGGGCAATGACATCTTGCATATCGAGACTCAAAATAGACTAACAATTTGGGTACTTTTCTCGCGGAGACCCAAATAAAGAGCCCTATGAGTTCATCAAAATCTCTTCTCTGCTTACTCAGCATTCTCCCCTCTTATCACTGCCTCTGGACCCTCATTATCTACAAAGAGTTGTTGAGAGCTGCTGAAAACCAATTAAAGGACTAATGAATATGGGGGAATATGATCATACATCTCCTAGTATTGGGAGACGCCACTTGGCCCAGCATCTCGATCGACTAGTTGGTTATTAGGAGTGGTGACCGACAGCCGAGGTCAAATGCGACAATAATGAATGGTGGATATGTTGGAAAGGAAAGGGTTACTTGCTGAATGGAGGAAAGGTGATGAGAAATCCGGCGTCTGCTTTGACCCGAAGGCGTCAAGGGGAACACATATCAACGTCCTTTTCGAAGGACAGAGTACTGCACCAGAGGAGTTCTCCGCTGAACACCCAAGTTGAGATTATAAATTCAAGTGAAAAATCTCGGCCATTGCCGGGATTCGAACCCTAAACCTCTGATGGGAATGCCCTCACTCTCTCCGCCACCACACGAATTCGATCCTCGTTTAAAAAATATATTTAAAATCTAATTTTTCCCGCTAACGATAAGAGACCATAACAGCTGCCTATGAGACTTTTGACTAGGTTCGTCAATAGGCCGTGTAGCTAGTTATTTGATTTACTCCCTAATACTAGTATCCTTATCTGCTACCAAGTACTAACAGCACGCCGTGCATGTTTTCAGCATAACTCTTGTATATCTTTCCATTTATGTAGTTGCAAAATACTAACGGTCCCTCTAACATTGCTAGCATATCTATAGCGTAGTGCATGTTTGTGAGGCTTCGCCCCCTGACATGCATTAGCGACTTATACTAATGCATAAATAGTCGTAGTTACACTAACTTTAATAGGGTTAGTCTAATGCATGTTGGTGACTACCCTGCCATACACCCTTGAGCCGGCTTGCAGGGTATGTATTAGATGTAGGCTAAGGAAGTCATCTCGCCGAACCTCTTAGTAGATGCTGATAATTCTTCCGAACCGTCCCTCCAACTTCATCGGCTTTGACTTCACGTGACTGAGCAAAATTTACCGCCGTACAGAGGAATCATGTCACGTTCTTGATGATATCCGCAACAGGATCGGGAATCTTTATTTTGGATCAGAATATTACATACCAATACTTTGGTTGATACCGTTAGGCAATACATATTGTCCGTACTATGGCTCCTACACCTTCCTGATACGCTAACTTCGGCGCTCGTCACTTGAGTTATAAATATTCTGATTAATTTTTCGACTTCACACGAATGAGAGTAGAAGACAAATTTTACATTAAAAAAATCAAAGCAACACCCTTAGTTTCAGCCATTTTGAAGTGCTAGCTCACGTGGTTTGAATTTATATCAAAAGGAAGAAAGGAGAGAGCACCTTTTGCCCGGCACTGTGGAAATCTTACTCTCTCCAAGGGAAATCGAACTCGTGAACTTGGCACAGAGAAACCAGAGTCAACTTGCCATCGGATGGGAGAGGCCGATGTAGTGTCTTGCATAATGGATGCATGTCATCATTGGGACAGCGGTCGTGACATGACGTGCCGGGAAAGGATTGCATTTTTAATGAAATCCACCTCGTTAGCAACCGTCTATAGAGCGTATCTCATTTAGTTGACTATATGGAACGTGTGGAGAACATTGTTGCCATACATATGCAATGTGTGCTCACATCTACCATTCCAATCGTGATACTACCGCAGGAAACCATTTCCAACACCGCGCAAAATTTAAGAAAGTAATTGCAAAAAATAATATTTGCAAATTCAAATAATCCCAGAAGAGCAGTTACTAGTATACTGCATTGCTCTAGGCTGATTTTCTTGCTGCTTTCGGCAACATCGCACCTTCCGCCTTAGGACTATTTGTACTGGAAACAAATCTCCATAAGGGCCCATGCCGCCAATTGAATGTAGAACACCCAATACTAATAAAAGCATTATTTTGATAACTGTACACAAGTAAGAGGTGAGAAATTGTCGCCGATCGAAGTTTTTCACAGTAATTCTTTGATAACTCTCTTATCCGTGCTACACTTGAAAATCTGCATACTACATTGCTAGCCGCGAGAGCGTTCGGCAGTGGGTGAAAGTAATCCAGCCACGGAAGATGTGGAGGTAAGAAAAGAGGAATGGGAAAGAGGTATTGCTGTTGTTGGTTATGTCTCGCTGTGTTTTAGTTGTAATGTCTATGGGTAGAAGTTCTTGGAAGTATCTGTTCCACTGTTTGCCTTTCTTATTCTTTCGTATTTGTCATTTTTATGTGGATGTGATATGGGGAAGGAGTTTTTTGTACCTATCGGTTTGGATGTATGTTTCTTATTATGTCCATTCTATCAGCTCTGCAAAATAATGCGGAATTCAAATAATATCCCGCGTGTCATCCTCGGAACTCGAGCAATTTAAAATTTTTAAGTACATACAAAATCTCTTAAATTCGACTGTATCTGGCGTTGCGTGGTGGAACAGCATTTTAGTAATTAAATAAAACTGCAGTAGTTGTAGGTACTGTCCACTTATATTCAATGTAGTAATGTAATATTCCCCCTGGGGGGTATACCTGTTGATGACGCCCTATGCGTCGAAACACGTCTAGTGTAATATTTTATATTAAATATTAGTGAACAGTACAAATATTGAAGTTTTATTTAATTACATAATCTAAGCCTCCGTGAGACTACCAGCTTCTAGCCTAGTCCTTCCATCAGGTTTCTTATGCCGGTGTCCCACGATAAATGTTTTCGTAAATTTATTGATGAATAATTCAGAGCTACACTGCGCATGCGCAAGTCAATATTCGGTAAATTTCTGTAAATAAGAAAAAACTGTAAATTCTTCAGGAAACTCGGTCACTGATCGGTTTTCTGACACGATTTTCCGGCACGACACCACGATAATTCATCGGGCGCGATTAAGTGATATATTATCGAGCGCAATATCATAATATTTATCGTGATTTATACCGTGATATTTTATCGGGCGTGATTATTTTATAGAGCGCAATATCATGATATTTTATTGTGATATGTATCGTGATATTTTATCGGAGCGCGATATCGTGATATTTCATCGTGATATTTATCGTGATATTCTATCGGGGCGCGATAACGTGATATTTTATCGTTATATTTATCGTGATACTTTATCGGGGGCGCGATACAGTGATATTTTATCCGGCGCGATTATTTTACCGAGCCAAATATCGCGAGATTTTATCGTGATATATCGCGTTATATTTTATCGGGGCGTGATATCGTGATATTTTATCGGGCGCGATATCGTGATATTTTATCGGGATGCGATATTGCGATTTTTATGTCGTGATATATCACGATATTTTATTGAGGTGCAATAAGACGATATTAATCGTCACGATATGAGTTATCGTTATCACCAATATACGATATTCTAAAATTATCGTATTACGATATTGAATTATTTACATCGCCCAGGCCTAGTTTCGGCGACTCTAGAGTCTAGGCTGGCGAACTACTACATAGGGATTCTGACATGTTTCATCGTAAGGAAGTATGCTTGTTCTTGCAATTCCTTCAGTTTATACGTATGGTTAAAGTAATTACCGGGTAATTATAGAAATAGGTGCGTGCTATTACATATCATGACTCGTAGGTCACGCAAAAATATCTTCTCTGCTTGTTCTTTTCGTACAGAGAATACTCTCTAGATGGCAACTCAAAACGTTCTCTTCCCGGCCGTCAGCCGATCAGCGTCCAATTAATGAATTTTTCCTTATTGTGTGACATGAGGTCGAACAGTTCATGAATCTCTTTTCATGAATATGGAATTCATGAATAAATTTACGAAATCATTTACCGTGGGACACCGGCTTTACTCTCTCTGATTCCTCAAAGCAGTTTTTATCGAGACTCTGAGCAGCACAATGCTACTTACAAACTTAGAAAAGCACTTTTCCATTGTAATTAGTTTATTCCGCGGTAAGTTAGACTCTTTGGGCCGGTGCCGTTAGTGCCTTGGGCGCACTCAATCTAAAGAAACACATCTCCTTTACTTTTTTCTCGGTAAAATTCCCACTATTTTCTTTGGAAATAATAAGCTTCTAGTGCAAACAGCGGTAGCAACTCATTCTCCTTTCCAACACGTCAGACATTCACTCTCACATAAAAATACGATATTTTTTTAAAGGAAAGTGAAATTCGCAACACGACGTATGTTTCAGCCTTGACTCGATACGCTTAAGTCGTCGCCGTCAGTGCATTAAGACCAAAGAAAAACCTCGACTTGGCGAAATTACCACCAAATCTTAAGAGTGAGCAATGATTATTTTTAAAAATACTTATCGGTAAAAGCTGTTGAATATAATATGTATCTTGTTAATTTAATAAAAATACCTGAAAATAAAATCGTTTAATAAAAAAGGATGAACCGAGATTACTCAATCCACCATTCATTATTGAGAATAAAAGTGACTCGAGTATTATAAAATATTAAACAACAAGTGATAAAGAGACACACTTTCGATTTAATGAAAACGAAGAAATGTAAAAAAACTAATTTGCAATGCGTGTTCGTAGAGGGGCAGGTAGATTTCAAAGTTTTTTTTTACAGCTCATTTTTCTCAATTGTTGTAGCGAGAGTTAGTCATATCAAATATTGTTGTTTTCTTAACAAAATAATAAATGAAGGGCTTAAATAGAGGAAAAAATAATAAATTTAAATAGAGGGCTTTACGTCTTACTTAGAGTCTACTTATTTAGAGTGTACTTACTTACGTCTTACTTACTTAAATTGTCCCCCCCCCCCTTCCCGACTCCTATATAAGCTTGTGTACACTTGATATACTATGTTCCATTTCCATTCAATCACGCCTGAAACCTAAAATTATGTTCTTGAGTGGGTAGTTGTGAATTCAACGTTTGTACGTATGTACATCAGATTGTAAAATTACGTGCCCCGTGTAAAACGGGCTTTAGAAACTGGTGCATTCGTTCTCTTGCGATGCGCGCTTTGTGATGAAGTACTTCTACATGGTGATTGGATGAATATTTGTTGGTAAATTAAGTATACGATTTTAATAGCGTAGGTATTCCATTCGCAAGTGAAGGATCGGTGGCTTGTGGAGTGGATGCTATTCTTAAATCGGATACATGAAGTTTCCGAATGATAAAAGGACAAATTTCGAAGCTTCTAATAATATTTCTGTTGAAGATATTGACTTCGGGTGGCTACGTCACTCGACGCTAGATGATACGACCGAGGCCGGCGCTACCCACTGGCGCTAGTGTGTCAACTTTTGCGAATTTTCATCTTCTTTTAGCGAGTCAGCGGATACGCGAGGTGATGTAAGCGGATATCCGGGTAAAATGATAAGAGTGTTGCGGCACGCGCTTAACCCTCCTTACCTACCTGGGGTCTTTTTGACACCAGCTCATAGAAAAAGTTGATTAAATTGTTCATGTTTACAGTTTTATGCGTCATATTTTAGGAATTCCCTAATAAAAAAACACTTTTCAATCGACTTCATTTTTCATTTTTTTTAAATTTGCCGCAATAAGCCTTTAAAAAAAATATTTCTTGCTTGGGGTCAACTTTGACCCCAGGTAGAGTATGTGGAACTGAAATCCCCCCGAACGTAGCTCAATACTAGAAGATGATTTTTCATCTTCTTTTTAAAATAATTGAATAAAATAGCTTTTGTGATGACTCTTGTAATGTACTTAACGAAAACATATTAGCATTTTTTTATTCTAAACTGAATGTTAAAATTATTATAAGAGAAGAATATCGTAGAGCAATACACCGTCGTATCAAAAAAACTATATTTCAACTTAGTGAAACAAATAGCGGCTTAGCTATTCAAGTGCAAAATCTATTACATATCAGCAGTTTTCAAGTGGGTGAACTTGAAGACTCACGCATAAGCATAGCTATTCAAGTGCAAAATCTATTACATATCAGCAGTTTTCAAATGGTTGAACTTGGAGACTCACGCATAAGCAGTCGATCACATTCATCTCACCCCATCACATAAAATCAGCTGAATACTACGAAGTGGTTGCTAGCATGCTATGCTTTCAAATTGCTCTGCAGCTTCTAATCCAACTATTATCTACGTAGCGGTGATTCATCGTCAACAGTGTGTTTTCTTTGTAATCAGTAACGTTTCAACGAAGTCAATGTTAACTCCGCGCGCATTTTGACTTCGTAATATTCATCCTCTGAAGTCATCTCAGCTGATATAGAGACAATTAGTAAATTGTGGTCGCTCCTCGGACGATTATAGAAGTCATCATTGCTCTGAAACTTCTAATCTAACTGTTATCTTCGCAGAGCTGATTCGTCATCAACAGTGTGTTTTCGTAGTAATCAGCAATACACTGCCAAGTGATCTATCCACTTGTGTTTTGGCTTTGTAGTATTCTGCCTCTGATACGATCTCAGCTTCTTCAGTGAGAATCGTCACTCTTGGTCACTCTTCCGACGGCTGCAGAAGTCATAGCTATCCTCATTCAAGAGTATCTCCCGCACTGGAATTTTTAGCAAACCCGTAATTTCTAATTTCTTAACGTTAATACTACTACTTTAGCACTACATTTATGTCCTCTACTGGAGATTGTTATGATTCATGTATTTACTAGGTAATGTGAAGTTTTTGAAGCCACTCTTAATTCCACTTTACTTTTTTTCAGCTCTCGTAAGGAAATTGTCCCGATATTTTTGCGAGGGAACTGAAGGAATCGGTGATTTTAAATAGTGTACTTAGTGGGTTTAAGGAAAAAGCCACAAAAAACTCACGTTGTCAACGTCATATGTGTTTTTTGAATGGTTAGTGTTGTTTTATTTGCCAAGTATGATCTTATTGCAACTCTTACCGATTCGGGTGTATTTACATTCGTATCTTCTCTTGTCTAATGCAGGCACAGGTCATACAGGAATAATTCCTAATTGTGGCAGCCTATAGAGCCACCTTTGCTTCTCAATACAGCTAAAACAAAGCCCTTAACAATTTATTTTACTCAGACGAAGAAAACATTCAAAATGAGAGTGATGGAAGTGAAGCAGAGGAAGACAGCAAAGAGGTGGAAATAAGAGGACCTGGAGGAGGACGGGTTTCATGAGGAAATCTAAGACGTGTAAAAGAAGACGATTCACAGTTCACGATGAGTTAGGATGAAAAAATAAAATGGGATACTATGGAACCAAAGACGACTGGAAAAATATTATCCAGGAATATTATCAGGCAGGACGCAGATTTCACAGGACATGTTCAGAGTGTGGAAAAAGCTGAGTTTTTTTCGATGCTTTCTTTCTGATTTGATGGTAGAAAAAGGTTTTCAATACACTAATCAACGGGAAAATCAAATTAAGGATAGAAAAAGCTTAGGCAAATGGGAGAGCCTCGATTCCATTAAATTTTTAGCTTTTCTTGGCCTGTGCATCACTTATGGTGTTCAAAAAGGGCGAGGAAAACCTTTGAACAAATTTAGGTTCGATGAATTTGCATTTCCGATTTTTAAAGCAACTATGTCCAAAAGTCGCCTTGAAAATATTCTGAGCTGTTTAAGATTTGTTGATAAGGAAACACGGGAAGCCCGTAAAAGGGAAACAAAAATAAGGCAGAAGCTGTGTCGGAAATAATGAACTTATTTTCTTGTACATGTAAAAGTTCATTCATTCCAGGTCCCAACACCACTGTTGATGAGCATTTATGTACTTTTAGAGGAATGTGTGGTTTAAAAGTATATATTTTATAGAAACCAGGAAAATGTGGAATTAAACTTTGGAGGGCTGTGGATTGCGAAAATATATATACATTATAAATTTGCAAATCTGGGCAGGTAAAAATGGAGAAATGCGTGAAATACAGCCAGAGAAGCAGGTAGTAATGGATTTGGTGAGTCACTTGAGTAATGTTTTTTACCAGTTTTGATCTTGGCCAAGAGTTATCAAACTTTTCCCTTACACTCGTGGGTGCTATGCAAAAAAATCACAGAATTGCCACCAACAATCTTTATATATATAAAAGTCAATGTATGTATGTATGTATGTATGTATGTATGTATGTTCCACATCTCCTCCTAAACCACAGGACCGATTTTGATGAAATTTGGAACACGAGTTTGTCACTGATAGGCAACAAACACTGTAGGGTTCAACTAACCGAATCCCTATTTTTTCAGGGTTAAGGGTGTGATCCTTACTAATATGTATAAAAATGTAATGGTCCCTGTCTGTCTGTTGCTCCATCACGCAAAAACTACTGGACCGATTGAGCTGAAATTTGGCATGCAGATTGAAGACATATCTGGTTGTAACATATGCTATATCAAAAAGCCCTCAGGGCCCCCAAAGACCCCCTGAAGGTCCCCCCTGGTGGTCAATGGCAAGCATTGGGTTCGGTGCAGTGGTTTAATTTTTTACTTTTTAAAAGTACTTTCACTCAAGATATAGGGCTGGGAATATTTTTATCGGATGGCTGACTAATTGAAGTTTCTAATTCCTCCAATCGATTTTCTTCTACGCTCCGAATTTGTCTGAAATTCATGTTTTAAGCTGAATTATCTAACATTTTTCTCTGAAATCAACAATAGCATATTTCCTTGACAACCAGGGATTTTATTTTCAAAGGATATTCACGCCTCTAGCATTTAAATATTACGTCTTCTTGCAGGTCCATGAATGCACGGAGAAAGAAAATCTGTATCAGAAGAGCCTAGAGTCCCAAGGGCCCCATGATAGATTGCTCCAGGGGGTAATCGATACATTCAATGCATATTTACAACAAGTATACTCTTCAATGTCTATTCTCAAATTAGCTTTCAGAGGGGCACTGCACATATATGAGAGAACACTTATGTAATAAACGAGACACATAAAGGAATTAAATAGATTACACACATATGCATGTGCAATAATATTAACGTGCAGTGAATATTAATGGTAATAATGCCTCTGTTGCTACAACAAACCAGGCATTGTTTATTATCGTTTAATACTCAGATGAATTACACGTGGTGGATCTGTCTGCATCTGCCTCTCATTTCGATTGAGAACTGTTTTTAGACCAATTCCCACTTCATAAACGTTACGAGTTATTTATATGTTTAAAAGTGTTAAAGTGCAGTTAACTTAGGTACATTCACTCAATCATCGAGTTACCCGTTCAAGACTCTCGCTCGCCGCTGTGTTTCCCCTCCTTGGACTTAAAAATATATCCATCCACATGCCTAATAGAAAAAAGAGTAACCTTTCGAATAAATCTTCTAAAGCAAAAGGAATGTATTCTTTGCGAGAAAATTAGCCCTTGCAATAAAAACGACCAAAGTTAGACTTGGATGCTCAAAGACATGCCCACCAGCGACCTCATGATAATCTCCCCGTGGTGTTTCTCGGGTTACGCTAAGATTCGCACAAATGTAATCCTTACCCAACATACGGACGGGTAACCAGCCATAAATCTGGTTCAAATATACACGCATCTGTTACGAAACTTCAATCTGTTTTAAGATGGCGGAAATTATAATGATGTCACTACATGCTTCTTACCCGAAAGAAGAACGGAAATTCTGCACAATTAACGACATCCGTGCATGAAAATCGACAAGTGCACTATTAATCACCATATATTTTTTATTTAGCAACCGAAACCAATGATTATGGCTATGCCGAAGGCGCAGTCCGGGTGATAGAGAATTCATTGGTCAAAAAAACATAGCTTCTGCTGCCATTACTCCTCTTGACGTTATCAACTGCTGGATTGTACCCTTCTGTCCAATTCTGATTAATATACTCAACGCACATATCAACGTTGAATAGCGTAACTGAATTAAGTCGTGGAATGCAAATATATGTATGTACACAAGGGAAGCGATCAAGCTGTTAATCACTCAGAAGACGGCTCAAGAGAACCGGAGGGACGAGGTGACCATCTATCAACCTTTGCTACTTAAGTAGTAATGAGTCTGTATGGCCGATTTTTGGGTTTCCCGTGCATGAAAGTGGACCAATAGTCACTCATCTCTCCGTGTACCTGGAAAAAGGTCAGCGTGTCTACAAAAACGAACACAACATACAAGATAGGTTACAAACTCCTCGAATTACCACGCATACAGTTTTTCTTCAGGCTTTGCGGTTTTCTTAAAAAATAAATTTAACGTTTTTCACACCCGTTGAATTTCAACGGGTACCTTCCGCTCGTGCTATCATAAAATGACCGGGAGATTAATTCCTCAAATTTGCATTTCCCAATAACACTCTTTTGAATTCATATGTCCCAAGCAAAGGAAAATCAGTGGTTATATTGTCTATTTTACATAAGATATTTGAAATTTGTTCCTCTAAAAATAATAAACCGGAAGTGATTCTCTACTACAAATTTTGGTGTGGATACTGTAGATCAAATGACCCGACAGTGTTCTGCGAAAAGAGGGACTAGAGGATGGCCATTAGCTATCTCTTTTGATATCGTGGATCTTGCAGGTATAAATGCATACCAAATTTATGGAAAAAAATCTAGGTGGAGGTTCCTTTTAGAAATAGCAAAAGAATTGATAGCACCTGAAATTCATCGTAGAGTAGGAAAAACCGGATGCCAAACAAATGGAATTCGGACTGTGATAAAAAATGCTGGGATTGGCAGTATTCTGCCAGTAAATAACATAGAAATTGTGTACAAGAATAAGCATGGTAGATATTCCATTTTCCTACGTAAGAGTGACAAAAAAACAATATTCGTGGTAATGTTTGCAACAGATACGTGTGCGGTGATCATGTTCAACAAAGAAGCGTCCGTTTGCAATGCGACAGTAATGATTGTAGAGTGAGTGCAGATTAAAATTTGGCGCAATTCTTTTGAGTAATGAAATTTTGTAAAAGATTACATATTTACTACGATTTGTTTGGAAATAATTAAACCCAAGAGAAGTCTATTCTTTTAAAATTTGTGGCGGTGAATTGCAATACTTGTGTTAATCTGATAAAAGTTTTGGCATTATGTTGCAAATATTTAAATATTTGTATATGTTATATTGCTCATTCAACTAATTCATCCATCTAACAATGTACCAACATATTAAGCTAATTAAACTATGTACTTAAATACGTGGTTGGGTAAATTTATTCCTCATTATTCAAGGCTAAATATTATACTCCGAGTGCCATATAAAAAAATTGTAATATTTTTTTGTAAATTATGCTATGTATATTTTGCTGTGGTATTTTTCTGATTTATCTGATATGTATTTAATTAAATATGCATGAATATAAGTCATTGGAATATTATTATTTCTTAAAAAAAAACAATATCCACAATGGGGTCAAAAAAGACCCCAAGTAGGTAGGACGTAATTTTTTTAGAAACAGGTGGCGAGGATTAATGTTGGGATGCGATGAGGAGAAAGTCCTAGGAGAGATGAAAACTGTCTCCAGTGTTTTTACATTTACGTTGTTAATTAGTGTCGCTTCGTGGCAAGTAAAGTTGTTCTGAAATAGTTCCCTAGCTCTCTCGGTGACTGGTAGCTCCGGTCAACACTGGAATAGGATGGACGAGACGACTATTACCGCTGCTCATAGAATGAATGGAAGTGTTACTCTCTAAGGCCTTTTTACGCGAGGCACTAAATTGCGCAATTTGATGCCCAGAAATGGCGAGAATGCGGGCACGGAACCAGAGCGGGGGTTATTTTCCCATCTGTCGTGCTTGCATTTGCGCATGAATTCTAGCAATTCACTGCTTAGTACGACGAAACTTTCAATGAATATCCATACGTGCATCAGATTGTGCAATTAAAGTAGTTTGAGCGAGATAGTTCCCCAGTCATAATGGAGACCATATTCCACTTTTATATTTTAATTTCAGCGTCTGTAAGAAGTATGAAATAAATAAATATTGTAGTATTAACGGCGCAAAGATATAGTTATATATGACAAATATTCTCTGTTATTAAATAAATAAAGCTACATAAGTCTTTAACTTGACTCAATTATTCACGCCGTACGGTGAAAACCCTTCAAAACAGCAGGTTTGTTTGTGCAATTCTGTAAAAATTACTTCGGTGAGTAATAATTACTTTTTATTAATAGTTGAGAAAAAAAGCAAACTATACACCGTTAGTTTTTTTACGAAATGTAGGTGCTAAAAGTTCCTAATTTTTTAAATATTCTCCCTATGGAGCGCACAGCCGTAATCTATCCCGTGTAAAACAGCTCATGTTTTTAGGCAAACTGTTCGAAAATTAGTTCTGCAAATGGTTATTATTTTGAGATAATTGGAAATTGGAGTTTTTTTCTGTAAAATCAGGTAAAATTCAGTAAAATTTAGTTCAATTGATATCTCGCTCAAACTACCTTATAAACACCTTGTTTAAAACGGTTTTTTAGTCTATTTATAGGCGTAGGGCTAGGAGAAAGCCATGTTTTCATGCATTCGATCTCGCGTTGCAGTGGAAGGTCTTGCTGAGGAGTTATTTTGTAATCTCACCTTTTTAATGATTCTTTGCGGATAGGCGGGAGATCCGTTTCGCTCACTTAATGATCGGCTCACCATCGGCCAAGGACCGATGGTGGCTCCATTTTACACTCCTAACGACAGGTGAGATGGAACTAATTAAATTCGGATCTAAATGGAACAGATCAAGAGTCGAAAGATACGGATCAAGAGTCAAAATAGCGGATGAATAAAATAAATAGACCGGCACTTCACCGCTTGAGAATAGAAGATCGTCACGCCACCTGGGTGGCGGAGTTGAACTACGAAAAATTACCTATTTTCCACATTTTATGACGTATTCTCACTTAAATGAGATTACAAAATAACCCCATGGTCTCTCTACATTCTAATCTCTCTACACTCACCGCAGATTGCGTTGTGGCGGTGAGCTAGCAAAAGGTGAGCTTTCGACCATTCGCTTCTGGGATTCTTCGACGATTAAATTTAATGCAGTTGCCCTTTTTGGAAGATAACAATCCCATTTTGTGTCTCAAATTGTTCACATTAACGGATGTAGTTTACATTTTTTTCTTCTATAACTTTTCTCTGAAAAAATAACGTTTCGTCTGTATGTATAGTTGATTACTGAGGAGTTTAGTCATGGAAACAAAGTTTGTTCGTCATTCATGTCACTATATTTACTTCACGTTTCTCCCAGCAGCTTTAATTTTAAAATAAAATTCGAGTATGGTTTATATTTGAAGGCAGGGCTCCTCTTGAGGAAGACGAGTCAGGGCTCCTCTCTTCCGGGAAGTGACGAGTGGGAAGGAGATGGTTGTTGCGAGGAAGATCTCAAAGGGGAGGATGTTCGTGTATATGTGTGCAGCGGAGTGCGCCCTTATCTCCATGGACACCGCAACACCACCCCAACCCTTGACCTTCCTCCTACCCCACCCCCTTCCTCCCACTCCCCCAAACAATCTCAACAGTTGCTTGGAGCGATGGCAGTCTAGGGAACACTGCAACGCTCAATGAAAGAATAAGCTGAAGAGTAAAAATAAATTTCAATAACAGTAAATTTAATCACTTCCGAATTGTTACAAAAAAAGGAACATACTAGGTGCGTTTATACTTTGTACCGTAGAGTAAACATATATTCTAGAGAACTCACCGCACGCCCAAAAAATGTTACATATACATTTTTGTAGTAGTTCCGGAAGGAAAACCTAGATGGCGAGGGAAGAAGTTTTTGACGAAGGGGAAGCGTTTCACAAGCCTGAGAATTAATATTGTGCTATACGGTTTAAATAAATGTGTTCTGAAGTAAAAAGAGACGCTATGTTTCGTGGTGACAATAGTTATTCGATTTTGTCCATAATAATAGTTATAAAAAAAATATTTCCTTGAATTTCGGCTAGAAACGTGGCTCTTCCGAGTTTATATTCCTAACCTTGTTAACGGCAGACTGTTCTTAGTATGAAGTTGATACTTATTCAAAACGTTTATTATACATTTTCTCCATATTGGTGAACTTTAGTTTGTGTTTTTCTCAGTTTAAAAGTTGTTATATTTGTTTAAATGTCTTTTGGACGAAACATTTTAAATTTTATAAGGTATATACAGGTACAAGCGATTGCTTCCTAGATTTCGTATATTACCTACTATATAGGTCCATATATGCTACATATGAAATTTGAATAAAACTATAAATGTATTTTGGTGAAAAAATCGTAACTTTATCTCGATTAAAAAAGTATTTGATGTTATCAAATATTTTTTCCGCCGCTTTTATTTCATCCCCTTGCCATTTCATGTCAGTTTTCCGTGGCGATCTTCTTCACTCAATTGTCGGCAAACAATTCTCAACACTATCCTAAAACTTGTAGGGAAAGTTTTTTAAAACCTTACTTCCCATATTGGTAAACCGTTTTATGTGTTTAGGTGAGTTTCGACGTTGTTATATTAGTTAAATATCCTTACTCTACGGTTGTTGACATGTTTACAAATGAAGTATTTAAGTAGCCCCTAAAGTTGTGATACCCAACCCTTTTTCGTTTGCGGCACCCTTCAGATTGAAGTTACAATGTTGGAGCACCCTTCTTAGATTTTTTTTATTTAAAAAATATTTATTTATTAAAGTGGAATATGCATCAGTAAAATATTAACTTCACATTTAAATAAATACTTCCTCAATTTTATTTTATTTAATCAAGCAAGGTTACCTGTAAAATCACCAACCAACATATAACATGGTATAGTTTAGGTATAGTATACTATTGGAGTCAGGTTGGAAGACGTTTTTCGATTGCTGTCAACATCTTTCGGGCGTGAGTATAATCAATCCATACGTTGGTCATTCTAAACATTTTTCGTTTTCCCGCAATAATCTCGCGGCACCCCTGTCAGCTGTTTTCCCGGCACCTTGAAGTGCCGCGGCACACCGTTTGGGAACCACTGCCCTAATGTGTACCTGTTGTGGAGCTACCATTAGTTTAAACATGCAATAACTGTAACCAATAACTGTACAAGGTTGAGAATACTTGGTATAAAATTCAATATGCGATGTGGAAAACGAAAAGGGGCAGAAGATGGCTTTACTATTTTAGTCACTTTTTCCATCAA
This sequence comes from Pyrrhosoma nymphula, assembly GCA_963573305.1. Taxonomy (NCBI): domain Eukaryota; kingdom Metazoa; phylum Arthropoda; class Insecta; order Odonata; family Coenagrionidae; genus Pyrrhosoma; species Pyrrhosoma nymphula. The sequence goes on from OY754339.1 coordinate 100,142,087, forward strand.
ATTTTAATATATTGTGTTCCAATTACAAAAAATTGATTTAGAATGCTCGAGAGAGCTATTCACGAAGCATTGCGGAGGCTTATACGCGGAAATCCTCTAATATTCCTCGTCTTACAATGAGAGATAAGGTAATCGGCGAAGACAGTATGTATATTTAATCTTGATGAATGCTTCCGCTAAGTAGTGTAGTCGAAGCAGCGAGATCATCTGGGTTTGTATTCCCCGTTGTATCTTCTTCTGCGACGACAGTTTCTCCAGGGTTACAGCAGCCAGTGTAAGATATCTTTCTGACACTGTCAGGTACCTAATGTTAGGTAGGGAAGGTCTTCAGAATTTGCCTTCAGACTTCTGGCACCTTCAGGTCTGCCGCAACGCCAGCGTCGTCACAGACTATGATAGAACGCGGAAGACAACTCGGAAATACCGCTGCTTTCAGTACGAGCAGGAATTAGTAATTCTGTACACAACCTTCTGCGCCACGAATTAAATCTTTAACTGTAATCAATAACTGTAATTATGGAAAATAAAAGAAAATACTCATATTTAAACAATTTAACTTTTAAAAAATATGCGCTGAGCAAAAACAGCAAAGTTTGCTTCATAAGCAAAACTCGAACTTCACCGTTCACCGATATCGAATAAGAAAAAAGGAGTAACGAGGATGACTTCGCTTTCCACGATCGATGATGTGTGCTTGTATTTCAATAATATTTGGTGAGGTACTCGTTGAACTTCAACAGATTTTGAGATGAGAAAATCATTTAAATTGTTGCAGAGAATAACAAGAGTCATCTCAATGTGATGTGCGATGTAACATACGCCACCTAGCAGTCTTAAACGACACGTACAGAGTTGTTATATAATGATTCTCAATCTAAAATCTCACTTTGATTCCCATTTTTGTCATTTAGCCTAACCCATGAAGACCTCATGCATAAGCTGCTTAAAAAGACATAAATGTTTACTGGACAGGATAGAAGAAAAATGAGACAATGTCCTCTTTTATATAGAATAATAATATGTACTGTTTTATGGAAAAACTAGAGGGAAATTAATATCTTATGCAAAAATATATTCTTTGGAAATGTGGTATGCAGTGGAATTTCTTCTAAGCCACAACTGAATCTACGTCTTTCGTCCGTTTGCTGGGGTAGCAGAAAATTTATATTTTTTTTTCAAACAACATGATACCTTATAAATTTACTGGAAGGTAGACTATATGTACACCGGAGGATAATCCTGTTTTGAAGTTAGCTTCAGCTAGATTTTGAGTCGTGTGACGTCCTTGACGATTTTTAAATAAAATACAAGCAAAAAATGTAGCTTTGGCAGGCTTACAGTACTACATTATTATGTGTTCCATAAGCTGACCAAACTATTAGTATAGTATTTATGTTAGTACTACTGTTAGTACCATACTACTACTGTTATAATTAAAGTTGTGACTATACAAAATCACTCAACATTTCTAAAGTATGACTCAAAATTAGGCTGAGAAAGAAGCCACATTTTTACACTTTTCAAAAATTTACTGAGGTTAGTCTATATATTTCTCAAGGTAGTGAACAAAGCCCACAAGCTCTGCTGCTATTGCCTTATCGACTTACATTTAGGGCCGTATGTAGAGACGTCCCTATAGGGCTAACTGTACTGATATGACGTCAGAAGCAGGGTGAACCGATCCGACACCGATTTCTTAGTCGTCACTATACGGTTGTCGGGTCAACTCTCCCTTCTAATAAGCTTTCGTAAACCGATCCCTTCCCGATAAGTTATAGGGTGGTCTATAGCTTTAAAGGGATGGATTTTTGAGCCAATATGGCGGAAATATGTCGATCGCCTCTGGATTTTGGCAATTTTTTCTTGACGTCTGTTGATTTTAGCGATCCAAATGTCTTTAACCTTACGTTTTTTTCAGTCTGGCGATATCCAATTACTACATTATATATGCCTGTTATAATGAAACGTCCGAAAAATGTCCGAATATTGGAACTCCTATATGGAATTGTAGCGATACTCCGCGTAGCAGTCCTTCGCTTGACGCGTTGGCTCGGTGGATCCGCTCTCGCCTCCTATTCGGGCGGCCAGTGTTCGGTTCTCGGTGCGGGTAAACTTATTTTCCGATTTTTCTCGGAACATTTCTAGATGGTTCTATAGAATCCTGGTGTGGCGTTCCAGACAATTCTTCCATCTTCATCACCAATATAAAAGCCGATCTCCTGCCATTCAAGGCAGTCTTGTAAGAAGAGCTGTACAATAAACATCTTCTCTCAACGAAGAAACGCCTAATCATTCCGCGCTGCCTACGCTACAGAATGGATATGGAAAATAATTTGATATTTTAATTAAATTTATTGTTAGTAATATTGCATATGCTTTCAAAGATTTCTTTTGAAAGAAAGAGAATAGAATGTCCAATTATCTACAGAAGTTTCAATGTGGTGACATGGAGCAATGCATAGCCTTACCGTATATAGCATTACTTTTTGGGTACCCTGTATTTTTCAGGGTACCCAAAAAGTAATGCAAGGGAAAAAGCAGGCTATACAAGCCCATTCACCATATTTGTTACCTGTGGCATTTTCCAACATCCTTTGACATCTTTGTATGCTCCAATTTTACTATTTCCCGCAAGATCTTTTTAATTCAAATGGTATTTATTCTCTACCTCTTTATTTATATGGTGCAAATTTCATGAGTATAGGTCAAATAATGTTTTATTTTTAAACTTTTGCCGACGTTTCGGATGTTTATTCATCCATCTTCTGGGCTATAAACAATTATGCACGATGTTAAATGATTGACAGTTCTGTTTTGGTTACATAATTGTAAATTTACAGTCATTAAATATAAAAATAAATAGACATAGACATTCAAGATTTTTAACTTTAAAGTTTGGTGCTGTTTTTATTTATTTACAATTTTAATTTGGTTGCTTGGATATATTTCTTTGTTGAAAAACCAAAGGCTGCGCCATGGGCAGTAGATTCAGCCCTTCCTATGCCAACCTTTTCCTCGGCCGTGTCGAAGAGTCCTTCCTATCCTCACAACCCCTGAAACCCTTACTCTGGCTTCGATACATCGACGACATTTTCCTTCTCTGGCCCCATGACGTCGATTCTTTTAATTCATTCATTTCCGCTCTCAACGATTTCTCTTCTGTCTCCTTCACCTCTCATTTCTCTTCTTCCCATGTCACCTTCCTTGATGTAGATATCACTCTCTCCAACCACCATTTCAACACCTCAGTCCACATCAAACCCACCAATAAGCAGCAATATCTTCACTATAACAGCTGCCATCCCTCCCATACTAAAAGATCCCTCCCCTACTCTCTTTCTACACGAGGTTTTCGCATATGTAATAACCCCGATTCCCTTGATAAATTCCTTTCCTCTTTGCACCAATCCCTTCTCCGACGAGGATATCCTGAGACTCTTCTCAATAAACGAATTCTCAAAAAACCCTTTCCTCCTAAACCAACCCAAAATAAGGAGAATTACAACCTCTCCCTCTGTACCACCTACTTCCCAGGCGTCCATGCCCTCAAAAAAATCATTAAAAACCTTTTCCCACTCCTCTCTGATAATCTCACCACCAAAAACACATTCCCCAAATGTCCCTCTCTCACCTTCAGGCGTCCCCCTAACCTCTCCAGCATCCTAAAAACCACCAAACCGCTGACTAAACCCTATATTAGCTCTAAAACCCCACCCAACCCCTGCCATCGCGCGAGATGCAAAACGTGCCCTATTCTTATTACCGACCCCCTCCCCGCTAAATTCCTCTCCCACCCACTTCCTTCCGTCCCCTCTCGGTCATGCACTTCCCACAACATTGTGTACATCCTCCTTTGCAACCTTTGCGATTCCTATTACATTGGTCTCACCACTAACGCCTTAAGTGTTAGATTGACCGGCCACCGAGCCAGTTGTAAGCCGTCCTCGCCCAATGCCTCCTTCCCCGTCCCGGTCCATGCTTCCTCCCACAATGTCAGTTTTGACAAATGTTTCCGAGCAGGCATATTGTCTTCCCTCCCTCCCTCTGCCTCTCCCCTTCAATTACGTACATTAGAATTGGCTTGTATCTGGCTTTATTCTGCCTACAATCCCCCCGGATTAAATCGGGCTCACTGACCCCTACCGCCCCTTCTCCTCTCCCCTTTCTCCTCCTTTTATCCCCTCCCGCCCCTCCCCTTTCCTCCCTCCCACATCCCTTCCTTCTCCGACCCTCTCCCGCTTCTTCCCCTCTTCTCCCCCCCCTCACCCCGCTCTCCTCTTCTGACCCCCTCCCGCCCCCCCTCTTCTCCCCTTTCTTACCCCTTTCTCCTCCCTCTCCTCCTACCTCACTCTACCCCTTGTCCCATGCCTATCCATCATTCTGTATCCTTCCTTCTGTGAGAAAGACAGCTTTTCGGCTGTCGAAATATCAGAACCTATAGTGTGTGAGTGTTCTTCTTTTTGTGTTTCTATATTTATTTCCGCCCCACCTGTGGCAAAGTTTATTTTTATTTAAATTATCGCGTGTGTGATTTTCCACGAACTCATATATATATATATCTATATATATATATATATATATATATATATATATATATATATATATATATATATGTAATATCTTCTGAGAAACCGCACTCGGCGAATAAAAACACAAATATAAATATACTTTTAAAACACAGGCACACGAAAATTAATAGGACACTCACAGAATAATTTGCGGACGTTTCGACGGGCAAGCCGCCATCGTCAACGACAAGAGACTAACTAGTGGTCTGTTACCTCGGGTGGGGGGGAGGAAGCGGAACAGGAGAAGGGAAGGGGACTGGTGGGGAGCGGGAGCAAGGGGTTGCTATTGGTCAGTGGGCCAAGTTAAGCCCGGGCGATTCAAATGCTCTTAAGCACCAGATGAAAGCCATCTCGCGAGTCCTCAGTTCAATATTAGTTGCTGATTCGGGGAGGGCTTCTTATATAGAGAGAGAGAAACATTTATTGAAGGTCTTACGATGGGAAGCGGTATGTTTAGGAATGGGATCAATGAAGGGAGGACATGTGGTGGAGTGGCGGTGCCCATTCATTCGTATTGAAAGAGGGGTAGTACATTCGCCAACATAAAATGCCGGGCAGAAATTGCACGAGAGACGGTAAACGATATTTGTGAAACGACGGCAACCGTCCTCGGTGCAAATGTTGCTCCCTCCTACGCTCTTCTGCTACGCCCTCTTCCAATAAATCTTCCTCAGTAGCCAACTGTACTTCCAAATATATATATATATATATATATATATATATATTGGAAAAATACTACTTTTCCCCGTGTTTCTCTCATTCCCCCATTGAACACAATGTAATTTCAAGTTCAATTACAGAATAAAATACCGTGGAAAGGTATTATTTTGTTGTTCATATCATATAGAGGACAAGTGTTTTTTACAAGTCGACAGAATATGAAAAAAATTACATTTAAGTCATTTTACGGTGGAACCACCTTAAGACAACAATTAGTAGGGAAAGTGCCACCGATAACTATACCTACTGCTGCCACCCTTCGGCGCGCAGAGAAAGTGACAGTTTCGTCTCTGCATACGGCCCTCAGTTTCATAATGCAGTGACTCATTGAAACTTGGCACCGGCTGGTATGCTGTTGAACGGAGACGGGAAGCGTGGGGCACGTCAGACCGGAAGAAGAAATACCAGAGGGCGCCCAGTGAGTGATTCAGTGGACCAATTAGCTTCGCACTTTCTCCGTCCACAGCGAGAGAGGGTTCGGCGGTCGCAACTTCCCACTGCTGTATGTTTACTGCTCGCTTGTCAAGACGGACGTGATGGGATCGCAACCGGTTTGAACATTGAACGCATGGTTCATTTTTTTTATCTTGAACATATGACCTCTTCTCCTTCACTGACACTGTAAAGGTAACACTGGTCCCTTCACAATGTATCGCCATTTTCCCCCTCTGTGCAATTGCACTGCCATTATCGCTGAAGAGGTGGACTACAGTCATACCGTTGCGTTGCAGCGTACCACACATTTGGGCTGAAGAGCCCTGCCACTGCCCCTGTCCTGTCTTGGAGCTATGCGTGAATGTAACAGAAGCGAAGGAGGTATCCAAGGATAAGGTAGCAAGGAGGAAATTATTAGAAGAGAGCCAGTTTTCTAGGCATAACAACTATAATTAAGCTCTTTAACTATGCCTACCACGAAAGGGCATGGAGCATGTAAAAACTACTCTAATTGTTTTTCCTTTTACAAGCTTGATGAAGTTAAAATTATCTCTAATATTGGATTATCTTGAGAAACAATGGGATGAATGATTTCGTAATTTGCCTCTTTTGAGAGTTTCTTCTCACACTTGCCCAGCGAGATACACTGTACAATCTCCTTGGGTGAAGATTAAATAATGTACTCCTCTACTTGATATTTTTTATCTTAACCATCTCATTAAATTTATTTTCTGTCATAGAGTACTTACTCCTCGTGGGAACAGAACTATTTTAGAAAAATAAAATGAGTAAAATCCAAAAAAAGCAATTGCGGATAATGCCCACGGTCCCTGGATACCAAGAGAAACGTCTTTGATACCATTTCTTCGTTTACTATTTCTTTCGTGCTTATGTGACGAGAAGAAGGTTCATCAGGTTAACTGAACTGGAGGTTCAGTTAACCTGATGAAGCTGGCAAGAGGACCAGCGAAATGTTGTTTTTTTACAATTTAAACATCGCGGAATGAATCCCGAAAAAAGAAACAGTCTCTTAATGTAATTTGAGCGAAATATCTCTTCACCTAGAATTTGACCTCATTTAAATAAAAAACTCTCATCTTTCCAATGATATCAAAATACTAACCCCTTTGCCGAACTACTTTTCGAGCAATCTGCCTAAAAAGGTAAACTGTTTTACATGGGATAGATTACGGCTGTGCGCTCCATAGGGAGAATATTGAAAAATAGGAATATACAACACCTAGATTTCGTCAAAAAACTGCGGTGTTTAATTTGTATTTTGTCTCAATTATTTAAAAAAATTAATCTATCACTCACCGAATTAATTTTTACAGAATCGTGAAAATACCTGCAGTTTTGAAGGCTTTTTAGCCGTACGGCGGAAAAAAATGATTCTAGTTAGAGATACATATGTAGCTTTCTTTATATAATTTCTGACAATTTTGGTCATATATAGCTATATTCATGTGCCATTTATACTACAATATTTATTTCATACTTCTTATAGACGCTGAAATCAAAAAATAAAAGTCGAATGTGGTCACGATTATGACTAGGGAACTATCTCGCTCTAAATACCTAAAGGGCGGTCAACGGACATATATTGTTGTCAGAAGGCGTGCAACAGGAAAGCCATATTAGGGAATGAAGTATCAGGGGACAGAGAGGAAATGAGGCATGCATTCAATCAGTCTAAGAATTTGATTACTTAAACGATGACGCGTATGTATTGCGTGTGTACATGCTTCCCTCTAAATGTTTCTTTTAGCACCATCGACTGTCGACGTTACAGTAAATCCCAACGGAAGTGGGGGGTGACGGCACGGAAAAACCACTTTCTGATGTGTAATCTTCACCTAGAAGATATGAACCCACAGTCTTATAATCTCTTTTTGTGCCATGAATGATCGCCGTTGTGACAAAAAGTCTCCCCTCTGATATAGGTAAAGTAAATACGATAAAACATCTTGTACGGCCAACTTTCTGTTCGCTGTAATCACTCGCACTTTGTAATAGCGGAAATAGTGACTGGGGGCCGCCTATGGCACAAAAAAAGAGGGTACGAAGGGAACCTTAAAAAATCTTGAGAGAGCAAATGTATTCTAGAATTATTGCCATATCGCCTTCCTGGACAAACTCTTCTAACAGGTTATGGCACAAGAAATAGAAATGCCCATACAACGACTGTTGAGCGAGATATGAAGTATTTCTTTCATTTCGCATTTTTTCCAAAAACACATTTTTTTACACGTAAGAAAGTTTTTTAACATTTTTTCTGGTCACGACTGTCACTCTAATATAAAATAGGCTCAAGACCTTGCGTACTCCCTCTGATTCTATATCTTTTCAATACTATGTATTTTTTTACTAGCTCAAATCAGCTTATATATTTCGACCAGCCTATAGATTATTCGTTTGTTATCAGGGGCGATAGGTTGATGATTTCCGATACAAGCTAATGACTTCACTAGCAGCATGCTCCGGGAAAGAACCAAACCCTACTTCATATGTTTTTTTTTCAGGAAAAACGTCTTTTATAAAAATACGGTTGGACAATTCATTTAAAGTGCAAGTTTTTTCAAGTCTCCCAACAATACTTTAAAAGTAGAAAGAAACTTTAAAAGCTTTTTTTTTACATTTTCCTCACCATGTGTGTGCTACGTTGAATCCACTGCCAGTCCCCTCTGGGACATAGCCCTTCAACTTCTCGTGATCTAAGTGAGAAAAAAGAAAAAGATCTTGCAAAAGATTGTAGCAATGAAATGTTTTACTCATTAACTTTTTCCTCCTCTGCAGGTTGGTGGTTGGAGCTCCCAGGGGCAACTCATCTATCTACCCGCCGAGCATTATTCAGCCTGGCGTAGCGTACCTTTGTGGAATCGACGGAGGACAGGGAGGGCAGTGCAAACAAATGATCCTGGATGCTGCAGGTACCTCAAACATCTTCATTTTCGGATACATAAGCTACGAGGGCCAGAATAAATCGATGTTTTTTTTACAGCTGAGAAATGGTCCATCTGCAAAAATACACGTATTTCTTCTCTGAAAACAGTCATGAGATCCTTCCGGGGATGTAATCAAATAATCCATTTCTCTGATGTATATTTTTTCTTCCAAATTTTGTTGAGCAGATTTTGAAGTCTTGACAATATTTCCTGGGACAGATCTGGACTAACTGAGCTACTCAAGTAGTTTAACTGAACTTTCAATGATGATCTTGTATTTTAAATACAAAATTACAATGGGGCAGAACAAACTTGAAAGCTTCTTTCTTCAAGTATATAAAAGCAAGGTGCTCCTTTTTTTTAGGAAATGTGCTTGGCATTTAAATTTCAATCTTTATATTACAGCGAGGAAACTTTTACAAACCACATAACAATCAACTCAACCACGACCCGGGTTTCTACGGCTAAGCGTCATCATCAGGTGAACAATAGTGTACAGCAATCCCTTATATACCTTCAGTCAGTTGGGGGTGGGGTAGTGGCGTTGAGGGGGGGGGGAGGAGGACGGGAATGGACAACAATAAAGGAAAGGATGGGGGAGTTGGCGGGCAGCAAGTATTCATTTAAAAGATTAACATCAGCGTCAACATTTCGTTTTAAAATTTCGAGCTGTTCATATGCATTTAGCTCACGTCGGTTATTAGTAAAATGCAGTACTTTAACTTTAAAATCACTTTTATGGTCACAGGTTAAAAGGTGTTTCGCATTTCGCAAAAAGATTTTAAAGTTAAAGTACTGCATTTTACTAATAACCGACGTGAGCTAAATGCATATGAACAGCTCGAAATTTTAAAACGAAATGTTGACGCTGATGTTAATCTTTTAAACGAATACTTGCTGCCCGCCAACTCCCCCATCCTTTCCTCTATTGTTGTCCATTCCCGTCCTCCTCCCCCCCCCCTCAACGCCACTACCCCACCCCCAACTGACTGAAGGTATATAAGGGATTGCTGTACACTATTGTTCACCTGATGTTGACGCTTAGCCGTAGAAACCCGGGTCGTGGTTGAGTTTATTTTTTATGTGGTTTGTAAAAGTTTCCTCGCTGTAATAAATTGTTGTGATGGAATACCACAAAGTTTCTGAAGACTACGTTTTATTCAATCTTTATGTTATCCTCTCTATTTCCATCACATTCAAAAAAGTGTTTAAACGTTAGCATATGAGGGATATGATACTAAGGGGATATTTCCCTAATATATTGTTGATGAATATCAGTTACATATGTTGCTTTGGTCTGAGTAGGATCCCATGGCATCAAGAGAATGTTCTACTTGGCCAACATATAGACTCGTTCTTATTCCATGACTTATAAACATCAGACCTAATCAAACAGGAGAGAATGAAATTATGTTTGTTGTTTATATAGTATGAAGGAATTATTAGGCTTATTGCTTTTTTTCAAATCTAATTGGTGCGTAGTATAAGTACCCTGCAACTACCGGATAAAACCTGTTAGAATTTTTCCTTTCTGTATTCTGCTGCTACAATATCGTCTAAATATTCTAAAACTCATTACAGTAATGATAGTATTGCAGTATTCTCACCACCTTTTGTATTGATTACAGCCGTGATATCCTTACTTAATGGTTCATTATTTGTTGTTAGGGAATGACAGATTCTCGTCTCCAAACGGGATTGCCAGTTATGCAGACAACAAAGATCATGCTTGGATTGGTTCATCAATAGCAGTGCAAGATAATGGAGGGAAAATTGTGGTAAGTTGTCAACCTTTTATAGTTGCTGCTTGCTTGGATTTGGCAATACAGTTATCAAGAATATTTTTAAATACTCCAAGGAGTCGTGTTATTTGTACATTCCCATAAAAATCTTCAGTTCACCTTGAGTTAGTTTCTCTTTCATTTGATGACTGGATTTTATTATACTTCATGGTAATTAAATGCTTATTTTACTGGCATTTTACTTATATTCAAAGAGTTATTAATAACATATTACATATAATGTCAGATGTAGACATTTTCCTTATCATTGATACATTTCTCTACAGGTATGTGGACCAAAGTGGAAAAATAAGTTCTTTCGAGATTTTTATTTGATGAATGGTGTTTGTTACGTGCTCTCCGATGCAAGATATTTTGAAAGAAATGCCCTAAAGCTACTCCCCCTTGTTAATAGGAGTAAGTATAAATAATATTGTGCGAAGTATTCGTGGACGATTGTTTTTACTCTCCAAATTCAGTAAAACGCGTATGTGACTAAAATTTCTTTCGTTCTTTTTTTCATCCCTGATTTTTTTTGCAGGAAAACAGGGATATGAAGTTTCGAATGAATATGATCCAGACAGAGAATTGACCCAGGTGTATTACTACGCTTATGGAGGTGCAGGAGTGTCTGTTGATTTTGTGGCTGTAAGTTGGGAATCAGCTTATTGCATTTATCAATACTCAAATTTCTTTAAAAATTTTTTAACTTCTTCTTTTTGAGTGAAACTGAATTAGTTGAGATATTCATGTAGAGGTCATTCAAATTTTCAATTACCTTTTCAGAACTCTACAGAATTGATTATTGGTGCTCCTGGAGTATTTGACTGGAAAGGTACGTTTAAATACTATGTGCTCATGCGTCAAAATGCCACTATTTCGTGTCTCAATGTAATGAAGCGCAAATTACAATGTTTTTTGCCCTGGCTGTGGCTGAAATAATAATACATGTTTCATTTTCTTAAGTTGTATCTGAAATTCAAGACTTTTTGAGTCTATCTCCTTGAAACTCTCTCTTCAAGACTCTCTCTTTGAAGAGAAAAAACTCTTAGAGTGAGTGAAGGTGACTCATTTTTATATGGCACTCTTAAATTGAAGATACAGGATGAGTACTGTGTGGCATAGATATTCACATCATGCATGTGGATAAATGTACAATGTACATCCATTACATGGTCTTCTTAAGCACAGTTTCTTTCTCACGTACGCAAGAGAAAGGCATTCCAAAATATAAGTGAAAAAAACTTGTCAAAAAACTGGCATATCTTCTTGTTATCTCAAGCGGAGAAATCGGAAGTCTCTGCTTGGTTGTAAATAATGCTCTTCTTGTTGTTTCAGGGTCTGTGGCCCGATATCGTGAATCCACCCCCCTGTTGGGAGACGAAGGGTCAAGTTTAACGAATTTTGATCGTGGTGGAGCATATGATGATGTTATCGTACCCAATCCATATCTGAATGAGCAACTCAACCCTTCTTCATTCTTTGGTATGATCCGTTCATATTTTAAATGTAATGTTCTCTGTTATGCAACTTCAGCAAATAAATATTCATCGGTGTTTTACCTTTTCTTGATCAACAGGATATTCTGTGGGGTCCGGGCGATTTTACCAATCCGACAGAGTTCAGTACGTTGCTGGAGCGCCAAGAGCTGGGAACCTCATGGGCAAGGTTTGTGCGTCATGTATTTCATTTGTTTACTGTCACAATATTATACACACAAACATGTTATGGTCGTTTGAGCAACATATTTCCCGAGTCATAGTAGACACTTTATTCGAATTATATTTTTAAATTTAAACAGCTGTAAGAAGCATTAAGTAAATATTTTAATATTAAGGACGCCAAAACATTGTTTTATATGACTGAAATTCTAAATTATAAACTAAATGCACAAGTATAACACTTTAACTTGATCAATTTTTTTCAATCCGTACTCTGAAAATGGCTTCACAACCGATGGTTTTTGCGACTTTGTGAGATGTACAACTGTGACGGTGAATAAAATATTAATTTCTATTAATAGTTGAAAAATAACATTAACTAAACTATGTTAAATTTCTGACTCGATCTATGTGGCATAACTTCCTCTTTTATTTTAAAAGAAAATCTATCTAGGGCGCATAGCATAACATGGGGCGCATTAGTGATAGATAAACTTTCCCGTAGGATGTTTTAGCAGATAGCTCGAAAAGTATAATGTTAAGTGGCTAATATTTTGGTATAATGGAAAAAGTTAGATCATTTTCACCATAAGTGTACGAAATTCACTAAATTTAATTTGAAGTATATCTAACTCAAACTACCCAAGTACATTATTGAAAAAATACAATAATGACAATTTTCCACGTCAGGGATTGACTAAAATCCAACGTTTCCCCTCCAATACTGTAGATTTCTTCTAAGGTGTGATGATCGTCTGGGTCTAGCGGGATTCCTTAATTTTATTACGGGGGCAAGCGACAAAAAACGAAATTTTTGCTCAGAGAAAATTTATAAAAAAGATCTTTACCCCGATAGTTATCACACTTCATTTCCTTATCCTATATTTTTTTTGCACGTGTGATACAAATAAGATTTGAGTAAATGGAACGAAGACAAATTTAACATTTATGAAACTATACTCGGGAGCTTTCACCAGATATAATTTAATATGACTCAAAAGGAAAGTGGCAAAAAAGGAAAAAAGTACTTGTGGATAAACGACTCTAGTAAAACTTCACTTATGCGTAATTTATTTCTTATTCTTAGTTCCACAGCTCTACAGCCCGGCGCGGTCGGCCTTGGCTTCCTCAGTTACATGCCCCCAATCGGCTCTCCTTCTTGCTTTCTCTCTCCATCTTCCAATCCCCATTGTCTTCAGGTCCTCTTCAGCATCTTGCAGCGATCTTTTGCTTGGTCTTCCTCTCCTCCCACTCCCTTCCATGTTGCTATTTATTAACAATTTGGCCATTCTATAATATTCCATTCTTTCAACATGGCCCAACCATGACTGTCGCAATGACTTAGAGAGCCTAACTATATCCTTCGCTTCCAATATTTCATTGATTTCATAGTTCATTCTTATTCTCCATGTCTCTCCTTCTTTTACTGGACCATAGAGCCTTATTATTTTCCTTCCAAATCTTCTTAATGTTTCTTCATCTTGTTTGAATAGGACCCATGTCTCAGCTCCATATGTAATTACTGGTCTTATCAATGTTTTATAAAATTTTCAATTTAGTTTTCCTGGACAGAAGAGTTGATTTGAGGAGGGGTAAATTTGCAAAATAGTCCTAGTTACCTTGCATTACCCTTTGATTTATCTCCTCAGAGATCTTATTTTCATTATTTACTATTACTCCAAGGTAAGTAAATTTTCGCGTCATTTATTTATCCATCTATTTATCTCACACTTCATCCTCTTCTGCTGTATTTTCTTCTTTCTTCTGCCTACCACCTCCTGCCTTAAATCTACAACGAATCCACTACCTATATGGGCAAACAAACCGTTGATTCCACCCTCATTGTTGTAATTATTTAATGTAATGCATCATCATGTTGGTGAATACTCACCCCTGCCACACACCCCTGAGGTGGCTTGCAGGGTATTTTGTAGATGTAGATCAAACCAAAGATCAGTGTGTTGCAGCTAAGGGATGGGAGTGGGAGGAAATTTGGCTGAAGGGGGATCCAACTCCCCCCCTCCTCCCTTGCCGCAGTAAGAATATAAAGCTATATGCAGCCATTTTGCGTTGTTTTTCCGCTGCGGTGTGCGTCTCACACATACCCCGTTTTCGTGGCAGCGGCAGCATCGTATAAAAACAGAAGACGGTGGGAAACCGTGACGCGTTGTCTTCCTAATTTTGCCTGCTCATTGTGGATATATAATCCGGCGATGGGCTCCGCGGCCTAAGTTCCACATTTGTCAAAAACCTGAAGATGGCCCACAATTCCTCGGGACAGAGTCACTTGACCAACAAATGACAGACAGAAAGCGTCAGTCCTCTCTGCCTGCCGCAGCTCCGGCGACGCTGGCACCGTCAAAAGCTGAAAGGAAGGCAACTCCGACGGCAACGTAGCCTGCGTTTAACATCTTCTGTTTCAAGTGACCCTTCTAAGCCCGTTCGCGGATTGTCTAAGCGTATGGACCTAGCGAGATGTTCAGTTCATCTATTTCCTCCAGATAGAGCGATACTGTCGTCCGAGAGGATTTAATACTTATCGTACATAACCACATTTAGTCAAATTCGTCGAGGTTGAATGGGTTACCTCGTCAGTTAAATGGAGGCTTGTTGTTTTTCTTCCCGTAACAATTGGCGGTCTTGGAGTCTTTTACAAAACATCTAATACGTCGGATACGTTGAGAACCTTAAGAGATACGGTAAGGTGGACGACATTTTTGGTGTTCTGAAGGGGGGGGGGAGAGGAGGGGTTAGTCCGAAAGAATAATTAAAAAGCCTTAGCTCTAAAATTTCATTTCCTTAAAAAACCTGAAGAAGTTGGTCGTCCACCTGTTGATCCCAGGGTTGATTTGCGTGACTGAAACGGTGACCCTTCACATGACATAGGTACCCACCCACTGACATACCTACTTATTATATAAGTAAGGTTATGCCAACTATATGGTTCTTATTCAACGGCGTCTTAATGCTTGGCTATTCATTCCGTAGCTTTTCATCTGCTGCCTCTGAAATCACTTTTTACATCCGTTCCATATTCCTTCATCACGTTTTTCATTTCTTTTCAATTTTTTTTCAATGACAACAGTAAAATTTTCTATGGTTTCTTTTTCCTCCTGGATTTTTTGGTTTCTGAGTTTACATTTTACTCTTGCCATTTTTTTGAATGTAGATAATTATTACTGACCACTAAGTTGTGGTTACTATTAATGTCTTCGTCTACAATGGGGAAGCTCATATTCGACGCGTCTTTCTGTGAGCCATTCTACTTTTCTCAGCCCATTTAAGCCATGCTGCAGCCATGTTTTTGTTGCAGCAAGGCTGCGAGGCAATTCAACCCATTGACTTAATCTAAAGGTACAATGCATTGAAACACTATAGTGAGGCTTTTGTATTAATGAGATTTGTTAATGTAAAGGTTTTTTCTGTGTCTCTTAAGCTATTTTCTCTCTTGTTAATGCAAAATGCATGAGATCATTTACTAAAAAGAGAAAATAGAAAAACTTCAGTAAAATGTATCACAGAATGGTAATAATGATCAGGTACTCACTGTGATTCTATCTTTCATGCCTACCTTCCCTTTCTCCTTATTTTCCATTACAGAACCTAAATATTTGATGGACTTGTTTATTAGGGTGGGCCGAAAAACACGAAAGTGTCCGAATCGAATCACAATAGCGCGGAAAAGTTGCTACTCATCACCCTGATTACAAAAAAAGAAACATTTTTGAAATCAGACAACATCTTCAGGTCGCACATCTCGTTCGAAGTTTTGAAAAATCGTAAAAAATATGACTTTTTTCGGGATTTTTAAAAATTAGTTACATGGATTGGATTGCGTTCAAATCGGTATGTGGCCTCTTCTAAAGGTCCTTTGTCTTAAAAAATATAGTTATCCTTCTTTTAAGGGGAGGGTGAGTCGCTCATCGCGTTCAAATAATCGAAAAATCGTAAAAAAACATGACGTTTTTCGGGATTTTCTCTTTATGAGTTACAGTGATCGGATTGCGTTCAAAATCGGTATGTGGCCTCTTCTAAAGGTCCTTTGTATTTTAAATAAGACATAATTCCCGTTCCCTCCTTCTTTTATGGGGAAGGGGCGTGTATCGTAAGAATGAGTGACCTTACGGTCGTTGTTTTCCTCGAGTAAAGTGGGCAGCTCTTCGCCCTCGAGACTTTAGGTATATGGGTACTTTTGGCTGAACCGCGAGTTTCACCTTTTATTTCACTTACTTTGCAAATGCCGACATAAAGGATCAAATGTTTTTCTACAAACCGACGATACATTCACATTGTTTCGACAAAAGGATTTCTATTCCGGTCGTTGCTTTCCTCGTGTGATGAGTGCCGTTGCGTCGGCTAAGGCGTTCAAAGCGTTACAATATATCCTACTTAGATCATTCTTACGTAAATTTAATCTTCCTCATTGTGTTAAAAATTTAATATAATAATCACCGATTTGTGTATATATATATATATATATATATATATATATATATATATATATATATATATAAATTCAAACTTACAGGAGGTAGGAGAAATAGGAAAAGATAAAGAATTCGTTCTTACGGAACGTTTCGAACCAGTTGGTCCTTCGTCAGCTCTAGAAGCTTCTAGAGCTGACGAAGGACCAACTGGTTCGAAACGTTCCGTAAGAACGAATTCTTTATCTTTTCCTATTTCTCCTACCTCCTGTAAGTTTGAATTTATATATTTGTGGCCAATTGGCGAAAACTTCCAAAGATTATATATATATATATATATATATATATATATATATGTCAGTATCTTTTACATTAAAAATACACGTAAAGCTGAATCTTCATTTGGCTGCAGACCTTTTTATATTAGCAAAGTTAAACTAGAAATAGTGGTTTTCTGTTATTGGGAAAGGTACCAATAGAAAGAAAATGAAATAAAGATTCTTATTCCTTAAATCGAATTTTGTATTCCGGTCTAAATTCCGAAATTTTTGCTAAAACGTGACGAATATTTTAGCGTTTTTGAGTCATCGTCCCCGTAATGACCATCCTCATTGTTGAAGTCGAGATTCCGTTTATATCCATTATCTCAATGATTATTAGCACTAAATAAGTTATAAATGGCTACAATCATTGTAAATGATAATACTCTTCCCGTTGATATTCAACGGGCACCTTCACTAGTTAACGTATAAAATGGGAGGGGAGCCTCAGCGAGGGCGGGCCTAGCCTCCAGCCAGGCTGGCGGCAGCTGGTGCAAGGAATTCGTTGTGCCGCTGCGCGCAACGCGCCAGAGAAGTCAAGTCACTCCGAGAGCGAGCAAGACTGTTTTGTCTTGGGGAGACGAGTCGCATTCTACTGCTGCTTAGAGTTGGAGCACGGTCGTATCTTCGAGTTGAAGAGAGCTGGACAATTACGTTGAGGACGTTTGGTGAGAAATTTCATTGTCCATGACCGCCTATAAGTCTAAACTATCAGATTCTTCCATCGCATGCTGTTTTACTGCATTGCCAGTATGTTAAATATTATTTAGCACTGGTTTCGGCCAGTCCAAAACAGGATGTCAGCTTCTCTGCAGTAGCTAATGTCGTTGCTGATAATATAGAGACAATTTTCATTAAGGCATCTTTGCCAACGATCTCTCGTCCTAGAATCATAAAACGTATCAAAACTCTTCACGATAAGTATAAATACATACGTAAAAAATTTACAGGGACAAAAAATATGAGGGAAAACAAAAGGAGAGACACAATACATTTCTGACAGTACAAAAACTTTATTTGACGTATATTCCTGCAAGTGCAAAATGCACATGCCGTGTGATTGCAACAAAAGCGAATAGATAAATATACCTGTGATAATCCGGTTATAATCGATTGTTCTTGCCCTATCGACAGGAAAGCTCCTGTGGTAAATTTATTTATCCACAACGGCATCACAGAATTGGCAAGATAGGAACAGTTGACCAAAAGGAGAGTGAAAAGATTAAGAAGAGGCTGGCAAGAAAGGCAAAACTAGTCAAAAAGAGGGTGGTAATTCTTCTAAAACTACGGCCATTATTATCTCAGATCCTGAAACAAAGGAGACAGATACGGTTGCCAAAAATACGGACACATATTTTCATATTAGGTTCGGATCACCGTCTGGAACTCAAATGAGAACAGTACTTGCTAATACTGATCTTTACGATACATGTCCCTCCCCTCTCCCATAAAAGAATGGGGAAAAGGGAGATATATCTTTTTTTAAATACAAAGGACCTTTAGAAGAGGCCACATACCGATTTGAACGCAATTCGATCACTGTAACTCATAAAGAGAAAATCCCGAAAATAGTCATGTTTTTTTACGATTTTTCGATAATTTGAACGCGATGAACAACTCCCCCTCCCCCTAAAATAAGAGTAACTATATTTTTTTAAGACAAAGAATTTTAGAAAAGGCCACATACCGATTTGAACGCAATCCAATCCGTGTAACTAATTTTTAAAAATCCCAAAAAAGTCATTTTTTTTACTATTTTCGAAACTTCGAACAAGATGTGCGACCGGAAGATGTGGTCCAATTTCTACAATGATTCTTTCTTTGTGATCAGGGGGACGAGTAGCAACTTTTCCGCTCTATTGCAATTCGATTCGGACACTTTCGTGTTTTTCGGCCCACCCTAATGTTTATACACCAACCTCAGTCCCGTAATATGAATACAATGAGTGAAGCATCTGATTTATATTGCCCCGCCCATAGAACCATCAAATACCACAACTCTTTCCTGGTCAAATCCACAAAGTTATGGAATTTTCTCCCCATAGACCTAAAGGACAGTAAAAACAGGCAGTAATTCAAAACCGAAACTTCATTCTTACCTTTCACATATAAACATAAATCTCTAATTCGCATTGTTATATCTTTATCCTCCCGCTTCCTACTTTGTTATTGTGCAATATTCATTAAAATTTCTTTTATTGTTAGTTTTTTTCGTTATTTTGTGATGTGAATATGCATAATAATTTCTGTATTCTCTTTGTATTGATATGTTTTCAAATATGTTTGTACTCATTGTTTATGTTTGATACTATGTTGGTTGTTTAAGCTCACCACAATTGTAATTGTAATATTGGTGCTCTTAGGGGTATTGTACCTAGAGCTAATAATAAATATTTATTTATTATTTGTGTACCTAGGTATTCATTTATGAGTTCCCGCCAGTGGAGGAGCAACCATTTATGATCAAGATAGAGTTAGAGGGAAGTCAATTTGGCGAGTATTTTGGCTCTTCCCTATGCGTGGTGGACCTCAATGCTGATGGCCTTGATGACCTGATTGTTGGGGCCCCTTTGTACTCTCTCAAGTCCACCAGTCATGTGCAGCAGAGCGGGGATGAGGGGAGGGTCTACGTGTTTGTGAACGAGGGGCAGGTACGCAAGTAGAATGATAAGAGAAGAAGATATTATTATATTATTCATATTCAGATATTTCTCATTCTGAAGACAAATATTTGTGATATGGCTTTATTTCTGCTATCATAAGTCAGATAATTAATACTAATTATACTTTTAAGTTTCCATTATAATTCACCTTTTCTTTAACACTAGAAGGACAGGGGTTGAATGGCTACCTAGAAGGACCATTACCCGTCATTTTGACGGGTAGTAATTATTTTAAATATTTCTTCATTTATGTTAAAATTAATTGATAACTTCATTTAATATAACCTTTTTCTTTATTTATCAATACAACTGAGTAATTTTTTACAATTCATTTTATAACAAAAAATTTAAAATGAACAGCGGTCAATTTTCAAACTATTATATAATTATTTAAAAGTCTTACTTGCCTTTTTTATTGGAAGGAGTTGCACTTTAACGTATTGTTCATGTATAGAAATTATTTACACATAATCTAGCATGGCGCAAAAAGGAAATACATCAGTTTTCATCATCACTGCATCTGATACAAATGTACATTGCGTTTCCTGCACAGGGCCCGGACACATACTTATTGCAATGTACGCATTTATTCCGGCTCTTATTTTTGCCTCCTCATCCTCCTATTTGACACGTCTTGCGCACATCACTCTTGGTAGTTGCTTGTAGTGGAATTGGCACTGGTCTTCTAGTTTCGACGAATGAAGCCGCTAGTTCCTCTGCTAATTGAAATATAAATTTCCGGCGAGATATTTTTCCCCAGTGACTTCTTGGTACAGTGCCCATCTGTTGATAGCGGCAATATCCAATACATTGCAAAATACATGTAATGGCCATCTGCGGCATCCGTATTTTATGGTATACATCCTAGTCATTTGGTCAAGAATGTCAACTCCATACTTGGTAGTGTTATAAAATGCTACGGTCTCTAGGAGCTTTTTTGAGCTTTGTACATACATCGATAGTCACTGATTGGTGCAACGTACTGAGAAGAAGGACGTTTTTATCTGATTTACCCTGATAGGAGGTAAGCGTGGTGTCACCCGACTTGTAAAGGACCGTTGTATATAACAATTCCGTGTTTTGTTTAGCGGATAGAGGAACCTGACGTCGAATTTTATTCATGCCTACCAAACTTGTTCCTTTCCTCTTCAATGTATCCCCATGTTTCTTAAAGGTAAAGAAATTATCACAAGTAACATTTCTTCCTTATGAATAAAATGGTTGAATAAGACGTGAAACCACGTCCTCCGCAAGCATTTTGTCCATGGGCCTTACTCATCTTTACCGAGATATGGATATCCGTTCAGCATGTACTTTATCTTTGCATCTGCAGCAAGCCAAAATTTAATACCAAACTTATCTGGTTTGTTTCTCATGTATTGAATAAATCTACAGCGAGCCTTGCATGGAAGTAGTTGTTCATCTACAGTGATGTTCTCGCCAGCCTTGTAACACAATATGCAATTAGCCACGAAGGAATTCCAGATTGGGGATGCAGCTGCGAATCGGTCAGTCTGCCGCTCGGTCGGCTGCAATCGGTCAGTCATCCCTGCCACTCACACGACACAAGGAATCGCCGCAGTACAAGGGATTGTACACATGTCCCACTCTTTGGGTTTTTCCAAATGAGGAGTCTTCTTCTCCAGGCGGTAACGGTACCCTGGGCTGGACTAGGGCACCAAACTCCTGCGCCCCGATCCTTCCATAACCCTTTTATCCTTTCCGCCAAGGAAGACTAAGGATCCCCCAACTGAAAGGGTCACAGGTTACAGATTTTACTCATTTATGGGTTTCCCTAATAAAAGATGTCCTTTTTCTCGTGGTAGCGGTTACGTTCTCCCATGACGTCGGTCCTGGTTCCACTGCTCTGACCTACCACGCGCCACTCGGTATGGCAGATATGCTGCTTATTTCCATTCAAAATGTAATAAGGAATGTAAAATGCATAAATATGCTATCTAAAATATCAACATGGCCAGACGTAATATAGTGTAGTGATTTCCTGAATAAAACACGCATTACCATTACAAATAAAATAGAAACGCCTAACCCGTCATTTTGACGGGTGTTGGTCTTTTAAGGTAGACAGGTGGTATAACTCCATTTCTATTTGAAAAAATTAAATTATATTTTAACAGAATACGTACCATAAAAAATAAATAAAAGTCAGAAAAAATTAAGACGACGGAAAAGAAATTGTAGGCAATACGATTGTGTAAGTAGAGGTTACCCGTCAAAATGACGGGTATGGTCCTTCTAGTGTTAAATCACACCAATAGCACATATTGTTGGTTCATCTTGGCAGAAAGACAAAGTATCGCAATGGCTGGGCAAACTTCATTGGAATTGCATTTGTTGAAACAGCAATAAATGGATATTATACTGAAAATTTATCTAAAATGTAATGCAATTAACAAACAGATTTATTTAATGGGTTACTTACATGATAAATTAATGATTGAGAAGATTGAAAACAACACTGATAGCCATCAGTTGCACAACGCTTCACCAACAGTAATCAGATTAACCACTCAACTACAGCATCAATTTAGCAAGATAGTATTTCAAATCATCCAAAGTTCAAGTAAACGCCAAACATGCCACACATTTTAAATGAAGTATGCAATGCCCAGCCACAGTAACAAAATTTATTGTAAAACACACCACTTTTTTATTAGGAAAGCTTCTGACGATTTTCACTTAAATTTTCAGGATCACAAATCATACTAGTATCACTTCTTAGGTTAAACTATCTAAAACAATATCAATTGAAACAGCAATTGGTGTTTCAATTGATATTTTTTTATTTTTTTTAACCAACACCGCCAACCTTAAGGGACAGTTTTAATCATGGGGAAACATTTTAGTATAATCTCATCATGCAATGAGGGTATGTACATATGCTTGAGCCATTCTAGTCGATACAATGAAGATTATATCAGCATCACAAGCACCTATGTTAAACCTGAAATTAGATATCCATGATGAGAAAACCACCTTTGTTATTTCCATAAAACTTTATTATGCTGGCACGACGTGCGTTTCACCACACTGTGGCATACTCATGTGCATTTAGCGGTAGGTTGGGTGGGAATATATAGCCTGGGCTTATGCTGAGGAAAGGAGAGGGGGGTGGGTGGGGCAGGGGGAGGGGAGAGGATTTCCGTTAATTCCGTTCCGTTATAGCCTCTTTGGTACTCATTTTTCAACTTAACGGAAATCCTCTCCTCTCCCCTTTCCCCACCCACCCCCTCTCTTTTCCTCAGCATAATCCCAGGCTATATATCATGGGAGTCCAACTCAATGTTATTTTTCATTGCAAAAGCATGTGACGTCAATAATGTTTCATGCCTCACATCTAGGTGGCAGCTAAGGCACGCCCCAGTCGCGGCGCGCAATTTGATTTTTCGATACAAATTTCCTTAGGTACTACAAATGGTAAATGTGGTGAATACCACAATACAAAGCAAGTTATCACTGTTAAATTTTAATTTTTCCTTAAACATCAAAATCAGACTACATAGGAACACTGAAAACTATTGTTGAAGCGAGTACTGACAAATACTGAGTAAAGAACTTTTGATGAAAAGCGGTTTACTAAAATGTGAAAATATTTATAATGGGAGTATCGTGAAAATATTTTAAATGGCATTAACGACGATGGAAACACAATTTCTAATGATATAAAAGAAAAAAAATACTATTTAAAAAATATAAAAAAAACTTCCAGGTCAGGGAATCGAACCTCCGACCCTGCCATTATGAAACCTCTACGTTGCCACGAGGCCACTGCTCTCTAATAGCATTGGACCTGTCACAGGGTTATTTGTAGTTTTTCATTATGTCTGACTTATGTTAGGAGACGACTGGTCGGTAGTACTATTCCTGCGATGGTTATAATTAAGATCGGTAGAACTGAAATGCACATCCGGGAGAAGTAAAGGGTAGTATTTCAAGTCAGCCAATCGCATTCCAAGCCCGCGAGCAACGTATGATTTGGCGAGGTTGGAGGTGGCGAGGCAGATGGGCCATGGCGGGCATAGATGGTTTGAAATAATAATTTTAAAACAAAATATTAATACCTTAATGTTCACGAAATGGATTTAAATAATACAATGAAGAAACTATTAACATTATTGTTTGAAAGTATTACTTAATAAAGTTTCGGGTCGCGCGCCCCACTTATAGGTGACGCTGTTAAGAGGTGGAAATAAATTTGAATTCCAGTTGGACCCCCATGCTATATATATTCCCATCCAACCTACCGCTAAATGCACATGAGTATGCCACAGTGTGGTGGCGCGTAGTGCCAGCGTAATAAAGTTTTGTGGAAATAACAAAGGTGGTTTTCTCATCATGGATATCCATAATTTCCACGAGGTCAGGCCTGAGATCATCAGTTTTACTGAAATTAGAGTTAAATCGACATGCAGCTTGAAAAATAAGCCTAATAAAAACAGCTATAAAAATGCCAGAGGTTAATCATCATGAATACTCTTATACATACTATTGGTCAAAGCATAAAATCACTGTCGAAATGCATACTTTTTGCCTTGGGAGAAAACTTATGTTGGCCTAGCGAGGGGGTCGTCTTTGACTCTCACATCTGGTGCAGCAGAAGGCGCTTTGCCGAGTTACAGACTTGGTTCGGGCGATTCATTCTCTCCAGGTGCTTCGTGTTTCTCCCCTCTCCCAGGGATACTCCTCACAGATGTTACAGACAACAGATGAGAGAAAAGGCTCGCTCGGACACTCCTCGAATCTCCTTTCTCCCATTTTCAGGAGAAAAGCAAGTTCCAGACTTTGGCTCCTTATGCCTATAACATTTTTTTGTTTAACCCTTTAACTGCGCAAATAATCTGAAATATAGCTCTCCCCAAACGCAACCTTTTTTTTTAATTTTTGCATAATTTTAAAATTTGTCACTTTTTATTTAAAGGAAAATTAGTTTTAAAATTTACAATGAGTAATTATTGTCTGATTTTACTGTTGAATACGAATTGTTGAACTTTTTTTTACTAAAAACATAAACCATACTCCAAATCGCCAATAGACGATGGGAGCAGTTAAAGGGTTAATGGAAGTACATTTTCTTAACTGGGACCATATTCTTGTTATGCCCTCAACTTTTTTGTGCACTAGAGAGCAATACTGAAAGCTCGGGTTTTGGTTGTCACAGGCAATAAATGCTTTTCTTAACAATGTAATTCTGAATAATGAAAGAACATTGAACTCTAAGTATATAGGAAATTGAAGGCACATTATTGACTATTTATTGATCTCTTTAGGGAATCATGACTGAAATTGGTGACAATGCAAAAATAATGGGCTCACGAGTCATAGGAGCAAGATTTGGAACGGCCATTTCTAATGTTGGTGATCTAAACGGTGATGGATTTGCAGGTAAGCAGTCACTCATAATATGAAGGTTACCATGCTCAAATTTAGTGACCTTTGAATGAGAAGGAAATACATATAATTGAAGATGGACTTTGTTCCAATGCTGCAGTAGAAAAAGAAAAATATGAAGGATATGTTGGGGTGCAAAATGGAATTTGTTAAGATTTTGCTGTGAAAGAGGCTCCATATGGAATTAATTTAATTTGTTGTTATCTAATAAAATTCGTTAGTAATCCTGCAAGATTAGCAGAGAATTCTGCTATCTGGGTACATTTTGATGAAAGCTTTTTGAAGGGATGAATCAGATTACATGAGAGATATTTGAGTTTAATGTGAGTAAAATGTGTAAGAAATGTGAATCTGGAAATCTTGAGTTTCAAGTGTACTACTTTGAAAACAGGTTGGATATTCTATGTGGAGGTGAAATAGATATTATGCAGGGTATACCCATATGTCGTATGTCCAATGTATAAAATAAATAAAATGGAAATTCGAGATGCATAATTGTAATCATACATTTACTGGTCCAAAGCCCAGGTCTGGAAATAGAATTTGAATTGTTTTGTATTTTTGATGTTGTTATCCTGATCTTTTTAGATCTTGCACAAAGTCATGCCTCCCAAACTCACATTAGTCCAAATTTCCTAAAAGTTTAACTTTTCCAAAATTTGAAGTATGTACCTAATAAATAACACTGGTTAATTTTGTACCATAAGATATTACTGTCTTTGGAGTAGAGTGCAGTTGAAAAACTTTTTCTCCCACTCTCCACATATCATGGGATTCAGAAAATGTTCATTAATTATTTCATTCTCCCCTCATGTTAGCCCACTTCTCAGCTAACTGCTTAGAGCTGGCCTTTATTTTTTTTCTTAATTTGTCTTTTATATTCTATATTTTACTGACCAATGCATTAGTTTTTGAGTACAGTTGAAGTTTAAAAGACAGTCTTGTAAATAGGGTGTAAAAATGTTGATTTTGTGAGTTAACCCTTTCGCTGCGGTCAACCTGCGGAGACTTTCCAGCCCATGTGTGGTAAAAAAGTGAACGGTGGGTAGGAATGATCTTGCCAATGGACCGTAGGAGCTACATTCACAGCAGTCCACCGGGCGAATGTAGCTTCTGCGTTCACAGCAGCGAAAGGGTTAATGATGTCATGAAATCCCCATTTCATTTTTTTTGCTTTGCAAAAGTTTCATTAAATAGGGCCATGCAGGAGTAAATACATATTTATCTTGGCGTCAGTATCCATTAAGGAGACAAATATTCTAATTAAGTGTCCTTTGTTATCCTTAATCAGACATTGCTGTTGGAGCTCCATATGAAAATGCTGGTGCCATTTACATATACCATGGGAAAGATGATGGGATCAACACCAAATTTGTTCAGAGAATAACTGCTCATGAGATTGACAACTCACTTCATGGCTTTGGGATGAGCTTAACAAAAGGATCAGATATTGATGCAAATCATTATAATGGTGAGCTACCGATATCTCCATATTGTAAATGCACTCTTTATCTACATGGCTAAGTATTTATGATACTTTGGCTAATACCATTTACTCATCAGTAAAACATGCATTTCTTAAGTCAATGCATACAATGAAATACATATGATTGTAATGTGATTAATGATATAATTAGTATGTAAATGTAATGGAAGTTGTCTATTCCAATTGTGCCTTTCAAATTGAACTTCACTGTTCATAGATTATCCAAAAATTAAATTTTCTACTTGCTGACAGTCCATAGTATATGGTCTATTAATATGGTAAAAATAACTTGTATGATAGTCTGATACTGTGGAAGTTATGAACTTCAACACATTCTACCCGGAATATTTCTAAGGTGCAATCACGAAAAACGAAAAGCGTTTTCTGCCATATTAATTTGGCCAGTCACTTATATATTATTTAAAATTAGTTTAAAAAATTTTTAATAACAAAACTCGCTTATTTATTAAAGACATGAATTTTCGTCCTTAGCTTTCTAGGAAAAGATGTAAAGGTCAGTAATCAGTAATCGGTCAGTAGGTAACAGACGTGAATGCGCGTCCTTCAGTATCTTGGCAACGCACATCGGACACGCATTCGCGTCCGCAGGGTTGAACGTGCTAATGAAGTTCATTTGATGAAATTCATTTTTATGATAATTATAATTTTATTGATGATTTAGAACTCAATCTAAAAAATACAAAGATTTTGAAAAATGACAGATTATATCTTTTTTTTTAATTTCAGATATTGCAGTGGGTGCTTTTTCATCTGGACATGCTGTACTTTTAAGATCCCACCCAGTAATTATATTCCATAACTCATTAACAGCCAGTGTCTCCAACATAAACATTAATGCAACTGGATTCATGATAAAGTCTTGTGTATTTTATACTGGAAAATATGCTCCAGCTTTCACAGGTTGGTACTTGCACTTTATCTTTTTAGTGACAGGGTTCTAGATAAAATACATAACAAAGGAGTTTCTTTACAATGCTTAAAAGTGTGATCCTCATTTTGATATCAAACTTCACTTATGAGTACTATGTACAAGGATAATAGAATTTAAGGATAGCAGACTCCCAACTTCAGAATGATACCTTTTTTGAAGCTGCCAACTGCGGCGCCACTATGAGCCAGTGATGGAATCAGACGATCCCAATGTAAACAAACGTAGTTTCGCTTTTTTCCATGTTGAACTGAGGGAAATTACACCTAGTTAGGAAGAAACTAAGGGTTTTATCCATCAGATATAACCATGTTAACTATATATATTAATCAATCAATCAATATATTGTTATCACTTTCTGTGATTATATATAATCACAGAAAACCCCTTCAATAGCCTATCAAGGTATCAATAGCCTATCAGCCTAAAAGTTAAAAATGTCTAATAAATAAGCTATAAACAACAAAATGTTAGAACAATCAAGACTAAAAAACAAAATCTAGCATCAGTATGGGTAATGAGCGTAATTCACAAGTACTTGAATTCGGTAATACATACTTTCAATGATCACATCGAAGATATTTACATCACATAGAGAAGAAAAACCAAAATCTGTCAAAATAATAAGAGGAGGAGCAATGGATATATAGATCAGCATCGACCATGCCTTGCTATACAGTAACGTGAAGAATAAAACAGTGTACATACTTATATTAGCCTTAAACAAGCTTTCTGTTCTTCACACCTAAAATTTTGTTCATTCTCACGGTTACGGAATACCCTTTGGAGCATCCAGGAACAAAGTTAGATCTCTTACCCATTTTTAGTAGAGTGATAAATCTTTTTCTATACCAACAATTGAAAATCCTCACAAGCCGCCATCCCTCCATGCATAAACGAAGTGGCAATGACACTGAAAAAACATAAACAAACCCCAACAGAAACTTCACTATTGCCACCTATCGCAGGGCTTCAAAAAATGTATCCAAATAACAATGAAAGCACAATGAACTTGGCGGGGCTGAGTATGTAGTTCCTAAATATGCAGCAGGGTTTGGGGAAGATAGGTAATATGAGATCATGAAAAAAATGTCTGCTCTTAACAATTTATTGAAAATACTTGCTATAACCAGTCAAAAATGATGTCCCCCTATTATATATATTATATATATATATATATATATATATATATATATATATATATATATATATATATATATATATATATATATATATATTATACCATTCATTCATTCACTCAAACCGCTCACAGGCGTAAATAATAAATATTTCGTTCAAACAGGTGGTGAAAGAAAGAGTATAGGAAACACTTTAATGTGATGACACAATGGTGATGTGAAGATGGAATGATGGCCGATTCCAAGTGAAAAAAATTCGTCTAGACGGGGAATTGAACCACGGACAGGTCCGTGGTTCAATTCCCGGTCTAGACGAATTTTTTTCACTTGGAATCGGCCATCATTCCATCTTCACATCACCATTGTGTCATCACATTAAAGTGTTTCCTATACTCTTTCTTTCACCACCTGTTTGAACGAAATATTTATATATATATATATATATATAATGTCTTGGTAGAAAATCGCTCTCGGCGACGATGCACATGCATAAATAAAACAGTGATACACTAAACAAACACAGAAACACGCAAAAAGGACACTCACAAAATAAAACTTGAACGTTTCGGCGTCAGGACGCCTTCGTCAGCGGTAGAGGAAGCACTCTACCGCTGACGAAGGCGTCCTGACGCCGAAACGTTCAAGTTTTATTTTGTGAGTGTCCTTTTTGCGTGTTTCTGTGTTTGTTTAGTGTATCACTATATATATATATATATATATATAACCATTCATTCATTCATTCAAACCGCTCACAGGCGTAAATAATAAATATTTCGTTCAAACAGGTGGTGAAAGAAAGAGTAAAGGAAACATATAAAATTTGACAACACAATGGTGATGTGAAGATGGAATGATGGCCGATTCCAAGTGAAAAAAATTCATCTAGACCGGGAATTGAACCACGGACTTTCCGATTTCGCGCCGGATGCTCTGACCACTAAGCTATCTAGACTACTAAAGAAACACTGGAATCGGCGGGGGGTTTATATGAATCAAACACCCCCAAGATTAGTCCGTAAAAGTCGCCGAGAGATGGCGCTGGACATTTTCACTCACCGGCAGAGAAAAAATTACGTACACAGAAGAGGAAAGCAAAGTTTGAATCAGGCACACAGACAGTGGTAAAGATACAGAACAGGCGTTTCGGGGCACGCAGAGCCCAAGAAGTAGAAATGAGCCATTCCGGCCATACAACCATTCATTCATTCACTCAAACCGCTCACAGGCGTAAATAATAAATATTTCGTTCAAACAGGTGGTGAAAGAAAGAGTAAAGGAAACATATAAAATTTGACAACACAATGGTGATGTGAAGATGGAATGATGGCCGATTCCAAGTGAAAAAAATTCATCTAGACCAAATTCATATATATATATATATATATATATATATATATATATATATAGACAGGCATGTAGTCAGATAATCATAGGTGCCAAAAAGAGAAAAATGAGGTGTGATGTGGTGTTATTTAGTCTTACCTATTCCTGGATCCAAATCACAACCAGAAGTTTGGGAGTCTTATCAAATCTAAATATGTAAAAAATAAAAGAATATATTTAAGGATTCCTCCATTAAAAGTCTCCTATCTATGTATTTAAATGAAAATCGAGGATATCTCAAAATGCCTTAAATTAGCAAACAATCAATGAATACATAGACCATTTCTTCATTAACACGTTTAATTAGGGTGCCGTTCTGGAACGGCGGTGGTGGTGGTTATAGCCATGTAGCTGGTATTTAGGAACGGTGGCTGGTTATAATAATGGATAATATTTAAAAAGAAAAAAAAACTAGTTTCGGTAGGGAGAAATTTTTTCCATGTCACACACATTGAATGTGTTAAATTTATCAATAAATTGTCTTTAGCAATGTAGTAACCAAGATAAATATGAATCACGTATCTCAGAGAGTATTTATTTATTTATCTATACAAATTTTAAAACCATAGACTCAAACCACTCGGATTAAAAAGATAGAGATATGTAGTCTAACACAAATTATTTGGGGTTAATTCTATGATTTGAAAAATATATATTTAAAAAATATGTATATAAATGAAATTCACTTCCAATGAAATTAAATTCTCAATCGCAGCACACCTAGCAACATTACAGACTGGCAAACATACCTCGGTAATTATACAAAGTGTGAACAAAAAATAATGGGAATTTTCGTTTTTCTTAAAGAATATTTATTTATAAATCAATATCAATTTTATTCCCTTCAAAGTTTTCCCCGTTAGATATGATACTTGTGCCAGTGGTTTTTTCCAATCTTGGAAGCTCTTCTGGAACTAACTTTTCGGTATAGAGTTCAGCTCCTACAGCGATTCTGTTTTTATCTCATCAATGGTGGAAAAACGTTGCCCTTTCATGTTTCTCTTCAGCCTCGGGAATAGAAAGAAGTCACAGGGGGGCATGTCCGGCGAATACGGCGGCTGAGGCAAAATAACGATTTGTTTTTTTACCAAAAAATCATGAATAAGCAGTGAGGTGTGAGCGGAAGCATTATCGTGGTGCAATGTCCACGAATTGATTTGCCACAATTCTGGGCGTATTCGTCGGATTACTTCACGCAAACAGTGCATAACTTACAGGTTGTATTCCTTATTGATCGTACGACCATGTGGCAGGAACTGGGAATTATTGAAAATCGGAATTACAAAGCCCAGGAAATTTAAAAATTCCTGTTATTTTTTTATCACACCTCGTATATGTAGTTTGATAAAGTTAACCATTTATAGATGCCACTCGTAGCAGAAGCAGTGCAGCAGGGGTGCAGCAGATAAAAAGAAGCAAGCGCGCACCTAATTTAGTTTTGAATGACAATGCTGTCAACATAAAACTCAAGGGCATTTAAATGGTAAATGCATATGAACAGATGAGATATTGGTACATAGAAGGAATGGACTCCGTTCCTTCTGATTTTATGAGGAATGAGTTTGTGAGCTCAGCAGTGATGTGCAATTTCATTGGGCTTTTGATTCGTCTGTCCTCAAATTGATTTTTAGGACCGTTTTCCCCAAACATTCTTTCATTAGATTTCCTTAACTTTGCAACCTCATTCAACCCAAACTACTTTTTTCTCAGTTTGATGATGTTGATTCCCTTGCAACATATGAGTTTATTTTTAGTTTTCATAGATCCAGAATTGCTCGTTACCCTCACAATGACTTTATTTCTGCTCATGCATAGATGTCTCAATCACATTGAGGGCTGATACAACCTTTGGAAGAGCAAACTTAGTTGGACCTTCTGGCAGGAAACAGATTCTTGTTATCCAGCGTAAACTCAAGCACTTTGTTGAACACTGTGAGGAATTGGAGGTTGCAATCTTTGTAAGTACCTATACCTTATTATTCAATTTTTTTATATATATTCTATCAATTAAGAATAACTGGCACCAAATGCACTTAAAATTAATCCTAACCAAAGTTGTTTCATGGCTATAACAATGAGTTATTCATCATAAAATAACTTAGCTGTGTGTATTTATATTTTTTTCATTTATAATCAGGGTGTGATTCATGATTTATCGAAACCGATTCAAGTAACAATGGAAACTGAGATAAGTACACCAGAAAATGGGGGAGAAAATGTACCAAGCAATCACAGGAATTTGCAGAAAAGAGATTTGAATGGTGAGTAAAATATTCAACAGTATTAATTCATCTAGAAAGCTCAGTTACGCATTCATAATTCACAGCCTACAATTTATCATATGATTATCTTTTACTGAGGGAGTTGATAACTATAAGCTATCACAGGAGATTTGCTGCGTGATCATTTGACTTATTGGGCAATGGAATATATACACCCCTCTCTTACTCCCGTTGCATCACGTCTTCCCCCTCCCTCCCCACTTCAGTTGCCTTTCCTCTCCCACCTCCTCCTACATCCCATACCTATATATATATCGCTCGCTTTCTTGTTACTTCACCTTGATAATGGCAATGTTTGCCGAAACCTAGGTCGGTAGAATAAAAATTCTACTACTTAAAATCTACCCTATGATTCAACACGCATACTCTTGCACCCGAAATTACGAATGAAGAAAATTGCTAAATGTTCCAATAAAATAGAAATAATATAAATTAATTACGCAAAGCTCCCAGTGAAGAGTTAATTGGCTGAACTAAAGTCTATCCGATTAGCTTACAAGCCTGGGAAGCCTCCCATTTCTGCCAAAATTTCAATGTAGATGCGATCATAGATGGTGCTGCTATATACCAAGCGCCAAAGGTTTGAATCCCAACGTTCCCCAAATGTTCTATTGCAACATGCATGCAACGTAAATGTAAACTACGGCCAGCAAACGTTCCCCAAACTTTCTATTGCAACGTACATGTAAAGGATGGCCAGCAAACGTTCTCCGAACATTCTATTTTAACGCAAATGCAACGTAAATGTAAGGGACAGTCAGCGAACCTTTGCGTGCTGCCTGGGTTTTATCCACAACTGCTTATTCAATGAGTAAACTTGCTTATTTTGCAACTAACCTCAATATGTAGAGGTTGACCCACCTGCTGCAACCCAGTGGATACACTCAGTAGCTCTAAGTAATATAAATAAAATAAATTAAATGACATCCAGGTGAGAAAGTTTATATTTTTAATGATTCAAAGAGGTCAGGTGATTTGAATGAAATGAAAATGATTTTCTTTTGGATACTCTAGGTAAAGGTTTCTGCAGCACATGCCCAGTTGTTGATCCAACTAAGCCCTCTCATGCTGACCTTAAGGTTCCATTTGCCACAGGGTGTGGAGATGATAACATCTGCAAAACTGACCTGAAAGTTCAAGGCCATCTTATCAACGTTGGGTAAGTATCCTCCACTTTTTCACACATACAGTTGAGTTAAAAAAAAAGCTCTTAGCTCTACATCTACATCTTATAATCACCATGCAAAACTCCTCAAGGGAATGTGGCATGGGGTGTTAGTATACCAATAATTGGTGCATAATAATAATTATTATCATTAACAAAAGGAGGGGAAAAGCAAGTGGGGAGTTATTATGTAACTTTTTTTGCCCCTTGACCAATTTGAATTGTCTCCCCCGCAGCCTTAATGAACATCAGCAAGTTTATATGACTCATCTTTCTTGACAGTCAACAGATTTAGTGGCATCATCAAGTTAGTGCTTGATCTGATCCTGTAAAGTAAATGTTGACCTACGTGAGTGCTGAGGTGCATATTGCATTTCTTGCAGCAATTGCATTTATGTGCTCCAAGTCATTTTATTTCATGCATTGCAGTGCTTCAATGCACTCTCGCAATGGTGCCCTGCAGTGAGCATCACAGGCGTATCTAGAAGCATCTGAAGGGGGGGGGGGGTCACAACTAGAGATGGGAAAATAATTTTCATCTGAGGTAAATTACTGTGGTAAATGACGGTAATTTTCAAAAATTACAGTAATTTTCCAGTAATTTTCAGTTTTAACCCTTTCGCGACGGGGACGTGGAAAACTTTTTTGCTTTGCCAGTACGGAGCTTTCACTACGCTAGGATCTTCACCGGTACCTATTTCCCTAACTTGAGTCGGGAGCCAGAGGGGTGTTGAACCTTTTGCTCGGCCACAGGGCTGAGATAATCTCCACTCTTTTCAGCTTAGGGTGCCCATTACGGCATGCGGTCGCGGTCAACTATTTTTTATGCGATGGTTTTGCTAAAAACATTGTTGCTACAGCCTCGATATTTATTTAATCATAAATGAATTATTCTTGTTTTACAATGACTTTACAGCTTTTAAACGAAATTCTATCGTTAATATTAAGCTCTTTAGCAACAAAAATCGTATCAATGGTAAAGATTCCTTTACACACAAACTACGTTAAAAATTACAGTAGAACTCCGTTTTAAATTTGTGGTTGTAGTTCTAAACATAAGCAATGCATTTATAATGCTCAATTTGCCAATAACACAAAAACCTTTAAGTTTGTTATTCCACAACACCAGCAAGCAACTGACCGCGGACCCCTGTTGTGAGTGGGGCGCGCACTGCGAGAAAGGTAATCCCCTCCCGCGAACTGAGAAAAGGTACCAACGGCGTCCCGAGAAGAAGTCCTTTATAAGAGGTTTATGGCACCAACTGAACAGTCATACCATAGTTTATAACTTTTTAAAGTGAAACATTAATCGCATAATTACGTTTGTCTTTGTGTCGCGCTACTCACACTGATGAAAATAGTTTTTTAATCGCAGTCATACGATAAGTTTTAACCATTTTACGTGCTATAGTAATTTAATGTATATTAAACTGGCTTGGTTTACTAATGCACGTAAAATGGTTAATATATATTGTATTACTTTGTTTAAAAAACTATTTTTATCAACGTAAATAGTACAACACAAAGACGAACAAAATTGTGCGATTAATGTTTAACTTTAAGAAGTTAAAAACTATAGTATGACTGGTCAGTTCGTGCCATAAGCCATCCGCGGTGAAGGGTCGGACTCTGAGTTCGGGTGCCTTTTCGGGTCGCATCCCTGTTTATAATACACACCTTTTAGGCTTGCTTGGGGCTAGCTTAGCGGCACGACGTGCTATCACGTCGTTCGTTCGTTTGCGTCGAAAAATCTACGACGCTCTATCACGTCGTTCGTAGCGAAAGGGTTAAGCATTAAACAGAAAATGTATGGTTAAATAAGAATGCCAATAGCAAAAGGGTGATGATACAATGTTTAAACCATACCTGATGCAACATTAATCTATTAAAAATTTTCAAAATTGTTAAAAGAAATACGGCAGCAACACGCAATCTGGCTTTCTTTTGTCAAAGTATGAGAAATTTTAAAGAAGAATATTCGACTAATAATTACTCAATAATGTTATAATTTAAGTGAAATATGCCAAAAATGAGTTGTACCCCATACAGCACACACGGAGCATATTTAGTTGAAATCACGAGTAGAACACGTGATTTATCTGGTCGAGAAACCGCTTTTAAACGACTAAGAACGGTTGAAAAATGGTCAATATTCGGTTTACTGTCCGCTATTTCTGGTGTAAACACGTGTATCGACCACAACCTGGTGCCTAATATGCTAATTCCCATGCAAATGTATGTTTACCAATGGAAAATAAACTGTTATTAGTATTATGACCGCTAGACAGCATTGCAAGCAAAATTCGTGGCTGATTTGGATTCATATTTGACCGAGAAAAAAAATTGCTGCCGGAGAGCCGCGAACCCTAGAACCTGACTCTTTTGATCTCACTTACGCCTTAACCCACTCGGCCACCAAGGTACTTGATTGAAGCTTGTAATGCAAAGAAGTTATTTCCTCCGCATTCATGGCCAGACCAATATAAATTATTCCGTATTTGTGCTTGGCCTGGAGAGAACTACATATTTACAAATATTAGGTACCAAGAAATTAATGCAGATATTCACGTGTGCTTGAAAATAGCTGTCAGAATCATACGAAAGCAGATAATATTATCGTGGGACATGATTTTATTTCTGGTTGGTTACAATTGTACCAAAATGCAACGTATGATCAAAAAAGGAAGTATTTATCACATGGAAAAATCATCGTTTTTTCTAAAATAATGTATCCACCCGTGTACAATAACATTTTCACGATTATCAGGATTACCGAATAGACAAAGTTCTTTGGTAGATGAATATTGAATTAACATATGTTACATACATACCTATATAACATATGTTATAACAGAGACATCTCTTTGTAACGGAATAATAGCGTATAGCTCATCTTTAATATGCAGTTACTCCCATGGAAATGTGAAAGAAGGCAAAGTGGCATATGTTGTACAGTAATTAAATTCTATAAAATACAGAAGTCCACTCAGATAATTTGGACCAAAATTTACACTGAAAGAACACGTGTAAAAAAGGGCTAATTTTGGAATTATCCCTTACCCCATATATCGACCGAAAGTACACGAGTATATTTCTCCCCGTGCTGTATGGGACATGCCTCAATTTATAATTAAACACGTCAGAAATGTGGACATAGCTTAAAAGAACATCTTGGGAATTTATCTGTATGAAAAATTATCTCAAACATGGGTGAATTATCTAGAAAATTACCGAAAATTACGGTAATTTTCAAGGGGCACGGTAAATTACGAAAAATACCAAGGTAATTTAAGAAAATTACCATGGTGATTTTCAAAGTTGCCCATCTCTAGTCACAACCCTTCTGAATACCCCATGTAAAACCTGCAAACACAACAACCTGCAGTGGGCACATCAACAATCTACAGTTCATCTGAGATATCAAAGGTGGTCAGTGCCATAGGCGTATCTAGAAGCGTCTAAAGGGGGGGGTCACCACCCCCCCTTCGGAAGGGGGGAATATGCGGAGTATGGAATACCCCCCATGTAAAACAGGGGGTCTGGGAATTTTGAAAAATATACATTTTAAAATGAATTTTGAAGGTGTTCTATTATGTTATGGAAGGTGATCTATAGGTGTACTTTTAGCATATTTTAAACACATCATTTTTAAGTTTTTAAATCAATGAGGAGGGGTTACAACCCCCAAACCCCCCCTGGATATGCCTATGGTGAGCATTAATAACTCCACCCATTGCTCCACCTTAAAGCTTATTCAAATTGATGAGGTGACATCATCAGATGGTTGTTTAACATTGAATATGAGTTTAAAAGCAGGGATGGTATTGAGTAACATCTTAAATAATTGAGCCTGATTCTCTCGCTTGATCAAATTTCCTCGGGCAATTTATGGTAGGACGAAGAATTTATTTTCATTATTTTTTATTATATTCTTTTTCATTTACCCCTTAACATATTCAGTCTCTTGAAAAGCTAAATATTATTACTCTTATTTATAATATTTTATACACAACTGCTGTTGCTGGTGATACTCCCACTTTCACTGAAGCTGATACTTTTCAAGTGTCACATTGCCTGCTTCAATGCACTAAACTGAAACTGAACGGCCAATACTCTATGGCATATTGTAGCAGTTTATGAGTGGCATGGACAACACTCCAACTTTGGTGACTTTGGTCAGTTATTTGATGTGCAATTGGTAGGCCAGTTATGCATAAATGAAGCAGTAAATGTGCATTTATTGTTTTATGGAAAATTGAAGAACAAGCTATGGAAGATAGGTTTTTTCACTAAACTGAGCATGGGCACAGTCAGCACTGGTTCAAGAAAATAGAAAAAATGGAATGCATTGCCACTTTTTACAGGGAAATTTTTTTATGAAGATGGCTTCATGACTTCTAGTATGTCAAAGGCGCTTAAAGAGTCTCAGAAATATATGTAATCCCCTCTGATGCACCCGAATTCTCCTTAACACATTGGACCCGGTGCCCGTAACATATACGGGTGCCATTGAATGACTCAGCGGCCTACGCCCGTAAGGCATATGGACACAACTTTCCGTGTTTGTATCTCGTGGTCCACGTAAAGTGTATATGTGTCATTTCCTCAGACTGATGAATTTTTTCCATTATTCTAAAAACTATAAAGTGCTCTTTTGTTTGATGTATTGTACATAATATTTTATAATTTTTTAATAATAATTTAAAAAATTAGAACATCATGCAGAATAGCCAGTCTGCGGTGGCATACCAAAATATTTTCCTCAGGGTCCAATGTGTTAATATAATTTTTTTATCCATGTAATACAACTCATAGGTGGTTCTGAATTATTTCAATAATCAACAAAGAACTATTGCCCAGAGATGCCTTACGCTCTGTGGAGAAGCGGAGAAACTTTACGAATGATATTGCAGTTGTGCATAACATAAGTGGCTGAAGATACTTAGCTGGCAATAAGGAAGTTTTCAGACTCAAATTACGTCCATGAAGTAGTTGATGCTGCCACAACCGTTGACTGTTGAGAAAGACGAGATGTACAAACTCAGCCAGTTTTGATTAAGGAAGTGGGGAAGACAAAATTTTATGATGGGTAGGGTTGCCACATTTTGAAACCCCAAAATGAAAACACCCTCAACGAGATTGATCAACATTGTATACCAGTAGTGACAACTATCAACAGTTCGTTTAAGTTTTTGTGCAGAGAAAATAGCATACCATGAAGTGCCATAAATGATGCCAGCCCCTATTCAAGATTCAGCTAAATCGAAAGCACCGCGGCGTGGCAATTACCATCTATTGCCGGCGATAGCCCTCGATCGAAAGCATCGTAACAGATTGCTAACGGTGTAATTCAATAATTGATACAATAATATATATAGCTAGTTGATGATACGAGATGAAAACAAAAATCAAAAGATCTTACTTCCCAAAAATAAATAATGCGGACATTAGCAGAAATCGTAGAAATGTACTTGGACGCTACATTAAAAGTCAAAAATACGGACATGTCCGCATAAATGAGGACGTATGGTAACCCTAATGATGGGTGAAAAAAGTTACAGAATTCCCCTCAGGAATGAAAAGCAAGATTTGCTTAAATCTATCAGTGTTTTGTAAATTTTGTAATGATTTTAATGTTTTTAACAGTATAGAAAATACATGGATGAGAGAGATACAAAGTGCAAAGTATGTAATACACTTATTGTAAAATATACTGCCCTAACCCTATACACAGAATGTCCCATTGGTCGTGTGTCATTTTTGACCTAAAATTTCAGAAACTATCTTTCGCGCCATATGGATGAA
The DNA here is from genome assembly GCA_963573305.1 of Pyrrhosoma nymphula. Classification (NCBI taxonomy): domain Eukaryota; kingdom Metazoa; phylum Arthropoda; class Insecta; order Odonata; family Coenagrionidae; genus Pyrrhosoma; species Pyrrhosoma nymphula. Next base: position 100,181,222 of record OY754339.1, read on the forward strand.
ATTTGGTACCTGAGTAGAAAAAGTTCGTAAGTTTTGGTGAGTGTAGGCAAAATTTTATAGATACAACATTTTGACCCCAGAAATAGGGTCCAACCAAAAATCTTAATTTTGCTTAAATGGGCTTTCAATGTTAAATTATTTGAAATACAAAAAAGATGGAATTTCTTTGCGAAGCTTTCAATTACTAAATTTTCTGGCACAAGGAACACGATGAAAGAACTTTTGAGTCGGAAAATGCAAGCGGTCCCCTGAAAGGGCACAGTCAAGGTCACAGGGATGACAAAAAGTGAATTGCCTCTACAAATGTGTTGAATCATAGGTTTAAAAAAGTGCCAAGATCGATGGTAAGGTCTTCAGATCCCCATTGTTATCCCTTGACCTTCAAGGGTCACTCAGAGGTCACAGGGTTTGACAAAATGTGAATCGGGGCAGCAAACATATCAAATCATAGGTTTAAAAAGGTGCCAAGGTCCATGGTAAGGTCTTCAGATCCCCATTGTTATCCCTTGACCTTCAAGGGTCACTCAGAGGTCACAGGGTTTGACTAAATGTGAATCGGGGCTAAAAACATATCAAATCATTGGTTTAAAAAGGTGCCAAGGTCGATGGTAAGGTCTTCAGATACCTTTTGTCATCCCTTGACCTTCAAGGGTTACTCATGGGTCAATGGGTATGACAAAAAGTGAATCGGGGCTAAGAACATTTGAATCATAGGTTTAAAAAGTTGTCAATGATATCATCCTCCTGATTCCTTTTTCTCAAGTTGTCATATTTGCATGATAATTTCTATCTTGTGCTTTACCTCTCAAAGAGCCAGTTTAATTTATTTTGTATCCCTCTTTCCACTAGATTTCCATTTGTCATTGGCTCATCACAATCAATTCAAATGAACATCTCTGTGCAGAATCATGGAGATCCAGCATTTTTCAGTCAAACTCAAATCATCTTCTCAAAAGTGTTGCCTCTCATTCGAATTCCTAAGACATGCCAGGAAGTTGTCCAGCCTCAGTTGAATGAATCAAGCATTGAGAGAGGGCTGATTTGTGATTCAGGGAATCCTCTATTTCAAGGTGTTGTGGTGAGTTTGTAATTTCATAAATTCTGGGTGTATATAATTCTACCAATCAGCTGGTAGAATACTTGAATGAAGTAATTGGAGGGAGATTTTTCTCTATTCATAATGGAGACCATTTTAAAGTTTCATTATAAAATTGAGATACCGTATTGGCCTGAATATAAGACATTTTATCCACTCGGAAGAAGTAAAAAATTGCAATCCATCTTATTTTCGCATATCATGAAAATAAAATTTTGGGACGCAACCCGCACAACATTGGTGCGTTGTGTAACTACTGGTTCCTTGCAATTACAAATTCAAACTTGAAAGCAGTGTTAAAATTAATGGAAACATCACATTTAAGCACGCCAGACATAGCACAATGGCTGATGTTTGACAATGTCCATTTTTATGAGAGTTGCGCGGTGTAGGAAGAATTTAACTAATTTTACGTAGATATAATTCGAAGCATGTGTCGGTGGTCATTTGTCAAAAAAGGATTGTATGCAATGATCTGGCACTTCCATGACATAATTCTAAAAGGAAGTTGAGGGGGTGTTGTGTCAAGTTACCCAGGATCTGCAGTGTACTGCCATGACAGCCATGACCATGGCATGGCCGTCGTGAAAATCTTTGTAGCAATCACTCTGCATGCTTCTTTTATCCTATGTATGTACCTATGTATTAAAATTTTTTCCCTAAAATGGCAGCTCTAAAACCCAACCCATCTTACATTTGGTGCCATCTTATATTAGACAGCACCAAATGTAAGATGGATAGGTATATATTCAGGCCAGTACGGTAGTTGTACCCTTCAAAAAGTTGTACCTGCCCAAAAACTTATTAATAACTTAAGTGCATCTGAATGGTTTTTTTTTAAACACTAACCTGTTACTCGTGAGAAAATTCTTTATGTACTGATGAAAATTCACCAGTTTGGGAAAATTTTATCAGTTTTTAGTGACAACTCTCAGTAATTGGTGAGAAAATTTGCCAGTTACTGATAGGTGAGTGAGAAATTTCACCAGTACTGTCATGTATGGAAAGAATTAAAACCCAACCCATAAGGATGGACAAGGATTTATTCCGACAACACTATGCACAATACAAATGTCACAACTGCCAGAAATCCACAATTGAATCCGATGAACTTAGTAAATGCCTCATGTTGAAAAAAATAATGTACCCATTAATATACATGTATGTAAAATATATCTCATATTATGCATCAGCCAAGACTAAATGAAAAAAACAGTGAATATAAAATGGTGGCTGGCTTTGAAAGAAAAACATTTAAAATTCTCATAATGTGCTTTTTTATCTGCATTGAAATTGAATGAATTTTTACTCAATACCTAGATAGTTGTCTTGAGGAATATCGGCAGTATTAGCCCTGGCAGCATGATGATGCTCCACAGTCATTTCATGTCTCCTATATTGTCAAAAGACCATACAAAGTCTGGGAGGTAAAAAAGTTACTTTTGGGCTGCCTTAAAACCGGAAAATTCAAGTTTCTCTGTCTAGCCATTGGTTGTATAGAATTTTCCAGTGATAGGTTGGTTGGCTGATGGGAGAGTTTTGTTTTAATGCTTTGGCATTGTTGACAGTAAATCAATGCTCCAATCCTTTGAATGATTGAGCTAGTAAAATCACTGCGGTCTTTTTAGCCTGTACTGGTGCCATTTTTATCCCTTTCCTCTTAGTTTCTTACATTTCAAATTTTTTATAATCTTTTTTCATTCACATTCCAGAAACAATTTATTTTTGAGTTTGATGCAAAACAAATACCTATTGGATTAGAAAGTATTACGTTCAAAGTCAAGGCAACTAGCATTGGAGAAGAGGTGAACACAGGAGACAATGAAATCATTTTTAATGTCCCATTAAAAACATTGGCTGATGTTACTATAACTGGGTATGTTTTGTTATGAGTATGTTTCCTTTTCTAAGTATGTCTTTCATGACCAACAATGTCAATAGCAACAGAGTGGAATAATAAAATGTGAGTTTCATGGTCCTTTCCATTTATTTCACAGAAAATCCAGCCAAAATCAATTTTATTTTAATCGTGAAGAAGGAAAGGAGTTAGAGAAAATAACATCATTTTCTCATGTATATGAGGTTTGTATTTACTATTTTTAAATCTATGGAAGTCATTAGGATATCGCATATCTTCTTATGTGAGTACTGATCCTGAAATCCATTTTGTTACATATCTTACAGGTACAGAACTATGGTCCTAGCTCCATTGATCAAGTAAAAATGGTATTTGAGATCCCAACTGTGCTGACAATGGGAGAAGATCGTCTCAGTTTTTTAAGACTCTACCACCCTCAGGTATGCATTCTATTTTTTCTTGCAAAAGCTTAGATGTTATAATGTAATGCTCTCATTGTCAGTGCTCAACTGGAAAATTGAAAAGCATGATAGTCATTTAGCAATAAAATGCTCTGGATTGAGGCCTCACTTGGTGTCACTTCTTCATGATGATTCAAATATAAGAAGGAAAGCTTGGATGGTTCAACAAATTTATTGATTGAATCACAAACGGTTTTTATGTTAAGAGTCATCTTCTGACAGATTGTGGCATATGCATACCTATCCTCTTGTTTTATGGGAATACCTGTAAAAGGTGGGGAAAGGGTTTGGTGGAGAAGGGAGGTTTGGGGGAGGGAGGGATAAGGTTAGGGGAGCAGGTGGAGCTCAGTAGTGTAGCCAGGGGGCGGCAGGGGGGGCAGAGTTGTGGGTGATTTGAGACCACTTACAATTGTTTGAGAGTAGGAGATCATTCTCCTGGACACAAGCTGGGGGGGAGGGTCCCACAATGCTCCAGTACATGGAGGGGTAGAGTCTTGGAGGGGAAGTGAATGGTTAGGGCTTAGCCTCGGTGGTGCAGCGGCGATGGGTGGCACCCTAGGGGGGGGGGGGGGGGGGCACTCGAAATATGAAGGCCCATATCCCAGAAACTTATCAAGATACATAAAAACAAACAACATTACAGCTCTTTAGGGCTTTATTTTTGCATTTTACTTAGGATATGCATTATTTCTGACAAATAAAAAAAAATATTTAGTTTCGACATATATGTACCTATAGGGCTCTTGGGGTACGGGTTCCCGATGACTAAGGGTGACAGAATTTCAACACCTGAATTCACACCCCACTTCGATCATTTTGAGGGGTAGAAAACATAACTTTTTCTCAATTTGGAAAAATAAGAGCCACCTTACTGTACATACGCTTCATGAATACAAGCTTGGAGATCGAGTTATAATGAGTCTGGATTATTTTGATCAACAGATAACAATGATTTGCCATATTTACTTACCTATTTCAGTCACAGTAGCCGGATGGTCACCTACAGGGCTTCACGAAAGCAAAATAAGGGGTCAAAAGGTTTGGTGTTGTGCGGGTTGCCTATCTGAAACAGCCTGCCATTTCAAACAAAATCCAGAGCGGTGAAAAATTGAAATATTGAAAAAATTCTTTTTGTCCCATGTTTCTAGACTGGGCATCTGTAATTATCACCACAATCATTGGAGATCCGACGAAAAATTTACATTTCGCTGTCCCCTACCCTAGTAGCAGAGGACGTTGTCACAACGTTGCATCAACGTGCACAATGTTTCATAGCAACGTGCACGTTGCCACAACTTTGCATCAACGTCAAAGCACAACATTATCAGTCGACGTTGAATCAACGTGCATGCAACATTGACGTCAGCTATGATTTAAACTATACTTTATCTGTAATTATACTACAGGTGTTGGCAAACTGCGGCACTTTGAATTCGTGCACGTGAACATTGTCTTCACGTATAAATATATATATTTCATTTTGAATAATGTATTCTACTAGTTAGTTGTCTGCTTGTGAACGTGAATGTGAACAAACATGTGGGAATTGGATAAATTCTTGTTTATTCTCAGTAATATTGCATTTACATTCATACTACGTGGCAATATAGGTTGCAATTAATTATTGCCTGATAACTGTCATCGTGATTGGATGGTATTTCCTCTAACTATAATCACGTAATCACAATTTAAAAATTTGTTCTCGAAGTCACATTAATCCACGGGAGTCACCACAACTTTCAAGACGCGAGATGTATAATTTTGGGGGCAAGGATGTGCACTTAGAGCCATAGGACTTGCCATAAATAGATAGATACAAAGTAGTCAGGTAGATAATAGGTAGGATAATACAATGTACATTCTTATTTCATCGTGCGATAATAACATGCATAGTATTATAGACGTAGATTCCCTTTTTTATTTTGAGAGGGCAGGGAAGAGCCAGTAGAGAGGGCAAGGGAGTTTTAAGGGAAAAAGTTTTACCTAAGTAACTAAGAAATAACTGTCTGTTGACAAATTATCAACATTAATGTTAATTCTGGGATAATTTCATTGATGGCTAAAGCTGGGGAAATTTTTTAACACTGCCTTTAAAATGTTTCACTGATAACATTGCAGCGATGTTGTACTGATAACGTTACAGCAACATGGTTTTTCGGGAAATTTGGATGTTGAGGCAACGTGCATGCAATGTTGCGACAACCAACATCAACGTTGTGTGCACTTGTACCTTTTCTCATTGCAACGTTGTCACAACGTTGCGACAACTTCCTCTGCTACTAGGGTAGTGATCAGTGTTCATGGCAAACAATTTTAATGCTGTACTATTTGCGCACTTATTGGATTGACAGACCAAGGTTTCAACACATTCATGTCATGGGAACCTTGGTCGGTTAATAAATAAGTACGCAAATAGTGCAAAGCTATTATTGTTAATCATGTTCATTAGAAAATTTCACAAAGTGATGCCACAAAGCTACTTCTTATATAGATAGATGATCAGTCCCCTTGTGTAGATGATCTGTGCCCTTCTAATATAGATGATCAGTGCCCTTGGGACTAGGTAGGGGTAAATGGGTGGTGGGTAAATCCATGAATTGGGTGTCTTTTTGAGAGGGAGAGAAGAATTTCAAGCTACTGAAAAGCTTCAGGCCGTTTCATCCTTTTGCAAATTTTGTTTAAAATCACTACCTATTATGGTCACAGTACAAAAGATGTTTGACAAATTATGATGTTGTATTGCTATTAGTATAACAAGAGTGGGGCTCCTTAACCCTCATGTGGAAAGCCCTCCCTGTTTTTCCTATGTAACATGTGTAACAGTTGCTACATTCCAATTTGCACACCCCGTGATAATTTTTGTCACATATTTTTTGTATTACAAAAAAGATTGCCGTAACTCATCGTGTTTTAAAGTGAAGCTTCAGTATCCCCTTCATGAAGATAACTTAAAGAACAGGGGTTAAAATTAGCTTATGGAGAAGATGGTTAATTTGGATTTCTCAAGAATGAGATGCATTCAGGCAAATTTCTTAAATTATCTAGGAACTGGTAAGTTCCATTGATTTGATGTTTGGATACGATTCATTTAAAAAAACTTTATTTTTTTTCCTTCCAGACAAGCTTAAATTTCCATGCATTCTCCTGCACAGCTGAAGGTGGAGAATTTTACAGTGATATGATTGAAGGTACAGGAGGGAACTCACATCCTACTGGAATTCCATTGTCCACATCCTTTCCAGAAACATCACTGAATTTAAGTGATGACCAGCCCTTGAGGAGTAAAAGAAGCCCAGACCAAAGCTACATTTATTCGCCAGCATATTTCTCCAACAACAAAACGTTATTTGTGACCTGCTCAAATTCTGACCAGGGTTGCATTGTAGTCACCTGCTACGCTGGGCCATTGAAAGCATCTCAAACAGGAGGAGTCATTATATTTCCAATGAAAGTGATTTCAAGCCAATTTGGTGAGTGGTCACAATGGACACAATTGTCTTCAAATAATATATTCTCATATATGAGTGAAAAATTATAAATGTGGTAGTGCTTTGGTGATGAGGTCCAATTTGGATACATATTTTCTTAGAATAATCTATGTATCTGTTTTAAGTTAGTAGGAAATAAAATGTCAGTTAGAAACAAATCACTGTGGGTACCAGCTGCAATTGATTCCATACTATATAACCATAATTTTATAATTATTATTATATGCACCCAGTATAACATGGATCCATGTTCTCACGAGTCAAATGTGAGAATTTTCCTATTTTTACATATGATAAGCTCCTCGTTTTGAGATACAGTAAGTCCTCGACTTACACGGTTAATTCGTCCCAAAAATTTCCGCGTAAGTTGAAATCCGCGGAAGTCGAAACACAACAACTTACCAATCCATTTTTGAACCATTAGCAGTGCCGCTTTAACTGCGATTGGCGGCAATCGGTGACGGTTACAGAAAACGCCATCTTTCAAGAGGCCGTTCAGTTATCATAATACGACAATTCCGAGAGTAACACATCCAATCTTTATTTCATTGGAAATTTAAGTCTAACATAAGTATAATTACACAAAACATGAATAAATTGAAACTTTGTTAAATTATCATACTCATGTAAATGCCTGTTCATAATTGGAAATGTTCTTAATAAATACCTACGTATTTAGCTGAAACGATATTAAAGATTTTATGATACAACTTTCTCAAACTTGATAAATAACGATTCCAATGATCAAGTCACAACGGAAATACAAGGTCATCTGTTTGCTGCATGAACGTGATCTTTTTGTTTTGCTGTGATGTAGAACAGGCGTCATCTATGGAGTAGATAATTGACTACGCATTGACTTATGCGGGAAGGTCAAACTTTACCGAAAAAAGCTGTTGATGCCGTGTAAAGGCCGAATAACTATAGTGTTCATTGGAGCGGTTAGTGGGAGCGGGTGTCGGTTCGTCCAACCACATTGCGCGATGCGATTGTTGGTGCCGCTCCCGTGTACTGTCTTGTACTCCTCTCGGAGAACGTTCTGGTAGAAGGCGTGAACGTTTCGAGTCCGTTTGTGAAAGGCAGTTGTCACTTGAAATAGACAATGGAGAGGTTATGGCTTAATCGAAGGAATCAACGAAGGAGAAGGCTGAAGTTGGCCGCTTTGTTCGTAATAATTGCAGAATATTATGACAGCCTACCCGACAGCAGGATCTGGGTGCATCACTGGGTCGCTAGGCAAAAGGAACAAGGCTGTGATCACAATTTATTCAACCATCAAACATACTTTGTCAAGATAAAACAAACCTTTGTACTTTTTCAGCCCCATATTCTGATTCACTCATGAACTATAGAAGCGAGATAGGGGGCGATTTTCGATAAAACAAAAACGCGTGCAACGGCAGCAGACGACGTGGTCACGTGGTTAAATCCGAGTCCGTGATTGGCTGCGGTTGTGATTCTCAGTCGGAAAAATAGACAGTCGGCCATTCTCACACCTGCTCACGCCAACCGCTGCCTTCCAAATGGTTGAAGAGTTAACCGCTCCGATGAACGCTTGTGTGATTCGGCCTTAAGGCCGGTCACAGGCTTACGTTTTCTAAAACACATAGATTCTTATGGAGCCGGCCAGGCTTGCGACAAGCGACAGATTTGAAAGTGCTGCATGTCGTTTTTATGGCGCGATACGACAAATAGCCAATGTACGCTCTCAATACTGAGGACTGGCGGACGAGACACTGCTTATCGCGCCGTGATTGCGCGCTTGACAAAGAGTCGCTGGTCGTCACCCGGAGTGTCTGTAGCGGCAACAGAAACGCGGAGAAAATGCCGACATGTCACCGACCTAACTGAACATCCGCGTAACTCCGGATCCAAGTATCTCGGAACCGCGTTAGTCGAGGACTTACTGTAGCGGCATTTTATGATACATACCTACTATGTTGCAGAAATATGTACCCATTGATTCTCAATGGCAGAGATAAATGTAAAAAATTATATATATCGCAGCTCTAATCAAACAGAAGAGAAACTGACTTCTCACTTATCATCTCAGGGTTTTGTACCAAGTGGAAAATTTCAATTTTGTTACTTAATGATGCATAGTATTAAGCTAATTTACTGGAATTGATGTATTTTATAATAACTTCATTAATGAAGTTCCTTTTCGACTTTCAGTTAATGTTTTTGATAACAAAGATGTCATTTTATTCACCACTTCTGGAAAAGTTGAAATTCTTGGCATGAAGCACTCCATTCAGCCCCCTCTTCACAAGTGAGTACTATGTAATACATTTTTTAAAAAAATCATTTTTGTTCTCCTGTAGATCATCATTCTTGAGGCAATGATTTCGTGGAATCATAAGATTACATTAAGTGCATGGCATGGAAATTGCCTTTTGTGAAGGAAAAACTCATTTACTCAATCATATTGCTTGATTGAGAGCACTTCTTAAAAATTCCCACTAAGGAAAAATAATCTGGCTTTACTGGGACTTGAACCCTGATCCCTTGATATCGCACCAAGTGCTTTTATCCGGTTAAAATACTGATGTGTCCTTTTTGCTGTGGATTTTGTGGTCCTTAAAGGATCTAGAAGTTTCCAAACTGCCAGACATACAGTGCCAGGGGCCAGTTGAATCAAGCTCATGCTGTTTACAAATTTTTACTATACCATTAACTAGCCACAATATTAATTTTACAGCATCACCTGCAAGTCCACAGAAGTGCAAAAATTCCACTGAGAAAAAATCATTTGGTCTTACCAATTGTGTAACCTGGACCCCTTGACATCATACTGTGTGCTGTAGCTAGTTAAGCTGTTGAGATGTCCTTAAAAAGCACTCGGCACAATATCAATGGATCTGGGTTCAAGTACCAGTCAAGTCATATGATTGTTCCTCTGTGGAATCTTCACTCTCATGTGCACTAGTGGGCGATGCCATAATACAGCGGCTGTCATTCAGAGTCAATATGTGAAATCAAACTCTCACAGCTAAGTCCACTTAATGCTGAATTTCAGATCGGACTTGATGAGCTCTTTCCCTTCCCTTGATTTCTTGATAAATGTGGTGAAATTAGCAAGGCCCTTATGGTTTTTTTCTGTCTTCAGGCCAGACTTTGTGGATGTCCACACACTGTTCTTTGGGAAGCTGGGAGAAGCCAAGGTGGATTCTTGGATAATTGCTGTGTCGACTGCTGGTGGGATTCTCTTGCTCTTCCTGATTGTGATGGCACTCGTCAAGGTATCAACTCCTCTTTCTCATGAGGGAAATCATTATTTCAAATGTGCATGCAGAGATGTTATTCGTTATGTATTAACACTTTCCACTCTATGGTCAAGCAGCCTGCGCCAAGCGTATTGTACCTGATGATGACTTAACGGTTGAAATGTATCGTACCCAAGTAAAACTTGTTGAAAAAGTGCCATCCTGTTTTTTTTTTAATCAAGCAGCACTTGAGAAGGCATATATTCCCGTGCATACGAAGCCTGAGCGCCACTCGTTTTTACATTGTTTTGTTAGTGTTGTCTATTTTACGACAATGTTTTCAGTATAGAATCGTTTCACGGGTACTATGCTTTTACATTTTGTTCAATAATCCCAAATCAGCACCATTCATATACTACTTCCTTGAGAGTTGCCAGATATTTAAATTTAGTTAAAAAAAACCAGTAGACTAGATTAAGGAGCATATACGATCCGCAGAGTGGAAAGTGTTAATTAATTATCTGACTATAATATCATTGAAACCTCTATTGAGCGACCACTGGCTATTCTGCCTATTCTGCTGAGCAGTACTTGTGATGGCCAATGAATAGGGAACCATGATCCTGGATAAATTTTGGATTATATAGTACAAATGCGTAGTCAATTGCTTACAAAATTGGGAAATTAACTTCCTCATCAATTAATGTTAGCTACTGAAACAGACAGCAACCGTGGTGGAGTGCCCGGTTCACTACGTAACGTCAGCCAGTGCGATGGAGAGACACTGCTGACGCTGAAGACAGCACGAGTTGTGTTATGTGATAATGTCCTGTCTCTGTCCTGTCCTGTCCTAGTAATGACCGTGTTCAGATCCAGGGAAGGTAGTGCAAAAAGGGCTTCACTTGCACGCAAAACAAATGAGTTACGAAATACTACCAAAGTCCCAATTGCATACAAAACACTAAATATTTTGAAGCTGTTCCTATAGAGTTCATTTTGAATGGAAAACGTTTGATTACTAGTAATCAAGAGCGATATTATTTTCTTTTTATGTACATAACATAGTTGAACACTTTACTTGAAACTCAAGATCACCAGAGGTGCCCCATGTTCTGCATTAACACTTTCACGCAAACACACAGTCAAATGTTCTTTTTCAATTTACACCTTTCTCGGGGTCAAGGCGTGAAAAAATAGACCACGTTTATCCATAGTGAAATCATGTTCTTTTAGTGTCATTTTATGATCAATGGAAATCTGCCCTTCTATTAACTACACACTTAACTTATGCCACTAAATTGGCAAGGGCCTCGCCACGTTGAAACACCGGTTCCCGTCACCAATCCCAGAAGTTAAGCAACGTTGGGCCCGGACGGGGGTTGGATGGGTGACCCTCCTTCCATACCTCTACCATGGTGCTCTTGTCCCCTGTTTGCAAGTGGCAGGCAGGTTAAATGTGGTATGGCACAATGGGGCTAAAGAGGTCTGAGTGCCAGGAGGGCTCCCGTAGGCCCTCCCCCACCCATAAGATCTATGCCACTAGATTAATTGATAATGTCTTGAAAGTATACCACATATGAAATCAATCAAGCCAGCCATTGTTTTGAAGATATTTCATGTCTGCTGAAACTGGTGATGAAATTACGTTAAAATTGTAATAGGAAAAATCCACCTGGATTGGGAATCAAGTGACTGATCTTATGCTTGCTAGGCCAATGTGTATACCACCTTGTTCCTTAACTTATGCATTGGTACTCTTATTTTTTAGTGAATTTATGAACAAATAAGAAAATTATTTGTAAATAGCCATTTTTGGTGTGAATTAATCTAGCAGTGATAGTTTGTTTTTCTCTTTACCCTCATAATGCAATATGTTTTACGTGGAAGTAATGAGAAATGCTTGAAGTAGTTTTAATTAAATTTGAGACTTCAGAAAAAAGCAATGTAATTTCCTAATGTTTTTGTATATTACATACTTGGCAGTTTACTTTAGTGACTTATTTGAGTAAACCATATATGTAATTGTGAACTATGCACTTCTTTTTCATTGCAAGAAAGGCAAAAAAAGTTAAATTAGCTATCAAGATTTTATTTATGCTACATACATGAGAAGGGCATGGAGAAAGATAAAAATGTAATTTGACTTAAAATTCTAAAAAAACCCTCAATGCCTTGGGTTGAAATGATCATGTTGTTATGTACCTATATTTCAGATGGGGTTCTTTAAACGTGGAACCAAGGAGGAGCTGGAAGCGCTAAAAAGCAAGGCTGAGGTGAGATTATAATTGTATCTGCTTCCTAATAAATTCACATGGCCCAATCAATATTCGCTTTGTTCCTTCTCAGTTTTCCACTTCATAGCAATAATAATAATATTTTATTCTTTCAAGCACAGACCACTGTACATATTTTACAAATTCGGGGGTTAGATATCCTAGAAAGGCATTGTTCTGTAATTAGGGTATCTACCTTCAATGCTACCTTTTATGCCATTTGACATTTCATTATATAACATTGGTCCCATTAATGAAAAGGATCTTTTATACAGTTAAATTTTCTTTCAGCATAGGGACACAATAGCCCCTGCAAAGATTGAGCAATCTATGACTGTCAATTTGTTTTGGTGCATTTTCACTTCTTACATAAAATATTTTCAGTATTTGGTAGCAATACATCTTTCTCAGTGGGAGTATCTTTAGACCAATAGAAAGAGGGGAGGAATGTTCTTGTGGATTTTTCATCAACATTTATCCAATTATTTTTTCTGTAATATTATTGCAGCCCCTATTGTATTGTAATATGCTCCTCCCCAACAAATCAATCCATAATCTAACTCAGAGTGAAAGAGAGAATAAGAAATAATTTTACAAGCAGAGTGTGGTCACTTATTATGAATAAAATAAAATTTTGCTAAGCTGTGTCTCAGTAACACACACAATTAATGTGCTTATCACATCTTACATTATAATCTTAAGATACTCCCAGATATTTCATCTATTTTGTCTGTTCATCGACTGAGCAGTTACAATTATTAGCAACACAATTTATAGTATGGTACAATAAACTGTAATGAAAATAATAACAATTAAAAAGTTCATAGCACATAAATTGTGTACTTTTCTCAGTTGAACACCATTTTGATAAAACCACCATTGGAGGTTATGTAATTTATGTTTGAACTCTCTTTTAGCTGTATCCCAAGTAGCACTACTGTAATTGAGAGCCACTTCATGGACAAAAGTCATTACTTTGCCATTAAATGAGTATCTGCACAAATCATTTATGTAGATTAAAAATAAGATTGGACCTAATACAGGACCTTGGGGTACTCCTATACTTATTTTTCTAAAGCTATTGAAGTGACTACTTACTCTCACCCACTGAATTCAATTACATAAGTAGCTTCAAAACCACTCATTTTCTATTCCATGTACATTGTACACCTGCTCTTTCCAACTTTCTTATTAAAATTTTATTATCAAGTGAGTCAAATTCTTTCATGATGTCGATAAAAATACTCCCAACACGTCTGTAGTTAGCAGTACTCTTTTTCTCTACATTACAGTTGGAGGAAAATTTTGGCAGTGACCAGGAATAATGGATCGCCATTTCATGGAATATGAAAATGTTAACGAGTGCCACTTCATGAAGATCTCTATGCCAAAGAAATTAACTTTTTCTGCATTCTAGTCATTTCAGTCTAATGCAGGAATGTGATTTTATTTTATTTGACTGTTGCATTAAGGTATAGTCTGGATATAATATTTATATTTAGACTATGTTGTGAGATATATATTTTTATTAAAATGGAATGGAAAACAAACATGTTTTCAATGCCACTCATCTTTCCTTTCTAGTCATAAGATATCTCAAGGATTTCGTTAGCAATAAATTCAAACTTTTATGCTCAGCTGTAAAAAAGTGATATATGTAACCGCGCAGAAGAGTGTAGAATGTTTTACAGAAATGTGACCCTAGGGCAGAGACCAGCAGGGGGTAGTAAAACTTGGGCGAATACTGCCGGTCTCTGTTTATCGCCCTTGCCCATGAAGCTACCCGCCAGTGTGACGTAGATGCCCATTCAGGGGCGATTTAAGGGGGGTGGCGGCGGGGGGGGGGGGGGGGGGGGGCGGGCGGCTCCCCCCCCCATAATTCCCAGGAAAATAGAAAAGATGGTAATCATTAAGGTGGTTCTCCAATGCAAGTTTTTATTTCACCAGATCACTATACAATGTTTAAAGATAATTGGAAAATATCTAAAAGCCACTTGTCTAAACAGACACAGTATCCTCAATGTTCGCAATTGTACTTTTGTAGGCCTTTTGATGAACAGTGTTGTGAAAGCTTTGGTGCCGTAACGGAATAGTTATAAGATATTATACTATGTATGCAGACCTATATACACCTATTTACTATGCATGCAGAGAATTGTGCCGCGAGTTTGGGCAGTCGAGCCGTAGTGCGTCTGCGAGAGGGGAATACAGTCTTCACGCCCTCCTTCAGCATTGCCTACTATGCGACACCCTCCGTTCTCGTGCTCGTCGCGACATGTCAGTTGCCCGGCTCTAGCGAGTGTATTGTTTCAGTTGTAGTGAGTGACAAGTTCAAGAGTTCTTCACATGTTTAGGACCCTGCGTCCTTTTTCCTTTATTCTGTGATATACCTGACGTGCAGATCAACCTTTTTCAGCCAGAGATGGTAAGTTCAGTCGGTTAATTACGACCACATAACTTATTTGTGCTTTCTCGCGCTCGCCATTAGGGTCGGACGGCCGGCTTCAAGCTCGGGCCCACATTAGCCTCCATTGCTATTTATCAGCTTTTTGATCAAGGAATTGTTCACCCACCTATTTACTGGACTTTCATTTTCATGAAGTTATCATAGAAATGCTGTAAGAGGTCCACCCACCGTAGTTTTGTCCCCTCTCCTTTTGATAGCAGTAAAATTGAGGAGACTCTAAGTAAAGCAAAATAATTTTCAAGTATTACCCCATACAGCACACACGGAGCATATTAAGTTGCAATCACGAGTAGAACACGTGATTTATCTGGTCGAAAAACCGCTTTTCAACGACTAAGAACGGTTGAAAAATGGTCAATATTCGGTTTACTGGCCGCTATTTCTGGTGTAAACACGTGTATCGGCCACAACCTGCCTAATATGCAAATTCCCATGCAAATTTATATTTACCAACGGAAAATAAACTGTTATTAGTATTATGACCGCTAGACAGCATTGCCAGCAAAATTCGCGGCTGATTTAGATTCATATTTGACCGAGAAAAAAAATTGACGCTGGAGAGCCGCGAACCTTAGAACCTGACTCTTCCGAACTCACCTACGCCTTAACCCACTCGGCCACCAAGGTACTTGAATGAAGATGGTAATGCCAATAAGTTATTTCCTCCGCATTCACGGCCAGACCAATATAAAATATTCCGTATTTGTGCTTGGCCTGGAGAAAAATACATTTTTACAAATATTTGGTACCAAGAAATTAATGCAGATATTCACGTGTGCTTGAAAATGGCTGTCAGAATCATACGAAAGCAGATAATATTATCGTGGAACATGATTTTATTTCTGGTTGGTTACAATAGTACCAAAATGCAACGTATGATCAAAAAAAGAAGTATTTATCGCATGGAAAAATCATCGTTTTTTGTAAAAAAATATATCCACCCATTGTGTACAAATATGTTTTTCACGATTATCAGGATTACCGAATAGAAAAAGTTCTTTGGTAGAAGCATATTGAATTAACATATGTTACATACATACATATATATAACATATGTTATAACAGAGAAATATCTTCGTACCGGAATAATAGCGTATATCTCATCTTTAACATGCAGTTATTCCCATGGAAATGTGAAAAAGGCAAAGTGGCATGTTGTACATAATTAAATTCTATAAAATACAGAAGTCCACTCAGATAATTTGGACCAAAATATACACTGAAAGAACACGTGTAAAAAAGGGCTAATTTTGGAATTATCCCTTATCCCATATATCGACCGAGAGTACACGAGTATATTTCTCCCCGTGCTGTATGGGACGCTATAGGGTGAGAAAAAGATATGTTTATAATGTTTTTGCAACTCGTCGCAGAAGGAATAGCTAAGGTTTGCTTTTGTTTACAGGCGTCTTCTTCTAGTAGGCCTGGTACAAAGCGGAAAACTAATAGTGCCTCTGCGGACCTTCGAAGCTTTTTCTCTCGCGTCCAAAAACAAAAGACGCCAGAAGCAGCAGGAGGAAATACACAATTTGTTAACACCATGCCTTCTTGCTGCACAACTGACAATGAGACTCAGGCTGAGTCCATGGTCCTTTTACAATCCCCTCCACGTAGCCACGAATCATCGACTGAAGCTTCAATTTCTTCACTTCCTTTGGCTTCCTTCATTGTACCAGGAAAGGAAAGACATGATGATAGGAAAATAGCAGAACTTTTGGAAAGCCCTTGGACATCCACAAGCCACTACAAGTATCCCTTTTCTACTCATAGGAAGGGAACGACGGAAGAGTATCGTTACGTGAGGATAGAACATCTTGAAAAGTACCCTTGGCTTGTGGTTTCTCCCTCAATGAATGGACGTTTTTGTAGGTATTTCCCTTTTTTCCCAATCAACAGCAGCTTGCGGTACAAATTTGTAGTTAAAATACCTCGTTACAGAGCCATTAAAGATTTCAAAACTGCTAGGGAAACTAGATGATCTGGAAAACCACCAACACACAGTCTATCACAAAGGTGCAGTGCCCAGTTGGCCCTGAATTTTCTGGAAAAATACAAAAAACCTGAAAATCAAAACACAAGCCAACTGGACGGCTACAGAGGAGAAAATCAAGGAAATTAGAGAAAATCTGAAGCTGATACTTAAAAATGTGATTTTTCTTGGCCGTCAGAACATACCATCCAGAGGTCATTGAGACGACGCGACGGTGCATTATCATTGGAAGAGCCCTTGACGAATGACGGGAACTTCCGAGCATTACTGCGTTTTCGTTGCTAGGTATTATAAAAAAATATAAAAATATTAAAGGAAAATAGAATTTTCTGAATATGTACTTATCTTTTTATTTCATTCCAACCAATTTTCATATTGTTCGGCATTAAAGAAGATTTATTTCAAGGAGTTCGAAATCCTTGTGTAGGCTGCCGCGGATTGATGGATGGGAAGATACAGACCTGACTCCAACGGGTGAGATATATAAAACGACAAACGCCTTCACTTCACCGACCTGAAGAAACCGACTGAAATGCCGCCGAAACTGTCGCCCGAGGAAACATGGACGAACGCGGTGTAAAACCCGGAAGGCACTTCACTTCTTCACAAGAATGGCATTCTTTACATCATTTTTTTACGTTTTTCGAATTTGATTAGATAGATTTACTCAATAATTTATCACATCTCTTATATATAATATAGCCACACCAAAACCACGTTTCAAGCGCGTCATTTCTTTTAATTTCCCGAGGGAAGTCCACCCGGACCTCTATTTAGTTGAGATGTATTGCATACCCCCCAGGCACCGCGGGAAGAAGTGAACCGCGGCAAGTAGTGAACCCAAAACATGTGCCCATTTGTGCCAGCTCACTCCAGTCACCTATCCTCCAGCTGGGCATTTGCCTCATATGCTGGCACTGTGAGAGAAGGAAAGGGGATCCTTCAGATCATGGATAGTTGGCGGTATAGCCTCAGGAAAAAAGTGGTTGGTTCTGAACTCTGGATTAACTAAAATAGGAGAAAGTTTTTGCAGAAAGTTATTAAATTGCATCCAGAGGGTTTTTGATGTTTATAAAAATGTAATTATTGATGCCAAAGGTTTTCTTGTAATCAACCTTATTTTTACAAAATACAGCTGAGCTCCCCTAATCCGGAAAATCCCTAATCCGGGAACACCCGTAATCCGGCAATATTTCAAATATATAGGTACTTCGCGGAAAACAGAAACTTTTTTGCCAAATCATTGCTTCGTATTTACTGAAAATGTAACCCACTCTTAACAAAAATTCTCCCATTAAAGAACGGGTATTGGAAGTTTTTTTGCATACAATGTTGTCTATATTAATTATTGTGTGCAAAGAAGGTCTATTTATTCAGCAAATTGAAGACATATTGCGTGATCGTTGCTAAGACGCGGATGTGTGGCGTCTCGGAGATGGACAGTACCGGTATTTCATGGCGCATGTTTGCTTAATACTTAGTGGCAACTAGAAGTAAAAACTATCTGTCAACTGCATAGTTTTATCCGTAATTATGTCTAACGTAAGCAGTTATAGCAGCAGCAAGGGGTCGAAGCGAAAGCACAGAACATTAACTTATCGCAGAAAAAGCGGAAGTGTTGAAAAAACTTGTTTTCGGTACATCAGTGAAGCGCCTGTACGTGAAATATGTACTCCGTTGGATCTTTTTCATATTCTATGTCAATAAGAAGCAGAAAGAGAAGATCGTCAAATTTTTCTGTGAAAGTGACAATAAGAAAAGGGATGGCGATAAGAAAAACTACGAAAGAAGGTAGTGCCGTTTTAGATCGCGTACTCATGCAGTGGTTTCGACTGCGTCGAAGTGAATGGCTCAGTATTTCAGGCCAAATGTTAAAGGAGCAGGCTAAAATATTTTATAGAATTTGATAGATTGTAGATATGTTCATAAAGGCAAACAAGGATGGACAATCATCCCCCTCAATCGCTCCCGATGTATCGACGGATAGCCGCACAGATGGAAGCACCGGTAGCAGCGAGCGTTGGCGGCGCGGCGTAGAGAGATCATTGAATCAGCTGTTATCGTATTAAACACAGTGACATAAGGATTGCAAGGAACATTGGAAGCAATGAAATTTTTGTATTTATTTATCAACTAATAAAATTATTCTGTTTGATGTGCAGCAATATTTTTATATGTTCTACGCATTCTTTTCACTCTGCCGTTTTGCGATACTACGGCCGGTTGACTGATTTTTGGTTTATGAATTAAGAAACAGTTTATTTCTTGTTTTTTCAAATTTCATTGAATTTGCTATAGTTTATCGAATTCCCTCATAATAAAATATCGCGGACCCCTTAAGTATACTGGTTACTGCTACAGCACCCGTAGTCCAGCAAAATCCCTATTCCGGCATCGCTTGAGTCCCGACGGTGCAGGATCAAGGGTGCTCAACTGTACTTCTACTTGATATAAATGGCTAAGCTCACCCGGAAATATTCAGTGGAGTATAGATATTTTTTTGCATTGCGTTATAAAGAAATTCCTCTTATATAAATAATAATAGCATGACAAAGTACTTACCATTACTTTTATAATGACAAAAAAAGGCACTGCAATAGAAGAGCTATAAAACATCACGAGCAATGCTAATTTATTATGTCATTTATTTTCAGGTTGATATTTTATTGGGTAAGCTATGAACATGTACCTATCAATATACTCAATATATATATCTATCAATAGACCCCTGGCCAAACTACTTTTCGAGCAATTTGCTTGAAAACACAAGCAGCATTTACATGGGATAGATTCATTAGGCTGTGCCCTCCAGACATATTAAAAAAGTTAGGAATTTCTAGCACCTAGATTTCGTCAAAAAACTAACGGTGTGCAGTTTGTATGTTTTCTCAACTATTTATAAAAATTAATCTATTACATACCGCGATAATTTTTACAGAATCGCAAAAAAAACCTGCAGTTTTGAAGGCTTTTCAGTCATACGGCACGAAAATTCAAGTCACCCTGGCAGCACAGCGGATATCCTTTACAGATATGTAAGGGCAAAAGTGGGGCAAATATATCACTAAGGAATCTTAAGGAAATTGCAGGGAAGAAACTTCCCCTACTTTTCCGTTTCGGGGGGCTCTAGATTCAATTGCTTCTAGTGCCAATTATCCATCGCATTTGCTGATAAAATGAGACTATGGCATTATATAAGAGGTTCGAAAAGTAACTGATCATAATGGCACTGAATCCGCTGTGGAGAAAGGATATCTGTCCAATGCCCGAAAATCATTCATATTATTTCTCTCACTTTTCCCTACTTTCGCCAAATCGTTTCCGGATATTTTTTTTTCCTTCAGGGAAAGGGTTTCTCTTCAATATCTATGTAGTATCAAGATAATTATATGCTATTTGTAACACTGTGCTGCCTGGGTTAGGGGCTTATGCACATTTAATCACTGAGAAAAAGGGAGGAATCAAGCGAGATGTTGTGGAATATGAACATAATAAGAACTAGAAATTGTAATATCCTAGTTCTTACGAAGAACCCCCCCCCCCTTTTTGTTTTATACAAAGTGTCGTCTACTGCTGTGTACCCCACAAAAATTCCCCAGTAACTAGTGACAAAGTGTAATGTTCCAATGCTTGTCCCTTTCCCCCCCCCCTCGACGCGCCGCTGGACATCACCTCAACGAACTTATGATTTTTTTCAAAATGCAATTGATAACGTTTTTCTTGTGTAAATAAAACTCCCTCCCCCCCTTAACAATTTTTCCCCTTCCCCACTCCCTCCCTCCACTTTCCTAACCTCCCTCACCCACCTTCTCTTGCATATATACCTTGTTTTAGAAATGTATGTACCTGATGATGATGCAGTGCATCGAAACCCGGGTCGATTAAAACTTTATCTGTGGAATATTGTAATATCCTAGTTCTTATTATAATCACTGAGAATCTAATCTAATACTCACCGCAGTAATTTTTACAGAATCGCTTAAAACCCTGCCGTTTTGAAGGTTTTTTTGCCGTGCGGCGTGAAAAAATGAGTCAGGTTAGATATTTATGTAGATGTATTAATTTAATCACTGAGAATTTTTGTCATATATAACTATATTTTTGTACCATTAATATTAAAATATTTACTCCACACTTATTACAGACGCTAGAGTTAAAATATAAAATTTGAATATGGTCTCCATTATGACTAGGGTAGTATGTCGCTCCAACTGCCTGGATCTGAATGCCTGGGGAAAGTTCCCAGCTCCGCCAGGTCACCAACGTGGCGGACCTCCCGCAGAAAGAGAAGCCACACTTTCCTCATCTCTGGCCGCCGCTAATCCCACCTTCTCTAATTGTCGAAAGCACCGCCGCTAAGTCGACGCACCCCAGTGTCAGGCACGCGTCTCCAGTGCGTGCCTAGCGTGAGAATGTGTCAGCCTTCCCCATTCGTCTCGGCCCGAGTAAAGGGCCTCGAAAAAAAATAACCCCCCCCCCTGTCAGATGAATAGTCCTCCCTACCTCCGTGGACGCGCCTTCCGTGCATTATCCGGACGACAGGAAGTGCGTGACCTCGGCGCAGGAAAATATCCGTCTCGTCTCCTCTGCCTTCACCCGAGTCGTTTCTATGTATGCGCATGCGTGGAAGTCCTCGATTGCTCGGTTTGGTAGAGGCCGTGTCACGTGGCACGAGATCCCACGCAACCGCTCGCACGAAACTGCGTTAGATGAGAATGGCGTGCAACTTCTTCTGCAGGGTCCTTTCCTGCGTTTATACCGTCTATAAAAAAAATGTGTTTAAAAATGTGCCAGTATTTTATTGACTTATGGCTTTTTAATGTTAATAATAATACGTAAAAAATTATTTTTTTTAAAACCACACTTATATTCAAGTGTAGGTATTAAAACGTAAAAAATAATTTTAGCATCACTCTCCTAATTAAATGTGGGCGCTGTTGGAACAGATATTGATATGAATGATAGAGATTGGATGTTGATTAACAAAATGCGCGCAGGCTTTTATTTTCCGAGTGGCGAAAAAATTATTTTTTACTTTTTAGTACCTACACTTTTATATAAGTGTGGTTTTTTTTTAAAGTAATTTTTTATATATATTTATTTTCTACTTTTCACCCTTTCTATTAGTTGTGCAACGGTTCTTTGAAATTTAAATTATTAGCATTTCGTCTCACTATAAATGCTAGTTTCCACTACCGCCATCTTTTGGCAAAATACTTTTTCCATATAAAATGTAAACCATTTAATTTTAGTAGTTTAACTTTAAGCTGTCTTCCATTTTTCTATCACGTCAGGCTTTCACGCAAAATAAGAATTATGGTTACAGGATTTTAACTACTGCAAGAAAAGCTATATTAAAATTATTTCACGCGATGACAATTTTTGTTACAAAAATGAATGAAGGATGAATAACACTTCCAAGGTCACGCAACAATAGCAGCAGTTGTACCAACCTAAGACTCATTAGCTCGGGCCAACCTAAGGCTCATTAGCTTGTATTGAGAAATATCCCTCACACAATATTTACCCATTGACACATATAATGCACTTATCAATGAATGTTAGAAGTCAAATTGGGTCCATTCTGAAAAATAGCAGTACGTGATAGAAGAAAACTAGGAACAGTTCTGAAATCAGCATACATCAAAGTTATATATTATCAGTTACAAGTTTTCAGTTATCTGATATCATGCAGACTGGTGTAATTATTTCCATTCTTATCGTAATCAAGACAGTAACAATATATGCAAAATAAGTCCTCCTCTGGATATTTACTTTGTTTTAACATTTTTAATGCTCGCAGTCAAGTGATCAGGATTTCACCGGATGCTCTTCGATACTATCGCAGAATCAAATGTTACTTGCAGGCAAAATAGAAGCCTGTCTATGTTTTCATGCAGGATCAAACTGAGGTGGATTACTGCTGATACCGAGTCCAACTTCCACAGAATTACGTGCTTACACATCGAAGTATCACTTGCGAGCGACTTCTTAAGCTACTGTCATTGAAGTAACTTCCATATGTAAAACCACCTTAGACTCCAGTCTGTTTGGTTAACCTAGCTTTGGTCATCGTAAATTGGCAGAAACTAACTTGCATTGCTCTTTTTGAGGCACACTGTTGATCATAGAAGTCAACTTCCATATTGTATGCAATGGTGACACTAAAAGAACACAACAGTTTCATTGCCACTGTTTCGCAATCTCAAATGTTGCAAAACGGAACATTTCCGTGAAACACTCTGTCGTGGACAACAGCTAGAGGAACACCAAACCGCATGCAATCGACTGGCGCTGTAAGAAAATTGCTGGTAGTTCTGAACTATTTCTAATAAAAATCTTTCAGTCAAATTAAGTAACAATTTAATTTTGATTCATGAAAGATACTTCAAAGTTCTAATTCTATCTGCAACGACGGGCGGTTATGTGTTGGAGCTTAATTAACTAGCAACTGCCTGCAACAGATTGAAATCCAATAAATTGCAGCGTATAACCGCAAGGGCTCTTAAATATATGGCTGGAGGAAGAAAAATTAAAACAAGTAAGCTCTTTCAAGTACCTGGGAAGTATAGTTACACAGAATGGCAACTGTACTGAAGAAATTAAAAGAAGAATTGGGCAAGGAAAAGTAGCATTTAGCAAGATTAGGGAACTGGTGACAGCAAGGAACATCAATATGGATATTAGGAAAAGATTTGCAAAATTCTTTATATGGAGCATTGTGTTGCATGGATGCGAAACGTGGACGTTGAAGAAGAGATAAGAAAAGTACTTATAAAGCTTTGAAATGTGGCTATGGCGACGAATGGAGAAGATTGGATGGAAAGATAAGATCACGAATGAAGAAGTGCTAAGGAGGGTTGGAGAAGAAAGAAGTATACTGAGTGAAATTAAAAAGAGAAAGGCAAAATGGATTGGACGTATTTTAAGGAATAAAAGCCTACAGAAAATAATAATAGAAGGGAAAATATGAGGGAAGAGAGGAAGAGGAAGGAGGAGGCACGGAATGCTGAGGGATATAAAAGAAGGAAGGAGTTATGCGGAGATGAAGAGAGAGGCCCAGGACAGAATGCTGTGGAGACAACGCTACCGTTGAAACTTGTCTGCGGACAGAAGCACCAATGATGATGATGATGATAACCGCAACGCAGCCACATAATGCCCAGCAAGCCACCTCAAGGGTGTGTGGCATGGGGTGTCTTATCACCAACATGTACTACCACTATTGGTACATTAATAAAACCCGTAAATAATTGTCAGGAGAGAACGTTTCACCAACATGCATTGCACTATAGGCATGTCAACAATGCAAGAGCATAAAACTAGTCGGAAAAAATTATTGAATGAATATGGAATGGTGATAATTACAGAAGAATACCAAGGAAGGAATGGATGCATGAAGTGTTCTCAAGGTCTTGATTCGAAGTCGCGTCGAGTTAAATCAAGTGAGACAGAGTCGCGTTTCTGGAAACAACCCCTTAAAGGCATTAATTTCATCTCATTTCCCTCCCGAGGTTATTTCTCGAGCGGGGAAGATAACAGAGGGTGGGCGGGTGAAATGACCCTGGCAGGGAGGAGGCGGGGTGGATGGGGGCGACCATCCCCTTATCGAGGGTAAGGTTTGTTGCTGAGAGGGCTGAAAGGGGGTGGGGGGAGGGGTTCGACGAAACCCGCTCAGTGGGGATAGGAAGACGGAGGGAGATTAAATGGTGCCAGATATGGATCATAATTGATTTCACTCTCTTTCCCTCTCGAGAGCAAAGAAACGAGGAATGATTACTGCTTACGTCCGTGGAATGGTTTTGCGCTTATCTTGAGCCATTATGCAGATGCAAGGAAGGTTATTTTGAGGGTAATTAAACTAAAAACTTCAGCTGTAGTGAAAGATTTCTCTAGTGTTTGGCGCATTCCTTTCGCTTTAACTTCGAAACACAACAAACAACCCAGTTGCTTTAAATTCCTCTACAGAACACGCGCGCCACTAGGCAGGCACTTCAAATAAGCTGAGTTGACGTTCACTATAGAATAAAATAGCTTCCATAATGGCTTCCGCGTGAGTTTTATGTTGATTTTTAGTAAACGCAGAAAAAATTGGGAATGTAACATTTTTAATTACCCTAGGATAAAATAATTAGGCATGTAAGTACTCAGATTGAGAAAATTATTTTATTATCATCATCTTAGTAATCTATCGGTTGAAGGTAATAATAATAACATGTTCGCGGTTCTTACACTGCTGTATACCTTCGGATGCATGAAGTGGAACGTCAACGAGTTGCAGAACCTCGATCGGGGAATGAGGAAGATGATGACCACCTATAGAAGTCTTCATCCGAAATCTTCCGTCGCCAGATTGTATCTCCCTCGCAATGTTGGTGGTAGATGACTATTGAGTCTGGAGTGTCTCCACAACAGAGTTGTCCTGGGTACAGCTTGCCGAGTGTTGAAAAGCAGGGACCCCCTGCTCAATCTCGTGAGAGAGCACGAGAGTGCGGGAGCAGGGGCGTTTCTCTTCAAAGAGGGCAGCGGACGAAACCGGTCTCGACTTCGACCCGTCATCCGACGGAAGTGAAAATGACACGACCATCTCGTCTTTGAAGGCAGACGTCCTCAAGCTTGAAATTAAAAAAAAGCCGAGCAAAAGACCTTGCTCTAGGCGCATACCGATAAGCCCATGCATTGATGTTTCTATCGAAACATCGAAAAGCATGGGTTATCGAAGGAGCTGATGTTTGCCTTCTTACGCTCCGCAGGTCTGAAGTTCGAGACCGAATTGGTTTTGTCCTCGCGTGCCAGGATGGTGTCATAAACACACTCGTGTACCGCCGCATTATATTCAAGGCGGAGGTTGCGGACACGAGATGCAGGGCGTGCCGAGCCTAGCCGGAGACTTTGGGTCATCTTCTCTCCGGCTGTAGTCATTACGCCAGGTCAGCGTATCTAGCTCGGCACAACTCGGCTCTCCGGGTGATATACTATCACCTTCGACACCATTATGGCATCGACGAAACACCTGTGCTACCCTATGCCACTGCAGATATTGAGTCCGTCGTGGAGAACGATAAATGCACCATCTGGTGAAATTACTCCTTCTCCACCACCAGGCAGTTGGAGGCGACCAAGCCTGATATCGTTCTCCTCGACCACCTCACACGCTCCATGTTCGTGATCGAGTTTTCGGCTCCGGCTGAAACGAACATGGATGCGAAGGAGGTGTAAAAACGGACTAAATATCAAGACCTGCTTTTCGAACTTCGACAAATGTGCCCCGGGCACTCTGTGAAACTAGTGGTCCTCATCATAGGTGTGCTCGGTGGAGTTAAGGGCTCGCTGCTAAATAACATCAAGTGAATTTCGTCCTGCGTTGCACAGGCGGAATCACTAGTTGCACGCATGCAGAAGGTTGTCATCCTGGGGTCACTCCGTCTACTGCGTACGCAAGACCCGACAGCAGCGTAGCCACTCATCCGATGGGCGTCGGACGTGACAACGATTACTGCCCAACCCCTCTCGAGTCTCCGGCCATTATGACGGCATTGAAACCTGATGCTTGCCAGGGACTCCGAGGGGATGTTACAACTGAAACAATCAAATAATAATACCACAAGCCACAAGCAAGCCACCTAAGAACAAATACATAATTTTACAAAGGAAAAGAAAATACAACCGGCACACAAAAAAAGACACAGGACTAATTCTTAAATTCCATAAATTAAAGGTATACACAATTTTGCTGTATTCATTGAGACAAGAAATTTTGCAATGTATTACAGAGATATTTATAAAATAAACAATTTATATTAGGTATCTTTAAACAAATAGCTATAATAGCTCATTCTGAACAATGACAAACTATTATTTTTTATCAAATCAGTTGGCATGTTATTCCACAACTTTATGGCACAAACTAAAAATGAATGTTCATACACCTTACTCTTGAAGAAGGGAGCGTATTATACCTGATTCTGATTTCTAATTTTTATTGTACACTCAGTAGGTTGTCCTTTGATAAACATATCCAATAAAAAGTTTGGTCGCTTATTTTGGAACATACCAAATAAAAGCACACCCAGAAAATATTTTCACCTGAGAGAGGGTGTAAGCCAACCAATTTCACGAAGGTGAGGGCTAATATGATCATATTTTCTTAAATTAAATATAAATCTTGCTCATGCGTTCAAAATATCTGCAGTTTTACATAAGTACCATCACTGATATCATTATAAACCAAACAACAGTAATCCAAATGAAGAAATAATAATAACACCAATTTTTTAAATTGCTTTTGGTAATAAATGCTTATTAACTTTAGCCGATACAATGTTTGGTTAATTTTTTTGAGATTTTTTAGGACATTCTCCTTCCATGAAAGATCATTGATAATACTTACTCCTAGATTCCGAACATTTGTGGAATATTTTATTTAATGATTACCAACTCTTATTTTTGGTATTGTATTGATATCAATACGACATAACATGCGTGAGCTTCCCATGATTAGGACCTTAAGGTAGGTTATGATGTAATTCAGAGAAAATCCAACGGACTCTTACACGTGCAGTTCCCTATCTACCTCAAGAATTTCTTTCATCATCTCAGCATAAGTCCTACCTTTCTTCATCCCGTCCATAAAACCGATTCTCTTTTTTCCTCTTCCCCGCTTACCCAACATCCTTCCATCTATCACGGCCTTCAGCAAACTATCATTACCCCTTACCTACCCTGCCACCTACCCTGTCTTCCCCTAATCTTATCTATAAGTTTCCTCTCCTCGCCCACCATGTCAAGCACTTCCTCATTTGTCTTCCTTTCCGTCCAACGCACCTTCTCCATCCACCTCCACACCCACATCTCGAAAGCCTTCAGCCTATTTTCGTCTTCCTTTCTCGAGGTCCACGTTTCTGCCCCATACAACGCCACACTCCATATCAATCTCTTCACCAGCTTCTTCTTTACATCCTTACTTAAGATCCCCATCATCAGATCCCTTCTATTATTGAACGCTTCCTTCGCTAGCGTTATTCTCCTCCTTTTATGTCTTTGCTACTATGCCCATTTTCTTCTAGCGTATTATTAAATCGTTCTGCTTGCTCCAAGGTGTCTTCCTACTTTTATGACCAACTATACACAAAACATTAGGCCCTTGACTATTCTATACAGAAACAATGTTACCTAACGACAGGTTGCCGGATGTTTCGCCTCCACGCTTTGTTCAATTCATCTTCGTTCGCGTGTCCTTAGGTGCAATGATCTGCAGCTACATGGTGCCCTGCAAGGCCACCTCAAGTGTGCGTGGCAAAGAGTAATTTTTTCAACAGCATTCATTACATATAATACGAATGTTAAAATTGAGAAAGGAATTCCATGCAAAAACGGCGCTTAATTACATGCATTGAAAAATTTCCCTCGTGATCCCGTTCGATTCTAATCGTGTTAAGGAGGGAATGACAATAGGTTAAAAGCAAGAATTGGAGGCACCATGAATTGGTGAAAATATTTCAGATATCGACTGACAAAGCATGGCATTTTATCCTTTTGGGAAAATATTCAGGATCACTGAGGAAAATGAGGTCAACATTGGTGCACCAAAATTGGTTTTCATTCTTCATATTCATGTCACCGCTCTCCTCCTTCACGGCTGATGAACTCAAAAACTATGATTCTCCTCCTAGCGAAGGCATAATGCCTCGTCTACACTACAGGTATACTTAAGTAGAGTGTACTTAACTGCAGCATTTAAATGCAGGCGAGCGTCTGCACACACAGTGCATGCTTGTGAGGCTTCACCTCGTGACAAGCATTAGCGATTTATGCTAATGGATCAATAATCGTAGTCACAGTAAATTTATTAGGGTATAGTGTAATGCATGTTGGTGAAAACTCACCCCCTGCCACACACCCCTGAGGTGGCTTGCAGGGTATTTTGTAGATGTAGATATTATATTTACCTCAGCGCTACTTAGTGTTAAAGGAAAGAAATTTTCATCGCGCAAAATTAATATGCCCGAGAAGTAATTTAAGACATTTATAGACTCGTATAACCCCATAAACAAATTTAAAAGAAGAATAACACTTGCGCAATTACTTAACTCCTCGTAAAATAATCTAAACACATGCATGATGAGTATGATTATCGAAACTCCTCGACCTATCGATGACGAAACTTCGACGGTACACTATTGATATCATCCAAGTCCACTTAAATAGGGGTCCCCGGGTCCACTTAAGTGGACTCGTTACTTAAGTGGACCCGTTACTTAAGTGGTGAGAGGGCGTCTACAAAGTGTAATTAAGTGAAAACTACACTTAAGTGTATACTTAAATGGTCAGTGTAGACGTGGGATTACGGAAGTTTGGTGGAATTAAGACGTAGACCCTAGGATCTCATGTAGGGTGAACCATCGAGTTCCGAACTACGCTAACTTCAGCACCTTGAATGGAAATTTTTCGAAGTCTTGTTGAAGAGACAGCATTTAATTATTAGGACTGACAAATTGGAGTAACTCTTCAGTCTATGATAATGAAAACTGTAGAAGTATCAGTGCTTAAGTTTAACGCCCTTCGGCGGTTGAGATCAATTCGTGGCTTTATCTCTGCCTTGTCGCAGGCAGGGACGACAGCATTCGGACGAACTGTAGCATCACCCCGTCATCCTAATCCGAGCCGAGCCCAAGGAAGCTCAACTTCAGTGATCGAGAGGAAACTAGCATTTCCATCGTGGGAAGGCCGCTGTCCGACAATAAATCTTTACATTCTTTGAGATGGTTCCACCGTAAAAGTACATAAATGTAATTTTATTCATACTCTGGATACTTATTGAAGAGCATTCATTACCTCTGTCTGATATGAACGACAAAATGCAACCTTCCCGCGTAAAAAAATTTACGTTTGCGCCAAATTTGGGCCAAATTTATGTTTGGGTTAAGTTTAGCCCAAACATCGCCAATGAGACTCCAAACTTCAAATAGCGTTTAAATATTTATACTTAGCCCAATTTCTTAAATAAACTCAACACAAAGTTGTAACACCATTCGGGGAAATTTAGCTAGTTCTGTGCTAATTTCGAGAGGTAATTCATTTAAGAAATTCACTCCACATTTTTCCCAAATTAGCGTTAGCTTACGTGAATATTTACATAAACGTTTTTAGAAAATTTATGAATCTTTGGGAAAAGTTGCGCAATACTTTTCCTAATTTAATTCGGCAGATTATAAATATTTAGACCCTATTTGAAGTTTGGAGTCTCATTGACGATATTTGGGGAATTGCAACGCTATTTTTCTCGCAAATTAAATAACTATAAATTTCATAGTGTTAAATGCAACAATCAAAGGCATATTTGTACAAGGGGCTACATTTTTTTTGCTACAACATACAAATGCCATTTTCACGGAAAACTGTTGTTATAAGAAGTGGAAACTCTCGGAAAGTTGATTAAAAATTAATAAGTTGTATCTTATTGCGTTATTTTTTTATTTATTAGCTAATTACTCTATAATTGAAGTCAAAATTTGGAAATTCCATAGAAATAGCGCTGCAGTCGAAATCTATGGCTACATAAAAGTGTTCATTGGAAATATATTCGTGGAAAAATTTGCATATTTTGCACCTAAACTTTGGTTTTAAATAACTAGAATGTGTAATCGGTGAAAACAGGATTTGTAAATCAAATAAAAAATAGTTGGAAAATAATGTTTTCGACTTGAATTAATTTTAAGGCGGAAACTTCTAAATATCTTAATTTCTAAAATTTATTAAACATATTTCTCTTTTGTAAAATCAAATATTCATACTTTTTCCACATGTTTTCCATGTATTCTAAAAAGGACTATTTTTTATTGTATTCAAATGCTATCATCAAATAGAATGTTTACCAAGCCGTTGATATATATCATCGTTATTATCAGGACACCTACGATAGTAACAACGCAAAACCAATTGAATTGTGTGCTTCACTGATTAAATTCATTATCTTTTAAGAACCGATAATTGCTCTTAACTCATGATTCAAGTAGAACATTCCTTTCGAGGGCTTGATAGCGAGTGATGCGACCGGGGACTGGTTACTACCGTGTAGATGTAAGATGTCTACCACGATAACAGTTTTGTCAGCACCAAATAGACATGAGGGCAAATAGAAATTTATTGCATAATTTTCGCAAAGCTACGAATAATAAACACTCCTTCACCTGCGGTGAATTTTGAATTTACACTGAAAAATTATGCCAATTTACGTCATTGTGGAAAGACTATGAACTATTCGTGACAAAAATAGTAAAAAAAAGTCACCAATTTGAGGGGGATATAACTGACTTAATCATCGATTTCCTCCATTTTCCGCGGTAACCACTCATTTCAACGGCTGGAATTCCAATAACCCCGTCATATTTATTTTTTTTTAAATTTACAGCAAAAAGAGCATGTCGTCCTACGGTACGACTTGCGATGACAAAAAAATGGGCAATGGTGTTGAATTGAATGTTAAAGATTCCAATTGTAATCACTTGTTCAGAAATGTTTATTCCGCAAATGACTTCAGATGTTGGTCACTTACCCCAAAATAACTAACTAACTAATCCTTACCGTTATGAAATTAATTTCCTTCATATTGCACTTACCTGTACCATATTCTGTACACTTACTCTATTCTATGTTCTATTTCAACTGCACATTAAGGTATAAGAAGAAGTTTCTGTTCATCAAAATGTCGGCAGAAATGGAGAGTTTGACCCTTTGTCGGAGACCCGAATAACCGCCAACATCGCTACACGCCGGGAAAGCCTTAGATCTTTCATCACATTAAGGTAGTTTGAGCGAGATATTACCAAGCATTAAATTCGGTGAACTCGGCCTCGCAATTAAGAAATCGATCTCTTTCTGATGATCCCAGACTATCAGCCGCTTATCGCACTACTTTTCGAGATATTTGCCAATAAAATGGAAGCCGTTTTCCGTAAGGGATGTGATAAATGCGGCTCTGCACTCCGGAGATACATCATTACAAAAAAATAGAGCAAGTTCTCATGCACAGATCGCATCAGGGTTGTAACGGTGTCTATTGCGCGAGTTTTCTCCATTCAATTCTAATAATAAACATGTTATTTACCGCAATGCTTTTTATAAAATGTTTTAGTGTATTGTACAGTCTCACTAACCCGTGTCCCGGTCAGCCGATGTAGGCCTCCGTGTTAACCGTTGGTCAGCCTCTGTATTAACCGAGGCAGAGATGCTTAATGTTTCGGCTGCACCAGGTCAGTTCAGCTCATGCAAACGAACACCAGGATTTGGCAATTAATTCGATTTTCATTTACGTTGGCAGACGCAGCACAATTTTTACCCTTACACGGTCACCAACACTGAAATACTGTAAAGCATGAAAAAATAATTGCTCTTGTAGTTTTTTGTTCTCACTCATAAGTCTCCATAAGTATTATCCGAAGTTGTCTCTGACCTGATTATCTCGAATGATTGAGACAGCATCGTATTTACTTCACTCTACCCACAATTTCTTAAAAATGTCTATATCTATAAATTACTATATCACAAAAATCAGTCAATCTGTCTGTCACGTTTGATTGAAAGACTTACAGGCAACATAGGAAGATAAAATTTGACAAGAACACAGGTCGTGACCTAAAGAGAAAAATCACGATCAGCATTTTGAAAGGGGTTCATTTTACCCCTACTTTGCTCCCATTAGAATAACATTGAGCTTGGTGCAGGCATTTGTTCAATGGCTGACACTCAGGATATAATGTTGAAATGTTTGCCATCATACGCCTGTAAGAAAGAAAATTTAATTCTTGCATTCGGCTTTCAATAACGCTCTGCTTTTTTTTCAATATTACATTTTTTTCTCCAAAATCGTCCATTTTTTTCACCATTTCAACAATAGAGATTTACATTCCCTTGGCAGCAAGTGAGATTTTAGCTGAGGTCTTTTTCACCCCATTCCCTCCGATTGTTATTAATGACTTCTAAAATTGAGGATTTTTCTAATCCTAAGCAACGATTTTAATTTTCTCCTCTCCCTGTTGAATTTAAAAGGTGAACCCTCTCTCTTACTTTGAATTAAAAGCGAACATGGTCACCATCATGACGAGAGAGAAATCTCGCTCGGAACACTTCAATTTGTAAATAAAATCCACAGTTTCAGCGTCTACTCTGTAGAATCTTTTTATATCCATTTAAAAAAATTTGTGTACTATTCTACACTATATTTTTAAAATTCACACCGCGTTTCACCAATTTTTGGCATCATCAGGTGCAGTAGAGTTTGTTTAGAAGTTATTGTTGTCGTTGTTAGGTAAAAACAAAGTAAATGTTTATAAATTTTGTTATTATTATCATGTTAATATTTTTTCCCTCCTTTTGTTTTATTTCCTTTTTGTAATTTTTGAATGTAAACATTAAAAAAAAATCAAATTTAATATATGTACTGAATTTATGATTAATCTAACAATGAAAATCATAACTTGTAAACAAACTCTACTGCACCTGATGATGCCAAAAAATGGTGAAAACGCGTTGTGAATTTTAAAAATTAAGTGTAGAATAGTACAAAATTTTTTTAAATGGATACTTCAATTTGTGCATATAGTGGGCGTCGTTGGCGCCGGCGTCGAAGGGTGGGTGAGACAGCAGGAGCGTTTCTGTCAGCCGTTTGCCACGCGGCTCTGCGAGCACAGTCGGTGCCGCGACACTGACCCCTCGGAACCCCTCATACACGTGCACCAAACGAGTTGTTTGAGAGGTAGCCGTTCGGTCCTCCCAACATTCATTTCTCTCCCAGCACGCTTCTCTTTCCCCCCCCCCCCCCTCCTTTCCTCCTCCTCCACTTCCCCTCCCTGCCGTAGATGGAGTGGTGTCGCCTCTGCCGCCGCGGCCCGTTGCCCAGGGAGACCAGTCTCGCCTCAGAAGCGAGCCATCGAGGGTCGACGCGGTCGAAGACGCATCTCTGCCGGTCGCCGCCGGCTTGGAACACGCGCCAACTCCCGTCCTCAAATAAAACGGGACCTGTCTTTAAAAGAGTGTTTCCGCGAGAGACGGGACGATCGAGTGTGAGGGAGCAAGACTTCTTCGGTCATTGCTTCTTTTTTTCTTTACGAAAAAAAAGGTGTTGTCTTCTTGGTGGTGTTGTTCGTTGTGTTACTCTCGAGTGCGCCTTTGCGTTTCCTGAGGCGCCGATAGCGCCCGACCATCTGCGGTGCTTTCACTTTTAATAAGTGCTCCGAGAACTACTTCTCTATCTCCCCATCCGACACCTCAGCTGTCGAACAAGTCGAAACGGCACTTTTACACTGACCTGCCATCTGTTTCTCGCACTTTCTTCTTCTGTGGCGTTTCACGACAGGGAGAGAGCTCCTTTTGACTCTTCTTCCAGTTTGTTTACATCGAACGAGGAGGTGCATCTGAAGATCTGACTTCGCCTGAAGTCCTCCGGGTGTTGAAAAAAAGATATTCATTTATTCAGCTCGAGTTTTTTTCTCTTTGGCTTCACGTAGAGAGAGAGAGAGAGAGAGTGAATGGTGTTCGGAACGTGTGATTATCGTCTCGAGTCCTTGTTTACTTGTGTTTCCTTAGCGACCTCGCCGAATTGTCGTCTGGGGGGGGGGGTTCGTTGACGATTGTAATTTGTGGGTCTTCATTGACGAGGAACTCGGGCTGTGGGTGCGGAGGGCTCGTGTGGAAGAGATGAGGGAAGCGGCAGAAGCCGCACCCGGCGCGCGGCTGGTGCTCCGCCACATACCACCACCGCCGCACCCGGAGCAGGAGCGGTGAGGCTGTCAGCAGAGGAGCAGTTAGCGAGATCGGGAGTATCACTTCAGTCACTTCAAGAGTCTTCCTAGAGGAGGTCCCCGTATCCGAAGGTAGGAATGAAACCCACGCGGTGTTACAACTCCACCTCCATAGTCACCCTCCCCCTCTTCCTCCTCCCTCCCTCCCTCCCCCCCCCTCCACCTCATCCTATGCCCGCCCACGAGTATTTAAGCACAAAAAAAACAACAGCGAAGAGAAACTTCTTTCTTTCTCTCTCCTTAACAAACAGGTCCTCTTCGCCACAACTTTAAAGGAATGCCCTGCCAGTGGGAAGGGGGGACTGGCTGGCTTGTCTTTGCGTTGCATTTTAATGTATTTAAATCGAGGTGGCGATCTTCTGGGGCGGTCCAGCGGATGGGCGTTGGGTTGCGCACCACATGACCACTGGTTAGAATCCTCAATTATCAGTAATTATTTGAATCGGTAGATTTTCGCGTCTGGGTAAACCAATGGCGATAGCTGAAGCTTTTAGCATCGAACACAACCCGAAAGGAAAATATGGCTGAAAGTGATTTTCAGGAATTTCGACCCGTAATTTAATGAATTTTTCAAGGCCAATAAACTTTAGTTTAACAGATAATACTGATTTTAAAGAGCCAGTTTATTTCTTTAAAAAAGTGTACAGCTTGTCAGCGTTGTCACCCAGAATGATAGGCCTCGGTCGCCCCTGATGCCTATCCCGTTGCACAGAGTTAGACACTAATTGCACTCTGTCAGGAGGTGTGTGACCCTAAGCGGTGAGTCGTAATCGTTTCTATAGTTGGTATCTTCTCATCCGTGATGAGAAATGAGAAATTCCTGTACCTAAATCAGGGTTTGTATAGTCACGAACGTCATAATATCATCCGAGTGTGGGTTCGGGCTCAGAATATTAGCGAAATTATTATTGTATTTTAAAATTTTTGAACTGTATATCTCGTACAATTAATCACCTTTGGGAAAAAATTCACCGCGCGAATAAAATTAGCTGGTTAATTATTATAACATCCGAGGACCTTAAATTCCCCACGTATCCTATTATATAGCATTCAAAAATCAACCCCATACGAATATCATTTGCATTAAATTAACCGTCACCCTAGAATACCAATCAACGTATTAAATGGAATGCACCATAGGCGTATTTAATTGAATGTGGAGTGCGTTTGGTAAGCAACATTCGCATACGACTATTTGTTTTCCATTCTGGCAAGTTTCCACTGTAAACATGTATCTCACTTCTCACGAGTAACATGGATGATAATCAAGCCTCAAAATATGCATGGGCACGGAAACATCTCTATGGGTTATATAGTTAGAGGTTATTTGAGAGAGGCCACCAACCAAAACATTCACTAAATTAATGCTCCAGCCTGAATAGCTTTTGATACAATTAAAAACGCTAATATGTTCTAACTCAAACGCAGCTGTTGTATTGGAGGAACCTGGCAACTCTGCTAAGGTTCAATCAAAGTTCTGCGAGAGTTTTATGGTGAAAGTTAATACCCAGTTAGGGTTTACCCAGGTTAATGAGAAATACATGACCATCCATTTTTAATACCATGATTATTTATCGTCTTGAGAATGAGACTATAGTATCGAAACCGCGGTCTACTAAATCAAAATATCATGTGTGCCTTACCTTCATCTTCTTGTCTCGACGGGACAATGACTTAAGCGGGGTCACCGGCTGATGCTTAACCTGTAAATCACTCTCCTGATTTCAATTCACAGTTCACAGTGGAGGACGCCAGTTACGTAATTTGTTAAAGATCTCAACCTGAAATCGATATACCTATGGTCGAATCCCAGTCTCGACCAATTATTTTTTTTCACAGCAAATTTTTGACACATTACGAGATACTAGATCAATGACTAGACTACAGACAAGATAGTCAGCCGAATGAGGCGTAGAAAACCCTCACTCAGCAGTCAACCCGAATATTAATTTAATTGATAATAATAATAAATTAATAATTGGCTTGTCACAGCAGCCCTCTTCGTACATTATTATTGCAACTGTCTACTCCATTACTTTTTTACATCCATTTCAGTTTGCATGATTTAGTCCATCCTCATTCTCCATCGTCAATTCTTCCCATTTAAAAAAGATCATCCCGGTTGAGTTAAATGATTTTTTTATCGCCTAATTTCACCGTCTTTGGTGTAAATCTTCCCATTTACCCTCCCATTTAGGAGGCTGTTGTGACTCATAATGTTTATAATAAGTTTGGTATTTGAAAAGTTTTCATTGGGTGCGTTTTCTCCCCAGACCTTCGTATTCATATATGTTAATTGGTAGTTCTATCCATCAATTCCCTCCTAATCATTCTATTACAGAACTATATTTTCTTTTCCGCCACTGTTTTCATCTACATCTACACACTACCCCGCAAGCCGCCTCAATAGGCGTGTGGCGGGGGGTGTTATGACACCAGCCGTTTACATATAAAAAGTAAACGCTCTAATGAAATTACGCCTAGCATTTATTATAGTCCCTTATTGTTCAGGGGAAAAACGAATTCCCATACCTATCCGTTCGGCAAAATATCTCTCTTAATTTATCGCTTCTGTCGGACCTGGAAATATAATGGGGTTCTAATATGATGTTCTCCGTGTAGCTCTTAAAGATATCTATTCTCAATTGTCCAAGCAATCTAAGCCTAGCGCGCAGCCTCCGAGTCTCTAGCGGATCCAAGCCTAATTCTTTTAACATCTGTGTAACGCTGTCTGTACGCCCGTAGCAGTTTTTGACGAATCGCGCAGCTTTCCTTTGTATTTTATTAAGTTCCCGGACTAAGTCTTTCTGCACCGGATCCCATATGCTTGCTGCATATTCAAGGTGTGGCCGGACGAGTGCGAAATAGCACCTTTCTTTTACTTTTTCATCCGAAAATCTTCCCACAATACAATTGACGAATCCTAGCTTCTTCAGAGCTCTGCCACAAATATTTATTATATGTGCTCCCCACGATAGGTCCGAAGTTATCGTAACTCCTAGATACTTCACTTCATCTGTCGCCTTTATGTTAACACCATCCACAGCATATACATGGGAATAGTTGGACGACCTCCGCAAGAAATGTACCGTCGTGCATTTGCTCAGATTAAGTTCGAGTCCCCACTCTTGCCTCCGCACATGAACGTTGGTCCATTTCTGGTTATTCTTTTTTGGTCCATTTCTATTATCGTCCATGTTTCACTTCCACGTATTATAGCATAGGTACTCCAAACATGTGGAGTGATGCACTACTTCCTTATTTTCAAGCTAACGTTGGCAGTTGTTTGTAGAATCTTTCTCTAATATATAGCGTACTCTACTTGGGCTATTCTGCTCACTTTATCTTGCTTTCATCTTCCATCACTGACGATCGCAGATCGCGAAATTCTCCGACTTTCCCCGTGTTAGTTGTCCAAGTGTCATGGTGACTATGTCTTCTTGATTTTTTTCGTCTCGTCCTGCGTTCATTCATCATTTATTCTCAATCATAGACGTCTGATTGGTTTTTTCGTCATGTTCGGTTCTTTTCACTACTTGCGACTTCCATCGCCTCCCGCAGTCACTCTATACGGTCGCATCTGTGGAGAGTTTTGAGTTTCCAACGTCACCACAAAACCACGAAGAAAAATCGAATAAGGCGAGTCCGACATCCATTTACTCGGTGTTTTGTGGATTTTTGAAGTTTATTCCTCCGTGAGAAATGAGCTGAGCACAACTGCGCACTGCAGCAGACGCGATATCTCCAAGAATAAAGTAAGGCCATAAATTTGAATAGGTGGAACGATATGGGAAGATAGCGCCGGGGAAAAATTAAAGCCATCAAAATGCGCGATCGGCCATAATGAGTGACTTATTTACGCAGATATTGCACCGAAGTCAGATATAAAATTTGAAGAGCTCTGACGGTACCCTAGTAATTAATTCATCAAGATGCACGTAAAAAAATTAGTTTACGGGAACAAACCGTTTTTATTACGTTACTCAGCTAACTGCGCGCGATAGCCATGTTGGTGAATCTAAAAGAAATAGGCTTTTATTTTTTAACGCCAAGGCGCTAACCATTCGTTTGTCTTCATTCTTTAATCACTGAATGAAACCAATAAAATTGGACACCTACTGATGCATTGAAATTGCTCAATCCACTCAGATATCGGGAGGAGAAAGAGCATCGCCAAATACGTTTTAATTGAGTTCACGAGGGCTGTAAACGATCCGTCGTTTAAAGGAGTAATTATTTGATTCAAGCAATGACTGGACACCGTCTTTTACTCACCGATGCCGCCTTATTATTTACGTTCAATTTAGAATTCACGT
Source organism: Pyrrhosoma nymphula (assembly GCA_963573305.1). Taxonomy (NCBI): domain Eukaryota; kingdom Metazoa; phylum Arthropoda; class Insecta; order Odonata; family Coenagrionidae; genus Pyrrhosoma; species Pyrrhosoma nymphula. Next base: position 100,220,175 of record OY754339.1, read on the forward strand.
CGATAAGGTCAATGATAATTAAAACCTATTCAATCACGGAACCACTCACAGCACTCTCTGCCACTCGGCTACCTGTTTTCTTGATATATATTCGATCTTATTTAATTTAAGGTGGTTTGAGTGAGATAGTTCCCTAGTCATAATGGAGACCATATTCAAATTTTATTTTTTTATTTCAGCGTCTGTAAGAAGTATGAAATAAATATTGTAATATTAATGGCCCAAAGACATAGTTATATTTAACCAACATTCTCAGTAATTAAATAAATAAAGCTACATAAGTCTCTAACTTGACTAATTTTTTCCGCCGTACGGCTGAAAACCCTTCAAACTGGCAGGTTTTTTTTGTGATTCTGTAAAAATTACTGAGGTGAGTAATAGATTATTTTTTATAAATAGTTGAGAAAACATGCACTCTACACGCCGTTAGTTTTTTGATGAAATCTAGGTGTTAGAAGTTCCTAATTTGTCTAATACACTCCCTCTGGAGCGCACAGCCAAAATCTATCCCAAGTAAAGCTCTTATATTTTTTGGCAAATTGCATTAAAAGTAGTAGTTCGGCAAGGGGTTGATATATTTGAAGTTGAAGAACAAGTCGTTCTTCGAAACTTCGGCATATGTGGAGCCTATCACCGGCTGGAACACCGGAGAAATCTTTCTGCATAAGATTCATCGGGAAAACATAAAACCTTTCATTTTTTACGTGTTTTTGCTTTAGATAAAAATTACCTAGCGATACTATGGAACGGAATCGTGAATTTTGACAAGTTTATAATCAAATATCTAAATATAGGAGGTAAACTATCCCCGTCAATTAAACCCAAGAAAGGACTAAGACAAGGGTGTTGCCTATCACCCACTCTTTTTAAAATCTACATTAACGAAGCTCTAAAAGATTGGAAGAACAAATGTGCTGAAATGGGAATAAAAGTAGACGGTGACTCACTATATACATTACTTTTTGCTGACGATCTGAGTAGATCTAATGGCAGGAGATAAGTACGATGCGGAATATATGATGAGGAAATTGTTAGAAACATACAACAAGGCGGGCCTGAAAGTAAATTTCAAGAAAAAAAAATATATGGTGATAAATGAGTAGGCCACGAATCTGGAAATAGAAGGAAATGCCATAGAAGTCTGCAGTGAGTATAAATACTTTGGTGCAACGGTTGGAAAATAAGGAACCAGTAAAAAAGAGATAACAAACAGAATACATCAGTCAAAACTAGTAATCAATAAAATTAATAGTATAGTATGATCAAAAAACATAAGTATGAAAACAAAGTTGCAAATACATAAAACAATTATTCAGAGTATACTCCTTTGTGGAGTAGAGACATGGGGAATGATCAAAAGGGATAGGTAGAGACTAGAGATCGAAGAAATGGATTTTCTAATAAGGAGCTGCAGAACATCTAGGCTACAAAAAAATAAGAAATGATAATATAAGAAAAAGGATGCAGTTAGAAGAAAACATCATACCAGAAGTAGAGAAAATTACGGTTTAAATGGTGAGGGCATGTAAAAAGAATGGAGAAGAAACGTTGGCCTAAGAAAATATTAAATTGGCAACCACCAGGGAGGAGGAAAGTCTTCCAAGACGTGAGAAAGAGACAATTACAGAATGAAAACTGGAGAGACAAAGAGGCTTGGAGAAGAGGAAAGGCACTTTCAGCCATAGGAATTTTCATCATGTTATCATAAAAAACCCCGTTTTCGCCAGTTGACGCTTATGGTAGTTCGAGCAAGATTTTTCCCTAGTCATAATAGAGACAATTTATTAATTTTATTTTTAAATTTAATCAACTTTAGAAGCATGAAGTTAGAAGCATTGCAATTTAATGACGCTAAAACTTTGTATTATATGACTGAATATCTCAGTAATTAACTAAAAATATATATAAAAAGGTTTTAACCTGACTCATTTTTTGTCACGCCGTACGTGGAAACGTTTACACAACCGATGATTTTTTTGCGATTCTGTAAAAATGACTACTAATAATATCGAATTTAATTTTATATTTGTTTATTAACAGTTTAAAAATTCTTTTTGAATTATTGTCATAGTGATAGAAAAATAAATGAGGGATTGTTGGGACTGGTGGAAGAGAGGACATCTTAGAGGAAGATGGATGTGTTAATATGAAACTGCATTAGAACTGATGAATAAAAATTGACTGTTAGAGATGAGAAAAAGTGCAAAGGGATATAAATGGGAATCGCTTTAGCACGACACCATCTTAACACCTGCAGCTATGGGGCTAACTTTTTTCTTGTAAAGTTGACACTAGTAATATTGCAAAATAAAAATACCAAACTTCGCTAGAGACACTCCATTTTCAGTGGAGTGGTATTCAGTGATTGGGAGTGATACCAAAAATAAACAAATGTATGTGCCATGAAATGGTTAATGAACTTTGAATCCAGAAATTTCTCTACAGTGTAAGTTTTATATAATTTTCGTTATCGTGATAACAAAGGAGGATGTGAAACTCCTTCGGGAGCTTTCCGTTCAAGATCGGACACAGCGCACACGAACGACGTTGAATCTTAAAGATGTGCGCAGACAAAACGTTTGGTAGATTGCCGTTTGAAAGCATCAAGTGGATTCATAACAGTTATGACCGAATGTTTTGTGTAAATTTGTTGAATTCGTTCAAAATAAGTATTTAAAAATGTTAAAGTTTTGTCACTGAGTAATTACGTATAAACTTTACAATATGGATGTTCGCCACCTTTACTGAAAATCAACACCAAAGCAATAATCGTGGATGCGATTATCGTCATTCTTTTGTTTTTTTTTTAAATCGCACATCAAATCTGCTCCCGATCTGCTTTTTTTAAGTGCGCTGTCAAATAGTTCGCAGGGTCTGTAACGAATGGAAGGAAAGTGCGCTGTTGCGAAGTGATTAGCGCACAGTTTTCCTGCCAGTGCCCCGCAGTCCGCCCAAATTGTCTCTCCACCACCAATTCCAGAGCTCTTTTTCGAAACCCTATTGCATTTTGACGAATTTCCATTCGCATCTTCGATAATTATCTGCTTCCCACTAAAGGTATGTGAGGAAAGGTCAGAGATGTGAACCCACGTGAAACAATAGGAGTTTAACATTCTAAACGTTATTCCAGTCTTATTTCTATGCATCAGCTGTTCATCACCAATACTTACAGCGTACTCTCACGTTTAGCTTGAATTATGGAGTCAGCATCGGTCGAAAGAGTGCGCAGCGTCACTGCGCTCAATAGTTGTGTCATTGAATGTGACCAATTGGAGGTTGGATGTGCAACGCACCAGCCTGGAAAACTATAACATTTAATCTTAAATAGCAAAAAAATTAATTTCGATTGTTTATGTTTCAAAGTATGCCTGCGCTGTTCCATCTTTAGTTGAATGCATGGAAGGAGATGCTTTTGAGAAGGCTTGAATGTAAGTCACATCTCCCTCCAATTGTTGCATGAAAAGTAACCTAGAAAAGTTACAGTTATAGAAAAGTTACATGACATCTTAAGAAAGAGCGAAGTTTTTCTTTTATATTAATAGATAACTTGTTCAAATTTTCAATATTTAAGCATTCATAAACAGGATGAAGTAGATATTGTATTAAGTATGTTGTAAAAACATTATTTTCATGACTGAACCTCTCAGCAATTAACTATCCAATATACAAGTTTTAAGGCCTTAACTTGACTTCTTTGTTTCATTTGGTGCGTTGAAAATGCCTTGCCAGGCAAATATTTTTCCTTTTCGATTTTATTATACACGAAGTATTACGGTGAGAAATAAATTTATGTTTCAAATTATTTAGAAAACATAAGAAATACACACCGTTACATTTATGACGCAATCGGTGCGTCAGAAAATCCTCATAGTTTTGATTATGTTTCTCTGTAGCGAACAGCCGTACCATAATTCTTACGGAAAACGACTTCAATTATTTTGCAAATATATGGAAAAGGTGTGTGATAAGAGGATAGGATTTTGGTGTTATTAAAGCCATGAGATATTTTTCTTCTAAATGCGACCTAATTGGTTGAATATTTTGAGAAGCGATATCTCGCTCAGCGACCTTGATGTCTCAGGTTGATTGGTTCGGTGCAATCTTAAGGAGGTTCGGTGGTCTCACTCAACTTAAGAGAATTCGACGAAACTTGCTGGAAGCATTATTTATGTTGTCTTAAATCTACCTGATATTTTTCCGAATTATTTACCGAAGATTACTTAAGATATTTGATCGAGAAGTGGAACAAAGATTACATGGATTCTTATGGGAACACAAGGTACGAGTAGCTTAATTCATCAAAAAGAACCTTTTTCTAGTTAAGAATAGAAAAACAAAAATAATAAAAATAAAATATATCAAATGATTTTCATACGTTATTCAATTGATGATTTAAATTATTTTTGTTTTTCTTATTCTTAACTATAAAACGTTCTTTTCGATGAATAAAGCTAGTCGCACCTCGCGTTCCCATAGAAACCCATGTAAATTTATGCCCACTTCCACATCTAATATCCTAAGAAATCTGCGGCAAATAATTTTGAAAAAATTCAGGTATTTTTAAAATAGCATAATTAATGCTTCCAGCATGTTTCGTCGAATTCCCTTAACCCGTCAGCGCCCACGGGTGCCATACGGCACCGCAGTGCAGCGCCGAGCCGAAACTCCTACAATGTAACTAATATGTGACTCTTAGCGTACATTTCGGTGCGCATACTTAGTAGAAGGTTTCTTCTATCATTCAGCCAGTGTGAATTGTGTTTCGTACCACATCGGATCGTCCGGTCTGTTTCACAGTAAAAGGCTTTTTTCCGGACCCATGAGTTATAGGTACTCGATCGAGGTAAGTGCTCACTGTGTCTATAATTATTAGTTTAAAAGCTATACATTAATGTTTTCTTGAAATGTAAAGCACAAACTAATATTGGTAAACGAATTAGCAGGATCTAGTGATTTAAAGTTGAGATATGTGAAGTTAAACACTAGCGGTGCCGTTTGGCACCGCTGGGCGTTACCCGTATCAATTCACCTTGTGATCCTATTTTGCTTACGGTTGCGATTTACAGCTCTATATTTCATCGTAAAGCAGTTTTCTTAACAGAAATGGGTGCTGAACGTTTTCAAAAGGTATTTATGCTATGTTTAAGGCTTATTTTCATATAAAATATTATTAAATAAAATTTAAGAAATACAAATATTGACTCGTAGATTTCCACGGCGTTGATTTCCAAACGTTTGCATGACTTTTGGGTTTCACCGCGTGGGATTTGTTGGTAGATTTATAATGCTGTTGGTTAATTTCAAGGTTATGATTCGTGAATTTTTACTTTTCGAAAAAATTCAAACACCAACTTAGTCTCATATATTTCTTACAAATAAACCCTTTTTTATCACTGTACTGAGAATTGTTTCATTCATGCGTAGAGCGATACATTATGTTTGCATGAGGAAATATGCGAATGAAGTGTTAAAAGTATAATTCTACAATTATTTACATTTATAAAATTCTATTATTCTAAAATGCTTCAATTGCTGATTCCACGTTACTTTCTCCAAGCTCTTAATTATATTTTGTTCACTTAGGAATTTAACTCTTCAAGAGGTTTTAGACCTCCTAGAGGAAGAAGAAGTTGATAACGTCCACCAAATATTTGTAGAGCCACCAGAGAGCACCGTTTTGACTGACGAAGATTCAGGTGATGATGACGGTGGCTTAGTTGACAACTTATCTGGTCGTCAGCTCCGAGCAAAAGCAGAGATACTGTTTTTAAAAGGTGGAGAAAATGATGATGAAGAATTTGATGAGCAAAGTGGCCATAATATCTCAACAATTCAGGTTGATTCTAGTAAGCCCGTCACCGGAATGTCGCGCAATATGAAAGTAAAAAGAGCTCCGGATCTTAAAAAACGGAGAGAGAAAATGGATGGAGATGTATCTAACTTCAGCTCGAAGAAAAATAATGAAATTTCTAAATTTATATGGCAGAAAAACCAAGATATCAATGGTACAGAGTCTTTCTTCCCTAGCGCTGACTATTCAGACCTCCGGAATTTAAATGCTGTGGATATTTTTTTAACTATATTTTGATGAACGGTTAACTTATTAGTCTCTGAGAGCAATAATTATGCGATATTCTGTAATTGCCCTTCACCTAATATTTCTTTCGAAGAGATGAAAGTGTTCTTGGGAATTTTAATTCTCTCCGGATATAATGAGGTCCATGACAAGCGCAATTACTGGGAGGAAGGGGGAGACGTCCGGAACGATTTTGTGTGCAATGCCATGCGAAGGAACCGTTTCCTGGAAATTGAACGCTTTCTACATTGTGCGGACAACAATGCTCCTCATCACACTGACAAATATTGGAAGTTGAGACCTCTAATGAACCTATTGCAGGAACGAATTAGGAAACTATTTAGACCTGAGCTAAATATTGCCTATGCCGAGAGTATGGTGGCTTACTACGGATCCCATGGATGTAAGCAATTCATAAGAGGCAAGCCTATTAGGTTCGGCTACAAGGTATGGTGCTTGAATAGTGCAGCTGGTTACCTAATCGACTTCGAGGCATACCAGGGAAAAACGCATAATGGAAATGAAGTATACGAAAAGATGTGCGGAAAATCAACAGCCCCGATGTTATCAATGTTGGACAATCTCAGAGAAGATGCACGGCACCTGCCGTATAATATTTTCTTCGACAACCTTTTTACAGGTAGGCGGTATATTTGTAATTCTTATAAAATGATGTCACTATCTATTTACCACGAGGGGAAGGAAATAAGCTTTGGTTTTTTTTATGTAGGAATGAACATCTTGATGGAGCTGAAAAGTAGGGGCTATAGTGGCACTGGTACACTCCGGAGCAATCGATTGCCGAAAGGAAGTAACCTCACCCCGAAATCCATTTTTCAAAAGGAGCCACGGGGAAGTTACGAGTGAAGTTATAAAGAGACATCTATAATCCTTGTTCAATGGGTGGACAATGGGGTTGTAATGGGTGCATCAACACGGTATGATGTGCATCCTGTGACAAGCGTAGCAAGGTACTCGAGTGGAGCGAAAAAGAAAATTTCTGTGACGTGACCAAAACTATTTGAGGCGTACAATGAGAACATGGGTGGTACCGACCTGATGGACCGAGGAATAAATCGCTACAGAGTGGGTGTGCGCCGTAAGAAATGGTGGTGGCCAATTTTTACGTGGCTGTTAGATGTTTGTGTACACAACACTTGGATTTTGATGCGTAAATCAGAATTGGATATATCGCTGCTGGAGGTAAGGAGGTTTATTGTCCAAGTATACCTGGTTAAGTACGGAACTGGCTCACATCAGGGAAAACAGATAGGGAAAAATGCCGGATGCCTTGCAGCAAATATGCTACGATACGATGGGATAAACCATCTCGTTATTCCCACCAAAAAGGGGAGTAGGAGAAAATGTGCTGGTGATTATTGCATGTCACAAACAAGAACCGAGTGCAAGAAATGTAATGTTGGTCTTTGTGTTCAATGTTTCGCTCATTACCATTCCAAATCTAATGTGTAATAAATAAATTAAATAGAGGTTTTCTTATAGTTGACGACGTTTGATTCTTCCCAAAATACCTTTATGAGCGAAAAGACCCCACTAACGCCCAGCGGTGCCATATGGCACCGGCATGTAACTCGGGATCTATGGAATATTTTGGGGAAATATTTTAGGAGCCTTCTTTATTGCTCATACGTATCATATTTTGGAAAAATGAACGATGTTTGATTTAAAAAAAACTTTGGGCGCTGACGGGTTAAGTTAAGAGTGAACCCACAGAACGTCCTTAAGAATGGGAACCGCGATGGACCCAAGCTCACTCCGCCCTCCCCCTCCTTCATCATCCATGCCCTCACCAAGACCAAGACTTTTTACTTTCTTGTTTCTCGTGCAGCTCCTCTCCTCCTCCTCAGATTATTCCATCGACCTGGTTAATGTTTTTGCCGCGTCAACGTGTTGCGACATGTCCCGTGTCGCCCTATCTCTTCATCTCCGTCTCCTGGTCGGTCTCGCTGTTACCCCTATCTTGCACTTACCCCCCACCTCCATTCGCAACTCGTGCCGGGGAAGAAGTAACCTCTTGGAAGCGTGTTTTTCCCAAAGAATACATTTCCTCAAGTGTCGCGCTTTCTCAATGAGCGATTAACAATCGACGATTGCTACCTCCTGTGATGAGTCAGCCACCATCATCGACCTCTTAATGACCCATTTCTTTCCAATCCATTATAAAATTTCGAAAATTATGTAATTACTAACATCAAATGTCACATCTAGGTGATTCCTTTTCATCACCTCTTTTTTGTTATACACTTTTTTTCTTCTTCAGGAGATATAAGTTTATTAATTTGAAAATTATACATCCTCTTTGCCGACGTTTGGAATTTGTATACAGTCTTATTCAGGGCTACAACCAGCCATTGGGCTAATATCAACTGCTTACAACTAAATCCCATAAAAACTCAAGCAATCATTTTCGGAAATTCAAGACTTTTGAATAGCATCGATCATGATAGTCTTCCGCCTATTCGTGTTCACACGAGCATTGTTAAATTAAAAGAAACTGTTCGATACCTTGGCATCACTCTTTCCACTAACTTAAAATGGGATCAGCACGTATTGGAAATGTGTAACAAGGGAAATAAAATTCTCTATTTACTAAAGCTTCAAAAGAAAAATCTATCTGTTCACACAAGAATTTCACTTGTAACCCCATTGATTTTCCCAATTATAGATTATTGTATACTAGTGTATATCGATTTAACAAATGTTCTCGAAATACGTATCCAGCGATTAATTAACAGCTGCATTAGATTTATATTCGATCTTCGCAGAGATAACCATGTTTCTGATTACTTCGCTGACTTGAAGTGGCTGCCTCTTGGCTCCCGAAGGAACTACTTCCTGGGGTGTTTTCTGTTCTCCCTCTTTCATACTCATATGCCTGAATACCTCTACAACCTATTCACCCTCAGCACTACTGTTTCCGTCAGAAGAACTCGGGTAGACCTAAACCTTCTCCACATACCCCAAGACCGTACCAACCTATAACTAAATTCCTTCCCGATTATAGCATCCAAGTTTTGGAATTCATTACCCCCCTCAATAAAATGCTCCTCCACTCCGGAATCTTTTAAGAGGAAATTGTACGAATATTTAAAACAGTAGCACTGTTGCTTTGAAATGTATGAATCTTCGTGTTGATTAATTTGATTTTTGTTAGAACCTTTGTTTTCAATTGCTCTCGTGTTTAAGCTATTCTTATTGTATTTTGAGCAGAATGTTTCCTGTACGTATTTTTTTTTGCTCTTATGGGTTTCCCAGAGCACCAATTAATAAACCATTCATTCATACAATGGAAATTATTAGGCGCATTTTACTTCAATGGAAAATGGTTTACAATTTTTTCCTCACAGTTATGTTAAAAAGTTTATATGTATATACATATGATTTTTCAAGTTAACTCAGAGAGATCTCCTTCTGAATGAATTGTTTGAAGGTAACTTCGTTGCTATTTATTGTTTGTTTGCCACTTGTTTTAAGTTTAGGTGCTTAAAAAATGTAAACCGTATTCCATAGATCTACATACAATACGCCCAATATTTTCATTGTAGCCCTGAATAAGCGTGTATACAAATACCAAACGTCGGCAAAGATGATAAATATTTTTCAAATTAATAGACATATCTCCTGAAAGCAGAAATAAATACATTCAAATGATATAGTTAAACCAAATTTTCGCATAGCATTAGTTTTCACGCAACCCTCATCAGTTTTGTTTTACGCATTTATTGATGTCCTACTGTAACTTCGGGTGTAGCCCTACAATCTCTGAAAGCATAAGTCTTCTGGAGGCCTTTTTTTCATAATGTCCCTGCCATGAGTCTTCTAAGTCCGAGTTGTTTTCCTGAACCAAGGAATGAGGGATTGGCAACAGTTACCAAGGGCAGCAACCGTTATTTACTCTTGCTGATAATAAAGTGTTGGACACACTTGTGATTAAGTGTTATTAAAATTTATGGGTGCACTTTCGTCGTATTTTTTTTCGGCCATGCACTGAACGAAAAATAAGCTTGAAAACTCACCTGTCCTATTTTCTCCCTTCCATAATCTGTCTGATTGTTGGTATCTACCTATGCAGTGAGGGAGACTAATCAGTTAATCTGCATCAGAAGTAAGCTTAAGTTTCCTGTACTTTTTTTGAAATCTCAATCTCATTCACTTCCTTCTTGTGTGAGAGGACTTTCATTCTTGTTTTTCCAACGAAACAGTGAATATAATCTGCTTCCCGTAACGTTTTCGTTGATAAAAGTGGCAGATTTCTTATATCTACATCTAACTTCTTTGATCTTTCTCAGAAAAATCTCAAAACCTCACTGCATATTTTATTTTGAGACACGTATATAAAATAGCATATTTTTCCGACTTTCGTGTTGCATTTAAATACCACCTATTAACTTATATTTTTTCATAGGTTACCCCGAATACTCACCTAGTTTTTGTTAGTGTCAGCAGACGATTATGGTCGTAGTATGACTGCAGCAAAATACCTGAATAGTTCTTAGGGCATCACCATTTGTTGAGTCTTCGTATTAATATAACGAAAAATATATATTTTTTTAAATAAGGCGTCTCAATCATTATGGGCAAACTTACGTAATCAAGTGCCTACAAAAATCGGCTTGAAGTGAAAATTCATATATATATATAGCATTATTTCTCTGCTCGGCGATATTAATGAGCCACACTGCTCGTAAATCTGTCATTCACTCCTGCTCGGAACGCACTCCATTTTGCCAAACTAAAAAAATATGCAAAGCCATTTTTTATGTTTTATTAACGTATATCACAAATGTGGCTGTAAGAAAATATCACCCGTTGGCTCCTGAGGCTCTCTTACAAGAGAAACTTCCTCGCATATCTCTTGCATAGTTACATAAAACGTTGTGTACGAATTTTATATTCTGCTGAAATGTATGACTTATTTTGTTTACAAAAATTACAGGAAGTACATGCAAACAAAGGCTTGTTCACAAGCAATCTGTTGAGGTAGGTGTTGCAAGATATCACGGTTCATAAAATTCAAAAGAATATGGAATCATTATAGAGATTAATATTCTTATATTATTCTAACATTATAGAGAATAAAATTCTTTCTAATGATGCCAAAATATCAGCCAGCTATTACACTTGCTTACTTATTACACTTGCTACTTTCCACACAAGAATAAGCTGTTTTACAAGGGATATGGTACGACTATGTGGCGCAAAAAGAGACTTTATTCAAAACATTAGGAAGTTCTTACTCGTCGATAGCGTCAGGAACATTAAGAAAGATGTAAATTTCTAATGTTTTTTCAATAGTTTTTAAAAGTCAAATTTTCTCACCGTATTGCTAAAAGTGTTCCAGGAATACAACATGAAAGTTAATAGAAGAAAACCAAGATACTTGTGTGCGGAAGAGAGAAAGTAGTGGCCGACGTCCTCCTCAAAGGAGAAAGATTGGAGCAAGTGGAATCATTCACCTACCTCGGGAGCAACATTACCTGGGATGGAAGAACCAATCACCAGAACCAGACATCAAGCGTCGAATACCCCAAGCTAAGACGTCATTCATGGCCGAAAGGCCGCTACTCTGCTCGAAGAGCATAAAACTGGAGACAAGGAAACAATACGTGAAAACATTAGTGTGGGCAGTGGCACTCTACGGATCAGAAGCATGGACCATTGGAAAAACTGACCAGAAAAGAAGAGAAACCTTCGAGACCTGGTGCTGGAGGAGGATGCTAAAGATCAAATGTACGGAAAGGGTGAGAAACGACGAGGTATACAGAAGATAGGACACTGTGGAGAACCATACGCCAAAGAAGAACACGGTGGGTTGGCCATGTTATGAGATCCAACGATTACATAAGAAGCATAATTGAGGGAAAAATTGAAGGGAAAGTCCCCAGAGGAAGACCAAGAGACAAGTACTTGGGGCAAGTCAAGAGGGATACGGGGAAGAAGAACCATAGGGAAGTGAAGGAACTGGCATGGGATAGGGCGAAATGGAGGGCTGCAAGTATACCAATCCTAGGATTGTAATACTATGATGATGATTGCTAAAATAAAATTGAAAATAAATCGGTTGTGAATTTGTCACTTTTTCCCATATTTTTACCATATATTTTTCCCATATTTTTACCATATCACTTTTGCATATATTGTAAGTCACATATTTATAATAGCTTCCAAAACCGGAGAAAATTAATTCTAAAAATGGCTTATTTTGACCATGTAGCCATTTTCGTCTGCTTCTAGAAAAGAATAGGAAAATGCGAAATCTCTTAAACTTTTTTGAAATTATATCTCATTTTTATTACTTCTATTACATATGCAATATCTCATATTTGAGACTTTTCTCCTTAATACAATTTATTTTTGTCTAAAATCGGATTTCTGAAAAAAATTAATTCTGAGTTCAAGTTCAATTAATAAAAAAGCAATGTGTAAGGAAAAAACTATAATGAATGGAAATATATTTTATTTTATCTATAATAGTACTGTTTCAGTTGCATTCCTCTTTTAGAAATAGTTCTCGAGATTTGAAGGTTAGAGTCAGGGGTGGCGTGGCAAGGGCGGGAAGACGGGGATTCCCGCCCGGGCCCCGGGCCACGCACTAGGTTTCGGACTCGTATCCGAAGGGCCCGGAGGGCCAGGCCCCGAACTTTGAACAGCCAGCAGACCAAGCATCTCTGAGTGAAAGTACAATTTTGTCATACTGTACATAAATAAAAATGAAATTGTAGTTTAACGCGTTTTTAACGCACAAATATTTTCAGAAGGGGGAAGGGGGGTCACAAAAACCGGGCCACTCTGGACGTGCAGCGGCCCGGGCCCCTGAGCAACCACGCCGCCCATGGTTAGAGTCAACATAAAATTTTTCAAACATTTACGTGCGCCATGTTGGAAAAAAAGACTGTCACAAGAAAATGATTAGGATTAATTTTTTTTAAATGGTTACATTCAACTGTCAGAACATGAATCAAAAAACAAACATGTCTTTGCAAAAATTAAATAAAAAAAAAAATTATGCAAACGATTTATTTTTTATTGGATCATTTCATATGGAATGACCCCAATGCATCCTCATTTGAATGGGATTACTGGCTGCACTAGTCCAGGAGAACTTCAGTTTCCCTTTCAGCGTAGTGCTGCCGTGTGTATGCTTCACCCTCCATTTTCTTAACTCGTATTTTAACGATAATTTCAACTAGCTTCCATTTCACGGAACACGCATTTCAAATGTCGATAGCCAGCGCCAACCCTGGTTTCTCTAGCGAGATAAACAAGTAGTGTTAGTGTTAACTTGCGTTCACACGGAGAAATTATTACTAGCATTCGAGTTATTAGCGTAGAAAGTTAGTGATGTGAACGGGGCATTGATAGCGGGTTTGGAGTTTCACTGAGAGGTGGAAGAGCGAGACATAGCGTTCCGGGCGGGCGGCCGTTTAAGGAATCTTATCGAAGCACAGCGGCAGAGTGCGATAAGGCTGCTGCACTTCACCTAAACCTCTATCTGTGTCCCCCTCCCCCTGTCGCTCCCTTGGGATGCCACCTCGCTGACGCAACAATGGTCGTCACCCCTCCCACTCCCCGCATTCCTTCGAGTAGTGGAGTGATGGACGGCAGATAGCAGGAGGTGAGAATGAAGAGTGGCTCTCGTCCATTGAGAAGTGCTTATCTGTTCGGTCATTGATGAGGCGCCGATATACAGAGGGGAAAACCTTCATTGATTGATTGGATAGAGCAGGGGGGAGTACACCTTCCCCTCTCCCGCTTATGCATTCCTCTGGTGACAGCATCTCCTATGCTGACGAAGGACATGGAGACACTGGACGACGGACTCTTCGGATGGAACACAAAGACTGTATTGAATCTTTGAGTGCGGTCATAGGTCAATGGTTTCACCGAAATTTTATATTTGGTGGCATGGGTCCCATTTGTATAATACCGATAATTTTGTACTCATATTGCGGGGAGTCAACTGGTTGATTTCGATCCACAGTTCAATGCATTGAACCTTACGGTCTCAGGTGAGACGGATGTCTAAAAGAACTTTGTCCAGCTTTTTTGGCAAACCAGTTTTCGTGGAATGCGGGCGTAATGTTTCAAGTTAAAACTCGAGTTGAAGTCGAGCATATTAGCTTTAAGATGGTAGGAGCGTCTTTTGTATATGCACAGATTTGCATGTAATTTTGCGTACATGTACTTATCAGTACTATCTATACATAAAAGTGAAAAAATTGCAGGTAACCGATTTGGTTTCTTGGAAACTAAATACTATTTTAACACACATCCTTATGGCAAAAGGTGCATATTTGTAAATAATTCGATTAAATATGCACAGCTTTTCTCTCTAACGCGAAATAATATGTTTCATACATTTATAATGATTTCTAACAAATATCAAGGTATCCCACCGAGTAAAAAAACGTATTTAGATATAATTGTCGCTTATATTTCGAATTTCGCACCGAAAAACCATCATAGCAATGGTTTAATTAAGGCAAAAAATTAAAAATATAATTCTTTCATTATTTGCATTGTTGCAAGTATGGTGATTTCCACCTTATGAACAGATGTTAAGTGAAATGTGGTCCAGGAAGATTTTTTCGAAAAACAAAAAAAATATTAAAATGTACACTCAGCGACTCACCTTTACCGCTCCAGCCACCTTAAGTCCCACTCCAATCATCTCTTAGGAAAGGAATAGGAGAAACTTCCGAAATGAGGATCAGTTTGGTGTTTTGTCTACAATAATGCGATTCTATCCGGAGAGCCTGATTTCAAATCTCGGCAATGGTCGATGTTTTTAGAGGAATCTAGATTCCTACTTGAGTGCCTTGTGGAACATTTGAGTGCCACTTCAAGTGTGATGCTCCTTCCGTCGGATGAAACGTTAAACTATACACCCATTGGCACCTTTCGTTAAGAACAGCCATAATGGTGATGCCGGGTTTATCTACACCATCCCTCCATTGTCCATAATCCCTCTTTAAGATTGTTTAGATATATTTTTCGCTAGTCATAAATGGGAGCCTTATTCTAAGTTTATTTTTTTTTCATTTCAGCAGCTGTAAGAAGCAGCAAGTAAATATTTTTATATTAATGGCGCAAAATTATTGTTATATGTGACTGAAATTCTCAGCAATTAACTAAATAAGCATGATTAAGTCTTTAACTTTACTCTTATTTTCCACACCGTACGCTGAAAACGCCTTCACAACCAAAGCTTTTTTTGCGATTCTATAAAAAAATTAATGCTTTGAGTAATCGATGTATTCTTAAAAATCTTTGTTAATTAATACAAACTACTCTCTGTTAGACATCGGATGGGATCTATGCGTTATAAATTCCTTGTTTTTTTCAAATAAAGTCTCTGTGTGCTGCACAACCCTACCGCAATCTGTGCCCGTACAATTTCCGATGGAAAATGGCTGGAATTATTTGCGAAAACTCGTGCGGTAAGTGGATAATATTTTGATACATTTGGAAATGTGAGATATTATTTTTTATGCCGAGGCCAAATTCAATGAACTTTATGTGAAGTGATTCCCCGCTCAAACAGCCTTAACAAACCTTCCTAATGCCGAAAAAAGAATCACTAACCTTCAATGGAGCAAATAACCTTGATCGCCTACCCAATATAGTCAACGAACTTCCTAAAGCATTGTGTAAAACTCAAATAACTGAATATGGCTGTTCTTTTGCATCGTTACAATTTCTTGAAGAACATTGCCAGCCTGATGGTCATATCTTCTTTTTGCTATTCCAATAACATGTAATCCAATTGCAATTAAACATTTTATGAAAAGGAATAATACAGATAATTCAGATGACTGGACTGGGAGCCACTTAAGAGTGAAAGGCTACGCGGCTGGGCCAAGGTTACATCTACATCTACGAAGTACCGTGCAAGCCATCACTAGGGTGTGTGGCACGGGGTGATTCCACACCAGGCATGCAGCACTCGTCCCAGCACAAATCAGAACCTCGCACGCTCCCCCTGGCGCTAGGCGCAAAGACCAAAAAGCAGTCAGGAGAACAGTGCTCAGTCCAACGGGAAACTGGAAGAGTGATACTTAAATGAACATGCAAACATGATGATATTCATATCGCAGCAGTGACAGGTTGACGCGGACGCAGATGACTGCGTGGAAAATTGCCCCTTCTCTAGTTCAAGACATGCACCCTCATAGCCTAGAGTCCACATGGTGCCTAGAGTTCCTGGTGCCAGAATGTCTGCAGAATTTGTAAGCTATGTAGCCATTGCTCCTGCAATGCCTACAAAGCTACTGCCTCATCTGCGTCCATTTAGTCAACGAAATTGAACCATCTATTCTACTAAGTAAACAACAATGTTCACCGATGAAAGATCTAAGGATTTCTCGGCGTATAGTGATGTTTGGGGTTATTCGGGTTTCCCACAAGGTAAAAACACTCCAACTCTGCCGACGTTTCGATGAGCGAGTCGTTCATCACCCTCAGGACATGAGATCGAAACGTCGACAGAGATGGAGAGTTTGACCCGGTGAGAAACCCTAACAAACACCAACATTAACTATGCTCACCAATAGTCATCTATGTTTAGGAGTTTGCTTCTTCATGAGAATCGTATGACGTTACACATAGCTCCACGCAATATATCATTCTGTCCAAGACTTCGCGAACTGATTGTGAACATCGCCGTCAATGATTTTTATCGCAATTACGTCAATCTTACCCTCCCCTGCAAAACAAAATGTCTTTCCCAAATAAAATAACCGTCACTTTACCGAACCTCACTCTGTCAAATGCTATAAACACATACTTATGCCAAGATTTCGGGGAGAAGACGCTCGGGGGAACGATTATAGGTTCACATATCCTCTGGTGGAGATATATACCTCGGGAATTTGGCCTTCGCTCCGCCTTGGGCAACATCTCGAGGTTTTAAAGTCCTCCCACTGTTTGTCTTTCACCCACTCACTCAATCACTATGAATCAGTCTCTCTCCCTCGATAGCGTATGTTTGCTCTCGCTAACAGCGGAAGAGGTGGAGCTATTCTCGCGCGCCACGGCGGCCTTGGGGCCCTTTCGAGTCTGTGCGCGGAGGCGTCTGACACAGACGGCTGCGGGAAGCCGAGGGTTTCCCTTCATTCTTGGTGTCTAAACAGCGGAGACATTGATCCGACGATACGATAGCCTCACTCACCAACAATTTGGAAAATTTCAAGCCTCTCAAAATGAACATAAACACCACGGTCTACAAAATCTAGTCCGTGAGATAAGGCGATGAGCGTAAATTTAAGGTTTTGTTAGATGTGGCTTTGAAGAAGGTTTGGGGGGGCGGGGGGTTTTATTTGGGTAAAGTTGAAGGATCTACATTTACATCTACATACTACCCCGCAAGCCGCCTCAATAGGCGTGTGGCGGGGGGTGTTAGGACACAAGCCGTTTACATATAAAAATGAAACGCTCTAATGAAATTACGCCATGCATTTATTAAGGTCCCTTATTGTTCGGGGGAAAAACGAATTCCCATACCTATCCGTTCGGCAAAATATCTCTCTTAATTTATCGTTTCTGTCGGACCTGGAAATATAGTGGGGTTCTAATATGATGTTCTCCGTGTCGCTCTTAAAGATATCTATTCTCAATTGTTCAAGCAATCTAAGCCTAGCGCGCAGCCTCCGAGTCTCTAGCGGCTCCCAGCCTAATTCGTTTAGCATCTGTGTAACGCTGTCTGTACGCCCGTAGCAGTTTTTGAGGATAAGTAGAGATTTTACAGCAGAGGATGAGAGTAAGTTGGCGAGGGAGATTTGGAAGTGGAAGTAGTGCCATGGAAGACTAATTGACAGATGCCGGGTTACTAGATTGGGTAATGGTCCACCGAAAATCTTTCACGTATCTTATCTCAGCACCGAAATAGCGTCTAAGCTCGCGGCATGTAGCAGGATAGCACAAGAAAAATCATTAAGATGAAAAGCATAATAAAGCCACGTGAAAGCCATTATTAAGGTAAATGAAATTAAATATTTAGTGGTGAGAAAATATAAAACAAGTTGTGATTAATAACAGATTTTGATAAGAATGGATTAATGACTTTAAGGCCTGGGATATGCGTAGGAACTCTCCTAAAACCAATATTTTAGAAAACCCCTGATGACGCAACGTAGTGCTCATTTGTTTCCGACCCATCACTGAATCAACACTATATCCTTAATATAAACTTTCAGATGTGCCCTGTAGAGAATTCTCCTTAAATATGGTAAAAATAGGGATTTAAAATTACGAGAGCTCAAGTTAAGACAACGGATGGGGATTATGCTTACACTTTTTAGACCTTTACTCGAAATCTACGAGGTATTGAGCGATTGTGATCTATTTTTAGTCGTACTGACCTGTAATAAATAACGTGTACATATGTCCAACGTTTGGAGATAAGAGGAATTCTTTGAAGGAAGGGATCGGGGAGATATAGTGCCAAACAACATTTCTATAATTTTGAAATATATATAGCCCCGCTTGTATGCTCTCTGGAAAAAATATTTTCTGGGTTTGAAAACCGAAGTTAGTGTCTTCTCATATAAATAATGGTTACGCCAGGTGAGTGAGTATGAGCAGTGTAATGTAATATACAAAACCCGAACTCTCAGTTAACTACAAGTTAAAATGAAAGGCCCTGTCATCTTACGCTTAACGTTAACCAGACATAAGACTGGGCCTTTGATAATTATGTTTTGGTAAATACAAAAATTACATTTATGTATAGTTATTCCATCTAAATTGTGTTGTTTTCTGAAGCTTAGGTTTATTGTAGCACAATATTTCCCCAACTCCTTAAATTGTTGGAGCATCAGGACATAAACAATATCAGAACTCTTAGAATGTGGGACTCATTTCATGAAGGACAACCTCAGTTGTGCCAAGTAGACGTAGACTATTAAAACTACAAGTATATAGAATAAATCTCATAAATTTAGCTGCATGGTTAATTTAACTTCCAGTAGTATTTCACCAGGTTTTACCAACCCATCGCATGTATTCTGCATGTAAAATCAAATTATATCAAATAATCGAAACTTGTGAAGAACTTCCTGGTGCACTGGAAAATTTCTATATGTCATTTTATTCATGTTATTCATGTCCAAAATGCCTACCAAATCCTCTCCTACTACTCATTCAACCAACCATCGCAGTTTTAAGGTCGTTTTCCTCATTGAATTGCATTTAATCGGGCTCGGTTATGACTTCAGCTGTCGAAGGTGGCCTCACGGCTCTATTCTTTATTTACGGTACACCTGGCACCCTGGTATCTCGAAGCCATTCCACGATTACGGATCCAACAAGAAATCTTTTTTGTTCGGCTCCTCGTACAATTCGCGTGAGGAAATAATATGCTCATTTTGAAGCAAAATCTGTTCCTGCAGTCATGGGTAAAAGTGTGATAGATGCGGACGATCTCAAGCAGCTTTTCACGAGATATATTACAAAGGTATTTATTGAGCATTGAATCCGTGTGAGGCGGCGAAAAAGGAAGTGCCTTCATTTGTAATTGGTTTGAACAGAACATGCTTTTACTAGGCAGGATTTTGTACCCAGGTAAAAATACAGCTCATCTTCAAAGGAGATATTGGTGTAAAGGACGTGACTATTCTTGTTGCAATTGCAGTAGTCGAGATGGGCCACTATGAAAATTACCTCGGTAATTTTCGTGAATTTCCGTGGTTTATTTCGTAATTTACCACGCCCCTTGAATATTACCGTAATTTTCTAGATGATTTACCTATGTTAGGGATAATTTTTCATACAGATAAATTCCCAAAATATTCTTTTAAGCCAAGTTCAGATTTCCTACGTTTTTAACAATAAATTGAGGCATGTACAACTCTTTTTTGGAATATTTTTGAAAATTATAACTTTATAAGATTAAAGCATTAGAATATTCTTCTTGAAAATTTCTCATACTTAGACAAAAGAAATCCAGATTGCGTGTTGCTGCCGTAGTTCTTTTTACAATTTAAAAAATGTATAATATATTAATGTTGTATAAGTTATGGTTTAAACATGGTTATTCCCTTCCTATCGCTGTTGGCTTTCTTATTTAACCATAAATTTTCTGTTTAATACTTAAAACTAAATAATACTGGAATATTTTGTTAATTTTAGAAAATTACTGTAATTTACCGTTGTAATTTATCCCAAATGAAAATAATGGTAAGTTTCCCATCTCTAGGCAGTAGCTGTAATGTGTAATTAGGACTGCAGGAAAAATTATGAGGAGGAAGCAGTTAAGATGTATGACTTAAGACATTAGGAAGATAAAAGCACTGAATTAGAATAAGGGGGTATTTATTGTCTGTCCTCATAGCCATTCATGTTTTAGTCATCCATTGGCGCAAGCGAATCTGTGCTTCGCACGACGCAATTTCGACCGAGCAAGGATATGACTCGCGTGTGTGAATCGTTTGGCATTCCACGGGCCCTAGATGATGTCTTCCGCGGGAAATGGGAGCTTTCAGCATCTCTCATCTCGAGGTTGTTGCCGGCTTCCCTTTGACTCAGCGGCGCAGTGCACTCATCGTGTCGTCAGTCACCCTTTTAAAAATGCTGCAGCGAACGATACGGACAAGGTTCTGGCACTCGCATTACTCCCAGTGGTTGTACACATCACCCTGAGCACTCTAGCGGTCAGACGCTAACTGTCAGCGGCGACATGTAATCTTTAATAAAATACATGGCACATTTAAGAAGGAAATAGCCTATTTATTTCTCATAGGAAACATAGAATGGTAATTTTATAATCAATTCTGCATCCTGGAAAACTCTAGGCATCAGCTTGCAGCGCAGTAATGCCGTCCAGTTTGTCATTTTCGCGGTACACTTGGAAGCGTTCCGAACGCGTCCTAGTTTTACGCCGATTTTAATAAGTCAATTGAGTTATGATCTCACGCTTATGGTAACAATTCACCTAACTTGTAATGCAGAAAGAATATACGCCGTCGCGGTATTAACTGCAACAATATAGGCGAAATGGATTCATTGAAATATTACATCATACTTTTACGACGATAAGATACTATATCAATTCAGTTATTTTCACACCCTATTGATTACAATTTTTCTAAATTGGATTGTAAAAATCATTAATCTAAAAATATTATAAATCGGCCATCTTCCTTGTTCACTTACGGTTGCGATGGCGATGTCTCCTGTGGTCCCAGGTGTATTTTCAATGACGCTGATAAACGTTTTAGTGGCTGTCCATAAATGATGTCACACAATTTTGGACCAAACTAGACCCCCTCTCCCCCCTGTCACAGTTGGTCACAAATAGTGTCCCCCCCCTTTAATGATGTCACAAAAATGAAATAACTTCTACCCCTCCTCCACAGTCTGAGTAAAAATAAGACAAAATTCAGTGTAAGAGTGGATGTCGCATAAAGCATAGCCGCCCCTCCCCCCTGTCACACATTGTCACAAGGTGGTGACCTCCCTCCCCCCCCCAATCGGGTGGACATCATTTATGGACAGTCCCTTACGAAAAGAGTAATAATTACAGCATTTTTTCACAAAAACAATAATATTTACTACTTAATGCATAAAATATTTTCCTTTTTCTCGCATACAACTTATTTTTCCATTTGCGCCTCAAAACAGTATGTGCTAGTAGTAATTCATATGAGACATCGCAATTCAATCAGATGCTTGAATACGAAGAGACGCCACGGGTGCTCCGGACGGAGGCTGTGGTGACTCATTGACTTCGCCGGTCGGCTGACTCAAGGTCGTCAAGGCCTCCTCCGCATCATCCGTGTTTGTCTTTCGTTGCCCTCGTGGACATACAGAGATGCACCCTCGATGTTAAAGGCCCGGACAGGAAGGCCCAGCAAATGTGTACATACCTACTCAGGCCACTGGGCTCCATTCCCATACCACATTTTTATTTTTTTCGTGGATGTGTGTCCTTTCCCCACTGCTCACTGTGATAAATTCCGGGAAATATTCACGGAACAGTTTAGAAATGCCTTAGGCAGGTAGAAAGGTAGGCATTAAAACTGATAGATATAAATGCTCGTTTTCCCCTCAGGTTGTTCGTGAACACTACGGAATCACGAAACATCTACATTAAATTTGAAATAAACCACAATAAAATGTGAATCGAACACTTATTTCATTTATAAAAACAAAACAGCGTGACTAAGAGACAGTTACGTCAGGAGAGTTTATGGATGACCCCGCATTAGAATGGATTACATTAGGGCCTGATCCAGAAGCTACCACTTTGATTGGTAGAACAGCAAAGGATGAAATGTTTGGACATTCATCGGAAGAGCAAACAGAAACGGTCGGCGTGTCTATCTGATGCACACCCATGGTCAGGGACCGATCGTCGAAAATTTGTGCACCAGGCGAAAGGAGAAAATGGCGCCCTAAAAATGCCTCTCTTTATTCTACTGATATGTTTTAAAATTAAGCTTTAATATTAAAAATGTTTTATTTTGACTGGTTAAAGATAGTTAGCTTTAAAACACCAGCTGTTATTTGACCGTAATGTGGTACCTAATTAAATATCCCACCCAGACTCAAACTATATAGCTTCAAATTATCAGATTTTAAGATTATGCGATAAGGTTAATAATTGTCAAACGATTATTTAAAGTGATTTATTATTTATTGTCTATTTCAGAAGTAATATTCAAAATTAGAATAAAATTACATAAAAAATATCCAGACTTTCATAAATTTTAAGTAATGTAACACAGCTGTATTCACGTAGATTAATACTTGATACTTGAAATTTACACTAAAGTTTAACTTTTCTAGCCTTTATTGTTGCGAATGTGGTGACTATTTCTTTCAATGGTAAAGTATCCACTAATTCTTCCTCAATAGGGATTGTCGCGAGATCTGACAATCTCTCTTGAGTCATCTTATTTCTAATTTCTACGTTTTGATTAGGTTTAATTTTGAAAAGCTTCGTTCACCAGAAGCTACATTTACAAGAAGCGTGGAAAATATTCTAATAGCTATAATAAAATTTTGATAATTATTTTGTAAACCGTTTTGAACCGTAAAATGTTTTTTCACTTATGCATTAAACTTCAACTCGGCACCCTCTTCGTCACGGCACCCTAGGCAGTCGCCTACTTCGCCTATATGGTAGAGCGGTCCCTACCCATGGTCCTTCATTCCTAGTCTTGTGGGGGCATAAGCAGTATGCATATCTTACAGGTTTATCGCAGAGATATTCGCTATCTCTCAGGGGGCGCGATAATTTATTTCACGCTAGATACTAATTTAGCTCTCGACCACCGCCGAGGTCGCCGTGTTTCTTCATCTCTGGCGGAAAGTGCTCCTCATTTGTTTGCTTTTCACTCAATGAACGATCTCTGACTCTTCTCGCTCTAGGTCACGAGTTGCATTGCACGTGCGTCACCTTGGGTGGGAAGTCAAATAGGGTGATTTGTGAAATGGAGAATATTGGCGTGATTCTACATTTCGGCGAGTGCTCTATTTTCGTGCGGAAAAACGGTCATTGTAATGGGAGATCATCTCCAACACGCCAGAAGGGTTAAAAGGCTAAACCTCTTTTGTTTTTTTCCGCTGCACTTCCATCGTAAACTCAATAATTATTTACCTAAAACATTTAAATCAAAGAAAAACTCCAAATATATATAAAGTTATGCAAAGACTCGACTTTTAGATCTTGATTTTCATATTATTTTGGAAATTATATACTATATCGTCCACGTGAGCAGTGTCTATTCTAGACTGTGATGTTTGTAGAGCATGAACATATTTTTATATCCTGGAAGTGAACTATAAGGGACAAATTATAGCTAAAAATAAAGCTAATTGCATGCGATAGTGAATAAACATTCTTGTTTAATCCATGTCAGTCATATTTTTAATTTTGATGTGATGAAGACGTTTAAAGGAACCTTCGCCGGACTTCGCAGCATGGCTATGTTTGCTAGCATACATCTTAAACATATGATATAATTTCCATCACACGCTTCGCCATAGCAAGGTGACCTTTGACATATTTACAACCATCAAGTCTGCTCTGACTTGTCAACGATTATTGTCATATCTAACGCAGGATGAAGTCATTGAGTCTCGAGAAGAACGGTAAGTTCGTTTTTTAAACCTATTTCCTTTCGTTCAAAAGTTCGAACGTTTAAAACTTTTTTCCCGTCATAATTAAACGAGAAAATTTTAAAAAAGTACGAAGCATTCTTTTAATGCTTTCTGCATATTATGTTAGTTTTTTAAATGGAAATGCTCAGCAAATATTTCGCTCCTTCACACACAATTATCATACAATAATAGACTCGTAGACATTGTCTAACATTTTCATGTTCTGATAGAGGACAGTTTTAGGTACGATCTCACTCGAAAAATGGTAGGTATTGAGGGATATTTGAAGCAGAATTTTTCCCTTAGTTTTCCTGCTTTTGGTGCCAGTTTACCTCTTTACCAGTACCAGTTTACCAGTTGGCCTCAGCTATTGTGCGAAATCTGTAACAGGCAAAATTATCTAGGGGCTTGGTTTTACTTGTGCGATAGACACCATTCATTCCTATTATTATACACTATTCTTCTTTGAATGGAAAATGCAAGTTCTCGAAAATAGCAAATCTCTGCCTCGGTGAATTACCCCTGTCGTAGGGAGTCCATGAGATGAGTCCATGGATAGAGTCCATGGATAGAGAACTAAGAGTCCATGGATAAGGTATCAACATAGGTTTAGACGGATCATTGTTATCTCCCTATTGCCATATCGAGGAACAAATGATTTCAGTGAGAAGAGGGCTCTGAATGACGCATTCTGTGGTTTCAAGGTGATGTTGTAACTCGAGTCTGGGAGGTGGTCATAGTCAAAGGGGGAGAGTAGTGTGGTCAGTTGCATGACCCCCGCTGACCCCTGTGGACGGCTCTCAGACGGCTCGCTTGGGCAACCATGGGAAGAGGAAGAGGGTCGGGTCCTCAGAGGGGGGGGGGAGTTAAGGAAAGGTTGGAACGAGTGTGTTACAACAATCACGGGATGTGAAGTGTTGGAAGCTCTGCAAGGGTTAAAGTAGAACTTAAAATAAAACATTTAACTCTGCGGTAACTCCACGAGGTTTTATTTTTTTAAACCTGACCCGGATTTTGACGTCGGACGTCATCTTCAGGTCTGAATGCGTTCTGGACGGTTATTAGGTTGGTAATTTTGGGGAAGTGGTACACAACTGAGGCCATTTATGACGCTCTAGATAGATGGTTAGTCTGCAAAGTGAAGCAATGATAATGATACGTTTACATTGGTAAAAAAGCTAAAATGTTTTTAGCATCTAACTAATGTAAGTAAGTGATTAGTTCAGTTGCGTTATTTGGGCTATTGAGGGAGGGTGGAGGGAAAATCAGCGTCGGGACTAGCCTAGTTCTTAGCGAAAGACGTCCATGGCCCTCAGTTTAACGCCTACTCTAACGGGCAGAGAGCTATTCTTCTTCGTGGCATCCAATTAGGGATCGGAATTTCAATGAAAAATCTCCACCACTGCCGAGATTAGAACCTGGGCACCCGGGATGGAACGCCAGTAGGTAATCTAGACAACGCGTCAATCTGAACCCCGTACGCTCAAGAAATGTGTAAACTTCTCTGATCAATGAAACAAGTAATTGATATCATCCCTTTCGTAAGGTTGACTAGACTTCACAGGCACGAATTGTAGTTTTTTTTTCAAAATGTCCCCTGAAACATGACAATTTATCGCCGATTACTCGCGGGGCTATCCCTGTTTTTTTCAAACTGATTTTAATAAATATCATGAGGTTTGGCTTTATTTTTCGATTGATTAAGTAATACTATTTATATTTCTATGATACGGTGAGTGAACTGGAAAGTAAAAGGGTAATTAATGAAATGAGAAGATTCACACTTAAGTGTAAAGTCCGCACTTGATTGAGGACTTAAAGATGTGCTTTCATTTCATTGGTAATGCAGTTTCATCAAATTACGCTGTAAAAATTAAGTTTATGATGAGAATTTATTTAGTCAATTCCAATCTAAGGCACATAAGTGAATATGGACAAGCGAAAAAATTAAGAAGGGTTAAGGTTAAATTTTAATAACCACGACAACGGGAAATATGTTAAATTATTTGTAATATGTATTATTTGAAGGCCGAATTAATCCGTAAGGGTTGTATACATCATTGGTGCCGGCACAAGTTCTGACCCAGGAGGACGGGAACTTACTTGGAAAATTTGCCATGGTTCTAATTCCTTGACGACGTCTTCCTACGAGTCGTTTTGTTCCAGACGAGTGTATTTCCGCGAGCTACGAGTGTCCAAAAGTAAAATGGTGAGGAGGTGGAGGTTTTAAATATATTGTCCACGCTTCGCGAAAGGAAACAGGGAATGGTGGGGAGAGATGGGATTTCTAATTATAAGAAGAGGCGGAATTTTTCCGTGACTCAACAAGCCTCGGAAATAGTTGACTCGGGGAAATGGTGCGGGGGGATGGTGTACGCGCCGTGTTTCGATGTCCGGGTGGTGCGTGATGTGATGGCGGGAGCAGGCGAGCAGAGACTCGAATGGGAATGGGAAACCGCATTCCAACCTGCACCACACACTTCCACACTTCGAGGGGAGAAAGAAAGAAGCGGGAGTTGTCGCGCGTTTATTTTTGGCCGAGTCGTGTCCATGGAGATGACAAATGGCGATCTAAAACCGTACACATGCGTCTGCTACACTGTCTTCCGTGTTTATTTTTTTCCAGATTCGCGAAATACATACATCTCTGCGATGTTGGAAATGCATAAAATTTCGATTTTTTCTCTTTTTTTTATCCGCATCGAATTGTTATAAAGTACTTTCCAAATGCGAATCGACTCGATTTCCTGATATATTTTCCAAATGGAATTGATTTCATGAAATAATTTCCGACATAGAATTATGAAAATAGTTTTTCCTAGTTGATAGGAAATTATGATTCATGGTAGGCACCAATTCTTTAAAGAATGTCACTTTTAATAATAAACTAAGGGTTGCAAAATATACAAGCGAAAATCTCTTCTTTAACCTTATCGTGCTTGTAATTAAAAAAGAGTTATATTATTTGTTGTATTGAAAAGATTTTTTAAACTCTTCTCGATCTTTTGTTATGCACGACACTGACGGTAAATTTACGAAAGCACCTTGTCGTGCTTGTAATTTTTAAAAATTATTGTTTGCATGTCAAACATTTGTTTTACTCTGCTCGATCTTTTGTAATGCACGGGAATGACGATAAATTTACAAAAGCACTGCAAAATACATTATTTTCTTGCATACATCTGAATTTAAAATAAAAACAACCAAAATCTACAAGGTGAAAACAGTGAGTTTTTTTCAAATAAAATATTTAAAAATTCTACATGAAAAACTCTGAACTCATGATTGACGGATAAGATAAACTTTCTGCCGGATGCATTGTTATTCATTTTAAATCGGTTAAATGAGATTAAACTGCATCCCAAATGGATTAGACTTATTTGAGGTAGATTTTGAAGAAAGACTACCTATTGTAGTCGTTATCGTGGTGTGACTTCCGGAAAATGTCTACATAGTTTTTCGTTTCATGGTTATAGTCACGATAACTGACGTAATTTTACACAAATTACTTCTAAACTGGTACCTACATAAAATGCTATAGTAGAAAGTCTCGGTCAAGTTCGTCAATGGGAAAATCGGACAAAAGATGTGAAAATGGGGAAGGTATATTGAAGAACAGAAAAATCACTATAACTTCCTTATTATGAAGTAAATTGCATTCATTTAAATGTATTGCAATTACTAAGACTATTACCATAAACTTTTGTCCCATACATTTTTAGATTTGATGTCACTCAAGGGTTGGAAAAAATAGGGTTTATCGGACAAAAAGTCATAACTTTATTAGTAGGTACAATAAAATAATATATTTATTACTCCAAAATTTAATATAGTACAGTTTATTTAATATATGGAGCTTTAGGCATCCTCAAAGGTCACACACCTGTTGTGAGGCTGCCTTCAATACATGAAATGCATTGCTGCTAAGAAACAAAACTTTTTATACAGAGCATGTATAATATATTAACATAAAACCATTTCATTTTGTGCCAGTTATGAACAGAAAAAAATAAATCTGACTAATTCATCGAGTTTTTTTACATGATATACAAGTTTATAACATAAGTACAAATTATTAATGTTGAACATCAATGCATTCATGTGCCAATACTCATGCCTTTGACAATTTTAAAAATATTCTCTAGTTATTCCGTATGCTTTTAATACAATCCGGTATGGCATTAAATATTTTTCGTCCCTAATACAAAAAAGATCTCTTATACAATGTGAGATTCGGTTTTGGAAGTGGCGTTTTATACTTCCTTCTTAGATTATATAATCATGCTCGCTTCCTGAAAACTATCACCTACGTTCAAAGTTATTTTAGATCTTCTAAATAGTATCTTAAACTTTCTCTGTTTCAATGTTTGATACTACTGATGATTCTTTTGTAACAAAAATCATCATTAAAAAATCATGTTATCAGTCTGACATCGAGGAAATTATGGATATCCATGTTGACCAAAACCAAGGTTGTAATTTCCACAAACTTTATTTCGGTGGCACGACGCGCGTTTCACCACACTGGCACAATGATGTGCCACAGAAAAATGAAGTTGGCGGAAATTACAAAGTTGTTTTTTCTCCAAATGAATATTTAATAGGACTAACCCTTGTAACCAAGGAGTGAGCAAAATGAACTGATGTGAGTAAAAAAAACTCGAAATCTTCCTATGCCTCAAGGCCGGGCTTAATGGGATTTATTTTTATACATATAACGACAGTAATAATACACAGTTTCCGATTTCCGAGCTCCTTGAAACGAGAGTGTCTTCCGCCGCCCATCGAGCCGAGCATTGCATGTTCAAGCATGTGCTGTTGCGCCAATTGCGATCCGCCGTGCCTCGGGCCTCCCCGGCGCCTCTCTGAGGCGGCGCCTCGCCTCGCAGCTGTTTCCCATGCATGCTCCGTCGCCACCGAGCGAATCTCTTCCCGGCAATCACCCGGCACCCTTTCCCGTGCCAAACGCTTCCTTATTCGCGGGGCACCTGCATTCCTATTCGTCCTCCACTTGCGCTCTCAGCCGATGCAAAGAGAGCGCCCATTAGTCGATCCATCACACACACTCAGTGATTCAACCCGAAGGTTGGTTTGGATAGTTGAGGGTAGAGCTCACCCAGGACTAAGCCACAAAGCGTGTGAATTTCACACATTCCGGGTAGGGGGCCCAGTTCCTTTCCCTGGGCCACCTCGCACTCCGAGGAGTTATAATGTTCATTTAATCGCCTAAGTTTCCACTAATGAATATTAATTCCTCCTATTCCACATTTATATAATAATTTTTTGTTCTAACAAGAGAGTTTTTGTGTTATTTCGTGTTTTTATTAAAATTCAAAGTCTACAAACTTGATTCGATTTTGACGAATATTTTTGATATCATATTTTATTCGAGGGGATAAAATTATGATTCCCATTTTCTGGTTGCAAGTCGCAAAAAACCTGGGGTGGTTTAAACATTTACAATAGGTACTTACTAAGTCGTTGGTATAAAATCAATAATGGTTAAATTCGTCGTGAAAGTTTCCTATTCATCTTGCCCGTGACTAAAGTGTGGTCAGAGATATACATTTTTCAGTGATTTCGTAAATGTATCCTCAGGACGGATCGAGCAGAGTTTTACGAATGTTTTGTTGGCAAATAAAGTAAAATATTATGAATGACACTCACGATGTGGCTTCACACCACCAATCAGCGTGTAGAGAATCACGAATTTTAGCATTGAAATTTAGTACTTCGTGTAATTTCTTCTATTTATCTTCAAGGCCCTGGCGCTCCCTTAGCGCCGCATCAAGTTTTTTTTCTCGACATGAATTTTTAATTGGACTAACCCTTGTAAGCAAGGGGTGAGCAAAATGAACAGAGTCAAAAAAAACCTCGAAATCTTCCTATGTCTCAAGGCCGGGCTTAATGGGATTTATTTTTATAACTATAACAACAGTAATAATACACAGTTTCCGATTTCCGAGATCCTTGAAACGAGAAATTATGGATATCCATGTTGAGAAAAAAAAAACTTTGTAATTTCCACAAACTTTATTTCGGTGGCATGACGCGCGTATCTTCACACTGGGGCAATCATGTGCCACAGAAAAATGAATTTTGCGGTAATTACGAAGTTAGTATTTCATCCAAATGTAATTTCTTATAGTTCTCATAGCTATTTCATAGAATTTCTAATGAGAGGTTATGAGATTTTCTGAGAAGCTATGAGATTCTATGAGAAATTATGACATTTATCATGAGAATTTATGAGATGTTATGATAATTTATGAGATCTTATGAGAAGTTATAGGTTTCTTATAAGAACTTATGAAATCTTAATAAAAGTCATAGATTTCTCATAAGAACTCATGAAAAGTTAAAGATTTCTAATAAGAACTTATGAGATATTTCATTAGCCTAATTAGGCTTTTGAGAAGGTCCTAGGGAAAAAACAGGCGATGCAAGATGGGACATCTATGGAAGTATCTCTTGTTAGCTTGGTAATTTTTGGAAGTGGCGATGGTGGAATGTTACAAGTCTTACAGTGTAGGGCACACTTGATGCAAAATTCTTAAGAGTTTGTGTACATACATTGAATCATCTCGAACCACCTCGTCATAGTTTCACATCCTCGTTTTTCTCCAATCTACCTTGAACGATCTCAATACATTGCACAGCTATAATTATTTTCAGCCTGTAAATGGGCAAATTTATGAAAATGCTCGGGAAATCGAAAGACCTCGATCTACATTGTACCTTATTATCCTGTTTGCTGCTCGCATGCGCGGCCTTGAACGATTTCGATACACAAATCACATAGCACAATCACCAAATATCCGCCTTTGAAATATATTTAATGGCCATAATAAGACTTGATTTTCAAATTACTAAAACCTTTAACTTACATTTTATATTATGTAAATCATATTGGTATGGCGTTTAAGAAATGAGTTCAATATTGATAGTATAATCTCTCATGTTTCTTTGGCTTAAATGTTTTCCCCGTGACGTTCGGTAACGCCAGTTATGAGTGATTTCATGATTTGCGGTCTTGCCTTCGACCGGTGAGATCGATATTTCTTGAGAGCGATTAATTGTTTTTGAAAATGGCGCCTTGCATCCAGAGATCCATGTGCAATGATTCCGCGATGTGCTTTTATTTATCTCAAAAAGTTTATAAAATATGATACTAAGTCGAGAGATTAGCTTATGTTTGAGATTGGCATAATTTTAAACAATACTTCTTCTGTCATTGATAGAACAAGGTAAGAATTTAACATACTCCTTGGGACTTAACAATGCAAGTTCGCAGCCACATGTTTAACTTTACCTGTTTTGTATGTTTGTTTTTGTATCAACCTGTATTTTCAGGCCCTTTGTAAGGAAACAGCAATAAGAATCCACAGTGACGATTTGTAAAACCTGATTTTCATTGCACCTTCGAATTAACGGGTGGTCCGTAATTTCGGTAAAGCATCACTTAAAATATTGGATTATTTACCTATATTTAAACAATAATGGTAATAAACAATCAATATTCGAGATTTAGCTCGTAGGCTTCCGCGGATATAGTGTTGACTGTTTAATCTTTCGGGATTCATTCCGCGATGTTTAAAATTGCAAAATAACAATATTTCGCTGGTCCTCCTGCCAGCTTCATCAGTTCAGTTAACCTGATGAAGCTGGCAGTAGGACCAGCGAAATATTGTTATTTTGCAATTTTAAACATCACGGAATGAATCCCGAAAGATTTAACAGTCAATATTCGAGATTTGTTTAAGACAGTTTGATATTAGATAATATGATTATACTGAGCCGAAAAACAAGGAACCTTTTTTTTTAATTTAGTTGTAGTACGCAGGTTAACAGACTGAAATGGGACACAACTTGTTTGTGAAGGTACCCAATAAATCAAAAATACGCAGATATTACCTAATAATTACGCTGGTAACATCCACATTGGTAAAGCCCACAACTGTATTTGTACAACGTAAAGTCTAGAATATCAATTGACGCAAGTATAGTATTGCCGCGTGAGTCGGGTCTTTCTTGTCTTGAGTCTCGAAAATGAAACGAGACTCGAGACGAAAGCGAGTTTTGAGAATTCGAGACGAGACTCGATTCGATACCGTTATTTGGCGAGACCAACCGAGACTACCTTTACGTGACTCTTGAAAGTCTCGTTAGAAATTTTCATTAACTATGAAAAAAAAA
Organism: Pyrrhosoma nymphula; assembly: GCA_963573305.1. Classification (NCBI taxonomy): domain Eukaryota; kingdom Metazoa; phylum Arthropoda; class Insecta; order Odonata; family Coenagrionidae; genus Pyrrhosoma; species Pyrrhosoma nymphula. Next base: position 100,252,570 of record OY754339.1, read on the forward strand.
ATAACCTCTGGGAGTGCCTAAAACTCCTCGTGATATGAGATGAATAGAAGGTTGCACTATTTTCACATGCCGCTCTGAAACTCAATAATGTCCATATTTCCTGGTGAATACGGTAACATTAAGCTTTTTCGTGAATAAAAATTGTTAGGACGATGTTGGTGGTTTTTCGGGTTTCCGACCGGGTCAAACTCTCTATTTCTGCCAACGTTTCGATGAAAGGGTCGTTCGTCATCCTCAAGACATCCTTAGAACTCAAGTATCACGCCCTGAGGATGATGAACGACTCGTTCATCGAAACGTCGGCAGAAATAGAGAGTTTGACCCAGTCAGAAACCCGAAAAACCACCAACATTGCTATACGCCGGGAAAGCTTTAGATCTTTCAGTTAGGACGATACAACCAGTATTTCCAAGCATTTCATTATTAAATAACTCAACCTTAGTCTTAGCAGATGTCAATGAAGAAATACGCTGCGGTATTATGCGTGTAAAACGGTGATAATACATTAGTGTTGTTTTTTATTGAGCTCCACAGATGATAATAATACCATAATGTATAATATAATCTTTCCGCGCTAGTTAATTGCAGTTTTAATTAGCCTCTTTGTGTTTATTCTTTTTATTGGTAACTGTCACCGGAAACATAAAAGGACTTCGTGTTGCAATGCCCTCATGAATATACTTCTTTTTACTTGAGTTCTAAGGCATTCTACTCTCAATAGTTTACGTCGACAATCATTATTTCTCCAGATGTTTTTTCGCAATAACTACTGCCATTTTCATTTTTCATTTGTGAAACCCTGCAGAATTCGTCATTTTTTATAAAAGAAATAACTGCGGCTCTTTCTGTCAGAAAAACCTCCTTAGCAGCACTACATATGAAGTGAGATATAAGCAGGTGTCTCCTGATTTCAGGCAAGTAGGGATATTTAGGGTAGGGTAGGGAAGCAAGTGTTGCAAAGCCAGCCAAGGGAGAGCAGCCGTCAATGAGTGCGTAACAAGACCCGTGCTTGAATTATGGGATGAAGATCAACCTAAGGAAAAAAATTGAAATTCTCTATTTAATGAGGAGTGCCTGGTTAATTGTAAGTGAAGAATACTTATTTCCATAGAAAAATTTACATGGGAAAAGTAACTATTAAGAGCAATAGACTACAGAGAGGTGGCAGACTTCAAATAAATGGGTGATATAATGATTAAGTGAAGACTCTTAGGCATGAAGGCATGCCGCTGAATGGTTCCGATTCTTAGGATTTGAGGAAAGAGGATAAACTTAGATTAGAGACATGATGTGGGTCTGGAAAATGATGAATAGGATAAGTGTAGCTAAGGGTAGAGGAGAGAACGAATAAAAAATGTTACAAATGTCGGTGAGAAGGAAAGGAACTTGGAAGGCGATATTCAGAGGTGGCAAAATATACAATCGAAAGGTGCGGAGGTGAAGATGTTACAGGTTAATAGAGAGGAGAATGTTTGGTGAGAACGCTAACGTTGTCAGCACAGTCATGGTCGTACAAGTTACATCTACGAAGTACCGTACAAGCAACCACTAGGGTGTGTGGCACGGGGTGATTCCACACCAGGAAAGCAGCACTTGTCCCATCACAAATCGGGACCTCGCACGTTCCCCCGGCCGCTAGGCGCAGACACCAAAAAGCAGTCAGGAGAACAGTTCGCAGTCTAACCCAGAAACTGGGAGAGTGCTACGTAAATTAAAATGCATACATGCAGTACACTGGTAAAGAGACATCTACAATTTTTCTAATACCATTAATTTATTAATGCTACGAGATACTATGGCATGCAGAAAACAAAATAATTCCGGGGATTTCAAGCGGGTTGAAGTGTTAGTAAGGATGTGTTATGTTTTTAAACACAAGTGAAAATTCTGCTTTACCTATTGAGGGTGGGAGTTTCATATGATTGATCTATCGCAACTATTATGATCCCTAATTGTACGTGGAAAAAAAATGACATTTTGAAGCTATCGGTTCTGCATTCTATTTGTTCTAATCCTATTCCTGTTATCGCTTCAACCGTAGTACATTCGCTCTAGCAAAACATGTTGAAGGCCCGGTAAAAAATTGTTTGCTTCGAACTTCGCCCTAAAATATTTAACCTATATTTCTCCCTTCGATCAGTTAGAGATTCCCACCCGTCCAAAAGGACGTTAAAGATACCAGTTCATCCTTAAGTTACCAGAATTCACGCCAACCAGCATTCACACGGCAAACTTTCTGCAGTCAAATGAGTTGCCATCGAAGGAAGCTAGCAAAGCATCGCATTCCCCATACCGCACCAAATGAATGGTATCCGTCACGTGTCTGCTTAGGTGCCTTTGTTTGTGGGATGCGACGGTGCTTGGTAACGCTCGTATTTAGTGAATAATATATGTTAGCGAAAACATGGGAAAGTTTTATTTTGCATTTTTTATTAGCCTACACAATTTTTATTGGCCTACTATATTTAGCCATAAGTTTGAATTCCGAACAGCACAGAGCAATTCCTTTTTTTTCATTACATTCTAAAATGTTTTTACATCAAATTTTCCTCCCCGTATCAATGCCATAAATTTGAAAATTTTAAAACTTAAATGTAAAAATGCTAATTTTTTATGAAAAAATAATTTAGAACCAACTTTTAGGAGAATAATACTTTTTGATAAAGGCTGGTTATGTAGGATTTGGTTAAGAATAAGCAGACGCCGTTGCCAACGTTACGATTTATTTATAAATCTTCATCAGGGCTTTATAAAAGGAACATACCAATAATGTACACTTTTTAACAGGATTCAGTAGGTTACCTGATGAAGATTAATAAATAAATCGAAGCGTTGGCAATGGTGTCTACTTATTCCTGACCAAACCCTCAATAACCTTTATCAATGGGTTTTACTGTGGTCGAAAACTATGATGACATAATACTTTTTTCCCAGTATAAATCGGTTGAATACACTGATTTTTATTTTTATTTAAAATATACGTCGAATTTCTGTCCCCGGTCCGGCATGGCGCTCACCGTCACTCTGAATAATCAGTTGAGCATCGCGAGTATCAACCTATTTGTAGCATTTTCTGACGCTTAAGGTGGTTTGAGCGAGATAGTTCCCTAGTCATAATGGAGACCATATTCAAATTTTATTTTTTTATTTCAGCGTCCGTAATAATTATGAAATAAATATTAAATATTAATGGCGCAAAGATATAGTTATATATGACGAAAATTCTCAGTAATTAAATAAATAAAGCTGCATAAGTCTCTAACTTGACTCATTTTTTTCCGCCGTACGGCTGAAAACCCTTCAAAACAGCAGGTTTTTTTGCGATTTTGTAAAAATTACTGCGGTGAATAATGGATTATTTTTTATAAATAGTTAAGAAAACATGCAATCTACACACCGTTAGTGTTTTGACGATATCTAGGTGCTAGAAGTTCTTAATTTGTTTAATATTCTCCCTCTGGAGCGCACAGCCATAATCTATCACATGTAAAACAGCTTATATTTTTTGCAAATTGCTCGAAAAGCAGTTTGGCAAGGGTGAATTGATTTTTCGCTCAAACTACCTTAAACTGTCAAGGCACCCAATCTCTTGCTTAAGATACCCTACATAAAAACTTTATTTCTGACGTTATGGCCACATTTTAGAGATCCTGTTCCACTGTAACTTGGTCGCTTGTGCTGTGGCTGTCCGGCGTCCACTGGTCGTTCTCCTTCGAGGGACGCGTGGCACCAAAACCGACCCGCCCACCTGTCCATTGTCCGCAGCGGGGAGTGACCCGCAACGCCCGGATACGTCACCCGGAAACGTGACCGCGTTTCCGGGAGAATACCGGCGCCATTGTGCGGTACGGGTATTGCGATGCACCAACTGCGGTATGAGATATTTTCATGAAAGATCGCATTACGGTGGTGATCCAGGGGGAAATTTTACATTGATTGAAGCAGAAGAAAATACGCGTCATTGAATAGAATTGTTGTAGGCGAAAAATATGACAAAGACGAGGGTCTGTAATCGCAAGAGCCCAAACAAAAACAAATAATTGACAGTTATCACATCTTACGCGACGGATTCCTTCTAAAAAGTACAAAATATCATAGCTTAATCTTTAATTTACATCTACATCTGTGCTGTAGGCGTAGATGTAAGCAGCCTAAAAAGCATCTGGCAGGGTGTGTTAGGACCTTGCGGCCTTGTTGTGTTTTTGTGAATAAAAAAGTATTCCTACGCATTATATAATTACATAATAAGACACTTCCCTGGCGTTATCGTTGATTCTCTCCTCGTAGGTGTTTTTTAAGCCTCAATATTCTTCCATCCTTCCTTCGGGTATCCACTTAAGGCCTAATCCTTAGTCCTCTTACAACTCATTATTAACACTCAGAAGAAGCATATGGCCAAGAGGAGTACTCATGCTCAATTTACGTTGACTCAAATTTAATATTTTTTCTTCTTATTTATCCAAATATTTTTCATTTTTCCCTGAAAATAGGGAGCACCTAAATTTCCCATTTATTTTAATATATTCCCTGAACCTTACAGAGTCCTAACATTTTGGTGCAAACATGCACCCTCAAAAATCTCGTCTCTAAGTTTCCTGTGGTTCCTCTACAAAAGCGTTTTGTATGCCCAATCATTAACGCAAAAATTTCTTTTTGAGGATAGTTTCCTCGCCAGTATTCAAATACCAACCACTCCGATACTAAGCCTGTTCCAAGGGCATAAATCGTTACGAATTAAGCATACTACGCACGGAAACTAATCTCATTAGATTTTTAATAAATCCAGTGCTAGAGAAACAGTCGGTTCATATATCGGAAGAGTAGTATTGATTATCCACCTCATCAAAGCCTCCAGCGTTGAAGTTGAAATGTGGGGTCTTCTAGCTTTCATTTTGCATGTGATTTACTGATTTTTTCAAAATTTCCTCAAAATAGGGTACGATAAGTTGATGAAAACTAAATAAAAAATATCTAAAAACCGGTTCTTTCCCCCACGCGCGTGACTAAGGGACAAATTCGTGAGCATATTCTACACCTACAAATTACCATGCAAGCCACCTCAAGGGTGTTGGCAGGGGGTGAGTAGTCACCAACATGCATTACACTATACCCTAAAGCTAGTGTAACTACGACTATTGATGATTAACATAAATCGCTAATGCTTGTCAGAAGGTGAAGCCTCACAAGCATGCACTACGCTATAGATATGTTGCCAATGTGAGAGGGACCATTAGTACTCATGCATTTTGCAACTACATAAACGGGCAGTGATTCTAGAGTTATTCTGAAAACATGCACGGCGTACTGTTAGTACTAGGTAGTAGATAAGGATAGAAGTAATAGGGAGTAAATCAACTAATATTCCGTGGGTTTCATTTCTTTCAGATACGCAAAAGGCGTTTCTTTATCTCGAATCATGTCTTAGAAGTCTTCCGCAATTCTATCAACTAGTGCAGATATTATCAATCATATTTTTCTGTTTATATATTCACACCTGAAGATTGTACTGTGTTCGTGACTAGTCGCAATTAAGTTTAAAATGCTGATTGCCTAAGATTTACTCAATTATTTAATATTCAGGTTCATGTTGGTCTGCGTAAATAATTTGACATTTTTACATTCATATTTACGAAATGCACGTTAATATACATAGAAATATAAATATATATAGAAATCTAAAAATAAATCCAAATGTATTAGATTGGATAATGATATTTCGAATGTAAATCTCTGAAATATCTCATAAATCTCATAAATGAATAATTTCATTCATGCTCTATTGATCGCATGCAAAATGAATATGGCAATAACTAATAGTCGACATACTGGTATCTAGGTAATTGTCTTTAAAAAATAAGCATCAACGGGGCAATAACCTACCTGAAATTAGACAATTTTCAAAGAAAATATTCCTGTGGTTAGCAATTTCATTATTACCGCTACGTAATTCTCACAGGATGTTATTTCTTGGTAAACTAATCGATAGCTTAAGTCAAGTGGTTGTTTTGTTAAAATATTGGAAATAGATTTGACATTGTTATTTGATCGCTGCGGACGAAATATATCCTATTTACTGAAGTTAAAAAATGCAATTAGCTACACGTGTTCCATTTGCAGAATTGAGCAGCGAGGAGAAAAAGTCGTGTATTTTTTTCAAAAACCGAATGGAGTTATTCTTCGCTCCCCAGCCAAACACATACATGAACAAACACGCAAGCACACAAACGCACATGCAAGTTTCAAGAAAAAGTGACGTCTTGGGAAGTGATCGGTTACCATGGTCCCGCCATCAAACGCACAAGGCTAACAAGTGAACGGATAATAATTGATATTCTTCGCAAAGAAGCGAAAATGCTTCCCTCTTCATCCCTTGTCTGCCCTTTACCGTCTTTTCCGATCCAGTCACTCTCTTTTTTTTTCTGTCCGAGAGCATTTAAAAAGAGTATGTATACCGGTTGAGTAGATCTTTTTCATTTCCCGACGTCTTGAAGTGTTACGTGCTCGCGATAACAATCAAAGACTCTATTATTGGATCTGACCATTCGAATGCAGTTCGCACACATGCACCACCAATCATGGGAACGGAAATTTTTTATCAGATTAGGACGTCACATTTCATGTGCAATTTGGGCCTCAGTCTATTCCGATCACGGAATTCACTAAGCAAAAAGTGTCTAATACATATTTATCCCAGTGAATGATCCATATATATTCACTGAGCAAGAAACTAATGAGCTCCAACAAAATTCCTTGAACTTTGGCAATAGGGAATATAGGTTGATAAGTTGGGGTATTGCGAGGAGATATTGAGGGATAGCGGGGACTATTGAAGTGATAGTTGAGTAGTTCATTTCGGGGGAGATGAAATTCAATGGGGTATACCTAGCTACAGTATTTAATTCAAAATAAGGGAAGAGGGTAGTATTTATTGAAGTGAGCAAAAGGATACTAGTGGTGGAAATAAAAGCATACCCGATCAATTTCATTGTGGTCTAGGTATAGGTACATTTCTACAAACCTACGGAGGAAGAGTTGGGTGGTATGAAAAGAAGAGATAATTTAGAAAATTCTGGGTCAAAAAAAACCTACAGTGGTTGGAGATTAGTATGCAATATTTGGGTAAGGAAGGGGTAGAAATGGAGTGGGAGAGTATAAGCTAAGTAGAGTAAATGACCGTGGCAAGAAGACAGTTGAATTCTGTAGGAGAAATAAATGAAATATATAAAATACTGGGTTTAAACATGACTAAATTATTGTCACATTAATCACACATTATATCTGTTCTTTATAATACATCTTATATTACGTTTTTATTTTTGTTTTTACTTAATATAAATTCACAATGTCATGTAAATATACTTTTGCTGCTTGGAACTGGATTGGACTGTGGAATTTTCAAGTAGAAATGTTATAGATACCTGTTACAGCAGTAATCAAACCATACATTTGTTACTCTAATGTTTCAGATATTTTTGAGCGTGTAATTAATTCCTGTTTCTATGTACATTTTGTATTACGTTTTTATTTTGTTTTCATTTAATAACTATTCAAAATCTCATGTACGTTACGTATTTGTTGCTTTTAGGGGTATGTACCCAGAGCATTGAATAAATCTCTTTCTATCTTATCTTATCTAAAAGCTCAGGTACACATGGAAAATGCCGAAAGATACAGGGAGATATCAAACAAAATATATCATGGCCAGGCAGAGGTATTAAGGTGGTTCCACCGTAAAATGACTTAAATGTCATTTTATTAATATTCTGTCTATATTTAGAAAAATTTGTCCTCTATCTGATATGAACAACAAAATAATACGTTTCCACGCTATTTTATTCTATAATTGAACTTGAAATTACATTGTGTTCAATGGGGAATGAGAGAAACACGCGGGAAAATAGTATTTTTCCATAAAATACAAATGCCAATTTCGTGGAAAACTGTCTCTAGGAAGGAAATAATCCAGAGAAATTGAATAAAAATAAAATACAGGCATCTTACCACCTTATTTTTCAAGTTATTGAAGAATTAATGCCGTAATTGAAGTCAAAATGTGGTAATTCGTAGGAAATGGCGCTGCAGTCGGCTCCTATGGCTGGAAAAAAGTGCTCATTTAAAATATATTCGTGGAATAATCTGCATATTTTGTACCTTACTTTTGGGTTTCTATAGGTAATGCATTGCATCAGAGAAAGCAGGATTTTTTTGACAAAATATAAAAAATGTGGAATTCAGTATTTGTTTTGACTCACACAGTCGCAGCGGAACCTCCTTAAAACGGCGTTAAAATTAGCGCAGTTTTCAGGGTGTTGATGTGAACTCGGATTATAATCTGGTACTAGTGAAATGTGATGATATACATAAAAGGCTTAGTAAAGGAAAAGGAGCGAAAAAGTGGAACGTGGGAGCATTGAACGGGGCCAAGAAGAGGTATTATCAAGAGCTAGAGAACAAGAGAATAAGAGAAAATCAGAAAACGGGTAGAAATGAGAAATGTTGGGGAACATAAGAACAGGAGCAATAAGAGCGGCAGAGAAAGCGGTTGGGTACATGGGAACGACAGGATTTAAGAAGCCATGGATCTAAGGAGAAGTACATAATTAGGAAAAAAAGGAGAGAAGGAAGTGGGGAAAACATCAACACCGAACTCTGCAGGAGGCAGAGGGATGAATTGATAAACTCAGGCAATTAATAACTAGCCAAGGGAAAATTTGTAGGGAAGGCAATGCTACGAAATGGAAATGCTACGGAAAGATGAGAAAGTTAGCGCACTATGTCCACGCTAAGGCGAACATTTTATCGAGTAGTGTGAGAAGGCAAACGATTTCCAAAACGAAGGACAAGACAGGGGAAAGATACAAATCGGATAGGAAGAGAATCAGGAAAGATGGAAAGATCTCGTGGAAGAGCTATATGGTCGAGACAATAGACCCGTGAACTTAGATATGAAGAGAGATAATCTCGGAATAGGGATACCGGACAGCGAAAATGAGGGAACTATGGAAAATTAGGTCTAGAAAAGCTGTGGATGTAGATAATGACCCTTCAGACTCATTGAAGAACCTGGGAAATGATGGAAGACAATGATTTTTCGAACGAATTCGTAGGATCTACGAGGAAGGAATATGGCCGGAGGATTTCGAAAAAAAAAAAGTTTTGATTCTCATGTCGGAAAATACGAAATTGTCAGAATGCAAAGGCTATACAAAAATGAGTTACATTTCACATTTGGCGCAGGTAGTACTCACCAAGGAATCATTTGCATCAAACATCTATGTCTCTCTTCGTGTGACTGGAAATCGTTTTTTTTCTGCTGTGTATTTGTTCCTGCGGTCTTGCAAAGTGCTCAATTGAAATCTTTGGTGAGAAGATAGCCTTGGTCATCTGAATGACAGATGTATGTTGGATATGTAGAAGTTCTGATTTCATCTCTCCTCCTCGCGTGCAAAGTGATTTCTTTTGTGAAGGGCAGAATCGCAATAACGCTAGGCTATGACGGCTCCATCTCGTGGGTCGCAAGTAACTCTGCGTGTTAGTGACTGAGTACTTTTTTCATTTGTCCGCAATTGATTTGATCTATGCCAATCATCACCTCCCATCTTCCTCTATCTATGGCGTCGCCTTTTGCCCCTATCATATTTCATACGCTGCCTCGTATTGCATAACACACGCTCCAGAGAACCTTACCCCTCTTCTCCTTGAGATTATTTTGTTGTTGTGTATTCCATTTATAAGGGTATGTGGTAACGAGTTGAATCGCTTCGTGTCACACTTGTGAGCTAAAATATCAGCTTTTGATTGAGCTGCACCATTGATCAGATGAATCACTATAGATGAGCGTCCGGCATAACAGAAACAACTTTAAAGAACTGCACATGGAAACAGCTATGACAATGAAGGCCATTAAAGGGCTATTTTCACTCAACCTTACCCTGATTTCAAATATTCTTCTCCTAACATTTAATCAGAACCTGAGGATGTGACATCATCTCCCTTCCCCACCTTTTTCCCGCATCTGCCCCTTCATTTCCCCCCATCCTCATGGCGAACTCCGGTTGGAGGGAGACAACAATTGACTTGAATCACCCTATTACCATTGTCTTGACCTCTATTCATCCTTTCCCTTCAAATTCCTATGAATTTCTCAAAAATATTTTTCCCTTCCATTTAAAAATAAGTGTAAATACCCACGACAAACCGGATTTTGGAATATTGTACCTGATGAGGGCAAACAAGTTTCGTATTTGTAAAATAAAATGGACAGTACAGCATATTTTTTTCATTTCTATTCAATTTTTTTTTTCATTTTTTTAATTTATATATATTTTTTTTCATTTTTTTATTTAAATATATTTTTTTCATTTTTTTTTATTTATATTTTTTTTCATTTTAGCAAAATATTCACTTTGCTGCAATGCCCTATTTTCTTAGCATAATCTAAGTCCAAGATTGTTTATGACTCAGCCACCTTACTTCATGAATGACCTCCTAATTGATGCTATACTATCTTCATGCATTTTTATTCACTGCAATATCGCCAAAGACGTTCTGGAAGTGATTGTGAATATTCGTGATTGGTTCGTATTTCCAACAGAAAGGAATTCATCTCTTCCCCTTATGTTGGAATGTATGTACCTCAGTCATAGGCGGCATTTTGGAAGCCCATTGTCGGGCAGACATCCATCGGAAATAATTTCATATAAATCACGTTGCAATCAAGCGTTTAAATGCAAATAATTTTTAAAATAAAATACGGACTCTGAATCGCTTGTACGAATTAAATGTATTAGAGCGAGGAACTTCCGTGCAGTGATGCAGAAATTCATGCATTTGTGCATGCATCAGTTTCCTGCTTTCCGCGAGGAAACATTTTGACTGCACATCTATCCAAACATCAGGCTGCACGAAGGAACGTCTCTTGAGAAAGAAACTGCTTCGGATACAATGCACCGGAATCTATGGGTTGTGGAAGTCCGTTCGATGAACTTCTAGAAGATGGAACAGGGAATATCCTTAATGCGACGACTCTTGGTTCCACACAAGGCATATATGCGACTCGTGTTAGACGCGTCCGTCTTCGCTTCGTAAGGATTCTAGCGTCTCGAGAGATGGGATGCGGAAAAAGGAGACCAAAGAGGAGGAGGGTTCAATGGGCAAAGCCACCATCTTTGGCGTTCTTGCTTGCACACAACACACGCTGGGGAAGGAATCGTCCACACTTTTCCATCCCGTTACGTCAGATACACACACACAAGCCCTTCCAATTAAGGTGTGGCGACTCCGGAGGCTGCACCAGTTGCCATGGAGACGCTGCTGTTTAATGGTGTAGATGGGGATTGTTCAATCAAGGGGGACAAGTCAGTACGTTTTGTATCCTCTTGACAAACGCTACTAATTGGCTCCCCAGTAGAATTTATCAGAGTTTTCGAGTTCATAAGCCTCTTTTTTTATCGACAGTCTATATTTTTAACGGATTCGAGTACTAAATTAAGTGACTATGGCTGCTTATTTTTTACGTCCAACCCAGATTTCTTAATAGTCGATGAAGATGAGGGTGAAAGTGCAAATTATGTGAACAAAGAATGTTTGCTCTACCGGCGTTAAATTGTCACTCAAAGTTCGCAAAATGTTTTATGGTCACTGTATCACACTAAGCACACATTTCTACAATTGGGGTATTTGCACAGCCAATACTCACAGCGCAAAAAAATGGTAAAACCATGAGGTGAGTTCAGTGGCCGCCATGTTGTCCAAATTGTGATTCATAGACTCGTCAATGTTGTTTTAGGCCTCAAGAGACACAATTGTCGTATTACAACGGGCGATTAAAGTTACGGGCTTGCTCCCCCATGCGTAGAAAATGATCCATCACGTGCCTCCTTTCTTCTTCAGCACAAATATTGACGCTATGACAGATTGACGAGGATTACACTGCATCCGTAAAACAGACGAATGCGAAATACTAAGAGATAAACGGTCGAAAATAAGAGTTACTTCTTCTCCCGGTATTCCTGAATTCTCCCGGAATTCTGCCTATTTACCCCGTTCCTCCTGGCGATAGAATAATATCTCCCAGAGTTAAAAGAATCGGATGATCTGTTTGAGACTTTTTATTTATGTTCCGCCAATTTTCAAATGAATCCGTTGGAATGCAAATGGCTTGCTCAGTGACAAAACATGTGAAATGTATATCTCGCGTTATATATTTGGTCGGTCGAAAGATATTCTCCTGGGATCTTCATGAATTTCCTACTATTAACTTAGAAATCTCCCGAAATACTTACTCAGTAGATGATAACCCAAGTCGAACAGATAGGAATATAACATTTTATTTTTCCCCACGAACAATTCTCGAGCACATCGGGAACAATGGGAGACACTAATCCACCAAAACTCAACTCATTTCCCAATCGTCCCTTCTTGGAATTCTTTTTCCGTATTCTGTTCCTTCTTTACGTCAGTTCTTACCTCCTCTAGCTCACACCCTTGTTACGACTCAGAGCGAGGTATCATATGTGTAAGAAAAGATGCTTACTCTATGGTAATAATAATAATATAATGTTTAATGTTCTGTGGCAAGCCACCTAAGAACAAATATAGAGTACATAAAATATCACATTAAAATCGAACAGTAGGACAAAAACAAAAACGAAAAAAAGTAAATAAATTCAAAATATAATTGTTATTACATAATGATTGACAAGTATTTAAAATAATCTCCATTTTAATAATGAACAATAAATAAAACAGTAGATTAAAGGTTTAAAAAAGAGTATTAGAACCCAATTTTTCAGGGAACATTCAATGGTATGATTTTTTTATTAGCTATTCGTTTTATTTTATCTTAAACATTGATATGGTACGGGTGAAAATTATGCTCCTGGGCAGTGAGTTCTATAATTGTATGACAAGAAAAGACTCCGTAAAAATATATTTTATGAGGGGGAAAATAATACCTTTGATCATGGCGTCTGGGTTTTAAGGCACATTCACGTTGTGGTCTTTCAGAAAACATACTCAATACGTAGGTAGAGGCTTTTTGTTGAGAAACATCCTGAACAAAAACATGCCCATATATTGATTGGAAGCCACCCAAGTTCACAGAGGTAGGGACTGATTTTCTCATATTTTCTCAAATAAAATATGAATGTAGCGCATGAATTCATTACCCGTTGGAGTTTTAAGTTATGGTAGTATGTAGACGTAGATGAGCATAACATGTTCCCTTACTCCATCGTCACACTTGACCTGGATTCTTTTTGTTTACCCTGATATATAGTTTGCTTTATTAGTTATTTCTGGAGTATGTTTACCCTTGAATGATCATGGGTCAGTATTACTCCGTGATACCTATAAGTGGATTGATTCTACGCTAGCTCGCAATGTTTAATGCAGTGTGATGGAGAATTACGAGACCGATTGCAACACTTTTGTGGATTCATTTCCTTCCATTTTATTGTACATAGTCTCTGCGTGAAGCTTCCTGCATCAGGTCCTGTAAATTAACTACAACTCTTTGTTGTTACAAAATTCAAACCAAATGAAGAGAGAGAATGGAATGATATCTTATATCTTATCTGTTGTTCTGCTCTCGTTTATTCTCTCAACGTAAGGGTAATTACATGGAAAACACACAGTAAAATTCAGTGCCGTCACAAGGTATGTCAGAGATCATCGACGCTTTTGAGTTGAAAAATATTGAGGAAATACTTTCGGAAGGTCTCATCGCTTTAAACAGGCATGAGCGAACAATATTATACGCATGAAATAACACTTGTCATCTGGCCTCAATGTTTGCTTGCTATAATTCAACTTATTTTACGTAAAATAAGCATTGTTAGCTTATTGTTCTGCATTCTTATGTGTGTATTCCTGTATTATATTGCGAGTTACTGTTTATTTCGTTTCACAAGGTCTATTCTGATTCAAGTCAACGTTTTCTTCCAAATAATAGCTTCCGTGAGCATTTATTATTCTACTACTGCATGTTAATCACGACAGGTTATGCAAAACTATCTCCCTATAGTGGTTGAATCAACTCCTTTTGATTTGATGGGTAAGTATGCGTGCAATGTCATCATATTAATTTTTCTCCAACTTTATCATTTTGATTTCATTGGAATATGAGTGTTATATTCGAAATTAATCGAGAAAGTGCTTTTCAGCCACCTCAAAAACCGCCTGCATACTTTTAAAGCAGCCCTCGCCGTGAATAGAATCTCCACCCCCCTTTCTCTCCCTCCCCCCCCCCCTTCTTCCCCCACATTCACGTGCATGTCCACATTCCAAGCGACGACGTCAGCCGCCATTCTTCTGTTAGTCTTTTTTTTTTATTTTCGCGCCAATCACGTGGGTCGCCTCTGTCAGCACTTCCGGTTGCACCCCTACCGTGAGTTTCCGGTCCATTTTTTGAAGCCCAGCGCGCGCGTGAAGACGTCCACCTCCCCCCCCCCCCTCCCCCTTGACTCCTCCCCACGAATTCCTCCCCACACCCCCGCTCCCGCTTCAACGCGTCGTCTGGATCCAACAATAGACGAGACCAACAATGCGGGTCGCGAGGGACGGAGGGAAGGGGAGGGGGAGATAGGGAGCATATAAATGACCGACGGAAAAGAGTCCCACTTCCGCTAGTGTTAACAACGACAACAATAACAATCGCCGCCCACCCTGCAACAATAATGAGGTGTGAAGGTCGCGTTGTTCGGCGCATTTAAATGCGCAGCCTGAGGCACGGTATTGATAATGGCCTCGTTTATTGCTTGGATGACTGGGCGAGCACATAGATGACTGAAAATGATTGGAAAATAGACCAGACTCCAATCCGGTGCCTAAATCCTTGCAAATTTGAGAGCATATAGATCACCTCCGCCTATTTCTCACTATTATTTACCCGGGGGGTTATTTTGTAATATCACCTTTTTAGAGACTCTTGGTGGAAAGGCGGGAGATCCGTTTCCCTCTCTTAATGATCGGCTCACGAACGGTTCGTGAATTGTCGAAGCTTCAATTACCTTATATCAAATAAAAGATGCCGAGACTAGCGAATACCCAGATTGCTCAACATCTTACGGAAGATATAGTTTACACTGTACATACCACGAAAATCTAAATACCAGTCAAAACTACAAGCGACATGTAAGCGATCACTCAATATTTAAAAAAAATTAAGTGCATCTAATTAGTGTTCGATTCACAACCACGGGAAATATCTACCAAGAACGTAGATTTTAAGGCAATATTTGTTAAAATTATGAAATTATGGTATAAATAACTGAATTCCATTCTCCATACACTGGTGGATAGGCACACGAAAACAAAGGTATCAGCAACATTGTTTGGGAAATATTCATACGAAATATATACACAGATAATTCAAGCTAATAATAACATAAGCATTTCAAACAAAGCATACCTTCAAGAGCCCAATATATTGGAGTTGAAAATGCTGAAGTTCTTCACGTTTAGCAAATTATGTACAACAATACGATTTAAAATCGTTTGTATCTTTCGCGCCCTTGTTTATTTTCCAACTCAAGTGGAAACGATGGTGGTGATGGTGATGATAGTGAAACGGATCAAGAGTCGAAAGATACGGATCAGAGCGGATGAATCGTCTGAAAGACCAGCACATGACCGGCAGTTCACCCCTTGAGATCTGAAGATGGTCACGCCGCCTGGATGGCGGAGTTGAACTACGAAAAAGAGACATTTTATGACGTATTCCCACAAAAGTGAGATTACAAAATAACCCCCCCGATCTGACGGATGCAATGCCACACTCTGGACTCCTTAGGAATAGCTACAGCCATAAAGTAACCAGATTTTACAGCTGCTCTGGGAAACCTAAATGGTGTGACTGAAGTTATCCTTGTAATAATCCTGCAGCGTGTATGCTGACCGAAGCAATCGTGTTCGGGTTGGTTTAGTTGCTTGAGCCCTGGCCTCCTATCCCAATGACCCGAGTTCGAATACCGACAGCGACGGAGATTTTTTTATTAAAATCCCGATGTCTACTTGGGTGCCATGTGCAACCATCCTCCATTCCCCAGGTTATCCTTTTCTCACCAACATACCCACACGTCCAAAATGGCCTAAATTAACTCACTTCTCGGTCGCTTCCCCAAAATAACCAGACAACCAACCGAAGTAATCCACTATTTATACTCATTTTCTCTCGATTTTGCCAAAAACTAGCTCTCAATATCACTAGTAATATCATTGAATTTGGCAAAGAGTGTGTGGTACACAATGTATGACATTGTTAGACGTTCTCTGTAATTAGGTATTGCGAATTGTTAAAAGTCACCGAATGTGACACATGAAGTCCACTGCTTTTTTAAAATAAATGTATGTTATTCGTTTGGCTCGTATATCATAAGAGGTTTTGATTAAGGTACGTTTTAATAAGCATTGACCCTGATTCGGTAAAATCGGATTTTCGGCTCTAATACGTCTATGATTTTTTCCAGCATTCAAAGCCTAGTGTTCTTTAGTTTGAAATGTAGTTAATTTCAATCGTTAAAAATGCGATAAAAAATAAACGACATTGCAAATTGCAGAGAACGTCGTTGTACTTGTTTTTTTGTTTTGTATAACATACTTTTTACGACACTTGTTATGCAAAAAAATATAAAGAACGTTTTCCGAAATAGCTGTCTAAAATCGCAGTCATAAATGAAGCTTGAAAATACCATAACCATGTTAATGGAGTTTTTTTTAACTTGCGACACCACATAAAAATATGGCGAAATCTTTGTTATATAAATTCCAATCACTGCGAAATACTCAAATGTACGCAGTGACGAGCATGGGTGCAAAGATATAAACCAACCGTGTAACTGGATAACATGTATGACCGGCAATTGGAATTCGAACATTTGTGAAGCCGAATTATTTCTATGGCGATTTTAATTCCTTTGGCGTAAATAGTTCCAGGTTATTCTAAAATGCATTCGAACAAAAACACAACAGCGTAAACTCTATTGGTGTGGAAGACACCAAAACAAAATTTGAAAAACTTAAACTACAGCAATTTTTTTCGGTAAAATTTTGGCGAAATAAAAAATATGACATAATGTGGAGTTTACTACGCAAAAGTGAATGCTTTTTGGAAGGACATTTTATGGAATGAAAAAAATGTTGTTTATGGTCGTTAAGGGTAACAAAGTCAACAAAATATTTGGGAATATGTTTTTCGCTTCCGAACATACCAAATGTGATGAATAGTTCTCGGGGTTCCAGCCGGGTAATGGTGTTAAACTGCACCGACGTTTCAATGGCGTAGACTGAACCCTGAACCGTACCATTAACCCTGAAGACGATGGCAGACTACGCCATTGAAACGTCGGTGCAGTTTAACACCATCACCCGGCTGGAAACCCGAGAACTATTCATCCTAAGCATTCGCCGGGAAAGACTTAAATCCTAAATACCAAATACGGCTTAGGCTCAAAACGGTGATATTTTCGACTATATTATTTGAATAGAGCCTTAAGCTGCTCTGCTCATCACAAATTCGTTACCATTGTCAATATTAGATACCGGATACAGAACGCGGCTTGGTTGCCAAGGCGACGCGATATTTCTTCAACCAGCACACTGCCGCTCCCCATTCGCTTCGACTCGACCGCCTGTTTTTTGTTTCGATAATCCGATCGCGTCAGTCTCTTCCTGCTTCTCCACCATCTCCACATATGCATTATTTAGTAAGCACTGTGGGCCTGCCTAAGATGGATCCACTTACTCTCGCGATGTAAAATACGAAACGCCGCTCCACCTTCCTCAGTAATTACGGCCATTGTTTCGCTCGCGATGACAAAAGAATGACTCGCCGCCATTAGCATATTTTTGCGTCTTCTTTCAGGTTTCTGGGGGAGGGCGCGGGATTCTCGAGTCGACGGCGAGACAAGTGAAAGACGGGCCGCGCCCCCGCATATTCATATTCGTCCTGAGAGGCGTTTCGCACCATCACGTGACCTACGAGGTGACCCCCCGAGAGAACGACCCTAACAAGAATCGCTTCCGACGAAAACAAAAAAATCCTACGAGTTTCTCAAGCGACGGTTGTGTACGTCGAACAGATTACGATTCACAATCGGTAGAGTTCCTTGCGATAAGAGGCCGGTTCATACGAGACGAGTTTTCTTTCACGAGTTCGTACGAAACTGCGTCCAAAGTAACGTAATATAACTCGCGTACATTTGTTCATCAGGAAGGTTCCTCTGCAACTTCGTGACTCACAACAAATAATAAACTCCAACTTTTTGTTTGCCTTGTCAAAAAAAAGTATTGCGAGACGAGTTTTCTTTAAAGAGCTCGTTCGAAACTGCGTACTGCGTCCAATGTAACGTATCTAATATGTAACTCGCGCATGTAACGCTCATCAAGAAGGTTTCACAGCGACTGCGTTACTCACAACAAAAACTTAACTCCAACCTTTTGTTTTTCTCGTAAAAAAAGTAGGCATTGCTATCGCTGATAACATGCCTTAGCTATTGAAAAATAAAAATAAGGTTCGAAATTAGCAGACAGTTCGACGAATATATTTTTGGTGTACACTTTTTCATGTCATAGGAGCCGACTGTACTGCCATTTATGTTTAAACATTTTCCCACCAAGTATTTCAGCGGTTTGATGGAAACTGAAAAAATATAATATAGAGGTACTTATGTTCAATTCCTTGGAATAATTTGCTTCTTATGAGTCGCTTGGGAATTCTTCTCTTACTCCATCCTTTCTACAAAACGCACTCTTGCCAGCCGCAGTATCTTGGAATACCTTGCCGTCTCCTCCCCTCTAAGAACTTCATGTATCTCTCAGCTCATTCTACGTATCTCTATTTCTCCAAGTGGACCATAACTTCTTCTGATTATATTCCTTTCAAATTCTTTGAGTGATCCAGTCCAGTTCATATGATTAGTAGGGCCTTTTTTCATTACTGTCTGAGTGATTTCTCATCGTGACTGAATGAAACCCTTGGGCAACGGCCTGCCACGATGAAAACACCGTTTTTCGTTCAGTAATCGAAGGTTAGCATTGTTGGACTCGGCTGGAATTCTGAGGGGAGATCCTTCTCATCCTCCGAGTCTGCAAGTCGTCTTCTGAATCGTCTGCAAGTCGTCTGCACGTGGCAGACAGTACTTGCGAAATGACCGTAGCCGTCGAAGCACGTTAAACTAAAATATTTACTACTACTACTTGGATGAATCCCACGTTTCAGCTGTACACTTCAATGGCCTCATCAGCGTTCTATAATTCATAAATGTGCACTTCATGCATGCTTGGTTATAATTCACCCATTGCATTACAATGAAGCTGAAATACAGCCTATTCCAGAACCCTATAACTCAGCTGGATTCCAGAATTTATAGGTAGGTATTAAGTAATTTTTATATATTTAATGTTTAGGTAAATATAGTATTCTTCAACTATTCCGAGCTTCGAAAACGACCTTATTTTGACGTCAGAACCTAAATATATCCCAAACAACTCGTTCAAATAGGGAGAGATGCGGAGGTCGTGACATCGAAACCTCGATATTTGAAGAGGTTCGACGGTTTAACAAGAGTCCTTTTCCGAATGAGTCGTTCTTGTTTGCGCGCGCCGCTCCCCTGATTTATGCACGCGCGCGACGCCACGACACACGGAAGTGAATGGTTCATTAACGCCACTGTTGGCCATATCGTCCCTTTAAAGGCCCACGTGGCGAGCTCGGGTCAAACAGAAGAGTAACGCGAGCGCCCCAGCAATTGAAGCGGGAGGTGGGGGGATAGAGAATACGCGTCCTTTGGGGTCGTCGGTTCGAATCATTCAAGAGGATCGGAAGTGACGCATACGATCGCTCCTTGACGACGACGTTCAATAAACAGCAGAGCCCGCGGGCGCGCGCCCGCGTCCACCACGTGGTTGTTGCCTAGGATGCACTCGCTTTGTTGACAGCGACGCAGAGCGAGCGCACTCTTCACTTGACGACCAATATACATAATATGAAGATCGGCCCCAGCTGTTCCTCGAGTCGTTTTTAAATGATTGCCCTCTCGTTCTGCCCTCCTTAAAAGCAGCTCTCCTACGAGGTCGAGATTTCTTATTTTCTGGTCGTGTGTGGGACTGGGAGATTGGATTAGGTACATACATACGCCTCTGAGATCACTATTTTCCCTAACATTATGACGCGCTATTTTCTCGATGGTGAATTTTAAATAAGTTGATATTTTTCGAAAGCTTCAAATTTCGCTCGGAAACCCAAACAACCCACAACATCCCGATGTAATGTGTTATTCCTCATTCCTTTTTTCCGTTTCCTTTATCCACTTCTCTTTGTCTTCTTATTCTCCCAATTATATCATTATTTTTCAAGAGTAGGAGGATGAAAAGGTACTGGCTTTTGTAATGAAAGAGGAGAGTAACTGACAAGTAAATTAAATTAAATATTAATCCAAATTTTCAATAGAAGCAATGGAAATCAGGGAGTCTATTTCCTCTGCTCTGTTGGTAATTTGTACTAATCTGTAATTCACTGGCTTTTTTGGGAAATATAGACATTAGACTAATACAAGGATTCATAGGATTAAAAGGGCACTCACATTTAATGATGGGGTTAGGAGAGAATCAAAAGTACTACTCGTAGATATTATTAATACTGATTGTATGTGTTATATGTAACAGAGTCATAATACAGACTAGCCGATGATCTTCACCAGGTTGGGGCACGCGTTACAATTTGTCATATTTTGTTCTGGTACAATGAGCCTCGAACATGACTTAATCCTGTCTCTAAATCTACATCTACGAAGTACCGTGCAAGCCACCACTACGGTATGTGGCACGGGGTGCTTCCACACCAGGTATGCAGCACTCATCCCAGCACAAATCGGGACCTCGCACGTTCCCCTGGCCGCTAGGCGCGGACCAAAAAGCAGTCAGGAGATCAGTGCGCAGTCAAACTAGAAACTGGGAGAGTGCTACGTAAATGAACATGCAAACATGCATTACAATGCTAAAAACATGTCTAGTGGTTAATATTACTAATACTATTAATTTATGAATCCTACGTGATACTACTTCATGCTGAGAACAAAATAAAATAATGCCGGACATATCAAGCTGTTTGAAGTGTTAGTAATAATGCTATATTATTAAACACAAGTGAAAATTCTTCTCTACCAATTGAGGGTGGGAGTTTCATATGATTGATCTATCACAACTATTATGATCCCTTATTGTGCGTGGGAAAAATGACATGTTTTATCTATCGGTCCTGCAAACCATTTACTTTATCTTATTCTTGTGATCGCTTCTACCTTAGTACGTTTGCTCTAATATATGTTGAACGTCCGGAAAAAAAAGTCTGCTAAGAATATGAAGGGAATAATTGTAGCTTGCGTAGAAAGTGTGGATGGAAAAGGATTATTAGGGAAAATAAAAGCTGAAAATAAGCTGCGTAAATTGTTGTTTTATCACCATTTGTGCTATATTATGTCTAAAGAAGTCCACAGGGAGGACAATGAACGTTATGAAACTGTAATTTCAAATGAGCAAATCAAGTTACCGTTGGGATGCGACATAAATATCCAGTGGGAATTTCTCAATCCACCATTTTGCAAATGAATATTACTAAAGTTGTTTTCCCACCGGCATTTGTAGAGCAATCATCACCATTTAGATTTCTATCCCATGATTGATAAGCTTTTTAACAGTTTATTTCCCAACTTTCTCATTTCTGTGACATCATTTCACTTTCCTGCGTATTGCTTCCTCGTAAGCAGATGTTATTTTAGTCCCTAATAGTTTTTTCCCGCAATAGCTATTTTGTTTCTGTTTGAGGCTTTCGCAGCGCTGTTGTGCTGGTGTCTCCATGTTTTTCGGGCAAAGCTGTGTCGGTGTATCTTTACGATGACGTTTCGTAGCCAATGCAGGCCACATCTTCAGATCAAGTCCGAAATTTTTTTGCTAAAAGCAAAAGCGAAAGCTATTTTGTATTTATGACTCTGGAATAATGAGTATGGGAGTTTATTCGGGAACGAATCTCCGCAGTCTTTCGCAACTTTCAAATTAGGAATGTGGTTTTGTGATACCTTGAGTAAAATAAAATGTAGTCATGGTAAAAATAATTTACTTCTGGACATAAGTTCTGTTTTTTTATATCAGACGATTCAGTTACGTTTTATTGAAAATTAGTTAAAAATGTGTTGATAATAAAATCCATTGTAATTCAACATATCCAGCAGATTTTTGTCGTAATAAAGTTTAAAATTTTCTGTATATTTCGTCAAAACATTTCTGCCCAACGTTGCGAAAACGCAACATTATTTTTACATTTTTTTGCAATGATATTATTTTACTTACTGTATAACATTAGGCGGTCGGTTATGAATTAGCTTTGTTACATTACATTACCAGTAAATACTAAACTAGATATAGTAAAATCGGTCGTCGATCATTTTAATGAGGCAAAATATTGACATTAGGACATTGGACATGCACCTACTTGCGTCACATCTCAAGGCTCGGTTGCTTTAGTGTGAAATGCCATGAATATTTCCGTGTGTAAGAGAAATATGGTGGTTTTTGTAAAACAATGATTATTGTTGAAAATTAATCAATTTCTTTGAGGTAGGAAGTTTAGAGGAGTTATGGAGTGAGGTTATTAATGAGGAGGTAACTGTTGTTATTTTTATGATGCTCAGACGTGCTTATGAGGGCCTTTTTTATTAAAGAAATATATTATAAAATATTTTCACTCGCAACGTTTGAAGCGGCTTCTGATCAGGTAATGGACCGGTTTATGATGCAAGGTGTCGATGTATGAAACGGCTGCCATTTATGGCAGCACCAGGTTTATTTATAGTTTACTTTTGTTTTTACAAACGCAGGGAAGCACTTGTTTTCTAATATGGAGCCAGTAATTTGGAGGGAATAGTTCATTCAACACGTGGATTGCGTTCCGTGTTTTGAGTTAAAATTATATCTGGTGTTTCTCTATTAAGTTCGTTAAGTTGAGATTGGCATAAAATATCCAGGCATTTGCATAGCCAATCTTTTTTAATGGGTACCACGTAACCCATAAAGTAGTGGTGTTCATTTTGAGAACTGCTAACAATATGCATTTAAAGACAGTAATAAAGCAGGAAGGTCGTTAAAAATAACGTGGACTTGTGGTAAAAGAAAGCGATAAACAGTGAAAGAAAATTGAATGCGCTCAAAGCGTAGGTGCAAAGAGAAAAGGAGTCCTGGTTTCGAAAGGAGGGAGGACCATTCATTCATTCTGATTTCAACTGAAAGCGTTCACTCGAAAAAAAAGACTAGCCATGTGTTAATGAACGCATTTATTAATTAAATGAGGAGCAGGAAGAAAGGGAAAATGCGATAACAAGGATAAGTGAATAAATTTGGTATCCCCTTCGGGCATTGCCCAGGATGAGGATACCACTCACGCAAAAAAAAACTTAAAAAAAACAATGACCGATAATGACTGGAAAAAATATATTTCCGATGTTATTATAATCCAAAAGAGTACATTACCACGTAATCTGATACTACTAACAAAAAGGAACATTTGTATCTACTTCAGTAAATAAATTACACGCTTTATACCTACACTGTTTTATAAATTTCTCCTACTCCTTCTACATCTACATACTACCCCGCAAGCCACCTCAATAGGCGTGTGGCAGGGGGTGGTAGGACACCAGCCGTTTATATATAAAAAGGAAACGCTCTAATGAAATTACACCTAGCATTTATTATAGTCCCTTATTGTTCGGGGGAAAAAAGAATTCCCATACCTATCCGTTCGGCAAAATATCTCTCTTAATTTATCGTTTCTGTCGGACCTGGAAATATAGTGGGGTTCTAATATGATGTTCTCCGTGTCGCTCTGAAAGATATCTATTCTCAATTGCTCAAGTAATCTAAGCCTAGCGCGCAGCCTCCGAGTCTCTAGCGGCTCCCAGCCTAATTCGTTTAGCATCTGTGTAACGCTGTCTGTACGCCCGTAGCAGTTTTTGACGAATCGCGCAGCTTTCCTTTGTATTTTATTAAGTTCCCGAATTAAGTCATTCTGCACCGGATCCCATATGCTCGCTGCATATTCAAGGTGTGGCCGGACGAGTGCGAAAGTCTCTTTTACTTTTTCATCCGAAAATCAAAACCTTATATCAAAACCTACGTGGTCAAAACCTACTTGGAGGGTTATCGAATAAATCAAATAAAAAAGTGGAGATATAGATAAATTGGTTAATTAATGGAGGTTTGGTGTCATGTCTTTTTTAAGAAACTCAACTTCATTTTTCCGCCAAGACGTTTCGCATAAGTTTTTTTTAACCGCCGACGTTTTAATAAAAAAAGGCGAAACTTCTTGGCGGAAAAATGAATTTGAGTTTCTTAAAAAAAGACATGACACCAAACCTCCATAAATTAACCAATGTATTATTAAAGTGGTCGATAACTATTCAAAGAAGATAAAGATAAAGGTAATTTTCAACTAAATTTATTTAATTATGTTTTAGCAAGATAAAAAATAACTCGTTTCCATTGGGCATACAAATTAGGTGGGTGTTTACATATTAGCTTATAATTGTTCTCATGTTTGACTCAAAACAATTTTTTTAAATCTGCAACAATTGAAAACCCACCAATAAAGATAAAATGGATCTCACTTGAATTAAAGAGCAATTAGCTTTAAAAAATACTTTCAGTGGGATCTCAACCAGGCTGAAAGAATTATTTGGCGCCTCCCTAAAAGAATAAAGGATAGCATTGGCTGTAAAAAAAAATTCTTAAGGTAATTTGAGCGAAGAATCACTTCACCAAGAATATGATGAATTTTACCTCATTTAAAATAAAAAAACTCCCATCTTTCCAATGATATCAAAATATTAACCCCTTGCCGAATTGAAAAGTAGGTCGTCCGTTGTCGAACTACTTTTCGAGCGATTTGCCTGAAAATACGGGCTGTTTTACATGGGATAGATTACGGCTGTGCGCTCCACAGGGAGAATATTGAAAAGATTAGGAATTAATAACACCTAGATTTCGTTAAAAAAATAACGGTCTGTAGTTTTTATGTTTTCCCAAATATTTATAAAAAATCAATCTATTACTCATCGCAGTAATTTTTACATAGTCGAAAAAAAAACTATCTTTGGTGAAGGCGTTTACACCGTGTGGCGTGAGAAAATGAGTCAAGTTAGAGACTTATGGAAATATATTTATTTAATTACTGATATTTTTTGTCGTGTATAACTATATTTTTGCTGTACAAATATTACAACATTCACTTCATACTTCTTTCAGACGCTGGAATAAAAAAATAAAATTCGAATATGGTCTCCGTTATGGCTATGAAAATATCTTGCTCGAACTACTTTAAGTAAATGCATTTTTCTGATTAAATACTGAGGACGTTTAAAATGATCAAAATAAAAATCGTTGGACACCATTGAAAACCCATCGATACGATAGCTCCTCCCAAGTACATATTTTGTGCATCAAGACGCAATCAAAGTGCTCCCATTTTGAGTTGATGGAACCGAATTGGTAGAGTCCACCTTCAGTTGTTAATCTTTCTCTCCTCTGCCGCGGCGAAAGTGGTTCTTGGTTGGTGCTCACGGCTGCTCCGTTGGTTGGTGCGCCGTGTGACTCATTCGTTAACTCTCCCCTTCGCAGGAGGGAAGGAAGGAAGAGGGCGAGGAATAATGTTTCACTCTCTCTCGCCCCCACAACAGCAGGCAGGGGGAGCAGGGGTGTGGGTGGTAGAGGAGGGGAAATGCCCTCCCCCCCGCCCACCAGCCCCTTCCCTCACTGGCTCCGCCAATAGCTCGCGGTCGCCCTCCCGAAGTGAGGGGATAACCACCGATACGCCTTCTCGCACGTGCGAACGTCAAACGGATAATTGATGACATTTGTGAAAGTATCGCACGCTAAAAGTTACATTCATGTGGCCGCATCAGTAATTTAGGTAAATCTAAGGCTTTACTATTAAAAAAAACATTTGATAAAGTTTCCCATTAGAAAGTTACTCATGAAATTAAAATCCTACGGGTTAGACGACGACGTAA
Source organism: Pyrrhosoma nymphula (assembly GCA_963573305.1). NCBI lineage: Eukaryota > Metazoa > Arthropoda > Insecta > Odonata > Coenagrionidae > Pyrrhosoma > Pyrrhosoma nymphula. Next base: position 100,278,627 of record OY754339.1, read on the forward strand.
TTTTCTTGATTAGAGAATTCTTATGCAATCGCGTGCAAAGGGTTCCATTAGACGGCTCTATCTCTAATGAAGTAAAAGTCACATCAGGTGTCCCTCAGTGGAGTGTCATAGGCCCACTTCGGTTTCCTTTGTAAATTAACAATATCGGTGAAGTAGTTTAAAGTAAGCTTCGATTATTTGCAGACGACGCAGTGGTGTATAAGTAATTCCCTGGCATTAATGAAATGAAAGTGCTAACTATGGACCTTGAGGCATAACAGAAGTGGTGCGATGCGTGGTAGCTAGCATTAAACTTGAAAAAATGCGTAGTTATGAATTTTTGGAAACGGAAAAACTCCCCTTTTAACCACTATTGCATACACAATAACAGTAATTCCCTGGCATTAATGAAATGAAAGTGCTAACTATGGACCTTGAGGCATAACAGAAGTGGTGCGATGCGTGGTAGCTAGCATTAAACTTGAAAAAATGCGTAGTTATGAATTTTTGGAAACGGAAAAACTCCCCTTTTAACCACTATTGCATACACAATAACAAATTAGAGAATGTAGAATCGGTTAAATACCTCGGAGTTAAACTGACTAATGATCTCTCGTGGAGTAATCATATTCGGGAAATTACCGGCCAAGCTAATCGTGAATTGGGATTTGTAAAAAGAGTACTTGGCAAGTTAGGGGAATTAGCTACTTCTCCCCTGTTAGACCCCACTTGGAATACACTGCCAGTATTTGAAATCCTTATGAGGTAGGCTTGAAAACCGGTTGAGAACGCATGCAGCGAGATACGTTAAAGGCCGTTGTGATAATTTCGTTAGTGTTACTGACCATTGGCAGCAACTGGGATGGGAATCGCTTACAGACCTCATCACCCTGAGGACGATAGTGGAGTCAGCAGTCGTAATGTCGGCATGGAGCTAACTCTTACCCGGTTAGAATCCCGAGAAAGTTTCATCTACGCTTTCAGACCGACGCACAGTGGGGCAAAACCCCACTTTAGGCGGAAAAAAGTCCTAAAATGAAAGTTTGAATTAGGGTTTCTGAAATAGTAGGTTGGGTAACCTGATGTTTGAACTACGTAACGGTGTATTTAACATGTTGGTAAGTATGCACCTGCGCGTAGAAATGAGTGTCAAAGCGAGAGAAGAGCGGAGCACTGGACCCACGGATGAAGACGCCGAATTGGACGGTCGATTAGAAACTATTAGTACATCATACTGGTGTCCTCTATTTCATTTTTTAAACTTTCAATCGATTGAAATGAGAAATTAGAGTGTGAACATGATTTTAAAATTTATTTTTTGTAGAAAATACGCGTGGAGTAATTAATTATCACGAATGATAATTTATTGATTTTTCACAATGAAAAGTTTTAATTAATTAGAAAAAAGTAATATAATCGGATGGAATCGTATCGTAATTTTGAGATATATTATTCATTTAAGTATGAGCTAAAGATTGTAAAAGAAATCAACTGCCATTGAGTTGCAAAAGGACTGTTACGATATAAAAGTTATTATGCACGAGAGGCGGATAGGAAATTCATCCGGGCGCTATGGCCGCATGGCAACGGGTAAACTATAATATAAACAATTTCAATCATGGAAAGCAAATGCATGTACCGTAAATAATATCTGTTTATGAAGTTATTTCTAGTTCGTAATAAGTCAAATTTGGATGCTATATGTATTATGTCCACTCTTAGGTACAAGTGGTGATGTTTGTTACACCAGGGCTGAGATTTTTGAAATCTCAGACCTGTGAAACTTCTGTGCAATTCGTATCATTTTTTCTATGAAACGAAAATATTTTGCGAAGGTGATAGCAAAAATAATTTTGTAAATTTTATAGCAGATTCATTTTCGACGACCATCTCAATGTACGTGAACATTTTTCATTTGATTCGTTCATATTATTCTACTGAAAAATAATTTTACTGCCAAAAATTGTAAAATATAATCAAATTTACAAAAAAAAACATAAAATACAATAAATATTGCAAATTTGATATCAGATTTCATTTAAGCAATCTCTAAAACATACACATGCCTATTTTGGAGTTAATTGTAAAACTTTTGGACTTTTGTCCGTCTGAAGTGGGGTTTGGCCCCACTGTGCGACGATTAAAATTTAGACATAATCAGTTATGTAAGTTCTACACCGATTTATTCTCTGACGACGTAAATAATATTTCACTAAATCCGACATACTACGGTAGACAGATAATGAGAATAAAATTAGGGAACTATAATGGAGAACGGACAGATAAAAAATGTAATTTTTCCCACGAACGATAAGAGACCATAACAGCTGCCAATGAGACTTTTATCTAGGTTTTTTGATACGTAGTGTAGCTCTTAGTAGTAGTAGTAGTACTCCCTAATACTTGTATCCTTATCTGCTACCTAGTACTGACAGCACGCCGAGCATGTTTTCAGCATAACTCTTGAATCTCTCCATTTTATGTAGTTGCTTTTTAATTTTGTATTTTATGTAGTTGTGAGGTTTTGCCTCCTGACAAGCATTATTTATGCTAATGCATTATTAGTCGTAGTTACACTAACTTTAGGGTATTGTGTAATGCATGTTGGTGACAACTCAACCCCTGCTACACATCCTTGACGTGGCTTGCAGGGTATTTTGTACATGTAGATGTAAGGTATAAGAATAGTTAAGCCTAAGATTGTCATAAGCAACAAGTCTCTATCGGGAGGTAAATCGGTAGGTACTCCTAGACTGGGGAGTAACCTGCGGCATGTCATTTTTTGAAAACGGAGACAATAAATTAGAGGGCAATATCCTTGTCATCGTTTATTTACAAAATTCTCCAGCTATATTGGCATCCCCTGGGATTGTTGGTAATACCATGTGCTTCCTGGACAGTCGAAACTTCTTCTACAACAGTCATCACTGCTTCCGGAAAAGTAGATCGTGCAAAACCCAGCTTGACTTCACCCATCACGTTGGCCCAAAATCTGGTGAAACGGAAAAGCAGATCGTTACTCTTGGATTTCAAGAAAGCGTTTTACAGGGTTCATCGCATAATAACTAGTATTCCAATAACAAAATTAGGATTTTAACGAAATAAGTAGTGAATTGATTGTTTGAATTTCTGTCTGGTTGCTAACAAGAGAAGTAACAAAATCTGAGGTTTCAGGCGTGATGGAGTGGAACCGGAAAATTACTGCAGTTAATAAAACAAGAGCAATTTCCACAAGTATGACATTTATTGCACGACCGGTTTCACTTTTTACAGCATCTTCAGGTCCCTGCTCTTGTTTCATTAACTGCAACAAGAGAAGTATTCGACGTTATTAGTGCAGACGTAGTTCGGATGGTTGGCACACCAGGATTCCCAAAAGGAAACGTGATCACCTTCGCTTTTTTTGAATTTACATCAACGATATTAATTCTAGTATTGTCAGCAAAATTATACTTTTTTTATAACAATGAGGTCCTCTGCGGAGAAATCGTCTCGAAAGCGTACTATGAAGCTGTCTCATTCGATTATTTTATTATAACGACACTTTTCTCGGTGAAGATTGAACTTCGCCTTTAAAACTACACTCCAGTAAGATATTGCAATGCTGGAGGTGTGGATATAATGCTTTCAAATGAAGTTGAATGCCTCGTGCGTTTGCATATCACCGGAACTATATTGATGAAAGCACAGTTCTGGGTCTGTGGTAAAAAGACTAGGCAGGGTTTCTGATATGATCAGTAGGACGGTCCTTAGAAGAAATTGTAAAAAATATACTACGTTGTTCTAGTTAGGCCTCATCTCGAGTACATCGATAGCGTTTGGACCCCAGACAGAGTGATTTATTTCGCAAAATTCACGAAATAGAATCTTATCTTGTTTCGTTGTAAGAAGAGCATCCTCTACAGTCTCTCACTTTCTCATTAGTTAAATAGGAAGATGTCTTCAATGCAACAAGAAAGAAAAAAACATTAAATTGCATTAATCCACACAATTTTTTTTCTACTGATTAAGGTTTAAACAGGTCACCGTCATTTTCAACCTTGGTTGGTAGAAAAATATTTGTGTGGAATAATACTATTTAAAGTTTTTTATTTCCTGTTTCCATGAAAGAATTCCACTGTGTGGAGCCTGAAAAAATGTGTTCACATATTCAATGGTCACATGACCGCATGGGCTATGAGAGAAACAACAAGTTGTGGGTGTTGAAGTGGACGCTCATTGTTCTTACATATCCATTGGAAGAATGGACCACAATTTAATATATTGTACCAAAATCCTGGCCATTGATGCCGGATCTCTCACTCCGAACTTATTAAGTGGACATAATATTATCTACCTCAACAGCGTTTGTTTAGTAAACTGTTTTACGCAACAGGGTAAAGCCAACAAAGGCAATTTCTCGAACTACAGTAGCTCCCTCATACTGTCTGCCCATTCAATCCTTTTTCCTCTCTCAGAAGTTATTCATGTCTACGCCAATTAGCAGAATGACTAGTGGGCGCAGTTTCTTCCCAAGGAGAATATACTGAGTGAGCTAAGCGCAAATTCATCTAACTTAATGACAACACGTTTCAACGTTGAAGCATCATCTTCAGGCACACTGATATGCGTACATTCTTTTACTTGGGGATGAAGCATTGACGTTGAAATGTGCGTGGCAGTTAAGTTATAGCTATTATGTGAACAGTTCAAAGTCTACATTTCACTCACGGAAAAATGATGATCAACCATCTGATGTCAAATACCGTGGACTTGGTGAGATAAGATCCCATCTTCTTGTATTAGGTTCATCCATCGTCCAACTACGCTGCAAACGTTACGAAAATAGTACGGTAGCATTTCTTCCGAAGTAAGAATACGACGTAGGAGGACGCGGATTTATTTTCAATGGGGGTGTGAAACAGGTGCAGGTGATCGTGGCTGCTCCTCGTCTATTGCCATCCAATCGCATTGCATTTGGTTGAGTGGGGTTGGGGTAGTAGTCCCAACCTTGCCTTCTCTCGTCCGCCCCCCACTTACCTGAGAAACAAACTACACTTCCCATATCTCCTGGGACGCAGTGGAGTTATCCGCGTGAAACGCCTTTTAAATGGGTAAAAGTGGTCAAGAGAAATACATGAAAAGTATAAGGGTTATTCCATTGAAGGAGGAAGAATGAAAAAAGATCAAAGTGCTCAGTCATCTTGATTTTGATGACTCCATCATACAAAAGAAAATGGCAGCCATGTATACGCGTCGATGCCAGCTTAAAATTACTGATGCAATTCCCCTTGATCCAATGTTCATTCAAGAGTTCATTTGGGAGCGCTTAAATTGTTCTTAAGGATTAAACCACGTAAAAAATACTGAGTTAATAGAGGTTAAAAAAATGTATGCATCTACATCTACAAAATACCCTTCAAGCCACCTCAAGGCTGTGTGGCAGGGGGCGAGTAGTCACCAACATGCATTACACTATACCCTATTAAAGTTAGTGTAACCACGACTAATGATGCATTACCATACATCGGTAACGCTTGTCAGGAGGCGAAGCCTCACTAGCATTTGTGAGATTTTATTGTGTAATATTGAACATTTGGTACATTTCAGGGGAAATGTGTAAATTTATCCAAATTATAATAGTGAATGTCAGCAAAAAATAGTTTTCTGGTTGAAGGAGGAGGTCTATTTCTGAATCAAAGAAGACATAATGAAACCGGGCATAGTATAATTATCGCAGCGAACTTTTTTTCTTTCGAATATTCTGGCAAAGACGTCATAATTAAACTGAGGGCGTTTCTTGAAGTCCTTCAATGGAGAACAAGTCCAGACGTACGTTCGCCATGTGCAAGAGTTGCATGTGTGCGATGTGGACAACGACCTGTCCCCTCCGACCGCGCTCTGGCTTCACGGCCCCCGCACCCAACACCACCACACCACCCACCACCTTCCGCAGCCGGTCTTGCTATCCTTCCCTTCTTTCCCCCCTCCCCTTTCTCGCCTCTCTGGTTTAAGATCGTCTCCTTAACGTCCTTTTTCAGCAGAGATCGTGTTCGGAGGCACTGGGACCGATTGGAAAAAAGCAGGACAAAATGAATGGCTTTTGAATTTTGAACTACATAGTTATTATGATTACTGAAACATAGAAAGAATCTATAGAAATTAATTTAGTAGCATTACTCTAGGTTTTAATTGAAAATTAATAGCGTATATTTATGGCCGCTTAATGTTTTACCATTATTTTATCCTTGAAGGAGATTTTCTGGCGAGCTTTGGGAACGTTTTGATAGTTTTTTTTTAATGCAACACGTAAATTTCCGATCCTCCACCTGTCACCTAATTCTCAAAATATAGGTGGTGAAATATTTATACACTCCGAAGGGGTCGCATTTGAGTTATCTACGTCACAACTGACGTCACTCACAATTCCACTAATTGCTGCGGCCACTGTGAATCCCCTGGTGCCAACAGTCTTCTCGCGGCCGCCAGCCATTCACCGAATCTTACGCAGATTGCTATGTAAATAATTAAAAAGGGCTTGCAGTCTTTTCACTCTCGCTCCTTAAGTGAACCGTTCTCCATGAATCAGGTAGGTTACCGGGTTTCTGATGACGAAGGCAACCAGTGGGGTTATTTTGTAATCTCACCTTTTTAATGACTAATTGCGTGAAGGCGAGAGATCCGTTTTGATTTCTTAATGATCAACTCACGATCGCCCAAGGTCCATGGAAACGATTGTGGCTCCATTTCACATTCATTTCGACACGTGGGATGGAACTAATGAAGGGAGGAGGCAAATGAAACGGATCAAGAGTCGAAAAATACGGACAAAGAGTCGAAAGAGCCCGTTAGTCACGGCAAAGAGCTGGTGAGTCAAGGGAAATACCTGCAGATCACCACTCGAGAGCCGAAGATGGTCAAGCCGCCGGGGTGGCCGAGTGGAACTTCTGAAAATGTTGTAATTTTACGTAGTTTGCTGGAAGGAAAAAATTACCAAAATATTTTATTAGGACCCACCATGAAGCTTCATGAATAAAATATCCTCTTTGTGTGTGTGTGAAATAAAGACGCCATTGTTAATATTCAAAGAGAAATTAATCGACTTAGATTGTGTGATTGACTCTAATATGTGTTGCATCCTCAAGATGTGGACGACGACCTGTCTCCGCCAAGTAGGTGTATGCGTCTTAAGGCCGCGGCCCCCACACTCGCCAACACCTACCGCTCTGGCATAACTATCCCAGCATCCTCTCTGTTTTCCTTCCTCACCTCCCAACGACGACTTCTCCGGGGGTCGCCGCGCCACTGTCCTCGTCCGCCCACCGAACCGTGGGGGCGTCCCCATGGCAACCGTCTGGAGTCGTAGGCGAGAACAGTCCAGGCGACACACACCTCAACGATCCACCTTCAGTGGAGATGTATAAGTAGGCGTGGTTTCAAAGGAACGGACAGACATGTCTCTCTCTCTCTCTCTCTCTCTCTCTCTTCGTGGGCCATGACTATATCACAAAACCGGGTAGTTCATTGAAAATCAAATAGCCAAACCCCGAAAGATTTAAAGAGTAGCAGTGTTTATTCGATTTCTTGCGAAGAATGTGACAAGACATATACATAGGACAAACCTCACAGTACTTCAAAAAACAAAATTGCAAATCACAAATCTTCAATCAATACTAATTCCGGAACCTGTACCTTGGGTAATCATGAACTTACAAATGACCACAGTTTTAATTTCAGAAACGCTAAACCTATAGATTTTGAACCCAACCTTCAAAAGAGGTTATTCAAACTAATGCTCCCACAGGCTGTAACAATAAAATAGATGTTCAGAAATTAAGTAAGATATGCCATTACCTGACAGCATTCACCACGGTTAACTCAATTACTCGTCCTTAACATATGATTGTTATTAGCATAAAGGTATCATTCAAATTATTATTTTTTTTAGTTTCCATGCTCGTCGCACATGTACAAATATGTTAGGTATGTATATACGTTCAGAAAATATGTGTAATATTTAATTTTTATGAGGCACTTTTGTATCCAGCTATATTTACTAGATAGTTTAGTCACATTTTTAGCAAAACGATATAGGCTTGGGCAAAATATATCGATATATCAAAGACTCGATATATTTTTAAAAATCTATCGATAATTATCGTCGAAATTTTTCATGTCGATATATCAAAAATTGATTTTTTTTCCGAGTATCAAATTCGATATATTTGTTTAGCACGTCACCGTTGTAAAGTTGTTTCTCCAGCTGCGGTGTCTAGTGCAATAACGAAAATAAGTGATGATATTCGCTTAGAACATAGGCGAACGGGACAACGTTCTCCAGAAGTACGATCTGCACAAACAGAACGAGAAAACGCTGATAGAAGTTCAATTTGGTCCAGACATGAACACCTATTATCTCTTAGCACTACTACGCAAGAGGTTCCTAGCTCTGGCTCTGTCCCTAATGAGCTGAAGCCGTAACTGGACCAACCACTACTGGAGAGGAAATCAGATCCAATAAAGTTTTGGGTGAACTCCCGACACTTCACCCCGGTTCTTTCGGAAATCGCGCTGAAGTACTTAATATGCCAAGCCTCATTAGTTCCATCCGAAAGAGTGGCTTCTGCAGTTAACTTCGTGGTATCGGACAACAGGAGTAGATTAACGGGGGAACATGTAAAATAGAGAGTTCTTCTGATGTCAATATCAGACAAATACTGGTTTGATTGATTGAAATTGATTGTAAAAATAAAAAAATAAAAGTTTTTTATTACTTCTACATGTCCATAGTTTTCCAAATTTTACTTCAACATTTTTTATATATTTTGGTGAAACTTTAAGGAACCACTTGTTTTGGTAAAATTATCGATATATCAAAATATCGATAATTTTGGCTCGATAACTATCGATACATGTTTTTAATATTGATGATATATTTTAATATTATTGGTCTATCGATATATTTTTTTTACTTGCCCATCCCTAAAACGATACCACATAATTTTTTTATTACTATGTTTTAGTTACTGAGAAATATTAAATTACAGTTACCATGCAAATGTTCATTCATAAGAATGTTCATACATAAGAACTATCTGCATATTCTGAATTCATAATCTTTATTTCTACCTCAAGGTATGTTAATATATTTTTGTCAATTATTTGAGAAAAACAATAGTTAGTACACGCATTTTATATTATGCCTGTTGCACACGGCAAAAGTTTCCATAAAAGAGTTTTATAAAAAAATGTATCGAAAGTTTTATGAATCGTACGTAAAACGTACTTGCTTGCTCACGGTAAAACTATTCATAAAACCGCATGTCCTGCCATCTATGAGACGCTTTGCGAACACGTGAAGTGATAAATGCACTCTCTTTCGGATGACTGTTAAGTTAAAAACTATATCTATTGTTTATTTACTTACTTTCTGATCACACTCAACGGTGCTAAGGCTCTAGCACATTCTTCTAACAACAAGAAGGATACTGCCTCAACGTTCCATGAACTTCCATCCATGTTTATTTACGTTTTCCTTGTTTGGCTTCCCATGGATACGAGATTATTATCAACGCGATGAGCGAAACTTCTCATTGGTTGTTGCATAAAACGGTTTTATGGAAATAGAATGTCTGTCCTATTCCGTAAAACGTTTTATAAAACTAGGTTTTATACAACGATTTTATCGTTAGCAAGCTCATTTTTATAAAACTAGTCGATTATATAAAACGTTTTACCGAAAATTTTACCGCGAGCAACAGGCATTAATGTTGTTGCCCTGATGATGAAGATGTAAATTTTCGAAACGTTGGCAAGAGTACTCATGTGATATAATTTATTGAAGACCAACTCTTCAAACACATCCTTTTATAATTATGTGGTCAATAACTAGCTTTCGTCAACAATATATTGCATACAATTTCTCGTACGAATCACTTCAACCATGCGTCCCCGAGATGCGTCCCCGAGGAGCTCTGGAAGGAATCCGCAGGGATATTTTAAATGCCTTTTTTAAACCGGCCAACAGCATAATGCATGCATTTTATTCCATGGCTCACATATTCGACGCGATCACTGCTTATGGAACCGCTAAATATTGCTGCTGAGTACGCACACGTGGAACATAACTCCTCAAAAACATAGCCATTTATGTAGATAAAAAAATAATGTTTGTTTGTCTGTTTGGTTTGTACATAAAAAAGAATATTTTTCTGTATTTTATACAAATCTACAGTTTTACTCCTATAATTCTGAAATTTTGCAGAGTAATAGTTCAAGAAAGGAGGAAAATCGTAGGCTATCTTAAAAATATCTAAGTACCCCAAAAGAGCCCAAAAAGGAGCCCCTTGGTGGTCTACGCTGCGTATGCATTGGCTTCTGTGCAGTGGTTTCATTTATTACTTTTTAAAATTATTTTTGCTTAAGATAGAGTGCTGGGATTTATTTTATCAAATGGCTAAAAGAATGAAGTTTATAATTCTTTCCATCAATTATCTTTTACAATTCGTATTTATCTGATAATTGCGTTTTTAGCGGCCAAAACGCACATATATCTCTGAAATCAACAACAGCATATTTCCTTGACAACCAGATTTTGGTATTTAGCGAATTTAAAACTCGTTTTGCTTAGCTAAGCTTATTAGGAATGCTAAGCATTGGGTTTGGTGCAATGTTTTATTTTTTTTTGCTTTTAAAAAATACTTTCACTTTAGATAGAGAATTTAAATTTATTTTATCAGATACCCTAAGAATAAAGTTTCTAATTTTTTCAATCGATTCTCCTCTTATTATATGAATGAGTTATGAAGGAAGTTTGATCCCGGGAAACGCCGGGTAATTCAGCTACTAAAGGAATATATCTGGTTGCTAAATAAATGTGTAAACATTTTTACTCGATTCCTTCCCACGTATGGCGTTGGACCTCCTTCCTTCTTTCTGATTGGTGGTTGTACGAAAAATCTCTCGAAAAATATAGGGACGATCCTAAAATGAGGTTGGTGAACATCAATGCAGGAGGAATCGTGCGATTTCCACATCACGTGTCATTAATATAATTTGGCAAAGCACGTCACGTAAGAGGAACACTTCAGAGAAGCTTGAGCAGTGGAACATGGGCTTTTATAATTGAGCGTGTGTGTGTCTGAGACAGAGAGTGAATTTCGACACATACCCGTACGTCGCTTGCAGCGCGTCACCACGGTAGACGGAGGCGTTGGGCACATCTGTTTGTATTTCTCGGTCATTCTCACGTGGGGTCACATTCACATGCCAGTGTAGTGGTGTCTGTGGCACTGCTTTGAACCACGGAATGTGAAACGTATGCTGCTTCCATTTGTGTGCTACCGTCGCTCGCGTCGTGTACATTCCTTTTTGGAACGGCTTTGGCGGGGCAGCTTCCGGTCCGCTGGAAACTCCATAAATGATGCGCAGGAAAATTAGGAAAATGTATTTTTGAAGAAATGCATGAATTTAGTTTTTCCTACTCTTTTTCCACTCTACGATTTTTCTCTAAAGATTGGTAATACATTTACAATGCTACATCTACCAGTTACATCAGTGCTACAGATGGGGAAACAATACATTTTGAGCATTCTTTTGTGCAACTCATAAACAGTACTGTCTATTGACATTGACCTCGATGTAATTATTCCCTTTCGTTTATTTGTGATTCGATAATTAGTGGGGTATAAGCCATGAAATGTGCAAATACATTGCACTGGGGTCTTAATATTTCACCTAATTACAGGGTTAATTTATTTTTTCTCATTTCTTACCGCATTTTACGTTTTTGCAGCTTTGCTGTCCGTGCCGCTATAATACTATTGCACAGCACTACTATAATACCAATATAATATCACCTATTTTCATTCAAAATTTCATTTCATACACAGTAAGTTAAAAATATTAATGATGAAAGAACTTTACCAAGGTGGTCACGAAATTTCCAATTCGGTGGCGATGGTTATTATTATGATCGTTCTCCTGTCATTTTTAAACTTATTTTTTACCAAAAAACTCGGTCTATCCTAAGCAAGGTCTGTCACAAAAAAATCACACGTGAGCAATCCCACTTCCAAACTCAGCGTACCTCCTATCCTCTCTCTTACACCGTCCAAAAATCCTAAATCTTTTCTTACATCTTCTTTGCTTAGCCAGTTTTTTTCCGTCCATCACCCTCTTCAGCAGCCCGTTATCTCTAAACACGCCTTCAAACTACTTCTTCAGCTTCTTTGGAATCTCCCCGCTGACCTGCTTTCGTCATCCAACATATTTTACACATCTTCTCTCGCCTTACACTCCACCAAGCTCATCTCCTCCATCCTTTTTCCGAGCCCGCATCTCAAAAGCCTACAATTTACGTTCATCCTACTTCCTCTAAAATACATTTTGGAGCGACACAAAGCTACACTCCACACATGAGCATTCGCTAACATTTTTTCCTGCGGGGAATTGGGTTGGTAGAGTGGCTAAAGTAGGTACTGGATTCATACCCAGAGGGTCCAGTTTCGTTTTTTATTTCAGTCCCGATCCTTTCTTTGGAGTTATGGAGGTTCCGCCGCGACTGTGTGAGTCAAAACAAATACTAAATTCCACATTTTTTATGTTTTATCCAAAAAATCCTGCTTTTGCTGACGAAATGCGTTACTCATAGAAACCCAAAAGTAAGGTAGAAAAAATGCGGATTATTCCACGAATGTCTTTTAAATGAGCACTTACTTCCAGCCATAGGAGCCGACTGCAGCGCCATTGCCTGCGAATTACCACATTTTGACTTCAATTACGGCAGTAATTCCTTAATAACTAAAACAATAAGGTGGTAAGATGCCTATATTATACTTTTATTCAACTTCTCTGGATTATTTCCTTCTCATAAATAGTTTTCCGCAAAAATGGCATTTATATTTGATATAAAAATACTATTTTTCCCCGTGTTTCTCGCAATCGCCCATTGAAAACCATGTAATTTCAAGTTCAATTAGAATAAAGTAGCGCGGAAAGGTATTATTTTGTGTTTCATATCAGAGAGAGGACAACTTTTCCTACAAGTAGACAGAATATGAATGAAATAACATTTAAGTCATTTTACAGTGGAACCACCTTAACTATGGAGCATTTCAGGAACAGCACTTCATCCTTAGATGGTAATGGACGTAAAAACATGAACCCCTCTTTTATTTTGTTTAAACTAGTCTAATTTCGACGTATTTTTCTCTCAAGCTTTCCTTTTATACCTAAGAAATTCTTTCCTCTCCAACAATCTGTCCGCAATGGTGCGAATTGCCTCGGCATAGCATTCACCTTATAACTGACCTACTCAACTTATTTATCACCTTATACCGTTTTATTAATCCATATTCTAAAATAAAATTTATAAATTATAATTATTAAATTTTTCCATGTCCCATTTCCCTTTTCCCCATTATAATTCTTAACTCCTTAATTTGAGTAAAATCTATAATTTACAGAATTTTTGTTCCCTTTAAAAAAAACACCTAAAACGACACTTATACGCGATACATATCCCCTCGTGATGTCAAAAATACCTGCAATTGACGCTTGTGGTGATGCTATCTCACCCGAATGGTTCAAGTTCCAGTTCCGGGGCCTAGCCCCAGGGAGTTGTCACATATAATTTTCTTCGTGTTCTCCATCTTTGTTCTTCCTCGGTCATATATTCTCTCCCTCTTATTTCTTTAGAATACACGAGAGCTGGAAAAATATCATAGTTAGAGAACTGTGATTGGTGTAAAATTGTTTTGTTATTGAATAAGTGTTTATGCCAAAAACGAGAAATGATAACGTCAAAAATATGTGAATATTACATTTTGTTTGCGGCTGATTTTGATATTGCATGTTTTTTTATGTTACAGATTTATATTGACTGTCGTTTAACTTATATTTACTGTAGTTTAATGGTAATATTTATTTTAATTTTCTCATTGCTTTAATTCCTTGTTTTAATTTGAAAATGGCATGCGAAATGTATTTTCCTGGAGGTGCGAAGTCGCTAGGATGATAAATCTATCTTGTAATTGTAATTAATTTGAGTATGACAGCATAAAAAATGTGAATCATTTATTTTGTAAATGTAAGGTATCGATCATTTTGCTTGTAGTTTAATTTCATCACCAATGTATACAGTTTGTAGTGCATTTGTAATACTTATTGCTATTTTTTCAAATTCCTTCTCTTCCTCATGTTATTTTTTGAGATAGTAATACCAAAAATACTTGGTTGTATGTTTAAATTCCACCAAGTAAACTTGCCAACCATCGACTTTATTGTTAACTAAAAAATGAGAATTTAAAAAATTCCAGGTGAGTGACGTATGTCCATTTCTGTCCCCATAGGATCAAACTATTTTGGACTAGGACCCTAGGAGAATAACTATTTTCATAATTCTTATTCTGTTTCTCCCTCCAATTCCGTTTTCGATTACCACTCAAAAATTCCGCTATTAAGCGCTTCTATGGCTGTAGCTATTCTTCTTGTCTAATTTCCAGTGCCTTTCTCCCCCTTATCACCAGGGTTTGCTGGGATCCTTGCTGCATCCAATTCGGATCGCGGTGGTACAGGAGGGGGGAGGGGGCCAACCGCACCACATATCTCCGGGTGCGGCTGGGAGCGACATCGACGGCGGCTGATTCCCCAAGTGCTGCGAGCGGACGATGGACGGTCCCAGGAGAGTGTGGAGGCTGAGGAAGATCCTTCGAAGGTGCGTCGCCATGGTGACCCCCCCCCCCTAACCTCCTCAGAGTGCGTTTCTACGTCTCTCAGGCTCCTAACAACACATCTTACTGAATTTTCCTCGATTTTCTCACAATTAAGATTCAGCATCTCTTAAGATAATACCCCGGTAATGCGGATAATCTTGGAGGACGTAACAAAAATAAATGCCCTTTTTTCGTTGATTTTCGCAGTTCATTTTAATTTTGGTAAGTTTCTTTTCGATTTCTGCGATTAAACTAAACTTTTTTAGCAACAGGGAAATCATTGAAACAAAAATCAGGGAAGCCATTGGAATAGAAAAAAAACCAAACAACCTAAACAGAGAAGATGGCTACAAACTTCCTAATACGTGGAAAAGACTTTTGAAAAACTCAAGTACTAATTAATCATGCTGTACATAATAACCGCTTAAGTTTGTTTATTTATTTTTCATTGTTGATTTAGAATGCCTGACGAAGCCGGCAGAATTTAACGGCGAAACTGTTGCTAAAAAGGTTTAGTTTAATCGCAGAAATCCAAAAAGAAACTTACCAAAAATAATAGTCTTTCAAATGTGTAACAGTGAAGGTCTCCCACTCAAATTAACGGTTATATTAAATGAGAAAAAAATTGTATAGTCCACTGCAAATTTTATTTAAACTTTACGGCTAAGGTTTCGACTTGCAAAAGCATTGACAAGGACTTGAAAAATCCTCGATAGTAACACTGTAAGTCGAAACTTGGTCGGCAAGTAGATATTCTTGTAGCAGTAGATTCAGTGATATTCATACAAGGCAGTGAAACCTAGGATTCCTGCTCAAACTCACGATGAAGCCTTTGCGGTTTAAGTTTTGAGTTATAAGCCTTAGTTACGGAAAAACATGGCATTAGACGACTGCTGTCTAACATCTTATCATGGTTTTTGCGCATGCTTATCTACACTCTTCTTTATCTATGTGCGCCCTCAATGCTTGTAATCTCAAGACGAAAAACGAGAGGCTCCGACTGTTCTTGAGGGCAAACCTGAACAAAGTGTGTGTCGTATCTACTTTAAAATCTGCTGTAATAATCACCGATGTATATATAGTATATATGTCAGTAACTTTCACAAAAGAAATACACCTGAAGCGGAATCTTCATATGGCTGCAGACCTTTTTTATTTGCATATTAAATTAGAAATAGTGGTATACTGTTATTGAAAAAGGTACCTATAGAAAGAAAATAAAGATATAAAGATTCTTATTCCTTCAATTGAATTTCGTATTCCGGTCGAAATTCCGAAGTGTTTGCTACAACGACAACGTAACGATTTTTCGCAATATTTTAGCGTTTTTGAGTAATTTTTTTTTAAACTTTTATAATAATAACTTTATTTTAAAAATAGCTTACATGCTGTAATTTCCCTTTGGATGGCCTACAAAAAATATTACCACTTACACAGTTACAATGTATACTTTCTTTGTTCTGGTCATTGTGAATGATTTTATTCAGTATGGTCCTGCTAAGCTGATGCTTATCAGCAGGTTCCAAGTTTACAATGTTGTGGTGCAATCACAAGGAAAATTATTATCTATCAATAATGAAAAAAAAGTTGGAGAAAAAAAATAATAGTGCAGTTGAGGTCCTGCTAAGCCAAAGCGGCTTGTCAGCAGGTGCCTTTAGTTAAAAAATATTTTTTTTGCTGTGTAGCGTTTTGGACAATTAAGAGCTTAACAATATTAGCCTATGAGTCACTCTTTTAGTGATTTCACCCCATAGCGACCATGCTCATTGTTGAAGTCGAGATTCCGTGTATTATTCATTTTATTTTTTATTTATTTCCACATCCCCGAAAACAGCACGAACGGCCTTTTACATCGGGTATTTAACATTTAACAATGGACGAACGCAAACACCTATGTCCTGAGTGGTGAAAAATCCACTCAGGCGGGACTCGAACCCTCGACCCTCAGTTTAGCAGGCGAGGACTTTACCCCGTCGCCACCGGGACCGACGATCCATTAAGTCAATGATTCTTTGCACTAAATAATATATGAATGGTTTATTGCAATGTATTAGTGTTGATTGTTTTCCTTCCCGTTGAAATTCAACGGATTCTGCCTCCTTATTTGATTATAAACGACTAGCACAGTTCTATATACACCGGTGGTGTTTGGTGGTAAATGCAGGTGAGCCCTCCCACTGTGGTTTCTCTTTGGCTTCCTGTGATCACGTCAGAAGGCAAACTGGACATTGCTGCCATTTTCCAACGCGTTAGGTGAATTAATGACGGAGGATATGATTCCGTAGGCACACCTATAACCCATGGAAAGTTGCCCCTCCGCAAGGTGCGGGGCACTCGTAGTTTATGTTTGCTGCCTGGAAAACGGCTAAAAGTTGACAGATATTGGAGCAGAATTTTAAATTGATTGGCCTTCCTGAGCCCGCGTCCACCAGCTGGATACGAGGGAGTCCTTGTTAAGAAGAGAGAGAGAGCTTATACGTATTCAGGCGGCGCACGTGGTCGAACCGGCTTCGACTCCCTGGGGATCCACAACGCGACAGGATGAAAGATGACGGGAGAACCGAGTGGGTCGACGAGACGTCGTCTTGGAAACGGCGAAAATAAATAAGGCCTGGCCGATGAAGCTTTGCTACAAATTCACCGCACTTTCGAAACGCTCTCGCAATATATCTAACTTGGGAAGCAATTATTCCAACTTACCTCTTGGGCTTGAATGAAAGTAACACCGTGTATATTAGATGAGTGTGAGCTAGAAGGAAAGTAAAATTGCTGTTGCTTTGATATTTAATTTCGTATTACAGTATAAAATTTATTGGACATAGATCAATCGTGAGGAAATTAAGGTCATTAATTTTCACGAGTAGAAAGGCTTGACTGAGAAAACATTTGTAGAGGCATCTAATACAGCAGATGAATCAGTTTACATGTGTAGGGAGTTTATAAGATGAGAATGGGTTCAAGAGTAGGGTATAATGTATAGATAACGTACCATTTTAGAAGATAAGGACATTCGTTAAATTAAATAGTACAAAGACAAAGAAAATGTTGTTAGTTTTAATTTTCAGCATGGCATTAAAATATTCATATTAGCCGATAGTTTTTTTTTCTGGCGTGGTAATTTCAATGGAGAGCAGTTTTTAATTTCTGATAAACTTCATCTTAGGAAATGTAATATGTGCTTGGGATGTTGGCTTATGAGAAATGGTTGTGAAGTTTGGCTGGGGAAGGTTTGGAAGAAAAGGTTGTGAATTTTGGAGAGGGGTTATGCGAGCAGCGCGGAATACTAATGGGGAAGTGTAAGACATGGTGGGGAAGTAAGCTAAGATGCAGAGATGCGGAGGGGATCTGAAAAGCAAATTTCCTGCATTGATTCGACATATTGATAGAGGGAAGAATGCTGAGTAAGTAATAGGAGGGATAGAATGTGAATAGAAATATTGGACGTCAATGAAGGCGAAGGTCTGAAATACTCAATAGGGTCTTGGGGAATGGTGGGGAAACAGATAATTTCGTGTCCTCATCATGGATACCATCAGAAATACAATCCTAAGGTTGGTCTACTCCAGGCCTCCATCCTTCGCTGACCCACGATAGCTCTCGTCTTTCTCATCTCCGTCTTCGATAACCCAAAACCATTCGTTTGGTCATCCTCAAGGCACTCTTCCTTCTACTTTCCTATCTAGTCCGTTTTTAACACAGTCGTTTTCTTTTGAAGCAGAAAAACATGAAATCAAGAACCTCCCGAGATGGAAAAAGGCGATAGAAAAAACATGTCCTAAGAATAATAAAAGGCTTTCGTGGTCCATCGATTGAATCTGCGAGGGTATCACTGCGTCACTGTCATTTGTCACTAATGTTCCCTCACCTATGCGGCAGCCTTCTTCTATGAGGAAAATACCACCCAGAAGAAGTAAGGAGAAACAGTCAGTAACTACGTATGTACAAGTAAATAAGTTTAAAATATTTTCATTTATTGAAACAAATTAAAGCAAAGAATGAATACCAATAAACTTTATACACATTATCATTTTGAGGCAGTATTGTAGCTGGGGTTGAAATAAAGATTTTGATGTTTTTCTATTTCTGTTTAATGCTGCCGAGACGACCTTCTATAGCAACACGCCTTCTATAGCGCATGCTATTCCATGGAGTCCTTTCCTCCTCGTCTCTTTTGTTTTCCCTTCGTTGGCCACTTCGTCCGTTCATTTCATTTCGATGCAGTTTCGTGGGGAAGTTAGAAAATAATCTCAAATGTTTGGACATTAGGGTACGGATCGTCCTAAATTTAACGACCAATTTATTGAAGAAGCAGTAAATGACGATGGCGAAGATAATTTAATATTATATAATAATAACTTTCGCAAATAGGACAGAAATGTAGCTGGGCTGAAAGATTGGAAACTTTTGTAGGCCAACTATATCATTAAATTTCAACTCAATTCGTAGGTGTTTATTTTCCACATTTACATGATACAGGAAAAGGAAGAACAAACTTAACAAAACAACAAACGACAACAACAAAATAATTAAAACAACAGTAAATGCGGGCCCCATGTAGACTTAAGTCTCTTCAGGGCGGAAAAGTTGTCACTGGATTGGAGTGAATAACGTGGTCCATCTCTTGCGGGGGAGGTTTCGGCCCG
Source organism: Pyrrhosoma nymphula (assembly GCA_963573305.1). NCBI lineage: Eukaryota > Metazoa > Arthropoda > Insecta > Odonata > Coenagrionidae > Pyrrhosoma > Pyrrhosoma nymphula. The sequence goes on from OY754339.1 coordinate 100,297,942, forward strand.
GCATTTGCCCTTAAGGACGACGGGAAACCCGCTGAAACCGTCGTCAGGCCACCATAACAAAAATAAATAAATAAGTAGATGTAAAACCAAACTCAAATAAACTATGCAACACAAAAAACATAACAAAGATATATGTATTTATTTGAAGAATACCTTTGAGGAGTTCTTTGGCTATTTATTGGGGTTTTTCATGCCTTTGGCATGTTCTATCACTGGGGGTTCACTGGGATGTCTCTGGGAGAGTCACTGGGGTCGGGTTCTGGGCTATCCTTTATCGTTTCTTCATCGGAGTTGGAGGGATTCGCGGGGTGATGGTCAATGGGCATGGAGCAGGATGTCGGACGGCGGCAGATCGATGTCAGGGTGGTACACGTGCATACAAACTTACCATTTATTATAGATAAATTAAAACCTTTCGTCTTCAAAAATAGTTTTCGGTGGCTTATTAATAATGAAGGACGATTCTTGGCCCTCATTTGCATTGCAAATAACCCCTTTTGGAAAAGTGGAAGCGTCCGTCTTGTGTTCTTTCATTCCTTTCGCCTTGTTCGTACCCCAGCCGCATATTTCTCTTATTCCTCGCTCTCCCTCTCGGGGAATCTACTGTCGTCCACCACCAAACGCCATTACGGACGCGGCGAATCAGAGTCCTTCCGAAAAAAGAAACGGAGAGTGCGGGGATTATTGAGAGGGAACGAAACCCGTCCGCCGCCGCTTCCCTTCAGTCTTTTGTTTTTTTTCCACCGCTTCGTTTTTGTCCGTCCGTCCGGCCGCCGCTCCGCTCTCCGCATTTCAATTGTTTCGCCCCCATCCATCCCCCCTCCCCCCCCATCTTTCGTCGTCTGAGGTTGGGAGGGGGGGGGGGGGGGTGGGAGAAACAAACCAAGGACAACGGCAGCGGAGGAGAACGATACGGTGGACCAAACACACTTCTCACTCACTCAGCAGCCAGTCATCTGCTTTTCCCGCGGGATGCTGCTCGCTGCATCTGCATCCGTCATCCCACTTGGCTTCACGGTGGAGTCTAGCAGGTTGTGCGTTCGGTCTCCTGTGGGAGTGTTTTAGGGATGGCGACCTACTACGCAAAACATTTTCCCCATCAAGGATATATTCATCTACAAAATACCCTGCAAACCACCTCAGGGGTGTGTGGCAGGGGGTGAGTATTCACCAACATGCATTACACTATACCCTAAAGTTAGTGTAACTACGGCTAATTATACATTAGCATAAATCGCTAATGCGTATCACGAAGCGAAGCCTCACAAGCATGCACTACACTGCAAATATGCTCCCAATGGAGAAGGGCCGTTAGTATATATGTATTTTGCAACTACACAAATGGACAGAGACTCAAGAGTTATGCTGAAATCATGCACAGCTTGCTGTGAACTTCTTCATATTTTCGGGTTCTACCGCGTTGGTTGCTGTGGTGATGACAACAGTTTTGCTGGCACTACTGCCGGCGTCTTCAGGTCGAAGATGACATCATCACCACATCTTTGTCATCACCACAGCAACCAATGCGGTAGAACCCGAAAATATGAAGAAGTTCATCGTAAACCACCGCGAAAATCTTCGTTCTTGCACGGCGTGCTGTTAGTACTAGGTATCAGATAAGGATACAAATAAGGACAGGTGTTCATCAAATCGTATGCATGGAGCATGCTCTTCTATGACAGTGTCTCATCGACGATATCAGCTGCGAGCAGAGTAGAGTGGACGCATTGGTAATGGATTGCTATCGAGGAATGATAAAGACCAAATAGACGGAGAGAACAACCAAGGAAGAAGTCAAACGAAGAGTTGAGGATATTATATATACTTGATGGAATGCCTCCGGAGTAGAAGAGACTAATTTATTGGACACATCCTGAGGTACACCAGCCTCTTGACAACAATAACGGATGGAGAAGTGGATTCGAAGAATTACCAAGGAAGGTCAAAAATTGGATACGTAAGGTAAATTTTAGGAGAATGCCAATATGAATGAAGACAGATATTGCAATTTTCCACCGGTAAAATAGATTTATTGTAACCTAGGTTTCGATGTACTGCATCATCACAGGTAAAATAATTGTAGAAAATCGCAACGTCTGTCTTTGTAGTAGTGGCAATCCCTTAAAGGGTTGTGTGAGCGAGATTTTTCTCTCCTGTCACAATAGATATCTCATTAGAATTTCATTGAAAACGTTTAATCAGTTGCAAAAAGGATGAAGTAAATATAATGGTATTAATGATGCAATAATTTAGTTTTATAAGAATTAATTTTAAGAAGTTTAATATGGACATTTAAGGCTTTAACTTGGCGTATTTGTTTCTCATCACATGATGAAAATGTCTTCACATCCTTCGGTTTTCCTTATGATTTTATAAAAAGAGTCACGGTAAATAAAAAAAGAAAGAGGCACTCCGGGAGTGCCGATAGAAGTGAAAACTTGAAATAACGTGAGCATTTTTGAATGTAGGGAATAATTTCTAATGAAGTGTTTTATTAATCAGTAGAAAGTAGTTTCATGTATATAATAAATTAAATATTCATTTATTGCGCTATTGTACACAATTATTTTACATAAAAATAGTACACTTCAGAATAATCAAATTTCATCCATTATTTCAACAACTCTTTCATCATCACCGCCATCATCATCGGCAATATCTAAAACTGATACAATAGGCTTATGGTAACTAAAGTAAGAAACGAATAATTTTGATTCGAATTTGCTTAAATGTCTTGTAAATACTGCATCAATAGTAGTTTTATATTTCGTTGTGCCAAGATTGCGATCATTAGACATCGTTAAACCAAACTCACTATTTAAAAATTCAATCAATGGTAGATTTTTATCGTCTGCAAAGTTTATGTTTATGTATAAATGAATAAGCTACTCAAATTGAACGTATTAAAAGAAATTGAGTTATATTGTACTAACCTTCACTATTCTTGTATCGAGTACACTCTCCTGCACGAGTATGGACTATTATATTATCCGACACAATATTTGTAGCAACCCAAATTGAATGAACTAAACCGTATATTAGATATATATAATGTAATATGAATAAAATTATAATATAGTTTATTTGACGGTGACGGTGACGCGAGTCCAATGGTTTTTACCCATCCACAAGTACTGTGTATATAGCGAGTATACTGTTTATATACAGAATATACAATTATACCTATATTTAGCAGCAGTGACGGTGACGCGAGTCCAATGGCTTTTACCCATCCACAAAAGTGTATATACAGAATATACAATTACACATATATTTAGTAGCGGTGATGGTGACGGTGACGGTGATGCGAGTCCAATGGTTTGTACCCATCCACAAGTACTGTGTATATAGCGAGTATACTGTGTATATACAGAATATACATAATTATACATATATATAGTAGCGGTGACGGTGTGGCGAGTCCAATGTCTTTTACCCATCTACAAAAGTGCTCAACGCGACATAAGAAGTTTTCACTTCAAACATTTATTCTTCAAAATAATTGAGACATACACCGCTAGTTATGACGCACATTGCGATATATTCAGCAGAACCTGCTTGGTTTTTAAAATCATATCTCTCTGGAGCGTACAACTGGCTGTACAAATATCCTTTGGAAAAAGTTTTATATTATTATGACAAATATCTCTAAATGTAATGGATCAAGTGCCTAATATCTTGATGTCATTAGAAAGAATATTTTATTCTCTTTTTATGAGTGAAAATTTATTGAATATCATGTGTAGTGTTATCTCGCTCAATCCATCTAAATTCCTCTGAGAGTGCTACCCAAATATGGTTTCGAGTTTCCAATTTTCCACCTATTCTTGTATTCGATCCCGGACCCTCTGGATGGGATGTCATTACGTAAACCATCTCACCATCTCCTTTCTCGTGGAAGTTCGTACGGTGAGGCTCGGTCTTAAGGCCGTTTTACACGGTACATTTATTTGTACAATCTATCGTGCGAACGCATGTACAGTGAAGTGTGCAAGAAAATATTGTACGAACTACTAAATCAGACTGGATGTCGCTTTACACGATGAGTGCAAACGCACAATTTTCCGTGCAATTTAGCGGTAGAAGTCGATCGGAATTCGCGAGTGTTTTGTTTATCATGTTTATGTTTCACTTGTGAACACATGTTTCACTCACGTATTTGACACCTTGAAAAGCCGATCACCTGAAATTCGGAACCTCGAATCGACCATTTGCCTACTGATAATTCTCCCGGTTCAGAAAAAGCTCTCTTGGACTCTTCTCTCTGGCTTTACATTCGACCTTTGCATCGTTTCGTTTTTTCTCATCTGGATTTTAGAGCGACAATTCATTGATGTCTCTCGCCGGAATTCCACTCTTGTTAGACATATTTCGTGGGTTTATTATGTGTGTGTGACGAAGTGTTATTATCAAGTGGTAGAGCGGAACACGGGACCCTTTTTTTTTAGTCCCTCCAAATTTCCCTCCCTTGTATTTGTACAAGTGTTTTAATGTCTTTTTTGACGATTTCTATGTAACTTGCTAACCAACATAAATAAAATGATTATTACTATATCACGCGGGATATCAGGAACTCTACTTGAGGACGCGACCAGTCATACTTTTGGGGGAAAAGGACACAAACTCAAAGATCGCGATTACACTGAAAAACCAGAACACCAAATAACACGATTAAATGACGATGTAAACATTTGAGCAAGTTATGAGTTAACTCTTCTCGGGTTCTCCACTGCTTCAAACTATTCATAATTGACGACGACATTAATTCTTGCATTGAGAATGAGTGACGAGTCGTCTCTCGAAACGTCGACAATTATGAATAGTTTAAACCGGTGGAGAGCCCGAGAAGAGTTTACTCATTAAAGATTATATACACAGGATAATAGTCACTCATATTATTCGACGGGAAAGTGTTAATCCTTTTTATAAACAAATTTATTTTCAATTGTAACACAGGCACCACAGTTTTCGTCATATCTGCGCCATCTGTTGAATAAAACCGGATCGAAGTTGTATGATTGTCTGAATGGAATTAAAACAGGTTCTATTTTCCGTTCAATCATTCATACATTCGCACAAGCGTTCGCATAATTTTCCGCTTTACACGGGTACAGTTTCCTGATACATGCGTTCGCACGATAGATTGTACAAAAAAATGTACCGTGTAAAACGGCCTTTATAGCGTGTTGGATTCAATAAAAGAGACGTGCATCCGCCGAATGTTGGATAGGTGACTGTTTTCGATGACGTTCTGCGGTGATAAGGGGAAAGGGTATTGGAGGTGGACGGGGTGGGGATGAAGTTATTCCTTTCTTCCCCCTACTCCCTTTGCGACAGTGAGGGGTTGGGGGAAGGATTAAAAAAATGAGTGGTGTTGGGGGAAGCCCGGATATTCGCCCCCTCCACCGCCGGACGCATTCTTGCCCCTTTTTGCCCTCGCCACCCACCCTCGGAGGTTTCAGCCCCGCTCCCGCCCGCCCCCGCTTAACCGCCTCACCTGCTACCGCGGGGCATTGTGGGATTGAATTCATTCGCCCTCTCCACTTAACGCCACGTCGCCTCGCTCAGGGAACGCATCTTCGAGCCCCGGGACGGATTCTTGCCTTGAATCAGAACCGAGTGACTTATGTTTTGAGCCTCCTCTCTCGTTGTCTCCCTGGAGATTGGGCGAGGGTGATGTCGTATTCTCGCTCAAGTGATAATATACGTCATTAAAAACGGGAAATTACGTCATTGTTCGTAGTTCCACTCCACCACCAAGGTGGCGTGACTGTTTTCAGCTCTCTAGTGGTAAAAGCGTATCAGGCTGAACTTTGTGGAAATACTTGACATCCATATCAAGCGAAAAACAATTGTAATTTTCCACACTTAATATGTTTTAACAAGTTAAGTACAAGTTAACCGACAATGGTTTCAGCTCCTAATGCAATTATCAAGGTTGACCTTGACAACGGCATTAAGTGCTGAAACCATGGTCGGTTAACTTGTACTTAACTTACAATTAGTAACATCTTCTCGGGTTTGTCACTGGGTAAGGCTTTTAAAGGCCAACGTTTCGACGAATGACTCCCTCATCGTCATCAGGGTATCAGTCTCAGCCCTGATGACGATGAGGGAGTCACTCGTCGAAACGTTGGCCTTTAAAAGCCTTACCCGGTGGCAAACCCGAGAAGATTTTACTAATATTATTCGCCGGGAAAGCCTAAATTATGTACTTAACTTTTTAAAATATATTAAGTGTGGAAAATTACAATTGTTTTTCATTGAATATAGGGTCTCTTGTGGTGATCTCAGGTATTTTCCTTGACTCAGCAGCTCTATCCCGTGACTCACGGGCTCTTTCGACTCTTGATCCGTATCTTTCGTCTCTTGATCCGTTTCATTTGCCTCTTCCTTTCATTATTTCCATCTCACCTGTCGTAAGGAACGTGAGACGGAGCCACCATCGTTTCCACGGACCTTGCGTCCGATCGTGAGCCGGTCATTAGGAGTTTGAATCGGGTCTCCCGCCTTCCCTCAAAGAGTCATTTAAAAGGTGAGGTTACAAAATACCCCCCGGGTTGGATATGGTGGGTCATTTACTTATCCAATCCCATCACAATGCTTAACGCTAGAGTGTGTATTATAATCTTTGGCTCGAGCACTCGTGGATCGGATTAAATTGGAGCGGACGTGCGGCAAACAAAAGTAAAGGAAGACCCCAGGGGGGTTATTTTGTAATCTCACCTTTTAAATGACTCTTTGGGGAAGGCGAGAGATCCGCTTCGCTCTCTTAATGATCGGCTCACGACCGGTCAAGGTCCGATGGTGGCTCCATTTCACGTTTCTAACGACAGGTGAGACGGAACTAATGAAATGCGGAGCCAAATGAAGCGGATCAAGAGTTGAAAGATACGGATCAAGAGTCGAAAGAGGGGATGAATCAAATAAATAGACGAGCAGTTCACCACTTGAGAGCCGAAAATGGTCATGCCACCTGGGTGGCGGAGTTGAGCCAAGAAAAATGACGTAAATTTCCACATTTGATGACGTATTCTCACTTAAGTGAGATTGCAAAATAACCCCCAGGAGTGGCCACGGCGCGTTGGCTGCACACTATTCCGCAATTCAGAACCATATGTTTCCTCCTTTAGTATTCCACGAGTCTGCACAAGGATGTATGAACAGTTTTACTCCACTTTTCCATACTAAAATGTCTCTTTCCCCATACTATTTCTATCTTCACCTCAGCATACTATTTCTGCGTAGCCATGCGCAATTGATGTTACTCAATGAAGATGTATGAAGTGTTTCACCTCAACCTCTCTTAAATTACCAGGACAACAGGCTTCCTAATTTAATAAAAAAATACCTTCAAGAACCGAATTATAACAGGAAAGACCAGTCACCCTTGCACAGCAAAACTTTCTCCGTCTAAATTGAATAGTATAATGCTCTAAAATCGACAGTGGTGGAGATTTATCTGTGGAATCGCTTGAGTGCTAAAAAGCGAGGACTCCAAGTATAGAAATTTGTCCGAATGATGGGACATTAAACTGAGGATAGTCACCCTTCGTTTAGAGAAGGCTTACACCGACACCTTCTCTGATCCCTCCCTCTCTGTCGCATAAAATCCTCTCACCATCGTACCTTGACTTTCGCCATCAGTCAGCTTCTTTGAAAACTACATTTGTTTTCCCACCGTGGATGGAAGCAAAAATCGTCAAAAAAAAGTTTAAGTCGGGCGACCGGAGACACCCGACGCGGAACTCAATGAACTCGGAAAAGATTCGCTCGGAGCGACCGATTGGGAGAAGCGCAACCGGACTTGAGATCATTTCAACTGAACGTGCGAGTTATAACACACATCTGTGGTAGGAATTGGATGCTGGTTTCTATGCGTGCGTGTGTGCGTAATGGGAAATGGTCTCGAAACCCCACTTCAAAGTTCCCACGTCGGCGTCCTTAGATCAGATGTCCTTTTGGTTGGTCTCGTGAGGGGACGGTGCACCGCGGACAAGTGTTGAGGGACCTTCAGACCCTTCTTCTTCCCTTTCTCCCCTCCCCTTCCCCCCATACCACCCTCCACAAGGCCTTTGCTTCTTCAGGGGTCCTGCACATGCCCCCTTTCATCACAGGTGGTCGGGGCCGCTTGTCCTGCCCGCCTCAGTGGGAGAGCCGATTGATTGTTCGGGGCAAAAAAACACAAAACATGATCGGGGTCTCGTTTGCTAATGTTATGTGGGCTGCGCTGAAGGCAAGAGGACAAGACTGGAACCCCCCTCTGGTCCGCCTCCCTCCACCCCCATGGGTCTGAATTTCTTATTCCGAAGGGATGAGCAGACGTCAACTGGGAAATCAATCACTGCGTCCGAGCGGTATTCACATTGCAACGAAGGCGAAGGTGAAGGCGCGGCTTGAGATTCCAAGTTATTAACTGGTGCTCATTGTTTTGCCGAGAATTTTGTTTGCTTCTAATTTAACTCCCAATGCAGGATCAAATCTTGACAATTATTTTTAATTCTTTTGGACTTTGTGTCCAAAAACTTATTTTGTTTTTCTCATTGGCACTCTTTGTTTCTAAGGTGCCAATTTTACTATGTAATTAGCCTTGGTTTCCCTTTATTATTAACAAGTGACGTGCATGACAATAAACAGCCAGCCAGCTTGCAGATTTTTATGAATGTTTGTAAAAAACAAGTGACCGACGGAACGCAAATCAGCATGTAGGAGGTTAGAAATTTAATGCAAACAAATTATTAAACTCCTTGTGGATTTACGTGCATGACGAAGGACAGTCAGCGTCCATAAAATCACGAATTTTTCCGCGACAACCAGTACATGACCTAAAACGTTTAATGTGCTCATTGTTTACGTATCGTTAGTCATTACCTTTTATTTTTATTTATGAGGTAATTTTTAGGCATTCGTAATTTTCTTAGTCGAATTTCTTTGAAACCCTCGAATAAGCTGTATGAAATCGTCTAATATCAATTTTATTATTTTTGTAAGGTTTTACATTTAGTTATTTAAGTTGATTCTCCTTTGGAAATATTTAATAAATTATAAGGAAAAGTCTTTTATCAAATTTTTCTCTTTCGTGAAAATATAATTCGTTGTTATTCAGCAGCTCATTGTTCATACATGTAGAAAAAGTGTTATGAAAATGTCTAAAATCATTTAAATTGTACAACTAAAGTCTCGCCAGGACTACGATCAGATGGATCAAGTTGATGAGCTGGCTAAAGTGCTGACTCCTCAGCTCAAGCGACCGGTTTTGTATTCCGGTTGTGCATGAGTTTTTTCAGGGATTTAGGTATTTTGCATAGTCTGTTAGACTATAAATAATGTGACAACGACATTGCAGTCCCGGTTTCTACTCAGGTGCTGTGTGGAAACACTTTATATGCGTTACTTCATCTGCCGGAGATGACATGAAGCTGTGGATTACTTCCATTATGAGTAGACCAATGCCAATGCCGGGTTTCTCTTCTCATTTATCCAGATAATGCTGCCTTTACCAACCTATCAACCGATTCTTAGTGGCGCAAATGGCATATGCCTTCAGTCGCACCCCTCATTACTGGTTCTAATGAGGTGAGAGGTAATTTTCGACGGGCTCTGAACCGCAGCAAATGTCCACAAGTGGCGATGAGCGCTGTGCAGGCTGTCGCTGCAATCCGTCGCCAGGGAACAAGCGTGGGAAGAGTGCCAAATCAGAGTTGGTCTTGCATGTCGCAATTAGCGAGCGCAATCATGCACGAAAACAAATGCTCCGAAGCAATCAAAGCCAGCCCCCTCCCCCTCGGCCTTGTTCATAAATTTAACATTCAACTGCACGAATATATTTCACGGAATTAGAACACCCGACGTATTTCAGAATCCGGAATTAGAACATCCGATGGATCGAAATATCCGGCTTTGTGAAACATTCAAAACTTACGAGCATGGCACTAATACATTAGTATTGAATAGTGATGCATGCATAAGTGCCGTATTTACGAATAGCGGATAAAGTTGAATAACGTTGGGATCGGTTTGATGCGGTAGCTTGATTACTAGCTTTCCACCCCGAGTGCGCGGGTTTGAATCCCAACAGTGGCGGAGATTGTCATTTGATTCCTGATCCTTTCTTGTTGGACATGCGGAGATCGTTCAAAGAGTAGTGCTTAGTCGTTCGCAAGGGATGTTTAAAATTGTGAACCCACAGGCACATATCGTCAATAGTAGGCCTACGTCGACGCTGGGTTTCTCTCCATTTTTTCTGCATGCCCTGATTCACCCTTACCAGCCGACCCAACTGTCTTTAATGGCGCCAATGGCCTGTTGACCGTCGCCTCCCTCCAAAACAACTATCCAATCATCGAACATTCATTTCATAAAATAAAGATATTTCATCCAAAAATAAAAAATAAATGATGTGCCAGTTCGTCGGTGCACGAAAGGTGTGAAACTTTTAATTTTTTAATAAAAATACTTAAGTAAACGTATTTTTAGTTAAACAAAACAATCTTTTTTAAGAAAAATCCAGTAAAATTCTATGTAATGCACATTGACGGAAAGTTTAATGCAAAGTTTTATCTCCTTTTATCTCACATTAGGCTTCACTCCAATAAATAATACAAGTTCTTTTTTAACTTTGTGGTATTCCATATTAGATGATTTAATGGTAACTTTTACAAAAACCACAACGTAACCACATTGACCTGAAGATGACTCTAAAGCGTTGAAACCCGGGTCGTGTGTGTGTGTGTGTTTTACGTTGTGGTTTTTGTAAAAGTTACCATTAAATCATCTTCACTCCAATATTTTTTCCACAACTAATTTTTCATTAAGTTGTTTCTCTTTGCCACCGTTACTTCGTGGCTTATTTCGTTGCCATCCCCATTTGTCGCTTACGAGCAAATTTGCTCTGGATGAGAGAGAAACTCCATCTCAACGAAATCGGAAATTATAATTTTGGCCTTCTTCAGACTATGCGAAAGAATTTCGGAATGAGCAAACGTGTGGTAATATCGTAATGGGCCAATTCAAGCATTACGTATGGTGTTTTCGGGGAGATGGAGGGGTTGGGCTCTTACATCACCTTGCGTAGGGATGGATGCTCAAGATATTACGTAAGACTTGAATAACTCATGAGATCACAGAGTATAACATTTAGAATTATGGAAGGACGTATAAAACTATATACTATATGACATGAAGAGAAAAAAACATGTACTATGTGACATGAAGTTCCTCCATAGCATTTGGAGTGGCTCTCTCCGCACCAACTGCTTTCTTCCTCTCTTTCCTCTTCATGTTCCTCCTCGTTCCCTACGCAGTAACTCCCTTCTTGACATTCCCAAATTCAGACTCTCAATATCTCAACGCTCCCTATTCTACCGTATCCCAAAAACGTTCATCTCCCTAGCCTTGCAAATACCCTCCCTTGACCTCTTCTCCACACTATCCGCTTTCAAATCAGTCCTCAGAAAACATATTATAACCGAGTTGACTCCTTCTATCCCATCTCCTAGTCCATAAATCCCAATACCAATCTTTCTTTCTAATGTATTTCTCTGTTATCTTTTACATTTTTAAGGGTATATTCTGTTAAAATTTCTATTTATTTGTTTGTTTGTCGACCAATGTAATAAGCATTTGTGCCGTTTTTGGGGACTTTTTAAATAAACAAATAAAATAGCGTATCAGGCTTAAATTTGTGGAAATACTTAATGAAAATTTCAAATAAAAAAGTATTGGTAAAATCTCACGTAGCATATTTAAAAAACACTGTTAAAACACACCACCGAACAAGGTTTTGGCACGTAATGCCATTATCAAGGCATGGAAGGACAACAAAATCTCGAGTTTTCAGCTCCGCAAACAGCGAGGCAGACGTTTCAGTTTCATGTCGATGAGCGGCCAACATTTTTTCTATCGCCGCACTGCATTTCCATGATTGCTAATTTATTGTTATATATTCCAATCATTCTCGTTCTATATCAATGGTGGGGTAGCGGGTCGCATCAAGTGACATGCAAGTTTGTACCTTTGGAGGAAGACTGCTTGATTCACACACCACGGATACAACATAAGACAATGCTGCCAACTAACTTACGAAAAACATCATATTGTGCTACCAACCCACCGAAGAACATCGCACTAATATTTAATGCTTACTATTCTCTCATATTTATTTATTTTCACAATTCCGAAAACAGTAGAACATCGGGCGTATAAACGACAACAAAAGCAACGGACTAACACATAAACCAATGTCCTGAGTGGTGGAAAATCCACCCAGGGAGCTACTCGAACCCGCGACCCTCGGATTAGCAGTTGAGGACTTTTACCTCGTCGCCACGGAGACCGACATATCTCCCGCGGGTGCCCAAAATAAACCAGAAATTATGTATAACAAATAACACCAGTCTGCATGATATCACATGATTGAAAACTAGTAAGTGATAATAGCTAACTTTGATATGCTGATTTCAGAACTGTTCTTAGTTTTCTTCTATCACGTACTGTTTTTTCAGAATGTACTCAATTTGACTCCTATGATTTATTGATAAGTGCATTATATGTGCCAGTGGGTAATTATTGTGCGAGGGATACTTCTCAATACAAGCTAAAGAGCCTTAGGTTGCCCCAAGCTAATGAGTCATAGGTTGGTACAACTGCTGCTATTGTTGTGTGACCTTGGAAGTGTTATTCATCCTTCATTCATTTTTCTACAAAAATTGTCATTACGTAAAGTAATCTTAATATAATTGTGCTTGCAGTAGTCAAAATCTTGGAACCATAATTCTTATTTTGTGTAAAAACCTGACGTTATAGAAAAAAATTGAAGTCATTTTTAGAATCAGCATAAAATATTGATTGAAGAACACCTATTTTTAATAAACCATCTGACAAAAATTTTCAAAATGCAGACTAGTGTAATCCATCCATACGCATGCTTTCAGGGATCTAGTATCTAACGTAGTCCAGGGTCAGTAGTAAAATTGTATTCTTTAGGCTATTGGCTATTGGCGCATCTTCAGGGTTTGAGTCAAACAATTGTTAAGTATCAGGAATTCATCTAACCATGTAGCAGATTGGTAATATAGTGCTGGAACTCTTTTTCTCCGGGATGGCATATTAGTCTGGCATTTGCCCGTGGCGTGAGGGAAACCATATTTCCATCTACCTACTTACAAGCAGTTTATAACCAAGTATTTGCGCGTGGCAGAAAGGATCTCAGAGTCACATTTGTGGCCTTGAGCCATTGCGGCATTTATAGATCGTGGAATAGAATCGAAAGGAAATCCGACATTCTGATTATTCCGACAATTATAAAGTAACCTCATCATCATTGGCAGTCATTAATCCAAATCCATCAATCCAAGTATTAATTTTCTGCAGCTCTCATCTTAACTCTCCTCTCAGGTAACAGTTAAATTCCTTCATAATTATTTATTTTAACGTCCCTCATTCCTTGCCTGACTTATTCTTTACTTGGTCTTCCTCGGTATTTTTTACCGTTCGTTTATCCTTCCATTGTTGTTTTCAAGAGGCTTTTTGTGTCGCAAAATGTGACCAATACGTATGCCTATTTTCTCCTCGGAGTTTTTATTTTATATATCTTCTCCACAATTCTTTAAAGGGATTATTCATTGATGATTAATCTCTTCGAGGCTCAGCTTTGTGAAATATCTACATCTACATACTACCCCGCAAGCCGCCTCAATAGGCGTGTGGTGGGGGGTGTTAGGACACCAGCCGTTTACATATAGAAAAAGGAAACGCTCTAATGAAATTACGCCATGCATTTATTGAAGTCCCTTATTGTTCGGGGGAAAAGCGAATTCCCATACCTATCCGTTCGGCAAAATATCTATCTTAATTTATCGTTTCTGTCGGACCTGGAAATATAGTGGGGTTCTAATATGATGTTCTCCGTGTCGCTCTGAAAGATATATATCTATTCTCAATTGTTCAAGTAATCTAAGCCTAGCGCGCAGCCTCCGAGTCTCTAGCGGCTCCCAGCCTAATTCGTTTAACATCTGCGTAACGCTGTCTGTACGCCCGTAGCTGTTTTTGACGAATCGCGCAGCTTTCCTTTGTATTTTATTAAGTTCCCAGATTAAGTCTTTCTGCACCGGATCCCATATGCTCGCTGCATATTCAAGGTGTGGCCGGACGAGTGCAAAATAGCACCTCTCTTTTACTTTTTCATCCGAAAAAATTCCCACAATACGCTTGACGAATCCTAGCTTCTTCAGAGCTCTGCCACAAATATTTCTTATATGTGTTCCCCACGATAGGTCCGAAGTTATCGTAACTCCTAGATACTTCACTTCATCTGGTAGTCACATATCATGGTAGTAGTACATGGTAAAAGCTTAACGAATTTTCGCAGATTTTTATTAAGGCTGCGACCGGTTTTATCCATCATAGGACATCAGTCAGGTCATCATCACCTGGTCAGGTCATCGGTGGACATCATCACCTGACCTTTTCCTCTGTTGAATGTTGGAACTTTCATTTAATATATCATGATTCTCTCGGCCATCCTTCCATAATTATATAAGGAATTACTAAATATTTCATGGAGACTGAATAGATTTGTTGGCTGACAGTTTAACTGTTAATTTGAACTTGTTTGTGAACAGCCATTTGTACGCGGGTACTTCTTTAAAACCAGTCTGACGATGGGGAATGAGGAGAGAAACAGCGACGTAAGATTAGCGCTGCGATCCATTCCGCACGTTAATATTTTTAGTGACTTATAACCAGACTAAAATAAGTGTAGTCTTCAACTTAAATGAAGAAAAAATTGAAAAAAGGTTTTATTTATTAGAGGTTAATACCGGTAATACCACATCTCCCCAGACATCGTTAAACATTGTTATCTCGTTCTATCGGCTATACAGTTACAATGCAACAACAACTTTGAGTTGGCGCCAACAAAATACAACAACTTTGAGTTGGCTCCACGCATTCGCACACACCCGAATTTTCACCGCTCTGATCTCTACTGAATGCTTGTCTCATGCATGCATGATTTTTTAAGCTGAAATAACTTTTCGTGATTGTGTATGTACTTAACCCATAGCACAAGGGCAATGGCCAGCCAAGATGTAAACACCGGTTCCCGATCAGTCACCGGAGTTGTGAATCTTTGGCTTCGGCTAGAATTTGAAGGGGTGATTCCCTTGTTCATCCTGAGTGCTGTTGCCCCTGTTTGCAAGTGGCAGACAGTGTGTGCGAAATAGTCTTAGCCGTCGAAGCACATTAAACTAAAATACTTCCAAAAATTAAGTTATCTTAGGGGAGATGTGGTAAAATTAATGAATTAGGAATGAAATAAATTATCAGTTTTCCACTTTTTTATATTAATTATAGGTTTATTGCGACAGGTTTCGATGTATTTACATCATTGTTAAGCACAGTTCTAAAACTAAACAAATAATATTTACACATTTAAAGATGGTTGTTAGGGAGTGAAAAAATAAGGTTGGAAGGATTGACGGGAATGCTGAAGACGGAATCTAATGGAGAGTTAAAGGGGAGTGGGATTGAAATATGTTTTCGTTCATAAGCGGAATTTGACCAAGACTGAGTTTAATTATTTCAAGTTGCTCAAAAATATCTAGTTTGTTTCCTTTACTTTCCAAAAGCAGTCAGTATTTTTATTTGGTAGTTGCAGTCATGGTTTATTTCCATTATGTGCTTGGCTATTATTGAGTTATCATTTTCATTCCTCATTCATCTTCGGTGCTATTTAAGCCGTGTTTTAAAATTTCTTCCCGTCTGACCAATATAAACTGTAGGCAACGAGTTACAACTTACTCAATATACTCCACTTTTATTTATCTTAAAAAACACCGAAGATGCTTGAGGAATGGAAATGACAACTCCATGATAGCCAAGCACATCATGGAAATTAATCATGGCTGCAACTTCCAACCAAAAATACTGCATTTGGAAAGTATAGGAAACAAACTAGATATATTTGAGCAACTTGAAATAATTCAACTCAGTCTTGGCCAAATTCCGCTTATGAACGAAGACATATTTCAATCCCTCCCCCCTTTGGTCTCCATTAGAATCCCTCTTCAGTCTTCCCGTCAATACTTCTTTTTTCACTCCCTAACAACCATCTTTAAATATGTAAATATTATATGTTTAGTATTATAACCGTGCTTGAAAATGATGTAATACATCGAAACCGGTCGCAATAAACCTATAATTAATATGAAAAATTGAAAAACTGCTCATTTATTTCCTAAAATAGCACTACTGAATTATCTAGCACAAGTAAAATTCAATTAAATCCCTAATACTTACCTGAATAGTTGCATAATAGGGGAATAATTTTCTTCTTCCGCACATTTTTTTATGTTTGGTTAAGGGCGGTAGTATGGAGTTCTGGATATATCCTTGGATCGCCGCAGCGGACTCGGGCGTCGTCTGCCGATAGGTTGGGCGGCGCAGTCAAGCGTGGAGTTGGGAAGGAAGTGGTAGGGAGGGTCCTCCTCCTCTTTAGCAACCTCCTCCCCCACCCTCCAACAGGAGAGCGTTCGTCGCCGTTGATTGGATCATCGGATCTCTCGGGGCGACGGACGAGAGGCAGGCGTCAAAACTTGCACCTTCTACACTTCCTTGGGGTAGTAGGACAGAGGATATTACTCCACTTGAAATTCTATGAATATAACCTCATTTGAAGACAAAAATTCATTTTTTTAATGTTACTAAAATATCTGACTCATATCAGAATATTTTTTTAAATAACTGCCAAAAAAACTGCCGTTTTCCATGGGATAGGTTACGGCTGTGCGCACCAGAGAGACATAAATTTTTAAATATTCATTTCGTATTTAAACAAATGGACTTTTTTGACGAACAGATCGTATTAAAAATGTTATTGACGGTAGTTTGTATATTTTCTCAATTATTTTTTAAATATAATTTATTTCTCTCCAAAAACTTTTTGTAAAATCGCAATAAATCCCTTTGGTTCTGAAGGCGTTACCAGCGTTCAGCGTGAAACAATCATTTTAAAAGCTCCAAAAATTATATTTCATAATTTACTATTAATTTAAGTTACGTAAAAAATATTTTTATATTAATATATTTTGGTAAAAAATTCTCCTTCCAACTGCTTAAATTTTAATGCATAATTCGTTTGTGGTCTCAATTATGACTGGAGAAAAATATTCCACTAATTTCCTCATAGATTGTTATATAGAGGGGCAGATGGTAGGAGGAAAAAATCATCATGCGCCGGTAGTTGCAACAGGAAAAATACCTAGTAATTCGGGAACCAAACCACGAACTTCCGGCTTTCAGGGCAAAACCGCCGACCTATAACTACCCAAGATGGTGGATTCCAAAAGCAATCTATGAAGAACTCTTGGTAACTGTCTACTGCCATTACGGTCCACTACGGATGAATCTAAGATCGCTTTAAACAATACGCTAGCCCCGCGGTCGCTTCTCTATTCTTCTCCATACACACATCTCAAAAGTCAGAAATCTATTTTCATTCTTTCTCTTCACTGTCCAACTTGCAGATCCATAAAATGCCTTGCTCCTCGTCAACTCATCCCTATCTTTTTTTTTACATATTTGCCTTGGGTCTTAATGAGTGGTCTCCTCTCTTGGTTACAAAATTCTTTTCCTTATTTCCTCAATCCACCACAAATGCTGCTTAAGTAATTTAATTACCCCACTCTTTGCAAGATAACAACTCTATCACTACTCTTATGCAAGATGGCCAACCTAATGGAATAAAACGTATATTGCTCATTTTTTAAGTTATATTCATCATTTTCTCAAAATAAGTTAATAAAATTTTCACTTATGGCTGGAGCTTTGCAATATTAGATTAGAAAACACAAAGAGACTGCTTATTGGAATATTTAATGTGCTGTCAGACACTTTAGTTTCCTTGAACCCTGAATTTATTTAGGAACACTAACTATAAAAATAAAACATTTTTCTTCCACGTCCTTTAGCGATTGTATTTTCAAATGAATAGCAGTCTCTCGTTATCAACACTGTATATTTTAGCATCTTTTCAAATAGGATGCAGGACTGATTTCGTTTTCTATAGAACAAGCCTTGACAGAGTATTGGTCGTTGGAACACTTACTGAATAAAAAATTACGAAACTAAAATGTTTTTTTTTTAGCCTTTCCGGTACTGGGAGGTCTCCTTGACAACATTGGGAAATCGGTTCTCTATCCATTTCGGGAATAAAATTATATCGTGCTTGTGGAATAGTTAGCTATGGGACAGAGAGCAGTGGATTTTTAAATCTGTTTTTTTTTGTTCGAGTTTGAGAGCTAATGAGTTGGCCGTGAATTCTTAGAGTTTTGAATTCTGAGGCTTTGTCGTGGAATTATACGTTTTTAAATGACTTTATTTTCCTCGTGCCCTCGAAGAAATGCCCCTGACTAATTCATACATTTATCTTATCCATATATGTAGGAAGAAACCAGATGGCGGCATGACGTACGAAAGTGAATTCTATTTTTTTTAATCCTGGAACACGTCCAGTAGTTTCATGTAAAATGATATATTGCAGAAAAATTTCGAGTCACGTATTTTATGATAAGCCATCATGCCGTCGACACTATTCTAAAACCTTTTCCTCTATAGCCCTTGTAGAGACTGCATAGCTTATAGAATTCCAACGTACGCTGCCGTAAATATTCTCCTGAGCTAGCGTGCGGTATGGCTCCATCTAAATTGTCTTCTCTGATCTATGATCTCGTCCACCTGTGACTCTGTATCGGTTCCCTGTCAATAGTCTCGTCCTAAGCATCATGTTTTCCGTTGGCTACATGTGAAACTCACTCAATATGTGTCGGTCATCGAGCCATTTATCTCGCATCTTCCCCCTTCTGTGCGTTCTTCCGCGGATTCCCACGAAGACGTCTTCAAAAGATACCAATCTTCCCTCCTGCTCTGCTCTGTTCTCCTCTGCCTCCTCCTCCTCCCACCACCGACTCGAGTTCGAGGCAATTTTTTCCGCGGGATCTACCTTTTTACGCATCAGCGCCGCCGGTGGCCGGACGGCGAAACGGGGATGGATGGCCTCCGAACGCGCCGTGACATCCACGGCGAATATCTCTCCGCCGATGATCTTTTTTTTGCGCATCTCGCTCCTCTTTTATTTTTTGCACCCGCGGAGCCAAGGAATGCGAGTTTGTGCAAACACCCGTCTCCTCTTTCTCTCTCTCCATCCTTCTATCTCTCTCTCCTTATTTCCTTCGAGGCCGAAGACTAGCTACTTAAACTCCGGCGTCGCCCGCCGCTTACCCCTTCCCCTCCGTTCGGCCGTCTCCGTTGCCATGGCTACCGATTCGTTCTCATCCTCTTTTTTGAGGATATGGTCCAAAACCAACGAAAGGGGGGAGCGACCTCAGTATCGCATTGGTAACTTACTATAATGACTTCGGACGAGTACCCAAGGGTTTCGTTTCCAGGTCGACAGTACCCAAGCAACAGAAAAAGTTTTTATTTTTATTTAAATTACAAGGAAATAGTACGCATACAATATTGCCATTTCAAAGTTTACTTGTAACACACACAACTAAATAACAATATAACATAACAAAAAGAACAACTTAACGAAAATTGAATAGGGATGATTATTATTGTTGATTATTGCCTAGATTAATAATTATTTCCGGCAAGATATGTTGTGGCCAAGCTGGTGAAACATTTAAACGATAAGGAAAATGGATCAATATCAGTAGGGAGTGAATTTATATGGGAGGAGAGACGGAATAAGAGAGAACGTTTAATTAGTGATAATCTGGGTGTAGGAATGTATATCAATGAGTTATTTTAGGTAGGACGAGAAGGCAATCTGATGTTGATGAATGAAATAAGATAAAAAGATAAAAAGAAAGATAAAAAGTCCTACAACTAAGTATGTAACCATGAATTTTCCAAGCTTTCAGTTCTCTATCATCTTGGGAATACTTTTCTTGTCACCTTGGTGCGTTCATGTGTACACTTCAGTCGTCATGGGTCTCACATTCGTTACGATAGCAAGCGTTTTGTATAGGTGTAGCAACAATTGGTGGCATTCGCTCGTACAGAAAATGATGCCAGGGAGAGGGGATCATACAACATATGAGGGATAAAGATCCTTAGGATCTCTCTATAAGTCCCGTCGATAACATTGCCCGATCATCGACGCTTAATTCGTCCTCAGTGACATTAAACTCTACACTGGTGAGTGCCACCAAGTTTCGCTATACCTATAACTTCCATCACGCTAATTGGTGGACCATCGTCATAAGTGCATTTCTGATGGATTCAATTAAGATTCGATTTTGATATGTTTGCTAATGTCTTCACACAATGGTATCACGCTCAACTATGAGGAAATGTATGTACACATAATTAAAAATCATTTATCACTCGACAATTTTTCTACATTTAGTACCACTACTCGTAAAAAGTTTTCTCACGGAGTAAGGGAACAAACATTAGACAGGGAAATATGGAATGCAACAGTCAACCAATATTAGGATTGAACAACCAATGAATGAATACGCATACCGAGGCGTGGGTGTCAGGTACCTTAGGATGACACCGACAACATGTTCCGAAATTAATATTCCCAAAGAAAAATATGGAAAAGTACTGAGTTTGAATTTCAAGAGGTATTCACCATTCATATTAATAATCTTCACAGTTTTGGTGACTGTTTCCCTAGCACGTACCGTAAATATGAAAATATTTATTTTCTTGAGGGCTTAGCTGTGAGAAAAGAATGTACAGATGTTGCTTTTGGTGACATTCGTTAAAGTCTCTAAAAGCGATACTGAGAAAATGCATCATTTATTAATTTATTTATTAATTACAACGCAATTAAGCTATTAGCTAGGTGGCAAGGAAATTATATAGACATTACAAATGCTAGGGTTTACAAAATATTTAATCTTATACATATGGAATTTGGTGTTAAGCACCTTATGTATACATCATTGGAAAATATAGTTCATAGTGGAGTGTTAAAAACTTTCATAATATTTGAGTCAAATACAAACAATGTAAATCGGTAGCATACTAATTTACACATAATAATAATATAATATTTACATATTTTTGAAGCTATCATAATGAAGCATAACATTTATTCTGTAAAAATAAAAGCAAATATTTTTCAATAGCCAAACAATTATTTACAAATTTTCAGCAAAATAATTTTGATTTTAAAACTCACATTGTGTTATCTAGTATACATTTAAAACTTCAATTTAAAATTAACTATTATAATATTATGTTTAAAGTATTTATTAAAAGTTTTTATATTGCCATGTAAGTATGTAAGACCCTATGGAGAATATAGGATACCAGAACGAATTGCAGATTGGAGCAAGCCTTAGTTATGAAAATAACTAATGGGAAAATTGCCCGTAAAAATTTGCGACATCTAGTCCTTATTAAAATAATGAGTCCGGATTCGTAAATGCCACCAATATTGGAACCGGCTCTTCGTCGCAATCTGATAAGCATTTGAAAAATGGTAACAAGCTTTGGAATTAATTAATGAAGAGAAATACTGAAATTTTCCACCGGTAAAATAGATTTATTGTGACCAAGATTTCGATGTACTACATCATCATCAGATTTACTACACCGAAACCTAGGCCGCAAGAAATCTATTTTACTAGTGGAATATTGCAATATCTTTCTTCATTGTGTTGAAATTGCACCACATAACGCCTGAGATTTCTCTTTTTGAAGCTTGGGTATATTCCAAGCTGAATATTCCAAGAAGCATTGCCCAAATTTGAACCGGGTACTCTTCGACCAACATTCAAAGTCTCTAACGAGTTGGAATAGATAGGAATATTTTTAGGATTGAATGCAGTTCGTCTGATCACAAAATGAAGGCGTCTCCAAAATGTCATACTTCAACTTATACGTCCATACCTATGCCAGTCTAATATGGAGGCCTTCCGGATTCGACCTGAAATTTCGTCTCCCTTGGATTTTTTAATGGACTATTTTAAAGTCGAGTTCCGTGGTTGTGAATATGATCTAAATTTTGCTGAAGTATCCTAAGTACCGATGAATAAAGCACTTTTATGTTTCCATTTTGAATTGTAAAAAATTCAGGTATACCTGAAGATGCCGTGACTGGCGAAACCTGGTATGCCTGAAGATGCCATAACTGGCGAAACTTTCAGGTATACCTGAGGATGCCGTAACTGGCGAAACCTGGTTGTAACAATGAAAATACTTGTGGAGCTTACCAAGTTATTTTATCTGTTCAAGAGGAGAATAGTTTGCAGGCTTTTGAGATGTGGGTTTGGAGGGGAAGGTGCGACGCACGGACCCGAGTAGAGTCGCGTTTTGACGCCACCATGGGCACCAACGCCACAGCCCACAGAAAGAGACACTAATTTTAAGTGGCTGAGGCAGTGGTGGGCTTGATGGGAGTTCTTGGTGTGGTAGTTGTGGAGAGGAAACCTCCGGAGGAGATTAGGAGGTGGTAGCAACGGGCGTGAAGAATGAGGGGCGAAGGGATGCTGAAAGCCGTGATACAGGGGAGGATGTTGAGTGGACGAGAAAGGGGAAGGAGGAGAATGGACGGGATGAAGAGAGGATAGGACGCTTGCCGAGGTACAGGAAATGATTTGTGTGAAGGGGAGTGTGTTGTGTCGTCACACTTGGCAGGATTAGCCGCTCCGTTACGGGGCTCACGTTCCAACGGCGACCCCCCGACTGGCTTGACCCCTAGACTGCACAATGGTCACCGCATCCAACCGCACCCGCTGGGAAACCCCTCGTGAAACCTCGTCCTCAAGTAAACTGCGATTGCATGCGCTCGTTTTACCATCACCCCCAATTATCGCCTCAAAAATTTGGTAGCTCCGGTGCCAAGTGAAGT
Source organism: Pyrrhosoma nymphula (assembly GCA_963573305.1). NCBI lineage: Eukaryota > Metazoa > Arthropoda > Insecta > Odonata > Coenagrionidae > Pyrrhosoma > Pyrrhosoma nymphula. Next base: position 100,320,815 of record OY754339.1, read on the forward strand.
TACAATCGTAAACTATTATGTCAACTTTTATTTTTTTTCCTTGTAGTATGGGATGCTACCATATAAATGCAGTAGTGTCCATCCACTCTTGCATGTGATTCCTTCCTGTGCTTGCGCATATTGCATTTTCAACATGCGCATTCCTCTTCTCTTCTAGCCTATTATCAGCCAACTTCGGTACACACGAATGACAGAATCCGGTAACCAAAGCATAGGATGGTAACTTAATCGTGGTTAAACAGGTTTATGGGGACAGCGCCAACATGCGTTCACTCAGTAAACTTTCTTCCAGCGTATAATTTGCCAGAGAAACCCAGGAGTGCTAATGGGGCCAAAGATATGTAAAATGCAGATGGCGCACCCAAGGCATAGCGAGACGGGAAAACGACACAAACATGGGTCACGTGGCATGTGTGCGATTCAGTTCGAAGAGGGACGATCTCCGTGACTACCAGTAGACACGTATCTTTCATTCGCGCAAAGAATAATCGAATGAAGAATTGAATATTGACGATTGGGTGTTTATTTTACCTCGGACCGGGTCTAACAGTGGGTAAATTCACTGATTCAGGATAGGTAATATGACCCGGCGGCCGGCGCAAAACTGACGCCAGCCATAGCTTGAATTTAACCGGATCTTTCGTCTCACAAAGGTTATTCAATTAATCTTACGAGTGTTTTTACGTTTACATTTTTTTAGATTGCATGTGCTTCTCCCAGTAGCACCCATAACGTCTGGCAATCAGCCGTCTCGCACCAATGGGTGGCCTAGCACCGGCTCCGTCTTATTTGTTCTTGTCCGCCAGATACACTTCTTGTGTGAAAATCCCATGGAAAATAATGAATATTGCATTTTTTCTTTTTATTTATTAAAAGTTTCTTGTGATTTTATTTAAAAATTCATTTTTTATTTAAATCAACAATTTATTCAAATTAATTACCACTATTTATTTTTACAAGTACATGTAGTATTCAGTTATAATCAAATGGTCTTTAATTTGAGTGTCATGAATTTATCATCTTTGAACAGTAAAATATCGACACCTCATTATTTATGAAAATCACGGTAGTCACATCAACAATGAGAGAGGAAATTTTATTTAACGATTTTTCCTGGAAAACTATAAAATAATTTGGCAGCGATCGTTTTTTAACACTGATGATCCATGATGAATGCAAACCATTCGGATGAATGCAAAACCATACATCAGGCACAAAGACTATGGCTTCATCTAATCTATTTAACTCCTAGTAGGATTGATTAGAGTTTTCAATGACCACCCTGCCAAGTCAATGATTACATGACCTGTGTTTTTAGCTGAGTAAATTAGCAAAATCTTCCAGTGACTGCAAAATAATTTGACGATTGCGACATAGTTAAAGCTAGCTTTTTAAATTAAAAAATACACAGATTATCCTGAAGAATTGATTTGATCCTTGTGCATATTAAGAAAAATCTAAAATTTTTTAGAAAAAATATTAAGGGCAATCAAAAGCCTTTATATAGTGGCAAAAGGTCAGTAGTCGTTTTCTGTCTTCGAGAGTTTTCTGATAATTTATTTGATTTTGGTGCAAAACATTTTATTCTTCCTTTTTCTTTCTCCTCAACTTTCCCCATTTTCGTGTGAGGTCCCTGTCTTTAAAATGTGTCCTCCATCCCTCTCTATCTACTTACTTGTAACTAGTAACCCCCGCAAGACCTTTGCTACTTCTTTAGCCCGCGGCATACCCCGAAAGTCTTTTAGAATAAAATGTTTCTCCACATGCTTTTAGGTCTCCCTCGGCTTCTCTTACATTCTACATTTGTATTCAATGTCACTTACCCAATGCAATCGTCAGGTCTTCTCATTATGTGTCCATACCATTTTTACTGGCTTTCTTGGGCTGTCTTTTATATTTCAGTGACTCTAGTTCTTTCTTTCAATCTGTCATTCCTGATCCTTACTCTTTTTTTTGCCGAGCTTCGACGCGACAAGCTGTCTCTGGTGTAACTTTATAGAAGTCCTTCATACTAAGTACGTTTGACGAAGATTCGACTCACCTGACGGCGTTACTCTGTAGCGAAACCGTGGTCGTGGTTAGAGTATGTGTCAAACTTTCTTAATCTTTAAGTATGGTTGTCCAACCTTCTCCGAAGAAGCCGCCAGCATGGTATCAAAAACGCTAGCTTTTTTAAGTTTTGACTCGGAAATATCCCGAAAACAAGTTTTAACATTGAATTGATGTATTAAATAACTATTTAACGGTTGAAATTTTGCATTGCTCATGCTGTTGAATATCATAAACAATTCTGGAATAAGGCTCTTTTAGATTTGAGTCAACATGCAACTCTTCTTACTTGTTGAAATATCCTGAATGATTTAAAAAAACGCAGGAGAGATGTTTTTGCAATAATTTCCAGTAAAACGAAAAGATTTACTTTTCATCAAAAGGCGACAAGCGATAGTGTAAAAAGCTTCACCTTAATGTGAGTAAAGTTAACGAATTCATTAACTATTTACAAAAAAATCGCCAGTGCCTTTTGCATACCTGCAGAATGTCGCCCACCGGCAGGTTACAGAAAATTTCCCCTGCTAACATCGCTCCATTCTTCGTTTGCTGCGCATACTAAAGTACTCTGTTGTGTTCCGATCTGCGCTATCTTCAAACACCAGTGAATTGAAAGCTCTCGATTGTTTTTAAGCGTGGAAGTCAGCACTTAAAAGAGAACGTGACGTCCAAATTTCGTCGGAAACCGTCGCCGCGGCTCTCGGAAACGCCGAGTCCTTAACGAGACCGGCGCGCACCCACGCGCTGTGGGTTGTGGGTAGGAAAGTTGACGCCGGTATACCTAACCGGCGTATATCCCCATTTGCATGTGCGCGATGCGTGAGCGTCCCTTATTCTCATTCTCTTTTAAATGCGTCCTCTCCACCCCCCTCCCCCTCCCAACTCCTCGCTTTCGAAAAACTCCCCGCCGCCGTCGCCACGGAGATGTGGAAGACAGAAACCGAGGCAACGCCCCTTTTCCTCTCGGCTCGGTCACGCCAGAGGTCGCCATTGTTGGGAAAACCATCGCATCGCTGCCGCAAGAGGTGACTTCTCACTGCCGACACGTTGAAAAAAATGAACACGCGGCCCTCGAGTTCAGTGGAGAGTATCGAAATTTTCAGTGTTGCCACACGTGGTCCCGTCAATTCCACACTACCTATGGTGCTTGATGAACGCGTATACGATTGGCAACACGGATTGAACGAGAAAGATGTTTATTCCTTCTCCTCTTCTGCCTCTATTCCGAGTCGGGTCTCGGTGAAGTTCGCACTATTGCCTTAGGTGGCCTTGTTTCAAACAGGGTTGCGTAGACATCAAAAATATGTCATTACCCTCTGCAACCCAATTTTATCCACCGTTAAAAGAGCCCTTCCACATTTTAACCCCAAAGTTTGGGAGAATTGGGAACTAAAAATTACAATTATTAGTTATTTTGGTTGACAAACTGTTAAGTGGAAAACACAAAGGTGTAGGGAAGTAAATAAACCTAAAGAGTGAGAAATCACGCTTTTTAAGGTATGATACCTCAAACTTATAGCGAGTAATAGAGGAATAACTCGACCATTCGCTGTCTTAAACTGCTTTCCCTCCTCCTATCGGCCCTACCCTATCACACTCATTGCTCAATTTGACTATTCCTAGGCTATCACGGACCAAACGTTCTTTTTTTATGCCACCTCCCTATGTCTCCACTGAATTCTCTTCCCGACTACGTCGAACCTTTCTCTCGATCGTGCAACATCTTCATCAGCCGAGCTCTGTCTCACTCTCTTAACCCATTCGCATCCATCCCCTGGGATTTAAATCGACCCCAAACACCACGTATAATAAGTTTGCAAGTAAGAAAAAGAATTTTCTAAGGTGATTTACAATGGAAAACATTTTCTAAATAGCCACCAGATGGCAGCTACAAACAGGTACACTCTCAGGCCAAAACTTACAAAAAAACTAACTTGAGCTCTTGAAGGCCCTGCTCCCATGTTGAGCAATATTATGTTAACCTGTTTTTTATGTACATGTGTATGTGTCCCTTATTTTATGTTTGTTATATGTACATGCCACTTTAAACTTGTATCACTGCTGCATGAGAACAATTGTCAAATAAATAAGTAGTACAATGCTCATGATGACGCTCATGTTGATTGATACCGAGTTCACGTTCGTGTGATTCACGGATCCATGACATTAGATCACGCTACAACAGATCACGCGACAACAGATCACGAAGACAATAGATCACGACGACAACAGATCACGCGACATTAAATCACGATTAAAATGGGAAAATTACTTTGTAATATATATTTTCCTTCAATATTTTGCAGATATTTTGCCGCAGATGTGTAATTGGGAGGGGGGTTCCCCCTCTCCCGCTGCCCCCCCCCCCCTCCACCAAATAACCCTAAATGATAATAAAGTGTGTAAGTGTTATTTGTATCATGCTATTAGGAATTATAACAGTGAAATATATCTGATGAAGGGAAACCCGTGTTATTAGGTTTATTCTATCTTTAACTTATTTAAATACAGCGTTTTTTGTATACCGTGATCTATTGTCACGTGCTCTGTTATCGTCGAGATCTATTGTCTTCGTGATCTGTTGTCGCGTGATCTGATGTCGTCGTGATCTGATGTCGTCGTGATCTTCTGACGGGGTACCTGATTCACAGTTTCAGGTGTTAGAATGTAGGTTTCCGCAGCGTTGATACCTATTTGTCTGCATTTTCGGGATTCTACCGCGTTCGTTTTCTCTGTAGATTGCAGTTTTTCCCGTGCTTGAAGTATTTTACTTCGACCTGAAGACACCCGTCGAAATCTATAAAAACATCGACCGCGGAGGAAATCCCATAATGCAGAAATATTCGCAGTTGAAGGCGTTAAATTGTGTGAACATTCGGTGAAATTAAATTAAAATTTATATTTTTACACGACGTATTTTGAGTCGTATATTACGCATGTCGACTTGATAACTAAGTATCGTCTTCGTATTTGTAAATACCTGGCAATGGTTTGTTGTCAAGCTTTTAAGAGCTGTATATAATTCAAAGTTAACTAGGGGTGTCAACTTTTTTTTTCTTTTCAATATTTCCTTGAGCGTACTCCGTTAAAAAATCTCACTGCTTGCCAGATTAGACGAATTTTAAACTATCGCACTTCTGCACGATATTCCCAGCGTTAAGGTGGTTCCACCGTAAAATTACTTAAATGTCATTTTATTCATATTTTGTCTACTTGTAGAAAATTTTGTCCTCTATCTGATATGAAAAACAAAACAATACCTTTCCACGCTATTATATTCTATAAATGAACTTGAAATTACATGGTGTTCAATGGGTGAATGAGAGAAACACGGGGAAAAGTAGTATTTTTCCATAAAATATAAATGCCAATTTTGCGGAAAACTGTTTTAAGGAAGGAAATAATCCAAATAAATTTAATAAAAATAAAATATAGGCCTCTTACCACCTTATTTTTTTAGTTATTAGGGAATTACTGCCGTAATTGAAGTCAAAATGCGGTAATTCGTAGGAAATGGCGCTGCAGTTGGCTCCAATGGCTGAAAAAGTGCTCATTTGAAACACATTCGTGGAATAATCTGCATTTTTTCTACATTACTTTTGGGTTTCTAATGGTAACGCATTTCATCAGCGAAACAAGGATTTTTTGGACAAAATATCAAAAATGTGGAATTTAGTATTTCTTTTGACTCACTCATTCGCGGCAGAACCTCCTTAATGACCCAGACTATGATTTTTTGGCCTATGACTTGGTAGGTAGACTACTCATCACATAGCAATAGCTTTTATTCGCTGGATTGTTCGTATAACACGATGGTCTCGTGATTATTATAATCGGTGCGCTTGAAGCTGCCGTAGGTATTCCTGTTTTTGATTTGTATCAATGTTGCTCCCGGCGTTGTTATGACGACGACACTATGGGTGTTTTGAGCATATTTCCAACCTCCACATTACCTCTTGATAACCCTCACTCCTTTCGTCATGACCTTGCGGTGCACGCCCTTGCGAATTTGGAGGGTTCTGTTTTCATGGAGGTCAGAGAGGTCAAGGCAACAGCGTGTGGGCGCCCGGAAATCACGAGGCTTTTGTAGGACCGCTTTCGTTCGGTCGTTTTGATGTCATTGGCCGAGGAGGGAAACACAAGAAGTGCGAAAATTTCACAGGGAAAAAAATCACCCGTACTGATCACAAAGTTATATGAAAGTACGTACCAGAGGTGGTGCTGCGTATACTCGGCCGTGAGTGAAGGTGAAGCCGCCTCCGCCATATTGAGTGTCCGTGGCGTATACCACTGGCGTAATTAGGGCAAAAAATATTTATCTACACGTTTCCTAAACGTAAAATGTTTTATTAAGAAGAAATACAGAAGTGGGAGCAGTGAAAAGCATGTGGTCTGCTCTTGAGTGCCTGTGCTATGTATACGTGGAGATGGGAAAATTCCCGTTATTTTCATCTGAGGTAAATTACCACGGTAAACTACGGTAATTTTCGAAAACTACCATAATTTTCCAGTATTTTTTAGTTTTAAGCATTTGACAGCAAATGTATGGTTAAATAAGAAAGCCAATAGCAATAGGAAGGGAATGTCGATGTTTAAACCATACCTAATACAACATAAATGTATTTGAAATTTTTAAAATTGTAAAAAGAACTACGGCAGCAAGACGCAATCTGGCTTTCTTTTGTTAAAGTATGAGAAATTTTCAAGAAGAATATTCTAATACATTATTCTATAATGTTATAATTTAAATAAAATATTCCAAAAATGAGTCTGACATGCCTCAATTTATTATTAAACGCGTAGGAAATGTGAACTTGGCTTAAAAGAACATGTCGGGAATTTATCTGTATGAAAAATTATCTCAAACATGGTTGAATTATCTAGAAAATTACGGTAATTTTCAAAGGGCACGCTAAATTACGAAATATACCGTGGTAATTTACGTAAATTACCGAGGTAATCTTCAAAGTGGCCCATCTCTATATATACGTAGTGTGTTTCCAAATTACAAGAATGAACTAACGGAAGTGATCAGGAAATACAAAAAAATACCATTTCAGTATTATTTTATAAACAGCACAGGCGATGATCTTTTGAAATAAGTATTTTCTTCCTAGTTACTGTTCGCATTGCTCTTTACAATATGCTGTAAAATTAATTTAAAAAGTAATAAGTTTGTACGTACCCCAGATATTTTACTTTAAAGCAGGAAACACAAGAACTCGTCGTTAGAATGTCCGTCCGGTTTCACTATCTCATGATTAAGGCAATCACAGTATTTATTCTGGGGACGCTCAATATGGCGGAAATGGCTTCATCTGAAGTTTAACTCCACCTCAACGCCACCTCTGTTTAACTATATACTCTAAGGTGCTGACCGTGACTCGAACTCGTGTCCCTCGATATCGCGGCGAGTGCTGTAGCCAGTTAATTTATCGATGTTTCCTTCTCTCTTGTGGAAAATTTTGGGCTTTTTAAAGGAGTTGGATGTTCACGACTTGCGGACATCCCCTTATGGTGGTTTGAGCGAGATAGTTCCCTAGTCATAATGGAGACCAAATTCAAATTTTATTTTTTTATCTCAGCGTCCGTAAGGAGTATGAAATAAATATTGTAATATTAATGGCGCAAAGATATAGTTATATATGACGAAAATTCTCAGTAATTAAATAAATAATGCTACACAAGTCTCTAGCTTGACTCATTTTTTCCCGCCATATGGCTGAAAACCCTTCAAAACTGCAGGTTTTTTTGCGATTCTGTAAAAATTACGGTGGAGAGTGATAGATTATTTTTTATAAATAGTTGAGAAAACATGCAAACTACACACCGTTAGTTTTTTGACGAAATCTTGGTGCTAAAAGTTCCTAATTTGTCTAATATTCTCCCTCTGGAGCGCACAGCCGTAATCTATCCCATGTAAAACAGCTTACATTTTCAGGCAAATTGCTTGAAAATTACTTCGGCGAGGGGTTAATATTTTGATGTCATGAAAGATGGGAGTTTTATCTTTAAAATGAAGTTAAATTCAATAAATTCTAGTTGAAGTGGTTTTTCCCTCAAACCGTCTTAAAACCCACAAAAACCCACAGGAGGACGTCTCGGTAGCTTCACTGCTCGATATCTTGGGGACAGCGAATTTCAAGCGCGAAAGGGACGGGTATGAGTAGGGCTGGGCGGTATTTGAATCCCAATATCAATATACAATATCTTAAAATATTGAAAATGGATCAATATCAATTACCTATAATGGACTTAAAAATAATGTAAGATATTAGCATATTTTAATATTGGAAATATTATAATATTGGAAATATCGTAATATTGGAAACATCGTAATATTGGAAACATCGTAATATTGGAAATATTGCAATATTGGAAATAATGAAAAAACATGAAATCGTGGTATATTGGAAAATATCGAACATAGCAATATTAACAGGTAAAATTACCTTGCTTACATTGGTTTACAAATGCTGACTGTGTTAACTTTGTAAAAGTCTGTTAATTAAACAAGAAAAGCAATGCAAGTTCCTTTTCCCCATTTATTGCTATGAATAATGGTGGGAAAGGAAGTGCCGCACCGGGTGCCACGCGCGCCGTCTGTTTACAAATATTAGTGCGCTCCCACCCTCCTCGCCGGGTTCCAATATTGAGTTCTTGAATTTTTAACATTGGTAAACCAATATTCAATACTCCAATCGGAAAATTTTGATTCTTCAACGTATAATATTCCAATTGTAAATATTAGTTTTTCCAACCGCAAGTATCCAAAATAGGATATTTGTATTGGTCGCTCAAAAATTGTAATTTTGGAATCCCAATATTCAAAAATATTGATATTTGAACCAATATATTGGAAAACCCCCCGGCCCTAGGTCTGAGGGTAACTGAAACCGTTACTGCACCCTGCGGGAAATCTTATTGGGGGTATGAAAGGTCTTATCGAGGTATGAAAGGGAGTTTAGAATTCAGCTATTTTTTCTATTTTGTGAATTAAAAAAGTGCTAATATTTGCGTAATCATGTTGATTTTAAATTAAAGCGTAGACTATTTGTAGCTTATGACTGTGCAAGGGGGAAATTAGTATATCTATGAATCTATATCAGTGCTAGTGTCCATCTCACTTATCGCTGGGGAATCACTCACTTAACTCTGGGTGATTTTCTTCTACCGATGTAGTGAGGAAGCGTTGTAGCCTCATCAGTGAAAGATATTAACCTTGGGTCTCTAATGTATTACTATACGTCGCTCACTTTCTTCAGCTATGGATGATATGAAACCATATTTTTTTCTAATTAAAAAATATCTCTTGGCTGTTTTCCATTACATTTTTACAAACCTCGTGGATATTCATTCAACTTTACTCAATCATATGAAACTCCCACTCTATTTGGTAGAGTAGAATTTTCACTTGTGTTTATTAACACAACATCATTACTAACACCTCACACCACTTGATATGTCTGGCATTATTTTATTTTGTTCTCTGCATGAAGTAGCATCTCGTATCATTCATAAATTAACACTATCTGTAATATTAATCACTAGATGTGTCTATAGCATTGTTCTGCATGTTTGCATATTCATTTACGTATCACTCACCCAGTTTCTGATTGGACTGCGCACTGTTCTCCTGTCTGCTTTTTGGCCTGCGCCTAGCGCCAGGGGAGCGTGCGAGGTTCTGATTTGTGCTGGGACGAGTGCTGCATGCCTGTTGTGGAATCACCCCGTGCCACACACCCTAGTGGTGGCTTTCACGGTACTTCGTAGATGCAGATCTAGATTTAATTCCTAGGCCACAGAGTTTTTATCCTAAGGACAGAGAGTGAATATAGTGTGTTATAAATATGTACCTACTTGATCTGGTTTTGAAACGAAATTATCGCATTGAACCTAAGCTAAGGAACTCGGGTGATTGGTTTCAATTCCATATCAATCTCCCATTGATTGACGTTGATTGATTACCCATCTCCCACTGCAAGATTCACGTTGTTTAAATAAAGAATGATGTAGGCCTAGCAGCTTGGATATATATTTTTTTCGTTTACTCTTCAGATATCACTTTTTATCAACACATCCATGTACATACTACATGAAAAACTTGCAAATACTCCATTCATAACAGCGTAGGTACCATAATTTTGACCTGAATCCTCTGCTTGAGAACATTTCAATCCCATAAATCCAATTTTCCACATTTTGCAATTGATTTGCTAATTTTATAATAATTATAGCTACAAAATGCTAAATTTCAAATAATTAATGCTAAAAATACAATAAATTTAATGGTAAAAAAACTTATCTCGACCTATTGTACGATGGATTTAAAAATTTAGAAAACTTCGCGGGAACGCGGAAAGTAACTCACCAAAGTTTCATCGTAACCTGATGAATGGTATTGGAACGCATAGAAGACGAACAAACAATTATTCATTTAGTATATATTAGATGTACACGACGGTGATTATTACGATAGATTTTTACGCATGTTGGTCTTGTGTGACTTGAGTGTTTGGGTCCCAGAGGACCCTCGGAGAAAGTTTCGTTGCTCTGGCGAAGATTGAGGGTGGGGTGGCACTAGAGGGCGCTGGCTTCATCATGAAGAGTGGGAGGGCGTGTCGGTGTGGATGGAGCGAGGAGGGGGACGAAAGGAGAATAAGAAGAAAGAAAGAAAGAAGGCACGCCCTTCGTCTTGAGCGAAGGCGAGGATGGGAGAGCGAGGAGAGGTCTTGGGAGTGAGAGAAGGCATTCGGGCGGAGTCGACGACAAGTGGAATGCTCGGCCCACCACGGAGTAAGAAGTCTCGTTCCTTAATTTCCGATTCAGTGTGGTTGACCGGAATGCTGAGAGAGGGGGAGAGACAAAAAGCGATCGCTTTCGTCGACGGAGCGACACCTGGTGATGAGATGGGTGAACTACCAGCTGTTAAGACCCCTTTCGCAAAAGTCATTTTCTTGCACGATCTATTGCATGGATAGGCGTGCAGTCAAAATTGTTCGGTTTGAAGCGGATAACTCTCCGACGAATTACACGAATGCATGAACGACTGGGAGAATAATATTGCTCCCTGCCTGATTCCGTGCACTCGTCCAAGCAATTTCTGCGACTGTTAACCTCTAGATGTCAAAAAGAATCAACGACATGAACTATAATTTATGTAGACAAACTTCACCTGCCTGAAGGTACAACAAGACTGCTATGCTTCAGGTTTCAAGCTCAATTTTTAACTTTTTTGTGTGTGAAAAGCTTTCAGAGCATTTTATTTCGGGACTAATATCTCACTGAATAGGTCCTCCGTCATTCTCATGACACTTTCTTAACCATTTCTCATCTTTTGCCACCGACTCTTCATTGAGCTGTACCCAAATGCTGTCTTTTTGTCTTCCTCCCTCTTCTCAACCCTGTAACATTCTAGCAGCAACTGGTAGCGGCGAAGAACTAGACCCGAAATCTGACTATAAGGAGTAGCGAAACTTGGTGGCACTCGCTTGAGAAGAACATGACGCAAAGGAGAGGAAAGCATACATGAGATGTGGGATGAAGCGGCCGAGCTAAAGATAAGGCTTTAAGATAAAGGCTTTATATAAGGATGCAGTTCCAGAGGACCCTGTGGAAGTCCTTTGATAATTTTTCCCGCTCATCAACGCTTGGTTTACGGTCAGTGTCCACCAATCCTCCGCTGGTGAGTGCCACAAAGTTTCGCTATACCTTATAGTCAAATTTTGGGTCTAGTTCTTCGCCGCTACCAGTTGCTGTTAGAATTGTATAGGGTTGAGTGGAGGGAGGGTTATACACTTTAAATTTTTCTTTAAATTTGATAATCCGTTATTCCAATCACTTTATCGAGGTAAACCTCTTGAGTACATGTGAACAATGTACGCCTTTGGACAAGAAAGACAAATATAAAAATTTCACGCATAAGGAATTCATGAAATGCACAAATTTTAGCTCGTTCACATACATTGTATCTGGCTGTCCTCATTTCCTCGTAGAGCTAAAAATTGCGTCTTATTAAAGATGCAGATTGCGTGAAATGACTTGCATTAAAGGCTTTATATAAGGATGCAGCACAAAATGCGGGTGAGAAGCGAAAAAGTTTGAATTTGGGGGAGAAAATGAGGTTGGAACCCGACCCCTTTACGCGTGCTTTGAGAAGTTTTAAGGTAGTTTTATCAAAATATCAACTCAGCTAGACTTTGATGAATTTGACTTCATTAAAAAAAAGCCCATCTTTCCAATTATATCAAAATATTAACCCTATTCCGAACTACTTTTTGAGCTATTTGTCTTAAAATATAAGCCGTTTTTCATGGGATAGATAATAGTTTCGGACCTTACTTGGTGAAATTCCTTGCAAACAGGGGTAGAAGAATTGACACTGCAATTCCACATGGTAACAGATTTATTGACACGATTTGTTTCGCTGCAGAGCAGCATCTTCTTCGCCGCTCTGCGGAAAAAGTGGTCGTGTCAATAAATATATTACCATGTGGAATTTCAGTGTCAATTCTTCTATCCCTGATTGCATGGGATAGTTTACGGCTGGCTGTGCTCTCCATAGAGAGAATTTAATTGAAAAAATTAGGAAATTCTAACTCTTAGAATCCGTCAAAAAACTAACGGTGCGCATTTTGTATATTTTCTCAGCTATTTATAAAAATCAATCCATAACTCACCGCAGTAGTTTTAACAGAATCTCAAAAAAAAACCTTCTGTAGTCGTACTGCCGGAAAAATGAGTCAAGTCAGAGACTTATATGGTTATAATCATTTAATAACAGAGGTTTGTTTTTAATTCGTCAACTAACGATGTGTATTTTGTATGTTTTCTCAACTATTTATAAAAATAGATCAACTACTCAACGCAGAAGTTTTGGCAGAATCACAAAAAAATCTCCTGTGGTGAAGGCGATTTCACCGTAGGGCGGGAAAAAATGAGTCAAGTCACAGACTTAAGAAGTTTTAATCATTTAAAAACTGATAATGTTTGCCATATGTAACTATATTTATTTACGCCTTTAATATTACAATATGTTCCTCACACGTTTTAGAGACGCTGAAAAAAAATACAATTAGAATATGGTCTCCATAATGACTAGGGAACTATCTCGCTCAAACTACCTGTCGCTGGGAGAGCGGTGGCGCCCTCCGTCTGACGCGTGGGCGCCGGCGTCACTTTTGGATGGCGACCGTCGTCGGAGAAGCAACACGCTCTTCTGATTTCTTCAGCTCTTCTTCCCACCTACTGCAGTCGCCGTTACAACTGGTTTTATTCACTTGCTACGATTCGGATAGTGCTCTCCTCGTCCCCTCCGTCTTTGGCTGTGAAACATTCGTACTTTTCGCGAAATAAACGTTTTAGCATTCCTTGAGTGAATCCATATGTTTCGCTCAAGGTATCATTGTATGCGTGATCGATTCACTGGCCTTTCCTATGTCTAAGATCCAGAAATTGTTGGAGCTAAGGCTTTCGTGGTGTCTCGTTGTATCTGGTTCCATCTGCTGGTGCTGCTGAGTAAGCCTGCATTTCGTTGACCAAGTTTCTCCCCCGTCACAGGAGGCATCTTCAGGAGATGCTGACTCACGCAGCCGCCCTGGATGATGGAACCAGACACAGCCAGAAATAACATTTTAACCCGCATCTCCGCAACTCTATCTGCCCGCTCTACCTTAACAATTGCCCATGGAATAGAATATAAAAACATTCTGTTCGCTCAGTTAATTACTGGATCTGAAAATAAGTAATAAAAGAAATTGTGAAAATATTGCATCGGAAGTTTTGAAATTTAGGAAGATATAAAAACTACCTGCCTATTCATCTGATACAGGACAAAATACATTCTAAAAATGGCCGGAAGCATAAAAGCCGTTGATAGGCATAAAAATATAGAAATGGCATCAGAGGATTAAAATTGAAGGAAATTAATACGAGGGTGCAAAATGGCAAAAAAATAAAACCGTAGTAAGGAAAAAAATTAGAGCAATTAAAAACTCATCGAGAAAAATGTGCTACTTTTATTTTTTAGAACTAGATCCCTGATTTTTATTTTCTCCCTCTGGAGAAGCAATTCATCACGTGACACAAACATCTTCCCCTTCCGTCATAATTGAATCTATTATCACAACTGGCCGTAGTGGATCTAACTCCGTGGAACAGTTCAACAAACTGGACGTCATGCTCTGCTGTGCAAAAGGAGAATGTTTTAGCATCGTGCAGCTGGTATATCTACCGTATTTCTGTTGAATTAAATAAATACTATACGATTTAAGTTTTTCCCGGTGAATAATATTCAGGTATTGTTCTTGGGCTCTGCACCAGGTAATTGGCTTCATATTGGCCGAAGTTTCGGAGGACGACTTGTTGCCAATTATCTTCGCTAATGTTGCCATCATCATCAGCCAACTCGTTTACAACAAAATTAAATATGCCTTCCATATTATCAACATGACTTGATCCACCTGAAACTTTTTACAAATGCGCGCGGTGGTATGACGTCACTATCTCATCAGTAGCAGTCCGATCACCCGGACTAAGCATAGCGCCACAAAGCGCTTCCCACTCTGTCGTCCAAGCGCTAGTATTCCGACTCCATACAGACTGCCTCACCAAGTGCCGACATTCTCACTTGGCGAAGATGTTTATGCCTCTACTAAATTACATAAATAGCATTATCTTGATAATCGGGGATTATCATTCGAATGCTTACTCGATATTACCGTTGAAATAAAATTTGCCAAGGTTTTCATTTAAATTTTCGGAGTTTCTTTGAAACATTAAGGCCTAATAACTAATACTGACCAAATAACTAATCGTAGAAAATTGCATTTTTTTCTGTTTCCGCAAAACGACCTCTGTCGTCATTTCATCCATCGATCAAAGGCCCGTGGTTCGATCCCCGGTGAAGGGTATCCCGGGTATTTTAAAAAATTATTTTCTACATCTTTATACTGTTGTATTTCCGGCATAAGTGTAAATCTTCACAAAAGCCATTTTAGGCATCTTTTAGAATGCATCGGGAAGAAGAGGGAAGAAGCGATGGATGAAATGACGTCTCAGCCTCCATGGGAAGGTCGCCCGTCCATTCAACTTCAGACTCCCATATCACTGGCACTTTTTGGAATATTTAAGATATGATTTGCAAATGACCATTTGTCTTGCTCCCCTGCACAATAAATTAAAAATCAAGAATCGTGATAAACCCCCATTAGCGAAGTGTAATTAACTAAAAAATAATAAACCACAAAAAATTAACAAAAAAATCGAAGGATCTGTTAAAAAATAACCAATTTGATTTAAAAAATCAAAACCTATTATCCAAGGAAAAAATATATATGTCATATTTTTCTCTGTCGCTCACCTCGCATATTGTACCTTGCTATGGCAGAGCCTCTACATTAATTTATTTCTAATCTGTAGTTTTCCATGTTTAGCCTTAGATTTTAGTGTCGGTGTTTCCGAATGGGATGTTATTGTTATATGTTTCTCTTTCTCGCAAACACCACATAGGTACATGACGCCAAACACCTTCACACGAGATTTCGCACTACTTGTGACAATTGATTGGTAGGGGTGAGTCTCGCAATCGCCCAAAGGGGTGATAACTCAACGCGCCTTCTGCCGCGGACAGCACTACGTGCCGGTCGTCTAAGCTCTTGCTTGGCTGAACGCACCCATGGAGTATTTGCATGTATTTGTATGGGTGATTGCAATGAAATCCATTCTATATGGTAAATTGTGTTTCCATAATAATTATATATATTAATTACCAGCCCTAAATCTTGCTTAGTTTGTTTCATAATCACGATTTGTTGAGCATTGTTTCCGCAACGATATATTTACGCCCAGCCATTGGCTCGTTGCGTAGTGACGTAATCCCATGCAGCAGACAGGTGAGACTGGGTAACATCGTGTTATGGATGGATGGTTAAGTGGAAATATGTGAATTCTTCCGACTTTACTGATCCAAAATAGGGAATAATTACGTTTAAAATGTTAACAAATATAATCGAGGCTTGATCCAACTATTTACCATTGGTTTTTGCACCAACTATCTAGTAATGACTTGGTGGAATCGGATAATTTTGGGCGAATATTAAAGAGGAATATTGTCATGCAGTATTTCACTAGAACTTTTTACCGTTATAGTAAAAGTTAGAATAAAATACCAAAATTTTAAAAGACGTAACTTTATAAGTATATTATTCCTTAGGTTACTGTCAACTTAATCGACGGCATGTTTACATCTTGTGCCAGGGAAAGGGAAACCGTTTTGAGGTTATTATTTTTACATGCGTCTTTGTAGGTACTCTATGCAGGTACCCATTGCACAGTTGCGATCAGCGATTTTAAAAATTAACGATTAAAATTAATCGTTAAAAATGTAGTACTTATTAAAATTAAATGTATTAACATTTAACATAACCGTTACTTTTTAGAAGACACAAATTTTAATCGTTATAATTATACATTAACTTTTACATAACTAACTCCAGTTAATTTTTTTCGTTAATTTATGAAGAATGTCGACCTGTTCGAATTTGGGCGCAAAGCTTGACCAACAGACAAATGGGAAAATAAAACGGTATCAAAGAATGCAATATAGCCGGGCATTTGTGCAAGAATGTAATGAATAGGCCCAGACGAATGAATCTATAAAAAAGCGGGATTGCGTGGAGTGACCGCCGAAGTTTAGGAACTCACCCTCAAGACAAGAAAACACGAGACCACTCGAAGACCATGTCCGCGAGGTATGTACAACACTGGCATTCCATCATCAGCGCAATGTGAAAGGATGTTTAGTGCTGCAGGACTTCTTTTTTCAGATAGGAGAGGACGGATATCCGATACAAATTTTGAAATGAGAATGTTATTTAAGTTTAATGACTTTTTAAGTAAAAGTTAAATAAAGTTTTCTTGAATTTTAAGCTTGTAATAATTTTATCCCAATTGCGAAAAATAGCTTTTAAAAGATAATTTTTAAAAGTATCTTAAAAGTATCTGAAATAGTAACTTTTAACGTAAAAGATACTTCTTTTAACTTTAACAAGTTACTTTTTAAATAGATTAAGGTAGTTTGAGAGCAATATTACTTCAGCAAGAATTTGACGAATTTGGCCTCATTTGAAATAATATCAAAATATCAACCCCATGCCAAACTACTTTTCGAGCAATTTGTCTGAAAATATAAGCTGTTTTACAAGGGATAGATTACGGCTGTACGCTCCAGAGGGAGAATATTAAAAAAATTAGGAACTTCTAGCATCTCGATTTCGTCAAAAACCTACCGGTGCATAGATTGAATTTTTTCTCAACTATAAATAAAAAATAATCTATTACTTACCGAAATAATATTTACAGAATCACAAAAAAAACATGCTGTTTTGAAGGGTTTTCACCGTACAGCGGTAATAAAGGAGTCAAGTTATAGACTTATGTAGCTTTATTTATGTAATTACAGAGAATTTTTGTCATATTTAACTATATATTGGCGGCGTTGATACTACTAATATTTATTTCATACTTCTTTCAGACGCTGAAATCAAAAAATAAAATTTGAATATGGTCTCCATTATGACTAGGGAACTATCTCGCTAAAACCACCTTAACTTTAAGTTTAATCAGTTAATTATTTTGGTAACTTTCCCAACTATTACCCATTGTCATGAATTGTTTGGATGAATCCACCGTGAGAATACGTGTTGGTGGACGTGAGGAAGCATTTCGGGGGATTGGGTCATAACGCACCAACCCAACCATCCCCACTACACTAACTTTGCGGTTCTCTCCTCTAGCGACAAGTGCACGCCAATTCAAGTCCGGCGCCTCCCCTTCCACTTCCCACATCTCATCTTCGCTACTCCTCCTCCCCTCCCCACTGGCTTGCTCTCCCATCTCACCCCACCCTCGTAACCCCTCCATTCTTCTCCGCCACCCCCCCACCCCATTTCCCCTTCCCGTTCCGAACCGGTTTAGGGAAGTGGGAGTAAACATCTATAGGATGAGGAGACGGCGACTACTTGAGCATCGCGAATCCGCCGGCAGGTTGCGACACTGCCGCTGACCGACTCCGGTCGCCGCTGTACCTTGCCGTGAAATGGTTATCATTACGGCAGAGGTATGAGTCCAAGAAACTTAGAAAAAATAGCCATTTCAGTGATGTAATTGAGGAATGGATGGGACCCTGCTTTACGTTGTAGGGGGGGGGGGGATGAAAGAAGATCCCCTAATATGTTTGCAACTTGAAATTCGGTGTCCTTTCGGAGCTACGTGCGTCCAAAGTTGGCGAAAACACGTTTACTTTATTGTACAAGACAATATAAGAATTTTAGAGAATTAAAAACATATGATACTTGAAGGTAATTCAAAGACCGTTAATTTGAGCCGTGGTAAGTTTGATTCGATTAATTTGATATTGCAAAATGTTCGAAAAACTGTCCAAAACGGAAATTTAAAAAAAATGAGTTATTTATCACAAGAATAATTTTTTTAACGTTTTGGTTAATTTAAAAGGAAACTTTTCCTATTCCAAATCGATGGAGAGTTTGTAAAGTTCAATCGGTTAATTTGTTGCTGAGATATGTCCATTTTTAATACCAGGGCGCGAAATGTTGAATACCATAACACTTTGTTTATTAACCTTTATGGTCAATATGCCTAATTGTGATTACTAGTGTACACCTACAATGTCCCCTGTGAACCGCCACAAGGGCCGGTGGTTCCACGCGGCAGCAATTTTCGTGTTTTTGTCAAAGGCTAAAGTGCCCGGTGAAATTATAATGATGCTGTATTTTAAGTCTGCATTAGATTTTCCATATTTCCACTGCGGTCATTAATCGGACTAAGAAGAACGGAGTGTTTAAATTAGATTTGGGACGAATCCTGTACATCCTCGATTCCGAACAAAAGAAACCATTTCAGGCGTTACTTGGTGGAAGTTTTGGATGTTCATGATGAAATGATAAAACATGGTAAACTCCACACTAATTTAATAAATTAGAACCTACCACGATTCCGACTTCAAATATGTATTTTAAAAGTTTCTCGCATCCATCAGATCTCTCCAATGAGGAATTTCACAAGTCTCTCATCTGACTCTCAATGATAATATGAAGAAAAATGCAAGGTCTTTACTTAATTTTTAATTGATTTAAAATTACGAATCCATGATAAATGAAACAGAAATTTGGGAATACTTTTTTGATGAGAATGCATACGTTACCATGGTAGAGTTGAAGGTGACTTAATCAACTGCATAATTAACCTCCATGCTCTTTTTAATGAGCACTTTTATTGGACGTCAACTATACTTATCTTTTTTGAGTTTCAAATCTAATGTTTTTTGTATGTTTCTTAGAATGGGATTCGAAAGATGCTGATAGCGATAAAAGGCAAAGATGTTAGTTCTTGAAACTCAAAATCTTTTTTATGATCACGTGACACGAGGAGTCTAAGATTCCACACCGAATGAACTTGACATTAGCAGGCTTCACTTCGTAGAAGTTTAATACATTAGTACTCATGATTAAAATTAATACTTAGTACTTTTCTACAAGATTTTTAATGTACGACGCGTTTCACCGCTTAACGGCATCGTCAGGTACAGAAAGTTTGTTACATGTGTTAATTTTTGTTGTAGTTACGGGGGAGGAGGAGGGAAAAAAACAAATATTCAGGCAGAGTTGAGGAAGGAAAAAGAAGACGTCGATCAAGGGCTGGTGAGGCGGGAGAGGTTAATTACTATAGGAAACGAGTGGAGAGAGATGCGGATATAATAATTCATTACAAAGATTATTGGATTGTCTGATAATTTCTATTTGTTCAAGTGCATCCATTTTCAGGCCTTTGGCAAGAACGTGTAAAATTTCGGGTATAAAATCGCTCGTGTGATTGTAATCCAGTAAGTGTTTAGCAAAAGGTGAGGTAGAATCCATATTTCTGTAACTTCCGCCACACCGAAATCGAATCCGTCAAACTTTGTAATTTTATTCACGTGTTTGACTCTGTCGATTGAATGCGTGAGTTTTGTTGTCTCATCATCGGAGTCAGACGCAGTATCTTTTTAGTAAGTCTTTTTCTTGCTTGCATTCTTCGTGTTCAGGGGGGGCTTCCGTCCCAGTTTAACTTCCTTCTTTTCACGCTCCATTAGTGATCATGACAAACACAGTATGACGCTAACGTAAGACTCACTGCTAAACACACAATTGGTGCAAATTTCACGAGTATAGGTCAAATAATTTTTTTATTTTTAAACTTTCGCCGACGTTTCGGATTGTTATTCATCCATCTTCTGGGCTATAAACAATGATGTATGATGATAAATGATTGACAGTTCTGTTTTGGTTACATAATTGTAAATTTACAGACATCAAATATAAAAATACATAGACATAGACATTCAAGATTTTTACCTTTAAAGTTTGGTGCTGTTTTTATTTATTTACAATTTTATTTTGGTTGCTTGGATATATTTCTTTGTTGAAAAGTTATGTGTCATTTATAAATTATTATAAATTTTATTATTTTTTAACTAAGCAAAATTTATGATAATTTAATAAATGACACATAACTTTTCAACAAAGAAATATATCCAAGCAACCAAATTCGTAAATAAATAAAAACAGCACCAAACTGTAAAGGTAAAAATCTTGAATGTCTATGTCTATGTATTTTTATATTTAATGTCTGTAAATTTACAATTATGTAACCAAAACAGAACTGTCAATCATTTAACATCATACATCATTGTTTATAGCCCAGAAGATGGATGAATAAACATCCGAAACGTCGGCAAAAGTTTAAAAATAACAAAATTATTTGACCTATACTCGTGAAATTTGCACCATATAAAAAAAAGAGGTCGAGAATAAATACCTTTTTGAAAAACACACAATTCACCTATTTCCTCTCCACCCTCCTTTTTCCTATTCTGTCCCCTTTCCATGGCTGGTGTCGTAACACCCCCTGCCACACTTCTCTCTGGCGGCTCGCAGGGTAGTATGTAAACGTAGATGCACTTGTAACACGTATACCTAATGATTTTCCCACAGCAGTAATTGAACATACGGTGTGACTTCTTTGAATTGTATATTATATACTAGAGAAGGTGCCCGTAGAATATCAACGGGAATAATATTATCATTTACATTGATTGTAATAAACCATTCATATCTTATTTTGTGCAAAGAATCATTCAGTTAATGGATATATACACGGAATCACGACGTAAACAATGATTATGGTCGTTATGGGGACGATGACTCAAACACGCTAAAATGTTGCGAAATACGTTACGTTTTAGCAAACATTTCGGAATGAATTTTGACCGGAATACAAAATTCTATTGAAGGAATAAGAATATTTATTTCATTTTCATTCTTTTGATAGTTTTTTAAATAATAGAAAACCAATATTTCTAATTTAATTATGCAAATAATAAAAAGTCTGCAGCCAAATGAAGATTCAGCTTCAAGTGTATTTCTTGTGTGAAAGATACTGACGTATATATACGCATCGGTGATTATTAAAATAGATTGTAACGTTTGAAACTTACGTCAGTTTTCGTTTTGATTTTGTTTTAACTTGGTATAATTTTAGTTTGAATGTTTTAATTTATTTTAGTGTGGAAATGTTTGATTGTGTGTTGAAATGTTTTGGTTGTTAGGGGGTTGTTGACAAAAAGAGGAGGGTTGAAGGAGGAATGAAAAAAACTGGAAGCTGGAAGAGCTGCTCTGTACCAGGTAGAAGCATTTCCCTATAATATATGGAAAATAAGTGTCGTTGATGAGTAGACACAGTCCTACGCTACAATGTTAATCAACTTTTTTTTATTAAAGACCCCAAATAGTTATAGTAGTTAATAGCGGCCATACTGGTATGAAGACGTCATATCTTTAGACTTTCTCATAACATTTACCAACCTTCTGTGTAATGAACCCCTTTTCTTCTTGGCTGCCCCGTATTTCCAACGAGTGTGTGGTCATTCATTTAGTGCTCTAGCTATTGAGAGATATGCTTTTGTACAGTCCCTTCCTTGGCCTCAACCAATTTGGAGTTATCTTCAATGTTTCCTACGCGCAACTATCTATTTGCTTGGCGTTTAATCTCACTAAATGCAAGTTGTGAAGTTTTGAGAGTGATTTGGTGGATTTGGATCATTACAAAACAACCACGAATGGCAGATTGAAATTGAGCGGAAAATTGCCCTTCTTGATTATTATTCATTTCTCTCTAAAGCTCCCAGTATCTTTAGCTCCTCCTTTAGATTGTTTGAGCGAGATTATCCTCTGGTCAGAGCTGAGACAATTTTATAATTTTATTACAGAATTTAAGCAGTTGTAAGCAGCGTGGAGTAAAATTAATTATGTTAATGAGGGAGAACTTTGTTTCTTTGAGAGAAATTCTCAACTTCTCGGTATAGCTCCCGCAAAAGTTCCTGGCGCGGACCTGCGTGGCAAAGAGGAGAGGTAGAAGTGGAGGGGGGTGAAGGGAAAGGACGGAGAGGATGAGAGGGATGCAATGAGAGTGCAAATAAACAAGTGGTTTACATCACCAATCACTGACTATCTTGAGATCTCATTATGAGGCGAGCCGAAACGGCAGCTAGAGTTAAGTCATCACATTTTTTGAAGCGCTTGTGTTGACGGCAGTTAGAAAGGTTTTCTGTGGGACCTGAGTCTTTCCCAGTGAATGATTGTTGTTAGTATGAAGAGCTATTTGATTTTCAACCAGGTCATAGTGTTGAACTGCTCCGAAGTTTTGATGGCGTAGTCTGCCATCGTCTTTAGGGCGATTCACCCTGAAGATGATGGCAGACTACGCAATCGAAACGTCGCACATTGGCTCATAATCCCAAAAACGTGGTCACGGAGAGAAAAATGAAGTTAATATATCGGATTTTTTTATACGGGGATTGGTAGATTATATTTCGAGATGCCTGAAAACGCATAAGGTAGGTGTTCAGGTTTTCACCAGTCCGTCTGATACAGACAGATAGTGACCGCTGCACAGGAAGCAAGTCCATTGCGTTCCAGTATGCGAAAGTCACATCACACGTCACGCGTCGGTGCAGTTCAACACCATAACCCGGTTGGAAACCCGAGAGCTCTTCAAAAAAAGGTTTTCTGACTAACTAAACAACCTTCCCGTTTCGCTGACTTTTAAAAGTTCCGTAGCCCATGTACCAAAATTGTCCACTGCGCAGAGCCAAGAACATTTGCGAGAGCTATGAATTACTATGCATACAGTTCTAATTGGTATAATGCGTTCTTATGATAGGAACTGTGAGCATTACACTTCTATAGCTGTTTGCGTTTTGGATTACAGAAACGAAATCTCGTAAAAAGGAACCGTGATTCCACCCCCAATAAGAATTCAGCCAGACGCATTGGATGATCTAAATCTGAGTATTGTCCTGGAAACCGTCGCTCGGGGACTCCTGATGATGACCGATCCCGCAAATGGGGTCGGTACTCATCTCTCCAGCACTGAAAGACTCCTAGGATGAGTGCATCATGCGGTGCAAATCAAAAGTCATTTCAAGGCCGTGATGTCACAACTTCGATATTGTCGATGCTCGTTAGTTTTGAGCCTTTCCTGAATAAGGTCCATTTACCAAAAGAATGTGAAAAATATTTTATTCCTCCCGAAGGTAAAACTAGAGCCCTGTATACAATTAAGGGGGCTTAATCAGCCGTCTTAATCCTTAACGAGCGCGGAATTTTGAGGTTTAATAAAGTTTAAGAGTGTTTCTAAAATGTATTCGCTCAAACCTATTTTTGGAGAATCAACTTAGCTGTAAGGGCGACCTCACCTTTTTCATAAAATATTAAGTTGAAACCTTGCTGCAAGATTCACTCTAGAATATTACGCTTTTCCACAACATATCTGTTCACGGCAAGCGTTAAATACCTGTGGTTCATAATTCCGATCGACTAAGATGAGAGAAGTTTTCTAAGTCCATTAAGGTCATAAAGAATGCGTAAAAGAAAAACATATCTCATTACTATTCGCCTCTCTCATTATGTGTGGCGTTCAAAATGATGCGTCAGCCCGATCGTATAGTGAATGCAGCGACATATGTATGAGACGCATGAAATTAGTGAAAGCAGATGCATAACCTCGGGATCTCCACCAGCAGCGTAGGACCAGAATGTGCCCGAACGCGATAGATTTGAACGAATTCATACAGAACGAATACTTCTCGCTACTTGAAATGATTTGTTTGTTGTTTAAAACAGGGAATTCTTAGTATAAAAACCTAAATATTTTACCAATATTGATTAAAATAAGCTGTACAAATGTGCTGATTTATTTTTTAACCTTTTCAGTACGAATGGGGCACGTTTTTCCCAGTGGTCTCTCTGTTGTAAATGATTAGTGCATACAATAGGAATGGAAATGCACAGAAAATATACTTATGCACTTTCAAATATACAAATAGAGAAAGGAATTATATGAAAATATAACACTACATACTCTCGATGACTTAATCGAAAAGACAGTTCCTTCACAGAAACACTTACTTGCACATATACGTGTATATTCATTATAATAAATGTATTGTACTTTTCTACACTTTTAATTTTTTTAAACACACTACGCGTTTCACTATAGAGTGCAATCATGTCATTGACTTTACCCTTGAAATTTTACATTTCCTTCCCAAAGGTTTAAAAATGGATGCATTAGAACAAATTGAAATTATCAGGCATTCTCCAAATCTATGCAATGAGCAGCTTTTTACGTATACCTCCCCACTACTTTCTGGAAAATTTTCGTTAAAAAACGTTGACCTTTCTCATACCACCACCACCCCTTGATTTCATTGTTTCTGCCAAGCATTGTATGTAAATTTTTGTTGTTATAATTTTCATGTTCATATTTTTTAACCCTTCTTTTCATTTTTGTTTCATTACCTTTTTGTAATTTCTTATGTAAACTTTTCTTAAAAATCAAATTTCATGTTCTGCATCTAACAACGAAAACAATATAATATATGCAAACAAACTGCTACACCTGATGATGACATAAAATTGGTGAAACGCGTAGTGTGTTTAAAAAATATAAAAAAGTGTAGAAAATTACCAAACTTTATTATAATGAATATTAAAAGTTTCTACAAATTAGAGCCTGAAGCTGTGAATTTTACACGTGTAAACATTACAAGGCGATTGTTGTAGCGTGGTGTAGTGCGTGCCCTGTGGCGCATTCTGATTTCGAAAGTCTGGCCACACTACTCCTCACTGATTATTCTTTCGAAATTCTTCACCGCTCATTCAAGTATTCTGCCAGCTGATTGGTAGATTCTTGGACAGTCCCCATTCTGCATCCCAACCTCATACACATTGTCTCGCTTTCCCTCCTAATGATGTCCCGCAATTATATCCCTCTTCAATTCTTCATATCTTCTACCTCCTCTTATTTCGTCCAGAATTCCTATCCTCCTCCTTCCTCTTCCACGCTTCCCCAGTGTTCTCCCCTCTATCACTCTCTTCAACATGCCCTCTCCTCTCAAAACCTCCTCCATACATCTCTTCTGCCTTCTCCGAACCTCTGCCACAAGCTTCCTCTCCTCTCCGACCATATCCAATACCTCCTCGTTCGTCTTTCTCGCCATCCAGCTAACCTTCTCCATCCTTCTCCAAACCCACAACTCAAACGCCTCAAGTCTACGCACATCCTCCCTTCGCAATGACCAAGTTTCTGACCCATATAGCGCCACGCTCCATATTAAAGTTTTCACCAGCCTCTTCTCAGACCCCCCCTCATCAATTCCTTTCTCTTCGAAAATGCTTCTTTAGCAAGCGCAATTCTGCATCTGATGTCCTTACCACTAAACCCATTCTCCTCCAAAATACTACCCAGATACGTAAACTGATCGACCTGCTCTATCTTCTGCCCTCCCACCCTTATATTCAGCCCCGCCTTCTTATTTCTAGAAAATCTCAATCGGCGAAAAAAAAACAATATCTCTAGTACCTTTACCAAGACTTTGGAGGCGTGTAACTAATCACTTACTGTCCGTTTCAAAATAATGTAACCTCAGTTTGAAGCGTAATATCTCGAAAACCGGAAAATCTATTTCTATCACTTGTACATAAAGTTAAAGATTATTATTTTATGCGTTGGTCGATATCAAAAATATTTGTAAAATGTTGATATAGATTGGCATTAACGGAATGGCCCATTTTTGGAGCTCCTGAAAGAATGCAACGTGTTTGCTACTTTATTGTAACGAATGTAAGAAACAAGGGCTCAATTTCCTGCATGCGTTTTGTGGATAAAGCCATTGTAAGTGTAGCTTACCGCGTGCCCCTTAGGGCACTCCTACCACAGACTGCGAACCAGTTGTATATTACAATGAAAAATATAAAGCGTGTGGTGTGATGTCAAATATTACAACCGTCGAGGTTTACCACTATGTTCAGTTTTTCATACCAGCTAATTGCAGTGTAGATGGTGTAATTGCGTGGGATCCTTATAATTATTTGCTGACAAGGTTAAAAAACTTAGCTGTTCACACCGTTATTCCGAGTATAGTCAGTGCCCTTTTCGCTCCAATTTCCCACAAATACCTCTTAAGCGGCCGAATCCGAAGCAAAGGATGGTGAATACTATCTTTATCTTGCCGGTCACGCGTCACGGACAATAATTTAAGAGTGCATTCAATCTTGAGTCACATATGCTTGAGTTTTTATTAATCGATGAGAGAAAAGAGTGGTATGACTGACTGAGTGAGTTAATAATAGAGCGATGGCTCGTATAGATAGAAAAAACTGCGTGACGCAGTTTTGCGATGGTACGGAATCTATCTATCGCTCAAAGGATCCTTCAGAGTCGAGGGTCGGGTACAGAGAGGGGAGGGAAGGACGGTGACGTAGCGGAGGGGTGGGGGGAAAAGGGGAGGCCTCATTACCCCCCCCTTTAGGAATTCAATCGTACTGCTTTGCTTTGCGCTGAACTCCCACCGCTCCGCGCGTCACCCTAATTTCCCGATTAGGGTTTTCTAGCGGTTCAAATGTGGCGGATTTAACTGAAGCAATAACGGACTTAAATTCCATTTTCAACGTCGTGTTTGTACGAAGCTGGGTTTTCGGCGGTCGATGTGATAAAGATCAAAATATCAACGAGGAAAAGTAAAAATGGAGATAGGCAGAGTCCTGTTTGATTCCTCGATTAGAGAAAATGTGCAGTTGAGGAATGTTTCTTACGTAAATGAGATAAGCAGGAGTTCAGGACGGAAGTTAATTTTGTCCTCGCCTGCGCGTGAGAACACAAATGTTAGGTAGTAATTGGTTTTCGACTTTAAATAGTGTTTATGTTCTAGATCGTCAGGGTAACTTGTGCCTCCGCTATATATTGCATAACGGTGATATCATCCTATCAGGTCTTTGATGCAAGATTTCTGCCAAAGTAAGTGAGTGGTCCAATTTAAAGCTCACCGTGACTGGAAAAAATGCAGTAAATCGTTGTGCTGAAGTCGGAAATACTTATTAGACGATCCGCAGATGGTCGCGCTCTCTTCGAAGTAGAATGGGAACTTACAAAATGACGACAACTCATCCGGCATTTCTACATTCCTAAGGAGCAGGAAAATTATATAACTCCTATCAAATTTTCAATATCGCTTTGCGATTCAAATTCTGCATCGCAAAATACGTGATTTGACGCATATCGTTCGATACGGAGCTACGTAGATAGTGGCACGGCACTGCAACGCATATATCGCATTATGAAGGACGTTTTACCCGAGGCACTTTATGGCGCAATTTTAAGCAGCATCCGTTTTCACAATTCGAGAATGGTTTCTCGGAAATAGAGCAGGGGATATTTTCTCATCTCTCGTTAATACATTTGCACTTGCATTCCAGCAATGCACCGCTTTACTCGACGCAATTATCAATGCACATCAATACATACATCAGATTGTGCAACAGAGTGTCTCGTGTAATACGGCCTAAACAAATTATATCGAATCTCAATGCAATGCAATATTTCGCACAGCCTGAACGTTCAAAAAACATAATACATTTAACCCGGCATTTTGCAGTTCATGGATGGCAATGCCTCCCCCTCTGCCCCGGCAACGCATCCTATTTTAAGGTGGTTGGAGCAATTGTTATGTTCAAATTTCCTTGAAACCTTGCATACCTGTTCTCAATCTTCTATCTTCAGTTATATTTATCGATGAAAGTGTAAAACTGCAGCAAAACGATTTGGGTTTTTTGCAATTCAATGATATTTTAACACACACCCTTGGGCCATATTACATGCATTTCGTAATAATTCAATTACATGTGTACAAATTTTCTTCCAAACTCAAAATAATACACTTATTAATATTATAATTATCACTAACAAATATCATGGTCTCACGCAAATTCCAATATTCGAAAAAAAATATACTTCAATGTAAACTTCCAATCATTGCATTAAACAAATGATGTGGTATGCAGGTCACGCGCTCGGTCTTCGGTGTATATTTCAATGTAATTTCGTCTAAATGTTGCGTACCGTGCCGAAGCTGAAATCATAACAAGCTTTATTTAAGGAAAAATATTTTAAATATAATTCTTGTGTAATTTGCATTACTTCCGCACAAACAGATTCATTCAAATGAAATGAGGTCCAAGAAATTTTTTCTCGAACTACTTGAATGATTATTAAAATGAGGACTCAATGACCCACGATTACCACTCCAGCCACCTTAGCGATGTCGCACAGTGGGAAATTTCGGGACCTCAGGCGACAAAACCCCGCGCTACAGCTTGTGGGTGGATGAAATGACATGTTTTTTTCTTTAAATACTCATCATTGCATGTAGTTTAAGGACCCGCTGCGTAAAATACAAGTTAGCTTTATATTTTTACGTGAGAGTTGATTGAACTAACCTCGAATTTGAAAATATGTTGAAACATCTTTGAATTGGCAATACAAAGGGGAAACTACGGATTTTCCTCCCGAATGCTTGGAAATGAATGGTGTTACTTTGTAAAGATTATTTTTTTGAAATTTAAAGTTTTAGGTTGGGTCAGTCAGCGAATAAGGCGGAAAATCACGCAGTCAGGGATTTACATCACAGATCTACTTGGTTCACGTATATGAAAGTAAAAATAAATCTTTTTCTTGGCAGATAATGTGGGTACGAAACATAGCTTCCTAACCATTGGCTAAAACCCCAAGCTTTAAATTTCAAAAAAATAATCTTTACAAAGTAGCACCATTCATTTCCAAGCATTCGGGAGGAAAATCCGTAGTTTCCCCTTTGTATTGCCAATTCAAAGATGTTTCAACATATTTTCAAATTCGAGGTTAGTTCAATCAACTCTCACGTAAAAATATAAAGCTAACTTGTATTTTACGCAGCGGGTCCTTAAACTACATGCAATGATGAGTATTTAAAGAAAAAAACATGTCATTTCATCCACCCACAAGCTGTAGCGCGGGGTTTTGTCGCCTGAGGTCCCGAAATTTCCCACTGTGTGTCGCTCCTGATTGACCGCGAAAACTACGGTAGCGTGGAATCAGATGAGAGATTCAAAAGGCTCTCACGCGGCCTTGCGTCGTTTACTCACTGGGTTACGCATCAACCGTTTCAGGCAATGAAGATCATCATCGCGTCGGGGCGGTCCATTTATGGTCCTCTCCCTCCCCCTATCTCTCTCCTCTTCCCATCCGCAAATGTCTGCTCTTAATCTCTTGAGAGAGCGCGAAGACGAGAGACAGAGCAGGCGCGCGCCGCTGAAAGATTTGTACGCCACGCGCCGCCGTTTAAAAATAAGAGGCCATGTTGCTCATGCACCCACGCACACAGGAAAGGAATCCGAGGCACTCAAGAGATTCCGGGAGAGGCTGGAGGGCTCAGATGCTCGATTCTCATTCTTTAAATCACAATAGTTTCGGATGTTTAGTCTTAGGTAATGAACAACCCAAATAAAAGTTTTTGAGCACCCAAAAAAATATATATTCTATATTTAAGTGGGATCCTCTAGCTAGAAGAGGATTTAACATCTCCTATATGACCTCGATCGTTTATTCTTGATTTTAGGGGAAAAATAGATAGTAGTGATATTTTACTCTCAATAATTTTCGGGTTAACTGCTGCGTGGAGACATTTTTGGCTCAACGTTTCATTCCTCATGCTGGGAACGTCTTCAGGAGACTGAAGAAGTTAGATCTGTGGCTCCGTTTTTCACACAGCCACAGTAGTATACATATTATCGCTGCGGAAACCTTAAAATAAAAATTAGTAGTGATATTTTTGTATTTAGAGGATAAAATATTCTTAACTTGAGACGGAATTATACTTGATTTAGTATACTTTTCTTCAGTTCAATAGTCAGCATTTATTCTTGGTTTTAGAGGATAAGACTCAGGCGTTAATCACATTTTAAGAGGATAGAAATATTTTAAGAGAAATTTATTCTTAAAGGTGTACTTCATAATATCATTATATTTCAATAAACGTTTCTCATATTCTCTTGGGCAATGATAGAATTGGCAAATTCCTTCTCAAATTAATGTAGGTCCCAAATGCTCATTAAATTTAATAAGATTTGAAATTTCAACAGACCTTTTTATTTAAAAAATTAAATAAAGAGCAAAACTATAATACAGAGAATGAGTTTAATTCAAGCTCATAGCAATTAAAGAACAAATAAAATCATTTTTACAACATGTGGCGAAGTGTTATATATTTAGAACCATTTCTAGGCCTAGTTCTACAATGCGATGGTGCACTTGATACCGGTTCATCATAATGTATGTACAAACATCCATTTTTTACTTTCAACCACTTGATAACTATAACTCCATGAACTCACCAAACTATCGAACTGATTCTGGGTTATCCACTGCCTTGGGCGTTTCGGTGGCTGCCACCCTTCCCGTTGTATTTTATTGCACTTTTCAGAAGGTCCAGAGTCCGGTGATTCACTGTCGTAAATGATATCGGTTGAATGAACAGCCGCATTAGTATTTTCAGAAGCCTAATGTTTTGTAACTAATTAAACTTTTCAGTTTACCCTTTGAAGAAGAAAACAGCAGCTATAAGCAGTCAAGTTTGCTGAGTGAACTAAAAGTTAATTATTCCATTAGTAGGTCATCATTGTGCATTTTATCACAGAGTAATTATCACAGAGTAATGATTACTCTATGATTTTATTCACAGGTAACTTACCATGAACATCTTCTGTAGCTCCCCTTAGTTTTTCTACAGCAAGACCTCATTGTTCAAAATGGTACACAATTTATAAGTCCTAAGCTGCGCAAATGTTTTGAAGTAGTTTGCATTGATATTTTTAGTCCTTGTTGTGCCTAACACCAATGCTTTATACCAGGTGCCGCTGAGTTAAAAACGATATTTTTCAATTCAGAGGATTGCTCGGTTACTCATAGAGACAATATTTTGAATTCAAAAGGACACACACCAGATAAAAATAGTCTTGGAATAAGAGAAACAATTTCTCTCCGTATTAGATTTTCCTCTTCATGTAGGAATACTGCGTAAGAAAAACAATGAAGAGGGTTATTCAGGTTGAACTAAGGTGATTCCGTCGCGACTGTGTGAGTCAAAACAAATACTAAATTCCACATTTTTATATTTTGTCAAAAAAAATCCTGCTTTCACAGTTGCAATGCGTTACCTATAGAAACCCAAAAGTATAAAGGTACAAAATATAAACAGATTATTCCACGAATGTATTTTAAATGAGCACTTTTTTCCAGACATAGGAGCCAACTGCAGCGCCATTTCCTACGAATTACCGTCTTTTGACTTCAATTACGGCATAATTCCCCAATAACTATAAAAATAAGGTGGTAAGATGCCTGTATTTTATTTTTATTCAATTTTTCTGGATTATTTTCTTCTTAGAGACAGTTTTCCACGAAAATGGCATTTGTATTTTATGGAAAATACTATTTTTCCCCGT
This sequence comes from Pyrrhosoma nymphula, assembly GCA_963573305.1. Classification (NCBI taxonomy): domain Eukaryota; kingdom Metazoa; phylum Arthropoda; class Insecta; order Odonata; family Coenagrionidae; genus Pyrrhosoma; species Pyrrhosoma nymphula. Next base: position 100,352,797 of record OY754339.1, read on the forward strand.
GTTTCTCTCATTCCCCACCATGAACACCATGTAATTTCAAGTTCAATTAGAGAGTAATATAGCGTGGAAAGGTATTATTTTTTTGTTCATATCAGATAGATGTCAAATTTTTCTACAAGTAGACAGATTATGAATAAAATGAAATTTAAGTCATTTTACGGTGGAACCACCTTAAGAATACATTTTTTTGGATGAAGATACCGGGACTAGCCACGGTATAACGTTTTACAGAGTCACCCGCAAGAGAACAGTGGTGCGATATTCCACAGGGAACAATCATTCGCCCTACGAACCGTGCTGACACGTTAGTTGAAATAATGGGATCACCAGAACTTAGTTTTTTATACATATTCAAATTACATCGAAATTTTTATTACATTGGTGAATTTAATTATTGTTAACAAATTGTCGGGTAATATTATTTGGGTGTACCCACTCGATGTACCCACGTACGCGTTCTCATTCAGTGGCTGCTTTTATTGTGTCGTTTAAAAAAAAATACCATTTAGAATCACTATAAAGGAATACATCAAAAATATTTCGCCTTTGAAAGTGCTAAATGAGAATTCACTCTTCGAATAAATATCCAACCGCGGAAAAAAATAATAGAAGTAATTAATTGAAACCCACGAAATTTCAGTTGATTTTTCTCCCTTACGTTGTACTTATGACGTCATCAACAGTGACTATTATTCCGGAGAACTCAGTGTATTGTTTTAGAAATGAACGAATCGTTGATGATCCATTACGGAAGAGTCGGACGCCGCGACCCGTTCACCGATCATTTCAATGTCACGACGTGAAACGCACTCACTGAGGTCACCCTCCCCCCTACCCCACAAATGCTCTGAATTCTTCCCGACATCCCCCCCCTTTTCCCTGTTCTCCGAGTGACGTCATAGTCGATAGCTGATGGCGTGCCGAGCTCAAAATACAAAACCTCTTCTCATCCGCTACTTCAAGTATATTTGCTCTTTATGCTATCTATTTTTATCGGGCGAGGAAGAGATGATAGCGCATCCACGCTGATGACGTAATGACCGCACTACTCCCTTATAAGGATGCATAATATGCAGGAAGCTTGTCAAAGAGAACGATTAGATTATGTTGCACGAAGATTTTTTAATAAGGAAATGACAAGATGAAGGAGCGAATAAGATGAAATTATGTATGAAATATTGCTATGTCACATTTAATATTGGTGTAAAAGGAGATGTGAGTTAGATGGAGAATTGGTACCCCAAATAAATAGTTGTTTATGATTTAGAACCAACATGGCTAAGGATCGACATTGGGGATTATACTAGGAAAATCTGATAACCATAGATTACTTATGACTACATTTTTCCAGGAGAAATCTTAATGCAAAGCGTTGGGTCGGTAAGGGAGTTGGCATTCTTGAAAAAAAGTATTAACTATGCCGGAACGCGCCAAAACTGTGTGGGAGCACTTTGAGATAGGGCTAAAGAAAAGTAGGAAAATGCCTAAAGAAGGGCAGCTCATCACGCTGAACCTTTAATTGATTCAGACAACATTTAGAAATGTTGTAAAATATCGGAACTGGGTATTATCATAATTAGTGTGCAGTGATGAACTTCACATTCATAGATAACGAAAAACATTAGACAGTGTACAAAATGAACAAAAAAGCTGTAATTAAGGTAGTTTGAGCAAGATAGTCCCCTGGTCATAATGGAGACCGTATTACAATTTATTTTTTACTTAAAGCGTCCGTAAGAAGTATGAAGTAAATATTGTAATATAAATGTTGAAAAAATATAGTTATATACGACAAAAATTCTCAGTAATTAAATAAGTATATCTACGTAAGCATCTAACTTGACTCATTTTTTCACGCCGTACGGCTGAAAACCTTCAAAACAGGAGGCTTTTTGGCGATTCTATAAAAATTACTGCGGTGAGAAAAAGATTAATATTTATGAGGAAACATGCAAACTACTCACCTTTAGTTTTTTTGACGAAATCTAGATGTTAGAAGTTCCTAATTTTTTCAATATTCTCCCTCTGGAGCGCACAGCCGTAATCTAAACCATGTAAAACAGCTTATATTTTTTAGGAAAATTGCTCAAAAAGTAGTTCGGCAAGGGAATATTTTGATACAATTGGAAATATGGGAATTTTTTCTTACATTACGTCAAGTTCATCAAATTCTATATGAATTGATATGTTGCTGAAACTACCCTAAGTAGGAACAAGAAAGATATTTCGATGCAATTCTCTCCTCAACCTTTTCAGGGGAGTATATATTGGAATAATATTAATCCACCGTGAAAAATGTACGGCTCCTTAGACGATGATATTTATACGTAGGTAGCTATTTTTTCATTAGCAGAAGGGCAGAAATAGCTGGTTCCCTAATACCCCTGCTACACGTTCTCCCGTTGGCTGGACCATGGGGTAGAAGTTATACACAACAATTATAGATAGATGTGGAGGATAATCAGGTCCACATAAAATTTCGACGTTATTAGGTTTTCGTAGATAAGAAGTCTTTTCAGGATTTTCTTGACCTTGATTCTGCATGTAATCTTGATCTTGGTGTTATAAATGAGTTGCAATCGCTGATAGTAGTTTTTTCTATTCAACAATTACTTGGTCAATCAGTTAACATTCAATTGTGTGAAATTCACAGTGAAAACATCATTCGCCTGGACTGGGATTCGAACCCAGACCCCCCGATTTCGCGCCGAGTGCTCTACCAGTTAAGCTACCCAGGCGTCATATCTCACTGTGAATTTTATGGAGGCTTTAAGGAGCGAGAAGTCTTCATAGGTACCAAATACAATACAATGCCAATACAATGCCAAAGTACCCGTGTGCGAACGCTAAGCGCAACTGTCCACGAGGTATAGATTTGTTCATTGTGAATTTCACACACCACTGTGTGACCACTAGCGGGTGACTCCGTTAAAGTTACTGCGCGTCCAGTTCCGCAGTTCTTTGAATCTGTTAACATTCGTCAGGAGTGAGTTGCCGTTTTCGCAAAGACGCCAGGTCATTGTTTATTCAGGGGAGAAGTCGAGTCTAGGCTATTTCTTCGACGCTTTGGTCATGGTACTAACACATGTATGTATTAGTACCATGGCTTTGGTCGCTCTAAAATAAGGAATGCGCCGACGCCGCCGGCATCTGTTTTCCTAGCCGACCGTCATTCATCCTTTCGGCGTGCTCTTTAGTGAGTCCCGGCGCCGCAAACTCTCGGGGCCGGCCTTGAGTGATTCAATCAATCCGGAATAATTCCCGCCCTGCCATTTCAAAATCGCGCACCACGTAACTCCCCTGATCACCACGGTGACCGCGCCGTGGGAGAGGGGATGAGGAAGAAGGGTTTGGGGCCATGAGGCGCTCACAGCGAACCCCTCCTTCCCTTATAATAAGAGGCGGGTGAGTTGGACCCTCTCTTGTATCTCCCCAGTCACGCCCTCATCAACACCTCTCCATAAAGGGTTCTGCGTAACTAAGATCGCTAGATTCTTAGTCAAGTAGGTATTCTACCAACATTAATTTGCTCTCGGACATACTCTGCTAAATTTTTCATCACAATGTTCCGAACCTGTCACAAAGCACACCCAAAGTTACATTCTGTCCTCATTAGAAATTTACAGCAAAAACATTAGCTGAGGAAAGCAATTACGGATTCAGTCTCCAAATCTTACAAGATTGTTCTTTAATTTGCTTTTGACGTGAATTCAAAAAAATTTTCAAAGTACTTTAGTAACGTAGTAAAAAGTAACCTTTTGGGTTTAGCCCACGTCAGGATTTTTAAAAAACCAACGTTTCTCCTCTTTTGCCGGAAACCTCGTCAGGGCTCATGAATAGTGGGGGCTATGCAAAGGAGAAGAAACATTGCTTTTTTTTTAATCCTGACGCGAGTTAAACCCTAAAGAACAGTGATTTACGAACATGGACCGTGAAAGTTCAATTTGATAAAATGTTTTATTCGTTGATGGTGGTCATCATCGTATGGATATGTTAGGTAAACCAATTGATTTTTTTTTAATTTTAGGGCAGTTCATAACTCGCTTCCCATCCCACAACATCATTGGTGTTTGGCTATCCAATCATACCTCGAATCACTGTGATCCCAGTGTTGAAATTCACATCTCCCAATCTCTCACGCCATCCGAAATTCATATTTTTTCCTATGTATGAGTAACGGACAATTTGACTGACTGGCAAAGCGAATGTAGATTGCCAAATACCTGTCCCCTCTATCCTGTTGTTGAATGCAATTCCATCCACGAACACTGTTCAAAAATTAAATGCGTTTAAAGAACATACCGGCGGACGAAAAAACTGTAAAAGCGTAATCGTGGCATTAATATGAATTTTCGCTGCATATTTCCAATGCTCAAATGAGCCTACTTCTTACATTATTCACAATTGTTTAGGTAAGACATTCCGAAAAATTACACCCACCCATGAATTGTTTCTTCTTTTGTTTCCCACCATACGTGCGATCATGTGACCCGCGACTCATGGTTCTAGGGGATTAGTATGTAACTTCCGGATTCATAATCGAAAAATCGTCTCGGTTGATAACGGACAGGATTTTGGTTAGTCAAACGGAAACAATGGAAAAGAATATCGGTAGAAAGTTAAATAATGGTGCGCTTTGGACTGTCCGTTCGACTATGACGTAGATTCCAATGTGTAAAAAAAATAGTAATGTCCACTTTATTTGTATTTAATTATCAGCATGCAAAGTGTCTGCCTATAGATGTCGCAAAAAACTTCGAATTACGTGTGGTGCTTAATTAAAGTAGGTGTTATGCCGCATCTGCACTGACCACTTAAGTATACACTTAAGTGAAGTTTTCACTTAAGTATACACTTAAGGAAAGTTTTAACTTCAGCACATTGTATAGACGCCCTCTCACCACTTAAATAACGGGTCTACTTTAGTGGATCCGGGGACCCCTACCTAAGTAGACTTGGATGATATCGATAGTGTACTGTTAAGGCGGTCGAAGTTTCGTCATCGATAGGCCGAGGAGTTTCGATAATCATGACATCATACATGTGTTTACATCATTTATATGAGGAGTTTAAGTAATTGTGCAAGTGTTATTCTTCTTTTACATTTGTTTATGGGGTTATACTAGCCTAGAAATGTATTCCTTAAGTTGTTCCTTTGTTAAGTTACTTATCGGGCACATAACTTTGCGCGATGCAAATTTATTTTTGCTAACACTAATTGCGCTGAGGTAGATAATATGTGTGTAGACGCTCGCCCGCATTTAAATTCTGCACTTAAGTACATCCTACTTAAGTACACCCTACTTAAGTACACTTGTAGTATAGACGAGGCTTTACTAATTGTAAGTCGGTTTTTAATTTCTTAAAACTATAGGTTCCATAAATTCCCTCCCAAGACCCTCCATTTTCGTTCGTTCGCCCTATTTTCATTGTCTCTCTCTTTCTTCTCCGCAGGATGCCGTCCGCTGTGTTCTCCCTCCCCTCTCGCCACCCCCTCTTTCTCCTCCTCCTCCCCTCCCTCCTCCTCCTCCTCTGCCCCTCCGCCGCCTCCCCTTCCTCCCCGCCCCTTCCCGCCCCCGAACTCCCCGAGGAGGCTGCCTCCGAGTGGCGCTGCCCCGTCCCCGACGACACCGGCCACTCGCCTCCCGTGTCCTGCGCCTGCGACCTGCCGCACACCCTGCGCTGCTCGGGCGGCGGGGACCGCACGGCCCTGGCGGCCATCGCACGGGCCCTCAGGGCCCTGCCCAGGGCCTCCTCCGTCTCGCTGCTCGACTGCTCGGTGGCCAACGTGACGTGGCTGCCTCCCCGCGTGCTCCAGGGCGTGGCGCTGCACGGGCTGGTCGTGTCGTCGGGCGAGGTGCGCCGGGTGTCCGAGGGGGCGTTCGAGGGTCTCGCCTCGCCCCTCCTCGCCCTCGGCCTGCCCAACAACGCCCTCACGGCCGTGCCCGGCCCTGCCCTCGCCCCCCTCTCCCACCTCGAGAGGCTCGACCTGTCGCGGAACCACATCAAGGCGCTCGACGCCAAGTCATTCCGGGTGAGTGAGTGAACGTGACGGAAATTTCCCTATAAGAATTCCCTATAGTTCATTCCATGTCAAAACACCGAGAGTAATGCAAAATTTGCTCGAAATTTTGGGTGTGTTTTCCTTTTAAGGCCCTTAGTTTGTGTGTACAATTTTGGTTAAAAATGTTGAGTTTTTGCGGAAATATGAAAAATTCGGCATTTGTAAAAACAATTCCCAGAATTTTCCCTTTGTTTTCAGATCTAAGATAGCTATAAAGTTCCGATGAAAATCATTATTATCATCATAGATGCATACGGAAAAGCGAGGGAAAAATTTAAAATTATTTTTGAAAAAGTTTTTCCTACGGAAATGCCCTAAAACTCCAAGGAATTTTTCATAGAACAATTTTCTTTAGAAATGGCAGACTTCGGTCAATAATTTCCCTAGAATAAAAAACGCTACTTTAGGGGAAAACCTTCAGGCCTAGGAAAAATTGCACTAGCAATGGTTTATAGTGAATGCGTGCAAAAACCGAGTGTGCAGTGCATAGAGTGAATAGACTGTAGAGGAAAAAATATGTATTCATAAAGAAAACTTTAATCTGCGTAGTTTCATTAATACAATCATAGAGGTATCTCAATTAATTATGAATGAGACTGACAAAATATTTCTCAATAAAAAAGTTGAGCAACCATTATGAAAAATCACCTCTCTCAGTCAACTACATTTGGTGTAATATTATTTTGTTGAGAAGCAGGAACTTTTCTTTCATAGTCAAAGGCTCCATGTAGGGCAATATAAGTACGACTTGGACATCGTCATCAGGGAACTAGTATGTCCTGATGTCCGAGTCTAAATATTGGTCTATATGTAGCCATTAACAATAATATGGAACATTTCCCGGTGGAAAATGTTCTTCCTGAGTAGAAACGATCCAACTAAACCTATCTGGAACTGTAGAGCACCATCAATAGTAATATGCATGATATTTTATTATACTCAAGAGTTTAATCTTTGGTATGCCAGGATAAGCATAAGAGAAGGATAAATATAGCGAGTGTGGGGTGTATGAGAAGTTTTTTCAGGAAAAAGCAAAAGTGACGGGGTTAGGAATGATTGAATGATAAGAGAATATGAAATGGATACTCCGGTATTGGACATTAATGAAATAAGGGTGCTTCGTTGGTTTTTTTCATGTCGAGAGTATGTATGAGAACCGAACATTAAATCAAGTTTATGATGTAGATGTGAATGTTGCCAGAGGGATAGGTAGATCGAGAAAGTCATGGGTGAATGTGGTGGAAGATACTCTCAAGAGGAGGGATATTAGGAGTGTTAAGAACAGTAGAACGTGCATGAAGCGTGAAGTATGAGCGTAACAGAAGCAAAATATGTATAATGTAAGAGAAACAATTGCACTTTTCCACAAAATGGTTTATTGCGTACAACGCGTTTCGGCTCACAGAGCCATCATCAGGTACAAGACAAAGTTATAAGAGAGTACATCGCATATATATGTCTTTTCCGAGGAGGGGGGGTAGTGGGAGGAGACCAGAGGAGAAGGGGAAGGAGGAGGTAGTGTCTGGGAAAAATCAGAAAAATCCAAGGGAGGAAAGGGGGGGGGGACTAACCCGTGAGAGAAAGGCCAAGAAAAAGCAAAGGGTGAAAAAATGTAGGTAAGGGGGGGAAGAAAGGCAGGGAATAGGCATGCCATTAGAACGTAGGGAAGCGGCGCTAGGGAAAGGAGGGGGAAAGAGTGCACCTGAGGGTAATTAGAAAAGGGGGTATGAATAGGAAGGGATAAGGTGGGCACCGCCCGGTTTAAGGGTGGAGGGCCTGGGTGTGTGGATGGGAAAAAACCATCAAAGGGAGGGGGGGAGTCGGTTGGGGGGAGGGTGAGTGGGAGTTTGGCTGTTTCTTTTGGGAAGGTGAATTTTGAGGAGAGGAGAATGGGTAACAAACACTTGTTCATTTAAAAGAACATCCACATCTGACTGTATAATTTCCAAGGATTCTAAAACTTCCAATCTTGTGCCTTTACTTTCAAGGTGGAGAATTTCAGGTTGTAATCTGCAGGAATGAGAGGCTTCTATCAGGTGCTTAGCTAAAAGAGATGTTTCATCATTGTTTTTCCAACACCTTTTGTGTTCCTTAGTCCTGATGTTGAAGTTTCTACCTGTCTGGCCGACGTAATATTTATTACAAGAGTCACAATTTATTTTATAGATGCCAGATTGAAGGAGAGGATCTATTTTATCTTTATTGCTGCATAGAATTTTTCCCAGGGTCAAAGGATTATACATGGAAACATTGAATTTATCTTTTGGAAATTTACGAGCAAGCTTATTGGAAAGATCACCCACAAACAATAACTTGCAAAATATGTATGCAAGAATAGGGTAGTATGGAGGATATAATTAAAGCAGAGTCTGGTTTACAGGCCTATTACCCAGAATTATTTCTGTTCTGTGCCTATCCCGAAGGGACCGGGGTGATGGGCATCTGCATCTACAAAATACCCTGCAAGCCACCTCAAGGGTGTGTGGCAGGGGGTGAGTAGTCACCAACATGCATTACACTATACCCTAATAAAGTTACTGTGACTATGATTATTGATCCATTAGCATAAACCACTAATGCTTGTCAGGATGCGAAGCTTCACAAGCATGCCCTACACTGTAGGTATGCTACCAATGTTGGAGCAGGTAGGTATCTATGTACAATGTAAATGTGTAATAGTTTTATTTAATGGATAGCTCACCCACTCAAGATTGTGGCTAAACATTTCCCTTGTCGTCTTCTTACGACCTTGTATCATTCCCCTTCAGGGCCTCGGCAACCTGACCTTCCTGGACCTGAGCGATAACCCCATCTCTCGGGTGTCCCCTGGGACATTCTCGGCGTCGCTGCCGGCCCTGAGGACCCTCCGGCTGCGAGGGACGCGCCTCGACGCCGTGTCCGTCTCGACCGCCTTCAGGGGCGCTCGGGCCCTCCACGAGCTGGACCTCTCCGCGTCGGCCGTCAAGGGCCCGTTGGGGCCCGACTCGCTGCCGCCCCTGCCCGAACTGCGCACCCTCTCCCTGGCGCGCAACAACCTCACCTCGGTGCGGCGAGGGGCCCTGGAGGATCTGCCGGCCCTCACGACGCTCTCCCTCTCGCACAACCAGATAGACGTGCTGGAAGACCACGCCTTCCTGCACCTTGGGGCCCTCCTTCGCCTGGACCTGTCGCACAACCGCGTGGTCACCGTGTCAGGGGCCTCGCTGGCGCACCTCGGGGCCCTGGCACATCTCGACCTCGCGCACAACTTCCTGCGGGCCCTGACGGGCGACGTGGTAGCGCCGCTGCGGAGCCTCGAGGAACTTCGGCTTGACGACAACGACATTTCGATGGTGGCGGCCGGGGCGATGGGTGTCGCCGCCAACACGCTCAGGCGGCTCACGCTATCCGGTATGTTGGCAGCCGTGTCATTTTAACCTCCACAGCATCTACTTCAGTGTAGCCACCCTGACTGAAGCATTTGAAAACTGGAAAAGCTCCTTGATGTTGCTACCTTCTTGAATATTTCGTGAACTCCGCATGAGTGTAATTATTGTTAATATCATCTTGATTTCTCTGGATTTTTTTTATTGCACAGAACATTGCAGGGGTGATTTCGATAGCTTTCGGACTTATTCTCGTATATATTTCCCACTTTACGACTTCACTCCAAATTTTGAATTATATACTTCCCACTATTAGACTTTAATTTAGCCCATATTTGATCGCTTCTGTTTTTAACCTATTAATTTCTTTTTACAACGTGCTAATATTTTTGGCACATGCTTGCATGAAGGCATACCAGCTGCTGGTTTGTAAAGATACCACGAAATTTGCCACAAACAGGCAGCCTTATATGTAACGTTAAATAGGTGTTTCCATTAAATTAGTGGAATTAATAAACCTTATTTTAATTGTGTAAAGTATAGATGTATAAGGTGTGTTCTTCTTTTGCTTACTTAAATATCTCCACACAATTAACAATGGAATTGAAGTAGAGCTCCCATGTTGAGGGTATTTCCTGGAGGCGTTGAAGTAAATTGTAAAGTATTTCAACCATCTACAGCCAACTATAAAATTCGTAGAAATTTCCTAGATAAAATTGATTTCCGTCAAGAAAACCTGAAAGGGTACGTCATAATTTTCAAAAATTGAAGGCCAAGAAGCCATTCTATTGTTTCTTTCCTAAATATTGATCGTAAAGTGAAAGTCGTGTAATTTATCTTACAAATTTCTGTTACTCCATTCATTAGCGTATACAGAATGTTGCCTTTCATACACACTTTGCACAGAATGAACACCATAAAATCATCTACTCAATGGAGAGAGAAAGCAGGCTTAGCAAAGGAGAATAGTTGCTTTTAATACCAGAAAATTCATTTCACCCTTGAAGTAAAACTGATATAATATCAGTTTTCCGAGAAATAATTTTGAAATTATATTAAACAGGGAATGCATCCGAATTCAAAGTATTATAATAAAATGTCTTCCAAGATGTTAAGAGTGAGCAAGCATGATTTTACATTATTATCGTTTTACCCATGGATTTTATTGAAATATTGAACAATTTTGGTCCATGATTCGAAAAAAGAAAGATAAGATGTGTTAATTTTTCCGTTGTTTAAATCTGGAGAGGGAAGTAGAAATTACAAAATAAATGTATTTACATATGTATTAATAATTATTTTAGCCGTCGGGTGTCAATATACTGTCACGATTATGGTCATAGGGAGTAGAATCTGTCCTTACAACGCATGCAAAAGGTAGGAACTCGTCGTCACCTTTTTCCCCTGATCACTACCTGCTTGAGAGGCGAGATGGCTGATTCGTCGGTTGCCTTGCAATCCCTACATTCCGCCTCGGGAGTCCGCTAACATTGCTCCCTGATTTCCATTGCTACCGTTTCGTCCACCTTAGCAATTCCGTCATCGCCGGAAATTCCTGAAGTTTCACCTAAAAGAAAATAGCAGTGATTACGAAAGGTCTACGAATATTAAATGATAGCTAATGTCAAAAAGGAAATCAGTAGTACCTACATCTCACTTTGGGCCATTATAATTTATAGGCATAGCTATAATTACAAAGTAACCTTACCTTCGTTCATTTCGCAGGAAGAGCTATTTATTGCTTCCCTCAATGCTTCCGTTATCGCTTTTTTGAGAATTTATTTGCTTGGTTTCGCTGAATGGGTAATTTTACGTGGCTGGCAATCAAATTTATGTGGTACAACATTCTTTTTACGTAGGAGTTGACCAGCAACCATCGCAAACCTCATGTAGTTCTCCATATCCTCCTCCATCTAATATATTTCAAAGTGATATTTAACAGTAAAAGATATTTCTCTTCGAAGAAATGTAATAATCATTATAGGGACATGCACGGTACAATTTGTCAAATATTACTGCATACAGTTAGTTTCAAACACCACTCGTATGAAAGTACATACACCAAAATGATCTTCGCAAAAGTAGAACATCGTCGTTATGCTTATTTTCTTCTTGGAATTTTCTTCTTCTCCCGGTGAATGGCTTTAAACCGCATTTTCCTCCGTTTTTCTTCTTTTGGCACATTCACAAATATCTTATTTTGCGTAGATACATATGGATGAACTTTTGCACAAAGGCACAATGCACCACTTGTATGGCATGACTGAATAATTTTCTATTCCGTAAAAAAGACACACAGCGACTCACAACTGCTAACTGACAGAACTGGAGATTGGAAATAGCACCAGGGAACCGTATTTACTGGACTCTGACGTCACGCTCATCAAACATGGCGATGAGTCGTTTTGAGTGCAAGGGCACAATACTATTTTCAAAGTAGAATTTTTATAAATACTTCGCTAATTACAAAAAAACTGCTTGCATTGTAATTTTCAGTGTAGAGGGTACGTTTAATCGCATAATCATCCATTTTTAGTACTTCCCTCATTGAACGCTTCAAAGCATTAGGCATCCCCGCAGTTCACTAAAGGCAAGCGGGTTGCATAACCACCATGGCGCCGCGGAACTCAACAGTTCTTTAAAGCCCGGTGTGAACACAAATAATATACCCAACAATTTTTAAATGCAATTTGTACTGGTGTGCGTGGGTTCATTTTGGGAATAGAGGAAGGATGAAGAGAAACCCGGAGTTGGAATCAGTCTAACGTTAAAGAATGGTTTCCGGAGATCACAATTTTACCCCCCGACAGACGGAGTACTGCTCTTACAATGCGCTCCACGTGGCTCCAATGAGGCGTTCGGGATTCCACAGAGTACTCTTCGCTACTTCCAGGATTCGAACTCGAGTCCTTGAGGATGGGAATTCAATACTCTGGCCACCAAATGATCTTTTGGAATATGAATTCCCTCGCAAGAGAGAAGGTCGAAGAAGTGTACTGGAATTAGTTAAGAAGGGAATAGATTCGTAAGATCTGAGACTTACCCGACGAGTGTTTAGTACCCATGAAGAGTTCTCGGGTTTCCAGCCGGGTAATGGCGTTGATGTGCACCAATGTTTTGATGACGTAGTCTGCAATCGTCTTCATCGTGAAGACGATTGCAGACTACTACAGACTAGATTCGATGACGTAGTAGACTACGTCATCGAATCGTCGCGACGTTGGTGCAGTTCAAAACCATTACCAGGCTGAAAGCCTGTGAACTCTTCATACTAAGGGAAAAATCGCGTCTTATAAGTATATAGAATACCGACATTATTTTCTACCCAACATGGCTATCGTGTGAAAGTAAGGAATCATAAAAAATGAATACGTTATTGTGATCAATTTTCTATTGACCCGTGTTCATATACATCACCTCGATACCCCGACCCTGATCTAATAATATCTATGTATTCGGCGTGTTACCTACCTGCGCTACAAAAAAACCATTCAACATTACCAATTGCGCACTATAATGACTTCAATATTCCTCCGTGCAGTCGCGCCAAATGGTTTCGTGTAATATCATGTATAATCTACGGTGGTAACAGAGTGTGTAAAATTTTTTACCTTGACTTACACATTAATTATATGTAAAAGAACTTGTTTTTCATTAGTGAACCCTTTTTTACCATCAGTATGCATGGTTTCCCATTGATTAACGTCTAGGTGCCTTAAATCATGGAAATATAGCCATGAGAATCAGAAAGTCTCGCGTGGTGGCATTGTCCAAAGCCTGATGTTCATGATTCCATTTTTGCTCAAGGTGGATTTTATTCTCCTGGGAACTTCTACTTACTGATTGCCTCGTAAAATCAGAATTTCGCTTCCGTAATAATTTCTGACAGTAAGTTTTTATTTGGTGCTAATTGCAGATAATCCTCTAAACTGCGACTGTAACATGGAGGAGTTCGCCTCGTGGCTGTCGGCGGCGGCGGGGATCCCAACGTCGGACAGGGCGACGGCGCTGTGCGCAACGCCTCCATCTTTGGAGAACGGTCTGCTGGTCGAGGTGCCGCCCACGCAGCTGCTCTGCGGAGACGGCGAGGCCCCTCCCGGGATGCCCCTGCCCCTTCTGCCCCCCTCCTCCTCTTCGGCCTCCTCCGCATCCGGAGAGGGGGGGGCGGTGGCGGTGGGCGACGCCGAGGGCGACGCGGACGCCGGCCTCCACCCTCCGCCCTTCCCGCCGTCCTCCTCCGTCAGCTCCCGGCTCCGTCTCCTCCGGTTCGCCTTCGACGGGTTCCGCGTGTCCCTGCTGTGGGGCGTCGAGGAGGGCGCCGCGGCGCCGTACGCCTGCGACGCGCTCTTCGTATACGAGGAGGTGGGCGCCCACGAAGTGCTCCTGCAGTCCAGTCCGCTGCACTGCAACTCGTCGGCACTGCCCGACGCCTCGCGGCTCGCCGTCGCGCTGCCCAGCGTCGACCTGCAAGTGGGACACAAGTACCGGTGAGTGTGTCGTGATCGGGAGGGCGACCGACTCACGTCTCCGAGCCGATTCAAGCGCGGAAACGAACTCCTCAGGAATAATACTGTTACCATTGATAAAGGCTGGTTTTTGAGGATTCGGTCAAGAACAAGTAGACGCCGTTGACAAACGTTTCGATCCATTTATAAATCTTCACCAGGACTATATATTAAATGGAACATACCAATAATTAAGGTGACCAACTTTTTTACAGTGAAAAGGGGGACAGAAATGATTTTTTTACACTGAAAAGGAGGACGTAAATAAAAAAATACAAATATCGTAAATAAAAGAAACATTTAATTCATTGCAACAATAATACACTACATATAATATGGTAAATGCATAATAAAAACATTTGTGACCGTTTATATTGTGATTATGCTTACATACATATTAATTATTATTTAAGTGAATACTTTTTACAAAATTAACAAAATTATCTTTCATATTGAATTTTACGGCCAGAGCTACAGCTAGAGTATCAGCATTCAATTTCGATTTTTCACTTTCCCAAAAATCATTAGCAATTGAAAATAAAAACTCTTCCAACTGCTGCATTAGTTCCAGGGCAGCACAACGTAAATTGAACAAGAACAAATAAATGTTCACATGAAATATGATTATGTTTGAAATGGCTGAATATTTCCACCCATCTTTGATCAATTTCAACATCTTGATTTTCCTATTCAACCTGTTCATTTCAACATGTTGATTGCGTCTCGCCGCACTGTACCTACCGAGCCTTGACAAATATCGTCATATCAAAGTATATACACGTCACATCACGTGTAACGGACCGGCTTGGCATCGATCAAATACAGAGATTTACAGATTAGTCTTCAAATATCGAAAAGGAGGACATGTAGGAGGACACACTTTTCGAGGGAGGACAGAACTTACAAAAGAAGGACTGTCCTCCCTAAAGGAGGACAGATGGTCACCATACAATAATGTACACATCTTATAGCAGGATTCAGTAGTCAACCCACATGTCTTTTTATAAAAAACAATACATAAAATTAACTGCAGCAGCCGTTACTTAGGCAGGGATGATATTGTGTATTGAAGGTCAATAGTATATAGGTGTAGCAAAACTTAGTGGCACTCGCCCGTACAGAAAATTACATCAGGTAGAGGGGATCATACAAGAGATGAGGGATAAATATCCTTGGGTTCTCTCTAGAAGTCCCCAACTGAGCCCTTTCGATAACTTTGCCCGCTCAGCAACACTTAATTCGTCCTCAGTGACTTTGAACACTCCACTGGCGAGTGCCACCAAGTTTCGCTATACCTATACATAATGGTAAGGTATTTGTATCTCCTTTCATTGTAATTTTAAACAAAATTGCTATGGTCTCGGACATAATGGTGCACATTAATGAAGGCAGTAGAATATGAAGACTTATAAATAAATCGACACGTTGGCAACGGTGTCTACTGATTCTTGACCAAACCCTCAATAACCAGCTTTTATCAATACATCGAATATCGAAATCGGAAAATGTAATTACAAATACTATTACCACCTTGAAAATAATTTTTTTTCTCTTTAACGATATTGTAGATCTCCCAGAGGCCAATATGTTGTACAAGCCAGTCACACTACCACGCCATCTCTTAAAATTGGAGCACCCTATAAGAGAACCTCTTAAACCTTCAAAGAGAACTCTGATTTATTAGATTTCGCTTTTACAATTCATAGGTGATCTACCCTATAGTATGTTTCTCTGTTACAAAATGGGAGAATAATATTGTAGTAATGATGGATTGTTTTGTGTTATTTTTCAGCACCCTCTTCTTTCTAACTAAAGAAATTTTCCAATATTTCGAAGTGCCCCATTCTTCAGGCATCCTGGTAAATAATATTTTGCTATTAGGGAGTCATTAGTATTAGTGCTTTTCATGGACGCCTCCTATTTCTAATTTTTTTATATTTCCTTACTATTGTATTTTATACTTATTTCTTAGTTATTGCAAACAAATGTTATTATAAGAATAGCACGACTCTCAAATTAAAAAAAAAATAAAAAATTCTTAAATATAAAAAGGAATCGTGCTGTATGAATGTGGTTAACTTGGGTACTCAAAGGAAGAATGCCATTCAAAAATATTCAACTTGTAAAATAAATCATTGTGCAATCTTTGTACAGCATTTTGTATGTTCACTTAATTTTTTATGGAATTACAACCAACAATCAAAATTGATCAATTCTAAAATGTTGAGTTATTGAAGTTTTCTTCTCTTGGTACGCATAAATTACTAATTTATCGCGCGAAACACTGCCTTTGAATACGGAACTAGAAATTTTAATAATACTTTTAGTTGTGAATTGAAAGCTGTAACTTAGTAATTCCACATAAATTTGGAGAGCGACCTACGTTTCGAATTATGAAGTCTATCTATATCAGGACCAGATGATGACTTCATGAGTCGAAACTTAGGTCGTTAATAAAGTGTATGTGAAGTTACTAATTTACAGCTTTCATTTCACAACGTTAAGCCAGTGCCACAAAGTTTCGCCGGACACAACCAGTCTAATACTCTTAGGACAGGAAGCTAATGTGTGATTACGTAGAGGTTCTAGACTCCAACTGCTGCTAATCTGATAGCCTTCGAGGGCTGCATGCTTCCTGGTTTAATCTCGTCGTGCTGTTTTGGTGACACTCCTAAGTTCCAGTCGGCGTCTTCAGGTCAAATTTAAGTTATATCTTCTACTTAAAGACGACTACTGGAACGTATGAGAAACTGTCGTCACCAAATAAACACGACGGGTAGAAACCCGGAAGAATGCAGCCCACTTTGTCAACGCACAGAGTTGATAACCTCTAGTGGTGGAATAAAGCATTGTCGGAGCGAAACGGCTGCAGCCGCAACTGCTGCGGTCAGACAACTGTTTCAAATAACTGTTGCAAACAACAGTTCGGTTCCGTGATCGTGCCGCAGCCGCGACGTTGCGCTCTGTGCTGTGCAGCGGCAACTGTTAGCTGAAGCTGAGACTGTTTCGTCTTCTAATCTGTTCCAGTTTCACTGCACGTGTGGCTGCGTTGCTGTTGTAAGTTACAATTTGTTGGATTTGCGTCTTCTGCTGGCTGTTGCCGGTTTATTTATCCAACACATGCTCGCACATCGTTGCAGATAGCATTAAAACTGTGAAGTATCTATCTTTCGTGAATCCAAATGAATTTTTTTAAAGTGAAATATTTCTTATTGCATATAATGCAGAACTACTAGTCACGTTGTAACAGCGCCGATCGAGCGCCTGTTGTTTGGTGTGCCTCTAGCTGTTGTCCGCAACAGGGTTTTCCACGGAACTGTTTCGTTTTGAAACTGTTTCCAAAGTTGCAATGAAACTGTTGTGTTCTTTTTGTGCCACCACTAATAACCTCTAAACTGCCGCAGGTACTGCGTGGTGCTCTTGGAGAGTGACGGCCCCACCCGCGGCGAGGCCGCTGACGAGGTGTCCCTGGCCATCGGGTGCAGCGACGTCATCCCGCTGGTGACCACGGGCGACGCGGCGGCGCAACCCCAACCGCTACCACCCACGCCACAGGCGTCGCCCGACAGACTCCTCGTCATCGAGGCCGTCGACGCCAACGCCACAGCGGCCGGATCCGTGAGCGTCTTCGCCCGCATCACACCCTCCTCCCCTTCGCGGCCAAAAGAAGACGAGGCGGGGGAGGAGAGGTCTTCTTCGTCCCCTCCCGAGGAGGGCGAGTGCCACTTGACGGTCGTGGTGTTCGTGGATGGCGTGTCGGTGGCGAGGCGGCGGTTGGCATGCCCGGCGGGGCGGGCGTCCTTCGCCGGCCTCCCCGCCGGGCCGTATCGCGTCTGCGCGGGCGTTGGTGCCGACGTGACGCCGTCGGGACGGTGCGTGACGGTGCGGGAAGGGAGCGAAGCTGCGGAGGGCTTGGACGGAGGGCGCCGGAAAGCTAGGGAGGAGGAGGCGGTGGTCGCGCTGGCGGTGGGTGCCGTGGTGCTGGCGGGTGCGCTAGCGGCCCTGCTGTACGCCTTGGTGAGGCGGGTGATGGTGCATCACCACAAGGGCGGGCAGGGCGCCCGGGAGGACCCGAGGTACGTCAAACTGCAGGCGACCACCAAAGTGTGAGATCGGTGCTTCAGTGAGTGCGAGAGTGGACCTTTCTTTTGGAACATAGAAGAACTTGGAAGGCTTGAGTTAAAGTGGTGGCTAGATTACAGCTAGCTTTCCATCCCCAAGTCCAGGGTTCGAATCCTGGGACTGGCGGAGCTGATTCAGTGGAATCCTGATCCCTATTTGTTTACCTTCTGTAGAGCACCTCAGAAGCTGTGAACTGTCCATCGGATGTGATGTTAAACTGTGGACCTCATGGTGGCATTTGTTAATATTAAGCTAATGCTGATGCTGGGTTTCCCTCCACCCTTCCTCCATTCCCTATAAAGCTTCTCTTTGAAGTTCCCTTACTGTGCTACCCACTCATCTGCAATGGTAAAAGTGGCCTCAGCTGCCATTTATCTCTTGATATCACCAGGCAACCAAGGATATAGTGTATGTGAATCACATGTGGGAGGCAGAATACCTCAGCTACAGTGTCAGGAAGTAAACTACATACGCTTCGATTTTCAAGAACAGTGGATCTGAAACAGTGCAGTGCATGATTCGTGACCACAAGATCCTGCATGTAGATTTGCAAATTTGGATGGTCTCTCTATGCACATGAAAGCTTAATTTGTTTGCATATTTAGTGTATGGAAACATAGATGGTGCTCCATCCATTCTGATCAGAATGCATTTATTGTGAAGTGAGATAAAATGAAGACAATATCTGAGTGTACCTGGGGCTTTCTTTCAATTGTCCTTCTCCTGAGGCTTGAATACTTAGTTGGGAAGAATGTGGGCAGCTTTTTGAAACAATCCCAAAAAAGTCAGCAATACACTATGAAATAGTGAAGTTGTGTTTCAGGCCTTGAGGAAGTTTACTTAAGGGCAATTGCAACTTGACACAGATCAGTGCTTCTAGAGTGAACTGTGCTAATGTGACCTCAGCTATGCTGGGTAAGCGTAAGTTGGCTATTAATTTGAATTTTTGTGCAATCACACTATCAAAGATCTGTAGTAATGGGAAACCAAGGGTTTAGAAAGGCACTTCATTGGTTGAAGAAGGGAAAAGGGGGGATACCTTCAGAACATTACAAGTTGTCATCAAGTCTGCCCATTTGCCATTGTAGTACATTAACTGCTAAAGATTCTGTGAGTTCCTCATCTCAGCATTTTGTCATTCTGTACCTTGGCCAGTCTATCCCTCCCTTATTCTCCATTTTAAAAATTTAAATCAATTTAGGATACCAACCCCTGTTATAAGAAATTTAAATTAAGACCAGGAGGTACTTTGTTTTAAAAGGAAAATGTGAATGAATTTCATGGGGAAACCTGCAGTGAGATTATTGACTCCTTCCTAAACATTCCCTATCCTTAGTTATTCAATCCCATCTTTGTGGCTCCGAAGCACTATATATCATATCACCTTGCTATATTTACCTTGGTTTTCAATGACAATCGTCTGTTAGATGTGTAATGAATCAAAAATATTACCACTTTAATTCTTCATCATTTGAATACCTATATCTACTTCTTTTTGCAATCATTGAAAATGTAGAAAATTGTTGTCACGGTTCCTATTCTTGGAATTTCCAAATCAAGTTGTGCTCAAAAATATATTCTTATCATTATTTTCCAGCATGCTGGGTCCTTTGTTCTTTTCCTCAGCAGGATCTTTCATGATCTTTATAGCTTAAATGAAATATAAACCTTGGCTGTGATCCCGTGACTGCTGATATGGTTGTTACAACACGTACGGGGTTGGTTCCAACAATATTTTAGAAGTTCCAGAAATCACTGTTCCTTTCAAAACTATAATCTCATAACATCTTCCAAATAATATCTTCTCAGCGCCCAATACAAAGAACCCTTGCTCGATAGCAATAGGCCTTATAAGCACTACCTATACTTTATTGTGGTCAGTTTTAATTCTATTAGATGGCATGGACATCTGTTTCTTGGGATTGTTATGTGTACAGAGTGATAGGTATGAGGTACTCCTTTCTTTCCTGATGTATTTCACTAACCAGCTTATTGCTGAAGTACTCACCATGTAAAAATTCTACCTTGTTACTGCTTTCAGTTTTACTATTAATTTAAATTATACAGATCATATTTTTTCTGCAGAACTGTAACGAATTGTGTAGATTCCAGATTTCATGGTTGATCAGCAAAAAAAATATTTTACCATCAAGTGCCAAGAGACCACATCAGTTCAGGTCCTTCTGGTCCCCATATCTCTATCCTTGTAAGATGTTACTGAAAACCTTATGAAAGTAGTAGGTACATACCTACTTCTTTCCTTCAACTGATGTTTTCAATCATTTAGGGGACTCCCTTACATTTTTAACCTTACCTTAAAAGATGGATTTAGCAGCACTGTACTGAATCTTATGAGGGAAAATATTTCAATCTTCTTATTCCCTGGATAATTTCTTTGTCTTGCATCTTTGTCCATGCTGCAGCTCAAAGTCTTCAAAGAACCATTTCCCAAAGAAAAGTTCCAATGCTGATTATTTTTGCTAGCACTCACTACTTTATTTTCCAGTCATTATGCGTAGTCCAATCAAATAAGTGTGATCCAATAAAGTCGCAGTTGTATATTAGGAGAAGAATCAAGCTAAAAAATTTGTCCATGAATGCTGGTTTTTTCACTTGAGGTTAATTCAGTTGGTTTGGATAGAGTCCTCCATTTTACTGTGTTCACCACTCATGTTCCAATGACTGCCCCACATAGCAATTGTAGCATGCAAATGCAAAACATGTCCCCTTCTTAATATTCTCCTATGCATTGTTCCAGCAGCTGATCAATTCCCAACCCCCCCCCCCCCATCCCCCCCATAGTACCCAGGTTATTCACTGTGCCACTGTGCAGAGTGAGAGACCATAGTCTCAGAATGTGGATGGCCAAAATCAAAGTGCTGAAGTGAATCCCAAAAGGAGTGAAGTGACAGCTTGGTTCTGAGGAAGTGTTTTACTACAGATGCCATTTTAAAGGATATCCACTTACTGCACCAAAGACAGAGAGTATGCCTGTGGAGTGAGACTAATTTAAGGTGATAAGTCTTTTAATTTATCTTTTTCTCCAGTGACTGGATGATATGAACTGCCAGAGAACCTGGTGCATGCATTTTTGTGATTTAAAGATTATTGGCATGATGATTTTGCCATCAATATGTCAGCATGTAAATATTAAGAACAGCTCTACTGTGATTTTTCCTGCTTGTAGAAAAGTTTTTGTGCCAAATGATATTGATTGTCATCCAGAGATTCTCTCCGGGCAACTATTTATTGTTCGATGTATTTCCTGTTTTCCTATGTTAGAATTCACTTGTTTGTGTACATACGGTTTTAACACATGATCATTAATTAATTCACCCATCTTTATGTTTGTGTACAGTAGTTTGTCCACTAATACTGCAAAATAAACTAATCCTAACTTTTGTACATTCAATGGACTATAATAAAATTTGTGATACATTCATTCTGTTTATATATATTTTATACCAAATTGATTACTTTTTGCTTTGAGTGTAGCAGTTGTGGAAAAAAGGGAGCAATTTTAATGTTGGTACATATGTTTTAGTTCTCCATCTCTTTCATGATGGAAAGAGTATATAACTTTTCTCATTAATGGTGGCATTCTCTTCACTATTATCCATTTCCAATATCTCAAAGTTTCTAATAATAAGTGGGAGAGAAAGCTACCGGGCGGTGACATTGGAGGAGCTAATGAGAAACTAGTAGGTGGGGTGTACCCTTGCAAAAGTTTGGTCACCCTCAAACCTCAGGTGTGTTCACCCTTCTTGCACCCGTGTGCTGTGTGCCTCCTGGGGGGTTATTTTGTAATATCACCTTTTTAATGACTCTTTGCGGGAAGGTGGGAGATCCATTTCGCTCTCTTAATGATCAGCTCACGATTGGCCAAGGTCCAATGGTGGCACCATTTCACGTTCCTAATGACAGGTGAGATGGAACTAATGAAATGCGGAGCCAAATGAAATGGATCAAGAGTCGAAAGAAACAGATAAAGAGTCAAAAGAGCGGATGAATCAAATAAAAGACTGGCAGTTCACTACTTGAGAGCCGAAGATGGTCACGCCACCTGGGTGGCAGAGTGTAACTACAAAAAATGACGTAGTTTTCCATATTTTATAATGTATTCTCACTTAAGTAAGAAAACAAAATAACCCCCCAGGAGTCATGACCATGCATTGAGCAGAGGTTCATGCTTGAGACTGACCCAGCCCAAGAGACATGAGCCTTATACTTTCCCTCCCTTCCCTCTCCTATTCACAGTGAATTTGACAATGTTAATCAAGTGCTCCCCCCTTCCCTCCTCTGTCTTCCCCACTCATAGACACCAAAAAAGGCTTTTTCTGTCTCAGAAACACTAGTTGATAAACTGCAAAGAAATTTGTAATGGATCACAGAGTGGTATATGTAAGGCAGATGTCATCAAAGGAGGATAGAGGGAAGAAATACTGAAAAGCCTTGTTACAGTAAATATGTAAGTTGGGAACAATGGGTATGAGTTTTCTAGCTAGTAAAAGGTATGAATATGCATTACTTTTGAATGTTTTCACATATTTCACCAATTTCCTTCTGTGGATGTTGGAATGGAATTTGAATTAAAATCAGATTAATGCTCAACATGTTTCCAATTCAAAATAATCTTAGAAAAGTCACACTTGACCAACAATGAAGGCTAAGGCCGAAAGCAATATCCTCTTTTATTCCTCATTAATGTCAGCTTCAAAGTAGAAATTGAAGAGAAAATTTTGTTGGAACTTCAACCAATATAGTATGGGATGGGTTAGAGTTAAGTTCTTTGCCAGCACTTTCACCTAAGGTTACCATACGTCTTCATTTATGCGGATAGATATGTCCGTATTTTTTACTTTTAACCCTTTAACTGCGCAAATAATCTGAAATATAGCTCTCCCCAAACGCAACCTTTTTTTCTAAATTTTTGCGTAATTTTAAAATTTGTTTATTTTTATTTAAAGGAAAATTATTTTTAAAATTTGCAATGAGTAATTATCGTCTGATTTTACAGCTGAATACGAATTGTTGAACTTTTTTTTAACTAAAACCATAAGCCATACTTTAAATCGCCAATAGACGATGGGAGCAGTTAAAGGGTTAATGTAGCGTCCGCGTACATTTCTACAATTTCTGCTAATGTCCGCATTTTTTATTTTTGGGAAGTAAGATCTCTTGATTTTTGTTTTCATCTCGTATCACCAACTAGCTATATATATTTTTATATTGATTATTAAATTACATCATTAGCAATCCGTTGGGGTGCTTTCGATTTAGGGCTATAGCCGGTAATAGACAGCGATCGCCTTGCCACGGCACTTTCGATTTAGCTGAATCCAGGGGCTGGCATCAATTATAGCGCTTCGTGGTGTGTTATTTCCTCTGTACATAAACTTAAACGAATTTTTGATAGACGGCACTGCTGGTTTACCATGGAATAGAAATAGTTCATGTCTGGCTACCTCTGACACGCTCTGTGACACGAGGCAGGGGTTGGGGTGATGGCAGATGGGGGGGGAAAGGGTTCCCGTGGAATATAGCTATTTGACAGTACATATATAATTGAGCAAATAATGTTTCATTTGGCAGTCCTAAGAGCGTGTTGATCAATCCCGTTGAGGGTGTCCGCATTTTGAGGTTTCAAAATATGGTAACCCTACTTTCACCAAAGCATGTACCCTATTATGTAATTGCACTGACTTTTAATATGCGATACCAGGAAGGAAACAGCAATGTAATGTTTCCACAGTGATCTATTCCAACACTATGACTTTGTGACTAATAACGTGATGGAAACAAATGTCCCATTCAATAAGATAAATGAATTTATAACACAAACATGACCTCCCATTCGAAATACACATGTACAAGGCATGGGTGGGGATGCACAGTAACTGGCTGCCATTTTGGGCAAGGGGGAAAATTTCTGTGCTGTACACCTCACAACTCTGATGTGCTAGCTAAACCAAAGCTCTCATCCTTATCTGTCTAGTTAAGCTGGAAATCTGACTTTGTACAACTCATTTGCACAATAATTTTTCTTTGTGACTAATTAACAATTATGAAAAGTAAACTATAAATTTTAAAATTTCATCTAGAGATCATTTCATCTGGCAGAGCTGCCATTCTTTGTAAAATAAAAGCTATTATGTATAGAAGTTTGTGGCTGAGAGCATGACTTCATTAAGATGAATATTTAACTGTATCAATTTTTGTCATGGAAAGTCCTATGCAAATGGACAGGACTGAAATTCATATTTCACTCAAAGGAAATTTCACCAGATAGTGTTTTGCTTAATTGAGAATTTTCCATACC
Source organism: Pyrrhosoma nymphula (assembly GCA_963573305.1). NCBI lineage: Eukaryota > Metazoa > Arthropoda > Insecta > Odonata > Coenagrionidae > Pyrrhosoma > Pyrrhosoma nymphula. The sequence goes on from OY754339.1 coordinate 100,377,172, forward strand.
TCTGTAATTAATATGATAAATGAATAGGAGGGCTTGCATCATATTCTTTTCTGTTTTTTGTGAGGTCCATAAATAAGAATGCCCTAAAACACATGTTTTCTTTTGAGCTATCTTTAAAACTTAATATTGATAGTATGTACATACATATATTATAGCTCTCTTCAAGCTTGAAAGTGTCTAACCATCAAAATAATGGATGCTGTCCTTGTTGGTAGAAAATATCGTAACTCTGGCAAGATAGAAATTTCTCAGCTCTATTTTTTAAAATAAAAAGCACTTGATGTAATAAAATATAATACAAATAGGAGGCTGATGGAATAATAATAAAGGAGTAATGTTTAACCCTCTCAGCATAGATAACTCAGTCTGTCATGGGTACATCCTTCTCAGGGATGGATGACTCATACTGTGAGTGATGAGTCATGCCAGTAAATGACAGTCTTGGAAAATCTCAACAACAAAGAGAACTGGTGAATATTTAGTCTGCCCTCATATGGTTAACCTTCATCAGCCGGATTTAAATCCTGATTTGTTTGCCTAGCTGCCGGATTTAAATGGACCTATGCCCGGAGCTGGGATATTTGGGCACTCACGGCTCTTGCCCGGTTAGAATCCCGAGAAAGTTTCATCTGTTTAAAGGGACTTTTCAGTCACACTAGGCATTTAAAGGTTCAACCTATACTCCTGCTAAAGTACACATGGAACATATTTTAGACTTCTGTTTTATTTTCCAAATACGATGTTAGTGGTGAACTAGTTGAAGCTCTTTGGGTATTTGCATTCTAAATATGTAGTTGATAATGATACTTAAATATCTCTTGGTCCAACATGGACAATGTATCAAGTGGTATCTACCTGGCAGTACCTACTATTCATATGAGAAAAGTTTGACAGGCACTTATAGGAAATAAATTGAATATTTTATGGATTGTCTTGGGTAATAGGTACTCCTTGTCTTCTTGAATTTGTCAAGTAAATACTTTCTTATTACATATTTACAATTATCTTCAAGCTGAGTTTTTTTATTGTTTTTTCCAAGAAGTTTTTACATCCTCATCAGTATTTTTTTCTTCTTAGCTAATATCTCTTTGTTATCTGGGAAGTATAGCATGCTGATTGTTTTTCCATGTACGAGTACGTATTCCCATTTTTCATTATTCCTTTATTGCCATTTAAATGTAAATATGTACCTATGTCTTGAGGATAATCTATTATACATTCATATTAATTCAAATTTTAACATAAATATAGGTAATTGACGTAACCATTGCTGCCATGACTGCAGTATCATGTAAGATAATGAGTACCTACCTATGACTCATTGTGCATCTGTTTCCAAATTTTAATACTGTATTTGGAATTACATATACTTATATTTTGGTAAAGAAGACATTTATGAGATGATTTTTCAAATTAAAAAAAAATTAATATTAATAATTAGGTTGCGGTGCCTTCAATCCAAAATCCTTACACTCCAAGAATAATCCCCTATTTATAAGGCTTTACCCAATTTTCCACTGTGGTGATACAACATAATCTGTTTGGGTGAAGTTTCACACCAAGGGGTATGGTGTTACTTAAATCATTTTTCATCATCATCACAAATCATCACAAAAAATCAATGTTTGCTGTAAAAAAACACCTTAGAATGAAAATGATGGTTTCATTAAATCAATCAAATAAATAAATTTCATTAGAAAATAATTCTCATGGCCCCTCAGGGGCATTGATAATTATTTTCCCATGTCTTCTATTGCGACTTGTGTATTAACCCTTAAGCTGCTGCAGGTAGAGCGCATGTCGTCCACCCTGTGCAGGAAATATCTATTCGGACGGAGTCTGTCCCTCCTTCCCACGGGCCGAGGCCGGGCAGTTATATGACCCTTGTAATCCCTTCCCGACCCTGTTCTTGGGATCCCAGGGGGTGGGCACCAGAACTTGTTGAGGGATCAAGGGGAATTTGAACACATTTTGAAAATTTGTTTATAGGCATAATTGTCATTAACATATATGACAATATTTTTTCTAGCAATTTTCTATTTAGTTTGATACTGAACACCAAATAAATCTGATGATAATTGAGCCAGGCGCGAGCATAAGACAACTAAATTTTGAGACAACCTAAGCCCATTGAGCGAGCAATCGGAAGAAAGGGTCGTACCTCATTGTGGTGGTATCCGATCCCTAAAGAGCGTGGGAAGGGAGTGGTTTGGGTAAAAAGGGTGGATTCCCAAATGTTCACAACTGGAAAGAAAGAGTTTGGGTCATAAAAATATGAAAGGGCTGAGGGAACAGGTAGACAGAGAGGGTCAAACATTTTAGAACGTTTTTCCCGCAGTCGCTGGTACACACGTACATGTACGTTTCCCGCAGCCTAAGGGTTAATGTGAGCCCCGTTGCTTGTACTGCCTACAGGCCTCCAAGAGTGTTAATCCGTCACTGGTCATAGCTATATGTCAGTGTGAAAACACCATCATTGTGGGTTACACTAACAAACTCACATAAAGTCATTTCTATGACAAGCATGCAAAGCTGAAATTGCCCACTGTACCAATGGTTCTTTTACACTGTAAAATCTTTTCTTGTAGTGCCAAAATTAAAGCAACTAATAGCCATCAGTGATTTCTTACAGGACGCTTTGCCTTGCAAACAACTCTCTTGCTTTTCAGCCTTTAGACTCAGCAAACTCACAATCCACTTATGCTATCTCTTCAAGAAGATCCCAAGCCAAGGGAACCTTGGGTCTGCAGGAATTTCAAGACTTGGGAACTTTCTCTGTCAACTCTTCTTAGTCTTTTCTGAGTTTGGATTCTTTCCTGTGCATTTTCCAATGTATGTAAATAAATACATACATATTTTACAATAGATTTTCACAGAATAACATCAATTGAAATATAGGTACCTAATCTGCAAAATAACATTTGTGAAGCATTAGGCATTCTCTCACCTTTTTCCAAAAGCTGTTTTAAATGCATACCCTATAAACCCTTATACATACATCATCATTAATTTCCTCAGCAGAGATATTCACAAAAGGTGTACAAAGAAAGGAAACCAGCCAAACTTTGGTTATCCTTATTGTCACTGCCATTTTTGAGCAGTTACCCTGACACCAAAATTTTCCTGAGAATGTGAATTTCAAAAGACAAGTGTTTGCAACACTTATTACTGTTCCACATATTTTTACTGTTGATGGAAACTCTCAAAATGGTGGTGCCAGCAGCATGAGAGCCATGCAAAAGCTGTATTTTTTGCATGACAGTCATAGGTAGAGATACTCTGAATATTACCTTGGTAATTTTCGTAAATTACCTTGGTACTTTTCGTAATTTACTGCGCCCTTTGAAAATTTCCAGATAATTCACCTATGTTTGAGATAATTTTTCAAACAGACAAATTCCCAACATGTTCTTTTAAGCCAAGTTCACATTTCCTACGTGTTTAATAATAAATTGAGGCATGTACAACTCATTTTTGGAATATTTTACTTAAATTATAACGTTATAAGAGTAAAGCATTAATATCAGATAGATAGATAGCATAGATTGGTAGATAGCATTAGAATATTCTTCTTGAAAATTTCTCATACTTTGACAAAAGAAAGCCAGATTGTATGTTGCTGCCATAGTTCTTTTTACAATTTATAATAGATTAATGTTGTATTAGGTATGGTTTAAACATCATTATTCCCTTCCTTTTGCTATTGGCTTTCTTATTTAACCATACATTTGCTGTTAAATTCTTAAAACTAAAAAATACTGGAAAAATATGGTAATTTTCGAAAATCACCGTAATTTACCGTGGTAATTGACCTCAGATGAAAATAACGGTTATTTTCCCATCTCTAGTCATAGGGTCAATTTTCACTACCTCTGCAATCTCTCCCTATAGGCCATGCTCATACTATCGTAGTGGGAGTGTAGTCATAATTAACCAAGGGTGTGTTGGTATCAATATTGAATTCACTCATGATTCCTTCATTGTATTTTTTTTTATTTTGAGAAGGGTTATTATTAGATAGTATGGCCGAATGTAATGAGTTAACACTTTATCTGTCTTTACATTACATGACATTTCTACATACCCTCTGGGAGAGCGTACATAGTTGTATTTTTGACTCTCATCTTCTTGCCACTTCTATTCCCTCTCCAAATTTTATGGCGTAACCATTCCATTAGAGGTATAAATGGTATCACTTTCTTATTGTTCCAGAGTAGAATTATCCACTCTAGGGAAATTATGGAAGTGTGGGTTTTACATGAAAACTGTTTTTAAGCATGTTGCTTTCTCACTTTTGGATTTGATATTTTGAATAAAAGTGTAGGAAATTACTGTTTCATATTGAATTAATCCAAAAACACAGAGAAAGTAAATGAGTAGTTCATATTCAATAAAATACCAATATGAAGTCATTCAGTTCTTAGGTATTACATTTCAATAATTTTTGACAATGGCCACTTTCACCAGTCCATGAGCAAAGGTAAACTCAGACTATGAGGGACCACTACCTGCCTAGGAGGGCTACTCCATGGCCTGGGCTAGAAAGCTAGAAGGCAAGAACACTTCAACTCAATTTTCTCACTTTTTTACACACTAACAATGAAAAAAAATGACAGCTCAAGGGCGTAACCCGGGAAAGCTCTTGGGGGGCGATTAATATTTGTGCCCCTCCCCACGGTGACTCTTACCAGTGATGATCGCCACTGTTGTTTCTAGTAAAATGTATCTTTAATAACAACTTTACCTACAACACGTCAAAACCAATTACGGGTGCTTGATTTGCATTCATTAAAATTGAGGTTTTTCTCCATCAATGAAGGGGGTGATCACCCCTATCACCCCTCCCCCTGGTTACGCCGTTGCAGCTACATTTGAAGGTGATGAGTTGTTCTCAGGTTTCCCACCAGGTTAGGCTTTCCATGATTGCCGACGTTTTGGCAGGAGACTTTCCTGCCATTTTCAAGACTTCGGATGCGGACGGTTCAAAGTTCAAAAAGTGTTTCTTGGTGTTCCAGTCTTTATACTCTGTTCCTCCCGCCGTGGTCTCCGTTCATTGGCTATCCATTCCCGCCAATATTATGATTTCCCGCCTTTTTCAAGATAGGGTTCCAAGTACAGCTGAGACGAAAACCCTGATCCCTGTTGAGATTGTTGGTCGTGAGCCTGATCTCAATAGCCTCATTTGTAATTGTATCCCAGTATCCTTTGGTTCTCCCCAGATTGGTGGTTTCCTCCCAATGGATGGAGTGATTTTCTTCTAAGCTGTGTTCTGCCATAACTGATTTCTCCATCTGGCCGAGTCTGAAGTGGTGTCGATGTTCTTTCAATCTTGTTTATATAGTTCTCCCTGTTTCGGCAATATAGACCTTGCCACACTTGCAAGGTATGCAGTACATTCCAGATACTTTGAGGCCAATTGGATACTTTTGGATTGGGTATTTACTAGGTGATTCCGTAGTTTACCGGGAGGGACATGAATCGTTTTGATGTTGTCTCCCCAGGATCCTAGATATCTTCCCAGAAACACTGGAAATGTAAGGTAGACAGGCCTTGGTCGTGGGTTCTGCTTTCTCTTCTGGTCCATCTTTTTTCCATTGTCTGAAGGACCTTTTAAGGGCCATGTAGATGATAGAAAAAGGCAGGAAACCATAATATTGGCAGGAACGGATAGCCAATGAACGGAGACCACAGTGGGAGGAACACAGTATAAAGACTGGAACACCAAGACCGTCGGCATCCACAGCCTTGAAAATGGCAGGAAAATCTCCTGCCAACACGTCGGCAATTATTGAAAGCCTAACCTGGTGGGAAACCTGAGAACAACTCATCAGCATCATTCGCCGGGAAAGCCTAAAATAATATACAGTCGAAGGGTTTAAAGTTGATTGGGGGGATTGACTTCTCATTAAAAGCTTGTAAATTGATCAGATACCACAAGTCCCGAGAGAGATGGAGAATTGGGTTGGATGTAATAAAGTAAATATATAACTCCAATGGCCGTAAAAAACCTTTCCTTTCTTAAGGCCGTTTTACACAATGAAAGATTTTGTACAAATGAATGTACTTGAGATTGTGCGTTTGTCTCAACAAAATTAGAACAGATTCTATTTCCCGTGCAGGCATTGAGACATTCGCACAAGCATTCATACAATTTGCTGCTTTACACGATACATTTTGCCCCATGCAAGAGTTCACGGAAGAGTTTGTACAAACAAATGTACCGTGTAAAACGGCCTTTAAGGAAGGGGGTTTGAGGAGTTGATTGACAATTATCAACCGGCCTTAAGTTTTCTGACAGGAGCTGTGACCCTTGTTCATGAAAATCCCAAGTTAGGCACACCCAAGATTTCAGCGGTATGGTTTGGTTTTAATGTGAAATATACTTTTATACCTAAACCTAATTGGGTGTGCCTGACTTGGGATTTTCTTGAAGGGGTCATAGCTCCTGTCAGAAAACTTCAAGCTGGTTGATAATTGTCAATTTCCCCCTCAAATTCCCTTCCTTAAGAAAGGTACATTGTTTATGGCCATTGGAGTTATTTACTTTCTTATATTTATTAGCCGTAAGAGCTCACTTCCTCGTCATTAGGGTGGATGGTAATGAGCAAAGGAGTAAAACAGGCTTGCTTTATATCACCAGCTCTTTGTTACATATAAGCAAGAAAAATTGTGGGAATTGCATAGGTGGATTTAAATAACGTGGGAAGAAATTCATACGGTCAGTTGAATTTGCAGATGAACCGGTTAGGAAGCAAGTTGTTCAAGGGAATGCTGTCATTGTTGTAGTCATTACATCATAGACATGTGCAGGATTTGGCTATTGGGGGTGCCAACTGTAAAAATGCCGCCATTTTCCCTTACCCATGACCATAACCATATTACCCAAAGTGCTCGGAGGAAATTTCCTTAAGCCAGTTCCATAAAGCAACTCCCACAACAAAATTAGAAGGCCCCAATATTTGTGTAAAACAAAAACTCTATATATTACATTTCTGCTATAATTTTCGATGCTAGGATAAGATGTCTCTTAAAATTACTTTTTAAAACTGTAATTAAATATAGCTTTGTTAATACTTGCATAAAATATCTTTACTAGTCGGGTTATTTACTTTTTATCAAATAAAAGCAGAGTTACTACAGGGAAGAAAATTCGATTAAAATACGAAAAAAATAACTATTTGTAATCAGCGTTATCAGAATACTGTTTTTAATACACTAGTACTATGCATACTGCTACTCATTTTTTCACGTCCATAATCGGGCTTTGCACCCTATTTCAAAGAAGCACATACAATGATAGTTTATGTAGTGTTATTACAGATAAAAAAATAAAATCAGACCTTTAAAAATTTAAAAAGGGCCTTGCCACATTGAAACACCGGTTCCCATCAGAACACCAAAGTTAAGCAATGTTGGACTCGGACGGAGGTTTGATGGGTGACCCTCCTCCATACCGCGACCAGGCGTTGATGGAGAGGCGATACTCCCTCCAGACCACCGGGAGGCCGGAGGGAGATATACCCAGACCGGGAAGGTTAGAGGGAGTACACCCTTTATACCTGTACTGGGGAAGTTGGGGGCGGCTACTCCTCCATACCTCTACCGTGGTGCTCTTGTCCCCTGTCTGCAAGTGGCAGACAGGCATGGGGTTGGCACAATGGACCAAGAAAGGTCTAAGTGCCCCGGCTCCTTTCAAAGCCCCCCACCCCCAAATAAACAATCAATCTATCAAGATCGAAGTCCATTCAAGATGTAGCTTCATTAGGTATTCGAAGTTGTGCAGAAAAATACTTTGCTTTTGGCGAATAATGAAGAATTGAAATTAGCTGTTTTAAAATTTATTGATTTTTATGATGAGGTATCAGAAACTCCTTTTAGAGATACCAAGGTTGAGAAGACATTTAAAAGCGGCTAACGTCACAGTTTCTAATTGAGTGTATCCAGATTAAAAAAAAAATTTATTGAGGAATGGGATTTTACAGAATCTCTTCCAAATCTTATGATCGCACTAAAATTATTTATGGCGATTTTCGCATCAGTTGCTTCGTGCGAGAGGAGTTTTAGCAAACTAAAATTAATAAAAAATTACTTATGGTCAACAATGACCCAAATGAGACTTAACAAACGTGGAATATTGACAAATGAGCACGAGCCAACACAAACTATACATTTTGGGGATGTAATTTCTGAGTTTGCAGCTGTCATAGCTAGAAAGGAAAGATGTTAAGCATTTTAGTACATAAATTATGTTTATGAGAGTAGTAATAATTCTACTCTTATTCTTCTTTTGCCATATTCAACTTTCAATTTCATACATCAATGCGAAAGAATGTATGATAAAACAATATCATTACTATCATATTATTGCAATATAAATCAATGTGAAAGAATGAAAATGATAAAATAATACTATTACTATCATAATATTGTAACTTGAGACTCTCATTTATTACTTATTAAATTTAATCATACTTTATGATTATCTGATTTTTATTAATTTTAACAGTTTTCATTCTTGGAGTGACACCACGTTATCTGCAACGGGTGCCACCCATGCACTGATACCATAGATATGTGTGACTGCCATGTTGTACTTCACGGTATACTCAAGTGTATAAAGAGTGCATAAAACCATCCAGAATATAATAAAAGAATAATTTAGCAATCTGCCAGCGAATATTAGTGCTTTCATCTGCTCCATACAAAAATCTCACATTGTAATTGAATTTCCTTGCCATCATAGTAATATGCATGACGTTGCGAGCGCAGCACATTGTTCAATTTTATTCATATTATTGTAAGTAGCGCAACAGCAATATAATTGTCCGAGAGGAGAAAAATATGCAAATGGGCATGATTTAGAGATGTGTGTACAAATTTCTTTCGTATTTAGATATATTTTTCAATATTTATATGTTATCACGAGGGACTATAGCATTAAACGTATTATTTTATTGAATTTTGCATTTCAAATTAGGTACCAGTTTTAATATCGTTACTCTTTTGTTTTAAACGCAAGTTCGTTTTCGAAATTCCCGTACCTGCCTGCCATCTATTGGAGGATTTTTATACCAAGTGGTCATAGCCTATTTAAAAGAAGTTTTGTGTGAGAGACTGTGAGATTGTTTTCTTCATATCTCTGATACACAGCTGATTCTGATAGAAGGGTATTTGCTATAAGATTTGTTTAGGAGTTCTTGTTTAAACGTGCGTCGATCAGTGATGTGTGCATGAGGTGAGGAAAATGAATGGTGTTGACGTGTAGTCGTAGTAACCTGTTGTAGTGTGACAGCTGACTTCAAAGTTCTCACTTTTGAAGTTACCTTACTAAATTTCACTACCTCTTGTGAATCCAAAAATGAGGCGGAGGTCAAAGTTCAGTAGCATAATTTATTGGGGATGCCTAGTGTTATTGAAATATTAATGTGGTGATGTATCGTCCTTAGAGCTAAACATCGCATCGCAATGTCAGACGACGCATCAACAGCCCTTATTTTTGAGAAGATCAAGTTTTATGCAGCCAAGCCGAACGAAAATTTGGAATGCCTCCGTCATGCTGTATCAAGGCTAAACTACCAGGCGTTAAATCAAGGTAAAGTGTGTTAGGAATGATAATTAATTTTAAATGTTCAGTGAGACTATAAAGTTTTATACTTTGCGCAGCAATGCAACTGTATTGTTGTTTATGCTTCGGCTAACTCCCAGGATAATAGTGAGACTTACGTATTCATGGTCCATTTCAGAATGTTAAGGTTTATCATCTTCTTTCGGATTGCCTGTAAACAATATCATCTACATTCTTCCTTACCAATCGGAGAGAGCGAAACACAATGCCCTGATAGTTTACCCCTTTATGCTTATTATTTAAGATAGTACCCGAATGATAGCTTGTGCATTAAGAATCGCCATTCCATTTCATTCTATTCCAGAAGTCAATCTTGTTGTCAAAACATGGTTGTTTATGCATTGGATGCACTTATTGCAGACACGCATTAAGAGTTACTTCTGAAGACTAAGTGTTCTAAATATGGTTTGTTACATTTCACTGTCCCATCAAGGAATGTCAAAGACACCTTAATACTGGCCTGAACCCAAGGAAGTATGTGGAATAAATCGTCTTAATACTTACTCATACTCCATTTAGGGGCAAGATATCTGCAAAGACAATATCCCTGTTTGTCATGATTCCATATCATGTATGATGACATTTCCAATCCAGTAATTATAAAGATTAGTGTAACATTTGTGCTTTTCATTTATTACACTTTTTAGTTTTGAACTTCGGTGTAAATCTCCCAATGAAATTTTTTTTCAGAATTCCACTACTTATCATTTCATACAAAATGTCATTTGTTGTCATAGGAAAATGTCAACGTAATGACAATGTTTGTGGATTATGTTCTGTATACTTAATTTTAGACTTGAGGAATATGTACTTTCCATGTCTCCCCAGTGTTATTTCATCAGAATATCAGTTGACAATAACAGTTAACATTTCCCTGCTTTCTTGAATGACTGTGATCATAGCTCATTTTATGTAATTTTAGTAGATGGTGAAGATCTACTTGTTATTACTATGATGTCATACATTCCTTTGATGTTCTTTGCTTGAACTGCCTATGAATTGATATTGCTATTTTCAGTTTATCCGTTCCTCACCTGAATAACTTGTGCTCTGATTTCAAATAAATTGCAAGATTCAGATAAGGAAATGCTACATTTACGTTAAAGTGATGAATTTGTAGGACAGGTTGTGCCAAAGTTGTAATCAATGTTCATGGCATTGGAAATAGAGAAGAGGAATATTTGACAGAAAGTAATCCTATGACATTGAGGTTAGTGGGAGTCGCAAAATATTCAAGGTCAGAATTCATAAACTGCCATTAGTTTTTGGGAATGGGATTGAGCTTTGTGGTCTTGTTATGGGACTATGGTTATAAATTATTTCAAATTGTGAAGGACACGACCTGTGGATTCTAGAATGGTTCATGTAATGATAATTTATTTTTGCAACAGCTATGCTGGTTAACCAATGGATGAAAGACTTATGGATGAGCAGAGAAGGTGATAACATGCGTGGGTCTGACGTAATTGAAATGTTAGTCCCTCTGTCCAATCTCCTATCCCCACTCTAGTGGTCCTCTCTGTCTCAGCTTTAACCTTGGTCTTAAATAAAGGAGTGATGAAATTGTAGTAAATGTGAAGATGAGGTATATGATTGCAAATACAGAGGGGTGTTCTAATTTTGAGGGTGCTAATATTTTGGAAAGAAAATCATGATAGCAATTGAAGGAGATAGGGTGGATTTTCAAATCTTTATAACTTCCATGGACTTCTTGGAATACCTATGTACATGCCTTTAGAAAAGATATGGCTAGTTGTCATGGAATTTAAGCTACTAAAACCAGTGGAAGTAAATTTTTGTTTGGTGGGAAAACTCAAATGAAATGGACCTTTGTAGAGTTGGAGATCTGTAATAATGGAAGTATGTAGTAATTAAAGCACTGTTCTTTAGGGATTACTGTGTCAGGATTTTTAAAAACCAATGTATCTTCTCCTTTGCCAGACACCTGATAGGGACTTATGAATCAGGGCCTGGTGAATGCCTCGTCAGGGTTAATGAATGTTTTAATAATTAGTAATGTTGCAAGGTCTTAAAATGCTTTTGTCCAAATAATAGTGTCATGTGATTTGTCAATTGATACAGTATGCAGCATCTGATGGGATATCCCCGATTTGAATGCGGGTTATGTTTTTGAGCACGATCTGTTGAACCTAAGTTGTGAGACTTTTTATACCCAGATCTTTCTGGATAATCTCATGCAGTAATGAGCCAATCTCATTGTTCAAGACTGTACCGGCCGACTTCTGCTAGGCTTGGTATTTTTTTAGTTCTACTCTTACCTCTCAAACTGTCTTTAGATCGAAAATTGTGGTACCGCTTATAGTTTCATGTTAGCTATTCTTAAATTTCTGATGTTTCAACTAAGAATAATATTAACTTTCCGATCATTCATTATTAATCTGTTTTCATGGAGCTCCATCCTTTATGATTAAAAGCCATTTCTGGTTTTTCAGTTATCAAGTAAATGCTTTTTTTTTCATAAACAGTAGAGGAAAACCATGATGAGAAAACCACCTTTGTTATTTCCACAAAAACTTATTACGCTGGCACGACGAACGTTTCACCACACTGTGGCATACTCATGTGCCACAGTGTGGTGAAACGCGCATTGTGCCAGCCTAATAAAGTTTAGTGGAAATAACAAAGGTGGTTTTCTCATCATGGATATCCATAATTTCCACGAGGTCAGGCCTGATATCATCAGTTTTAGTAGAGGAAAAGTTTGCACTTTCTTGATCAATTGTTGCTTGGTCATTGTATTAACGTATAAAGAAGTACATATTGTTTTATCTTAACAATTGGAAAAAGCTGTATCAATCCTTAAGAGGTTTCCCAAAATGAAGAGTCATTTGAGGAACAGTTAGCTGCTGCTCTTGTCTCAATCAGGGCCATCTTTGAAGGATTTATTTTTTTGCAGCATATGATGTGAGTGAATTGTTAATGAGCTTTTTCCAGGTAAGGCATTGGGCTGCCAATGCTTCGATAGCTGATGCTGCCTTCATCATCAGGGATGCCTTTAGTCATATTTTGTTGATTGGTGACATGATGTCTTTAGGCTTTGCTTCTCTACATTGGACAGTGATTCATTTTTTTTAAGTTATCCCTCATAAACATTTTGAACCTTACTTGCGATGGCTCAGAAAGTACTAAATCAATATTACGATCTCTTGAGTTTTCAATGTCTTCATTCAGAGATTACATGCATACATACACATATAACGTATTGCATTTTAGCAATAGGATCTATTGGAAAACTTAGTGGAGCCTAAAACACTCTAATAGTTTGACTAACTTAGATTACCCTATAGTACACCTATACTTCTCCAATAAGTTTGATGGGAAAAATTTGACTTACCAATGGGGTTTATCTTCAATAATAAATTCACTAATCAGTTAAGTTCCCTGTTGACCTGGATATATTTGGCAGGAATGGCTGTAATCTGCGATGAGCCTAACACATTACCCATATTATTCACCTCTTTGTTTTTCTCGTCAGCTGGTATCAGGTTCTTTCGGGAATTGGTCAGATTTAGTCATGATTCCCTTTTACTCAGCGTACTCTCTTCCCCGTCGGATCCTTTGCTGCGGTTATCATCAAAATACTGCTGGCTAATCAAATTCAAACAGCTTCGTCGTCATGCTTTTCCGACCTAAATGTGGAGAGGTTTGAAGCCAGCTCAGATATTTGGTGTTGAGAGCCATGCTCCGGCCATCGGATGTGTCCTTGTGGCACTATATTACAGATGTCGTCGGAAGGAAAATTGACTGCTTGATTTTCTCATCCTGAATGCTAAAATATTCGAATGCTCGACCTTTCTATCAAATTAATTTTACGAATTTCCGTCACTGACAAATACGTAGGATAAAGATAACTGTTCGCCTCGACGCGCTATGGTAATTAGGTATCGAGTTATTGACAGTAAGACAATTTTATCGGCTCTGCTGCGTTAATGGGTGAATTCCAATGCCCTCCGCTCGATCACAGCCTTCAGCATCCCCTCACCTACTCAGCATCTTCTCAATCTTCCCCGGCAGCTTCCTCTCCTTAGGGGTCGTGCATAAACTACGTTACCGACTTAAGGGGGGAGGGGGTTGCCTAAAAACCTTCGGCGGGTAACGAGGGGGAAGGGGGAGGGGTTCACTCAAAGTAACGTAGCTATTACAATGCGCCTGTTTATGTTTCTGTCTCGTCAACATCGCGTCGACAATACTACGAGAAGTTCTTAGAGGACGTAACTGTTACGCAGCCCTCTCAAGTTAGTGACAACTTAGGTCATTTAGCACCTCAGCCAGTCCATAGTTAAAAATTTATCGGTTAAAATATAAATAACTTTATGCTAAAGTCTTCCAAAATTATATCGAGCAAGTTGTGACTCTTTTAAACAAAGTGGCTAGACGTGTGATGTCCAAGGGTTATCATATGTGGCGATGAGAGTTTCGCCTCTTTAAGAAACCGTAATACACGGCTAGCTGGGACGAGGTCGATGGCGTTTATGTCTCCTTTAATAGACAGTCAGCTGCGTATATCCTGATATTTAACGCATTCCGTTAAAATATGTTTTATGGTGATAGGGCAATCGCAGTCGTCGCATCTAGGTTGTTCCTTCTCACGTGTAAAAAGAAAGCTGTGAGTTAAGCCAGTGTTCCGGATCCGGAGACGTGTGAACACAACCTCTTCCTTTATTATTTTTTCTAGCAGATTAATCCCAGGGTAAAACGGTTTCTTTAATTTCCCGCAGTTTGTTTCCATCCGTTTCCTCCAAAATCAGCCTCCATTGTTTGCGCAGAACTCTCTTTAACATATTTCTTACGTCCTCTGCGGTTATCTTTTCTTCATCACAGCCCTCTCAAGAGTCGTCTAATCAAATAGGTAACTGTAATCCACGATATTGTCTCATGGTGGGATAAGGGTACATTGTTTATTGAGGATCGTTAGGAATTCTAGTTTTTTTTTAACTTCATGTGATTCATGGTTGATTTTTAGAATTTAAAAATTAATATTTGTTGTTCCAATTGAGATTATATAGTTTTATTTTATCCAGTTCGGCTACTTTATTTGTCTTATTTCAACCTATGCCTAAAAATGAACTCACTCAATAAAAAGAGAAAATATTTCAATTGAAAATTTCATTTGTACAACGGACAACGTCACATGTCCGGGGGAGGGAGGGAGGGGTTGGCAAAAATACTGCGGTTGTCAACGAAGGGGGGGGGGGGGGTAAAAAAATCACCGAAAACGGTGACGTAGTTTATATTCAACCCCTTACCCTCCACGCCGGGCGCTGTCTCGTTCGTCTTTCGTTCCACCAATCGTCAATTCTTCATGCACCTCCTCCACGTTCACATCTCAAATGCCTGTCTCTTACTCTTTCCTCTAGATTCTGCGTTTCTGCACCATACAGCTCTTAACTCCATATTTGAGTCTTCGCTGACTTTTTCTTAAAATACTTACTCAAATACCCTGCTATCAATTCTCTCCTATTAGTGAATGTCTTTTTCGCTGGCACACTAATATTCCCTGATAGTAATGTGCTTGCCCCCGTGACTATTTTCCTCCATTGTGGTGCTCAAGTCCTTAACATTTTCCACATGCTACATTATATGCTCTTTTCCTTTATTAAGCGTATTCAATCCTTGAGTAATTCATACATTAAGACGATTAGGACCATGAGGGGTTCAATATTCAACATGATGGTTGACATTGTAAATGGAAAGCAGTAACCTTGTAATTCCACATGTATTTATTAGAAACGACCTAGGTTTCGACGTTGTATGTCATCATTAGGTATGACCTATGACGTCATCATCAGGTTTCATTTGCAATGCTAAGCAAATTCCATAAAGTTACGCCTGAGACAACGGATGATGGTTGAGTTTACTTTGGGTGCGTCGAGTTGTGGGATTAGGACATCTTTTAGGATCGCATCAACTGTGCTTCGAAATGAAAACGGTCCACCTACACTAGTTACGAAATTATGCTTTACTTGCTCAACCTTGTTGTCGAAATCGAAAGTAACAGCCTCTAAAAGTTCCGAAAGAATCGCTGGAAATCTCGAATTAATAACTCAGTTTTAATCGGTTGATAACTAATGCCATTGGTGTGGCTTTGAAGCGAAGCGGGGTTAACCGGTGTATACATCAGTCTGAACATATTCTCCTTTTTTAATTTTATCAGTATTTCACGTCGGAAATATGGTGAATTGCATGGTTCTGCCATAGACAGTCTGCAAATTCAGTTTGTGATTGAAATTGAAGGGTAGAAAGTAATTATGTTTGATTATTACGTTTCATGCGGACTAGAAATGGATTCCCACCTCCGCACTCAGAATCTTGGTCGTTTGGGGAGACGAGTAGCGCGCAGTTACGCATCCATGGTGAGCCCATTGTTACGGCTCTTATAATTTTCGGGAACTTAATAAAATACAAAGGAAAGCTGCGCGATTCGTCAAAAACTGCTACGGGCGTACAGACAGCGTTACACAGATGTTAAACGAATTAGGCTGGGAGCCGCTAGAGACTCGGAGGCTGCGCGCTAGGCTTAGATTACTTGAGCAATTAAGAATAGATATCTTTAAGAGCGACACGGAGAACATGATATTAGAACCCCACTATATTTCCAGGTCCGACAGAAACGATAAATTAAGAGAGATATTTTGCCGAACGGATAGGTATGGGAATTGGTTTTTCCCCCGAACAATAAGGGACTTTAATACATGCTAGGCGTAATTTCATTAGAGCGTTTCCTTTTTCTATATGTAAACGGCTGGTGTCCTAACGCCCCCCGCCACACGCCTATTGAGACGGCTTGCGGGGTAGTATGTAGATATAGATGATGTAGATGTAATTGTTGAGTATGCGGAGGCTATAAAGCGCAAGCTCAGCGCGCAAGGTTTGATTTGGATGTATCGATTCTTAGCGTCCGTCTACGCAGTTCCGTCTTCGCGCATTAAACAATCTCCCACACACTTCCGGACTGTCTCTCGACATCTTCAATCGCCTGCGGTGCTTTACCTTCGTCTTTCTATTTGAGAAAAAACTTTTCAAGTCACTTATGGTCTTCATCAGCTTCTTTTGTTGAAAAATACATTCAAATGGCGCTGTATATGCCAGAACAAAAATGTGGATATTTATGCAAACACTGCACATCTCTTTAAAGCCAGTATTCTAATAACGTACGTACGGTAATGAAAAATTCAATGGAAATAGAATTGACAAATATGAAGAAAAGACAAAATATCACATGAAAAAGATAAGACGTAATACTCTGTTTAATATCTAATTCTAACCAATATGATAACAAAACATGTTTCCGAGAACAATACAATGTTTTAAATTGATACAACATAAAATAAAATGTTAAAAACATGCACAATAAAGTCAAACAGCAATAGTTGTGCAATAAATGAATAGCAGTTATATAAAGCTTTGTATGAATAAACGAAATATTTTGTATCATTTTGTATAATGTTATCATTTATTTTGTAAGTCCTGCTTTTATGTTCAGGCAACAGAACAGCAACACGCGTTAATTCAACACACATACCTACGTCTCGTAAGCGTTTACGGGGCTGATTGGGGTGAATTCCCAGATAGCAATTTAAGCTTAAATCAAGCTTGCCTAAGCTTGATTTAAGCTTAAATGACACGCATGATTGGAAATCAGCCAATGACAACGCTCGATATAAAGGCCAATCAGAACGTATCAAAGATGACAAGGCAAGTGTATAAATAGACGGTCAAAATCTGCATAACACACTTCGGACCTGAAGAAGCCCACTGCATGTTGGGCGAAACTGTTGTCTACAAAATGGACACACGCGGTAGAAATCCCGCAAACCCATCACAAGTTAATCACCGCGAAAGCCTGAACAAGGAAGCCTATTATTTTCTTCTTTGCTAGAACTCCGCGAGTTATATTCTTATTATTCAGGTGATTTTTCGCCTATACCTGTGAATGTCTGCATGCCATTTTTCTCCGTGCAGTTTCCCGTGCTTTTTTTGCGTAAATGTGTATTTAGTCTTGCCCCGTGGAATTTAAGAGTCCCCTCGTCTAGCAAACCTATCCGATGCTGTGTAGCTCATCTGTAGGATGCATTATGTCGATTCAATAGGTTCAACGGTGTGAAGCCGTATGGAGAACCAATGTGCAGAATTCCGCTTTTGCATGTAAACAGCATCTCGGCTGTCGCTGAGGAGTAACTACGATGCGGGGCTCTTCGAAAGGTTGGCGTCGTAAGCCCTGTGCCGCCACACCCAATCTGCGTCATCCGCCGGGGAAGCATCTTTCCCCGGTCCTACGTGTCAACGGATTTTGGTAAAAAATGCGTAGGATAAAAGTTGTGGACAAGGCAGAGTGTGCAGTGTTTGTTTCGTGGGATCCCGAATTCAACAGTAAACCCCGACGCGACGTTAAGGTAGTTTGAGCGAAACATTACTTAATCTAGAATTTGATGAATTTTACCTAAATTTAAAGAAAAAACTCATCTTTCCAATGATACAAAAATATTATAACCCCTTGCCGAACTACTTTTCAAGCAATTTGCCTGAAAATACAAGCTGTTTTACATGGAATAGATTAGGGCTGTGCGCTCAAGAGGGAAAATACTGAAAAAATTAGGAATTTATAACCTAGATGTTGTCTAAATACTAACGGTGTGTAGTTGTATGTTTTCTCAACTATTTATAAAAAAATATCTATTAGTCACCACAGTAATTTTTACAGAATCGCAGAAAAACCTACTGTTTTGAAGGCTTTTTAGCCATACGGCGTGAAAAAATTAGTAAATTTAGAGACTTATGTAGATATATTTATTTAATTACATACTGAGAATTTTGGTCGTGTACCTATAACTACAGTTTTGCACCATTAATCATCATCATCATCGGTCAACAATCCTAGGATTGGTTTGACGCAGCCCTCCAATCAATTCTTCTATCTGCCAACCTCTTCATATTGACATAACTCCTCTCATTTACATCCTTCACAACTTGCTCCATATATCTCATGCGAGGCCTGCCTTTTCCATTCTTCCGGTTAACTTTTCCCTCGACGATTGTCTTCATCAGTCCGTGGTGTCTTAAGATTTGGCCTACTAAGTTGTCCCGTCTCCTTTTTAAGGTTTCCAGTAGACATCTCTTTTCTCAACCACTCTTCTTAAGACTTCTTCATTTGTCACTCGGTCAATCCATTTTCATCTTCATCATTCTTCGGTAGCACCACATTTCAAATGCTTCCAGCCTGGACTTCTCTGCTACTGTTATTGTCCATGCTTCGCTGCCATGTAGTAGAATGCTCCAGGTGTATGTATGTTCCACCATTAATATTTCAATATTTAATTCACACTTCTTACAGACGCTGAAGTTGAAAATCAAATTCAAATATGGTCTCCATTATGAATAGGGAACTATCTCGCCTGAGCTACCTTAATTCCTTGTCATGTCAGATTACCGCACATTTGAGTTGGGGCGTGAGGAGTTTTAACGAGCGATCGCGTCAGCGTGCAAATTGTCGCGTGCCCACGCGATCCTCACACGCCTTTGCGACACCGGGGCGGGAGAGGGGAGTCTCTTTTGCCCTCGGTGAGGGGGAGGGGAAGTCTGACGCGAGGGGGGGGGGGGAACGAGTGTGGGGAGGTTGAAGGCGAAGGACGCGCGAGTCACGCGAGCTCTTCACGCGATCGGATTGATGAAGCGACGACGCCGTGGCTCCTTGTTTTTAATGCGCTTTTCATTGCGCCTAGCGTGCCTCTTGTCGCCGAGCAACACGTCCATGAGGATGACGTGAGATCGCGCGCCGCGGAGTGGAGCCAAGTGAGGCGCATGTCGTTTTACCGGCTTCCCTGGATTAGAATCATCATTTATCCTGGAATGAGCTCGGTGTCTGGCGTTTCTCGATCCGAGAATACGAGGTGTGATCAAAAAAATAATGGGAGTTTTCGTTTTTATTAAAGAATATTTATTTATTAATCAATATCAATTCCGTTCCCTTCAAGGTAATCCCCCTTAGATATAATACACTTGTGCCAGCGGTTTTTCCAATCTTGGTAGCACTTCTGGTACTCACTTTTCGGTATAGAGTTCAGCTCCTTCAGCGATTCTGTTTTTATCTCATCAATGGTGGCAAAACGTCGTCCTTTCATGTTTCTCTTCAGCCTCGGGAATAGAAAGAAGTCACAGGGGGGCATGTCCGGCGAATACGGTGGCTGAGGCAAAATAACGGTTTGTTTTTTCACCAAAAAATCACCAATAAGCAGTGAGGTGTGAGCGGGGGCATTATCGTGGTATTAATGCTGGAGTAAAATATAAAGAGAGGAGGGCAAAAACTGGATCAGATGGAACAGTGTACCCTACTGGGGGGTATTTTGGGTAAGAGATGATTTTTGTGAAGGGGAAGAAAGCAATTAAGAAAAGGACGGAGTTATTATGTGTGAATTCGTGCGATTATATTGAAAAAAGATAAATGAAGTTCCCTTTATGGATGTTGTGTTTTTCAGAAAATTTTCCGCTGCGGAGGGAGGTTGAGGCTAGACCGGTGGTTTAGGAGATGTGAGTGTTTAGAAGGTGTGAGGATTAGGAGATGGACGGGAAAGAGTAAGCTGGGTGGAGAGGAGAATGAATGAGGAGGAGAATGGAGGCTGACGGGAGAGGTCCGGAGGAGGCGGACGGAGAAAGTACTGCGGGGTGACGGCATCTTGAAGTGGTCGATAGTGGGGAGAATTTAAGGTTAGCGTGTGGTAGGGAGGAGAAGAATAGGAATTCGGGGCGTCAAGAAGGGAGGCAGAGGATGTTTTCAAAGGGATTTTATGCTGGGAAAGCAAACCCTTTGAATGTCCGCAGTGGTTGTCCGAGCGATTCCCTCGGTGTTATTCCCTCTGCCCTCCCTTTTACCTCCTCGTGAAGGATTTTGTGACGGAGGGGTCGGGAGGAGGCCACCTCTCGTCCCCGGTTCGCGTGCTCTGCCACAACCGCCAGCCGTTACCACAAGGGTCGGAAATCGAAAATTCCAGACCAAAAGTCCGAAAATGCCTCCTTTAAGTCATGAACTTGACTTAAAGGAGACTTCTCTTACACACCCTATGTGTCTTGGTCCCCTAGCGTCAGTTACAGGTGCTATGACATGACCGAATCACGAAAAAAGAAATACTCTTATTTCAACTATTTTTTCAAAATTTTTCAAGTTTAGCCATTGGTGGGCTGTCGTAGTCATTTCCTTGAGTCCAATAGTGTGATCCAATGAACTTATTTCCTTCCTTTACTGGGCAAAGTAGGGATAGGGATTATTTTTGTGTTACCTATTAGGTTACAACATGGTTGATGCTGTTTTCTGTATTATACCTACTCATATGTTATGAATGTGAATGGGTGGCGCTCGTAGATCCGCGAAATGGTTAATGTCATCGCATTATTTGAATTTCATTTTAATAAACTTTGGTAATTTTCTACACTTTTTATTTTTTTAATCACACTACGCGTTTCACCAATTTTATGGAATCGTCAGGTGTAGTAGTTTGTTTACATATGTTATATTGTTGTCGTTGTTAGATACAGAACATTAAATTTGATTTTAAAGAAAAGTTTACATTAAAACATTACAAAAAGGTAATGAAACAAAAATGAAAAGAAGGGTTAAAAAATGCGAACATGAAAATTATAACAACAAAAATTTACATACAATGATTAGCAAAAACAACGAAATCAAGGGGTGGTGGTGGTATGAGAAAGGTCAACGTTTTTTAACGGAAATTTTCCAGAAAGTAGTGGGGAGGTATGCGTAAAAAGCTGCTCATTGCATATATCTGGAGAATGCCTGACAATTTCAATTTGTTCTAATGCATCCATTTTTAAACCTTTGGGAAGGAAATGTAAAATTTCAGGGGTAAAGTAAATCTAACAACGACAACAATATAATATATGTAAACAAACTACTGCACCTGACGATGCCATGAAATTGGTGAAACGCGTAGTGTGTTTAAAACAATAAAAAGTGTAGAAAAGTACCAATACTTTATTATAATGAATATTAAAAGTTCCTACAAAGTAGAGCCTGAAGCTGTGAATTTTAGCATTATCTGAAGTTTGTTTGAGGTGAAACTGAAAGGAACTTTTACGACCCAACAAATCAAAATATATTTTGTTTACGTGTTGGAATCCGCCTCTACTCCCGGCCAAGTGGAAATACTTGAACTCGGTTTGGCTGTTCAAGTGGTATGGATTCTTAAGCTCACATGCGCTATCGTTTCAAGTTTCAGTCACCTACTTTTGGCCGTGTGCATTCGAATGCGATTGCCGGAGCGACAAAATATTATTAAGTAAATACAGGTGTACATTGGGACGCACCGACTATTAAGTCCGGTGCATAATGAGTCGTCCGTCATGACGTAAACATTGGTCGTTAAGATGTATGTTATCAGTCATAATCCCTAAATATTATGATGAAAATCTACAACGAACAGATTTCTATTGTAACATGACAACATATTAACCGGCTAATAGAAGTTTCAGTACCTTTCATGAAAGCGATAACTCTTACTTGCCCTCGTTATCTGGTAGTTCTGAGTATACTACTGTACATCTGAATTTGAAATGGGTGCAAAAGACCTTCTCTTAATTATGTTGATCATGGAGATTGTTCGTTGCGTCGTCACCATGGTCGCCGAATCTTGCTTTCCCATTGGATGGTCTTCACCCACTATCGCTAGTCGTTGTCAGAGATGTTGTTCGCTGGCCCATACTTTGTCTACATCTACTAATTACTTTCTGATCCGCCGCTAGGCCGAGTGGCTGGGAGTGTTTGGACACCGGGCTTGAAAAAAGGATTGATTTGGGAAAGTATATCAGAAGAAATAAAGGAATGACATTAGTGCCAGGCTCAGTTTTCGTAGTGGCCATCAATGATGCTTGGGGAGAATGTTAAGTTTTGTACTTCTATTTCCAACAGATTTTTTCTCTTGCTTTCTCTCAGTTTTCGAGATGTGGGATTTGAATGGTTTCCTCATTGTCACCCTGAAACTAGTACTATCTGAAATGTTCAAGTAGGTGTTCTCAGTCATGCGTGTAACTTCGGGACCCATTGCGGCTTCCAACTTACAATAGGTCTTTTCTTCAGCGATGTTTCTCATTGTGTCCGCTCGAACCAGTTTAATAGAAAACAAAAGCGTGACGCTTTCTTTGTTTCGTTTGATTTGCCTCGCTCGAGATCGAACTAGAGTGAAGAAACATCTCTTTTTCTAAGGAACCACGTTAAATCCTTCTGCGCTGGTTCCCAAACGCTCGCCTGGAGAAGTAAATTTCAAGCAATACTCATAACTTACATTATTTTGGATTTTTATTAGTAATCGTGAGTGTCCGGTTGGTAGCAACGCTAATCTTAGCGCCTTTAACGTGAAACTCTGCACTCCGGTTGGGGAGTCGTGGTTATGCACAGAACTTACTAGGAAATCCCGAAAAAACTATGAAGTCTACAGTTTTCCACAAATTTTCTTTCACAAATTTCTACACGAGTTTTTCTCAAATTTTCCATTACACTTCGGTCTTTGTTAAATATTGTTTCTTTTTACATAGGAAGCGTAAGATTTCTCATACGGTATTGTTTCCAAGTCGGATTATCGGATATGCTACCATTTTTAATCAGAGTTTGTATGAAACTACCAAGAGAAGTAACGAAGGAGACTCAGTGCCACCTGTGATTAGGAGAAAAACTAATGACAATAACATATTTAGTAAAAAAAAACTAAGAACAGCCACCATTTTTATCTGTCGTACCGATATTCCTCGTGATCCAGATTTTGCGTGGCTGAGTGCTCTTGATACGCGTTTGGCAGCAATATTTTGCGGTTCTGCTATCGGCAATCACCTCGTTTATGTGGAGTAAGGAAGCAAACATGCATGTGCCCTGTGCAGTTGGCCGCCAATAATTGCCATTTTGTGTGATTGTTTCGATATCCTGTTAGTGCCCCTCGTATCGTGGGAAGACACGGCAATGCTTATCGTGTGAGAAATTGTGTACGATGTAATGTCGAAGAGGAAATCAAAATGAAAGTTGTGCCCTTGAACTTGGGTTTAAAGCCTGATTCACGCTGCCATTTTCCTGCATAAATCCAGAAATCATTTATGAAATGCCTTTTGATGGTAGGGGAAATGATTCCTCAAAGGTCGTAAATAAAGGACGAGCTCAAATGATGGAGAAATGTGTTGGATTCCCTTTTTTCCATCATTGGAGGCATTGCTGCTATCCCTGAAAATGAGGAAATCTAAGTCAACGTTGTGCCCTAGTACATAGGCTGAAAGCCTGATTCTCACGGCCGTTTTCTTGTAGAAATCCGGAGATCATTTAAGAAATGCCTTTCGATGATGATAACAATAATAATAAAAGGGAGAGAATTGGAACACTGGCGGTAGCTGGACGACTTCTCCAAGGCGCCCACGCTCCGCATTTCACGCTGTGTGTCCCAATTCTCTCCCACTCCGCCTTCTCTTACAAGGGTATAGAGTGGAGTTCCTCTATATTGTTCTAAACTACAATAATATTTGGGGAAATTTTAGCTCCATCATTGAAGGCATTGCTTCTAGCACTGAAAATGATCGTGTAACAAACCCTCAATTGAACCATCGCCGCCGCTACCCCTGAACTTGTGCGTTTAAAGTTACCGTGTATTACAAGCTTAGTTACGAAAACAAGAGACTGGAACAATACTCCTCCCACTTTTCGAATTGAAGTCCTTGCGGATGCGCGAATTTGTCGATGTCGTAACCGGCGCCATAACCCTTCCGCCACTGGGTCGCCGTGCTCTTCGAAATGAGAGAGGTTGTGATATCAGCGGCTCCCCGCGTAATCGTGGCTCTGCTCTCCCGATAATTGGGCGGGCGCCACGCTCACGCAGCTTAGATGCTTAAGGGCGGGAAAGGAGGACTTTTGGCACGGCTTGGTCCTCGGGAAGCCCCCTTTTTGGCCGCGGGCCATCCCTCGCCTCTTTGACCGCCGGCCAATCTGCACAGCGCACCCCCCCACCCACACACGACAACCTCCTCTCCCCTGTAGTGTCAATGGCGAGGCAGTGGCCTCCTCCCTCCACCCTCTTCCGGCCCCTCACACCCTCTTCCGGCGACGCGAGGGATTAGGAAGCGTGATCAGCGATTGATGCGGCTTATCTCTCCGTCTTCCCCAATCCAAATGCGATGGGAGGGTCCGAAAAGAGATGAAGTCGGCCTGTCGGAGATAATTCGTTTCCCGCCCGTAAACACCCTTCATCTTTACCCTGGATCTCGATGTTTTCGACAAAAAAACTTTCAGCGTCGTCTTTCGTCGGTCACTCTCCACCAATAAATTAATTTAACTGTGCGTTGCGTCATTTTATGTGAGTGATTGCGTCCGTAAATCGCGTTATTACTTTGGGCATGGGCCTCAAGCTGCTGAGGCTCATTAGCAGCTCCATAACGTGGCGTTACTTGGCTCCATCCAACTTGATACACGTGCAAAGGTTGAAGATTTCTGGCCATTTGCGACCCAACTTTTGCATTGACATTTTCATCAGTTCGTAAGGCATTTAGATAAAAACAACATTTGTAGTGAAAATGACCCTTCCCTATTTAGTTTAGATAACAGGTTCAGTTTCGAAACGAAGATGACGTGATCCTAAAATATCTTTGTTTATGAAATGACGACACATTTTAGAACTTGGCAGTTCAATTCTATTAAAAGGTGTTTATTTCCGCATTTACGATTCAAGAAAAGGTAATTTGTTACAATAAATCTTCTTCCAACCTAGAGCGCGCAGTAATAGACTTCACGATATGATAGTACTTTAGGTCTGTATTTACAATAGGCCATTGGAATGCGAATACATGTATTTCCACTGCCATGACTGTAGGCTAGACGTATGAGAAAGTTTAGGTGTTTTCTGCCCCATTCTACATTTTCTGCATTCTGCGTAAAGTCGAGTCACGCAGGCATCAGTCGTTGTGGACAAGTAGACGGTTCTCCTAGGTGTTAAGGTTGAATTATCGTCGTTTAAAGACAAATTGTGGCGCTTTAAGTCGTTATGAACAAATCTTTTTATGTGTGCAATATTTCTTTCGAGCTACCCTAGTTGAATGTTTGTCCACTGGCTCCCTACTTTTGTAGTAGATGAACACCTGAAAGAGTCAAAAATCAAAACTAATGCAATACTGCAAAGAACCCTTATCCAGCAAAAATGTCTGCCTACAGTGTTATATATTCAAGGCTAAGATAGGCAGCGGGACCAGTAGTTTTCACTACCTGGTTTACCCATTTACAATTCATAGCTATTATCCATGTTACAAGTCCCTTAAAAGCAATCGTAAACGTAATGTAATGCATTATGTTCTACAAAGTTTTTTAAATTCGGCATAATAAAGTTTTGGGGTAAGTCAGTCTTCGTCATGAGTCGCCATGTGAGCAGAATAAAAGAGAGGAATATATTTATGTGGCTTTATGATGCATTTTTGCCACCATATGTTTTACAAAGGCAAATATTGTATTAGTGGTTTCTTCTCGTAAAGGATAAAGGAGTATTTGTGGATGAATAACATTTACCCGTAGAGTCATTGGCGTCAATGTTAGCATAGTAATTAAATGCAAATTAAATTCAAAAAGTAGAGCTGAAAGTTTACCTTTAAACCATAAATGTTACTTTAAAAGGTAATAATTCATTGAACTGACACGTGGCTAGAAGAATGTTCAAAATAATAAGTGCAACAAGTTCATTCAAAATTAATTTTCTTATAATTGAAACTGCTGATAGCGATGTTGACGTTAAAAGAAAAATCACGTGATTGGTGGCGGTGGCGCTGAAATTTAGGCACTAATGAGAGAGGTTTAGCATTGACGGAATATTTTAGGTATATGGATTTGGAGAAAGGTGGGGAGATCAAGGTGCTCGGAAAGGAAACCAAATGCAGTGCTAGGCGTGGTTGAAGAGGAAAGGAATTGCTGGAAAAATAAGGGACGGAGTATTTCGGTTTTAAAGAACAACATTTCACCTGGACCTACGCTGTACTGTTTTGGAACAATGAATTAAGCTTTCATTTAATATCCTTGGTGGCATGAACACCGACCTCTTGTTGACGATCTCTTGTTGCGTGGAATCCGATATCAGTATTTCAGGCGGAAATCTCGGTTCTGAGGTGCCGTCGTGTGCAATGGTTACATGTACTACTATCCATGAACCCATGTGAAGTCCCATTCTACTTTTTTCCACGAAAATGCACGCTGGAGATAGCGTCCAATCTTACTCACTCGTAACTTTTCTCGTCGAGCAATTTTCCTTGCATAAATCTCGGGGCTATCACCTACCCACTGGCGAAGGCATGCTCTTGGTTTTCGCATTTAATGCTGTAGGGCTTGCGGTGCTATACCACTTTGTACGTCCATTGATTACGACAATTTCGTACCTCTTCCACGGAACATCTTCAATTCGAAGTTCCCGTCGTTCCTTGGAACGGGTACGAAACTGTCATAGTCGGGAAAGCAACGCGGGGAAGCAATGAAAGCCCTACAGAGTCATCCAACCACTATTTTAAACTGTGACGTCCTCAATGGATAAGTTGATGTTTGTTTGTGTCCATCGCTGTATGTGGGTTAAAACATGCCAAATATAAATTATAACAGCAGTGAGCATAATATAAAACTGGATTTTACCAAACAAATCCCGAGGAAACACTCAAGTCCCTTTTCGTCAGCAAAAATCTACATGCGATAAGGCAGTCCTTTTTTTTTATTTACTCACCATCCTCTCATGGCATGCTACTTGAATCCAATTGGTAGTTGCAGATAAATGTAGAAGAAAATGGGGCATGCACTAAAATCATACTTGCGCAAAGTGTAGTGGTGCGATATCCCGTTATTTTATTAGAAGTTCATCTGCGAATCATATTTTACACTCTCGCATATCCTGCCCAGATTTTTTGGGGACTCGTCTCGTATAGACCAGGCCGTTAGTGGACTAACTTGCCAAAATTATCTCCTTCCCCTTATCGCCTGTTATACAAATAGCCTGGGATCCTGTGTAAGGGCAAAGGTATTTTTCTCAATAGCACGGTAGCTCTCTTTATCTCTCTCTTCCGCTTTCTTCTCATTTAAAATGCTCCGACGCACCGTGATTGGTCGGAGAGAGAATAGGAGGGGGTGGATTGGTTGCGATCCCAAGAAGTGGAAGTGGAGACTGGAGAGCACCTGTTGCTCTCCGACCGGCGGGCTTTGATCTCAAAAGAGTGCAGAGAGTCCTCCCTCCCTTCCTTAAATACCCCTCCATCGTGACGAAAGAAGTCGTTTAAAGCCGATCGCAAGTTCAAAGCGGGCATGGAGCTGTTGAGAGCTTCAATTGGAGTGGATTACAGTCATGGATATATACTTGAATGGAGTATGCTTTACAATAACCGAAACGCATTCCGGAAAAAATGATTTTTCACTGCCAACTCCTCGTTGCGTCGGCCGGGAAAATAAATCAAAGGCCGCGGATTCGAAACCAATATCGGGCTTGTAACGGAAACCCCACCTATGCATGTGATATATGTCTTGGAAACAAAAGGCGGTGTTAAGGTGTTAAAGGCCACCTATGTTAGACGGTGCTCTATTACCTGAGCATTTCAGTCAACTAAACCCAAGTCTATAAAGATTTTTTATATCCAAATTGAATGGATGAGTTTTAATTTCGAAGCATAATCCCAGAAACTTTACATTGATTCGCTGAGGAAAAATGGCTCTTTATTTATTTGCGTGATTTTCTCACTCGCTGTCACGGGTAACTAACGGCGATACATGTGTGCACATTCGCGTGGTCTGGCTCATAATACGGAAGGGAAGATCCAAACACCTTCCATTTTTTTGGTAAAATACCAAATGAATATGATCTGGCATGTGACTTGACCGAGTTCGTTGAGCTTATTTCTTTGGAATAGCTAATGAATGACTGAATGTTGCGAAGACTTCCTCGGTGATTATAATATGACTCGATGGTTTTCGGGCTCTTTCCGCACTGATTCATCCTGGTGGACGACAGTTTCGCCGGAATTCTAGTCGGCATATTCAGGTCCTAAGACCTGACCATCGAGCCTGAAGACATCGGCTGGTATGCCGGCGAAACTGTCGTCCACCAGGATGAATCAGAGCGGGAAGACTCAAAAAATCCTTCAGTAAATGTATGAACAAATTAGGTACCTTAAAACCTTTTCTCAGGCTAAAAACGATCTTCTTAAAACCTCCTGTATACAATTATGATTAAAAATGCTTCCGCACCTACTTAATGCGTTTTGGGTTGGGTCTTTAATCGGAACCAAAGTCAAGAGTTAGTGCTGTTCTGAAACGTAACAATATTTTAATGGTTTATTTTGTTTCGGCTCGAAATGAAACTGTATGTCTGCGAAGCTTAAGTTTCGTCAATAGAATGAATTTCTATTTTAAACGGAATATATTGTTCTGGAAAGTTTTCGCTGCTCAAGTAGTTTCGTTTCACAGTAAAAGATGGAATTTTGGTTCCATAAGAAGTTTGGTGGTACATTTTTTGGAATAGTTCAACCTCTCTTGTGAGAAAAGGATCTAAGAGATGCCTAGGTAACGGTCTGATGGATTGCAGTAGATCCCACTTCACAGCGGAATAATGGATTTTATATTGACTCCATGTTTCTTTCGAACATAGTTATTATTTTTTTAAATCAAAATAAAACCACAATAATTGAAAAAAGTGTTAAAGAAAAATTACAAAAGCAAATACTATTGCTCTTTTCATAGAAACGTTATCAAACTCAGTTTATTTGAAATAATTGCTGACAATGAGCTTGAAAACACTATAACGACACTTCACAGCGGAAATAGGGCCGGTAAGCCAAAGATCAGCAAATAGGGCCGGTAAGCCAAAGGTTCGTGGTTAGACTCTTTGTCCAGGTGGATTTTTTTCTCGTAGCAACTTTTATCTAACTGTACATGCTTAAGCATTTTATAACGCTATTACATATTTGCTCAGCTGGGCCGCGTATCTTTCCCTCCTCTAAATGCAAATTCCATTTGATGGCTTAACTTATGGCTTATCTGCTCTTTCTAAGGTCAACTTAGTGGCTAAATCAGGCTAATAGCTAGAAAAATATTATCCTGTGCAGTGTGGAAATATAATATTTCATAAAACCCTTCCATTGTGGAAGGATGGTGAATATTTGAACAAATGTTTTGGATGAGCATCTAATATGCTGGGAGTGTGATTCGGTGTTGTCATAAATCCTCGTACCGAAATTCTTGAGCTGTTTTGTTGAACGTTTGAATAAGTATGCTTCGTGTCTATATCATATTTTTCATAATTCCCCCCGTAAGACAAGTCTTCTTTTATTCAAAATTACGCGGTTAATGAAATAGATCTCGGGATATATTTTGTATGCTAAAATGAATTCGTATGCAAAATAAAGGTTCATATGTATGCTGAATATATTAGCATATTATTCTGTGATAAACACAAAAACGTTTGAATTAGTCTTTTGCATAACATACCTATCCTCTTTAAATGTAAAAAAGAGTGTCGTAGTGAAGTATAAAGCAATATTTCAGCCATTCTGAAATCTTTTATATCCCGGTTATGATTTCTTGCAAAGTGATGAAAATGTGAGTGTCTCAATGATTTCCTCGAGTAATCCTTATTAATTAGTAGCTCACCAAGGAGCATGACACCTTTGTGATGTGTGATACATGAATTTTGGTAGCAGTAGATCGGTTTGTTTTTGTTACTCTCCTTACAGTGTTGTCAAGCTTGCTTGAAAATGGCGGCCACGGACAGGAAGCTTCGGCTTATCGCTTTTCAGTCTTAAATATTAGTCATATATGATCCATAAGGCGCCTTAAAATAAGCATGTTTTATGCCGCGGTAATTTACTGATAAAATATGAGTTTTAGGGTAAGCCTTTTCCTGGTAAATATCGGGAAATAAATGATTAAGGGTAAGGATCTCACAGTTCCGCCATAAGAGCAATGTAATTTGAGGCTGACATGACGGTTTTCTAATCATGTTAACAGCGCTTGATGGCCGATTACTCCCATTTTTTTCACGGATCGACTTAGAGGTAACTTCTCCACAATTTTCGAAAAAAATTGGGAATGTTTTTGAAGGTACTTTTATTAGAAGTTCTAACTTGATGGACAATTTTACGTTCGAACGATATTCGGAATCGTACAGGAAGAAGCGGGAACGAAACTACTTTAAGTTCGACTCTTATCTGGAACAATTCATTTTCGATTATAAGAGCTTATTTTAAAAACGTATTCGATCCATATCCATTCCTTAAATGCTTTCATTCTTCATCAGACCGGTTCAATTGTACCGGAACTTAATCTTAGCCCACTCAGAGCCTTTTCGAGGCTACGTATTCAGTCTTGTTTTGGAGAACTGGCCCCTGGGTTCCTAGCCTCGCCCTAATTGCATGTTTGCCGTGCGGGTTGTGTGGTTTAAAGGCGCTCGAGCCGCGGGCCGCCTCTTACCGTATGTTGCCTGTCACACAGAAATGGGACAATCGTCCTGTTTTTTAATACCGTAACCAGATGATGGTCATTAGTGATCCTAAGCTGTATAAGCCCGCTAAATAAGTGCTCCTATTTTAAATGGCCTTGATTATTTTCAGCCATTTTATGGGTTCACCATCACGCCGTTTTTTGTACGCCTGTATCTACCGGTAATGAGTTTTGAGATCTATAATGTTAAAAAAAATTTGTACCCACAAATTTATTGCTATGAGTACTATCAATATTCTCTTAGTCTAGACTACTTGGCTGCATTTAGAACAACGTGTGTATCTTAAAAATTAGAGGTGATAAATTTATGAAAATTAATATTAGTTTTTGAGCCCAATACGAGTAACATCAAGGTGTAATAATGTTTGTAGGGAAACCACGCAAACATTTTTATTCCTCAGTGATATTTACGTGTTTTCATTATGAATTGAATCGCGAGTTGAGAAGTATGTGTTGCGATTTAATATGCTCGTAGTTTTTAAAGTGACAACGTCGTTTCTCTTTTTTTCCTCCCCAGACAAGGTGGCGCGAGAAAAAACCCTGGACTTGGTGTGCCGCAAGCAATCCGGGAATTTGCCCTTCCTGCTCAACCTCCTTGCGGTGAGTGCTTCGCTTGTTTCTTGTCTTTCTCTCTCCCGCTTCCCTCTAATTGTTCTTTTCTTCCTCCCTCCCCCTGAATCCCCTCCGTCCCGCGAGAGGACAGTGTCTCTTGGCTGGCTTCGAAGCCGCTCCGAATGCCTCGAGTGCCGGGCACACGGCCATCTGTCGCCGAATACTGTCGCAGCAGTTACTGTTTCTGCGACCCTCTTTATCTATTAGCTGCGTTGTTGAATGAATTTTCTAAACAGATGACCACGCGAGAGGCGACACTAAGACTTAAGAAGACACTAAGGACTAATGTATGTTGCTAACAGTGTCTTTTTCCGTTCGAGTTGTAAAGTTTTTGTAGCTGATTGATAAACATTTAAATCTTCCACTTCCCCAACTCTCAGCGTCAGCCTCAGCACTCTGCCTCAGCACCACATCAATTATTTTTGCAGCAGCAATTTAAAATTGAATTTACTGAATAAATACTACTCCATTTTAGTGAGCTGTTTAGAAAATCAGGAAAGCTTGAATCGTGCGGAAATACAAGACGTGCATTAACTCGGCCAGTGTACTGTCGATAATTCTATTCCTGGACCAAGAGAAGCTAACCTGCGGAGTTTTACAAAACATTATTTCCGTGTAATGCGGCAGGTATTAGCATTTTGCTAGAGTATGTATGTTTTAACTTCGATCCTCAACCCAGTTGTTTCCTAATAATTATGTCTTTCGGATATTAATTTTCTACTTGCCGTTGCATATCTTCCTTAATGCGTCTGAGAAAAGCAGTCAATGCTTCGATGCCTTGTACAGAAAAGAAGTTTAACTTCGAAAAAATCAGTATTTCGTACCGTATAAATGTAGGTTATGTAGCAACTGACCAGTTCACATGTTAGGACAGCGCTGAAAGTGTGGGTAAAAACGTCTTTAGCTCACAGATATTGAGGATACCGGGACTAGCTACGGTATAACCTTTTACGGAGTCACTCGCAAGTGTACATTATTGCGATATTCCTCAGAGGAGGAATCATTCGCGGTCCATTCCATCCAGGTCAAGGCGAATGATTTTTCCTCTGTGGAGTATCGTCTTTAGCTCAGTCACAGAAGGCACCCAATAATTTTTGGTTCGAAATCCTTTGTTATCCCAGTACTGTGTATGGAAACGGGAAGAGTGCTAAATATTACTTTCGATATTGTGGCTATTTCTATATTTTTCTTCTGAGCATTACAAAAGTAATTAGTGTATACTTGACGTCCAAAGCGATTTAAATCAGCTAAAAGTGATTTACCAATGATCGGGAACTCCGTGTCGAAAAAAATAATTTAATTTTTCCGGAATCGGTGCCAGGTTCGTTCAGTTGCTAGTCAGGTCTGTTTTCTAGTGATACTGCCAGCTTATTGATTCTTAAGAGAAAAATAAAGTTGGTGTTGTCAAATTAAATCCGTGATAGCCGAAAAAAGACAAGTATAAAAATAGAACGAAGGTGTTCGCTAGTACCCAGAGTTCCTTATCTTCAATGTGGTTGATTATTTGGGAGAGGCGACCGACAGCTGAGGTCTTGCGCGCCGTTTAGGGCAGGAGGGTAGGTTGGTAATGGAAGGATTACTATGAGACATGGAGGGAGGGTGGAGAGAACCCCGGCGTCGGCATTAGTTTACGTAAACCGAAGGAAAAGCACCAAGAAGACTTAACCTCCCTCAGAGTCCTTGAAGTGATTTCCGCATATCACCGAAATTGGGATCGACTTTATTCCGCAAAATCCCCGCCGGTATCGAGAATTGAACCGCGGACCATCCAGATAGAAGCCAGTGCGAGTTGTAACCCATAAGTTAAGAATTTAAATGTGGCGCGATGTGATGGAAGTACGAATTTTTGTCATGGTCTGCTTGGGAACCAGGTTTGCCAAGGAGGGCTATTTTAATGCAACTCGTGAGTCGAGGGTATAACGGTTTTTTTACTTCTGTTTTTTCGTCTTTCTGCAATTTCGTGGATTGATGACGTCAACAGGCTGCGAATCTGCCTTCAACTTTTTGTTTTAAATTGGGCAAAAATGTAACTGAATCTCACCGCATGTTACGAACAGCCTTTAGTGATCGAGTACTAATTGTAAGCTGTGGAAGAACGTTTGAATTTTTTATCGCTTTGTAAAGTGGCAGGGAGTCGATGACGACGGAATATCGGGTCGACTATCGTCTTGTTCATCTCCGGCGGTGATTGGCCGCAATGATTTCGATATTCGAGGTATTGTGTCCAAGGAATTTTTTCCGGCTGGTCAAACAGTCACTGGCAAGTTTTATTGTGATGTTTTGAAGTGGTGGTGGGAGTGAGTGAGGCGCAAACCTTTTAAAGTGTTGCGCTGGAAAAAGTACACGCTGGCCCACAAGTCGCTCGCAGTCAGACTATTCTCGGCCAAAATAAACGTTGCTAAGGTCCCGTACCCACCGTTCTCAGCTTGCGACTTCTCTATGTTTTCAAATATGAACTCATAACAGATACAAGCGGAATTCCCGGAGGTTCTTAACATCCGATCACCAGTATTGTTTCCTATCCTGAAAGAGTTGTTAAAATTAGCTGCTATATAAGTGTGAAATGTGACTACTTTGAAGATAACGATAAAAGTTTGGGACAGAGTTAGTGTATTTTTATTCTAAGCTGAGTGTCGGAAAGTTTGGGTTCACACCTCGTACGCTAGCCACCACTTTCACTCGATACCCTACACAGTTTCAATAGTAATTATGTCGACCGCAACATGCATATAGTTTATTATGTCATTCTTGATCAGCGCATCATAATTTAAATGAGTTTATACTTTTACTTTCATTTGAGGTGAAACATCTAAAACTGATATACGTAATCGTCGGAATAGCCTTAAATTTTAAGTCTAAATAATTCCGGTGCAAACTTTATGGGACCTTTAACTCAATATTCTCAGGCGTTACTCTGTGAAAATCCATATTGACAGAATCAATTCAAACTTTGTATATTTCACAATGAATTTTATTCAATACGACCGGACATCTTATAAGACTGAATAATTTATCGACTATTTCAATAGATATTTCATTAGGGCTCGTTGGGCAAACAATGACAGCCACCTCAATTTATGTTATCCGTACTCACATCCAGTTCATCGTCCAGCCGTAGCAAACAAAGACGTGTTCATTGCTCTGCTAATTCTACACCCTGAGGTGAGCTTAATCGTGCCCTGGGGGGAGGGGTTTGCGTGAATCGTTCATGATTAATATTGGCACGTAACTAACGTGTTTTAGTACTGGCGCATATTAATACCCTGTATTTAATTTCTGTGGCGTTCTATGGTGGAAAATTTAAGGTCAAATGCGACGAATCTTGGTACTCGTAAAACTGTGCATATCACGGCATCTTAATCCCGGTTACTGCGCCAATGTGTCGCTACCAACGAATGGTGTTATCTCGTAGGAACGCCGTCGATCGCTATGCAGATGGATTCAGAAGTTTCGGAGAAATAACGGCGGGTAACGTTGCAAACTGTGACTGCGCGACGAGTTTATACTACAAATTTCAATCAAATCGGATGTCTTAGTTAGCAGAGGTCTACGACTTTGTCCATAGCTCGTTTAAATTCTGGAATGTAAGAATTTATTAAATGTTTAGCATTCTTGGCTGACATATATCCGAATCGCAAATTAATATGATCAAGATTAACTGATTGATTATCGGTTAAATTTGGTCCACCGATTTTTTTCGCTGAAAACGGTGACTTCTCTCAAACAAAATACAGTGGACCCCCGCTTTACGATGGGTTCACTTTACGATGGATTCACTTTACGATGGATTCACTTTACGATGGGTTCACTTTACGATGTATTCACTTTACGATCTGCATGCTAGGAATTTCAAAGCACACTGATTTTGCGCGCGCCCTTTAAAATTTCCCATTTCGACGATATTTTTCTCCCATAATTTGTTGCTCATTCAGTATTCCTTCATTTAAATAATTTCATTCCAGCATATTTCGTACCTATACTGTACCGGTATCACTGAATGCACTGGCGATGATACAGTTAAACCGATCCGTTAGTAATATACTGATTCACTTTACGATGGAATTCACATTCCGATCGGTCCTATGGAACGGATTACCATCGTGAATTGGGGGTCTAAAGTCTACTGTATAGCAATAGTATGAATACGGTGGGAAGAAAATCTGAACGAGCATGAATGAACGTAAAAATGAACGTTCTGTCAGATGCATTTATTTCATTAAAACCTGTTGACTCAACTTGGAGGTATAGCTTCTTAAATTTAATGGATTAGACTTTTTTTTACTGACGATAGAGGAGCTAATCGTCCCCCCCTTATGTTTTTTTGTTTTGTTCTAGTACTATTTAGAACTATAATCGACGTATAGTTTTTTTACCTTTTTTATTGCTTTCTTTCTTGTTTTTTATACTTTTTCATCGGAATGTTGTTCATAGTTTGAAAATGCCTGTTTTATTTAATTTAATTTATTTTTACTCAGAAGTTTCCGTAGATTTTTCACATCCCTAACTATCTTTGAAGGTGTATTCATGTCATTGATATTTTGTCGAGGTTGCCATCTTGTGTGCATATCTTATACCCACTGAATTATTTTGTGCATACAAATATATGGATATATTTTTGTGCCAAATATTCTGAACGTAACTGTAATTACTATTTTACACGGGTGCATGTTACGTGGGGTTAGAGGAAAGAACGGA
Source organism: Pyrrhosoma nymphula (assembly GCA_963573305.1). Taxonomy (NCBI): domain Eukaryota; kingdom Metazoa; phylum Arthropoda; class Insecta; order Odonata; family Coenagrionidae; genus Pyrrhosoma; species Pyrrhosoma nymphula. The sequence continues at coordinate 100,413,606 of OY754339.1, forward strand.
CTACCTAATCTCTATCTCGCCCCAATAGAGTCGTCTATCAATCTATGTAGTAAGTCCTTGGACGAGCGAAAAGGATGTTGTCCAATAATTATTGCTCATTTTCCCGGCTTAGCACTGACCTCCTGCTGCCTTCGTGCAACGTGCAAATATTCACATTACATTCAAGGGATAAGGCTTCCTAAGACTCTTAGACACGGCAATTTCTTAAACGATAAAATATACCGTGTTAAACGTGCTTGAGAAATTTTAAACCGGAAGGAGGATTTCCGGTCGGAAAGTGCTCCGCAAATAACGAGTGGGAATAGAACTGGTCGTTCCGCGGAAGTGATTTGGTTTGGATTTGCATCTCACCAACCCGGTTTCAGGCTAGTTTTCGAATTGTCTTCGTGATATCGGTCGCTTCTGCCGACTATGTCCGCCGGCCTCGTTGCCAAACAAGCCTCTCGGTCGAGTCATCGGTGGTCAATGCCAGAGATGCTATACATCCACCTCCTTACCTAGATGTCTACCCGAGGGATCCCTGGCGGATGCGAGAATGTGGCGACGCCTCTTGACACTTAATTGGTGGAATGCGGGCGAGGCACGCGACTCGGCTGAGCGCTATTGTGCGCCCGTGTTGTGCCCCCCGTTGGCAGGGCGTAAATCAATCATTCCCGTGGCGAGAGAGTATTAAAGGCTGGGGGCGGGTCGTGGATGGGCGCCTCGCCAACCGGGCGCTGTTTTCCACCCTCCATCCCCCCCCCCCCCCCACCACCCGCTGCTGTGCGTCCTGCGCCGCGCAAAAGCGCCAGCCCGGCGTTGGACGCCCGTCTCTAATCGGTGGCCCTGCGGTGGCCGACGGCCAATTGAAGTGTCCCGCCCATGCCCGGTCGACCACTACCAGAGTTGATTTTACACTGGGGTGTAAATTCAACTCATAGAGTGTAACACATGTAATTGATGAACTATGCCGGAAGCCTCTAAAGACTCGGAGGCTACACGCTGGGTTTACAGGATGTTAATTTCAGTAGTGAAAATCAAACTCAACTCAGCATGTGAAGTGTGTGATCGCATCCGAGGACGGAATCGAATTCGATTATCAGTGCTGGAAGTAGAAGTTAGTACGATACTTATATTCCTTTCGCGTCTAGGACCCAACGACCAATTACATGCTATCAGGCGAGTCGATCGTTTCGAGAAAATACCGGCGGAGGCGCTGAAATCTACCAAAATAACAAGGCCAAAATAATCTCTCGAGGACTTGCTCAGAATCTTTGAAAACTATACAATCATTTCGCGATTCCATGATTTCGCTTGAAGTTGCCGAAACGATATGGCGCTGTTTATTTGCATTGCGTTGTTCAGTGAATGCGCGGTCAATGCCACTGTGTACTGAACTAAGCATCGTGTAAACACAGGCTCCGAGGCATCGAATTCGATTCGAGTCCCAAATTTGGTTCTGAGTTTTTGGCACTGACTTCAGTACTGAATTCAGTGCTGACCTAAGCATCGTGTCAAAAGGCCTTTAGATACAGTGCCGAATGCAAAGCGAGCTGACGAAAGTGAAAAATGAGATAGATACCTTGTAGAGCCGTTGTTGCCACTCACGTAAGTAAATTGAAAAATTTCAGCCCGATTTAACTTTGGGAAGTGGTTTATATTTCGATTACAAAATCCATCCAGTCAAACAACAAACAAATAGGTCAAGTTAAAGTAAGCGAGGTAAAAAATATACCAAAATTTTAAATATAATTCCTTAACAAAATATGTCTTCATTATTTTGATAGCTAAATATGCCAATATCTAACATTTAAAAAAAATGAAGTTAGGTTTGATGCATTTTTGCAGATAGAAGGTTGTATGTTGTTGAGCGATGGATACCCAAATTGTGACACCAGTTGTGGGGAAGGAAAAGGTGTTTAACTCCCGAGAATCACCTTGGCAGAGTCCTTTAACAGAAACGTAGATAGAGAGTGGAGAGATGGATTCGATAGGACTTCTCTTGCTAAAAGGGACAGGGGCGGCGGGGGCGGTAGATTCAAATCATCAAAGATTGGCGACCACGGACTCAATGTATACTGGCTATCACGCATGGACTCCGTATCTGCTGCCAAACTCTCCCCCCTTGCGGTCGGGGGCGGGGGAGACGGTGGGGACTCCTAGCAGGGGGGTGGGAGGGGGCGAGGGGAAAGGGTTGGAGGGGGTTGCTGGCAAGCCGTCGCCCACGGAGGACTTTCCCACCTTCCGTCCTTCAAACCGATTGATGGACCGACCGTCTGCCCATCGAGATGATTCTGTCGGGAGGAGACGCATTAATTATAGGCGCACCTATTTATATGTGTATGCGCGTTAGAAGCGTGGAGGTAACGCAATACGATGGAGAAATTAGATCCTTCCTTCCCCCAAATTATAAATGACTGCGGCGATCAAAATTTCGCTCCGAACGCTCGACGCTCTGAATACTCGGGCGTGAGACGAATAGTGATGGGTGGCTTGAAGAGAAACGAACTCTGAAAATGTATTGTTAAAATACATTTTACGAAAGACACAATTATCTGATGCACTTTTTACAAACTGCACATCTATGGACTGGCGCCTCACCAGATTGAAGCAAAGGAGCTGTACATAAGCCATTGAGTTGAAATTCTTGTTGATTAAATATTTCACCAGTCTGGCTTTAGTATCGGGATCTCCCTGTTGTTGTTTAGGTGTGTTAGCCAATTTCACCACCGAGCCGTCATAATGCACAGCGAATTTCGGAGTGGGCTAACATGCACGAGAGATCTTATCGCCCACGACTTAAGTTATATGGAAGGTGGCGTGGTCGTGCTTAGTAAGTTTCGGTCGGAGGCGTGGAATACATGATGATTTATTGTTTTAAAGTATCAGAAAAATAATAAGAAACAGTGTTTCTTTTTCAGTACGTGGTCGGTGATATAAATTGGCTTATGGTGCATTCTGGCGAGGAAAATACAGCCCAATAAATTATTCACGTAAATCTTTTAAAAAGTGCTAAATAATTCTAAAAGTACGTGATGATTTGGTTTCTTATGAGTTTGTGCTACTCCTTTGATCGCCACATGTAGTAACCCGTAAAGGGTGTAAATTTATTGGATTCCTAGCTGTATTTCAAGTTTAAATAAATATATTTACTCTTTACCTGTCGATTATTAATGAAAGAAATGCAGCCAACACGTTACTCGAAATAATGAAAAGAAGTACATTTGACAAAAATATCAATTTCTTAGGGCTTTTCTCGTCAAATGAAAAAATAATTTGTCCATTTCTAGTCACGAACCCTCTGCCTTCATCTGAAAGAGAAATAGGAATCATGATAATGCCCGGAAACGTCCTCCTTTGTTACACAGCATTAAATGCCCGGGATGAATTCGTGTAAAATTCGGGTTCTAAGATCTTGGAATTTGAAACATCCTTATCTTTCTCTTCGATTAAATTACAAATCTACGGAAATTAATTTAGCCACGGTAGCCCGGATGGTAACGCAACAGCCCGTCAACTTGAAGGTCGCAGGCACGATTCCCTCCTCGGACATGACTTTCGTGTTTTCCCTATTAATACCGTCTTATACGGCGAAAGATATTGCGACATAAAAACTGCACAGTGTCTGCGAATAATTGCATGGACCATTGCGCGGTTGCGTGGTAAATAGCCCCTATTCTAATGTCATGCAGGCATGTGCGCAACATACTCGCTTTTCTGTCTCTATGTGGTGCAGATGTGACATTCAACCTTTATATTAAGATCTAAATAGAGAACTTTAGGCAACATACACGTCAGCTGTTGTTGTATTATTGCCTTTAAATGCGCGTCGTGCAAGTTATTGATATTGAGGTCATTGCACTAAATTTGTTGTACACAGTTGTTTCGAGTTGAGAAAAAATGAGCTCGCCGTGTTGACAAGTTTAATATCTAGTATATCACGTGTGCAAGAGAGATAGAGTGGCCGAATTAATTCGACACTAGAAATGCCTCTTATATGGGCAGCATAGTCAAGCAGCTCAAAGCAATGCAGGAATAACAGCAGAGGTGTCACAAGTAAGGCAATATTCATCCTTAGAATTTACCTTTCCTTATCTTTTTACCTATAATTCTGCTGCAGTTAGTCTACAACTGAATGGATAACACATGCCATAGTTGTGCGGACGCATTCGTCGTGTAAAACGAATGGCATCCGTTCTCGCAGCATATTAGTCCACTCTTGATCACGCAATCGGATGCTGCTTTAAGTTACGCAATATCTATCGCCGTGTGTAACGGCTTTTAGGATAGACACCACGATCTATGTTTAGTAGTCGAAGACCCGTTATTCGATATCTGCTATTATTTGGGAACTAGTCAGACAAAAATTAAAAAAATTCGGTAGTATAAAAGCGAATCATGGCATGGTAGAGTTAGGCGTACTCATAAGTCCCAATTTTTGGCCCTAGTGCCCTAATTTTCTAAGGAAGGCTGCCCTACCCCTTGAGGCTCTGGGGAGCGGCCGGCCATTGAACAGCGCCTTGACCACGAGGAAGTAGTTCAGCGGGGGTCTGCTGCCCATCAATCGCCTCCAAAGGAAGACTCCTTCGTCCCTTCTCCTTCCGTGTCCTCCCCCCTCTCCGTCCTCACCTTGGTAGTTGGGGGCTATCGCCGCCTCCACGTCTTCCCGATCCCATGCATAATAATGACGCTTCCTCGTCGTATTTTAGTCCATTCAAAGGAATCGGACGAAGCTTCTATCTCTCCCGTTTTAATTCACGAGTGAACTCCTTATTGCCGTGGGATCCCAATATAACTTCGTTTTGGGCACATGTCAGGAATTGCTCTTCGGCTTTTTTTTCCTCCGTGCTCTTCATGGAGCCATCGCCGGTAGCGCCGGTCACGCAACGTTCCATGCAGCCCGCGGCGGCGGCGCATCGCAAGACGCGGGCACCTCACCCTCTGGCGCCACTTTAGTCCAAAGTGATCGTTTGAGTGGCACTCAGTCACTGAGGGTGGTCTTAAGAACTTGAAGAGGCAGCTATCTCTCTCTCTCTCAATATATTTATATATATATATATATATATATATATATATATATATATATATATATATATCTCCCTTTCTCTTACTCTCTTAAGTTCTTGATTTGAGCACTTCACCCCTATCATCTCCTCCGAACCTAATTTTTCGTGAGCATTTGAACAGTCCTCTTGACTTGAATTGCGACCTGGCTATCCATGACTGAATCCCTGGTACTTGAGTATGGGAGGAAAAAAACATTCGCCAGGCAGTTACGCATGGAATTAAAAAAATGTTGGGCAGCGCAAAACATTTCGAGGAAAGACAAAACTATATTGGATGAATTATTAATGGAATACTAATGGATAGGCGTAGATGTAAAATGGTATATTTAGGACGAATTGGAATGGTGAAGTATAAATTATGAATTTTTCCCTTGTCTTTTCTTGTAATCCCAAAATTTAATTAACATGTTGCTCTGACTACATTAAGATGAATAACTTGGATGAATTAAGTGCGATTTCCCACAAACAGGCAAATATTATTTCACGACCGGGGTTTCAATGTTTTACATCATCTTCAGGTGTAAGAAGCATCACCTGAAGATGATGTAAAACATTGAAACCTGGGCCTTGAAATAAAGTGTATCTATCCGTGGGAAATTGCACTTAATCCAAATTATTCTTTATGGAAATATTCCACACAACATCCCCCGAATATGCAAGTTTTATACTAAATTAAGATATTTGTCTAGAAACATTCGCAGTTTAAAATGTGGCTTACCCATCGCCCTTTTCGTTTACCTACACCCCAAACGAAATGTATTCTCGCCTTCCAAAACAATTTTCTGCGTCGCTTGTTTCACGATAGAATTAGCATATTAAAATATTATAAAATTAATGAAAATGGTTGTGTTACTTTGGCGTTTTACTATTTTAACTTTACCTTGATCAGTCATCGAATTTTTGGTAAACACCACCGTGTTTGTGATGAATACGCTCGGGCATTCTTTTTCGAAGAAACGAGCTTTATTTGAACAAGCTGCGCGGAATGATTATGTTGCGGGATATTTCGTAACGAGTTTCGTCCTTTTCTCCCGCCCACAGTGGTGGAGGACCCGCGCAGTTTATAATCACGAGTCCGGTCGAGGTCGGTCGTCGTCTGTCTGCTTCATCAGCAGCGCAAGTCCCCCGACCTCTCGGCAACTTTCCGATCGATCGAATCGAACGATATCGAAAGTGAGATGCTTTTTCCTCCCCAGCGGCAGAGTGGGGCGCCCCACCCCCGCACTATCTACGGCTCGGTCGCTTCCCCTCCTCCTCCCACGTCGGCCCAACTTGTGTGGCCTCGGTTGGGGGGTAAACTCCCTCTTATTGTATTCGGAAAGAGAGCCTCCGTAAATCTGTATCCCTTCCTCGAAGGATGTCATTGTCCATCTTTGGAGACTTCTGGGGCGTAGTGATTGGTGCCGTTTCAGGGTTGCTACAGTTCAGTAAAATCAGTAAACTCATGGAATAGTTAGGAAATTTGAATCTGGTCAGTAGAATCAGGAAAAAGTCAGGAAATCAGGGAAAACCGATGCAGAGTCAGTAATTTTGAAAATACTGGCGGCCAATGCACCTTACGATAACTTCGAACCTATCTTGGGAAACACATGTAAGAAATATTTGTGACAGAGCTCTGAAGAAGCTAGGATTCGTGAAGCGTATTGTGGGAAGATTTTCGGATGAAAAAGTGAAAGAGAGGTGCTATTTCGCACTCGTCCGGCCACACCTTGAATATGCAGCGAGCATATGGGATCCGGTGCAGAAAGACTTAATCCGGGAACTTAATAAAATACAAAGAAAAGCTGCGCGATTCGTCAAAAACTGCTACGAGCGTACAGACAGCGTTACGCAGATGTTAAACGAATTAGGCTGGGAGCCGCTAGAGACTCGGAGGCTGCGCGCTAGCCTTAGATTGCTTGAGCAATCGAGAATAGATATCTTTAAGAGCGACACGGAGAACATCATATTAGAACCCCACTATATTTCCAGGTCCGACAGGAACGATAAATTAAGAGAGATATTTTGCCGAACGGATAGGTATGGGAATTCGTTTTTCCCCCGAACAATAAGGGACTTTAACAAATGCTAGGCGTAATTTCATTAGAGCGTTTCCTTTTTATATGCAAACGGCTGGTGTCCTAACACCCCCCGCCACACGTCTATTGAGGCGGCTTGCGGGGTAGTACGTAGATGTAGATATGCTCAAATATTGCAACAAAAAGTTTGGTCATTGGTCAAACAAATTGGTCAATTACTCCTTCATTTACCTTAGTTTAGTTAGTGTTCATTTTATCACGCCGTAATATGTATGTTCCTGAGGTCAACCAAATTGTTTTAAGTCTTTGTTTTCAGAAGTCCTATGGGCCATTTAGGACATTTTATTAGGGTTATTTTTGTTAATGTGCATTTTCTTCTGCAGAATATCCTGTAATGAAATATCTTGTTTAATTGTTGATCTAAAGTATTGCAATGTTCAATTCATGGCATTTTATTTGAGTTTTTATTTAATTTATTACTTTAACTCCTGTAATTTGGAGAAATTGTGCCTGAATTTATAAAAATAAAATTAATAATAAATACTCTCCTAGTCATGCATATTTGTCAATATTTTTTCCCCTTCTCATGTAAAATTGTGGACTTCGGCTCTTTGTTGCGTTTTCAGTCAGTCAGTCAAGTCAGTAAAAATCTAAATGTTGGTCAGGAAAGTCAGGAAATTTGAAAACCTATATCTTGTAGCAACCCTACGTTTGGACATTTTCCATTTTTGAACGTAATGAAAACTATTGTCCGTCCATCGTAATAACCAAGTTGGCCAATTGAACCTACGATCAATAGGATACCTGCTTGAATAGGACATTCAATGAAGTATACATGACGCACTCATGATGCCATCATGGATGGATAGCTAGCGATGCGATTTTAAATTTTTAAGAATTATTTCTATTTTTTATCATTTCTTCGATGAAATTCGGTGTTAAACGCCAATCGTTAAAGTATGAAATGTTAATAACCTGAACTGTAAACCTACTCCAGAACGATTTCAATGTCACCTTATACTAAAAAGAAATGATTCTCTAGTACCTGCTAATATTACGACTAGGCATTTGAAGCAATGGCCTTTTGCACAGTCGTGAATTTGATGCGAAGAGCTTTGCTATCCGATCGTGGGTCTTAATTGTAGGATGGTAGGTAGGTAAGCCTCATTTCCTTTAATATCAACCTCCCCTCACATGTTAACAAAAAACTGATATAGAAGGGTGCTATTATACCCACCTTTGAAAGAAATAGTGGTAAATATATGCTGTTAAGTAACTTTTGTCAGTTACTACAACATAAGGCAGCACTTTGGAGGATGATCTGTTGAATTCAGTTAATTTCTCAGTATGTATATTAACTCAAAAGACGTAAGTTACCCGAACATGTGGCCAACGTTTCTTCGGTGGTTAAGAACGCAGTGTCTATCACATTTATTTTGCTTATTTCATTAAATGCCATGACGTGGTATGATTTATTTTTCCTCCTTTGTTACAGAGTTTTACTCATTTTCCCTGTTCACACAGTGAAAAAATGTACCAGTAGAGTTACACCGTCGTCAAACATTGTGCAACTAATGTATCTATGTTTTTACAGTGCTGACAACAAATACGATTCGCAGTGATTAAAAATATGTTTTTAAAACAATGTCATGGGAGTACTTGTCATTACTACTACTACTTTAGAAACTAAAAAGACAAAAAACCGCAGTCTATGTACATACACCAGGCGAGTTACGAGTGGTTATAGTTTGACTAGTGATCTCCAAGGAGAGCGAACTTTGGAAATTTTATGTGGAACTTAGCAGTATTGGGAGTTAAAATCTCACTACCGCTGTTCTGTAATGTTGAAGCAGCGTTATCTTTGCGGGAAACACGCCTAAATACTTTGTCAACACTTAAAAATACCTTAAATACTATAATCCAATGAAATTACTGATTTGGAAAGGAAGTGATGAAAATTAAATAATGTTGTCACGTCCATATGATGTAAACAATGGCTTCGTTTGGCGCGTCATTCGCTTCCCTTACCTTTTTACTGGATATTTACAGATTGGCTGCAAATGGTATCATTGAGGAAGTTTGCATTTCCAGAGGGCTGGCCACGATCAAATCGATGCATTTATTGTTCACACCGACGGGTAGAGTGTTGAAGTGCAGCCTACGATGGGAAAAGACGCGAAAAACCTGAGATCCGCTAGTTGCGGGAATGTCAGCCGCACTTCTTCTCACACCTCGACATGCCACCAAACTATTTTTCCTTCCTACTGATAAATTTTTCACTGGCAATACCATGTCGTTTCCATTACGGATATATTTAAGGCCTTGCCTGTTGAGTTTCAGCTGAGTTTTCTCACTTTCGATCGGTTAAATATTGAGGCATAACTCACTTTCCCATCCATGAACGTTTTACTAAAAATAAATGAGAGCAAATCTTCGATTTGTCTAAAAATATGTTACTATGTAACCCATTCATTGAAGTGAAATTCTTATGTGGGTGGCTGGATTTCTATTTTAAGCATTTTTTTTTATTTCAACGATAAATAATTACCTCATTCCTCCAATTCCATTCCAAAATATACCTCATTCCTGTTTACACACTGAGGGATCCTGTGATTTGCTATTTAATAAATATATATAAGAGACTCTGTATCGATTGTTCAAGTTCTATTTAATGAAATAATTCGGTTAAAATTTGACCAAATATAATCTTGCGGCCAAATTCAAACTGTACTTGTCATAAATCAACTCCTCATACTTGTGTGTACACATTCTCTGGAAAAACATTTTACCGCCTGAACCGCGCCTTTAGTTATTTTTTCAATGCTTGTAAGGAGAAATTTAAAATGATTTGCTTGAACTTTGATCCCAGCCGACCGCTGGTCACTTCCCGGCCTGGAAACCCGAGGATCGCGTGTGAGAATCCCTCCTCGGGCCAGATTGTTGTCTATGTCTGAAGGGCTAGAGTCTTAAGATGAGGCGAGTTGATAAAATCGAAGAATGAGGAGCACCTATGAACCCAAGTCGCCTCAAATTTTCCTTGCGCTTCCGTAATCTTGAATTTTCGAGCGCTCCGATACCTCTAAGCAACGGCCGCGATTGTAAATTAACCATGGGATGGATTGGAGTGATAGAGAGAGAGAATGAGAGACAGAAGGAGGTTAGCACGTATTTGTGTGTGTGTATATAATGCTTCCTGAATCTCTTCCCTCTCGTTCCCTCAGCCTGTCAGTGCCGGTGCAGCGCCGTCCCTGGCGCGGCCCGGCCCTGCCGGCCCTTCGCGTGCCCGCCCGCACTTTGGCCCACTTTCCAGTCGCCAGTCCGTCCAACCCCTCCAGCCCACTCGATCGCTTCCAAGTTCGGAAAGGGGGCCCCCCAATCGCACGAGACCCACCCCCACTCAAAGTTCGCCTCCCTAGCTGGGTGACCACCGTTCACTCCCTGCCAGCCTCCCCTACCCCCAACCGCGTGCCGAGGCCGTGGGAACTTTTCTTACTCTGTCCGGGGCACGAGGAGGTTGGAGCGGGGAATGCTGGGGTCGGAGGTGGTGCGGACCGGCACCAATGGAGCCCCTCCTCACTCACCAACTCTTGTTAGACCGCAACCCCTCCCTTGTATGCTATTGTAGTAAACAGTGGTGGCGTGCGAATGGGGCTACATCAATTCCTTGTAGCCCGCGAGCCGGCGCTTGGGAATATGGCAAGGTGTTTACAACGAAATTTTGAGACGAAACGGAGAGCAATGTGAAGGGAATTACTTCTGCATAATTATAGAACCATTTTTCCGATGGGCCGCTTGAGTCAAATGAAGATGATCAGTTAATAGTGTACTGACTTTGGGAAATCAAATGATAATTACGAAGATATGTATGATATTATTGCTTTTATACCGGCAATTGGAACGATATTTACGTATCAGCAGACAGCTTTTAGTGTGATGAGTGTTCCACCTCGGTTCAACACAACTAATTCCGCCTGAAGAAGTTTGTATGCTTCGTATGCTTTCTTCTTATGCCTCGTTGGGTACTGTTTCTCTCTTTTTTATTATCTATTTCATAGTTTCTTTGCTTGTATATATATTTTTTGTTTTCTATGGGAACAAAATTTTGCAGTAGTTACTGTATTAACCTGTAAATGTTAATAGTTTCGCACTCTTCAAGCAAATGATTTTTCCCTTATTGTCGCAAATTAATTCCAATATTTTTGAACTCATCTTCAAAGCGGAAATTATTTTGCGCCTTGTTCGCTTGCGGTTGTGATTGTGATCAACCAGCACTTGTGATTGAACCTTAAAATGCAACCAAGGTTCTACGCCAACACGCCCGATCTGTGCTTTTAAAAAATCGAGCGTGTACTGCAAAATGTAATTGGGCAAATTGCAGCGGCAAACTATTATATACATACCCACCAGGCCATTTCCTTTCGGGGAATGCAAAATTGAAGTACTAAGTTACTGATATTAGACTTGCTCTTTTTTAACAACTTCCTCCATAGCACTCTATTCTTGCATACCTCTTTCGCTTCTCTAACACTAATGAATTAATTCATACACGCTCTCTTATTCTTAAGACTGCTAATATTCCTCCTCTTTAGAGTCAGTTCCGCCACATTCACCCTTGACTTTCGTGGTCTACCCCTTCCTCTAACATATTTCACTCTAATATCATACATCCGTTTTGTTATGCAGCTCTCGTTCTCTCAGCATGGCCAAACCAGCAAAGCACACTCCTTTCATATATGTTTCCATTCCTGGAGCATCCAACCCACATTCTTTCGTGACCCACTCTGTCCATCCTAATTTACCTTCCAAACACTTCTCAGGTACCCAATTCCCAGTTTATTTAGCCTACTTTTATGCTCATTCTGACATACCTAGGTTTCGCTGCTATATAATAACATTGTGAGAACACTTTTGCACACTGCGATAATGCTTCCCTAGACAAACACTCATTCCTAGTTATACTCCACTCACTACCTACTACTTTCCTTCCGGAAGTCACTCGCCTAATAATATTTTCATCTATCCTTCCATCTTTCGCAAAAAATCGGCCAAGATGCACAAAATCTTCCACTTTTTACTTTATTTTATCATTTACCCTTTTTGTAAATCATTCTTACCACTATTCCTAACAAAAGCAACTACTTAGGTCTTTGGCCCATTTACCCTCCAATCATTTCTCTTTGCTGCTTCACAGGAGTTGTCAGGAGACACTGTAATTCCTGTGGGCTCGCAGACAGCAGCACAGCATCATCTGCTTACATTGGAATTCGCGCGTTTACATCACCTACCATTGCTCCAACGTTATACCTACACGTATCTCTCACATATTTATCGATAAAATCATTGAACAATCACGGTGACATTACACATCATTGCTTTGCACCCTGTTTCATTTCAAACCAGTCACTCAAGACTCCATTTAATGTTACGTTTGCCTCACAATATGTACATCGCTTTCATGTCATTCAATAACTGCTCCTTCACTCCATAGTCGTTCAAAAACTTCCACAGCTTATTTGTATTTACCCCGTGATATTACTTCTCTAAATGCACAGTTTTGCTAGCTATTAATTCAAATGTATTATATTTCTTATGCTCCGTAAAGGAGTTTTAGGGTTTTTTAACCCTGAAAATGTCTATTATTAGAATAAAATTCACCTGAGATCTTTTATTTTCAAATGAAAGTGAAAACCAAATAAAACGTACCATAATTTCCTCCGAGAACTCTGAAAAAAAGCATTATGATTTACTCAGACTATTTATTTCACAGCTTTGCGGTGAATTGATCGGTTATTGATTTTACCGTTTCCGTTTGGTCAAATGTATCTGGGTGATTTTTTATATGTGTTCATAGAAGAGCTATATATTGAGCGAAGCAGCGGGTAGCTGCTGGTGGATGTATTCAATGCTCAATCACCCCTCTATTTTTTGTAAATATTTAAAGGAATCTTAATGCTGTAACGTATTTAAAGTTAATGACCTTAGTATTCTACCTAAATTTACCTCAATGCTATAAGTTAGTATTGGGGAGGCGGTGCTCCAGTGGTCCCGGTCTGAGCTTGCTGGGAGCACAGGCATGAAGTTTTTCGTAGAAGGAAGCACAGGTTGTTCTTAGAGGGTGGCCCGTGTCACATTCCTAATATTTCCGCTTTAAGTTACCCTTCGTACTATCATATCTAGTCAGTTGTTCAGCTCAGCTCTTACTCGTGTAATGATATCTCCGGGTGTCCCGTCGCTCTCTCGGTGTTCAGGCCGCGGCACACTTGGCTGAAATCGGAATATGAGCGTGCAACACCAGAGAATACGTTTGTTTGATGGGGGGTGGAAATATTTTTTCTGAAAGCCACAAGTATACTGTCAAAGGCTGAGGTACGTCCATGCGTTTAATGCCAGTGTTAACATCTAGGTTGCTTGCGAAGAAAGTTGTCTCAAGGCCGCTTAGGCTTACAGCTACCCAATTGCGTGGGCAAGAATTAATTTTCTTCTGTCTCGGTTATAATGTGTGTGGAGAGCGTTATTAATTGATATAATTTCAAATCGCCCAAGCGAAATACTTATGTCCGTTGCACATCGAAGAGCGAGCCTCGTCACTGCTCGCTAACCTGCCGACGTGGTGGGCTGAGCACGATCGAAAATTCGATTTTATACTCGGCACCGCTAAAGGTCGAAACTTCACAGATGCACACCCTCTTGTGACTCAAGTAAGCTTGTGCTTTTCGTAATCTGCACGGGTTATATTTGAGGCAAACGTTTGGCCAACAAATAGCATCTGCCAATTTATTTTTGAAATAATTAAAATACAACCGAAAAAGCGCTTGTTTATTGGGTTAATGCAAATGTTTGTAGTGGTTTTGGCTTAAGAAACTTGGTGTGACGACTTTTTCAACTCAAAACTGGCTGATTTCTTCATACGTGGTATCGAGAAACTACACCAGCGCTGGGAGAGAGTCGTAGATAATTGAAGATAATACGATATATTACTGATTATTTTATGTAAGCAATTCATCCCAAAAAAAACTGTTATCACAGCCAATAAACACTGCAAACTGATGCATCAACCTAATACCTTAAGGCACTTACCTATTTTTATGTTTGTGGGGGATTTTATTCCACAAACGAACTCAACTGTCTCCGCTGGACTCTTATGTTTCTCGGATAAAATTTAACTCTGGGTTTTTACGCTGAATTTCGTCAACTTTGAATCATTTTGTTGTCCATGCGTGATAACTAAGAAATACGGCTAGCAATTTCACCTGTGCCAATTGATTGAGAGTGAGCATGCTTTTAGGCCCATTTTCAGGTGTCAGTGTAGTGTGGAAACTTTTTCAATTTAGTCAATACGGAAAATGAAAACCAAAGCGCACTCTGTTTGAAGAAATTGAAATATATAATTCCTTTAATTTGTCATTGTGCCGATGACAAGCGAATTCTTGGCAAATATCTCTGAAAATGTTTCGAGAAATTGTGAGATTAAGTAAATGTGGTTAATATATAGAGGATATATTTAAGTCCAGTTTTATAATCTCTGGTTAAATATTTTCTTGGTATTAAAACCGATGCTAGTACGTTATCCACTCGATAATGCTCGCGTCAACCTACCGAATGTCTGATAATATTCCAAAAATTGAACTCTTGGTTAGCATTAAGATAACGAAAATAAGTGCATCATCTTCCAGTGAATGTCAAACGAACATTAGTACCTAATTTAAGTGGGAGAAATGTTTTATACTCTCTTCGTGTTTTTATCTAGATGGTTAAGATACAAAACAAAGACATTAAAATTGTTGATTTAATCCTGTTACCCTCTCTTTCTGCCTGTTTCCAACCGAGGAAGAAGTTCCTGGAGTTAAAACCTGGCTGTTTAACTTTTATTTCTCCATGCTTTTGGGTCTCGTTCTAAATTGGTATAAACGCTTCTCCTGGAGCCCCCATTTCAGTGTACACGCACTCACGGTGTCGATAACGACCGAGGAATGGTATCAGTTAACAACTGGAGCCGTCAGGTTGAAAATTCAACCGACCAAGCATACGTTCAAGCCCCAATTTTTACAAATATGGATGCTCTCATTTGGATATGTTTCTATTAAGAGTGCGTCATTGTTTATTTTTTAATTAATCCTGGGTTTTATTTTCTGATCCCCTTCACGATGAACACTAATATTAGGCAGAAAATTGTATTAGCGAAAAATGTGATGACTAACCGGAGGGAATTCATGTGAGTAAATATGATTCAAGTTCTCGAGCAAAAATAAGTGAAGAGTTTGGTATTGAGGGTGACGTTACATTGAAACGAAACGCGAATCCTTGGTAATTGAGGTTGCAGGCGCTTTAGATGTGGATGTGGAGAAGTCAGGATGGAAATTAAGACAAGTTGACACTTGTCATGGCATGGAAGGAAAGAACGTTTCTTGAAGAAACTAATAGGAAGTAGGTTGGGTGACCGGAACAAGAAATAAGAGGCGTGGGATGCTTAATGCCATTATTGAAGGCGAAATACTTGGAAGGGGGAAGGGGTGGAAACGTATAGACGAAGTAAAAGATTTTTGAGAAATATTTTGTCGTGCGTGGACAAGTTCCTATGTCAAGAAGGTGCAAAGAGTTGCCAGGACCAATAAAATATCGCATTGAAGTAAGGTTTGAAAAACAGACTTTTTACAATGGAAATTTCCTTTTGTATCATTATAAATGGGTGTGAAGCCAAAATCGTGTCCTGCCAAACTGAGAAGTGCTTGAATGACGGCTGTACTGCACTGCTGTACTGTACTACACTACTGTATTGTACTACACTGTTCTTTCAATTTCGAGTTCACTTGGATCTTCTCTGCTTGCATTTTGCCGTAACATCTGCAGCCCCTACTGGCGTTGTAACTTTTGAAGCAATATTAGACGTTGCTTCATCTGCATTCATCTCCCCTCCAAATTCATTCGGCTATTTTTAAAAATTTAAATTAATTTTTTGCATTTAAACAAGTGATTTTTTTGTGTAATCACTCCACCGATTACGTGCTCAAAACATTACGTCTTCACAAACACTTAGTAAGCCTGTTCGAAATCTTTTGCACGTTACATATTTCGCCCTCGGCGGTGCCAACTGGTTCAAAATACATCGAGAAATGCCCCATGTAAAATGATGACAAGTATAAATACGAAGTACGTTCACTGGCTAGGAAATTTTGCCGTGAGTCGAAGAGGAGAATTGATGAGACATATCGGGCGGGCCTCTCGGTCGTGGAGGAAGCGCGTTTATGAAAACCAGCGACATCTGCCAAGAAACAGAATCTATGTCAAAAGTTAAAAAAAAAGAGAACTTCATGGATGACATTGACTGGATATAACGGCTGTTGATCGGCATCAGTCTGACCACGTGCCGCAGCACCCCCACCCCTTCACCCTGTGAATGCGTGGGTCCCTTAGATTGACGGCAGGATGGTGGCAAGGGTCCGTTGCTTCGACCCGACCCAAGGGGATGTACCCTTTTTTGGGATGGCATATCCGAGGAAAACGAGTCGACCCGATGTTCCCATTCTGTCTATCGTGTGCAAATAGTGACATTCGATGTACCCCTAGGAAATGTGATAGGGCCTCTTTTTTCTTCGTTAATAACAGCATTAGATTTTTATCCGATGGCTCAGCGTTAATCAGAAAAATGACATACATCCAATGGCTATTCACTCCCGCAGGATTTGGCCAAATGTTTTAAAATTGTGTTAAGATTGGGACTTTAAATTGAAGTATAACGAATGCACTGTTTTTAACTTATGCATTTTGAACAATCGGAAATGTAGTAATAGAAGATGTAATAATCTTATGAAGGGCATTAACGTTAAATTTACCTTCTTTAATAATAAAAACTCTCTTAAGGAGCCTTCCACTTCACCTCAAGCTTCTCCTTGGAAGCATACATTAAATGTCGGTAAGCCTAAACAAATAGATTAATTTCACCGATTTTGAGGATATGGACTGAGAAGTTGTGAGAAAGAAGTTATTTTACATTATTTAGAACGTTATTAAAAATACAGCAAGTATTGGGAAGTCTTGGGAGGATAACTTTAGGATATTAGCTTAGAAGTCAACTTAAATTTAAAAGTTTAATGCAAACACTCCCAAAGTTGACTTCTAAGCTAAGTGTCGGTTTTATTCGCTTAAATCTCTCCAGTTGTGTTTCCTCCATCCCAAGTATGTGTGTTTATAGAGCAGCGTTTCCCAAGCTGTAGAACTAAATACCAACATTTTGCAACATTTCTTTAGGCTCTACGTGAAACTTTCGCTTCAAAAAGGGTCCCGTGGCTGAAAAAGTTTAGGAAATTCTGCACGACATTCGCTCCGCCATATTGTCCGCCCGTCAGTAGTTACGTCCGGGGAGTGGTGTGGCTCCAACGGTTTCGAGAGTTCACTCATGTCCTTTCCATTTCGAGTTTCCGAGGAAACCCCCATCAGACGGGAAATTAAATGCCAATCATGGAGAGGGGCCCCATACCCTGCCCTACGAAGCCTTTCCCAAGCCGACGCTCTCCAGCCTGTCCCATTGGATGCTTCTCTGTATCTATAACCCCTTCTATCTCCATTCTGTGGGAACTTCCGCGTCCGGGTGACGGTGCGTGCAGGAGGGAGACGGCACACGGAAAACTTATTTGTAGTTTTGATGGGAGGCGACCGGCAATTGGGGTCACTTATGCCATTACGGATAAGTAGGTTTTATGCTGAAGGTAAGACCTAAGAATTTATTTTATCACGTTTACAGTAACAGTACAGTAAAATAGTAAAATATAATAATGAATACAATGGTGAATACAATGATTAATAATGAATACAAATTATCCTTTTTTATGTTTTATGTTTCCTTGTGGTCCTGCTAAGCCATAGGCTTGTCAGCAGGTGCCAGGTTTTAACAATTTGGGTAATCGGAAAAATAATGCTAAAATACAATTGACGAAAAATATTCACAAGAGAGAAATAGTTATTAATTTACTTAGTATTCCGTAATGGCAAATTAAACATTTAACATTTAAATATAGAGCTAACCTAATTTAAAATAACATGCTGCTCTTGCAGTTACAACAATCTCAAGAAGCATAAAATAAACAATACAGTTCGTAATTACCATACATGCCCCAAAATAGGGGTAATATGATACCACCTAAAGATCGAAAACAAATGTCTGTCATAAGATGGATTCGTACAATTTTATTGAATTATCATTTAATTTTAATCCATGTTGACTTGGAGTTTTCAAAATAACAATACTTCAAGAAATATATAGCACAGAATAGTAATGTAATACTTCCATTTACCTTGTTAATAAATAATTGTAACCAGTAGGACCCCGCTGAGTAAACTATCAAAATTAGCCACCATAAATTAGTTCAAGATAAATTATATATTTCCGAGTCATGTCATAGTTTATTATTATTGTATGTTTTCAATCAGCCAAGTTTTAAATTGTGTTTTTAATACTGAAATAGTGTCTAATGATTGTATTGTCTGTGGTACGTTATTTAATAGCTTTGGAACTATGTATTGTAATGTTCTCTTTCCATGAAGGTTGCGATATTTCGGTACATTATATATTTCAGACGGAGTCATTATGACGGAGTCCCATTTTATGTTCTGTGTTCGGACTTGTTTTAAACCTCTGGCTGAAGTAATCATCACATATTGTTACATACTGGAAAATTTCAAAGATCGGTAATAAATCCAGCTTTTTGTAAATTTTGGACACATTGCTCTCCGAGGGATCCAAATTTAATATCAGATTATTTTGTATTTTCAATACATTAATTAATAGACTCCGGTTATCCGTGTCCCAAATCGTTATGCCGTATCGCATAATGGCTTCATTATGCGATTCGGCATTGAGAGATTTCTTCCTAATCCTAAGATTACTTAGGAATTGGAAGAAAGCTGAATAGAAATCCGGCAACGGCATTAGCCTACTCCTGTCGGAATGGGCTAAGAGGTGCACAGCTTAACGTATGTACATAAAATGCCGCGGACTTTGCTCTACGGCAGGGTTCCCCAAACTATGTTCCGCGGAGCACCATGTTCCGCCGGAAGTTAGTATGTGCTCCGTGAAAACTTTGAATGATTTTATGTGCTGCAACGGATGCAGATTTTCAGATATAGTTGACCTGCACTAAAAAAATAAATGTGTTCCGGTAACCTATAAGGATTCATGCAGTGTTCCATCGCAAGAAAGGCTTGGGAAACCCTGCTCTACGGCTTGAAATGCTCGCTATGTTACACCTTAGGTTTGGGATTCTATGAAAAATCTCTTGCTGCATAAATCTTAACCCCGGCTCCAGCAGCCGGGAACCAGGTGTCCACGCCAACTTGATCCTCTTATAAAAAACTTTGAATGTGATTTCGGTTTCTAGAACCTATTCAAAGAGAACGAATGTGTGTAGGACTGTCAATTTACCTTAGGTATATTTTCTCTTCTATGGTTTCATTGCAAAATCTAATGTATTCAGTGTCAACTTAGAATCAGCGAGTGCGATGCGTTAGGGTCCATGTCACTTAAATAATATTGCGAAGTCAGTTCGTTTCTAGTCTAGCGCACGCATAACCGCATTGTCGAAAAATCCATTTTAATCCAGTCCACTGGTTTGTTCACGCCAGTCTCGTAAACTTCTTGGCCATCCCAAATGAAAATTTAAAGTACATATATATGAAATTCATTCAGAAGAAGATATTTTCAGTTTGCTTTGATTTATCACTTCAAAAGGCATCCAAATTGTTTGAAAGTCCGGTATCCGAATTCCTAGAAAAAATGCAGTTCAAAGCATGAATCTTGGTTTCCTTGGCAACCTCATATTTCAGGCGAGAGTATTAAATGACCAATGTGAGTCTACTCTGAGATTTTACCTTTTGGTAGGGAATATGACCACCCACATTCACTATTTTGACAGGAAAAGGTGTGACATACATGAATGTGAACTAATATGTTTTATGTTTTAAGGTGGAAATTGTACGATAACATTTCCGATTATGTTTTTACTCTTGAATATAATGATACATGCACGGTTATGAAGTTATTGCATGCATTTTCCATATTTTGTTACTGTGGCATCTGCATGATAACTGTGGCATCTGTATGCTAACGGTGGCATCTGTGGCATTCGTATTACCTTAAAAAATGAAGTTAACCGGGCTGGAAAATCTCGTGAAGTGAAAAGAGGCTGGGCGCTCGTCACAGCGACCGCCGATCTCCAACTCAACCGCCTAAGTCCCGCAGCCGTGAGCTTATTCCTATGTAGTGCCAATTATTTGAAGGAATTTATTTTTCAGTTTTGATTTTAGCTCAAGGATGACAGTATTGAAGTAAGGCCCTAGTGTTCTCTATTGGAAATGCATATTACAGTTCGTTAACAATTTGGAACTAGATCGGTGGGACATTGTAGCTTTCTTAATTGAAGAAGTTTATGCATTTTTCATTAACATGGTGTGAATCCTATTAATATTTGCGTTGTTTCATAAATGAATTAGAATATTTAAGTATTAAAAATATGTAGATGACTTTAAAGGTATCGTCGTATCCTCATATGTTTATAATTTCCCAGGTATGTCCAATACTAAACTAGCTGAATTGACCGGCTTTGCTTGGGATCACACTTCTTTCATAATGCATCGTATAAGAGAAGAATCGATTGAAAAAATTAGAAACTTAATTGTTTCGGGTGTCTGATAAAATAAATTTTCACTCTCTATCTTGAGTGAAAGTAGTTTTAAAAAGCAAAAAAAATAAACAACTGCACAAAACCCAATGCTTAGCATTCCTAATCAGCTTAACTAAGCAAAATGAATCGTAAAGGCGTTAAAGACCAAAATCTGGTTGTCTAGGAAATATGCTATTGTTGATTTCAGAAAAAATGTAAGTTTTGCGGCTAAAAACGCAATTTTCAGACGAATACGAATTGGAAAAGACAGAAGATTGAAATAATTATAAACTTCATTCTTTCCGCCATTTGACAAAAAATCCCAACCCTCTATCTTGAGTGGAAGTAATTTTAAAAAAATAAAACCACTGCATAAAACCCGATACGTAGCGTAGACCACCAAAGGGCTCCTTTTTGGGACCTTTTGGGGTCCTGAGATCTTTTTAAAATAAACTATAATTTTTCAAAAAAGAAAGAAGTAGCGAACGACTACTTAGAGCATCTATTATTACCCCTAATTTGTCAACTCTAAGCTCCACGAGAACTCAGCTTTGAACTCAGTGAAGGGGCTATTATTTTTGCTTTTTTGAATCACTTACACTATAAATATAAGGTTGAAACTTTCACTGACCCATGGATAAAAGACTGCAGTTTTTTATTCTTGCTCTCGATTTTTCTTTACGCTTCGCCTTTGCCTGAAATTTCTGTTTTTGGCTCATAAATAGTCAATTTATTTACTATTTCAACAATATAAATTTTTATAATTTCCTTGTCAGCCGCAGCATGGGCTTTTAAATGGGACCTATACCTATAGACTTTATGAATTAGATTATGTGAGCAATTGGAGAACTTAAGAGAGATTTTTTTGGGGTTATTTTCACCCCACCCCCTTCATGGGTGGCCACGGTATCCTTATTGGTATTAACGTCAGATCCTGGGGATTCTTTAATCCGATGAGACAGTTTTAAGTCTTTCTTCTTTCTGCTGAATTTCAACGTGCATAATGAAATTAATTATGAATTAATTATTTATTATTATGAATTAATATTTTTTTAAATATGCTAAGGAATAACCTACCCGATAGACGCGGGGTACTTCGGGTAGGACGAAATATTTTTGGAAGGCGTCATTTACGTTATGAAGGAATTTTATTTCTGAAGGAACTCATTCTGTATGCTTTGGAGTTTATTTAAGGTGTAAATAATTCCTAAAAACAAAACACTTGCGTTTTTTAGTCCCGATGTTCTCAATGAATCATTTTTTATTAATTTTATTACAATAAACATTTCAGTAAGCAGTTAGCAAAAGGTTCCTTTCGCAAATTCAAGGGTTGACTGATACGCTGTGTGAAAGAATGCAAACAGCAATACCCTACTCGAACTCACCCCAGAAAGTAGGGTTCCCCACCCCAGAAAGGGTTCAAGTACAGAAAAATTGATAGGAGAACTAAATTAAATATTGAATGAATCCTCACGTTTTGTTTGAAACTGTTGTAAGTAAGCAGAAAGTGCACTGGAAGCGTAGGTTATTGGGAAAGTTCATCTCTTACGAGTGTCAATTTGACACGGAGAATGTTAATGTACCCCTACAATGCATCTATAGAGCATGCAATCGTCAACATATGAGAGATCTCCTTTCTAACAGATACGAGAATTTTTTCTTCCCACGCATTGATGACTGCTGCAAAAAGAGAGTGTCACTCAAATTTGAAACATACCTCACTTTTCTTCTCTTCCTTTTTCCTGAATCCTTTTCCCTATTCCCTCCCCTCTTCAAGGATGGTGTAACAACACCCTACGCTGCTACTAGAAGGAGAAAATGTGGATGCAGACCAGTGGCACAAAGTCTACTTCCTGAAGACGAGGTAATCGAATACTCCGGTGGAAATCCATCCGTATGTGCTCCCCAATCAACTAAAACCCGCATTAAGTATCTACTCGAATATGTTGCTTGCGTGAATAGAAAATATTTTTTGCATAATTCAGGATTTTCTGGTGCGAATATTAAGGAATTTGAATCTATTTTGAACTTTCTACCTCCGTGGCAACAGGAGTGTGATCCGTATTTAGCTGCTCTGGTTACGACGCTCTCGTCCGTCGTGCACTCTAAAGCGGTGATCGTCCATTCCGTAGTCCGATTTGCCAATCCTCTTCCGTCAAATGCTCGCTTTCAATATTCTCGCAGAATAAGCGTATCTCATCTCCTTTAAATAGCACCTTGGGTGATGCGCCGTTACGTTCTGTGTTTATTAAGAAGCTGGAGAGCGCGAGGCCTAAAATTGACGGGGGCATGTATATTATGCCAGGCATTCACCATGACAGTCAAAAAGGAGTTTTTATATTTTATACTTAAACGCTTATTTATGGAGGTATTGAGCACCTCAGTTCATTTATTTGGTTTTTATCTTATACTTTTACGTCGACCCACTGTTTAAACACTATTTCTTGTACGCGTTTCATTTATCCTCGGGAAATAGGCATGTAATCGTTAGATACGTGCAAAATATGCAGTACGTTTTACACATTTTATTCACGTGGATGGAAAACAGCTAGAACGAGTGCATCAGTAGACCGGCTTGTGAAAAATAAGAAAAGTTCATATTTTTATGTGTGGTTTTATATTGAGAAATAATATACAAATGGAGCAGAAATGTATGAGGCTCGAGAAGACGGCGTAATTAGCAATTTCAAACTTTCTCAGGCGAATTTGGAATGGTGTTAAATTATCAATCTTGTCATTGAGGTTTTCCATCATTTTCTAAATATTTAAAGCATTCTTGTGGTGTTTTAAATAGGCCTGTAAAAGTGAAGTCATCCTCTAGTAAGTTATTCCAATTCTGTATTTTTACTGTAATATTAATTATAATAGTGCTAATTAACTTAGAGAGGCTCATCGAAATCGTTATTCTTGGTAAAATCCTATCCTCTGTATTTAGGGAAGTGTTTTTGAAAGCTATAAGCTACATTATAAGCCAAAGACAACTGCGGAAATGCTGTGAAGAAATATGTTCATCATTTTTTGTAGTATTTTCTATTCATACCATTTCCCACACTAACAAAAGCAATCCTATTTTTTCACATGAAAATAGTTCCCCCTGGCGTGGGTTTGCCCATAAGGCGGCTGCCATACAATGGGGTAGGGATATATCCAACCCTTTTTTTAATCAGCGAATTCACTGTGAAAGAGATTATTTTTTTACACTATTTTAATATTTTTAAAAAGGTTTCCGATAGTTATTGTCGGACGTTATCTCCTAACATCTTCGGCAGATCTTATGGCAACTGCGGATGCATAAAACTGTCTGGAATGAAAGCCATAATGACTAACGGCAAATATTGACTCCAAAAATAAAGTAATTATTTCCCTCTGTCATCTGTCTTTCCATTATGATCAATATCCTATGAATGGAAATATGAAAATTCATCATCATTATCCACTGTCATCAATCTGAACATTGGTTTTCTGCAGTTCTTCACTCCGTTCTCTTTCCAACAGAACGATTCATTCATTTATAGCTTCTCGTATTGATGTTCGCCATACATTGCCTCATGCATTCCATCTACATCCACGGTCTTTTTCGGTAAATTCCCAGTTTTCAGGAAGCTGTTATGTCTATTTCCTAATGGTATCTTCTGTTTTCAATCCCTGAGGTGACCTTTCTATATAAATCTTATTACAAAGGTTACTATAGCTATTTTTAACATTCCCAAGGCCTTCTGAGAATTTTTGTTTATTAAGAAGATAATGCTGCTCTCTGGATGTCGCCAAGGAGATTCAGGGGACCGAGGAGACGTCAGGTGGGAAAGGGGGCCACAGGAGATATCTGTGTGCGAGGAATATGGGTCTCGTCGGGGGAAGCTGTCGTGATGGACGCTGTTTCCACTTTCTCCCCCCCCCTCCACCTTCTCTGGCACGTGCTGAGCCTTTGGGGGGGAATGGGTGGTCCCTTCCTCCCCATCCTACCCCCGCCCCCCAGCCTCCTTCTTCCGCCTCCCACCTCCTCCCTCCGAGTGTCTCCCCCTTCTCAATGAAGCGCGATTAGGCCCTTCACGGAAACATGCCAAGATGTGAAATTGCTTACATCCACGCCAGAACTTGACGGAGGTTCCAGCTGGGGTTTTTTGTTGACTCGCTTGATAATTGTATTAAAATCTATCTGCTGCTTTATTCACTCTCGTCATAATTCAGCGTGCACTTCTTTCGCGAGCCGCCACGCCCTAGTCACATCCGATTGTGTTAAAGCTGGTGTATTCACCGATGCGTATTGAGTATAACAGATAAATTGGAAGTCAGTGATAGAAATAATCAAGATGGAGATTGAGAAATCGTAAGCAACAAGATTTGAAAGATGGTGATATGAAAGCAGGAAGGCATAAACCAGAGCAAGTGGCATGATTTCACATCTTTGATAGTATCTCGGAAGATAATTGGTTATGCAGCAAGGATATTAGAAGTACGGTCGAGTTAACGGAGGAGTCCACTAATAGAAGAGAACAATTTGCTTATTAAAAATCCAAAAACAGCAACTAAGGCATTCGCATTGGGTTAAATAAACAGAATAAATTAAAAATAACAACAGTAGTACTAAACAAAATTGAAATATTCAAAATATACAAAAGGTGAGGATGACATGAAAGTTACGCATTACGTTTCAGTTGGGAGGAAAAGACGTTGCGTGGGGAGAAAAGGTCAAGGGTAGGGTGACTGTTAGTTAGGGCACTGAATGATGAAGGTAGGTGGTAGAATAGTGATTGTTGGGAAATGGAGAGACGGTATTTTGGTGTGTGTAACAGACTCACATTGCGAGTGGTGCGGGCTGGGATGGAATTAACCACGTTTCATGCGTAGATAAGGCTGGTGAAGAGTCTAATATGAAACGTAACGTTGTACGGTGTAGAAACTTTGAGGAAATAGGATTATAGTGGACTAGAGGCATTTGAGATGGCTGTTATTGTTAATAATAGAGAAAAATAATAACATGTTATTGTTAAGGTTGAATGCCTTCAGTATAGCCAGTGAGTGCGTTTCCCCACCGTCTTCGAAGTCTTTTCACAAATAATGCGTGATAAAAATTTCTGCATCTTTGTATTAGCGGATTCCGGCTCGTGCGATTCCATGCTAACAGCAAATGGCATCTCAACGGATGATCACTTCTCTCTTGGGTGGACATGACATTGATGGAAAAATTAGTTTTTTGTGGGCGGAATAACTTCCGCCTCCGCGTGACTTGAAGGTTACCTTTAAAAAAATAAACATGAGATTCCCCTGAGACATCCAGGCCGCCTCACCGGAGGGGGAGCTGTGGGCGGGCGGGAGGGCCGGCCACGAAAAATCGCAGCCGTCCAATTGAAAAGACGGAGCAAGCAAACGTCCCTCTCTTGTCTCCGCGCTCATAAGTTGTCCTCTATCCCCGCGAGGGACATCGGTGGCCCACTCACCTTCCCTCTCCACCCCTCTCTACCGATTGATGACTCTCTTCCTCCCCCTTCAGAATTGATTCAAAGGGCCAGTTTACATTTAGCATAATTTTTTGGCCAGCCAAGAAAGTATGTACCAGAAGCAGAGTCGACTGAAGCCAGTAAAGCAGGTTTGGAAGTAGAGGAGCATTTCATTGAAGCAAAGCTTTGGAGGATCTGATGCATTCCCGGCGAATACTGACTATGGGCTCTTTTCCACCAGGTCAGACTCTTCATTACTGAGACGGCATTTCGATAGTTGACTCGTCCATCGACTTCTGGGCTGAATGCTGTTACATCACTCACCTCTCAATAGGGTTAGGTGCTAGAGGACGTCTGGCCTGATTGGTCAGACGTCCACCAGCACTTTTTTCTTATCTTTTGCATGTTTTTCAGAATTGGTTTCCTAGCACTGTGGAGGTTGTATTTTCATCTACCTACTACCCTGCGAGCCGCCGCAGAGGTGTGTGGCATGGGGTGTTAGGACACCAGCCATGGAAAGGGGGGATAAGGAAAAGGAAGTGGGAAAAGAATCTCCCGTCTCTGTATCTGGGATCACGGTTAAACGTTTTCTTCTCCAGCCGTACCTCGATAGATCCCTTTGTTAGTGGGCCCCTAAAATATTCTGAGTGGAAAAGCACATCTGTGTTGTCCGATTAAATGGCGTGATTCAGGTGGATACCGTGTATACTACGGTAGATTCTTCACATTTCCCAAGTCAGATATTTTTGGTGTTCCACAGTTCTCGTGGCAATCGTCCTACCGGTCTCTCCCACGTATACTTAGCCACAATCGCCTGGGATCTGATAATAACCAGGAGTAATGAGGTCACTGGGGTATCTCTCGTGTTTTCCATACGGGTTAGCGGCTTTATTTCCGACCTTTTGACTGCTTATTTCACACCACATAGGCTAATCAACATGTCTGTTAACCAAATACAGCATTAGTTACCTCTTGAATGCTGCTGCTTGAATCACTTTTCAGGCTATCATTCGAAAGCATATTTTGACTGATCCCTGGGCATTGTGAGTGGCTAAAAAATGGAGTGACCACCTGTGTTGAGATAATTCGATATATTCGGCATTTAGTCTTATTATAAAACCGATGCAAATACTATTGATCTCAATTTAACAGCTAGTAATGCAGGAGGGTTAGATATTTGGCTATGATTGTACTATAATTTTTTAATAGTCTTTAATGTAGCTACAGAAGAATACTGAAAATTAAAAATATAAAGGCTACTTGTAAGGCTAAGAAAGGATTGATCTCCTTCTCAATTGCAAGAGATGATCGCCCTGTCGATTTTATGTCACGATTTTTGACGGAGCCCAGTTTGGCCTCCTGATTTAGCTAAAATATATTATAAAATAATCTTCAGGCAGATTGAAAGAATTTTGGCGGTATCTCAAGGCTCTCTCTCTCATTCTTTCTTCGTTCACTGCTCCACGAAACAAAAGTAGACTTCTTTAAACCACCATACTCCGATAAAATGACCTTCAGTTATTTCGAAAACAAATGATCAATGTTGTTTGTCTCACGAACGAAGGGAAACAAAACGAAATTATTCTCGCTATCAAAACATAATAAAGTCGCGCTGATAGGTTATTGATTTAGCCGAGTCTAAGACGTCATCCTTGTGACGAAATTCTTTAGTGACTGCGGAACAAATGACTCAAGACGAGAGGCAATGGTGGCTTTAGTTCTAACCTAGTTGAAGCCCTAACATATGCGTTCTCTTTAATTATCGTACCTTGCAATATTCTGAATGGGACAATGAAGGTGCGGTGACGAAATTACTGGCTTAACATACCGTCTACCCAGGTTTGAATCCCGTCGCTGGCGTAGATTTTTCAGTGGAATCCCTATCGATACGTGAAGGACGTGGATTCGGAGAGCACATAGAGTGAAGTATTCCCTCAATGTAATGGGGCGTAAAACTGTGGACCCCATGGCGCTTTTAGTTAAGGGGTGATTTCCAGTCACACATCAGCGCTGACAAGTTTCATTCTGTTTAGCGCGCAGCGTTTCAATCACCACAAATGTGTACAGCCATGTGCGCTAAGCTGAACAAAACGAGTCTCTGCCGTGGTTCATCTGCGTTAGTATGAGCGTTTGCAGACAAAACTTGTGATGGTAGAGAAATATGTAGCTGTATAAAATTGAGTACCTCAATGTTTATGGTTATTGTGGATATTACTTGAATAAAAAATGAATTATTATCCGGATTTTAATCTTTCAAGAGATGAATTTGGCCACTTCTTTATGGAAGTTGAATATCGTCCTGTCATTTTGTAAACACTCCGGCGCAGGTCATTGCAGTCGTAAACTTGAATGTGCACTCGTGTGTTCCCATCTACCAAGATGTGTTCTAATCTGCGGAAGGTGGCAAATTCCGACGCCGGGTTTCTCTCTTCCGTTTCTCTAACCACTAAATAATCCTTTCCTCAACAATCATCCCACCTATCCTCTAAGGTGCAAATTACTTCAACAGTCGGACGCCCCCCCAGGTGGCTAAGCAACTCGGGAAATTCTTGGGAAACCACATGTTGCCTCGGGGAAAATATGCTCTCCCTCTCCCCTCCTTTGACACCCTGAGCGTGTCACGTGGCGTCGTGCGAGGCAAATGCCTTGAAGGCAATGTCCGCGTCGATCACCAGGCGAGCGAGTGATTGAGTAACGTGTGGGAGAGATAAGTAAGTCTCCCAGGCGTTTCAAGAAAAGCAGTGGAAGATTTTTGGCAACCCCAGCTGCCAGCAGTCACATTATGTAAGCACATGTTGGCCTTCGTAAGCGACTGCTCAGTTTCCTGACTATCGACTAGGCCGGAGTAGTGAGAGTATCGGAAGCGCCAACAATTATCACGCGAGTTTCCAACCGGGTTAGCCTCTCCATTATGGCTATAATGGAGAGTCTAACCCGGTTGGAAACCCGATAAGAATTCATTCATCAACTACGCCGGGAGAGCACAAGATCATACAATCATCACGCGAATTTCAGCTGACGCTGTTCGGAGATGACTTAGCCAGATGAAATTCTTGTCACTTGCGCTGTTTTACTTTGGCTTATAAAAATTTTGGAAGTAAAAGGGGAAACTAACAATAACATGTTATTATTTTTGGTTCTTTATGGAGATATGTCTATTAATTTTTAAATTATTTTATTTCTTAGGTCATTTATTTTACTTCTCTTTGCCGACGTTTCGAATTTTTGTACATGCTTCTTCAGGGCTCAGAGAGGAGTCCTTCTGAATTTTCAAATTCAGAAGAAACTCTCTCTGAGCCCTGAAGAAGCATGCACAAAAATTCAAAACGTCGGTAAAGAAAAGTAATACAATTTAAAAATTAATAGACCTATATCTCCTGAAAGTTGAAAAAATAATTACATAATAAGTGGTCATGAAGAGGAATCATCCAAGTAACAATTATCCTCATATTACCGCCGTAGTGTACTTTCCGGTACAAATGAGAAAAACGTACATTTTCATGCATTCTTGAAATCTAAGTTGCACCGTGCATTACATGCGGCTGCTAGTTTTATTTAGATAATACTTGACCTCACTAATAATGTTATATTAAGGTGGTGGGAGCGATTTTTGTTTATGTGCAGATTTGTGTGAAACTTTTCACGCGTATTCTCATTAGTGATATATAGAGAGAAAAGTGAAAGAAATTTGTAATACCGACTTAAGGCAATTCAATACTATTTAAACACGAAGGTTTATAGCTTAATTATGGCATATATTTCGTAATAATTCGATTACATTTGTACATATTTTCTTCTGAATGCGAAATAATACATTTCTCATTATTATAACTGTTTTTAACTAATATCAATGTGTCACGCCGAGTCCAATATTCGAAAAAAGCATTTCTATATAATTTTGTGCACATTTTGGAAACCGCGCGGAAAACTCGTCATGACATGCCTTAATTAAGGAAAAAATATAATTCTTGTATTACTTCCATTACTGCCTGTAAGGTGAGTTCTAACGCATAAACAGATGCACTTCAATGTGATCCGAGAATTCATTTCGACATACTTAAAAAATTAATGTTTACCATAGTTGAAATGTGCACTTAATGTCCCACGATTACTGCTCCAGTCACCTTAATTCTATCCTTGATCTCAAAATGGCCTTATCAGGAAAATTTCTGTCTAAAGTAAGCTTCGCATTTCTCGGAGGAGAGCAAAAGAAAAACGTGGCTGTCTTTTTTCCTCTCTTGAGTGGGAACTGACTCTTAGTTATTTAATGTATTCAATAGCCTCGAACGCGTATTGACGCAGTTATTTCATAATCACCAGATTGAGAAACATCTGTTCGAGGGCGTGAAAGTGGAAAATCCCGATATAACTCGAACTTTATCCTTCGCAGTTTATATTTGTCACTATAAGCCGCTGTTATGGAAGAATATGGCCGTTAAATCAATCGTCAAATGTCACCGCAAATAAAAAATCTTCCTTTAAAACTCACAAAAATCGTTGGGGCATTAGGACGCCTCGGTGGCTTAACTGTCTAAAGCACGCGGCACGATATTAAGGGATTTGGGTCCAGGTCAAGGCGAATGATTTTCCTCAAATCACTTTTAACTATAGCAGTTATCAGCTGTTTTTTGTAGCTTTCCGTATATAGTTTCTTATAGGTTTTATTGATATTTGACGTCGTTTTCTCTCTCCTTTTTTCTAACAGTCCTATAAAATTCAGCAAACAAAGAAAAGACTCAGAATAATAATGGTTGTTTGTCGATTCAATTTGATTCCTTGACTAAGGTCATTTCGCACATCACTGTCTACTATTTGCAGACAGGGACAACAGTATTTGGGACGAATTGGAAGATTTTCCTGTTGTCATAATAGAAACCATATTTGAAATATATTTTTAAGTTAAACACTTGTAAGAATCATGAGTAAACATAATAATATTGAGAATGTAGAAGCTTTATTTTGTGATAAATCATCAGTAATTTAATATGCATGTTTGAGGTTATAACCTGACTTATTTGTTTCATGCTGTACGCTGAAAACGCCTTCACAACCGAAAGTTTTTTGCTATTCTATAAAAATATTTATTTTGAGTAAATCATTTATTTAAAAAATAGTAAAGAAAACATACGAAGTACAACGTTACATTCTTGAAGAGGTCTTCGCGTCAATACTTCCTAATTTTTTATCAATGGCCCTGTGGAGCGCGAAGCCTCGCCTTATACTGTTGAAAACGGCTTCTATTTTTTTGCAGGTATTTTGTAAAGTAATGCAATAAGTTTCTCATATTTTGATTTCGATGGAAAGATGAAGATTTTTCCTTTACAATGAGGCCAAATTCATTGAATTTTATGCTTAGTGGTTTGTCGCTCAAGCTATCTTAAAGAGTGGACCACAGGGTATGATACCCTGGGGTCAGTAATCGTTACTTACTAAGTCTCGGTTTTATAACCTTTGGTTAAATATATTCTCGGTGTGAAAACCGAAGCTAATAAGTTCTCCTACCAATATCACTCACGTCAACTAACCCATGGTCTGTCGTAAAACGTATGTGTACAAAACCCGAACTCTCAGTTAACATCAACTTTACGAAAGGGCATAACTTTCTTGAGGTTAATGCCAACCAGTCATCATAAATCCGAAAATGAGGCACTTTGTAAATTTTCGTCGAAACGAGAATAAAATCCTCCGGGAAATAAGGAACGAGGGCACTCTATGCCCCCCCCCACTCTCCTCCCTTCGCAACAGCCACTCCCCAGGATGTAGGGATGGAGGGGCGGGGAGGGGGGGGGGGGGGTACCCGCGCGATCTCTGGTGGCAGCGGGCCTAAGGCTCGCCTCCGAAAATAGAGGACTCCGGTTCGACTCAAATCCGCGGAATCAAAAGAGTCGGCGCGGGGGAGGGTGTATGTTTTGGGGTGGTGGAGATGCCCTCTCGTCAAGATATTCCATTTCGGCCCCAGGGAGCGAGGAGGGATCCGCGCGGGATTGGAACCGCGCTCTTGCGCGACTTCTATTTCTGCGCCGCAGTCGGCCCGCGGGGGCTCCGTGTGCCGGGCCGCCCCCCGATGGGGCCCTCGCCACCGGTCACTTCCGCTATTACTCCCGTCTTTCAAACCCACGCCAGCTATGATGAGTCCAAACCCGTCTGCGTTCCTTGTTTACACCATTTCGGCAATAAACCCTGGAGGCTGATGGGCTGGCCAGAAGGGCAGAAATGTGACGTCTTCAACTGAAAAGGAAAATGTGGACCGAAGACGAGTCTGAAACAGTGGAACAGATATAGAAGTCAGATGTATATTTTCAATAATGTTTTCAAACATGGTCATCATCAATTTTCTTTTCTGTACTTTTACGTGACTATGCGGCAAAGATCACTTCACACTTACTCCCTGCCTCTTGTTGCAGCAGGCAGCGCTCTGGACGAATGGGAGGATCACCCATCCGAATTCGATTCGTGCCCTGCGATTTTCGAAAGGAAATTGGTGTTTCTTCGTGGCGGGCCGTTGCACATCAGTTTCTTAAATGTCTAAGCTTTAAGTTCTCTGCAGCATACCATTTTCTCCTCTTCAATCGTAATTTTCTTTGATTATAGTCTCTTTATTGATCTCATCTTTCACAGATCATGACCAGTTCAATATACGGTTGTTATATAAGTGTACTACCATACCCTGGATGGTAAAAAAAACCACCCAGGAGGAATTCGAACCCGTTGCTCTTTCTTTCCAGGCCATCCCTTCCATTTTATCCTGTATCTATATCATATTTCTAACGAGTCCGTAGTGGCTCAGGGTGTTCTCCATCCGCCTGCCTTTTTCCATTACGGTGTTCTTCTTGGTCTTCGCTTCATCCACTATTCTCTGTACGTCTCCATATATTATCCCTGCACATGATCTTTGGCATTCGTCTCCAGCAACAAGTCCTAAAGACTCCTATTTGTCCCTGCTCTTTTTTTCCAGTGGTGTACAACTCTCGCGAAAGCTTATGGCGTTCGGATGCGCAGAAGAATACGTCGTGGAGGGGTCAGGTTTGGTGGAAGGGGTAGGAAAAAGGGATGTAGGGGAAAGCGAAGACATCGCATTTGTACCATGCATGAGTGCATTTAAAAAAAATGCAATTTGTACACGTGGACAACACAAACGCCGCGCATCTGAACGCCATAAGCTTTCGCGAGAGCTATACGTCTCTGACCCTTATAGAGCCACGCTCTGCTTTCACGCTCTGAATGCCTTTTAGTAATTCGTAATCGCATTCTTTCGCAACAAATTGTTTCTTCATCGTGAATACCCTTCTTAACTTCGGTAATTATTCCCTTAATGTTTTTTTATTCACATGCATAGGTTTTAATATCAGAGTTTACTCTCATTATACCCGAGGCTCGTGATTTTGTCTTGAGGCTGGCTTCCAATTGGCGTGTGCTTAAATCCTTGACCCAAATTCGTATCGTGGCAAAAGATTTGGTGTTTGTTAGTTCCTCAGCTTCCAAGGTCATATTGCGCCGTCCAGTAATCCTGGAGGCGGGATTTGAGCCAGTGACCTTCGGGTTGCTTGACCGGCGCATTACCTACCTGTTACCGCGATCTTAACGTTCTATCGGGAAAATGGTGTGATTGCAATTCATGATTTGGTTGAATTTGATATCTGGTCATGAAAACAATATAGAGACGTTACTTTTACTGATCCCACTCTTGTATCAAACCACCAGTGCCATGTAAGTTAGGGGTTTCACGAAACTTCCGGCGTTGGGGCTTGAGTCTCCCAAAGAATGTTTTATAGTTTTCGCTGGGGTTGTAATCTTTGGTTTGAAGGATTTAGTTCATATTTATTCCTAATGGTCTCTTGGGGAAAGGTTCTGCCATATGACCAATGCTCATTTTTTTCTCAATTGGTGCATAAACAGTGACTTCGATGAAAATTTTTTGCGCGGGTTTTCCGGAAGAATGTAAACAAAGGCGGAATGTGTTTGCGCATGCGCCCTTTGCAAGTAGCGGAGAAGAGTTGGATAGTATGTAAGATTTCGAGACTTTGACTTTCAAATTTTTAGAGTGTTGATTTCAATACGATATTCCGTATCGTAATAAGGGTTGTGTTACTGCGTTTTACAGCAGGTGCTTTCCCCGAGTCTTATCCATGGATAAGTGTGGAATCTAAATTTTGCCGTATCAATCATATACAGTTTGAATAGCTGCACGACTGCATGAACCGTTAAATGGCATCTTAACATATTCGGAGCAGTCATCCACGCTATGTCATGTCTGCGTAGTATTCCTCCGTCTTCGTCACGTATTGTCTACAACCCCTAGAAGCGTTTCTCTGCGGAAATAGAAACTTATGGCACATCTACATTCGTCTCAACCGCGAAAGTCACTCATTTTACATGTTTAACAACATGATTAGGCCGGCCGCACACCGGATACGGCACGCCACGGCGCGATGTTTTGCCTAAAGGCGCCTTATGCAACGTGGTTTGTATTGGTTTGAATGGAGGTGCCGCACACTGCATCGGGCACGGCAAGGCAAGGCGAAACAGCGCCGCACGGCGCTTTGTACTGCCTTGTCAATTTTCGTCCGTCGGGCAAAAGGCTTCAGACAAATCGTTCTGCGCATGCGCGAGGATCGCCGCCACGTGCAGTGCAGTGATAGCGACAGGCGAAAGTAATGGGTTCTAGTATTGTCTAGTTGTTGTTTGTGTGACAAGAGAAAATGGCAAGCCAGGAGGATGATGGGGTCTCTGTCGGGCACATCATCCATTACCTTGACGAGGTACCACAACGCTATAACAGTCGCCTCTTCTTCTGCGTTCATTTTCACGAAACATGTAACAGACTACAAACAGACTTCACAAAATATAATACAAACTACACACACTACTTCACTTGTCAGTATACTTAACGCTACTGAAAGCGACGGTGCTCAAGTCGCCTTGCCGTGCCGTATGCTGCTCTAAACCATCGGGCAAGGCACGGCGCGGCGAGACGTTTTCACCTTGCCTCGCCTCGCCGTGCCTTGCCCGATGGTTAAGAGCAGCATACGGCACGGCAAGGCGACTTGAGCACCGTCGCTTTCAGTGGCGTTAAATATACTGACAAGTGAAGTAGTGTGTGTAGTTTGTATTATATTTTGTGAAGTCTGTTTGTAGTCTGTTACATGTTTCGTGAAAATGAACGCAGAAGAAGAAGTAGAGGCGACTGTTATAGCGTTGTGGTACCTCGTCAAGTTAATGGATCTTAAAGCTCTTTTCCAATGTCACTCCAAATTTTTGCTATGATGTCTACATTATGGTGCTCCTTCATAGATGAGTTATAAATAGGTGGGTTGTTTTGCACCCAGAACAACAGCCTATCAACATCAACACTGGGAACATCAACAGAGACCCCATCATCCTCCTGGCTTGCCATTTTCTCTTTTCACACAAAAAACAACTAGACAATACTAGAACCCACTACTTTCGCCTGTCGCTATCACTGCACTGCACGTGGCGGCGATCCCCGCGCATACGCAGAAAGATTTGTCTGAAGCCTTTTGCCCGACGGACGAAAATTGACAAGGCAGTACAAAGCGCCGCGCGGCGCCGTTTCGCCTTGCCTTGCCGTGCCCGATGCAGTGTGCGGCACCTCCATTCAAACCAATACAAACCACGTTGCATAAGGCGCCTTTAGGCAAAACATCGCGCCGTGGCGTGCCGTATCCGGTGTGCGGCCGGCCTAATGCTGTCTACATTTTAGTATCAAGCAGTTCAACTTCGGAGGAGAGATTAATATAGATAGATGTTCATGAATTTTAAAGCTAAGGCTAAGGGTACAAACACACAGAACGCGGGGCGGCGCGGCGCGTCAATAAGCGTTAACCCACACACACAGAACGCGGCGCGTCTCCTACTCTCCTACTCCGTCAGTGGCCAAGATGGCGTTGAGCAAGTTGGATCGTCGCTTGCTTTGTTTAGAAAACACTTATATAAAGTATTATACGTACGTGAAGCAAAATCGACGTGAGTGGGAAAGCGAAGTGTGTGAAGGAAGAAATCTATTCGGTGAGTATCATCATTTGTTTCCTGTCCTAAGGAGATATGAGAAAATCTTTATGGAATACACTAGAATGTCAATACCTACTTTTGACTATATTTTGGACAAAATTTCATGTGATGTAGAAAAGCAGGAGACAAACTGGAGGCGACCTATTGGTGCTGAAGAAAGACTTGTGGTTACACTTAGGTAAGTATCACATGTGGTATAAATATGCAATATATGTGGCCTAAAAAACACTTCGTTAATAAGACACTCGCCATCCATCACCATAAGAAAAACGCGTGTTACCGCTCCAAAAAATCAAACTCAACTGGTTCAAGTGGAGACGCCCCGCGCCGCGCCGTGGCGCGCCGCGCAGCCCTCTGTGTGTTCTTTCGCATTACAAAGTATGTATTTGTTTTTGAAGCGTCATGACATGCGGCGCCACGTTCTGTGTGTTTGTACCCTAAGAAGGCATATGGTGAGCGTCATAATGATCTGTGGATAGATTGTGTGGTTAAAATTTGTTAGCACGCTTGTGTGTTGTGAAGTATTTCGTGTTTGAAGTAATTCTGTTATATTTACAGGAAAATTATTTATTATCCAAAGAAATTAATAAGAGATATTTGCTACAAAGATTAACTCCGTGTTAGTGAATTAATGTTGCCATGTTTTTCGTATTCCAAACCCTTTTGGGCCATTTCGACGAAAACATTTTCTCTCAGGTAAAATCTTATTACTACTACTTGTTGCTTTCAATGATAATGCTTCTGCCTGCCAGCAAATTCGACTCGTGGTTTATGATCTAGGCCCATGTCTAAGGTAGTCGTCCATCAGGGAAGCGTCGCTCTTCACGAGCTTCCTAATCGAAATATTAATAACCTTCCTCTCCCATTCAACGCCCCCTTGAACTCCGAGGTAGTGTTGGGGGAGTCTAATTCCCGTAAAATTGTCTTTTCACGGATATTCGTCTCAATTTCATAAGATGTTAGCAGCTATATTTTTTCAGTATACCCAAGCACCCAACAAATTATTAAAGCGATGCTTTCCTGTATATATCTTGATTTGAGTTTCATTTCCTTTATAATCTTCCTCTACGTATCCATCTAGCAACACCTTTTATTTTTTTTATTTCGGATTACCTTTGATTACGGAAAAATATTCAATTCAGATACGAATAACAAATGAAACTTCATGGTGACATTCATGAGTTTGAAATCGACTTACGCGTTTGTTCGTTCAATACAAAGCTGAAGTGTACTCAATTTAGTGAGTGTATTCAATTTTCGGGTTGGCGAATCGTACATCTTGTGGCACATTCTTTTTAACTGACCATAAGTCCATTGGGGAAGTGTGTTTAAAATTTTGGCAGCTACCTGTTTAGTTATTAACTTGTATTCATAGCCCAAGCACTTATATATATTCCTGCGATATGTTGAAATTGCGAAGCAATCCAGACGTGCTCGTGAAATTGCGAATAGCAATCCAGTACTTGTTACCACGGAAAATTGAAAGGTTTATGCACAGTGTTAAATAATTAGGCTATCTATCGAATAATCTTTCTAACCCGTCGTAATTATGACTTGTAAAATCATTAACTTTCGTAGAATAAATTATATATTAAACCTTTACGTTTGGTTTCATATATCTCCTATCTTATACTGTAAATCTAATTGACAGCAGTCTGTCCAGGTTGGCAAATTGCTCCTGACTTGGTGGAAAAAATATTGTATGTGACCTCACTCAAAATTTTTAATCTATATTGATAACTTACGGTCCCATATATATTGATTCCATGCAAATACCGATTCCCATACAAATCGATGCTATAGTCATGTGACTCCAATGCAATCACCGTAATCTCGTTCTAACAAATCTTCGCCGATCGTCGCTTCGGACGTTCAAATTCGGCAACTGCACCTTTTCGTGAGGACCCAATCCCAGGTGGCACAGAATAAATGGGGCATAGAAAGGCAGACCCGGAAAAGTTCCCTTAATGTCGCATTTGTACTGTACCTCTTTTCCAGTAATGGTAATCTACGATTTGCTTGACAAAGTATGTCTTCTTAGTAATTATCCCGCAAGGAATGTTAGAAAAACTTCCTTAAGCCTTCGCATCGTCGTTGCTTATTTTTAAGCAAGATTAAGATGGTGATGAAGTGCACCAGACTCGAATATTGTTCGGTAACCAAAACATTATTTGGCTTTCTCACTGCATCGATAGATTCGCCCACTCGGACAAAAGAAGGAATTTGGGAACCAGGGTTTATAGGCTATATAATGCTGAATACCCCAGTTTCCCTCGCACGATTCGTGAGCACAGAACAGCAGCCAAGAACCTGCTAATTTAAATGAAACTTCATTGCTCTTAGATATAAAAGTTTTGCTATTGCAAAAGTGGATGGTGGCGAAATCTCTTTGCCACGTGCCCTTACGGCGCGGCGATTGGCTGGCCATGACGTAGACGTTGACAATATTTGATAGGCGACCCCTTTTACAATGTGATTTAGATCTTTAAGCTAGTTTGAGCGACGTATCACTTCTCCTATAATTTGATGGCTTTGACCTCATTTTAAAGAAAAAAAGTCATCTTTCCAATGATATCAAAATATAAACCCCTTGCCGAACTACTTTTTGAGCAATTTTCCTATAAATATAAGATGTTTATATGGGATAGATTACGGCTGTGCGCTCCAAAGGGAGAATATTGAAATAATTATGAATTTCTAACACCTAAATTTCGTCAAAAAGTTAACGGTGGGTAGTTTGCATGGGTTCTCAACTATTCATAAATTATAATCAATTACTCACCTCAGTAGTTTTTACAGAATCGCAAAAAACATGTTATGAAGGCCTTTTTACCATACGGCGTTAAAACATGAATTAAGTTAGAGTCTTAGGTGGATGTATTTATTTAATTACTGAGAATTTTCATCATATATTACTATATATTTGCGTAATTAATATTGCAATATCTACTTTATACTTCTTACAGACGCTTAAGTTTAAAAAAAATAAAATTTGAGTATGGTCTCCATTATGACTGGGGAACTATCTCTCTCAAACTACCTTTTCTCTCGTCCAGGGTTGTCAGTTCATAGTAAATTACTTCACAGTGATGAGTCTAGAGAAACAGCATGCTGTCCATTGATTAATCTCCTTTAAAATGTTCCCTAGCGTGTGATTAACTTTTAATTTAGGCTAGGGGTACCCTTAGGTTTACCATAGGTTTCTCACTTGGCTTAATGGTTGGACTATGCAATGCGCTTAACTACTCCTTCACAAAACGAGTGCTTTTCCGCTGTGGCTCATGGATTAAAGAAGAGAGTGTGTGGCCTCTTGACGCGCGAGTGTTAAGCCTTATTTTGTGTGAAAACAGATCCACTGACTTCGATTATGGCACTAGTTATTCCTAAAATATGCGTTAATTTTTTCTTTTCGAGAATTAACTTTGCTTTAATTTATTTTTTTAATAATTTATTTAATAATGATCAACGATGGCATCGTGACGTTAATTTCAGTAGTACCATTGTCTTAATCGTTATAGTAAATATAACTGCTTCAGGCAGGACCTGGTGGAACTTATCGACATTCATGATGAGTGAAACACTTAGTTCTCTGCCACATGTACATTTGTCTGTCACCACGTGTTTCACCACACGTTGGCATAATCATGTTGCCACAATACGGCGATTCGCGTCGTATTGTGGCAACAAATCCGTAGAATATTGCATACTAAGTGCTTTATTCATCATGTTCATTGTATTAGCTTCGTGATTGACCCATTAATCATGGCCGATTGCGTATTTAAATGGCTTCAGTATTCTCTGCTGCTATTGTGTCTCATGGTTCCATCTATTCTCCCTTCTAATTTATAGCATAGCTTGCTGGAACGCGGATAGTTTACGAGAGCAAATCCTACCACGGTGTAGGACGCTAGTAATGGAGGAGCGAGGCATTAGTGTCCTCTTCCAGTGGTCTCAGTGGCATCGAGGGGATTTGTTCGATGGGATTGCTTCCCCGTTCGCGGGCACTGCAATGACAGTTGGGGGAGCGGCAAAACACACTCGGCCGCCAAAATGGCATCGCGAGCCAGGGAAAGAGGGCTTATTTTCCGCCCTCAGTGAAACGTGAAACCTCTGTCTTCGAGCGGAGGCATTCCCCTCTCATCCCCTTTGCGGCGGATAAATGGACCAGTGGGATTGAGAGGGAAGAATAGGTGGGCGGGACTGTGTTTTCCCGCTCGCGCTCCGGCAGTGGCGCGGCCACAGTAACTCTTTAATAGCAGGAGGGTGGGGTGGGGCACGCTTTGGAGCTTCGCCACGACATTCGGAGGGGGCGGGTCGGTCGGGAGATTTGGCGTGTTGACACACAGACACAAGCCGCTCCCCACCTCCCCGGAATTATCACTCCCGGTTGAAATAAGAAATCCAAAATCATTTCGAGTGTTCAAAAATAAAGTGCGCGGGCTATACTTGCTGCATTTCTACCGGTTTGTTACACGCTCGGGCTCATGACACGCTTCTCTACATTTGGTGTCGTGTTTTCGATAAATTATTTACCCACTTCTTACTATTTATAATGTTTAGTAAAGCTGAGAATCAATCTTTTGCTCTGTGATGTAAAGTGCAAGGAAGTAATACGCGGTGGATTACCATATCTACATTTTTTTGTAAATTTGTGTTTCATTTATTATTTCAGTATTTTACGGCATGTAATTCGGGCATTAATGAGTTATTCTAGCCTTGGTGACATATTTTGTGATAACAAAGGACCCTTCTATCAAATACAGATATTATTTGCGTGTTGCCTGTGAAGCAAACTTTCACCGAATGACTTGAAGAAATACAATAACATGGAGTGGTCCGAAATGTCATCAGGACGTTGACCGTCATTTCCTCATTGTCGGTTG
The DNA here is from genome assembly GCA_963573305.1 of Pyrrhosoma nymphula. Taxonomy (NCBI): domain Eukaryota; kingdom Metazoa; phylum Arthropoda; class Insecta; order Odonata; family Coenagrionidae; genus Pyrrhosoma; species Pyrrhosoma nymphula. The sequence goes on from OY754339.1 coordinate 100,454,671, forward strand.
TCAGTAAGCCAAGTCTTACTTTGACATCTAGGTATTTTCTTTGGCCTTGTAAGTTGCAGGGTGATTCTTTGTGGGCTTCTACTGAACAAGCACGTGACATAGGCAGGAAAGTACCGTATTTTGCGGCATATGGGCCGTGTTTTCCAGCATACAGGACCGTTGGCAGTTGCTTGTCTTTGGAGGCACATAGTTTATTCAGTGAAGTGGAATAATTTGGTTGTTTGAAGTATCTCGGTGTAAAAAAATCAAACAGAACATGCTCATTTTATTTCATATAATGAATGACATTATGAAACTTAAAAAACAGCAATAAATATCACAATTCAGTTCGAAGCATATACATTAAATATTGATTAATACACACAATATGATCAATTCGTCTAAATTTGCACTACCGATGTTAAAAATATTTTGCTGTAATATTGTGATGGAGTGTAAATTTTTCTCCGTAGTTCAATTCTGTGCAGCAATTTTCGATATTAACGGACAGTGGTTCCGCGGGTCTTCCGCGCAGGGCACCACCCTCATCCCAGCATCAAGTGTCAGCTTATGACCGGGGTAAGAAGGGCTGCGGGAATAGGGAGGAAAAAGGGAAAGGGTAAGAAGGGTAGGGGATAGGGCAGCTTCCGACCCCAGAGCCATAGATTAGGCTAAGGGGCAAAAGACGGAACGCGAAACAAGCATTTCTTCTAGGGTGTTTGCTACATCGAGTCCTATTAATGAGGAAACGACGGAGTCGCAACCGGTCGTCCAGGGCCCGGTCCACCCGAGATATTAGCGAACAATAAGAACCAAGCCCGTCCGACAGGTATCGGAGAAGCCTCTCTGAGCGCTAGTAGCTCCCTCTTGTGGTAAATCCGACGGGGAACGCCGATTGGACGATAAGTCAGCTGTGTCCAAACTCGTTAGGCGTTCTTTGTAGTTTCCCTTAAAACTTGCAACATTTTAGACTTTATTTAGGTGTAGGGTAGTTTTCCGTTATTTTATATTTTTAGTTTAGATCCACCCTCTCCTTTGTTGCTTTAATTAATTGTTCCGTTAATTCCTTACTCCCAAAAATAATTTTAATTTAAAAAATATCTAACATTAAAAATTTGATTTGTACACACTCAAAATACTTTCCCGCTATGAAACCTGTGTCTGGTGTTCTCCCTAAATTTCCGAATTTAGGTGCCTAATTAGCGAGTTTGGTCTCAGCTAAAGCTACCAAAGTACATCGTGACTGAAAAGCCCAATGAGAGGTAGACAGTCTTCTGTGCGCGGGAAGCCGCAGCACGCACCCACGCTCGTATATTAGATATATTACGATTATATTTAAAAAAATGAATGTATCCATGCATCCTAATTTTTAAATAGTAATCTTCCGTGTTTTTCTGGATAGCTTTGTCGCCACAATTACCAATATACCTCAGTTTTCAAGAGAATAAATTGACAACGCCAACCACTGTTCCAACACAGTTCGAAAACATCGGTCGATTACGAGCTTTGCGATTAGGTATGACTTTCGGAGTTGTTTCACAAATAATTCTAGTCCCGTCGAAGGTTCTAATCCATTATTTTATTAGTATTGTGCGTCCCAAAAAGTCTCCAGGTAATGTTGCGTGAATTTATTTCCAAGTGCTTTATTGTGTACAAGATTGGACTTGGCAAGCTTCAATTTCTTTGATGTTATTCAACTATTTAGATTGTAGTAAGCTAGCGTTCATGAATAACGTAAGGTGGTTCATTCCAATTGGTAGGTATTTTAGAAGTGCCAAGTAGTGGAAAAGATGCCCTTTGGTTTGTTTAAGGCTGAAAAGTGTAAGTATTGCATTATTGTATCGGATAAGTCAATTGCAGTGTGGTACCGCAGAACCCCACATATGTAAAAACGATGCATGTTTGTTTTGATCAACTGTTTTTCATTTCATTATAAAGAATTATGCAAATAATTGCTATATTTATCTGTCCGTAATCTTGTTTCTGTTGGTATTTGTAGTTTTGTCAATGAAGTTGTAGTCTAAGTGAATATCTTTTCAACAATTTCCAGTTCCTTGTAAATGTATTACACAGAAATAAAAGTCATCGTCTTGGCATGATAGAGAGTGAAACTAATAACTAATTTAACTAATAATCTTAATGACAGAGCTGTTTACTAGCTATAGCCATTTCAGCTTATGAATCCCTCATTGCTTCTATAGTTTTCATTTGGATTGCAAGGTTACTTTTGATGTGAATTTCTATATTTAGTATTCGACAGTTGCGTTTCTTTAATGTTTCAGAATGCTATGAAAGAATTTTGACTACCCTAAGATGATTTTATTTTATCTATTGGTTGTTATCATGATAGCAATGGTGAATTTGAATTGTGTGAATAAAATAAAAAAACCGATGGTGTCATCAACAATAGTCACAGGCAACTAACCCTCTTTTTTGGTATAATATTTGTTCTTATTACCAGAAATCGTTGTAGTTTTACTGTCGTGCATCTTGTATGGATTCATTAATTTTAATGTTCTTTGATAACTACTAATGGTATTGATTTATCACTGCACTCTTATGCTTTAGTTTCCTCTCTTGTTAGTTGTCATGATTTTATTTAACACTTTCCCCAGACCAGTGCTAGGCATAGCAGTGTTAGTGCCATGATAACTAACCGGCATAATTTCATTATAATTCAAAGTCCAATCAAATCTTTGAACCAATATGACTGGATTGTTTAGATCTTAGGCAAGTACCTTTTTTGGCACTAAAGTTTAATGCAACTTCTTTGAAGCAACATTTATTGCCGGTCAATTTATCTATTTATTCCCGTTGCTATTGTCTCTTTTCATTATGAATGCAGCTAAGAAATTTATCTCGTGAGTGTGCATTTTTATTTTTAAAAAGTAATTCAATTTTTAGATAGTACTAATTTGTTTTCCATTAACCTACCAAAATTCACAATATACTCTATGAGAAGGTCAAATTCCAATTATAGGTATATCATGGAGTGCAATTGGGGTTTTAATAATTTGAAATTATTTGCATTCCTGGTGACATCAGGACTTCAATTCTCTTTAATAATAAACATAAAACAATGTTAAACTTCCTAACGCAATGTCTCGTAGTTATTTATAATTTTTGATGCACAGGAAGGATTTTAATAGTTAAAAGAGCAATCTAAATACGCAAGTAAAAGATGGGTGGATTTGAATTCCAGGGTTTTGCTGTGGTTCAGCACTTAACCTCATCTATCGCTGTGATAGGCTGTTACTACCCCCTATCATAAACATTTAGCGTTGAGTTGGCACCCCTGGATAAGAATTATATCTTACTTTCTGTTGGCGTCATTGGAACTTTTTTCAAATATGCCTAAGAAGTTAATTGAGGCGTCACTTAGTGAACATTCCTTACATTCATGATGAACAATTAAAACGTGTTCTATTTCCTCACTTGTTTTATTAGCTGGCCAAGGTTTCAGCACTTAAGTATCATCATCTGACAAATTTTTCAAGTGTTTTACTGGAATTAATAAAATCAGTGGTTTTGTGAAAATATTTTGTTCATGGCAGTGAGTGAAACTCAACAGTAGGATTGTAAGTAATGAGGTAATTGTCAAGGCAAATTAACGTTTTCGTATTCCACAAGATAAAATTCTTACTGCGGCCTCTAAATATCGTAATGAAATTCATTGTCTCAGGCGTTTTTTCATAGAATTTTCTGTGTAGATAGCAATATTTAGTTGATATATTACTCAGTACATCACAATATTTATCCAAGTGCAATTATTGCTTTCATTTTAGTATGAAGATATATTATTATTACGCTACACTAGCTATTTTTCGGGCTGGCTCTGCGTGCCTGCACCTTCAACTGTTTTAGTTCTTCCCGCCTATCTGTATTCCGCGGCTTTCGGTTGCTCCCGCCAGCTGTGTGAGGGAGTCGCATCGTTTGGTGGTGGGGAAGGGAAAGATAGGGGAGGAGGAAGAAGACGAAGAAAGTGAGATCATATTCTTCCTTTCTTCGCTCGTCCCCCGTTTATTTCCGCTTCTCTCTCGTCACCCTCCTTCCCCTTCCCTTCCCTGCGCCCCGAATGCGATCGTCCGCCCAGCTTCTTCTTCCCATCCCCCGATAACACATGCCCCCATGCGTGGAGCCGAGCGGGGGCGGGCTTCCGAGCCCCCTTTCAGTCGGGGGGTGGAATATTTATTTGCTATCGCACAAATATCGAATTTGCATGCAGCAAGACCAAGGGCACGAGCGCTCGGGGATCTCACAAAGGCGGCTTTACACAAGGTACAGCTCTCGCGCAAGCTTATGGCGTTCGGATGCGCGGCGTTTGTGTTGTCCGCGTCATACAAATTCCATTTTTTTAAATGCACTCATGCATGGCACAAAGGCCATGTCTTCCCTTTCCCCTACGTTCCTTTTCCCTACCCCTTCCACCAAACTTTACCCCTCCACGACGTCTTCTTCTGCGCATCCGGACGCCATAAGCTTTCGCGAGAGCTGTAGTTGACTTTCTTAACTGAAGCCTTGAAGTAGCTTGCAAGTTGCCCTTCGACGTGTGAGCGCGGACTTCGATGCCAGTATGGGGCTAAAGGACCACGGAAATAAATAGCCTCCTATATTGCTTGCAAGAGTCATTTCGAATTTTCGTTAAAATCGCATAACATCCGGGGAAATCCTGATCCTACGACTGCGAGCGGAAATTGGAAATCTTAGCAGGAAATTTATTTTTCGTTTGAGGACTTCCTGTAAAACATTTTATTGTTTGAGTTTACGCGGAGACGTTTGTTGCTGCTTGAGAATGCTGAAAAAGGAGACTGGAGTCTTTTCTTGTTAACGAATTTTTAATAAATGAAATGTCTGCTAAACAATACGTTTTATACATGGGTGATTCTCTGAAAATGGGGTAATTTCATGAAACTGTGGAATATCTCCTTAACTATTAGTTTAAAACATAAAAACAAAATTGTATAAAGTTTAATGAAATGTAAGTAACATGGCCCCAAACAGTAAAAGAAACAAATAAATTTGAATATACTGAAAATAATGTCTCAAAGGGTTCGAAAGTCCACTCCGAAGCCTGCAACTAGCACGGTTTCACTTATAAATGTCGTTATATATAAGAGAAAAAATAAAATAAAATGTCTTCATGTAGGATTAATTAATTTACAAAACCTTCCTGATTAATGCTCCTGGTTGTTATTTTGACATATATTCTTAACTTAAGAATTATTTTGAACCAAAGTTTGCAACCACGATTAAGCATCCACTCCGAAGCCAAAGAGAAATAGTGAAAAATCTCAAAAGTTGGTATAAATGCTAAGTTCCTACTGGTAGGCCTAAAGAAAGTCAGCCATCTTTCTTGCAACTGAATGAGTGACATGCAGATTCAGCTACCATCAGTGAAAGAATAACCTACAACAACTCTGAATTGAGGTTAATATGTTTATTGGTTGTATACTCCGTGGCTTCTGTAAAATCTAAAATATGTTACTGTATGTGTTGCATTTTTGATATGAGGTGGTATTCAGAGAAAATGATTCAATTGCATAAGATGTACCCCATAACCTCAAAATCATTTTCTTGGCCTGGCTGAAGGTGTGCTTTGTGTACTCCGAAGCGTCCACTCCGAAGCCAAAATTGGCTTCGGACTAGATGCCAAGAGCTACGGAGTGGACTCCAATGACTGATTTTCCTGTTATGGGTTGAAAAAGTACAAACAATTTTCAAATATAATTTACTGGGCTACTATTTTCCCATTTTTAACTAATTTTAAATAAAATTAATTTTTTTTATTTATTTTTTTTATGTAATTTTTTTTTAATTAAAGAGACACATGCATTTTAGTGGGCAGATTTTGTGTTCAATTACTTTTAAAGTATAAATATATCTGATGGTCAACATTGAAGCTACTGAAATAGCTCAAACTCTTAAAAATTAAAATATGCCCACTCTGAGGTCACCTCCGGTCCACTCCGATGACAGCAAAAACTAAATTTCCTAAAATACTGGAAAATAATCACTTTTGATCTCTGCTGCAGTCTGGTACATATTTAACTAATATATGGAACCTGATAAATTTATTCTCATTTTAATTTGAATTTTTATATTTTAAAAAATATCCAACTTCAAAAGTACCCCGTTTTCAGAGAATCACCCACATGTATATGAACTCCGTGATTTCCTGTGGAAGCAGAATGCGTCAACCCAACGATTGAGGAAGTTTGGCAGTTTTCAAAATTCTCATTTGATTCCCATGCGTTCATAATTCTTTTCTTTGCGGAAATTCCGGATGTTACCTGAATGCAGCACGGTCTGCTATGGTTAGTGACTATAGTTGATATATCGCTTCACTCGAGACTTCCATGGGAGTCAACATGCACGAATAAATCCGCCTTAAAAGGTTGTGCTATGTCAGTGAACGACCGTTTTCGCGAGAGGTCAGGAGGTGTGGGTTATGCGACGCTGCCTGCTATTTTCTATAGCTGGTGCCTTCGGGAGAGAGTTTACTTTTGGTTTTCATTTTATTTAATTTTTGGCATGCTGTTTCACTACACCTTGATCGAAATCGTTAAATCCATGTCCTCGGATGAAACTTAAAGGTATAAAATTAGCTAAAACGTCATCCTCCGTTCTGTAGTGGAACGATGCATGCATGTATCGTAAAAAACCTTGAATCACGACTGTATAAAAGCAAAGAACAGCCCTTATTGCTTTGCTTTTGTTATGTATTTGTTGAAGTGCGGAAATAAAAATTTGATGAATTGAATATCGCGCAACCATTGAGTCCTTTGGGTCCTTTTTCCAAAGATAAACTCCAAGGGGCTCTGCTTAAACTTGACTTCCGATATTTTCCGAGAAAGTTGGAGAATTTTTTTAGGAAATCGTTCATTTGCTAGTCATTTCCATAATCTTTAGTACGTGAGAGCTAAGAAAAATAATTTACGACATGGCACATAACAATTAGTGGGGAGCGACTGTACGTAGTTTTAATTTCCGGATTTTTTTTTTTTCACTTTGACCAGCTTTTCTCGATTTCAGCCCTCGATGTACTGCGTCTGCCTCCCCCCCGTTTGTTTTTGCAGTGTTTCCTTGAAGCTACTTTACTCCCCAGCACTTTCAAGAACTTCTTCATTGACACTCCAATATATTCGTATAAAATTCAATGGCACCGCCTCTCTATTGCTTGCTATCTAATTTGTTGTTATACTGACACCATCATCTATCCTACACCTACATGCAAGAGCGTGCTCTAGTCGTGTATTTTGATGAAGTGCGTCAGTTTGATGAGGTGGAATATCGCCACCTTGTAAATGGTTACATTCAAATACGACACAGTTTCAGGCAATACTTTGTGGAAGTCAATCATACTGGGAGTAAAGGATTGAACACTGCCGCTTCCACTTAGATATTTATTTAACACGACCATGGTTTCGTAGCAGTGCTACATCATCAGGTGAACAGTAAGTCAAGCATAAGTGGTATATATAGTACAAAATATAATATATATATATCACTTATGTAATATATATACCACTTATGCTTAACTTACTGTTCACCTGATGATGTAGCACTACTACGAAACCATGGTCGTGTTAAATAAATATCTAAGTGGAAGCGGCAGTGTTCACTCCTTTACTCCCGGTAACATTCAAAGTTAATGCTAGAGATGCCACGAAAGGAAATGTCTTTCGCCGAAGAGAACAGAAATGCGTATACATTACATATTTCGTAGCCCGCAAAATGTATTGCTTCTAATCTCTTTGATTGTCTCTCTGCGACACTAAAGCGATCTTTTTAACTCGAGTGGCTATTCGTGTGTATTCCGAAGAGTGGTCGCGCGGAGGAAGAACCAGGAGTGTAGTCGAATCGGCGAGACTGGTGGCATTGCAGGACGCGAAGCACTGATGTGGGAGATGGGGAAGAATTTTTCGATAAACGGGGATATTGGAGTGAAGTGCGGTAATATACTTTTCGAGGAGACAAGTTACTTCGGAGTGAGTAAAATAAGTACCCGCGAGGAGGAATTTCTTAAAACATGAGCCAAGTGCTTTCGCAGGTGTACGTGGGCCATATAAAAATTAACAAAATAGTTTGGGACATCACATGTAACAATGATTAGGAGGTATATGATGGATATTAATCATGAGAAGACGAAGTTAATGACATTATCCAATAATATAAATGCTACTCTGAATATGATCTTGGGAGGGCGTAAAAATACAGCAGGTGAACATTTCTCGTGCCTGTGGAGTATTTTGTATGGGTATAGTCTCAGTAATACATATAATAAGTTTAAAATAGCATTGACCGAAGGAAAATTTACGAAGATGAGGGAATACGTGAAGGGACACCTAGAAAGTACATTAATAAAAGGTTGGTTAAAATATGGAGTGTATTGTATGGAGGGTGTTGTGTTTGCCGGCCTCGGTGGTGGCGGAGTAAAGTCCTCGCCCGCCAAACCGAAGTTCGCGGGTTCGAATCCCGCCTGGGTAGGAAAATTTACACCTCCCAGGGCATGGTTGTGTGTTCGTCAATTTATTAAATACCTATTAATTGGCGTCGGCTGTTAGATATATAGAAATTTTTATTATTGTTATTATTAAATGCTTGCTTGTCTTGGTAATTGCGAAAAGAGGATGTGCTTAAACTGCAGGTTTTGGAAGCGGGAGTAGAAAAGAATCGAGAAGGTAAGATGGATGGAGAGGATTACAATCGAGGAAGTGTTGGTGGAAGGTTAGGAAGGGACGTTGATGGCAAAAGTTTGGGGGAAACATAAAATTGAATGGAGGATGTGTAGAGTGGGATCAGCATGTTGAAAAGGGTGATAGAGGAATGCTTAGTATGAACGGAAGAGGAAGGGAAAGACACGAATAATGGGCGACAGTGATGGGTTGTAAAATCGATAGTTGTGTGCTAGTAAGTATGAAAGACGATCAAGGAAATAGGTAGTTAAGGTTGGGACTGTCCTAAGGCATTCCAATCAAGTGATGAAGCACTAAATGCTGATGGTCAGAATGCTAGGGGAACAAGGAGCATTAGGGCGGAGCTTCGTTATCTTTCCGAAAACAAATCGTAATTGGCGACGAGCCCGGAATTGGCGGTTCTTCGACCGCGGGCGCTCATTCGGTGTGGCGAATCGCAACGGGGAGACACCTGTTTGAGTCGACACGTGCTCCTCTGGGAGTGAATGGGAGGGTGGAGGGAGAGAGAGGGCGGTGAAAGAAGCCGCGGAGGCGGTGGTTGTCAGAGCGGGAGTGTTGGATCGACAGCGGAAGTGCCTAATTTCACTCTGGTCTGCTCTCAGGTTTTTCCACGGAACTTTAATTAATGAATGATCTCGTTGTCTACGACATATACCGCTGGACAGTGTCAAATGCTTGTAATTATTAACTATATTTAACAAATAAATCTTTTTTCCCTTCCTCACAATCAGTCGAACAATTCCTTCAGACCTATCGTGGAAAAAAATACTTTGAAAACAGTTGCAGTATGTACTGCATCAAACAGACTGGAATTCGTCAAGAGAATAATTGTGAAGCCCTTCGGCGAAAATTGAGAGAAATGTTGCCCCGTTCTTCTAAGGCCTCAACTTGAGCGTGGCGAAAGCATTTGGGACATGTCGCTGAATAATCTCATTCGCCCACTGACATAATGTAAAAATTGCCGTGGATGTTGCTAAACACTGCCACAAACAAACAGAAAATGTGACTCAGGCATAGGAGGGACTTAGATGGGAGCTCTGAGACTCTAAGTTTACATTAAAGATAGTGTTGCTGGGAAAAGCGAGATCGCTAGAGTTTCAGATTGACGAGAATTTATTATTTTCCCCAGCGCTGCATCTGTTGGAAAGATTTTAGTGACGCATTAAGCGAGATAGACAGTCTAACAGATGGTGCAATAAATCCTTCATCCCACGCACCATTCTTGATTTGAAAACGAATAGAGCCAGACACTAATCCACCAAAGCAGTTCTCTCTTTTCGTTGTTTCCCTCTCCTAACGTCTCTTTCCTATTCTCTCCCCGTGAACTTGACGTGAAACGTCTTATAATCGGTGCGGATGGGGGTGCGTATGAGTGAAACGAAATCTGGTATACCATTCATTTATTTACTGCTATAAACCTCAATTTACAACAGTTTTATAAATGTTAAATTGACCTCTTCAACGGTGCTTCGCAATTAGTTTGAGACCTTCCGTCCGTAATTATCTCGGGTAGGAGTAAAATGTTTATTCATCTTCCGAAATAAATGAATTGGAGTACATTAAATCAATCGCCCGCTCAAATTATTTTTAGGCGTTTTTTTATGAAGTAGGAATAAAACGGTTATTTTCGAGAAGAGTTTATTGGAGATCTAAAGCTAACCAATCTTCGAAATGTTATTTGTTGTAAATGATGGTGAAAGTCCTCTTTTGGAAGAAAGGAAGGCTTTTTTTAGGATTAATTTGTATCCATTAAATAATCAAATGAGAAATCTCCGCTGTTGAAACTTTTATTTAAGTTGCATTTTGAATTTTAAACCATTGGCATGTTCAATATTTGTAGATAACCAGAATTGGTGAGAGTAGGTATCAGTGGGGAATCCTCTAGTGCTATTTTATTTCTGAGTTTATTTTAATGGGTGAGGTAGGCATAGATTAGGAAGAAGGTAGGAATGCCGGAAGCTGGTTTATCATCATTAGTCTTTCAATCTTAATAATGGCTGACTTCTGCCCTCCATTCCACCCTAACACCTGTTAACTCATTTATGTCCTTGTAGCTCTTCTGTTTCAAGAGAGGTATTACGGGTTGAATAGAAATGGATGATAAAAGTGATGGGTGATGGCAGTGGAGTTAAAAGAGGCGGTGTTGAATGGTATTGAGGAGGTAATGAGTGCCATTCACTATGTATAATTCAAAATATTGCTTGATAATCTCTCTTAATTAAATCTAAGGATTATATAGTGTGTATACTTGGAAGAAATAAAAGGCTACGTAATTTAAGGGTGAAGGGGTGTGAAAATGTGGAACGGTGTTCATTCATACGCGGATTGTTCCAGATATTTTGCTGAATATTTTACAATCGCTCGAAGGATTCCAGATTTTTCCTTTCCTCTCTATTAGAAGAAGTTCAAATTTTGAATTATAACTCATTGTGTATCCCTAAGAGATGTGTGGCGGCCATGAAAATTACGTATCTTTTTTCAGCATCTCATGTGTTCTGTCACTCTTGCCTGAACCCTCACGAATATAGTGAGTTTAGTGAGCGTAGCAATACGAATTTGTCGGTGTTTGATACCTGCAGCCGGAGAAGAAAAGAGACTGATGCATTTGAGTAATGCACACGATAAAGTAAGACGAGAGATGAAATGATAGGGATGATGTTAAAGGTGAGCAGAGAGTTGAAGAGACAAGCGAGGTTGTGTTGTAGATGGTAGAGGAGGAAGGGTATTGGTGGTGAGTGTTCGGAAAGGCAAAAGCGGCGAAAGAGGATTGAGTTTGGGTTGAGGATAAATTAGGATAACAATTATGCAGATTAGTCGACGAGTATATGAGGCTCAATGAATTTTTCCCTATTTACCATTTCACCATTCATATTGAGCTGGTGCATATCGGCTTCAGCTCCTGTAATTATTTGCTAATAAGTCTAAGCTGCCAAGATGCTATCCTAGACGGATTGTTGCCTCAATTTCAACACCATTCAATTTCCGTGGAGAATTAGCTGCTTTTTTAATGTTTTTCGCGAGAATTTTTTTTTTATAACAGTTTTAAATTTTACATTTTTTCCCGTATTTCATCCAATTTCACGTGTAGTTTCAAGTTCGAATTGCCAATAAAAAAGCATGAAATGGTAGGATTTCGTTGCTCATATTAAAGAATAAATTCACTTTGCTTTAGGTAGTCAGAATATGGATTAAAATACATTTAAGTAATAAAACCGAGGTACCACCGTAATAGTGGAAATGAATAAATCGTGTACAAAAGGAAAAGGCTAAGGAGACTCCGCGACGGAGTAATTATGGGATGAGCTGTCCGAGGACTGACTACTCAATCGGCAGAATGGTAATTCTGAGTGGGATCGATGGGTGTTTGGGATTGGAGGGCCCAGGATGGTGAATCTCCTCATGTTATATACTTTGTCGTGCGGGTACGGGCGCTTGCCACACGCTTGTGTGAACGGAGACATTTGCTAATAGTACAACGATGCCGACAGAGGGGCCTTGAAATACGCTCAATTCAGTATCAGGGTCCTTCTCTATTTCTCCTTATAAGCCTGTTCAACACTGTGATAAGATGTTGGGCAACTCAAAGCAGCAAGATATCGACCAATCAAGAGTGGACTAATATGTTGCGAGAACTAATGCCATCCGCATTACAGGACGTATTCGAGTGCGCAATTATCTCTGTAATTTTATTGTAGAATTTGGGCGGAAATGCCGAGTGCCATGTTTTTACAGATGAGGTCCATGGTGAATTACGTGGTTTATATTAAGTGGTAGACTGATTAGAACAGAGTAATAAGTAAAAATATAAGGGTAAGAAATGTGTATGGTTGAATTTTACCGGGCTTGAGATCCCTCTGCAGAACTTTCCTGCATCTTCTGCAGCCGCTTGACCATATTTTTATGCGAGTTGATAATAGTTGTGTCTAAGTATGTCTCTCTCACTCACGTAGGATATTCGAAATACAACTTATGCATGCGACCAACTCATATTTCACTTCACTTAGAAAAAGCTGCATACAAAAAACTCAAAGAGTAACGATTAACCAACTTGATTGACGAGCCTCTGAAAACAAAAATACGAGGTGAAAGCGTACGCGTCAGCTTGGAATATAGATCGGTTGTTATTTTTTTGTTTCAACCATTCAACCTCTCAATTGTCCATGCAATTCGTGGCTTTGCGCGGTGCAGTTTTTTTTTACTGTGATGACCGTGCTTGCGTTTGCGCAATATCTATCACCAAGTGAAAGGGTCTTGTAGAATAAACTTGATCGTGGCAGGCTTCACTTCGTAGAAGTTACTAATATCAGTACTCATAATTAAAGACAACTTCGTACTTTTCTACAATATTTTTAATGTACGACGCTTTTCACCGCTTAACGACATCGTCAGGTACAGAAGTTTTACTTCTGAAGTACTTGGAAGTTTTACTTCTGTACCTGACGATGCCGTAAAGCGGTGAAACGCGTCGTACATTAAAAATATTGTAGAAAAGTACTAAGTTGTCTTTAATTATGATTACTGGTCTCGTAGAAGTTTAAGCTATGCATTACTGCTCATTTAATTCATTGAATTGGGCCTCATTGAAAATTAAATGATCTCATCTTTCTAATGGTACCTACGTATCTGCCGCGTATTGCACTACATTTCCTGTTTTTCCCACGAAATAGAAGCTGTTATCCGTGAGCTATGGACTTTAAAGAGAAATTATTATAACAAAAAATATACAAGTTGTCGTGCATAGATCACGCCAGAACTGTAAACGTGTTAATTTCAATTGATTTCTCAATTATTTCTAAATATCAATTTATGAGTATTACATACCTACCGTAATAATTTTTATAAAATCGCTCTAAAGCATTCGGTTGAGAAGGCGTTTTCAGCGTAAGGCGTGAAACGATGAATTCAAGTTAAAGCCTTAAATGTGATTGTTTAGCTAATAACGGAGAAATCAATTCATGCGAAATAATGATTTCGCGTCAATAACATTATTATTACATTACATTATGCTTCTTATCACTGCTGAAATGTTGAAATTTAATGAGAATATGGTGTATATTTTGACAAGAGAAAAATCTCGCTCAAACTACCTTAAAAACACTTTCGGCGCCTTGACACCGTCCTCCCGTCCCTCTCTCCCCGCCCCTCTCTCTGCCGCCCCCTCTCCCTCCCACCCCCTTTCCCCGCCCCCCGCGCCGAATCTAATTTAGTCGTTTCTTCGTCCGTTTTTATTTTTCCTCTCGCTCGCCGAAATAAATAATTCAAATCTCGCCTTCACCTCCTCCCCCCCCCTCGTCCGCTGGGGTGGAACCTGGACGGACCTCGGAGCCCATTCCCCCCCCCCCCTTGTAGATCCCCACCTCCCTCCTAACCCCCCTGCCCCCCCCCCGGTGTCTCCCCCTGAAGTCCAAAGCAGCGGTGGCGGGGCCGAAAGATGTCTCTCCTGGAATCGAGTCAAAGGGGCCGAGGGAGTATTATTTTTTCCATCTTTCTTTCCTATACAACTCCACCTCCCTCCCGTTCTCCTGCTCTGCATCGGCGGCGACTCCCACACCACCTCCAGCCGCGCTAACCTCCCTCCCCCCCCCCCCGCCCCTCACATGTAACGACGGGTGGGCCCCAAACCACGCCTCCGCTTCCTATTCCCACTCTCCCCCCCCATGCCCCCAACCACCCCCACTTCCCGGCTATCACACACATGTATATATTTTTTTATTTACTGAGGGGAATTTTTATACAGTTTATCTTTATTTTTTTAGGGTGCAGTTAGTTGTTTAGGGTTACACCCTAAACAACTAACTGCACCCTAAAAAAGCACCCTAATTCTGATTCATATTTTTGTTCTGCATCTGGTGATAATTTATTTATATGCATTAAATTGTGATAATTTGCATGACGGTGCTATTTTGAACAAAAAAATTTCATTTTCATCTCCATACCGGGCCTATTTTTTGCGTAACTTTCTTTTTGTGTATTTTTTAACGCACGTTCACTGTAATTTTTTTTAAGTTCAACCAATCTAACCAATCTATAGTATCAGGCGTCCAAAGCAACTTTCGGGACATTATAACATATTTCTGATTTGATAATATGAGTTAAGGCCTAAAATGTGATTATTTAGCTAATTACTGCGAACTTTATTCATAAGAAATAATGCTTTTGCGTCAATAACGATACAATAATATGATTTCACTGCCCAAAAATTAATCATCGTGGAAAAGAGTGGTAGATGGTGCTGATTTCTGAAAATGAAGATCGAACAGTGACTGTGGGTGCTTACGATTTAGTATAGCGACAGCCGGCTACTGATGGCAGCTGTTAGTGATTTTCAGGCGACCAAATGAAATGAAAAAGACCAAAGCTGGTCTTCACGCACGCGCAGTCCGTCTCGCGTTCTGATATGCCGTAGAAGATAACTGTGGACAAATTTGCATATTGCTCTTCATTCGTTTGGCTCGCCTCGGTGAGGGTAGCCACCGACAGCCAGCTATTCCGCTGTATCAAAAGAACCACAGCGCGCCGTGGACTGAAAACGAAACAATTTGGGGGGGAAGTCTTAAGGTGGTTGGAGCGAGATAGTTCCCTAGTCATAATGGAGACCATATTCGTATTTTATTTTTTTATTTCAGTGTCTGTAAGAAGTATGAAGTAAATATTGTAATACTAATGCTGCAAAAATTTAGTTACATATGACAACATTTCTTAGTAATTAAATAAATATAACAGCATAAGTCTCTAACTTGACTCATTTTTTCACGCCATACGGTGAAATCGCCTTCGCAATGGAAGATTTTTTTGCGATTCCGTAAATATAACTGCGGTGAGTAATTGATTAATTATTATTAATAGTTGAGAAAGCATACAAACTACACACCGTTAGTTTTTTGATGAAATCTAAGTGTTATAAAGTCGTATTTATATCAATATTCTCCCTTTGAAGTGCACAGCCGTAATCTATCCCATGCAAAACAGTTTACCTTTTTAGGCAAATTGCTCGAAAAGTAGTTAATATTTTGATATTGTTGGAAATATGAGAGTTTTTCTTAAAAATGAAATCGAATTTATCAAATTCTAGGTGAATTGATATTTCGCTCAAACTACCGTAAGTAGTATTTTTTCTAGTTTTTGATGGATATAAAATTTCTATGAAAAAGAAAAAAATCAAGTAGGATAATGATGGCTAATTGAAAGCATAAAATGTATGTATTCTTTGAAACTAAACGAATATTAGGCTTCGATAAAAATTATTTCACCCTAGACTGATGTTTCTGATTCAATTTCTTCACCCAAATGAGTCTGCTCTGGGCTTTCAAGCAAGTCTCTTACTTGTGCGGATAAAATAGGCTGTGGTTTTGATAGAATTCGTTGTTTGAAGGATATCTATGGATCGGGGGAGAGGAGCAGCCTTCTCAATAATTGTCCATCGTATCTTTCCTAGAAAACGGACGTAAAATTTTGCATCTTGTCAATTACTTGCAGGCAATAATTATAGTTGTTTTTCACGATGTTTGTAAAATGGGGAGTTTGAAAAGTCACCTTGAGCATTTCTTTGTATGATGCTCTCTATGTTATCTTCTATTTTTGTTTTACACCTCCTGCTTTTCCTCGGAAAGTTGTCCGATAGTTTATATTCCAACTGAGGCTATCTCACTCATGAAGATATTCATGCCTGCCGCAAACAGGCGATGAAATAACGGAGAAATTGCTATGCATGAACCAACACTTAACAAAACTAGAACTGTAGGCATTGTGTACAATCCGCATAATGATACAAATAGGTATGCTGTGTCCTTACAATTCTCTCCATTCATATAGACAATATAAAAAGATATGTTAAAGCATTTATGGGTAAATCAATCAGCGTAAGTTTTTTTCTGGTTACCACGACTGACTTTAAACAACTTTCGAAAGGGACGCTATCACAGGTTCTTGTATTTCAGCTATTAGTTTACAAGTATGGTTCAGTAAAGTCTGATGTTTTTCCTGTATTATGATGTCGGTAACTGTCACTTCCTTTGGATAGCAGTTTGATTTGGCCTCGAGAACACTCACGTTTGTCGGATAAGGTCCGTATTTCGCTACGTAGCATGCTCTCTTTGTGTCGTAATTGTTTTTAAGAGAGACCGAGATCCAAAATTGACACAATTGCCTCTTCAGGGGGTTACGGCACTATTTTGTTCGCATACTTGCTGTTTTCATAGGAACTATTCATTTTCCGGGCACGTGTTGGTGTGGTTTAAGCTGCCACCCGAATAATTTCGGCGGCAGCATCCTTACCGTCCGCTTGAAGGATCATATTTTCAGCTAACGCCAGTTCTTGGGCAGAATCAGATCGCCTCAGATCATCGACTTTCATGCGTTTTTCCCTTTCCGAACACGCTGTAAACGATATAGTGGAATGTCCACACGCTAAGGAGTTGACGCAACCTGTGCGAGCCATTCGGAGTATTGACTATCAAATCTGTCATTTATCGTATGGCAGGACTCCCACTTAGAGTACAGTTTGTTCAAAAGCACTTTTAAACATGTATTGCCACCTCACGGACACTACTTCTTCTTTTACGCGGAAATTGTCCACCAAGTACTCCTCCAACTTCTGCTTCCTCACATACCTCGTCTTTCCTCCATTCTCCTTAAAGACTTCGAAGAGTTCTCGGAGCGTCACGCTTGAAATCTCCGAATGAAGATCAAAAGCACAATTACTTTAAAACAGAAGAAAAATTACACTCGTGGAACGGTCAATGGAAGTCAATGGGTGGGATCTCTGCGTGAACCAGCGTATAGCTGCGATCGCGCCGGCACGGCTTGGGGGCGGGGCAGCTGCACTCGTAAACTGAGTCGCCCGTGCCTGCAAAATGTGCTACTTCGAGCAAAATATTTTTTCACGCTCAAATTACGGAAGAGTTGGGGAAGATTATGAAACCAGATTCCACCTCAAACTCAGCGGAACTCTTTTTTTTGAAAGCCCTCGTGACAAACAGAGCTAGACTTTACTTTATCAACGTAATATACCCTTTAAAAAAATAAAGCTACCGCCTTTCTGATTGGTAAAACACAATTTTTTATTTAATAAACGCAGATGAGATAGTTTGCTGCATTTAATGGCAAATGAAATGTTTATACATTTCCATCCATTTTGCAGTACACTTGCTGCAAGTGAATTAAAGGTTGACGCCGAGAATCACACTGCAAATGCAACCGAACGTACTCAAGGTTTGAGGTATCATATGGAAGGGAAATAATCGGTAAAATCGGTTATAACTAATTGTAAGGTCAGACGATAGCCCGGTCTTAGTTTATTGAATTGGATTGCTACAATAGTCATAATATTGATACCGGAAAAAAAATTTTCTGCACTTTTTATTCCAGCCCACTGTGCCGCGTGGCGATCGCTGTCTATCGCTATAAATCGAAAGCTCTCTTTAAAAGATAACATGGATGCTCGAAGGCTATTAGGTCCTACTGGGAGCTAGTAGCAAACTAGTACCGCACCAATTATGAAATCAAGTATCTCAGCTAGTATGCTGGTCATGCTAGTCTAACAAGCATGCTAGCATGCTTGTTAGACATAGCATGCTGATTCTGTATCACACGATACTGGAAAGCTATCATTTTTGCGAACATCCTCAAATTGTGCTCTGTCAACTATCGTGTTAAGTGAGCTTTAAGGGTTCGTGCTTTATATGTTACGTATAAATTTTATCCTGTGATCGGGAATACATGCGACAGTAAATTTAGTAATTAAGTTACGTGAGTATATATACATTAATATTAATGTCATCTATGAACTTCTTGCCGACTTCCGATCCATTTTATCGCGAGATCGGGAAGTCATACATTATTAAATGTTAACATTTAATAACATATATAAAAAGATAATATTATCGTCACCTATACAACTCTCGCTGGTTTCCAGGACATTCAATCTCGAAGGATCAAGATTTTTGAAGTGAATGCAAAATGAAGCACTTATTTTAGGCACTGGGGACCTGATTTGACCTGTGACACCGCCACTTCCTCGCTCTCAGATTTGACCGCAAGTATGAAATGAGTGAACTATATCCTATGGAAACGGGTTAAAAGTTTATCTCTCCCACGCAAAATTCTAGAGAGAAGAGCGCCCGAGCTAGCAGACAGCTAAATGTGGCATACTTAAATTTGCTTTCAATACCTTTTTATTCTGCCATAAGTCTAATAAGTAAACAGTGTGGCCTGCCGCCTGGGTATAGATCGATTTCTTGGTTTTTAAATGACCAATTTCGAATGTAATCTCAAAAGCCATTGTATTTTTTATTTTAATTTTAAAACAACTCCTTAATTATGAGAACGGTGTGATATTTTATATTTCGGTGATGTAATATGTAGGTATTTCTGTGATTAGTGTGTGTCAAATTCTCACCTTCATATCACTTATTGCCACGTGCTTTTTAAATAGCTAAGGCCCTTGATTATTGAATGCTTTAGTATTACGCTGAGTGAAATAAGTGTTGGACAACAGGGATTAAAAATACATTATATTTGACGTATTACATCAGTTTTGGACAAAAACATTTATTTTTAAGAAAATGCCTGCAACTGCCTTCAGGGTCGCGTAGCGCAAGCGTCATTAACTGCAGTCCATATTCACGCCCTGCCCATAACTGCATCTCAATCTTTTGGGCCCCTCTTGACCCCTTTTGACTCGCAAAACGTACCATTCACACTCCACATTATCACACAATTAATTATAACTCGCATAGATATTTGGCATTCGTTTATCTTCCAAAGGTCTTTTGGGTTGTGGGTAAAAACTCACCTATTTTACCTTAATATCTGCCTGTTCTACTCCAATTAATCAGTCAACCAATGCTATAAAGACTATGATCGATAATTTGCATTGATTGCCGTTTTACGGCTGTCATTTAGACTGAAATTTTTATTCTGATTTTAGTTTTATCACGTTTTATAAATAGCTCGAATACTTGTAATTACTTCCTTAGATGCATTACTATGGGGAATGTTCGGCAAAGAAGCGATGTATGGTTCAGAAACTCGGTCTATTCGGAAGGAAGATGAGCTTAGGGTCGAAGGCTTTGAGATGTTAATGTGGAAAAGGTTGCTGAGGGTAATTAAAGTGCTGTGGGAAAAAAATTAGGATATGATATGCAAGCCGAGAAATGAGAGCTGATAAGAAACATTTTGCGTTTGTGGCGTTGAAAATGGTGATAGAAGGAAGAATGTTGGGAAAGTGCGCGATAGTGCAGAAAAGATGGGGAATTTTGGACTGATTCATGGGAGGCATAAGATATAAAAAATGTCAGAAGGATTTATTGTTTTTTAAAAAGCCGATGAAAACGTTAGAGAAGAATCCCTAGCAAGGGAAATTTTAGACTGTACGAGGACCTGGTAGGATACTGATATTGATGAATTACTCGACTCACATTGGAAATATTTAAGGTAGAACCTCTATTACAAGTGTCTTCGCTTACATGCCCTGATTTTTACATATGTAGAAGAATTAACATTTTTTGGCTATGCTTCGAAAAATAATTGGGCGTAATCGGCCATCTGATGCTTATGAATATATTTAAAATTGCAATCTTCAGTCTCTCATTAATCGCGCTTTAAACGGAACGTTCCTGTATACTTGCCCTTAACATTATGATTTTTCTGGATTCCTTCGGATGAGATTGTATCAAAAAATAATATTTTGTCACTTAATTATCAAAGAGTAAAATATATTTTTCCCGGGTTGTCTAATAAATCTTATAAAACTAATATTCAAGATTAAAAAGTGGTGAATAGGCTTACCTCCGTTACGTAGCCGCCATATTTTAAAAGAAGTTTGGCGAGACTGTTTGAGGATATATCAAAACGAAGTGATATAATAATGCCATAATCAATATTTCTTTTCACGAGTATCGAGGATTCATTCAGCTCCGTTTGCTGTTGACGAATGCAGATTAATACATTGCTTTTGTTTACAGTATTGCCGGTATCATTGGCATTAGTTTCCGTTTAAACGATCTTTATTATGTTTCTTTGAAAAGAGCAATGTTTTTGTTGTTTAGTATTTATTCATTGCTTATTTTATCGTTTTGTAATTTTATTCTTATTCCAAAAAATACGATGGTACTGCATGAAATTACGTCGATATTAATGTCTGTTTTCGTATTACTGAACCACTTAATTTTTAAGATAACTTTACACTATATATTATTGCTCCGAAATGGAAAATTCATAATCATTTGGAAATACGTGATACAGTTCCAGCTGACTTCCTTTTGATAAAATAGTAGGTACCCTAAAGCGTACGTTGTAATTTATGTAAACCAAAGTGAAGAATCATATTCTGAATAACAGCCATAGTGTTGGGGAGTTTCATTTTAATTTGCTTTGTGGTTTCCGAGATTAGAAAGAACGTATCCAGAATATACTGCACTCGAATTGGGAGTGTTCTAACAATCGTCTCCACGCGCCCCCAAGCCAGCTCTGGAAGTACATACCTCGCAGATAAACTCCCTCCCCTCCCTAACCCTGCGCAGAAAGGTTTTATTCGTGGAGTAAATGAAGTCCAAAGGAAATCCGAACGCTTCGTGTGCGACGAGCAAACAGAAAGTGTCACACAGCTGATGGAAAGATTAGATTGGGAACCGTTAGAGACTCGGAGGCTAAACGCTAGGCTTCATCATCTCAGTAATCCACCGGCTAGAGGTAGGTTATGATGAAAGTCTGAAATATTCCTATAGATTAGTACACGTGCAGGGCCTTATCTACCTCTAGTATTTCTTTCTTCATATCATCGTAAGTCCTACCTTTCTTCATCCCGTCCATAAAGCCGATTCTCTTCCTTCCCCTTCCCCGCTTACCCAACATCCTTCCCTCTATCACGGCCTTCAGCAAACCATCACCCCTCATTACCGCGTCCAAGCCACCTACCCTGCCTTCCCCTAATTTCATCCAGAAGTTTCCTCTCCTCACCAACCATTTGAAGAACTTCCTCATTTGTCTTCCTTTCCGTCCACCGCACCTTCTCCATCCTCCTTCACACCCGCATCTTGAACGCCTTCAGCCTATTTTCGTCTTCCTTTCGCAGAGACCACGTTTTTGCCCCATAAAACGCCACACTCCATATCAAGCTCTTCACCAACCTCTCTTTGACATCCGTACTTAATGTATGTACCTGTCATTAGCTCCCTTCTATTATTGATCGCTTCCTTCGTTAGCGCTATTCTCCTCCTAATGTCTTTACTCTAGGCTTAAATTACATAAAAAATTCAGATCAGGTGAGTTTCACCACGACAAAGAATATATGATTTTGACCACGCACTATGTATTTATTGCTGATAGATGTGCCAATATAAGAGAGATACACTGCCAAACTGATAGGTTAAAAAAATTCTTCTTTCCACATACCATAAGTGATTACAGCAAAAACAGCGTGATACTAACTTAAGACCCTTCGTTAACCCTTAATTCACCCCTCTCCTCTCCCCTTTCATGACTGGTGTCCTAACACCTCCTGCCACACGCTTCTGCGGTGTGGCTGCTCGGAGGGTAATATGTAGGTGTAGATCTCTTTGCAATTAGCCACCCGCCTCCCCCCCCCACCGGTGGGCGTCTCACGCATCTCCACCCCTCTACACATTCAAACTCCTGCGTATGCAGTCAAAGAGTGCAAGATTGGTATTCGACAATGTTCTTAAGACACTCAAACTTCGTAAAGTACAATTTTCAGTTGCGAAGGATTTTTCGAGGACTGAACATTGGCGATTATTTTGTTTTGTGTCTGTTATTTTGTCTAAAGATCGGAGGGTTTCCATTCCATAGGCAGTCTTCTGAATAATACATTGCTAATCGTTTACAGAATTTGGTTCTATACAATAAGTTGCTTTGATTTTTTGTTCTCTTAAAATATAATTTTGAATACGTGGTACCTGTTTTCGATGGAAGAGATTTAATGCTACCCGCATGCGCACGTTCAGAGCTATGAAGAGCGCCAATTTCTCCTCAGACCTCTAACCATCAACTCCAACGGAGGTTGAGATTGGGCATTGCTTGGAGACAGTAACCTCAAGGTCTCGATGTTTAAGTTCCTGTCGTGTCAAGCTAATTGCAGTCAAGTTATTATAAACAAGGCTTTATACTCCTCTTTTTTAAGTCTTTTCAATTAATTTTATTACATTTTATCGAATCCTCTTTTTTCTCACTGCTGCCTTTCATCGGCTTAATCGCACTTCCACGTGTTTGTTTGGATTTTTTAAAATTATGCGTTCCTTCTGTTGATAGAATATTCTATCTCAGTTACTCAACAATTTTTAACCCCACCCCCATCTCTCGGGAGTTTCCATATTCTCAGAATTTTGAATATTCTCAGCGGACTTAGTAATATCCACGCTATGTATAAAACTCGACTAGTTTCAATGCCTTCGCGGTATTCACAAGAGGGCACTGCATTGCTCCCTTTGGAGAGTTCTTATTTGTAGTATTTGTGAAATCTGGTGGGATTGGGGGAGCGATGTTTACGGTGGAAGGAAAAAGGAAGAGATTGAGATAAAGAAGAGGTTTGGGAGGAAGAGATATGAGGTTTCAACGTTGAAGGGAATGAGCGAATCATGTTGGTCAACATATGAGAGAACAACGAGCTAATTGTCAAGTTTAAATTGAAACTTGTTAGGAATTTGAGAATGATACTTCACAAAGGAAGTGACACTTAAGTTGTCGTTTAATTTTCGGTTCAAGAATCTTAACAAGATATGATTGGCACCTTTGTCACATGTAAGTTATACTAATATAATTTAGAATTATGGTTATTGGCTAATAATTGGTTACTAAGACTGGACTGTTACAATTGATGAAAGTGTTTATGTGCTCATTAGTGTCAGAGTTTTTTTTTTAATGCTGTGAATTTAAATGCTCTACAAAGTAAATTTCGTTTTATGTTTTAAATTTGTTAGAAAAAAATAAATTTATGGCTGAGAGTCTCACAGAGTAGATTTTTAATATCTCTGCATCCCTTCCCACTTCTGCCCCAGATTTTCGAGCCGTGAGACGACCCCCATCCCTGCGTTGAATCTCTTCTTCCCCCACGTTGTCGGCGATACGAGTGTCATATTATGTGGAGGGGTATTAGCCTTAATTTATTTGGTCCAAAATTTAGCATTTTGCCTCAAATAGTAAACAAATTATCTTTATAAATGGTCTGTTAAAATGACTTAAAGCAGTTACGTAAAAATAGTTTTATAAAACTCAATAAGGGAAAAAAACATTATTTTGAAATGAACTTCAAAAGAAATTTTCTCCGTGTCCGGAACATTTTCTCGTGCACGTAATTGAAAAAAATTGTTAGCTTGGGAGGTATTAACTGTTCTTCTAATCTCAGTTGACTGCTAGACATTAAGTCTTAACTAATTGAAGCGCCAGCGAATATTTGTTAATTGAAATCGTTTGATCACTTAAGAAAATTTATTTTCTGCTTTTCGGATCATTTTTAATATCAGTCGTGTTTTTTCTATTGCCTTAATAATGTTGCAATTTTGTATTTCCCTTTACCTAGTTGATTTTTCTCTCCAAAAGTGCATAAGTATGAGATTATAAGAAATGTGTAGCTCGATCACCCTTCCCTTGATAAGTTCCAATTTTTATGATGCTATAAAAATGTTAAACGAAGTATTGTATTGGTCAAGGAAGTAGTTTTCGGAAATGAGTGTGTCAACTAAGATAAATTAAAACATTTAAAATACGTTTGTTAAACCGTAGTATAAAACAAAGGGTGACGTTATTGAGAACTTGAGTGGAGAGAATCAGCGTATATTGAAGGCTTTTGGGTAGTACGCATGAGAAAGGATTGTGAGGGTTTTTTAGTTGGAGAGGCAAATAAATTAGTAGGTATTACGTATATATTGCCTCGAGAAAAAAGCGTTCTGGAACGGGAATTGAACTACGGACCTTTGGCTTGCCGGCTCAATGCACAGACCACTACGCTACCCAAAAACCACCACATATCAAATCCTTAGCCCTTTTCGGTTTTACTAAACGTTTTACCGTGAGCATTGAAGCATGTTTTTACGTACGCTTTGTATTGTTTGGGACGGTGCATTTAGTCATTATTTTCCATGACTCTTGTACTCTGAGCTGGAGAAATTTCACCAAAGTAGGAATCGGATTTCCGGTGAAACTTTCCCGCCATAGCGAGCATTCGAACCCTACCCTTACGACTGAGAAGCCAGTTATCCGCTGGCCTCCACTTTTAACGAAGCGTGCAGCTTTCCTCTTAATTTTGATCATTTCTTCCATTAAGTCTTACTGTGCAGGGTCCCGAATGCTCTCGGCGTACTCGATATGTGTCCTGACTTGGGCATAGTCACAGCTAGGGAGAGTATGAGGTCACGTGCTCTCTAGTTTCATCTTCCTCCCACTCCAGCAGCAGGGGTCCAGCCTGTTGATCCCGCAGCCTCCTCCCCATCTGCTCGCCTCATGTCCCTCTCAGACCTCCCTCGTGGGAAACAACAATAATTGCGGGCCAATCCTTTGTCCGCCTCCTTGCTCCTCCTCAACCCTCCCCCCCCCCCCCCTAGCACCAATCTCCCAATACCCGGCTCGCAGTCACGTAAGGTCACCTTGGCCCGTCCCGCCGCCTTATTTTTCCCGGCAAAAGTTACGAAAATCGCCTCTCGCACACTTTTTCGCTGTTTTGAAATGTAGTTGAATTTTGCTTGTTGGCGTTTATAAAAAGAGTGCCTCCACCTCCTGCCCAGTCAAAACTCTCTCCCCCTCCTCCTCCCCCAATCCCCCCACCCCGTTTAGGTGAGTTTACGGGTCATCCCCCACCCCTCTTCCTCCTCTCTCTCCTATTTTCGCAAGGAAGCCACCATTTCCTGGGGTGTCTTTTTTATTTGGCAAAATTTCGACTTTCCATCCACCATCCTGTTTCTTTGAACCCCCTCCTTCCCGCGGCGCCGTGTGCAAAGCGATGGCCGTTGGCCCATTCGAGCGGGGCTACACGTCAATACTGCCTACTGGCTTCTGCTCATGGAAATGTTTTCGCTCTATGTTTGGTAAATTGCACTAATAACCAGTTAACTATTTATATTATATTGAGCTATAATTCTGATTTAATTTTGTTGATGCTACTACAAGTTATTGGCTGTTCTAATAGAGTATGTTCCACAGATTGGGATATTCATTTTAACTATTATTCTTTGTACAAAATAGTGTCAATGGACCAATGGTAAATTTTCTGGGCTTTAAATCTTGTTTTGAATTAATAATAAATTGCCAAAGTTTAAAGGAAATTTCGAATTTCTCTAACAATGAAAACGTACGCTTATTGGCTGAAGCTATCATGACGTCAGATGTCAGCTGCTGCTACCGGAAAGCACTATCTCGATGCTCAATTGTAGTGTATTTTTACGGAAGCAAGAAGAACACGTGTTATTTAGGCGATTAGAAGATACAAGAGAAGAAACATGACGACTACTGGATTTTCTCTGCATTTTGCAGAGAACCTCTTTCCCAAAGTGCGGCCTGAAATATTATATCATATTCGTTATCATCGTGCTAACAAAACTCAAGCTAAATTTAATATGCTGTATCTGATGCAATCGTATGAAAATGTCATTCTTTCCCCTCCAAGCTGATGCATATGTTAGTGCCGTATAAATGGGCCCCCCCCCCCCCCCTACCCGAAGTAAGGCCGCTTGGCCGCGGCGGCCCGAGGGGGTCCCCACTACCCGAAATAAGGCCGCGGCGAGAGGCGCATGCGCGGATACCTAAACTACAGCCGGTCGCCGCTAGCTAGCCGGTCTTGCCCCCCCTCTAAACTTATGACCTATATTCGCCACTGATATATGCAATTGGCGATTGGATATATCTGCGATAGGAAAATATTGAGATGAAAAAGAATCCAAAAAAAACTTCGATAGAGAAGGTGGTTACACGCCCTCCAGCGCTTGAAAACATATTGTCCACGATTCCAAACGAACAGTTCGCCAGCATAAAAGCGGGTTCACATGCAGGCGCGCTTAGTTTACGTGAGAAACGATCGAAATGTTCACATTCAATCGTTGGCGACGTCGCGCAGTGGTCCCAAATCGGAAAAAAAAAGCTGGTCAAAATTAATACTGTCGTTATTTCACCCTACTCAGTAACTACAACGGTTGTTATCATATGTTATTGATCAGCTAAATCTGATTTTGAAGTTATTTTTTTAGTATCTCTGGATTTTAATATTTGAAAATGCTATTATGATTTAAACAATTTTTGAAAATCTGACAGGAGAAGTTATTGGGATTGCCAGAAATATAGCCATATATTTTGGACCTATAACGCCATAATTTTACAAAACAGATTAATTAATTGTTCTACAATAAACCAGGATACTGCTACGGACATGGAATTGACGGAATTCGAACCCGTGACCATCAGCATAGCCGGCGAGCTACCCATATCGGATAGCACCATAAATTTACTGTAATAATGTGTTGAATTTAATTGACAGATACTGAAATCAAGGGTAATAAAAAGAAAAATACTTACTTTGAATTTAAAGTTATCACTTGTATTTTTCCATAAAAATCAAATTCGTCCATCGTCATCATCGTCCGAAGTCACTACATCGGACACATTGTCCCTCTGATAATCATTTATGATGTGAAGATTTTGAACTTCACCTGGTAGGCTGACTTCTTTTTTTTCGGTACCTACTCCTGATAAATGGAAATGTATGGATCAGATAGGAGTCTCCGAAGTAGATCTTCATTTGTTGCCAACATTGAAGATTTCCTCGCATGATGCTCACGAAATATTCTCATATCCTTATTTCTCGCCTCTAGCGCTTCTTCTGACAGCTGTCCAATTGGAAGGAGATATTCTTTGGTAATTACAGCTCCGTGTAATAGCAGTTTGTGCACCGTAGGCGACATATAGAGCCATTCGTATAGCTGGACATAAATTTCTGCTGTTTCCATGCAGTATTC
Source organism: Pyrrhosoma nymphula (assembly GCA_963573305.1). Classification (NCBI taxonomy): domain Eukaryota; kingdom Metazoa; phylum Arthropoda; class Insecta; order Odonata; family Coenagrionidae; genus Pyrrhosoma; species Pyrrhosoma nymphula. The sequence continues at coordinate 100,482,299 of OY754339.1, forward strand.
GGCGAATGCATCATTATTGATCTCGTGACCACTGTACAATGCCTTTTAAATCACAGAAAACCGATTTTTAAGTTTCTTGTTGATACTTGTAATGGAAATTGCAATAGCATAAGAATAAATTACATTGCATATATCCCCTAAATCAGTTGGTTGATTTTTCAATTGCAGTAAACAGTATCAGTTATAGTTAAATGTAATTGTGAGACAACAGTAATGTCTGATTCGTCATAGTTGTGCATTTACCAGTAATTTCAGCTGACAACTTGACATCCGTATAAAAACGCCTAGCCGTATTCCCATGATTCGACGTTCCGGAGCTCTGCTTTGGCACGTCAATTATTAGCCCCATCCTCGATCTGAACTTTTTCTGAATTTCCTTTTTATTTCTTTCAATACCTGCTTCCTTCCATCGCTAGTTCTATTCTGGAAAAGAATTCCCAAGTACAATTTCTTATTTCTGCTTTGCAAGTTTGATTATTGAGAAAAACTAATGATTATTTTGACTCTTTGGCCTTCCATTTTTTATTTCCAAACGGTAACTAATGTCCAAGAGACACTCGAAACACTTTATTTTGCAAGGAAGGGGATATGCCGAAAGAATACGTGGATTCATCCACTGGCCTCTTTCTTAAGCTGAAATTGGAAAAGGAATGAATACATATATGCTTGTATATGCTTACCTCTTGGATTCGGACGTATCTTAAACGTTAGATGCCAGGCAGGCGAAGCATTTCTTTCCTCTGGGCAGGAGAAGCTTTTGGGGTTAACACAGTACTGTGGATACTTGTTCACTACGCAAAGCACTGGGCAAAAATGAGTCGGGAGACTTCGCCGCGAGGATGCCGTGTCCGAAACGAAGGGCAGAAGTGCGTAGGGGGCAACTGCGCCCTTTTGCCACCTTCGGAAGGGGACTTTTCAAGGACCGAATCGACCCTAGCCACCTTTGGCGAAAAAATATACTGCGAACAAATGAAGTCCGAATAAGTTCTTTTCGAAGTAGCATGCAGTCTATATAGGCACTATGTAGTATCCCTGCGAAGTAGTTAACTTTTCCATCGATCTACGAAATCGAAACGAAAAATTTCCATCGATCGAAACTACGACAGTGGTCATGGTGAGGGGACCGTAATCCTCATTCAAGTGTTCCTTTCACAAAAATAATGTATGTGCAGGATACACGCACCCCCGGTGGCCAGAGTTGTCCCACCTTGTCAATGGGCTCTTGACTGGACCTTCCCCGTTGGAGGGCAATAAACGGACAGCATAGCCCATTTCGCCAGCAAAATCTTTTGCGGGCGGTACAGTGGCAACAAGGGTATTAGGGAACATTTATTGCCCTGTGCCCGAAGGCGTAATCCTATTTCCAGAATCTTGTGGTGGAAAGGACCCGTAAAAAAAACTTCACGGAATGAGAATACAAAAACATTTTGCTGAGGTAAAGCGTTTATTGATCGCAGTCAGTTGCTCAAGTTGGAGTTCGCATAATGTTGTACGTATCTGTTTAAATGCCTGCATATTTAGTCTCGCTAGGAGTATGAAAGCCGGCCCTCATTGATTTACGGTGATTTGGAGGAGACCATCCAACACGATAAAATTTTATGATTTAGAACATGAAATATTAAAGTATGGAAAACCATGTAAAGCATACAATAGCACGCGAGTGTAACCATCGAAATGGGATTCCTTCAGCGTTGAAGTGACCCAGTCGCCGGCCGGCCGCGGCCGCCGGCCAACCGCCCGCAGCGACGCGATGCAGAGCTCAACTTAAAACCTTCTAGACGTCAGAAAAGCAGGTACATGTAAGCAAGATTTTTTTCTCAATTACGTTGGATATACTTTTCTTATTAATTCAGCGTAGAAATCATTGAGGAGCACAAAATATCGATAGTTTCACTCAAAAAATCACTCGAGAATAGCTAAAATGATTAATATTTTAATATAGTTATAAATAAAACTAAAAAGAACCAAAATTTCTGGGATACTACGCACAAAGGCTCTAACTGACTTTTTAAAAATTGGCAATTCTCATCTATTCAATTAAAGCCATCCTCTATCTAGGTGTATTTCTCTAAAATTGACCGACGCGTCGGGCGTTTAACCCTCGTCATACCCAAGTTTGTCTGGTTACACACACTACTAGGCTAAATACAGAGACCAATTTAGTACTTCACTTTGTAGGCCATATCCTGTAGAATACGAATGCACAATTTTGAACTTCCTAGTTAAAAGTCGAAAATTCTACTTTTGGCCAGATTTTTCCGATTAGGGACCACTGCGTCGTCGTGCGCGACAAGGTCCATAAAATTTTCGTAATTTTCACAGTTCTGCCTTACTTAATTAGAAAGAAAATCGTCGTTCTTTGAGCCTATGCACGCGGCGCGCACTAGTGTGAAGTTTTAAGTCATAGCTAGATTGACAATTTTTCCGTAGTCGAACCAAGGAACACTTAAATTCCAGCCATAAAATCAATTACCATTGTATTGTTACTATGAACACTTTAAGTTTAATAGCTCTGCATCGCTAAATAAGAAAGTAAATCGTGGTTCTTCGCACCTATGCATGCGATGCGCTCAAGTACGAAGGTATGAGTCATAGACGGATTGGACTTTATCCGGAGTCAAATCAGCGACCGTAGACTAAACTTCCAACCATATTTTCAATCATTAAGGTGTTGCCTGTGAATACTTAAAGTTTCATAGCTCTAAAACGCTAAATAAGAAAGTAAATCGTGGTTCTTTATGCCTATGCATACGATGCGCTCAAGTATGAAGGTTTGAGTCATAGCCGGATTGGAATTTTTTCCGGAGTCTAATCAGCGACCTTACCCTAAACGTCCAACCATATATTTAATTATCATTGTATTGCCTGTAAATACCTAAAATTCATAGCTCTAATTCGCTGAATAGGAAAGTAAATCGTGGTTCTTTGTACCTATGCATGCGATGCTCTCGAGTACGAAGTTTTGAGTTATAGCTGGATTGATAATTTCTCCGCAGTCGAACCGACGACCGTAGGCTTAAAGTTCAACCATATCATCAATCACTATTATATTTACTATTAATAGCTGAAATATAATGGCATATCTAAATAAGAAAGAAAATCGTGGTTCTTTGTAACTATGTTACCGGTTCATTTGCACGGAAAGTTTGAATTCCCGCCGCGACGGATACTCAAGATGGTAGATTACGTTAGACAAGTACTTGTCATGACCTGTCTTTTACGGACCTTGATGGGCAACGACTCCACGAACTGACATCTATCGACGAATGAATTTAGTTGTAAAAAATAGCCCAGTTGAGCCTCTGCGTGCGCATAGCTTACTTTGGTAGGTACATACTTTAGCTTTTTCAAGGACGCGTCAGAAGCGCACGAGAGCGACTAGACGCGTCTTACTCTCATGATGAAGAAATCTAAATTATGAACCAAACGATTCGAGACGCTGGTATAAACTTAATTTAATTTTACCCGGCGTTGAGATCCCTCCAAAGCTCCGCTCAACGTCGTATCCCTCTATTTCTCCGCTCAACCTCTCAGTGCTATGATCTCTCCTTCGCTTATTGAGACAAAGATTGTCTAGAAATGTGTTATAAAATTGAGCTGGAAACATTTTCTTCGTAAGATACTTCACTACTTCTAAAATATATCGCGGATATCGTGAATAAACGAAATGTTAAGGTTTAGAAAATTGGGGAAAAAGTTCCACGTGGGATTTGAACGCACGCCTTCTCTACGGAGTGTCCCATTGTCGCCTGGGATGTTTATGCATAGAAAGTAGCCCGCAAAGTTCTTAATCTGTCAACAATACAACTATTACTATCAAGCACTGCAACAGTGATTTTCAGAAATGGACAATTCATGAGTGCATGCTAATATATCCCAGTGAGTCGTAAAAGTAAATATGAAATGACCAAGGAATCACTGCACATGCCAGAAATTTTATCGAGCATGGTAACTGTAGACGACCTAAGATCTAAGTTTCGAAACATTGTAATGGGCAGATGGCAGGAATCGTGGCAGGGGATAAATAATAACAAACTTCGGGCTGTGAAACCGGTAGTAAGAGCGTGGCCCTCTTCTGCCAGGAGTACCCGGAGGGAAGAAGTCGCAATCACTTGTCTGAGAATTGGACATACTGCCCTGACCCACTCATACCTCTTCACAGAAAAGAAGTCACTACCTTGGTGTGATGATTGCGACTCCTCTCTGAGTGTGCGACACATCCTGACGGAGTGTGATAAATACCGGTCTTCTCGAGATAAACACAAGGTTAACGGGACCTTAGAAACTAGCCTAGGTGATTTTCCAGATAGTCTCACCCGAGTAATTGCTTTTTAAAAGATACGCCGCGTCGCGCGCGTAGGAAGTTAAACACAAGGTCGCTATACCCTATATAGCGACCTTGGTTGAGCGAAATTCCAATTAGGCGACGCGAAGATACGCGAGTGAGGCAAAGCACCAGATTTGCTATGCGCGAAATGCTTCTCCTCGTTCGCATGAAACGCCTTCATGTGAACCCACATTAAATGGCGTCTAATCCTAAAAGATGTTGAACTACTTGATGTTATATGCTAGACTTTTTTACCCCGACTATACTCACTCTTAGACTAGCGGCAACTTGTTTAATTGGTGCGATAATCCACAGGAGAAAAGTCATTCGCCTTGAGCGGGATTCGAACCCGGATCCCTCGATTTCGCGCCGAGTGCTTTAACCAATTAAGCTACCGAGGCGTCCCTCTCCCCTGTTGATTATTTGGTGGCTTTATAGGAGCATGGTCAGGACTGCTAGACATATGATGTCATTAGCAGTCCAAGTCGTGCGCTAAGCGCCACAGTCCGCGAGGATAAAGCCATGCATAGAACACAAGGAGGTGTTCCCTCTTGACCAATATCGCACTCCTGTGCACTTGCGGGTAAAGGTTACTACCCCGGTAAAGGCTAGTCCCGGTTTCCTCAAAACTGTTTAATCGGGCCTGAGGTGTCTTTCATGATGGAGTCTTAGGATCATTGATGCTGATGGCAAGATATTTGGATTGCGGTGAAGTTACGGGTGGAGTTATTGTAAACATATATCAGAATGTAGACCCAGGTAAATATTGAATCAATGTAATGTGGCTATAGAGATGTTTATATGCAAAAGTGTTAAGCGTAACTCGAGGAACCATGAGTTGACCGGAATTTTCTGTGAAGTGTATTGTTAAAGGTAGCGAATCTATTACAACACTTATGCGCAGTTGCTCAATGAATGCTATATGCATTTTAACAGCATGCTGGAGGAATAATTTGTATTCCATTTTTTTTTCTTTCTATTGAATTTCAGTGGGTACCCTTTCTTAGTTTCTAAAAAATACCAATGTATCGTTTCATGTAATGCTACACCTTATTATTTGGGTCAAAGTATAAAATAGATGTAAAAAATAATGCATGGACTAAAAATATTTTATAATTATACATAGGCTAAATTATTTTCAAAAGTGCTCTCCTGTACACTTTACCCCCTGTTTTTGCACCAAGCTCTTCGGTTTACCTGATAATATGCAGAAACATGACACACCTCCGCCGATGTAATGCCACTGCACCCAGCATTTCTCCCTCGCCCAAAATGACGATGGAGGTAGTTCTCTCTCTATCTTGAAGGGCTTTCATTCCTTTGATTGGATCCTGGTCATTTGTGTTGATTTTAAAACCCTTGGATCGGTTCACTGATGCTCACAGCTATTATGCCTTATCCAAGTTTTCATTTCATCGTGGTGCCTAATAAGTTGACATTGTCCTTTTCTCTTTTATTCCAGGAAGTTCACGATGTTACCTTAGCCCACAGTCTGGCCTCCATATTGCACGAGTGCGTCTCGCCCAAACCAGGTAAGCATTCCGTCGGCCTGAGCAGGTCAAAACTAAGAACGGGGAATTTGGTTGGTCTGTGAATAGGTTAGTGACCAGGACGCTTCTCATAGACCTTGGTTTGAATCCCGAATATGATGGAGAATTTTGAGTGGAAACCCGATCTCGTCTTTTCTCGGATGGATTATTCCCCTCGGTTATTCTTTTAGAGTAACGCCGGGTCTGTCATCACCCCTCTTCCGTTTCCCAAATAATTCTACCCTTACCTACTCGACCTATCATTAACACCTTAGTTGTCGATTGCCTCCCAAAATGATTATGCACTGGCTACTACTCAATAGCTGCAAAACCATACCGCTTCACATTTTGTGTATGTTTTTCTTGCTCCTCAGAGACCTAAAATGTTGTTTTTGTCACAAAAATTTTCTTACTCATTGTTTGAGCGGCTATTTCATATCTACGTCCATTGAAGTTCGTGAACATGTACGTACAGGACCTGAATGTTCGCGGCATTCTGGTTCCGACGTAGGCGTTCTTTGGTAATCACCTAACTCTATGGCGTGGGAACCTCATTGCTACAATTGGGTGCCCGATGTATCACCATTTATTTATCTGGTGCTAGGTGTGTTGCTCAAATTATTACTGGAGTTTATTTTTATATTATAGCTGTTATTTCATCTTAACTTCTGCCATTTGTCCAGTATTTTGTGCTTCCATATAACAGGAAGTACGTGACCTTGTAGGAGAACGCTTATCCGAGGTTGGTTGTCGCTGGGGTGGAGTAAGGATAACGGCTAATTATGGTGGCGCTCATATTTTCGGATACTTGTGCGACGATGCCCAGTAGCATTAAGAGTTGCAGTATTAAGGTTTCGTAATGGGTAGTAAATTAATCTTCTTGGAACGAAATCCGTTCAATGTAGGTATTTCTGTAGGCTAAATGTTGAACCTCCAACAGCCTCCTCCTCTTTGAATGTGGAACCTCCAAACAGAGAAGAAGTGAAGGATGCTGTTAAATTCCTAAAAGGCAACAAAGCATCAGGAAAAGGTGAAATCACAGCAGAATTGTTGAAAAAAGGAGGTAACATTATAATTGATAGACTATGGGGAATAATATTGAAAATATGGAAAAAAGAAGCGATGCCAGCCGATTGGCAGGAAGCAGTAGTAGTACCCATACTCAAGAAAAGAGAGAAAGAAGATTGCAATAATTTCAGAGGTATTGCACTTTTCAGCATTCCATATAAAGTCCTCTCAAAAATAACCAGTAGTCGCATAGAATGCTATACGAACGAAATGATCAAAGAGCATCAGGCAGGGTTTATGAAAGGCAGGTCGACTACAAATTAAATATTCTCTATAAAAGAAAGTATCTCCAAAAACTGGGAGTAAAATAAGGAGTTTTACGCAATTTTTATTGATTTACAAAAGGCGTATGACAATATAAATAGAGATAGATTGTGGAGAAAAATGGATAAGATGGGGATCCCAAGAAAATTGATAAATCTAGCAATGCTGAGCAGCACAGAATCAAGGGGCTTTGTACGGATCAATGGAAATATTTCCGATCCGTTTAAAATAAGCACAGGGGTAAAGCAGGGAGATGGCCTCCCCCCAATTCTATTTAACATTGCAATTGAAGAAGCGCTGGAAAAAGTAGCAGATATGGACCTTGGCATCAAAATTGGGACCAATATATACGTTTTAGCTTTTGCAGACGACGTAGCGATATTCGCAGAAAGTTTAGAAGATTTAACAATGTTGACAAATGTATTTATGAAGGAAACGGAAAAAATAGGACTGAAAATAAATGATACAAAAACTAAATACATGAATTATTCAAGAAGCCAAAATAGAAATACAGGTCCTCTGCAAATAGATGGGCTTGCATTTGAAAAGGTAGACCATTATAAAAATTTGGGAGTAATTTTAACAAATGACAACACGGAAGAGCCAGAAATACAAAACAGGTTAAACCTCGCCAACAGATGTCTGCATGCATGCAACCGAATTCTATCTTCTAAAGCCCTGTCGCACAAAACCAAAATTAGACTTTATAAAACAATATCCCCAGTACTACCCTAAGGATCCGAAACGTGGAGGCTGTCGAAGAAGGATGAGAAAAAATCTAATAGTGTTCGAGAATAAGATATTTGCAAAAAATCTATGGGCCCACATACGAAGAAGGACAATGGAGAAAAAACACAACAGATAAATCAGGATTCTATATAAACATCCAGACATAACAAGTGAAATAAAGGCAAGAAGAATCAGGTGGGCTGGACATATTCTAAGGAAAGGGGAGGGATGTCAGCTGAAGGAGGTACTAAAGGGGATTCCTGAAGGAGGAAGACCCCGGGGAAGATCACGGCTAAGATGGTGGGACCAAGTGAGGACGGATATGCAAAATATTAGAGCAACAGAAAGAGAGGCAGTAGATCGATCCAGGTGGAGGGATTTGTTGATGCGGCTAAATACCGCCTAAGATATAGATGGCCCTGGGAGTAAGTAAGTAAGTATAGGCTAAATGTTGACTTCATAATAGCACTTCTTTCAGGTGAATTGAAACACTTCATTTTTTATTGCTGTATTTCATACGAAAAGGTATCGACTTGGAATTGAGATGGAGGTATCTGATGGCGTCAGAATCATTTTCTTAGCGACGGGGCACCGTCGCTAAGAAGATGTTTCTGCCACCGCGGTGGTTTTGAGTGACAAAGACAGTGTCATCGATGATGTAGACTGTTCCTTGGTTCGAAAACCAGGAAATATGACGAGCGTATCAACATTAGTTATCTTATCGGTATTGATATTTCATCGACATTTGGAGTGTCTGATATCGATCATAAGAAGAGCATGCACTGGAGGATTTTGGCGAGTTAGTGTGGGTAAGTTCGGAGACATTATTTTTGACATGGAGAAAAACAAACGAATGATCGTTAGTGGTGTGGAAATAAGGAAAGTTATTTTCCACTCAAAGGTGGTACACAAGTGATTGGTGGAGGCAAATGGAGGAAATAAGAGATTGATGATCGAGATAAATGGCTTATTGCGGAGTTGCGTGTAGTTGGATAAAGATAATTGACGTTGTAACCGGCTTTTAGGGAGATTAAATTTGGAGGTGCTGCAACATGGTGTACGTTTATGTTTACCGCTACTTTACATATTCATTGCTGACACCTATGACAATAACCAACGATGATAAGGGAAAAGTTAGCGTTAATATTGCTATTTATTAGGTTTAATAATATATAGTACTAGCTGAAGGTACCCGTTGAAATTCAACGTGGGTGAAAAAAATTGAACTTATTTTTAAGAAAACCACAAAGCCTGAAGAATACTGTCAACGTGATCATTTGAGGTGTTCGTATGTCATGCAGACGGACAATTGATGTTAATTATGAGAGGCCACTGGTAAAAAACTTTCGGACGTAAAAATTTTAAAAATCTACAACTGGTACGACAACATGCCCTAGGTTTTGTAAAATGTCATGGTCTCTCTTGAATGACAACCAAGTTTTACATGAAATAATTACTATATTTATAACGGCATAAAATAAAGAGACTCAAATCTGCGCGCATTCGGCACTTGAATGATGCGATCTTGTCATGGAAGTCAAGGGTTGGTGTAGAAATGGGTGCTCACCTCGAAGTCGCTCGTAATTCGTGTTGCTCTAATGGCCGTTAATCACGACTCCTTCCATTGCGCAGTTTCAAGCAGTATCAGATCGCGCAGTCAAGGGTAAAATTATATGTAACGTGAATGATCGCTTGCATGGTGCTAGTGTACAAGCGATTTTCTGAGCATTTAATCCGTGTAATTTTTCGAAAAAGAAATGCAATTTTTGTGATAGAGAAGACTATTGATGTTCAAATTTGTTTACTCTGTGAATTGTATAATATGTGCGATTCCTTTGCGAAGGCGTCATGGGTGTAGATGAGCCAACACATATTTTTGCTTAGCAGTTCAATGAATGTAGATACGATGCATTTTTACCAGTGTGTTGAGAATGGTTGTGCATTAAAAAAATGTTTGACCTTGTACTAAGCCCGAGTTTGTGACGATTCCAAGGAATACTTTCCTATCGATATCTGATTAGGTATTTCGTGGGCCATGTCACCGATTAAAATAATACTTTTGGGATATTTTAATCAGTGACTTCCGTATAGTCATCAGCTGTCATCTACAGCCCTGATGACGATAGGATAGTCTCCTGTCGAAACGTCGGTCAGAATGGAGAACCCAACCATTGAGAAGCCTGAGAAGAGTGCATTTGTGTAGTTTTCCGGGAACGCATCAAATATTTGATCAAGCATATTTCCTCCCCAACTCTTCCTAAGATTTCTTCACTGGTAATTTTCTTGGTCCATTTTGTTTTATCATCAATCCTCAAAAACTCCCCATTACTTTCGTTTTATTTTAAAGGGAGTGAGGAGAGTAATAAAATGCAGGAATTACTATTTTCTATCCCTTGGGAGGAGGTGATGGGTAATTTTCGAGGAAAAAAATCTGGTTTACATTGTTTTCCGAGCCAATCAACAATATTCAGTGATTATTGTGGATTATAAGAGTTGATGATATTGATAATGCACCATTTTAACTGGGGTACCCTTCCTTGATGAATGACCCTAAATCGAGTTACTTACCTGTAAAACTGCAAAAAAAATTGCTTACCTATTTTCGTAGATTTTCGCAGTTCATTTTAATTTTAATAAATATCTTCTGGTTTTCTGCGGTGTGATTACTGTTTGAGCGACCGTTTCGCCGTGCTATTCTGCCGGCTTCGTCAGGCTTTCTGAATCAACAATCACAAATAAATAAACAAACTTTGGTGGTTATTATGTAACAGAATTAATGTATACTTGAATTTTGCACGTATGGGAGTATGTAGCCATCCTTCCTGTTTAAGTTGTTAAGTCTTTTTTCAAGTCCAATGGCTTCCCTGATGACCCGTGGATAGTAGCTGCTTTCTTTACGTAAAACTTTCGCCCTTTTGATGTCTATATTGTGACCTTCTTCTAAATGTGTGGGCTCAGCCACGACAGAGTGATACCAATCTTTCTTTAGAATACTTCGTGTTCCTTCGTGTTCAAGTTCGTGTTCCTTCAGTCTGCATCCTATGGCTGTTTTTGTCTGGCAAACCTATTATTTCCGCAACTACAGAAAATTTCGCATATGCCTTCGAACATTGTGGGATATAATGGATCTTAAGCTCCCCGAAGATGATCATGAACTTTGTAGGTAGTGTTAGATCTTGTAATGATGTTATCCTTCTTCATTATTTTACCTATGCGATCAGCTGTTCCCGTGATGCCAGATGTTGTCACAGTATATACATCAAAAGGGCGGAAGTCTTATGTAAAGAAAGCAGCTACTATCCACGGGTCATCAGAGAAGCCATTGAAATAGAAAAAAGGACCTCACAACTTCAACAGAGGGGATGGCTACAGACTCCCTTATACGTGGAAAATACTTTTGCAAAATTAAAGTATAAATTAATTCTGTAACATAATAACCGCCAAAGTTTATTTATTTGTGGTTGTTGATTCAGAAAGCCTGACGAATCTGGCAGAATATCACAGCGAAACTGTTGCTCAAAAATTAATTATACCGCAGAAAACCAAAAGATATTTGTTTATATTTAATACCTATGATTTAAATAGAAAACTGTAAATTTGACTTAAATAAACTTTAGTGACGACGTAGGTTTCGTCGCTGAGCGACATCATCAGGTGAAGTACAGTCGGTCGAAACACAATATATACACTCGGAGACATTGGGGGTGGAAAAGGTTGCTAGGAGGAGTGAGAGGATTAGGCGGGGGGGGAACAAGGGAAGGGGGGGAGGAGGAGGATTCGGAGGGTGGATGGTGGCTTCAGGTGATGGGAGGTTCAGCAGAGGGGAATGGAATTGAAAAAGAACGTCCTTAAATACAATACATTTGACACGCTTTAAATGTCTTAAAATGTCAACTTGCTCAAGAGCGTCCAACTTGGGACCCTTCTTTTCGGCATGTAGGATTTTGGGTCGAAATCTATCGTGGTCATTGTGTTCCATCAAATGATTGGCGAACAGCACAGGAGGATTATTGTTCCCAAAGCATGCCTTATGCTCTTTAACTCTTATCTTGAATGTTCACAATTATTTCATTTAAAACCTACTTATACCAATGCACAGTTACACACAGTCAAATTGCACAATTTCCTCATATAACCCCTTTCATGGTGCTACCTTCAGAGGAAAATCACGACCGTGCCGGGTGACATGGCGATAGCTTGTCGTCGCCTTAAACGACTACCAGTTATGGATACAGGCCCCGACGATCTGCGAACGAAATGTTACCCCATTTATATTAGAGGTTGGGCGTACCTACTGGTTGAAATAGTGGCGAGAAGGGTTGTTCCTGAGATACGTATTTTTCGACGTAGGTACTTGCGAGGTTGTGTTTGTCAATGTTGTGTAAAGCTCGGTCTAAATTTCCTGGCACTTCGATGCAATGCGGAAGAAGAATCAAGTGTTATGGTTAGCAGTGATCGCAAGTAGTCTCAGTGTAATCACGAAAGAGCGTGAAAACTTTCACTCTCCCAGGCCGAAAAAAGTTTTTGCCGCGGTGCTATTAACTTTCAGCCGACTGGGTATGAGCGGTGGGGTGGAGGTGCGGATGAGGTATGACTGTTTCTCTCCTTTGCAGGCGTTCGTCGCAATTCGTCGGTGAGCCAGCTGATCCACGCCAATGGCTGCCGCGTGCTGGTCAAATTGATCGTGCAGCACTGGTCGAAGGAGGGCGGGCCCCAGCCGGGTGGGGCGACGGAGCCGCTGGTCGGCGAACTGCTCATGGCCCTGAGCCCCCTCGCACTCAAAGGTGGGTGAGCGGCCCCTTCGAATCCCACGTGCTCAAGTTCAGCGCAAATCGGAATGCATCTGCGCACACGAAAGATGATGAATGGAACGATGGGCGCTGGGGAAACGTTCGCTTATCTGCCGGTAGACTGTGCTCCATAGGCACACTATGATCGCGGCCATTTTTTTGTAAATATTTTACAATTTCGTTTAAGCTACATGATTCAAGAGGAAAGCGCTTTACCTCAAGGTAGTGAAAAGCTTTACATAACCCGTGTTTGATGCCTTTGCTGAAAATCAACAACTATAGTTGTATGGCCCGTTATGGTGCTATTCAGCATTTTCATTTGAAAGTGCTAATGGTTTTCTTATCAAGCTGGCAAAGGGTACAACTGGGGTGGTATCCCAGATTGTTGAAAAGTACGGAATTTGCAGGCTTATGACTCAGACTTTAGACTTATACACAGTGAGTAATAAAGTTTCTGAGTTTTTTGAGAAAATGATATGCTTCAGAACTTCTCCACGGGAAAATAAGATATAGAGTATAACAGTGCTAGGAAATGAACAATATGTACTGTTAAGCATAGAAGAAAGGTGTCTGTTAGCGGATGAAGGTATCACACCATCCAACTACTCCTATCAGAGATTTATTAAGAATGGGCCAATGTTTTATGCAGAGTGTTATTCTAGAATGAGGAAGAAGTTTTACAAATCTGTAGTGCAATTAGCAAGTAGAGAGTTATATGGAGTCGTGAACAAAATATTCGTGGTGTCAAAAGATGGACAGAAATGTGTGGAGGTTTTGATACAATATGCAAACGTTGAGCAATCCTCAATCATAACACATCAGGCTGGTGCCAAAGCAGAGAAGATAATTGTATGTTCCCCTATTGTGTTTGCATCATTGGCACTCATAGATGCTGAGGACATAAATTGCCAGGTAGTGTTGATGCGTTGTGGTGCTGACACATATATGAATACTTTGCCAAATATATATGACAAAGATCAGGATGAATGCCATATATTCTTTTTTATATGTTAACTCATTCGTGAAGAGAGCCTCTTTAGAAAATGTTGTGCACATTTATGTGATTGTGATTTTTTGTGTCTGGATCTGTCATTGGATCATGTAAATCTTAGAAAGAAAATTAGAAACATCTAAATTCTTAAGATAGCAATGTTAAACTCTGGAGTAATGTTTAAAATGCAAACTGTTGAAAGAGTAATGTAATCATATATATATTGATGACACCTATTTATTGAAGCTCTTCTGTAATAATGATTTTCTTTTTTATGTAATAAACAATGGGGTTTGCTCTGAGAGCAAGCAACCTACCAAATTCATCTTTTTTGCCCACCATGATATTTCTTTTCTCAAGAAAATTTCATTCATCCCAAATAAAACAGGAAAGCCCATTCACTTTCCATGGCTGGCATAGAGGAAATATTTCATCCGATTGTCATTGAATCATGATTATAAATATTATTTTGTCCACATCAATAATTGATACTTTCAATAACCTACTGAAATTTTGAAAGAGTCTTTACTTGAGTAAGTCCATGCTAAATGATTCAAAAATTTAATATTTATATTGATTTCTACCAAATTGGAGTAATTATTTTATGTGCCAAAAGATATTTCTGGTTTTTTTCTCTCCCTCAAATGCTAGAGGTTACTCCAGTTTTATGACTACTCATAATTGTGTGGGTGATGTAACGAATTCTTGAATCCCCCATTTCCTGATATCGAAAAGTACATACATACATATGCACAAGTATTTTATATCTTTGTAAAGAGCATGACATTTCCATTCTTTCATTGTTTTCTGTTTCATCTTACCCTCATTGGTGTGCACCAGTTAGAATGAATGGTTTTGCACCTTTATGAGGGTGGGGCGTGCACCCATGAGGGTGGGGCGTGCAACAATGCGGGTGGAGCGTGCACCCGTGAGGGTGGGGTGTGCACCAATGCGGGTTGGGAGTGCACCAATGAGGGTGGGGCGTGCACAAATGCCGGTGGGGCGTGCACTAATTCGGGTGGGGAGTGCACCAATGAGGGTGGGGCGTGCACTCATGAGGGTGGGATGTGCACTCATGAGGGTGGGGCGTGCACTCATGAGGGTGGGGTGTGCACCAATGCCGGTGGGGCGTGCACCAATGCGGGTGGGGAGTGCACCAATGAGGGTGGGGCGTGAACCCATGAGGGTGGGGTGTGCACCAATGCGGGTGGGGAGTGCACCAATGTGGGTGGGGCGTGCACCAATGCGGGTGGGGAGTGCAACAATGAGGGTGGGGTGTGCACCAATGAGGGTGGGGTGTGCACCCATGACGGTGGGGTGTTCACCCATGACGGTGGGGCGTGCACCCATGACGGTGGGGCGTGCACCCATTAGGGTGGGGTGTACACCCATTGGGGTGGGTGTATGCACATGCATAATGGGGGTACACCCAAGGGTGTTGGACGAACCCATGGGTGTTGTTCGACCAGGGATAAGTATATCGCGCAGGCAATTATCGTAATTATATTCTTTCCAAGGCACCTCAATAATACGGCCAATATGTTTTGAAGTGCGCCGGTTTTAGAGTACCGGTTCCAAGTACCGGTTTTTCAACTTTGAGTATTTTAAATTAATACTTTTACTGTTCCGATGGTTTCGACGAAATATTTCTGTGTGCTTTGCTCATATATAATGCTCAGAATTTTGGCTGTGATAATGTGTGCATTATGCTCGTCAGCAGTGTTGCTAGAGCTTGCAAATACAACCTTAGCCTTGGTTACCCAAAGGTACAATTCATTGGACTGCAGAATTGGCCGCGCAGTAGCTTTAACGGAGTCACGCGCTAGTGTTCACACTCTTGGTGTGAAATTCACAGTGAAAAAAAAATCATTCGTCTGCACAAGGATTCGAACCCAGAACCCTCGATTTCCTGCTGAGTGCTCTTAACCTGTTAAGCTACCCAAGCGTACTACCTCACTATTCTATTCAACTACTATTCCTCGTTCAAGTGAATGATTTTTTCACTGTGGGTTTCACACAATTAGTGGAGTCTGTTCGGGTTCTCCACTAGATCAAACTCTGCGTTTCTACCGACGCACGTTTCGATGTACAGGGTTGATGACAATGGACGGACGACTCGTAGATCGAAACTTCGGCAGAAACACCAAGTTTGACCCGGTGGAGAACCCGAATAGACTTCACTTACAACATACAGCGAGAAAACATCAAATACTACCATAATAGTTAGGACTGGAGTACTCTTTGGCATTATAAAAACAATTATTTCAAAACTAAGCGTAATCCAAACTTTTGAATCATCTAACTGTATCTATTTGGAGCTGGGAGGTAGATGATTACACAATTCAGTAGAAGAAGGCTGGCAACTTCATATATAATTTTCAAGCTCAATGAAAGCATTTTAATTAATTGCCTTTATCTCCTTGTTTCATAGGAATGGTGTTGTTTAAATTAAATTAAGATACTTTTTCTTGGCCAAGTACACCATGGAAAATGTATACTCATGATTGCTGAATATTAGCTAATTGTATTTTTGACAGAATTTTTATTTAATTCTATAATCAATATCTCGTTCATCTCGTTCATCATGGCCACTATTTTGATGCTTGGTTTAATGCTTCTTTTTTTTCTTGCAGATTCCAAGTTTTCCATCAAGGCTCGACTATTAGGAAGTGTAAAAACGTTTTGCAGTCTTTTAAAAACATACATCAATCATTCCAAGTTATTACTTCCTATTTTGCAGATCATTAAAGCCCTCACAAAAAGCGGTAAGGTTTATTTTAGTTTCATTCTTGATTTAAATTTCATTTTATCATCCTAATGGTTATCTTTGCATCTCATTAATAATTGAATTCCCAAATGCAGGATACACCACGCCCCTGCTGGTGAAGAATGCTGCCTTAAACTCCATCGAGAAGGTCATTGTGACAAATGGTATGCAGCCCACGCCTAAGTTTCGAGTAGCATTGGATGTTCTCAATCATTTGACCAAGAACAGTAAGTAAATATCGATCCTAATGTGATGATGGGGGTTTTTGGATAGTTCAATATCCATGTAATTTTAAAATGTTTGTCAACACCAAATCATTCTTAGTTTTGAACACGTGCCGAAATTTGCTGTGGTAATAGACGAATAAAATATAAATCAGAGTCATTCTTTTACACTTGGCACTCAGATATTCGAGTACTTTTAATGTCCGAGCATTTTATTAATGTGCTTTAATGGTTTTTGTATTAAATTTTCAAGCATGATGTTATGCAATGCATTTATCCCTAATAGTATCCTATTCTCATGGCGTCTTGTCAATTGACTAAAAAATAAGCATATTTTAGCCAGAAGAATGAGTGATGGTGGAGTTAATGGTGGCAATTTTACTTTTTAAAATGAATATCTGTATATCTTTGTCAAAACCGTGAAAAAATATGATTTTTTATTGGAAATTTTTGCGAGGGTCGAAAGCAGTTTTTGAACTCGAGTTTTGAAAATTGAAAAAAAAAAATAATAACCACTCAGCGCGCGGCGAGAGTGCTCGTGCGGCAGCCGCAACGGCAGTGCCAACGTTGAAGTGAGAAATCGATCACAGGCATTCAGAGGAGTATACCATCGCAGCGGGACGTCTTGCGACCGATCCCACGCTTCCTCACTTCACCGTTGGCACTGCCGTTGCGGCTACCGCACGAGCACTCTAGCCGCGCGCTGAGTGGTTATTTTTTTCCAATTTTCAAAACTCAATTTCTGACGAGCTATACGAGCAGCCTCGCAAAAATATTTTGGAAAAGTTCGCCTTAGATTTTCGTCTTATTTTATTAGGCTTTTATATGTTGTGTTTTTTTTTGCACCTGGTATAGTGTTTTTGAGTTTTGATAACAATGTAACCCGGTGGGAGCAAGTTACTTATTACCAGTTGACATGTGCCAAATTATCAAACGTCTAGGTTACTTCAGGTGTTGATAATGATACTGCTCTCCACATTCCATAAGATGTCCATTTAATACTTGATGGCCACGCAAAGTTCCAACTTCACAAGCCAGCCGGCTTTGGACTAAATAGCTTAGGGGACAGATATTTTTCAGTTCGCTACTTCACAATTGCCAGCCGGCTTTGGACTAAATATCTTAGGTGACAGATATTTAAATATTTTAGCATTCACTGAAAGGTATCCAAAGAAGATGAACGTTATCCTATGTTAATACTATAAGATAAACTTCAGTGTACTACAAATATTCATCCAATAGTCCTAGCCTCACTCCTTTGTAGTAAATTCCTGTATTTTTTGCCTAATCTAGCATTGATTTCTTTGTTTCCTTCAGAGGGGTGCTGCATAAAGTTGATGAAGACCTCACTGATCCTCTACCTGCTGCGAGTGATTGAATCCTCGGAAAAATACGAAGGAAAAGTCAAGGTGAAAATGTTGAAGCCGGTCTTGCTCACTCTCCAGCATTTGGCCAGTTCCAGTGAGTACCGTATGCATATTACCTTATCCCAATGTCTTAATTCTTTTCTTAGCTTTTTTTATTTATTTACGTGAACACGTCTTTAGATTAAGATCGACAATGAGGTATCGCTAAGGAAATGGCGATATAATTATTAATGTTTGCAGGTTCATCGATCCCGACCCTTCGTGACATGATTAAAATAAATGTGGTCTCGTTCAGTTGGGTATGCTATTACTATGCGAGTATGTTTTTAAGTTTGTGCCGCGCATGTGCAAAAACATGGGTAACTAGGTCCCTTGGCAGCCATTCTGGGTGCAGGCGAAAATTTCCGCGCAGTACACGTGAGGACTCCGATGTGCTAGCGCAAACGTTTGTGCTAGCACGCAAACTTTTGTGCTAAACGAAATTCCTTGTCCACAACAGTGCAGTGAAGCTTAAAAAAAACAACTTTTACGATATTTATTCGGGACAAAAAAATGAATTTACAAGTGAAATTTCAGCTGTCAGTTCATACTTAGCGCAAATCCCAAAGAAAGTACAAGAGAACGAGTCTAATCGGAAAGCGCGTCTACTAAGCCGTCGATCAGGGGGGTTATTCTGTAATTCCACTTCCGAAATAACTCTTTCGGAAGAGCACCAACTCAAATGAACCATTCTTTTGAGCTATTCCACTCTCGAAGTACTCATTTAGAAGCAGGGATACTGTATAAGTAGAAGCATTTAGAAGCATGGATACTGTACGGATTATACAGTATCCTTGTTTAGAAGCTCAATTCCACGGCCTAAAGAAATGGATATGAACCATTCTTGGCAGAAATGAACGAGTCGATGGTCTCCCCGTCTGGGGGGCACGGTTTACAACTCCACTTTTGGTAATATTCGCTATATAAGAAGCGATCCGTGGCTTCATGTTCCGTGAGGTGAAATTACATAATAACCCCCCAGTACCTACCCTCCTTGACGTAACGAGTGAGACGGCTTATCGAATGTCTGGTTAAGTTGAAGCGGCGAGGTCGCAAAAGACGGGGCTCTACGGTCGATGGGGATTTACTAATATATCTCGATGGTCACAAAATATCATGACCCGCTAATGCGGACGTATTCACGTATAACATACGCCTGTGTCCCGACATAGCCTTGCTCGAATTCTTTTTCTAGTAATTTTGCTTGTGGAAATACCGGCCTGTGGTATTACATGAGTATCATATCCAAGTACGGATTGGTCTTCTTTTCTGTGAGTGGATTGCTCTTTGAGCGGCGAGATTTCTTCATGTAATTTATGTATCTAAATTTTTATGAACACCTTTAAAATATAGTTTTAAGAACAAAGACACGTAAAAATAATAAGAAAAGACACAAAAAAATGCTAGGCCTCTCGACGGTGTAGCCATCTTTGTTGGTAGTTGGTGACTGGCTATCAGAATTTCAGCACGATCGGAGTAAAACTGTAGATTTGTATAAAAGACATACAGACAGACAAACATTCATTTATATATTTATATATAAACGAGCGGAAGATACCCGTTGAAATTCAACGGGTGTGAAAAACATTAAACTTATTTTTTATAATAAAACCGCAAAGCCCGAAGAAAAACAGTATGTGTGGTCATTTGAGGAGTAAGCGTGGTAACCTATCTTGTATGTTGTGTTCGATGTAGTAGACACACTGACATTTTTCCATGTGCACGGAAAGATGAGTGACTATTGGTTCACTTTCATGCACGGGAAACTCAAAAATCGGCCTTGCAGACTCATTAATACTTAAATAGCACCTAGGTTGATAGATGGCCACCTCGTCCCTCCGGTTCTCTTGAGCCGTCTTCTGAGTGATTAACAGCTCTATCGCTTCCCTTGTGTACATACATATATTTGCATTCTATGACTTAATTCTGTTGCACTATTCAACGTTGATATGTGCGTTGATTATCTTAATCAGGATTGGACAGAAGGGTACAATCCAGCGGTTGACAACGTCAAGAGGAGTAATGGCAGCGGAAGCCAGGTTTATTTGACCTATGAATCCTCCATCAATGGGACTGCGCCTTCGGAATAGCCATAATCATTGGTTTCCGTTGCTAAATGAAAAAAATCTATGGTGATTCTTAGTGCACTTGTCGATTTTCATGCACGGATGTCGTTGATTGCGCAGAATTTCCGTTCTTCTTTCGGGTAAGAAGCATGTAGTGACGTCATTATAATTTCCGCCATCTTAACGCAGACTGAATGTTCGAAACAGATGCGTCTATATTTGAACCAGATTTATAGTTGGTTACCCGTCTGTAGGTTGGGTAAGGATGAAATTGGTGCGGATCTTAGCGTAACCCGAGAAACACCATGAGGAGAATCTCATGAGATCGCTGGTGGGCATGTCTTTGACCATCCAAGTCTAACCTTTGTCGTTTTTCTTTCAAGGGCTCATTTTCTCGCAAATAAAACATTCATTTTGCTTTAGAAGATTTTTTCGAAAGGCTACTCTTTTTCCTATTAGGCATGTTGATGGATATATTTTTGAGTCCAAGAAACGGAAACACAGCGGCAAGTTAGAGTCTAGAATAGGCAACTCGATGATTGTGTGAATGTACCTAAGTTAACTGCACTTAAACACTTTTAAACATATAAATAACTCGTGACATTTTTGATGTGGGAATTGGTCTAAAAAACAATTCGCAATCGCAATGAGAGGCCGACGGTTTCACTACGTGTAATACATCCGAGTATTAAATGATAATAAACAACGCCGTGTTTGTTGTAGCAACAGAGGCATTATTACCATTGATATTCGCTCCACGTAAATATTATTGCACATTTAATTAAGTGTGTATTCTACTAATTCCTTTATGTGTAAAGTTTACTGCGTAATTATTCTCTCATATATATGCAGTGCCCCTTTGAGAGCTACTTTGAGAATAGACGTTGAAAAGTATACTTGTTAAATATGCATTGACTTTATCGAGTACCTCCCGAAGCAATTTATCATGGGGCCCTTGGGACTATGGGCTCTT
This sequence comes from Pyrrhosoma nymphula, assembly GCA_963573305.1. NCBI lineage: Eukaryota > Metazoa > Arthropoda > Insecta > Odonata > Coenagrionidae > Pyrrhosoma > Pyrrhosoma nymphula. The sequence continues at coordinate 100,503,433 of OY754339.1, forward strand.
CTTATACGGATTTTTTTTCTACGTACTATCATGGGCCTGCAGGAAGGCGTGATATGTAAATGCTAGAGGCCTGTATATCCTTTGAAAATCAAATCTATGGTTGTCAAGGAAATATGTTATTGTTGATTTCAGAGAAAAAGGTGAGATTTTTCAGCTGAAAACATGAAGTTCAGACAAATACGGAGCGTAGAAGGAAATCGATTGATAAAATTAGAAACGTCATTTATTCAGCCATCCGATAAAAAAATCCCAGCCCTATATCTTGAGTGAAAGTAATTTTAAAAACAAATAAATGAAACCACTGCACCGAACCCAATGCTTAGCATGAACCACCAGGGGGACCTTCAGGGGGCTTTTGGGGGCCCTTAGGGATTTTTAAAATAGCATATGTTACAACCACATATGTTTTCTATCTGCATGCCAAATTTCAGCTTAATCGGTTCAGTAGTTTTTGCGTAATGGAGCAACAGACAGACAGACACCATTACATTTTTATACATATTAGTAAGGATCACACCCTTAACCCTGAAAAAATAGGGTTTTGGTTAATTGAACCCTACAGTGTTTGTTGTCTACCAGTAACAAACATGTGTTCCAAATTTCATCAAAATCGGTCGTGTGGTTTAGGAGGAGATGTGGAACATACATACATACATACATACATACATACATGCATTGACTTTTATATATATAAAGATATATATGTATATAATATGCCAAGAGGGTGGCCGATAAAAATATAGAAACAAAAAAAAGGACACTCACAAATTGAAACTTCCGATATTTTGGTGGGATCGTCAACCACCTTTCTCAGGGTAGAGGGTGTATATATATATATATATATAATAATTTGAACAGAAGGTTAAAGAAAGAGATAGGAAACATATAATTAAAATTGGACGAAGACACTGGTGATGTGGAAGATGGTAAAGCCGAGAAATCAGATGGTAAAAATGTGCCGTGGCCGGGACTTGAACCCGGAACCTCCCGATATGTTTCCTATCTCTTTCTTTCACCTTCTGTTCAAATTATTATATATTTATTCGCCTAAAGGCGGTGTGTGAGTGAGTGAACGATATATATATATATATATATATATATATATATATATATATATATATATATATATATATATATATAATATCTTCTGAGAAAACGCACTCGGCGAATAATAACACAAATATAAATATACTTTGAAAACACAGGCACACGAAAATTAAAAGGACACTCACAGAATAATTTACGGGACGTTTCGACGGGCAAGCCGTCATCGTAGGCGACAAGAGACTAACTCAGTTAGCCTCTTGTCGCCGACGATGACGGCTTGCCCGTCGAAACGTCCCGTAAATTATTCTGTGAGTGTCCTTATAATTTTTGTGTGCCTGTGTTTTCAAAGTATATTTATATTTGTGTTATATATATATATAATAGTAATAATAATAATAAAACAGTGTCACTAGCTGTGACGTACGTAATAAAGTAAAACACTTCGAAAGAACACTCACACGAGAACAATTTTTTCCGAAGCTTTCGAAGCCAAAGGCTTCTTTCTCAACGAGGAGATGTCGACTGGCTGGGTTAGAATGCTGCAGGAACAAGGGATATTGTTGGGCGAGCGAACGGGAGTGGGAGAAGGGGTGATGGGTGAGGGGGTTAGCAGGATATATTCAGTCCAGGGGCGCTGCAAGCGTTTAGGCGCCAAATGCACGCTAATTCAAGCGTGTGGAGGTTGAGGGCAGAGTCTGAGGGGGGGGAGGGAAGCAATAATGGACACCTTGAAACATGAATTGAAGACCGCGTCGTGGGACAAAGAATGCGTGGCAACTGGGAGGGAAGCATGGGGGGATGACGGGCAGCAGGAGGCACGATGATTATTCATTCTGAGGTTAAGGGGGGTGGTACATTGGCCTACATAGAAAGCTGGGCAAAAGTTGCACTGTAAAAGGTAAATTATGTTGGTGGACGTACAGGTGGTGGAAGGAAATATCGGGAGGGATTTAAGTTTGGGGAGAAAAGAGGCTGGGGGTGGAGAAAAAATCATGCAGGTCTTGCATCTGGGACGATTGCAAGGCGAAGGTGGAGTGGCGGTGACTCGCAGGGATTTTTGAAGTGGGCGGGTGGCTTTAAAAATGGCGCTAAAATTTGGTGGCCTTTTGTATGTGATCCGTGGAATATTAGGAAAAATCTGTGAGGTGGATTTGTGGTTAGAAAGAATGGGGTACAGGTCCTTTAGGATATCCTGCAGGGCATGAGCGCCTGGGAAGTAGGTAGTGAGAAGAGAAGGGGAGCAATGTTTTTCTGAGCGGGGTTTATTCGGAACATAAAGTTTTTTTCTGATTTTATTTTTTAAAAGTTTTTCGGGGTATCCGCGGCGAAGAAGAGAGGTGTGTAATTGTGAAAGGAAATTCTGAAGATCATCAGGGTTATTCACCCACAATGCCTTTTCCTTTAATAATAACTACTATCTGCAAATGTCCGGGTGCGCAATGGAAAGTAGGTTCAGACCTTCCTATGCAAATCTTTTCCTTGGCTTTTTCGAAGAAATCTTTCTAAAAAATTACCCTCAAAAACCTCTTCTTTGGCTTAGATACATAGACGATATCTTCCTTCTCTGGTCTCACGACTTAAACTCTCTAAACGCCTTTGTCTCTTCACTCAACTCATCTGCCTCTGTATCTTTCACATCTTCCATCTCCAGCACTAACATCTACTTCTGAGACGTTGATATACACCTTTCCAACAACAAATTTAAAAACTCTGTTCACATCAAAGCCACCAACAAACAGCAATACCTCCACTACAACAGCTGCCACCCACCTCACACCAAATGCTCCATCCCATATTCCCTTTCCGTCCGAGGACACAGGATCTGCAATAACCCTGATGATCTTCAGAATTTCCTTTCACAATTACACACCTCTCTTCTTCGCCACGGATACCCCGAAAAACTTTAAAAAAATAAAATCAGAAAAAAACCTTATGTTCCGAATAAACCCCGCTCAGAAAAACATTGCTCCCCTTCTCTTCTCACTACCTACTTCCCAGGCGCTCATGCCCTGCAGGATAGCCTAAAGGACCTGTACCCCATTCTTTCTAATCATAAATCCACCTCACAGATTTTTCCTAATATTCCACGGATCACATACAAAAGGCCACCAAATTTTAGCACCATTTTTAAAGCCACCCGCCCACTTCAAAAATCCCTGCGAGTCACCGCCACTCCACCTTCGCCTTGCAATCGTCCCAGATGCAAGACCTGCATGATTTTTTCTCCACCCCCAGCCTCTTTTCTCCCCAAACTTAAATCCCTCCCGATATTTCCTTCCACCACCTGTACGTCCACCAACATAATTTACCTTTTACAGTGCAACTTTTGCCCAGCTTTCTATGTAGGCCAATGTACCACCCCCCTTAACCTCAGAATGAATAATCATCGTGCCTCCTGCTGCCCGTCATCCCCCCATGCTTCCCTCCCAGTTGCCACGCATTCTTTGTCCCACGACTCGGTCTTCAATTCATGTTTCAAGGTGTCCATTATTGCTTCCCTCCCCCCCCTCAGACTCCGCCCTCAACCTCCACACGCTTGAATTAGCGTGCATTTGGCGCCTAAACGCTTGCAGCGCCCCTGGACTGAATATATCCTGCTAACCCCCTCCCCCATCACCCCTTCTCCCCCTCCCGTTCGCTCGCCCAACAATATCCCTTGTTCCTGCGGCACGTGGTGTCGCACCAAGATGTCTATGGGGGGGGGGAGGGGGGAGTGCAACAAAGTAGGGAGAGACGTGAGTGGGGGTGAGCTGGGAAGAGAGTGAAGAATTGCGCCTGGCTGTGCAGAGGACTGCAACAAAGTTGCTAAGTTGGGAGGGGGTGTGGAAGGGGAATAAAAGGCGTCGGAGGAGGAGGGGGTCGAGTAAAAGGACGAGAATTTAGTGTATGATATTAAGACCGGGTGGGGAAAAAGCTCTGCAATACCAGATAATAGAAAGTTCAGTATTGCAGAGGGTTGTGTTCGATGCGTCAGCGGGGAGGGCGTGGAGGATGGTGAGGCGGAAGCAAGAGTCAAACTGAAGGTTATGAGTGGAGCCGTGTTTGGGGACTGGGAAGTTGGGCGGGGCGGCTCGGTATCCGTTTATCCTGATGGACAGGGGATTGCAGGTCTCGCCGATTTAAAAAGAAGGACATTCTTTACACTGCAGTAGGTATACCACGTTGAAGGTGATGCAGCTGCCGTGGGAGGAGATAGGAAATGGGGTGGGGTTGTTGGGACTGTGGAAAGAAGAGAGATTACATATTAAAGGGCAGGTTTTACAACGAGGTCTATGGCAGGGAAAGGTACCAGGGGTTACAGGAGGGATCGAAGTGGGACGGGATTGGTGGGGGCGTAGAATATTGTTGAGGTTGGCCAGTCTTTTGTATGTAATGGAAGGACATTTGGGGATTAAGTCGGAGGTGAGTGGGCTGTCGCTCAAAATGGGGAAAAGTGACTTGAGGATGAGGTTAACGTGGTGAAGCCCCGGAAGGAAAGTGGTGCAAAGATTCAAGTGAGATTTTGTGGTGGATGATCTAGGGCGAGGAGTGTAAGGGGTGGTGGAGGGTAGGATGCGGCAATCAAGGAGAGGGGAGGGGTAGCCGCGTTTAAGGTGAGCGGTTTTTAAGTTGCTGAGGTGGTGGTCGAGAGCATTTTGAGAGTTGCAGATACGGTGCGCGTGAATAGAAAGGGAGAAATGAATGGAACGTTTGGTATGGTAAGGGTGGCAGCTGTCAAAATGAAGATATTGTTGACATATATATTTATTTATTTATTTTCGTCTAGCTTTTTTCAATATTCTCCTCTAGTGCACTCATATCTAGACAAACTGGCTACATAGCACTTGATCATTTACCTCTTGGCATTGTTACATACTATAATTTAAATAACATGCTAACAAATCAAAAAATATTTGTAATTATTTTCTATCTTAGTATTGAGTTTCAATGAATTTATCAGGAAATAATGCATGACTCATGTCTATTTGCAGAAGCTGGTCGCAGGTACATCAAGGAAAACAATGGCACAGCCTCCCTATACAAGTTCTGCGTCACAGTAGCAGATGAGAAGGTAAACGACATCCTGCTGGCCAAGGTGTGTGGTGTCCTCAATTGCTGCTTGGAGAACAAGGAATTCCCCCTGGAGAATCTACAGAGTCCGGCTGTTTACTTAGTGCCGACTGTGCATAGTGACTTCCTCTCCTCTGGTTGGTCCTCTTCCCTCTATTGCTCTCCTTCTCTCTCCCACTACTCAAGTAAAAATATCTTCCTTGAAACTCAACTCAAACAGGGCTGAAACTCCCTTGAATCACACTGCCTTGCTTCTCCACTGAAACTGCCTTGAAATTGAAACAAAACCAAGGGAGTTTGGAAGTGAGGTGGTAGCAGGTAAGCTGTGCAATAAAATGCCTTGCAACTGCACTGGCACAGAGGCCACAGACCCTTGTAAATAAAATGGGCTGGCACACCCTTGCTGCCTAATGACCTGGAACTCCCTAGCTCTCTCCACTGAAACTCCCTTGCCCACAGCACTGAAACTCCCTTGCCCACTCCCCTGAAACTCCCTTGCCCTCTCCCTCCCAAAATAAAAAGTAGGAAATTTGAATTTTAAATACTATGAATTTCAATACTACGCGATGGCATGCTTAAATGTATTTAATTATCCTACGTTATACCTACCAAACTAATTGTATCTATTTCGCGTGTCCTACTATCCTATGGCTCTACATTAGGGTGTTGCTTATTTTTTATTTTTTCTCAGATTTTCGATTTCTACCTCTTAAAATATGCTATGGGGTGCAGAATGGATATTCTAAAAATTTCAGCACTATTGTTTAACATAACACTATTGTTTAACAAAGAGCATAAATGTAATAACATTCATTTCTCCCGATTTGAGAAAATAACATGAATTTAAGAGGTAAGGCACCATTTTACAGCCCATATGGGTCGAAATTCGCTCCATTTTTACGTCCGCTCAACAGTTTTCCCGGAATAAAATACTTTTCCGCGAGCTACAGCCGCGCGTCACACCCCTAACGGTGAGCTGGTTGCTCGCGGGCCGCATTCGCGGTCAGCTGATAGGTCCTGCACCCCTCATTGCCTTACGCCCCCCTCGCGCCTTCCCTAACGAGAATCGGCGGAGGGAGGGAGGAGTTACTTACAAACTTGCATTGTTTTACATTGTTATAAATTCAGGAGACTATTTCGTTGTGATTAACCATAGTAGATTGAATCATTAAGAATGATGTTTATAGACAACTACGTCTTCGTACCCAAGTTTGCGTGGTTCGCACCTCCTTTAACCCCATCGCAGTTGGATTTCGAATGGTGTAGAGTAAATATTCGGAGTTGAAACGCTAGTGCTAAAAACGATCTCGTTTACTACGCGCAAGTCTAGTGAAGTATTCCTAATCGGCGTCCCCGGAACTGTAGCTGCTTGTTTCCCGAAAACTAAGCTGCCTTTGATTCGCAAAGTGCTGCAGTTGTTCTATCACTTTATGTCTTTATCGATTAAACAAAAGTTTAAGCAAGACCCCTGCCTAACCCTCCACTGGGACGGAAAAATTGTACCCGATCTTACCAGCAAAATAAATGTAGATCGCATTACAGTTGTAGTAACAGGGGTTACTAGCGATCAACTACTAAAGATATTTTTACTCATTCGTTGAATCAAGTAATTTAAACATTATTTTTCATATTACGTCATTAAATGGTTCAATAAATCTCATGGCCGATTGATGAAAGAAAAAAAACATTACAGATTCCAAAACTCACCAAAACTGCCAGTGGGCGGGCCACTGCTGAGATTGTTTACGAATGCGTTGGGGAGTGGAGATTAGGGAACAAAATTAAAGCATTTTCACTTTATACTACTAGCGTAAATACAGGTAACGAGCTGTTTTCATATCTTAAGTACTCAGTTTATCATATTTTATGGGATTTTCGACCTCAAAATTCCTTTTTTTTTATCATATATTAGGTTCAAAGAATGGTGCTGCAGTTATTTTAGAAGATAAACTGCAGCAAGATGTTTTGTATCTTGCTTGCCGCCACCATGTCTTAGAAATAATCCTGGAAGCAGTGTTTGAGCACAACCTTAAACCTGTGGGTAGGCCTGAAATATCGCTCTTTGAAAGATTCCAACAAGAATGGCCAGTAATGGACAAACATAATGTTCAAGCTCTTTCAGATGAGCATATTGCTAGGTATTTTAGCGGTGATGCATCAAACAAGATAGTTGATTTTGCTCTCAACAAAATAGAGGTAATTATGAGCTCTGACTATATATACTTATAACTACTTACATTCACTTGCATTATCATTTTAATACATGCGTAAGGTATACTTAATTCCTTTTTTCAAATGTATTCACAGGTTGGTCAACTTATAGATGACTATTTGGAACTTTTAAACCTTTCTCTTGTCGTATGTACTTGGAAGACGTCCCCCCAAGGCATGAAGTTTAGAGCACCCGGAGCATTCCATAGGGCTAGATGTATGGACAAGGCAATATATTCATTAAAAATATGGATTTTTTAAAATCAGTTTATTTTATCAGAAAGTGAAAGTAAGGGACTACTAGCTGTGACTGTTTTCATTTTAAAAATATATATATTTTCATGGTACACAGCCACAGACTCTCCAGGGGCACCAAAACATGATTTGAAGCTAAAAACCAGATTGAAAGAGAAAAGAAACTTTGACAGTGCAACGGCATCTATTGCCTTAAAGAAATTCAGCAGGCACTTGTGGTATCTGAATGAACAGTTGTCGGCACTATCATTTTTCGACGATAGTGTCAGCCAATATGAAAAAAAGAAAATTGTATACAACCTAAAAAACAAAGGTGTACCAAATCTTTCTAAACGACTGTACAGGAATTTAGAATTTACCAAAAGGTTATCGCTGGCAGATTTTGTCACAACGAATAGTCTCTCATTCTTTCGATTACTTAGAAGATTTTTACCAGAAGATTTTTTGGAAGAGGATCCTGTGACATGGCACAACAACAGCGACTTCAGAATTAGTCAAAATAAAGTGAAGGCTTTGCGTGGGACCAATGATCATGCTGAACACGCTATCAAGTTGATGGAGAATTTCAACAAGACTATTACATACAAAGAAGATATTTTCCAGCATTTACTCCTTGGTGCTGCTACTTCCAAGAAAAGGACTCGAGGAAGTTCATCGTTAAAGAGCAATTTCGTTTGGATTTGTGATAAAAAATTATTGTTCTTAATATGTTGTGCTGCTTTATTTACAACTTTGTGACAGTATTAAAGTAAGGAAGTTTTTCTGTGAATCAATGTTGTCTATTTCACTAACTTAACCGTTAAAAAAGTAATTTTTCTTACTCTTTACGACAAAAGCGTAAACACATGTATAAATTAGAGCTTTACGTCGGTCTTGTAAGGATTGTAACTTCGTGTGAATCATTAGCGGTGTGAAAATGTCAACAAGGTATTCGACTTCTCCCTCCCTCCGCCGATTCTTGTTAGGGAAGGCGCGAGGGGGGCGTAAGGTAATGAGGGGTGCAGGACCTATCAGCTGACCGCGAATGCGGCCCGCGAGCAACCAGCACGCCGTTAGGGGTGTGACGCGCGGCTGTAGCTCACGGAAAAGTATTTTATTCCGGGAAAACTGTTGAGCGGACGTAAAAATGGAGCGAATTTCGATCCAGAAGGGCTGTAAAATGGTGCCTTACCCCTTACATTTATGTTATTTTCTCAAATCGGGAGAAATGAATGTTAATGCATTTATGCTCTTTGAGCGACCTCTAAATGTTAAAAAATCGTGCTGAAATTTTTAGGATATCCATTCTGCACCCCATAGCATATTTTAAGAGGTAGAAATCGAAAATCTGAGAAAAAATAAAAAATAAGCAACACCCTACTCTACATGCATATTCTCGCACCCTTTACAGTAAATTCTGTGTCAAGAATGCTTCATATACGTGGCTGCTTCCGAGGAATAATGTGACTTTGAGAAATAACTTTTAAATGGCAATTCAGTGATAGTCTGAGGAAATACCTTTACACCACGATGACAGTAATGTGGCATTAATTAATTGAAACCTATATTGCCGCATAGTATGACTATTAATGCAATATTACTGAGAATAAACAAGATTGTTTCCAATTCCCTCATGTTTGTTCACGTTTAAATCAAGGTGTAACCAAGAGAACGTGTATAAACTAAAGTACCAACTTAGCCGGGGGGTCGCCCCTTAAACCTTCGGCGGGAAACAAGGGAGAGGGGGGGGGTTTTCTCCAAGTAACGTAGCTGTTACAATGCACCTGTTTTTTTCTTACTCGTCAACATCACATCGACAATACTACAGAGTTTAACATGAGGAAGGGCACGTGGGGTGTTTCATAAACCCCAAGCTTCTGCAATAACTCAATGTAACTGAGCTATTGCTTCTGCAATGTTGCAAGTCTTCATTCCATCAATTTGCTAACATTTTAACCTTCTCGTGGGTGAAGGTATTTTGAGAGAAAAATCACTTCCCCTAGAATTTGATGAATTTGGCCTCATTTTAAAGGAAAAACAACTCTCATCTTTCCAATGATATAAAAATATAAACCCCTTGCGAAATTACTCTTCGAGCAATTTGCCTGAAAATACGAGCTGTTTTACATGGGATTGATTATGGCTGTGCGCTCCAGAGGGAGAATATTTTAAAAAAATAGGAACTTCTAGCACCTACATTTCGTCAGAAAACAAACTGTGTATAGTTTGCATGTTTTTTCAACTATTTGTTTAAATTAATCTATTACTCACCAAAGTAGTTTTTACAGAATCGCAAAAAAAACCTGCTGTTTTGAATGGTTTTCAGCCATACAGCGTGAGAAAATGAGTGGAGTCAGGTATGTAGCTATATTTATATAATCACTGAAAATTTGGTCATATATAACTATATCTTAGTGCCATTAATATAACAATATTTATTTCATACTTCTTACAGATGCTGAAATCAAAAAATAAAATTTGAATATGGTCTCTATTGTGACTAGGGAACTATCTCGCTCAAACCACCTTAACCTTCCGGTGATCGCACCTCCAGCTTGACATGCTTGATCGCTCTTATGTGCCACATACGAAACATAGAATTGAGTTATTTCACTCAAAAAACCCCAGGATTCGGGAAAAGGATGTTAAAAAATTACGTTTAAGATCACAAAAACAAGTTTTATTATAAAAAAAAGCACTTTTGTTATTAAAAAAGGCACTTTTTAACTTTTCCAAACGTGTCAATGTTGACTATGACTGGAAATAAACTAACATTATCTGGTAACCGTCATATCACATAGACAAAGTACATTTTGTGCCCATCAGTCTTATTTGTTCTCATACCTATTACAAAACCAACAGGAACTAGTAACAGGAATAAAAGAAATGCTGAATAATTACTGTGACTAATGAAAAAAAAACACGAAGAACTCTGGTGTCACTAGTGCTATTTACTTTTGAATTCTGACTTACACTTCCATCATCTAAAATATGAAGAGAATTTTACCTCCACCTACCTAGATACCTACTAGAAAAACAATTGAGTAAAACACCAAAAACACCTTGGGAAACTTTGCAACCCAATGTTTTTTCAACAGCATGAAACATTAGCCACAAAAGAAGGTAATTATGGTTAAAATTCTTTAAGCATTTTTTTCGGAACAATAGGAGAAAAGAAAATTATCGATTCAGAATATTCAGTTTTGCAGAAAATCGCTGCAATCAGAACAAATGTGAGTTGAATGTTGAAGACATATATATTTTCTGCATTTCTTGCATGAAAAACGAGTTACTCGAGTTTGCTTTTCCAGAAAGCAAGGTTTACACCTTTTTACTTCTGGACGTTCCTGTTCTTCTTGGTGCTATGTCTCTTCCTCTTTTCTTGAGGTTTGTCGTCAGGACTATCTCCTGCTACAACCTGTTGATCTTCCTGTCCTTGCACATCATCTGCTCCCCCTTCATTGTTGTCATCGACTTGATCTTCAATTTCTGCCTATTCATGGTTTGGATGATCTTCCGCGTGAACTTTTCTCTTCAATATCTTCTCGCGAAGCTCTCCAGTGACTCTGGAAGCCCTCCATTGTACATGTTCTTGAACCAGGCTTTCCGCCAGTTTCCTCAGAAATTTTCTCCTTCCCAGGTTGCTCCCAGGATTATTAGCACAGTGGATAATCTGAGCATTGATACCTGCGACGTTGAGCATTGAGAGGAAAATAACAAGCGGTCACCTCCTTGTGTTCCATGCTACAATGTAAGCTGCACATAGCTATTCGACAGTGTCAACCCCCACTTTGGTCATGTTATAGAAAGTTATTATTTCGAGTTTCTTCTTTCCCCAGTTTCTTCGTCAATGGCACCATCATCATGAACACTCGATATCAACAGCACGTTCTTCTTTGGTTTGGGTACGGGTGAGATCAAGGCCTTGGCATTGGTGAAACGCGTTGTGAATTTAAATAATAAAAAGTGTAGAAATGTACAAAACATTACTGAAATGGATGTACTTGAGAGGTAATGGACTGCTTATTTCATTTTCTGTCCATCCTGTTTATACTCTCCCATCTAACATATATACAACAGTAGCTGCTTTTTGCACTTGGATTTTCGTAATTCTGAAGAGATAGAATTCTATCAGTTGAGACTTGGACTGCACTGCTCCTCTGTTAAATAATGCCACCACTCAGTGCCAATCTGCATGTACTTGATATCTCTGCTTTCCTGGAAGCTAGAGGTTCTTGAGGTTGTAGCAAAAGTCCAGATACACATATGAGGTCAGGTGTGTAAGCCAGTTTAAAAATTTAGGTTCAGATCCATGATGTAAGGTAGTTGTATTGTTTGCATGTTAAATTTCCACATGTGGTTGTCTCTCCAAAGGCTAATTTACTTCACATATGAGGGCCTGAGAGTCAAAGTAATACAAGTAACAAACATCGTCCAGTGTCACTTGTTTCTCTTTACTCCAGTAATAAATGACAAAAAGCAAAGTAGCTTAAGTGTTCGGCGGCTAGATCGCAGCACCAAATGGTCAAACACTTGTATTACTTTTCCTGTAGCTACCCAACGGTTCCAACTTAGAACATATGCACTTATATCATTTCTCGTGTTTTTGTTACTTGTATTACTTTGACTCTCAGGCCTTCATATAGCCCTCGCCAAAAAGGAATCGAATGCTCCATTGATGACAGAAAATATTTGTCGCTCATTGCTCATATTGATGGTCATGTGGTGTGAGATAATTGGACTTCTTAGCTGCACCCTAAGGTCCGGTTTTATTTCTTCTGGTTAAACCACAAGATGATGTCACCTTTAAATAAACTTGTTGTTCACTGCGAGTTTGGGTCTGTATATTACATCAGACTGTTGGTTAGTTGACGCTAGCAAAATTGGTGGGAGAATGTATTAGCATCAGTTTTCATTCCAAGAGAATATTTAACCAGAGAGTATAAAACCAGGCCCAAGGGTTGAATATGCATTACCACCGTGGCATCATAAGCAGTCTTCAATCCTAAGGTTGGTTTGCTGCAGCCCGTTCATTGATATTTTGTTAAGTTTGACTATTAGAATGAGTGATCTGTATCATTTTTCACATAGCAGGGTCACCTTAGAATTACTAAGTGATAGATAATGTCACCTCCTTGGTAAAATGTTAGATAGCACACCCAATCAAGTCATAAAGGCCATAGATGAATGGCAGGAATATTGGTAGGGCAGATTAGCACAGAAGAAAGGAGGAAAAGATTATTAAGGAGAGTAATTTAGGAGGAATTTCTAAGTTAAAGAGAAAGCATTGAGCCTTAGCCTTTAAGCTTGTGAAAGATATGTGAAGATGTATTTGGCTTCAATGGTCATTCATTTTACAACTTTTCCTTAATTGTTTACATTTCTTGGAGCAGATTGTATATAAAATAAGGTTCTGTTAGTACCATTTCCTGTGCTCCTTTGTGGAATACATTATTTTTGAGGCCTGAGAGTGCAAAGAATTGTAATGTATGTTCATTGTTCTGATGGTATCAATACTATGCATATTTCTATAATCGTTCCTGTTCCTCGATTGTGGAGTTAGATTGCATGATTCCCCCTCTCTTAAACATTTTTAGTTGGACCTTAAATGTTGTTAAAGTCCTACGAAATACTCAAGAAGGCATTATTGGCCTCTTTATATAATACATTTGTGTTTTATTAATATACCTCCCATATGCCTTTTATTATTTCATGCAGTGTCAAGTGGTGATTCAGTCAATGAAAGTGGAGATGAATCAAATGATGATGAGGATTTGGATGATGGCCAGGAAGAATTAATCAACACAGACAGCCACTTAAGGGATGAACCTGATATTAATCTTCCTAACAGAGATCAAAGAAGTCCAGAAGATCTGCTTCAGTACAGATCTTTGTTAGAGGAAATAGTGACGGAGGATTCGGATCACTCTAACACATCAATCCTCGAGGGAGTTATACAAATGGATGGTGAGAAGCCTTTCATCAGTAGGCACTCGAGCTCTGGTGTTGACGGCTTGAATTTAGTGGATGTTAGTGATCAGTTTGGCTGGTCTCAGCCTTCTAAATCATTCTTGGGTGAGGACACCAAAAAAAGGAGCTCATTGAGCCTAGGCCTGCAATCAGATGTGAAAATAATGAAGTCCCACCCAGATGCAGTGAAGGAGCAACCTCTGAATGATATTGAAACTCTGTGTGATGTGAATCTGAATTTAAAAGTTAGAAATGTTTACTCGATAGTGGCATCAAGGACCAGGAGTGTTCTTCCATTTGTCAAAACAGCATATCCAGAGTTATCTGGAGCTGAGGGAATCACAAGACTGGAGCCCTTCCACGTAAAAGATAGGACTGTCTGCAGGTTTGTTGATTATTTTTTGTTTGCTTCAAAATCAATGGTTCCTGTAATGTCTCTTTAAAAAAACAATCATTTTGTACAGTATTGCTGAATGGATGTAGAGTATTGCTGTATGGAGGGTGAATCAAGCTATGTATTGACTGTGCAAATTGTTGGCAATTTTCGATTCGATTGATTGACATTAAGAGATGTTATTTGCATGATACATATAAGATACAATTCACTATTTATTACCTCCAGTATTGATAAAAACGGAAATTTTATCATTTTTCGTAGTGTTTTAATACATTTAATTGATTTTTTTCATCATGTCATTACTCATGAACTGGGTGCTCAACCATGCATGGTAGAGCTTGGTTGAAAGTTTCTGGCACCTGTGCAGAAGTCCATTTTCAGCCTGGGCAAATCTATTTTGACGAGTTACAGCTAGAAGGGTGTGTGAATGAAAGTGGCCATTCTCTTTCAGGACTTAACTCAGACCACTTGTGATCGCTGCAATCCTCACTGCTTTTGTCTCTCCTTCATGTCACATCAAAGTAGAATAACAAAGTAGAAAGTGCCTGGAATTTTCAACCGAGCTACACATGAAGCTCTACATTTATGAATATTAGAATTTAATGATATTGAGATACTGCTGAAAAAATGCCTGAAAATTTTCCAGTCCAGAGCTAGTGCATATAATTTTTCAATTTATATTGCGTTTGCCTAAATAAAAGAGGGTGAGTGAACGGCTGGCTCCTCTAGTCCCTTATTGAGTCAAGTTGTTAGGACTACAATCAAACAATAATCTTTTGACTCTAGTCAATACAAATCACAATGTAAACATGGCCAAAGCTGTGGGACAATTTGATTGTGTGACTGAGAGAACACTTAATAGCTTCTTTCATAAGAGAGTGATTTCTCTTTCCATTGCATTTTGCCCACAAAAGAGAACACCATGGCTGTGATATTGTCTTAAACATTTTGGGAATGCAAAGCTGCGGCTGATCAGACTAATATACTTATGTTTTGGCTTATCTTCCATCCTACTGTCCCTACTGTTGTGCAGGAGCAAACTCTTAACATGTGTTGAACGCAGCATGCACCCAAGTGGCCTTCTCAACAATGTAGTCTTTGATTTGGACACTTTACTACGGAACCCAGGGGAGCCACCAAGGTAAGGAAAACTTCATTTTCTTGTATTTCTTCAAAATTTTACTACTTCAAATAACCATAAATTCACCATTTTTGCTATTGCTTTATAATCTCCTGTATCCATGAAATTGCAGTTGAAAGACAACAAGTGCATTGCAATCACAGTACTCAGTAAAACATTAGCTCGTAGGCTTCCGCGTATGTAGTGTTGTGGATGGTTTCTTTTTTCGGGATTCATTCAGTGATGTTAAAATTGTAAAAAACAATATTTTGATGGTCCTCCTGCCAGCTTCATCAGGTTAACTGGACTGATTCCTTAGTCTCGCTCGCCTTTATATATATATGAGTGATCTCGGAACTGGTGTTTGGCTATTGCAGAAATGCGGTAATTATTATTTTTAATTGCCCGTTGATGCTCTTGGAGGCATAATTTTAGGGCTCTGCATGTCTGGCCTACATATGGATGTCCACAGCTGCACAAAACTTCATATATTCCTCCGTAGAGGTTCCGTGGAAGCGGGTCTTTGGCTTTCAGAAGTACGTCCCCTGTCTTTGTCGCGCATGTGTATCTGCTGACTATGTTGTACTTCGATAGCATTCTGGAGATTTTCTCCATAGTTCCAGACACATAAGGGAGAGTGGCATATGCCTTTGGTTTCTCTCTATTTTCTTTCGGGTCAGTGGGATTTTAGTGGGAACTATGGAGAAAATCTCCAGAATTCTATCAAAGTACAATGTAGTTAGCAGATTCACATGCCCGTCGAGGACAGGGGACATACTTCTAAAGGCCAAAGACCCGCTTCCACGGAACCTCTACGAAGGAATATATTAAGTTTTGTGCAGCTGTAGACATCCATATGTAGGCCAGACATGCAGAGCCCTAAAAATACGCCTCCAAGAATGGACAATTAAAAATAATAATTACCGAATTTCTGTAATAGCCGAACACCATCTCAGCAGCCCCACTCATAATTTCAACTTTGAGGAGACAAAATTAAAATCAAAGGCGGTACGCTATTACCCAAGATTAATCAGGGAGGCTATAGAAATTCCAAAGAGACTGGAGAACGTCAATCGAGAAGACGGTTACACGTTGAGTAGAAATCTTAAATGAATTTTTCAAATTTAAAAATTCCGGCAACAATGGGAGTCCTCAATCTTATATCTAAAGACAAACGAGACTAAGGAATCAGTTCAGTTAACCTGATGAAGCTGGCAGAAGGACCAGCAAAATATTGTTTTTTACAATTTTAACATCGCGGAATGAATCCCGAAAAAAGAAACAGTCAACTCAGTGAAACAATTTAATATAACCCGGTACCTACTGTGTTAGCAGTTGGTTGGTGTAGGAAATGCCATTGGAGTGGAACCTGTATCTCTCTTTGTCCTATCGTAATGGATAAAGAATGGTCTGTTGCTGTAATTTTTTGATCACTCATATTTGGTAATGAATAAGCCTCAAGGATGTGTGAAGGAAATTCGCTGAGTTGATAATGCTAAATTCATATATGAATTTACATCTCTTCATCTTTTTAGAAGCATCTCCATGAATATTATTTTGATCATTTTAATGGTTATAGCTGTGTCATCGAGGAATTTCACGTATTTGTTTCAATGACTTTAATGGCTTGATAAAATATTTTTTTACGAATGTTGCTGGTGTATGTGAGTGAATTGAAGTGTATGGTTTATGTATTACTCTCTAGTGATATGAATTCCACTTGGAATCATTTGTGGTACAATGGCAGTATCGGGATATTTAATGGCGAAGTATTTTTACCTGGTAAGGTCCTAAAGAATTTTAAATTTTAGAAAAAAGCAACATGAACGGATTGATTTAATTTTAACTTGAATGCTTCTGTGACTGATTAAAATTTGATTCCTTCAGAATCTAAGGAGGGACTTAGACTCATGCTTTTGGATTTGGAGAACCTTTTCCTAGTTTGTCCTCCTTCCCATTCACCACACATTCTTGATTTTCCTCCATACCAAATGCCTCATACAGCCAGGAACCGCTCTAGCAATACAGGCGCCGTAGGCGAATGATGAAAAAGGTGCCCCTAAAAAAATTTCGCGCGATCGGTGCCTTCCATTTCAACTGTTGAAGTGTTTTTCGCAGAGTTATCGACCATAAATTGCAAACCGTTTACTTTGTAAACGGGCACGCCCGCCGGAAGGTTAAGCAGCTAACAAGCCCTTTACTTTATGAATTAGGGTTAGATATGTTATCGAGTTTGGTAATAAGGTTTTCGGACTATAGGGTTTACTATTTCCCTCCCCCTTCTTTTTTTCTTTTTTCTCAATTTTTTTCTCGATTATTTTCCCTTTTTTTCTTTTTTTTTTCTTTTTTCTCTTCACTTGTCATTTAGGCGCCCCTCAAATCGCGGGGCCCCATCACTTCGCCTAGTTTGCCTATATGGTAGAGCGGGCCCAGCATACAGCACAATTATCCAATCTTTCTTTCTTATAGAAAATTGCATTTCCTAATTTAGAATTATTTGATTGATCTACACTTTGTATTTCTTGTATGTTTTTATCGGTCTTCTGATTTATGAAATTCCCCATTGTGTGTTCCAAGGGAGTTGACAAATAACGATGAGGCCAGAATTGGAGAGAAAGACCAGTATGTGCCCCACCTCAAATTTGAGTCTAGATTTGAGTGCGGAAACCTCAGGAAGGCAATACAGGTTGGTGTGACTATGTTTCATCTTGTATACTTTTACCTTGCACACTATATAGGGGCCTGTTATGTAACTCATAACTCCGATTGGAGTTATATGGGTGGATCTTGGGATGGCGATATAAGACCTCTGAGATAACTCCAATTTGCAACTCCAATCTGAGTTATTTTCAATTCTGTAATAGCCAAAGGAGCTATGGCAGCCATCATAACTCCTTACTCTCCGTAATTCCAGAGTTTTGAGTTACATAATAGGCCCCTATGACTCATTGAGCATGATCTCAGTTTCATTAAGAAAGGAAACATCAGAGCTTACATAACAGGGTTGATTCCTATCTCAGTTACTTAATGCTATCAGGCAATGGAGTCCATGACAGCCTCCCTACGGAGGTAAAAACATGTAATGCATATTTAATAATAAAATGGGTCATAGTAATTGTTTCTCTTTCACATTAAATGTCATTTAGGGTGTAATGAAATCCCTTTGACTGTGTGCAATTTTGGTTCCTATGTGTGATTTCATGTGTATCTTTTCATTTTCAGACTGGTCCATTGGAGTACAATCTTATTTTGACTCCTGATGTGAACTCCTCAAAACACCTACAGTGGTTTTATTTCGAAGTTAGCAATATGGAAGCCAACAAGCCATATGTTTTCAACATAATTAACTGTGAGAAACAGAACAGTCAATTCAACTCTGGTTTGTATATTTTTGATGCAGTTCATTTTATGCTAGACATTGTGTTTGTGGACATGATGCAATTTATATGGACGTATTTGATACTGGACTATCATTAGCAGTTTTATGAAGGTACCCAAAATCTAAATATGTTTTAGTTCCTGTAAAACATGCTATTGAGCTAGCATTCTAGGGGAGCCATAACCATGGGTGATGTAACACTCATCAAAATATTTTACGAGATTTATCTCAGAAAAGTATAGGACAAGTGTATGAGAAATGTGTGAAAACTAGGACAGTTTTCCAACAATTATCAACATGTAGAATTTTATGATATTATTTTTTTTCATATGAATGACACCACATACCATTGTGGTGCCATGAGCCACCACACTGGCATGTGGTAGGGAATGTTGGGGCACTAGCCATAAAAAGGAAGTGTACAGGGAAGAGAATTGGGCGGGGGCAAAAAAGTTAGATGCCTTGTCGTGGATTAGCGTCTAGTTTTTTTTTGCTGTAATCACTAATGTCATAATTCTATCATCAACTTGTGAGAAATTTATGAGACATTTTTGTTACGCTGCTAGGCATTGGCTATAAATTCTTGAGACCGGCCAGGACTTACTAAAAGAACTTTACAAAATTCCCATGAAAATTGGACTAATGCAGTAGTAATGGGGACATCTTATGTACTCCACAAGGAATAGTGATTTGTCCTCTGTTATTCCTTATTTATCTCAAGATATTAACAATAGAATTAGCTGTAAGTTAAGACTGTTAGCTACATGGTTATCTACAGAGAAATTTCCACAAACTCAGGCTCAGAGACACTCTCACCATATCTTAAATACTATAACACATGCTGTCTTTAGTGGGGACTAGATCTTAATCTTAGTAAATGCATTGGAGTGAATTTTTTTACAAAAGAAATAACTCCACAACACTTGATGTTTAAAGTGGGGGAGAAAAAGAAAGCTATCAGATGAAGTGGAATATGTGTCTAGGAATCACCATAACTGTAGATCTTGCACGGGGTGAGCACAAAACATATGCTGTGCTGCATTAAAGAAAGAAGGATATATCAAGTGAATTTTTAGAAGGTCCTCAGATGAACATGTTAAAGAGAGATATATGCCACTTCATAGAGACATATGGCATAAGTCACTTCACTCTGGTTAGGCATCACATCTTGAGTAAGTCACAAGCATTGGGGACCCAGCACAGAATGACTTAATATGTGATAGAAACAAAATACAAAGGAAAGCCACTCACTTCATTAAAAACTGCTACAGAGGAACAGAGTGTGTACACAAGTAATGCAGCTGATGGAAGGACTAGGTTGGGAGCCACTGGAGACCTAGGGGCTAGCATGGGTCAAATTAATTAAAAAAGTCAGGTCAGCCTAGTTTCAGGATGATATGTATTATTTTAACCCTGCAGTAAATCTCTAGAAATTCAAGAAGCAACAAAGTAAGAGAGGCACTTGAGAGAGAGAGATGGAAAATTTGAGCATCTTATTGGGGAAGTTGTATTTGCCAAAAATCCCTTCATTATAGCATGAGTATTCAGGTGAGGTTTTTTAGAGAGGTGACTGAGACATTTTATTATTTCAATCAGAAGTTGAAACACTAGCTTAAATAGCAGTTTTTCATGGCAAGAAATTGTTGGTGAAAGCAAAAATTAAAAATGCACTCATATATATTGAGTATGCCTTTCCACGGGGTCCTTGCCAAGTAGTAGGCCATTCTAAGTTCTGGATTTTTGTGAATTTCATTCTAAAGACTATTCTTGAATGTCAAAACTGTCATAACCTCAGAAAATGCTTCAATAGCAATTTTCATTTTATTTATTTTTTTAATTTGAAAATGTCCATATACAGTTGCCAATACAGCACAGTTGCCAATTTACATTGGGCCAAATAACAGGACATATATTTAAAAAACGAAAACACTAAACATAACTAAGAAAATAACAAAAAATCCAGAAAGGAACTGAATAAAGAGGTAGTGCTAATTATTTTCAGAGAGATGAGAGAGAGCCAGTTTTGTGAATGCGTTAGGCGATAGAGAAAATGGATCAACGCTCTCAGGAAGTGAATTAAGAAAAGAGGGGAGGCAGAAAAAAGTGAGCATTGAGAGAGCGATAATCTGGGAACTGGTAAATGGAATAGAGAGTGGGTGTGCGTAGGTCAGGAGGGTATTCGGAAATTTATAAAAGGAAGGAGTTCAGGACAGTCTGTGATGGAGTTAAGGATGTTGTAAATAAATTTGAGGTCAATTTTAAGGCGGAGGCATTGAAGATTGTAAATGGAGAGAGAAGGCAGAATGGCATTGGTGGACATATCGTGCATATGAGGGACTCTGTACTTCACTATTCTTGTGAAGAAATGGGTTACGGTATTAAGGGTGACGAGATTAGATGGAGCAGACATCTGCCAAATAGGAGAGCAATACGTGACCACTGGAAGAACAATCGTTAAAAACTATGACTGAAGAGCTTGGAGATCTTTAATTTCTGTTTAGCAGTATAGAAGGCCTAGGTGAGACATAGCTTTCGATTTAACTGTCTGAATGTGGTCGGAGAAATTAAGTTTATTATTTATCAATACACCAAGATCCTTTACTGACGACAGACGGCTTAGGGGTATTGAATTAAGGGTGTAATTGAAGTTAACTGGGATTGTTTTTAGGTTGATAGGCATGGCATTGCACTTGCTTTCATTTAAGTTTAACTTCCAAGTAGTGCACCAATGAGAGATCATATTTAAAGCATTCTGTAGTTCGTGACAGTCAGTGGGGGAGTGAATTGTTTTAAATATTTCACAATCATCAGCGTATAACAGCATGCGGGCTTGGGAGGTGGGAATTAGGGAGGCTAAGTCATCAATGTATAAATTAAAAAGATATGGCCCTAGGACGCTGTCTTGGGCAACTCCTCATGTTACAGAAGACCAACAAGATGAGGTGCCAGAAAGAATTAAGCGCTGGTTTCTATCACTAAGGAAGCTAGATAAGAGGCTGAGAAATTTACCATGGATGTTAAACCTTAGACTGAGCTTATGAAGGAGGAGGCTATGGTTGAGAGAATCGAAGGCTTTCGAGAAGTCAAGAAATATGGCATCAAGCTGGGCTTTCTTGGCTTTCTGAGTTGACAGCATGGTGTTGGAAAACTGATAAATTGGTTAGGCATGACCGCCCTGGAAGGAAACCATGTTGATTGGTATACAGAGAAGGGGACATGAAATAATAAAGCCTGTTAAGAACAATTCTCTCGCAGACGGACGAAAGAATTGGAAGTAGAAAAATGGGGCGGTAATTTGGGACATCCTTTTTAGAACCTGATTTATGTATAGGAATGACATTAGCAAATTTAAACTGTGGTGGAAAAACACCAAGAGAAAAGCAACGATTGAATAGTAAGCATAAGGGTAGTGTGAGGGAGGAAGTACAGTTGCGTACAAGTATAGGGCTGAGACTGTTGGGACCTGGGGAATGATGAGGGGAAATCTTGCAAAGATATGCGTTAACTTCCCGAGGATTGGTCTGTACTTGGAATAGGCAGTGATTGGAGTTCGGAATGAGCGCATGACCATGGTTAAGGGGGATACTAGTTGCAGGTTTCAGACATTCAGAAAAGGATTTAAGGAATAAATTTGGCCTATCTAAGGCCAGGGCACTGAGATTATCATGTGAAACAGTATCCGGAATACGAGGACGATTACGGCGACGATTGACGAAAGACCAGAATTTTTTGGGATTGGAAGTAGCAGATGAAGATAGGCTTTGGGCATACTCTTCATAATCTCAATGGATCAAGTTTTCAGCATAGGCCAGAAAATGAGGGACAAGTGTGAGCATTGGGGAATGATTTATATAGATACCAAGCACGGTTCCTATTTCCAAGAATGTGGATTGTATCCGATTTAAACCAATACGGCAATTTTTTTCATCTTGGGCTTGACAATCGGAATAAAATCTTTTGTGACACTCTCGAGGACAGCGTAGAGGAAGCCCACTGCTTCTTCGGGAGACATAGAGGTAAACACACCCCAAGGGAAGTCGAGGCAGTGGTTAAGGTCCTCCCAAGAAACCTATGCCCATGCACGGCGGGGGGCACGGGGAGTAGGGGGTACTCTGTGGAGCTTCGCAGTGGTTAAGATCCTCCCAAGAAACCTATGCCCATGCGCGGCGGCGGGCAAGGGGAGTAGGGGGTACTCCGTGGAGCTTCCAGGAGTCCCTAAAAAGGAAACTTGCGTCCAAGGATTTGTGGTCACTGTCGAAAATATTTCACCCTGGTTGTTTTGTTTTATTGTTTTTATTTTGATTTTGTGTTAAAATAGGTGCTAATTTTTCTATAAATGTAAGACTTGCATGCATATCCATAAAACATATCCATGTACCATTTTTGCCAGCATATAGGGGGCAGGGGTACCCCCATTTTTATACACTATTTTTAACCCTAGGAAGACTGAAAAAAAATTATCGCGTTGTAGCCTGACTGGGTCCAATGGACCCTGAACCTTTTTATTTCATTATTACCATTTTATGATAAATTTTGGCTGATTTAAGTTACAGTTTTTATCTTTTTTACTTGCTCAACATATGCCCTCTCGTCTTTATTGCTATTAAATTATTTTGTTGGACGATATTTCAGCAACAAAGCATAATATTATTCACACATCCAGAAATCCCTCAAACTTTCCCATTTTTATGAATGTTTATTAACACAATTACATATACACACATTACATAATGGATCTTTTGGCACCGTTAAAGAAGATATAGTACAACTTAAATGAAACAAAAGAATGATGCTGTTACAAATGTTAGTAAAAACTGTAATGCTACTGCAAGCACTGAATGCATAAAATTTCTGAATGCTTTTGGCATATATTTCTCGCACATCGTGAACAGGTAGTTCGTGTCTTTCTGTCCTTTTTGTAATTACACATATGACACCTACTCTTCTTGTCAATTATGCTATGGTTGTCAAGGGGTGTGTCACATTTTCTTTTTCTCGATGTCAATTCTTCCGATTGTTGATTATTCTCTTGGAGATACTCAACCCTTTCAGGGCACCCAGCTAACTCTTTTCCAAGACAGATAAGAAAATTACGTCGTTTAATTAGTTTATTTGTAAGCTTTTGACTGTTTAAATGATTCCATATGACATGAGCATTAATTGAACTGATATCAATCATGTTATAAAATATTGCGAGAGGCCATCTCCGGGTCATCCTTTTGCAACTCTAGCTGCGCACCATTTTATCAATGGTATCTACACCACCCTTGGTACTATTATAATACAAAATCATTTCTGGTTTTTCATTTTCGGCAGCATCGCTAACTTTTGGCTGATTGTGCTTGGTGCTTAGTAAAATTACACTTTTTCCTTTTTTTGGGCAATATGACAGTATCATGGAATCTTTCTGAAACCCAAACAAAGTGGTATTAGGCTCTCTGGCTTTTACAGACGTGAGCTTGGGTGGAATCTCTCCTTTATTTTTCCTCATAGTCCCTACAATCGTTAAACCTTTGGAAAGTAGTTGGCGGCCTAGGGACAAGCTTGTGAAAAAATTATCACATGCAATGTTTCTGCCTGATTTTTCTAGTCCCTCAACCATATCTGTCACTACTCTCTCCCCTTGATTGACCTCCCGGCTTTTATTAGGGTCTCTGCCTGTATATACTTGCATCTTCCACGTGTATGGATTACTACTATCGCTTATTGCCCAAATTTTAATTCCATACTTTCCGGGTTTTGATGGAATAAACTGTCTAAACGGACAGCGTCCACGGAACGTCAATAATTGTTCGTCAACTGTCATGCAGGATCCTGGCACAAATGCATCTTTCAAATTTTCATTCCACATATCAAATATCTCTCTTATAGGCTGATACTTATCTTCGCCTCTGTTTTTCCTCCTTTCTGTCGCATTATCAAATCTAAGAACCTGCAGTATTATTTTGAATCTATCCCTACTCATAATACTGTTGAATATTGGTCGGCCGTCTAATTTACTCCAAAGTTGTGAAACATTTTCATTTTTGGACTTGTAAACACCGATCAATATTAGCAATCCCAGAAACTTTTTTATTTCAGTGTCACTCACTTCATTCCACATAGCTTGATAAACTACATTCCCTTCAATATTAGTCCATTTTCTAACAATATCAAGGATATTAGGACGCAAAAATAGCAAGAGATCAGAAGACACAGAATCAACATTCCGCACGGCATAGCGAGATGGACCGAGGCTCTGGCGCAAAATATTACGGTCCTGCATTCTACCCTTTTTAGTGACATAAGGTTCTGTTGACCACTCCTCTTTCAGATTGCGCGAAATCAAAATTTTCTCGCGATATGAGTTCCCGATTTCCACATTCCCATCATCTTCTGAGCAAGATGAAGAAACATCACTCACAGTGCCGCTTTGTTCTCCGTCGTCATCCGACATTTCACCGTCTTCATCTCCACCAGAGTCACTACTACCCTCCTCCAGCCAGCGCTGTATGTCTAGATGCTGAGCACGTCCTTGTGCCATCTTTAGATGAATACACTCCAAATGTGTGTCACTCTAATCAATCCTGGGAATAGATTGACAATCAAATTTATCAGTTTTGCATTCGAAAGCATTTGCATTTGGTTTTATATTCTGTTGGCATCTTTTGTGCTCTATTTGTTTGATTCCACATACATGGGTCATTGCTCTTCATGAATCTTGGAACACCATGATGTTGATCCTGTTTCATCAGCAATGCCTCTGTCAGTAGCAATCAATCTTGCTTGTTAAATAGTCATTTTTGTGGAAGCTGAAAATCCCTATCTCCTGTGGGCTAACGTCCAAGTTTTTAATTCTTCTTCTAGTTACAGTAATTTTGCAATTCCATGTTATATATTGTGTTAACTATGCATGGCTCTTTGTAGGTCCTCTTCCAGTTTCTTCAATTTCTTATCATCTTTTCAGTTTGAAGATGTTCATGATTGCCACAAATACGGCGATGGAATACGTAGAAATTGCCGCAAAAAAAAATTCTCCTCGCAATTTCTATGTATTTTTTCAGTTGGCAGTGACATGAAAATCCTCTCTGCTGCCTTTTTTCCGTGCTCTTTGGCATACGCAATCACTCATAGGTTTAATGCAACATCATAGAAAAATCTGCATTGTTTTTAGTCATCTTCTGCCAAGTAATCTAGACAAAAATAAAAATGAAAAATATAAATTTAATGATATGTAAAAAAAAATTTTAATTTAAAAATGCATTCCAACATTGGTAAACGAATTCATGGTGATTAAAATTCTTTGTACTTTTCCACACTTTTATTTTTAAATTTTACTACTTGAAAATGACGTAAAACGTGAAACCATTGATCAACTTCTACAATGTTAACTCACCGACCATAAACTTTATTGGTAAATATATTAACACTATGCTGTTTCCCTATGTTTTCATTTATGCTATTCTTATTAACATTGCAATCATAGTAGTACAATAATTTTAAAATAAAAAATTATGGCTATGTTCTACTTCCCTTAACATTGCTCTCTCTGGGATTTTTACCTCTTGAAAATTGTCTTTCAGTTTAACCACGTTTGTGCCTGCACAATAGGCTTATGGCTGTCTGGTAATGACAATTCTGGCTACTTCCTCTCCCCCAAATATTATGAATGATAAATTCACCTATGAGAGTCTGATTTGGCCAATATTGCTTTACTATAACTCGTATAGTAACAAAGAAAGTGGATATACCACCAGTATACACTACTAGGGAGCTTAGCTTAAAGTCGGTAGTTACACCATTCACTTGTGAATGGTATAGATAGTTTTTTCAGCTTTTGCCTAATTGAATAACACTATGGACCAGCAGCTTGTTGTTGAAATGTGATCACACATGAGCTCATTGGATGAATCGTAACTTTAGGTATCAGTGGATCTAGGCTCTAATGTACTGGAATACTCCCTCTTTCAGTAACAATGCAAAAAATATATCCCTCAACTTATTACTTTTACAGAACAGACAAAAATATGCAAATGATTTATTCAAAACTACGCTTTTGCAAAAAGACAAAATGCAATAGAATTCTTATGCATACATGCATATTAATATAAACCAGAAGTTTTCGTCTTACTGAAATTTCAACTCATAATTCTGACTACGGATGCATAAGATGCACACCATATTTTATGTGTATTTGGAGGAAAAAAAGTGCATCCTATACACCAGAAAATGTGGTAAATATATTTCACTTATGAGTGACCCTTGGATTTGAAAATATTTTTAAAATCAATCACTGAAAATGTGCGTAGAATTGTGTGCGTTTACATGTCTAATAAGCTGTTTGCTATTTCTAAGTAATCAGTTTGATTATTTATGCAGCCAACCAAATGCCATGCATCCCAGTTATTGAATAAATCCACTCTATCTTTAATTCATGAGCCAAGACTGCTTGCACAATCTTGTGATTGATATGTGCTAACTTCTGCATTGGTTGTCATTTCATGCCAGGCCCTCTTTGTGATATTGAGTTATGGCTGGGATGGGCCCTGCAGAATAAGGATTGAAGTAATTGTCTACATTATTTGTAACTCCAATAATTTTTTTCAGGTATGAAGCCGTTGATGTTCTCTGTATGTGATGCTGCTCGAGGACACCCAAAGTGGGTCCGTGTTGGCACAGACATTTGCTACTTCAGAAACTCATACCAAAATCCTACAACCAAAGGAAGAACTTACGTGACTTCTACTTTTACTATATCATTCCCTCACCAGTATGATGTCTGCTATATTGCATACCATTATCCATACAGCTACTCCATGCTCATGGTGAGAAAATACATGCTTACTGTTGAATTCAAGGTTCTTTATAGTGATATTGCATATCTTTAAGGAACTCTTTTTTAAAGAATCTCTTTTTTTCAGACCCAAATATGGAAATGGACCAAAAATATCGATTTGAGTAATACTTACCTCAAAGTTAACACGCTGTGTTCATCTCTTAATAATAATCCTGTCCCTTTACTAACTGTTTCTGCTCATGATATGGAGAAAAACAAACTATCGGTGAGTGTTTTTTAGTTTTAGTCATGTGAATGTACACATTGGACTATCTGGTTTGCTTTAATTGAAACCGAGTGAGAGAGGAGGTGAAATGTTCTTGACTGCCATTTCTGCTGTTTGCTTGCTGTGGGTAGGATCGAGAGGTGGTGGTTCTGACGGCCAGAGTTCACCCTGGGGAGTGCAATTCATCGTGGGTCATGAGTGGAGTACTCAACTTCCTCCTGGGCAGTGGGCAGAAGGCCAATGAACTCCGGAGGAAGTACCTCTTCAAGATAATCCCAATGTTGAACGTGGACGGTGTGATCAACGGCTGGTAAGTGCCATTAATCATCTTTTCTCTAGTCACCATGATGCATCATTTGGTACTTCATGCTTTCAGGGTTCTTTGTACCAATGAAAATGTCTCCTGTGTTGTTTAACCATCAGTTATTGAGCAGTAAATAAGATAAAAAAGTAAAAAAGTGTACAAAAACAATAATCTAATATAAATATGGCATGTGCTCTAGCTCAACATAAGAGAAGCTGCTTTATTTTCAGAAAATTCTTCTCATGTTGGCAGAGGGATACGTACTTTCCTTAAATATACCCTTTCTTATTCTCACTGCTATAAATTTTTAGGATTAACCCTCATAAAGTAGGATAGGTTGCTAATATGTAACGATTTTCAGCATAATTACCTATACTTGTTCATCAAAAGTATATATATTTCATGAGCGATCTCCTGAGAATGAGTTAGATTTGCTACACACCATTTACCTTGCTCCATGAACACATGTATCAGCGTACATCTCTGTTTCACAATGACCAGTCCCATCAAGAAATTTTCACTTGTAAATAAAAGTAGTGCCATTCTTTTCTTCAGCACCTTAGCTCTTTAGCTTATGCTTCTCCATGAGACCATTATCAATCCCTCAGATCAGATTGTAACTGGGAATGGGCTGAGAGGAATGAAATCACGATCTTGACTGACTGTCTGGGTCTGACATGACATGGGTCCATGGGGTTCCAATGCCCAATTATAAAATTTTGAAATTATTTTAAAAAAGGGTGCTAAATGAGAATGTTATATTTTGATTTTTTCCCAAAGAATTTTTATTTCATCAATGGTTAATTTAAAAAAATAAGTGTGTGTCTAATTTTAAAACAAAAATCTGCCAGTATTTTATTCATTCAGAAACTAGTACCACAAAAATTGGCTGTTAGCTGTACATAGTTGCGGTTAATCTTAAAATGTTTGAAAACCAACTATTTTAATCCTGATTTAACTCCTGGATTATATTCTCAAAACTTTTCTAGTGAACTCCACTCCCCCACCATTACTTCCCCATTTAAATTTAATCCTGTATAATTCACATGTGGCAATGCTTGAATATATTCATCTCCAAACCTACCTTAATATGTAGACTACCCCTAATAATAATTACCTCAGTCAATTTAAGAATAAATAAAGTGGCGTCTTCATCAGCTGTTCTTATATCTGAGGTGCTTGGCGGTTTGAAAGGTGTAGAAAATTACAATCTTCCATGGGATGAAAATTTTCCCCATCAGTTTTCACCTCTTAGCTATGCAGTGAATTGTGAAAGTGAAATGAAGTTATAGCATCGTTTTGTCCTGAAATTTCCTCTCTTGAAATGTGATACTTACAAGTGCAAACTAAACTTTTCTTTGATGAATACCTTGTGCCGTGTGTATTACTATTCCCATGTTATTATATTCAGAATTTTTAGGCCCTTATTATGTGCTAGCAGAAGGGCACTGACGAAGGTTTATTCATACATCTGATTCCATGTTTCTTCTTTGTCCTTATGCATACACTACGTTATGTTAATGAACCACCTACATTTTATCATGTACGAAATATAATGTGCAGATTTTGCTTATGATATGCATTGGAATATTAGTTGTTGTCTCCAGTTATTCCACATCTGATTGTTTTCCAGCCCCAGGCTGAGTGAGGGGCTAAATAGATCTGTGCAGAACATCATTTGTAGTTGCATTACGTGCTTCTCCTGGAATTTTAATGCACTCTTGGTCTTTGCCTCAGTGGTTGACCTGAAGGAAATACAATAACAGGAGAATTTGGCTTTATGTCACTTTTACCCCTGTGAATGTAGGGACTATAAAAGAAAATACGAAAAAAAAACTAAATTTATCGAGTATATTTACATTTAAAATGTATTCAAAAACCTTTTCAATTTTTTTATTTACTTTTATCAAAGGTTGACATCATAATTGATGACCACAAAAATCACAGGTCATTGATGGGGTATGGATTGTCTTTGATTTCCCCTGTGCTGGAGATCAGTCGTGCACCCAGTAAAAACTACAAGCTCTGTCCAATAGCAAAACATCCGAGGGCATTATGTCACAGAGTGACTGGCACACATCGTGGCACACTTCACTCGGGTGTGAGCCCATTCACTGAGTAAGAGGAATGAGTGATGAAAAGGGCAATAATGAGGGAAGGCTCATTCATATATCACGCTGGTGAACGAATCATTGGCTGTCTGGTTTTCTTCTCTGGCAACATGCCAACCACCCTACTTTATGTCCAAGGTCTTGTCAGCGATCATCTCGTTCCAGTCGGCCACCTCCTTTCGAGCCAGAGTGAACGTGTCCCCTTCGACGACCTCGGCTTGGGTGCCCTGGTGCTTGGGACCCTCGGGGTGATTGTCTTCGCCTTTGCCCCTCTTTAGGCTGTGGTGATAAACGGGAGAGGGTGCATGGGATGATGGGCTCCATGATGGCGAAGCCAACCGTGAACCGAGGTTGGGGAAGAGATGGGGGGCTGGAGGGCGGATGGTGATCCTACGGTTGACCTTGAAACTCGGTGACGAAGGCGCAGGAGTGGTCGTGGTGGCGGGAAGGGTTGTGGTCTCATCCTGCTCCACCAATTCCTCAGGAGCTTCCTCTGGCTCAGCCTCGGTGGTGGTGGGTGCGCCAGTGGTGGTGACTGGGGGGAGAGGGGTGGTGGCCGTCGATGCCGCCGAGGCTCTTTTGGCTGCCCTGCAAAGGATCACGAGGGGAGCAAGGAAAAGAGGGGGCAAGGGTGACTTTTGCCCTGATCACCACTTTCATTGGGACCATGGTGGCATTGGCTAATGTTGCAACTCATGAACTCCAGTGATTAGGCCGCTTAGGATTCCCACCTGAGCCAGTGCAATACATCTCACACTGCTGTGAAATGGTACTCATTAATTTTATCAAGGTCATCTTTCCTCGTTATTTTATTATGAACGCGTCATTTCAAATGTGGATTTAACTTGGTGTTGTTGGTATAGCACCAAATGGCACACTATGTCAACCAGATAGCCTAACTACTGTAAAAACCTCGAATAACAAGCATTTTAGCCCCAGGGTAATGGATTAATGTTATTAAGGCATTGTTTTAGCAGCATCAAAAGGGATATATAGCAATTTTTTTAAAAAGGGAAAATGGTGTTAAAACAAGATATTCATTATAACCATGTTTGATATATCAAGGCTGTAATCACTATAATCTCTAGTCCTGTTTATCTAATAGATGTGCTGAGAATATATTGGTGACACTTAAGTTGGATAATTCTAGTTGAGCCCATGTTTGAGCAATTAGCCTCTTTTGCATAATTTTCCAATTTATTCAGGTTGAGTGATAGGCATCAAATGCTCATACAAAGACAATATGAATTACATGAACTCCATGCTAATACCACGCTTAATTAAGAAATAAAACTCTTGAAATAGCCTGTGTTGATGGTGGTAACACTAGGGACATTTTTGGAAATAACTTTTGTCATTCCTCAGATTTCCATTTGGAATATTATGCAGTCTGAGATCACTATTTTTGGTTGACTTTGTTATGATTAGTGTTGGAATGTTACCTTCCCCAGTATAGATAGGTAGGTAATTGTTATATTTTTAAATAAGCAGTTGAGTGCCAGCGCATGTATGTACAAAATGCAATGAGTGAGCAAGCGCCTGAAGAGTGACTCAGCAGATAATTGGATACTTTAAGATTTTCTCGGATAGCAGTGGTGAGAGAGCATAGACTTGAACGCTGTTGAGCAAAGACTTGTTGCATCCATGGAAACGTGAGTTAGAAGCTCCTCAGCTGGAGTGGACTGTCACTTGAGATAGACGGAGGGAGAGTGCCATTAGACTTTGAGCAAAATAAAAGTGATTTATCAAATCATATATCCTTTTACCCATTCATATTATTTGTATGAATAGGTAAATTATTTTATAGGTTACTCTTTTTTACTCTTTTTGCTGAAAAAATATATTAACCCGTTTATTTATAAAATTTGGGCTCCCATTAATGTTTGTAATTTGTTGCAGAGCAGTTTTCATATTTTTACGTGATACGAAAACTGTTTAATTTTTCCTTATTAAATTATGCCTTCTGTGAGTCTCTATTGGGGGAGCCCCGAAATTATCTCGTCTCAAGCACTGCTGTTTTCTCGGCTGAGATATCCGATAGTCCACTGAAGTCACAATATGAGGGGGAATAAGGAGGCCAGATCCAAGAGTGTTAATGCCCACCAGGTCCCAGATGTGGCGTGTTGTGTCTCACCTGCTTACCCCTGGGATGCCTTGACGGGGATGGAGCCGTAGTTGTAGTAATAGCACCGCGTCTGCTCGCAGATGAAGTCCTTGTCGACGTTGCAGTCGTCAACGTCCCACTTGAGGTCTGGAGCGCTCAGCATCACACACGCTCCATCCTTGGATGACCTGGATATGACAGAGAGGGAAGGATGCCCTTGGTCATTCATGTTGTCTCTTGGTCTCCACAGGGACTTGTTTTATCGCCCCAGCAATTTAAATTAAGGCACCGGTGCTATTTAAGGCCAATACAAAATCAAATGTCACTCGTGGGAACAAAAATAAACTCAAATCTAAAGGCATGGTGTCGATCACAATTACCGTGCGCGTGGTATCGTGGAGACATTCGTTGAAGTTAAGAAAGTGGCAACTTCCGTCTCTCACGTTCGTACACCACCTCCACTGATGACTACGATCGTCTCCTCTTCACGGCGCGTATTGTAATTTGCTCCTGCTGCCGGTCTATCTCGCATAGTGTACGTGATCATAGCACGTTGCTTTTGTCCCAACTTCTGCTCTGCTAATAGTTCGTTAGCTTTGAAAATATTGTCATGCAGCCACGTGCTGCCAACGGCACTATTCAGTATGATTATTAGCAATGGACCCATCATTACCGAAGCGAGCAGATTTCATTATTTTACGGTTTCTAAGATTGACGTGTTTTCTTTACTTAAGGCGCTTATGGAAAATCACCATGCGTCATACATGGTCAATGCCAACAGCCTACGAATGATGAGTTACCAGTGATGCTGTGCCTCTGCGGAGTAAAAGAAGACAAATATGGTTATATGGCTTCAGATATCTTGATGACATATATTCATGTCACCTTATTTGTTCACATGTCTCGATAAAAGTGTATTAACAATTGTTTTCATTTAAGTACCAGTATTTGAGCAAAAGGGGTTTCCGATGACCCTGGAGAAACAATTTTTGCAAATCGAAATACCACTCATCCTGTACTTGAACTGGAACTGCTCGGGCATGCGGAAAGATTCTGGAATGTTTTATTTCGAATTCTGCTTTATAATTGTAATCAGTGTTAATTATCTCTCTAAGATAGGCTCAACATAAGCTTCAACTGCAAGTTCAGTAGATTGGTGTTTATTTCCGAGTAAATATTTGTCGGATTTTATATTATATTTGTCCAATAGCAGTATAGCGTCGACGTTGAAAATGAATCGTCAACTTCAAAATTTAGCCTATCCATACTTCTACCTTCTCGGTTAGCTCCACATAATGCACTGTACGCGTCTAGGGTATCGTTTTTTATTTGTAATGTCCTTTGTTGTCACTCATTTTTTTAACGTGTGTTGCAAGGTGGGAGACATTTTCCTGATTCATTAATGGGTCGTAGCTGCAGTGGATGGAATAATTTTGTAAATTATACGAATTATCATTCTTATAACCCATATCGCCACGTTCTGCCTCTTTATTAACTAATAAATCAATGGAGGCGCTCTCCATTCGGTCGTCACAGAATGTTTCGAAAATGGACACTGATATCCGACGCATAGCGCATGTAATTGACGGCCAATGCAAACCGAAGTCGTCAAACGTGAATCCTGTGTATAAACGGATAACGTGAGATGTTGACGTCATATTCTAGATTGACTTTAGATCTCGCTAAACAATTACTGTTGTTCCGAGCCGAAACTCTGATGCAAATAGTTGATCAGTTTTAAAATGAGACTAAAGTCCGGTTTAATATCATCTGGTTTACGTTAACGGCAAGATGACGCAGCCCTTGCGTCAAATTGATGTCAACTGAGAATTTGGGTTTGGTAAATTACCTGTATATAGTTATCGCGAGAGACGATAGCGTTATAAATGGGAAAAGGTATCCACTTTGGATGTCATAGCGAGAAAATATTTAACCAGGGATTATAAAACCGGCCTTAATTGTTCCTTCGTCGCAGAGGTCACTATCGTTTGTGGCACGTGTGTTTGTTGACTCACAGTTGTCTTCCCCTGACGGCCTTGCCCTCGTCGTGCGGTGCCTCCTCCTCTCCCACGGGTACACTGCCGATGAGCGTGGGCGGCACGTCATCATTCGACTCCCGCATGTAGTTGAAGGTGACGTTGAACGGGAGGCCGGTGCTCATCCACAGGAACATGTCCCGGCCCAGGCGGTTGCCCGACGTCCAGAAGTCGTAGCCGCTGTAGCCTGGAAGAGAGTCAGTCAGACAGGAAGGGTTAGGGGAGACGTTGAATATTTACATTAGGCGATAAAATAACTTCCGGTTTTATGCGTTGAACATGGTGGACATTGGTGTATTGCCATGAGAGGCTCTCTCCAGTGTCTTCAGGACCGACCATTATGCTGGACCGTTTTCCATAGGCATCCCTGCCATGGTAACTTACTATGAATACTAAAATATCCGCGTAATGTTAGTAAAGAAAAAACTTGAAAAAGTCCACCATGGTTAAAAATCTTGCCGGCCTATAGCTACTGTAGTCATTCGGGTAAATTGGCATTTTTAAGTGGGAATGCAAGTTAGGCAAAGGTCCTCACAGTATGAAATAGTGGGAAAACAATTTTATCCAGAGAAGCTACTAAGAATTAGGCAAATGTAAAACACTGATTCAGGCCTAACTTTGTGGAACCAAGTAATTTTAGTGAAAATAATAGTCAATTATAACATATTCATTGGTGACCAAGGTTTTAGCAAATATTTGCCAATTTTGGATTCATCAAATAATCGCCAACTTTGGTGTCAGCAAATAGTTGCCAAACGTTGAAAAGGGCAATTATTATCTGAAACCATGGCCGGTAATAAATTATAAATGTGGATAAGTGCTATGTTATCGGGTTTTTTTAAATCAGGTGAATGTATGTCAACAGCCACAAACCAATAATTAATGTCAAAGTTTGTTTAAATTTTAGCTAAAGCGAGTTAATATTTTATCCTCTCCCAATTTCATAGAAAGCAGTGCTCCTTTTCGTGGAATTAATTGATTCCTTCATCCTACAGTATATCATACTGTCTTGCGTATTTTTAGTGACCAAATCTTTGAGGCCTTTTGATTGCTCCCCTTCGTACTTTTTTAGTTAGGGTTAATTTGAATACATTAAAACACCTGGAGGAAGTTATTAGTCAGCGAGGCCGATAAGTATCTTTTTAAATTTAAATACATGCAATGCTTCTAATCTTTAAGTCTCGAAACGATTGGATTACCGTGGTGGGGCGTTGAGATAAATGGAGGATTGTAAGAGCAGATCCAAGCCATTTCAAAAGGTGTTAGTAGCGGAAAGGAGGCATTAGCGACGCAGGTCAAAGGAGGAGACGATGGGAGGGAGAGGCCGACAGCCGGATTTCGAATGTGTCCTTACCGGCGTTGGTGAGGTACTGCGTGATGGAGTCCGCTTTCTCCTTGGTCTCGAAGGAAGCGAGCTGGAGTCCAAGGGAGCGGCAGTACTGGTAGGCCAGGAAGTAGTTGAGCGCCGGCGAATAGGGATTCATTCTGCTCACGAAGTACTGTACGCCATCCAACTGGATGGTGGTGATCCTCTGGCCTGTGGTTGGGTGAAGGAAATAAATTATTATTCGGGTGCTTAACTTGTACTTCTTCATCTTCCGGGTGCAAGTTAACTTTGACTTGAACTTCTTCAGTTCAACTTAGAACACCGCGAAAGCCTTTGTTCTCACATCATTCACCTCTAATCGGGTGTTTCCCGACAGAGTGTCGGAGTGGCTACATTCAAAGAACCGGCATTTAGTTGTGATAAGAATTTCATCTGCTAGACGGCGTGGATAATTTTTCTATGATGAATACAGTAGGAAAGGGAAAAATAAGATTTTTTTGAAAAGTTCACTTTAAGAACAGTATCATACGTCTGGGCTGGAATTTGAGCCCAGATCCCCCGCTATCTAGCTTAGAAACTAATCAACTACCTGATATTTGTACCGCGGTGTCCCCTTCCACTGTGAAAATCATGGAGGTTATTGAGGAACGCTGTGTTCAATGTCATAAGGTACTCGTTGTAATTGTACTTTTATTTTAACGCGCTTCGACAGTTAAAGTCATTTCCCAGTTATACTGTCCGGACACATGCAGACAGGAGTGACAGCAATTGGGACGAATTGGGAGATCACCCTCCCAAATTCAAGCCGAGTCCAACGATACTTAAATTTGGTGACGTAGCGGGAACCGATCATCATGACAGTTCGTTGCCCTTGAGGTACTCGTGTTCTTGCGCTTTGGGCCACAGCCCATGACGCTAAAGCCACTTTTAAACTCGTGAAAGCCACTTTTAAACTCAGATTCGGTTAGCCTTGAAAAATTGTTAAGATCTGAGGTACCGAAGAACTGCTGATTTTAAGTCATCCCTGGGCCTGAGTTAAAATCCCAATCCTAGCGGGTGATTTTTTTGCTATGAATTTCTTACGTTCGTAATTCTCCAAGCCACTTTGATGGCTTACCCATCAGTAATTTTAAATGTGATTGAATTGTTGTTGTGTTACGTACTTGGCTATAAGAGGAGAGAGAACTTTAAGGTAATCGTGAGTCATTGAGTGCACATTTTAATATCCTTTTGTATAAGTTGACAAACATCCTTGGACCACAGTTCTCTCAAGTACATCTGTTTATACGATGGAAATCACTATACATGCAGCAATGTGAATGATGCAAGAATTTTATTTCAAAATTTTCGCCTTATTTAAAGCATTGTTATGACGAGTTTTCGGCGCGATTTTCGAAATAAAAGTAAGATTGTATCTAAATTCGCTTTTTTTAACTTGACATGATGCCTTGATATTTTTTAGCAACCATTATAATAATATGTAACGTAGTATTTCGCGTTAAGAGAAAATCTGTACATATGTGATCGAATAATTGCAAAATGTATGTTGTGTTCCAAAAGGTTATTAAAGGTGTTTAAATAGCATTGAATTGCCGAGAAACTCAATCGGCAGCATGGAAGTTTTTTTCACTTTTATCTATAGATATTTCTAAGAAGGACTCGTATGCAAAGTTTCGCGCACATATATACTTAAACGAATCGGTCCAACCACCTTGAGTGCAGTACATCGGACGCTTCGGATGAGATTTTAACCCTTTCATTTAGGGCAGGCTAATTCCGGCGCCGGGATTCTCCAGTCTACCCTCTTTTCCTCTCGTATCCTAATAGCTTTCCTCCCCGTCTGAGGCGCCGACTCGAGCGGAACAGACTTGGATTACGTGTGTGTGTGTCACGACTCGCCGCGCTGCCGAAGGGCATTTTCGTCCTCGTTCGCCTCACGTATGTACCTCCGAGAGCGGCTTCACGTCTCGCTTGTTACAAGCCTCATCCGCGAAGGTTTCATCCAGTTCAAGAGCCACGGGTGTAAAAAGCAGCGTGCAATTTCTGGATTTGCTTAGAGGAAAGGTTGTGTATATATAAGTGGATATTTAAAGCAGAACGGGAGCAAGATCCGCGCAGTTGCCGGCCACTGAACTCGTTATTACTACTGTGGAAGTGGTTATGCGCCAGAGGAAGATTCCTCTAGCGACTTCGTGCGAGGACGTTGTATTATTCAATGTGGATAAAAATTTTATTTGTGTGCAGGATATGTTCGTAAAACTAGTTTGTAAGGAAAACCAATGACGACTTGTCAAGACTGAAGTTCGTGCATTGGAATGAGGAATTTTTTATCGATAAATACACTGCCAAGATTTTCCCAAGTTTTCCTGTAAAAGTTACCGGATTCAGTGTTAAAACATTGCGAGGTATCCCATCCCTACGGCTCATTCCAGACGAGGTAGACAACCAAATGGGGACGGAAAAAATTCTAAAAAGTTTTAAATGAACGTTATATTTCCTTCTTATTAATTACACAGTGTTGGTTACATCGGTCATCGCCTTGCGTTCCGTGCATCTTTCCCAGTTGTAGCTTGTCGGTCAGAATGAAGGCCAAGCGTTTCTATGAATTGGAATGTAGATCTTTCACTGAGCTAGGTAACTTTTATCGATCTTAGAAAAAAATGAGGGACCTTTCCACCTATTTGCCTTATGGTTTAATCAGATATTCCCTTACAGCACTTTTTCTTCAAAATTTCTCTCTAATATGCCATCTCAAAAACTAGCTTGTTTTTTTTACGTCTGCACATAATATTATAAAATTTTAGTTAATGATTTCGAAGAAATAAGGCTTCACTTCAACACTTGAATCTACCTTTTCTAACTGTATTCTGTTTTGAAGAGTTTTAAAAATGTTTTACTGCAACAGGAGAATGCATCTTTTCGAAAAGAGTAAATTGATTTGCTGGTACTGGATTTTCCTTTTTTAATTTAGTATTTTTAATTTAGTATTTTTAAATAGAGTAACGTAATACGTATGGGTCGAAGCTAATAATGAATAGCCGAATAATTTGCTGGTAACAAGGCGTCAGGAAATAGTGTATATCACTGATTAAAGCATTTTCAGAGTGAAATTTAAAGGTGCTCTAACAGCATGCATTTATCTTTGTCCGTTACTTTGCCATTATTTTGTCATTATTTTTCATGTTTTTTCTGGAGCTTTAGTATATTATATTTTCAATAAAAAACACCATTTTGCCAACGTTTCGGCTTTTTATGTAGCCTTCATCAGAAAAAACATTAATCATAATTAGGTAGTCAAGATAATGTGTATGTACAAATTATTTTTTCAACAACTTGATATAGTTTATTTAACGCCGATGTCTGTATAATAACCCTTTGAAATCGTACTTTATTCCCAATTTCGTATTCAATTATGAATTTTCATTCTCGTTTTAGTATCTTTATTATTAATTATCCTGATTAAGGTCGTGAGCTTCTTCGGAATCTCGGTTTAAAATAACACCTCATAGACTTCATTTTCTCATGCTGTACTTTGTGGTACTCAATTACTAGGTAAAAGAGAAACGTTGTATGGTCAACGGTAAACTTGTTATTTAATTTACCGACCAAGGCTTTGACTTACAGTCATTATCAAGGCCTTAAGGTCGGCAAATCAAATAAAAATTTTACCGAGGATAATTCAAAGTTTCTCTTTGACCTAATAACACCTCATATTCGTGGCGCTATTTTAAGAAGGTTAAACCTAACATTTTATGAGGTGAGATTTTATATGAAAATTTTATAAGGAAATGGTGCTTATCTAACAATTTAAAATTAGGTGTCAGCGTAAGTGGCGTTTCCAGGATTTGGCTTTTATTCTTCGTCACGTCAAGGCCCAGTTAATTAATTTATGGTTGTCTGTAACCTTAAGATTACGCTTCCTCCGCGTTAAGAGTGTCAATATGCGAGTTTGGGTTCAGTAAAGTGCCAAAGAATTATTGGTTAGCTGGTGTTAACTTAACCTAATGACAGAGCATATCGCTATCAGTTAG
Source organism: Pyrrhosoma nymphula (assembly GCA_963573305.1). Taxonomy (NCBI): domain Eukaryota; kingdom Metazoa; phylum Arthropoda; class Insecta; order Odonata; family Coenagrionidae; genus Pyrrhosoma; species Pyrrhosoma nymphula. The sequence continues at coordinate 100,542,795 of OY754339.1, forward strand.
AATTCCAAGGTAATGTATAAATAGACGCTATCAAACTGGACCTAAACTAATACTTCGTATAGCGGTTTCTAACTTCAGTTCGTGCCTTTCAAAAGAAACGCCATCCGTCGGCGCCTCTGACGTCGTCCGTGAGTTTCCGCGCCCCTTGAATGGTGAGGCGCGGTGGCGGCGGCCCTGGAAAAGGAACGAAGAGGACCCCGCGTCCTCCACTTCGATGTTTCCGGGAGTGATAGGGTAGGGGGGGGGGGACAAGGGGAAGAAAAAGATTGTCCACGACGACAGCAGTGTGTGTGAGCTCAACCGAGTCCTGTTGTTGGGAGGGGGGAAAAAAGGGAGTGTTTTTTTCTGCGGGAGTTCGTTGGCAGTTATCAAGAGAGGGAGGGAGGGGGAGGTTCCTTGACCGCCGGCTCCCGCGGCGGGCAGGAGTTTGGTCCGAGGGCGCGAGCAGGAGGAGGAGGAAGTGATGGTGGAGGATGTAGGGAGGAGGAGGAGGGTGAAGGTGAAGGACCCTCTGCCTCTCCTCTCTTCTGCCGCCGACCATTCTCTCCCCTCCCTTCCCGAATCACTTTCTTCTCCCCCTCCTCACCTCCCCCTTAATTGGCTCTACCCCTCCCCATTACCTTTTTATAAAAGCCCCCTTCCCCATTTTCCTTTCCCACCCTCGGTCCCCAAATAATCCACTCCCCGACCCAAGTTAGGAGGGGAAAAAAAAGGATCGCCGCAAGAAATATTTCTCCGTGGAATATCCCGCGCTCCTCCTCGTCGTCCGTGCATTGCGAGCAAGAGGTGCCGTCTCATCACATCCGCCTCCCATTAAATCCAACCCTCCTCTCTTCCCTTCTGCGCTCCATGTTTTAGGAGGAGCGGAGCAGGAGCGTTGGCCTCTCTGGGCAACACACAAGACTGAGCAGCGACCGGCCGAGTTCCTGGCCCTCACTCCCCTGGGAGAGCTCGGTCCGCGGTGGATTTGCCATCCCGAGAACGCTAATTGTTTGCCTTTTTCGCGCGGAGGATACTTTGACCCCACGAGCCCACGTCATGTCCACCTTGTGGAAATGCTTTCGTCGCCAATTTACGTCGAGTTTCAAGAATGGTGCCTTGGTGGGTTGCGCGGAATAGATTTTGCGCGGAGGGACTTTCGGTCGGATGGCGATGCAGAGGGACCGCATTCCGCTGGCGAGTAGGCATTGGTGGCGCAGAATCAATTGGTCGGTGACAGGTGTTCACTAGAAAACGTGTATACGGTCGGAAGAGACCGGGATCGTGTAAAAAAGAGCATTCTTAACGTTCACCTATTAGAGATTCACCTCGCGTCATGAGCGGTTGAAATATAATCATCAAGATATTTTGCTCCCCTGTTGTAGCAAAGTAATAGCTCATGTTTTCTACGTTGAAGTTTTTAATACGAAAGTCTGCATGACAATTGTTTTTCAATCTTTGATTGGTTGTCTTCAATATCGTGCCTTGAAAAAACTCATGAAGCTGTTTGTGACATGAGAACAAATTATTTGCCTTTGAGGTAGCCATGTTGTGTGAAATGTCGAGAAAGATATCGTGGAAATGGAAAATATCATTGATCCATCATAAATCCAATGCTGCTTCACATAGAAAAGCCCATTAGAAAGACTAATTATTGCTGTTTATCGTTTGATGATCCCCATTAATTTTTCTCAAATCTTCAATGGAAACGTTTCTCTGTAACATATTCAAAATTCTGACCATGTTTTCGAATGTTTTGTAAGACCAAATCTAAATTTAGCGAAAAAGTGCAGCCGGAGTGACCATCGTATAATTCCCTGTTTCCACTACGCTCATCTTACGCTGTTTACATTTTGTAGAGGATATGCCAGTTAGCACCAATCGTAAGATTTCTAGCCACGGTCGGCTTACCCTGGCTGGCGGGTTACACCGGTTAAAGGGTTGGAGCGTTAGTCATTGTGAGCGACTTCAGTTTCCAGTGAGCGAAAGAGCTATCTCCGGCGCTTTCTTCGCGTAATGTATTGCTCCCCGGTGACCTGGAGACGAAGTTGGTTTCCTCACATTTTTAGATGGTTTGAGTGAAATATTTCCCTAGCCATAATGGAGACCATATTCGAATTTTATTTTTTAATATCAACGTCTGTAAGAAATATGAATTAAATATTGTAATATTAATGGCAAAAAAATGTCTTAATGATAAATGTAAAACGTTCTCCGTAATGAAATCAATATATCCTCATAAGTCTCTAAATTGATTCATTTTTTTCACGCCGTAAGGTGAAAACGCCCTCGAAATATGATTTTTTTGCGATTCTGTAAAAATGACTGCGGTGAGTAATTGATTATATTTTATTAATAATTGAGGAAGCATACAAACTACACACCGTTAGTTTTTTTTGGAAATTCACGTGTTATAAATTCCTTATTACCAAGTTTATATTAGTTCGGTTTCTGTCTGTCTGTCTGTCCGGGTGCAATATTGCAGCCGAGTTTAAACTATTTTCCCGATAAGCTAGAGACTTGAAATTTTTACCATAGCTCAGAGCCGGAAGACCATATAATATTAGCTATCTATTATAACAATTAATTGATTAATTTATTAACAATTAATTAATTAACATATTTTCTGATGTGCTATTAGAGGCTTGTAATTTTAACCATAACTCAGAAGTGGATGACAATTCAATGATAGGTACATGTTATAACAATTAATTAATTAATTAATTATTTCAAATCCACACACTGTCAGCTGAACGGAATCTGAAATACATCGAGAATTTCCTATGTGTCCCTGTCAGAGTCTCATCAAGATGTATAAAATCGATTGGAAATTTTCTCCCGGGCATAAGACTAAAAAGCAGAAAATAATTAATTTAAAAAAATAATATACCAGGTTTTTAAAACAAACTAAAAAGTATACAATAATATTCCTTGGGCCCTTCTAAATATTTGTGGGTGAATTTTTAGTGGCTATGAAGATATATATAAGACTTGAAGAGAAAAACGTGGGGCACAGGCAGTAGATAATCACATAATAATAGGATGAATTCACAACTAATTTCAGTGAATTGCAAGTGGTACTAATTGTGGGAGTTTACTCAACGACACCTGGTCCCTTTACTCCTCCTTAATTATCATGGGTTGTCTGCGCCCCACGTTTTCTCTTCAAGTCTTACAAATATCTTCATAGCCACTAAAACTTCACACTCAAAAATTTATAAAGGCGTAGGTAAAATTATTTTATACTTTTTAGTCCGTTTTAAAAACGTGGTATATTAAAAAAAATATTTAATTAATTATTTTTTCAATATTTTCCCTCTGGAGCGCACAGCCGTAATCTATCCCACGTAAAACAGCTTATATTTTCAGGAAAATTGCTCAAAAAGTATTTCGGCAAGGGGGTAGTATATCGATATCATTAGAAAGATGGGAATGTTTTCTTTAAAATGAGGCCAAATTCATCAAATTCCAGGTGAAGTTATACTTCGCTCGAACTACCGTAAGCCATTATTTCCTCGCTAATTTACTTGTCTCTCCATCCTTTTGTTCTACAACTTTCTTCATAATTTCTCTGTGCACCAATAATGGTTCCCAAAAGGCTGTTCGTTACTCACAGTCAGGTTATAAATTTCCTTTAGGGATACTGTCTTTTAGCCCGTCATTTTATAACCAGCGTAAGATGAACATTGTGGAAACAAGTGATGAGAGTGGGTAGCGGGGATGCAAGAGGGGGATGGGATGGCACTGCGGACGATGAAATGCACTGCGGACGATCTTCCGTCAATTATGGTCGTTTGAGCGAGATGTTACTTCGATTAAATTCGATTCATTCCCCCCCCCTCCCATCCACCTATGAAGAAAAAGATGTCATTTTTCCAATGATAATAAAATATAAGTCACTTACCATTATATTTTTCGATAGGTATACTTGGCAAATAGTAGAAGCCGTTTTCCATGGGATATAATACGCTATGCTCTCTAGATTGACTTTTTCTTTAATGAGGAATTTCTTGCGCATAGATCGATTCAGAAACTTAACAGTGTGTTTCTTGTATGCTTTCTCAACTATTTTTTAAAATAAATCAATTACTCACCGCAGTGATTTTTACAAAATTGCTAAATAATCTTCAGTCGTGATGGCGTTTTCAGGGCACGGTATGAAAAAAATGAGTCAGTTAAAACCTTATATGTGTACGTTTATCAGCACTCATGATTAAGACAGCTTAGTACTTTTCTACAATATTGTAGAAAAGTACTAAGCCATCATAATCATGAGTATTGATATTATTAACGAAGTGAAACCTGCAACAGCTATGTATATGTAAATTTAGTTAATTACTGCGAATTTCAGACGTATTAAACGAATTTATATAGCATCAATGCTAAAATATTAAATTCATGCTTCTTGCAGTAGCTTAAATTTAAATGCAAAATTAGAATATGGTCGCTATTATGGCTAGGGAAAAATCTCGCTTGAATTACCTTAAAGTCTCTTGTGTCTCACTTGCCTTTGTTCCAGTTCCTTGTTGCTGTTGAAGCAACGATCGCGTATCTCTCTATCCTTTAAATGTTTTTTGTCCAATTTTGTTTTATTTTTCGTTAAAAACTGTAGTTATTAATTTTAAGAGTGTTGTAACCTCTCTCCTGACATCGCTTCACATCAAGGTCGAAAGAAAGACGACGTCATTAAGATGAAACTGTTTATATTATTTACAGTACTTAATACATTCACCTTTTTTATATTATTATTCTTGTCTTATTTATCTCTTTGAAAATTTTATGGAATTATATTTTATGCAAAACTGTCATCAGTATATATTTCAAAGAAACAAGTCTAATGTCAATAATGTTTGAGTACACAAGCGTTTTATTTATTGAGCTAGGGGGATAAGTGAATATGCAGCTGATACGCGTCGATGTTGAACGTACGAGTGTGGTTATTAATTCTTATTCTCGTCCTTCTTCTGAACCACTGACACAACATCATCAGACGTTTTTAAAAATCTTAGTATTGCCGGTGTATAAATTATTGCATACCTTGAATGACTTCCTTCCACGTGCGCCTTTTCGTTTATTTAGTGTTCTGTTTTACCGTCGTTTGGTCTTCAGTTAGCCGCATCGGTGTTCCTAGTCTCACCTTTACGTAAAGGTTGGAATTATGCTCCATGGACGCTAATTGATATCGCTTAATTATTTACTTCGCATATTTATGCTTCTCCATCATTGACGAACTCTTTAATGTTTCATGCAGCTTTATCAAGCGATTACTTACAAAGTATAGGGTAGTGAGGTTGTCAAAGTTACAATCGTAATTATCTCGTATCAGCATCTTATTTATCCCACATCTAGTCTGCATATCTGGGCAATTTAGTGCTGTCTCTTCTGCATATGGAGTGCGCAGCTACCTGTAATTTTTTTTATCTTTTATGGCCTACAGCGCCACTAGTGAATGAGCTTTGGGAAAATCGCATGATTCATTGGCAGGTTTAAGCATTTAATTGCCGTAATGTCTCGATCGAATAATTAGTTGGTTGTAATTAGTAGAGGTGACCTGCAGCTAAGATTATTCGTGCCATTAATGATAGAGGTTGGATTGTGGGCTGGTTAGTGTGGATAATGAATAATAAGGGGAATGGAGGGTGGGGGGGAAGTAAGCTTTAGCCTTCCCATTATTCTCTTCCGTCCTCTCCTGCCCGTCCCCCAATATTCTCCCCTCCCATTTCCTTCACCTCTCGATACGTCCTTAATTCGATTTCGCTGTCTTCTCCGTATCTCCGCCACCAATTTCTTATACTCCCACACCGTATCTAACACTTATTTGCCTTAACCCCTAGGTACCTATTTTATCCTCTCTATTGCTATCTCACTAACCTCCATTTTACGTATATCTACTTTCCGGAATAACTAATTCTATATAAAATTTTTACAGAATGATACCTTCAAAAGTAGTTGTAAAGGACTTAGGTATTAGGTGCCCTCACTGCTAAGGTTGCAGCGCACTGCTTGGCCTAAAACGGTGCGATTTAACGTCTTAAGCGTGATGATTATCACTCCTACCGAATTAATTTGTTAATTTCTATGTTTTCCATACCCACTACAGTCGGACGTATTTGCCCGTCATGATTTTAAACTGCAGCCTTTGGGTTACCAGGCCGGCACGTTACCCATTTCTCCACCTTGGATTGCTACCTTCAAAGCAATGGCGTTTGATATCAAAAGATGAAAATTCAATGTCTTGCATAATGCCTATGAGAATGTGTTTTAATTGTTTTATTCAGTTTATTCTATTCTTTTCGGAAGAAGGCGACATGAACTGTCTGTCATACAGATTTTTATTTTGTCTATTCAAATTAAATTATGAATTTGCGCCGTGCGTTTCATTTAATTGTTGTAACTATCTCCTTTGTATCTCTGCGGTATCGAAGGCTGCCTAGCGATTGCCAAGTGGATAACGGTTGATGGGATGGACGGTTTCGTTCAAGGTGGAAGCAACAGAAAACAATGCAATCGTGCTCTTTATTCATAGCATCACACGTTACGCTGTTGTTCCTTCCTTGCGAACCCTTCAGGCCATCATCCCCTTATCTAGCCACAACCTATCAAAAAAAGTCGTCAACTTTTCTGCAGGCCCAGGAGATAGGCTCTCTTTCTTCTCCTCTGCCATCTCCTTGAATGAAGCTTCCACTTTTATCACTAATCATGCATCGTTTCTGGCATGCTTCCTCGCAACCGAGACTTTTCAGCCACACGAAATCGATGACAACGTTTTTCCATGAAGTTCCAAGCAATAATCTAAAGATCTCGCGGGAGAGACTAAAGAGTATAGCATTTCCATTTGCATTTCCTCGTACCTGCTTGCACACAAGCCGTTTATTTTTCGATACCATAGCACGGCTGCATCTTTTGATCGCTCCTAGCAATTATTGATTGTATTCTCGGAAGCGACCAAATAACGCGATCTGGTTTGATGATTCTCTAGGGAGGCTCTCGAGAGTGTGTTTACGATGAAATTTCCGGTCAGAAGCCTTCAATTAGCCCACGGGTTGGAATCTAGTCGATGGGAATTCTATCATCAGGCGCTAGAGCTAAAAAGAGTCTTCTAAGTTCCTTTTTTTGTTTCCTCTCGCCTCTCTTTCCCTCTTTTAGAGTTAGCATCGTCCTTCGCAACAGGTTCACCTGCCTTATTTTTTCTCAGAAATCAGTGCTTAGTACGTTTATGTGGAAACATATAATTCAATTTGCATACAATTTTATATTTGGAAATTGCTGGAGGAAAGAAGTTGTTTGAACTCAGAATCAAAACGCGTACCTTCCGCTTTGCCCATACCTCTAAGCTACGCCTTCGCAATTCCTACGGAATAGTTGCCTTTCGTCCCAGCAAGTGGAATTTCTTACAATCGGTTTTTGCTATTTAGCCTTAAGTGGGAATAATGATATACAGCAACGTCATTTGAATATTAAAATCAATCAATTAGCAAGAAACGCATGTTTCATATTGCTTCATAGCTGATGGTATTGAGCATTGCAGTGTTTGTTTGTTTTTGCTGAAAACTCTTCTCCAATACCAATAAAAATTTCAGATCGTCTGATGAGAGAAATCCGCAGTGAAAAAAAAATTATTGTGGACTGGGGATCGAATTCGGAGCTTCTGAATCCGCGCCGAGTCCGCCATTCAAGTCAAACAGCCATTCAACCACCCATCCAACCCAGTTTTACTCTCGGAATATTTCTCTTTAAACAAGCTCTTAAAGCCCTCGGCGAAAACTCTACGAATCCCGGACTCATTGACGTTTCTGTTTCTTAGTTTGTGAGCTCACGCGCATCCTGACGGGAGGAACATTATGCGTCCGTCCAAAATGGACCCACTGAACGGGACTCGGTGGTCGCCTCTCTGCTTCCGTCGCCAATACCGCCGTGGGCCTCCAAATTAGGCCTTCGTAGGCGCCCGTGTCTTCCGCACGCGCCTAGCAGGCGTGATCGCACTCCTTCCTCGGTGGCGGCGGAAGGAAGGAAGGGTGGCCAAGAGATGGTGCTGCTGCTGGCAGAGGCGAAGACGGATCGTTAACCTTCGTGGTCGCTCGAGCCTGAAGGTGAGGAGAGCCGCCGCGGTCTCTCCCCCCCCCCTCTCGGTTGTTTTAGCCGCCCGTGGTGGCTACGCGGCGTGCCTCAGTGAAGGGCGGCAGGCGAAGCGTCGCGGGGGAAAGTTACGTGTACGAAATGCGGGACGACCCGTGGGAAATTCCCTCCTCGGTGCAAGTGCTAGTTTCGGGTGCACTGCAGCTACATTGCGGATGGTGTAATACACACCCCTGCACATGCTCTGTTTAGTTATGGCAAAACTAGGTGGCACTCACCAGCGGAGAATTAGAGGCTATTGAGGGTGAACGAAGCATTGATGAGCGGGCTTAAGTACCGAAGGACTCCCGGAGGGACCTCTTGTTGAATGACTTGGCTGATTCATCCCACATCTCTTGTATGCTTTCCTCTCCTTTGCGTGATTTTCTTTACAAGGAAGTGCCACCAAGTTTCGCTACACCTATACACATCTAGCCGCCTATTGGGCGTTTTTCTGGCGGTGTTTGGAAATCAGCCATATTTGCGTGTCAATTAATGGTCAAAAGTATTGTATATCTTATTTTTTTAATGCATGGACGTGTAGATGTGCCTGTTGTGATCATTTATTATGCAATGATAAGAAGTGTGTTTAACCTAATAGTTCAGCAATATACCTTCATTATTTTATCTGAGTGGTGGAATATACCGTTGTCATAAGAATGGCCAATAATCTTCTTTAGTTTTTTCTTACTATTTACCCTCTTCCTAATATCCTGTATTAGAACACTTATGCTTGAAAGTAACTTAATCAAATCAGCGCAAACATTTTTTCTAACCACATAAACACATGAAGCTAAAAGAAATAATGCGCTGTTCGGGGCAGAAAATAATTCTTTCTCTCAATGTTGATGTTCATGCTAACCAAAGAAATAACTTGTTATTAAATATTGATTGGTCTGTTAAGTATCAACAACTCTGCCTCGAATATTATTTATGCAATTTGTGTGAAATCTCTGCCTGTGTCATTTTGCAGAGGCGAATTTAGGAAGAGTTCTTGAACATGCATTTGAGTGTTCCTAATGGTGTCTCGTGAATCGCTCGCGAGCCAAAGGCCTCGTGATAATTTGCATTTCGTTGAACCGTCCTTCGCATTGACCCTCTGGAGGTCAGCGACTCTCTTTCGCCCAACAAGGGATCACGATTGCGCTTCTTAACTGAAGACTGGTGTTGTGACAGCTTATAGCTAGTGCTGTGTCAAAGTCACATTTAGGCTTAAAGCAAACGCGCTCAAAAAACAAACTGAGCTTGGAGTAGACTAAACCATCATTACCTATTCCAATCTACTGATGTTTCTAATTTTGCCGTTTCAAAGCCACTTCGTGACACTCGATGTGGTTCAGTTATGTTTCATGTTGACTCGAATTTTTAAAATTTCACTTTTAATACGATAAGTGCCTAGCGAGATCGTTCTTAGCGTGTAGTGGTCTGATTTATCGGAGTGTTGGTGATGCTATTTTTCTTTAAGCGTTGTATCACGTTGGGAAAACCCTGTCGCCTGAAATCTGGGAGCACCCTCAACGGACCAGGTGGATGTGATTCACTCCTTTTGTTGGAAAAAATAATCATTGACTTAGTGCGCAGTGCTGATAATATCTGAGGTATTGAAACGGGCGTATGTTATATTTTTGTGTGCTTTGTGTCTGCGTTGACTTGGCTGTCGAAGGTTTTCGTATTTCGTTTCGAGGAAGAATTACCAATTAGGTAAATTTCAAAGGAGATATCCAGATTTGAAAAACGTTTTTGTGAGTAAAGACACAGATTTACTTGTTTTTGTGAACTAGAAGTTTCTCCGAACGTGATGAAGGCAAACCAGATTTATAAAGGAAAAGGTAACTCGAAAAGGAAGTTTTAACATCGAACACATCATTAGGCCTTCTCTTATACATCGGTAAACTCGAACACAGAAAAAATAAGGAGGAAGGGCGCTGATTAAGAGTTTTGAATGCTCCTTTTTCCCTTAGCACAATTTATGACCCTTGAAAAACATGGTAAAGCATCCAATAAATGAACTCAACATAATTACATGCACATGAAACACTTTTTGCATTCACAATAGCACAACAATGGATTTACACACGTTTTCCTACACCCTTTTGGCGGCTCGGGCCGTTCAACGTAGATGTAGATAGCGAAGTATTTTTGAACCGTGTTCGGATAAGTCCCAACAAATTAAGTGTCGACGAGGGGTTGACATGTGAGCATTGACTCGCGCCCTCCCCCGACCGCTGTGACTCATCGGAGAAGAGCGAGAGTGACTGTCGGGTGGCAGAGCTGCTGGGCGAGCGACGTCGGAGTGGTCGACTGCCAGTAACATCTTGAAGGAGAGCTGACGAGCACTGATATTAAAGGCCGGAGAGTATTGTATATTATTCCAAGTGAGAGAATGTTGAGGAACGACTATTGCCCTCTTTTTCATTGCGCAGCTGATCTTTCTTGTAAAAGATAGCACAGCAGGTTCTATCTTTTAGCTTTTGGACTGTTTGCACCAGAGTAAGTACTGCATGTATCCGAGTTTTTGTACCCCTTTTTTAATGAATATAACTGAACCTAGAAAAAAACTTAAAAGAATTATTGCAACTTCTCGGATACTGTCAATCGGCTTAATTTTGGGCGAGTACTCACAGCATTTAATTCTTGTTACGTGCATCTCGTTTTGCGCGCATTCTCGTCATGAATTTTCGAATATGAACGGAAGAAATGGTGCTATATTTTTAACGAACTCTACAATTTTCAAAAATCCACAAAATAATTACGTAGCGTCTTGAGTATCGATAATAATGCCATTGATATTTGCTAGAGGCCTAACGTCTCGTTATTAAGACACCAACTATCCAAATGCCGGGCACTTAGTGAATTTTTACTGTGGAATTTCGTGGAGACTGTCTCAGACTTTAAGATTAGATTTCACTCTTGACTAAGGGTACGCTTTATTTGGGTATCTCTTTGGTATGCGTCCTCAATCCTTTAAAGAGGCCTTCAATGAATGGTGCACGGCGGTGGAATGGTGCGCAGAGTAGTGCGAGGACGAGCTGCTCACCCCCGATGGGACACTGTCTGATCGGGGGTGAGCATCCTTTTCACGCTCGAACGGTGGTTGATTCCACTCTCCTCTAACTTTTGAGAAAGTGAAAGTGAGTTTTTCGTTGTTATACGTCGTCAAGTAGCCATCGGGGCTATGAGTGGTGGACGACATGGTGCGCGATGTGGTACGAGAACGGGCTTCTCACACCCTGTAAGGCACAGGATCTAAACCGTCGATCTACTATTTAACGGCCCTCGAAGTGTTGGATAAAAGAAAGCGAGTTTATCGACGACGGTGACCGAGGGTGGCGAATTGTGATGCAGAGCGTTGTGCACTGATTGATGTGAGGGAGCAGGCTACTCACCGCCAACAAGGCACAGGGTGCCGCAGGAGAGCAGCAGCGCCGCGATAACCGTGGAGGCGCGCATCTTGGGATGAAGGCTCGCGGTGCAACTAGCTTTCGGCCGTTGAAGTCTCCGGCGATGAGTCGCCTCAGCCGTTGAAGTCTCTTGTTGTCTGCGCCGGTGGCGTCCGTTGGTCGGGGCGAAGGACTCGAGCGAGTGTGTGTGAGGCTAGGAAGGAATGAGGCACTGTCCCGCGCGCCGCCTCGCCGCTTCCTTTTGTTGGCGGACGCGGAGCGATGCGTGGAGGGGGGAAACAGGAGGGGGGTTAAAGGAGGATGAGGCTTCCCCTCCGGAGGAGTGTGTTCGTGGAAGACGAAGGATTTGACGGGCCGTGGAAAAAGGGGATGATAAACAGCCCACCCTCCTCTTAGGCCCCTTCTCCGCCGCCACGACCCTGACGGGCCACCCCCACACGATCCCCAACCCCCCCTTATATCCCTCCATCTCCATCCTTAGACTATCCAGTGTAGCCATGCGAGGAGTCTAGTTCTCCTCCCCTCTATGGCTTTATTTATTGCCGATATCTCCCACTCCGCGGAGGGTACCTGAATACCATTATTGCCCCCCTAGCCGGCGTCGGCCAAGAATAGCTCCCCTCCCCCGCTTCTCCTTTTACGCTCCTCCACTGTTCGTTATCTCGTCTTCCTCGTATTTTTGTCTCGACTCCCGTCTCAGCCCTCTTGTTCCACGTACTCCTCTTAGCACCTCCATCTCTCAGCTTTCTCCCCCCCCCCCTCATTTCACCCCACCCAAGAAGGGGGGCGGCGACTCTTTCTCCTCCTCATTCTACCGCCCATTCCTTTCCCGGGGGCCGTGCCTTCCTCGGGGCACCCCTCAGCCTCCGAGGGGGAGGGTAGAACAAGAGGGCTCCCACTCACTGCCGTGGTTTGCGTGCATTGTTATGAGTGCTCATCGAACGGCCATTGCGTGTCCGTTGATCGGAGGGAGTTGCGTTGTGCTTCCCTTTGTGACGGATCTTCCAGTCTTGTAGCCGGCACGCGCTCGCCGGTGCCATGGAAACTTCGTGTGGCATCTTTCCTATCCTTCCGTAGACTTCCCCACATGCTGCTCGAGTTTATATAAACGTGATGCAAGCGGAGGAGAACACTTTACACCGACTAGTTGAAAATTAATTTTGAAAAACTCATCCTAATAATTAAAGATAACGTTCTAACTTTTGAATATACTCATTACCTCTTTCCGTATATCTGCAATGCCTATTCTCTTACTTTCCTTCCTTGCTTACTCAAAATACTTACCTCCATCATGGCCATGCCATTCCATTGCCTTTTATTGCAATTATAGTATGCAATTTCCATTCATTCATTCATCTATTTACTCTTCCCCATCATCCCTTCGCTTCTCATCTCCTCCGTCCGCCACACCTTCTTCATCCTTACGTCCCATTTCCCTCCAATTTCCTCCTCCCATTTTTTCACTTTCATACGCCCATTTTTCGGTCACTTGTTTTCTTAATTTTTTCCTCAGGACGGACTTCACCTTCAGTCAGTCACCAGACTTTACTTAACATTCTTCCATTAAGTCTATCATCAATTTCTCGCCTACCATTGGTCTCTTTTCGTTATACAGTATCCCCTCCAATTAATCTCTCCGCCATAACCGTCAAATATTCTAAGTGACTGAATTGCCCTACCTGATTTAGTTGGCCTAAAGCTTCAGTGATTGTCTCATCCTTCTTTGTTGTGCAGAATCTCATTGCTAAATTTCATGCCCGCTGCAATCGTGTACAGCCTTACCAAACGTTCCTTCATTTCCGCTCATCCTAATTCAGCAGTTGTCTTGCTCTCACCTCCTCATGAGGTCAAACTGCTAGGGAATGGCAATTTACTGAGAATACGTAGGATGAGATAGAGGGCTTTAGTATTCCCAAAGTTCATCTTCTCTCAATCATCTCACCAAGTTATCGGAACTCGACTCAAAGAGAGGGACTGATAGTATCAAAAAATTTCAAAGCGCATTATTTACTTATACCAATGATAAAGATAAAAATGTATAGCCAAAAATTTTAATTTAGATCTCCGACCCAGATTTGAACTAAAATATATTATTAGGTATTGTTGAAAATTGGATCGTAGAAAATAGTGAAACTTGTTACTTTCATGACGTTATCTTAAATTTGTTTGATATATAATGATAATGGAGGGTGATTTTTTTAAATTATCATAATTACCAAAAATAAGCTAAATACTATGTCACGCAAAATATGTACGCAAATGTATAAAATTATGGTACGAAAACTTTTATCGCAGAGCCCAGAATTAAAGGGTATTTTTCGTTGCAGTGAATAGCTTTTTGATTTAATTTCTTAGCTCCAACTTTAATTGTGATGGTTCCTGAACGGTGGGCACATTAAAAATATAGCACTTCTATAAAAAACAAAATTTTCAATTAGAGCAAAATATACTCTCAGGTAAGTCATTCAATACTGAAATATTAGCGACGAAAAATCCACAAGGGGCGTGTATGTAAGTATGCAACCAAACAAAACAGTTCCTTACCTAGTTTTGAGTTTTTAAAAAACTAGTGTCGTACCATTTTCTCTTATCCACAAAAGGCGTATATGTAAGTATGCAACCAAACAGAAAAATTACATCATGTTTCTCTAGTCTTGAGTTAAAAAACTGGTGTCGTTCCATTTTCTCTTATCCAGAAATAGTTATTGAATTGCCTGTAATCACACGAGGTTATCATTTTTTTCTTTCCGCGAACAAACTTCACTTATCATTTGTAAACACATGCGATTCGGCATTTTATATTGTAAGCTGACCGTTTGTGAAGGGCTTCGCTCTCCGGGGCGATTTTAATGCGCATCATCGTCTCGGATATTGGGCATTGGAGGCTTTTTTTCCTTGTTAAATGTATTTTAGGTAACTAGCATCAGAGCTGGGCAGAGCTAGTTTTCGCGGCAAATATCACTGGAACATCAACGTATCAATTTTGGAAAATTCCATTCTCGACGGATAATTTATAATCGTTAGGTCTAAACTGAGTGGTTTTAAGGCTAGTAATTCAACTGGGAAAGAGTTTTTTTTGTTTTTTTATCTAAAATGTTTTAAATTCTCAAGTTCATCAAATATGATCGAGATGAATTGAGAACAATATATCGAATGAATGTATTGAGAAGATAAGCACTTGAATAAGTCACTAGCATATTGCGATCTGACATTTGCAGAGATGGAGTGTTGCGTATTAAATGATTGGTGGTTCGTTTATCCATCGATATTAGTGTCAATTTACTTCTAAGGTTTCCACTCGATATTACTTTCCTTAAAATATTACAGTCGTTTTTATGAAAACTTTCTTGAAAATGACATTGTTTTTCGAAACCTGTGAATCAATTTGTGAAATGCACATTTGTGGTCACGCACCTACAGTGTGAATGCATCGTGATCGTGATACCGTTTCGCAAGATATTGCCGGACACTCCTCTACGTGTGCGGTTCGTTAGGCCAAAGCGTTCCATGGGGCGGGGGTGAAATTCGGAGGTGTTGAGGGGGATGTGAATGAGGAGGGGGTGGGGCATTTATTCGAGAAAGGACGAATCTAACGGTCGCACCAACGGAGTGACTCGTGTCCGAGTCAGTCCAAGGGGACGCGAATTACGCGCACGTAAGAAGCAGTGGCAGGATGCGGAGGATCGCCCTCCGCCATCCCCGACGGCCACTTCCTCCCGCCCGGATCGCCTTTCCCATTCCCCTCGGAGAGTGCTGATGGCACCGTTAAATATAGCAAGAGACTGGATTCGAACGAAAAACTCGTCCCTTGGGATTTCGGGAAGTAACGGGCCGGAGAGGACAACCTAGCGAGAGCACGTTCTCGTCGTGTCCATCGTTGAGGTCTCGTCTTTATCGACGATCATTTGAGCTTCCGGTTAACACGGAGGACTCCTCCTATCTCCAGCTCCCAAACACAGACAGAAGCGACAAAATTAAATAGGTTTGTAAGGATAGGGCAGTGTGGATGAAATTGTTAAAATGGAGGCAGTCTTCTAGGGTTAACCGCAGTGACTTAAGTTCTTTGACTTTGCCTACCCCGAAAGGGAATGGTGTGATGGGTATGTATGTGAAATTGAACAAGTGTATGTGTATAACAATTCCTTCTTCGCACCCTATGTTCACGTATACAATAAACAAAAGACTCGTATTCTGAAAAAACCCTGCAGTGATATAAATTGGTATTTGCCCTCGTTCTGTGAGAGAAAAACTTTAGTTCATCGACAAATTTCGTATAATCACGCTTCATATTTCGCAGTTGGCATGTTGCTGCAAGTAGTGAAGGTATAAGATCATCGGAGAGAGTGAATGGGACTTTTTATGTTTTAGCAGAACAGGTGATAATGTTCCAGAAAAAAATACATAAAGTAGCTCATTGTCACCTAAAATTGTGCTACTTTCACGTTCACAAAAGTTTTCAGTTTGATAAAAACAGAAATGGCTTTTTCGTCGTAAAACACTTCCCTTCCTTGCGTTTGAGTGGTGAGTATATTATTCTAACGTTTCTACAAACGACAAAGGATTTTCTATTTAATGCTCAGTCTATTTTAACTTTTAAAATTAACAATATTACTGATATATAATCATTTGGGATTCTTTTATCTGATTCAGAATATTAACTTTGTTCGTAAAATAGTAGAATAGAACAGAAAATATTTTTTTAAGTTTTTTTTAAAGGATTTATTCGTGAATCGAAAATAAAAATACAGGAAAGTTGCCGTCCACTCGTAATTGGTATCTGCGTCATTAGGCAAGGACCAGCAGCATTTGGCGAAGACAAAATACTACTCCGACCGGATCCCCTCGTCAATTCAATTGAGGCGTGATGTGATGCTGTAATTGGTGGTCAACTCCTTTTCGGCGAAAGAATTTCAGTGTTAATTGTTGGTAATGGTGCAGGTACCGGTTGTGGTAAATTTGAACGGGGAATAAATTTTTTCTGCCTTCTCTTCAACAACATCCCATTCAATAAGTGCATTCTCTTTTTTCCTCATCCCCGCTTATATCCAGCATCCTCTCCTGGATCACTTGGCCTTTAGCATCCCCTTCGCCCCTCATTATTACCCGTTCCAACCATTTACTCAGCCTCCCCCTAATTTCCCCCCGAACTTTTTTCTCCTCACTCAACATGCCGAGAAATTGTCGGTTGCTCCTCTTCTCAGTCCATCGCATCTTCTCCACACCCACATCTCAAACTTTTCGAATCCACACTCATCCCTTTTCGTCAGCGACCCTGTTTATTCGTCATTGAAAGCAGCGCTCCACTACAGACATTGCGTTGTTACTTTAGATTCCTGTTGCTGAGTTCTTTGATACTCTTGAATTTTCTCCCACTTACAATAAGTAGTTATCTTTCAACTAACAGTATCCTCCTCTAATCAACCACACCCCTATTTTCTCCAGTACTTTGCACGTACTTGAAATATCCTTATTCTGTTTATGACCTTGTACCCTAATTATTATTTTAAAAATCCTCATGTAGAAAACTTCATTACTTGAGTTCATGCGTGCCAGTATTATGTGACCTTAAGTAACCCGTACGGTATCGTTCCGTCGATTCCGTTAATTCGAATCCAGCATTCGTTTCACTCGTCCCTCTTGATGAGGTCAAACTGCCAGGGAATGGCAATTTACTGAGAATGCGTTGTCTGAGAACGAGGGCATGCGTATCCCCAAGTTGCATTCACTCTAAATGGAAGACCAGCCTTTATCCTTAAGTTTCTGTTGACTTTACGGTCCTCAGTATTCGTTCTTCGCACGTCGATAAACCACAAGATGGATCCGTGGGACTATTTGATGGCTTCGGTTGGAGTTAGTTTGGAAGTAAGCCCTCGGGCGTGAGAATTTTACTCATCAGGAAGGGAAGAGCTGTTCCTTTCCCCACTGCCACTTGTGGTTTTGGCCTAGACGTTTGGTCTGACACGCGCTGTCGCATGTGATGAGGTGGAAGCGGCCAGGGAGAGGCACCGCACGGATTGGAACCCGGAACTCTCCTGTTATCCGGGGAAAAATTATGATTTGATAAGAGAATAGATGACGTTGGGACCCACGAAAGGTACGGTGGTAAATGATCCTCCCAACATGGCCTTACAGCGATATTTGTACAGTAATTTCTTATAAAATTCCATATGTTTTGAGAATCAATTTCAGTTTGTACGTGTTAAGATGAATTACTCTGCTATTGTGACAATCATTTCAGTAATGACTTTTCTTCTGGCGTATTGAATGCATAGCTGGTGCATTATGTAAATATATATATTCATATATACATATATATAACATCTTGAAGGATCACTCGAGCGATACATATAAAGTATGCCAAGAGGGTGGCCGATAAAAATATAGAAACAAGCGAAAGACACAAATTAAAACTTCCAGTATATATATTAGAAATTTCACCTTACCCAGGATTCGAACCTGGAATCACTGTTTTATTTATGCATGTGCATCGTCGCCGAGAGCGATTTTCGACAAAGACATTATATATATATATATATATATATATATATATATATATATATATATATATATATATATACAGTATGCCAAGAGGGTGGCCGATAAAAAATATACACACGGAAAAAAGAACACTTACACATAAAAATTTTCGATATTTCGGTGAAGTCTAGCTCCACCTTTCTCAAGGTTTAAGGTAGGAATGAAGAAAAGGAGAGAGATTGAGGTATGGGAGGGGAAAGAGGGGGAGACGAAGGTGTAAGAGGGGAAGGAGGGGAAAGAGGGAGAGAGGAAGGTGTAGGAGGGGAAGGAGGGGAAAGACGAAGAGCGGGGAGAGGGCGTGGAGGAAGCAGGGAGAGATGAGATGAGGGGGAGGGAGAAACTAGTGTGATTTATTGAGTCCGGGGGGCGAGAAAGCCTGGTGGATTAAAATACAAGAAGATTCAAGATCTTTGAGCTGAAGGGGAGAGGAAGAAGGGGGAAGGGAAGCAAGTAGACCGACTTTAAAAGTGTTATTGAAAGTGGAGTTGTGGGAGGAGACGTGAATGGCGACAGGGAGAGAAACAGAGAGGGAGGGGCAATCGTTACAAGACGAGCGGTGCCCATTCATTCTAATATTGAGAGGAGTGGTGGATAAGCCAATATAGAAAGAAGGGCAGTATTGGCAGAGGAGGATGTAGACAATGTTAGGCGTGGTGCAGGAGGGTGAGAGGACAGAAGGGAGGGGAAAAGCGAGGAACTTGTCCGGCAAGGGCTGGGTGATGAGGATGGGGCAAGTTTTACATCGCGGGCGGTTGCAAGGGGTGGGAAGGGATTTGGTGGGTTTGAGTGATTTGGACAGGGGTTTGGTAATATTGAAAATGGCGGATAGATTGGGGGGGCGTCTGAAGCTGAGAGAGGGACATTGGGGGAATATTTTAGAAGTGGTTAGGTTGTCCGACAGGATAGGGTAGAGGTTTTTAATAATACGCCTAATAGAGTCCACACCTGGGAAGTAGGTGGTACAGAGGGAGATATTGTTTTGGGAAATGCTATTAGTAGGAGGCAGTTTGGGGGAGTGTGGTTTTTTGAGGATTTTTTTATTGAGAAGTTGCTCTGGATAGCCTCTGCGAAGAAGAGATTGATGGAGGTTAGTAAGGAATTTATCAAGGGAGTCAGGGTTGTTGCAAATTCGGTGGCCACGAATAGAAAGGGAGTAGGGGAGGGAACGTTTAGTATGGGAGGGGTGGCAGCTGTTATAATGGAGGTATTGTTGTTGGTTGGTGGGCTTGATATGCACGGAAGTGCTAAATTTGCGGTCAGAGAGGGAGACGTTTACGTCCAGAAAGACGACGTTAGAGGCAGAGATGTTAGAAGTAAAGGAGAGGGGAGAGGAGGCGTTGAGGGAGGAAATAAAAGAGTTGAGAGAATGAATACCATGTGGCCATAAAAGGAAGATGTCGTCAATGTAACGAAGCCAGAGAAGAGGTTTTAGTGAGCATGAAGATAGAAAAGATTGTTCAAAAAGTCCAAGGAAAAGGTTGGCGTAGGAAGGACTGAAGCGACTACCCATAGCGCATCCTTTAATTTGAAGAAAGAATTTGTTATTGAAAGAGAAAGCGTTGTGGGTTAGGATGAAATTGGAAAGATCAAGAAGGAACTCAGAGCTGGGAATATGAGGAGCAGGGCGTTTAGTGATGAAATGGCGGATGGCAGAAAGTCCTTCAGAATGAGGAATGTTGGTATATAGGGAAGTGACATCAATAGTGGCCATTAAGATATCACAGTTAGAGGGGAGTGGAGTAGAATGGAGGCGTTCAAGAAAATGATAAGTGTCTTTGATAAAGTAGGGCAGGGAGTGGACAATGGGTTGTAGGTAGTAGTCAACAAATGCGGACATGCGTTCGGTGGGTGAGTTATAAGAGGAGACAATGGGGCGGCCAGGGTTGTCAGGTTTGTGGATTTTGGGTAGAATATAGAAGTTTGGGGTGCGTGGGTGTGACGGAGAAAGAAGGGTGATATCTTGTTTAGACAGGCCTTCATCAGGGCCTTTGATTTGAAGGAAGGAGATTATTTCATCCAAAAATTCAGGATTAGGGTCATGGGACAAAGGCTGATATGAGGAAGTGTCAGAAAGTTGTCGGTTGGCTTCATCGAGGTAGTCAGAAGAGTTGAGGATGACTACTGTGGAGCCTTTGTCAGAAGGAGTGATGGCAATATCTGGATTTAGAGTAAGTTTTCTGAGGGCCGAGATTTCAGAAGGAGATAGATTGGGTTTTGGTTTAAGGGAGTTGAAAAAAGATGGCTCAGAGAGTTTTGATAGGAGAAGGTTGGTGAAGATTTCAAGGGGGTGATTGGAAAGAAGTGGTTTTGGTTCATGTGAAGAAGGAGGTTTGAATTTGGAGAGAGCGGTGTGGGGGGGGGGAGGTGGGAGACGGAGGAGTGGGACGCGTTTCCCAGAAAAATTTCCATTTCAGTCGTCGGCAGAAAAGAAGGGCGTCAGAGAGGATTTTAACAGGGTTTATTTTAGGGGTAGGTGAAAAACTAAGGCCTTTGGAAAGAAGAGATAATTGTTCAGGGGAAAGAGAAGTAGAAGAGAGGTTAACAACCGCTTTTTCTACTACCGCTAGTAGGAAACGCGTCCCACTCCTCCGTCTCCCACCTCCCCCCCCACACCGCTCTCTCCAAATTCAAACCTCCTTCTTCACATGAACCAAAACCACTTCTTCTTGCCTCTAACGTCGTCTTTCTGGACGTAAACGTCTCCCTCTCTGACCGCAAATTTAGCACTTCCGTGCATATCAAGCCCACCAACCAACAACAATACCTCCATTATAACAGCTGCCACCCCTCCCATACTAAACGTTCCCTCCCCTACTCCCTTTCTATTCGTGGCCACCGAATTTGCAACAACCCTGACTCCCTTGATAAATTCCTTACTAACCTCCATCAATCTCTTCTTCGCAGAGGCTATCCAGAGCAACTTCTCAATAAAAAAATCCTCAAAAAACCACACTCCCCCAAACTGCCTCCTACTAATAGCATTTCCCAAAACAATATCTCCCTCTGTACCACCTACTTCCCAGGTGTGGACTCTATTAGGCGTATTATTAAAAACCTCTACCCTATCCTGTCGGACAACCTAACCACTTCTAAAATATTCCCCCAATGTCCCTCTCTCAGCTTCAGACGCCCCCCCAATCTATCCGCCATTTTCAATATTACCAAACCCCTGTCCAAATCACTCAAACCCACCAAATCCCTTCCCACCCCTTGCAACCGCCCGCGATGTAAAACTTGCCCCATCCTCATCACCCAGCCCTTGCCGGACAAGTTCCTCGCTTTTCCCCTCCCTTCTGTCCTCTCACCCTCCTGCACCACGCCTAACATTGTCTACATCCTCCTCTGCCAATACTGCCCTTCTTTCTATATTGGCTTATCCACCACTCCTCTCAATATTAGAATGAATGGGCACCGCTCGTCTTGTAACGATTGCCCCTCCCTCTCTGTTTCTCTCCCTGTCGCCATTCACGTCTCCTCCCACAACTCCACTTTCAATAACACTTTTAAAGTCGGTCTACTTGCTTCCCTTCCCCCTTCTTCCTCTCCCCTTCAGCTCAAAGATCTTGAATCTTCTTGTATTTTAATCCACCAGGCTTTCTCGCCCCCCGGACTCAATAAATCACACTAGTTTCTCCCTCCCCCTCATCTCATCTCTCCCTGCTTCCTCCACGCCCTCTCCCCGCTCTTCGTCTTTCCCCTCCTTCCCCTCCTACACCTTCCTCTCTCCCTCTTTCCCCTCCTTCCCCTCTTACACCTTCGTCTCCCCCTCTTTCCCCTCCCATACCTCAATCTCTCTCCTTTTCTTCATTCCTACCTTAAACCTTGAGAAAGGTGGAGCTAGACTTCACCGAAATATCGAAAATTTTTATGTGTAAGTGTTCTTTTTTCCGTGTGTATATTTTTTATCGGCCACCCTCTTGGCATACTGTATATTTATCACCCGAGTGATTTTCCTGGAAGTTTTATATATATATATATATATATATATATATATATATATATATATAATACACCAGTGTCACTAGCTGTGACGCACTAAATAAAATAAAACACTAAGAAAGAATACTCACACGAGAAAAGTTTTTTCCGGAGCTTTCGAAGCCAAAGGCTTCTTTCTCAACGAGAAGATGTCGACTGACTGGAAGATGTCATCTTCTCGTTGAGAAAGAAGCCTTGGGCTTCGAAAGCTCCGGAAAAAACTTTTCTCGTGTGAGTGTTCTTTCTTAGTGTTTTATTTTATTTAGTGTGTCACAGCTAGTGACACTGGTGTATTATTATATTGTGCTACGCGCATCTTTTCCTAAGAAACTGTGTATATATATATATATATATATATATATATATATATATATATATATATATATATATATATATATATATATATATATATATAGTATGTATGTATGTATGTATGTATAGATAAAATTTCCACAAATACATACTGTATGTATCCTTCTCTCACAGTATGTATCCTTCTATCTGTGATAAAGGTTACTATGGTAACCGAAATAATATCAGAACGTATAGTTTGAGTGTTCTTTTTTATGTCTTTATTTAATTCCGCCCCACTTGTGGCAAATTTTATCTAGATTATCACGTGTGTGATTTTTCCACAAACTTTTATAATTATATATATATATATATATATATATATATATATATATATATATATATATATATATATATAAGCCATTTGAACGCAAACGCAGATATATATATATGTATATGTATATATATATATATATATATATATATATATATATATCTGCGTTTGCGTTCAAATGGCTTTTCAGTATTCCCTGGTGCTGTCGTTTGTTTTTTTTGCAATATATTATTCTCTTAAACCTATGGGCTAAACGCTCTGCACGTTTGTTCATCCCGCCGCGATTTATCTGTTTTGCAAATCACGCCAATATTCTAGTACACATTTGCCCAAATATAATTTGTTAAACTTGGACGCTTTTCGAAAAAGATAAGCTCTCCAACGTCTCTTAAGTAAATACTTTAATTGGTGCGCTTCCTTATTTAACACCTCAATTGGTGGAATTTTTAGCAAGGAATTTTAGTTTTTTTTTTTTTTATTTTAGAATTCAGGGAAAATTCTGGAAAGAACTTGACATTTTCATATAAATCTACACAGTGCACCCTGTACGCCGCCGCTAGAGTGTGTGGCAGGTGTTGGGACACCAGTCATGAAGTGAGAGAATCGGGAAAAGGAATGGGGTGGTGAAAATTGAGTTGTCTTTTGACGGATTTGCGTCTCGCTCTGTTTTTGCTGTCGCGACAAGTGGCGCGAGGGGAAAATGAAGGCATTTTCTGTCGCACGATTAATGAGACTAATTATCGCGGCTAAATTACAATTTTATTCGCTGGGCAGACGGATCCCAGAGGCTTTTAGTCGATAATGAGTAATCAATCTTATTTGTCCTGGACCTCGTGCACGATAGATTGAAGGAATGTGGTGTGTCCTTTTTAGACAAAAAGCGTGGGTTATCCGCTCAATTCTCCTCGTACTAATGGTAGCTAATATTAACAAATACTTATTAAGCGATCGTTAATTCAATTCAGAAATGTTTCTTGTTCCAAACCAGCTTTAGAATATATTATATAGTATAGGTACTGATTGACAGATATTTTCCAATAGGCATTTGCATGCATTCAAATGCCATCATGGAGCCCTACTCTTGGAATCTACTCATCTTCAGGGTTGATTGTTTACATTAGTATTTATTTGTATTTATTTCAGGTGTTCATAGGATATGCCCAATTGTACTCTGGAGTTAGGCACGAGGGTATGTTGAAGCTGGATTGGAAGCAGGCGGAGACCTGATAATGGATTACAGGAGCGGATGATACTCAAAATTTTCGCAACTCTTGATGTAATTCACGTTCGGAGGCACGCAAACTTATCAATTTTTGGCTGTTTTGCACACTGCGCTATTGATCTGAAGTACTGCTGAATAATACCTCTGAATTACTAGATATTATGCAATTTATTGCCACTAAGTTTGCTTCTGCTTTGAGTCTCGGCCACGATGTGCAGAGCAGTCGCCTGTGAGAGTCTTCTCACTTTCCACCGAGAAGTTCCTGTTGTTGCTTCTTCGTCCCTCCCGTACCTCTCCTTCCCCTCCCGTACCTCGCCCCCCCTCGACAGCACACCCCATTAGCGGCCGTGCCCTTCATCCCCAAACCCCCCTTCCCCTCCCACGCCTCCCTACGAATCCCTTCCAAACTGCAGCGCCCCTTCCTGCGAAGCTTGGAATGCTCGGCGGCGGCGGTAATGCAGAAGGGATCGCTGCAGGTGGGAACTGATTTCAGTTGCATATGCGAACACTTTCGCTGATTTCGCTGCACTTGAATGGGTCATTGTCATCTACATTTACATGCAAGGGCCCTGCAAGCCTACTCGAGGGTTTGCGCAATGAATTCACCGAGCACCAGGCGCTGCATTATCTGCCGTGTAAGTTCTAAGACATATATTGTCGTTAGCGTTTCTTCGTGGGTGAGGTGCACGCCAGCAAGTTGATTTTAAAATTTCGGAGAGATGCTGGCATGCGAGACATGCTTTTGCTGTCTTTAGGGGAGTAACGTTACACTATAGAGAGATGGAACTAACTTTGCCTCCTATCGAGCGACCTATTTTATCACTGTTAATAGCTGTTTTTACGATCTCTTATTCTTCGCGGTAAAAATCTAATTTCAAATCTTTCCATTCGGGAGGGTAATTACCTTATTTTACGCTAATGTTCCAATCGATCTTATCGTCTATGGGTTCTAAAAATGTTTTTGACGACGTCCGGAAGATAGACTTCAAACTTTCTTCAAAGATGGCTTGATATTTTAACTTACGGTTAAATGGTGATTCCTGTACAAGTTTTAGTGGTAGACTTGATGGCAAAATGATATAATAATGGCAGTTAGCAAACACTGTCGTCCTCTTTTATGGTTTACATTATACTGTATTTGAATCTACTGTAAGAGAAAGTCGTGTTTGGAAAGAACCGTCTCCCAAGACGCATACGTTACAGTACGCATAATCAGGAATAAAAGATGGTCATTAGAGATATAGGATGTGTTCAAATCAGTAGTAACAGTCGTGCATATTTTATGCCAGATGTGTCGTCCAGTTATCACAGCCGCCCCCAGTATCCTCGCGCGCGTGATATTCGTATCCTCACCCAATTTTTTTTGCCTCCGTCGCACAGTGGGCCAAAATTAATAACTCTAATAATTACCAGTCCATATGCAACATCAAGTGCATTTCTAAGGTATTTTGGGCTGATAAACGTGTTTTTATCATTATTTTTTCAACATACCCAACGGATTCAGCTCTATTAATTGCATAAAATTTAAATATTCAATAACAAAGCTTAATTTCTATGGTTGAGTGATCAAGTTTAAATTCAAAATTTCTATGGTAATTATCATTTTTATGTAATTAATAATGCTAGGAGCTATAAAATCCGTAAAAAAGTTGTCCATGCAGAATTTTAATGGATAATATATTTTAACAAATTATGACTACTGCAAAGGAATGAGAGGAATCGAAAATATGTTTCTCGATGAAAATGAACTTGCATCAAGTTAAAACGTCCATAGTTTTTAGCTATAGCTTACGTAGATTACATTTTCACAAAAACATAAATAATTAATTCATTTTTTATTGCAAAATTAGTTAAAAATTGGCTACGTCCCAGTAAATTGCATTTTACTATAATTTCGTCGCACTACTGGAATCAGGATTCAACAGAAATGTAAACCAGAGGTAGGGACCACATTAACTTGTTATTTAAATTTAATATTTAAAAAATATTTGTTAATAATATCATTACCAAAAACTTGAATAAGTATTTCGAATAATAATATTGATAAAAAGTGTTCACTCATCCTCTGATGACTCGTCATCACTCTCATCTTCACATTCGTCATTCCCATAGTCAATTAGTTTTTTCACTTCACGATCTAAATCTTCCTTCGATTTACAAATTTTGAAATGAAATTAAAAATATCAAGGCATCAGAGGTGAGCAGCAACCTCCGAAAAAAAAATCATAATTAGTCGCCTCTCTTAATATCTTCCGCGTATTGTGTTGCCGGAATTACCTAATATCCTTATTCCTTGATTCCAAGGCATCTTCTGAAACCTTCCCGATGGGCAGAATTGCTTCCTTGGATATATCCGCACCATGAATTAGGAGCTTGTGCACCGTTGGTGGCATATAATACCAAGGGTATTACTTCACAAATAATTTCGCTGTTGCTAGACAGTATTTTCTGAACTCACTGTGAAAATTGCTTTCAAAATATTTGAAAACCTTGAAATCAGTTGTTCATAGAGCCCCGAAAAATATTGAATTAACTCAAAAATCTCACTAAACTTCAGCGGCGATGGTTTATTTTAATTTGAAATAGTTGTCAGTTTCTCTTACCGGTAATATTTGCTGATAATTTAGGGTCCGAAAAGACGCATCTAGCTGTGTTACCATCGTTTGTGGTGCCATATCCTGGTTTTGGTGCATCTATTATTAGGCCCATTTTCTTCTTAAATAACTTCTGAATAATTTCCCTCCTAGCCTGCATTTTTTGTTCACTTCCATCACTAACCTTTGCCTTAAATATAAAGTTTCATAATGAAATCCATGCAAGTACACTGGCAGTTAACATTACAAATAATAAAAATTACAAGTAGCTTAAAAATGCACCCACCTTCTACTGCTATACATCCAAACGATAGGATATGTGTAAAAGACTCTCCAAGCACCGAATATAGCAATGGAGAGGAGATAAGCCAAATGAAAATCCTGAAGTATTAACAGTAGTCCTTAAGTAAATATTTAGTGAAAAAGCATGTTTGTAGGCATTTCGTCAAAATCCCTTTCCAATCGGCATCTCCATTCAATTGAAATTTTTCAGTAAAAAAATCTATCGCGACATTTTTTTTCTCACGTGCCATAGTATTTTTTTCTCTAGAATTTGTTCACGAAGTTGTAACCGTGTCACTTCTGTACTCTCCATGGTTTCTCGCAAATTTAGTATACAGCACTACAAAACGAAATAAAAAATAGCAGGTTATCACTTCCATCGACAGCCTTACTATCATCATTCTTACATGGGTAGCTAAAAACAAATTACTGACTCCAACTTGGAATTCATTTAAAACATTAAAATATTGCTTACCATTAGTGGTTCAAACTGCTTCTCGTATGATTGAAAGCAAAATCTTCCTCGATGGATGGGAAGTACACGTAGTGAAGGCACGACGAAACGGAAACGGGTGCAAGGAGACTTTGGTTCCCAGGTACAAGTAGGTAACTATATCCTCTTTTGAAAAGCTTCTAACGTTGAACAGATCAGCCCAGTGTTGCACATCACAGTCACTTACAGTGGATGTTCACTCGGCACTCTCTCTAGGACAACTGATGCATGTGGTACGCGAAAACAACCGGAAAAACCCCTAAGGAAACTAGCTAAGGATTCCGTTTGGCGGAACAAGTGGCGGCAAGGGTCAGCAAAAAGAGGAAAAAATAGGTGTAAAAAGCATAATTTAAGATAGCTACCAATGATTCAGGGGAAGTAGAAAAGAGTCATTACTGGCAAGGTGCTAAAACCAGTATTGTGGGGCCAGCAAGCTCGGAGGGACGCAAATCCTCAACCCGCTGGCGCGGGCGCCTGCCGCTGCATGTGCATGACCTCGAGGCTTCCCCTATACCCCTCGAACACAGCCTGCCCACAATATCTGGGGAAAATCCGCAATTTATGGAAATTCCTTTCAAAAATATTTGAGCCCATAACTCTGCTGAGAAACTCCCCAACGACCTCCTCATCGTAGAATCAATCACCAGTCGCCAACGTAGCGAGAAATTGCAATTTGCTACAAGATTTACGTTTAATTTAGCCATTTAAGTAGAACGTGCCAAAATAAAGATGAAAATTATTCATAAGATATCTATTCAAATTACCAATGTCATTAAACTGGCATTCCTTCGTCTTCATGCTCGGAAATCGAATACTTTCCCCATTAGTGGCGGCCACTGTGGCCGGGGTGGTTTGAAATAAAAATTGTTGTTAAAATTAGAATCGCAAGTTATCGCAAGAATTTAGTTCTGTATATTGTTCTATATGCTTTTCTCTTTCACATAGTGAAGATAACTCTGTGTAGCCTGATGTCGATAAAAACGATAAAAAACCGTTAAACATAAAATTTAATGAAAAAACAGCACAATATTTGAAAAATTATAAAAATATTAAAAAACAAGTAAAACGGAACAAACCTTTTTTCATTCATGCAATAAGGATCAATTTTGTGGATCAAAATACTTGCCACAAAACCAACTGAAAAAAACCAACATTCTAAATAACTACTCTTTCATAAAGCTATATAGTTGGCTATTTTCCACGGAAAAATTTCGGAAGCCGAAATCACCCTGACATGCTCTACTTTGACCAGCTATAAATATTATCATGGCGTATTCCATGTTCTGTATGGTACCCTATCTGAAAGAGCATATGCTTAATGATATAAATCAACAGTTTTTGATTGGTTTGCGCGAACTTCATTTTTCGACTTTTGGCCAGGTTTTTTGGATTTTGGCCCACTGTGCGTCGGCTTTTCCCTTTGCCAATCTTCGCCTGCCATCAGCAACCTCAGTTGTGTCATACTTAAGCCAGCTAATTTTCGCTATCTTCCTCCATTGCTTAATTCGTCTCTGTGACTATGTCGACGGTCAGCCTCATTCCTCGATGAGCAGGTTTTTGAACATAAAATGCTATGAACTTTCTTCGTTAATTATTTTGACCCTAAAGAAAGTCTTGTTTTCATTGAATTTTTTACTTCTTTACGCTATTATTTTACTTGTTTACTCACTTGCGCATCCTTTTTATCCAATATACTACCCCCAGTTAGTATTTTTTTTCCTATTTATGAATTTATGCGTTCTTTAGCTGGCATTTAAGTTTAAACTCGATGAGAATTTTATCTTAGTCCATTAGATTATATTTATCATATTAATCTTCTCGTATCTTGAACCACCATCATGCAATGAACTCTTCTGATAATGCTTTTCTTCTTATGTCCATCTGGCTCTGGCTTTATAGCTCGTGAATATACATTAGGTAAAGAAATCTTAGTCACTTATCACTCCCTCCCTTCATCGGTCTCTTCAAGCCCAACCATTTGAATGGCGTTCACGTGAAAAGGTGTGAGTCATTACGGTGCTCGCCCGGTTCTTTTTTCTCATTCTCCGCCACACATTCACGTTCTAGAATCATAGCAATCAATTCTCCTGTTTCCTGGAAGCCATTCTCGGCATAACTTTTATTAAAATGCGGTTCACACAGCTCTGGTCATTAATTTTCAGAATGTTGAATGCTCCTTGTGCATTAATAATTCTTTTACATGATTTTTTTTCTATAGCAGAGCAAACTACGGTGTTTAACCTTGTTATCGAATATATGAAATACTTTTACAACCAGAATGGAATCAGATTGCCAATTTGTATTTTCGAGTTCAAATTGCATCACCGAAACATAGTGCATTGATGAAATACACTAAATCCATATTAAATTATGCACATAAATATTGCTTTCTTTACTCATTGTGGTTTTACGTTGTGGCTTCAGACGGCAAGAACAAGTGTACCATTACCAAACAAGCTGACTCGTGAAAAATATATAATCGGTGTCTAAGTTCGTTTGTTTTGTTCCTTGTGTTGAAATCGCTGTAACACGTAGTTTTCGAGAGTTTAGATTCGAACTGTGTTCATTTAAAGTGGAAGTGGATCGAAAATTATTAGGTTCCATTTGTCCAGATTCCCTCTAATTGAAAGCCCCTCCAATATGCGAACCGTGATACCAGGGGTAGTTAATACCGGGGGTTGGGCTGGTGTGTAGGCTAGAGTACTTGCATTACATCCCGAGGGCCTGGGTTTGAATCTCGGCTGTGGATAAATATTTCAATAAAATCTCTCTCTGTTTGGGTGTGGAGAGCACAACCGCAATACTACGTCCGTCGTATCAGACGTTAAAATGACGTATTTTGTTAATAGTGTGGTAAGTGGGGCCCCTGGGCTAGTAATCTTTGATGGTTATACCGTCGTCTGTTTCTCTTTGCCCTTCCTCCATTTCCCAGTTAATCCTTTCCTTAACAACGCACCCGTCTGTCATCAATCGCGCAAATGACCTCGCCCGTCAAGTCGCCTCTAATAACAAGCTACCAGCCAACTAATCGATCCCCGTCTACATTTACGTTTATTCGAGCCCTTTCGCTTCGGGAGAATCCCCTTACCTTTGCCTTCTCCATTCGTACACGCATATCTGGGATGAGATAAGGAACTTAACCATTCTCGTCTCCAGAGAAAGGGAAACTTGGAATCAAGTTCGAGGCGGCAATAGGTGGCTCTCTTGGAGGGAGAAGCATGGAAGGCCCATGTGATGGACCCCTCGGGGGCGGGGGGGAGGGGTGGGTTAGCGGAGATGAAAAACTCATCCTTCCCCTCTCCCCTCCATGCTCTCCCTCCTCCCTGGTCGGGGGGGCAGGAAAGGGGTCGGAGGGGAGGGCAGGGGGGAAGGGTTCAAGGGACCTTCATTCTCTCCTCCTCGAAGAAGAAGCAACCCGTTTGGCGGGCCTGCGCGCATTCCAACTCCCCCGCCAACCCTCTCCACTCCCCTCTCCGCCTTTCTCCGCTCATTCCCTTCTCTTGGACGAGATGAAGGGGGGGGGAGTTGAATCCGCTCTTGGCCAAACCCCCTTTCGGGGGTGAAAGGACATACCGCGTCTTAGGGCCGCGAGTGCGTCCCGTGTGAGCCAACGGAGGCCATGCCAAAGGATATGTACTCTAAGGTGAGATATGCGAGCGAATACCGGGACGGATCTCCTTGCATTATTTCGCTTGTGTTCATTCGTGCTCGATGTAAACAGCGGCCACCACAAGTAGTGCATCCCCCCACAGCAATATCTAGGAGTCGATGCTCTTGCCAGAGTCGAATCTTATCTTTAATGTGGCCCTCTGTCAAGTGCGATGTTTTCCTATTTATTGGGTGTATTGTTTATTACTGACCAAAATTGCATTACGGTACCACCACTTAACACCCATACCCTTCACTTCTGAATAAATCGAGGCGATGGGGTACGGTGCAGGCCATTGCCCGTTTGTTTAGCATATTTTATGACTACGACCAAACCTAAATTAGTAACGCGTAATAAAATCGGAGTTTATTTGCCGGTCTATAGGTACAAATTCCTCCGTGTTACGCAATGAGGGATGATGGCCACACTTTGCATAGGTACTGACTGGCATGAGCTCTGCATTTACGATCTTTACCACTGTTTTCTTCTAAATTGTCCATTTTGAAGTTTGCATTCTTAATGTTAAAGCTGTTACAAGTAATCATAAGAGCATGCCTCACTAATCATACCCATACTGTAATGTTGGCACCTGTCGCCTATCACTACGCACTGGACCAAACTGCTTTCTTACTGTATCGTGTGGTTTTCTTCTCTTCCCTTTATCATTTTAGAAACGCTTTTATTTGCGATATTCTCGAAATCACAATTTGATTGTGTTGTGTGTTGTTAAATGAACTAGTTCTATTCAATGATTCTATTCTTCCTACCATTCTCACGGTTATATCCCTCTCCCTTTGCCGTTGCAATGTCCATCTCTTCATTAACATCCCGAGCCCTGGCTCATCATCGCACACGCAACGACGGGACACAAATTCTGAACCTCATCTCCATTCCGCGCCTAATGGTGGCTACATTGTGCATCTCGCTTAATTTCGCGTGCCACCTCAATGGAGTGTGGCTTGTGGGGTTAATATTAATTTTGATCGCAATTTGTGCGAGGGAAAAATAAATATTTTAGCGTACTCCGGTTTATCTCCTTTTTTATCTTAGTGCTTGAATAAATACAGATGTGGGGAGTAATCTCGTCGGCATCCGTCCGAAATTCAAGTTCTTTGCACATTTCTGGCTGTTTCTTTTCTTTTTTCACGGCAAATTTCTACGCATCTTGCTTGCTTGCTACGTGTTTGGAGGGTAGAAGGATTCCCATCGTGGATTGCCATCGTAGGATTCGTGGATATCGTGAAGGTGGATTTCCATCGTAGTTAAACCGAAAAGCAAGTAGCGCTGTGCACTTTCCCATGACCCCTGTACAAATCTGTTGTTTTTGTCCCCGCAATTCACTCATAAAAATGAGGGCTGCTGCCCCCTCATCCTGTTTAATGGCTGGGTATTAGCTGGTGGCAGCTATACGCGAAGTCACGGTATCTTCTAGGGTTTTGCAGTATTATTTAGCAATCTTATCCCAGTGTACCCCCTCGAATGCCAGTACTTTTTGTCCACGACTACTTATTTGTTGAATAAACTCGCTTATTTCGTTGCTAACATCTGCATCTAGAGGTCGAATCACCTTCCGAGACCCGGTGGACGTACTCAGTGGCTGCAGACTAGCCCCGAGAGTTTTTCTGTGAGCTTTATATTACCTCTTTCTACGGTGAGTTCTGTGTATTTTCACCGTATTCCAAGTGGGGCGTTACAAATGTAAAACAATATCTTTCTCTGACTTTCTAGTTACATTTACCCTCCACCCATCTAATGAACCCGAGCTTTGTCATCGTTGATCCGCGTATTCTTACAATAATAGAACCGTTGTTCAAGTTTGGTGTCTGGATTCGACTCCGAGGTCCACTTTTGAGCTTCGTAATGTGGAGGCCCTTCCCTCTCCGGTACACTGAGCCTTTCTTTACTCCTCAATTAACAGCCTCTCGTAAAGATACCCATGACCTCACCTCGCTCGTTTATTTTTACTCTTTGGATACGCGAGCGATGAGAGAGTCCCTCTTGACCGCTCCCCCGGCACGACACTCCCCTCCAGCGCAGCGCCACCTCGTGCCACCTGGTCACCGTAGGGGGTGCGACCAAGTCATCCATCGCAGAGGTGAATATGTACCCATGGCAATATCGACCAGCGTGCTGAATTCTTGCAGTGGATAATGGTGCTTTGCTTTCAGTGAGGATTTTTTTCCTCCGGTGCGCCATTCACGATTAAAACAAGGGTAGAACGA
Organism: Pyrrhosoma nymphula; assembly: GCA_963573305.1. Lineage (NCBI taxonomy): Eukaryota > Metazoa > Arthropoda > Insecta > Odonata > Coenagrionidae > Pyrrhosoma > Pyrrhosoma nymphula. Next base: position 100,575,892 of record OY754339.1, read on the forward strand.
GATACTAATTCTACCAAACACACTTCACTCACCCTCCCTCCCCCCGAGTCCCTCATTCCTATAACTTTTCTCTTCATGGGCGGTATCCTATAATTCCTAACCACACGCCCTTGCGGAGGTTAATGGGGTAGTACTTCGATATGTCTGAAAATCCTTCAAGTCTGCTGTTTACAATGTTTGCGTTAGTCCGCCGATTAGCGTAGGTTTTTTAAAAACTGTTCAAGCTCAGATTTTCCATTTTAAAACTCCTTCTTCGTACTATTTCCTTCGTCATATTTGCATACTTATTATTTCTTATCATCATCCCAGTCAACATTTCTATCCTTTCCTACCTGTTCTTCTCCTCCCTATAATTCTACCCTCACAGACAGCCTTCGGCACTTTCGCCGTTTCTTCGATTACGAGTTCCATCCAAAGTCTTTGACTATCCCTAATCTCCACCAGCCTCCTTTCCTCCTCCTACCATGCCCAGAGCTTCTTCCTTTGATTTCCTTTCTGATCACACTCTATCCTTCTCCTCTTCCTCATCTCAACGAATGCTGCCCGCTCTCTCCTCCGGGTTTCTCTTCCATGTGACTCCGTCCCCTTGTGTTGTGTCCTACGATGTCCCACGTCGCAATTCTCCAATCTTATCTCAACGTCTTCATCATAGGGTTCTCATCACAAGTTCTATCCTTTCAGAAAGCCTCTTTTACCTACCCATTTTTTTAAATTCTAGAGTCCATTAAGGTGCGTCTATTTTCCTAGATAATGCTGCGCACGTATCCAAATTATCTCTCCTATTCCGATTTTTTCCCCGCTACTGTTATATTTGACTTGGATTTTTTTCCAAAAATCTCATTACTTTGGGTTTTAGTGATTTATACTCCCCCCTTAAATCCGACCCACGTTCATTTCTCAGCGTTTTATTCCGGAACGGAATGCCATGGCTTCTTTTTTGCCGTCGTTCCCTCACTTCACGCCATCCCTCGGCACCTGCTCCAGGGCCGGCCCGCCGCCCCGGAGCCTCGGCGTTGATTCACAGGTTTCTGCGAGGGCTCGTCGGTGGCGTTTCTTCAAGATTGGATGCTTTTTTTTTCCATCGATACTGCGCTGGAATAATCGACGGCAGAATAGTTTTCTGACCTTCATAGGTTAAATTTCAAACAAGTATATGGCCGTAAGTCCATTTTGTCATATTATTAGTGCTTAAATCCACTACAGTCGGTGTAGTACTGCAGTGGATAAAACGTTGGGTTTATGAGCTAATGTCCCTGGTTTAGATTAATTTTTGTCGCAATTTCAGCATATCCCAAGTTTTGTGATTTTCTGGGCTTCAGATCATTATCGGATAACCTCTGGCGGTACAAGGCAAAGTGTATTCCCCCGCACCTCAGGCATGAGAATTTCACAGGGTTCTTATGGCTTAGTACTTCGTACTTATTGCCCTCACTGATCAAAAGCTGAATCGCGTTGGCCAATTTATGTAAAGACCCACTAAAAAAGTATGATTCTCATTCAAAATGTGGTTAAATTCACTACAGCTTACGTCTGATGATAATACGTAAACTAAGTTAAGGGGAACTCGTACAAACTCTCCCTTTTTGAAGATAAACCCATATGGGTTAGTATTTTATGAATAACTCTCCGCTGGGACTCGAACTTGATAGGCTTGGAAACTGAGTTAGAACGCGTGCAGCGAAGATCGGCAAGATATGTTAAAGGCCGTTATGATAATCTTGTTAGTGTTACTGACCTTTTGCAGCAACTGGGATGGGAAAAGCTTTCAGACCGTCGATTAAAATTTAGACTAAATCTATTATGTAAGTTCCAAACCGGTCTATTCTCTGACGACGTTGATAATATTTTACGAAATCCGACATACTACGGTAGATCAGATCATGAGAGTAAAATTAGGGAACTAGACTGCAGAACGGATAGATTTAAGATGTCATTTTTCCCACGAACGATAAGGGACCATAATAGCTGCCATGAGACTTTTATCTAGGTTTGTCGTTAGGTAGTGTAGCTCTTAGTAGTTGTAGTACTCCTAATACTTGAATCCTTTACTGTTACCTAGTACATACTAACAGCACGCCTAGCATGTTTTCTACATGGGTCTTGAGTCCCTGTCCATCTGTGTAGTTGTAGAATGCATGTATATTGAGGTCACTCTCCATTTTGATGACATCTGTAGTGTAGTGTTGCATGCTTGTGTGGCTTCGCCTCGTGACAAGCATTAGCGATTTGTGCTGATGCATAATTAGTCGTAGTTACACTAACTTTAGGATATAGTGTGATTTATGTTGGTGATTACTCACCCCCTGCCACACACCCCTGAGGTGGCTTGCAGGGTATTTTGTAGATGTAGATGTAGATGAACCTCCAACTTGGAGTGGCGGGCCTGTGTTCTAGCCGCTATGCTAATCCGATCCATAGCCCATGTCGCTACGGTGGGAGACATGAATGCGAGTTAGGGTTGTCACTGAGTTTTTCATTCCGGGATACATTTACTAAATACCCTGCAAGCCACCTCAAGGGTGTGTGGCAAGGGGTGAATAGTCACCAATACTCTATGCCCTATTAAAGTAAATGTTACGACGACTATTTATGCATTATAATGAATCGCTATTACTTATTAGAAGGCGAAGCCTCACAAGCATGCATAACACTATAGGCATGCTACCAATGTTAGAAGGACCGTAACTATTTTGCTGTTACATAAATGGACAGAGATACAAGACTTATACTGAGAGCATGTACGGCGTTGTGTAAGTACTAGGTAGCTGAAAAGCATACTGGTACTAGGGAGTAAATAAACTAACTAGATACACTACTATACTACTCTATAGTGTTGTGCATGCTTGTGAGGCATTGCTTCGTGATAAGTATTGGCGATTTATGCTAATGCATCAATAGTCGTAGTTACACTAACTTTAGGGTTTAGTGAAATGCATTTTGGTGACTACTCACCCCGTTCCACACACCCTTGAGGTGGCTTGCGGGGTATTTTGTAGATATTGATGTAGACTACCTATCGGCAAACTTAGTTCAAAGTCTCATTGGCAGCTGTTATGGTCTCTTATAGTTCGTAGGAAAAATGACATTTTAAATATATTCGTTCTGCAGTCTAGTAGTTCCCTAATTTATTCTCATGATCTGATCTACCGTAGTATGCCGGATTTCGTAAAATATTATCAACGTCGTCAGAGAATAGACCGGTTTGGTACTTACATAATAGATTGAGTCTAAATTTTAATCGACGGTCTGAAAGCGATTCCCATTCCAGTTGCTGCAAACGGTCAGTAACACTAAAGAGATTATCATAACGGCATTTGATGTATTTTGCCGATCTTCTCTGCACGCGTTCTAACTCGATTTTTAACCCTACCTCATAAGGATCTAAATAACTGGCAGCGTATTCCAATTGGGGTCCGACAAAATAATTAGGAGGATGCTTATATTCTAATTAGGAGCAGGAATTTCCAGGATATTTTCTTTCGATCGATAAAATGAATAACATAAGCAACGTATTTTGCGTTTTTTATATTACTAAGCCATGTCTTCAACTATCTCCAATGAGAAAAGCATGACAGTGTCCCCGAAAGAATACAAATGTTTTTACTACATTAAATCACTTTGGAATAAATATACATCTACAAAATACCCTTCAAGCCACCTCAGGGGTGTGTGGCAGGGGGTATCACCAACATGCATTACACTATACCCTAAAGTTAATGTAACTACGACTAATTATGCATTAGCATTAATCGCTAATGCTTGTCACGAGACGAAGCCTCACAAGCATACACTACTACACTACAGATATTATCACAATGGAGAGGGACCGTTAATATATATGTATTTTGCAACTACACAAATGGACAGAGACTCAAGATTTATGTAGAAAAAAATTACATTTTAAATCTGTCCCGTTCTACAGTCTAGTTCCCTAATTTTATTCTCATGTTCTGATCTTCCGTAGAATGTCGGATTTCGTAAAATATTTTCAACGTCGTCAGAAAATAGGCCGGTTTGGGAATTTCATAATAGATTCAGTCTAAATTTTAATCGACGGTCTGAAAGCGTTTCCCATTCCAGTTGCTGCAAAAGGTCAGAAACACTAACGAGATTATCATAACGGCCTTTAACGTATCTTGCCGATCTTCGCTGCAAGCGTTCAGTTTCCAAGCCTATCTCATAAGGATCCCAAATACTGGCAGCATATTCCAAGTGGGGTTTAACGAGGGAGAAGTAGCTGATTTCCGTAACTTTATCGTCGCACTTGCCAAGTACTCTTTTAACAAATCCCAATTTACGATTAGCTTGACCGGTAATTCCTCGAATATGTTTACTCCACAAGAGATCATTAGTCCGATCATACCGGTCAACTAAGACCCGAATTCCGGGAGGGGTGGCAAACCTAATGAAAGTTCTATCTCGAGGGATCTTCTGAAAGAAGGGTCGAATCCCCGTGCGGCGTCCCTCTGCTGCAGCGCAGGCCACAAAGGACGAAGGTCACCTCCTCCCTTCCTAGGACTGGTGCGAGGAGAGCGTCTCTCCACGTGGGAAGCAGACACATCGCTGGTGTGCAGCCACTTGCTTCTCATACGTGCTGGCGGCGATGTTATGACAAATGACTCGCTTTTTGCGTCACACGTTGCGTGCGCTCTGTTTGACCTCTGGGAGCGCGGCCTGTGAGGTTCTATCACGTCTCTCGACGAGGTCAGAGCCGCTTTTGAACGAAGGAGTGCTCGCCTCGAAAAAATTCCAAGTACTGCGGTGCTCGTTCACTATGGCGATAAGGGCGAGAGTACTTCGTGGAATTACATATTCGGTTGCCTCATGAAGGCCATTTCCCACGGTGCAGGCTTCTCTAACATTTTTTTCTGAAACAGTATTTCACCTGCAGTTTGTCGTGTGTATAGTGAGTTTCGAATTTAGTTTACAGTGTTGGTTCTTATGACGATTATTTTCCTGTTCAAATCTCAATAAACCTGGCAGTGCAATGTTGCAAATAGCAGTAGGAAAATAAACTTAGTGCTATTCTTTATACAGTAAAACTCCAATTATCCGAACTCCAACTATCCGGATCGCTTATAGGGGAAAAATCATCAGAAATCAGCTTTTTACAGTCACTACAATAGGCTATGCGAAACGTGTATTGTATCTTTTATACCGTTGATTTCGTTTGACAGTTATTGGTTACAGCACATTCGTTTTTTTTGCGTTCTTATATCAACCCAAAGTGAATGCGTTTAGAAGTTTACAAAGAAATTACCTTTTTTGTGAGTTATCCATTTATCCGGATATTTTATTATCCGGATTGGGTCCGGTCCTAATTGATCCGAAAAATTTGAGTTCTACTGTACTAACCGCAGATCTAGGAATCTTGCAAAATGTAAATATTACTCCCTAGATTAACTTATTTAAATTCAGCGAGGTGTTGGAAATGGTTGTCCATTTGGCCCTACAGGGGATCACTCGGAGCGTAAGTTTGGCAACATGGTTCTCCGTAAAGCCCATACCACAGAGTAGGGATATATCTTTACTCTGTGCCCATACTGTCAACGAAATATGGAACGCCCTGTACTCACGATACAGGGAACTTTGTGAGGAATTCTGAGCGTTTTTTAAAATGACAATTATTTGTTTGAGGCAAATAGTTCCTTGCTTTTATTTATTTATTGCGTTTAACGTTCGCGCAACATGTAACTATAATTTTCGGGTATTCCTTAGCCCGTATAACAACTGTAGCCGCTGAAAACGAAACCGCAAAATATTGCTGCTAAAGTCCGTCCTAGATAACAGCGCCGTTGGCAGTTTAAAATGCAGCCTATCAATAAACACGTCCATTTCCGTTGGGAAAGAGAATCATGTCACCGAAGAACCCATGAAGGTGGTCTTTGCTAAAAATCATACGCTAGTGAAAAAAATGTTCACTTTTAATTTTTTTCTAAGCCAAATCACACATCCGAGGATATATTTTTCTCTCTTCCCCGCTTCCTTTTCAGCTAACCATACTCTACCCTATAATTCCTGTTTTGGACATAACTCATAAATTGCTTCATGCATTGTATGCATATCTTCCCTTGGGTCTTACTCAGTAATTCTTCGCGGTAACTTTTCCTTCCACATTTATTTTCAAAGGGCCGTAATATCTCTGAGTGTAAGTGCGGTTTTGTCTACGAAGAGTTTTCTTACTATGCTCGCCATGTATCTTTCTTGCTTCATCTATCACCGGCATTCCTACTCCCTGGACAACAAAGATTTTCCATTTGTTTCTCTTCATCCTCCCCAAGTCTTACAGCGTCTTATTTATTTCTTCCACTAACCATCATTTTGTTTTATTTCTATGTAAACTTCAAGGGTTAATCTTTTGCGTCGATCTTCAAACCGGCTGTGGTGTTTAGCCCTCACCCGATAGTCCTGGGGCTGAGGGTTTGAGTTCCGCATGGAAGGGTTTTATCACCACGGAGTGCATTGCCGTGTGTACTCTTACAATATTATTTGTTTCCTTGTCACATTGTGAAACGTATGATGGACTTTGTTCCATGTTTTTGTGTATAAATTTAAAAAAGCAATCTATAGTTTTCCGTGGAGTTCAGCATTGCCTTTTCTCTTTATTGAAATGTATTGCTCTGTAAAAAAATACATATTCTTATACTCATACAATGAAAACAATTTGGAGCTAGGTGTTCCCCAAGGCAATCGGCATGAGGGTGGGGACACCATCAAAATGAAATAGTTCATTACTGCTGACCTACAATGACATTCAACATAACACACATTAACAATTATATCTTGCACATTTCATCATACATACACATAGGTGACTAAAGAGTTACCACATAGCATAATACAGACTTTTCGATACACTTGGAGTGCAATCAAGAGCTTTTTAAGGAAAAAAGAAACAATTTACATTTTCTATATTCAACAGTCATGGTTTTAGATAACTTAAGAATCCACTTAACCTCTTTGCAGTGTTAACATTTAGAGGTAACGTATTAAATTCCTTTGGTCCTATATAAATTAAAGGATGTTTATATAAAGTTAGGTAGTAGTAGTATTAGAAATGTAGTAGTAGTAGTATTTGTGTTTATAGTGCTTCGACGGCTAAGGTCAATTCGCACTTACTGTCTGCCACGTTCAGACAGCACTCGGAAGAATCGGAGGATCTCCCCTCCAAACTCGAGCCGAGCCCAACGATGCTTAACTTCGGTGACTGATCAGGAACCGGTGTTTCCATCGTAGCAGGCCGTTGCACAGGGAGATAGGTAGGGCTTCGGAAAAATATAACTACAATTACTTCTAAGTGCATAGGAGAGTGGTTTTAAAAAAATTTTTGGCAATTTGCCACTGCCAATAAAAAATAATCTAAAAACCTTTAATATATAGAGGTGCCTAAGCGGTAATTGACCTAGTGTCTTAAAAATGGGGAAGGAAGGTTCAAAACGACCTTTTCGGGCTATCACTCGGACCCTTAAGTGCATTTTCTGCTTTTTTTGGAGAATTTTGGTAGGCTCCTCCTCCGCATATTAATCCATAGCTCATTTTAGAGTATGCTAGTGCATAATAGATGTTTTTTAAAAATGTACTGGACATTTGTTGCGAATAAAATATAATTTAGTTTTACTATAATTTAAACCATTTCTTATTGTATTTATATGATGTTTCCATTTCAAATATTGATCCAGGTGAATCCCCAAAAACTTATAGTCTGTAACCCGTTCTATTGTTATACATTTTTGCAGGCAATTGTTGTACACTCCGAAGAGTTATACACCACATTCCAGTTGATGTTGTAGTGATTACAAACATTAACAAAAGAATTTAGTTTATTCACTTCATTGAAATTTGTTTGCAACAAACCATTTGCAAAGTTTATTTACATCCAATTACATGTTTTGTTGTATAACTTCCGAGTTCACACCTTCATAAGTTAATGCTAAATCGTCAGCAAAGGCAGTCAGTCGTCCTTGGAAAGCGTACTCACATAAATCATTATTATAAATTAAAAATAAAATAGGCCCCAGTACATAGCCTTTTGGCACACAACAACGAATACATTCAGAGTTACTAGAGCTACTTTTAATCCTTACACGCTAAGAGCGTAACGACAAGTAGCTGTTAAAGCTTTCTGGAGGGATACCACAAAAACCAACTTGCATTAAATTTTCAATTAAGATCGTATGATCTTACGTATCGAATGCTTTTTTTATATCAACAAAAAGGCTTGCTGTGCGTTGATTGCAGTTAATGCCCTCATGGATAGGGGTCATAAAAGTTTACAATGCCTCCTCTGTACCTTTCCCGCTCCAAACGCAATTTGTTTGTAACAAAAATATTTAAATTAGTTCAGGAAATACCGTAACCTCTTTTTAACAAGTTTTTCAAGCACTTTATCAAATACGGACAACAAGGAAATTGGTTGATAATTTTTGAATTCTATGCCGATCTCCTTTTTTGTGTATAGGAATGGCAACAGCTCTTTTCAGTATGCTAGGGAATACACCTTCAGTAAGACTCAAATTGTTAATACGACAAAGTACATCCACTATATCTAAAATCATTCATTTTAAGAGATATCCGATGCGATTTAACCTGGACATATTTGGTGTAAAAGATGACGTAATATGTATCTGATCGAAGAATTCTCTGGTCTACTAACGCAAAACGAGACAAATCCCGCTCGAAGGAAACCGACCTGAAAGTCATTGAGTTCTACTGTGAACCAGATATTAGTAAAGAAATGGCCGGAAAAAAGAGTGGAAGAGCATAAAAGAGGGAAATTTTCGAGTCGCAAAGCAGAAAAGGTTAATCCTGTGCAATCTGAAGGAATCCTACGAAGCTCTCAAAGTGAAAAATCCTAATTTAAGAATTGATTTCTCCAAATTTGCAGATTTGAGGCCTTCTGAGTGTGTTTTGGCTGGTGCACCTGGCAGACACACCATATGCGTTTGTATGACCCACAAGAATTTCAAGCTGCCGTACCTCGGTGCCGGATTAGAACAAATAATGTCGGAGAACGGAAAACCAGTGTTCAACACTAATCGGGACCGCCTGGAATTCTCACTCTGCAGCCTCCCGTCAGAAATGTGCTTCCTGGGCGAGTGCTCAGAAATACTGCCTGGGGGAGATGATGGAAACGGCGATAACGTCGTTGGAAAATATGGGGGTATAGATAGAGTAAAAAATATTTTTTCATCGTACTTCAGGGAAAATTGTGCCGATGAGGTACGTTTCAAACAATAGACTCAGGAAAATCGCTGTACCTTAACAACTCAAATTAAGGATGTAGATAGTTTCTGCGAGGCCTTCGTTGAGAATATTATTGTAGTACGGAGGCATGACTACATTGCTCGTATGCAAACTGCATATTACTTGGAAGTCAGACACAATCTGAAATCATGTGATGTTGTGGTTGTGGCCGATTTCTTGGAGAATATTTTATGTATCTAGATTCAGTACGAGGTGTGCAATGGAGTACCTGCCAGACTACAGTACATCCGTTTTTATGTTACCACAGAAATACGAGCAATCAAGTCATGCCTCTCAGTCTGGTTATTATTTCAGACTATAGAGCACAACGTCACTGCATTTCACTCCTTTCAAAGGAAGCTTATAGTATTCCTTCGAAAAAGGGTCGCTGACCTTGGAAAAATAGTTAACTTTTCCGACGGTTTGGTGGCCCTATACAAGAACCACTACAATATGTTGCATCACCAAGAGGATTTCGGAGCTGATGCTGAATGTTATTTCTATGCCACATCTCACGGAAAGGGTCCAAGTGACGGACTTGTAGGGACGCTGAAGCGATTAGCCGCACGTGCCAGTTTGCAACGCCCGTATGAGGAACAAATTCAGACTCCTGAGGAACTATTCAATTGGGCCAAATCGAACGTGAAAGTGATGGATTTCGAGTTTGTAGCCGACGAGCAGGTGAATGAGGAAAAGAAGAGGCTGGCGAGAAGGTTCTAACAGGCACCTGCCTTGGAGAGTATCCGTTCCTGCCATGCAGCTATACCCCAATCGAATGAAGACTTGCCATTGAAAATTTAATTTTTGTGGTACAGATTTGAAGCGTGTGGAGAAAAATATGGAGGACCAGTAAAAAGGTGAGTGTATTTCCGATGCGCGATTGTTTAGGAAAATATTCTTTTACACGTCCATATTCGACTTCCATATTATAGCTCTGCAGCAAGGAGGGAAAACGGAGGAGAAATTGATTTTTGTTATTTCCCTTCGACAAATGCCGTTCTAATTAATATTGTAATTATTTGCAACCACCACACTGTAAAGTATAGACACAAATTGTACACGAATACGCTTCAATATATTCTGTCATAAATTCCATGTTCAATTTCGGATACTGCTTAAGTGCACGGTAAAATAAAGGAAAAATTAGTAGCAAAGCAATGAATAATATTTACAACATATCTAAATATTAATTGAAAAACATATCCCATTGCCTCGCTTAATATACTTTATTTTGTAACTGATTCCCAAGACTTTCATAATTCATGTGTGTGAACTCATGTTGGGGAAATGTTTACATGCACTACATACTTTACTATTTTGGCAGTTAAAAAGAGGTTACCGATTTAAATGACGTGTAAAAAAGGAAAAAAGGGGATGACAGGAGTCAATAAGGCCTGAAAGGCTACAGTTTGGGAAGAGAAACAAAATTTTCGTTGAGTTGTAATTGGTGGCGCTCTGCCTTTTCCGTTGTTTTCCCAAAGAAGATGTGAATGGGTGAGGGTGGGAGACGACTATGCGGCACGGTTTATTTGAAATGAGGAATCTAGAAGAGGTTTCGGAGAACATGCTAAAAAGGTTTGTGAGTAAAATAGTTGAGGAACTGAGAGGGAAGTAGGATTGGAAGCACAAGACGGGATGAGGTTTATCTGTTGTTCTCCTAGGTCGACCGCTGTGAGGTGCCGCTCCTCGTGGGAGGCGGCGGTCACATCTGCGGGAAGCAAATAGCGAATGGCACTGGCGAAGGGGATTTAAGGGTTGGTATACACTTAAAACAGGCGAGAATAAGATGAAAGAGAAAGTGTGCTTAGATCTGGAGAACCTGAGTACCGCACGGTCGGCACGCTAGCCGGTCGGCGCGCGAGCCGGACGTTGCGGCGAGCGGTCAGCTCAGCGTTACGCCTACACTGAAATTTTTTTCTTTCTTAAATGAAATATGACCCTTACCAAACTTTTTAAATTTGTAAAGGAGGGTTGTATCTACAATTATAAAAAAATGAGCAGAATCGAAGGCACAGGTACATCCTCAAAAATCGATTTGAAATGTATAAGTTGTTATAAACTTAATGAAATTGTTTAAATTTTGAAATATAATCCGTTATTATACTTTCCTATTTCATTACCTTTAAATTAAGCTCTTTTATACATTTTTAGCTCCAATATTCTCGGAGATATTCCGTGAAATGTGTAGACAGTTAGGTAAAATTCAAATTTTGCGACGTTGCAATATCTCTTAAACGGTTGTATGTATTACAAAACGGCGTTGGTTTTTCAATATGCTATCATATGAGGACGATATGCCAAATTTGGTCAAAATTGGTTACCCTAAGGGCCATTTTACCGATTTTCTGATCGAATTGACGTGGAATGACCCATATGTTTGTACCTACATCGGTTAGATAGGCTTTGGAAATAGTGCGAGGAAAATAACTTTCATTGACCAGGAATCCAGCCGTGGAGCTTTGGCTTTCGGGGCATAGACCACCTCGCAACTTCAATGGCAATTACTTTCATTGGGAATCTTGGGTAGTGGATTTAATTGCTCGTCGGCCCGGACGGTCGAAGGTCATTGGTTCCATTCCCGGTCCACGAAATCCGTCTTTTTCCCCTCTTGCTTCTTCCGCCGCATTCTTTTTTCGCTCTTCTAGGTAGTGGAAAATATTTTGCCTGCATCTGATCTGCAGCCTGATAGTCCGATGTTGAAGATGGTCGAGATAGAGAAGAGGGCGGTTGTAGGGATGGGCATAAAATACCGGTATTCGATAGTTCCGATACTATGTTTTTTTAATCCTGTAGTACCGACCAGTATTTAAAATCGGTACTATCGACGGTACCGTTACTAAAAATACCGGTATGAAGACAGCGCGTCAACTAACGTCAACAACCATCTTGCGTCAACTAACGGAACTGACTACGAAAATTTACTCACTCACTCAGTGAGTGATGAGGGTAGAGTTCAACCCGGACTAAGGCACAGGCGTGTGAATTTCACACATTCAGGGTAGGGGGGCCAGTTCCTTTCCCTGGGCCACCTCGCACCCCGAGGATTATTTTTGTTTGGGTGCGTCCTTCACCTTGAACCTGGGACCCTTCGATCAATAGCCTTGCGCTCTACCCACTACGCCTCCACGCTCCCCCCGAAAAGTTACAAACTACACTAATTTTGAAATGTTCTCGTAATATTTCGGTCTTGTTTCATATTTACATAAACGTGAAGTTGAGATATGTTTGTTATCATTATTGATAGTTTTATAGATAGTATTAATAGTTTAGTATACATTTTGGACGCATGCCTAACAACAGACAATCAATGATTTTGAAACGTTTAAATGCAAATATTTATTGCTGTAGCTTAAACGTTAGTGCGACCGCAAAGATTGATCACTATAACAGTGGATTTTACCTGATCATAACATTAAAACAATACTGATCGTTCTTTATATGATTTAAAATCATTCCAACAAAAATCGACGAGCGCAAACGTACAGTATAAGATAAAATGTATTTACTGAATAGCCGATGTATATATTCCCCATGAACGTTCATTAAAAATCCCGAAAAATGCTGATGTAAATTTCGGTGTATCTTTTTGGACTGTTATTCTAATTTGCCGAAATACCGGTAAATTAGGGTGAAGTGTATGTTAATTTGTAATTAATTCTGTGGCAATGAGCCAAAAACTGATGTCTAAAATATGCGTTTTTTTAGGATTTGATTAACAAATCATGTTTAATGTGACATTTTTGAATGGTCAAAACTTGACATGTCTACAATATATAATGCTATCTCTAATTCACTTTTATATTCCAAGTACATACATTACATAGTATATTTAAATAATTCAACCAAAACTTAAAAATTTCACCCTGTAAAGTTGTGATTTTAGACATATCAGTTTTTGGCACTTTGCCACAGAATTAAAATATTTAATCTATCTCATAAATGCCGGTATACCGGTATATTTTCGTCGGTACTACTGGTCAAGTAGTATTGTTGCTTTTTAATACTCATCAAAGAAATACCGGTACTCTATTGAGTACCGCCCATGCCTAGGCGATCGCGAGGGTGTATGGCACCCGCTGTAGAGTGAGCGCACCAGCGATGCGGAGGTGCCCTCCCCGGATGCCAGCCTCTCTCCAATCCGTGGAGTTGGCGGGGGGTGGAGGTAGGGGTGGAGGTAGGGGGGGAGGAAGGAGGGAGGGAAGTGGGTGTGGGGTGAAGAAGGAGGGACGCGAGGAGTGAGTGCACGGCACCACCTGCCTCCTCCTCTACCTCGTGTGATTATATCCGGCGTGGGGATTGAGAGGCGCGGTGGTGGTTGTGGAGGGGGGGCGGAGGGGAAGGGGAGGGGTTGTGGGTGCAACGTCCCGGAAGGAGAGAGAGGAGATGGGAGACGAAAGGATGCTTCGCTGTGACGACCCTCTCAGTAAAATATTAACTCGCCTCCATCTCGTGTACCCGCGACTTCCGAAGGGATCTGCCCCGAGGAGGGGGGGGGGCGGGCGAGGGCCGCGGACAATCCCCTTCCTCTTTCACCCCATTTACTCGCTGTCTCTGGTTCACGCCAGGGTGATGTAATAGAACGCCAGTGCATCTCTGTTTGCTAGAATCTTCCACCGCAAAATCATTTGGACTAAGGAGATTATCAAAAAAATCTCACGGAGAGTTGGAGAGTGAAAATGTGCAGTGAAAACTCTGTCAAGAAGAAGAGAGTCTAATCGGACACATTTTACGACATCAAAGCCTTTTGAAAGCAATTATGAGAGGAGAAATGAATGGGAAGAATTATTTAGGAGGACCAAGGATGGACTAGTCAGTCAAATTACGAAGGACAATCAAAGTGAATAGTTATGTAGGAATGAAGCGGAGAGGAGAGCTTCAGCTTACCAATCTTTGGATTGATATCTGCTGATGATTGAAATTTTCATGCTCTGGTATAAATTATGTAAACGTTAGTATATAAAATCACGTGTCCTCGTGTAAATGGCAAACCACAATATTATATCTTTCCACATACTTTTCACCAATCAAACTTGTAGTTACATGGGCTTTAAAGTAAAAAACGGGTTAATGGGCAATATATAAATTTTCCGTCATTTCGAATGGCATTATTGCGAAAAGCGGTTATAATAAACGAATATCTCTGGTAAATTCAATGTTAATAATTTGAAATCATCGGTCTATCCATATTTTCAGTTTTTGAGGGAGTGGTGCAACTACCGGGTGGACGGAGGCCGCGAATACACAAACTCTTCTCTGCGCCTCTGCATCGCGAACGCAAACACAAACCCTTCTCGTTCTTTCGCGGTTGTTGTAAGAGTGATGCAATGAAAGGCTAGCATATTTCTCATTCAAATCTCTTCTCATTCTCAGAAATAGAACGTTTATGAGAAATATTGAACAAAAATCTTGAAAGTAGGAATGGATGCCATGCTGTCCAAGTTCATGATTTGTAAAGTTATTGTAATTAGTCGATGTCGTTTTTTTTCTCACGTGAATACTTTTGTGACGAGGCGACTCCCCATTGTATATCGTTGCATATCACTGGCATTGCTGCACCAACGGCTGTGATTTGTTAGTACTATTCGAGGGTTTTTTTCCTTTAGAGAAAAATTTAGAAATATTTGGCCATATAAAACAAGCTTAACCCTTTGCGTTTTCTCCTCTTGCGAATACTCCGTGATTGAGGTGCAATCGGTGGTCGAGTTGGTTTGGTGAATTAAGCACCGACTCCCGATGGTCCAGGTTCGAATCCAAACTGTGGTGGAGATTTTATTTGGCATTCGGACTCTTAAGCTGGTGTCATGAATCCCCCCACCCATCGAATGTGACGTTAAGCTATGATCCCCAGGGCGCCTTTCGTTGACAGTAGGCTAATGTCGGCGTCGGTTATTGGCTCATCCTTTCTCTCTTCCCACAACATTCCTTCCCTAACCAAACTATCTACCTATCCTAATTGGCACAAAATGACCTAAGGTGTTGACCGCCCTCCTCCAGAGTACTCTCCGTTAGCGTCGTGTTTTGTGTTAGGGTCGGGAAAGGAGTGTGACACAATCGGAGGAATTAGTTATACCAACACCCCTCCACCGACCGAGCAGTCTGAAATTCACAATTTCAGCCAAGATGTAGTGGAAAATTATAATTGTCAAAGAGTCTCTGTCGCAATCTTCCGCGGGGTTTATGCAATAAAATACTCCGCGTTTCAACGTTTTCACGTCATCGTCTCAATGAAGCCTCTAGAAAATTACGACTGAGACTCTTCGATCGTCAAGCACTCTCTTCTGTTACCAATTTTGACTCCACGTTGATCCTCGCGTGTGGCCGCTTGAGGAAATAGCTCATGAAAAAATGCGTTTATTAAGTGATCGAAGTGAAAATCCCTCCAGAGTCACGGAGTGGATTCATCTTGAATACTTGCGATGGCGGACGGGAAGCAGTCCTCATTCGGGCGAAATTATGGCCGTTAGAGGTGGGGGGTGAGGGAGGGAGGCTGTGTACATGGTGCCCTTGAGGGCGCCTCTCTCCTTGGCCGCCGTTTCCGCTCGGGTGCCCGCCGAGGGAAGAGGGCGACGATGTTTAACGGCCCGAGAGCATCCTCTTCTTCCTCTCTCCCTCCCCGGTGCGAACGGCCGACGACGGGCAAAGGAAATGCCTCTCTCGATGCGGGGAATACGGCAATGACGCTAACTCCAACGAATATTCTGGTGTATTCCCTCAGTATCAGAAGTAAAATCAGCCATTTAGTTGTTCCTTATGGAAAGATTTTATCGCCATGTCTGAAATAAGACCTTCATTCGAACGCCTGTTGCTCAGGGTAACATTTTCCGTGAAATATTTTCCAGAATCAGTTGTTTAACTGCTGGCTTTATGAAAATGTGCTTGCCATCAAGTAAACCTTTCCATAAATTTGCTTTTATGAAACGTCTTGTGGGTTCCGTCGCGTCTACATTTATAAAGTGTTTCAATTATATAAATTAAGGTAAAAATATTTTCTGAAAGTTTTAGCGTGAGGAGAGTACATGATGGTTTGGGGGAGTAACTAGCTTACACATACCCGTACTTGAAGCTGGACTCAAAATATATTCAAGAGGATGTTTATTTTGACAGGCTAGCGTATTGCCTGCCTAGCTACTGTAGTATATTACTAATATACTAATAAGTTATTTTTTAATAAGTGCGTTTTAATGAGAGGTGAAAAAGTCATATAGTTGGAGTTATGAAAGCTTAGGCGTTATTAATGGGATTCTTGCGCTACCGAGAAATTTTACTGAACACATGTCAAGTTAGAGTAATTTACTTAACTTGCATCACATCATCGTGATTGTATTGGGAAAAGATTTCATGACAGCTATTTTCTTTATATAATTTATAACAAAATATAGGCTATACTTACTTAGTGAGCTAAAACGACACCTATTAATTTCTTTAATCTTAAATGCTTGACGTATATTATTTCCAGATACCAACTGAAAAACATCAGTTAGGCTTTAAAGCGGTACCTCGAATGATTCGCATAAAGATATTCAGTGGAGTGTCGCGGTGCTTTAAAATTCTTTTCGAATCTTAAAGTAATCGATTCATTTCGAACCAAGGTAGCTGATTCAGCATCGGTGTCAGTCGCGGTTTTCGTAATGACTCATGCGAATTTATAACTTGAGGCGAGATGGCCACCTCCCACCGTTCACGCTCAGGACCTGCGCGGACGATCACGAGTGTTTCGTTCACGGCGTGAATTTTGATTCTCGAGCCGCCAATGTTTCCAGCTCAAGTTCCAAGTCTTGCTTGTACGTGATGAATGCGAGTCTTAAAGTTTGACATTTATTGTGTCGCAATCTTCAAGGGACTGAAGAACTCTCTGGCACGACGATTCCACATGTTCGCCTATTTCTCGGAACGACTTTTAGTTATAAGTAAATTAGTAGGATAAATGTGTTGCTCTATGTCAGTCTATTGGCACATAGAAGGTGTAAAAAACTAACGTTAGGGATACAGTAATCTTGGTAATTGTTAAAGAAATGGTAAAGTTATTCTAGTCAGCTGAACGTAGAAAAGCGTACTCCAACTGAGGGGGAAACAGAAACCTTACCTATCATTTTTCCAATCATTGCGATTGCACAAATGATGTTGTATGGAGTCACACGTTCGAGTGCAAAGATATACTCCAAAGAGGGTGAAGTTCGTCACGAAAAAATAATTTAACTTGACCGTGATCCCGTCAAGTATATCTTATCCATCTTCCATATATCTTATCCATCCGACCATCCATCTTCCATGTATCCATTCGACTTGTCCATTATTATCCGTCTTCCGTATATCTTATCCATCCGACGTGTATATCTTATCTATATCACCTTTATTGTAAAGACAAACGTGAACAAATGTAGTTGTACCAAAAGCAGATCAGCTCAAATTGTGAAGTACCTGAAACCAATGTAATAAATTTTGCGTTATTGTGAACGAAAATATGATTGATGAACGCATGTTGCGAAATAAAAATACAATAATGTGAGAACAAGTAAGAGCTTGATGAAGGAGTTTATTATAATCACAACAGAGATTGTGAGGCCTTTCCCTCATAATTTAGGACCAATGGACGCGACTAATTTGTCTCAGTTGAGCAGCGTTGTTAATGGATTTAACTTCAGTGAAATAGGAATGCGCTTTCTATTTATTTACAAAATTGATTTTAAAAAACACACCCTTGTTCACCTAATAGGCGACCCAATTCCAGCATTGAAGTCTTGCGCCAAGTATAAGCAAAAATATCAGCGTTCCCACAAATATTTTACATGTGTTTTACATTGGTCGTAACATCAAACATCTCTAGACTAGCATCGGCCACATGCGTGTTGTAGTTATTAGTGCATACTTCAATCTCCCCTCAATTAGCGGACTACGACCTCCTTAGCCAGACTGGTAGCCTAAATGTCACGAGTTCTTACTCCTACTCTGTTTACATAAGCATTTCAGGTTAGATGGTGCTATTAGTGGCTGGAGAACCTATGATTCTAGTCTACTTCTGTTATAAACTGATTCGCTTTTTGTGTTGGCAGGGGACTGAATGGTGAAGCACCTGGAAGCTATGCATACCATTGCTACAAAAGAGGAACCAAAGAAATTAAGGTTTCACTTTTTTTGCAATTCACGCATTTACATCAGTAGAAAAATTCCGCCTCCAAATTTCTTCTCCCCTTTTATCTTTACCAATATTTTTACTTTTATCAATAAATACTGAACGAGTAAACGAATGGAACAAGTGTCGATTATTATCTTAGTTTCGCCTAAATACAAGGCCAAATGGTATTTTGGCATCGCTATCCCGAGAATTAGTATGGATGCCCGTGGCATCCTCACTATGCTTCTCGGTCCTTGGTAATAGTTAATGGGAGTTTCGGACTCTTCCCTTTGTTAGTTCAATTCTAAGAATGAGAACCTACAATAAGACGGAATTCGAACGCACTCTGTGGGGCCAATCTCCTTGCCATCGGGAAATACGATTGCGTGAGGTATTAATTAAGCATAGGTATGCCTATGGAGTGAATGTGGCCTATTTATTATTCTTCGATAACATCAGGAGCCTGCTTGGAGATCCATTTGCTATTACAACTCACTCAGGGTTATTAAAACTTGCGGCACCTCGCCCCTTTTGACGGAATTCGGAGTGGGCACCGATCGCTTGGGCCCTAATGGGCCGAAACGGAGCGCGCTCGGCTCACACGAGTCGTGCTATTCATCAAATGGAACTTGAGTCTTAACAACAGTTTTCACGGGAAATGGGGGTGCACGGAGGAAAAAGGCACAACAATGCAGTTCGGTCGAATCGCCGGTGGGGCCTTAAATTAGGGCTCGCATCGCTAGTACCTATCACGATTCCTCGGATTACTAACCCAAGCGTGGTGATAGCGCGTTCGTGGAATTCCTGGCGGGCAGCGAGGGGGCGTGGGAAGGAGAGATCTTTCAGAAGGGTCCATTGTGGAGGAGGGGGGAGAAATTGGAGGAAAGTAGTGGGTGGGATTGGGCAGGGAATGTACTGGGGAATGTGCTCTTTACGCCGGTTGTACGCGAGGCATTACTCTGCGCAGTTAGAAGCAGCATTAGGTTCCGTAGTGAAGAGTGAAATTCAATGTTACCCGAGAAAATGCAGACGGCTGATCACATTACTAGAGAACAAGCTATATTGAGCTCTTCATCCTATGAATTATTAGCGTAAATTACAAGTTGCTTAAACAGAGTAGGCCATTTCTCTGGTGGAGGGTGCAAGTTCGCTGGAGAAATGTATGCAGACGGGGCGAAAGCTATAATAGCAGTGCTGCACATATGTGTAGTGACTGCAATGCTGTTAGGAGCCAAAGACATGGTGACGAGGTAAACTGTAAAAATGCTGACTCGAATTTGGCAGAAGCTGAAGCCATTTTTTGCGCAGTCATCCTCTCAATCAGACTGCACTGGAGACGGCTAATAATCGATTATGCTAGTCGATTAAATTATTATTTTAGTCGATTATGAAAGGTTTGATTATAATCAGTAGTCGATCAGTTGATACCGATTATCCTGTATTTTATTCCTGGTATATAATTGGAGAGGGAGTGATATACATTGTCCTGCGTAACAACCGTCTGCGTCCTTAGTATTGTGTCCTTAGCTGGAGAAAAAGCACTCCTCTGGCGAGTGTGGCGAATATCACTCATTCTATTCCACTTTTCGTACTCCTCTTCGAGATAAGGTTGCCCACCTCTCTCATATCAAATCAGAGGGAATGCAAAAACATAACCATTTCGGCTTTTTTGTCCGCCGGAATTGTAAACTTCTTGGTAATTCAAATTGTTATATTGAAAACACAACTACTGTCTGGGTTAACTTGAATCGATTCAAGTCTATTGACCCAGTCCCTATTCCCAAGTTGTTGATGAAAATGGTCTGATCTTTATTACAACAGCATACTTGCAAATTGAAGAACCCCCAACTTTGGTCCAGCAAAACGACGGATTTTTGCCCAAGACTTATGAAAACTGTCTGTAAAATATTCACATGTGGACTATTTTAAATTAACACACAAAATACACTATGTGAATCATGAAAATAATATGATAATCTTTGTATAGTGCTCAGATTAACCGTTCCAGTAGGTTATAGGCTTTTAGATCTCACTCAGTAAGTGGTAGTAATCGATAATTGAGGGAAATGTTGGCATATATTTTCTCATGGGCTAGGCAATGCCTCGAGCGAGGCGTTCTTCCCAGAGGGTGCTCTCCTCAGGGTGTGCGGGTGGGGGCGAGGTGGGGAATTGAGGGGGCGGTACCATTTACTCCCTCCTCCCCTCCGGAGACTGGAAGGGAGGTGGGTGGGTTGGATGGGTTTTCAGGATGGAGGGTTGAGGGGATTGTTTTTTTTTTCTTTTCACACGCGCGGAGTGAGTAAGAGTCGTGGCTTAATGCGGCGTGGAGGGGAAATGGGTGGGGGCGGAGGAGGAGGGGGAGGGGGAGGTGATTTGCGTGCGAGGGGCTCTCGGTGCCGGGGCGGCGAGCAATGAGATCGGAACCTCCAATTGCGTCGTTACCGAGGGGTAAATTCTCAATTTTCATAACGAACCAAGTCAGTGGCATGGGAGCATGGGAAGATAATTGAGCTGTCTCCGAATAACCGCCGATCACCTAGTGCGGAATGTTGAGTGCGTACGAAATGGAGAAAAACGATGTCTCGAAGGCAATCAAGGGTTTAGTTTATTAGTTTTTTTTGCCTGGACCAGTTGAGACACAATATTGTCCCCTTTTCCTGCAGCCCGGAGTTCGTATAAACATATGTATCCTTACTAATGTATAAAAATGTAATGGTGTCTGTCTGTCTGTTGCTCCAATACGAAAAAACTACAGGACCGATTGAGCTGAAATCTGGTATGTAGATATATAACCTATATGGTTGTAACATAGGCAATATATTAAAAAGCCCACAGGGCCCCCGAAGGCCCCCCTAGTGGTCCATGCTAAGCATTGGGTTCAGTTCAGCGGTTTCATTTTTTTGCTTTATAAAAAGTACTGCACTCAAGATAGAGAGCCGGGATTTTTTTTTATCGGATGGCTGAATAAATGAAATTTCTAATTCTTTCAATTGATTCTCTTTTACGCTTCGTATTTGTCTGAAAATCATGTTTTTAGCTGGAAAATCTCATTTTTCTCTGAAATCAACAATATCATGTTTCCTTGACAACCAAAGATTGGATTTTCAAAGGATATTCACGCCTCAAACATTTAAATATCACGTTTTCCTACAGGCTCATGATAACATGTAGAAAGAAAATCTGTATAAGAGGGGGCCCAGAGTCCCAAGGGCCCTATGATAGATTGCTTTGGGGGGTAATCGATAAATTCAATGCATATTTACAACAAGTATACTCTTCAATGGCTATTCACAAAGTAGCTCTCATAGGGGCACTGCATGTATATGAGAGAACACTTACGTATTAAACAATACATATGTTAAGGAATTAAATAGACTACACACGCAACTGAATGTGCAAGAATACTTGCGTGCAGCGAATGGTAATGGTAATAATGCCTCTGTTGCTACAACAAACAACGTTGTTTTTTATCGTTTAATACTCAGATATATTACACATAGTGGAACCGTCTGCCTCTCATTACGATTATGAACTGTTTTTAGACCAATTCCCACATTATAAACGTTACGAGTTATTTATATATGTATTTAAGTGTTAAAGTGCAGTTAACTTACATTCACCTATTTTTCGGTTTCCCGTGCATGAAAGAGGACCAACAGTCAATCATCTCTCCGTGCATCTGGAAAACGGTCTGCGTGTCTACTACAACGAACGCAACGTGCAAGATAGGTTACCAACTCCTCAAATTACCACGCTGATTGTATTCTTCAGGCTTTGTGGTTTTCTTACAATATTAGTTCAATGTTTTTCACCCTTGTTGAATTTCAACGGGTACCTTCGGCTAGTTTCATATAAAAAAACGTACAAACGTATATCATACTTTTCACAGAAGAAGTTTGGGAACGGAATAGACGAGTAGTACTTTACTACTGCGTAACATACCCCAACTGGTGGAGATTTTCCTCTCAAGTCGGATTTAGAACTAAAAACGAAGGATAAGTACTGAGTAACACATATGAGCTAAAGTATTTCAGCTTCAAAATGTACGTGGGCCGCGGCAGTCTGCTTGATAATGCGTAGACGTGAAAACCCTAGGTCTCAGTTACGTCTGCTCTCTCAGGCACAAGTGATGATTTAGTCTTCGGATAAAATCTCTAGCACACAACGTGATATAATCTTAGCAGTTAGAGAACCTGAAACCCAAATCTATTAGGTACTAATACGAAAAAATACTCCATGGTCAATGAAGGCATTAATTTGGGTTGGTTTTTTTTGGCGTTCTCTTCTCAATTAGAAGTCTCATCTGTGGTATTTTCAGGTTAAAATAGTCTTCATCTGCTATTTTCGTATAGATGAGTTGGAAAAAAACACTAACTTATCTGCTTTACTGTGTATATTTTTTTAGTTTCGTTAGAACTATCTTCGGGTTAAATGTAAGTTGCAATTCCATATCATGTTTTCTTTTATTTTCCTCAGGTATACTTTTATCTTTTTGCTGTCTCTTTTTTTCTATCTTCGGGCCACTTTCAGCCTGTTTTTTCTCTCTCCAACTTTGGAATTCTTCCTACTTTTAAGACCTTCTCATCTAACATCTCTCGTGTTGTTGCCTCTCCTTTTTTATTTCGTTTCTTTCTTAATATTTCTTAACGTATTGAATCCATTTAGCTGTTGACTCCTTTTCCCAAAGATATTTAAAAATGAGCCATGTAAACCTATTGTCATCCATCCGGTATTCATGACCAAAAATAGCAATATTCTTGTATTCACTGTCATTCCTCTATGTTCAATATTTTAAAATATTTCATCAACACTTCTTAATTTAGAGAATTCAGTAGTTTTTAATTGGCCTAGTGTTTTCCTAATAATTATTCTTAACAGTGTTTCTGACTTGTGTTAACTACAAATGAATTCTAGGCATTAATTGCACGTGGGCATTATAGTTTAACTACTGTATTGTAGTATCTTATTTTTGCATCCTTTCGCACTTTTATTAGTTTAACTAAATGCTCTTTCGCACTTTTATTAGGTTAACCAAATGCTCTTTCGCACTTTTATTAGTTTAACCAAATGCTCTTTCCATTTTACGCATCCTTTCATCTATGACAGATTTTCTAAACTATTTTCTTAAAATATTCTTCCAGGCACTTTAATTTTTTTATCTTTCCTATTCGTCCAATATAAGTTATCAAAATGATGGTGCACATTTTATATTAGTTATAAATTTCTTTGCTTCCTTAGCATTTTCTGCTGGCTCTCTATTTTTAGAGATTAACTTGTCCTGCTGTATTTATTAGTTTTTTTAGAAAGTTAAACAAAAGCATCTGCGAATGCCTGGCAGTTAATTTCATATCCTTTTCTTCCTCCCTAAAATTATTGATGATATTTTGTGCACACCTATTTAATATATGTCCATCACTGGAGCATCCAACGTACTCTTTCCCTAGACAGACACTCATTTCTTTGCATTCCCATGTACTACCTGCGACTTTTCCTCTGGTATTCGCACGCCTTTTAGGCTCTTCATCGATCCTTCCATCTTTCGCAAACATTCCTCCAAGATACTTATATTAGTCTACCTGGTCATTTATTTCATCATTTACTCAGATCAAACAACCATTCTCCTTACTCTTCCTGGCAAAATTTACGTTTTTTAAATCCACTTATCATTGACTTAGTCCGTGTCCGTTTGCCAGGTCGACATCTTAATTATCCATCATGATTTATCTGAGGCATAATTAGAGGTTTCATAGCAATTATAGTTTTTACAGGGTAGAGTTGCTAGCCTCATGCCTTACCCCCATCCTGGAGGACCGGGATTTGTGTTCAGGGTTTACTCCCCTAGAGAGGTTTGCTTCTCAGCGCATAAGAGCCCCCTCTGCCCTATTGTTGTGAGGCACACTTTGCCTGGCGGTTCAGTCAAGACCTGTCCAGCAAGGGAGGCCGTACCAGTAGTTAAACTACCACCGGCATATAGCTCTTGACATCATAACCACACGCAATCCTCCCCGCCCGGCACATAAGGTGCCTTTGAAAAGGCGGTGGCTCAATGGGAGGCTGTGTGGCGCAATGCGTATTACTAAACCAATTTTACCATTTTTATTCGGGAAAAGTTTCCTGACATTGGAATATAAATACGGACCTTCGGCTCCATCTGTAGACACTTACACCTCCCAGGATTACCTATTCAAAAGGCATTTTTTTGGAGGATCTATAGGAACTGATCTTTGGGGTTTTTTATGGGATCTATAGTGACTCCGCACAGCCTCGTGAACAGCGGCTTCCTTGAAGATCGACCGTGCTTTTCTTGAGTGTCATCTTGGATGGGCTGTAGTGGTAGAATACATTTGAACCCTTTGGAGTCTCAAGAAATTGCCTTTGTAAATGGAAAATCCAAAGTTTCACAGTGGTCTGTGCAAGGTGGCAAGGAAGGCTGAATGTCCGGAGCTCGATTCCCGGTGCAGGCGACCACCTATGCAACAAAGTCGACAAAGTAAAATAAATACACTGTCATACTGATGAGTTCACAATTTCGTTTTTCCCGCACACCATGAGTCTCGTCAGCAACAAAATGGGGAGAGACAAATTCTTGTGAACACACCTCACTGACCGTCGCCTCCCTATCACGATTCCCCTCCCTATCGTCCATGACTGGTGTCCTAGCAGTCCCTGCCTCACTCCCTTGCGACGACTCGCGGGTCAGCACTGAGAAATAAATGCGAAGAGTAAACATAAGAGCACCGCATCGTAAGTCAAAGAAGGCAATGGCGGCCACGCAGGTCCGCGATGCTACGAGGCTTTGCGAGCGATGCGAAGCGGCCTCGCTCAGCCGCCCCGAGACACACGGCAGCGAGGCGGGTGACGTCACATTCCCCCTTTTCCCCCATCCCCCCCACCTTACCACCCTCACCACCTCGCCACAATAGACGACCGCCAAAGGAGAGTGAAAGCATCTTATCTCCCCACCCTCCTTCCTCTTTAGAACACGTGAAGAGCCATCCCGGTCCGCTGAAGATGCGCGCGCGCCAGGCGACTTAGAGGAGGGGAGGCCAGAAGGCGCTTCCAATTGGAAGACCCTAGTCTAGTGATAGGTACCTCATTTCCATAACATTCTCGCCGTGCTATAACTCTCTCTCTGCCCCCTCTAGAAATAGAAGCTGCTGTCCGAAAGGTCTAGCATTGTTGAAAATCGTACCAGTGTTAGGCTGTTATTGTAACTCACCAACCATTCTAACTTTTTAAAAGTGGGAACACAAGTTGGCAAAACCACGGGGAATCGAATCACGAAATATTATGATGCACCACTTTATCACTCATAAAATCGTCTTCAAGGCTGATGTTTAATGCCGGAATTTTGGTAATCAATGTTTAATAATCCTTCAAAAGCTTATTTACATCTTTATTAAAATTCCAAATGACTAATCCCCCTTTTATTCAATAATTTTGCATGATTCTTCGTCTTCAAGGGCTTTTCGCAACAAATTGGCTTCCCGTATTTTTATTTTGCTAAACTTCTGGGGTCAGTGGTAATGGTAGATATTACTTGAAAGTAATAATAAATTAATTCAGAAATATAAAATACTACATCGGAATTGATACGTAACCCACGCCTTTTTTATCGTTTTGGCATTGCTTTATTTCGTACTGGGATACATGGAGTGTTGTTAACTGCAACTTCACTAATGAACGAGTTGCCATGGTGAGAAGTAGCTCATTTCCACGCAGATGAGTTTTAAGGTGGTTCCACCGCGACTGTGTGAGTCAAAACAAATACTCAAATTCAATTCATTGTTTAAATGGTTTAAAAAATCCTGCTTTCGCATGAGGACGTGCGTTAGCTCTTGAAAACCACAATTGAAGTACAAAATATTCAGGTAATTTCACGAATATTTATTTTAATGAATACTTTTTTATAGCAATAGATGGAATTACCACGTTTTGACTAGCTGAGAGCTCAGTAGCTAATGCGGTAAGATGCATCCATTTCATTTTTAATCGATTTCCCGGGATTTTTCACTTCTTATTGACAGAGTTTCGTGAAAATGGAGTTTTTATTAGATAGAAAAATATATCTCCCGTTTTTCTTCCACTGTCGTACTTAACACTATGTAAATTCAAGTTCAATTTGCGATAATAATAGCGTGGAAAGGTATAATTTGCTTGCTCATGTCAAATAGAGGATATGTTTTTCGATATGCATCCAGAATATGAATAAAATGTTACTTAATTCCTTTTTACGGTGGAACCACCTTGAGAGCGCGCAAGATTTTTGTAATTGGAACAATGCGTGCAAGGGATGGTATGCTGGCTCACTGGAGAGCGGGAGAGATCAAGCGAGCGACGGGCGGTTGTCCGTGGCATGCAGGGCCGCCCTCCGGGATGTTTGACCGCCGCCGCCGCTTCTTCCGCGACTGCAATTAAAGCCCGGCCGACCCCGCGGTGGCGCCAGCGACCAGCGGGATTCAGAACGAGCGTAATCAATTCGATTCCATCGCGACTGAGTCGGAAAAAGCGCTGAATTCCATCCTATCCTTTGTATTATTTGAAAAAGTACTAATTTCGATGATGACGTGCCTTCGTTTTTAGAGAATGAAAATTAAGTTTAAAGTATGCGGATTATCTGTCGAATATTTTTAATCAACTATTTTCGGAGCCGACTGCAGCGTCATTGTCGTCGCATTGACGCATTTTGAACTCAATTATTGCAGTTATTCGCTTATAACAAAAAAATATGATGGGCAGGATGCCCAGATACCCATATTTCATAACCATTCAATGTCCTGAGAGAAAAATCTTTTATAAAATCCCTCTCGTGGGAAATGATTTTTCTGTTGTAATTTTATCATTCATTGGCACACAACATAGTGAGGAATAACGACATGAGAGTGGAAAGGATTGGAAGGCTTGAAAAAGTAATGTTGTGAAAAACTAAAGGAGTAAAATTAATGGTTGGAGAATAAACAATAAGTCTTACGAAATGATGGGAAGAAAGTGTCTGATGAAACTTCTGTGGAGTAGAAAAGACAGGGTTACAGGACACATTGCTAGGCTTAACAGCATTCAGAAAACAAAAAGTTAAAGAGGAATGAATGGAAGGTTTACCGAGGAATCTTTAAGGTTGAATGCATCAGGCAAGTTTCGAAAGATATGAGAATGGGAGACTTTTGGGGAGGTGGTTGACAGACGAGGTCCTTTGCGCCGTTAGTGGAAGGTTGATAGTTATGGTAAGGGAAGGATTACCTGGGAAATAGAGTAAAGGTGAAGAGAAACCTGGCGTCTGCATTAGCACACTGTTAACGAAATGCTCCTAGGGAGTCACAGTGTATCGTGCCATCCGACAGAAGGACATCGTACATGTGTGGCGTGCATGTGGGGATTCTCTTGCATGCTGCATGATGGTTTTTAGTTAATGATGGAATTGGTTAGTATCCTTAATATTCATGACCGTGCGGTGTGCATGTGGCGGTCCGCTTGCATGCTGCATTTTGGTGACTTGTCACCCCCTGCCAAACACCCTAGAGGTGGCTCGCAGGGTAATATGTAGATGTAGATGTAGATGAAGGAGTACTACACTAAGCATGGTACTTCGAAATACTGTTCTGTGCCTTCAACAGGACACCCAATAAGGGATCAGAATTCCTCTGTACATTTTCCGCCACAGTAGGATTTCGAATCCGGATCCTAAGAACGATAAGCAAGTACTCTAGCCACAATACCAGACAGATTCCCAAAGTATACCAATCTTCGAATGGATAAATGCCGTTGATAATATTTTAAGGATTTGGAAAAATGATATTTTTATTTTCAAAAAAATTGTGTCCTCAAAATATGTTGTGCCCCAGTGAACGCGAGATGTGTCCAAGGGAGAGGAGGTCGCGGTTTCAACGCGAAGACAGCTCGGGGGAGGTGCCGGTGGAGATTTTTTGGCGGAAGCAGAAGGGGATGCGGCCGTAATAATAAGCGCTGCTTCCTGAAGGCGCTCTCCAAATGCCATCGCCTCCGCAGCCCCTTCTCCGCTGCTGCCATCTCTCTTTGCCTCCCTCCTTCAATCTCGCGGGCGAGAGGATGAGCGCGGAGCAAGGCTGAGCCCCCTTCTTCCTCACTCGACCGGTTGGTTGGCTGCGAGAGAGACCGCATCTTTTTCACTCACGGCTGTTTGCGTGGCGCAGGAAGGAATGACACGGCGGCGTTGGCCTTGACATTGCCCGCGCCTTCCACGGCGGCGGGTTCCTTGCCCCCCGTCCACCCAGAGGGGTCACCCGTCGGAGAGTGAAACCAGCGCTAACTTTAGCTCTCTCTCTCGCTTAGCCTCCCCACCCTCCCCTTAGCCTTCCCACCCTCCCCTTAGCCTTCCCACCCTCCCCTTAGCTTTCCCACCCTCCCCTCCCGCGCCGTTGCCTGTGTGTGTGTGAGAAAGAGCGCTCAATTGGCTCCTGGTGGTTTTTTACTCGCCTCTATAAAGATAATGGGAGGAATGCGAGAATGGCTTATTCCCTATAGATCTACATCCGCGCACTACCCAGCACGCCGTGCAAGGGCTTGTGGTAATGCGTGTAAAGACACCAGCCGTATAAAGTATAGGCATAATAAACATGTAAATCAAAGGATTTGCAGGAGGAAAAGTATAGATAGTGAGGTGTGTTTTCGGTTGGAATAGTGTTTCAGTCTTCTCTTGTTTTGATCATGTTTGGATGGATAGATTTCTTGGACTTTTCTGTTCGACGATAAATCTATTTATTTAGTCTCCATTTTCCATCGCACAGATGTGGGGGCAAAATAATATCCATTATGTCGTATGGAATCTTTTGAGAGAGGAAAGTCTGTAATGGGTGTGAAAATTCGAATTTGAATAAAATCGAATCTAATAATGCTCGAGTTTATTACAGTTCGAATCCGGAAGTTGCTCAGGTTTCCATTCTCATTGATTGGAATGTTGTGTAATGAATAACCTTAGACACAACTACGAGGTGCGATATGGGTTTTTATGCCGGTGTGCCTATTAGATGTGTGATTTTTGTGGGTTTCATAGAATAGATTAACTTGAAGTTTTTACATGCTCAAGATTAATTTTCCCTAAATTTATAATGAAAGATGAAATGTTTTCGTTTTTTATCACTTATTTAAGAATCATTTTCTGATGTCGTTACTGCATTTGCAATGGTTTTGAACAGGACCCACAGAACGATGTCTTCTGATAAATGAAAAAAAAATCTGAGACAAATGACACCCAACTACATCTGAACTAGCTGGCACATGAAGGTGACAGATTATGATCACATTGTCGCGACTAAATAATGTCTGCCTCAAAGGCCTGAGCAAGGCGTTACCCTATTAGTTGTAGGCTTGAATTCCGAGCGCTATTTTAATGAACAAAGTATAACGAGGAATAATAGCGACGGCTCCGCTGGCGTAATTTGTTTGTTTTTAAGAAGACGAAGGTGCTTCTCATCTATACATCTACATCTATCTACATCTACAAAATACCCTGCAAGCCACCACAGGGGTGTGTGGCAGGGGGTGAGTATTCACCAACATGCACTACACTATACCCTAAAGTTAGTGCAACTACGACTAATTATCCATTAGCATACATCGCCAATGCTTGTCACGAGGCGAAGCCTCACAAGCATGCACTACACTACAGATATTATCACAATGGAGAGGGACCGGATATATATAGTATTTTGCAACTACACAAATGGACAGAGACTCAAGACTTATGCAGAAAACATGCACGGCGTGCTGTTAGTACTAGGTAACAGAAAAGGGTTCAAGTTTTACGGAGTACTACTACTACTAAGAGCTACACTACCCAACGACAAACCTAGATAAAAGTACCATTGACAGCTGTTATGATCCCTTATTGTTCGTAGGAAAAATGACATTTTAAATCTGTCCGTTCTGCAGTCTAGTTCCCTAATTGTATCCTCATGATCTGATCTACCGTAGTATGTCGGATTTCGTAAAATATTATCAACGTCGTCAGAGAATAGACCGGTTTGGAACTTACATAATAGATTAAGTCTTAATTTTAATCGACGGTCTGAAAGCTTTTCCCATCCCAGTTGCTGCAAAAGGTCAGTAGCACGAACGAGATTATCATAACGGCCTTTAACGTATCTTGCCGATCTTCGCTGCACGCGTTCTAACTCAGTTTCCAAGCCTATCTCATAAGAATCCCAAATACTGGCAGCATATTCCAAATGGGGTCTAACGAGGGAGAGGTAGCTGATTTCCCTAACTTTATCTTCGCACTTGCCAATTACTCTTGTAACAAATCCCAATTTACGATTAGCTTGACCGGTAATATCTCGAATATGTTTACTCCACGAGAGATCAATAGTCAATTTAACTCCGAGGTACTTAACCGATTCTACGGTCTCTAATTTGCTGTTGTTTATGCAATAGCTGTTACAAGGAGCGTTTTTCCGTTTCCAAAAATTCACAACAACGCATTTTTTTCAGGTTTAATCGCATCGCACCACTCCTGTATTGCCTCGAGGTCCTTAGTTAGCGCTTCCTTATCATGAAGGCTACGAATATCTCTATACACCACTGCGTTGTCTGCAAATAATCTACGCTTACTGTCAACTGTTTCACTGATGTCGTTTATGTACAAAATGAACAGAGGTGGGCCTATGAAACTTCCCTTTGGGACACCCGATGTGATTTTTACTTCATTAGAGATAGCGCCATCTAATACAACCCTTTGCGCGCGATTGCTTAAGAATTCTCTAATCCAGGAAATTACGTCATCGTCTAACCCGTAGGATTTTAATTTCATGTGTAGCTTACTGTGGGAAACTTTAGCAAATGCCTTTTTAAAGTCAAGAAGAATTGCATCAAGTGGAACGTTATGTTCACCCGAGACTAAGATATCGTGGGCAAAAAGTGCTAATTGAGTTTCGCAAGATCTTCCCTTTCTGAATCCGTGTTGCGTTTTTGTTAATAAATTCTGCATATCGAGGTGTATCATAACTGAACTTACAATTATATGTTCAAGGACTTTGCAAGAGATATATGTGAGAGATATTGGTCTGTAGTTCGATGGCTGTTCCTTATCACCGCTATTGAATATGGGAGTGGCAATTGCATTTTCCAGTCCATGGGTACTTTCTGTTCGTTGATGGATTTACTAAATATATTCTGCTAGTAGGGTGCTATTTCACAAGCTAATTGTCTATGCACGCGGGCAGTAATTTCTTCAGGACCTGGGGATTTGTTTGGACTTATAGATTTTAGTAAGTTTTCTATTCCGTGAGTATAAATATCGATTGGCGGCATCTTTTGCTGGAAGTGATAATTTACCTTTACGGATGTAATCTGTGATGACTTGGTGAACACACTTTGAAAGTAGGAATTTAACGAGTTGGCTTTGTCCTAACTGCTTATTAATAATTCACCATTTTTTTTCGTTGTGGAATAACTGTTGATCTATTGTTGATGTATTGCCTTGAACTTCCCTTACGTATGACCAAAATGCCTTTGGGTTGTCCTGTAACTGTTCTACTAATGTTTTTCTTTTAAAATCCGTGAATGCATTCCAAAATGCTTCCTTTGTATTGGCTTTAGACAATTTGTATTTTTCAATTATTAAATTTTGATCACCACTGGACAAATCTCTACGACGTTTTTTCATCTTGGCGTGGCATACTCTCTGACGTCTTAACGATTTTCTCACCTCTGCATTGTACCATCTTGGTTCGCTGCCCTCTTTTTTACTTTACTTGGAATGTATTTTCTGATCCACGAATGTACGATCGAAAGAAAAACTTCCAACTACCCTCCGTGTCGAACTTTACGCTTGATTCCTGGAAGTCGGGAAGAGAATTTTTTAGATGAATCTTGAACGAATTGAAATCTGCTTTTTTTTAATGTAGAACTTTCTTCTTTGTTTAAAACTTTTAATTATACTCAAAGATAACTTTGCGGTAGCTACTCTATGGTCACAAATGCCCTCAACAGTGTTTACCTTAATTACTAGCTGCGGTATATTTGTTGCCAATAAATCAACAATGTTGTCCCCTCTGTTAGGCGTCGTAGCTATCTGATGTAGGGCATTTGATGAGAACGTGTACAGCACGTACTCGCATATATCTTTGCCTCTTCCCCCAGATATGTAACTGTAGGTCCTCCAATCTATAGAGGGCGTATTGAAATCTCCACCTATGATTAAATTTCTTTCGGTGTTCCTGGATGTGATGTTCTTTATTTGTGTTTCGAGCTCTAAAATTGAGGTGACGTCGGTGTTAGGTGGCCTGTAGTATGCGCACACGAATATTGTTTTTGATTTAGGGCATCTAATAGAGCACAATACAGATTCTAGGCTCGTATCTGGGACGATTGCCGCTTGGCTGACAATGGTTTTCTTTACAGCTATAAATACTCCGGTTCGGTTGGACCTATCTTTTCTTTAAACGTTGAATGATTTAGGAAAATTTCACTATCAGAAATATCGTCCGTCAGCAATCTTTCTGTGCCAATAATGACGTTACACTCCGTGCCATGAATAAGGTGGTGAAGTTCTGGAATCTTATTTTTTTAACTACGGCATTTAACTACTATATGTCACGTTCTTGGTGTAATCCAAATGGGGACTATTATCCCGAATTTGTTATATAATTTTTTCCATCTTAAGAAATCCTGTTGAAGTCACGCTTTCACCAAATATTCAATGGGTGGCAACCATATGATGACCCGGAGTTCCTTGGAAACGAATCAAATCAGCAAATGACAGGACATAAGCGTTGGTTCTTCCTCCCTGCCCCAGCTCCGGGAACGGAAGCTGCGTCGAAAGCTGAAATACGCGTAAATCCGACGGCGACGCAGCCTGCGTTTATGATCGTGATTCTGATAGGCTGCGCTGTGTGCGGCAACGCAAAAAATGATGCGTGAAAATGTAGCTCTTTTAGCTCTCTACCAGAACACTGCGTGCGGTGGAAGTTGAGAGATGAGAATTGCCGAAGGAAACGTAGTCCTTATGGGCGAACTCTCTGTAGATTGGCTACAGAGCCTGCGCAACGCTGGATCGGATGCATGGAAACGTAGATGCGTGTCTCTCATGGCGTGGCTATGTGAGGAATCGAGAAGTGTTTGTCGTGGCGCGTAGCTAGCTTACTCTTAGATGTGGTTATGTATCCACGTGCAAATCCGAGCGTGGTTAATTGTTGGACCGGATTGCGGCTAGAGAAGCGGTTGGATTTTTAAGTAAACTATTTTGTTTTGTAATTAAACTACTTCAGCGATGAAAACTTTTATTATTTTTACTTGATCAATCTTTGCTACCCAAATTTATTGTTACCGGTTCATCCACGGAAAAAGTTGGGACTCCCCGAACAGAATAGCCTTTTTCTGTTCTCTTAGTTTTCCTTTCCTCCTTCTTTCATGCCATCACATTGATTTTATTGCAATTCTCTTCCGCCAATCACATCAAAACTTAAATTTTAAAGTTCAAGTTTCGGCAGGCTGCCTATTTTTGAAACGTCCCCCGCGCATTATATATCGGATTTTTAGGGATTAACCATAAAAGTCTCTTTTATCTTCTGTTGGATTTTTTTCAAGGATCAAATATTGTTTACCTTCCTCTCCCTCTTATCTTAAATGGAGTTCGATTAAAAAATAGTTCTTTGGCGTGACTATGAAATAAACTTTTCCTTTAATTTACTGTTACAGAGTACATTGGAAGTTGAAGTTGTAGTTTGACTGCACACTGTTCTCCTGACTGCTTTTTGGTTTGCGCCTAAAGGCCGGGGGAACGTGCGAGGTCCCGATTTGTGCCGGGACGAGTGCTGCATACCTGGTGTGGAATAACCCTGTGCCACACACCCTAGTGGTGGCTTGCACGGTATTTCGTAGGTGTAGATGTAGATTAAGTGTTTTTGAACACGTGAAAATATGCAATAAAACTGAGTAAAAGGTTAGCACTTTCATCGAAATAACTTAATAAAATTAATAAAAAAATGAACACCCATTATAAGACAGTCGTTTAAAAACATTAAAGGTCTGGTACTCTAAAATATACTGTCGCGGCTCTCATAACCGCTGCAATAACGGCAAGAACTCTCAGAGGAGAGGCGCAAGGCTAGATGCCTTGAATTAACCCTTATACTTGGGAATCCCAGACGAGTCCGAACCGGATACTGGGCAGTGGTGACTCATCCCAGTTCTCGTACCTCTCTTATGTTGTCAGCAGCTGGAAAAGGGTTCTTTTGCTCACCCACAAACGACCTCTCTCCCTCTCTGGGGTTTTAAAAGTTCCGATGCCCAAGTCTCGTAAGCGTCTTCAGCTCAGAGGCTGAATGCAGAGGCAGGTGGATTTGCAACAGCTGGACGTTGCGTAATGTTTCTTATAACGAGGGAGTGATTGTATGCGTGGGTTTTTATAACATTTTCGTTTATTTCTACATGCTTTAAAAGTACCTGCTGTTATTTTATTGGCTCCATTATTTCTGATTACAAAAGGAAGAGGTTTAGATCCAATTGGGTTTGGCCGTAGATTCGGAGGTAAAGAGAGAGAGAGAGAGGACTGTTAAGATACATTCATATAAAGCAGGCGGTTGGTGACCGAAATGCTTTTTAAAATTTCATAATAATGATCAATTTAGAGAGAACTTCAAATGTTGCTTAAACAACCCCATCAATTATGCTTCAAAACGTGAATATTTATAACAATAAGAACAATGAGATGTTTTCAATTTGGATGTGCATCGTTCCCAACAAGTTCGTCCTGGTTCCATCAGTTTTATTAAAAATCAAGATGATTACTAACCTTATTCCACGTTCAATACAATTCAAGTAGCATATTAAGGTTTTTTCAATTGATTTTTTACTGGGGTTCATATTTATGTGCCGCGTACAGAGTGAAAATGGCTCGAATTGTTAAGACGAGCGCTGGTTATAAGAACTGACTCTTTCCTACAGTCGTCCGTATATTATCTCAGCTCCTCCTTTTCTCCGTTCAACATAACGCAATTTCCATCGCTCATTTTTCTGTCTTTAAACTCGCCTCTTGTGAAATGACACTTATATTGAGTTCTAGAAACTCTTTCATCTTTTCTTTGACAAAACCTTTCTTTTAAGATGCCGGGAAGAGCGTGTTTTTTCCTTCCTGAGCAGATCCCGATGACGTTCCCAGCGGCACACTAAGTGTCATTCCGGTCTCGTGCGAAAAGTGAGTGAAATGCATTGTCCGTCGTGTGGGACGCTGAAGTCGCCGGACACGTAGGCGCCTTTTTACCTCTGGCTAGAGTCAGTCTCTCTCTCTCTCTCCCCTCAGTCCCGTCCCCAATTACCCTCAGCAGAGGGGGAGTCCCCCACCCACCATGGCAACGCAAAAAGGCGAAATGGCAATGCAAAAGGGGCGAGGGTGCGCCAGCCCGGCAGACGACGGCCACTCTCGGTGCAATTCCATTTGCAAGAGTTCGCCTGCTTAAGTGGTTGTGCCGCCGTTTCCAGAGCCCACAAACCCCACCTTCTCCCCTCCCCCGCACCACCACCCTCCGCCCCCACGCGGCTGCATAATACATCTTCCGTGTCTGCATAAGGTACGGGTGACGACAAAAACATTGGCCACGGAACGGCGGCGACTAAGGGATGGAATGAGGAGACTTTAACGCTCGGTGGAGACTTGAACGCTCGGAGAATCAACCCCCTTGGAACGACAACAACAGCAGCAGCAAGGGAACACTAGTTGAGTGCGATTGGTTGGGAGGAGCGTTGGCTGGTATTTCCGTTCGCTAACCCCTCGCCACACACGCAGAGTGGCAGAACAATGAGTTCACCTTTAAAGGGATAGCTCTCCTCTTACGCTATGCATTACTCCGGGAGAAATGTCCCACCGTCGTCTCTACAAATGCAGTGACCGCCGCGGAGGACTTTTTGCCCCATTCCATTCTCTTGATTCCATTACCCGAGTCAGTAAACACGCCACGCCAGTGTTTACTTGTCCTTGCATTTCGGCCTCAAATCTTATATAAGTGTACTACTGCTTGTACCTCATTTTGATTATATATTTTGGTAAAAATACACTCTAATCAGTGTCGATCAGTAAAACTGAGTAGTGTGTATTCACCAAATAGTTAAAACAAATTTGGTGGCGTGACAAGTTCCGCGGAGTCATCTCGGGACTTCCGGATGACGCTATGTCTCGATGTTTGTTTATCATCATGACCTGGTGGCTCCGCGTCTTACTCTAATTGCCAGTAAACTGGTTGTCAGTATCTGATATTGTCATTAGCCATATAAGAAGGTATTTATTGTGGGTGACTTTCCGTTACCTTCTTGAGGGAAAACGTGTCTCATATGGTGGAATAATACGGCATATGTCTTGATTATTGATCTTAGTTAGAAGTTTTAATCAATTATTGCAATATGATAAATCTCGCTTTGTAATGGGAGATAATACAGGGCTAAACAAAAAATAGAAATATTTTCCTTTTCTAGTCATCAGCATAATCTAATTCAGCATTACATTTTCCCATTCTTAAAATTTCTATTCGTATCATTTGAGAGTAGGGGACTTGCCCATCGGGGTAAGAGCGCAACGTGTAAATAAATGAAGAGTCGTTTTTCAATTCTGATTCCGAGTACATATGTTTTCATATGTATATTCTGCCCAGTGTTCGATCGTTTTCCCCTCAGATTCAGACTATGCGTGCACGGCGCAATGCGTTGAATTGCATTCCGTCGAAAGCAGCAATTTTGCTCTCAAGTTTTATCGCAATAAATATCATCGTGGCTTATAAGTGCTAGTTCTCCTGGGGAAATGGCTCCTGTAATTTTACTCCGTGTGCATCGATTGGAGATCTTCGCCATCAGGTCGGGATGAGCCGGCAGGCGCCCTGTAAGAAGAGGGCCGCACCATATGCGGCGAAGTCCCCTGTCTCCCGTAAAAGGGCCGCGTTTCATGCTGAGCCCGGGGAGACCACATGTGGAAGAGGCTTCCCTGCAGTCGGAGACACGGTGCAATTTAGCGACGGCCGCGTATTCCGCCCTTCTTGGGGAGAGACGCGCCGCCGCTCCCGGGTTCGACGCCCGGATGCGCCCGCCTCCGCATTCCGCCCTCCCCATCCACCCACCCACCCCCGTCCGCTTTGTTTCCCGCCGGGACAAAGAGAGAAAAGGGGTCGCACCCTCTCACGAACTCCTAGCTGAGGCGCGCTCCTCTCTCTCGAGTCTCACAGCTGCAGGATTATGGTAAACCGTGCATTTTCAATGAACTATTTACCTGCGATCAATCAGTAGTGCGTAATTCGAAAAATTCTGCAACAATGAGACGTTCACATGTCATTTTGACAGTTTTTCACTGTAATTTTGGCTTTGTTGTGAGAATAATACTAACTACACCAAAATTACTGTACACGAGGCAGGTTGAACTCGGATAATAAATCGTAGAGATTTCAAAATAGAGTTTGTTGACAACCAGCCGTATTAAGGCATATAGTCGCTTTCCTTCGTCACCTAATTAATATAGTTTCTGCCAACGGAACCGCAAAATACTTCATCCTAAAGCATAAACGAAGACGGGAAGAAAGCTTAAACGATGTATTTTCTCACACAATTCATTAAAATACTAAACCATACCCTAAATACTAAAAAATACATAGTTTAAGCTTTCTTACAGTATGTCACTTTTTCACAAAGCATCGCCTGACTCGATTCAATTTATACATAAACGGAGAATTGGGCAACAACGTGAGTATCGAGGAATGTTTGCAAAATTGGATGTCAATCATGGAATGTTATTGTAATTAGTTCGATGCCTTCCTACGAGTAGCTCTGGGTCTAGTTCTTTTCTGATTGCTTGTTGTTTGATAATTCATCACAAAAAAGAGTCAGTCCTAAAACGGGACACGCAGACAGTGTCGTGGGAGAAATCCTATCATTCCAATATCGCACGATACAATATTTAGGAAAGGCCGTACTGTACCTGAGATTAAATTGAAAATAAATTAACGTACTGGCGTACGTACTGACGGACGTATTAACGTACTGTACCTGAGATTAAATTGAGGAAACCTTGCATAAGATGGCTGGAACGGTAATCGTGGGTCAATAAGTGCACATTTTAATAAATCTGCTAGTAATTTGAAAAAATACTAGTACCACATTTCATTTAAACACATGTTTATGCAGTGGAACTCACCATAGTTGAAATGGAAATTGAGTAATCGAAATAAAACAAGAATTATATTTTGCCTTATTTAAGCATATTATGACTTGAGTTTTCGGCTCGGTATTCGAAAGTTGGGAAAAAATTATATTTAAGTATGTTTTTTTTTTCAATTTTTGACTCGGCGTGGCGCCTTGGTATTTGTTATCAACCATTATGATAATAAGATGAAGTAATTCAATTGGATGCTACTGCGTTGCTGGACATTCCTCGTTGGGAGCAAGAAGGGCGTATTCCTTCATGTTTCTCCCGAAACCAGGATTTTACTCTACTATGCGAAGAAGGTATGGGCTGACGGAATAACATAATGTATACCTCACCTCTAATAGAGGTATCGACTCGTCAGACTTCCGGGTTGCTAAACCTTCGGCTGGTGTCCCTTATGCCCCGTTTACACTACTAGCTTTCTACGCTAGTAACCAGACTGCTAGTCAAAAGTTCGTCGTGTGAACGCAAGTTGGCGCTAAATTTAGTAAACTTTTTTACCGCTATCACTTTACTAGGGTTGGCGCAGGTTACCGGCATTTGAAACGTGTGTGAACGGAAGTCATTTAAAATACCAGTTACAAAATGGCCTCTAAAGTGGAAGGATCGCAGAAGTGGCAGCAATTTCGTGGGAAAAAATCGAGATTCTTCCGGACATTTGGACATGAAGCGCCCACCAAAAATCCCACTTGCTCCGCAATATCCATCTTCTCCAACCGTGTATTGTAACCTTTTTTCTTCAATTAGCTGTTTGCGCGTCGTTTGTTTCAACTGTTTTTAGCTATTTTACTCTTCACCAGAGGTCATCACCATCTCTACGACAGCAAACTTGAATACATGTGAACATGAACCTTACAATGAGGACGGAAATCTTGGTGCGCTTCCGATCGTCATTTGCTCAAATTACGGGTCGCCAGTTAATGCGCTGGTGTTGCGAGGTAGGCTTCGGTAAATATGAGCTTTCGTCCCGCCAGCGTTTTCGTAATTTCACCCACTTTTAACAGAGATATCGGAACTAAATTCACCTCACTTATTATGCAAACCTTGCGCATTTGTAAAATACTTTCAACACAACAATGCATCATTTACTCTAGGAATGGGAAACTTTTAAACCTGAGAAGTGCGATTTTTCCTCTCCGCCATCTTGTAAAAAAATGCCGTTTCCTCTTATCCACTGTACGTGGCGCAGCGATCGAGCAGTTGCTTCTCTAGCATATACACACCTCTCCTACACAGTTTATTCCCTCCTTCCACTCAAACTCGCCCCGCAACAGCCATTTAACACAATCATTTTAAGACTAGAAATTCTTGGCCTACCACGCGATTGCAGCCCCTCTAGTTGGAACTTGATTTCTTTCGCGGCCGTTGATAACACAATCGAAGTAGGAGATAAACGTCCTCTTATAAGGTTCTTGCATGTGAACCAAGGAGGTATGAATATACTCAAATATATTGTATACTCTAACATATTGAATGTATATTCAAACCTCCTTGATGTGAACGCTAGTCAGTTTTAGCCGCCATATTAACTATCATTCAACCTAGTAATGTAAACGGGGCATTAGTCCTCCTTGCAGTTAATGGTGACTGTAAGTTCCACAGTTGCTTACCACTTGCAATCTAATTGGGCACCATTTCGCCTCTCGATTGAATTTCTCGGGGATTTCTAATGCAGTCAATTGTGCTATTTCAGGAGATATTTTATACGTTTTAAGGAGCGAATTGATGACAGGAATACTTAGCTTCTATGATGAGAAGAGAAGTTAAGATTTCGATGTGGTGCAGGGAGTTTTAACTTTATCCAAGGTCCAAATTAGGTTGCGCTTATATCTTGCCTCCGAGTTTATTTAGATGGCACCTTTCACTAAATCCCTTCCTGCTGATAATTAAAATGATAAATGAGCTGGTGGTGTGTGGAAGGGGATAATCATTTACAAAATGTGCTAACCGATACATGTAACGAAGGTGTTGAGATCTGTTTAGTGGTAGACTGGGATTGATGGGTCATGTATAAATGTAAACACATGCACCACGGCATTTGAAAAATGAAACAGGCGTGTGGATCACTGCGTCCTTAGCTTCGATGAAAAAAATTATGCGCGTACAGGAGTTATAATAGTTTTGAATTGTCGGAAATTGTCGGAAAAACCCGTTACAGATAAAAAAAACAATAAATAATGTGCGAACAGGAGTTAGAATTTTTTGAATTGTCGAGAAAAAAACCCGTTATAGGTAATGAAATAATACGCTTGTATGATTTAGAATATTTTAAAATTTTCGGAAAATAATCCCGATATAGATGATGAAATAATACGCGTAAAATACTTTATTTTGAATTGTTGGAGAAAAACCCGTTATAGATAAAGAAATAATGCTACCAGAGTTAGAATATTCTTGAACTGTCGGAAAAAAACACCCGATAAAATAGTACGCTAAAAAAACAATCCTAAAATACTACTTACTACTCATCGGAAAAACTTACGCTTATCTCTCCCATCGTAATGATAGCTACTCGGATGCCGCTGCATACGTGTGAGTTAAGGTATTTTAATTTCAAAATTTTCAATTTTTTTACGGATGACATTAACCACCTGAAAGTACAGCAAAGTTTCACCTGTTGGGCCGACGTGCGGGACCCCATTCCCTTCCGTTGCATGGGGTATCTTTGGACGCAGCTGCTGTGCCGTGTGTAGCTAGCACGCGATGATTCACCACGCATGTGTGCGTTGGTGTTCGTGTTTGTTTGAGAGTGAGGGGCGGAGGAGGTAGGGAAACGTAAGGGATTGGCGCAGGAATGTACTTCTCTCTCTCTCCGAGAGCGTCTCCCATCCTCCACGCTCTTCTTATCCGAGCCAGCCTCCCACCCGCTGCATTCCACCCCTTTTAACCATCCCTCTGATCTCATTCGTCCCATTCAACCACCAACCAATTTACCCTCCTCGCCCTATTCTACCTCCCTCAAAATCTTTTCCGCGCCATTCTTCCTATCTTCCACTC
Source organism: Pyrrhosoma nymphula (assembly GCA_963573305.1). Lineage (NCBI taxonomy): Eukaryota > Metazoa > Arthropoda > Insecta > Odonata > Coenagrionidae > Pyrrhosoma > Pyrrhosoma nymphula. The sequence goes on from OY754339.1 coordinate 100,617,396, forward strand.
CGTCTCCCTCTCGGCCCTGTCCGTTTCCACCACCACCCTGATCCCTCTCTCGACCCTACTCCTCCATCTCCTTTCTCCAAAACCCTTTTTCATACCCCCACCATCCCTTCAACCAAAATCCTGCCCTGCCAACCAACCCTCCCCTCTCCCCCATCCCCGCTCTACCTGTACAACAACGTCTTACTTGTAGGTGAGGGGGCAGGGCCGGTGGGCGGGGGGGCGAGTGTTGAGAGCGGGGGAGAGGTCGGACTGTAGAGAGCCATTCCACGGAATGCTTTCACTGATCTTCCCCCCTCGTACCCTTTCGCCAGAATCCATGTGCGTGATTCTCATCTTCAGATCATAATAACACCCAACGCATCCCTCCGTCTTCGCAGAATGGAACGATGAAATTTATGCGCTGATAATTACAGTGCCATAATCCAATTGTGACGCGTAGTATCATGGTCGAGATGAATCTTTAATGCATTCTTGGCATTTGGTCAGGATTTAGGGCCAAACGAGCCGGTGTAGTGGCTAGAGCGCAGCCTTGAAATACGAAGGGTCCTGGCTCATATCCTAGCAGCGGTGAAGACTATTCAGTGGAAACTTTGACCCCTACTTCAGTGTTGAGTAAGTGTAGTACTCCATCACTCGAATGGGATAAACAGTTGACCCCATTGTTGCTCTCTTCGTCTGTGGTAGGATGGCTACACCGGAATTCCATCCGAAGTTCTATCCTTCCCTGAATAATTATTTCCTCAACGTCCTACCAACCTTTGCTTCATTGCACGATTGGCCTAGTTTATTAGTCGCCTTCCGGAGTAACTGACCAATCTCTACTAACAATAAGTTAATTTCGTACTCACACACCTATCGTCTTCCGTGAGCTTGCAGCTCTATAGTGTTTTGGCTCGGTCGGCAGGGCGGGTTGCATCTAGATCCAGGGGTCGATAGTGTGGTCGTGGTACGATGGAGCAAGCGAACCCTACGGAGTGTAATCGGATAATTTTTAATAAAAGAAAAATACTTAAGGCTCTGTTAGCATCATGTCGTGAGTTACTATGGGTTGTGAACTCATTTTTGCCGTTTGCTGTGGGAATGCCTAAATGTGATGTAACGTGCCTATGTAATATCCTTCATGGTTTTGCAGTGTGAAACGCCAACTAATAATGTTATGTTTCACCGCCCAACTGAAGATTTGTATCCTGAGGCAAACAAAATTTCCTGTACCTGAGGTGGGATTCGAACCCGTAACCTTTGCGTTTCTAAGCCGACCTGTCACGAGTTTGGATACCTTAGTATCCTCGTGACATATTTTACCCGTCGGAGCGTTAGAATCGAAATGGAAACAGAAAGAATAGACATTATTTGCCAAAGAGAAGTTTATGAGGAAACATTACAGCATGTTTCAAACTTTAAAGTTGCGGAAGAATAAGCTTAGTCATTCAAAATAACCCATGTGTTTAGTCATGATGCACCCGTGACTACTTTTCGGTTCTGTAAGCGCGTCCCTGAGGGCATTCCTTGATTCATCTGCTCTCGCCGTTCACTCTAATCCGTGGAGTGGCGAATAGTGGCCGGGGAGTGTGAGATGAGATGTGATCGTCGTCATTTCAGTTCGCCCCACCCGTGAATCGCCCCCGGGGCTTCCCCGCGGCGCGTGCCGCTATTCCCGACAAGGAATCCCCCTCCCTACCTTGTCTTGCGCACTCATGTCGCCATTGTCGGGGCAAGAATATTTTTTAGTCGGGTTGGCAGTGGGTGAGTGCGTGAGTGAGATGATAAGACACGGCGTTAGCTGATAAGCGAGTTCCAAACATTTATTACAATCTTCAGGAAGAGGTGACGTATTAGTTTCTGCGCTGAATTTCTGTTAAATGATTGATTAACTTCCTTGTACATTGAGAGCAGTTCACTAACTTTTTGAATAGGGACCAGTGCAAATCTATTGCAAAATGACTGGGCATGGTAAAATGATATTGGTCACTGGTGGTGCTAGGTATGTGGGATCCCACACAATCGTCATGCTACCCACTGAAAATTATAAAGTAGTGGTGGTGGAAAATCTTTCTGATTTTGTGATCGCTCAAATTAGTTACTAGCGGGTCTTCTACGACCAGTGGTTGTTTGAATTGAAAGAAAGGGACATTTATGACTCTCGAAGGGTTGTATTCGACCGTGTGCTGCTTTCGATGTTAGCTCCAGACTTAAGCGGCGATATCACAAAGGAGTTGACACCTGTCTGATCGATTTATATCGATCTACACCTCTACACCGAGTCTACTCCACTTGGAACCACAACTAGGATGGTGGCTACTCCGTCCAAGTATCGAATTCCGCCACTATCGATGCCGAACTTCTATCTATGATACACGTCCAAGTTCACCTTCCAAGTGGACTCGTATAGGAGTCAACTCCTGTGTGTAATCTCCGCTTCAGCTTGTTTCTTTGTTGTCTCCCCTTCGACATAGAGAGCCGCGACATTGCGATGGGCATACTGCGATTTTCTGGTATGATCAACTTCGCATTGCGATATCTAACCTCCGGGATATGCGATCCATCGCCTTGCGATATCATGCTGTGTTCGTTACCTTGCGATGCAAGATGTATGCGATATCCTTCCATGAACGATGAATGCGATAATTGATGTCGTGCCGTTCCCTTTGTAAATTTCATTTTATATTTTAATTTTGAGTATGACACGGCTCTGATGCAACCTTAGGTTTCTAGGTGCTCCAAGAGGGGTGCCTAAACCAAAATTCTCAAAATTTGGTCTTAACGGCCCCACGATTGATCCCTGTAATTTATTAGTAATAATTTTGAAAACCTAGCTAAAAATCATTTGAATTTCCTGAAATTCCTGCCCAGATCTGTCGATTGCTGATCTTCTGTGTAAGTCTATCGCGTAGTTATCTTAGTCCAAGGTAATTTTTCTAGTTGGTTTGCATTCCGTCGTATCAAACAATTTTTTTCGTCCTGAATTTTCTCATATTTGCGTCATATTTTTCATTCATGCGGCTCCTTACTATGTCCTTTTTGGACTTGAGGAACATTATTTTTGGGAATTTTCGATTGATTGGAGTTGGTTAGACATTGAATAAATTTGGTCATGAGAGCCAATTAATCCAAAATATAGTTTTTTGTTTATTTTTTGTTTCATTCCTCTTAATTCGAGAATTTTAGTGTATATTGAATCATTAATACGCTATTTGCACTCAATACTCGAGATTTACTCAAGGATTTCGCCGACTTCTGTCGCAAGTCCGGTTTAATTTATCATTATTTATTTTGTTTTTTGGAAGGAGCATCATTTGGTAATCATTATCTGGCTAACAGAAATGTTTTCCTAAGTGCCCCTTTTCTTTATTGGCGAAAATATAAAATAGTTATATACGTAATCCATAAAGCGTTGACTTTAAGATGCATATCGGCCAACAAAATATGATAACAAATTTTAGATCAAAAGGTAAGATATCGTGAGGTGTAGCCGTGAGATTTGGGAAAATCTAAAGTTAAATTTGTATTTTACATGGGGAGATTGGGTTTTGGTAGATTTTCAAAAGTTTATATTGGTGTTAGCGTGTTTTAAGGATAGCCCGAATTAAGTTCAAAGTTTAATCCACACACAAATTCTGTATCTTTATATAATAAGTTTTCTTGTTTATTTTTTATTAATGGATACGTATAATAATTATTAAACAAAACCGAATATAAAGTTTAGTTTCGTTGCAGAGGGTAACACGATCTTTCCTTGTTTTATTTACTTTCGTTTGGAATGAATTTCTGTTTCATGAAGCTCAAGTTTCTTTACGAAATGGAGGGATGCAGTCTATAAGTATTACCGCATGGAACCGTCCCTTTACTCGAGTTATTTCGTTTCAACTTGTTCGTAATTATTGGTCTGCCGATTAAATTAGTTTTAGTTGGAGGTGGAATTGCCTCTACTTACTTTTGCTGTCACCTGCCTACTTATTACTCGATGTATCTCTTCAGCTCGGTATCCCTGCCGCTCTTTACCCATATTTCAGCACATTATTTTTCTCTCCGTTCCTGGCTTGCCTTACCCTCCTCCTATCTCTTAGAAGGCGCGACGGAGAGAGAGAAAGACAAACGAAGAAGCACGGTGAGTGAGGAGAGGAAGTTGATGGAGGATATCAGGCGGAAAAAGTGAATGGAGTTGGTTGGTGATAAGGGCCGATGGGATTCCGAAGGCCGTTTCAAGTTTTGGAGGCTGGAATTTCAGTCCGCAAGCATTTGGTTCTAATAAGGGGCGTCACAGACCCTTTTCTGGAGTGGGTTTTTCCTCTCGCGGGAATAGACGACCTTGGAGGTGGATCTGACCCGCGATGATCTCTTTGCTACGAAACAATGCCTGCATGTGTTCAAGTGATCAAAAGATAAGCGTCTTTATTAATAAGTACGTGCACAGGTTTCTAGCCTCTTCGATTTATATTCTGGAGGTATGTATTCCTAGGGGATTCCGTTGCAATGGACGGAAGTCATAAATGGATTAGTGCCCTCGGATTAAGAAGTAGGAGGAGTTCATTGGAATAAAATTTGGAACTGTGCATGGGGAGTTGCGGGAATTAAACTATTTGAATGGCGAACAATTTTCGGAAATGTTCATTTTCGTTCCCCCTGAGCTTTCGTTCGAAATATTTTCAATCCGTTTTCGTTCCGTCTTTTTTTACGGATTCACGAACCAAAGCGTTTCCTTTTCCTGCCCTGCGGTTAATTATTTCTTTATTAATTAAATTAAGTGACGGGGTTTGGATAGATACAATGGCAATATTAGAGATCTGTTATTTTAAATTGTTAATATGCTCCATGGATAAGTGGCAAGACAATGGGAAACCCATTAGGGAAAGAGTTTATTGAAGAAGGAGATCAATTTTCAACATCTACGTGCACTCGGACAGTTATGTATATCTCATCATGAGCCGTTAAAGAGCCATTGACGAAAAAAGTGAAGAAAAATGCAGACACGACTCGAAAGAGAAGACAAGTTCTACACGGCTCCTTTTCAGAATGAGCGGCTGTAGGTTGACAATTAAAATTGTCAACCTACAGCCGCTACTACCTGTCAACCTACTCCGAAGTCAGTGTTAAAACAACGTATTTTAAATTAGTTTTACGTAGTTGCTGGACGATTTTCCTAATATCTACCCAAATCTTAATTAAAAAATAGTGATTACTACTGTTTGTATTTTGCGCAATAATTCAGGTGAAGTATCGTGGATAAAATCACAATTCGAATGTGTACGGTTTTGTTCAGAAGAGTTACATGAGAATCGGCTTATGCCCGAATCTTCCTTTTATCCTTTATGGAAAATAGTTCTACGAGCTCCTTTTAATGTTTCATGAGGCACATATTTTTTAGGCGATCACCATTCACGTATCTATCGGCTGTTTAATTGCCTTTGAGTTATCTCCTTGTTTTATCCTTTGTAAATTCCATGGAAAAATATTTTGCTATATATTTAATTATTGCATAAAATTTACCGTTGTAGTATTAATCTGTTATTTGTAAGCTATTGTACATGATAGCTATTAGTTGCTGATGTTAGACAAATAGATTTAGTGCAGGTGCAAACCGACCTGACGTGGAAGCTAGGGGACGTCTACAAGCGCCAGCACCTCAATCACCCCGCTTGAGATGCCTGTGGTGCCTCTTGTGATTTTGGCTTGTCTTAATTGGCAGCGTGCCCGCCACACTGTTTTTATTGCTTGGTATTTTTTCGGTTTTTCTTCGGCTATCAGTTGGCAAAATTGTCTTTTTATGGACATGAATAATAGCGTGTTCCCCAGAGGAAAAGAGAACTATCAATCATTGGGCTTTTTATCAGTTTTACACAGGATGCCCAATTTTAATCACAGGTAAAGATTATGTTATAGTTTTTCTAAAAGTAAGTTTAATGTAATTTGATTAAATTTACTCTGAATTAAATATGCGCAAGTTAAGCTTTGTCATCGCTGAAACTAAAAATTACCAAAAATTTAATTTTTCAAATAAAGTATGTACTTATGTGAATATCTAACGCTGAAGACTAAAGAGAGTGTTTTGGTCTTCATTGCTAGATATTCATGAAAGTCTTCGAAGAAAGATGTCGCCATGACAGTGGGAAATACATCTACATCTACAAAATACCCTGCAAGCCTCCTCAAGGGAGTGTGGTGGGGGGTGAGTAGTAAACAACATGCATTGCACTATACACTAAAGTTAATGTATAATAATAGTTTTATGAAGAAGACGACTTACCTAGTAGAAAAAATACTTATGTAATGCATTCCTTAGAGAAGCTTTCGTTACTTACAGTTAAATGTTGGCATCGAGTGTTACCATGGTGCCTGTAAAGCGTGCTGGATAAAATGTTTTTTTTCCTTAGCTTGGTAGCTAAGGAGAGTCGACCACACATTCGCGTGACAAAAAATGCCTCAAATCACTTCCCTTCCAAGTGATGCCATTTCCCTCGTGAATCACCACTCTCTCCTTCGATCGACTCCTAAGCAGCATCCTGAAACATTCCCGCTCCCAGATTCGCAGCCTTATTCGCCCCTGCGGTCGCGTGGGATTCTCTGACGTGAAATTAGAATCCAAAGGGTTGACTGCTGTTGGCGAGGAATCGCAAAGACGGATTCAAGGCCATCCGAATGCCCTTAGGCTTTCCCGCCGATGACTAATAGAACTTGTAGGGAGCGTGTCTTGCGGGATGAAGGGCTTCTGCCGGAAGCTCGCTTTATTCCAAGAACGGAAATCATTAACGTAACCGCGAGTCGTAATCATGCTGTTTTGCTATAGTGCTCTCTGCCGGCGGGCAAGGGCACTTGCCGCATTTTTTTCAGCGTGGTGCCGGTGAAATTGGTCGTGGTGAGTGGAAAAGGGATGGATGGATATATGGCTGTGCGATGCTAACTTCCTCAGAGGCTGATTAACCACGGCTAGACGCTGCGGTGTTGGGCTGGCCCCTTCTCTTGAATTCAAGACTGTCGCGGTAGCCAGGGGCCTGGTTCGATATTGCATTCGTGCCTCACAATTTGACTTGCGACTCGCACCCTCATATATTACATTAACCTCTGCAATTCACATGTTTTAACGCATCTTAATTACGGTAAATGTGGAAGTTGACTCGTAAAAAATAACGATAATGATTCCTAATGTATTCGTTGAACTTACACTGCCTACCTGCCTATTACCTACACGTGCGGAGAGCCTACTCTTCTATGAATGCAATATTCGTAAAAAAAAAACTACCAACGAGTAATGGGACTGGCATTAGATAGGGATGAATGGAAGGCTTCAACCATCCATTCCTAGAATTGAACCACCAATTAATGAATGTAAATATTCTCGATGTCGGAAGAAATCCCAGATCGGTGACGCAGCCTTGGGCGGGCGACCGGACGTTGGTGGGCGCCTATCCCGCTTATTGTTATCGTCTTAGGATCATAAGTGTTACATTAGACGTTGAAAAGTTAGGAGATGATACAATAGAAGCTGCATCGGCGGTAACTTTAGCTACTCGCTGTTGAAGTGTTGCACGTCAGCCATTCTAGTGGAAAAAGCAATCAGAAGAATAGAAGTATGCGACTTTTTTGTTTTTAATCGTTTCATTCCGATAAGGATAATGTTCGTATTCTAATCCGATAATATTTAATTAATGTATCGCAAATAGGGCAGTAGGAAGGCTGGCGTGGATGACTGGATGAACTGACTTTAAAAAATATGGCATTGAGTCATAATTATTTCATTCGAACACCGAAAATACCTGTCCTATTCCTTCACCGCAAAAATAGTTCTTGAATGTCAGTTTGACTGAGTATGGAACACGATGGATGGAAGTTGAGGATGATAGGATGGGATGAAATTGCTCAATGTCTTCAGTGCATAGTTGAGCTGCAAAACACCTGATTTACGCAGCACGTTCGTGAAGATATTGTTAAAGTTGGTTTAACTCGCATCGAAGTCTCTTGGCAAAATTCTTGTGGCCACATTTCCTCAGAAATATATAAATGATAATCTCGTTTTTTTCTATAGTAACTTGCCATAAAGACGCGTTTTCTCATCACCACGGCTGGCTGAGACCAAAAGCGATTAATAAGGACAGTAAATGAATTTAATCATCGAAAAAATTTACCCGCTACTTATATTTGATATATTTCTACTTTTTACGGTCGGGTGACGTTTTTTTTACCGCCTCCTTAAAATTATAGTGGAAGAGAGTGAATAGGATGAATTCCCAAGAAAGGTATACCAAGCCAAGCAAATTGTGATGGATGTCAAAAAGGTTATTTTGAAGGAATGGAGCTGTTTTCTGAAGGAGGAAGTAGGAGTTGAAAGCTGCAGCAAACCAAATTGATGTACGCTTTTAGTTTTGTCTTCTGAAGTCATATCATACCTAAAATTTTAAGAGACTCATGCAGATGTCCTCAATGCAGATGTAGAAAATATTTTTAAAATACAAAAATATATTGAAATTTGTAATAATCATACATTTTCGTGGAGTTTTGGTAAGTAAGTTTTCCCTAGAGAACTTTAAGGTAATCCTATCTATATATATTAATTTTGTAGCGTGTCAGTCAGTCAGTCATTCTGTATCTATTTTGTTTATATCTCTCTCAAGTTTTAAGCTAAAGAAATGAAGGCTTGGTGCATTAAATGTGGATTCTCTGTCTGTATGATTTGGTAGTAAATTTGGTTTGGTAGGTGGCCAATTTTGAGGTTTTTTTACCCCAATATTGTTAAAATTGACACCCATACGAAAATCATTGAATTAGGTGCAGGTTTTTCTTCATTTGCTTTTTAAAATTACTTTCACTCAAGATATTGGATGGAGATTTGTATCATAGAACGCATAAAAGAATGTAGTATTTAATTCTTTCATTCAATTTTCTTATACGCTTCGTTTTGGTTCAGGTACTGCGTTTTTATCTCGTAATTCATCAATTTTTCTTCCTTTAAACAATAGATATTTCCTTGACACCGGGCTTGAATACCCATTTAATAGCGATTTTTCGAATGGCTATTCACTCCTGCAGCCTTAAAAGGCCAGGTTCAGGGACTATATTGATAGTTTTTGTCAAATGACTACAGTTCCCCGTTCGCCTTGCCTTCTCAATGACAACAAGGGTCGATTGCTTCAAGCGCGTGGATTAAATCTGGAAAATCCATTCTTTTCGCGTGATCAATTATACGTTGCATGCTCATGAGTGGGACAGATCAGTAATGCCAAATTCAACACCAGCTGATGAACACAAAGATTGGCTCAAAGCGTTGCATCTTTGGAAACATGCACAGAAACTCACGTTAACTACCAATATGCGCATAAATCAGCGCAATTTGTTAACCATATTTTCAAAACAGCTGTTGGACATGAGTAATGGAAAAGTACCAGTTGATGCCGACAAAAAAATATTTCAATTCCATTGAACTTTTATATCATTGTTCCATCGATCGAACAATCATTTCAGATAGTTTTTCCACAAGTTGTCACCTATTACATAAATCACCGATGGCTTTGCGAACGCGCTATTTTGGTAGCAAAGACACCGACGTCAATGCAATCAACTACGCCATCAACGATCGAATTTCGGGCGAGTCGGGCGAGTCTGTCACCTACTAATCGATTGATAGCGTCATGAATGCGGAGGCGATTTTTAACTATCCAATTGAGTTTTTAAATTCGTTGGATCTTTCTGGTGTACCACCGCACAAATTGTCACTCAAACAAGTTTTGAGCTAGAGAAATGAGGTTTGGTGCATTAAATGTGGATTCTCTGTCTGTATGATTTGGTAGTAGTTTTGGATTTTTAGCAGTTAGTGGTGCATGGAAAAATGCAAAAAACCGTAATCCGTAAAAACTGCTAAACAACAATGAATTTATTTAGGTTAGCAACGGTGAAGTAAACAAATAGTACTCACTAAATTACAATCAGTTACAAACCGTATGGGCATATGAACGTTGTTAATTTATCTTTTTCAGGTAAACGTTGATTGCACTACGATATCTGTATTACTTTATTTTCAATTCTTTTATTTCCCTTAATATAGAGCTACTTTTGTTATAAAGTGAAGATATTTAGAAATTATCCGGGTGAATGTTTAAATGTATGCCACTCCAAAACAATAAGTTTCGTGTCAAATTTCTGTAAACTCAACGTTAATATAATCAATTAAGTGTTTTGATATTGCCGTTCCCTTGATTTGGTTTTATTGCATAAGATATACGATTAGCTAGCGTAAGTGAAATGAAGCTCAAGAGATTTCCATGCATTAAAGTGTCTGGATAAATACTAAAGGTCGTAAACGTTTCAATACATTTGCGTGTGCCGCTGTCTCAATATTGGTACAAACTTCACGTTGGAAGTTTAGAATTATTACTAATACTATTACGAATGCTAGGTGAATGTGCGAGAAACTGATCTCTAAGTTAATACATTACCAGTATTTGTTAATGTATGTCAAATATTGCTGCCGTGCTTGCTGTTTTGGGTAAGTAAAATGGCCAGTGGGGCACCTCAAGAGCACACCAGACAGACTGCCTGCTGCAGAAGGTCTGCTAGTCTTCTTATATTAATCAATCTACCAATGATGTGAATAAGGGATATTTTGATTTTTGCGTGTGAATGTTCACGGGAACAAATTGCAAAGCAAACATTTGGCGGTTGGATGCAAACGATAGCTAGCTTTGTAGCAAACTGCGAATTCACGATTTCTTGTAATCTTACGTGATATTGATGCGATGAGCTGAAGTTGTGCTGTTGAACATACAACTTCACATGTCTTTATATTTTTATGTGGAATTAAATTTTAAAACATGCAGTTTGAAGTTAAAAATCGTATTATCTTATATAATTGAATTATTAGTGTGTACAGAATGTTGCGAAACGTATTGACTAAAATTCCATGTTGATAGTTCTCCGTTAACATGTAGGTACTTCACTAATTTTATTGATACGGTTTTTTCACAAGTATTGTAGTAAATTTCGTTATTTAATGCATGCACGTACTTGAATAGCGAAGCATACGCAGTCAGTTTGGTTCCTGACTACACCTATCCTTTTATGTTGAACATATTTTTTTCCATATGTATTGAACTATTCCATTATGACGCTTTGACACATAAAGCAAAGGATAAGGAGTTCTCGTGGCTTTCATGTGCATAAAATGAAATAATGAGTGAAATATGCATACGTTACCGGTATTCCTTAATCATCTTATTTGTAGATAACTAGTGTTTCGTGGAGTACCGATTGAGTAATACAAAAGTAGACGACACCCAGTAGAACAAACGTGATCATAAAGGTCGTTTTATCATTCTCTTGCTGCAAATTCATATTCAGAATCAAGTCTTGTGTTGATTAAAGGCCAAATAATGTGATTTAAATGAAAAGTGCCTGAAAAGTTCGTTTTTTTTCGAAAAAATTTCCAAATTTGTCAAAAGAAGTCTTCTAAAAAGTAATTAAAAAATGCTATATTTAACGAAATTGGTGAAGATTTGTCGTTAAAGCCATTAAAGTCCCAATTTTTACGAAGTTAATGGACTTGTTCCGCGCTCTATTAGTGACTAATTACGTGATTGGAATAAATGTGGTCTTTTTATATCGGAAATATGACTATGATGCGATCATGACCGTGAGTTGGCAACGCTTTCGCGCCAGGCGCGGGTACGTGGTCAACGTCTTCTGGCGTCCATTTTCACCATGAGCGAAAATTTTCACGCGGCCTATCTCACGACCGGACCCCAATATGCTAGCGCGCTGATTTTTGTTCCAATCGAAAGATATCGTCAAAGCCAATTCAAGATATAGTTTAACCAAAAAAGACTGCCAATTGTTTATTAGTGACAGATCAAAAATAAGTAATAAAACTTCAAGTATAATTTCAGATTGCAGCCGATGCTTGCTGAAAAATCCGGAGAAAATGCAAGAGAACGCATCTCAGCGGAAAGGACGTCTTATTGTTCGTAGCTCAGTGCCACTCTGTTTTTTTGGACAATTCGGCTTCGGTGACGACGGAAAGTCGACAGGGCGCTACCACCTCGAAGTCAGCTCAATGTAACCCCCAAACGCAGACGTATTCAATGAAATCCCTTGGCCGAGTCCCCGAGCCACTCAATTTATTTCATTCACCTTACTTAGCGGCTTTTAGTCGCCATTCGCAGTGGTCCACGGTTGCTTGTCGGGAAGCGGTGGCTGGGTTCATGGCGGTACTGCTGCGATATAACCTCATCGGTCGGGGGCGCCTGAGAACGCGGGTCCACTGTCAGTGGGAACCGCGCCCCCCCGCTCCTTTCCCATCTCTCGCGAATCGCCGGGGACGACGCCTAGCGGCGACATCCGGCCGTGGGAGGAGGGTGCGTCACTTCCGGCGCGAGTGGAGGGCCCCGGAAGTGGAGATGGAAGCTGCTGCATCGGAAGGACTCCGCCTTCTCCTCACGCATTCCATCCACCCCGGCTGCAGAGTCGTGAGCGGAGGCGATCACCCCCCCTGCCCACCATGCCGGCCCTAAGGGATAATGGGTAGAGTGAGGCACCAGTCCACTCCTGTCATCTCCATCGTCAATAATTTAGGGTGGTTTCCCTCGCTGAATTGTTTCGCTCTGAATTCATGCGATCCGTTAAGCCAAACTACGATGTGTTTTGAGACTAATTTAATAACGACATAAATTGGTAAAAAAAGTTATCTATTCCTCTTCGTTTTCCACTTAATGACCATTCTCTCTTTAGGCATACGGCAGCCATCTCTATTCTAAAGCTCACATTGTTTGTAATAATTTTTAAATCACTCATCTTGGAGAGAGTATTTTCTTCTGTTTCCTCAACTCTCATCATCTTGGTGAACTTTTTTTCTAAATAGAAATCCCTCTAAAAACCTAATTGTGTCAAAATTTTATGTTAAATATAATTAATGACATGGTAGATGACTGACTGGTTTACAATTTTTTTTAATTGATTGCATTTTACGTACAACAGCAGCTGAAAACGTTGGTGTCTTCGTTTTATACACAAGAACGACACGAACTGAAAGAGTTAAATGAGTAATAACATTATTTTGAAATAAAATGATATTGAAGTTACTCATTTTTAAGTTACAAATTCCTCACGCTTATGGAGAACTATTCTTTAATATATTACTACGGACTTTGGTTAATACTTAGTTGGTTTCAATTTAGAGTAAGAAAATCCCAATGCCATTTTAATTACCTATATACATTGAGTGCCACTTCTCGGAATTCTAGCAGATGTAAATTATGTGACATGCAATGGAATTCCAAATGGACATCCATTCCATGTATTAAAGTGTCCAAGATATTCCTGATAGTCTGTGGCTGTTCGAAGTGAATGCATTATAGCTCTAAAAATATATAAAAATACTATTGTTTGAATCGCAAGAATCTCAATACCTATCTTTAAAAGCCCGAGACCAGGGCTCGAGGTAGAAATGAGCCTGGCAAGCTCGCTCTTTGCAATGCCTTTAACATATCACATAGGGACACTATCTTGAGATCTCAGGCAGAGTCCAAACCGGACGCCAGGCAGTGGTGACTCATCGCATTTCACGAAGCTCTTACTTTGAGAACGACTAGAAAAATGTTCTTAGCCTTACCTGCCACCCTTCAGCTGTCTTCTTCCCTCCCGTTGCTGGATTTTGAAACTTCCGACGACCAAGTCTTGAAGTCTTCTACTGTACAGAGACGCAAGATTTTGCGATAACAGTAATCTGCTCATTCTCCACGTTTAACTCTTCGTGTTATTGTAATTATTAAATTGTGTAGTCGCATTTGAATTTATGGATGGTTTTCTGTGATTAATTCGTGGTTATGATTTATTTCTTACGTATTTCGGTAAAAGTAGTGTGCTCCAAATGTGTTTGAACGTACATTTTGAGACTGCTCTCTTTGTCAGTGAATCCTGGACAAAAACAGGAGCAGAGGAAAATGGATTGTAACCAATGTAGATGTGGTGTTATGAGTAATGAAGATCAAATGGACGGAGATAATCACCAATGAAGAAGCCTTACAAAGAGTTGGAGAGTAAAGAAGTGTAATGAACACTCGGCGAAGAGGGAGAGGCGAACTTATTGGACACATTTTGCGATAAAATACCCTAATGAAAACAATATTGGAAGGAGGAATGAATGGGCAGTATCGCAGAGGAAGACCAAGAATGGGATATGTCAGGAAAATCATGAAGGACATCAAAGTGAATAATTACATAGGAATGAAGCGTAGGAGAGGAGAGTGGAGTGGAGAGTTGCTGCAAACCAATCTTCGGATTGATGACTCCTGATGATAAAACGTCGCGTCTCCCGTACTTCATGTGAATGGTCGAATCTATGGATATAATAAAGCAACCTTATAATCCCATCTGTTTAAAAAAATATATCAGATGCTTTTTAATAATAAAAAAGCACTTGGTTGTTATTCCACACTTTATTTTAAGGAAACGACCCGGGTTTCAGCACCTCATGCCATCTTCAGTATGATGATTCAGCATCTCATGCCATCTTCATGCCATCTTCAGGATCTGAAGATGGCATGGGATGCTGAAACCCGGGTCGTTTCCTTAAAATAAAGTGTGGAATAACAGCCAAGTTTTTTTTTCTTTTATTAAAATGAAGGAGTTCCACAGAGTTACGCCGGAGACAGTGTCTTATATTATATCAGATCCTCTTTGCCTTTCTAGTAATATTAATCTTGCTCATTTATTTCCTGAGCGAAGGAACTCCCTTCGCAGATTATCCAGTACGTCAAATTTCTCTTAGATTTTCCTTACGGCCTATCCTCTTTTAACGGTACGTAATTCTTTAATGGTCTCTTTTTGTGATGGGTCACAAAGCAAGCTGGTAAGAAGGGATGGATGTAAAGGCGAATTCCTTTGGGAAAAGAGGATCCAGTGGAAGCGAATCTGATTGCCTCTCATCTCTGGACTCCAGCAAGGTCTTTCAAGTTAACAAAAAAAATGGATGGGATATTGGACGGGGACTTATCTTATTTATCTCAGATTGTTTGAAAAGGAAAGGTTCATACCCAGGTAGTCGGACCTGTCCTTAAATTTACTTTTGCCAATCTTTTCGCTGCGAAAAGTAAAGGGTGAATGTGTAGTCAATAGGAAACATATTCAGAATATCCGAAAACCTTAGCAAGATTGCATTTTGTAGGGGATAAAAGTTTGGCTTTGATTTTTGTTAGCGTGACGCCTCTCGCGACACCAACGGGAGCATTACTTTTTCTCGACATTTTAAGTTTTCTCACCAATCTCGCTTCGTGTTCATGTGTATTTCCCTCGTGTATTTTTTGCGATCCTGTGGCAGAGGCGCGTGGGCGTTATTTCCCATTCATACTAATTCCGGTCATTCGAGCCAAAATTCGCGCGATGGACTCTTGAATTCCCAGAAGGGAGCTGGATGCATGCAAGAAGCGCAGAGGGGAGTCAATTCTGCGAGCTTGAGAGCGACTATACTCCTGCAGGACCCTCCAACTCAACCCCGTAGCACAGAGTAAAGATATACAGAGAGGACAAATGGCGCTGAAAGCGGTAATCGCTCATTGCGCATTTCGCCATGTTCTAAATAAGTGAATCGGGGTTGAGTAGTAGGAAACGAAGCGAGCGTTGGTAAGGTCTAGGTTGACAGAAACGGAATTCGCGTTTCATCACCTATTTCACGAAATTAACATTGTGACTGGTATTGGAGGGACTCAAGGAAAACGATTGAGGAGACGAGTAAAACAAGAAGAAGCGGTTTTGCTTGGTGCTCAGCCATAAATTGCAAGAACAACTCGGGAATGGTGGAAGAAAAGAATAGTTTCTTCAGTTTGCCGAAAGACCCTGTGATGTTAGTTATTTCATAAATGTTTACTGGTCACGCGTTTGGATTGAAACATTTATAATTTTTCTGTTTCTACACGCTGGTGAATTGAAATAGCGGAAAAGGTTTGATAACTATGTGTTTATGATGCAGGTGCAAAGAATGGGTGATTCGTTGGAGTCCATGGAACTGAGATTAAACAATCTGGAAATAGTTGAGGGAAATATACATGATATTGGCCTTATAGTATTCCTATTTTATCATTTATTATACCTTTTTGTCTTGATGCTATCAATCAGTTCTGTTATAAGTTTCATAAATATTGAAAAACTCAAGAAATAAGATGATAGACTCTCAGTTGAAAAATCATTAACAGTTTCATCCAATGGATAATATGCCTATACCCATGAAGTCTGAATTTTATAGCATTGAAGTAAACCTATGGGAAATAGGAATGATTCTTTTAAAATTACTGAGCACTTATAGTTTTTCCGGTGTAATGCAGTGACGGATACAGAAAAAACTCAAGGGGGGGGGGCGCAAGTTATCGTGACGATTGTAGCTTTCAAACTGACTGCCTGGCAGCGACTCTGCTTCCCTTATATATGTAGCTCGGTTGTTTCGAGAACATTCGGTGCCAGAATGTTCGCTTCCAGACCTTTAAGGAGTGTGAACAAATACAAACAGTAGAATATTCGCGACTTTTCTCGAACAAATGCCAGACAGAATAGCGTTTCGAGATCACTAGAATGGCCGCGACTTTTCTCGTAGGTTAGCTATCTATGTGCCAGACAGAAACGTATAAAATACGATGACGCGGACGCGCGCGCGTACTACATAAGAAAGTACAACTACTCGATAACTCGACTCAGAGTCGACTGACGAAAGACATGAACGAATAGCGTACGGGCTGACTGGCGGGGGCGGCGCAGGCAGCAAAGCGAGCGGCCCCACAAGGAGGGCGCGCGCCCCCCATATGTATCCGCCACTGGTGTAATGTGGTTATTCCAGAGGAAGGGCAACTGCCAAAAATTGGTAATAGTGACCTGCCGGGATCCAGTCCAAGTGGACCATGTGATGCTGATATCATCAGCAAGTTGAAGAAGGTCATTAATAGGCAGAGGGTTTAAATTCATCGTTTGAAGAAGAAAAGTGAAGTTTTGATTCAGCAGCTACAGACTGCTGAAAGTAATAATTCATTGGAATCTGTACGCAGCAGGTATTCACAGAAAAAGTAATAATTGTAGATCTTTCTGTACGTGATACTCATGCTAATGTGGTTATGTTGTATTAAAGGCACTAATAAAACAACCGTGAACTTCATATTTCAGCTATTAATGTTATGATAGGCGAAAAGACTTTGTGGAATCGTGACAAGTTGAAGAATAAATCACTTTGCTATTTTCCACACTTTTTTGATAAACTGACTGGTTTCAGTGTCTATACATCATCATCAGAGTGTGTCAACATGTTCAAGTACAGTTGGCGTCTAAATTTATAGGACTGGATATGGGGGAGGGGTTTTATAACATCTAATCTCTCCTCATCTCAAAGACTCCTCCTTTAACCCCTCATCCTGTACCCTGAAATATGACGCCAATTCTACTTAAACATGTATTCCAACTCTCATAATGATGTTGAGGCATTGAAACCGGTCAGTTTATTAAAAAAGAGTGAAAAATTACAAAAGGATTTCTTCTACAACAATTTCAGGTAGTTTCCACAGGAGATTAGTGAGATCTCCACTGTATCCATTGTTGCTTATAGAATGGGAGTAATTACGAAGAACTTAACTTACATCCTTAAAACCATAACGACTAATAATCCAATTTCGTCCAGAATTCCTATCCTCTTTCTCCCTCTTCCACGCTTCCCCAATGTTCTCCCCTCTATCACTCTCTTCAACATGTCCTCTCCTCTCAAAACCTCCTCCATCCATCTCTTCTGCCTTCTCCTAACCTCTGCCACAAGCTTCCTCTCCTCTCCGACCATATCCAATACCTACCTCCTCGTTCGTCTTTCTCGCCATCCAGCTAACCTTCTCCATCCTTCTCCAAACCCACATATCAAACGCCTCAAGTCTACGCACATCCTCCCTTCGCAATGACCAAGTTTCCGACCCATATAGCGCCACGCTCCATATTAAAGTTTTCACCAGCCTCTTCTTTACGTCTCTTCTCAGACACCCCCTCATCAATTCCCTTCTCTTCGAAAATGCTTCTTTAGCGAGCGCATTTCTGCTTCTGATGTCCTTATACATATTGCATTAAACTACTGGTATAATGACGGTAATTTGAGAGTTAATACGCCAATGTTTCATGTACATAAAGTCGTAGGCGCTTGAGTTGTTTCGAATTTCCCGCATATTTCACTTATTTTCAATATGGCCGCCGTGCGCAATTTCCATTACAAGAAAACAATGGTATAGTCGCCTAGTGTCCTCTCTGTATATCCCTACTCTGTGCCCGTAGTCTCGGTGGTTCTGTGGCGAGGTCGGGGAGGAATACAGGAGGGGATGGACACTTCTCCATCCCTTCCCCTCATTGCCCTTCCGTCGTCTGCGGTCAGTGTCGCCTGCACCCCACCCGAATATTCGCCTATCATTTCCTTCTCATTAATTCACCCCTCACACCTTTCCGCCCAAGTGCATCCGCTGAACTGCACTAGGCTGTGTTCTTATGCCACCTTCACAGGCCATCCTCTCCCTCACTTTCTCACCCTCTCTCTCTCTCTGACAACGTAGGAGAGAGCGCAAGTATTAAAGGTCCATCAGGAAAGGAGTTGGTGAAGGGTATAAGATGCTTGTTTTTTATTTGATAAGTCTTATAAATCGCTCCTTGAGGGGAATGCCTACATGTTGCGTCAATGCAACCATACATTATGCATACTAGACCAGGCCATTTATGTAGCTGCATAATACTAACAATCTTTCTAACATGGTAGCATACCTAGAGTGTAGTGCATGCTTGTGAGGCTTCGCCTCTTGACAAGCAATAGCAATTTATACTAATGCATCAATAGTCGCAGTTACACTAACTGTAATAGGGTATAGTGTAATGCATGTTGGTGATTACTCACCCCCTGCCACACACCCTTGTGACTTGCAGAGTATTTTGTAGATGTACATT
The DNA here is from genome assembly GCA_963573305.1 of Pyrrhosoma nymphula. Lineage (NCBI taxonomy): Eukaryota > Metazoa > Arthropoda > Insecta > Odonata > Coenagrionidae > Pyrrhosoma > Pyrrhosoma nymphula. The sequence continues at coordinate 100,636,314 of OY754339.1, forward strand.
TACAAGGGAGGGAGAAGAGATCTACAAGTACATCTATAACAAGTGAGAAGTAGCTGATTTCCCTAACTTTATCGTAGAACTTGCCAAGTATCGCTTAACAAATACCAATTTACAAACAGCTTGGCCGGTAATTTCCCAAATATCTTTACTCCAAGGGAGATCATTATTCAGTTTAACTCAGAGGTATTTAACCGATTCTGCAGTCTCTAATTGTCTGTTGTGCATGTGGCTGCAATAGCTGCTATAAGGAGAGTTTTTTCCGTTTCCAAAAATGCATAACAACTTATTTTTTCAAGTTTAATTCTAGATGCTACGTATCGCACCACTCCTGTATTGTCTCGAGGTCCTTAGCGCTTGCTTATCGTTAAGGTTACGGATTTCTCTATACACCACTGCGTCGTATGCAAATAATCAAAGCTTACTTTCTACTACTTCACCGATATCATTAAAGTACAAAAGGAACAGAAGTGGGCCTATGTCGCTCCCCTGTGGGACACCTGATGTGACATTTACTTCATTAGATATAGCGCCGTCTAATACAACCCTTTGCACGCAATTGCTTAAGAATTCTCTAATCCAGGAAATTACGTCGTCGTCTATCCCGTAGTATTTTAATTTCATGAGTAACTTTCCATGGGAAACTTTGATGGGAAGTACTCTTTTAACAAATCCCAATTTACGATTAGTTTCGCCGGTAATTTCCCAAATATGTTTAATCCATGGGAGATCATTAGTCAGTTTAACTCAGAGTTATTTAACTGATTCTGCAGTCTCTAATTGTTTGTTGTGCATGTGCATTCAATAGTTGCTATAAGGAGAGTTTTTCCGTTTCCAAAAATTCATGACAATGTATTTTTTCAAGTTTAATTCTAGCTGCCACGCATCGCACCACTCCTGTATTGCCTCGAGGGCCTCAGTTGGCGCTTGCTTATCATTCAGGCTACGGATTTCTCCATACACTACTGCGTCGTCTGTAAATAATTGAAGCTTACTTTTAACTACTTCACCGATATCGTTAATGTACAAAAGGAACAGAAGTGGGCCTATGACGCTCCCCTGTGGGACACTTGATGTGACTTATACTTCATTAGAGATAGCGTTGTCTAATACGTCGTAGATGTAGATGTATGAGATGGTGCTCTAGCCACCACGCCTCCCCTATCCCCTTCCACATCCTCACCTTCCCGTGCGTCTCTAACCATTTCCTCAGGCCTAACGCATTTAAAGGAGAGCTGTGAATGAAACATTTTTCCTCGCTTTACGCAAAGTGTGAGCTCGCCCCTTTATGATGGGGTGGAGGTGGGGGAGAAGGGAAGGGGAGAGCGTGGGGGCGTGGCGCACCTGTGGAGGATCGCACAGGGGTGGATGGGGGGCGCGAGGAGGCGTCAGGTGGGGACGTGGAGGGGGGTAGGCCATTCTTTTCCTTTCCGGAGGAGGGGGTCCACCTCCTCCCCACTTCCGGTCTCTCCCCCCTCCCATCTCCGTCACCGAGGGGCGTCAAGGTGGCGGAATCATCACCTCACTTTCCCCTCAACCGACTCTTCCACGCATCCCCTGGTGAAAGAAGAGGGAGTATTTGAAACCATACGGCACGATGCCACAAGGGAATATTGAAAACATCAAAACACTCAAATGGCCGCAAATTGATCAATTTGGTCAATAATGCAGTTAAAACGGAGGTATCGCAGAAGGATTATTCGCACTACCTTGAAAATTATCTTAACACGTGTAAGTCGAAAACTATTTCAAAACTTTTATTTAAAAACATTTAATTTGCGCGTAATTGGCTGGTTATGTGGATAGAATACTGGCTTCTCATCTCAAGGCACGGGTTCAGATTTTTGCTGTAGCGGAGATTAGACGGTGGAATCCGAATCAGTACTGGTTGCTCTGTGTGCCAAGTGCCGTGCTCTGTTTGTCGGATGTCTTTATCTGGAAATGAATGCATTAAAATGAAGAAAATGTTAGGACTTTTAAGTATAAATGCATATCCCTAATACTCCATGAATTATCTTTCTACTGCCTCATGACTTTTTCTTTTTGGTGTGGATACAGGTTTCCGAGCTTTTGTAGAATTCAATTTTTTATGCCCAGATTACTCATGTTATATCTTTTGTTTGATCTAACTCCTAGATCTCAAGACCAACTCAAAAAGCCATGCTCAAGGCAGTTCTTAATAGTGCAAACTATGGGTTACTAGGCCGGCCCGTTACCGTGGAGAGCATTTCGGTCAATTTAATTACCTTGGCTTTCCAGTTTCATCAGAATGTTTATAATTTTTAAGGCTGTATTTCCGGACTTAGTATGGAATTTTTCCGTAACTGTCAATTCTACGTAAGGAAGTTAGGATGTATCCAGGAAAATTAGGACGGTTAGTGACCCTATCCGAACGTGAGGTGAAACTGTGGATCGTTTAGAGCAGGTTGATTGCGACTTTCCGGGTTTCTCTCCACCCTTCCTTCATTCCCCGAATATTGAAACCATGGATACTACATACTCCTACGTATATAGACTCCATGATTGATACGCTTACCATCCTACCCTCTTAAATGGCGCAAATGACCGCAGTTGTTGGTTTTATACCAACAGTGGCATATACAAACTCGTGCGATAGCCCTGTTGGATGGAGAATTTCTCACGAAAAGAACAGGCTTTATTTTCGTGAGCCGAGACGCCGTCCTTTTCTCTTCATCAATCTATGCACGCATTCCTCCCCACCCCTACCCCCTCTCCCCTTCCCTTCCCCCCTACAAGACCCTCTCCCCTCCACAGACACTTCCAAAGGCCCCATAAATCCCGCAGCTCCTCGTCTAACCCTTCGCTCGAAGGCCTTTGTTAGCGCTAGACTTCGCCTTCAGAAATCGCGGCCACACTCCGTCCAAGCGGTTGAAGAAGCTTTGAAATTATTTGAGCGGTGATGGTGGCGATTTACATACAAAATTTTCTCTGAAAATTAAAAGTGCCACCAATTCGAGGCACCAGAAGAAATGAAGATGTAGAAATAATGCTGATGAGGGAAAACATGAAATATACCCTGGACCTAGGTACTACTTCCTGATTATACAGAAGACAACAATTTTCATAAAATAATAAGGGAAGAATCCAATGAAGTGCCGGCGCCAAGAAAAACAGAGCCGTTTGCCAAAGAGGAAGTTTAACGTGTAATGAATGAAATAAAAAAGAATGAAGCACCTGACCTTTACACTAGGACACCAGACGGAGTCAAAGGCTCCGTTAATTTTAAACTCTAGAAACATAGCTGGCATAGATTAGAAAAGTTCGGACATAAATTAGATAAGTTCGGACATAAATTAGAAAACTTCGGACAACGTTTGTCCTCTACCGATGCCGACAACCGAGGCAATTGGGTAAGTTATGTGGCATTAAAACATTGTATTATAATATAAAACATTACAATTGATGACATCTCATGGCTCAGACGTACTAAAATGCTTGGAATATTTTTTTCCGTATAATAATGTTTGTTCACTATCTTCCCCATGAACAGGATAGATCTGTTTTTGTTTCGTTGTCCATACTTTCCAAATATAGAGCTTTGCCTAAATATTAATAAACACGTTCAGTAGGTATTTACTGGTACTTGTATTTATGATATGGATTTGCCTCTGATTGGCGTCCTTCATTGAAATGGTGGAATATTGGCGCAGTTGTTCAAATATACAGCAAAGTTTTGGTAGACCCATTCACTGAAGTCTTTTAAGATGAGCTAACCTTTTTCTACTTTCCTAATACGTGGAAGAGAGGGAAGATTCAAACCATGTTAAAAGGTAAAGATAAAAATCCAGCTGATCCAAACGCTTATCGCCTGATAATCCTCATTTCGAAATTAAGATAAATCTATGAAAGAACAGTAAGGGAAAGAGTAGACACCTGGTATAGCTCTCGCGAAAGCTTATGGCGTTCGGATGCGCGACGTTTGTGTTGTCCGCGTCATACAAATTACATTTTTTTTAAATGCACTCTTGAATGGCACAAATCGCATGTCTTCGCTTTCCCCTACACCCCTTTTCCCTACCCCTTCCACCAAACTTTACCCCCCACGTCGTCTTCTTCTGCTCATCCGAACGCCATAAGCTTTCGCGAGAGCTGTAAGCGGGTTTTCTGCTCAGGGACCACCTCCTTCACGGATCTGCAAGCTCACGCTTACACCCCGATCCAAAGAAGGGTGCGTGGAAGTTGGAAGGAATAAAAGGATAGGTTGGAAGGGTATGGGAAAGGGAAACTTCCGGCCCCAGAGTCATAAATAGGATAAGGGGAAAACGGAACGCGAAACAACTTTTGATCCCTAGCGTTGGCTACGATGAGTTCTATTGAGAAGAAAACCCGTGGCAACCCGTCGTCCAGCCGGGTCCGCTAGGCGGAAAGAGTAGACAGTGATTTGGGCCCCAAAAATATTTTCCACCCAAATCAATGTAATGAAGATATATGGTTTCTGATCTCACCTGAAAACGACGGGCGCCATCCAAAGGCTAATTCATATAATAAATGCAAGTACCACTAAATACCTTGTGACTTTTTTTCTTGATATTAAAGGAGCCTTTGACTTCGTCTGATGGCCTAGGGTAATTTCAGAAATTAAGCTTTAAAACTTCCCTGGAAACATTAATTAACTAAATTAAAAATTAATTTGAGGACCGTGAAATTACGTACCCATCTTAAAAAATCACAGTAAAATTGCCACAAAGGGTTGTCTTCAAAGATCATTGTTGGAACTTTTACATTGGAATTTAGTAATTAATTCAATCCTTAGAACCGAATTCCCAGAAAATTGAACCATCTTAGCATACATTTGCTGATGACATAGTCTTGACGATACCTGGCGATAGTAGAGTATTAGAATCCAATACGAAACACTGCGTAAACTTAATAGAATCATGGGCAAACGAAAACAAATTATCGCTTTCAACAAAAAAAAGTTTACGATCTTGGGAAAAAATCATAGAAACCCAACATGTAAAATGTATGGTAATCAATTAAGAAGAACTATGGAGTTTAAATACTTGGGTGTAGTGTTTGATGAAAAATTATCTTTGTTTACCGCGTACAAATTTCATAACGATGAAAACGAAGAACATTTTGCGTGCAGCAAAAAGGATATGCCTGAGTACTAAGGCAATAAATCAATGATAGACATTTAGAGAGGTGTTGCAGTACCTATAATCATCTACGGATGCGGAATATGGAATCATAGAGTCAACCACTCTAGAATTTAAAGAAAATTATGAGAAGTTCAGTGAGAATGACTGATAGAAATTTGTAACAGCTATTCCACAGCACTGACCTCCAGCCCTCTGTATGATTACTGCACAACCAACGTTGGAATTTGAAATTTTGGAAAGAAAGTTAATCATAAGATACCGCAACGGAGAGGACAATATATTTTGAAGAAGAAATTTTAGCAAATGATCAAATAAGAAGAAAATAAATTGAAAGAATAGTACTGAAGGTTTTAGGTTAATAGATTATGATATACTTGTTCTTATGCTTAATGCCGTGAGTTTTCGGGAAAACTATTGTTCTAGAAGCCTCTCTATTGCAATATTTCCCAATAAAATTGTCCAGTTGAGAGTTCTAGCTCTTCGTAAATTATGCTTATGCCATTTGCATTATAACATTTCTAGTAATTGCTAGATGGTCCGACCCTGTGTGTGTACATATATTGTTGTACGATGTAATACTTACCTGAGCATATGTTTATACGAAAGTTGTGTGTGTATTTTTATTTCACGCCTTGAAAAATCAAATTATTATTGACTATGACTGCTTTAACGGAGCCGATACAAATGTGGTATTTGTCAAATCATGAATATGTATATTTTTATTGATATGGCAAGGTCTAGGTCCTGTAGAGTAGTTTTCTTTTTGCATTTACACCGTACTACTACTGCGTTGCGCAATGTATTGATCAGGTGTGTTATCAATTTTAAATTATCGACTCTATAAATCTGTTTTGATCCAATTTTAATTCACCTTAATATACATTTTGTAAGTGGTTTTATAATTTAAATTGATCAAATGTTTGTATTTTATAAGTGCATGTGGTAATGACGCTAATATTGACGAAAAAATATGTTTCCGATTGTACCATTCTCACTTATTTTCCTCTTTCTATTTGCAGTGACCGTTGTGGCCTCACTGACGAAGACCTGAATCGCTGCTGGATAAGACCCAATCAGCAATTGCACCCGGAGATCTACCACACTAAGGTAAGAACTGACTAGCACCCCTCGTCGTCACTCATCTAATAAGGCATTCGCTGTCCTTGCGTCACTGTCCTCTCAACCATTTCCTTTGTCCCTCAATGGCTCTTTCAAGCCATGGCAAATTCATACGGTACATGATATTCCGTGGAATGGAAACCTATGCCGACCTAGCGCTTAGCTCCCGAAGACGCATCTTCCAAATAGGTGGTTGTTCTTCCTTGGTGGATCGGCTCTTGTTTTCTTGGATTTCTTGTTTTCACAGAGCAGGGGCACAACAACCCCCTGAATCGTGGGGAGGGGGGGATTTAACAAATCGGGCCGTGTCCATTAAAAAGTGAGCCACACCCTCTGATTTCTGGGGGTTATTTTGTAATCTCACCTGGGGGGTTATTTTGTAATCTCACTTTAGTGAGAATACGTCTTAAAATGTCACTTTTTCGTAGTTCAACTCCTTCACCCAGGCGGCGTGACCATCTTCGGATCTCAATCGGTGAACTGCCGGTCATGTGCTGGTCTTTTAGACGATTCATCCGCTCTGATCCGTATCTTTCGACTCGTGATCCGTTTCATTATCTCCGCCTGCCATTAGTTCCATCTCACCTTTCATAAAGAACGTGACATGGAGCCACCATCGTTTCCACGTGAAGATTGAGTTGGAAAATAAACAAGGGCGCGAAAGATACAAACGATTTTAAATCTTATTGTTGTAATTTGCTAAACGTGAAGAACTTCAGAGCATTTTCAACTCCAATATATAGGGCACTTGAAGGTATACTTTGTTTGAAATGCTTACGTTATTATAAGCTTGAATTATCTGTGTATATATTTCGTATCAATATTTCCCAAACAATGTTGCTGATACCTTTGTTTTCGTATGCCTATCCGCCAGTGTATGGAGAATGGAATTCAGTTATTTATACCATATTTTCATAATTTTAACAAATATTGCCTTAAAATCTACGTTCTTGGTAGATATTTCCGTGCTTGTGAATCGAACACTAATTAGATGCACTTAATTGTTTTTAAATATTGAGTGATCGCTCACATGTCGCTGGTAATTTTGACTGTATTTAAATTTTCGTGGTGTGTACAGTGTAAGATATCTTCCGTAAGATGTTGAGCAATCTGGTTGTTTGCTAGTCTCGGCATTTTTTATTTGATATAAGGTAATTGAAGCTTCGACAATTCACGAACCATTCGTGAGCCGATCATTAAGAGAGGTAAACGGATCTCCCGCCTTTCCACTAAGAGTCACTAAAAAGGTAGGATTACAAAATAACCCCCCTGGGGGGAGGGGGGCAATGCCCCCCCCCGTTATTGCGCCCCTGTCACAGAGGCTATTTTTCTTTTGAAATCGTCTTGGATATTGTTTTGTCTCTTATTTGAATTCCCAATCAGCAAAAATATTTCACTTGGTCTATATTTAAGCTTTCTTTATTTTTCTACAGCACTAAAAATTTAGTTTCTTTGTCAATTGTCTTTGCTTTTTGTAATTATACTTAAGTTTTAATTCTATGTTTAACTTATTTTTATCTTAGGGTCGTTTTCTGTAGGTACTGTTGAGCATACGATTAATTTTCTTTTAGCGTAGTCTGCTAACGTCACAATATCGTGGACGCATCTCGGCGTCGAAATAACTCGTGTTGGCTCTGTTTGACCCTCGTATCAGCATTTATTCAGCTTCCATTAAATAGAGTTAAACATTTTCTATACCTATATAAAATGATATTGTGGTGTGAGAGAAGACCTTAAAGATGCATTATGATTTTATTAATTGATTAAATATTTATTGATTTCCAATATAACATTGTTTGACGAAACCATGAATTGAATTTGCCAATGATGAAATAAATTGATTGATTGACTCAGTTATTTTGGGTAGATCATATGAATTATGTTTATAAAAAGTATAATATCCAAAATTTCTTTCATTTCAAAATTTCTTTGTGCTTAAGTGTAAGTTTTCACCGTAAGTTACTTAAGAAAATAGGAGATAAATTAAAATGCTAAGAGAAACGAGAGCACTGGAGCTGATGGTTGGCTCTATCACACCCCGGCCACATCACGTAAGTACTTTCTCTGTGCTAATGTCTACTGGGATTATCTCAAGCGGTTCGAACACAAACCCCAAAAGAGAAAATGTCCGACAGTGCCACGTGGTGTCGGGACAGTAGGATAGGCAAACCTCCATTTCAAATTCGGACACACGTATCTTGATGTGCCAGGAAAGCGAAACTCGATGCGTGGAGCATGTTTTTTTTTGTACGCCCTTCAATCGTCTCGCCGAATGTGAACAAAATCGGCGCAGGAAACGTAGCGGGTATAAATGACCATTGATTGAAACAGACCCTGGCTGGATGCCGACGATTTGAATTGGAGACGCTGGATTTCATTCGATGACTCCGTTGCTTCCGTTAGTCGGACGTAATGGCGCGCAGTCCTTCCACAATGCATTGTTTTGTTTTCCAGACAAAGAGAACCGTTGGTTTGTTGTGCGAAGGCCAGCCACCGGAAGTGGCGGCGCTCGCCAATGCCGCGCGCCTGCCAAGAACGTCGTCTTCTTCCGAGGAAGGGCAATGTCGTCACTCCTTACCTTCTCCCGGAGATGTCCCGGGAGGGAAGGAGCGGGGCGCGGGAATAAACCACGCCGACTCCCTATAGTACGCGCTCTCCATGTGGAGTCTTCTGTTTTTCTGGCTTATGCTTTCCTATACTCTCATCTGCAACTTGGCATTCTCCGCACTCGAAAATGTCACTGCATTAATCTTCATATCAGTGTTTGCGAATTCCCAAACATTTGGAACCTCTGGGAATCGATGTCTGAAAATATTATTTTTCAAGAATAGGTATAGGTGTAGCAAAACTTGGTGGCACTCGTATCTACAGAGAATTACGTCAGGGAGAGGAGATCATACAAGAGAAGAAGAATGAAGATGTTTAGGTTCTCTCTATAGGTCCCTACCTGAGCCCTGCGGTACCTCTGACAGCTCTTCAACGCTTAATTCACCCTCTGGAACCTCAAACTCTCCGCTGTGGAGTGCCATCAAGTTTAGCTATAGCTATACCCGAATGAATTTTTTTTCTAATTTTCCCATGTTATTAGTGAAGATGAGGATTTTTAGAATCTATACATTTGTTATTTTCAAAAAGGGAGGAATTAGGCGAGATGTTGGGGAATATGAACATAATAAGAACTATGACGATGCAATTTTCCAAGGAGAAAATTTTTTTTTTAATCTACCCGGGTTTCGATGCACTGCATCTGATGCAGTGCACTTGATGATGATGCAGTGCATCGAAACCCGGGTCGATTGAAAAATTTTTATCTGTGGAAAATTGCATCGTCATAGTTCTTATTATTTGTTATTTTCATCCCGCTTTCCAGTCAGCCAGTCTGAGATTTCAGATCGATCCGAAAAGAGACTAGGCAATGGCGCTCGCCTTTCTTCTTTTGTTTTGCCGATGGGAAACTAAATTTCATCGATGTCATTCTCACGGCGTGGTTTATTTTGAGAAGGGGAGAGGGAGAAATTTGCAATAATGGCGGCTGAAAGAAGCGAGAGAACTCAAAATTGAAAAGAGGATGCTAAGCGAGAAGGAACCCCCGATGATCACTGACCTGGCCGGCTCACACTACTAATTGTATGATTGATAGCTCAATGTCGGTATTTTCAGGCCGTGTAGGTAAACCAGGCGTCTGAGTCAGCTTGGATCAGAACTTTCAGATCGGTCTGAGTTCATCTCTCAGTGATTCAACCCGAAGGTTGGTTTGGATAGTTGAGAGTATATCTCAACCCGGACTAAGCCACAGGCGTGTGAATTTCACACATTCAGGGTAGGGGGGCCAGTTCCTTTCCCCGGGCCACCTCGCACTCCGAGGATTTTTTTGTTCGGGGGCGTCCAAAGGCTTCACCCGTTTTCGAATGGTAAATGTAGAGCATCTTATACGATACTATCATAATTGCTGCGTAGGTATGCCTAACGTTCATACCTGCTAACGTAATCTATGTGTTATACGTATGCCAGATAAACCTGCGACGGTCTATTTCGTCTATTTGAGAGTGAACATTCGGAGGTAGAAATTGTTCTGAACTGCGTTAACCGATCACCAGCCGGAAGGATTGGATTCATGGATTGATGGCTTGAAGAAGTTAGTTGATGGTATTTCGACGCACAGAAGTGAAGAATGTTATTTTTTGCGAAAAATGATCCACCTTATATAATTATATAACCGGGAGTCCCCTTAAATATGTCCATTGCTATTATAAATAATGTAGTGCGTTTTTTAAATTACTTCCATTTTACAATTTCTTAGATACGTATATCATTGTGGTAATGAGGGGCGATGGTTTGCTGTAGGCCGTGATAGAGGGAAGGATGTTGGGCAAGCGGGGAAGGGGAAGAAAGAGAATAGGTTTTATGGACGGGATGAAAAAAGGTAGGACTTGCGCTGAGATGAAGAAAGAACTACTATAGAGGTAGATAGGGCACGGCACGTGTAAGAGTCTGTTGGACATTCTCTTGACTTTCACCATAATCTACCTATAACCGGTGGATTACTATAATGATGATGATGATGATCATTATGGTACCGCGAGCATTCCACTACGAATATCAGTGTTTTTGGCTCATTTACGGCAAACTGATCAATTAAAGATGACCGATTGCGTATTTTAATGGCTTCAGTATTCCCCTGCTCTGTCGTACCGTATGATTCCATCTAATCTCTTCTTTAATCTATGATTTGAGCATACCTCTCTTCCCAACACCCATCTCCTTATCTTCCCTCATACCCTGCACTTCCCGAGAATTCTTCTTACCTTCCGAAACGGCCTTCGCTATCCCATCACCCTGTATCACGTGCTCCGCTTCATTCCGTCGTGAAGTTTCCTCTCCCCCCCCCCCCCTGCACACGACCCCTCGGTCGTCCCCTCGACCCGTCGCACTTGCTCACTCTCTGATTGGATCGATTCTTCTTCGCGCCCATGTGTCCAGATCATCTTATTTACTCCCTCCCGTATTTTATTCGAATCACAAGGTCCGAGCCTGTAATTTATTCACGAATGATACAATTTTTCTCAAAAAATGTTTGTTTTTGTTAGCAGTGTTAGTTCCAAAAGTCATGCCAGCTTTGCAGCGCAAACATTTGGTACCCTCCTCAGAAAGATTCAGTTCACAAAGTAAATGAAATACAAAGGAAAGATGCACACTTTGTTAAAAACTCCTACGATTGAACAGAAATTATTACACAGCTGATGGAAGGACTAGGTTGTGAGCTGTTAGAGGCTCGGAGGATAACCGCTAGGCTTTGATTATTTGAAAAATTCAGATCAAGGGAGTTTCAGTAGGTAAAACTTGGAGGATATTATTTTATCCCCTTTCTATGTCTCTAGAACTTGATAGGTACGAAAATTTCTTCTTTCCATGCACCACTAATGGTTATGACAAAAACAGCATGATGCTAACGTAAGACAAATCATTGACGTACAATTACCTCTCTCCTCCCCCCTCTCCTTTCCCCTATTCCCTCCCTTTCCATGGCTGGTGTCCTAACACCCCCTGCCACACACTTCTGTGGCAGCTGGCAGGGTAGGATGTCATTTCATAGTTTTTCTACCAGGCCTCTGTTTGTGCCAAAAGTGAAAGAAATGTAGGGGGTAAGACAGTTTGCGATTTGAGGTGGAACAGCCGATGAAAAAATATGACCTACAGATTCTTCAACCTGATACATACGATCTTTTGGTATGTAGAGGATGAGATCTATTTCTCGAGGTCAAAAGATGAGCTATGAATACATGGGCAGAAATATAGCATTTTTTGTAGAAATACTTCAATGCTTCAGTTTATCATTTTTTCCCATCATTGATCTTAATTTATAAAATAAAACTCTAGGTGCGGTAGTACTTTAGTTTTATGTGCTTCAACAGCTGAGGTGATTTCGCATGTACTGCTTTCCATTTGCAGTTAGAAGTAAAACCACCCAAAACATATTTAACCATCACCCATCCAAATTCAAGCTGATAGTAACATTGCTTTTATTTGGTGATCATACAGGAACTGTTGCTTTCATCATGGCAGGCCATCACCCAACACAGTTTGATATGTTATAAAGTACAATAATACCTCTCCCACTGGGCAGAGGTGGTCTGTGTGAAATATATATCTGTGCTTACATTTCTGTGAGAGTGGTAGATTGTAAGGGTGCCCTTCTGGAGCCCCCCTGGTACTCAGACCTCGTGGTCCATTGTGCCATCTCACATTTAACCTGCCTGCCACTTGCAGACAGGGGACAAGAGCACCACGGTAGAGGTATGGAAGATGGTCACCTCCCTCCAACCTTCCCGGTCTGGGTCTTCCCTCCGGCCTCCTGATATAGGTCTGGAGGAGTGTCACCTCTCCAACCACCACAGTAGAGGTATGGAGGAGGGCCACCCATCCAACCCCTATCCGAGCCCAACGTTGCCTAACTTCGGTGATCTGATGGGAACCGGTGTTTCAACGTGGCTAGGCCCTTTCCCTGTGAGAGTGATGGTGCTAAACGTGGTGTGTACGTGAACCTGACATCATCATTTATCTTCTCGATTGATGAAGTTTGTCACTCCATGTCAACTATCTTCTCCTTCATATTGACACATATATTTTATACTAGTTTACATGATATACCAACTGGACCTGAAGAAGCATGCAGGGTAGCAGATGGAACCTGGTCCGAGAAGTGGAACAATATGGTGGAAAGCCCAGAAAATAGAATATTCATGAAACACCAATTCATATTAGCTTTCTATGTATCGAATGGCTGAGCCCTGACTATTTATCTCTTATCTCATTTCAAGGCACTTTTTAAAGATTTGGCAGAGGTGAGCCCATCTTACTATGCCCAGAGTATTTCCTCTCAAAGTCTGTTCCTTATTATTTTCCTTTTGTATTTGCAGGGCTTTGTGGAGTGCATGGTACGTGACATGAACAAGACTCCATTCCTATATTGTGACTTCCATGGCCACTCTCGTCGGAAGAATGTGTTCGTCTATGGATGCTCACAGGAACACAGTTGGTTCAAAGGTGACCGCTCTGTGCCAGAAAATCCTGTTGAATTCTTGGTAAGGGGCAATTTGAAGTATGACAAAAAGGTCTACAGGGTGAAGGCTTTGAACTTTTAGCTGTACTCATGAAATGTGCTTGTAGAATTTTGCTGCTAATTTGGCATATATTCTGTGCCTATTACTATCTGGTCCTTCATGCTATATTTTATAATGGGTTCACAAAAGTTACCAGCTCTTTTTTCTCTGGATGATACTTAGTAAGTTTGCATTAAATCTCATCTTCCTTATAAAGCAGGCTACATTAGTGTATGAAGGAATGGACATTGTTTATGGCTATGTCATATTCCATTTTTGAACAGATTTCTGAATTTTACTTTGAACTACATGTTTGAATATGGAAATGGAGTGTACATTCAAACGTTAAAGTCACCATCAAAATGGAGAGTTTTCTATTGTTTTTTGAAAACCAAATATTATACTCTGAAATTTAATTCATGCATCTAGTGGTTTGGTTTTTAACCTTAATTGGTATGACTCCCCTATATCTTTTGAACGATGCTATCTATTGAGTAATGTGCTCCGCTAGTGTTCATAGTGCTAGTGAGCTCATATGGACCAGAGGCATTTATTCACATCAGTCTTTTTTACAATTGGGTTCCTGCCTTTGAAATAACTCTGTGATAAGGACTTACATCAAGCTAAGCAGCTGCAAAGTCAATTCACAATTCAATGCTGGCCTCGGTGGTGGTGGAGTAATATCCTCGCCTGCCAACCCTAAGGTTACATTATCATATCATTAGTTACGATATCAGTATTATCATTAGCTAACAAAGTTTATTTTAGTAGATGCATTCTTTATTTTTTGCAAAATATAATGCTAGAACTATTTGGCACCATGTTAATTAACATGCCAGAAAATAAGGTACTCACATGTTTTTAAATAGTGGTATGGTGAAATATTCATTTAAGTTAATGTTTAGAGATTCGCATTTAATTAATGAGGGTTTGCAATCTGTCAATCCATGTAGATGCTTCCACATTTGATGGACCGCTTCAACCCTGCGTTTTCATTATCGAATTGCAACTTCGCTGTTGAGAAGACGAGGGAGAGCACTGCAAGGGTCACGTTCTGGAGAGAGTTTGGCATCAAGCGCAGCTACACCATGGAGAGCACTTACTGTGGCATGGATCAGGGCACGCTCAATGTGAGTATGCCGGGATACGTAGGAGACAATGGATGCCATATTTCACCATTTTGAAGTTTAGATTAGAGATGTTAAAGGAAACAGAACCCATTACATACTTAGGAATGATTCTGAGTAGACTAAGATAAAGATTATCTAAGCCTACTCAGCCTACCAGCTATTAAAATTTAAATTCACTTGAACGGAGCAGAGAGTGGGGCAGAAAATTTGAAATTTATGTAATTCTGGAATGAAAATTGAAAGAAAGCATTTAAAATGAAAGCTCTTTGGAACAAAAATGACATGTTCTGGATTGGGTTCACACCTCAATTATATTCATTCTCACTCCTCCACTTGAGTTCCTGATTTACCGTAATTGAACTTAGAATGCCTCTTAGAGTCCTTGCACTTGTCCATTAATGACTGCCTTTTATTTTATGGAGAACCTCATTATGTACACACCCCCATTGAATACATATATCAAAGAAGAGTCCTTTTCATGTGCTACTTTATAAAGATGCTTATCATAATGATTTCATAAATCAGGGACTTAAATAACTGCATACATCATAGTTCTCTCTGTCGACTTGGGGAAAATCCATTCCTGAAAAGGATCCACAGTGCACAGCTGTAACTATGTGTGTGACCTGAAATTTATTTCACTCTCTCACCAAACACTTATAACTAAACTATTTGGGAAGATAAACATTTAATGTTGTTTAACTTGATATTTTCATTCTCTTAATGAAATGTAAAATTTTCTTGAAACATGTTTCATTTTACACTGAAACAATACAGATCAAGAAAAGATGTAACATTTTACTCTGGAATGGCTTTAATTCTTGGGTTTTGTTTGCTTTAGCTTCCCTGGTCTTACCCACCTAGTCTTTTTCTTCCAGTAGAGTTGGAGAGCAATATTAAGTATCGGTGATGCCACATTGTTAAAATGTTTAGCCATTAGGTTTAAACAACCGTCTTGAGATCTTCTTGATGGTTGAGCTCTGACTTTGTAATGTGAGTCAAGAGCAGGGCTTTTTTTCTGGCGGTATGCGGCGGAACTGCGTTCCGGCACCTTTTTTGGTCAAAGTAAATTGCCTAAACTCGCATAAATCAATCTGAGCTCATTTGGATTTTTTCGTAGCTCTTATGGACAACTGAATTCTGACACCTTTTTTCCAGAAAAAAAGCCCTGGTTAAGACCAAAATATTTTCTTTAGTAAATTGTAATTGTTTTTATTTGTTCTAAGGTGCTGGTGAAACATTTCTTCTATTATTGAATACTTTATCTGTTTTTTGTCCTTGGCACAGTGACTTGGATCTTATTGAACTGATAGATTATTATTCTGTTTTTGTGCTCTATGACAATCCCTGTGATTTGAACTCAATCATGAATTCCTTCTCCTAATTTAAGGCTGCCAAAAACAATAGTTTATTTACCAATTTTATTTTTCAAATAATTGTCCTTTGGCAGATAATTGCATTTTCTCTGTTCATTCTAAATTCAAATGCTTTTGGTTTCCTCCGCCTTTGCCTGAATTCAATCTTTTTACTTCTTTGCTTTATCATTTGAGTGAGGTTAAATTTTAGATGCTTGGTACTGTATGTTTAGAACTTACATTTCATACCTCAAGGTCTTCATTGTATTTTTATTGATGTTATTACACACTTATGAAAGTCCTGCAGCAGGTTTCTGGAATCATATTGGTCTTTGATTATTACTTTGAGGATATCTATGGCTTTATTACCTATCCATTCCTATAATGCATTATTTAATTGGAGGTAGTAATGTTTTGTATCTCTATCCTACACTTTTCCACCTGCAATGAGGTTCCCTTTCCATTAATCTAGAGCCCTTTAAATTGTTTGTAGGGCCATTTATAGCCTTGGTATTATCTCAACCTAAAGGAATGTCATCACATTATAATTTGTGAATGCAACACTGCATTTGTCTTAAGAATCTTCTCTGGTGGACTTCCCACTGTAGAGTACATTTCAAAACTCCAGCCAATATCATTAATTTCACTTTCATTGATAACTGCAGTACGTATTTGAAGTCAGGCAGATATTCTTGACGTGCACCATCAGTAAACTTTGGAGAGACTGATGCATCTCAGGATGCAGCAAAGTACTCTGGCATGGCATGGAACAATTTTTTTATTTTTCATTCCCAGAAAATCAGAATTGGTTTTTTGAAGCTGAAAAATAACACGTCTTTGAAATGCACAACCTTGGCATTAAAAAAATAGATTTACTTAATACAAGCTGGTTGCATACATTTAAGCAATCAAAGCTTCCTAAATTTGTTTTTATTCCCATTTCTTAACAAGGACATCTTCTTGTGGGAGTTTATCACCCAAAAACCTCTCATTAGTTGCGATAATATATTTAATTTGTTAAATAAATGCTTAAAATGAGATTTATACTTAGAATCGTATGTCATATGGATTATCTCTTTTTGATCAATTGCTATGCCATATGTACTAGGTGAAAAAGCACATATCTCTGCCATATTTTACTTTTGAATACATATTTTTTTTAACAATACTGGAATTCAAATGCCATGCCGTACTGTGTTTGAAGTTGGCTGTGAATTTGCCTTTGATTGCAGGGTTATCACATCAACACTTCCCACTTGAAGGAGGTTGGAGTGAGCTTTTGTGAGGCTCTTCTGTGCATCAGCGATGAAAATGGCTGGAGAATGACACTGGTCATAGATCACTCAGAAACTGATCAGCCAAGGTTTGTACTTTCACCTAAAGCACCTTTTCAAGATTGGGATTGCCTTATACATATATGTTGTTATTATCTTGCAAAGAGTGAACGTTTGAGAGGGGCTTTCCAAATGTCTGCTGTCCTTGTTCAAAATGAAGCTGATATAAAATTTCAGCTGCCCTCCCAATATCTTCCTGGGTTATTGAAAAAGTATTACTTAAGCAGATGTTATTTGATGAAACTCTGGTAGTGCTCAATTTGTAATTTTATCTAAGTTTTGTATTTTAGAAAATAAAATTGTTCATTAAGTACCTTTTTAGTTAAAAGTATAGTGATCTATGAATGTTACTTCGATGAGTACTTCATTTTTATGTGCTTCAATAGCAGTGGTCTCTTTGCTCTGGTGTCAGTGACTTATGGACAGGGGCAGCAGCACCCATGAAGAATTGAAGGATCACCAAGCCAAATTCAAGCCGAGCCCAATAAGGCTTAACTTTAATGATTGATTGGCAACTTAAGTTGCCATTATGACATGCTGTGAGCCATCATTATGCAATGGCTCAAATTTTTGGCAGTACTTGATTTAATTGGGTATAACTGGTCAAAAACTATCTGCTTTTATTTTGGCAAATATGGTGATTTTTTTACAAATAGAACAAAGTTTATGATAACTTTAAATTTAGTTTTATTACTATTTATATCATGTGGTCAGCCTAGGAAATAATATCTAGAATTCATGAGTTCTTTGTCAATTCTGAAAAGTGAATTTCTCTACGTGCAACATTCTTCACTTTACTCTTGATAATTAAAGCCTAAATATTACAAATCTATTGTTTTAGTGATAAGACCTTTGGTATTAGTAAATTTACTACATACCCTTTCCAACCTTGATGTGACCATTCCCTTCTGTGGCAACTTGAATTTTCGGGTCCAAGCATATATTTATTTATGCATCAAGGGTTTACCATTGTTCTTATTTCAAGTATTAGGTGGCTGCACTATTCATTGTAGCTTGTCATTTATCCTTTGATTTAGTTTGTTGTCACTTGCTCCAATGATTGATTAAAAGAAAAATATTTTATGAACTTAAACCTCTCTTTATCCCAGCAATATCTTGTTTCAAGAACTCATGGAACTCTGTTGGTCTTTTAACCCTTCAGCTGCAGCAGCAGCAGCCTCGTTCATTTGCTTCCTTTTCGTGCAGGGTGAACTTGAGGGGAGAATTCTCCCATATAATCTGGGTTGGCCTTCTTGTCCAGGCTGGGGGAAGTGGTCATTGTTGAGCACCAATAAAAATACAATGCACAACTAACAGTTGTTTGATTTTTGAAACGGCTCTTTTTGAGTATTCTCTCCACTTGCCATCCTTGCTGTTTTTTGATTAATTTGATACTAAATAGTGCATAAATTCCTTGATTTTTGGCTGTGATGTCTAATTTTAAAATGAGTAAGCAACAGGGCCATGAACTGAGTCCATGGACCATGTCCACTTCCTAATTACTTTGGATTGGAGGAGAGACTACAATGGAATAATGAGAAAGTATGAGCTTGTGAACCTGTCTGGGAAGGTTGCTCTGTAAACCTTGGAGAGGGTAGAAGGTGGCAGTCAACATATGACTTTGTTTTATCTGCAAATGCCTAAGAAATCATAAGAATGCATTTACTGCAGCTAAAGGGTTGACTGATGCTACCCATTAACATTCCTAAATACCAGATTATTCCTCCTATTCCTTCCTAACCCATCTCCCCCCATTCTATTTACACTGTGCTTCTGCTACCATTTCCCCCTCTAATGACTTTCCTCTCAAACTGAATCTCAGTCTGTCAGACGCTTGCTTGATCTATTTCCCCCCCTCCTCTCTAGGTTGGTTGATGACATCACCAAAAGCATAAGTACTGCTTAGTGAAGAAAAGGCAAGTAATGTTATTTTCAATAGTGTGCAGTTTGTTTTCAAGTCTTGCAGTGATTATGTTTAAGCCAAGAACTTTGCTAAGAAGAGCTTAATAATCATAGAATGAGAGCATGCTTTAGTGGTCAGTAATAATCACCACACTGAAATCTGCCTTGTTAAAATCACATTTTAGCTTTGTGGTGTTACTTTAAGCACTTTTCATTTTTGTAACTCTTTTTCCACTAAAAACTGATTGCCTTTCCGAGTGAATATGACTAATCAACTCACATGTGTATGGTAAAGCTTGTTGGATGTTGAAAGTTAATTCTATTCCACATATGAAATATTTAACTGAAGCTGCTTTGAGTTCTATTGTGACTTTTGTTCTCTGGCATTTTACATGTTGGGGTCTTTGGCTGCATCCAATTTTTCTAATATCGAAGACACTCTTATTGTGCAATTTTGTAAAAACAAATTCTGTCTTTGTTGCAGGACGCTGGAAATTCCCCTCCAAGGCAAATTCGATGATCCGACAATGAGCTGTGATAGTTCTGACGAGGATTTCTGAAATATTTATGTTTTTATTATCTGAAGTCTGCTTTGCTCTTAGTTTTCCCTTAATATGTGTAATCATATTTAAAATCATATTGATAAATTATTTTTTTAATCAACAGAAATTATTACTTGTGTGTTCGGCTGCCAGTTTCCCCGATCAAATCAACCTAGCAATTTAAATGCAGTTGCAACATACTCCTTTGTTACATTGTCCTTCAAATTGTATTATCTAGCTGTTTTCTCTCCATTCATCTGAAATGAGGGTTTGGATCTGTGATCAAAAACTAGATAATTATGTTCCTTTTTGACTTTGAAGTCTTTTGATCACAATCCTCATGTTAATGATGGAATTTGTGTTCCTACATCATTCCAAGTATTTTACTCAGGATAGGCTTCTTATTACTTAATTGTATTAGAGAATTAAAACTTAGCAATTGTTTATGAAATTACAGTGGAAGGTCACTATAGCAAGATTGCACAAAAGTCATAAAATTGCTCATTATAGTCTAAATGCTATTTATGAATTGCTGATTATTTGAATCCTTGCACAATGTGTGGGCAAAGCTGAAAAAATGGGCATTTAAGCAATAGTTTCGTAAAAGCGGCGAAACGCATCAAAATTACATAGTTTGCCAAAACAAATTTGTCACCACGTGTACAACTCATTATTCAGAATGTTCCACGCACCGCAAGGTTTTTGATGACATTGTGTAGAAAATTCCCAGTGAACTATCATTGGAAAAAATGGCATATCATTGTTTAATGGTATTGAGCGTATACATATAATGGTCAGAAGTGCCACACAGAAAGGGCTGATATACCGGGGGAGGAATATTGCATGAGAAAAATGTTACTAATGAACTCTTAAATTATTAATGTTTAATTGTAACAAATATAAAAGTCCGGCAATCAGAGTCAGGTAATCGGAAGTTGCTAATGTATTGCAGAAATGGGACACAACAGTGCCTCTAGTGGTCATTTGGCAATAGTACCACAACCGATTGCACGAAAGACACCAAAGAAGTTTTCTATACCAAATATCGCACTTCAGATGTTTATTTTGCCTCATTCACACTGCTATCGTACGGACAATCATTCTTAGGACTAAAGGTGGAAATCGTGGTATGAAAGCATAATCGGACAGCTGTATCACGTATTCCGAATGATGCCATTTACATC
Organism: Pyrrhosoma nymphula; assembly: GCA_963573305.1. Classification (NCBI taxonomy): domain Eukaryota; kingdom Metazoa; phylum Arthropoda; class Insecta; order Odonata; family Coenagrionidae; genus Pyrrhosoma; species Pyrrhosoma nymphula. Next base: position 100,657,100 of record OY754339.1, read on the forward strand.
AATATGGCGCTGGTGTTGCCAGAAGGCAACCAGACATTTGAAGCTCGATAATCAGAAAATAGAGAATGGCTTGATATTACTCTGTTTAAGGGGTTAGATTTCATTTTGAATCAACCGATTAACGGCTCCACTCAGTTTGTTTGAGCATCAGCCGTGTCAACCCTGTGCAGGCTGCAGAGGCCCTAGAAAAGAGTGGAGGGAGCCACTCAGGTCAAAGTGAAGCTGGGCGAGGGTAGATAAACACAGATAAGAGGAAGGAGTGATCTTCTTCCATCTCTTTCTCACAGAATGAGTTCTGTGCAGATGAATGAATTCATGTTCAGGAATAAGCAGTGAGAACATTATCTGTCCATCAATTGTTAGGACCCGATGGAGGGACAGACCACTTTATCTGTCAACTTGACAGATATGGTAGCTTTATTATTTCCAGTTATTGTTTGCGTGAGAGGGACAGCTTGGTAGCAGAACTGGCTTTTCACGTAGTTCACCAATTTCCAGAAACCTGTGAAAGGATGTTTTACATGCATTACAATAAGCAGAATTGAATCTTGTGTTACTCAATCCATAATAATTACTAGTCTTTAATAATAATTAGCGCCTAGAATAAGGCCTCAATTTGATATGAAGGTAGCCTTACATATGGGAGATGATTTCCAACCAAATCTCCTTAGGGGTAATATCTCGATGGATATCGCTACTTGCAGGGCATTATTCTGCCTTCACCAGTACTTTACCGTGGACCAGTAGTAAACAAAACTTATAACTGGAAAGCACTTCTAGCCATGTTTTCCATCTAAAAGTCCCGCAGCAAAACCGCTATCCTACTACTCCCCCTTGTAGATCCTGGAGGCTCTACAATGTAACAGGTGATCCTGTAAGAAAAATCTTGTGTATGCATCTGTTCAAGTTTCATTTGCCTTTCAAAGTGACTTGTCGGTTATTACTGAAGCTTTGCATATCATTTCTCTCCTGAGATAAATAACACCCACAAGTTATGCAACCCGGGCAATTTTCAGGGCAAAACAGACTTGTTATAGCAGTCTAGCAGAAATATCCACTCCTAATAACCAACAGAACTATGAATGCTTTTACCTATTGGACCAACAATGTCCAAATAATAATGTGCTATGATGCCCTCCTCACTATAAGCAATCCTTGCTATTAGCCATCCTCATTATAGTGGCCTTCAACTGTATTTGTAAACTTGTGTGTTTCTACTGTATTTGTAGAGAATAGTGGTTTCATGTGAAATAACAGAACGTTTTTGGACTGCTTCTTGTATGCCAAATGTTTTGGACAAATTTAATCATTTTTTTCTGTTGATTGTTTTTTATTGATTATAAATTCTAAATGATGATATTTTCCAGATATAAGGTGCTTTTTTCACCCAGAGAAGCTCATGGGTTCACCCTGCATTTTCAACCATAGGTGTCCTCTTAGACTAAGTACTCACAATGATTTTGCAGTAATGATTCATATGGCATCATTTCAAGATGCAGGATGTCCTAATGACTCTCGGATCTTACCATGTCACCATTTCTGTTCACAACATGTGGTCAAAAATAACTTATCAACTTTTCTGTTAACAGGATTGGTGGTAAAATATGGTTTATTCATTCTTCCTAAATATTTTGGCAAACTGAGGTGCATTTTATTTACCATACTTGTTCATAGGCGTAGCCACGAGTGTGGCACCTATGGCACGTGCCACACCTATTGTCCTGAAACCCAAAATTTTTTTTCCCAAAATTTCCCTCCCGCAGTTAAATGTCATCTCCGTTATTCCCAATAGCCCTTTAAATAACCCGAATTGACAGGTTTATGAAGGTGTGAGTCTCTCGACGTGTCTAGTGTGAAGACAAAGATTATCAGGGAAACTTTTTTTTTCAAAACTTACATTGTTCATTAAAAGTCCCTTAAATAATTTGGATTGACAGGTTTACAAAGGCGAGAATTTCATGACATGTCTATTGTCTAGACAACGATTATCGGGTAGACTTTTTTTGAAGTTTTGAAAATATAGAACTGCAGTGGGCGTATACAAAATTTGTCAATTAACTCCAAAAATAAAACCCCTCTTTCTCATTTTTTCAAAGTTAAACCCTAATCATGATTGGTCAAAATTGTACAAAAGCCTCCAACTCTTTTCTGGAAATACGAAAACCGATTTTCTTCCTGTCTTTAATCGAATTAGTCTCAATTTTGACCTCGCTGTGAACATTTCGTGAAAGTTTGCGTCCATTGCCATACTGATGATGCCACACTTATTGCCCCAGTGCCACACCTATTGCTGGTGGCTGGCTACGCCTATGTACTTGTTACATTACAGGAAATATTATAAGTCCTCTTCCAACCTCAGTCATGACAGGGATAAGTTTTTGTCCTTCATTACCACCATGACATAACTCTTTGGCCATAAGTAGAATGAGAAGACAAGCATCTACCCTGGATAATACGTCATTGTTCAACCCAGTTGAATGTCTTAGTTCTCAACCCTGCCCCCACTCAATGTAAAAGTGTAGGATAGTGCTAGACTTGGTGGCCAATAAAAGACCATGTAGAGTATTCTGGAATATGTTCATAAACTAGCATAGCATAATGAAAGAGGTGTCGTAGTACTTTAAGCTAACTTTCCCTGAGACGCTCAGAATATCTTGCGGATCCTAAAATTGTTTTAATCCCTCTGCAATAGAAGTCTTTTAGCATATTCAACAGAAAATGCTGAAATAATTCAAGAAAATACACAATATATTCCTCTCAACTCTGACTAAGGGTAAGGTACCTTACCTCACGTGACAACATTCCTGGATGCAATGTGAGAAAGAACAATATGATACCCAAATGTGTGATCTTTTAATACACTTGATTATTAAGAATTTATGTTAATAACCTGACCTATGGATATTATATCCAATCTATTCCCTAGGAAAACCTAAAATCATTCAAAAAATGTAGTTTTCCAAAATAAAATATGTAACTCATATGTGGCAGAAATGGCACAGAGCAGGGATATACATAGAGCACACTTGGTGGTTGCATCATTGTGTTCTTTTAATGGGAGTTGTGCATGATGGCCATATTGAATATAAGTTATATATATGACAAATTCAAAGCAACTGAAATGTCTATGACTCCCAATACATACAAATGCCACATTAACACTCAAATAATTATTACCTATTATAGCAGTGATTATAATGAAAGTGTAACAATATGACTTAATGGTATGGTATTTTTTTAAACCAAAAGGAAACATCTGGGGAAATTAATTCATAATGCTTGTACAGTTTGGCTGCTGGTTCTTAGGGAAATGTTCTACGTTTCTAGGACTTTCCAGAAATGCACCTTAAATTTCCACACAATTTTATGTGTTTCCTACGAATATATCTTTACTCTGTGGTAATGGCTTGATTCTGGGAAAAATTTCAATTGAAATGCTATAATGTGATGCCATCACCTCTAACGTGAAATAATAAATGTTATGGAGAAAATTATAAATTGATTGGTATGTAAAATTACTAATGAATTCTCTGTAATAATAAGAAGAGAAGATTTGATGCTGTTACATTTATTAATTAGTATACTGAACACACAATCATAATGTGATCTTTAAGACCGTCTCCTGAAAAATGTATATGCATGGAAAACAAGAGCTACAAAATACTTAAGTATCCGTAATTACGGATGCAACAGTAATATTAGACTATGTACATTCTTCATTGTATAAATTATGCTAGTAATTTTGCGAAACTTGTAAGATTTTGTAAACTTAATTACTTACTTGCATTGCGGTTGCACGTGTCTTTTCAGATTTCTCGAGTAAATTTGATGTATAAGGTCTTCCCCTACTCAAACACATTATAGTTAATTGCAACAAACATTATTAATGCTAACAGCGTAACGAAACATACTTGAGTTGATACTTCCATTAATTAAATTTGGCGAATTAATAAATACTGTAAGTAGAGGCTTAGTTGCTGTGGCAAAAAAGCGGAGGGACGGAGAGTACATGGCAGGCAATGCTTCTGGTATTATTACACTTGCCGTATGTACTCGAGTATAAGCCGAGAAATTTATTTTTTTGGCCACTGAATGCCTACATTTGACATATAGTCGAGTCGCTAAATAAGGTGAATTTTAAGGGGGGTCAATATTCCCGCATATTGGCTACATAAAACCATATGTATTTATATTATCCATAAGCTAAGGAGAATATTCGCCTAGAAATACATTAGCTTTATGTTATAAGTTTCGTAAAAAAAAAATTTCTGTGGCAATTTCTATGTTATAGGGCTTAACATCCAGCTCCCTTTTTATCTTCTTAAATTGCCACGGGAGTAAGGAATCGTGGGTAGCGTAGTGGTCTGTGCATTGGCCCGGCAAGCCAAAAGATTTCTATGTATTTCATTGCCGTATTATCGGGAGTCATGAATATCTTCAAGTCCAAATTAACGTAGATAGAATTAATTAATGTTAGTTGATGAATACTGAAGATACAAAATATTTTCATAGACTTACAAGGTTTGATAAAAAAAGCATGTGGAATTTTCTTTTAAAGCTATCATGGTTTTTTGATCTTAGGGAATAGTAAAAAGTTACAGGGGGCCATGTCGGACAAATACGGATAGTGAGAGATCACAGCGGTGTTGTTTTTTGCCAAAAATTCTCAAACAAGTGGTGAAGTCTGAGCAGCTGCGTTAATGCCGAAATTCAACAATGTCGAAGTTTAACAATAAAAGTTTTGCTGCCACTCGTCTCATACCCAAAATATCCTAAATAATTGCTTCGCACAAGCAAAGTAATTATCCATAATTATCAGCAACTTCTCTGATAGTGATTTTACGATTGTCCATAAACGTTTTCTTCACTTTTTTGACGTTTGCATTGGTTGTTGATGTGCTAGGACGATATGGGCGCTCGTCATCTTCAGCGTCTTCACGGCCCTCTTGGAAACGTTTGTACCACATGTATATGCTTGTAACCACTTGTAACTTTGTCGAAATTCAACAACAAAGTGAACAACCAATGTCAGGCACACGTATATGAACACACCATCCAAAATTTGTGACGATTGGACTTGTGCAACCAGCCAAATTTGAAAAAATGCCACGTATTTTTTTATCAAACCTCGTAAATTGATTTAGTTTACACATTACTTTTCATTTCTCTTTTTTATTAAATTCATGTAAAACATACAAATACGCTCGTAATTTTTCAACGTGAACCTAGATAGTTCTAACGTGTGGAAAATAGTTTCAACAGTTGTGTTTCGTGTTGCATAAGGTCTTTACCACTGCGGAATATGGCTGTAACTACATGATCGTGAAAACAAAATTGATGTGATGGTTGCACATGTTTAGAGCAGTTGTTGAATGCATGAGCTAATTTGTTCACCTTTTCAATGTGCGACCCGGTTGTTTGCATGAGCAGAAAAATATTTACGACGAAGTACGTGTTATTGAAGGTTGCACAATGTCCTTACCTGGTTGCTATGCTGCTTGTTAGATACAATCGTCATGAAGAAAAGGTAGGTAGTAAAGTGTGTAACTAAAAACGTTCAACAAATTCTTTAAAAATTAACTTTTTTTATATGATTACTATTAGCACATTATTATTCATTTTTCTTCGCTATTTTAGACCATTGCCCACGGAATTTGTGTTTTTTTTCTTCTTACTAGAAATAAATACCCCCTACACATTCTGTGCTAATATTTGATTAAAAATGGGGGTCCTATATTTGTACTTATACGGTGTCGCGTGCGTTCTCCTCGTCTCCAATGGGAATTTTAGAGCGGCGGTCAGCTCGTGGTCCCTGAGAGAAGTAGGAGTGGGAATGACTGACTTCGGAGCGCAGGGATGGAATGACAGGGTAGCAAGGAGTAATGCATTTCTCTTTTAAAAAGAGGAGGATAGGGGGTGGACGCGGATAGGAAGGGTGGTGCGGGAGTGATCGCGATGGCCGGTGTCATGGGCTCGTCCCCAGGGTGCGGTGGCGGCTAAAGGATGGCTCGAGGCGGGCAAGGCCTTGGGCCAATCGTGCGGTGATCGTCTCGGTCCGAGCAAGCCAAGTGGCGGTATCTCCCACCTCGAAGTCGAAAAAGTGCGTTGCCGAACGTTGAAAGAATCTTTTGATGACAGTGAGTGAGGGGGGAGGGGGGGAGAAACGGGGAAACGAAGGGTCTCTTCGGAGCGCACAGTGGTCGGAAATCGGAAAAAGCTGGCCGAAATTCTAGAAGTTTTTTTGAGATATGAACTTGAAACTTCGCATGAAAACTCAAAAATGGTACATACATATGTCTCTGGAATAGCACTTTATGTGGCATAGCTCTTGAGCATAGTTACTGAGATACAGAGGCTCAAATATAACCAAATATGTATCCAGAAAAAAGCCTGTCTTCAGTTTCCTCGGAAAATCTTCCGACTTAAGTTGATGGTGAAGTTAAAGGAGGGTTTTTATGGAATAAAAAACGATATTATCTGTTAACATGGTATTTTTGCTTTACAATTCCTTAGTTTTAAAGAATAGCTATGATACAATCTTTCTGGGTCGTTACAAAATGGCGGACGCTGTTTTTAGACAAACTTTTACCATAAGTAGGATATTCAAATTGGTTTTTAGCATAGTCACGCGAAGTGACTTACATCAGAGCATTATTTGAAGACTTCTTTTGGTTTGATATGCAGTTAACTTCGAAAAAAGTCGCACGAGCGACGCGAAAGGACTTCAAAGGACGCGAGAGTATTTAGTAGCGTAGCCAGATGGGATCAGGGGGGGCGAATGCCCCCCACCCTGTGTTCTGGCGCCCTTAAGTCTGTGAATTTTTCCACTCTTAATTCCCAAAAACGTATAAATTAATGATTATAATACGTTGTCAATTGCCATATTTTGCACAAACCGATCCGCCTATTGCATCACCAAAATGTGTATAGTTCAGTCAACTGGTTAATTTATGAGTCGAGGCATAGTGGGACCAAATAAAAAAAAGCTGGCCAAAAGTCGAAAAATTAACTTCGCGTAAAGCGGCCGAGAAAATGACGCTAAATATTATTGATTATGTTATCTTCAATATAGTACACTACACGGAGCATAGAATACGTCAGGATAATGTGTACGACCTGTCAAAGTTTAGCATGTCAGTGTGATATTTGGCTGCCGTAACTTTCGCGTCAAAAAAATGAATGTTCTTATCTTCATTGAAAATTTTCTGTGCAATATTTTGGATTTTTTAAATTTTACACAAAATTAAAGTACCTTTACGTATAAAATGAGTTTATTTTCGTTTTTTTTAACTTATTTAGATTTTTGCTTAGAAAGTGCTTTTTTTACGTTAAATTTAAGTTTAAATTGCAATTGTCGTTTTCATCGACATCTACCGACACGAAGTTATCTGTTCTGTGTGATAGGGTAAATTCTATATAACAGTTTTCAGAAGAAAATTGTTGCAGATTTTTGCAGTTTTCATTTTACCAAATATATGTTTCTTCGAAACTGCCCCGGTCGCTACAGCGGGGGCCGCCGTTTGCCTCTACATGGGGAAATGTTGAAATTTCCAAATATACACGGAGAGAAATTTCAGTTTAGCATCTTTAGTAAATAATATACATGTTATAAGCCTATATCACCCCTATTAAAACGCCTATTAAAACATGTTACTGAATTGGCAAAAATTCAAGAATACTCTTGTCACATATTTTCGTCCCCGTTAACCATTTGGCCCTAAAGTTTACAGGAGAATGATACAGGAGAGACGAAATTGAAGACATTGGATTATTAAACTTCTCTACACAGCGTTCTTATGACCTGACGATTGTCCACTAGGGTGTATCACGAAAAACCCTTTTTTTGAAATTCAAAATTGCAAGTGGATAAAAAGTTATCACTGTGCTCACATATGCACCAAAAAAAATTGAGTCAAATCATAAAATGTTTAGGTCTCTCGGAACGGGCCTAAAGTTTGATTTTTTTGTCAAAAAACGTAGATTTTCAATTTTTTTAAAAACGTAAATACAAAACAAATTTTAGTTTTCAAGTACAAAAATATAAAGTTTAAAAAGTTAGTTAACAGTAGAACAAAAATTACACCGGTCGCGTAACATTTATGTCTCCCGGATAAGGTGTATATAAGTCATATTTGTGCAAAATTAAGGTCTGTTTTTGACAGTTTCATTTACTTATATTAAACTTATTTTATTTATAAATTTCTTTTAACCATACAAATAAAAAGTATTACAATCTAATGTGTGTTTAATAGGCCGAAACTATCCTTTATTTTTTTTAATTAAGCCTATTTTTCGAGTTAGAGAAATGAAAAAAGGATTTTATTTTCAAAAGGAAAAAAAATACGTTAAATAATATTAAAACGTTAAGTTTGAAAAAGTAATTCAAAATGAATCTTGATTACATAATCAATAGATTTTGATATTTGATGAAAATTTCAGAATGTTATAGTTGTCCGTGGAGAATAGTTTTATTTTAATAGGTATGTGACATCTCAGTTATCAGCAGCTCTCGCAGCCTGTAACCAAAGTTTTTAGTTAGGCTGATTTTAAAGATCAATTTCTAGCAACTCATCCATATGCTTACAAAAAACCAAAAATATTAGATAGAGTTGATCGTTTCCAAAAAAGTAGATATTTTATTTTTATGGAAAAAAGTCTTACTTGATGTTTATTCCTGGGCTGTTGCAGATGTGTAGTGATGTTTCGTTTCAAACTTTGGAAGATATTTTCTTTCCATCAATAGATCTAATCTTGATCTAATGAAACCATCTCTCTCTTTGTAGCCACAAACGTGCTTAAAAGCTTCTGTAACCTCATTCACAATTCTTACCACTGCTTGTGAGTGTCAAGGAGTTTTAAACTACTTTCTACCGCTAGTTCCTGTTTCAACGATCAACTCTAGCTTGCTTAAGTTAGTTAGGAGAGGTGGTTCCGTTACTGTTGTAGACTGCCAATGAATAAGATCTACATAGTCCTCTACATCAAAATTAACTTGTGGTGGTTACCCGTCTTTGCTTTTAAATCTGTTTTTAGAGCTATTTGTATTCTTTTGCTTGCCAGACGCCTAATATTTTTTCGTGAATCAAACAAAATTCCCAAAAGAAGATGTTCTGGGTGTACCATTAAAGCATTTCTCTGTAGCGTTGATTGAACAATACCTTTAGATCACCTTCTAAGTACTTGATGCCTTGTACAATTTTAAAAAAGTTGTGTGAAGCATACATAATCCTTTGATGACATTTAATTGTAAACCATGAGGGAGCATAAACTTTTATGACAAACTCAACCAGGTTTTTCAACTGAGGGGTTGGATAAAGTGATGCAATATATAAGCGTGAAATTCGGTTTGCCATTGTCAGCCATCTTGCATGGGAGATGTTTCCTGGGTTTCTGCTTGCCAACTCTTTGGAGCATTTACCTGCTAACACAGCTTTACTCCAGAAGTTTGACCATCAAGGGCAACCATAACTTTCCTAAGCAGCAATTCGTTCAAGTGAAGCAAACAAACCACTGCTTGTACTAAGCGTTTTAAAGCCTTTAGAACAATGCAATTGATCCATTATAGACTCCAGTATTAGATGCAGTACCATCACAGCCAAGAGCTTAAATAGTTTGCTCACCAATGCAGTTTTCTTTCATGAATTTCAGTATGGATAATACTATGTCTTTCCCAGAGCTACTGGCTGGAGTAACGTGTCCAAAATATTTTGAATTTGATTCTTCAAAATTCTCCTTGTATCGTTATCCGGACACATTTACCACTAACAATATCTTTACTTATTGTTTCATCTTTTCGACCATCAAAATAGCACCCCACCACAGCGACTTGCCGCAGCGTTCGGACGCAGCCGCGAGACGCACCAGTGAAACCACACCTGAGTGTAGCATTCACCATTTCATAATAATATCACAGAGTTTTACTCTGTGATAATATTCTCGCTACTTCAAAATGCTGTAAAACAATACGTAAAAAAAACAAATAATTAAAATAAATCTGAAGGATGGGTTTAAAATTGAAAAATAGGTGTTTTGTAAAAAATGTACATTTTTATGTAGATTCCGGGAGACGCAGATGTTACATGACAGATATAAATTTTTTTCTACTGTTAAATAACATTTGAAACTTAAGATTTTTGTAGTTGAAAACAAAATTTTGCTTTTTATTTACGTTTTAAAAAAAATTGAAAATCTATGTTTTTGACAAAAAAAATCAAACTTTAGGCCCGTTCCGGGAGGCCTAAACATTTTTCAATTTGACTCAAATTTTTTTTCGTGCATATGTGAGCACAGTGACAGCTTTTTCTCCACTTGCAATTTTGAATTTCAAAAAAAAAGTTTTTCGTGATACACCCTATTGTCCACAGGCTGGGGGGTGGCTGGGGGGAAGTTGTGGCGGGCAGGGGGAGATCGTTATCGTGTGCGTGCAGCGGCAGGCGCCAACTGGGCAATAATCTGCTCTCCTTGATGTGTCTACTTGCCCACCCTTTTGGGCTCTACATTCCATTCTTTTTACTCAAATTCTCTGGTAACTCTCCACGGATCTCTTTTAAAACTCTCTTGCCTCCTTCTGGCCATTTCCGCGCTATTACGATTCGATTCGGACACTTTCGTGTTTTTGAGGGTCAAAGTGGTGTAAGTCAATTTTGTTCCACATTTGATTTAAGAGCGTTGAAGGATTCCTGTTACTGATTTATGTTTTTTGCATGAATAATTTGAGGCTAGCTTCAGTGTTTTTTCATTAGATAACAGAAACCCAAAGAGTTTAATTTGGGATTTGTTTTACTTTAAGCATCGTTTCCCAAAAATGTCAATTTTGTCTTATTACAGTTTTGCTCTAAACGGCTCACGCATTTAGTGAATACGCACATGTAAACATGAAACTATGAAGATGCACGCCATGAGATATTTTTGTGTCACCCAAGTACTATAAGAACGAGTCCCATAAAACGTCCTTAGAAGTAGTAACTCCGTCTTTTAAAGACATTATCTGGATAGCCATACCTGTAGCTTAAAATGAATAAAACACTATCAAACAAAATTTATTTGATTATGCATGTAAATTTCTCAAATTTTACTCAAAACTAATATTTAATGAAAAAGCCCCTCTTTTTATTAACTCTCGAGCGTATACTTATTTCCTACATGAAAATATCACTTGGTACTGAAGAAACAAAACGTTGCGTAGCCAGCAATTATTTTTGAAACGCATGCAGGGACAGGACAACGATTAAGTAAAATTTCATATATTTATACCACCTGCCATTCATCGAAATGAACCAAAATGAAAATTTATATTCGTTAAAAATTTACTCGTGAGATCATAACGAAACTACCACCGAACCCATTAAGGAAGATTATTTTTACTTCTCAATTAATTAGGTCCTTCTTCGAAAGCTCTGTGAAACTCGGAATGCTGGAGTTTCTCAAATGTACGTGACGTATAAAGCAACTAGTTAACATTCTTAATTGCTAGCATTCGATGGGAAGACCGTTTCTTCGTTAACTATAGTTAACTTATAAGGGACATTTTGTATTCTGCTTTTTAACTTTTGCGAGCTATATTTTTTTGTGTAAATATTTTCTGGAATCGGTTACCCTAACTGTTCTTATCCTTTCCTGACCAAGGACCTTGCTCTTAATAGCTAAATAAATCCGAACATCTTTCATGCAGGGATGCTAACAGTTGCAAGTTGGTTATCCATGTGATAGATGGTCAATGCACAGATATTTGCCTACATCCTTTGCGTATATAATTATTTTGTATTATATTGCTGATAATGAGATAAATAAGGGCTGGCTCACGCTTTATGAAAGCATAGATTTCAACCATCAACATTACTGCGTGAGCATTCATAATTTAAACTATAAAGATTAAAGTGTAGGTGTTGCACAACTGATGTCGATGCACTCGAAGACTGCTCTTCAACACGCATTCCAAATGGATCGTAGTGGTTAAAATGAACGTAAATTTACAATATTCCCCGTACCGAAAATTAAAATACGCGAAACGGTTTACGGAATACTTCTAAAAGATAATAAGATAATAAAAGATAATACTACTTCTTCTTCGCCACTGAAACTATCATGTAGCGCTGGTTAGGGATGCTTTTTATATTATAATATAAATATATAAGAGACAATTGAAACTAAGCGAAGTATTTATATATCGAAATGCTGGCGGTTCAAAGGTAATCACCACAAATCAAACATAGAAGACATGTTTCTGAGTGCTTCATTGTCATCTGCGCTGACGATGAATGATTTACGCTCTATTTTCCGGGAATAAGTTTTCGTGTGTACAAAGGAAACAAAATCTCACCGAAATTAATGCAAATTATTCGTAGATGATGATATAAAAGCTATACTTTTTAAATGGGATATTTATCTACAAACGGTAGGTTGTTTCTTTATCTCATTAAACAGAAAAATGTTAACGAAGCTAAATAATTAACTACTCTTACAAAATATTCCGTTGCTATTTCAGAGGACCGTTTATTGCTTCTACAAATAAGGAAAAAAAACAGATGTAATTCCCTACACAGTAAAAATGTAAAACCTGAAAACATTGTTATATCCCAAGAAAACAACCGTATTTAATAGTCATCAAATACTTTCGGAACGATTAAATTCCAGAAATCACACTTGGCCTAAAATAATAAACACCTGATAAATGTTATTCAATCAATGAGACTGAAATTCATAAAAATGTATTGAATTCTTCTAATGTAGGCGTGTCTCCGGCGCAGCGCGCGGAGCCCGGTTCGTACGGCTGGTGATTACCTCGGTAACCGAAGTATAATTAAAAAAGGAGCACGTAGAAGCAGATAAATTTCAAGCGTAACGCTTCTTATAACTCCTTGCTATGTATTAGTGCAAATATCACTACGGAGCACCACGGATCATTTTTTGTAGGCCTCAATTTATAATATTCCAAAAGAAATATATTCCAATTGCTCTTCATTTCGTATCAGTTATGAGTCATTTGTGCCTTTATCTAACAAAAAAGGATACAGCATTAAAATTGGTTCATTTTCCAATTATGTGAGTGCAAAAATCTAGAAAAATACATAATGAAAAACCTGATTTCCTTAAGCGCACTTGCGCCTGCTAAAACCCACTAACGTGGTGCGGATTGGAAGTCGTTGATTTCAAGCCCTGTGAATGGCTGCTGAGTAGAGCGGATCGGAAAAATCGATTTTTCGCGGAGAAACTTGGCCTTCTGGAAGAAGTTGTCAAAGTCACTCAAAATAAGACCAGAAAAATTTGGGACCTCTAGGTCAACCCTAGACCCTCGCGCCGTGGCCATTTATGGGGAGGGCGGCTGAAAATGGAAAAAGTCACGTTTTTATAGCGGTTCACCATGGATTTTCCCGAGTTGCGACCTTGTAGACCAAAAATTTCGTTCATTTGGACGTATCTGCAGCCGTTAAGCCACAAAATGTCAATTTTGAGTGCGCGGCCGCGCGTAATTATGCAACGCCCACGAAGCGTCGCGACCCGTCGCACAGTGGGGCGTAATGCGAAATTCGGCGTAAATGCCGAAAACGCGCTCAAAATGGCGAAAATTATTTTTTTCATTTTCGGGATTCTTTTTGTAGGTTGCCTACACAGATATCTAATCCGCCGGGAAATGCATTATAAACGCGAGTAAGTTTGCAACTGCGCTCATTATTCAGTGTGAAAGTGACAGTTGAGCACCTCTACGGTGCTACGAAAACAATCAACCCAATTTTAAGGACTTTTAAAAAACACACTATATATCGCTGAGTGATCCGATTTAAATTTTGAAAAATGGAATCTATTCATAATAGTAAGCAGATTTTATATAGTTTTTATATGATATAGCTATTTTAAAAATTGAGTGTTATATAGTTACATAAGGGCACTGAGAAATAAATTATATTTCTTAGAAAAAGTTGTTAGAAAAACTATGAAAAGTTAAATTGTACCACATTGTCTCTCTACCATATTTGTATATGGTATACCTGCAGGTCGTACCTATCATTTTGTTTTTAAATTACTTTGCCCCGGATTCCCTAACGTAAGTCATTGACAAATGAAGTTTACAGGTAGATACAATACGTTGCAGCTCATTTTAGCGTTTGCGATGCATTCTCTCTATGAAAAGTTAAATTGTACCACATTGTCTCTCTACCATATTTGAATATGGTATAACTGCAGGTCGTACCTATCATTTTGTTTTTAAATTGTTTTGCCCCGATTTCCCTAACGTAGATAAGTTATTGACAAATGAAGTTTACAGGTACAATGCGTAGCAGCTCATTTTAGCGTTTGCGATGCATTCTCTCTATGAAAAGTTATATTGTACCACATTGTCTCTTTACCATATTTGAATATGGTATAACTGCAGGTCGTACCTATCATTTTGTTTTTAAATTGTTTTGCCCCGATTTCCCAAACGCGAGTTATTGATAAAAGAAGTGTACAGTTACAATACGTAGCAGCTCGTTACGGCAGTTCTTACAATACTACGCAAATCATAGTTAACCGCAAATATACAACTTCACTTTTGAAGAGGCATATCCAAGCGAAGGTATTCATATAGTACAGCAATGATATTTTTTAAATTACCACAGTAAAAATATCTTTATAACCTATTTCTTGACAGCTGATTGAGAAGACAATAGCAGGCGGTTCTTATACATGATTAGGGTTGCCATGTTTTAAAATAAAAAAAAGGGGGAATCCATATTTTACAATGAAAAACCGAGGGATTATCACTAAAGGTTTTAGTCCATTTCCTTTAATTGGTATTTTGGCGTAGAGCACGTGTTTCGGTGTTTATTATTAGCATATCGACTTTAAGTTACATTCTTGTGGGAGCACGTGGTGTATATCCCAAACAATGAAGGCGGCCTAACAACTAGTCCGCATGCTTGAAGCGAATTAATGAGCATTGTTTTTGGAAGCGGAGTGATAAAAACATATATTATTTGGAAGTGATCGAATGAAGCAGACGTTCAGGGCGTGAGGTATAATTCGGCGAACAACATTTAATTGATGTAATATTTATGATAGTAAGAAGGGTGGTTTAATGTAAACTGATCGCGGGCTAAAATTTAAACATACGTCAGATTAAACAAACCGAAGATTCGAGTTAAACCTCAATCAATCTTTTATTTTATAATATTTTAGTGTACAAAGATAAGGGGCATCATCTCATTTTTTTAAATATTACACGATGAAAGAAAAGCTTCTACCATTCTACTACCGGAGCTGGGCAGCGATACTAAAAACCGGGAGATTTCCCTGTTTTCCGGGAGATTTAATCGGGGGCTGAAAAAGGTCATTAAAACCGGGCGGTACAAGACTAAACCGGGTGATTTGGTAAGCCTACACAGGATTATGTTTTGTTTACGTAGCGCCACGGGCCACGTATTCAAAAAAGACAAATTAAATTAATAACCAGCATGTAAACCTTAAATTATACGATGTCGCAGCATCCATTATTGCATATTTATTACGCGTCAGCAATCAAACGATATTTTTAATTGAACATTGTTGTTGACAATGTCCGTTCTACCTGTGCACGGTGTAAGGAAAAAATGGCATCAACAATTAACAATTAATCAATTTAGCAATGTGAAATCTGGAATTCAGCTTAACCTACATTCATATATTTTGTGCCGAGAATTATTGGGAGACAAACGTTAGATAAAAGCTACGGAAATTTCCCCTATTTCCTATAATTTGTATCGATGATTGTTTTATTTTACGTATAGTATTTCTAATAATATGCACAACATGACAATTTTTGTAAGTTCAGTTTTTTTCTTCCGCTCATTTTCCTTATTTCAACGTCAACTTCACAGTTGCATACCAAAACACAGAATTTAAAAAAAATAGTTATGCTTTTGAAAAAATCCGCCATATTGAGTCATCCATTTTGTTTTCTGCAATTTAAACTTCAAATTCGTATTCGGCGATCTCAAGAATGTGTTATTACCGACCTTTATTCCAATTAAAGCCTTTATCAATTTTAATGCCGCCATATTGGGTCAGCCATTTTGTTTTTTGCAATTCTGATTTCATATTCGTAATCTTGAACCTAAAAACCTTAGACACACCGAATTACGCAATGATTGAACATCTTTTTCATATTTTGACCATCTTTTCGGAATTCGGCCCCACTGTGCGTCGCAGCGCAACGGTCAGCAGGCCGATTGCGCCTCCTTCCGGCTCGCGTCTGCTGCCCGCTCGCCGCGAATGCAGCAAAACTCATCATGCATGCGTCTTCCGTCGTTGGTCTAACTAATATTAGATGATTAAACAATGTCCAGGGAATTACCATTACGGAAGAATTATTTGAAATTAATATAATACACCGTCATCATTCAAGAATTAGAGAACAACTCCCTGATTGTACAGGATTTAGCCTACCTTTACAATTCTTTTTCAACATGGATAAAGAATCCATAAATAGTTACCAGAGCTCACCACGTCAAGGTACCTGAACTATGACCTCCCCCGCCCACCCACCCACTCAAATAAAATTGAGTAACGTATTTACCAGATTAGATGCTATCTGAAAAATAAGCAAGTGGTCATTTGTAGACCAATCGGTTTATCTGTGTGTAAGTATTCGTCTTTAAAAATTATTTTCATTGAACACTTTAGGTCATTATCGATATATTTATTTTTGAAGTCAGGCAGATAAATGTAAAACTTAGTCACCCTATCACAGCATGAACTGAGACTTGGTTTCGAAGGTCGGCATTTTGGTTTTGCTTTCTTGTCTTTTCAGCATTTCTAATTGTCTCTCCTCGTCTTTTGCGGATGTCAATGAAGCTTGGGCTACCTCTTTCACTAATCTTTCCACTGCTTGCGTGTGGTAGGGAAAATTGAGTTCCAAATTTGAGCATTGCTCAAGTAATTCTCGAATTTCTTCAACCATATGCGATAGAGCAGGGAGGTCGGTGTTCTCGTCCCATTTGATCAGGAGCGTGTAGTCTTCCGCATCAAAATTAAAACTGGTAGTAATTCAAAAGTTCTTGAATTTTCGGCCGCACGCGTATTTCTTCGCGCCTCTAAGATTTTTTCCACTCATCCCTTCGCACTTCCTCTCGATGGTCAGCAATCATTGAGAGAAGTAAATTTTCTGGGTGCCCGAAAAACCCGTTTCTCTGAATAACAGGATCAATGACTTTTTTAAGACCTTCCGGTAGATATTTTTACCAATGTATTAGTTGCCATAAATTTACAGAACAGTCGTGTATACAATGGTTTCGCTTCACTGACAACGAGACAGGTGCGTATACTTTTTGAATGAATGACACCAGATTTTGTAAATTAGCACTTGAATTTTCAGTGGACACGTATAGCCACTGTAGTCGGTTGGCCGTAGTGAGCCAGCGAGAATGAGCCACTTTCCCTGGAGTTTTCCTGGCCAAATTTTCCGAGTAAAATCCTTTCGATACTGCATTGGAAATTTCCAAACGTTACTGCTGGTCAGTGCTCAGTAATGTCAAGTCTACTTCGTAGGATAAATTTTGTTGGAATTGGCTCGAATCGTATGATATCAAGAGTCTGGCATTCTTGAAGGACGGAGCCAATAGGTTCTTCAAACAAATTTGGACCCTTAGTTTGCCCGTCTAATTTTTCTACCAAATGCCGCAGCGTTAAGTCAATCAAGTGTAATTGGCAAATAGACCACTGTAAGGGACGCCGGAGTTGTGCTTCTAGTAAACGGATGATGCCTCCTTTCCGACCTGTATTCACTTTGGTGCCGTCACATCCAATCACTCTTAAATTTGAAAGTTCAATATTTTATTTCGTACAAAAATCAAGTTTTGCTCATTTGATGTTTCTTGCAGATCCTCCTGTGGGGGAGACAAACCCCAAATAATGGGATCCTGGCTATTCGACTAACACGACATGTTCCTCCCAAACCTTAGATTGATTAGTCCTCTTGCCTATATTCTCCAGTTTAATTGTTTCATCCTTTCTTCCGTCAAAATACAACCCTTCAATTGCACTTTTTGATTATTCTCTCTTTGCTTATAATTAATCCAACATCTTCTTTTTCTGTCTTCCTAAGTAATTCCGGTCCACTACCTTTGATGTGTTTTCCGGAGTTATGAGCTTTGCGTCGGCTAAAGTTGTGCTGACGATCATTGCTGCTGCTCTGAGGGACATGCCTCCCTCTTGCACATACCTCCGCCACAGTTGACAATTGAAGACACATTAGCCCCGAAGAAGGTCCAGGTTAATTTTCATCCCTAATCGTATGAGGAACGTTGAGGTCCAAGTTGGCTGATTCCTCGTCGGTTGAATTTTCTCGGGATGTTGAGGAAGAAAATTCTTGATGTTCACTTTTTCCCTCTTCAAGAATGAATGGTTTTGACTCGGCACTCTCCGACGATCCTCTTCTGAGTTTTTTCTTCAATCGCCGATTTTCTGAAGCATCCAAATCACCGGATATCATCTTTCGTTTTGCCCTTTGATCCCTAAAAAATGCCACTTCATGTAGGGGAACTTTATTCTCCTTCTTATATTTAAATTCGATGATTCTTTTACACTTCCACTCACAAATATCACATATTTTCTCAGATACATTGAAAAATTTATTAATTTTTTGGCCAATTTGACACCTTTAGTAGACTTGCTTGCACTTATTCTTAAGCCTTAGTACGTCTTATGGTACCATAAAATCATTTTAATCACACTACGTTCCGGAATGATTGGAATAAAGGCGCGTTTCCTAAGTTCGGATACTTTTTTTGCCACTAGACTAGCTACTTGATTAACTGCAGGCTCCCTGCCTGCGTTTTCGGATCTTAATATGTCGCAAGCATAAAAAAATATTTTATCACTTCTTTAAAAGTTGGTTGCGTCGATTCGTTTTATGTCGACGAGACACCAAAAATGGGATATTTTTCCTCACTACGCATCCTTTTTTTTTGGCATTTTTCAAGTCCAAATTATCGCACAGTTTAAATATTCAAATCACTAAGGGATTTGACTCTAAGAGCGGCGCACTTATTTCCAAATTCTCACCAAAAATGACTACCACAGCACTGACCAAAAGGGAGAAGGCGTAGAGAAAAGCACGACTTCACTGAATGCCTAGTAGAGAATGGCACAGTATATGCTCACTGAAATAGCAAGGTGCAATTTTCCACTAAATGAAATGGTGCAAAGCGCTGACAATATATACATATTTTGGAGGCGGTAGGGGAAGGAAGAGAGAAAGGAGAGGCGATGAGAGGGAGGAGAAGGGGTGGAAAGCGAGGGTATTGGGAGTTTTACCAGGGTTAACAAACTCAGGCAACAAAATATGTATACATTGTCAGCCCCGAATACCCGCCAAAAGCCACCTGAGGCAATTTAGAAAAGTTATATTGATTTCTAATAATTCTTCCGTAATGGTAATTCCCTGGACATTGTTTAATTATCTAATATTAGTTAGACCAACGACGGAAGACGCATGCATGATGAGTTTTGCTGCATTCGCGGCGAGCGGGCAGCAGACGCGAGCCGGAAGGAGGCGCGATCGGCCTGCTGACCGTTGCGCTGCGACGGGTCGCGACGCTTCGTGGGCGTTGCATAATTACGCGCGGCCGCGCACTCAAAATTGACATTTCGTGGCTTAACGGCTGCAGATACGTCCAAATGAACGAAATTTTTGGTCTACAGGGTCGCAATTCGGCAAAATCCATGGGGAACCGCTATAAAAACGTGACTTTTTCCATTTTCAGCCGCCCTCCCCATAAATGGCCACGGCGCGAGGGTCTAGGGTTGACCTAGAGGTCCCAAATTTTTCTGGTCTTATTTTGAGTGACTTTGACAACTTCTTCCAGAAGGCCAAGTTTCTCCGCGAAAAATCGATTTTTCCGATCTGCCCTACTGCATAGTGCTCTATCCGAAAGAAATTTTATGAATCTATATATTTTGAAGTTTATTCTTTTTCGCTACACCATTTTAGTTTGGGAGTTCTTACTTTGATTTTTTTTATTTTGTCCAGCTAAATCGCGTTTTCGGACTACTTTGCGGCGTAGACCACAAAAAGCAAGGGTGAGTATTGTTGAAGAGACTCTAAGGAGGAGGAAAATTGATCTTCAAAAGAACAGAAGCGCGGATATGAAGTAATTTACGAGGGTAATTGAAACACAAGAGGTATGCATCAATTGAGCCATGTGGAAGATATAATTAAGTCAGCTTTGCTGGTCTGTCACCGATAATTAAACATTTTTACTGTATGCATGTAAGTACTAAAACCCTAAAGATTGTGAAAAGTATTGTTTTTTCACTAGTGATTAGGTGATTAAGGCATTTGAAGAAATCGCACCAGAAACTATCACCAATGAGATGAGGGTGTTCTTAGTTCTTACTGTTAATTGGAACGATGTATTACTCATCCCTCACACGAAATTGATGAAACAATTAGCGTGATTAGGCAAAACAAATCTGCGGAAAGGACGACCCTCAAGGTTTCTGCAACGAATTTAAGCGGATGATTGGGAAATTTGTTGCCCAAAACAGCCAAAACCCCCTCCGAATAAATTACGTAGTTGTAGGTTGTATTACAGGTGAGAGCTCAGGAACATCACTCTGTTCAGCTGTAGCAAATGTCCCGTTACCTCCTCTCTATTTGTCTCCAACGTGTTCTGAAATTTTACCACCAAGGAAAATGATGTGCATTCTCACTATTGTCATAAAGGTTCAGAAATCGTTAATATTTTGCACTTTGGCAATCATTTTCAGGAAAAGGCTACCTCACTGAATGGAGAAAAAGGTGAAGGGACAACGAAATTGAAATATCTGAGAAGAACAGCGAACAGCTCCTACTCATAGGTTAATTTTTATTGTCGAAGTTGCCATTGATAACTAAAATGGTTTAAGTATCAGGAGTTATAGGTCAAATAAAAAGTGCTAAAATTCTGCCAACGTTAAGGATATTTAATTATCAATCCTCAGGGCTTTCAAGTTTGTTGACGTTTAATGGTTGATATTGCAAATTAAATATCAACAAACAATATCCATTTGATATACACATGATAGGTTACTTATTTCAAAACTATAACGCTGGCTAAAATCGTATTTAAGACAAATGTAAAGCACTGGCTAAAATCGAAGGCAGAAGGAGAGTTGGAAGAAAGATGTCTTGGATGAAAAACATTAAGCAATGGACGGGTCTGCATGATGTTCAGTCGCTGATACACACCGCGGAAAATAGAGAAACGACGGAAAGTTTGATTACGGAAGAGCCATAACTACCGCCGCGACGGGGAAAACGGGGCACAGCCCCTAAGCCAAAGGGTCCCCACATGGATGGTTTATTTGTTAAATATTTTTTATTTGTGTGAAAACACGGCTTACTCTAATAACCGCTAAATAGCCAGCTTAGTAATAAGAATACAAATACTCTTTACGCAAAAGAAGAGCCCTTGCACTAGACTCTCAGCTGATAGTACAGGCGTACGTACAGCAGATATCTTAATCGTCTGATCTGTGCTCTGGACAAAAATTCGGTGGCACAACCGTCTTCTTCCGAACAAGAGAGAGAGAGAAATGACCAAATGATTCATTACTCTCTCTTGTTCGGAAGATAGCCATTGTACCGCCAAAATTAAAAAAAAAACTAACGTTGGAATTTTTTTATCTTTTGTGCCTGTGTTTTTGTTTGTCACGACTGTGATGTCTTATTGAATATATATTTTCACTACGTGTGAATTTTCTGCCCCGGGGTCTCAAAGTTTGTAGTTACGGCCCTGGACATCCATTTGTGGATACACATTGGAAGAAAGAAGACAGGGCGCTGGGTCAAAACTCGACCGGAAAAACACCAACTGGGGCAAACGACGGAGTCAGCAGTTGCGGAACATGAAGCCTTGGGACACGCGATTGATTTCAAAAGCGCTAAAATCATCGCCAAGAGAGTAAGATTCAAACCCCATATTAATCCTCGAGGTTATCGAGGTAAAGAGAAATGAACTCAATTTCAATAGTGATGGTGGTCTCAAAATCAGCCACACGTTCAAGCCAGCGTCATCCAAAAGAATCCTCTATCTTCCCCTGTCCCTTCTTGCCCTAACTCAACCCCTTCCACCTCCCACAGTTGAATCACTTGATCACTAATTACATTTATGAGGACAGCACGGACAGTGAGCACTTATTCCTCCTCAAAGAAGCGACCAGCAGGGACCACGAAACGTCCCAATGTGGTCGGGATCCGGAAAAAGGTGGACATAATAAATCATTTTTTCTACTTTCTTGAAACTAGCCTTACGAATGAGTTTCACTTAGTACAATGTCTGGGTCATCATTAAGCTGAGGACATTGCCTAAAATGCCTATTTTTTCTTTTACTGAGGAAACCAATTTTATGAAGTTATAAGTTCATTTAGGATCATTTATGGCGAAATTAAATCGATTTGTTACGGCCTAAAAATGCCTATTTTACCTGTTTATGCCTCTTTCTGCTGGTTTCGCCTATTTGAGGGCCTAAAATAGCAATATTCTTTTCAACGTCGCTAAACTTCTCTTTAGTGCAGAGCTTGTCTGTTATTTCAGTTTTTTTTAATCTATCAAGATTGAAATAATGTCATTAAACATGCATAAAGAAAAATCATCCAAAGTATTATTAAATAAAGAGTAGAAAAACAACCATGCTAATTTTACGTGATGCGCACATGCGATGGTTTCAATTGCCAAAAACTTGTTTTTGAAAGTACCACTCAGGATTGCTGAGTGTAAAGGCAGATCAACTTCAGGCAGTATGCCTGAAGTTCATCTGCCTTCACAGCCAGTATCGATATTATGGGGAACATGGCTAAATACTGCATTATACTCTGCAGATAAAATTATTGAAATACGTGTGGTATGTGACAGGAATAATGTGCGCCTCCGATACATCAGTTCAAACGTATTTTTCACCCACTTTATTGGGGACATTCACAAATATCCCCAATAAATATTTGTAAAGTTTTACTTTCGCCGACTTGTGGATACATAGTAATTTGTTTGGCCCCGTGCCGCAACCTTATTCAGTATGATTATGAGATTTCGGTAACTTTGAGGCATAGTATCTCAGGAGATATTTTGATAAGAGAAACAAAAATTGGCTATCTTTTACAAACTTTTGAGCTCTATTACATAACATAATAAAACTAACTGTAAAAGCGACTTCCTTGTAGAAAATTCAGGGCGAAACTGGCCCGAAAAATTGCGGATCGAAAAAAATTAAAATATTTGGCTTTTTATATTTCTGAAAGTAAGGGTAAAATCCACGTGAAACTTTGAGCGTGATAACATTTCAATACATGGTTTATGAATATAATATTTCATCTTCCTAGTGGTTTCCATTATTTTAAAAATCGAGTCAAAATGTGACACTTTTTGTAAAAACGCCAAAAATAGGGTATTTTATCCCCGCTTTTACAAGAAAAGAGCCTCTGAAATTTCTTTTGGATCATCTTCATTATAAAGAGAATAATTTCAACCCTCTAAAAAGTATATTTTATTTTTCATCGCGGGCATATAAGGCCCTAAAAATAGGGACAACGTTGAGGATGGCATTTGTAAAAACGACCAAAATAGGTTATTTTCTGCCCGCTCTTACAAAAGAAAGACCTTCTGGATATTTTTTAATCATTTTCATTTGAAAGAGCATGTTTAAAACCTCTTTTAAAAATCGACTTGGTTTTTCATCGCGAGCACATACGGCCCTAAAAATATGAACAACGTTGAGAACGTTGCTTTGGTGGCCCCAAATGCATTCTGTTGTTTGTCATCCTGTTAGTTTTATGTAGAAATTTTTAATATATTGCGTTGGTCCATGGTGACATTATCACTACCAGTTCAGGCATTTGAACCCGTAACCCCATCGCCGTAGAGGTCACGCCCAATTGCCGTGCAATACCAGCCACGGGTGGGTTTCTTGGTTGAGGATCCCAAGCCTGCAATTTGGTTTCTTCGACAAGGTTCCAAATCCTTGTGTCTGTTCTGTCTGGTTCTGGTTCCAAAGCCAAAGGTTAGGCAGCATATCCAAGGTTCCCAAGCCTAAAGTTTCCAAGCCGAAGCTCGTGTGGTTTTTTTTTAGACTTGGGTAAGGAGACTATACTAGAGCCTTGGGTTAAGTCGTGGCCGTGTGGCTATTCTGTATTGAGTGACTTCGAGTTTTTTAACTTGTGAGTGATGCCACATATTCATTTATTGGATTCTTCAAATTTCATCTTAATGAATCCGTTATTCCACTAGAGGTGCTTCTAGATGAGTGACAGCTGTTACTGGTATCGACCAAATCTTGGGAGCAAAAGTTAATAATTGAACATTCGTCGATTTATCGGTTTCTTTAATTTTGGTTTTCATATCTTCGATTAAAAAATATTTTAAGCGCCTATTTTAAGTGCCTATTTTGAAATTTTTAGTGCCTATTTAGGCTGCCTATTTCTTCATTTTTAGTGCCTAAATGTCCTCAGCTTAGTCATCATACACAATAATTATTTTCGGAAATAATAAGTTTATATGCTCAGTACATTAGTTCAAAGTATAGCCCCATGTTTCATAAAAAAGGGTTTTTGAATTTTTTGTCGAAAAATGCATTATTAAAAAAAAATTACTGCAAACGCTATATATTGCGTGGAACAATGACTAATTACCTAATTAATATGGACATTGGACTTTCGAAAAAAGTTAATTTCAATCTATCAGTGATTGCAGTGTACGTTGAAGGAGCTCATGAATAGCAATCAACATTTATAAAAGAATTTCGTACAACTGTGTAGTTACGAAAAAAAAGTGACACCGAGGGACAAGGAGATTTTTATGGTGAGGTGAGTGGACTGTAAAATAAATATATAAATGTAGAAATCATCTGTCTATACTTGCCTAAGTGCGATTGAAAATAACTTAAGAAACTCACTGCCGCGTACGTGAGCGTCTGCACCGAAGAGTAACTATGGAAACATGTTGTAAATTATGATCTGTTTCCAATGTATTAGTAATTATAGTTGTTTCCATTATGAATTACACTCTTCCATAATTATGTACGATCTCGTATTCTACCTTTATCCGAAATTGCTTCATAAGGAAATAGAGAGAGAAAATCATGTATCGATACTTAGCAGAATGGTGGCATAATGCTGGAAGAGGAGGAAAGGAGCTTTCTTCGATCCTTTCTAAGTACGATTCCTAACCATGTTTGATAATTATTTGAAGTAAATACGACAGTTTGTATGATATTCAACTCGGAAAAGCCACTATTGGCCTCTTTCCCTCAATCACAAAGTGACAGTGCTACACCCACACAAGTGCTACACCCACGCGAAGTGGGAAAGGATCGGAAGCGGTATGTTTTACTATCTCTCCCTGGATTACCATCCAAATCGCGTTTATTGCCTATTGGCGGTATCTCTAACCTGCAGTTGAAGCTGCACGCGTCAACGGATGTTTTTTCTGAGAGGTCGATTCTAGTTCGAAACACCCTCCGAGAGCTTAGATGGGTTTTATTGCCGGGCTGCCGCTGGTATACATTTTGGCAAAAAATCCAGGAATTTCATATACTTCGTATCTCCTGGATATTATCAGGAGGTAGATCCAGGGTTCCCATGGTCAGCGAATACACCCCTCTTTTACCTCCTACGTGGCATGAGCGGATCCAGGGAGCAATCTTGGGGGGGGGGGGGGATTTGTAAGTTTTGTATGGATCTGTGCTTGCACGCACATTCCTGCGCCTGCGTTCTTACGTGAATCTTATGCCATGCATCTTTTTTTACTTATAATTATGCCTGTTTATTATTATTATGCCAATTGGTGATTTATTTAACATCACTAACTATGGGTTTGTTAACTCCTTCCCGCCAATTCTATCCGCGATCTGTTGATGCCTGTTTATGGCGCAGGGAACGCCAGAATGGAAAAGAAGCAACATTCAAGGAATTTTTTACCTGTGTACGCCTTTCTTCATTCATCCATACCCGTCACCCACTTGTGTTCAAGCCAGTTACTGCGGTCACTACTCTAAGACAACCTTCTTTGCCTGCATCCCACTTTTATAGAATTGTAACGGGCAATAGAATTGTTACTGGCTGCGTTACTTCTACATCAGATCTTGGAAATTGTAGAGAAGTTAAATTGACACACCAAGTTCACGATCACTGATTCAATAGTGGCCAAAGTATATGAAGATGAAATTAGAGAGATGTTACAACAGCAGTGAAAAAGCTAATTCCGTTTTAAGATGTAGCTAAAAAGTATAATTACTAACTCGTATTCGAAAGAAACCTTGTGTGCTTTTAAGGCCATATTCGTAATCTTCTAGTATCAAATAGTACTGCATTGCTAGCCAAACCAGCTAAAGTTAATACGACATGATTAGTACAACAAATAGGTCAATTGAGGCTATAGTGACGCATTCATAAAAGGACATTATTATGAAAGCATTATTCAGCTCCTCAAAAGGAATTTTACATAAAAACTCTTTGGCGCCTCGTTTAACGAGGGAGCTGAAAACGATGGAAGCAAATTGACCAAGTGTGATGAGATTAATGTTTTCTTAGATGTATAATATTCCTGTATTAGGTGTAGAAAACGCTTAACGATGGCGAGGTTTCGAGCGGTTCGATTCGACCCAAATCGCGAGAGCAAATTTTGTGTGTCGTCAACATGGAGACATCGTCACAACAGCATTTTTGCTATTTGGTACTTTGAAACAAATTCTTTGTCAAAATCAGCCCGCATAATTCAAATAATATAATTTTTTTTTTTTTTTTTTTTTTTTTTTTTTTTTACGAGGGTAGGTGAAAATCTCTAAATAGACACTGTGAGCCCCGAAGCTCACAGTAGTGTGGGACTCGAACCCACTAAAAACACCTCCCATTTGCTACAACTGAGCAAGCTCATCTAGTAGCTTCTCTTTCTTGCTATTGTCGCAGGTGATGGGATATAGCCCACTGGCTACTCCCATTGATGGGGTACAGCCCATTGGCTACTCCCCTGCATTGTGACTAACTGTAAGTTTCACATTAGGCTTCGCTGGTTAATTCTGTAGTAGGTCATGGGGCTTCAGTCTTTTGAGTCTCCTTAACAAGACTGGAGCTTCTTCCGCCACTTTCGTCATCTCTCTATTTACATGGGTCTGTACTCGTTGCCCGTGTTGCTCTGCATATTTTTTAACTACTTCAGTAACATGTTCTATTTTTAAATCTCTATGGAGGTCGTTATTTCTGATGTACCAAGGCGCATTTACTATGTTTCTAAGTACTTTATTTTGGAATGTTTGTATAATCTTTATGTTACTCTTCTTTGTGCATCCCCATAGTTGGATCCCATAGGTCCAAACAGGCCTCAGTATTTGTTTGTATAACAACAATTTGTTTTCGACTGTCAATTGCGAGCTTCTTCCTAAGAGCCAGTGCATTTTCCTATATTTTATGTTTAATTCTTCTTTCTTTTTCTTGACATGCTCTTTCCATTTAAGTTTGGTATCCAGCGTCATACCCAGATATTTTGCTGTGTTGGTATAGGGCACAACCTGCCCATTGATATAGACTCTTATTCTTTCTACTTTTTTATTGGTAAAATTAATATGCACTGATTTAGCTTCATTGATTTTTATCCTCCATCTTTTTGTCCATTCAGATACTTCTGTAACAGATCTTTGGAGCATATCTGTTGCCATTTCAACTTTCTCGCCCGTTGCGATGATTGCTGTATCATCAGCAAATGTTGCAACTGTAGTTTCTTCCCTACTTGGCAAATCATTTGTATATAATAGGTACAGTATGGGTCCCAGCACACTTCCTTGAGGAACGCCAGCAGATATTTTCTTCAGTTCCGAATATTCATTTTCACATTTAACACGAAAGTGTCGGTCCGTAATATACGACTTTAGCAAGAGATAGTATTCTTCTGGTAAATATTTGTGTAATTTATATTCCAGCCCTCGGTGCCACACTTTATCGAATGCCTGTGCGACATCCATAAGTACCACTGAGCATATTTTTCTCTCTTCCAACACTTTCTCGATTACATGTGTAATCCTGTGAACTTGCTCTAAGGTGGAATGTTTATTCCTAAACCCAAACTGATGACTTGGTATGAGATTTCTTTCCTCTATCAGTGGTTTTAGTCTCTTCAGGATAAGTTTTTCAAACAATTTTGATATAACTGGTAGCAGAGAGATTGGTCTATAGGACCTTTTATCATTTGGCACCTTGTCCGGTTTCAGGATCATAATGACCTCAGCAACCTTCCATTGTCTGGGTACGTATTTAATCCTGATGGCAGCATTGAATAGTTGCTGCAATTTTTTTAATCCTTTCTCCGGCAGTTCCTTCAGGATTTTGCCTGTTATCAGCTCGTACCCTGGTGCTTTTTTTGCATTCAAATTATGTTTAATTTCATCCCTTATTTCCTGTAGTGTTACTCTCTTTATATCCATTTTGTCATTCTTGGGTATAAGGATAGCGCTTTCTTCCGCTGTTTGCCTCGGTAGTGGGTGGAAGGTTTCTTCAAGATGTCTTGCGAAGAGATCTGCCTTCTCTTTCGGACTTCTCGCCCATGTCCCATCATCCTGTCTCAAGGGGGGCGATTGGGTCTTTGGTCTTTTCATCCCTTTTGCTGCTTTCCACAACGAATAGTCAGTGTCCTTTTCCGCAGTGAGATTGCTGAGGTATATATGAAATCTCTCATTTTTGATCTTCCTTATTAATTCTTTGAGCTCGTTACAAAGTGAGTTTAGAACTTTTTTGTTTTCTGGTGTACGAGCCCTCTGCCAAGTTTTCCGGGCATGTCTTTTTTTCCTAAGTAGTTCTTTTACCTCAAATGGGTAATTAATGTGGTGTTGGTAGTTTCTTTGGATCTGTGGGGTACTTGCCCAACATGCTTTTTGTATGCTTACATTTAGTCTTTCAACTTCTTCTTCTAAATTCCGTTTATTGACCAATGGGACTTGGAGCTCTATATATTCTTCCAAAAGCTGCCTAAATAAGAACCAGTTTGTCTTGTTATTTTCCAGTCTGGGTGGATATTTTTGGGCCTCTAATTGTTCATTTACTGTCAGTATCACGGGTGTGTGATCCGAAGAAAGATCCACACTATTTTCGACATGTACATACCGATCAGACACACCTTTCACCACAAAAAAGTCTATCAGATCTGGAACTTTGTTGGGATCTGATGGCCAATAGGTTGGTGTACCACTTGACTGGAAATCAAGGTTTAGTGCTTGTCCTGCTTTATATAATTCTCTGCCCTTAGTGTTCGTTAATCTTGACCCCCAATAGGTATTTTTTGCATTGAAGTCGCCTCCAGCAATAAAATGATTACCTAATGTCCTGAAGAGTGTGGCATAGTCCTCCTCTTTCAGGTTATGTCTTGGTGGGCAATATATTGCTGAGATTGTAAAGCTTCCTTTGCCCATTATGTCTACACTTACAGTTGATACTTGACTCCAGTCCTCCATAATTTGTATACCTTGATTGTGTTTGATGGTAGTTTTAATCAGAACCGCCGCTCCTCCTCTAGCTCTGTCCGATGGATGAGCAGCATGATAGCATGTATAGCCATTTATCTTAACAGTTGCATTTTTTGTTAGATGGGTTTCTGTAATCAAACAGATATCTATTTTTTCCATATATAAATAGGCCTCCAGTTCAGCTATGTGCTGCTTGAGTCCGTTAGCATTCCATGCAGTAACTTTTAGGGTGTCAGGCATAGTTTTTATTTAACGTTTTGCGTTGTCTTGTCTCAATTCTCTGAATTCTTTCAGCTAAGTTTTCAGTGGCTTTTTGTTGCATGGCTAAGTTTTCTAGGATTTTTTCATTTGTTTTGTATTGATCTTGTAGACTTTGATTCATAGCATCAAGCCGTTTAAGTATTACACTTACTGCTTGCTCATTTTTTTCCATATTGGTGTCTCGTTGGCTATGATATGTTGCTTCCGCAAAGCTTTTTCTTTGTTCCAGTAACGGTGTCACTTGCTTCGGCGTATTTCGCTCCACTTTTTGTGCTCCCTGTTTTGCAGTGTTTTTTCTTTGGTTACTGATACGTTGAAGCTGCTTTGCTACCTCACACCCCCTGTAGTTTGCGGGATGATGTTCTCTACAGTTCACGCATACGGGTGGTTGATCTCTATTGACCGTGCAATCCTGGGTAAGGTGTTTTCCAAGGCATTTTACACACCTTGCTCCCCGATAGCAGTACTTCTGTGTGTGGTTGAATCCCTGGCATCTTTTGCATTGTGGTATTAATTTTGAGGTTTTTCTAAGGGGTTCTACTTTGACTCCCATTTTAAGTATAGATTTAATACTGAAAACTCGTTCTGCTTTCTCGTCTTGGTGAAACGTAAGCATGAAGAGAGGGAGCCCTTTCCTTCTAGTAACCTGCTGTCCTCGATCATTTTCTTTTTTCTCTTTCTTGATTATATTTACAGCATCTATTATATTAATTCCCCTCTGCTGTAGATCATCTATGATATCCTGTCTTTCACAGGTTGGGTGTAGACCTCTAGCCATAACTTTAAGAGGTCTACTGCTTTTGTCCTCATACGTATTCCATTCCTTTTTTTCT
The DNA here is from genome assembly GCA_963573305.1 of Pyrrhosoma nymphula. Taxonomy (NCBI): domain Eukaryota; kingdom Metazoa; phylum Arthropoda; class Insecta; order Odonata; family Coenagrionidae; genus Pyrrhosoma; species Pyrrhosoma nymphula. The sequence continues at coordinate 100,687,630 of OY754339.1, forward strand.
GTGTTCAGTTTGTTGGTCAGATCCCTATAGGAGTCAGAGTCTGGCATGACTATTTTCCAGACATTATTATTCAATGCCGTTATTTTACAATCCGTATTTCCTTTTGTACCTGAAGTCACCAGAGCTCTGACTTCAGCGTAATTTCCCACTCCAACGATGTTGATTGGTGGTGGGGTTGCAGATTTTTTATTTACACTGTTCCTCTTTGTGTTTTGCTCATCATGATTTGTCGCTTGGCAGTTGGTGATTTTGGGTTGGTTTGAGGCTTCTTCCTTCGGTGAGGAATCGGCTTTACGCTTCTTACTGGCTCTCTTATTTTCGCTAATAATCCAGTCAGTTTCTCTAGCAAGTTCTTCATCATCCGTAGCGTATTCTATAGTTGGCTGTGTATTGTGATGGATTTCTGATTCTTCACAATCATCTGCTTTTCCTTCAACCAAGGTTTTTAATTGCTCGTTCTCCTGTGTGAGTCTCTCAATTATCTGCTTCATCTGCAGCATTTGTTCCTCTATGTCTCTGAGTCTATCTCTTAGCATTTCATTCTCCTGCTCGATTCTTGATGTATTAATTTTTACTGCTGGTGGTGTTCTACTAATTGTTGAGCTCCTTTTAAATGGGTCATCTGGATGCGATAGATGGTCCCCCCCAGAATCCGTGGGACCGGCCTCCATAAAGGAGGGTGGATTTTCCAGTAAACCTGGGCTGCCACCTGGGGTAATAATTCCTTTTGTTTTGGCCATCGCATAGATTTGAATTTGCAATTTATACCTTTGCAAGGTTTTATAGCTGCCGCCCCACTGGGAACAGACGCAGACCAGGTGGCCGCCTACTATAGGTCAGTCGCTCCTGGATTTTGGTGCTAGTTTTGGTCCACCCCGGGTATTTTATTTCCCCGGTGCCCTACTTGAAGTCGAGCGTTCCCCTATCCGCCACCTGGGGAGGCGCCCGATGGGGGACTAGCAAACCCCACACGGGGAAATAATATAATAATAATAATAATAAATTTTATTGTTCAAGGACCTTGTCCTATGGAACATAAATCATTTTGTACAATTATGCTCTGCAGTGAAAAACAGAAATAGATACTTGCCTAACTAAATGCATACAATCTAAAGAGAATAATACAGCAAAAGAAATGACATCACACTAAAAAAAAAAATTAATTTACCCTTTCAGAAATCAACAACTGCGGAAAGATGAAGCAACTAATTAAAAAGATAAATGGATAAAATAACTCAATAAAATAATCCATTGATGTGATGGTACAATTTTACAGAATTAAATATTGATTTATATTAAATTTTACAATAAATTTGACAATAATAAAGAGAAGAGGAAAACCTGGATTTTAATGATATTTTTACGTAGGAGATAACATTTACAGATTACAATTATGTATTACTATTATATGGTATAACACAATGGTATAATACAATAAATGTTAATTACAATTGTATTTTTCACACAAATATGAGTACATTTTAATTTTGAATTGATTAACAGTACAACAGCTGATAATGTCGTCAGGTATATCATTCCATATTCTTATAGCAGAGTTTAGGGTTGATAATTGGTACGCCGTAGTTCTGCAATTTGGGATTTTAAATCGTCTTCTAGCTCTTACTGTTCTACAAGCTTCACTCTGGCTACGTATAATCATATCATAGAGATAATCAGGTGTTTTACATGACAAAATTTTGTATACAAACACAGATAACTGGAGCTTTGTTTTCTGTTGAGGTTTCAACCACTGCAACTTAGTGTAATAAGGGGTGACATGCTCATGGATATTTATATCATATATGTATCTAATCGCAGAATTTAACAGTGTTTGCAACTTCTTATATAATTCACCGGTTAGGTCAGAAAACACAAGAGAACAATAATCCATATGTGGAACCAACAAAGTATTAACCAATTTTTTCCGTACCTCTATTGGCATTAGGCGTTTGAATTGTTTGATCTGTGCTAATGTTTTATGTACTTTGTTAGAAATAGTGGATACATGTTCATTCCAAGTTAGCGTATTGTTGATATTAACCCCTAAGTATGTGGGTGGTACTAATAATATGTGAGTGGTGTACCGTACCCGAAGCCTAGGATGCCGCGAAACTTAAAAAGGAAACATGCGAACACATAAAAATAAATTTCCCCCCTAAGAGAAAAATTACCCTCACTCAACTTGAAGGATTGATATCTATTATATTTACCAATCAAATATTAAAAAAATAACAAGATTGAAGGGGTACATGTTTTCAGAAAAACGCGTTACAAGTTTTCAAAATATAAATGTATGCTCTGAATTACAACATTTTTAACCAATCTTTATCAATCATAATGTTGTCATCAATAATAATTTCAGTAATCATATTATTATGCACTGTTGCTTTTTCTTTCAAAAAAGCATCTGAGCTGTGACATAAGAATCGCACGTCCGGAAATATCGAGGACAGCTCCAACATAATTCACCTACGTGCTCAATTTTTCATAATCCCGTAACTAAGGCAAGAGATGCATACTTTGGTATCCACTTGGGAATGACCAACAATTAGGTAAAACGAAATAGGTCGAAATCGAAGATCACAGTGCTAATATCGGCCTTTTTTTCGTTTGTCATGTAATTACCCAAAAAGGAAATTAAGAAACCACCGAGAAAGAATTTACTACACTCTATCGGATAGAACCTACGCATGTACGTATCGTGAATATGACGAAATGTAATCAAATTTACAAAGTTCAAATATGCATCGAGCATATTAAATCATGTCTATTTTTAATTAATGTAGTTTTATAACAATAAAAATCGGGAGCATGAGAGAAGAAAAACCCTGTTTTCAGATGGCACAAAGACGGAATTATTTTCAACATTTCAATCAATAAATCATTTTATTGACTCTGGTTGATATAGCAATGTAACATCGATTATATATGTGAAAACAACATCGGGGTCCCAGTGTGACAGATTAGCATTAGACAATCAATCGTACCCTCCCGTCCCCTATCGGCGCCGACTCTCTCGCCAACTCGGCTTCTCAGAACAATGTCACTGTTGCCTTCATTTAATCCGGCATTAAGATCCATCCATGTGTATTAAAGCTTAATATGTGTATTTAAGTTTAAGAGAATTTAAAAAAAGCAAGAAATTGAATTGGGCTTTGGAGAAATGAAAATAAGAACTATACAGAAAGGCTAATGAGCAGAAAACAAATAATAAGATTAACTTGAGGGAGTGTGAGGATGTAAATGAAGAATGGGAACTAATTAAAGGAACAATTTTTAATGCCGCTGATGAAGTACCGAAAAAGGAGAAAAAGATAAATGGAAGGAAGTGGATCAACGAAGAGAAATTTAACCTAATAGATAAAAGACGAAAACTCATGAACAGCAGGAATGAAGAAGTAAAAAATGATAAGACATTAAATTAATAGGAAAGTACGTAAGGCAAAAGAAAAAAATCTTTAAGATGCTTTTGAGGAGATTGATAATGATATGAAATGGAATACCAGAATAGAAACAGCCTATAAAATGGTCAAAAACTTCTTTGGAGAAAGAAGGAATGATCAGGGGAAATCCATCAGAAATAAAAACGGTAATATAGTGTTTGAGGAAGATAAAATCGCAAAAAGATGAAAAGATTATTTAAAAGGATTGTATATACAAAGACAAGCAACCAGGAAACTTTCTAGAGAATGTAGAAGAAATTAATAAAGATGACTTAGGGGATTGGAATTTTTAGAACAGAATTTGAAATGGCATTGAAAAGAATTAAAAAACAATAAATCGCCGGGGATAGATTCTATACCAGTAGAATTGATTGAAGCATGTGGGGCTGGCACAAAAATGCACTGTTAAAAATGGTCAAGGACATATATGAAAGGGGTGTAATACCAAATGAATTTGAAAGATGCATAATAGTACCAATACCAAAGAAAGCCCATGCGATGAGGTAAGAAGAATACCGTACAATTAGCCTAATCTGCCATGCTTCAAAAATAATAATTAACATAATACTTAACATAATTGAAGGTAAGATAAATGCAGAAATGAAGAAAGTGAAGATCAATTTGGCTTCCGAAAAAATATGGGAACTCGAGAAGAAATTCTGTTCCTAAGGACGCTGCTAAACAAGGGAATCGCCAATAAACTAAACACAGACATGGTTTTATTTGACATAGAAAAAGCTTTTAATAATGTTAAATGGGACACCTATTTAATTAATTAAATAAAATAGGGGTGAAATTCAGGGATAGAAGGGTTATATGGAAGATCTATGTAAATAAAAAAGCTCTAATAAGAAATGGGAACAAGTGGGAGGAAGCATAGGTCAAGAAAGGCGTGAACAGGGCTATGGCTTGTCACCAGTTCTATTTAACCTGTTGAAGAAGCAATTAAAAAGATACGCTAAAAGATAAGCGGAGAGGTAAAGATACATGGGATTAAAGAGGACATGCTAAGATTTGCGGACGACATAGAGATCTTAGCAGAAAGCGAAGAAGAACTACAGAGTATAGTGAAATATATTGAAGATACATGGGGAAGGGAATTCAATATGATAATTAACAATAAAAAACAAAGGGAATGTTTTGCAGTAAAGATTGTAAATTGAGTATACAAAGCAAAAGCATACAAATGGTCAACGAAATCAAATACCTGGGGTTAATAATAACAAGTGACGCAAAAAGCAAAAGAAAAATTAGAAATATAATATCCATGGCTAAAAGAGGCTTGGCAACAGGAAGAAAACACTTTTTACTACAAGATACATCAGCATAGACATAGAGAAAAAATTGATAAAAGTTTTCGTGTGACGCATTGCTCTATACGGATATGAAACCTGTACCATTGCAAAGGAAGAAAGAAGAAGACTGAATGCTTTAGAAGTGTGGTGTTATCGACGAATGTTGGGAATCAGTTGGCTGGACAGAGCTAGAAATGAAGAGGTGTTTAAGAGAGTGAGATAGAAGGGGAATGAATTATGGAAGAGTATCTATGATATTAGCAGAAGAAGAATAGGTACGTATCAAAGCGGTCCCTCCTCAGTGCAAAATTGTGGCAACGTATACATTGATAACAAAGCTTTTCCATGTAGACATAACAAGCACCGCGGTGATAACCAATTTAGTGACCAATGAAACAGGAAATACACCTGAGATTATGCCGAAGAGCAGGAGATAATAATAATAATAATAACAACATAAAAAGAAACAGGTATATTTCCTTACCCCAAGACCCGTCCGCAATTTTACCACGACAGTGAAAATGAACCTGTTCAAGCTGGGAGAAAATCGTTCAAAGTTAATGTCTTCTTCGTCGTTCTTGATGCTGAAATATCCTCGCTCAATGAGATATTTAAATTCATTGAGAATCACTGCAAGATTTTCAGATTTCTATATGACATCAGCGATCTACTCACGTGGGACAGGAATGAGTTGAAGGATGTCCGTATGCATCTTTACAGTGCTTTAAGTGATGGAGAAGAATGTGACTGACATAAATGGAGTTGAACTGTTTGACGAGCTTTTTGCACGGTTGCACATCATCTTTGTTCCAATGCTACCCTCTGGAAGCTCCCTTGCTAAAGCCTTGTCATTCATAAAAAAAAGTTATATGGCCACATTTCCTAATATTTTTGTCGCATTAAGAATTCTCCTAACGCTCCCTGTTTCAGTGGCTAGTGGCGAAAGGAGTTCTTCAAAGTTAAAACTGATAAAAAATTATTTATGATCAACTTTGTCCGAAGGGCGTTTGAAAGGATTGGCAACAATGGTCATTGAGAATGATTAACTCAATGAAATGGACAACGATTCAATAGGATTCGAAGGATTTGCAAATATGGAAGCAAGAAAAATCTCCTTTTAATACTTCATGGTTTACCTTTGTACTAAATGGATCTGTGCAAAAATTTTTATTTCTTTAAACCTAAGTTGGGATTTTCAGTGACTTTTTTCATTTTTGTAATCATATACCTTTTAATCGATTTATTCATTTTCTCGAGGTCTTAGACATGATTAGAGTTACTCCATAGTTTAATGTAAGTAATGATATATTCTCAACGTAGCATGTATAGTAAAGTTGATAAAAAATCTTCAATGTAAGGAACATTTTCAGCTAAATTGAACTAATTTGAATTTAAAAAATATTTTTTCAACCATAAGCTAATTACTTACTACTGTAGTGAAGAATAAAGCTTATGCCTGAACCCTTTATAAAATTAGAAAGAAAAATAATTTAGTAGTTTCATAAAAATAAAATTATAATAGTTTTTAAATGGCTTTAAAATAATAATTTTCATACTAGATATACAATAAGCGATTTTTATGAAAATAGCAACGGCAAGTTGGGCAGACTCTCAATGAAGTATATATATGATGATTCTTTGTAAAAGTAACGTCTATAAAGGCTATGAGAAATTGGTAGTTTTCGTTGAGTCGGCCGTCGACTCCACCATCGGATGGTGTACTTAATTGTATTGGACAAAACATCCTTGGCGAGGCGACAGAAGCGACAGCGCATCAAGCCTTGCTGTTGAGTGGAGCGGAACAGACGTGCAGTCGCACTTGACTCGCCATTGGCCGCACATGACCGCTCGCGTGTTTTGTTCTCAAGGCGGACGTGGCAGCTCTAAAAAAACACTTCGTCTGTTTAAACACGCAGCACCGGCGGTTTTTGTCTATTCAACAAAAACTGCCTCGTATGTTATAGCCCTAAGACTATTAGAAGACATAAAAATATTCCTAAATTTCTATTAATAAGACCTTAAATTTCAATTTTTTTTTCTCTGGGAAGAACCGCCCTCCTACCTCCTCGTATTATTTCTGGCGGGGCGCCGAAATTACAGTTCGCTTACACTTGAAAAATGCCTAGGACCGGCCCTGACCTCATGTCTCACGCGATTTACAGCACCAACCAGTTTGTGGGATATGTACTTAGTCAATGGACAATGACATCTGGAAGGAAGTAATTGCTCGTCTACAGTTAGATCCAAGCCTGATCTGTAGTTGCAGTTACAGTTCTCAATAAACGGATTCCAAGTATCAGACAACGAGAGCAAATTTAGTCATAGGTAGTCTTCTTCTGAAGTAAGTATTGTTGTCTTTCTCCTCTGAGGTCAAATTATTGGAACCTCATGATTATTTTGAATCGGTCTCTACTCATGGTCTTTCCAAAGAAAGCTGGTCCACAGCATATGGAGGTCCAGGTGACGAGCATCGTATGATCCCCGGGCATGCATAATAGCAATAGATTCTTTCAACTCGTCAATGGACAGAGGCCATGATTCATTTTGGAGCTCATCGCGATCACGTGCTTCACTGTAAACATTGATACGGTTGCACACGGTCTTGGCGACAAACAAGTCCCACACTGAGTGCAAACAGTCCGGATCAGCATTACGTTTTTCAAAGGGGGAAGGCGTCTCGCGAACTATGTTGTGCCCTGCTCTAAGCCCAACACATTCTTCCTCAGTTTTATAAACAGTTGACTCTGTGCCATCCGGTGTACGAATTTCACCAATTCTGCTATTCGCCAATGCACGTGCAGCACCTAGACCTCGAGCAGCTCCAGCACGAATAGGTGTGTCGCCCTACTGGTTGCCGACGTCAAAGGGAGCTGAGGTGAGGCGACGCCGCACCACAGGCACTACGGCCATGTACTGCTCCTATGCGCTCCTCCCAACTCCCCTTGCACACCTCCGCACCATGATGCAACCAAAACATTCGTGCTAAAATCAAATGCGAGCGAATTGGTGACTATAACTAAAGAAATTAGACGACTGGGGTCAAAATGACCTCTTCAGGCAGCGATGGTAAAATGCCGTGTAACTTCCACAAATATTGAGCTAGAAGACCAAAATTTTGAGGGATACTATTTCAAGACGCATCATGAAAACTCAAAAAATCCGGATCGTTAATCAGCGAAAAAAGTATGAAAAATTTGAAATGACATTTTGAATAGGGTCAAAATGGCCTTCAGGCCTTCTAGTGTTAAGAAGAGAAAGTGTTTACTAAATGCATATTTCTCTTTTTAGATTACCACCAAGTTTCGACTAATTCCAAAATTATTTTGATTTACATTCGCATTCAGCTAATGGTTTTAAAACCCGTTTTAGTTTATGTAAAATTTAACTGGGTTTTAAAGTATAATAACCTAAACTTCAATAATAAAAAAGCAACAAAATAATTTATGCTTATAATTTAAGGTCTATGACAAAGAAATACGCCGGGTTTTTAGGGAGGGTCAATTGCCCCTACTGCAGCCCCCCCCCCCTTTGGAGACCCCAATGCGTACGATAGTTGTCTGAACCGAGCATAACTGACTGAGATTATTTGCGCCGTTATAAAAAAGTGGATGGCTTCCTTTCCTCTAATCCTCCATCCCTGAACAAGGAGGACGAGGGGAGAGAAACCACGAAGAGATAACAACTTCGCGGACTCGCTGGCGTCAAAACAACTCCGAACATCGAAGGCGCCTTTATCTAATCAAATGTGTGATGAATTGTCCTCTCGAGCTAGCCGTAATTCTCCTTCAAGGTCAAAGGTCCGTCACTCGTCCAAGGGAGGACGTTTGTGATCGATCAGCTGAGCGCTTGCGGTGATGACCAGCGAGTTCACTTCGTGTGTGCATTCTAATACTGAATGAAGTCGTCGCGAGTTTGCTAACGTTGCGAGCTCGTTGTGTACGTTTATTGTTTATTTAATTGTATCAGGATTCTTCACGGTTCGAGTGTCATCGTTTAAAGGATGGAGATGATTGCCATATCTTATTTTCTAATAACCGCTTTGTTCATGAAGGCTACCTCAGTGCATAGTTCTTTTATTAATATCTATCCTAAATACGAGCAGTTGCCATTGCCTAGCGATGCTGGCAACCCTTTATTCCTAACGCCTTATTTAGAAGATGGGCGTATTGAAGAGGGACGTCGTCTGTCATTGGTGGGAAATCTTCCTGGTGTTGCGAATATTACCAGCTATGCGGGTTACCTCACTGTCAACAAGGCATTCAACTCGAATCTCTTCTTTTGGTTCTTCCCATCTGAGGTAGGTTTACCGGATAACTGAACAATTGTCAGGTAAACGACGTCGTTTTTTTGTAGATTTTTCGGCCTAGGACCGATTTAAAATTAATAACCTATAGATCTGTGTTCATTTATACCCTCCCCAAGATTGCATTTTGAAAGTTGAACTTGAAATGGTGGATGTTGTTGGGTGAGCGTATGCCTTTGCCCAGTGGCGTAATTTGCAGTTGCCACCCCAGAATTTTCCAACCCAGTATTTTGCCACTTTAGAATTTTGAAGTAAAAATCTCATTAATTTATAAACAATTAAAAAAAATACAATTCTACATGCATGGCACTTTCTCGTACTATCTTGATTCTTGATTGATCATGCCTTATTTAGGAGGACCCCCGGACCCCCCTTCCAACTGGGGGGTATTCCATACCCCCCGGCAGGCCTTACCACTCCAGTTAAAAATCTGAAATTATGCCCATCTGCATACCCAATACCCAAAAGCAAGTAAAGCATTAATTTCCTGTTTATTTTGTGTGCCAACATTATTTCAGGTTGACTACAGGAAGGCTCCTGTCATTCTATGGCTTCAAGGAGGACCTGGAGCCACTTCATTGTTCGGAGTGTTTACAGAAAATGGGCCGTTTTACATTGAAAAAGACAATATAACATTGAAGCTGAGGGATTATTCATGGTCCAAATCATACTCACTAATTTACATAGATAATCCAGTTGGAACAGGTAAGTGCTGCCAAGAAGTCAACCCAAAATCAAATCCATGATGAAAAAACCACCTTTGTTATTTCCACAAGACTTTATTACGCTGGCACGATGCCCGTTTTACCACACTGTGGCATACTACATGAGTATGCCACAGTGTGGTGAAACGGGCATCGTGCCAACGTAATAAAGTTTTGTGGAAATAACAAACATGGTTTTCTCATCATGGATATCCATAATTTTCATGAGGTCAGGCCTGATATCATCAGTTTTATCCAAAATAAAATATTTAGGACCTTATTTTGGATCTTAAGAATGTTCATTCTTGGTGCCTATATTGATTGTGGACTTAAGCAGTTTCATTAGTCCTGAGGTCTTGTTGCATAATGCATGAAACCATACAAGCTCATTGATGAATACATGAGTTATCGGAATGAGAATGGGTTATTATCTAGCCATGCATTCATCCAAGCTGTTGTGGTTACAAAGCGAAGATTTAATTGGAAATTCATTCATGAGTGATCTCATACTGTAAACAGGAACAAAATTGTTATAACTGAAACCAAACCACGAAATAATATCCCTTTCTTCTGGAAGAATTCACTTGAAAGAGAAAAGAGGGACCCTCAGGTGTGTCAAGGTCTTTGGTGCTGCTAGGGTACTTAAACCATAGCACCTGATTGGTGCAGTTCCTGCATCATCTCTCACAAGCAGACGCATACTTGAGGGACTGGGGATTTTGTCTCATGCTGCTAACTCACCCTTGAAGGTTTGGGTATCTTCCTAAGTCACAGATATGTGTTTCCACTTCTATGACGTCTTCATAAGTGTGATTTCCATTTCAACAATTTTGCTTAGGGGCTGTCAATAATCCATGTAGACAAAAATAGGCCACTTTTTGACCCCCCACCCCCCATCGTGGACACTCGTGGACTTCATCCGGACCCCCTTGCCCCCCCATGTTGTCCACATAGACTTTTCTTGTTTATTTGGAAAAAGCTGTGAAATTGGCCACTGACACAACGTCCTCGTAATCGTTTGTAGCACTGAGTGTGCTGTGGCAATGTCACTCCCGCCACATCGTGTCGACCATTGTCTACATAGACATCCCTCCATGTGACAACCCTTATGTACATAATACTATATCACCCCTGTTTCCTAGATTCCATCTTTATCCCTCCCAATGATCTTTCGTTTTATAGGCTCCCTTAATATTTCAATGCCAGTTTACCCACTCACTGTTCCATCGATCTCGCCAAAAACCATTTCGAATTTACATCGACCACCTCATGAAAATAGATCCCCCTTTTTCATCTTGTTGTCTTTTAATTATGCTATTAATACTTTCCCTGCCATGTAATTTATTGTATTTTATTTTTCATTAATTTTCTTAAATATTTATTGCTGGTTATTCAAATTAAAGGCCAATGGTAGCTGCTTTAAAAATATGATGAATAGAGTTAGGTTTGACAAAGACCAAGAGGGGGTCTGAAAAATATTGTTGTAAATCATTATACTCCTGTTTTCAGGGGCGGATCCAGGATTTTTCTTTGGGGGGGGGCACAAGGGTCTGTTGGGCAAACGGTCTCCTCATATTTGGGATTAAAAAACAACATACAACAATTAATGTACGAAATATTTTTTTTATTTTAATATAGAGATTCCTAATATGAAAATATTAATTAGTTACATATATAATAACGGCAGTTTTCTAATATGTTTCCTGCTGAAGAGTTCCAGTCCTGTCCAATATTTAAGCGTCTGGGGGGGGGCACGTGCCCCCGTGCCCCCCCCCCCTAAATCCGCCTATGCCTGTTTTGAAGAAAATAACATTTCATGCTTAATATTATGAAAATTCAAACTGGTAAAATAAATTTTATAATTGTCTTTAGAGCCATTGAAATAGATGTGTTTAAATTATTATTGAAACTAGTCAGAGACTGAAAGATTTTAAAAATAAAATTTTTGTGAGGGTTTTAATAGCAGAAAAGTGACTACATTCAATGATATGTTTCTCAGCCTCTCAAATAATGGTATTAGGGTTCATTCCAAGTTTAAACTTGGTTATCAATTTGGCTGAGAGTGACAACATATTTTGTCACTCAGAAATTACATACTAGGACATGATGAGATCATTTGTCATCCCCAAATATTTGTGCTATTTGTAGTTGGTGTGATGAGATACTTTGAATTAGGTTTCTTAGGTATCTTTTTTAGTCCTACAAGAATGCTTTTTATCCATCAGATAAACCTTGGAGGCATAAAACCCCACATTTGCATATAATGGGTCACCAAACCTCAACCCAAGTTTGCCAAAATGAATGTGCATTTTGAGATGACATCCAAAATTCATATTGTTGAACTAGCACACCATGGAAAAGCTGTCTGGCCTAATGCCAGGTTGTTTGCTTGATTCTTTGAGGAGGTGACCTGTAGCTGAGGTAGTTTATCCTGTTAACCTTTTGACGGCATTACCTGATTGTCTGCATATTCCTCAGAAATGTGAAAAAGCCACAAAAAATGAAAATTTATGTATAGGCTAGTTTTTTTACATTGCTGATACTGGGAGAGAATAGTCACTTAACGCAAAAAAGGAGAAATATTTTTCTTGAATGTGAAGTAAAGTCACTCTCTACCGTAGGGACCCAAAATATGCCCTGTGACTTCAGTCACTTTGGGTGGCCAAAGGGACTGAAGCATGGGTAGGTTGACAAATGGGAGAGTATTTGGAGCTGTAGAGGGAGTGTGGAGAGAGAATCATTGTTGACAGAGGGTCTTGAGTTTTATGTTCCACAAAATGGAATACACCACTTGAAGAGCTGTTGGTGCCAAATCTTGCATTAGGAAGTCCTTCCATTACTACAGTACATACACTATAGGTTTTATGTGAGCTGTAATGGAAGTTCATAACAAATGAGTCAGAGGCCTCTTTCTTTTTGTTCCTACTTCTGACGAGCCTTGATTCAGTGATTGCGATATACATTTGTGCAGGCCATTAGGCGGTGGTTGGGTCTTCCTTTTTTTGTTTTTTCTTCCACCTTGATTCCTTTCTCAAAAATGGAAGATTCAACCTCCTCTGTAATTTCATGCATTGTACAGATCTGATGACATTAAATGGAGACTATGCAGTTATTAAATAATTTTTTATGTCATAAATATCAACCTTCATTGAAATAAATCTTAAAAACTGTACTAGAAGGGGCCATTTTGCAAAATGTGCTTCCATTATTCTTACAGGGTATAGCTTCACAGAAAGTGATGAAGGATATGCCACCAATGAAACTGCTGTAGGGAAAGACCTGTATAATGGAATTTTGCAGTTTTTCCAGTTGTTCCCTGAACTGCAAAGAAATGATTTCTATGTTACTGGGGAGTCTTATGCAGGTAAATTATATCATGCATGTTTTCTCAAATAAATTTTATGTATCAGTGATATTTTTCATCTTAAACAATTATTTTTCCTTTCAGGAAAATATGTTCCTGCCTTAGCACATACCATCCACTCAGAGAACCATAGGGCACCTTTAAAAATCAATCTTGTTGGTGAGGATTCTCATACTTTTTATTTTTGGCATCTAGGTATACATATATAAACATTATCTACCAATTTACTAGATTCGGTCTGTCAGTCCAACTGTCATTAGGGCCATCTGTTTGTCAGTCACGTGCATTTGAAGGACTTCTAAGCAACCTAGAAAGTTGCAGTTAGGCAGGTTTTCGGGTTTCGCCCACGTTGGCATCATTCTTGATGGCGATGTTTCCCCTACTGTACCGTAGGCATCCTCAGGCCAGGCTGAAGTGCTCAGAAATGTCGGTATTTATCTGTTTCAACTGAGGTGTCTGTGCACCAGTACTTAACTGATTGGTTCAGCCCCAGGGATCCGATCCCCAAAACGTGGTAAGGGGGGAAGGTCCTTTTCAGGGTCATGGAGGACGCATTTCCAAGTATTGGAAAGGGTCTAGCCATCTTCCCTATTCATGTTGTAGGCCCTTTTGATTATTTCCACAGCTTCTCTGATGAGGCTTGGGAAATATCGGTTTTCTTTGGTCAGGAGTTTTGGTTATTCAAAGTTGATTCAGTGACTCCAGATCAGAAGGTTGCATGTTCATATCACGTCGGGGTCACCAATGTAGTGTAGGCAGCGCAGAATGATAAGTCGTCCCTGTGTTGATAATACATGTTTATTGGAGAACTCTTCGTATGAGATTTTCGTTAGTGGCAGGAGAAGCGGCTTATATATATACAGGTGGTGAAGATGGAGGAATCATCTAGAACGACACACCAGAACTCTAAGAGAACAATCTAGAAGTGTCCGAGAAAAATCAAAAAAATGTTTGTGGGTACCGAGACCAGAACACCCGTCGCAAGGGAGGTGAGAGTGGATCCACCAAGCCAACGTGGCAGGTGTAGTGGCAATACACGGAGTATCACCACAAGTTGCTTTTTTATTTCTTAAATTGCATAGATTGGAGATATAGGGTTATACTTTTTACTATTGGATGGCTACAAAAATATTGAACCAATCAAAAAGCATAAAAAGAGAAAGATACAATTTAAAGGGGATGTTTTTACCCCATTTTGTTAAATTTAACTCCCATTATAATAGCAATGATCTTGGTGCCAGGCAGGGGTGGATTTTGGTTAAATTTAAGTTTAGACTAAGGGGCAGAAACCTAACCTAACCGTCAGTCAAATGATGAAGTTGTGTGATAACAAAAAGCTGATAGTACATAATGATAAAACTACCTTTGTTTCACTTTCATGCAAACTTATCTACTCACAGTTTCTGATAGCCTTTACTTCCCAATCTCACCTCTTCACGCACTAATAAGTTTCTAGGTTTACACATTGCTAATGACCTAAACTGGCCTGCTAATACAGACTCTCTATTTAAGAAAGTTTCTATAGGCATATATATGATTAGGAGATTGACTCCACTTGCTTCCATTCCCATTCTGAAATCTTTATACTATGCCAAGGTTCACTCTTTGATCACTTTTCCATACTCTTTTGGAGTAACCATTGGGAATCAGCTAAAGTCTTCTCAATGCAAAAACAGGTAGTCAAAGCAATTCTTCTATTACCAAATCATATGTCTGGTAAGCCACTTTTTATTTTACTTAATACACTTACTCTTCCTTAAATGTACATCTATACATGTGAAATCTTCATGAAAAGCCATCCAGGGAAATTCCACTCCAACAACATAGTTCATTCTTATCAGACCTGCACAAAACCAAATATATACTCTAACCATTGTTTTTATTCAGTTAATCTCAAGGGGCCATACAAAATGGCGGGTGAGAAGAGGAAATTGCTGGAAGAGATTAGGAGAGGTGGTTGAAATTGGTAATGAGTGGTGGGTGGATGTTGAAGGGTGTGCTAGAGAGGAAAATGTTGGGTATGCAGAGAAGTAGAAGGAAGAGCTTTATGGATGGGATGAAGGGTGGTTGGACCGTTACTGAGAAAAAGAAAGAAATCATGTTAGGAGATTGGGGCCTGCAGCTGTAATAGTGCAGAAGAATTTCTCTTTTCCATTCGTTGCAGAATGTTTGAGCACCAGCTGTTCTTCTATTGTTTGTATTGTCATGTGCTGCAGGCCCTTCCCCCTTCTGCCATTACTACTTCCTTCCCCTCCGCATCAGGAACCTTCTTGAACCTTCTACCCCCTTCCGTTCCCTTATATGCTCCTCGACGTGTGTCAGTCTCTGAGAGTCTTAGTTCCTACCTCCGCCCCGTAATTATGTATGCCTCATATATGTGAACATATTTTCATGCAAATAAACAGGCGTCAAGCAGACTCAATTTTTTATTATGCTACGATGCTACAAGCCTAAGTTTACTAGTAGATCACCATAGTAATAATTTATTAAGTTTGACTAGGTTCTCTTTGCAGTTGGACAATCAATACGTCATTCTTGGCTTTAATCTCGCCAATATTTCCATTTCATTTTCAGGTATTGCCATGGGCAATGCATATTGTGATCCAGAACGTATGATGAACCCAGGAGATTACATGTATCAGATTGGTCTGGTAGATGAGAGTGCAAGGCTTTACTTCAAGCAAAAGGAAGAATTGGCTTTGAAGTACATGCAGGAAAATAATTGGGTTGCCGCATTCAAGGTGATTGTTTTTGTTCTACATATGTGGCATACTCTCAATTGGAAGCCTCATGCTATACATAATAACTTTTACGGAGAGTTGCTCGACAAAAATGTCTTTATTAAGGGTGTAATTACTTGAATAGTTTGTACAAATTCAATATTCTTTCAGCATGACTAATTGAAGGTCATTACATACTTACTTATCAAGTTATATGGAAAAAAATGTCAGAATTTTTCAGATCTTTCTTCTTAAATAAAGTAGTTATCAATTGCCTGTTTTGTTTGCATGGATTATCTCTGTTTAAATAAAATTTTGAAATCAGATACAGTAACTAATTAAATTGAAAAATGTTGTACTGTCTTGGGAAAACTTGCTAAGAGTATTAGGGATGTCCAAATGTTTCCTTATTTCAGTGAACATTTCTTTCCCCTAAGAGAAAATGAATTAAAAATATAAACAACTAAGTTGTTATGTTGCTAATTATTTTGAAGTTTTCCCAAATCATGTTTAATGATCTTAGGTAGTGGTTTCAGATAATATTGTGGCAGTGAACGAAGACCCACCCCTGCTTTATTCCACTTGCTCTCTTTTTTCACAGGTAATGGATGAGACAATGGATTCAGACCTGAGCCCATACAAATCATACTTCTATAATGTCACCGGCTTCACCTTTGCTTACAATTACCTGCATGATCATGAAGAGTCACCCTTTGGCGACCTTGGTCAGTTTGTTCAGGGTGTGGAATTCAGAAAGGCTGTGCATGTGGGCAACCGTCCATTTGATGGTGGAAGCGGCATTGTTGAGCGTTACTTGATGGCAGATGTCATGCAGTCTGTTAAGCCCTGGGTGGAAGAGCTTCTAGATTCAGGATACAAAGTGCTGATATACAATGGTCAACTGGACATAGCCGTTCCTTACCCTTTGACTGTTGCATTCTTAAGGGCACTCGAGTGGAGTGGCTCAATTGAATATCTTCAGGCCAATCGTGAGAAGTGGATGGTTGGTGAGCAGCTGGCTGGGTACTCCAAGACTGCCAGCACTTTGACTGAGGTGCTAGTTAGGAACAGTGGTCACATGGTGCCGACTGACCAGCCAAAGGTGGCTCTTAGTTTATTGGCAGACTTTCTAATTGATGAGACCTACAGAAACCAAGTGTGGTGAGTTTTATTGAGAAAGACTGATGATTTATGTTTGTTATTCTTAATTTTGACTCCATTTCTTGGAGTCAATATTTGTGTAACTATTCCTTGAATAAACCCACCGTGGTAACTCAAGTAACAATAGTCTAAGTAAAACAATCAAAATGTTAATTAGGAGCAGTCTCTGAGCTTGTCTCCTGAGGTTGGTCATCTCAAGTATGAGATTAGAAATGATCACTATTATTTCCCATTCACAATAATTATGAACAAATAACCAACAACATGGAAAAACTCCATATAAGTTGCTATCAAAACCTCATGATAGTCTTTATTTTAACCCTTTCGCGCCGGACGTCGACCATAGCCGACGAGCATTTTCATACGCAAACAACCAAACGTCGGCTATAGCTGGCATGGATTTTTCAACGCAAACGAACTGACGTCGGCTATAGCTGTCGTGGGGGAAGGGAAGTGACCGCTGAGGTAGCAATGGTCGGAGTTATTCAAGCCCTGCCTGAGACCCAGCTTAGCGAGAGCTTAGAGCTAATCCTCGGCCATTAGGCCCGACCCTCCTACTCATTTACGATCCTCATAATAGCAGGAATCCGTCGTGAAGTGGTTGAATTGTCAATGATTTTTGCAAAGAACAATTTATTGCATACTCAAATTTTTTATACTTTGAAGCGAATTCTTCGTTTTTTTCTGTGCATAAGCAATTTTTAAACAAAATTTTAGTGTTATTATTAACGGACTTCTTGTGTGAAAGCCTTATTACCTTGGGTGTTCATATGCGATGAAAAATACGCATAAAGAGAAATGTTGTCTTTTCATTGTGTATATCGTACGTGTTTGTTAAAATCTGAATGCCTATTTTTACTACACGTCCTCTATTTTCCGATTTCTTCATTGATCCCCTAAGTAATTACTCATATGCCTGTATATTTAGGTTTTGTATATTGAATAGCCAATATTGTTCTTACGCTGATGCGCTAATGTTTGCTACTCATTCTTGGTTGAACATTTGCTTGGCTGCCTGGCGATGTCTCTTATAACCTACTTGGAAAAACCATCCCTTCCACTCCCACAGTGATGTCTCATGTGAAAGGAAAGAAAATTTCGAGAGGTCCTAACTTGCTGTAAAAATGGAAAAGTCATAACTTTGTTATTATCAATGCTAGAAATCCGTTTAAAATTCTATAATGCTTAACAAAATGGAAGTTATTCTCATATATAAGTGTAAATTGTTGAAAATCATGGACAATATTTAATTTAAAAAAACACTGCTAATGCAATGAGTTGACCGTGGACTCCCACTAAAAAAGGGTTGGAGGGTCGAGTCCAGTGGCCGGGGTAATAGCCGGGCGCTCCGTTGAGTAGGGTCCCAAATCGGAGGGACGAGAATACCTGGGCCACTCCACCCCAAAAAAGTGCTTCGCAGAGAGAGGTTTAAAATTTTCTCAAGCTCCCCATAGCATGGAAAACATTTTCCTTTTGTAGTCACCGGCAGGAAAGGGTTAATTAGAGTAATACATGAGAAAGTTTTTGTGTCATGTACATATTAATATCACTATCAATTTTTTTTGTCATCAAAATATTCATCAGAAGATACTCATTGCAATGCCTGCATGCTATTTATTTGCCACTGATGCTTTCCCTGTTCCATGAATAAGTGGTCATGTATAAAATGCTCCATAGAATGTTATGCTGGCATTTTTTAGTATACCCCATTCATTGGAACTTGAGGCAATTATGATTTTCCAAACCCCATTTGGGTTCTCATCCCAAAAATGAACTGACACAAAACTCCAGTCGTTGAAGCCAGTGCTTCCCAAATCGAACGGTCGATGAGTCAGTAACTGTGATTTGGTTCCTGGAAAATAAAAATTTATTGATGAATTAATAGAACCTTCATAGCAGTGGTGTACATAGTTAAGAAGTTTAATAAAAATTTAATTAATAAAGTACAAAATATCTGGTGTTGAAAGGGGTGGGGGGAGAGTGAGCTATGGGGTGAAGATGAAGAATTCTGCTAAATCAGAGGCCCAGATTGGCCTTGGCGCTGCCATTGCTGCAAAGTGCCAATGAAGAAGCGCAATATGGTTCATACTTTACTTGATTGCTTCAATTGTATCAAAAATATTCTTGTTAGTAAGGTCTGAATTCAAAGAGAGATGATCATTTCAGGTTATAGAATTTTTTTTGCTCATATAGCCCATCTCTTAGCCAAGAAATACGCTGGTGAAAATGGTTTACTTAGGCTTAATATATGCATTTATCTCTTCAATATGGTTAAAATCATGTTTGTTTGAAATAACTTCCGACAACCCAATATTTACTGCATTTATTAAATTGTGAAAACTGTAGTTTTTATCCACCCGCAATCCATCATAGCAGTGTAAATGCCGATGGTCTGCAAACACATTTTTTAGCGAGGTATCCTGCTCCCTTAAGCATCTGCGGACTAAACCTTCATCTGTATACCTACCATGAGAAAGTGACGAAAATTGAGAAAAACTCCACCGTGTAAGTATCAGAAAATGTTGAATTCCAATCTGGTTCAAAATTTTTCCAATTATGGAAGCCTACTTTTGCATTTAAGAGCATGCACACTGACTGATGATCCTGATGACTTTAACAGCTTGGATTCCTCTATTTTAGATCCTCGTAGCCTAATATCTTTATCATCATTTATTTATTCAGCCTCAACAATGGATGGCTCTTAGGAGTTCTCAAAGATGAGTTCAAGTATGCAACCTACTTTAATAACATTGTTTTCTAGCATAATATTAAAAATACACTAGGATCTTAAAATATCCAAAGGATCTGATATCTGAAATCAAGGATCTGCTCCAGATCTGGATCTGAATAAAAAAATCCCCTATCCATCCATCGCTAGTAGAAACGTAAAACTTTTTTCTCTTTATGAAAACTGTGCCTTTGACTTAGGAGATTCACTAAATTATGTGATTACAGAAAGAAAAAACTTTCAACTGGCATTTATGCACACTATTTATTGATACTATACTGACCCAGGTTTCAATGGGTAACCGTCATTTTCAAGGCCCCGTCATTTTCAAGGTTACCCATTGAAACCTGGGTTGGTATAGTACATACCAATAAACAGTGTGGATAAATGCCAGTTGAAAGTTTCTTCTTTCTGTAATTATGAAAGAGTTCCACAAAGTCAAGCCTGAAACTATTCGCTTAATAAATTATGTGACTTTTCAGGGTCAATATTTCAGCATAAGACCAGCATAAAATTATACTTTTCTTCTTTACCCGTTGACGACAGAGAATATTCACGTAGAAATATGTTAAATTTATGTTTTTTATTTCATATACAAATGTTCAAACACATTTCATATACAATGTCAAATGCACGTGGTACCACTGGTTTGCAGTATATGGCAAACCAGTATAGCTTCATAAGCAAGGAGTTGTCACCCCATATACATTTAAAAACATGCTTGAAATCACATTCCCTATCACCTCCTTAAGTTCTGTAGATTCTTCCTGAAATGCCCTGTTTTTATACTTAATCCTGCATTCTCTCTTATATCTAATCCAAGCTTGGAAAGAGTTTTTAATTCAAGGCTCACGTTAATGGCAAGAAAGTTAGATTTCATTTCTGTTAATGCTCTTCAAATATTTCATAAATTGTATAGAGAAACCATAAAAGTTTATGCGTACCCTTAAGGTAATGCATATAAAATTTAATTTTTCTGCAATATTCCACAGCGGAAAAGTCATTCACCTTGACTCGGATTCGAATGTTGAGGACACCGGGACTAGCCATGGTAGTTACCTATATGGAGAGCAAGGGCCCAGCCACGTTGACACACCGGATCCCATAAGATCACCAAAGTTAAGCAATGTTGGACCTGGACGGTGGTTGGTTGGGTGACCATACATACCTTTACCGTGGCGCTACTTGTCCCCTGTCTGCATGTGGCAGACAGGCATGGGGTTGGCACAATGGACCAAGAAGGTCTAAATGCCAGGGCTCCTGTCAAAGGCCCCCCTACAAACAATCTATCTATTTACCTTTATGGAGTCACCCACAAGTGGACATAAGTACAATCCACGGAGGAAAATCATTTGCCTTGACCGGAATTTGAACCTGGAACCCTCGATTCCATGCCGATGATTTTTCCTCTGTGGAATATCGCACTTATGTGCACTTGCGGGTGAATCCGTCAAGGTATCTACCGTGGCTAGTCCCGGTGTCCTCAAAATTGGTCAAAAGAGCGAACACCTCCTTGTGTTCCATGTATGGCTTTATCCTTGTGGACTGTGGCCCTTAGTGCACGCTTTGGACTGCTAATGACATCATATGTGTAGCAGTTCTGACCACCATGCTCCTATAAAGCCACCAAATAATCGACAGGGGAGAAGGACACCTTAAAGGTGAATGATTTTTCTCCTGTGGAATATCGCAATTATGTGCACTTGCGGGTGACTCCGTAAAGGTATCTACCGTGGCTAGTCCCGGTGTCATCAAAATTTGTTTAATTTTTCTGTCCAGTTGGGTTAGCACGCAAGCAATAAAAATACTAGCAGTGAATATTTACTGTTTAATCTTATGTAGCCCATTGGCTATATCTTGGAATCTTTGGTATTGATTGATTATACTATTTGACCTATTATTCTCTCTGGATTACCTGAAGGGGACTCCATGAAGATCTCCAGTTTCCTTCTTTCTCTGTGTTTGAGTGTAAGTTGCAACTGAACATGCTCTGTTTGAAAAGATGCATTATTCGATAAGTGTGGTGACTCAGAATTCACTCGAAGGACTGAATCCATCACCGGTTTTAGATTCCTGGAGAGAGCAGAGTTAGGTTCGATTAAAATTAAGTTGGAGTTTAATTTCAACTGAGGTGTGTTAGAACTTCACAGAAATGACATAATCACTTCTTCTTTGTTGATATAAAAATATGTACTCATGTACTTCAGTTGCATTCAAATTTGTTATTTTGTGAAATACATACGCATTCTTCAAAAATGTGGATTATAAAATAGCTCATAGGAACCATGAAACACAACACAAACTCACATATTTGAAATTAATATCTAAAACTCTAAAGGAACTGAAAATTAACGTCGTTTATTCCATACCATGTAATGATTGTAACAAATCTAGGTACTTAGGCCAAACATCCCAATATCTGAAAAATAGAATCTCCCAGCATATAATTTCAATAAGTTCCAAAATCAATTATGTGACCTGGCAGAACACGCAATCAAAATAACCACACATTTAATTTAAAACTAACAAAAATAATAGATTGAGAACCTAACCTTTCAAAAAGATTACTTAAAGAAATGTTGCCTATCACAAAACACAAAAAAACACAAAACAGGCTGCAATTATATAAACAGACTTCACCAAACAGGGGAAAACCCAGGATGGGGGTAAAGGGGATACATCATCCCCCCAATATAATTTAAATGGTAATGTTCCCCCCTCCCCCTCCTGAAATTAAATTCCTTGGTTCTCCCCTGTCACCAAATAAAGTAAAATTTGATATATTATAACACAATGTACAATTATTTTGATTTTTTGAAAGCATCTAAATTTACAATTAAGAAACAAATAATAAACAGCTGCAAAATCATCATTATCTAAATAAAAATTCAGAAGGAACTCTCCCAGAGGTAACGTGCAAAATCATATATGTATACAGGCCCGGCTTAAGACTGCCCAGGGCACTACAAAGGAAGGGGCACCATGATTGTGAAAAAATATTTTTTTACTACGTTTAACTGGTGAATAGGTTTCATAAGCGCCGGGGGGGCACCAGAATACTCTCTTGCCGAGGCAGGCTCTTAGCCATAAATTAGCTTCAGGTGGGGGGCTAAGTCTAGCTCAGAGCATGAGTGCCCCTTGGCTAGTGGTCCCCTAGGCGAAAGGCAGTCACCGCACGGAGAAAAAATTTCAGGGGGGCTGAAGCCCCTAAAGCCCCCCCCCCTAGCTACGTGCCTGCGCCCAGGTTAAAACTTTGTCTAAAGCCGGGTCTGTATGTATACGTATAAATATATTCTTTTTAGCATAATTGTGTATCAAACTTGTTAACCTGGTTGAACTATTGTACAATATAAAAAATTTGCCTTGACATAGCATAAACATAGATGTGAAACATTGGGGGAAGAGAAATTAAGTAATTAATTAATGGAGTAATTAATTATGTCTGCAGAAGAAAAAAATAATAATTTTTTAAAAATAAGAGGTCATGAAAAGGAATCATCTGGATAGAATTATTGTTCCCATACCTTGGTAAGTCAAGGACAAAAATGGTGAAATTATGGTGCTTTGGAACACTTTCCCACTCAGTGGCTAGTTTCACTGCCTTATAAGCATCAATGACACCAAAGCCGAGGAAGTGGTGATATGGAAGGCCAGCACCATTGATTCTCCAATCATCCGAGTCACCTGGCTTCTTTCCACTCTGAACAATGATGTGCTGGACATCCCTCCAAGTCAAATCATTGCTGATTTTCCATAACCAAAGAAATTTATTCATTTTATTGATTTCTATTGAATTAAAAATGTATGATATATATATATATATATATATATATATATATATATATATATATATATATATATATATATATATATATATATATATATATATATCATATGAGTTTATATAGATGCATCAACTATATACATGTATGTCACCCTGTCATCAACAAATTGATGCTTCTGAGGGTGTTGGATACCCCCTTTGAAAATTCTGCTGTAGGCTCTTCTTCTGAACACTGTTGTGGGCATGTGGTAAGATGCAAACGATTTCTGTTTCTGCAGTGATGTGGACAAGCAATTGAACTGGAAGACGTTATTTTCAATTTGCCATTAAATGTTTATGGAATGCCCTTATTACTTAATTTTCTGAAATATTCCGAGAATTGAAATTTTTCATTTTTTGTTGCATCAATTTAAAGTCTGATATGCGAAGGAAAATCCCTCAATTGGACCACAGTTCCATTAATTATCCGTTAATGACCTTAGTTACCATAAAATTGCATTCAGTATTTTCTATGCTAAAATAATAGAAAACATGATCAATGTTCAACACA
Source organism: Pyrrhosoma nymphula (assembly GCA_963573305.1). Lineage (NCBI taxonomy): Eukaryota > Metazoa > Arthropoda > Insecta > Odonata > Coenagrionidae > Pyrrhosoma > Pyrrhosoma nymphula. The sequence continues at coordinate 100,711,682 of OY754339.1, forward strand.
ATTTTAGGTTGATGGTTCGATAAATATTAATTGTAAAAATTGGAAAAGCCTTCTTGAAGTTTTTCTTTGATTATATTAACCCTTAAGGCTGCTGGAAATATCCATACATATACGTGTGTACCGGCAACTGCAGGAAAAACGTTCTTGTATGTTTGACCCTCTCTGTCTACCTGCTCCCTCAGCCCTTTCATATTTTTATGACCCAAACTCTTTCTTTCCAGCAGTGGACATTTGGGAATCCACGCTTTTTACCCAAACCACTCCCTTACCACGCTTTTTAGGGATCGTATATCACCGCAATGAGGTGTGACCCTTTCTTCTGATTGCTCGCTCAAAAGGTTATGATTGTCTCAAAAGTTAGTTGTCTTATGTTCGTGCCCGGCTCAATTATCAATGGATTTCTTTGGAGTTTGGTATCAAACTAAACAGAAAATTGCTAGTAAAAATTTTGTCATTTGTTTTTAACAATTACACCTGTATACAAATTTTCAAAATTTGTTCAAAGTCCCACTAATCCCTCAACAAGTTCTGGTGCCCACCCCCTGGGATCCCGAGAAAAGGGTCAGGAGGGGATTACATGGGTCATATAACCGTCCGGCCTCGGCCCGTGGGAAGGAGGGACAGGCTCCATCCGAATAGGTATTTCCCACACAGGGTGGACAACATGCGCTCCAGCTGCAGCAGCTTAAGGGTTGATGCAGAAATCATTTATCTCTCACTATGCACCTACAACTGTGGGCAGAAGAAGAGTCTACTGTGGCGTTTTCAGAGGAGGTATCCAATTGTCCCAGGGATAAGTCCGTAACTTTTGTTGACCATCGTCAAACATGAATTCTCTCTTTTGTGGCTCAATGGACATTGGCAAGTATGTAAACCTCATTTTTGGCATAGCGGCCGCCAATGAGCTCAGCCCACAGTTTCACAATGTTATTGTGCTGTGAGTATTGGCATCTGTAGTAACACACAGAATTAAACATAACACAAAATTTAATTACTTCACTTGGGCTATAGCCCATGATACAAGGACTACGCATTATGCCATGTCATGCATGCCTTCCATCACACACCAGTGTTCCCCCCGGAATTAACTCCGTCACACACAAGTGTTCCCCCCTGGAAGTAACTCTGCCATCCAGTGGTCAACTCCCAAAACATTATGTCAGTTGAAATGCACAGAAAAAGAAGAACATCAATATATCATAGCATCGTTTATATTTTCTCATTGCAGAAATTTACGTCTTATGTGAGAGAAAAACTATAAACAATTTCAAAAAACCTCAGGAGAAAACTAACGCCATTAGAGCCAAAAGTCTGTGTGTTCCTAATGTGCACTTATACCCAAATTTTTATCAAACAGTTTTGGTGATGTCGAATATTATTTAAGCAACTTTAATGTTGGATGTCCAATTGGATGTCTATTTACGTACAACTGCTTAACTTGTTCTCAAGATTGTTGGCCATCTATAAAAATTAAAGTAATAATGCACATTAGGTGGGAACAGACTTCTTGTTCTAGCAGCATTTGGTTTCACTCAAGATTCCCAAAACTTTTTCTGTTCACTCTTTCATATGAGATGCAAATTTCCACAGAAAATTTTTAATATGCCTATATTCACAGTGCAAAATAGTTGTATATCTGTGAGGTGACCATAGCAGTGGCCACCATGTTGTTGAAGTGAGTTTTTTTTGTACTCACCAATGTCCATAGAGGCGGCATAGGGGCAATTGCCATTTGTTGATGGTCAACAAAAGTTACAGACATACCCCCTGGAAACTATGAAACTCATATGGTTTTATTTTAAATTTTTCCATCTCTCTACAATTAGTATGCAATGTGTTCATGTTCGCCATATTTAAGGGTTTTAATAGTTAGGAGAGAAATGAAGATGGAAGAAAAGAGAGCTGTTCTGTCCCAATGTATGAGTCAATTGGCATTAATCATATTGCAAAAAGTAAACATACTTCGTAAATTTGTATGATAAGGAAATGAAAGGTTTTTGTCTTTTTCATCACATTAGCTCCAGGCAAACCAGTTTTCGGAGCACATAGCCATATTTTGTGTAGACAAATTCACTAAATGTGCTGAGTTGAGTTTTACAAGGAGAGCTACCATTGCCTAAAACTACAACAGATGTCAAAATGCATGCTCAGGCTGGTAATTACAGTGCTAATGTTGAGGTTGGTTAAGTTCCCCTCGAGACTTTGGATGTTGATCCATTAGTTGTCGATCCTGATGTTGGTGAATATTGAATGTCCACAAACCTGTGAGCACAGACAATGAATAGGCAAGTCTTGCAGTCTATGAAAGATGTTATTCATTCAAGTGGAGGTGTCCCTACATGAGTATGCCAGTGATGAGAATTAGTTTATATCCATTAGCTAAGCTGAGCCAGTGCACTTATCTGAAGCTTAAAGTTTAGGTTGGTGAGTTTAAGGGATATGGCGGAGGAAGTCCAGCCATTATTTAAACTTAATGTGTGGACTTAGGGAGATTGGCCTGAGGGTACAAACCAGTGTCACATGCCAGTGGACATGAAAAGTGAAACAAAATGGTGAAGGATCTGTACAAGGGAAAAGCTAATTAGGTAACTGAGGGTTATTCTCAATGCTATGGAATTGTTGAAAGATTTAGTGCTCTCCCAATAATAATGAAAAAGTGAGGTATTGAAAGGTAGGCAGCCCATAGCCTCCCCTGGTGGAAAACTTTTGAAGACTTCACTATGTAGTGAGTTGATGACATAGAAACTTTTGCTGTAGTCATGAGGTAAATCCTCAGTACCTTCTCCTCGCTCTATATGTGAATTTATAAGTCCACATGTGGTAGCGTCAACTGTTTTCAGAATGGTAATAAGGAAATGTTTATATACCATCCAAACAAGTGCGATGCAACATAAGTGCCTTGAATCTAGTTTAATAAATTACATCATTGATTTTTGAAATTGATGTTAGAAAGCATGCAGTTTAACCTTGCTTGTGTTCTTAAAGGTAACTTCTCATCTTTGAATATAGGTAGCTTTCTATGTATAAGCTGGCCAGATTTCCGATCCACTAAACTGTGGCAAATTTGCTGTTATCCTGGAATATAGGAAACTTTCTATGCACGTTTCCCTAGCGTAATGCAACATAAGTGACTTGTGATGCAATGTAAGTGCCTTGATTCTGGTTTAACAAAAGCATTCAGTTTAACTATGTTTGTATTCTCAATGGTAACTCCTCATCTGTTTATATAGGTAGCATTCTATGTATAAGCTGACTAGATTTCCGATCCACTAAACTGTGGTAAAGTTGCTGTTATCCTGGTCTTTCTATGCACGTTTCTCTAATCATGTGATGCGTTGGAAAATTCATAACTCTTGGAGTCCTATACTATTTATTTTTTCTAAAACTCAATTGCAACAACTTCCTTAAGAGCTTAGGATGTTATAAATACGGAAAGGAATAAATCTACATCAAGTATTTATTAAGCCATTAGAAGAATACAATAAATTAAATATGTATCAGAGAAAATGATGATGCATGGCTTTGTAATGCAAAAGGCAAACATTTTTATATCCTTTTAAAATTAGTTTTTCCTTTATTGGAAATAGAAAATTTGAGGACAGGTACAAATTAGTTTTTTAAATTTAGTCTATTGAGAAACCGAGGCCAAACACCTAAAATTTTAACTGCTCCAGCCAAACGTCTGCCAAACCAGCCAAACGCCAAACTGTACGTCTGGGCACCTTAACTTTCTTCAAGTTATGTAACCAAGCAAAGCTGGTTGACCAGTCTGGTGAATGCATGTGTGTGCTTTGTAAACCCTCATACCTTAGAATATGATTTCATGTTAATACACACATTCATTTTTATCATTACTTTTTAATATTTTAACAAGGTAGTGCTACTCACTTAGCTTGGAGCATTAAGGCAATTATTCCAGCTGCTAATGGAGCTGCAGCAGATGTTCCTTGAAAAGTTGTGATACATTCTCCATCAAGTTGGGGAACCACCTGTTGGTATACATTTGGTAAATATTATTAAAGACCACTTAAATTGTTTCAACTGAGATTTTCTCATTACCTATGTCAATGTTACTACATTGCAAAATTTGAAGTCCCAAAAGATCAGATGTCATTTAAGTAATAAAATTTCCTTTGTGCTAAAAGTACAGCAAATATATGTAGCACCAGAGGGTGTTATTGGCATTACATATTTTCTCTTCATGCTTTGCTGCAGGCTGCCCACATCTTCTAATCTCCACTGAGCTCTGAATTATGTGATCAGCAGTAGAGTTCTGTGTTTATGCCATAGAAATGAATAAACAGCTTCACTGCTTGTAGTAAAAATTATGTTTTCACCCAAATAGCATGAGTTTCATCTGGTTCCCTAAGCACCAATTAGGTATGGCATCAGACAGAACTATGAACATCCGATAGGAAGTAAAGCAGCTGGACTATGGGGTTTTCTTCTGCATTGTATCATGTTCATGACTACAATTTTGCCGGTGTTGCAGCAGGCATCTTCAGGTCTGAAGGGACAACCCAGAACAAAAGGCAAGACAACCCGGGAGTCCAGCTACTTCATTTGGACCTCTCCGTGGAACTCTACATCATGATCCAACAGGAAGACCTTGCGCTTGATGAGACCTGGAACTGCTTGATACCCAAGTGTTTCATCAAGTACATATTACATAAAAACTAAGAATTTCCTGAACTTCACATAGCACCAGGGGTGGCATGGGTGCTCTGGGGCCCAGGCCGCTGAACATCCAGAGGGGCCCGATTTTTGTGACCACCTCTGAAAAAATGTGTGCGTTAAAAACGCGTTAAACTAAAATTTCATAGGTATTTATGTACAGTAGGACAAAATTGTACTTTCACTCAGAGATGTTTGGTCTGTTGGCTGTTCAAAGTTCGGGGCCTGGCCCGTCAGGCCCTTTGGACCCGAGCCCGAAACCTAGTGCGTGGCTCAGGGCCCAGGTAGGATTCCCTGCCTTCCCACTCTGGCCACACCACCCCTGCTTAGCACTTATGAGAGAAATGCAGAGAATTACATAGCACCAGGAAAAAAGCTGGCTGAGGGAGACAATCAGCAAAGTCATTACCATCACACCTGAAAGAACCATACTATACAGACCTCCTTCTGCTTTAAATATCTGCTTTTGACACCTAAACGCACAGCAGCTAAAGAAATGTGTTATTACTCAGAAACAAGGAGCATTCAACAATTCAAGGACAACTATATTCTTGAGCATGCCACAGTGAATGGGCAGATTAATTCTTTAACTCCTGAGCATGCCAATTATCCATTGTGAGGGAGAAATTTCTTTATTTTTGTTATTTTATCCCTCTCTCTTTTGAAATTGGAAATATCAATTTGAGAATGATTAATTTAATCCTAAATCGTGAAGAGGTTACTCACCATATTTTCATTTGGAGGCACTTTATCATGGCGTTGGTGCTTTCCACCCACGTAAACACTTGCCAAGGAAGCAGAGCATGGCTCATCATACATACAACTGAGACCTAGGGGAGAGGCAAAACTATTATATTCAAATTAGACAGTGTGTTCACATACTGGGTATCCATCTAAAAGCTCGAAATTTTGATTTTAGAGTACCTATTAATTTAGGTATGTAGCAATTTTCAGGCATCTTAAGTGAGATTCAGTTATTAACTGCCATGTTTAGCAGTTTCTCAGAGCCAGTAAAACTTGGTATTAAGTTTTATATTCCATTTTACTGATGAAAATAAATATTTATGGAAAGGTTGCTCTGTGTGTGTCAACCAATTTGGCTACACTTGCACCATTTGAAAAATACCATTTCATCAGTGCTTGCCTTGGGGAAATTCATAATACTGCTGGCTGTGATAGTAACTTTTTGGAGTCAGTCAAAGGAGCAATATGAATGTGCAAAGTTCACAGTGAAGAAGATCACTCAACTAGAATCCAGATTCCCTAATTTTGTGTCACGTGCTTCCCAGATGCTATCTTCCTTGGTGAATTTTTGCCTAAGTTGGTGATTTTGCCATGGCAAATTTCCCTTACAATGTGTATATTTCAGCTTGTAATTCCTATGATGTTTATGTCTCAGCTAATCCACTGTGTTATTTGAATTTTTGCTCTAAAGAACATCTTGTAGGTATAAATAGAATTGAGTCATGCTCTGTGAAAAAGTGACAAACTGAAAGAAAACTTAAACAATGCATTTTTTCACACAATTATTACAACACAAGTAAATGTGTGAACAAATACATTAAGTTTATTTTTTTAGTCTTGTAGGTACATACATATATACTGAGGGTGCTCTTGCACTATGAGGGACATGTATGTTAGGGATGTTTGTTTTACATTGATAGCATTAGGTACTTTTTTTAGTTTTTTAATGTAATGAGTCTAATAAATAAAATATAACACATACAAATTTTTAAAAATCACAGTCATTAATTACAGTGTCCTACTAAAAATTTACACAAACAAGTAAAAAATAATTCTTCTCCATAGCCAACAAAATTATCTAAAGTTTATATGGCCAAATCGTAATAGTAACTACTATATAAACCACACTCATCACTTGCACACAATAGGAACCTCCTGTCCATCAGAAGAATGATCCCCCCCCCCCCCCCCCCCCCCCCCCCCCGCGAACCTCTGGTCTGGAGCTGCCCCTGTGCACACCACAGGTTAAAAAATGAGCATTTGGCCAATGAATACATCGTAGAGAACATTGCTCCCTTCCTTCTGTGATGCTTATTCCAAAAGGTGCCACGTGCAAACTCAAGACATTGCTCCCTCCCCCCTCACTGCCTGCCCCTCCCCCTTGCCCCAGTCAACCACAGCTGTAGCTCGTCTCTGTTTTCCGTGTCTCCCTTCTTCCCCCACAACCCCACTCCCCCTCCCCTTCTGCTTCCTGAGCAACCCCCCCATCCTTTAGCCATGTCGCACAACCTCACCCATCCCTAACAATCGACCTCTCCCCCCTCCTTCTCTCTTTCCCTTTAGTGAAGACCCCCTCCCCCTGTCACATTAAGTGCTGGGTGTGAGGAGTGTGATGTAAATAAGAAACTAGTGGTTTTCTCAAGTTTCTCATTTGTTTGGGAGTGAATTTGTTGTTCCTGGTGGTGTAAATTTTAGTAGGGCACTGCAATGACAGTGATTTAAAATTTATGTTATTCTGTTTTATTCACCATTTTCCAATGGATAGGAAGTACCTATTACATATTTGTAAGTGATGAGTGTGGTGTGTATAGTGTTATATTGTTTGTGTAAATATTTAGTAGGACACTGCAATTATAGTGATTTAATATGGATTTTTTTCAACATTCTTCTGATTTACAGGAGGTTCCTATTATGTGCAAGTGATGAGTGTGGTTTATATAGTAAAAAGTAATTTAAATTATAACTAAAGGCCATATAAACTTAAAATAATTTTGTTGGTTATGGAGAAGAATTAGTTTTTACTTGTTTGTGTACATTTTAAGTAGAGCACTGTGATGACAGTGATTTTTTTTAAAATTGTGTGTATTACATATATTTTATTTACTAGAGTCAATAGGACCTTTTCTCTTAAAGAGGGTGGTCAAGGTGTTTTTAAAGTGCTTGGTCTTCAAATCCTCCTACACCATGCACCTCTCCCCACTCTTCCCCCCCCCCTTGCAACTGCTCCCTGGCAACCCCCTCTTCACACACACCCCCCCCCCCTCCCCTCAGTCATCTGTGTCGCCTTTAGAGTGTCCTTTGTCAGTCTTCCTAGAAATATACACTCACTTTGGTATGCATTTTTAAACTCAACCGATATCCTCTTCCCTCAACTTCCCCTATCTCACTCTCTCTCCCCACAACACTCCTTTCCTTGGCTAGAACCCTGTCTATATATGTATTCCCACCCAACCTACCACTAAATGCAAATGAATATGCCACAGTGTGGTGAAACATGTGCCGTGCCAGTGAAATAAAGTTTGTGGAAATTACAAAGTTTGTTTTTCTCAGCATGGATAGCCATCATTTCCACAATGTCTGGCCTGATATAATCAGTTCTAATCACAGAAAGAGTGAATGGTGATCATAATGAGTGCAAGGTTTTAATTTTTTAACAGCCTAATTTAGGAAATTAACCCTCCGGTGGGTGCGCCAAATTCACTCCCACGAGTGGGCGCGCCGTGGAAATTTTACCGCAAAAATAAATTGCATTCCTATATTTAAGGGCAAGATAATTTACTAATGAAAAGGCTGATTAAGTTGTTACAGTTACATCTTTTATTGTTTGCCTCTGAATGTACATTGTTAATCATATTAGTTCATATCTAGGTTCTGTTCATCTTCCCATCTCATACATGTTGTCTCTTGACGACAATGCCTCCTACATACATTATTTTTACATCACTGGCACACAATTTTTACCTGCAATTTTTATGCCACCTTCAAACATGGCATATTACTGGTTTAGGTGCTTAAGGAACCGGTTCCTTGTTCTTATATTTTCCTAAAATTTCTTTTATATCTTTAGTCAAACGTCAAGCTCTCTTATAGTACGTCACAGAGCTACTGAAGCGTCTGGTGGATAATTGATCCGTATATCGGAAATACTCCCTCTTATCATGAAAAATGAATACCTGGAGACATAGGCATTAAATACAAACGGTAAAAATTGGAGAGCTCAGAAACTAAAATATGCAGCAATTTGCTGTGGGCGCGCCCACCGGAGGGTTAAATAAACTCCTCTTGGAAAGTCCTCAGTGTATCAAAAATGAGTGCGTACATATTCAGATAGTTGAGGATGCTTGTTAGCCCTATACCTAAATTAAAGTTCTTCAGTACTAAATCTAGTAAAATTTACCTGACTTTGTCACAGCGTTTACAGATATTGTATAAATGCTTGATACATAGCCGTCCAGATTGCAGTTATCTTTAATGCCACCATTTCCCACTGCCCACACAAAGATGGCACCTTTCCCATTGCGACCCTGCAAGAAAGAGGCCAGGTGTTGGGGAAGTCATTAGGTACCTCATTAAGAAAAATTCCTGCATAGATCTGTAATAATTAATTAGGGTGGATTAAGCTGTACCACAAAGGTTAACTGCCTGATAGAATCAGTTGAATCCAACCGATTGAAAACTGGTTTCAGGTAGAAAACTTTTTTGAGAGTCAAATATGTAGTTTTAAATTGTCAGAGGAAAAGGTGATGCTTCCATTGCACATATTAAGTGACAAATCTTGTTCTTTTTCTCAAAACATTCATTAAAGAATAGAAAAGAATATTTCTTCAATGGCAGTTGCCCTTTAGCCAAGATATTACAAAGGCAATGATTCAGAAATATGTATATGCATTAAATTAAGCAGTGGACTGTGGTATTTTATCCAATATGTGGTGCATTACAGTCTGACCATGCTTTCAATGTATGTTTTTTTCTGGGGTACAAAAGGATGCAAACAGTGCAAGTGCATTTTACCAGATAAAAGGATAAATTTTTCACTACTTGTAAGATCTGGTACTTTGCCAGCATACTTGATGTAGGCATTCTTCTCAGGTTCTCCACTGGATCAGGCCCTCCATACTGGACAACATTCCGATGCTTGACTTGTGAATCATTACCATGGCTGTTGACTCAACAGCCCTGATGATGATGCACGAGTCAAGCTCGAAACGTCGGCCAGTATGAAGAGCCTGACCCAGTGGAGAACCCGAGAAGAATTCTTACATCTTATCTACTTGGTTGTACTGTGGATGACAGTCAATAGCCTTGACGTTCATGTTGGAATATCTTGTAAAGAGTGGCAAGTATGATTCTCAGGTGTACAGCTCATAGTCGTGTTTATTTTTACATTTCACCATTCAATTGTATGTTTGTTTGGTGTTATTATATTGTTGTAATAAACTTCCACCGTCATGAATGAATAATCCATCAAAGTTAGTAAACTTAATATGTACATAGTTGATGCATGAGGCGACTGTCAAAATGTTGGTCAGCATGCAGCCCTTTACTGGGTGGAAGACCTGAGAGGAATTTATCTGTAGTGTACGCAGGATTGCCTTCTGGGGGGGGGGGTCTCATTAATATTGATGTGCATCATTATAAAATTATATTTAGATTATTATTCATATTTAGAATCATGATGAGGCAATTATAGCATCATCACTATCTTGGTTAAATATATCATCATCTTCTGTACCATCCATAGCATTGGCTATCGCAGCTGAAGTGTTACTGACTAGATGGTGTGCATTGCATATGTAACAGTTGGTGTACCAAGCGTATTTGGCTGTGACAGGTCCTCGTATATAAACCTTAAAACATAAATCCAACTCATCTTTTTCGTGAATATTCTTCATGGCTTATGTAAATGTAGAGACATATATGGTTTTATGCTGCCTATATACATAGAATTATTACCTGAAAAAGTGTCCTTATTTTTTGGTTTTACTGTAAGCGGAAGATAGGTTTTCCTTGGCCTAGAAAAGGTTGATACTTCTCAACTTATACCCAAGTGCAAATGATATACCTCATGAGCCTTTTATTAGCTTCATGTTTAAAAACAAATAAAGTTTTAATAATAATCATATCAGATTTCTAAAGGCTGATTACCTTACGAATACCATCTTTCAGTGCTTTCCTTGCCAGAGTCCCAGGTTGATCAATGGTTTTCCCATTGTCGGGAGGCCCCCAAGATGATACAACAATGTCTGTTTGGAATCTGGATCCCACACTAAGTGCCAATGCTTCCTGCAAATCTATCAACAGTGGATGCTTTCCATTGATAAGTCGCACTCCTGGGGGGGACAATTTAAGAACCAGATATAGAAAATGTCACATATGCAACCTAGGGAAGAATATATTGTTATATAGAACCTTTATATAGGGGAATCTCGATTCCCCTATATAAAGGTAAAGGAGTTGTACAAGAGTGTGGAAATCACCAAGATATTAAGCTGATGTTGCACACAATTAAGGATTGGGAAAAAGTGGTGGAAAGCAGGCTGCACCAGGAAACAGAGGTGAAAGAGGAGCAATTCACGTTATGCCAGGAAGAGGAACGACGGATGCGATATTTGCACTGAAACAGCTAATGGATAAACACTGGGAGTTCCAGGCTAAGTTAAATTTGGAATTCATAGACCTAGAGAAGATAGATAGATTGTATGTAGGGGGGGCCTTCGACAGGAGCCCAGGCACTTAGACCTTCTTGGTCCATTGTGCCAACCCCTTACCTGTCTGCCACATTCAGACAGGGGACAAGAGCGCTACGGTGAAGGTATGTATGGTCACCCATCCAACCACCGTCCGGGCCCAACATTGCTTAACTTTGGTGATCTTACGGGAACCGGTGTGTCAATGTGGCTGGGCCCTTGCCCCTAGACCTAGGGAACGATTATGATAGAGTTCCCAGGCAGGAGGTATGAAGGTGCATGAGAGAAAAAGGAACTCCCTAAAAATTGGTTAGGTTGATAAAAGAGATGTACGAGGGTGCAGAGACGAAAGTGGGGATCAGTGTTGGCCAAACAAAAGGTTTTCCGGTGCGAGTTGGATTACATCAAGGATTGGCTCTTAGTCCTTACCTTTTTGTCCTGGTAATGGACGTGCTTGTAAGGACGTGAAGAGAAAGGCACCGTGGAGCATACTGTTTGCTGACGATATCATAATCTGCGAATTAACCCGGGAGAAGCTGGAAGCTTGAAGAAAGGTGCTGGAGGAGAGGGGAATTAAAATTAGCAGAATCAAAATGGAGTACTTGACTACATCAGGGGATGAAGGTCTCATATTAAAGCTTCAAGAAAATCAGTTAGTAATGGTTAAGAAGTTTAAGTATCTAAGATCAAATTTTCTGAGTGATGGAGGATTAGAGGCTGAAATTCAGCACAGAGTGAATGGGGGATGGATAAATTGGAGAAGAGTGATTGGAGTGCTTTGTGATAAATTGCTGGTTGAAGGGAAAAATTTATAAGTCTGTGGTGAGACCTGCATTGCTCTATGGTGCTCTATGCTCTATGCTCATTGATCTATGGTAATCACAAGGGCTCAGGAAAAGAAGATGGAGGTCGCATAAATGAGGATTCTGCAGTGGATGTGTGGGGAGACAAGGAAGGATAAAGTTAGGAATGGTTATTTAAGAGGATCTGTTAAAGTGGGACCGTTGGAGAACAAGATTCAAGAATGCCGATTAAGATGATTTGCGCACGTCCAGCGGCAGGAAATAGAATTAGGAATAGAAAATGAAGAGAATGCGTGGGGAAGAGAGTATTGTAGGGTGGGGGGGTGAAGGGGGGAATAGGAAGAGGGGCCGACCAAAGATGAGATGGAAGGACAAGGTGGGAGAGGACCTGAGGGAGAGAGGATGGGAAGAGAAGGAGGCATTGGAGAGGGAGTGGTGGAGGAAAAGAATCAAAGAAGGGAATGCCAACCCCACATGAGTGGGACAAGGCAAAGACAAAGAAGAAGAAGTAGTTAAGACTTCTAACATGTTCATCCATTTGATTTTAGTTGTGAATGTTTTGGTGCATTAGTGTTACTTATTATGACACTGTTACAACTGAAGTATATAAGAGGTTGGTGAGTATGTATTTAGGTACAGTCATGTCCCCAGGGCAGTATTTTCATTCCATACAAAACATTCTGACATTGCAACATATGGTTAATACTCATGGAAATAACTGTGAAGAAGTAGGATGTCCTTTACCTCCAATTTTAGATTTGTAAGCAACCCCAACTCCGCAGTAGTGGTTGTTTGCTGCAGCAGATAGAATAGCTGCACAATAAGTTCCATGGCTGTTACGTTTGGGGTTTAACAGATCTGGAGTGGGGTCATCGTCTTTGTTTGCTAAATCAGAAATATCATAACTGACTCCAGGTTCCTAGAAGTAGAAATTTTAGATTGCCTTTTATGACAGCTGATTTTCAGCATGTGATGCAAAATCCAATACCTGTGAGAGGTTTTAATGTTTTCAGACAATAAGTGGCTAAATATGGAATAAGACTCCATTTTTTGTTCCCTTAAAATCATGGTACATTTTTGCATACATAACTAATAGGAATTTTCACAATATCAACATACAAATAATCGTTTGATTATTTACTAGTCTATCTATATATATAAAATGGAATGTCCTGATTGACTGACTGCCCAGCCGGCACAAGGAGGTACATATCCCTAAATCAACAGATCCTATCTGTTGAAATCGGGATAGGCAATGGCGGCAAAGGATCTCCTATCCCGGCATTAAGGATACGTAAGAGATCGAGCCGGAGGTGAAAGGGGATATCCGGTAGATAGATGTCCGTCAGGAGAGAGATAGGTGGTGGAAGTGGTGCAGTTACACACAATTTCTACATTGGAGTAGGGATGGGAGAAAAAAATCGATTCTTCATCATAATCGATTATTTGCTTCCGATTCTTTCAATTATTAGATCGATTATGGGTGGACGATTTAATCGTTGAATCGATTATTCAATCCCGATTATGACCGTCAGAAAAAAATCGGCGGGATTGGTGTAATTTGAAAATTTACCGAGGGAAAAAATAATCGGCTTTAGAACTTTGATGATTTTTTTCGCAACTGCCAGTGAATAGTTTAAAAATAAAAAGATTCAAATAGCCCATGAAAAAGCTATTTTTTGCATTTTATGTTTGAACTGCGATGGCAAGACTGCAAAATCTGAAAGAAGACGATTGAAAACGCCGCAGATAAAAAAATATGACTCAGATGCATGTGGTTTACCAAGAGATGAGGTAAAACGTTTATGACTCTTAATGAAAGACAGCTTCATTTCAAGGATTACGATAATAATATTTGACCTAATTTAGGAGTATTAATGCTCCTGATATTTACACCATGAAGTATAAGATGTCGAGAAAACATACACTTTGAAATACTAAGCTAATTTTTCGAAAAAATAGAAGAACTAGGTACATTATATATATTTTTGACAACATAAGTTACCATTTCTGTCGAAATAATATATATATATATATATTTATAACTCAAGTATCATCATCACTGAGCAGTCACATCATCAATGTAAATTACAATCATTGTAAATTTTGCAGCATGTTGAGTGTGAATTAGAGCTATGCCAAGTATTTATACATATGGAGACATATTTTTTACTGTATTCCAGGCACCTATAACATTCCCATTTTGTCTATACCTCTCTCCTTTACAAAACCTTTACAATAACCTTGATTAGTCACCTACTATTTTCCTCTTTTCAATTAGGTTATTTAACACAAATGCACAAAAATCATCTCCTTATATACAGCTCTCTATTCCCACGTCACTTCACAGTATCGTTTACTTCAGTCAGAGACCATAATTATATATCACTGAATATAATGATTTCACCACAATCATACAACACCGTGAAATAATTTCAACAGACCCTTCGTTTCAAAAATCGGGGCGCATCGCTTTCCGCTTCGCATACTCGGCGATCCTCCACAGGAGTCTACGATTATTCCATCCGTCACAAATATATCCGCAGAAAAATCGCATGATTATTTACCGATTCTTCAAATAACCGATTATGCTACCCGTCAGGCATGCGCAGAGCGATGCTCATCCTTGACGATCCTTCACAGGCTTGACATGAATCGTATGATTCTTCCGATTCTTCTGCTCGTCACAGAAGCTACGAACTTCACAGAAAAATCATATGATTACTTACCGATTCTTCATAATCGATTATGCCTTCCCGATTTTTGTACTTAATCGATTCTCCCGACACGATCATCATATGATACGATTAATCGATTACTGAGAAATTTTGCCCATCTCTACATTGGAGCGATTCCTCCGATTGGCCAATCTTCTCGCTCGAACCAATGAGAGGTCTGCTTATAAGATCGTTCGAGGTTGAACACGTATCTCTCAAGCAAAACTAATTCTCCTATTGGCGCACGTATTTCGCTCGAACCAATCAGAGCAACCCTTTCAAACTTATTTGGATAGAGCGCCACTGTTGACAGGAAGTGGTACTACCGTAATAGTCGCGTGCAGTGCCACCTATTGGCAAAATTTGAAACTCTATTTTACGGCCTCTCTTATACGCAACGAGAGAATGTTTACAGTTTTAAACTTAACACCACAACAATCAGCATCTCTGCAAATCCCCACAACTTGACCATATCTCTTCATCCAGCCTATCTGCACAATCTAATAACCAATCGGCAACGGCTTCTTCAGCAACTCTGCACTGAAAATAACAGCAATGATGGAAAACAAGCCTTTGCTTCAGGATAAATATTTATTTGTTCACACAAGAAAATCTTAATGCACAACAGAGAACTTCAAGAAATCTTTTGTAAAACTTCGTCATTCATGACAATTTTCCACTGCTGGACAACAGCTTCCTCAGATCATGGGCGCAGATCCAGCCAGTGAACAGCACTGGTCCACAATAATGGTCTGTAAAAAAATATAAAAGACAAGAAATCAGAACAAATGAAAAAATCCACACATTTAATGAAAGTTAGGATGAAAAGAGTAGTTTGCAATGCCCCCAACACAATAGAAGCTACTCAAATGACAAGGACATGACTTGATCAAATAACCTGCATATGACTGGATAGCTATACATTTTAGTTTAGTTTAAATTTCAAACTCAAATTCCAATGTAAGGTCACGATTAAATGTAAAATCATTACACCTTCACCTATTAAAATTCGCCTCATAGGATACAAAATACAATATGGCATTGCCAGGTTCGCTTCATGAAAGGAACGCTAAAAATCACCTTAAAATCTGCGATTAAAGTAAAATTTCCGAAATCAACGATCATTATCCCAGACTATCGGAATGCCCCATGTCCTAAATGAGATAGTTGGAAAACATAAAAATTCCATAAAATCATGCTTTTATCTCAGTACAAAACCATGCAGGATATTAATTTAACAATAATACATAATTATAAGATACATTCACAACGAGAACCTTTCAAGTTTTTAACCAGCACACGGTAACAAATTATGATTTTTGAAGTAGGAATTTCATAATAAAACAGTGACTTATTATGAATTACTTACCTTGAAATGCAAGGGCAAAGTCCGGTACAGATACAGAATTCACCGCAGCTGCATAAAAATTGCAAAAACTTGTCAAGATGGCGGTCCAACTGAAGCCACAAACGTTCGGCGGTATCAATCCAAAAATCAGTATCCAGGAGGTCAGGTGTCGAAGCCGGTTGAGTAAAGTCAAGAAGATCGCAGGGGTCAAAACCAGGATAATAGTCCGATTCGGTGCAGGGGTCAAAAGTAATAAATAAACCCAGAAATGTAACAAAGGCAATGCTCACTCCACAAGGCTCACTCAAACATTATGGTGCCTCGAGTTCCTCGGGAAACTGTAGGAGGCACTCGCACACGACTACAGTAGTCAGCGGCGCCTCGGCATGTCTGTGAAAATCAGTATTGAGGAGCAGGCATGTGCATACAATTACATAAATGAACAAATAAAAGCAAAATCACTGAAATATTATGCTTGATAAAATTCATTTATGTAACCCTTTATTGTAATTATATTTTGACTCATACGAATTCTTACATCCGGCAGTTGGGTACCGCCCCTAGTCCGAAGTTTTATTTATTCTTATGAAATTTTAACAAATCGGATGAAAATGATCAGATAATCTATATTATATTTATTTTTGCATTGTTATATTGTAAAAGACACTTTTAAGACATATTCAATTTCGAAAGACTCTCAAGTGGTATCGCCGATCGGCGGAGCAATGGGCGGATTAGAGATATGTCATGCATGAGATACACGATACCTCGTAGATCCTTCTTCACCACAGACATATCTATCCCTTGTGCCGACTGGGTGATTCATTCACTCATCAACGCACAGCCCAAACTACTGGTAATAAAAACGTAAAATTTTGAGGGTATATCCCCATCGTGGTGGATAGGCGCACTAAGGAAGGAGTTTTACAAAAAGCTATTTTGGGGTTGTTTTTACTCTATTATTGTTAACTTTTATTACCATAAGAAAAACATAATTTGGTGCAGGTGTTTACTTGCACTCAAGATATTGGATGGATATTTTTCTCATAGAATGCATAGGTAAAATAATGCATTATATAATTTTTTCATTCAATTTTCTTATACGCTTCATTTTTGTCTCAGTATTGCGTTTTAGCTCTAAATTCATAAATTTTTCTTCCTTTTCAACAATAGAAATTTCCTTGACAACCAGGTGTGAATATCTATTTACAGCAATTTTATGAATGGCTATAGCATGTTAACCCATTCAATGCTGACCTGTTGACATGACATTTATTCCCACGCTGAAGGGTTTTTTTCGTTTATTTATAAAAAACAAAAACACATCCAGGAAAGAACGAAACTCATCCACGTGTGCCTAGAGCAAGACTAAGACGCTGAAGGAATTTGAAAGAGTCAGCGCCGACGCTTGGGAACTAGGGAAAACCGAGAAATGTAACGGGGCGATGCCTTGAATTCAAGGCATCCGCGCCTCTGGCTTGCACGGGATGCCTTGAATTCAAGGCATCTGCATTGAATGGGTTAAGGTGCCAATATTTTATTTTTATTCAATTATCTGGGAGAATTCGTTTAATTTCAAAATTTTTTGATGAAAGAAATATATTATATAATAAATGTCAGCGATCTTTTGGGGTTTGCACCAGATAGTTAAGTCCATAGAGCCCAACGTTTCTATGCTCGAGTTGAGCATCATCCTCAGGACAGAGGAGAGTGCCTTGACTAGAAGTGGAGGTCAATATATACCCTATGGGTAGGTCAGGTCCAAAATTTTGGCGGGAATATTAGGTATCATCCGGTGGTCTTGATTCTCCCATTATCTTGAGGATGGGTTTCCAAGTGTGACTCAGGTTGTAACCGGAGTCACGGTTAAAGTTTCGTTTTTTTCTCTGGATCTCGATGACCTCCTTGATGAGACGGTCCCAGTAGCCAGAAGAGTAGGCTATTACTTTGTTCTTCTCAAAATGGATGGAATGGTCCATCGTGATGCTATGCTCTGCAACATCTGATTTTTCAGGTTGGCCCAATCGAAGGTGACGTTGGTGTTCCTTTATCCTCGTCTACACCGTCCAGCTTGTCTCACCTACGTACACCTCCCTGCATTCACACGGAACCCTGTATACTCCTGGGGTCTTCAGGCCAATAGGGTCCTTTGCTCTGACTGTGAGCTCCCTCAGTTTGGGTGGTGGTATGTGAATGGTGTCAATGTCATGTCTGGCTAGAATCCTTGATATTTTGCAAGATTTTGAGAAGACCAAAGTAATAGCCCACTCTTCTGGCTGCTGGGACCGTCTCATCAAGGAGGCCATCGAGATCCGGAGAGAAAAACGAAACTTTAACCGTGACTCCGGTTACAACCTGAGTCACACATGGAAACCCATCCTCAAGATAATGGGAGAATCAAGACCACCGGATGATACCTAATATTCCCGCCAAAATTTTGGACCTGACCTACCCTTGGGGTAATATATTGACCTCCACTTCTAGTCAAAGCACTCTCCTCTGTCCTGAGGATGATGCTCGACTCGAGCATCGAAACGTTGGCCACCATGAACCTAACTACCTGGTGTAAACCTCAAAATATCGCTGACATAAATCTTCGCCTGGAAAGCCTGAAATCCTTCATATATAATAAACATTAAAAAACTATTTTTCCCTTCCTCCCATTTAACCCCATGTAATTTCAAGTTTAATATACAAATAAAGTAGCACGTTAAGGCATAATTTTGCTGCAGCATGTTAATATCGAATAGAGGACACTTTTTTCTATAAGTAGGCAGATCCTCTCCATGGGTGGCTAATGAGTGTAATAATATAATATCCTAATAGTATTTTAAATTTGCACGACACATCACGGGGATGAAACAGTTTTCATTTTTTCTTCTTCCTGTTGAATTTCAACAGGTACCTTCTGCTAGTACATATATTATAAAAATATGAGTTTTACCATTCAACTTAGTATTTACCTACTCTAACAGTTTTTCACACATTTATTAATACTTATTGCCTTGAAATTCCTATAGTATCAAATTATTTAATTTTTGTGATTGAATATGTACCTCTGTTTGGAGTGTAATATCTTTAACATGATTGAGAAAAACAATTTCATCTGGATAAATGTCAAGCTGAAAATAAATATTCCTTCGTAACAGAGAAAGTGTATGAGAGGTCTAAAATTGTTGAGCTAATTATTTCATGCATGGGGATATAAATTACAATAACTAAAAAACTCTCCTTATTTCATGTGAAAAATAATTGCCACAAATTCCCTGAAATCCTATGGTATGTCCTCTACGTAGTGATTTTGAACAGAAGGTACAGCAAATAAAAATGCTCTCCCTATGGTATAAATGGTAATAAGGAGATCCACTACAAGAAGGTCAGATAGATCATCTTAGATATGTTGGTGAAAACCTGGTATAGTTGAACTCTGGAGTCATATGGGTAGGTTCAATTGGTTTATATAAATATGGAGCATAATACACTGAACAAATCTGTAGCTGAGTGTAGTGCTATGAAGAATGAATGTGATTAAGTATGTTGGGAATAAAATTTTAGAAGGGACCAAAGACATAATTATGGTCAAGGAACAACTAACACTTAAAATTAGCAATAAACAAAAAATGTAGATAATATAAAGTAGTACCCAAAAGAGGAAAATAGAGAACTAGATAATAGTAGGGGGGCCCACCCTTTCCATTTTACGAGGGGTGCAGAAACCCTAGGTACATCACAACTTGCCAGATAGCCCTTTAGATACTGGCTTGGCATTAATTCAGTGTGCGTATGTATTAAACATACCATATGTGCGACTCACATAGTTTGATTGTAGGTCTTTGTTGAGATGGTGTATTCCGTCATCCAGTATGGAAGCAGTTACGCCTTGCCCAGTAAAACCTTTTGACCACGCTGCTAATACATTCAGCCACTTGTCTGCCTAAGAAAAAATGTTAGTAACATTATTTCGTATGTAAATTATTCTCAGGCTTCCCCAAACCCAAGAAGAATTCACATAAATTATTCTTATGAAAGCATGTTTCAACATTATAACCTACCATATGTATCTGGATATAAGACGACCCCCCATTTTTTAATCCTTATGATAGGAATATGTATTAAGCACACATTAACAAACTTTTATTCCCTAATCAGCAGTGAAAACCATACCAACTGGAATAATTAAGCTATTTTAAATGGAATTTTAAACTGAATATTACCTAAGCACACATTAAAAATTCTGCAACTAATTTGTTCATTAGGAATTTTTTTCTTAATTCACTGTCTCTACCGGAGGTATCTACTGCATTATCGTCCTCAACCAATAGCATTTCATCCTCTGATCCATCTTAACCAGGGTTCTCAACTGTTTTTTTAACAATCCCGTTTTAGAATTTTTGGAATACATTTTTCCTAATCAGCCCAAGAAATTTTAAACAAGATATACTTTATAATTACTCTCTTTACTCAGTGGGGTCCTCATACCATAGATAGGCCAGAAGTTCAAAGATCAGTTTGATGTCGGTAAATTAAATTTTAATGCCACCGCTGAAACATATATTTTATAAATCTATTTATTTCCTTTGCCAATTCCAACCTAACCCTACCTTATACCTACAGCTGGTTTCACAAAACATGATTCTCACCTGTGATCGCATCTAGCAAATGCACATATACTATCCATTTATTGGTAGTATCCATCTCTAGTTTTGGATTTCTGCTCGCCACGACAAATCAGTTGTTTAAAAGATGCCACTATCTCAACGGCTTCCAACCATGGCTATCCATTGGTTGACCTTTCATGGTTGTTGCTGACCGAGCATATTTATATTTGATATTAAGTATCATGATTGCCCTCGCATTTGTCCGATAAGCTTTGGGTACTCACCCCACCCCCAATTTTCATCCACATTTTTGGAAATACATAAGTACAGCTCTTGCGAAAGCTTATGGCGTTCGGATGCGCGGCGTGTGTGTTGTCTGCATCATACAAACTCCATTTTTTTAAATGCACTCATGCATGACACAAATGCTATGTCTTCGCTTTCCCCTAAGTCCTTTTTCCCTACCCCTTCCACCAAACTTAACCCCTCCACGATGTCTTCTTCTGCGCATCCGAACGCCATAAGCTTTCTCAAGAGCTGTACCTAATATTTATTTATTTAGCATGAAATCCAAAAACAGCCAAGGAGACCTTTACATTGGATTTTTTGACGAAAGGATTAAATAATACAATAACAAAACATAGGACAGCAAATTTGTAAACTTAAACACTGAATAATGTCCACTGAATGAAAAGACAGCTTCATCCAATATGGTAATTTAGGGAGGGAGGAAGATAGGAAGGAGGATTTAGGGAGGAAGTCTGTTGATAGCGGTTGTGAATGATGAAACAGATGATGTTATGTCAATAGAAGAGGTATTGAGGGAATTGTTATTATAACATGAGTTACCCCTTTCATGAAAAGCACACATTGTAGAAAAATGTAGGAATTACTAATTAACTATAACGACTGAAAGTGAATTTTTTGGATGCGTGATCCTGTCTGGCAAACCCAACATCCACTCAGCATGCACATATAGCCTTCTAGCTGTCCTTAAAGGGCTAGTTAATTAAAATATCAAGGGGTTTGAGGAGTGCGTGCTGAAATGAAACAAAGGTTCGAGAGAGCCGGCGAAATGTCTAATAGCACATTCTAGAACATTACGAGTGATAAGGGAATTTTACGAAATCCTTTTTATTCCTCTAGGGATTATTACCAAATCAGAATTATCTACCCTGCGGTATCCATTTTCACACCATCTACAGCACGGTTACGCATTCATTTTTACCCTCTTATCACTAATTGTCATCGTATTAATCTGCATTAAAACAAATAGAGTTGGTTGTCGGCGACGAAAAAAGATCTTTGTGCAATGCATTCTTAGATCTAATGCGCGGAAAAAATAACTACGATGCGATTGTATTGCGGGTTGCGTAAACATTACGCACACTGTTTTTTTCTTTAACAACATCGTCATCAAGGCAAACTGATGATAAAAACAGTTCACAAAGTCTAGGAACTATTTTTGAATACATGAGCAAAGTTTTTTTCGATGGGTAACTCAGTGGTTCTCATACGTGGAAAAATATCTACGACGCAGTGGCATTACGGGTTGCGTAGGGTCTTTTCCGATAGGTGCAATGCTCCGCTAAGTGATTGATACTAGTGATTGGGAGCGTGTATTTTATGGTTCACATTTTGTTTTAAAATTATATTTGTGTGATATTTGGTCACAGGAGAGATCCTTCTAAACCCTTAGTGTGCGATATACAGTCAGGGGCGGCTCCAGACCAGAGGTTCGGGGGGGCACCAACGGCTCTTGGGGTATGGAATACCCCCCAGGAATAGGGGGGTTCTTGGGTCTCGTCCCGGAAATTCGTAACAAACTATGTGCAAAATGGTTTTTGGGGGGCAATAGCCCCTACTGTATATCGCCCCCCCCCTTGGGGCCGCCAATGGATACAGTGCGTGAGAATAACGATGATCACTGTTTTACAACATCTACATACTACCCCGCAAGCCGCCTCAATAGGCGTGTGGCGGGGGGTGTTAGGACACCAACCGTTTAAATATAAAAATGAAACGCTGTAATGAAATTACGCCTAGCATTTATTAAATTCCCTTATTGTTCGGGGGAAAAACGAATTCCCATACCTATCCGTTCGGCAAAATATCTCTCTTAATTTATCGTTTCTGTCGGACCTGGAAAAATAGTGGTGTTCTAATATGATGTTCTCCGTGTCGCTCTTAAAGATATCTATTCTCAATTGCTCAGGTAATCTAAGCCTAGCGCGCAGCCTCTGAGTCTCTAGAGGCTCCCAGCCTAATTCGTTTAACATCTGTGTAATGCTGTCTATACGCCCGTAGCAGTTTTTGACGAATCGCGCAGCTTTCCTTTGTGATTGATCAGAGTGAGTATTTTACTGTCCACCCCATTTAACTTTGTATTTGTGTGATTTTTGAGTGTGTGAATGATTGTGTGTTTGTTGTCCTTGCTTGTATTTTGGAACTATTCTGCTTTGTTTTTGCCTCGCCTCTAGGTAGTACAATTGCCAGCCCTTGTTTTTGCACTCAACATTTTAACCTTCCCTCCTCACTACCTGTGCCCAATGAAGATTATGGCCGTCGGAATCCTTCTTTCCATTACTCTCAAGTGTGTTTTTAGAACTTTCTTACGCAAGCATTTTGAAAATACTCTCAAAATGCTCGTGGGACGCTGTAGAATATGTTTCTAGAGGGACTGAGTTGTTGGCGTTCCCTCCTAAAAACTACAAATAATTTCAAAATCCACGATTTCACTGCTTCCAGTTACCTGACAATGAATAAGGTTTCTCAATTAGATTAAAGTTTGTAGGTACTGGAATGTGGTTCCTATGTTCAGTCCCGGCTTAATACAACATTTCAACTCGGGCGAGAGAGTATTCCGATTATTATATTATATCCCTGCTTATCAAACCTATTCACTAGTTAAACGTAGTAAAAAAATATTTTTTCACAATATCGGCGCCCCGGGCAGTTGCCCGTGTCGTCCGGGCCTATGTTTGTAGTTGAGTTAAAGTACTAAGAAATACAAATTAAACCATGTTAATTGAAATTCAATTCTACAACTGAAAACTAAAAAAATAATGGGAATATAGATGAGGACTCACCAAATACCACTGTTTTGGAAGGAATGGGTCGTTAAATTTCATCCTTTGATTGCCGTAATCATGGGTAGTTTTTTTCCTCCAAAATGTTTCATTTCTATCGTAGATTGGCATTGATGGTGGCCACGAATGAACAGCATAATTCTTGACAACTCGTAACTTTTTCTGTTGTGGAAAAACCTGTTTGACCTGGATGAAGTAAATTATCCCGTAAGGCACTAACACACAAGGTTTAAAATATGTGCCTCAAATAAGATTATTTCAATGATTGATTCATTTTTTCCAAATTCCCAAAATATTTTGTGGGAACCCAGAAGAATTGAACCCTTCATCTTATCAATGCCACAAAAACCATCACGGTAGTAAATTTAAAAAACAAATGAATTTAATTACGCGCTTGTCCAGGAATAGAGAATTTGAGAAAACAGGCTGTCCTCTGGGCTTTCTAGTTGGTATTTTGAAATGAAAATAATCTAATCCAGGTATTACCTGAAAAATAAAAGTATTTCCTTCAGAGTTGGATTAGGATGAAGAATGAGTCCAATCTCTGGGGGTAAAATAAAATATACAACCATAACAAACAGAGATTTTTTTAGTTGGCTATCATTAATAGATAAATGTATAACTGAAGCACATTGATCAATGCCCATCAAATATTATAATGAGTCAAAGAGTTGCAGCATTACACTCTGAGAAGACTATCACCTATGTTATCAGACAAGTCTATCATCTATGTTAATCTTGCTGATTATGCCTTTGGTGTGGTTAATGCAAACTGGTGACCAAAATCAAGTTAGTGTGACATTATTTGTGATCGTAACTTTGGTTCCATCATAGAGAAAACACACGGAAAACATATACAGAACTGCATTAAGGAGGCTGGAATTTAAAAATATTAGATGTCATTGAGATGCGGCCAGAATTGTAAAGTAAAAGAGGTGTTACTTGTGGGCTCTTGTGAAGCCTCATCTTGAATTTACCGCAAGCACAATGGATATCCCTCGATAATCCGGACTCGCACAGAATCCAGGTTTCCGGCAGCGAGTGGTGATGATGGTTTATTAAGGGGTCGCGAGTTGGTCTCTGTACCCCATCATCCAAACACTTTTCCCGAACCAATTTTCTGGTTGATGTGATTGACATTTCATAAAAACTGAATGCCTAGAAGTTGTTTTTTCTATTTCTTAAATAAAACTGCAGTAATTGCACTGTCCACTTAAATTTTAATGTAAATATTACACTACTCATGTTTCGACGTTTCTTAGGGCGTCATCATCAGGTCTCCAGAAGTTATGTCTCCAATGGGAATATTTATACATAAGCAAAAGGAAAGAGGGGGGGATTCTTGACAAATGAAGGAGGTTGTAGTAAGGAAGGGGGGTGGGGATACGGTTGATGGTGAATAACAGGGGGGGTGTTGTTACGAGACATGTGACCTTCCCGAGGATTCGGGAGTGTGGCCTATTTGTGGGTTCTTGTGAAATGTGGAGATAAGCAAGGGAGTACAAGAGGGAGGGGGGGAAGGGAGTAGGTGGTAGAATATTTACATTAAAATTTAAGTGGACAGTACAATTACTGCAGTTTTATTTTAGAACTAAAATGCTGTTCCACCATATAACGCCAGAGACTGTCGAATGTATTGTTTTTTCTATTTATGTTTTTTTTTGTTTCGGTAAATGTCAACAAAGACCGGCTAGAGACACGAATGCACTATGCAGAAGTGAAATTCGCGAGGAATATGGCGGAGAGGTCTGATTTCTACCGCTCTCAACGGAGAGGATAAGTCGGTTGCAGCGGTACCAGGAAGAGACATGTATTTTCAATGTAAAAATGCAGTTCATGAAATAACATTATAACTTTCCATTAATTAAGGCTAGCCACAAAAAATGGCAGTTGTTAGTTACTCGGATTAAGTTACCTATCCGCTTAGGGAAAAATATAGTCCGCAGCTTAAGCGTCAAGAAGAGTCTTGCAATTTTATGTGAAAATGCAGTTCATGAAATAAAGTTCTAACTTTCCATTAATTAAGGCTAGCCACAAAAATTTATAGTCGTTAGGTACTCGGATTAGGTTACCCGGTTAGGGAAAATTATTGTGCGCAGCTTAACCGTTTGAATAGGTATCGAATTGCCTGCTTTTTTACATTATTCTTCGTCCTCTCATCCATTCTCTCAGCATGCCGAAACCAACGAAGCAAACTCCTTTCATATA
Source organism: Pyrrhosoma nymphula (assembly GCA_963573305.1). Taxonomy (NCBI): domain Eukaryota; kingdom Metazoa; phylum Arthropoda; class Insecta; order Odonata; family Coenagrionidae; genus Pyrrhosoma; species Pyrrhosoma nymphula. The sequence continues at coordinate 100,737,550 of OY754339.1, forward strand.
TATCCAAAATTGGAGCATCCAATCCACATTCTTTCACTGCGCAATCATTCCAAATCTTATCCCTCCGGCTTTTCCCGCTAACACTTCACAGTCAACCGATATGCACTGTATTACCTCTTGCACAAACTCTTACGATTATCCTGGCATTCCCAGGCTTACCTGTCATACAATAAAGTCGGGAGGAGAAGATTATTGTATAGGTACTGCGATTTTTCCTTCCTTAGACAAAATTCATTCCTTGATATACAAAATACTGCCTACGACTTTTCCTCCAGCATTCGTGCGCCCCTCAATCACTTTATCTATCCTTCCATCTTTCGCATATATTCTGCCTAGATGTGCAAAGTTGTCCATTTATTCAATTAATTCACCTTTGGCCCTCATCATACAACCATTCTTCCCATTCTCCCTGTCAAAAACAAACACTTTGACCCTTGGCCCATTTAACCTCAACCCTATTCTTCCTGTTGCTTCACAGAAGTTATGCAGGAGCCCCTGTACTCCCTGGGGGCTTTCAGACAGCAATACAGCATCATACACGTACAGTAAATCGCACTGGCATGCCTCGGTTTCGCTGCCATGTAATAACGTCGGGGGAGAAGACTTTTGAACTCTGCGATTTTCGTCTCAATTGACAAACACTTATTGATATATGTACTCCACATACTTCCTACGACTTTCCTATCGGCGCCCGTTGTCACGCCCGAATTCATTAAAGCTTTCGCGGCTCATAATCACTAATAATTTTATTATGATACGGGTGTATGCCGCGTTTTGTTATGCCCGAAACAACACGTGGCATATACCCGAATCATAATAATTTGATCAGTCATTATTCTAGGCTCAAAATATTTTCCATTTGTTCCATTATTTCATCATTTACCCTCATCATACAAACACTCTTCCCACTCTTCCAATCACAGACAAATACATCTACATCTACATCTACATACTACCCCGCAAGCCGCCTCCATAGGCGTGTGGCGGGGGGTGTTAGGACACCAGCCGTTTACATATAAAAATGAAACGCTCTAATGAAATTACGCCTAGCATTTATTATAGTCCCTTATTGTTCGGGGGGAAAACGAATTCCCATACCTATCCGTTCGGAGAAATATCTCTCTTAATTTATCGTTTCTGTCGGACCTGGAAATATAGTGGGGTTCTAATATGATGTTCTCCATGTCGCTCTGAAAGATATCTATTCTCAATTGCTCAAGTAATCTAAGCCTAGCGCGTAGTCTCCGAGTCTCTAGCGGCTCCCAGCCTAATTCGTTTTACATCTGTGTAACGCTGTCTGTACGCCCGTAGCAGTTTTTGACGAATCGCGCAGCTTTCCTTATTTATTAAGTTCGTATTTTATTAAGTTCCCGAATTTTTCCGTATTTTATTAAGTTCCCGAATTAAGTCTTTGGTCTATGACGCATTTATCCTCAAATATATTCTCCTGGTTGCTTCACAGAAGTTATCCATGAGCCACTGTAATTCCAGGCATCAACTCAGGCAATTCTAAGGCATCAACTCAGCAACATCCATTTAAAATAGAACTAGCAAATTTACATATCCAACCATTACACCGACATTATCCCTGCATGCATATCTCGCAAATATATCCATAAAACATTGAACAGTCGAGGTGGCATTAGTACGCATCCTTGCTTACCGCTCTGTTATATTTCAAACTAGTTACTCAAGACCCCATTCAGTCCCGCACTTGCCTTGCTATTAACAAAAATTGCCCTCTCAACATTCAGCAACTGCTCGTTCGCTCCAAAACCTACCACAGCTTAGGTATTGCTACTTTTCATTTCATATGTTTTCTCTAAATCCACAAATGCACTGTATATTCTCTTTCGGATGTCCATAAACTTTTCTATCTCGCTGAAAAGCAAATGCCTGATCACAGTACATCTCCTCCCTTGCATAAACCCAATCTGCGCACCCTACATTCTTCCAACTGTTATCATTCTCACTCTTACGATTGATATTTCACTGAACACTTTTCCAGGAATACTCATTATATTACTAATGGCTCTATATTTTTGACATTCGGTTTTTGCACCCTTCTCGTTGGTATACAATGAGACTATTATCGCATTTTTACAATTTTTTGAAGCAGCAGAAGCTTTTAAGCATTAATTATGAAATTCACACGAACGACTACTTACTTCTACTTCAACATTTCACTGGATATACCATCTACGCTTGCAGTCTCTCCATTTTTCAATATTTTCACTGCCGCTATAGGCTCATTCTAATTAACCTCATCTTCCTTATTGGCATTTCAGTATCCTAATTCATAAGGCTCATCCTCATCGCCTGCACCAGTATTGATTAAATCTCAAAGTACTCCTTCTAGCAGTCCCTGACATTGCATTCATCCCTCACGATCTTCCTACTTTTTTATTCATTGCATTCTCATGCAGGAATCAGCAGGAATCTCAGTCCTAGGTACCCTGGCTTTGCCCGCTTTCCCCTTCCCAAAACAGTTTTTCATTGCCTTGAAAATTACTTTGCATTTTGCTAGCCATCGATTTTATTTTTTTCTTCTATACGCATTCTTTCCTTGCTCTCTGTCCTAATTTTGATGCTCTATTCTTTTTGTGACTGTATTCAGCGCATGCTTTGTATCGCTGATCCTCAGATTTTCAGATCTCTTAAACGCCACATTCTTTATACCTGCATACTGTTATTTTTACACCTTCATTCCACCAGACATTGCTTCCATTTTCTCTAGCACCCCTTTCCGTGGACATTTTCAACGCATTCTGAGATAATTTCTTTCAAATTCTCGCTTGTAATTCTTTCTGCTTCGAAAATTACATATCCTCAAGCATGCATCAATACCGCATTTTCACTTTGTTGTCTAGCAACCTCTCCCCTATCACTCTCATTTGCTTTCGCTCACAACTTTCCCAGCAACCTTAAGGTGGACAGAGAGCATAATTCTAGTCTCTCAATACATCTGTATAACACACAAATGCAGCAAAATATTAAAGATACACTGTTGAACCGATAGATGTCAGAATTCTGTCTTACCATGCATCATTCAAAACCACATCATAAATTAGCAAGACGCAAATCCAACGATGCGCATAACATTTTTATCCTACTCCATAACTTATGACAATATTATTGAACACTCAGCAACTAAACCAAACGTTTTAGTTTTTTAATATTTAAACAAATTATCTGCATTTATACAAATGTATATGTTTTGACTGGATGTATGCAGATACAAATTAACTGCTAAAAAATACGAGCTTGATAAGCTATAACTATCTTAAGGTGAGAACGCCGAAAAATGAGAACATAAGATCTTAGTTAATAATAATCAAAAGCTATAAAGTATAATGATAAGATTGTCATGCAGCGATTCAATTTTATTTTAAATTTTAATATTTACTCTTTTCACTTCAGCTTGTAATATCAGTATTAATTCCCACGGCAAAAATTTAACATCACCTGGGGGGCTATGCCCGAGTTCTCACTCGTATGTGAGGGAGCCGTGAAACTCGAATGGGCGATCTCGCCCGACGAGCGTTCGAGACGAAATTCGGTATGCCCGAGGTAACTACGAAGAGAGGTGGACGAGTGAGAGAGGAGTCGTGCGTAAAAACATGGCAACAATGTGCGAGCGAGAAGGGAGGAGTGAAGAGGAGGACGCGGGAGAGGGGAGATTCGTGTTTCAAGACGTGGCAACACAGGTAGGGTAGGGGTAGGTACGACTTCCGGATAGCGGGCACCCAATCATCGCCTACCTTTCTGTATTCACCATATTTTCCGGGAATTCAACAATGCTGCTAATGACGTTCTACGAGCACGCCGAAATTATTTCCACTTTCACCTTGAAACCCTGAAGAAGGCACCGGGAAGCAATGTCGGGAGGAAAAATAAACAAGGAGCAGAAGTACATGCTGCTTCAATTTATTGAAAGTAAGTAATTGGTAATGCTTGCATTGAAATGTTAATTTTCTTAACATTTTTTATACCACTATGTTTTCTATTGCAGGCAATAAAGCTCTTGCCACGGGCAAAGTTTCCTCCCCGCATGGCGCAAAGGACGCCATGAAGCTTTGGGAGGAATTGAGCAACAAATTAAATGCTTGCGGAGTAAGGAAATCGTGGAAGGAGTGGAGGAAGGTGAGAGCATATGTTGTTATACAGTGCGTTATTTTGAGACGATATTTCATAAAGTTCAGCAATTGGGATGCGATTGTTGTTACTTGCGCTTCTGTTGAAAAGTGCATTGCAGGTATGGTGGCGATAATTTGATCGCAAGTAATTATTTTCATAAATTTCAAATATTCCGTTTTTTTTTCATAGCAATTTCATGTTTTTGTTTATTGATTTAATGGTTTCTTGATGTTACTATGTTCTATCATATGTGTGTCACGCGCGTCTTCTACAATATGTGGTACATACCTAGTTGGTGTTCGTTGATTCTATTTATTCATAACACCTTAGGAAGGCCTATTGGTGCTCAAATAAACCTCATAAGTAGCAATGATATTTACTTTGAAGAAATTGTCTCTAAGCCCTTTGATTATAGTTTATCTCGCATTGCATTAATGTGTAGTTTAGGTTTCACTAGTGTGATCTTCCACAGGAATATATATTTAAAAAAACGAGCGTCACTTTTTACGTTTGCTCAATGACTTTAACCTACTTAGGTGTAATTTTTATGCAACGCATGTTGTGTGGTATTATTTCAAATTCTTCATTGCTTATTCAGCCATTAGTATTAAACTTGAACGCGGCAATATAAAATTATACATATTTCCTTTAATATGCATACCGAACCAAATTCTGTGTGATCAGGTTTTTAGGAGGGATAAAATATTTTGGTACCTGCTACAATTTCAGTCAGTTTCCATGGGCATGGTGACCGAATTGTGGCAGATTGATAGCAAATTTTGTTTATTATCTATATAATATTGTTGTATGTATTAAGTCAAAAAAGTTGCTAAGTGGATTTATTAACTTTGACTTCAATGAATTCTTTGAGTGAGCTCAGTTAATTATTTCAATTTGTGTACCACTGTACTGCAAGATGTTTATGGCACCAATAATAGCACGGTTTATTCTCATGTTGATTTATTCATTCGCGTTAGATTTGGCATTTTGCAGGGTGGTTATGTTCAATGCTCAGTTCAGTGATAATTCTAGTATTTTTTTTAAATTAAGTATTATTCAAAAATTATGAGGCTTTCATATGTTCTTCTCTTGAATTAATAATTAGTAAATAAAGCATGTGGATACTAAAACCCTACACTTTTTAGGAGTCGATAGTAGGGGTATTATATTGCCAAATGTGCAATAGTGAAAATAGTTTGTTTAATCTCATGACTAATTCTTTTTTTCAGTGTTGGCATGACCTTAAAACGGCCACTAAAGCCAAGGCGTCTGCCCTGGCTCGTGAGGGCGGTAAAACTGGTGGTGGCCCTCCTGTGGAGAAGGAGATGGATGACTTCCATAGGAGGGTTTACTCACTTGTTGGGAGAAATGCTGTGATGGGGCATGAAAACACAAGTGAGAGTAGAGTTATGGTTTTGGTAAGGAAAATATGAAGATAATGCATCTTAAAAAATGTGAATTTCAGTCATTTTAGTAATATGTCAGTAGTGCTCATTATGAATTTATTTCATGCCTATATTTTCAAACCGAATTATTTATTTTTACAGGGAAACGAAATAGGAAACATAGTTACATTCACGATCCCTGACTCACCCGCCTCAACTGTTGAAGTACCCATACCCACTGTCCCCTCAATACCCTTACCCTCAGCTTCAGAACCTCATCCCAGTACCCCTCCTACTGAATCCTCATCATGTACCCCCACCACATCCCAAACTATAACTCTAACGGCCCCATCACCAGCTGAAAATACCCCTATCCGCCCTCCAGCGAAAAAGAGGAGAATAGAGAGTGAGTGTTAGCAGTGAAATAGTCAGTAGTCTCTAATTCACCAGACATATGTCACATATTTGAGTATTAGTCAAACCCAACAATAAAATGCCACACATTTCTATTGTTTGAATACATAGTTCCAATGGTCTTTACTTTGCATGTTTCTCTATTCTAAGATTTAAGATTTGTAATCCTTAAGATTTCTCAACTTTCAGTCATGAAGACTGAATGTCAAATAGTGTTCGAGATAAGCCAATGTGCTGGTGTCAAGAAAGGCCTCATGGTTACCTTCTCTTGCTCTTGCTAATTATGGAAAAATCTCATACTTGCCTTCTTTTGCATGCTAAGGGACATAATTGTTACTAACTCCACTGGAGTTAATTGGTTCTTGTTCTTTACTCTCAGAAAACTACATGGAAAGGTCGCGGGATGCAGCAGACAAATTAGTTCAGGTGGAGAAGGAGAAGATTTTGCTGGAGGAGAGAAAGTTGGTTTTAGAAGAGAGGAAATTGGAACTGAAGGAGGAAAGAGTGATATTGGAAAGGAGGAAGGTGGAAGTAATGGAGAGATTTGGGGTGAGAATGATGGATGTGTTGGAAAGTATATTGGCACAATTAAAGAAGTGAGCATTGAGATATTCTTTTTCTTGGCAATTCCCATTTTTTGCTTTCTGATTCCTGTACCTACCTATGAAATTAACTTAACAGAATATCATCTTGATTTGGTATTCACATACTCAGACAAATTACGCTATGATATTGTGTGCGAGCCGTTTACTGCCTGTGAAAATTGTCATCCTGCCCTTCACTTTGATGTGTGCTTGAACACTCCGATTGAGCTGAATATTCAATGGAATTATTAAATTTCAAAGCCTCTGGTTTTGTAAGCCTCGATACTTGGTCAATATTAATTGGGCTCAGACACCCTCTATAATAATTCTTGTAAGGTCATTATCATTAACTATCTCATCTAGATCTAAGACAGGGTACTAGTCCTGATAATATTCCTGCAAATTGTGTTAAAAAGTTGTTCTCATTTCCTAGCCTACCCTCTGTTCATATTTTTTTTTTAATCCAGGAAAGTGGCACAGCCCCAAGTGCACTTAAGACTAGTTATGTTGTGCCCATCTTCAAAAATGGTGATAAAACTAATGTGTTCAACTAAAAGACCAATTGGAAAACAATCTGTAGTGACAAAGTTCTTCAGAACATAATTTTAGACAAAATAACTCCTGACTTGAACTCATTGATAGTGGAATAGCAACATGGATTTCGGCCATGTCGTGCCTTTGATATCAAGAATGCATAATTGATTACATGTCTCAGCATTACCATGTTGATTCAGTTTACACAGGTTTTTCAAAAGCATTTGATAAAATTAATCATAAAATTCTAACAGCAAAAGTAGAAGCATATGGTATACATGTACAATTGTACAACTTCTGGCCTGGATTGAGAGTTACCTACATGATAGGAACATGTATGTTAAAGTGAATGTGGAGTTCTGTCCTCTTGTCTTTACTACCAATTCTGGACTACCACTAGGGTCACATTTGGGACCACTTCTGATTCTAATATATATGTATATTAATGATATCAGCTTTCCTTTACATATACATATTTAAATACTTACTGTACACTGATGATTTAAAAATGTTTGACTTGATTTGATTACTTTAGGATTGTAACAGATTGCAAAATTGTCTACTAATTGGAAAAGTGGTGTATGGATAACTTCATGGTATGAAACACAATAAAATGTAATGTAATAACTTTTACTAAGATTCCAATTATATATAATTATTGATTAAGTAATGCTGCAATCTTTAGAGTTAGTAGACTTGGGTGAAACATTTTGATTCCTTCCTGACATTTCCATACCATATCCAGTCAATAATTGTAAAAGCTACAAAAAAACTATGGGTTTCATTTTCAGAGATTTTGATAATATTTATAATTAGAAGATCTTACATTGCACTTTTATCCACCCTATTCTCGAGTATCCCTCTATTGTATGGTCACCATCACTCTATCCATACCTGCCTCACTGTCAATTAGAGGAGCCAACGGTTCACCGTGGAGGAATAGGAGACTTGAGAGTGAGTTTATCAGTTAAATTTTGTCATCACCTTCCAATTAGATCATGACACTCTGAACTACAGAAAAACTCTTTGTGATACACTTATAGCTTACTTATTACTACCTTACTTCTTTTGTCATTGATCAATCATGAGGAATGAATTTTGACTAACATGCATCAATGCATAGTTTGCTGAAATGCCTTATGCTTGAGTGAATTCTTCTCAGTATGACACCCAGGTTAGAATTTTCAACTACATTGTTTGGATGGTTAGCTCAGCCACCGTTATCAAGGATAAGATATGTGCGTATAAAATGTGGAAATTTTATATGAATTAAAAAAGTAAGAATTTGAAAAAATATTTATTCATTTTCTTATCATTCCCATTTCCCCATTTTCCAAAAGCATTAATTCATTCAGAGACTTAGCTAAAATAGTGCCTAATAATATTATCACGCAGCATTCTCCCTGCTGGGCGCATATTTAGGGCCCTATCATTTTCTAAAACATTTTCGTTTACCAAGTTGTCTTCCTCTTGTAAAATAAGGGGTTCTTGAGGTGGAGGAACATTTCGTGCCAGGCACATATTGTGAAGGACACAACAGGAGTTAATGATATTGCTGGCCTTTTCTGGCATGTAGTGCAGGACTCGGTGCTTTAGGAGACATCGCCACCTTGCCTTCAAAACCCCATTGCACTGTTCAACAATGCTCCTTGCTCTACAAAGGCTTCGATTGTACCTGTCTTCAGGGGAATTAACTTCAACATTGCCTGGTACTGGGGTCAGGAGGCATGTCTCTAAGGGGTATCCACTGTCTCCTACCAAAGAAAATTACATTCATTTTGAAAATTAATGCCTAAAAGTATGAACTACTATTGTATTTATTACATTACAGCATTAACTACTAAATATTATAATATTCCTATTTAGCTGTTACTTAAACTATGCTATGAAGTACTATGTGACTAGCAAGAGTATGTAATGGTACAAGGAGCAAGGTCTTCTTGTGAAAAAGATTGTTAGGGATAAAGTATTTTGTTCTTCAAACTTGATAAACAGAATATTTCATGTCTGGCAAACAACTACGAACCAAAAGAATAGTGACACAAATTGGGTAATGAAGGAATTAAAATTACTATGACTGGGTATAATGTGGGAGGATATAAGCTGAGCGATCCTGAAACCTGTCTGGGGACAGGTATGAAAGTTATTATTACGAAAAAATTAGAATGGGAGAAAGAGATGAGGCAATGTACCAGCCACTTGACTATCTAGATGATGATGAAGAAAAGCAATTGAAAGAAGGAAACCACCAGAAAAAGAAAAGAGGGAAATGTAAGTAATACATGACTATGAATGACTATGGGAATGGTTAAAACTTTGAGATTAATAGTGTTCAAATGGGAAAATCAGTTACATTTAGTGGAAAAGAAACAAGGGAGTAAAAGAAATTTCTAAAAAGTGGCCAAATAATCATGTGATGTGCTTTGATGAAAGTTAAGAAGCTATATTGACATTTGGTACTGATGAAGGCTGTATGCCAATCAATTTTAGAGCCATACAGCATAGAGAAGTTAAGGAAGGTTAGTTATAAGTTGTCCAAATTTAAATAGATATGTAGCGTTGAAAATTGCTTGTACAGCAAATGGTGTAGATTGCCTAGATACTTAGTGAATGCTCACCAAGGAGGATGTTGGGGAGGAAAGACTCTATAAAGCCAGACTTGTAATACAAAAATTTCAGCAGAGAGAGGTCATTAATATTATGCCTACTCATCAGTTTTAAGACTGGTATGAACATTTTCGTGAAACCATCACTGGCTATCAAAGAATCAGTAAAATCCAGCACATTGTCAGAGTTAATTGGAAATAAATAGAATATAGGTTATTCCTAAGGAAAGATATAGTTTTATTGAAAAGAAGCTTCATCAGAGTTTCTTTACTGTATCTTTAAATGGCTATTTGAGGTTTGTTAGAGGCAGCTAACTGAAACTTTACCTATTAGCCATGCATTTGTGTTGAATTCCCTCTGCATTGCAAGCAACCCCTGCCTTAAATTAGAGTTGGCGTATATGAAGCTGTCATTGGTTGCCCCAGGGTATCTGGCATTCACATTCAGTATTCTCATTGATGAATCACAAACCTATGTGGAGGAAAACAGTTCCCATAGTAAAGGTGTTAAAATTGAATAGCAAGTGATAAAATTCATGCAGAAAGGGTATCTTACCAGTTGAACATTAATGGAGTGGAACCGTTTGTGGTTAAAATATTGTCTCTCCATATATTGTGGATGGTTCACTGGTGGAGCAATAATCGCCACATGAGTGCAATCAATGGCCCCAATGCAACCAGGAAACCCATACTTGGCAAAAAATCTGAAATGTAAAATGAAATTCAACCAGTGCTGGAAATTCTAATGAATCAGGAAAGTGTGATGAATGACATCATTAGGAAAGCAAAAGAGAGCTTGGTAAAGAACACCCTGCTGAAATATTCTTGTTAACTCTCCGAATTACTCTTGATTCAGGCAGGCTACGAGAAATTGGAATGAACTTTTTCATCAATACATGCCTCAGGGTAATTTAGTTTCACCAAAGGTGTAAACTGGAAATGCTTTCAACTAGTTAAAATATATGGGAAAGTATAGTTAATTCGTTTTTTCGAGATACATCTGAATTTTTCAACAGGTTGCTCATCTTTTTATTAGCATTCATAAACACAATGAAAACTTACTGTTGCCTCAGTTCCGCCACAGATTCTCGGGACAAATCGAGGGTAATCCACTGTGGCATCAAATGAGTGGTGATTGCTGCGGCTACCTCTGCTATGCTTCTACTCACGGACGACTGGTCCATTCCTGTATATTCGTCTCCTCCTACATATCCCTGATATGGACCACCGGCGAAGAATCTTAGTGCTGCCAAAACCTATTTAATCACAACGTGTTATCATATTCTACCAAATTACAAATATGTTCAGCGATAACTATGTGTTCTACATTTCATCGCCACTATGGCGAATAATTGTTCCACTATTAATAACTTCTTAACGAATGTGCTCCACTAATTTCTTATTCTAAAAATACTTTGGAAGATAGAGGAAGGTGAAGTATTTGTGAGAAAACAAACACGCCACGTAAAACATACATTAAATTACAGCTTACTGAATACTAACAAGTAAGTAATTGTAAGTACGCCGAATGTCAACTGGCCGAGGTACGAAACATAATGTGATTTTTATGAAGTCAGAAAAACACCAAATGAAAAAAATATATAAAAAATATTCGGAAAGGTAAAACGATTTATATCTGCCATCATTTTTAATGGCGTTAATTATTTCACATTTACTTCAATTCTTTCTCTATTTTCGCTGTAAAAACTAATATTATTAACTGCAAATATTAAAGTACAATACGTCAATATGACAAAATTAAAATAAATGAAAATAACCTTTATTTCGATGCTTAGAGCTGATGATCGCGAAGGTGCCCTCATAAACGGAGTTAAATCTGTGATTAGTTCCGTGGTCACAGCTTTAGTTAGACGATACAATTTAATAAATTTTGAATCGTCTAACTCAAAGGGCGATTTCCGTTCCCGTATTTCCCGAGGAACTCCTTGTGCCGCTTGTTCTTCCTCTTCTAAATCTTCAAACACTTGCAAGCGTAACAATGCCAGCGCCATGTTTGTTGTTTATTCGCACGTACGAGAAGGTTTTCACTGGCTTTGAGTGAGTGAGTGAATTCTCGTACGTACGAGTGCACTCCCCCGACTCAAGCATACCAAATTCACCCGTCGTTCGAGAAACGGTCACGTGACCCCTCGGTTTTCACTCACTCGCATGCGAATGAAAACTCAGGCATAGCCCCCCTGGTCAATGTAACGCATCCTGAAACGTGCTGCTATATCCCGCGCTGCATTCTCTCCTCCATTAAGACTGGCGACAATTCTATCACTTCCCAGTGAACACACGGATGGAATCACAATTACAGCTGTCAGGAGAACTGCCAAACTGTAAAACATTTTTCTCGCTTGTCACATGTTGACTAAGATTTTTAACACCACTCCGGGGACTTTACAATGATTGAAGCTAGACCAACTGAAGGAGCTTGACCTCAATGACTCCCTATTCATCTGGCACGTAGGAAGATCTCCACGTAGCCACCTCCCAGTAGTTCCCACTATCCTCGCAATCAGTGCCTTCTCTGAAACCACATCCTTTGATAAGAAATGCTATCTTAATTGCCTTTTTGTTCAAGATGTAGTGAAAACCGTTTGAGAACGTCTGGAGACCCTAATGTTTCTAAATTATAAATAAATGAATTGTCGTCTAGGCGAACATATAATGAAGTGTTCTTTGAATGAGGAAATTACCATGTTATTTGTTCATAAGGTACCTAATCGTCATTTTAAAAGTCCTCGTCTTCCAGGGTAATGTATGCTTCCTTAAGAAGCAAGCATCAAAATAAGATTGGCCGTATGACGGTAGCTGAAACACCACTGGGAGTTGAGAGGGGACAAAGATGATGACAGAATTATCAATTCTAAGTGTACATTCCATTTTGTTGTGTTTACGGAAAAATTTACGAAAAAATTTACGAAAAAATTTACGAAAAACTAATTTCTCCGAAATTGTCAAGGACAAGTTATCAGTAGAGACACTGAATACTGGTAAAAAAAGTAATGAATTTCGGTGTTTCAAATAAATGAAAGTGGTGAAATAAATCGGAAAATAAAGGAAAATGAATACGAAAATGGGAAATAAAATCATTAGATTTAGGTATTTAATAGCCGTGAAAAACATAGGTGAATTATTGATACTAAAATTAATCTAAAAAATTGTCAAGTATAGCATACTTTATCCTGTTATATGAAAAGACTATGCTAATATTTTTACACCGATTTCAAAGTTAAATGAAATAAAAATGAAATTTCATTTGCCTAATTGCAATATATGAATTTAATCGAACATTATTCAAATTTGTTCTCACATTATTTTCATTTTACACTTTCTTTACAAAGCACTGTAAAATATAAGATATCAGTTTCTTCCAAAATTAAATTCACTTTGATAAATATAATGACAAAAGATTTGTCAGTATTACCACAGAGATTACTTTATGGTATTGCCCATCAATATGTAAAACCGAGCTTTCACCCATGGCATGATGATTATTATGTCTACTAGCGGGCAATACAGGTTTATAATTAACCAGCATAAAAAGTAGCACAATTACCATTCTATAATGATCGTACAGTAATTATTAGAAGCAAGAAAAAACTTTATGCTACTTAAATGCATTAAATTAGAGCTTAGGAAATATTCGGAACTTCTTTACATGTATTTTTCATAGATTTTTGCAGTTCATTTTAATTTTGGTAAGTTTATTTTGGTTTTCTGCGATTAAATTAAACTTTTTAGCAACAGTTTCGCCGTGCTATTCTGCCGGCTTCGTCAGGCATTCTAAAACAACAATGAAAAATAAAACAAAAAAAATCTTCCTTATACGTGGAAAAGACTTTTGAAAAACTGAAGTATTAATTAATCATGCCGTACATAATAACCGCTTAAGTTTGTTTATTTATTTTTCATTGTTGATGCAGAATGCCTGAAGAAGCCGGCAGAATAGCACGGCGAAACTGTTGCTAAAAAAGTTTAATTTAATCGCATAAAACCAAAAGAAACTTACCAAAATTATATACATGTATGCTACAAAAGTTTGGAAAATTTGCTAAATGTTTCTAATTTCGTAAACAAAATCGCATTTCAACGAAAATTCCGTTTAGTTCACGGGAAATCCTAAAAGTCGCTTATTTCGTGAATCCGGTCGCGAAAAACATTTCGCGAAATTTTCATGTCCCTAATTATCAGTCTTTTCCTTGCCTACCCAGTGTTCCTAAAATTGGGATTAGCTACACTCATCTAGGTTTTTGGTCTACATTCTCTAGTCTCAGGCACATTACCAGTATTTATTTGGAATAAAACTTGAATAAAACTCCTCTGTAAGGATATGAGCAGAAACCACGAAACCCTTGCAACCTAATAACCCTTGAAGGGAATGCGTACCGCCCGTCTCCACCTCGCATACATCGTCACCAGGGCCCTGTGTTGCTCAGAAAATTTGCATGTACATCCAATAAAATATTAAGTGGTTTTTTTATTCAGATCTTCCAGTTTAGTGGCTGAATGATAACATTTGAATATATTTTGGCGAGCCCACTGTTTTTACATCTGCATACTACCCTGCTGCAAGGGTCTCTGGCAGGGGGTGTTACTAAACCAGCTACGCAGGTATAAGGGAATTGGGAAGATGGCGGGAAGGAGAAATGGATGAAGTCTGAAATGTGTTTGGGCAGATTAATGTCTCAATCTGTTTTTCTTAGTTGAAACCATTAATGGTGCATGGAAAGTAAGAAATCGTGTGTCCATCCATCTGTTTGTCTGAGTATCTCTCCCCCCACATTAAAGTGAATTATATAAAAAGTAAATATAATACAAAGGAAAGTCGCACGCTTCGTTAAAAACTGCTTCAAGCTAACAGAAAGTGATAAACAGTTGACGAAAGGACTTGTTTGGGAGTCTCTAGAGACTCGGAGACTACACGCTAGGGTTCGATTACTTGAACATTCTGATCAGGTGAGTTTCAATACGACACGGAGGATATTGTTTTGACCCCGCACTACACTTCTCAAACTAATTGAAGTGACAAAATAATAGAGATACGCTATTCCTTATTTCCGCGCTCTATTAGTGATTATAATAAACAGCGTGACGCTAACGTAAGATTTTATACACAAGACACTAACTATTGTTAGCGTGTTACTATTGTTAGCGTGAATTTCACCTCCATCCCTTCCCCTTTCCTTTTCCCTTTCCTTTCATGGCTAATGTCCTATGACCCCGCAGGGAAGTATGCGGATGTAGATTAAGGAAATAGTGGGTTAAATTTTACGTCAGAGGGATGAAAAAGATTTCGTCAGTCGTAAATGAAAGATACCAGAAATAAAGGGCTGTTTGGCGTAAAAAAAAACTAAAAAATGTAATTATTAATAATCAGTGAGTTACCTTTGTGGTATTTCGATATAGGTATTGGACATAAAATCACTTTGTTACATGTATGTAACATACTACCCTACAATCCTCTGCAGGACTGTGTGGCAGGGAGAGTTAGACAATCAACCATGAAGTAGGTCGAATGATTTTTTTTCATGGTGAATTTCATCCCTATGGTGAATCTTCACTAATGTTGCCATATGATACATCAGAAAGAATAAAATGAATCTAAGAATCTGCCATCAAAAGTTTGGGTGTGCGATTGATGGTTTGAAATGAGACTATGAGCAAAATGAAATGTGAAATCATTCTTCTAAAATTATTTATTTAGTTACCTTCTGAACTTTTAATCGCTCTGAGGATTATCCCTTCTGATTGGTTATATCCCAGACTCCACCTCTTTATGTTGCCCAAAGTGCCTCGGCTTCCTTTCTCTGCCCTTCTTGTCAAATTTTGTCTTCATTTAGCTCTTGTTCACAAATATGCTTCTTATCTTATCACCTATCAGTTCAAATTTCAGTCTCAAAAACTTACACCTATCAGTTTCTATCATCCCCTTAACATTTCTACTTCTAATTTATCAAAGCAATAATTCTAAACCATGCTTAGCCCTTCACTATTATTTTTCATAATTATCCATATTTTTTTCATAGAATAGGGAACGGGAATCGGAAGGGTAAAAGAACGGAAAAGGGAATGCAATTTATTGATTGTCTCACAACAGCGTCTAGATCTGTTTTTGCTGTTGAACAAATGGGTTATGGGATGCAGGAAAGGAACACAGAGTGTCTCACTGATTGTTTTACTTCGCGTGATCGACATTTTGAAGTAAACTTAGCCCAGCATGTGGCTTCTAAATCTCTGAAAGCTCCCAATTTTTAACCTCCCATCCCAGTCTTACCATCAGTCGACTTATCATCTTCATTTCAGTGGGAGCAAATGAATTATCTCTTTCCGATTTCAATTCATTCTCGGAAATGTGATTCATGAATTATCATTTACCACAGAAATTTTAGGCCATTTAAGTGGACGAAACTACCTAAAAATATAAATTCCAACAAAACATGCAGTGAGCTAAAATCGAAAAAAAGCTGGCCAAAATTTAAAACGTTCTATTTTATAGGTGGAAGTTAAAACTTCGCATGGCCATTCTAAGTTGATGTGTATAAAGTGACACAATACATGTCGTCTATTTCAGTTCTTACGCTTTAGTAATAGGTATACGAGAGCGGAGCGTGGAACAAATCTGGAAAAAACATCCACTTTCAATTTTCTCTGAAAATCTAGTGGTAGGGACATCAGATGTACTATATCCCTGGATAAAGAAGCATTTTCAAAGAGAAGGAAGGCTCTGCGAGGGTCTTGAAGAGGGAATAGTTCTGAGAACTCTAATGTGGAGCGTGGCGCTGTGTGGGTCGGAAAATTGGTCATTGCGAAGGGAAAATGTACGAAGATTTGAGGCGTTTGAGATGTGGGTTTGGAGAAAGATGGAGAGGGTGAGCTGGGTGGCGAGGAAGACGAACGAGAGGGATTGGATGTGGTTTGAGAGTAGAGGAAGCTTGTGGCGGAGGTTCGTAGAAGGCAGAAGAGAAGGATGGAGGAAGTTTTGAGAGAAGAGGGCATGTTGAAGAGGTTAATAGAGGGGATCAGAACACTGGAGAAGCGTGGGAGAGGAAAGAAAAGGATAGGAATTCTGGACGAAACTAGAAAAGGTAGAAGATATGCTACATTTAAGAGGCATCTAATAACGGGGCATATATAGGACGATAAAATGTGTCAGACTTTGGAATATAGGATTAGGACTGTCCGAAAACCTTCCAATTAGCTGGTAGAATACTCAATGAATGGATGAAATGAAAGATAAGTTTTCTGTGTTTTTTGCTATTTTATCGCTGATATGCAAAAAAATGCCGAAGACTGTTCTCAATCAATTTTTTAATAAATTTAGACACCGAAGGACTCGGAGGTATTCCCACATTTGTTACTCCAAAGTGTCTAGAGCGTGATTCCAAAGAGATTAGCTGCGACAGTTTGATACCCAGATTCGATTTTTATTATGTGTGGCGGAGTCCGGCCCAGGCCGCCGCCGATTTGTTCATAGAGTCCAAAAGCTTTTCCGCAATTTATATGCACATATGTGTTCACATTTAATTTGAGAGACATGGAACGCTGGCCAAAATATTTGATTGCAGAATATTGTCTTTTGATCTCATTGTCTTTTTAAAACTTGTTGAATTTTTAAAAGAAGAATGGATAGATATCTAGAGTGCACTATGGACGAAATCAATAGAAGAAGATATTTGAATTCCATATAATAGATTGTCTGAGATTTATAAGCAATCTGTGCTGTCTAATTGATTCAATGGTTCACTCTCTGAATCTATTATTTTTTTTCCTCTTCTATATTCCATAGCAGAATATCTTGCTCTTTCTCTGGCATGGTCACTCGTTTTTTCTCTGATAGTGGGCTGTATTTTTATATACTGGGATTTTAAGTTGAAAGTAATTTCTGTCACAAGTTTTCTTTGGTGGCCATCATGGATTTCTTCCTCGTGAGACGTTCATTCATCAGCCCTGAGCAGCTCTCCGGCAAACGAGAAGAAACTTGGACAATTTAAAATAAAAAATACTGAGCAGTCCTTTAACGAATGAACTGCTAACTGAAAGTGAAGAGACACCTCCATTTTTAGGGGATTGAGGGCTCTCAAAGATTTCATTATTGTTTTTGTTAGGATGGTAGTTAAGCCACTTTCCACATTTATTTTGAACGTCCAGTTATCGCTAGATTCGGAATAATCCCTGGGATTATCATTTCTGGAATCTAACCTGTTAAACCTATACCCAAAGAAGACAGCGCACAGTTTCTTAACCTTCTTACCCATTCCTAAATATTACACATGGTGTGTGCTGATGAAGATTTTAAACTCAAGCTTGAATTTCATTGTAAGAAGCTATAAATAATGATAATATGAAAATGATTCCCTTTAGGTAATTCCTTAAAATTAAATATTAATTTACATAGATTATCAGTTACAAGTTATTTGTAGGAGAGTATCTACTATTTTCATTTCTGGCGCATCAAAGAGTCAGATAACGAAGAGTGACAACAAGTTCTAATTTCCCAAGCAGGCATGTTTTTTTTTAAGGTTACACATTGTCATAAATCGTTCCTTTTCGCCCCACCCTCCTTGGGAAGTAAAGGCGGAGGGTGTTGTTTGGGGTGGGGGTGGAGAGGGTGAAGGGAAAGAAGGGAACCCAAATTTTGCCTTTTTTATGGAAAACATGCATGGTACCCCGAGAACCCGCATTCTTTCTCAAGAGTTGAAAGACGTTCATAATTTGCAGCATTATTCCGAAAATTATCCAAAGAAATACAAATGTACCGCGGTTACGCGTGCACTGATTCATTCTCTCGATCCAATATCCTCGCAAAATCTTCAGTTTACAATCTTTAGAAATCAGTGATAACATGCATAGCCTGAAAAAGTTGGATTCGAGAAGTTAATGTCCACACAACTTGAACAATCTAACGGAGTCACTGTATTTCCAGGTCCCGCTGCGCGGAGCCAGGCCGCGACGCGCCATCGAAAAATCGAGTGTATTCTCGGCGTCGCAAACTTTTTTCAAATATTTTTACGGAATAATCTATAAATATGTTTAGTTTATACTTTGATGAAGTATCCCAGAGACCATTTTCCGAATAAGGATTATATTGTCTACTTTATGTCCAATTTTGTCTAAAAAAAGGGTCCGCCGTTTTGTGACATAATAGCACTCAAATATGGGCAAATATGTCTGAAAGTTATGCATAGTATAGGTAAAGTACCCTGTTTACAAATGGTAATGTTTTTTATTTCATTTAAATCCTTCTATTATTCCTATAACTGGTCAACTTTTAAGACTTTCGAAGAAAAATGAGAGCGGGCGCTTTTTAGGAAATTGGGTCGTTTTTGTGCCTCTGTATCTATGTAGGTACCGGATAAGACCTATGAGAAATGGCTTACCATTCCATAATCACTGATCGCTTGTGTGTATATGAGCCAAGTTTCAAGACGTTATCTCAAAAAAAGCAATTTTGGACTTTTGTCCGGCGATTTACGATTTGAGCCCACTGTGCAGTGTTTCCTGTGTACAGGATATGGGATCCTGGAATAAATAAGCCATCTGGATAGCACAAAGGACCGGAATTTCCAAGTGCCTTAGAGTTCCTTGAGGAACTCCTTAAATCGTTCGTGTAGTTGCAAAATACATATACATAAATGGTCCCTCTCCATTGTGATAAAATCTGTAGTGTAGTAGTGCATGCTTGTGAGGCTTCGCCTCGTGACAACCATAAGCGTTTCATGCTAATGCATAATTTGTTGTCGTTACACTAACTTTAGGGTATTATAGTGTAATGCATGTTGGTGAATAATAACCCCCTGCCACACACCCCTGAGGTGGCTTGCAGGGTATTTTGTAGATGTAGATATTAATCTTTCAAGTTAATTGGAATACTTGTTTGTCTCTTGGAATACTTGTTTAAAATTTATATTATCATGTAACGAATTTAAAAAGATCCAATTGACGTGTTGTCCCAGTCCATAAACATAAAATATCATCAACATACCTAAACCAGTAGAAGAATTACTTTAGAATACGGTGGTGATTCCATAAACTTTTTAGATTTAAATATTTCGATTTCTAGTGGACGTCATGATTTTAACATTTTTAGAAAATCAACTTTTACGGATGTTTTAATATCATTTGACTCATTTCACCACCACACTCATAAACTTGCTGCTTTTAGATCCATGATGCACAGATTAGTTAATATACCTCTATCCGTGGAAAAATTCAGTAAGGAGTTGAACACAATAAAGGCCTTGGCATGTCGGAATGGGTTTGAAGAAAAATGTATATACAGGTTACTACACCGTTGTAGCCAAAGAAAAGCTATACAGTTACTTACATCACTACCTGGTAATAGCTCCCTCCCAAATCGCTGGGTAAAACTTCCATTTGTGGGAAAATTATCGTACAGATTGCAGAAAACTGTGCTTAATGAATGTTCTAATGTATCGTTTTATAACCCTGTGACAATAGGAAGAATTTTATTCAACTCAAAAGACCGGTATGACCCTGTAGACAGAAGTGGTGTTTATAAATTAAAGTGTAATGACTGTGATATTTGTTATATTGGCCAAACAGGCAGAAGATTTAAGGACAGAGTGAAGGAGCATAGCTCTTGTTTTATTAATTGTGACGATAAATCCTGTCTTGCTAAACACTTGTGTGATTTTAATCATTTTAGTAATTTTGACACGGAAGTTTTAACCATTTTGACAAAGGGGCTAAGCTGGATTTCTTCGAACAATATGAAATCACTCATAGCCCGGCTAAGTTATGTAATGATGTTGTTTTTAATGATCGATCGCCTTTGTTAAACCTTGTTCTCCCTCCCGTCCGACAATATGATGACCATGCCTCCTGACCTTCACCACCAACGGCTTTTCTGTTTTAAACCACCCCCCTCCCTTTTCCTCTTGTATTCCCCCCCCCCCCCCTCTGTGACTTAATACCTCCCACCACCCCCCCCCCCTGGCCTCCATCCCGGGGTATATAATGTGGAGCATTTGAGAAATATGTACCTTGAGAATGGCATTACGTGCCGAAACCTTGGTCGGTGTTTGTTAATATACTGTGGTTGATAATATACTGTGTGGAAATTTACCATCTTTGTTTTATTTAAAATGGGCTTAATGTGTAGGTTTGCGACGATTTCGCCACTTATAAAGTTCCAATACATGTGATACACTAGCTTGGACGAGGTCGTCTTCGCCTATTGACTAAAAATATTAAGTGGTATTGTAAAAGTTTACCTTATTAAATCCTTTCATGGTAAAATACCACCAAGGCACTAAAGAGAGTGCTTAATTGAATTTCCGATTCTTTCTGTCCCCTGCCACATGACTATCATCTTTGACTTCAGCGATGCGCGGATAACGCGGGTGTATCATTAAGAGATAATTACATAATTATTACAGAATTCTTTTTTTTTTGTCAAACCTTGAAAATTTAGTAGATTTGGAGTAGTCGAACAAACCTGACATGATTTAATTAGTTATAATCTGACAAATATAAAACAATGCAGTCACGTCTTTTTCTGGGTTTGGAGCAACGAAGCATGTAAGTACACTTCCAATTAGAGTAAGAAAATTACACCTTTAAAATTTTCAAACATTTTTAACTAAAAAAATATATTTCTGATTGCGTCAGAGTCGGTAAAAAGCCCTAATCGCAGAGGATGGTAGATAAAACGACGCGGGTTCGCTGGAAATTCTTCGCCAGAGTATTTGGCACCGGAACCGGAGGGATGGCGAAATATTTCAAATATTTTTTTTTATGGTGCAAATATCATGATTTTAAGTCAAATAATATTTTTTATTTTTTTAACTTTTGCCGACGTTTCGGATTTTTATTCCTCCATCTTCTGGGCTGTAAACAAATGATACATGATGTTAAATGTCTGACAGTTCTCTTTTGGTTACATAATGGTAAATTTACAGTCACTTAATATAAAAATACATAGACATAGACATTCAAGATTGTTACCGCCTTTAAAGGTTGGTGCTGTTTTTATTTATTTATTTACAATTTTAATTTGGTTGCTTGGATCCATATCTTTGTTGAAAAGTTATGTGTCATTTATTTAATTATGATAAATTTTGCTTAGATAAGTAATGTCTATTCTTTTGTTGCAACTTTTTTTATTTATGGATATATGGTACATTTATTTGAAAAATATTTTTGATAAATTTGGTTGAGTCTAAAATTTTGGCTTCTTCGAAATTAAATGAGTGACTTTTTGCAATTGCATGATTTGCATTTGCAAAATTTTCAAAATAGCCCTGAAGATGGATGAATAAAAATCAGAAACGTCGGCAAAAGTTAAAAAAAAGAAGAATAAAAAAAAAAAAAAATATATATATATATATATATATATATATAATATCCTCCAGCTGAAGAAGGGTCCTTAGCCCGAAAGCTACCCCTAAGCAGTGGACACCGGTGTCGTCATGGATCATCTGCCAGTGTGTGTCCACTGATTTACTTTCCTATCCTTCCCCAACCTCAACGCCTTGTTGCTAGCTTATACTTTTATATGTATTTCCTTTCCTTATATATATATATATATACATATATAAATATATATATATATATATATAATTTGTCCTAAACTCATGACATTTGCACCATATATAAAAATAGAATAAATACCATTTTAATATTTTTTTTCAATCCGAGTCACCCATAATCTTCGCCGGGCACATTTCTCCTTCGCCGCGGTGCAATCTCGAATCTTCCACGAAATTCCTCGTTCGAGTGGAAGTCACTGAATGCTCACTTCCTTCCCTACCCAAGGAAGGGCAAGAGAGAATTTTCATCATTTTTGTAGTCCCGTAGGCGCGTGGGGATTTCCTTACTAACTTCCGCGATCCTCGTTTCGGTGTTTGACTCCTTGGCTGATGCACCATTTATGTCATTGCTTTGTTTTAACGCATCTAGCATTCATTGGCGTACGGTTTAGGGTTTAAACCACCCCCCCCCCCAAACATATACTTACCTGAATTGGTTTTAGTTAATTCTTACCATAGATTTAAAATGTAATTTTTCCCACGTGCAATAAGGGATCATAATAGTTGCGATAGATCAATCATATGAAACTCCCACCCTCAATAGGTAGAGTCGAATCTTCACTTGTGCTTAACAACACAACATCAACACAACATCATAACTAAATAAAATAATGCCGTACAAATCGACCGGTGTGAAGTACACCGGTCGATTTGTACGGCATTATTTTATTTTGTTCTCTGCATGAAGTAGCTTCTAGTAGCATTCATAAATTATTAGTGTGTCTATAGCATTGTTCTGCATGTTTGTATGTTCATTTATGTATCACTCTCCCAGTTTCCGGTTGGACTGCGGACTGTTCTCCTGACTGCTTTTTGGCCTGCGCCTAGGGCCAGGGGGAGGTTCTGATTAGTGCTGGGACGAGTGCTGCATGCCTGGTGTGGAATCACCCCGTGCCACACACTCTAGTGGTGGCTTGCACGGTACTTCGTAGATGTAGTTCGTTTACTTGAACTAGTGTTTAGAACTTTGCTTATTGGACTGAAAATATGGTTGAATTGTCTTCGCGAAAAGAGAATGTTAATTTAGTTATTGCTTCGGTGAATAATAATCTAAATATCATTTAATGATAATGCACATCAATATTAATGAAACCCCCCAAGAATTCAAAACCCCCCTCCCAGAGCCAATTTTGTTGTATTCAGTTGTGTTCAGTTATATCAAGAAACCATTTGTTATGGCAATGGAATACCTACATTGTTTGGAGCTCTGTATTATAACTCTCCAGTGACAAGGGGGAAGGTGGACGAGACCGTGTGCCATTGCACAGAATGTGGCGTATTTGTGGGAGAAATGATGGGATGAGTCTTCGAGAATGATGTGGTCCATGTTGGTAGGTTTCAATAGATTGAAAATTGGTGCTTCTGAGCTGTAATAGAGATAGTAAGGTTGAGGAAAATCAGACTGCCAGCCACGTCCTTTTCTTTCGTGAATGACAAACTATTATTGTGCAGATTATTAAAAATTGCGAGGAACTGATCCAGCTGTCGTTCTGTTCCTGTCCAGAGGCAGATTACGTCGTCCACATATCGGTACCAATAATGGATACATTGAAGGAGTCGTCTTGCGACGTGAATAGTTTTTATTCTAAATTATTGAGAAATATTTCCGCCAGAAGCGATGAAATTGGGGAACCTATTGCAAGACCCTCTTTTTTATATAAAATACCTATGAAAGTGAAGTAATTTTAAGCAATTGTTTTTTTGTTAAGAGAACCGGATCACCCCTGATATTTGCATTAGTTTCCAACTAAATCTAATTATTCTGAAGTAGAGACGGACGGAAATAAATTTTTAACGTCAAAAGAAACTAATTTCACCTCCTTTGGAACCACCATGTCTTTTAAGATGCATGCTCTAACAAATTTGCAGCACTGTATGCTTTAGTTCAAGTAAATATTTTCTTTCTTGTTTTTTACTAGTATAATCCTAATTTTGCATTCGAATATAACATTTTTTTAAATAAAAATAGAACTGATTTGAAAACAAGAAATAGAAACTCTTGTTTTTTCCACAAGGCATCTATCTATTGGAGGATTAAAAGTATTCTATTTGCAAAAAGTTTCTCTTCTCTTCATTCAGAAAGATTAATATTCTCATCAAATTATTTCTTATTATGTAGTTATGAATGTTTTTTTTGCTGTTCTGAATTTAAGTAAACTTTTTTCTCAATTCGTTTTAAAATATGACTAATGTCTTCTCCATTCATTTAGATTAATTCTGCTTTCTCTTCTTTCTTCACAGTGTTTTTTTCTTAGTAGTGTGCAATATTTGTTCTGAAGTTCTGATAACAAGTAAAGATTTTATTTAGTTTGCGAGAAGGAATGGGAATATTTATCACATATTGTCTTTTTTATTTTTAGTGTTAATTGACGATAAAAATGATATCTTGTTTGGCTGGTTGCCTAATTTTGGACTGATTCAAGGTATGTGTTATCCATTTCTTACGATGAATAATAAACGCTTTCTTTCTCATTTCTTTTAAGTTTCCGAGTGAATTTCATGTTATAAGATATCATCGTAAAATTTGTTTTCATAGCTCAGGTTATTTTCTGCTACACTTGAACTAATTTATCATATTTGCATAATTTCTAAATTAACTTTAGTGGAGTCCTTGTTCTACTTTGCAATGTCTTTTTTCCTATTTATATTTTATTCACACTTGCTAGCTTATCCTATCCATAGCTTCACTCATATTTGTAGTAGAGGCTCATTACTTGAAAATGTATTATTGTTTTCCGTAATATTCGAAACCCTTACAACCATTATATTTCACTTACTCCGTAGCAAAAAAAAATGCCTAAGAAAACTGCCTCCCCTCGGTCATCCACATCCCGCGGCAGCGAAGAAAAATTGACCCGGCCCGAGGATATTTACGCGGCATTTAGCGAAATGTCAGAGGAAGACTCGGACATGGACATTTTTGCCAGTGCCTCTGAGGGTAGTAGCTCGGAGGCAGATTACGGCGACCACCCCGAAGAAAACGGCGAAGCCCTTGCAGGACCCACAGCTGCACTCCTTGCACCGCTTTCCCCTACCCCTTCGGCTCCCGGACAATGGACATGCAATAAACCCGAAATATCCAAAATTCCCTTCTCCTTGACTCCTGGCCTCAAAGTGCCGAAACCTTCCTCTTCCCTCCCTTTGGATTATTTCCGACTACTTCTGACTGTAGAGACCGTAGAACTAATACTCACTCAAACTAACCGCTTTGCAGAATCGATCATGCTGAGCAATGTGTGTCCTGAAGCAAGAATTACCAGATGGAAAGATTTAAACAAAGAAGAATTTTACCGCTTTTTAGGCCTTATTTTTCATACCGGAATTATCAAAATTGCCCGTATCCCAGATTATTGGAAAACCCATCCTTTATATGATTTGCATTGCTTCTGGAGACACATGTCGCGTGATCGATTCAATTCTCCAAGCCCTTCACTTCAACGAGAACCCAGATGCCTCTGACACCCCTCCGACAGACAGACTATTCAAAATCAGGCCCCTTATTGACGCATTCAATGAAACAATGGACAAAGTGGTGACCCCCTCACGTGACTTGAGTTTGGATGAGTCCATGGTTCCATGGAGAGGTAGGCTGGGATTTCGTCAGTATATGAAGGGAAAGCGCCACAGGTACGGAATAAAGGTATATATGTTGACGGAGGCAAAAGGTTTGGCGCTGCAGGTCCTCGTATACCAAGGGTCTTCCGACTCAGAAGTGTCTGGAAAAGGGCATTCGGAGAAGGTGGTTAGAAAATTAATGGAAAAATATTTTGATTGTGGCCACTCCATATATATGGACAACTATTACAACAGTGTAGCTACTTCCAGATTCCTTCTGAGTCAGAAAAATTACGTGACGGGGACACTGCGGCGGGACAGGAAAGGTATTCTTCCTGTGGTGCTTTCCCAGAATTTAAAGAAAGGTGAGGTGGTGGAGGCCTTCTCTGAGGATGGAATCTGTATCCTAAGGTGGAAGGATAAGAGGGAAGTGCTGATGATCAGCACTGAATTCAGTGCACAAATGATTGATGCCACGAATAGACGAGGGCGTACGTCAAAAAAGCTGCAGGCGGTGGTTGAATACAATAATTACATGAGTGTCATCGATCATCTGGATCAAATGATGTCTTACTATCCCATTGAAAGGAAATCCATCAAATGGTACAAGAAATTGGGCCTCCACCTACTGAAGGTACTGTTACTGAACAGTTACTTTTTATTTGTAGAAAATGTTCGGAAAATTCCTCTCATCGACTTTCGGCTTCAAATTATAGAATCTCTTTTGGCTATATCTCGAACTCCAACTCCTTTGGAAAGACAACCGTCATCCCAGCCCGCCTCATCCAAAACCAAGGGCTTATCTGACCATTTCCCCCGACAGTATAACAAAGACGAAAGACAGAAAAGACGAAAGCAGAAGCGGTGTAGGGAGTGCTTCAAAAAGAATGTCCGCAAGGACACGTCGTTTTCTTGCCCCGCCTGCCCGGATGAGCCGGGATTGTGTCTACAGTGCTTTCAAGAATATCACAAACTTTTATTATGTTAAAATTTGGACGTCTGGAGAAATTTTTTAATGTTTCTTTTATATTTTTCACAAGATTATATTTGCCTTAAAAATAGTATTAAATTATGTCAGTGTAAATAGTAAATTACAAATCATATTTATACGCTGTTAATTTTCATTTTGTAATATAGTATACTTAATTAAAATAATTCTTTTTTATTCAAATTTTCCTTTTTATTTAAATACCTTTGTATCATGAAATCTTTTCGAGAGGATATCATATCGCCAAGTCGTATTATCCATTGTAGGGAACAACACTTTTGCGGGAAATATTGGTAGCACTCGTAATATTTATTTTAGTGCAATAAAACTTAAAATTGTATCATTTCCTGACTAACAAATTAATTTCGGCTTTATAATTATTCTTAGAGAGTTTTTCACGAAATTATAATACACGAATGGGCTTTCACCGCAGTACTGACAAAGTGCGAAGGAATAGCGGAAATAAATGCGTGTATTGCGGGAAAGTATCATAAAATGGCACAGGATACTAACAACATTTTAATTTCAAATAAATAAAAATATTAGGGATTATTAAAAAAAAGAACGAAAACATGGTCCTGACATCACATCTCATAAGATCACTTGGTTAAAATAAAAATAAAAATCTAAAAATGTTTGCCAAAAAGTCAGTCACAGAGCATTTCCTCTAAAATATGGTGAGCATGGAATGTGTTAAACAAATAGAACTGATTTAGATGCAACAAATAAGTTTTATCTAAATTTCCAAAAGGGATATTTTCGAGGTGTTGTAGCCTTTAATTGCGAACAAATGTTTTTTGTAGAAAGGTGTATGCTATGTTTATTATTATTGAAATGTTATTCCTGCAAACAGAAATCTGTGTTCTCTTCAATATTTATTCTGGTGTTCTGAATGCAAGCAAATTTTTTCTCTTTTGGTATTTTTCTCTTTTTTAAAAAGGTATAATTTTGAGGATTAATAGTGTAGTGTTCTTGAATTAATTCTGCTCTTTTCACTTAGAAAGAGTCTTCATAATTCATAACATTGCAATTGCATAATTGATTTATTGGCATTTTTCAATATTTTTTCTGGTTCTTAAGTATAGGCAACTTTTTCGGTCTCATTTTTTATTAGAATAAGTCAACAAATGTGTGATTTATAAATATAAATCAAATATAAATTATATAAATCCAAAGACAAACTGTTCTGAAAGGTAAGTTTTTTCCAAATGGTATTTTTTTGAGATTTAATATTCAAATACATAAATGTGAATTTATTCCTCCCTTTTTGTCAGAAAGATTATTCTGTGCAATGATTTACTTTTAGTAGTTTGCGAAATCTGAATAGAAGTAAACTTTCTTCTCTTTTTTTTAGATAATGACAACAAATGTCTTATTTTTTAATTATAAATAGATGTAATTTCAATAAACAAATTATTATTATCTTGTCATAAGGTATACTTTCGAGGATTAATAGTCTAATAATCACAAAGTAATTTTCTCTTAGTTTTTCAGAAATATCATATTTTGTATTGATTCATTTCTTAATAGTTTTCTGTTTCTTTTAATATTCTGAATTCTAGCAGCCTTTATTTTATCAGATAGCATCACAAAAAGGCATGATAACTCTGATTTTAACTGGATAAATGGAACTGATTTGAATAAAAAGAAGTGGACAATGTAATATTATTTTTTCCAGATGACTTATTTTCGAGAGGAGATACTCTTAAAATTGCTAACAAAATCTGCTATTTTTTGATATGATTATTCTTCGTTATGTTTTAAATCGAAGTAGTTTGCAATATTTAGCCTACGTTCTGAGTACATTTTTTCTCATTTGATACTAGCAAAAGATGAAATTTTTTTCCAAAATTATAAATATATTATTTAAAAACAACTACAGTAGAACTCCAATTATCTGGATCAATTGAGACCAGGTAATCAAATATCCATATAAATGGATAACTCACAAAAAGGTAATTTCTTTGGAAATTTCTGTACGTATTTGCTTCGGATTGATTTAAGAACGCTAATGAATTGTATGTGCTGTAACCAATAACTGTCAAACAAAATCAACAGTATAAAAGATACAATACACGTTTCGAATAGCCTATTGACGTGACTGTAAAAAGCAGATTTTCGAGGATTTTTTCCCCCAAAAGCGATCTGGATAATTGGTGATCCGGATAGTTGGATTTCGGATAAATGGATTTTTACTGTACTATTGTTTTGCACAAGGAATATTTTCAAGAAGTATCCTATGATTATCTTATCTAATCATTATTTTATGATTGCAAATAGATTTGGATATTTGTAATCAGAAAGATTATTCCTTGCTGTATTTATTCCTTAATAGTTTGTAATATTTTTTCTGGTGTTCTGCATGAAATTAAAATTTTTCTTTATTGTTTAGTTTTAGTGTAGGACGACAAATGCCTGAGTTTTAAATTAAAAATAGAATTGATTGGAATACAACAAATGTCTCTTCTCTTGTTTTCCACTAGGCGTATTTACTAGGATTAATTGTCCAATAACTGAAAATTAATTCTGCTTTTTTATTCAGAACGATTATTCTTCACATTGTTTTATTTTTTATTAGTTTATAATATTTATCTGTCGTTCTGAAGGAAAAATACTTTATTTTTTATTTAGTGCTAGAAAAAGGCGACAAGTCTGGTTTGAACAAAAAAAGGGAACCGATTTGAAAACATCAAAGAAAGACTATCTTTTTCCACCACCTATATAATTGAGAAGTGAAATATGTAATCTTATAATTGTACGTCATATTAGCTATTTTAAAAAATAAAGATTTTTCTTTGTAGTGTTTTATTTTGTAGCAGTTCATAATATTTTTTTCTGGTGCTTTGAACTAGGGTAAATTTTTTTCTCTGTTTATTTTAGTAAAAGACTACAAATATCTGATTTATACACAAAAACTAGACCTGATATTTTAAGCAAGAAATCACTGCTACCTTTTTTCTACAAGGCATACTTTTGAGGCCTTATAAATGTGACTTTTTGAGACAAAAAGTACAACTAATTTATACAAACAACAAACAGATACTGTATGTTTTTCCATGTGCGATATTTTGGAGGAGTTATTATCTTATAATTGTAAATAATTTCTGCTCTTTTTTGTTGATTGATTATTTGCCACAATGGTTTAAGTAAAAATATTTTTCAATATTTTTTTCTGGCGTTCTGAATACTAGTAATGTTTTCCTCATTTAATATAAGGAAAAGACGACAAATGTCTGATTTTTAATATAAAAAATAGAGCTGAATCAACAAATGATTACTATTTTGTTTTCCACAAGGCACAGCCTAATTGCAAATATATTTTCCCATTGATATTCAAGTAGAATAATCGGGCAACTATGGAAACACTGGTTCCCAATCAGTGACTGAAGTTAAGCATCAATGGGCTCGGCTCGAGTTTGGAGGGGTGATCCTCCAATTCGTCCGGGTGCTGTTACCCCTGTCTGCACGTGGCAAACAGTATGTGCAAAATGACTTTAGTTGTCAAAGAACATTAAACAAAAATGCTACTGCAAGAATAACTCTCTGGCTCACTTGGGCACACATGCTCCATTATCACTACAATATGAATACCAGTGAGGGAATCATTCAGTCATCCAATACTCAAAATTTCAAATCTAGATAAAGAGAGGGAGTAATTAAAAAAGGCGAAAAAAAAAGAAAACCCTTCGCCAAATCCAATGATTTTCTTATGAAATTAATTTTGGCTTATAAAAGGACCCACATAACCCAAGGAACCATTCTTGGGTCCTTGGGCATTTCTAATATAACCTACTTTATTCATATTATTAATCCTTCTAGGTCATAAGAAAAGTGTGTGCAAAATTCTTTTAGAATCCGTCCAGGGGTTTGGAATTTGTTTAGCCTTAATAAAACAGAACTTCAAATATATAGATATACATAGAAGGTTTATCTTTGCAAGTGAAGGTGAGGCTTCAGCATGATAGCCTTCATCCAATCATGTTATATGCAGAAGAGACTGCTATGCTAGGTGTGGAAGTTGTACACAGCAGAGGGATGAGCATTGCCACATCACCTGTTGGAAGGCAAGGGCATTATCTGCTATTTTGGAAAGAGATTAATGAAGGAGCAGATGTGTTCACCTCAGAGTCTTGAGAGAGAATGCTCACAGTCAGGGATGATCCCCCTTCTGATTGGCTCCTTTTGTCTCTCACATTGTGTACCTCCTACCCTGTCTTTGCTTGCAAAGGTAATTTCAATTAGTAATTCATTCAATAGATTAATCTACTGGTTAAAGATAGGTTTAATTGAGAGTCAGAGAAAATCCTTCAGATTCTTTATTGGTACATGGCCTTATCTACCGCTAGAATTTCTTTCTTCATCACCATGTACTTCCTACTCTCTCTATCCTACCCATAAAACCTATTCTCTTTCCTCACCTTGGCTGCTTGCCCAACTTTCTTCCTTCTATTACAGCCTTGAGCAAACCATCCCTTATTACTTCTTCCAGCCTCTAGGGGTTAGATGGAAAAAGGGACTATTAAAGTCTCAATCTTACCCCACAAAAGACGTTTACCTATCTATCTATCCAGCCACCTACCCTGCCTCCCTTGAGAAGTTTCCTTTCCTCACCCACCATACCAAGCACTTCCTCATTTGTCTTCTTTACCATTCATTGCTCCTCCTCCACACCCACATCTCGAATGTATGTAGCCTATTCTCTTCCTATTTTCTCTAAGCCCACATTTCTGCCCCACACAATGCAACACTCCATATCAAGCTCTTCACCAGCCTCTTCTTTTTATCCTTCCCCAAGGTCCCTATCATCAGCTCCCTTGTTTTACTGAACGCTTCTTTGCTAATTATATTCTCCTCCAATCCTCTCGTCTTTGCTACTACGCTCATTTTCTTGTAGCCTACTACCCAACTAACCAATGCAATGCTTGATTGGCCACGAATCTAACCGACTTTATCAGCTGGTCTCGTAGTTTGATTCTGATACCATTTCTTCAGCATTAATGTAAATAGCAAAGGTGACAACGGGTGCCCTTGCCTTACCACATGATCCCTGCCAACCCCGATTCACTGTCAACCACCCTCACCTCTCCCCTCTGGGACATGTATAAATTTCGGATGAGTCTCCTATCTTACTAATCTATTCCTATTTCCCAGTGTGTCTGCATTAGTTTTTCCTAATTTACTCTATAAAATGACTTTTCCAAATCCAGAAAGGAAGCAAAACATCCTGATTTTACTCTCAATATTTCTATCTGTGTGTGTTCTCATCACTGCAACCACATACCGAGTTGCCCTCCCATTCCTGAATGCAAACTGGTCATTGCCTGAATAAACTAAATATTCAAATAAGTAATTTGTTTAATGTTTTAAAAATTTAGATCGAAAATTGAAAAAAGAATCGCTTGCGAAAAAACATCGCCTGTTAAACTATCTCTCGTGGCCGTGGACGTTAAGGCACAAGGTCCTTGCGCCTCTATTACAAAAGGTCATTGGTTCGATTCCCTCGTTGGAAAATGTTTTTTAGAATTTATTTTCTTGCATAATAAATTGGAAAATGTGTTCATTTGTTAGAAAACCATGAAAAGAAGTAATTTGCTTAATATTTAAAAATTTAAGATTGAAAATTGAAAAAAGAATCGGGTGCGAAAAAACATCGCCTGTTAAACTATCTCTCGTGGCTGTGGACGTTGAAGCACAAGGTAATTACGCCTCTAGAACAAAAGGTCATTGGTTCGATTCCAAATCCCCCACCCCACAAATCCCTAGCACTGACTTTTTTCGTGATCTCTCCCATTTTATTCTCACCCACAATGCCTTTTCTTTTAATAATAACTACTATATGCAAATGTCCGGCTGCGCAATAGGAAGCATGTTCAGTCCTTCCTATGCAAATCTTTTCTTTGGCCTTTTCGAAGAAATCTTTCTAAAAAATTACCCTCAAAATTCTTTTCTTTGACTTACAATTAGATACATAGACGATATCTTCCTTCTCTGGTCTCACGACTTAAACTCTCTAAACACCTTTGTCTCTTCACTCAAGTCATCTGCCTCTGTATCTTTTACATCTTCCATCTCCAGCACTAACATCACCTTCTTAGATGTTGAAATACACCTTTCCAGCAACAACAAACTTAAAACTTCTGTTCACATCAAAGCCACCAACAAACAGCAATACCTCCACTACAACGGCAGCCACCCACCTCACACCAAACGCTCCATCCCTTATCCCTTTCCATCCGTGGACATAGGATCTGCAATAACCCTGATAATCTTCAGAATTTCCTTTCGCAATTACATGCCTCTCTTCTTCACCGTGGATACCCCGAAAAACTTTTAAAAAATAAAATCAGAAAAAATCCTTATGTTCTGAATAAACCCCACTCAGAAAAACATTGCTCTCCTTCTCTTCTCACTACCTACTTCTCAGGCTCTCATGCCCTGCAGGATGTCCTAAAGGACCTGTACCCCATTCTTTCTAACCACAAATCCACCTCACAGATTTTCCCTAATATCCCACGGATCCCACATACAAAAGCCTACCAAATTTAAGCACCATATTTAAAGCCACCCGCCCACTTCAAAAATCCCTGCGAGTCACCGCCACCCCACCTTTGCCTTACGACTGTTCCAGATGCAAAACCTGCATGACTTTTTCTCCATCCCCGGCCTCTTTCCTCCCCAAACTTAAATCCCTCCCGATATTTCCCTCCACCACCTGTACGTCCACCAACATAATTTACCTTTTACATTGCAACTTCTGCCCAGCATTCTATGTAGGCCAATGTACCACTCCCCTTAACACATTCAATGCAGAGCACGTCAATAGACGTGCTCCTGGCTACACCAACTGACGGAGCACATCAATTGACGTGATCGTTCCATTCCGAAGTCCTTTAAATTTTTTAAAGCCGATTTTGACGACATTCATGAAAATCGGGCCCGCATTGAATGCGTTAACCTCAGAATGAATAATCATCGTGCCTCCTGCTGCCCGTTATCCCCCCATGCTTCCCTCCCAGTACCCACGCATTCTTTGTCCCACGACACGGTCTTCAACTCTTGTTTCAAGGTGTCCATCCCTCCCCCCCTCAGACTCCACCCTCAACCTCCACACCCTTGAAATAGCCTGCCTAAAAGCTTGCAGCGCCCCCGTACTGAATGTGTCCTGATAACCCCCCCCCCCCCCCCAATCACCCCTTCTCCCCCTCCCTTTCGCTCGTCCAACAGTATCCCTTGTTCCTGCGGCACTTGGACTCAGCCAGTAGACATCTCCTCGTTGAGAAAGAAGCCTTTGGCTTCGAAAGCTCCGTACAATTTTTCTCGTGTGAGTGTTCTTTTTAAGTGTCTTATTTTATTAAGTGCGTCACTGCTAGTGACTTAGTTTTATTATTATTATGTGCTATGCCCATCATTTCCTACGAAATTGTGTGTATTTACAGATATGATTTTTAATGAATAGATATGTGTACTGTGTACAGATATGATTTTACATGATATGTGTACAGATTACTGTGTACAGATATGATTTTTAATGAATAGATATGATCTTATAAGAGCAATGGAAATAAAAAATGAAAACAATAAAAAAAAATATTTTCAACATGTATTATTTCAGAAGAAATTCATGATTTTTTTGAGATGGAATCCGCTTCAAGTATAAATTATGAGAATTCAGAAAATATAAATAGTATTAAGCAAATGAAAATGTCTTAACTGATGCAGCTCATACATGTGTACAAAAATAAATTTTTATAAAAGAAAGATACAAGTGCTTACCTCAAGAGTGAACGAATGAATATGTTGAAAGATGAGATCACATTAAAAACTTCAGGGAACAATCAGGAACCATGAATAAAATTTCCAAAAGTCACAAAACAAAATACCATAAAATGGGGTGTATAGCAACAGTAGGGGTCAATAGCAACAAAACTTCAAAAAATTTCGAAATTCTGTAACCTTTCATATCTTTGACATACAATGCAAATTTTTACTCTGGAATATAGGTTTTCAACTGTTTTATAAGGGAAATTATGTTTGGATATGTTGGAATCCCTGTTTGAGATTGTATAGTTGACTGATTTGCTGCTGAAAAAATCTGTACATTTCCATCCAATGAAAACTTTGTATGCAAGTATGACACTGTAATTCTAATGAACTTACTATATTGATTTTATGATTGTCTTAAGTATCCTTTAAACAAAAATCAAATTGATTTAAGCAAAAAAATAATAACTTGTGTTTACAAAGTATTTTTTAAGGTTATTTCACGTTTTTACAAAACCTGGGGTGAATAGCAACACATTTTTTCTGTTGCTATTCACCCCTCAGTTCACATAACCAACAGCTGATTGTGCTTTTATTGTCTTTTTAACATAAACATTGGCCATGTGTATTTGAACTTGATCACATGTTAGGTGAATATATCTTATTTGATTACTATAAGAGTTTTTTTTTTGTTTCAGGAATAATCTGTAGCGTAACTAAACAAGAATGCCTCGAAAGTATGCATGTTTGAAAAGGTGTAAGCATTATGACCCTGATGTGATCAAAAAAGCAATTAATGAAGTACAGAATGATGGTAGTTTTAGAAATGTTGCAGAAAAATATGGAATAAAGCATACTGTACTGTACAGACATGTGAAAAGAGGTGTGACTAAGAAAAAAGGTGGCCAGACCGCCCTGTCTGAATCTGATGAAAACCTCTTGGTCAATGGACTTCAGATCTGCAGTGATTGGGGAAACCCAATTGACTCAATTACTTTAAGAATTCTAATAAAGGATTTTATTGAAATGCAGGGCTAAACAGTCCCAAAATTCAAGAATAATATGCCCGGACCTGATTTTGTGTATAGCTTTCTAGCAATACACCCCATTTTACGTATTGACAAAGATAAAAACGTTACACTGATGATCAATTGTTAAAATAGTACTGCAATGATTCTCATGTAACAAAAAAACATCAACTGGAAAATATCACACTGAATCTGCAGTGAAAAAATCATAAAAATGTGAAAAACTGCATAGATGCAACCATTTGGTGAAACCAGAAATAAAGCACACGACAGGGTGGCCAGAAACCAACTGCAGAGCGGAGAAGAGAAAGCACTTTCAAACAGCAGCACGTAGTTCTGTTATACCATAGAGTAAGGTTACTCTGTGGTTATACCCATTCAAAGAGCCAAGGGCATGACAGCCCTTGCTGTCATCCGTGCCGGCGGCTGGGAGTGGATTTGAATTGGTTAAGAGTCATGTACTTTGGCAAAACTCAGGATTCACTATTTCTGCAGCTGAAAAACTTTGATTACCGTGCCACCAAAAATTGCTATCTCCTGGAGGCAGTGGACACCATTTGTTCTAAGTACGTGGTAGCAATTGGACAGGATGGGAGAAATGGGAGAGACCCATTGAGCACCTAATGTGAAACATCATTAGAAACAAAACAACTGGAGTCATTCAAAAAATGTTTAATTTTATATACCAACTTCTATCACAGGGCAATACAGCAATTATAGTAATCGAAACATAAAATTCTGACTTCCAAAATCTCTGTTGTGCAGTGTTCATCACAGTCAATTTGAATAACAAAATTGCAACATTCAGACTGCTTCACTATTCAGAAGTCACTACATTGTGTAACAAGCCATTCTCAAGTTTAACAATTTTTCTATCACAAAATTCACTGTTTACAAAAAGATTTATCAAGAAATACATCATTCACACAATCCCAGAAAAACTCATTGGGACTATTGCAATGTAAAAACGTTCACATTTTCTTAAAAACGTCATAATATGAATGTAGTGACTAGAATTAATACAAGTGTGACCAAATTAATTAATTTACATGATATTTCTTTCATCATGTGATAAAATTGTCAGTATAAAGTACATACTTCCCATTTTAATGAAAGGAATTCAATTTTATAATATACTTGACTGAATGATATTATTAAGTCTTTTAATGCCAAGAATTTTATATTGATGAGATGATATTGGGTGATTTCATGGCACTACCCAAATCTACACCTAACTCACCTTTTTATTTTCAGTCTAAAATATTATGCATATAAGCTTAAATGCTATGATGGCTACTTCTCATGCAATTTTTTCTCTTTTTATATAAGTTCACCTGAAAAAAAAATGAAAAAGTTACAAACAAAAGTTACAAGAATTTTGCAAAGTTATTTTCTTAATTAGTGATTACATTTTTATCTAAGTTATCGCAATACATTCTTTGAACAACATTACAAGAGTTGATATAAAATATTAAACATACTTAAACTTTATAGGTCAACTAAGATGAAAACAATTTTATTTAGACTTGAGCCAACATCAATGGAAAGTATCGGGTATCGGTATTTTCCCGATACTTGGATACTTTCTAGTATTCGTTTGTTTAATATTTTTATTCGAAAGTATTCCTTCGGTGAAAAATGTCTAAAAACACCTAATTTTAAAATCCCGCCTTCTTCAACCGACTGTGCAATGCTCTGCGTATATGTTTTCCTTGGCTGCACTCAGCTGCCCTCCAATACTTCATGACTCATGCACCCAAGTGAGTGGTTCAGCAAGTAATCAAGGGAATTATATTATTGAGTATTCCGGCACAATTGAGGAGTTTTTTATTGAAAGAATTTTCTATAGAAATGGTTTCAGGACACGTGTTGGATAATACAGTTGGGATTGTTGATGATGACCTTGCACCTGATGATGAGTCAACTGCAAGCTGCTTTTGCACTATGAAACAAGCTACACTGCCACTTTTTGTTGAATCTAAAAGACTTTATGACATTAATGATGAGTGAGCACGAAAAATACAAAAGCCAATTTGTAAGATGCTGTGTCTTAGCTCAATGCCATTCAGCTTTGATGAATCTGTGAGCTTTAAAGAACTTATGAGTAGTGCCAGTCCTAGGTGCAAGGTAGTACCTAGCAAGAAATATTTTTCTGACAGTCTTATACCTAAAGTGTATTTGAAAGTACATACATACAAGAAACTATGAAACATATCCTCAATGATAGACCAAATACAGGAATAACTATCAAATCTGATATTTAGCCATCTGGAGGAGGTCATGATTATATTACCTAGTGTTCCCACATACTTAATTGATGTAAATTTCAAGAGGAATCATATGCTTTTGGAAGTAACTGGTTTTGATGGAGAGTTCATTAATGGGGAGTCGAGAAGAATTTTTTAGTCACCTAATTGAAAAACATTTGGAAAATATCTCTGCGAAATGGGAAGTAAACGGCAAAATTTAATTTGTTGTCACTGATAATGCAATAAATATAACAGCAGCAGTGCACCAGTTGGTAACTAATTCCTCAAGGCAGTGTCCTTGGTCCTTACCTTTTTAATTTATATATTGATGATCTTGCCTCCCTACTACCTCCTTCCCAAGCTCAAACCCTACTTTATGCCGATGACTGTAAACTTTTCAAGAACATTCAAAAACCCGCTGATTGCCATGAAATACAGGATGCCTTACGTCAGACATCAAATTGGTGTGATGTTTGGAAACTTAAACTAAACCCCGATAAATGCAGTGTGATGTCTATTTCTCTAAAGAAGGGTGACCCATCAATTTAATTATACTGTTTCTAATCACTCTCTCAAATGTGTCTCAACATCTAAGGACCTAGGTATTCTCACAGACAATAAATTAAATTTTTCCCCACATAAACAATCCATCAAGTCTAAAACAATGTCCCTCTTAGGTCTCCTCTATCATTTCACCGAAATCGATGACCCCCGAGCACTTTGAACTTTCTTTTCTTCTAT
Source organism: Pyrrhosoma nymphula (assembly GCA_963573305.1). Taxonomy (NCBI): domain Eukaryota; kingdom Metazoa; phylum Arthropoda; class Insecta; order Odonata; family Coenagrionidae; genus Pyrrhosoma; species Pyrrhosoma nymphula. Next base: position 100,776,092 of record OY754339.1, read on the forward strand.
CATTCTTCCAATTCTTACCTATTCCAGTCCCATCTGGTCTACCTCTCCACAAACTAATCTCTCCTCCCTGGATAGTGTCTGCAATTTCTTCGCTAAAATAGTTAAAAATAGATAACTACATTTTCGTAACATGTACACCGATGCTATTCTCTCCTCCCTCTCCATCCCTAATCTCACCAACCATAGACTCACAGCAGACTTAAAACTTATTTATAATATTCTAAATTCTGCCATCGACTACCCTGAATTGCTCTCCTTTATCAATTTCAAAGTTCCATCCCGCCCCATTTATAAGCCGTTCTCTTTTGTATCTGTCACATAACTAGATGTTCCCGTCATTTTTGGTTGTTTTTTTTGTAAATTTGAATCCTCTAAAGGCAATCCTCTTCAAGTGACAACGCGATCGATTTTGAAGCAATATATGCCGATGAAACCCTTAAAAAAAAGTGTTCCAAGTTTGGGAAATATGTCGTGGAAACACTGGTTATGCTCTTGGATTGGATGCCTAAGCAGGGAAAGAGGACAGTCAAAGAATTGCATTCAGCGAGAAGGTTGTAAGAAAAACCTTTCGCAGCCTTATTTGTATTGAGGTTTGGAATTTATTTTCACAATTTCTTTTATAATAATAATAATAATTTCTCTATAGGTAACAGCTTTTGCCAATTACTACCTATTTATTATATTTCGACAACACACACAACCATGCCCTGGGAGGTGTAAATTTCCTACCCAGGCGGGACTCGAATCTTAGGGTTGGGTTGGTAGGCGAGAACATTACCCTGCCACCATCGAGGCCGACAATTTTCTTGCATTATTATTTAGTTGAATCATTATTAGAAATCTGCGGGACAATAAGAGACACAAGGAGGAATTTTCCCAAAAAGTTTTTTTTTTAAATTACAAAGAGTTGAAGGTAGGAGAAGCAGACTTTGCACAAAAAGAAGATTTAAGTATAGTAAAATAGAAGGACCATTGCACTAAAGCAGTGAATGTGATTTCTTCCCATCACAAGCCCTCTGATTCTACCACGGTCCAAAGAACAAATTCAAAAGGGTCACGTGATCAGGTTATTTTCCCAAAAGCCATAGCTGATTACAATATATTCATTGGTGGAGTCGATCTTATTGATTAACTTCTGTCCACCCACAGCTTATCGTGGAAATCGCAAAAATGGTGGCATAAGTTACTATATTATTATCTTGATGCTGCTGTAAATAGTTACATAATATAAAAATTTGTTACAACTAAAACGCATTCAAAGGAAGCAATAATGAGCCATCTGGAGTTAAGATCTTGTCTAGCAACCAAATTAATTGGGAATTATTCCAGCAGGGTTAAGCTCGGCCCTATGTCTAAAGGAAAAGCACGAAAGAAAAATGAGCCAAAAGGGCGATCAACGCTTGATAATGCTATTGGCGAAAGAAACGTGCCAACTAAAGGCAAAGAAAGCCGTTGTGGGCATTGCAACACTCAGACAAATGTTAAAAGATCACCATTATCTTGGTCAAAATGAAAAAAATTGTATTATGTGTTGAGTGTTTCGCACTATTTCATTCAAAATAATAATTTTGATGTTTTACCTGTTTGTAATTTTTTAAGATTTTTTTCTTCGATTATTTTTTTGATTAAGTTATAAAAAACTTTTCAAGTATTTCAAAATAAAATAAACATAAAACTAATGAAAAACATGTTATTATTGAACAACTATAAAATGTGGTCCCTAGAGGGACCACTGCACACTTGAAGAATACGAGCTGTTTAATGGGCACTGGTTCCTTTAGGGATCACCACAATTACTGCTAAAATAAATTTTTCTTCAACATAATGGCCGTTGATTAGTCATATTCAATGCATTTAGAGCCTAAATCAATAAAAAATTACAGTTTTCCAACAAACCGTAATCTTGCCCTATAAAGGGTTAAAGCAATTGGCACTCATCCATATGATCTAGGTTCGAATATCAGTCCACACAAATGATTTATTCACGTATGATGATTCTCATCATAGCTGAACTATGACGATAAAAAACATGTTGTAAAATTGCCACTGAAAAAAAATCTACCTTGACCAGGAATCAAACCACAGGCCTTAGGTTTGCTTAGACAGTGTCTGGATTACTAAGCTATCTAGAAATAGGATTTCCAATGGTGGGAATGGGATGGGTACTGGTAGATTTTTCTTGTGGCAATTTCCATACATTTTTGTCATCAAATTTTGCTGATTGGTGCATCTCCTCAATTAATGACCACCACTGAAGTTTTGCTGTTTTAAATTTATTTAATTATTTTCCTAGCAATGCACAAACCATGGATTGAAGAAGAGAGTAGATGGTATCTTGATACATGTAAATGAAGCCTGTTTTTTTAAATATGATCCTTCTATTGTTGCTATCGCTTGCAATTTGTCCGTAAATTTGATGAATACCGCATTTTTTTCTAATATTCCCATTTTACATTTTTCTATGAAACTTATTTTGGTACAGTGACAATTCTGTTACAAATACTTATATTTTTGTCACATTTACAGCACAACTATTCATTTCAATATGGCCAATTGTGCATTTTAATGGCCTCAATATTTCCGTGTGCTATCACACTGTATGGCTTCATCTATTCTCGTCATTAATCTATGACTCAAACTGATGTTCAAACACACAGATAGTATATATGTTGTTCGATTGTTAGAAAATATCCAAGGTATCCTTGTGAGCACGGAAACATTTAAAATTTTACCCTAAAATTCAGCCAAAATAAGTGACAAAAAGTAACATCAAAGATTGCTGATGCACAGAAGAAGACTAACCCCATTCTCATGCGGCGCACAAGGAGACGATGTCAAAGCGGCTGGGTCTAATCTCTCCAAGGTGGACTGACTGAGCACTCTTCTATCGTAAAACCAGTGAGGAGGTGGCGTCATGGTGAGGCTGCCCATGGATCGGGTCACGTGCTGTGGGGGCAGAGGGGGTGGGTGGGAGGCATGGTGGCTCCCTGCCTGCCTCCTAGGATCAGGTTGCTCTTCCTCTGTCGAACACTGAGGCTGCAGGTGAGAGACAATCACTGCCTGTCCACCCTTTGTGACTTCTCCACTACTGGAGACTGCGGTAGTGCATGTCTGCGTGGACTGCTGCACTGACTGGTCCGTACCAGTAGGTGAGGTTGCTGTGGCAGTGGTGACTACAAGGCGACTGTTATGAGACCATTGGTTTGATTTTGGATCCAAGTACACGGCAGATTCATGGCTGCAACAACAACAAAAAAGGAGAAAACAATAAATACATATCCCCTTTTTCAACTGGCTCTAATACACAGAGATTTTTGTAGCAAAGCCAGGAAACTCTGGGAAGCTTGTAATTGTACACTAGCTCAAATGCTAAGAGCTTGGGGTATTGAAAGAAATCATCCTGCCTAACATACTTGGACTTGGGTTTTTTAAATTTATATTATTAAAAGGCACAATTTAATTAATCACAGAGTTAATCATATGTGATGATGAATATGTAAGGTGAGGAATGAGAAATAAGTGGTATGCTAGTTTCCTGGAAAGACAGCATTTTAAATTTGCTATGCTATTAAGGTTACTTGTAGGGTTTATATCCTAGTAGTTTATAGGTTGACACAGTAGGTACCCCCACTTCACATAAGTAGGAGACAAAATAAGAGAAATTCACCATCAAAATATCAGTTGAAGATCCATGATGAGAAAACCACCTTTGTTATTTCCACAAACTTTCTTACGCTGGCACGACCCGCGTTTCACCACACTGTGGCATACTCATGTGCAGCGTGAGTGCAGGTGCAGTGTAGGTGCCAGCGTAAGAAAGTTTGTGGAAATAACAAAGGCGTTTTTCTCATCATGGATATCCATAATTTCCACGAGGTCAGGCCTGAGATCATCAGTTGAAGAATTTGTTCCCATTACTCACTACAAACGGTTATAACAAAGCAGAGAGAAATGATAACCCATCAAAACATATCTCAATTTTCATCTTTTCCTTCTTCCAGCTCTCTTTCAACTTGTTCCACATTCTTTTTATAACGCCAGACAGTATTATTTATCTCCTCAAGAGCAATATATTCTTAAAAGAGCCAATATTTGCTGTCAAGGATATCCAAGAAAACGCTTCTCTCCAAGCATTTTTTAATTCATCAAGATAGCTTATCAAGTACAGAAAATGTTGGAAAGCAAGTGAGGTGGAAAAAAAGATGAACCTTGACCTTTCGCAGAAAAGAACTGTTTATATTTCCTGATGAGCACCTTTAAGTCAAATTTTAAATAACTTGTAACTATAGGTAATTCCAGCAATGAAAAGTTTGAAAGAAACAGTGTTACATACCTTGCAACTGCAGCTACTCTATGCCTATTCTGTCTTGCAGCTTCTTCATCTTCAATTCTTACACCTGCAAATAGCAACAAGAAATCCCATTAAAATTTGCAATACTTCATGACCAGAACAAATATAAACAACTTTTCATTGAATGAATGAAAACATTGTTACTCTCAGCTTAAGCACTTGAAATGTTGTATATAAGCCTAGGTATACCTAGGTTTACAGACAACAATTCAAGTGCTTAACTATAGTACAATGAATTCATGTAAAATTATGCACATAAAATTATCACTAAATTTTTCTTGTCCAAGTCATTATCATTCGCAGGTTTTCAGCCAAATAAATGGTACATTTAACTTCCTGACCATGGGGAGTTTGTTTCACATTTACTTGATAAAATTATCCCTTTTCCAATATCGAATCCCTTCCAAAGTCCTCTTATCCTTGACCTCGTTTCTTACTTCCCAAGATCTCTCCTATCCAAAATTCTCCTCCCTATGCCACACACCTACCGCACAGCCTCCACTCCATCTCTCTTGTCAATACATATGTTGTCACTCCTACAACACCTTCTCCAGCCAATCATACTGCCTCCATATTTCTCCTGTCCACTTCCTTTTCCTCTCCTTCCTTATTCAGAACTTTTTCATTTGCCATCCTACCCACTCGGTTCACTCTTTACACCATTCTCCACGTCCACATCTCAAAGGCTTCCAATCTATGCTCATCTTCCTTCCACAGCAACCAAGTTTTTGAACAATACACTCCATTGAAGAGATTTAACTGATCTTTTCTGTATGTGTTCAATCTATTTCACTGCATCAGTTCCAGCACTTTTTTAAAGCTTCCTTGGCTAAAATGATCCTTAGACTCATGTACTCACTACTACCACCATTTTCATCTCAAATGTATGCCCCAGGTACATGCCTCCTGCTTAATTTTTTTCCCTCCTATGATCATATTTATTCCAGCCTGCCAACTCAGAGGGAATCTCTTTACCCTGATTTTCTATGAATTTATGAAGTTATAAAATGAACCCTTGATTTCCTTCTAAACTAAACCTTTCACACTGTATCTCTAGCTTATATAGCAGACCCAGCTGGACAACAGGTTGCCACTCTGATGTTTTCTCTTTCATAGAATTCATCGTAGCCAATACCAAATTCCATTTCTTCCAGAATACTCGCGCAACCTACAGAAATGCGAAACTGCTTTCCCCTAAAAGCGAGATTGGAACCGTTAGTTGGATTGAAAAAATGTCGATGGTTGATTTCGATGTTTTATTTTATTATTTAAATAAATAAATTCCTCCCAACTTTATTACTTCTACTACTCTTGAGTTATACACGCTAAATCGAATTACGTTTTCGACGGAATAATCCATTGAGGAATAACTATACGGTAATGCTCTTCTCATTTTGGATAGGTAGTGAGCAACTGCAACGGGTTGTAGTAGTTCCTATACTTGTAAGAATTGATGTCATTGCAAATCGATGAATCAACGGCTGAAGAAACATTTCCTTACAATTTTTATCGATCTAGGTGTTTTCACCGCTTCTCAAATCACAAAAAATAAACCATGTGAGCAGGAAAAAAGTGAACACCCTGGGAAGAAGAGTCAGGGGAGGCTTTTGAGTTGCTCCTCAATGGCTTATAGCTTGAACGCTATTATTCTCCCGCCTCATCCATCATCACCCACCCTCCCCTTTCTGCTCCCCTTTCACCTCTGACACTTCCACGTCCCTCTCACCAACTCCACAAAGCCTCAAGTCTATTTTTCTTCCGTCGTCCATATTCCCCATCCCTTTCAACCAACACTCCACCAAAAGGCTTCCCTAACTTTCATACTTCACACAACCTCTTAACCTTTCCCAGTTTTGCATCAGTTAGCCAATTTTTCTTTCCACATTGCCATTTTACCTTCTTCATCAAAAGAAATCGAAGGGAATCAACAAGTTTGAAAGGAAGCAAGGCAAAAATCGTGAAGAATTCTCACAGTCGTGTTTAATTTTTTGAGGTCACAACTATAGAAATGGTATCGCGAAATGATTTTTTGCATCAGTATATACATCTCCCACTTGTTAATCTCTATAGTTTTATATCACTGGAAACCATCACATTAGTTTTCCTAGAAGACGCAGCTTTTATTAATTTCCGAGTGGAAAAAAATATCTTGTTATTAGTGAACAAACTTTGAAATTACTTTTGGGTACACATTTCTGCGTTGTACAGCGCGAAAACTGAGACTGTAGAAAAAGGAGAAGCTACCTAATTTTTCCCTGGAGGAAGAAGAGGGGCTCCCTAATTATCCCTGGGAGGGCATAACAGTCCCCATTGCCTCCAGTTATACCAGCAGAAAAAAAAATGTCGAGTGTAGTTTTTGCTCAGCATTTTTCAAAATAAAATGCCAGCCTAGCACCCACTTGGATGTTTGATTAATTAAACCAAATTTATGCCCGCATTAGATTTCACTTCCACAAATGAGTTGAAGGACTGTTACACTTACATGCATGTGTCCTCGCATGGTGATGTAAGCATTATTATTACTCAGGTTTTTTTTACCAACGATCACTCGATTCACAATCCAGCGTTAATGCATATTTTGAGGAAGAATAACAGAATTGATATTTCATGAATGAGAAAAATGAAAATTTTCACACATCTTAGGAGTATACAATTTTAATTTCCAGGCAGATTTCTGTAAACATTTGGCTGACTCATTTTTATATAATTAGGCATGACATATAACTTAGATTATGGAGCAAATATTGAATAAAATATTTATCAGGTCACTCTCCCAAAACAGAACTTTAAGTATATTGAACCAGTAAGCTATGAACATAGTTTATTCGGTAATTCCACTAGGTCAATTTTTCCAAAACTGCCAACGTTTCAATGAACGAGCCATTCATCAACTTTGGGGGTGTGTCGAGAAAGTGAAAATGGCCAGTGTCAGAATATGGTCAATTTCAATGTTCGAGGTCACAAAACTTTGAAATAAATTGCATACACGCCTGCTCATAGGTCAACAAACGCTTAGCCTTGCATTTATGTATAGCGGATTGCTTGTATTCACGGGGCTATTTCAAGGTCACTAAATTATTTCAATTTTATATGCACTCCTGATAGATTGTGCATTGGTATGGCAGCATTCTAACCTATTTTCCGTTATAATTAAATAACAATCAATTTAGAGACGATAAAAGAAAATCTAATCAGCTCAATCAGCTAACAAAGTATTCAAGGTATGATAAAAAATAGTAGTTTACGGCTTAAATTTATTTTATGCCTAGTTCTGTTCACATCGCATGCATCATTTTTACGTAAATCTTAAGTATTTACGCATTAACTTGAACGTTCTCTATGTTGTACAGGTTTAGGCGTTATCATATTTCAACGACACTCCGAAAGGAAAGCTGGGTCAATTTAAAGTCAATCATCGTATTCCCGGAAATCGGCGAGAATTAACGTGGATAATTTGACTCTGAAGTACCTTGTAAGATATAGAAATCTCAATCGTTCAAAGGTAACGTAAAACGTACTTCGAGGTCTTGATCGCTAAATGGGACCATTTGACTCAACAATTCCTCATGTAGAATCATCGTCATCCATCCGAAAATTGCTTTGCGGCATCTCTCCATCTCATATTCTTCTCGTAATTACTTATTTGTCATCATCTATAATTTGTTTCACATTCTCAATCCTTAGAGATTCCATTAGTTGTTCCATCCATTACACTTTTAGCTGCTGTTATGTCTCAAAATGTGTCCAGTTAATTTGTTTCTTCATGCTGGCAGAGTTTTCATAAAACATCTCCTCTAGCCTTCGTTGGAAAGTTTCGTTGCTTCCTCTCTATTGTCTCTAAAGCCTCTCTATTGCTGGTGATTCTTTTTGTAAATCTAATATTTACTTCCACACATCTTTGTTCTGGTTCTTACATTATCCAAGTTGCGCTGCCATATATTTAATACGCATGAAATGATACTACATGATACAAATAGCATAAAGTACAAATTCATATATATTTGCTACGTTTTTTTGGTGAAAACTTTGAAATGTTAATTAGCATAAGAACTTACGATAACAGAATCACTTTCTTTTGGACTTAGTCATCGGTTATTCTTTCTATGTGTTTTGGAATAGAAGAAGACAGATCTGTCTATTTCAAAATTGACATGAACTACACCTATATAAAGTTTGCTTCATTTTCTGCCGAATCAAGTGATGCCTTGAAAGAGAAGAGCAAAATGGAAGGTTTCATTTTTGTGTGAGTTGAGATAGGTGGAGTGTGAGGGCTCAAGGTATCAAATATGGAATGGAAGGGGGAAATGGATGAGGAAGGGAAGACAGAATGGAATGGAATGAGGAGAATCTTGAATAAGAAATGGAGACGCTAAAAATACGGGAGGTAAAAGAAGGGAAGTGGAATAATGGGAGGATGGGGGAATATGCTTTATCTATCGTCAGGGACAACCGAGGGGAGTGGGAGGGTTAGAGGGGTGGGGGGGGGGTTAAAGGCACGTGTTCGGAATGGAGGGAAGAGGACAAGGATGGATTGCATGTGGAGTGAGCGGACAGCGTAAAGAGAGAAATCCATAATATTTCATAACTAAGATGGTGGCAATACAGTCACCGAAGGGGAATATACATTAAATAAAGGCGTTATTTATAAATCACTCAGTTCAGTAATTTAACTAATACGTCAACAGGTTGTTTGTTTTCGCGTGGTGATCCGCAGCTGAAATCATCGTCGCGCCATTAGGGACAGGTGGTTGTGACGGCGAAGGAAGAGAGGGGGGAGAAGGAGAGGAGAGAATTGCCGCGTCGGCATAAAGAGCATGGTTCACTCATAGAACCGCGGGGCGCCCACGAGGGGTCCCATCCTAGACGTAGTGCAGCGCTTTGAAGTGCTGCTCTCCACTCGACACTCAGTTTCGATCGAGATTCGGCTGAAAAATCTCCGCCACCGTCGGGATTCGAACCCTGGCTCCTGTGGTGGGAAACCAGTACGCTCCTCACCACGCAAATCTCATCCCCTTAAATTAATGGAGACCATGAATTGAAATATTTCTTTATAGTTTTTTCTTTATGCATTTTATTATAAATCAATTTATCAAATGAAACTTAATAATCCATAAATAGTTAATTGATAACATTTTCTTGCACAATTACACTATGATAAAATGCATCTTACAACGCAAAGTACTTGCCACTCGACAATGAGATTAAAAGAATCATAATTTATGGAATTGAAACGTGTGATGTAGATTACATACCACCTCTCGTATACTAATTATAATATTTGTAGAAAGGAATGCCTGACTTTAGGATCTTCGGAGATTGAGATTTTTGAGAACGATTTCCTTGAATAGCAGGGCCGTGTAATTGAGTCGGTTCGGTCCTTCCTCCCCTCCCGCTCCCCGCATTCCTGTTTCCCGGTCTTGCCTTCTCCGTCCGTTTGTTTCAAAATGCGTTGCCGTTGTCAAAATACAAACCAAGTGTTTTTGGAACAATAATAGTCATATAAGTAATTCAGGGCCGGGAGAAATATATTTCATCTTTTACGAATTTTTCTGCTTGGGTGACGTTTCGTTCAAACAGAGCCTTCTGCAGCGGCCTCAATACATTTTCAGGTCAATACCTCACCTCAGCTAAAATAAATATGAGGCATCTCCAGCACATACTATATTCAAATATTTCTCCAACTCCCACATGCAGGTTGCGCCCGCTCCGAATATATAAGAGATTACTTGCCTCAGAATGCGGAAGGCCTCCGAACACCTTCCCATCGCTCTCACAACTTGATCCTCTTTTCTTAAGAAAAAAGGATGCCAATGCACGAGCTATCATTCTGGATAAAATTATATTCGTAGCAATAGTTAAAAATACACAAGATCTATTAATAGTTAACTTTGACTAACATATCGCCATATAATCTATTAGCTTATTTCAATACTTGACTAGCAGACCTGCTGCCTGCATTGCAGGCAGTCTCCGTTTTGGTGTGCTCTTGAGGTAAACTTGGTGTTTTTCCTTTTTTTTGCTCTACTCAAGTAGAAGCAGTGAAAAAAGTGGCAAAATGAGTGTGTATGGTTACCAAAAATGAAAAAACATTTAGAATATTTTTTTAAACCTAAGTAAACATTTTGGAGTAAAAAAGTCATAATATTCATTTTTCTGTGCAATGCTCACGTGATCAGCAAACAGAGTCCAGAAATGAACTGGATTATCAGTTATTAGGCCCTGTTACTTCAATTATCAGTGTAGCGCGGTCATGACCCTTGAAAAATTACTTGTAAATGTACTTGATAACCCGGATGTTGGCACAGATTTCAACATTGATGTGAGCAGAGTACCGCTGCAGCAGATATGGATTGTAGGGAACAACCCACTGGTTGCTCATATGAATTTCATATGCTAACCTATTTAAGTGAAACTCGGAGTGCCGAGAAAAATAGGCTCGCTCTGAAAAAGTGAACCTGGGAGTCCCGAAAAACTTTAATCCCCGGAATCTTACTAAATTTAAACTCTCAAAAAACCACGGTTTTTTGCATTTTACTTTGCACCACCAACTGCTATAAATCCAAAACTACTGCCAAATCAGACACAGAGAATCCACATTTAATGCACCAAGCCTCATTTCTCTAGCTCAAAACTTGAGAGAGAAATAAACAAAATGGATGAACAGAATGACTGACTGACACGCTACAAAATAAATATATATAGATTCCAAGTATCCCATGCTGTGGGTAAGTTTGAATCACATTTTCATTCCCATTAGTATTTAATGCAGAAAAAGAAGTGATGCAATTATAGCATGTGGTCACACAATAGTTTCATTCTGAGGGAATAATGGAGTAGTTCATTGGAGTAACTCAGACTAATGGCGCTGCTATTCTCAGAACATTCTGCTCCATCGATTGACACAAATAAAATTCATATGCATGGAAATCCCTAACTAAAGCAAAGGGGGCAATTTAATTATTTATTGATTCGATGCATAATCATCGTAAGTACCAGCTTCTAACGATATGTCGTGAAAAATGATCACTCAGAAAAGGGAAATATAAACAGATGAAAAAATGCTTGGGATCGGGAGACACAGCAAAGCCATTGAGAAACGCGAAACTCATAATTTTAAACGCAAAACAATGTTTTGGAGAAATAGACGGCGAGTCAATTTGGCTGCACACATAAATCATACTTCTTCAGCCTGTACCTTTAGCGAAATTGTTTTCTCAGACGTGGTGACGCAGAAAAATGTAATGGAACGAAAAACTTCGCTGAGCAAACTTCATTATTCTGAATGAAATTCCTCGCTCACACCTCCCGTATGTGACGAATACGTATTAAAAAGGAACTTCTAGATGGCGACGGAAAACCCTGCGAATGGGTGAAGTAGTCATCCGAAGTATTTGATGGCTGAAAATGGTACTTAACCCTCCAGCGGGCGCGCCATATTGTCTGACACTAGCGGGCGCGCGTGGCACTCAGTGCCACACTTAGTTTTCTGCTGATATTGGTAACAAAAACTGGAATAAAGAAGGGTACATTCCTTTCCTTGTTTTATTTATAATGTTTTACATAGTTAACGCATACAATACATATTTTTGCAAACACTTTTACTATTTAAAACATCTGCTATATTTTTTTATATTTTACGCAATGCCTAAAACTCAATTAGAATATTAGAAAGATTTTATCTCTTAAGGCTTTGTTACGTCATTTATATGTACACTGTTTGCAAGTAGTTACTGTTTCACAGTGCTTTTGGCAATGAAAGTCATTGCACTTCCCACATTTGATTTTCGTTGATATGTACTTTCCACGGCCACACAATACGCACTTTCCACGTTTCTAACTTGCTTTCTCGCTCACTTCTTCAATTTGCATCTCTTCATTTCGATAACTTTTCAAGAATATTTTAGTGTTAGCTGGTAGAGATCAAGCCATAAAATAAAAGGACAAAAAATATGCAATGGAATTTATTTCTAAAATTATACTCACATCATAGGGCTCGCGTTGGAGATAATACCACAGCTCAATTTCCGAAGGTTTTTCTCTCCGCATACAGCTGCTTCTAATCACTATACGTTTAGATGTTAGCTCAACCATATATCAGAGGAGGAATGGTGACAATTCTTATATTCTTACCTACTCACATCACACTACATCGTAGAGAAAGTAACAATGTTGATCAATTAGTGCCACTATTGGATCGAATTTCATCACCAGGCGCGGGTTGCAATGAGTGCAACGAAGACGACCACATCAGGTAGGTACTAATACGTTTTATTAAGAAATGCGGGACGCCTTGCGCTACGATTTCCAGCAGAAATCTTTATACTGTTACAAAGAAGGAATAGTTGGTGCGTTTGGGTCACTGACCTTCCACTATTGTTAACATGACAACAAAACGAAACAATGTTGCACTTTGTGCCACAGCGCCCGCTGGAGGGTTAAGCCACTACCCCGTCCTTTTACCTGCCTTATTCACTACCAAAGGGTTATGTACTACCAGCCCACACATGAAAGCAATAAATGTGGGTGGTTTAACATAATAATATCATTGTATCACTCAACCGTATTTCTTAGAGAATATCTGCAATCAGTCAAGTCAAACAAACTATGGCAAAGATTGACGAGTTGAATATACGGTTTCCCACCGAGTGATAGTTATGTTTGTCAATGAGGTTTCAATGGCGTAGTATGTTATCGCCTTCACCCTGAAATGGTGGCAGACCATGCTATCGAAACGTTGGAGCCAATAAACGCCATCGTACGGTGGGGATCCAGAGAAATTTTCTTCTAAAGTGTTCGCCGGAAAAACCTATGATCTTTCACCCAACGCCAAAGTTTGAAAATGTAAGTATTTAAAATATGGATTACAGTCCCTGCCAGTGGGAGACATAGACCGCAGAGTCTACAGATGAGATAAACATGGATAATGCGTCCACTTACTTCGCCCAATACCGTGAGTTCTAGGCCACCCAAGACCTATGGTTCCTACTGCTCTCCGTGGTTGCGACTGCACTAGGAAGCTTCAGCTCTTAAGAAACTTGTTGACAAGCTTAATGTGGGTGCAAACGATAGAGAAGCAAAGTAAAACATACATCATTGAATTCGAGTCCCAATTACGAATTAATAGAGTAGCACATGGAGTAGACATAAGAAATATCCATGGAACAATGGAGTCATCCAACCTACTTTCAGGTGGTAAGATCAAAATAAATGCCTGGATGAGCTGCGGGGAAAAAGTGTTTAAAATAAAAACGGAAGAGGACGATAGATAAGCATTAATACCTCACGGTAGGGGCAGTATGTTACATATCAAATTTTTAACAAACGGTTTGTAGCAGCATGTGTAATATAATCATAACATAATAATCCTTTAAAGAAATTCAATTTAGCTCACATATTTGACTAAAAATTTCCTGATAACGGTAACATTTCAATTTTGATGGATCCTAGAATCGGGTGGCACACTGGTAATGTAATTCACAGTCCACAACATGTACATCCACTATTTACGACGGGTAACCATAAAAAATCGACACATTACAAATTAACACACACACACACACATAAGAAAAACTCCAAGCCCCGGTTTTATAAGGCCTGGTTGAACATTTTCTCCGCATGACAATGTATATACGTTCACTGTCGAGGTCACTAACTTCAACTTACCAACAGTCTGCAGTACATTGAAAAATCGAAAGCCGTAATTGAAATTAAATAAACATAAGTGCTACTATCACGTAATAAGTTGATGGTGTGCTAAAACATTGGACGTTCATATGCTTACCCTTGTCATTGAGCCATAACTAAACCCAATCCTATCCCCCCCCAACCCCTTCCCCCCCGCCAGCCACTTCCCAACCCCTTCGCCACCAAATTTTCTCTATATATTGTGACGCTCGCTGTAATGCTAAGATTAGGTGTTATAACTCTGATGATGATGTACTAAAACATCGAAAACGGTCAGTGAAAAATAAAAAGTGTGGAAATTACCAAGTGTCTCGTCATTCCAATAAGTGCTACGTTATCTGGCGATTTGCATAGGCCAGATATTAAAAATCCTGGCCTCAATGATATATGCATATAGCAATAAAAATATGGCCAAGTGTTGCAGCTAATGACACTGATGTAATTCCATGGTCTCAGGTCAGGTCTTATTAGTTAAATTTTGCACGGAAATAAAATAAATTGCGGTTGTCACCAAAAAGAAAAAAAATACTAATTAGAAATATTTTTAATGTAAAAGAAAATATTAAATTTGACGAAGAAACCATACAACTATCATCAGTGAGATATTTTAATGAAAATGTGAGTCCTTAACGCCATTCCATTCTAAAAATACTTTCAAATACCTAAACACCTTTGTCGTAAGGCCATCGATAATACAAGGCTCGTGGTTGCATTTTAATCCGCCCCCGCGGGCTTTTCTCGTGAGGAAATGATTCCCAGGGTACTCACGGTGCGAAGCCTTGCCGTTGCGCGGCGATAAGGTGCAGCAGCGCCACACGGCCGCGGCGATGATCGCGAGGATCAGGAGGGCTCCGCCGGCGAGCGCGCCAACCGCCAATGGCAGCTGGTCTTCCGACACGTGCCATCGGCCCCACTGCCAGACGCCCCCGCCGGCCTCCGCTGCCGCCGAAGAAGCAGACATGGGTGGAGGAGTTCCCTCGTCCTATGGAACACGAATCATAATTTGTATTCATTTCTGCAACTTCAATCAATTAATTTGCTCTGAAAAGCACCTCTGAATTACAGCTGGCAACAAAGTGGTGCAAAGAATTCAATCTAAAACTGAGCAATGAAAAATCCCAGGCAATACATTTTTCTCCCAATCCATCATTAATAGATAGAAGATAGCCTGATCATGCAATTATTCACAGCCACAAATGTTCTTGACATCCATTTGGACACAAATATAACATGGGAGACTCATATCAACCGCCTTTCAAGTAAATTAGGCTGTGTATGTTTCCTCTTAAGATCACTGAAGAAAACTGTGCCGTTATTACTTTATTATAGCCTTATCCACTCCAATATTACCTGGTATCATTCTTTGGGGCTTATATCCTCTCTCCCGGGTTATATTCAGACTGCAAAAGAAGGCTATTCCCATCATTGCACCTTGGCCTCCAACCGAACCTGCCTTATCAATCTTTAAAGATCTTGGCCTCCTACCATTTACATGTACATATATTCTTTTTCTATTAACTTATATGAAACAAAATTTGCCAGATGTCCTCGAAAATACTCAAAACAGCAATCACCATACCAGGGCCAAGTCAAACTTGCAACTTAATTACATTCGAACCAGAGCTGAATTTCGCAATGTCGTCATTAGATGTGAGATTTTCGGCTTATTTCGATGATTCGATTTGGTTCATGTCAATTACTCGTTCTTTCAAATCATTCAAATGATGTACGAAGATGACGCTTTCAAATGATATTCCCACAAATAATTATCCCAGAAGAGGCTAAAATCACGCAACCGAAGATGATGAATTCAAATGGTAAGCAAAGGGCGTTTTCATTCAGAATGTTATGAATGCTGCATATCATTATCATTATACGTAGGTAGTTACTTCACCGCAATAGAGTGAGAATCAGTTTGTGTTATTAACACTAAAAACTTTGCAGCTGCTATTACTCTTATTTCATTCACAATTTTACTTAACTGTTGTTTCCTATCACAAATACCGTGTAATGGGAAAAACCATAACAATTGACACGTATAAAACCTTTAAAACATCCGCTTTCATATTCCAATGGATACTTTACACACTTCCGGAATAATTAGGCTCATGGTTCTCTCGTGAGTTCTTGTTCGTTGAGTCTTTTTCTTTCATAATCATGCCTGGTGAGAATAAAGATATCATTAAATTTTTCTCCTCTGTCATCCTTCAAAGAATTGCGTTAGGCCTCAAAATCCTCTATCAGAATTTCATCTTAAACCAGGATTAGTATCCCTCGACCTTTGCTCTTCCTGTCTATCGGTCTTGTCCATACATTCCGTCTCCTAGCTCTCGGCGACATGATTGTGGCTGCCACCATAATAATGGACAATGTAGCAGCAGTCGCTAAAATTACATCCTTCCGGGCCATAACTATCAGCTTGACTTCCCTCGGATTAAGGTAAATTTATGACACTACAAACTTTGTTCCCGCAAATATGCACTATCAGACGATGTAAACAGATCACTTCTACTGTCGATACCCAAGAGCTCCAAACGAAACAGCTCCATCGGTCAGAAATTTTCGGTGAATCGTTATGATGATGAGAAAACCACCTTTGTTAATTCCACAAACTTTCTTACGCTGGCACGACGCGCGTTTCACCACACTGTGGCATACTCATGTGCATTTAGCGGAAGGTTGCGTGGGGGCTTGTGTTGAGGACAGGAGAGAGTGGATTGGGATGTGGGAGGGGAGAGGATTTCCGTTAAGTTTAAAAATGAGTACCAAAGATGGTATGGGTGTCATACTCATGGTACTCATTTTTAAACTTAACGGAAATCCTCTCCCCTCCCCCATCCCAACCCACCCCCTCTCCTGTCCTCAACACAAGCCCAGGCTATATATTCCCACGCAACCTTCCGCTAAATGCACATGAGTATGCCACAGTGTGGTGAAACGCGCGTCGTGCCAGCGTAAGAAAGTTTGTGGAATTAACAAAGGTGGTTTTCTCATCATGGATATCCATAATTTCCACGAGGTCGCCTGAGATCATCAGTTTTGAATCGTTATGAACTATAAATAGGCGTAACACTGCGCATCCTTTCAGCGCAGAAAAATTCGCGGAATTTAATTCACCGTGTAAAACAGACTCTCTTACAGGTCATAACTGAAGTTATTTTGCGAATTGATGCTTGAATTATCATTTGCTTGATCATTCGACGTGTAAAGCTGCCTTAACAGCTGATTAGTAGATTTTTGCACAGCCCCTTCCCTAACTTCCCCGTTTCTGGTCCATCACATCGCTTTACTTGCTAGCTACCACGTTTCTCTTAAGTTCACAAAAGGCTTATGAATAAAAAATTAGAGCAACAAACAAAAACCGCACCACAGAGTCTTGGAGAAAAGATACTTGTCTTCCATATCGCTGATGATCCGAAAGCCTTTTGGTCGTATGCGAGAAAATCACTAGGTGAGAGTTTACAAGGTTGAATTAGTAAGGAGCACAGCAGTGATGAGTCACCGATTGCACTTTAATAGTGAACCCTTTAAGTAATACCTACCTTCCGGGTCTGTACAAACGGCCAAGGAAAGATAAGAGATTTTCTCATCGTTCCTTTAACAGAAAGTTGATAAAAATACTATACTTGATGCATGCGTAAACCAAAGAGATGTCCAATAATTATAAAAAATAAGAATGGTTGACTTAATAATTAACGAGTCTATTACAACGAATTCAGAGAAATTTCATCTTTTTTCGCTTCTAGCACTCAAAATTATAACAACTTGGGTGACTCGGAAGGATTTCTCTCATGGATTGTAACGTGAAGAAATCACTAACGCGTGATAAATACTACCGAGTGAGAAAAAGTCATCGTTGGTGCAACAGGTTTTTTGTAAAATACATTAATTCAGCAGTAAATGGTTGCATTTTCTCTTATCTAGGTACAGAATCAAGTAAGTTGAAACCATATGATATCCAGATTAAAGAACAGAACGGTCAAAAACTTTAAAAGAACTAAGCAAAACACATAATTACTTTATTATCTGAAACAGATGTACAAAGAGTCACATCGACTCAATGTCGTATCGAGCTTATTGTAAAGAGATCATTCATAATGTATAAATTATGAAAATATTGAGAAAATAATCTTTTCGACCAGATAACAGATATGCCGTCAAAAAAGTTCAAGGATTAGCTTTTCATAATTATCATTAAAACCTCAGCAGAAACAAACCGGGATATTGACATAGCACAGAAAGATGTACAGCTTAGATGAAAACTATTAATTATTTATTTCTGATCTTTTCCTCATTTCTTTCAATTTAATTTCTATTTTATTGGCAATATAACGAAAACCCATAACACACGACCTTCTGGTGATTATATGACGGTCTAAGTACATAAAAATAAATCAATAAATCTTCAGATATATTCTAATTTCTTTTTTTTTTTTGGAACACGGAATGTGATACTAAAAATTAACATTATTCATAAGCTCGTAAGATTAACTTGGGTAAATAAATAAAAACTTAGCAACACATTACCAAAACTAAAAGCCAAACTTTCAACTTACTGTAGTAACGGACGGGAAGTAATACCTCAGGAGAACCGAAGATGGTATATTTCGGGGTCCAAGTTGCACAAATTTTAAATCCTTGTCTTTTTTAAACTTTCTTCTTAACTTCCACGAGTTTTCAGATTAAAGAAACTATATGGTATGTTGAATTCCGTTGCTCAAAACACTTAAACACTTTCAACTCTCGCAACACTCAATTACACAATCGCAATCTACGATCAGAACTGTGACAATAAATCATCATAAAATGTTTCCTTGGCAACCGTGACGACCAATGTTAACTTACTTTTCGTCGAGCATGGACAATATTTTTATTGTTGTCCTTCAGTTTAAAAATAAGTTTGTAATAAAATCAAGTCGAATGTATAATTTAAATAATAAAAGAATGTAAATAAAAAATATTATCACTTACTTCATCAGTTCCACTGCCTAAACTTCCACCACAAAATACCTCTTAATAATGAAGGGCACCAATAGCAAGCAAAATATTCTTCCCAAGATTGAGGACGTTCGGTGGTTTTACTCAACTTATAGTGGGGGAGTTAGTGAGAGGTACCTTGCATTTTGTGACTAAAGAACGCCACTTTGCACACGTGTTCCTGGGACCACATAGGACCATTTAAGATGTGTAGCCACTGCCGGCAACCGTGCAGGGCCCGTGTATAGCGGGTTGCCCTCCGGGAAGGCGCATTTCCACTTAAAGTATGTTATTTTCAATTCTGATCGCGTTTTCGGGATGCTTTCGGTTATAATGCCTATATAACTAGTAAAAGAACGTTTTAAGACAACAACTGTACGTGTGGTATGCCTTTTTATTTATTAAAGAAGTAAAATATTACAAATCAGCGTATGCTTTCTCATGCGCGTCCTTTTTAATTTTGTGGATCATGAGAGTTGCACTCTCCATTGCAAATACACAGTTTATATATAATTTACTGAGTAGACTGCAATCGTTATTTATACCAGTCATTTTGGCCTTTGCCTTGTTTTCGGATGGTTTTGGACATGTGTTAAAGAGGGGAAATTTGTTGAGCTTGATCGGATCATGCAAACTTTTTGCACTTCCACTGCGAAGTCTCTCTTCTGCAAACAGTAGATACTGGGCTTCATCATCCTTCTCAATATTCCACACTGTTGAAACTACCTCCGAGGAAGACACCTGCTTTGTATTTATGTAGTACAGATCCATTGACTCCTCGAGAAAAGGGTTTCCTAGTTCCTCACAGGTTGTCACGAAAGATCTCACATCCCGCAAGAAACTTTTGTGCCTTGCAGCAGTATCAGAATGATGAGTTTCGAACGTGTAGAAGCTATGGATGTTAAGAATTTCTGTCTCGAAATTTTTAATCATAGATACTACCTCAGGGCCAGCAATAAGCCACTTCCGTAAGGCGTCCGGGTCCTCAGTCAATCAAACCAAACCTATCGAGCAGGGAAAAAAATAGTAATATCACCGACTGCTGAGTGCACTAGTCTGCAAGTTGGATTGCCTGACAAGCGCCTTATGACGATTCAAGGCAGCCTCCAATAGCCATACCCCAGGACCTGCAATGTCTTTCGTAAGGGGTAGGTAAGTAACCCAACCTACCACCCTGTAACTAACTTCAACACCTCCCTGTATTTTCCCTTTACCTCCATCTCCCTTCATGAGAGCATTCATCTGCTCGTGCGCCTGGTCCAAAGCCATGACTGAGAAAGGCCTATTGCTAATCCTGGCGACAAACATGCCAGCCTCAAAGCGCTCTACCAGTTCGGGGCGATCGACTTGCAAGTTGGCCAAATCACTCAAATATACTGAAATCCATCGGGCATAATTGATATGGTCAAGGAAAAAGAACCATGGCACTAGTCTCCGAATGGCATCCATGTGCAGTCTGAAGTCTCCCTTTCTGAGAGACCGCACAAACTGAAGCACGAGCAACTGAAGGTTCAGCACAATATCCCAAAATTTAAATTGAGGGATGCGGTTGTTTTGCTCGAGGCGCCATTCTTCAAAGGTGAGATGTTCCCCGCAATCAGAGTCATCAGACAAAGCTATAAACGCCTTCATCTGGAGTGTATACAGGGCTGCAGCTGTCACCTGAAAATGAGTAGAATGGTGTAATGACATGTGTTTATCAGCAGCAGGGGCATCGGAACTTGTTCAGGCAAGGGGGTTGAAACCTCTAAAATTTGGGGGGCTGGGGAAATTTCGAAACCCATAGCTTTTAAAAAAAATCTAATTGAAAGAAACTAAGGGTCGAACTCTTACCTGGCGAGCATATCTCGTCCGTGTGACATGTGATGCCGTCAGCATCGACTGAGATCTTCCCTGAGTGGTTACTCGAGCTTGAAGTAAGGCATTTAACCACCCACTACCACTCAGCCATTGGCCGATGACCTTAAGTCAATATGAAGAGCTCCCATCATCAAAAACATCTGTCTTTCTCCATTTATGCCAGGATACATGTACTGAGCTGTTTGAGAAGTGCGTATAGGGGCTGATCAGCAACAATGACGGGAGTCTGGCCAGGGTTAGCAAACATGATTGCTTTTGCCACCACGTTCATGGAGTGGAACATCATTGCTGCAGTGTAAGCTTGCTCCCTGAACACAGGCAGAAGTGCCACCTCTGTCACGTTTCGCTCGGAAGGGGCTAGATCACCCGCAGCATGATGCACGGCCCACGGTTTGCACTTCTCCATACAGGTCTTCTGCAGCCACTCCTGTTCCTCTGAGAAGGGCTTAGGGGAACTGCAACTGTCGAGCGTGAAAATTTCCGACTCCAGACACTGCGTCCTTCACATCAACAAAACACGGCTGCACTACTGCATATTCTGCAGGTAGATGCCTAACTCTCGTGCTCCTTACTGTATCTTCTGGTGCCGATTCCCGCGGCAAACCTAACAAAAGAAAAAATGTTTACGTGCCACATCAAATATTGAGTGCTATACTCTCACAGAAAAACACCTAACCTGCTCCTCCAGGCAGTATGTGCTGCATAAGAGTGATAGCTGTTCAATGGAAAGCAGTTTGAGCTGTGGCCGATGACGTATTGTGGTCGACATTATCGACAGCCGCAGTTGTGAATAGGCCTTTCTTGATTTTTGGGGGACAGACCACACCATCCCGATGGTAAGTCGTGCACACCTCATTAGCTCTTTCAGTAATGATAGACTGCAGTCGGTGATAGGAAATGCCATTACCTAGCCGATACGTGCTGTCGATAAGTCCCTTCTTGCGAGTTTCTGCATAAAGTTTCGTCGCTAGGTAAACAGGGGTAGCAGTCTCTTGGCTTCTGTTGTGTCGCTTTGCCTCGCCCCTTTTGGTATTCTTGACTGAATGGTGGAATATAGGCTCTGCTATACGCTTTACCTCATCGTGATCACTGTGGGCAGACTTTGATGCCGAGGAAGGGCCGTTGATAATCATTCTCAGCAAAGCTACGAGAGGCGCAGGTACACCGCCGTTGCAGCTACCGTCTTCAGTATTCCCGCTGAACATGTCAGATTTCACTATCTTCACAGCTTCACACAAAGTGGCACCGTCTGAGTCAAAATCTCGGGCAGCCATAGAACGCACTGCAAAGTCGACATTTTCCCTGAAAATTATGAGACTTTCCAATCCTTTCCGGTCGCAAGAACATTAAGGTAAGGACATTCCTCCAATAATTTGTCCTTAAGTCGCGTTGAATGTACGTCGTAGTTCAACCCGAGCTCTTTCATAGCACCTGCCTGTAGCTTCGCAAGATCTGCCATGCTGAAGACTGCATTATCTCCGGTCGTTTCGCGAGTTTCGTTGATGTAAGCCACGAGACCCGCGAAAGCGATGCTGCGAATTTGGCGCTGTGAGTTGTTATCACTTTAGTCATTCTTTTCACTGGCTCTTCTCCTGTTTTTGTACTCAGTGAGACATTTATTGTGGTATTGTGCTTCTAATGATATTAAGTCATAGCGTTCAGAATTATTTGTTAAAACCTTCGAATTTTTTAGTGCAAGGGCACAGTCAGTAATAGTTTGACAGCAAGATGTCGTCCTCATGTTACTCAGGTTACTTGATCTGGAGCCCGGCAAATAACAAAAGAGACAGGTTCCTTGTTTGTACTCGGTAGAGTGGCACCTTCGAGTTTTGACTGGTGACGCATGCGAAGGACCTGCCTCTTGTCTCCTCTTGTTAGCTCTCTCATGAGCTCTCTGAAGCTTTGTGCTGTTGCACTTTAAGTAACAAGACTTGTGCCCCGATGCTTTGTTTTCAATCATAGTTTTCTTTAAACCTGCGTCGCTGTTCAGAGAAGGTCTGTCCAGATCAAAAGGAAGTTCTCCTATCTCGTAGAAAGCAATTAGATTTTTCGCTAGTGAATCATAACCTTCATCTATTGTGGACCGTGTATTTTTTGTAGGATTAATCAGCCTTTCATTTGTGTTGATTTTACACGGCATGCAGCGTTCCCACTCGATGCCTGTCATGATACAACTATGCAAATAACACCCAACCCCCTTCAAACTTAAAGTATCCTCCACCTTATACTAAAGGAAAAAGAAAGGCATGATTCGTAACTGTCACCATCAACAACTAATACCATGCAAACGCCACACTGAAAACCTCTGTGAATAGGAAGAATAATGATCGTTATTACTTACATGTACGAAGTAGAGCTTCACAACACATACACAACACTATAGCGGAATATCCATACAAACATCTAACTTATAAACGCACACTACCGCACACGCTGAACTTACAGCTTATTGTCCATCAACACCACTTTTCTCACTCAAAACGCGACTGGACGTATGTGACTTGCAACGGTGCTACTACAGCGCAAGCGTCCGGCAAGCCCAGCGTTCGACATGGGCCCCAGGTCCTCTTGAGTATTGTTACTATGTCTTAAGTATATAAAATGTAAACTTTGAGTGACAGAACACTTCATTTGTGCATTCATATCCGTCATATACGCGTCAGATATTCGCGAACACCATCCTTTCTGCGTGCAAACCACGCAACATAGTCGTGTATGACAAAAAAAACAGTACTTCGCCGGTGAGATATGCAACCCGCAATACACGGGCCCTGCACTGTTGCCGGCAGTGGCTACACATCTTAAATGGCCCTATGTGGTCCCAGGAACACGTGCGCAGAGTGGCATTCTTTAATCACAAAATGCAAGGTACCCCCTGAAATAGGACATTAACGCCCCCACTATTAAGGGAATTGGATGAAAGTTGCTGGAAACATTAATTTTTTTAAGACTACCTGCATTTTTTCAAAACTATTTACCGCAGATTTCTTAGGATATATCTGATGTGGAAGTGGGCATGAAATTACATGGGCTCTTATGGGAACGCGAGGTGCGACTAGCTTTATTCATCGAAAATAACGTTTTCTAGTTGAGAATAAGAAAAATAAAAATCATTTAAACCATCAATAGATTTATGTATGAAAATCATTTGATATAATTTATTTTTAATATTTTTGTTTTTCATATTCTTAACTAGAAAAAGGTTCTTTTTGGTGAATTAAGCTACTCGTACCTTGTGTTCCCATAAGAACTCCCATGTAATTTTTTCTCCACTTCTCTATCAAATATCTTAAGTAATCTGCGGTACATAAGTGTGAAAAAAAATCAGGTAGATTTATGACAACATAAGTAATGCTTCCAGCAAATTTCATCGAATTCTCTTAAGCTGAGTGAAGCCACCGAAACTCCTTATGTCTTCACACACGTGCAGTGATCGTGCAGTGCAGTATTAAAACACATGCAGTGATCGCATCCATCGATCCGGTATACATCAAGGCTTCAGGCAATGGAATATTATTCTTACTTCAAAATCGACTTTGATAATACTACCTTTGGGCCGTATATTAACCCGTGCCTTTGGGGAAACATTTTTGGATCCCGGCTAGATCTTCAAGAAAAGTGGTTCGGTTTTAAAACTTTTGCGATTTCTCTTTCCACGTTTTGTCTTCAATTTTGGCTGTAAAAGATTTATTGAAAGCAATTTTTGCTAACCGATCTATAATTTTAATCGTTCCTTTTAATTTTTTATCCCTTTCCTTCCTTATTAATCTATACATATTTCTTCCATCCTTCTAAAATCTAAACCAAGCTTCTCACAAGGCCAGTTGGTATTGTTTCAGTAATACTACTACCCTACCTATCTATATTATTTCAACCCTTTTACCCAACTCCCTCTTTTGAGTAGATTAAGTGGGTCTAGAATATGCATTTGGGTTAAATATATCATTAGTTCTAGTCTTACGCTGAATTACATTAATTTATCGGTTAACCCAGCGGTAGTCGCGCAGATTTTCTACGTGAATGGTCGCGTGGGGTGTCCCTGACACCTCACCAGTTTCTCCTCTTTTTCTACGTAATTAATGGATTTTTATTAATTATGCATTTCAACATATGTTCTGTTTTATACAGCATTGTAATACTCAGGATTTTTAGTTTTTCGCTGAAGTTTTAATTTTTTAGGAAAAAAGTTTTGAGCGCCCTGATTTTCAATAGTAAATTTTCGAGTTCCTCCATACAAAATACTAAAACGTATTTTTTCATCGTTAATCATATAATCTAGTTGAAATATACACGGTATATAATTTCATAAACATCTATCGCCGTATCTCATCATTTATGGTCACTATTCGTTTGTTAACAAATCTTCGATACCTACCTGTATTTTTCATATGTAAATGATGCTTCGTTGCCGATTATATATCGATTTTCCATAATATATTCTGGAGAAGAATTTTACGATAGAGCATAACTTTCTGATAACTGTGGAGTTATTTCTTTTTACAAATAAAATACAACATTAGAGGTGTAAATTAATATATTCTGCAATAATCAATGCCAATACAATTTCATGATATAACTATAACAATTTTCAGTGAAATGAATGATTGGAGAAAATATACAATGTAAATAATTTACTTTTAAGACAACCATTGCACATTTTCAATAAATTTTTACCACACATTAATTTTTTACACGATTCACAATAGTTTTTGTCTTTACATCTTTACTTCTTGGGCAAACAACACATCTCCCAACTCTTTTCTCTCTTTTATCCTCGCATCCTTTTCTTTAGCTTCATCTTGGACATATTCCTCTACTTTCCTTTTTTGGCCTTTGGGGATCGTTTTCATTGTTGATCTCCTTTAAAATACGGCAAAGTTAAGGATAGTGCTATTTCACGAAAAAATTTCTCCTCTACAATTGTGACTCGGGATTGTTATCCCTATGCATAACGAATGCATTGATACCGGAAGTGTTCAGTAAATGAAAAAATATGATCATAGGCCATCTCCTGGTATTGTTTTCATTACTATAGGTGCTACTTATTTCATCTAAAGTGTCTACACCCCCTTTTTGTAGAGTTGTAAAATGTCATTATATCAGGTTTTTTTGTTTCCTGTGGATTCATCGATAGAAATTGTTCTGTGCATCGTTGATAACTAGATGAAATTCATTGCTTTTTTGGGACGTTGAAAACCTGAGACGTATTCTTTCTAAAGCAGAATAAGCTGCTCTTATCTTCTCTTCCTCTTACGTTTGCTATTTCCGGTGGTAATTCCCTTTTACTTTTTCGCACTGTTCCAACAAGGATCAAATTATGGCTTAACATTTCATCTGCTAGTGGAATACTGGTGAACCACTTGTCCGCAGTGATTCTCCTCCCACTCCCGATTATAGGAGCAACCATCCGTTTTACCACCTCTTTTGGGCTATTATCTACTTCATATGGACCCTCTGGTTGCCGACCAGCGTAGATCTCTAAGTTGGGAATATAAAATACACTTGAATCTACAAGGGAAAAAATTTGTATGCCAAACTTGGCGGGTTTCGATGGCAAATATTGTCAAAGCCAACATCTTCCCCGAAAAGGAATCAATTGCTCATCCACTGTTGCACATGAACCAATCCTATATAATGTTGTTGTATATTATCAACAAAGATCTGGAATATGTCCCGTATTGGTGCTAACTTGTCTCTCTTTATTATCTCTCCTCTAGTATTGACGTTGTCAAAACGAAGACATCGAAGGAGGAAGAGAAATCTATGATGGCTAATTGAAATATAGCATAGTTATACTCCTAATCCACTACGATCCCACAAATCTAATAAATTCTGTCACCCAGATTTGTTTGCCCCCACGAAAAGTAAAATGTTGATCAGGCATTGTATTTCTTCCCTATGTGTTTGGTTAGCATCTCTTTAACGGGAATAATTCTCAGCGACTCTCTCTCTATCTGAATGATTTTATTATGAATCTGAATGATTTAATGAATATTAGTGCAGTTTACAATTTTTTCGATCACTATATCGAACATCGCAGGAAAACAATCTATTTGTGCTCTAAACTTGATTTTGCAGCCAGTAAGTTCACTCTTCTGAGTTACAATGTTACTTTTTGATGTTCTGACATTCGGTCTTGGCCCTTCCACTTTGTAATTCCATCCTTCATAATATACAACAAGGTCCCTTCCCTTTTCCATAAGTTCAGCATCACTGCACTCTTGTTCACTATCGCTATCATGCTAAGATATAGAACACTTATTTTCTCCTCATCAGATTTATCGTCAGAATCAATTATTTCCTCCTCCGAAGATTCATTCAAACGACGAAGTATCTCGGCTCGTTCTTTGCACAAGAGACAGATGACATCTATTAAAGATTAAAAACACTTGATGTAAGTATTAGAAGACCTATTGTTCACAGTAAATAAACAGGAAAACGTAAACTATGATTTACATTAATAATTACTGTGCTTACCTTATCGAGGGTAGTCTTCAAAAAATCATTTTTTATTGGATGCCGTGTTTTGCTCAGAAGATGTTACTTCAAAGAAGAATCCACGGTGAAAATTGTCACAACTTTGAATATCTCGCCTCGCTCTTCACAGGTCGATCACTCAACGAGACAAAGTAAACTGAATTCAATTCTCTTATAAGGTATCGTTCACTATAGAAGTTTGCTTGTGACAAAGTATTGAGACTGCCAGCTTTGTTCTCCTGCGGTTCTGATACAACATTGCAAAATCGTCCACCAGTGGTCTTTGTCTTCAGAGTAGCCCAAATTACAAGAGAAGGATCTATATCATTTGCAAAGTATTGAGACTACCAGCTCTGTTCTCCTGCGGTTCTAACACAACATTGTATTGTCATCCACCAGTGGCATCTCTTCAGAGAAGGTGAAATTACAAGAGAAGGATCTATATCATTTACAAAGTATTGAGACTACCAGCTCTGTTCCCATGTGGTGCTAACACAACATTAGGAATTCATCCGCCAGGGGTCTTTCTCTTTAGTCTCCGTCAAATTACAAGAGAATAATCGTTGTCATTTAATTACAGTGTAATTGCGTGAAATAAATTCCAAAAATGCCATGTTGAATACTGGTAAGCTTAAATATCTAAGCAAAGTTCTTCGATGCTGAAAATGAAATTATATTTAAACTGAACCCACAATTTACAAAAAGTGATTACAAAGAAGGTATTCAGCTACTGAAAATGACGAACTTTCTATTTATTTACACAACGTTAAACATATAAATGTCTACTCGTATGTAAATATTTATGGAAATATCTATTAAAAACAAATTCTATTGAAAATTTAGCAAAGAGCAACAATCAAATCAAATAAAATGGCTAGAAAACATGTACGGGTACTGAAAATCTTAGGAGACAATCTATAACGTGAAAGGTCGCGTGGAGTGTCTAGCGCACCCCACGCTACAGAGCTTCAACGAAAATGATTTTGCATAAATTCTTGCGGTGAATTGATTATAATTTTCAAATAGGTTCTCTTCGCAAGCTTAGAAACTCAGCTAGAGAAAGTTATAGGTCACTAAAATAAGAACTGCACGATAAAAATAGCGCAAATACTAGGCTGGGATGTCTGGGACACCCCGCGCGACTACCGCCGGGTTAACAGACATTTTGAGACTATACTTAACATTTTGATGCAGCCACACCAGTATTTCCATTAGCAATTCGATGTTTGTCTACAGGAGTAATGAACAATACCTTCGAATTTCCATCGCATTTTGTTCACAAATTACGTGTTATTCCACTATACATCGCTAACGCTCGCGGCACACTCGAAAAGAAGCCATATTCGAGTAAATCAATATTTCGGTAAATTTTTCATTCGAGAATCTCGCCACGATTCGCTCGGGGAAACTTACTTCCTTATTTATAGATCCACGTATTGGATTTTCCTTGCGATAGGTTAGTGGTTACGATCCCTGGCGTTTGTCTGGAGTCACTGATTTTGTACCTAACCTCCCAGCAATTAATATTTACAGGAATTTAATCTGTATCTTCCTTACAATAAGCTCGGTATCAGTATAACACCCTAGGATATCAATTGGCTCACTCCGATCGCATCTACTCCTCCAACTGCAGGTATATGATTTACAACATTGCCTTCACAAGATGTGCATTTATCCACATTTATTTTGTTGATTAAAGTTTCAGTCCTGAATTGAGGAACCAAAAAGTGTATTTTTGGGGACGAAGATTCGCTGAGATTGTAGTCGGCGCTTTCAGTTCATAAGAGCTGATGTGGTTTATTTGTCCAACTTTAATTTTCCCCATCACCATTTTCATTTAATAATTTTGCGTACGCAATGTTGAGTTATAGTTGAGCGTATACGAATTTCACCCTCGTTCCCTGTTTGTTGTTTTTCTATTTGACAACGCTCTTTTTGAGCTGTTCTCCCAGAAATCTGGGGCCCTGCTGTGTGTGTGAGTGAGTGTTTTGTGTGATTGCGTGTGTGGTTGTGTTAATAACTTGGCAGCCTTAGTAGAGTCACTACAGCTCTCCGAAGGATCCCAGGTTATAACCCAGGAATCCTTAGCTAGGTCTCATTAGCCTACAAAGGATTCCAATTGGGTTGTGTGTGTGTGTCTGTGGTAGTCCCTGGCGAGGAAATTATTTTCCCGTAAACTACCACAGGAGGGTATTCTGGTGGAGAGGCTGTGGTTGGTCCCTGTTGTGGAACCTCATTCCCGCAAACCAACACAGTAAGTATTTAATTTTTTTTGACGAGTGGTGCATATATTTTACGGCCATTGGAGAAATATTTTATCTGTTTAATCTTTAGAGGCCGTAGAGCTCATCTACCTTGATCTTGCTTTTTGGTGTCATCGAAAATAGCATCCATTGAGAAAATGGCCATTTCTCGCGACTAATTTGGGAGCAAAAAATAAAAAAAACATTTCAACAGAGAATACTGCTACGTGCTGCGTTTCCTAAGTGTGTCTATTAGCCAAGAAAACCGAATCGTCCAATCAGAGAGCTCCTGGCCAGACGGGGGATCGTATAGAAGAAGGATAAAAAAGCATCAGTATTTCTGACTTGAAGATGCCAACTGCAACGCTGACGAAACATCGTCCCATGAACGTCATCACACATGTTTTCATCTTCTCCAAAAACCAAGATGAGAAAAGAGACGCGTCCTTGATTTCAACGCATTATCCTAATCTTACGAATTGTATTGATTGTACAAGCTGAAAAGAGTGCAATCAATGGTTATTGCAGAGTGAAGTATACATTCTTTATCTTGCATTAGCATAAGGTTTAAAGCAGGTGAAGTAACATTTAAGTATGGAGGTGAAGTACATAAAATGAAGACACGATTTGAAATAATTTTCTCTTTGAAAGAATTTAGTTCGGTAAAGTGACTGGGAAGTGAGGACTTAAATGAAAGAAATAAGAGGGTTTTTTATGATACTTTGACCAGGTGCACTGCAATATTTAACAATTCAATACTTAATAGAGATCATCCTTCGTCATAAATTGAGTTTTTATTATCAAAACTCTTCTTGTAGTTTTTCCATCTAAAGCAAACAGAGAAAGTTCATGCTTCGGAATAAAAGACTGATGAAGATGCTTAAGAGTGAAACATTTATCACATAATTGAAGAGAGCTTCCCTTCCAATTGACCCTTTGATCTTATGCCAGCCGAATATGATAAAGATATTTCGCGTAGTTTCTTTTTTTATACAATGACCATTTTTTAATGAAATGCTAAAATAAAATTCCTTTTTTGGAAACAATATAGCGGCGCAGTAGCGAGTCTTAACAAATTTTAAATTTTATTCTTCATCCATTCTCCCTAACTATGAAAGTATTCCTTAAAAGAGTTCCTTAGTATTCTTTTTTTCCAGCATAACAGTTTCTAAAACCTAATCAGATCCATTCGTATACTTAGCAGTTTCTTTTGGCTACAAAAATTGGCCATTCTGATTTCAAATAATAAAATAAAACACTCTCTGAAAGAATGAATGATTACAAATAGTTAAAACAAAACACTCTCTCAGATGAAAATCAATAGCTGCACTACACACCTCGGGCCACATCCGTGCAACCAAAGTGACCGATTGCTGATAGATCTTGGTTCTTTGGAGTCTGTTTTCTGTCTCTGGCAGCAGAAAGGCCGGGTTCACATCTGAGGAAGGACGGAAAGAGAAATTGCGATTAGTCATTGATTCAAGGTCAGAGTCTCATTTAAACAATTAATGCAAAAGGAAGGGTACTGGGGAAGGAAGCATTTGCTAAATCATTACTGATCAACCAGTCCGTAAAATTAAAGATTAAAGTATTTGCATTCTTAGTACACAGCGTAGGCAGGATTTCACTTCTGGTCCCCCTTATGAATTTTTTGCCATCATAATGGCTATGTAGTTATGCTGCCACTATATATTTATGAGGTTAAACGAAAAAGGTTTCGACAACTTGCTATTGGCACAAAATTTCTAAACAATTGTCAGTTAAGTGATTTAAATAATGAGAAAATACAACTTTTTCAATATTCATTCATAAATTGGATATGACGCCATTCAATCAACTAAACACATTCCATCAATAATTTCGATCAAAATTAATTTTCTGTACATGGTATCCAACAATTTCTAGGATCCCTGTCGATTTCTGTAACAATAATGCTTGTTCGTTGTCTGTTCGGTAGGCTGTTGGTTCCCTGTTCCTTGTCCGAGAGACAACAGGCAGACGACTGTTGGTAGAATGTAAAATGGAACACCTTGTCTGCTTCATGTCTGTGAGAAGAGGGTTGCTTGTCTGTTATCTCCCTGTTGTAAGTAGTGGCATTCTCTGTTCCTTACTTGTTGGATTACAGCCAGTGAACAGGCAGGGGACAGTGCGCTGTCAGTTCGCTGCCTGTTTATTAGGCTGTTAGTTCCCTGTTCCTTGTCCGAGTGACAACAGTCAGGCGATGGTTGGTAGAATGTAAATTGGAACACCTTGTGTGTGAGAAGATGGTTACTTGTCTGTTCTCTCCCTGTTGTGGGTAGCGGCATATTCTGTTCCTTACCTGTTGGACCACAGCCAGTGAACTGCGCACTGCCCGTTCGCTGTTGCTAATTTGTTACCAGACGGCTCTTCACTGGTTATATTGTTGCCTCTTTGCTAGCTGTTGGTGTATATCCTGTTTACAGCCTGTTCTCAAGGCGTTACATAACGGTGCTCTGGCTGTGAGTTGTCTGTTTAATTAGTTCGTTGGTCTAATCTTTCTGGCCGTTCTTTGCCTGTTAGCCAAAATATGCAAAAATGAAACTACTGACCACTATTTATTAGATTATTATAACTTGGACTAGTTAGCACTTATCAATCCACTTGTCAAATTTTTTCAACCTTAACAAAAATATAAATTGTTGCATCACTAAAATATGCAATACTTCAAGACAGATTGACACAAAAACTGGTA
Organism: Pyrrhosoma nymphula; assembly: GCA_963573305.1. Taxonomy (NCBI): domain Eukaryota; kingdom Metazoa; phylum Arthropoda; class Insecta; order Odonata; family Coenagrionidae; genus Pyrrhosoma; species Pyrrhosoma nymphula. The sequence goes on from OY754339.1 coordinate 100,808,397, forward strand.
CAAATCATCTACTTAAATGCCTCTTCAATATATTCAAGCCACCAGAGATAATGCTTATACTCACAGGATTCCAGGATGTAATGTTTTCTTCTCCTAAAATACAACGTAATTTGCAGTGTTGAAGCTTACTAAATGAGCAGAGCTAATAGCCATGTAGTACTGCTTCCAAAACTGAATCCTGATGACCACTCTGTATTTTTATCTCACAGACATATTAATATTAGACTATGGTAATTGTCGAAGACAAATCAAATAAATGATAAAATAGAAGTAGGTTTATTAACAACATTTTTTTATTTAGAAGACAATCTTGGATTCTGAGGTATTCAATACATAAATTCAATAAATATTTAATAAGATTATGAGGAAGTAATGCCACATGTCGGTGATGGTGGGACAGGGGACCTTATCGGAGAATAGTTCCTGGAACTCTCCCATATTTGGAGGCAGCTATCCGGCTCACCCTCGTCCAATGGACTGCTGGGCAGGGCACTCAGACAGGAGCCAGCAACAACTGATGTCAAGGGGTCTCCAACAACTTTAGTTCTCATAACAGGCCAGTTTAAACGTTTTGGGATTTTAAGTTCTTCTTTAGAGACTGAAAGCAATTATGAGAAAAATGAAATACACGAATCCAACTCTCATTCACTGTAAGATATTATTTCACAACTCACTATCTTGTGAATTCTTTGCGAAATCAAATCATGTTCAGGTTTACTCTGAATAACTTTCACTAACCCACAAGCCATTTTTTCATTAACTGCACAATCTGATGTACGTGCGAACGTGCATTTCAAATTGCAATGCGTAAAGCCGTGAATTGCAAGAACGCATACGCGAATGCATGAACGCGAGATGGCAAAATAGCTCATGCTCTAATTCGAAAATGATTGAACGCCCGATTGAGAATAACATGCAGTTTGAAGTTGAGCAATTTCGTGCCCCGTGTAAAGAATCGGCTTCCACATTAAGAAAACAACTCACTGCACACAGGATAGGAGCGGGGGGACGAAGTAGCCAATGGATAAGGTTATTTATGTACGTACCTGCTATCCTCCCAACTCTTGCGAAGTGCAAATGCTTTCGGCCGTCCGCACTGCCCGTAGCCGTTCTTCCGCTGTACCACTGTCCGACTTCGAAATCGGTACAACATTTTGGCTGAAATGGGGTTCTTGCACACCCTCGGTTAGCATCCATGTTACTTTGTCCAAAACTGACACATCTTCCACTTTCCCGTCCTTGTACTTCAAAGTTGCGTACCATGATTTATGCGAAAGTTCTGCCATCTTCGACGAAATGCTAAATATTGTATACAAACGACCCGGCCGGCACAAATGGATTGCTGCGACTAAAGCGTAATAGCGGTACTATTCCCTGGCGGTAATGGCGCCACAGACAGTCATGGAGCACGAGGGCAAGAGTCTGCGCGCGGTGCATACTGGGGAGATCCTGGGATTTTTCCCAGTGCATTTTGGGAAAAAAGATGGCTGTTTACAATAATAAAAAATATAATGATAACTTTTGAGAGAGAAAATTACCGTGATACTTTTCGTAAATTACCATGGTATTTTTCGTAATTTACCGCGCCCCCTGAAAATTAATTTTTGGTAATTTTCTAGATAATTCACCTAAGTTAGAGATAATTTTTCATACAGATAAATTCCCAACATGTTCTTTTAAGCCAAGTCCACAATTCCTACGTGTTTAATTATAAATTGAGGCATGTACAACTCATTTTTGGAATATTTTATTTACATTATAACATATATATAGAGTAATGTTTTAGAATGTTCTTCTTGAAAATTTCTCATATTCTAACAAAATAAAGCCAGACTGCGTGTCGCCGCCATGAGCACAACCAAACTGCCCCTGCCTGTTGAGAGCCTGTTCACTGTTGTCTGTTCGTTCCCGGTTGGGAGAAGGGGACAACCAACCAGTCCCTGCCTGTTGAGAGCCTGTTCACTGTTGTCTGTTCGTTCCCGGTTGGGAGAAGGGGACAACCAACCAGTCCCTGCCTGTTGAGAGTCTGTTCACTGTTGTCTGTTCGTTCCTTGTTTGGCGAAGCACACAATCAACCTGCCCCTGCCTGTTGACAGCCTGTTCACTGCTGTCTGTTCGTTTCTGGTTGGGAGAAGCGGACAACCAACCAGTCCCTGCCTGTTGAGAGTCTGTTCACTGTTGTATGTTCGTTCCTTGTTTGGCGAAGTGCACAACCAACCTGCCCCTGCCTGTTGAGAACCTGTTCACTGTTTTATGTTCATTCCCTGTTGTGTGAAACAGACGATCAACCGGCCCCCATCTGTTGAGTGCCTTTTCACTGTTGTCTGTTCCTTCCTTGTACGGTGAAACATACAACCAACCGGCCCCTGCCTGTTAAGAGTCTGTTCACTATCGTCCCCGAAATGCTTGTTACCTGCCGGTTAAGGAACAAGCTGCAAACAGAGTACAAACTGTTGGAAGGCTGTTTCCAAGATGTTTCCACTTGTGTGTGGCGCAAGATTGTTCGTAGGCTGTTCATACTCTGTTCACTAAATCTCCAACAGGTACTCAACAGGCTTCAAACTGACAGCGAACAGGCATTATTGTTACAGAAATCGACAGGGATGTCAGCAGAACAATAATAACATAGTCTGAAAAGCGATGACTGAATCTAGCATTCATCGTTTTTAAGCATACATGTCACCTAGTGCGTTGAAATGGGTGAGAGGATTGGAGTTTCGCATCTTCACATAAATGATTTTCATGAGCGCCGTTTATTTCCGGCTGCAGCCAGAAGTGCAACGCTATGCAACGACGGAGCAGCTGCAGCTCCTTTGGCTCTCTTGAATTGGAAAAATTTGCATCAATTCTACTTACAATTCAACACGATCTAGCATTACGTGTGAGCTGCCCATTTGTCCTTTATATTTCCTTCATAAATTATAGAGATCGCTCAATTGAGACTATTGCTCTTAGGTGTATTATGAGCATCTGAATTCCCTAGACTGACAGCCAATATTTGACACGGCAATGCACGCGCACTTACTACAAAATCTCCTTCATGATATATGTCACATTATCAAGGCTAGTAACCCAATTTATTCTTTCAACACGTTCTGTCATCATCAACTTAATTTTTCCGCATTATCATGCCATTAAACTCCAATGAAACTGCAATTTCTCAGTAGATTATTAATTGACCATAGTCTTTCTAAAGCCGTATAATTTAAATTTGTGCTTCCTCTGTCTACAGGTCTTTAGAATAGACATATCAGTCTCATCGATGACTTCGGGAGGCCTCGACCGCTTCCTCATCCTCGAACCGATAGAGCTTGAAGATGGGGGTACCGCCGTCCTCCGCATGAACACCACCGGTGTAGCGGCCTTCATAGAGGCCCACATTGGCTGGGCGCCACCCGTCGTCATAGAGGTTGCCCTATGGTCAGCGCCAGGACACGGAACCCTCTCCGAGGCCGGGGTCAACGCCTCCTCGGGCACAAACTTCACGCAAGCACAGCTGGACACTGGTGAGGTCACCTACAACCATGACCACAGCGACACCATCGAAGACGATGTCCCGTTTTCACTCCGTTTACCGTCTCCAGAAGATTCTGCACCGGGTGACGTTCTTCTGTACAACGGCACCATCCGTGTGACAATCCGTCCAATAAACGACCAGCCTTTCTACCTCCTCACCAGAGCACCACACGTTGCCGTGGTCCAGGGTAGCATTCGCTCAATCACCCGGGAAGACTTGTGCACTGAAGATCCTGATACGGCCCCTGAGGAGCTCATATACGACGTCATCAGCAGTCCAAGCGCCTGGAGACTCATGCTGGTGTCCAATTCCTCCGAGCCTAGAGGTGGTGACGCGGTTCTGCAGTTCCCGGCTGTGAGGATTAGCCAGGCCGATATCAACTCAGGCAGGGTTTCTTACGAACACGCAAGTCCTCTTGCGCCAGCTTCTTTCTATTTTCGTGTCTGGGACGGGCAGTTCAATACAGTTTACACCGTCTTCAACATACGCGTTCTGCCACTCGTTGAACATCTCGAGGCTCGCTCCCATACCCATCCGTCAAGGTTCCAGTGTCACGTTCATCGAAGAGGGACATCTGAATCTGACTACGAACGGCAGAAAGGAAAGCGTGAGGTACAACGTGACCCAGCCACAGAGACACGGAGACACTCCTTTGCTCCTCCACTTTTGCTCCTCCTCCTTTGCTCCTCCTTTGCTCCTCTGCCTTTGCTCCTCCTCCTTTGCTCCTCCTCTTTGCTCCTCTTCCTTTGCTCCTCCTCCTTTGCTCCTCCTTCTTTGCACCTCTTCCTTTGCTCCACCTCCTTTGCTTATTCTCCTTTGCTCCTCCTCCTTTGCTAATTCTCCTTTCCTCCTCCTCCTTTGCACCTCCTCCTTTCCTCCTCCTCTTTTCCTCTCCTCCTCCTTGGATCCTTCTACTATGCTCCTCCTCCTTTGCTCCCCCTCATTTGCTCCTCCTTCTGTGCCTTCCTTTGATCCTCCTGCCTTATTCCTCCTCCTTTGCTCCTTCTCCTTCGCTCCTCCTCCTTTGCTCCTCCTCCTTTGCTCCTCCTCCTTTGCTCCTCCTCCTTTGCTCCTCCTCATTTGCTTCTCCTCCTTTGTTCCTCCTCCTTTGCTACTCTACCTTTGCTCCTCCTCCTTTGCTCCTCCTCCTTTGCTCCTCCTTTGCTCCTCCTCCATTGCTCCTCCTCTTTTGATCCTCCTCCTTTGCTCCTCCACCTTTGCTCCTCCTCCTTTGCTCCCACTTCTTTCCTCCTCCTCTTTTCCTCCTACTCCTTTGCTCCTATTCCTTTGCTCCTCCTTCCTTGCTCCCCCACCTTTGCTCCTCCTCATTTCCTCCTCCTCCTTTCCTCATTCTCCTTTCCTCCACATCCTTACCTCCTCATCCTTTCCTCCTCATCCTTTCCTCCTCCTCCTTTGCTCCTCCTGATTTGCTTCTCCTCATTCGCTCCTCCTCTTTTGCTCATCCTCATTTGCTCTTCCTCCTTTGCTCCTCCTCCTTTTCTCCTCCTCCATTTCTCCTCTTCCTTTGCTCCTCCTCCTTTGCTCCTTCTCCTTTTATCCTCATCCTTTGCTCCTCCTCTTTTGCTCCTCCTTTGCTCCTTCTCTTTTGCTCCTCGTCCTTTGCTCCTCCTTTGCTCCTCCTCCTTTGATCCTCCTCCTTTGCTCCTCCTCCTTTGCTCCTCCTCCTTTGCTCCTCCATCTTTGCTCCTACTCCCTTGCTCCTCATCATTTACTCCTCCTCCTTTGCTCCTCCTCCTTTGCTTCTCCTCCTTTACTCCACCTCCTTTGATCCTACTCCTTTCCTCCTCCTCCTTTGCTCCTCCTCCTTTGCTCCTCCTCATTTGTTTCTCCTCCTTTGCTCCTTCTCCTTTGCTCCTCCTCCTTGGCTCCTCCTCATTTGCTCCTCCTCCTTTGCTCCTCCTCTTTTGATCCTCCTCCTTTGCTCCTCTACCTTTGCTCCTCCTCCTTTGCTCCTACTCCTTTCCTCCTCCTCTTTTCCTCCTACTCCTTTGCTCCTATTCCTTTGCTCCTCCTTCCTGGCTCCCCCACCTTTGCTCCTCCTCATTTCCTCCTCCTCCTTTCCTCATTCTCCTTTCCTCCACATCCTTACCTCCTCATCCTTTCCTCCTCAGCCTTTCCTCCTCCTCCTTTGCTCCTCCTGATTTGCGTCTCCTCATTAGCTCCTCCTCTTTTGCTCTTCCTCATTTGCTCTTCCTCCTTTGCTCCTCTAACTTTTCTCCTCCTCCATTTCTCCTCTTCCTTTGCTCCTCCTCCTTTGCTCCTTCTCCTTTGATCCTCATCCTTTGCTCCTCCTCTTTTGCTCCTCCTCCTTTGCTCCTTCTATTTTGCTCCTCGTCCTTTGCTCGTCCTTTGCTCCTCCTCCTTTGATCCTCCTCCTTTGCTCCTCCTCCATTGCTCCACCACCTTTGCTCCTACTCCATTGCTCCTCCTCCTTTGCTCCTCCTCCTTAGCTCCTCTTCCTTTGCTATTCCTTGTGTGCTCCTCCTCCGTTGCTCCTCTTCGCGTTTGGGAGGAACATGTCGTGTTAGTCGAATAGCCAGGCTCCCACTATTTTGGGTCTGTCTCCCCCACATGAGGATCTGCAAGAAACATCAAATCAGCAAAACTTGATTTTTGTGCGAAATAAAATATTGAACTTTCAAATTTAAAAGTGATTGGATGTGACGTCACCAAAGTGGATACAGGTCGGAAAGGAGGCATCATCCGTTTACAAGAAGCATAGCTCCGACGTCCCTTACAGTGGTCTATTTGCCAATTACACTTGATTGGCTTAACGCTGCGGCATTTGGTAGAAAAATTAAACGGGCAAACTAAGGGTCCAAATTTATTTGCAGAACCTATTGGCTCCGCCCTTCAAGACTGCCAGACTCTTGATATCATACGATTCGAGCCAATTACAACAATATTTATCCTACGAAGTACACTTGACATTACTGAACACTTACCAGCAGTAACTTTTGGAAATTTCCAATGCAGTGTCGAAAGGATTTTACTCGGAAAATTTGGCCAGGAAAACTCCAGGGAAAGTGGCTCATTCTCGCTGGCTCACTACAGTGGCTGGCTATACGTGTCCACTGAAAATCCAAGTGCTTATTTACAAAATCTGGTGTCATTCATTCAAAACGTATACGCACCTGTCTCGTTGTCAGTGAAGCGAAACCATTTTATACACGACGGTGCTGTAAATTTATGGAAACTAATAATTTGGTCGAGATATCTACCGGAAGGTCTTAAAAAGTCATTGATCCTGTTATTCAGAGAAACGGGTTTTTCGGGCACCCAGAAAATTTACTCCTCTCAATGATTGCTGACCATCGAGAGGAAGTGGAAAGTGGAAAGAGATGAGTGGAAAAAATCTTAGAGGCGCGAAGAAATACGCGTGCGGCCGAAAATTCAAGAACTTTTGAATTACTACCAGTTTTTAATTTTGATGCAGAAGACTACACGCTGCTGATCAAACGAGACGAGAACACCGACCTCCCTGCTCTATCGCATATGGCTGAGGAAATTCGAGAATTACTTGAGCAATGCTCAACTTTGGAACTCAATTTTCCCTACCACACTAAAGCAGTGGAAAGATTAATGAAAGAGGTAACCCAAGCTTCATTGACATCCGCAAAAGACGAGGAGAGACAATTAGAAATGCTGAAAAGACTAGAAAGCAGAACCAAAATGCCGACCTTCGAAACCAAGTCTCAGTTCATGTTGTGATAGGGTGAGTAAGTTTTACATTTATCTGCCTAACTTCAAAAATAAATATATCGATAATGACCTTAAGTGCTGGTTTCTCCATGTTTTTCGGGCAAAGCTGCGTCGGTGTATCTTTACGATGACGTTTCGTAGCCAATGCAGGCCACATCTTCAGATCAAGTCCGAATGCCATCCGAATGTCCGAATGCCAGATCAAGTCCGAATGGCATTCGGACTTGATCTGAAGATGTGGCCTGCATTGGCTACGAAACGTCATCGTAAAGATACACCGACGCAGCTTTGCCCGAAAAACATGGAGAAACCAGCACAACAGCGCTGCGAAAGCCTCAAACAGAAATGACCTTAAGTTTTCAATGAAAATAGTATTGAAAAAAGAATACTTACACACAGATAAACCGATTGGTCTACAAAATGACCATTTGCTTATTTTTCAGATAGCATCTAATCTGATAAAGTAAATGCGTTACTCAATTGTATTTGAGTGGGTGGGTGGGCGGGGGAGGTCATAGTTCAGGTACCTTGACGTGGTGAGCTCTGGTAACTATTTTTGGATTCTTTCTCCATGTTGAAAAGAATTGTGAAAGTAGGCTTTATCCTGCACAATCAGGGCGTTGTTCTCTAATTCCTGAATGATGACGGTGTATTATATTAATTTCAAATAATTCTTCCGTAATGGTTATTCCATGGACATTATGCTTAATTATCTAATATTAGTTTGACCAACGACGGAAGACGCATGCATTATGAGTTTTGCTGCATTCGCGGCGAGCGGGCAGCAGACGCGAGCCGGAGGGAGGCGCGAGCGGCCTGCTGACCGTTGCGCTGCGACGCGCCGCGACGCTGCGTGGGCGTTGCACAATGACGTGCGGCCGCGCACTCAAAATAGACATTTTGTGGCTTAACGGCTGCAGATACGTCCAAATGGACGAAAGTTTTGCCCATAAGGGCCGCAACTCGGCAAAATCTATAGGGAACCGCTATAAAAACGTGACTTTTTCCATTTTAAGCCCCCCTCCCCATAAATGGCCACGGCGCGAGAGTCTAGGGTTGACCTAGAAGTCCCAAATTTTTCTGGCCTTATTTTGAGTCACTTTGACAACTTTTTCCAGAAGGCCAAGTTTCTCCGCGAAAAATCGATTTTTCCGATCCGCCCTAGTGCCCATTTCTCCTCCATTTTACCACGCTTATTTTAACGTACGCCGTTTGTTTGTTGTTTATTGTCTGGATGGAATCTTGTAATCGAAATCTATCCCACTTCCCAATGTTTAATCGAGCTGAAATTTGGCACAATTACTAACTCTCAATGACAATACTTGAATCAGTCATTAAATTCACTAATTACCATGTTAATCTACTCAATCTAAATCGTTTTTTACATTATGTGTCGCAGGTTGTGTCGTATGGACCCGTTTTGGAGGTGGAGTGAAAATGTGTTTAGTACTTGAATATTAGCGTGGTTTTTTAGAAAAGTATTTTTTTAAATATTATTATTCTAGTTTCCTGTCATTGGCTGTGGAGAATCTTTTTCAGTTACATTTTTCCAATAGCATTTTCATGTCCTATCTGGGTTTATGTTTCATCTTCTTCATTTTCTTTTATCTTAAGACCTCGAACCTTTTTGTTGAGAATCAGAGGTTTGTAGGCATATTAATAAAGTGACCAACTTTTTCACAGTGAAAAGGAGGACAGAAATTATTTTTTTTACAATGAAAAGGACACAAATAAAAAAATATAAATATCGTGAATAAAAGAAACATTTCATTCATTGCAACAATAATACGCACTACATATAATATGATAAATGCATAGTAAAAACATTTTGACCGTTTATATTGTAATTATGCTTACATACATATTAATTATTATTTAAATGAGTACTTTTCCATTGAATAAATATTTTTTATCAACGCATCACCTTCAAACAATACTTATATTGGAAATATCTGAACAAAAATTATCTTTTATATTGAATTTTACGGCAATAGCTACGGCTAGAGTATCAACATTCAATTTCGATTTTTTTACTTGCCCAAAAATCATTAGTAATTGAAAAAAAAACTCTTTCGACTGCTGCATTAGTTCCAGGGCAGCACAACGTAAATTTAACAATAACAAATAAATTTTCACATGAAATATGTTTGTCTGAAGTGACTGAGTATTTCCACCTATCTTTGATCAATTTAAACATGTCGATTTTCCCATTCAACCTGTTCATTTCAACATGTTGATTGCGTCTCGCCGCACTGTACCTACCGAACCTTGACGAATCGTCATATCAAGTACATATACGTCATATCACGTGTAACGGACCGGTTTGGCATCGATCAAATGCAGAGATTTACAAATTAGTCTTTAAATATCGAAAAGGAGGACATGTAGGAGGACACTTTCCGAGGGAGGACAGAACTTACAGAAGAAGGACTGTCCTCCCTAAAGGAGGACGGATGGTCACCTAATTAATATTAAGGAATGCAGCCAAGATACGTAACGGCATTGAAATTAACGGACAGAATGTGAGGTAGAAAAGCAATGATTGGAACTCAATAGATACAGAAATAGATTATCTTTATTTGATATGATAAATACATTGACTACATAATCACCACAAGCTTTCAAGTATTTTGTAAGTACCCGCGATAACACGAACCGCTATACCGAGCGTCAACTGTTTGTCGGTTACATTGGCAGCCTTGGCAGCAAGAACATCTGGCAATGTGGCTCGTGGTAATTGCTGTCTCTTATTGGAGGAAAAGCGTTATGTCGTCATCAAAAGTGAATGCATCACTCTCAACTTAAATGAAATGCTGGGGTCAAGACGTGTACCAACCAAAACATTTGTCATCATATGAAGAAGTCTGCTTCATAAATAGGGCGGAGAACCTACTGTTTACGTAAGACTTTAAGGCAGTACTTTGATCGTGCTACTTGAATGTGAAGCGAAATACATTAGTGTGTAGGCTAGGGGTTAGGAAAATGTATTTTTCTGGACCATTTGTGTGGAACATGTGCCGTTGATTGACAACAGCTGTTGCTGGGACAGATAGTGCTTATGTTTGGTTTATCCTTTTGTGGAATCGCCAATATATCTTCCTGGCGATGTCGTAAAATAATGTGATACTTCACAGGATGAGGAACTACGGGCAAATGGACGAGCTGGCTTTCCCGCAGTTTATCGAAATTGGAAGGTCAGAAGCATTGAAATCTAAGCATAATTCAAACAATAAGTTGTTGTATTTAAAGTTTAGCCTTGTACACTTCTTCCCATTCTTCATAATTTCTTACTTCCGTCATTTCGCGTGTTAAAATGCGCGCAATCTATGTTCTTCGCAATAATCCTAGGTAAATTTTATCTAATTTTTTGGTTTCTGTGATTGGTCTTGGAAAACTTAAATTAATTGGAAGTTTTCCAAAGGTGAACTCTACTGTTTGAAATACTAAAGGAAGGTGGAGTAGCTAAAGAGTTACCAGTCCTTCGTGATATGTTTTAGGGGATGGCTCTTTGTCGCTGTCTCAATTTGGTTTAACTGAGTTATTGTTTCTGTGTTCACTGCATGCCTGATTGTGCTTGCATTTAGGATGATGCTCATCTTTAATTTATCATGGACGAATTTTTGCCTTTTACAGATATATTTCCTGAAGTGAGCTCCGCGGAGCAGTACCTGCCGCAGCAATGTTTTCAGCTCTCAAGCGCTTAACAGGAAAGGCTGATGGCGGAGGCACTGGAGTTTCTGGGACACCGGGCCCTCGCCCGGGCCTCCAGGCTATGTCCCATTCATTGCAGAGGAAATTCGCCCGAGGCGTCCAGTATAATAGTAATATCACTAATCCATGCCATTTATTAATGGGCCAACATTTGAATGCATATATAAATACTTTCTGTTTAGTTTAGCATGACCAAAGGTTTGTTAGTTTTATCTCCTTGTACGATTTTTCTGCTTAAGCTCGACTAAATAGTGTTTATCTCATTTTCACTGGAAGTTTTTTTTTTAATCATTAGCTCATATCATGTCTAATTTTTTTAGTATGATATGTGTCATGAGATACAAGAGTGGTTCATGAAAAAATGTGGAACGTATACTCTGGTAATGGGCATGTATGAACGCAGTGTGCTTTGTTGGTTTGACCACGTTAAGAGAATGGATGGGCGTTGAATAACGACATAGACTTATGATAGAGGAGTGAATGTTGTGAGAGGAAGGGATAAACTGAGAAAAAATGTGGTGGAAGAGACTTAAGAGGAGGAACATTACCTTTTTACTTCTGCTACAAAATTAATTGACATAACCACTAAGTTACTAGATTGTGGTAGTTACTAGATGTTCCCAATTGCTTATACCAAAATGGAGGTTATTAAAGTAAATATATTGGCTGATTTAGCCTCATACAATTCACCTATATTTTAGTGCCATATGTAAGCACACTCCTGTCAAGTGTGACTGAAGTAGGAATAAAATTATTTAGCAGTTTTCCACTTTTTTTATATTTAATATAGGATAATGCGACCAGTTTCGATGCACATATTACATCATTGTCAAGCACGGTTATGATGATAAACAAATAATATATAATGGTCGCACAAACCTATATTTAATATAAAAAAGTGGAAAACTGCATATTTATTTAATTCTTTATGAATCAATTCCACCACATCTGCCCGAAGACAACTCTTATTTTTTTCTGCCTGAAGTGTTGACATGACAATTGTATTTTAAATTCCTCTAAATGTGAAGTACATATCCACATTTTTACATTAAAATGGAGCTTAGTTGTAGCTTGGATTCATCTATCATGTGGTATTTTTCATTTACTTATATTTTTTTTATTGTGAAAGAAAAACTTTGTGTCTGACTAAATTATGTCAACCAATGGGCGCATTGCTGTCATGAATTGTGCAAGAATTGGAGTAATTAAAACTCCACCTCAATGTTTATCTTCCTTAAATGTTACCTGTATGGTTGAATACTGATTATAATCTACATCTACATACTACCCCGCAAGCCGCCTCAATAGGTGTGTGGCGGGGGGTGTTAGGGCACCAGCCGTTTACATATAAAAAGGAAATGCTCGAATGAAATTACGCCTAGCATTTATTAAAGTCCCTTATTGTTCGGGGGAAAAACGAATTCCCATACCTATCCGTTCGGCAAAATATCTCTCTTAATTTATCGTTTCTGTCGGACCTGGAAATATAGTGGGGTTCTAATATGATGTTCTCCGTGTCGCTCTGAAAGATATCTATTCTCAATTGCTCAAGTAATCTTAGCCTAGGGCGCAGCCTCCGAGTCTCTAGCGGCTCCCAGCCTAATTCGTTTAACATCTGTGTAACGCTGTCTGTTCGCCTGTAGCAGTTTTTGACGTATCGCGCAGCTTTCCTTTGTATTTTATTAAGTTCCTGGATTAATTCTTTCTGCACCGGATCCCAGATGCTCGTTGCATATTCAAGGTGTGGCCGGACAAGTGCGAAATAGCACCTCTCTTTTAATTTTTCATCCGAAAATCTTCCCACAATATGCTTGACGAATCCTAGCTTCTTCAGAGCTCTGCCACAAATATTTCTTATATGTGTTCCCCACGATAGGTTTGAGGTTATCGTAACTCCTAGATACTTCACTTCATCTGTCACCTTTATGTTAACACCATCTACAGCATATACATGGGGATAGTTGGACGACCTCCGCAAGAAATGTACCGCGGTGCATTTGCTCAGATTAAGTTCAAGTTCGAGTCCCCACTCTTGGCTCCACACATGAATGTTGTTTAAATCCGATGATAGAATTTCAAAGTCAGAGTGATCACTAATTTTGCGATAGATGACAGCGTCGTCAGCAAATAAACGTATTTTACTGCTAATTCGAGAGCATAGGTAATTTATGTATATAAAGGGGCCGATTACGCTTCCTTGTGGGACACCTGATGTCACTTTAACTACATCAGAGCTAATTCCATCAAGAACTGCTTTTTGCTTACGATCACTCAGAAAGTCGTGTATCCAGTTTACTACTGTTTCGTTCAGCCCACATGACTGTAATTTGTATAAAAGTTTGTTGTGAGGTACCGTGTCGAAAGCTTTCTTAAAATCTAGGAATAATGCGTCCACTTGTCTTTTCAATTCACCAGATTCGAGAACGTCATGAAGAAAGAGCACGAGCTGTGTTTCACATGATCTACCTTTCCGAAAGCCGTGCTGACAGCCATGGAGGAAGTTACGACTGTCCAGGAACGTCATGATATTGCTAACGACGATATGTTCGAGTATCTTGCCCATAATCGACGTTAATTAAATTGGTCGATAGTTCCCTGGGTCGTGTCTGTTTCCCTTTTTGAATATTGGTGTAACGTTTGAAATTTTCCAGTCTATTGGTATCTTTCCTTCAGACAATGACTTCTTGAATATTATGTCTAAGAACGGTGCGATCTGTGGCGCTAATTCCTATCGCATTCAAAGTAGGAGTGATCACTAATTTCGCGATAGATGACAGTGTCGTCAGCAAATAAATGTATTTTACTGCTAATTCGATGAGTGAGCCTAGTGATCATTTTGTTGTTAGATCATAATTCAGGTTCCCTGTACGTGTCTAGAAGTTTGTCTTGTTTGCCTTCTGTGAGTTATGAAGGACTCCCAACCTTGTTCAGCTCTTAGTACTCAGGTACTCTTTGCTTTATCTCATAATAGATTCCTACCAACCTTCATTTTACTTAATAAATTCATTTAACATGCATTTACTCAGATCGATCCAAAGTATTTGCCGAGCATTCTAAGCATGAACTTCTTTGTGTTAACATCATCCACACAATTCTCATTGCATTTTCTCTCTGTCTATTGATTTAATAATAATAAATTTATTCACACCGAATTGGCAACATAAATTTCGATTTACCTGGAAAACAATTCAATATTACTCCTCAATCTTTCCACAACATATATTGCATACCCATTCTGAAATTTTCTCAACTTTTCTTATATGTATCAGTATTCCCATTTCTACTGAATCTTCAGCCGTTTTTAAGGACGCTCGGTGGTTTCACTCAGCTTAAGGGAATTTGACAAAACTTGCTGGAAGCATTAATTATGTTTTCCTAAAGCTACCTGAATTATTTCAAAATTATTTACCGCAGATTTTTTAGAATATTTTATGTGGAAGTGGGCATGAAATTACATGGGTTCTTATGGGAACGCGATGTGCGACTAGCTTTATTCATCGAAAAGAACATTTTCTAGTTTACCCTTCAAGCCCGGAGGAGTATTAAATGAATCCCATCTCATAGGTCAGAGGAGATTTAAATGGAACCGCTGGTTTTCCACTGATTTAAATGGAATCGCAGCGACGTAGTCACTACGTCGCTCGACGGCATGTGAAGTTCGTGACCGACGTAGTGACTACGTCGCTCGTCATTGAAGGGTTAAGAATAAGAAAAACAAAAATAATTTAAATCATCAATAAAATAATGTATGAAGATCATTTGATATACTTTATTTTTATTATTTTTATTTTTCTTATTCTTAACCCGAAAAAGGTTTTTTTTGATGAATTAAGCTACTCGTACCTTGTGTTCCCATAAGAACCCATGTAATTTTTTGTCCACTTCTCAATCAAATATCTTAAATAATCTGCGGTAAATAATTATGAAAAAAATCAGGTAGATTTAAGACAACATAAGTAATTCTTCCAGTAAGTTTCGTTGAATTCTCTTTAGTTGAGTGAAACCACCGAACCTTAATTCCTTTGCTTCATTAAAGTCCCCTCTTGATATTTTCTCAACAATTCTCATCTTTATTTCGTTCCTGTTGGAAGTTCACTTTGGTGACTGTCCCTTGAAATTTGGATTTAGTGCCTGTTTGTGACTCCTTTCATTCTTAATGTTTCATAACTTTTTTATGTGTTATGTCGTCAAATGCAAAAGACCAATGTGCTCTAATTAGTGGTAAGCGTATACAGTGAAAACTGCCCGCAGAATCGCACAGTGCAGTAAACATTTTCCCTTGTGGACAAGTTTCCATCATACAGAGGTTTGAAGCACTGCATTGGGATAACATATTCTTTAAGAGAAATCAACTGTTTCAGCATTTTATTCACAGATTTAAATACACACATGGACAACATTTCCCTAAAATTGTTCACACTAAGTAATCACTTATAATGACCTGTTTAATTTTCTTGCTGCGCATGTGTTTTTTCTCTGCATAATTTTTATAGTCATTTACCAAACCTAGTAGGCCAACGTCGTTGTTAACGAGACAAAATTTCAATGCAAACACTTCCGCTTGCACTTGGACCATTGGTCCCGATAAAGGTATGTTTTTTGATCTCCTCTGAACGAACCACTCCCAAATTAATTAATTTAATTCTTAGTTCCTAGTTTTTCTTATTTTTCTTTTGTAGTTTAAATTTGAACCTGAAAGAAGAAAAAGATAAAAGAGCCTTGAAATGTATTCTTACTAACTTGTCGGTAATTATGCATACTTTATCCAAATCTGAAATATTCTATTAGAATTTTCCGGTGTTTATAGAAGCTCTTTTAACTTCATGATTGCAAATTAAAATGTGAATCAAAACGAAGCAAAAGACAATCTCTCAAAAATTGATTAATTTTTTCTGAAGGTATGTTTAATCACCAATTATTCATGATTTTCCATTCTTATTTCATTAAAATTTTCACAATAAACCAAATGAATGGCACTTTTAAGCATTTAAAAACCACATCGAAATAAGTCACGATTATTAATGTGAATTTATTTAACATTTTCCTCTTTCGAGATCGAAGAGAAAAGTGTAAAATATGTACAGTAATTTTTCAGTAGTCTTGGGGATGATTTATTTTCCAATATCAATCATTAAGTTCATCATTCGAATCATTAAGAAATGAATGAAATCTTAAATGCATTCACGCAAACACCAAACTTTAGCATATTCAGTGCGCAGCACTTCTTTATTCTTCAACGTGCTGTACAGGATCCATGACATGAGATCACGTGACAACAGATCACGAAGACAATAGATCACGACGACAACAGATCACGCGACACTAAATCACGATTAAAATGGGAAAATTACTTTGTAATATATTTTCCTTCAATATTTTGCGGATATTTTACCGCAGATGTGTAATTGGGAGGTGGGCGCTGCGGAGTCGTTCCAAATGTAGAGAGAGATAACATTACTGGCATACCTGATGACAGCGCCACCAAGCAGGGAAACGCACGAACTCCTTGAGACTGGAGGCACAGGTAACCTTCAAGGCTGCCTGGGGAAGAGGTTATTTGGCGGATAGTTACGTTTCTTTTTTCACGAATACCCTTATCAACCAACGGGGCGGCCTCCTCCGGGGGCCGCCCCTTTTGGTCATTACCCAACCCACCCCAATGGTGATTGTTTTGCGTAAAACTACGGCGAGTTGCCCAACCAAATAATCCTAAATGATAATAAAGTGTGTAAGTGGGATTTGTATCATGCTATTAGTAATTATAACAGTGAAATATATCTGATGAAGGGAAACCCGTGTTATTAGGTTTATTTTATCTTTCACTTATTTAAATACAGCGTTTTTTGTACATCGTGATCTATTGTTGTCGTGATCTGTTGTCGCGTGATCTGATGTCATCGTGATCTTCTGTCGGGGTACCGCTGTACAGCTGTGTTTTTCCACACTTGAATTTATTTTGCGTTGCAATGATTTATTTTGATGAGTTCTATGCCCTGCAAACTCAATGCATTTCTTTTTGCTCTTGTTATTGATCCACTTAAACCACTCGAGGTGTTCACTTCTGACGCCAGGAAATGAAAATCATAAGCCAAACATGAGTGATGAGTGTGAACTTATGTGACTCAATAAAGGGGATAATGTGGGAGAGGGTCAGGGGAAAGGCTTGTGTAGGCATGTTGATTGTCTTGGTCTACTGGGTGGGTGTGAATGACAGTTGGCCTATGAAGAACGGGCATAATGACAGAGGAAGATGAGGGAAGGGAGGAAATGAGGGGGAAGAAAAAAAAAGGGCCTGGAAAATCAGGTGTGTAGTGAGTAAGATTAGTCATAATAACCGAGACGATAACAGCATGAACAGATCCCCCAGTTCAAGAATCAGCTATCTTCAGGCACTTGCACCAACCTGGGTGTCCTGCAGCACTTAACAATCGAGTGAAAAATAGCAGAAGCGTGAGAAGGAGAAGGATTGGAGAGTGGAAACATTTTCGTCAACTGTTGAGCTCTCCTATGGTGTTCCTCTACCATCATTTAGTGGCATTCCCTTCTATTCATCTCCCTCCCACAAATTCCCTTCCTTGAGGTTATCCTTAAAAATTCAATTCCGGGAAGATTTAATGTGGCAATCCATGTGTTCGAGTGAAAATTGCAATTCTGTATTACACAGGTGAAAAACTCATGCCTTAGAACAAAAGTCATTCCGTTGCCAGGTTGAGCAGGTTCCGTTAGATGCAGGTTCAATCATATGGAAATTCTTATGTCTCTAGTGGGGACCAAGGAAATTTTCCATTGTGGACAAGTTTCCATTGTGTACAGGGTCCATTGTAGACAGTTTTCACTGTAATAAAAAAATCTCCTGCTGTGTTGTGTAGGTTGCATAACTCCTTTCATCATTACAATACATATTTTTGCTTGATCTGGTATTTTGAATCTATTTGGTTATTTTGTTGCATGTAATTTTGATTCTAACTTTCTCTTTCATGAAGGATTGAATAAAATTTTACTATTACTGATTATTATGTCCAATTGCTCTGGTTAAAACTTTCTTAATGAGCTGGATAGACATCCTTAATTTACAATTTAGAATTGTTTGATAAATGGTAAGACTACGGCATTATGCTGCTCATTACTGAAAAAAGAAGTGTGTAAGATTTTTCCTGTTATGTATTGGATAAAAACATTTTTTTGACAATTAAATATGACTCAAAGAATATATATGTAGTACATAATATGTATTGTGATCTCCAAGCAGGATAGAAGGAGGAACAATTTTATCCTGCTGACAGTGTATGTTGGAGTAAAAATTGATGATGGTGTACAATGCCATCAGCTACTTTTTATAAGACATAATGTAATCATGTATTATATTTTCACTTAAATTTTTTACTAAGAAAAAAATGTGGGGCAGTGCATATTTGCAAAAGACTATATGCGCAAGTGCTTTTAATAATTATAAAATTTTCATTTCAGTGAAGATAATCATCAAAGGAGATAGAAATGTTGGGAAGACGTGCTTATTTCATCGATTGCAGGGTGGAAAGTTTGTGGAGGAGTACATTCCCACAGAGGAAATCCAGGTGAGTATCTTTTTCTCTTCTTGTTGATATGTTTAGGTGTAAAATTCCTAGCTTGTGTGCTTATTTTACATTTTGCTGTATATGAATTACTGAGCCTACCCATAACCACCATAAAGCCGTGTTTACATGATGCATTTACCTGCGGAAGGTACGTGGCTGAACAGATACGTGCATAGATGTCTGGACAGATGCGGAAGGTACATGGCTGAACAGATACGTGCATAGATGTCTGGACAGATGCGTGTTCGTGTACCTGAGGAGTGTTTAAACGATGCATGAGTTCGTGCAATTGTTTGACCATTTTCTGGATACGCATTGCGCAATTGCTTTTGTTTTACTAATGTCAAGTGCCACTTTCACTTCTACGAAGCAGACGACATCATACAAACTTCTGTTATTGCTATTAACTTCTTCGCTGCTCGTTGTGTTTACGTGTGATTTCCATTGTTTACCTACTCTACTGTTGACTCCTGCTTTTCACGGGACCTCTACTCTACCAGTTTTGACTGCAGCACCTCCTGGGCCATCCAAACAGATCTTTGTTTATTTCCCCGGCCCTTATTCTGCTGTAATCGACCATTGCACCGCCTGAACTACGGTAATGAAAAGAAATTTGTTTTTGGCTAGATATGGAATTGAACGAAGTAGTAGTTGCTGCAGCAGCAGTAATCGGCAGGATAATATCGACTGCAGAAGTCAGGGAAAGAAATACTTGGAGGAGATCCGTGTGGACGAAGGGATCTGGTTTCCAAGGAGAGAGGAAGGTTGAGGGGTTCTGAGTGTGGTTCATGAAGAGTTGGCGGTGGAAGACAAAAGTGCATTAAAATATTTTATGCAAATGACTGAGGAGCAGTTCTACGAAATCCTGGACTTAGTGAAAGACGACATCGGAAAGAAGTGTGCCACAAAATAGGTAAACATGCAACGCAGATCTCAATAATATATTTGAGTATTTAGTCTACGTTTTCCAATAGAAGCAGTGTTTTCCCTCATGCGTAATAAATGAAATAAATGAAACATCATTATTTTCGTACTAGACCGCCTTCATCAACCCAGCTATTTACGCCATTCCAGCCTACCTCTTCCCATTGTTTTTATAAAGGGTGTTCCGGGGGTCATACAGGGTCTGTTCCAAAAGTGCCAGTAGTTTTTTTTTCATAATTTTATTTTAAATCATAACCTTACAACCTCTTTAAAACTTTTTAAAGTACTCTCCTCCCGACTCAATGCACATTATCCAACACGTCACCCACGTCTCGGAGGCTCCCTAGAAGGACTCAACGGGGACTTCTCGTAGACAGGCCGTCAAAGCTTCTTTTAACCCCTCCAGCGTCCCGTGGCGGTGTCCATTAAGAGTTTTTTATCTTGGGAAACAAAAATAAGTCCGGTGGTGCCAAATCGGGGTTGTACGGATGCTGGGGCAGCATTTCCACGCCCATTGCAAATTTCAGGCTCGGTTTCGTTGCGTTGGAGCAATTCCTGGCAATTCAACAGGCGCTGTTCCTTCATGTTGTCGGTGAGAACTTTCGGCACCATCTTGGAGCAGACCTTCCTCATGTCAAAATCCTCCATTTGAATGCAGTGAACAACTAATTTAGGCATGCCACTTTCTTCGGCTAACATCCAGACACTCATTCGTCGATCGCTGTCCAAATCTTTTCGCACTTTTTTGACCGTATCGTCAGTTTTGGCCATTGACGGGCGCCCCGAGTGCTCGTCGTCGTCGACGATCTCCCGACCCTCCCGAAACTTCTTGTGACACTCGAAAGTTTGTTTCTGTGACACTGCTTCCTCACCGAAGTCTTACCTATGCATTTTTAGCGTATCTGTGCTATTTTTATTGAGTTTAACGCAAAATTTAAGTGCGTAACGCCGCTCCAAATTCTGCGCCATTGTTTTTTCGAAGAAGTTATTGTAACATCCTTTGCACGAAGCACGATCTTCACTCAACCACTGCCCGCATACCACTGCAGACGGTGGCATTCTCTAGCCAAGACCCCAGCCACTAATTCCGTCAGGAGCCGCACCGAGCAAGCATACGTGGCCGGCTGTGGAAATTCATTACCGGAACTTTTGGGGCAGACCCTGTATAAGTGTGGCCTTTCGCTGACTAGATATACATATCAACCTCTCCATCTGATCCCTTGACCATGACATTGTCTATGCCTCCAAGGAACGTTCCGGTAGGAGTTGTGATGGTCAATTGCAGTATGTATATTAAAGTCCAGGGAAACGAATAAATGAAGGAGCGATCCATTAGAGTGGTCCAAGAAGGTCAGGGTTCAAACAGGTAGAATTGAGGTCTAGACAAAGCAAGGGTCGAAATATAAAAAGCAGTAAGTCACACGTAAACACACCAAATCACAAACGAGAAGCCGCCAATGACCTGAATGCAAATGTCGTCTCTGATAGCTACCACCAGATGGCATTGTGAAGCAACTGAAAATTGCTCGGACACATTCACCAAATTAATATGGGCTATTTTCTGTCCACGCATTCACACATTTGCACAATTTTGAGTATTTACACGATGCAATTTTAATGGTGAATGTGTTCACGCATCTACCCGCGCAGGTAAATGCATCGTGTAAACATGGCTTAAAAGCTTACTCTGTATTTACCATAAAATTAGCAAGGGAGGGAGCAAACTAGAGTAGGTAAAACAATTTAACCAATGAAAGCCAGAAATTATTTTTTCAGTGTTAATGTAATAAGCTGGATTGAAAAGCAAAGACTGGCTATATTTTTTCCAAGCATTTGAAGCTCTGAGGGCTTTGAGTGGTTTGAAGCTCAGCACTTTTAACAATATTGGATTTGTGAAATGAATAGGTAGTATAAGTCATGGCCACGGTAGTATGTAGGTGTTTTATTACCCTGGGTAGTATTCTGGATGAAAATGAGCATAGCGGTAAGGATATTCGGAATAGGAAAGCTTAAGTGAAGGAGGCTTTCACAAGTAGGTGAGCATTAATGATGGGGACCTTGTGCAAGAATGTGTAGAAAAGACTGTTGAATAGTCTAATATGGAGTGTAGTGTTTTATGGTGTAGAAGCCTGGACTCTGGGGAAAGAGAGTATGTGTGGGTGGAGGAGGTGCGACGGAGGGAAAGGAAGACAAAAGAGGAAGTGCAGCGGTGTGGTGGGTGAGGAGAGGAAACTACTGTCGGAGGAGATTGCTAGGAGGCAGAGTAGATGGTAGGAATGGGTAATAATGAGGGGCAAGAAGATGCTGAGGGCCTTGATGGAGGGGAGTACATAGGGTAATCAGGGGAGAGGAAGAAAGGGAATAATCTAGGCCGTTTTCCAGTATAGCCCTTAGTATATACCATGTACGATGGGCTTTTATACGCTTGGGGTGTACTAGCGAATTGGAACAGCCAGCTAGTACTCAGACACGGATGAGGCCACTGACGAATTAAAAACAAAAACATATCGGTAAGCGTCATTTAGCGGTGAAGATAAGTGTCAAGTGTGGCAGTAATTTCTCGATGGATTACTAAAGGCAGAGTTGACTGTTTGGCTGCTTGGAATAGATACTTTTTTTATGCAGTCCCATGATGTCAAAGAAAATGATTACATAATATGTATGTGATTCACTTTGCTCTTTGAATTCATTTTGAATACATTTTTACAAATTATGGAAATTAAAAGTACATAATATTATTACTAGTTGTTATATTAATTATATGCATGTTTATTAAATGCAGAAAAAATCACCATTATTAGAATAAAAACTGGTATAATTGAAACTCTGGTTGATTACATTTCTTTTTCTATGCACTTCAGAGCCACATGTAAGTAACTAAAGGGCTGTTGCAAGCTGCAGTTTGCTAACCCCTGGTCCTTGGTGATCACATGCGGATCATTGGAAGAACGTAGCAGTTATGCTTTCGACCCTTGCATGTTGCTGTATCTAAACTTTGAGTTATTTTTGTGGACAGGTTGCGAGCATCCAGTGGAGCTACAAGGCAACTGAAGATGTGGTTAAGGTTGAAGTGTGGGACGTGGTCGACCATGGGCGCAAGCGAAGGCAGCTGAAGGGACTGAAGCTCGGCCCAGAATGCAGTTCGGAGGATGGGGGGAAAGGTGGAGATGGGGGGGCAGAGGATGGGCCGGAGGAAGCTGCCCTTGATGCACAGTTCCTCGACGTGTATAAGGGCACCAATGGTGTGGTGCTCATGATGGATGTCACCAAAAGCTGGTGAGTGAGATGACCACTGGGACATGATTTGCATAATAGAAGTAAGGTTTAGTTTAAATCATTTTTTTATTTGTTTTCAGTGGTTGAAGCCTTGTCAACATGTTTCTTTACTGATTCAATGGTCAGGGTTTAGGTGGAATCCTTGAAATATAAAATGTCATTGATGTTTATATACTGGTTCAAAAATCAGGGTTTAGGTGGAATCCTTGAAATATAAAATAACATTGCAATATCTTGAAACTAACATAAAGTTTTGCAGGGATAGGACGATCGGTTCTTTGGCTCTACCAGTTCTCTCAAGAACCAAAAGAACCAGAACTGGTTAAAAAAAACAGTTCTTTGGTTCTGTTTTTCTATATTTCGAAAAATTTTCTATACTTCGAAATTAATTTTATACTTCGAAACAAAATTTCTGAAAGCTGAAGGTAATGCTTATTGCCTATGTTGTAAGTCTTCCTTTGTATCTCCAGAAAATCTCATAACTTAGCAAGATTTGAAGGGTTACTTTCTAAAAAAATTTCCTTTTGAAATCATTGGTAAAAAGAATCGTTTTGAAATCATTGGTAAATAGAATCATAAGGCAATAGTGACTCAATCGTAGCACAGTAAATGGTAATGGTAGGCACAGTGGTATGTGTATAGTCTTTTGATTTAAAGTAAACCAGTAAACACGTGTGCCCCTGATCTACATGTACATTAGGGTTTTGAATTTATTGTAACCCTATGTTCCTGTGTCGTAAATCAGTGAAATTTTGTTCATAGTTATTGTAAAAGAAATTAATTTGATTTAGTTTTGGAAAAAGGTCACCTCCAAATAAAAAATTAATTTTACCATGTACGTGTATCATTGTCATTTATCATTATAGTATAGCATAAAAAAATATTATGCCTTGTTAGATAAAAATAAATCCATTCTGAAGTTTCTCCTTCATTTTACAGATGTTATTAAGATCTCAAGGACACTTGATTGACCTCTACACACTGTTTAGTTCTGGAAATTCCAAATGCTGATGTTTTTTGATTCCATAACCTTATTACTCAATTTAATGCTTTTTCATGAACCTGCAAGATGCTGCATAGTTTGTGATAATCATCTGCGTTTTAGATTTGGTCAGTAAACCAATCCGCCCATCTGTAAGAGATGAATTTGCCAATTTTGAGTAGTGTCTCTCGTGTCTTTGTAAGAATAAATGCCAAAAGAGCTAGTATTGCTCAGGAATTTCATCTTGCTTTAAATAATTTAGGGATTTTCTGAAACCTCACTTTTTGAAATCTTCCAGTTTCTTCAAAAAAGCTGAAAACATGAGTTAAATGAAATAGAAATTTCATATTATCACCACATCCTGAAGTTTTAGTTATACATATCTTCTTTACCATTTTTTAAATTTACTTGAGCTGCTCATTGTTTTTCACAATTTCTAGGATAAGTGGATATTTGATGTTGGGTGATATGTTGTTCCCTCCAAGTTCATTATCTATTACTACGGTAAGCACTCATTCAAGATTGTTATTAATATGAAATATTTTTCCATGAAAAAATTTACAATCACAATTTTCTTAGGCTCAATAAGCCAACATCAGGTGACTGAATTACATGAAAGCCTTCCAGTAGATCTCCCCTAATGTTGTCAAATTTACAAGGTCAAGAGCGTGAATTGGGGTTCTTTGAGTTTCTTTTGAGAAAAGTCTTATTAACTGAATTACAATCCAATTCTTTCTTCCAGTGACCACATTCATAGTGTCTGCAACAATTACCTTCATAATTGTAATAATTGAAAACATCTGTTATTCTTTTGGCCACAGTATCCACTTTTCCATTTGGAAGATCTACAATGCTTCGTACTAAACTTCATTCATTGGTCAACACTAGCCCTTCATATTCTTGGCCATCAAAATGCAATGACCTGTTTTTTAAGTGCAGTGTTGTCTTCATGTCTTCTTTAAGTTTAACAGCTTCATTTATGGTAAATAATTTATCTTGTGTTCTGGGTGGCAGCTGCTAGAATATTAGTTATGTTTGTGAAACCTTGTCAAATGCTTCCTTGTAGTCCAACGATATCAGTATCAAACACAATAGTGCTGGAATCTCACAGCCTCACACTTCTGTTGTTGCTTTAAGGGTACAACCTAGATATAGATTCAGTCCTGATTCTTATTCTTTTTGATGCATTTCATTTTAATTCTGTATTTTTTTATCATAAAACAACAGGACCCAAAACAGGAGAGCCAAACAACCCCTTTAGTAATTTTTGCATTATAACTTGCCTAAATTTACTTCTTGTGATCATTGGCGTGCTTGACTTGGAAGTTACCAGGTACTTCTATTAGTGCTATCTAAGTTCCATCTTAAAATACAAGTCTACTGAAGTGAATCGCTCATTCAATTTGTTGGCCATTTGTTTTTTGTAAGTGTAATCACTTGAATGCATAGAAAATATAATGCAGTGATACAGTGTAGATTTATGACAAGGTAAAACAAAATAATTTCTTCTCTGCAGGACATTTGACTATGTGGTGCGTGAACTACCCAAGATTCCTCATCACATTCCTGTTTTGGTTTTGGCAAATCATTGTGACATGGGGCACCATAGAACAGTGACGGCCGATACAGTTACTTATTTTATTGAAGGTCTCAACAGGTAAATAGTGCTGTTTTTCGATCGTAAGTGATGTTTCTCTTCAGCCTAATCCACCTTATGTACATAAAGATTTAATATTATCGTATTCTATGCTCAATGCCTTAAGAGGAAGCCATCAGTAATAGGAGCAGGAGCATTTTATGCACATAAAAATTCTTAATTTCTATCACTAAGGTAGCTTCCATTAATGCTGGGGCAAAAAATTCAATTGCAATCATGCCTTATTTAGCTCAAATACCCATGATGGTACAGTACAACCGTGTTAGTATGAGTATGACCTATAGCAAGACCTCTACCAATGCGAGAGATTGCTGGGGCACCGTCAATGATTGCTGTGCAAAAGTATACGGATTGTGTGAGGAAAGGTTTGTAACTTACGAGTTCAAAATACAGTGAAACCCCACTTTTACGTTCCCGGAATTTACATTTTCCCGTGATTTACAACATTTTCTTCTGGTCCCAAAAATGTTTTAATTATCCTAATGTATTTTCATCCCGCTATTTACACTTTCAAATCCCACCATTTACAACATTTGAATGCAAGAAAGATGGTGGCTGGTGCACTCAACTGGCGACCCTTCGAGCATGATTAATGTTAAATACGGATAAAATACATGCTTAAACATGATGTATGAATGCTGATTTATTTGGTTAAAAAACAAAAACAAAAAAAATTGGTTAAAAATAATCATTCGTTTGATGGTAGCATATGACATCGATAGCATTGCTGAAAAGTATTTATGCCGATTATTGTAATGCTTGCAATTGGAATGAATGCTTGCGTTCAGGAGCCGTATTAGCTTTTTAAACAGTACATTTAAAATTAGCGGATGCCATAAATATATTTAATTATATGTTATTTGGCCAACTGCTGCTGTCATTGTGGCGAAAAGGTTAAAATTTATGTTAACTCTTGCTCTCATACTTTGCAGCGATCTTTTTCTTATTTCTCGTAACTCATGCACTAATGCCATTCATCTTGTGTTTTTAGTTACTTCACCTTTGTTTTATTTGATGTGCAATTACTTTATGCAGTTGTGAGGAAACGTATTTTTAAATGGCAAACAAGTGTGCGAGATAATCGTTATCATTGGAAGAAAAAATCCACATTATGCAAAGAGAATTGACTAATATGGGCACTCGCATGTCCCTAGCCAAATAACTTGATATACCAAGTTCAATGTGGAACACATTTGTAAAAACCCGTAAATGTATAGAGAAAAGTGCTAAGGACTGAAAAGGAGGATTGGTAAAAGGCGTAAATACATTAAATACCCCAAGTATGATGAACTTGAAGAAATATTGAAGACATGGGTTCAGTCTTCCAGAGCAGCAGGCAGTGGCAAATATATGCCCCCCGAAATATAGCTGCATAACCGCTGTGGGTATCTTAATTACAGCCGGCCACCGCTAGCCGGTCTCCCTCCCCCTTCCCTCCCCCCCCAAAGTGATAACCTATATTCGCCACTGACAGCATGTACCCAAGGCCATATATGTAAATAACATATATGGCCTTGCATGTACCTACCCATACCAATTACAGTATAACCTCTACTTAGCGAAATTCAAGGGACCGAAAAATTTCCAGTTCGTTCATCGGGAGTTCGTTCGTCGGAGGTGTTTTGCACGTTGCATCACTCCAGGGGCAACGTAAATAATCCACTTCTCGTATGTATGTACCTTGAATTTCAGGGAATGTGGTTTGCAGAACTCAATTAAAGGCAACATTTCCACAGAAGATCGCATACTTTTATACTTACTGCTCCCATGCCTTATAAAAAACCGTGGAATAACAACGAACAGGTCTTTCAGCAAGTCCTGCTAATTATACCATTTACTGCGATTTCTAAAGGCCGATTTATAGTTGGCATGAACGTCAAACTTTAACCATGAATTGTTTTCGCGTTGACGCCATCCTGTTACGATCGCCGTCAGCTAGAATGTGCGTCGGTAAACATTGGTCGCCTTCATTCATCTTTGCTTGGATGCAGATGTTTACATGCAGCCGATCGCCAACATGTGTTGATTTGTTTACTATGTACAACAGAGCGAGAACATGGACGAGTACGAGTATTATCAACTCGTAATTGCTGTGATAATTGTAGTAGTGGGTTGGAACCTGTGTATTCAGCTCGAGGGTGAAGTAGGCGTTGACGCCAATCGTAACCTGGCCTTAACCTCCCGCCCAATGCATCACAAACACGCTAGAATTAATGATAGTAGTTTCTTATGCCGCCACTTTCAACTTAACACAGTCACATCCGCGGTGCATTCAAGGTTTTTGAGAACTGCTCTGTAAATACAGCACGATATATTTTGGTTTTCGTTCCGCCAGCTACTTTTTTTCGAGAATTATTTTCAAGATGGCGGCGAGCGAAAAAAACAATTATCACATTTGAAACGTTCGAATTCAAAAAAATGCTTTAAAATGCATGTTATTACAGCAATAAAAATATTTTTAAGAATGCGCACAACGTAAATGACCACTGAACGAGATTTCATTGCAGTAGATGTGTTTCAAATATACTAAAGAAATTTTCGAGCCCGCGATATGAAAGTCAACATTTGACATTTTATAAATCCAGAATGGATAACAATTTTTTCAAAAGCGTGGAGAATAAATTACGAACTTACCTTGAAAATAAGTAGAAAACCAGACGTAATAATTGACACTTACGGAAAAACCAGGCTTCGCTCGCAAAGATTGTAATTATTCATTTAAGTATTCTACCAGCTGATTGGTATGTTCTTGGTGTTGAGGTCCGTAGTTTTAGCGAAAGAAAAAAAACGTCCGGTTAACTTTAACGAGATTTTATTCACGTGACCAGGTCATTTTGGTACAACACTTCTAACTGTCACAAATTCAAATTACAATCCAGTTCACAAAAAAAAGAAATGAAAATCACTTCGCGTGACTTGCGCTGCCAACCTAGAAGTTCCATTCTTTTCATTACCAACCAAAAATATTTTTAACACTTGGACAGTCCCAATTCTACATCCCAATCTCACGAAATTGAACCGCAGTAACACTCGAGAGCAACCAGTTTTCACTCGGAAAGATTGAAATTATAAACTCACGATGATGAACCGCAGTAAAACTCAAGAACGCCGGCCAAATCACTAACCACGCCGCTAAACTGACGCAAAATACCGGAAATGCAATTAACTGGAAAAACAACAAGGACCTTTCTGATTGGCTTGTTTGTACGGAGTCTCTGATTGGTCCTAGTCACTTTCAAAGCAGCAAAAACGGCAAAAACCTCGCAAAATATTCAAAATTAGCCTTTTTTTTTTTAAATACGTTAAGAAGAGGTAAATATTATAATACAGGGCTAATCTTTCATTTCGTTTATCGGGAGTTTTCGTAGAGCAGGAGTTCGTTCATTAGAGGTATTTACCAATGCATTTAAATAGGAATTTGGCGGGACCAATAGCACTTGTTCGTTCATCGGAGTTCTTCGTTTATCGGGAGTTCGTTAGGTAGAGGTTTCACTGTAGTGAAGTTTTGTTAAAAGAAAAGGCACTACATGCAGGAGCGAGACTAGGCATTGATGACTTCAAATCATCAAATGGCTGGATAGACCGTTTCAAAAGTTGATATAAATATTGTCTATAAAACCATTTGTGGTGAATCTGAAAGTATTATAATACATACCACACAAGACCCTATAGACTTCAAAGGGGACCCTTGTTATAGGGCCAAGCACAGCAAAGGTCGCCTTACTGTTTTATTAGGAGCTAATCCAGATGGCAGTGTGATACTCAAGCTTTTTTTTTGGTAAGTCTAAAAATCCACGTTTTTTTAAAAACATTAAGACCTTGCCTACAACCTATGCAGCCAACACAAAGGCACGGATTGCATAGACTATTGTTGAAGAAAAAATGCAAGCCCTTGATGCAAAGATAAATATATTTAGGTAGACACCACCTCGAATTTCAAGTTAATTCAAAATATGAGAATGCTTTTATTTTTTGTTAACTTTTGTGTCCTCATTTATTTATGTCTCAGTTTGGTGACCTTTCAAATAGTAAACATCACCTGTTAAATAAAATAAAATAATGTAACATTAGGCTATGATTTTGCTTCCATTTTCTACAAATTAAGATTTCCCTCGATTTACATTTTCTCACGATTTACACTTTTTTCCTTCGTACCCGTCACAATTATAAAAGATAGGTTTTACTGTAGCTCAGAATTCTGTTAGTATTGGCGGTGTATGCCAACCCGCCACATGCAAATTCCTCCCTAAAGCAGTTCACATAACCTCGACCAGAAAATCTCATCTCTTTTTAAGTGTATATGAGCGAAAATAAATTATAAAGTGTTTTTTAGCCCTTTAACTATGCAAATAGCTCTCCCCAGGTGCAAAAAAAATTTATTTATTTTTCTAAATGTTATTAATTATCACTTTTTATTTAACCCTTCAAGTCCGGAGGAGATTTAAATGAATCCCATCTCGTAGGTTGGAGGAGATTTAAATGGAATCGCTGGTTTTCCACATCGCTCTACGTCATGTGAAGTTCGTGCCCAACGTAGTGGCTACGTCGCTCGTCGTTGAAGGGTTAAGGGAAAAATCATTTAAAAATTTTATAATTAGTAATCATCATCTGATTTTACTTTAAAATATGAATTAATGGACTTTTTTACTAAAAGACTAAAATCTTTTTAGCACATATGGTGTCTGGGAGTAAAACCATACTTCAAATCACCAATAGACAATGGGATCAGTCTTCTACGGCGATCACTTATAGAAGATGGGAGCAGTTAAAGGGTTAAAGGCTCTTATGCATGAATAACTGCTGTAACGCCGGTCCGCGGAAGAAGGATATGGTTAAGTAAAACAACTTGTCTCGTTCAGAGCTCACACGGTACTCGTTTATTTTCTGTATTGTACAAAGGCTCAAAAGGACGGTCGCTCTTGCGGTCATAGAGGTCCCCCTTCCCTTCAGGGCAATGACCGCTCGCCTCTCGCCGACGCTCTCCGTCTTCAAGTCCCTCAGACCGCTACACTGCCTCCCCCTTCGAAAGCATCGCGCCCCCGCGATCACTTATGTACCGGCTCCGTTGGCACCTGCCCTTGGTCCTCCTTTTCAACCTTCTGAAATAAAGACAAGAAAGAAAGAAAAATAGACCCCTCGGGTCTTCCCCACCCTTTAGAGCCCGACTTGAAGTCTATCTGGTTCCCTGGTAATCCTTTTGGGATACCGTGCCGTGGTCAGGTCCCAAGTGCCCTCTCTTCTGCAAATCTGGCCGTCCGCCGCCGGCGTTTGGGACTCCAGCGGCGGAGGAATGGATATTATTCTCCAACCACTCTCAATAGCGTTTGCTGGTTTTTCCTCTTGTACTTGGGTTTCTCCCGGCCCCGCCATTGTTCCACTGTCCCCTTCCTTGGTCTGATCTTCCTTGTCCTCGCTGTCTCCCGGTCTCACCTCCCACTTCTTAAGGCGGTTAAAATGTACGACAAGGCGACGTCGAGGATTGTCTTTGTTTCTCACCCTGTACGTGACGTCGGACAGTCTCTTTATGATTTCGAAGGGGCCAACCCAGGGGCGATGAAACTTCCTGCATTTGCCCCTTTTTGTGGCGGGTACGTGGAGCCACACTCTCTCCCCTTCCTCAAAGGGGGTGCCATGACACCGGCGATCATACAGCTCTTTTTGTCGGAGGTGAGCCGACCCCAGCCTCTGCTGAGTGAGATCATGAGCCTTCTCGAGACCCTCTCTTAAGCGTCTCACGTAGTCGCCTTCTCTTCGCTGCCCTACCCCTATTTGCACATCAGGGACCCCCCACTCCAACTCAATCGGGAGGCGCACTTCCCTCCCAAACATGAGGAAATAGGGTGTGAATCCTGTGCTGCTGTGCTTGGCCGAACGATAGGCCAACATGACTGAATCCAAATGTTCATCCCATTCGTCTTCATTTTCCGTCCACTGGCTCAACATTGCTAATAAAGTTCTATTAAACCGCTCGACCTGGCCATCGGACTGAGGGTGGTAGGGTGATGTCCTTGTTTTTACCACCCCCATCAATTTGCACATCTCCTGGAAGAGGCGGGATTCAAATTGGCGCCCTTGGTCCGTGTGGTTTTCCCGAGGCGCTCCCCACCTACACACGTAGCCCTTAACTTGATGCGCCACTGTTTCTGCCTCTTGATTACACATGGCATACGCCTCGGTCCACTTGGTGAACTCATCAGCGACCACCAATATATATTTATTGTTTGTCTTGGTTCGAGGGAGAGGGCCCAATATGTCGATGGAAATTCTTTCCATCGGTCCTCCGGTCGGGCAATGACCCAATGGAGCTCTTGGCGGATGGGGCGGGGATTTCCGACGTGAACAACCTTCACACGTGCGGCACCATACTTACACGTCTTTGGTGTATCCGGGCCAATAGTACCGCTCTCTCACTTTGCCTAGAGTCTTCTCATACCCTAAATGGCCTCCGACGGGTGAATCGTGCAAAGACTGAAGAATTTCTTCTTTTGCCTCAGCCCGCACAATTAACTGTAGGCGGTCGGCGTCTTTTCCTTCTCCCTCCCACCTTCGAAAGAGGACCCCATCCCTACACACCAATCTGTCCCATTGTGCCCACAAAGCCTTTGCCCCCAGGCAGTCACCCCTTCTCTCCCCTTCGGGTGGCCGAATTCCGGCCTCAAGTGCATCCACTACCCTTCTCAGCACGGGGTCCTTCCTCTGCCTTTCCCTCACGCTTTCACTGGGGGCCTCTAGGATGGCGTCAATTTCCGCTGAAAGCGGTTGCCCCTCCCCCCAGGCACACTGTTTACATACAGACCGGGATAAACCGTCGGCATTCCCGTGCTTGATTCCCGGCCGATGCACTACCAAAAAGTCGTACTCCGACAATTGCTCGAGCCAGCGAGCAACTTGTCCTTCCGGCTCACGAAAGGATCTCAACCATTGTAAGGAATTATGGTCGGTACGCACCACAAAACATTTTCCCAACAAATAATGTCGAAAGTGGCGTGTGGAATTGACTACCGCCAAGAGTTCACGTCGTGTCACGCAATACTGTTTTTCGGCGCGTGAGAGCGTCCTACTGTAATAGGCCACCACCCTTTCCTCATCTTCCTGCCTCTGGCTAAGCACGGCCCCGATACCCATTCCGCTAGCGTCACAGTCGAGCGTAAATTCGGAGTCCATCCGCGGGAAGGCCAAAATCGGCGCACACGTTAACTTCCGTTTAAGCGTCTGGAAGGCGTCTTCGCATTGTGTACTCCATTTGAATAGTGCATGCTTCTCGGTCAAATTATGAAGGGGGCAGGCTAATTGAGAAAAATTCCTTATGAACCGCCTATAATATGACACCGTTCCAAGAAATGCCCTAAGCTCCTCAAGAGATGCTGGGGACCGCCATTGTGTGATCGCGGCAATTTTTCCAGGGTCCGTCGTGACACCATTCTTCGACACTACATGGCCTAAAAATTTCACAGTACGTTTCATTATTTGGCACTTCTCAGGCTTAACTTTAAGTCCCGCCTTCCTCAGACGTACCAACACATCTGTTAGCCTTCCTATGTGCTCTCTAAAATCCCTTCCGAAAATAATGACGTCATCCAAGTACACCAAACAGGACTTCCACTGGGCACCCGCAAGCACTAGGTCCATTAGTCTTTGGAAAGTACTGGGTCCGTTGCACAATCCGAAAGGCAGCACTTTAAATTGGTAGAGACCGTCACCGGTGGTAAAGGCTGTCTTTTCCCGATCGCTTTCCGCGACCTCGCACTGCCAGTATCCTGACGCCATATCTATTGTGGAGAAAGCTGTGGCGCCAGATAGCGAATCGAGAATGTCGTCCATGCGGGGAATTGGATAAGCGTCTTTACGCGTCACTATATTAAGACGCCTATAATCAATACAA